>JAXGFM010000005.1:7527500-10027500 GCA_039880935.1 Streptanthus diversifolius
TCTATATCACAACCTTCACCACAAAAAACAGCTAAACACACTCTTCAATCCAGCTCAGCTCATTCAATAACTTCTTTAACTTCCAAACGATCACAATAAAAAAAACAAGTTCCAAAAAATCTTCGCATTAATTCAAAAACATATGGACTCTTCTGGTGACGAGGATATTATGCAAGATGATCCATTCGGCGGTCCGCTAAGCCAAGATCAATAAAAAAGGTATTAGTGATGTTTATTTTTGTGTTTTAATCAGAGTATATTCTAGTAGACTTTGTATATTATTAATCTTTGTATTATTGTACTAGTTTCATATTTTACTTGTTTGTATTTTTAAATAATCTACAAAGTATAAATATGTATTATACTCTGTATTATCTACAAAGGCAGGAAGCATCAAAACAAGACCCACTCAAACTGACAAGATTGGCATTTTTTTAAGACAAGAAGTATCAAAAGAGGACCTACTCAAAGACTAAGGCCAAGAACATGTTACAAAAACTACATTTGCTACTTAGCAATTCCAATTACATTTCATGCACCAAGTACTCAAGCCAAGAACGTGTCACAAAACTATAACTCCTTTCAAATATCTCATTTCAAATATATATATATATATATATATATATATATATATAAATTGATTTATTTAATATTTTTTTTTTTTTTAGTTTAGCAACTGCATATATTAATGCAAAAAAAAGTGTACAGCATGGAAAAATTTAAGCAAAATTTAAGTATCTAACAAAATAAATATCTCATTTCAATTATAAAAAAAACTTAATGATACAAGTCTGGATCAGGATCGTGTTGTGTCTGATCAGAAGAGAATCTCGATTCTGGACAATCACAAGATGGAGAGGCGAATTGGACCACACAAGGGATGGAAACCTTGTGATACACCAGAAATCTCCGAGCCAGATGAAAGATCGAAGCTAGGAGAATAAAATCTTAATCTAGGCTACACTAAGGATGCTACTCGACGGCTACAAGCTATTAGAGACTTAGGGTTTTGTTCTGAAAGTTCTTATTCTCATTAATGACTTAAAAGAGTTTATATAGTGCTTACAATTAGGTCTGGGCGTTTTTCCTTATGACATAAAAAGGAAATTGTCACCAAAAGCATAAAATATGAAATAAATGTCCAAAAATTAGTCTTAAACATGTTGGACCAACTATGGACTTAATTAAAAGGAAATAAAATCAAAAGAATTAAATAAAAGGTCCATCCAAAGTAGATGACCAATAATTAGATTAGAAGAAGAAGTCTTCTATTCTAAACACACTAAGGGTGTTGCCTCGTTAAAACCTCTTTCGGAAAACCCAGTGGGACAAAACCGAAAGTAGGAAAAAGAGTACAATTTCTTAGCATGATTTTTAGTGTCTTTACTCTTGGTGAACGTAAAGACACCGGAGAAATAAGTCTGAAGTCCTCGAAAAACACATAAGCAAAGTGAAGTATGTAACAACACAAATATTGAATTTTAATTATTAAAAAAAAATAATTCGATGAACTTATTTTTTGACATTTGTTTATTTGAAAAATTGCAAAAACTGATCCAAAAACAAATGTAGTCATAAATTTTTTTTATTAAAATCAAGTATCTAACAACACAAATATCACATTTCAATTATATATAAAAAAGAAAAATTTAAATTAATTAAATTAACTTTTTGAAATTTGCTTACTTAAAGATTTGCAAAGAACCAAAAACAAGTGAAGGACAAGAAAAAATATAAGCAAAATCATATATATATCAACATAAATATCTTGTTTCAAATATAAAGATAAATAAAAATTTAAGTTGATTATCTTATGTATACTTTAACGATTGCATATATTCATACAAAAAGCTTACGGCATTGAAAAACTTAAGAAAATGTAATTATATAACAACACAAATATCCCATTTCAAATGTACAAAAAAATTTAAGTTGATTAAATGATTTACTGACATTTGTTTACTTGAAGAATTGAATAAACTGATCCAAAAACTAGTGTATGGGCATAACCAAATTTAAGTAAAATCAAGTATCTAACAACACAAATATCTAATTTCAAGTATTAAAAATTAAAATTGATTAATTTATTTTCTGACATTTTTTTATTTAAACAATTGCATAGACTCATCTAAAAAATTGTACGGATATGGACTAACTTAAGTAAAATCAAGTATTGAACATCACAAATATCTTATTTCTAGTATTTTAAAAAAATAAAAACTTAAGTTGATTAACATATTTTCTCACATTTCTTTACTTGAACAATTAGAAAGACTAATCGAAAAATAAGTGTACCACATAAAAACTTAAGCAAAGTGAAATATTAAAAAATATCCCATTTTGAATTTTAAAAAAGAAAAATTTAATTTGCTGAACTTATTTATTGATATTTGTTTATTTGAACAATTGGAAAACTGATCGAAAAACAAGTGTATGGACATAAAAACTTTATTAATATCAAATATCTAATAACACAAATATCACATTTCAATTATATAAAAAAGGAAAAATTAAATTAATTAAATTAACCTTTTGACATTTGTTTACTTAAAAATTGCAAAAAACCAAAAAATAAACGACATAGAAAAATATAATTAAATATTTATCAGCACAAATATTATATTTTAAATATAAATATAAATAAAAATTTAAGTTGATTAACTTAATTTTCTTACTTTTGTATACTTTAACAACTGCATATATTCATACAAAAACAATTTGAAGGCATAGAAAACTTAATCAAATTTAATTAAACTTAATCAATTTGTTTACCTGAACAATTGCACATAGGCTGATCTAAAAATAAGTGTACATGCATGGCCAAACTTAAGTAAAATCAAGTATCTAACAACACAAATATCTAATTTTAAATATTAAAATATATTTTACTTGAATAATTAGAAAGGCTGATCAAAAAACATGTATACGACATGAAAAAACTTAAGCAAAGTAAAGTATGTAATAGCAAAAATATCATATTTTAAATATTTATAAAAAAAATTAATTCGATGAACTTATTTTTTTATATTTGTTTATTTGAACAATTGCAAAAACTGATACAAAAACAAGTGTATGGACATATAATTTTTTTTATTAAAATCAAGTATTTAACAACACAAATATCACATTTCAGCTATATAAAAAAATAATTTAAATTAATTATATTAATTTTTTGACATTTATTTACTTAAGCAATTGCAAAAAACCAAAAAAAAGTGAACGACATGGAAAAATATAAGAAAAATCAAATATTTATCAATACAAATATCTTATTTCAAATATAAAGGTAAATAAAAAACTACATATACATGTATTCATAGAAAAACAAATGTATGCATGGAAAAACTTATGCAAATTTAAGTATATAAAAACAAAAATATCCTATTGTAAGTATATAAAAAATTTAAGTTGATAAACTTATTTTTTGCTTCCTCATAATATGTAGGTTCATCACTCTCTATGATTAATAGTTCATGATGATCCGTCATCCATTCCCCAAATCTATCAGGTTTGTGACGTGTCCTTACGGACCTATGCACCTCAAGTTCCATAGGTTCCACAGATAAAGGATCTACGACTCTTCGTAAATCCAACTAATGTTCTCTCTCATAAGTTGAAACATCCTCCTGTGTCTCTCAAACTTCTTCGATTGATACTTTACTCCCACTGTTTTTCTTAGAGAGAAACTCTATTTCTAGAAAAGCACCATTACGAGCAACAAACCTTTTGTTCTTGGTAGGATTGTAAAAGTAATAACCTTTGGTTTCTTTGGGATAACCAATAAAGTAGCATTTATCAGATTTGAGTCCGAGCTTAACGGTAAACATTCGTTTAACATAAGCATCACAACCCGAAATTTTCAGAAAATATAAATTCAGAACTTTTCCGGTCCACATCTCATATGGTGTCTTTTCTACTGATTTTGATGGAAATATGTTTAGCTTAAACACTGATGTTTCTATAGCGTATCCCCAAAAGGATAATGGAAGATCTGCATGACTCATCATAGATCGAACCATATCTAATAAAGTTTGGTTTCTCATTTCGGAAACACCGTTCAATTGTGGCGTTCCTGGAGGAGTGGGTTGTGAAACAATTTCATATTCTCTCAGATGATCATTGAAGGTTTGACTCAAATATTCTCCACCTTGATCAGATCGAAAGGCTTTGATTCTCTTGCCAAGTTGATTTTGCACTTCATTATGAAATTCTTTGAACTTTCAAAAGATTCAGACTTATGTTTTATTAGATAAACATAATCATATCTACTGAAATCGTCATTAAATGTGATGAAATACTGATAGGTTCCTCTAGCATTTATATTCATCGGTCCACATACATCAGTATGTCTGAGTTCCAACAAGTCTTTAGGTCACTGTGTCCAATAAAAGGAGTCTTAGTCATTTTTCCCAGTAAACAAGATTTATATTTTTCAAATAATTCATAATCAAATGAGCTCAAAGGTCCATCTCTATAAAGTTTTTGAATGCATTTCTCGTTTATATGGCTCAGACGACAATGCCAAAGAAAATTTTGATTTGTTTCTTTTGACTTCAGTCTCTTGGTACTAATGTTATAGAAATGCACACTTTGATTTAGAATATAAAGTCCATTCTCTAATGGACCGCTACCATAAAAGATATCACAACGATCAAATAAACAACATTTTTTTTAATCGAAAATTGACATCCTTCCAAATCCAAACAAGAAATATAAATAATATTTCTGTTTATAGCAGATACATAGTAGCAATTATTAAGTTCTAAAACCAAAGACAATGAAATGTTCTTACAGCTAATGCATCAACTCTTGCTTCATTTTCCACGCGTAGGTCCACTTGTCCTTTCTCCAAAGGTCTACAGTTGTTTAGACCCTGTATATTCGTACAAATATGAGCACCACAACCGGTATCTAATACCCAAGAAGTAGAACCAGAGGTTGTAACATTTACTAGTATAACATAAATACATGAAGATGAAATCTTGAAAGTCTTATTTTTTCAGATCTTCCAAGTATTTCTTGCAATTTGTTTTCCAATGCCCAATACCATTACAATAATGAAACTTATCAACACCAGAAGGACCAGGCTTGAAATTAGGAGCAGGTTCAGACTTGCTCGGATTCCAGCTTGTCTTTTGTTTTCCTTTGTTCTTACCTTGTTTCTTATAATTTTTGCCCTTTTTTACCATAAGAACATGTGGGGCAATTTTCTTGATGTTGGATTCAACAGTTTTTAGCATTCCATGCAACTCAGTCAATGTATTTGTCAAGTTTTTCATGTTATATTTCATAACAAACTGATCAAAACTTGACGGCAATGACTGCAGAATGAGGTCAGTTGCCACCTCTTGGCTGATGGGACAATCCAGCTTTGCCAAAATATCAATATAACCTATCTTTTTAATTATATGTGGGCTAACTGGATTATCTTTTGGCAGCTTGAACTCAATGAGAGCCTTAACGGTTTGGTATCTCTCAGTTCGTGCTTGCTCCTGAAACTTTTCTTTCAGGCTAGTGATCATCTCAATAGGTGAATCCATGTTCTCATATTGTTTCTGCAAGTCTGAGTTCATGGTCTGACTTGAGCACGAACGCAGGCTAGAACCGGTGGAGGTTCTTAGGTCGCGGATGTGGGACCTGACTAGGGGAGAGACTCGACCGAGGCGCAGACTGTGGACGCGGATTGGGAGAGACTCGACCAATCAGACGACTGGGACGGGGAAGCGCGAGTTGGAGCACACAAGCTATGGGCTGCTTGTGATACACCAAGGTGACTTGAAGCCGTCGACTTGAAGTCTTGGAACCGGCTAGGCAGTTAGGCGGCGAATAGAACAATGTGTACTAGGGGTTTTAATTTCTTGTAAAAGTCTAATTTTTATTAATGAAAGGACTTGACTTTTATAGGCCTAAGTCAGTAGGGTTTTACCCTTACAAAGAAACAACATGTAATCTAAAGAAAACAACAAGAAGTTCGAATTTAAACAACAAGACTTTTAATTAACTTGGGCCGCAGGCCATAAGGGCTTGGCGCAGGCCCAAGTCATATACTTAGGCAAAATAAAGACATAAAGAAAAGGGCTTGGCCATGGGCTTCTTGCTTGTGTGAACCCCAAATCTGAATGCACACCAAGGGTGTTGCCTCATTAAAACCTCCTCCGGAAAACCCAATGAGACAAAACCGAAGGGAGGGAAAAGAGTACAATTCATTGGCGCGTCTTTGGCGTCCTTATCCCGGGGTGATGGTAAGGACACATGAGTCGGCGTTCCGCCGACTAAGCATTTCCCATGAATGGGCAGGGTCTTGGTCTGGTCCTGGACCGGGCTCGGACATACGCGGAAGAATCTCAAGACAACGTTTGACGTAGCGGTTGACCTTGGTTCCTAATGCCTTGGCTCTGGATCGGGTCATGGGTCCGGTCGGCACGAGTGGGACAGCTTCGTCCGTACCTGGGTAGCTTGGGTCGATCGCTGGGTCGGGGAAGCCGTCGGGACGGTCTGGGTCGAGCTCTGGCCCGCGTGGGCCGTTGGCTTGGTTGGCATGGTCCGGGGCCTCATCATCCCTCCCCTCTTCAAGTGGTTTGGTCTCCAAATCAACATTTCACCTGCATCAAATAATTTCAAGTCAGACACATTGAACGTCGGGGAAATGTTAAACTCACCTGGCAGTTCGAGTTGGTAGGCATTGTCGTTGATCTTCTTCAGGACTCGGAATGGTCCGTTTCCTCTTGGTGCCAGCTTGTCTTTGCGCTTTTGGGGGAACCTCTAGGGCCGCATGTGTAGCCAGACCCAGTCGTCTTCCTTAAGTGTCGTCTGCTTACGCCCCTTGTTGGCTTGCCGGGCGTAGGTCTCCGTCTTCTTTTCCAGATTCTCCTTGATCTTATGATGCATCTTTTTGACGTATTCGGCCTTGCTGTCTCCCTCTAAACTCACGATCTCAGCTTGTGGTAAGGGCGTGAATTCCATTGGCGACAAGGGGTTGAAACCGTATACGATCTCGAACGGGGACTTCTTGTTCGCCGAGTGGACCGCTCGATTGTATGCGAACTCGACCAGCGGTAGGCACTCGAGCCAAGACTTCAGATTCTGTCCGATGGTAACTCTTAGAAGGGTGGAAAGCGTCCGGTTCACCACTTCGGTTTGTCCGTCCGTCTGCAGGTGGCAGGTCGTGGAAAACACCAATTTTGTGCTGAGCTTCTTCCATAAGGTCCGCCAAAAATGACTGAGGAACTTAGTGTCTCGGTCGGACACTATGGTCCGGGAGATCCCATGTAAGCGAACGATCTCCTTGAAGAACAGACTCGTCGTCTGTGTCGCGTCGTTAGTCTTGGCGCATGGAATAAAATGAGCCATCTTCGAAAACCTGTCTACTACGACAAAAATGGAATCTTTGTGGTTGATCTTAGGCAAGCCTAGCACAAAGTCCATTGAAATATCAGTCCAGGGAGTAGTAGGAATGAGTAGAGGAAGATATAACCCGTGGGGATGAACTCTGGACTTGGCCCGTTTGCAGACTAAGCAGCGACTGCAATGGGCCTCAACGTCTCGCCTCAGATGGGGCCAGTAGAAATGCTCCTTGAGTAGGCACAAGGTTTTGGCCACGCCGAAGTGACCCATCAAGCCTCCTCCGTGGGCTTCTCTCAGCAGCAGCTTCCGGGTCAAACCTTTCGGGATACAAAGCCTCCGGTCTCTGAAAAGGAACCCATCAAACAAATAAAATCGTGAGTGGGTACCAGTGCCGGCGTGGTGAAAGGCTTCTTTGAGGTCGTCGTCTTGGGCATATAACTTGATATGACCTCGGATGAAGATTTGGACGAGGTGACTGATCCTACCTATAGCCGGAGTAATGTACGACTAGTTGAGGTTCCGGACAAGCCCATGGTCGACCCATCGACCAGGAACAGAGAGGTCCTCGACCAGGCAGACATTCCACGAACGTCCAAGGAAGATGGCCCAAACCTCGACTCCAGGGTGACCAATGCAACTGACCCACAGACGTCTGGAACATGCGTCCCGCGGACGACCACCCACCCAACTTCGCGTAAAGACCAACGAACTGATCCACTGGTTGTGACCAAGGGTCCCATGACCCGAGCTCGCACCAAAGCCCTCCAACAGGCCGTGACTAGCTATATAACTCGTCCTTGCATCACAAGGTATGGGTTTCTTGATTCCTAAGCTATCCGAATTAGGTTTTCGGGAAGAGACGTAATCTAAGTACTCTTTTTCCTTAGATAGTTTTTTTTCCAATGGTTTTTGCTATCTAAGATTTTGAAGAGGTTTAGATTGGGTATTAAGGGTCTGAGAGCCTAAGACTTTTAGCTAGGGGAATTGAAACCATGATCAAGCCCAACCAAGCCCACTTTTACTTAATTCGAATTATTAGCATTAAATTCAAATTTGAAGAGAATTCGTGCATGGCTTCGGATGTGAAGCTCATGCAGAATGTCTCTTTACTTGTGCCAAAAACGTCTTCCCTCTCCTTGATCTATAAAAGGTAGAGGCTGAAGATCTTGTAATCCATCGAATATTTGAAGTATAAAAATTCTGAGAGAATTGCTATCAAGTATTTGGTCAATCCCTCGTAAATATTAGTGTGTTATATCTAAGTGCTCTTACGAAATCCTGGTCAAGAATCGCAGGCCCAAGTTCTATACTTAGGCAAATTAAGGACATAAAGAGATAGGTTAGGCCGTGGGCTGCTTGCTTGGGTGAAGCCCAAAATCCGAATGCACACTAAGGGTGTTGCCTCGTTAAAACCTCCTCCGGAAAACCCAATGGGACAAAAACAAAGGTAGGGAAAATAGTACAATTCCTTGGTGCGTCTTTGGCGTCCTTATCCCGGAGTAATGGTAAGGACACATGAGTCGGCATTCCGTCGACTAAGTAATTCCCATGAATGGGCCGGGTCTTGGTTGGGTCCTGGGCCGAGCTCAGACATCCGCGGAAGAACCTCAAGACAGCGCCTGATGTAGTGGTTGTTCTTGGTTCCCAATGCCTTAGCTCTCGATCGGGTCATGGGTCTGGTTGGTACGAGGGGGACGGCTTCGTCAGTTCCTGGATAGCTTGGGTCGGTTGCTGGGTCGAGGAAACAATCGGGACGGTCTGGGTCGAGTTCTGGTCCACTTGGGCCGTGGGCGTGTATAGCTGCATCGCCTCATCATCCCTCCCCTCTTCAAGTGGTTTGGTTTCCAAATCAGCATACTCACCTGCATCAAATAATTCCAAGTCAGAGAGATTGAACGTCGGGGAAATGTTAAACTCACCTGGCAGTTCGAGTTGGTAGGCATTGTCGTTGATCTTTTTCAAGACTCGGAATGGTCCGTCTCCTCTTGGTGCCAGCTTGTCATTGCACTTCTGGGGGAACTTCTCGGGTTTCATGTGTAGCCAGACCCAGTCACATTCCTTCAATTTCGTCTGTTTACGCCCCTTGTTGGCTTGCCGAGCGTAAGTCTCCGTCTTCTTTTCCAGATTTTCCTTGATCTTCTGGTGCAGCTTCTTGACATATTCGGCCTTGTTATCTCCCTCTAGACTCACGATCTCAGCAGGTGGCAAGGGCGTGAACTCCATTTGTTACAGTGGGTTGAAACCGTAGACGATCTCGAACGGTGACTTCTTGGTCGCAGAGTGGACGGCTCGGTTATAGGCAAACTCGACCAGCGGTAGGCACTCGAGCCAGGACTTCAAATTTTGCCCGATGGTGGCCCTTAGGAGAGTGGAGAGCGTCCGGTTCACTACTTCTCTCTGCCCGTCCGTTTGTGGATGACAGGTCGTCGAAAACACCAATTTTGTGTCGAGCTTCTTCCACAGGGTCCGCCAAAAATAGCTGAGGAACTTAGTATCTCGGTCGGACACTATTGTCCCGGGGATCCCATGCAAACGTACAATCTCCCGGAAGAACAGGCTTGCGGTTTGGGTGGCGTCGTTGGTCATGGCACACAGGATAAAATGAGCCATCTTCGAAAACCTGTCTACTACGACAAAAATGAAGTCTTTGTGGTTGATCTTAGGCAAGTCTAGCACAAAGTCCATGGAAATATCAGTCTAAGGAGTAGTAGGAATAGGTAGAGGAAGATATAACCCGTGGGGATGAACTCTGGACTTGGCCCGTTTGCAGACCAAGCAGCGGCTGCAATGTGCCTCGACATCTCGTCGAAGATGGGGCCAGTAGAAGTGCTCCTTAAGTAGGCTTAAGGTTTTGGCCACGCCAAAATGTCCCATTAAACCTCCTCCGTGGGCTTCTCTCAACAGCAACTCCCGAGTCGATCCTTTCGGAATGCATAATCTCCGGTCCCTGAAAAGGAATCCGTCAAACAAATAGAACCGTGAGTGGGTTTCAGTGTCTGCGTTTTGGAATGCTTCCTTGAAGTTTTTGTCGTCTGCGTATAAGTCCTTGAGTAGCTCAAATCCGAGGACCTTTGCTTCCATGACCGAAATCAGGGAGTGTCTTCGGGACAGCGCATCTGCGACGACGTTTTCCTTCACCTTCTTGTACTTGATTACATAGGGAAACATCTCGATAAATTCCATCAGCGTGCATGTCGTCTCTTTAGCTTAGTATGGCCTCTTAAGTGCTGTAGCGTCTGATGATCGGTATGGATGACGCATTCCCGGGCAAGAAGATAGTGCTGCCAAGTCTCCATGGCTCGAACCAAGGCATACAGTTCCTTGTCGTATGCGGGATAGTTGAGGGCAGCTCCGCTCAACTTCTCGCTGAAGTTGCGATGGGTTTGCCGCCTTGGGTCAGGACGTCTCCAGTTCCGACGCCTGACGCGTCGCACACCACCTCGAAAGTCTTCTACGAAGTCCGGAAGGGCTAAGACCGGGGCATGAGTGAGCCGGTCTTTGAGCAGGGTGAAGGCCTTATCCTGCTCGGGTCCCCAGCTGAATGCCCGGTCCTTCTTGACCACGGAAGTCAAAGGACTAGCGATGGTGCTGAAGTCCCGGACGAACCTCCGGTAGAAACTTGCTAAGCCGTGGAAACTCCGGACTTGGCTGATACTCGTGGGCCTGGGCCATTCTCGTATGACCTTGATCTTCTCCTCAGCTACCTGTAAGCCCTGAGAGCGCACGACAAAACCTAGGAAGACTACCCGGTCAGTGCAGAACGTGCACTTTTTCATATTGGCATACAACTTCTCCTCTTGAAGTGTGCGTATAACCAACTCCAAATGAGTGACGTGGTCGGCATAAGAGGAGCTATAGACCAATATGTCATCGAAATAGACAACCACGAACTTACTGATGTACGGTCTAAGAACGTGGTTCATTAGCCGCATGAAAGTGCTCGAGGCGTTGGAAAGCCCAAACGGCATGAGGAGCCACTCGTAGAGGCCTTGCTTTGTCTTGAATGCCGTTTTCCACTCGTCTCCTTCTCGCATGCGGACTTGGTGATATCCGCTCTTCAGATCGATCTTAGAAAAGATCGAGGCTCCGCTTAGCTCATCTACCATATCGTCTAGCCGTGGTATAGGGTGCCGGTACTTGATGGTGATGTTGTTGATTGCTCGGCAGTCAACACACATTCTCCAAGATCCGTCTTTCTTTGGCACGAGCAGGACGGGTACGGCACATGGACTGAGGCTTTCTCGGACATAGCCTTGGTCCATGAGTTCTCGAACTTGGCGTTCGAGTTCCTTAGCTTCTCCAGGTTGACACGGTAGGCGGGTCGGTTAGGCAATTGAGCTCCTGGGATGAAATCGATGTTGTGCTCGATTCCTCTTAGTGGTGGCAGTCCAGGTGGGATCTCTCCTGGAAAGACGCCGGCGTAAGTCTCCAAAGGTTTGGCTACTTCAGGTGGGGGCGGTGGATCGGTGCTCTCGGCATGGAAAGATTCCTTAAAAATCATAAGGACGACGTTGGTATCGTTCCTACGTACGGCTTTGTGGATGACCCTGGAGTTCACCAGAAAATTTTCCTTCCGGGGTCCTTTGGTGGAATCCGTCCGCAACTGTATGTCCCGGATTTGCTGTGGTACTAGCAGTGCTAAGTTAAACCTGCGCTTGTTGTGAACAAAGGAATACATGTTAGTACGCCCATTGTGTGTGGTCTCCCTGTCAAACTGCCATGGACGTCCAAGGAGGAGGTGACCATCTTGCATCGGGATGATGTGAGCCTGGTCGACCAAAGGCACCACTCGGTCGTTGGTACGGACGCGGAACAAGACAACCAGCCGGATGGAGGCACGGACGAGGAACTTGTGCAACCAGACCAAGATATGGAGGTTGGCCCGGAACGTGGCCAACAGCCAAAGCCGGCTGACCCAACACCGACCCAAGGCGGGACAAGAAGGACTACCCGGCCATCAACTCAGGCTGCTACCCGTGCTTCAGTCCAAGCTGCGGGACATTGCTCGTCCAAGTCTCCGACCCATGTTCCGACCTCAACGGCGACCACGACATCAAGTCATGACCTGACCAGGACGTCACCAAGGACCAACCCCTCAGCTCAACCGTCACAAGAAGTCTCGACCGGCCTTGTCCCGGATCCATGGACCGTTCCACTCGGTCCCATGACCCGTGCCCGGACCAAGGCCCTACAAAAGTCTATTGGGTTATTTCTAACCCATTCTCTGTCTAATTTTGTTTAAGTCCTTTGGTTTGGTCCGTGGGTTTATGAGTTTGGGATTAAGGGCCCATTTGGTTCCCTTTTCCCATGTGAGGTTTTTCCCATTGGGTTTTTCTCACATGGGTTTTTAATGGGGTCTGATGAACCTTTAAGATGATCAAGCCCATAAGGCTTTGGACTTAAGATCATGGGCATTTCTTTGGCCGGCCCAATATCCTTGTGTCGAAATTGCACACGTTTTGACTTCATTGTTTTCACTTGGTCTTTGTAATTTAAATGCATGGTTGTTTGTGCCATGCATGCATGTCTCTTTGACCATGCAAGTTTGAATGTCTTTTGGCGTGTATAAACTTTGGCCTTGGCCAGTTTGTAATCTTCAATCGATTTGAATAAGAAAACTTTGTTGTTTACAAGTGATCTTAATCGGTTCATTCCTTCTTGCAAATCCTCTCCTAGTGTGTAGTATATAGGTTACCCATTTGCAAAACCCTTGTGAGATCTAGTGTGTCATATCTAGATCTTGCAAGTTGGTGTCTCAAAGCTGTTCATCCCTTTGAGAATCCGCCAGTTCGATCCGCTTCCATATTCGACCTCCACTCCTCTTGATCCGTTCCATTGTCTTGCCTCCCGCCTTGTTCATCTACCGCCGTGACAACCTCCATCCCCATTGAATTCCACCTTCCGCGCCTTGCTCTCCTGCTGCTGATCTTAGAGTCACGTGATCCCTCTCACTGGGACCACGTCAAGTGGTATCAGAGCAGACATCAGGCTGAGCACTTCATTCCTTCTTGATTTTCGATTTCATTTTGTTACGAAAACCTTGATTTTTCCAAAGTGTCCATTCATATACCATTGAACCATATCAGATCCGTGAGTTTAGACATATCCTCTTGAACTATTGATTTGTTTTGAGTGTTTTGATGGCAGGGAATGAAGATGAGGAGTCAGAAGCGAACCGCTTCCACCGTCTGTTTGAAGACCTAGCGACCAGGCTTAGCAACACCATTGAGGAGCGGTTACAAACTATACAGCTTGGGATCCGAGAAGGCATTCGAGAGGAGATTAATCGGACGGTTCCAAATGTGAGACAGCCACGGCCTAGGAATCCTTTTCCTCCAAGGCGTGTCAGAGGTTTAACACCAGAACCACCAGAGCATGCCTCAGATGCTGGAAGCTTGGGAAGAAGGACGTTCGTAGGTGATGAAGGGGCGGCCAGATTCTATCACTCAGGAGGATCTGACCACAGTGGACACAACCGGCCTAGGCGCCATCAAAGAGTCCCAAACCTGCCCCCTCAGCCCGACCAGTTCAACCATCTCAAACTGAAGATTCCACCCTTTCACGGCCACAATGATCCTATCTCTTATCTTGATTGGGAAACTAAAATTGAACTCGTTTTTAATTGTCAATTCTATAGTGAAATTAACAAGGTCAATTTGGCTGTTACAGAGTTCTATGACTATGCTCTAAGCTGGTGGGATCAGGTGGTTACTTCCAGAAGAAGAAACGGTGAATACCCCATTGAAACATGGGAAGAGCTTAAACTTATTATGAGAAGGAGGTTTGTTCCCAACCACTTCCATAGAGATCTACATCAAAGACTCAGGCATCTACAACAAGGCAACAAGAATGTTGATGACTACTTTAAAGAAATGGAGATGCTCTTGATCCGAGCTGGTGTGACTGAAGATCGTGAAGCAACCATGTCCCGCTTCATGAGTGGGCTCAATCCGGAAATCCAAGACCGGCTGGAGATGCAGCACTATGTGGAGTTGGAAGAAATGCTACACAAGGCATTGTTGATTGAACAACAAATTAAGAGAAGAACTAACACTCGGTCTTTTGGTGCAGGTGCCGTGGGATCCAAGATAACCTTCAACAAGGACTTCAAACCCAATCGCGCCTTTGAAGCCAAACCATCCGGGTCTAAATCCGCTTCTAACTTTCTCCCACCAAGGCCAGATAAGGGCAAAGCCGAGGAGCACCCTACCAGAACCAGAGACATCCGGTGCTTCAAGTGCCAGGGTTTAGGGCACTACGCCAGCAGCTGTACCAATAAGCGTGCCATGGTCATCTTGGAAAATGGGGAAATCCAGTCCGAGGAGGAAGAAGACCATAACCCCGTGACGGATGGGGAAGAGGAGCTGCCGGTTTCAGGACAACTCTTGGTAGCCAGGAGGACCCTGAATGTGCAAGTCAAGACCCATGAACCGGACCAAAGAGAAAATCTTTTTCATTCACGCTGCCTGATCCAAGGAAAGGTTTGCAGTTTAATTATAGATGGTGGTAGTTGTACTAATGTTGCTAGTGAGTCTATGGTCAGGAAACTAGGTCTTGAGGAGCTGCCCCATCCAAAGCCATACCCACTCCAGTGGCTGAATGATTCAGGCGAGTTGAAGGTAACCCATCAGGTCAAGGTGCCGATTGAAATAGGCAAATATAAAGACGAGGTCTTGTGTGACATCCTGCCAATGGAAGCAAGCCACATCCTCTTGGGCAGACCGTGGCAGTCAGACAGAAAGGTGACCCATGATGGATACACCAACCGCCACCACTTCATTTACAATGGCCGTAAGACAACCTTGGTGCCTATGTCACCCCATGAGGTATATTTAGATCAAATGCACCTTAAGAAGCAAAAGAAAGAAGTTAGTAAGGCTAAGGAACCAAGAGCTAAAACCAACTTTTACATAAAGGCTTGTGATGTTAAAAGGAGTCTTAGTCTTAAGGCACCCGTGCTTATGCTTATTTATAAGGAACATGCCCTTGTGACTACTAACCCTGAGCCGGTTCTTCCGAGCATCCTTAGTAAGCTTTTGCAGGGGTTCCAGGACGTGTTTCCAGAGGAGTGTCCGGATGGGTTACCACCCATCCGTGGAATAGAACATCAGATCGATCTGGTACCTGGAGCTTCCCTACCAAACCGGCCGGCGTATAGGACTAATCCCGTGGAGACCAAAGAGTTACAAAGGCAGGTTGATGAGCTCATGGCCAAAGGCCACATCCGTGAGAGCATGAGTCCGTGTGCCGTGCCAGTCCTTCTAGTCCCTAAAAAGGATGGGACTTGGCGCATGTGTGTTGATTGCCGGGCAATCAACAATATCACGGTAAAGTATAGGCACCCCATTCCTAGGTTAGATGACATGTTAGATGAGCTGCATGGATCTAGAATATTTTCTAAGATAGATCTTAGGAGCGGATATCACCAAATTAGGATGAAGGAAGGTGATGAGTGGAAAACCGCTTTTAAGACTAAGCATGGATTATATGAGTGGTTAGTCATGCCCTTTGGATTAACCAATGCCCCTAGTAATTTTATGAGGCTTATGAATCATGTGCTTAGGGAGTTTATAGGACATTTTGTGGTAGTGTACTTTGATGACATTTTAGTATATAGTAAGACCTTGGATGAGCATGTGCACCATCTTAGACTTGTTCTTGAAGTGCTTAGAAAGGAGAAACTATATGCTAATATTAAAAAGTGTACCTTTGGATCAAATAACATTGTCTTTCTAGGATTTGTTGTAAGTGCTGCAGGAGTCCAAGTTGATGAGGAGAAGATCCGCGCCATCAGGGATTGGCCTAGCCCAAAGACCGTGGGGGAAGTTCGCAGCTTCCATGGTTTAGCCGGGTTCTACAGGCGTTTTGTCAAGGACTTTAGCACTTTGGCCGCGCCCTTGACTGAGGTGATCAAGAAAGACGTTGGCTTCAAGTGGGGAAAGGAGCAGGAGGAGGCATTCCAGATGCTTAAGGACAGGCTTACTAATGCGCCATTATTGGCATTGCCTAATTTCGCTAACACCTTTGAAATTGAATGTGATGCTTCAGGTGTTGGAATAGGAGCTGTTCTTATGCAGGACCGCAAGCCCATTGCATATTTCAGTGAGAAGCTTGGTGGCGCCACCTTGAATTACCCCACATATGATAAAGAGCTATATGCTCTGGTCCGGTCATTGCAAACATGGCAACATTACTTGTGGCCCAAGGAGTTTGTGATCCACACGGACCATGAGTCACTCAAGCACTTGAGGAGTCAGCACAAACTCAACAAACGTCATGCCAAGTGGATGGAGTTCATAGAAACCTTCCCATACGTGATAAAATATAAGCAAGGTAAGGAAAATGTGGTTGCCGATGCCTTGTCCCGCAGGTATGCACTCTTATCTACTTTAGAAGTTAAGATTATGGGCTTTGAACATATGAAGGATTTGTACTTGACTGACCCAGACTATGGAGAAATCTATAAGTCATGTTTTAAGAATCCTACAGGACGTTTCCATATTCAGGACGGTTATTTGCTATATGAAAACCGATTGTGTGTGCCATCATGCTCCATGAGGGAGTTGTTTGTCCGTGAGGCCCATGCTGGTGGACTCATGGGACACTTTGGAGTGTCCAAAACATTGGCTGTTTTGCGAGAACATTTCTACTGGCCACACATGAGGAAGGATGTGGAGAAGGTATGCAACCGGTGTGTCAAATGTAAACAGGCTAAGTCCACAACTCAGCCCAACGGTTTGTATCATCCCTTACCCATTCCAGAACATCCCTGGGTTGATTTGTCCATGGACTTCATATTAGGATTGCCTAGAACTCGCAATGGCAAGGATAGTATTTTTGTGGTTGTAGATAGGTTCTCTAAAATGTCCCATTTTATTGCACGTAGGAAAACTGATGATGCATCTCATGTAGCTAGCTTGTTCTTCAAGGAAATAGTGAGATTGCATGGCATGCCTAAGACTATAGTGTCTGATAGGGACACCAAATTTCTGAGTCATTTTTGGCGTGTTCTATGGTCTAGGTTAGGAACCAAGTTATGTTTCTCCACTACATGTCATCCTGAGAGTGACGGCCAAACTGAAGTAGTTAATAGGACCTTAGGTTCACTCTTGCGTGCATTTGTTGGAAAGAATCTTAGGACATGGGAAGGACACCTACCGCATGTAGAGTTTGCATACAATCACTCAGTTCATTCAGCATCTAAACATTCTCCCTTCCAGATTGTTTATGGTTTTAGTCCTATCTCACCTTTGGATCTAATGCCTTTACCTTTGAGTGAGTGTGCTAGTCTTGATGGGGAACATAAGGCTCGATTGGTTAAGCAGATTCATGAGCAGGCACGAGCCAACATTGAGGCCAAAACCAAGAAGTATGGCCAAGCGGTTGATAAGCATAGAAGGAAGCTTACCTTCAAGCCTGGTGACCAGGTCTGGATATATCTACGCAAGGACCGGTTCCCAGAAGAACGACGATCCAAGCTAATGCCTAGGGTGGACGGACCGTTCACTGTTGTCAAGTGCATCAATGACAACGCCTACCAGCTTGACTTGCAAGGTAAGTATAACGTGAGTCCTAGCTTCAATGTTACTGACCTGATTCCCTATTGTGCAGATGGCCCGGATTTGAGGTCAAATCCTCTTCAAGTGGGAGGGGATGATGTGAGCCTGGTCGACCAAAGGCACCACTCGGTCGTTGGTACGGACGCGGAACAAGACAACCAGCCGGATGGAGGCACGGACGAGGAACTTGTGCAACCAGACCAAGATATGGAGGTTGGCCCGGAACGTGGCCAACAGCCAAAGCCGGCTGACCCAACACCGACCCAAGGCAGGACAAGAAGGACTACCCGGCCATCAACTCAGGCTGCTACCCATGCTTCAGTCCAAGCTGCGGGACATTGCTCGTCCAAGTCTCCGACCCATGTTCCGACCTCAACGGCGACCACGACATCAAGTCATGACCTGACCAGGACGTCACCTAGGACCAACCCCTCAGCTCAACCGTCACAAGAAGTCTCGACCGGCCTTGTCCCGGATCCATGGACTGTTCCACTCGGTCCCATGACCCGTGCCCGGACCAAGGCCCTACAAAAGTCTATTGGGTTATTTCTAACCCATTCTCTGTCTAATTTTGTTTAAGTCCTTTGGTTTGGTCCGTGGGTTTATGAGTTTGGGATTAAGGGCCCATTTGGTTCCCTTTTCCCATGTGAGGTTTTTTCCATTGAGTTTTTCTCACATGAGTTTTTAATGGGGCCTGATGAACCTTTACGATGATCAAGCCCATAAGGCTTTGGACTTAAGATCATGGGCATTTCTTTGGCCGGCCCAATATCCTTGTGTCGAAATTGCACACGTTTTGACTTCATTGTTTTCACTTGGTCTTTGTAATTTAAATGCATTGTTGTTTGTGCCATGCATGCATGTCTCTTTGACCATGCAAGTTTGAATGTCTTTTGGCGTGTATAAACTTTGGCCTTGGCCAGTTTGTAATCTTCAATCGATTTGAATAAGAAAACTTTGTTGTTTACAAGTGATCTTAATCGGTTCATTCCTTCTTGCAAATCCTCTCCTAGTGTGTAGTATCTAGGTTACCCATTTGCAAAACCCTTGTGAGATCTAGTGTGTCATATCTAGATCTTGCAAGTTGGTGTCTCAAAGCCGTTCATCCCTTTGAGAATCCGCCAGTTCGATCCGCTTCCATATTCGACCTCCACTCCTCTTGATCCGTTCCATTGTCTTGCCTCCCGCCTTGTTCATCTACCGCCGTGACAACCTCCATCCCCATTGAATTCCACCTTCCGCGCCTTGCTCTCCTGCTGCTGATCTTGGAGTCACGTGATCCCTCTCACTGGGACCACGTCACGGGACCACGTCGCACAAGACCTGATCGGTGTATCGACCTACGCTAAAAGGTACGGTCACCTGATCGGTTATGCGTATCTCGGTCTTATCATTGAGCCACCTAAGCCCGTAGGGCCGCGGGTGCTTAGTCCTCTCAAGACCGAGCTTGTCAACCATATATTCGCTTGCAACGTTGGTACAGGAACCTCCGTCGATAATCAGAGAACATACCTTGCCCTTGAAAGTGCACTTGGTATAGAAAATGTTTTCACGCTGGACAATATCGTCAGGGCCAGCTATAGTGTTGAGGACGCGTCGGAACATCAAGAGATCTCCGGAATCGGGATACTCGATGTCGTCCTCTGCTTGCTCCAGTTTTTTTAAAGGCTCCTCGTCGCCTTCGTCTGCGGATTCGTACTCTCCGGATGGGGTCAGGATCATTACCTGTTGGTTCGAACAGTCTCACGCCATGTGTCCTCACCCGTTGCACTTGAAACAGGTGATGTCTCGGCTCCGGGTTGCAGTTCCGGTGGGTTTGGCCAGCTGGCTTGATCCGGGTGCGGGTCGAAGAGCGTCTCGTGGTCGAGTCGTGGTGCGCGGGTCGGAGGTAGGGCCAGGGGGCCGGTTGTACGACTTGGGCCAGTTGGGCTTAGTTCGTTGGTAGCCTGCGGCTTCCTCTTGTTGCCTTGTTCCACCTGGTTGGCGAGGTGGTATAATTCTCCGAGGTCGTGGTACGGCTGTCTCTCGATCTTCCGAGCGATCTTTTCTTGGAGCCCATCAAGGAACTGGGCCATGAGACTCTCCAGGGAGTCAGTTATCTCAAGACAGTTCCGCAAATGCTCGAACTCGTCGAAATATTCACTGACCGTCTTAGTGCCCTGGGTGAGTAGTCTGAAACGTCTTTGCAGCTATTGGTGGAAATGGGGCGGAACGTAGCATTTCCGCATTAGATGCGTGAGCTCATCCCATGACGTAAGTGGTCCGAAATGAATCCTTCGTCGCTCAGCGACTTCGCGGTCCCACCAGGTCAGGGTGTGTTCCGTGAACTGGACGGTGGCAAGGGCTACTCGCCTGGGATCTCTGTACCGGTAGTAGTCGAAGACCTGCTCCATCCGTCGTTCCCTGTCTAGATAAGCCTCGGGGTCGACCTTTCCGGCAAATGATGGCGGGTTGAGCTTAACGTCCGGGGCTTGGTAAGGGGGTGGTCGGTCAGGCGCTCCATCGTAGCGTGGGTCGCGGTCATAAGGGGTGCGGTAAGGCGGGTCGTCGGGTGGTTCTTCTTCTCGGGGGTCACGGGTGTATGGGCCGTAGTAGTGGGTCCGTCCGTTCATGGTGGCTCCTCCATTGCCACGGTGGAACGCCTCGGGGACGTCCGGTCGTTGGGGAGGACCGGGTTGCTCCAGTCATTCCATGCGACTTGTGAGCGTGTTCATCTGAGCCGTAATCTGGCTCAGCATCTGCATTACTGCAGCTGATCCTTGGGGACGTTCGGGAACGTCCGAACTACTAGAAATATTTATAGAAACTTTCCAAAAATAGAATTATTCCTAAAATAGAAACTGTCCTAAATTGGAACTTTCCTAAAATGGAAGCTTTCCTAATCTAGAAACTTTCCTAAAATGGAAACTTTCTTAATCTAGAACTTTCCCAAAATGGAACTTTCCTAAATTGGAAACTTTCTTAATCTAGAAAGGGGATATCCTAAAGAAAATATTCTAGACTTAAATTCTTTCCTAAAACGATTTTTTTGGAAAATTTCTAAGTCTATATATTGTCTAATATTCGAATTATTGAATTTCCTAAACCAAATTGAGAATATTCCTAGACAATTTATGGCTAGGGAAAACTTCCTAAAGGGTTCTAGTAATATTCCTAATTCGAAAATGGCAAATTCCCAGTTAGGCAGATTCGGTGATCAGCAAGTAAGGAAATTAGGCTCACGGTTGCTAAACCTAGACAGGACGAGGGAGAGCAGCTGACTCGCGGATGCAATAGGGATTACGCGGGGTCGCCTAAGGCGCTAAACGGTCGTTTAAAGGCTAAGGACCAGGCGCGGCTGCTCGGAAACCACGAGGTGTCCTAATGGCCTAAGGCTGCCAGCGGATTAGTCTCGCGGCTAAGGGTTGCTCACGCCTAGTAATAGCCCTAAGGTGCTAAGGGTACAAGCGACTAGGGGTGGGCTTACCAGGAGACTAAGGAACCTACGGTGACCTTGTCTAGACTCTTAAGCGGCTACAACACACAACAGCCTAACCCTAACACACGCGTGAGACTACGGACTTAGCTCACGGTTTCTCAAGATGAAGGTGTTCTAGGTTGGTTATCTGGTCCTAGTTCGTTTAGCACAACCTAAAATGCTTCCTTTTTTTTTTTTTTTGAATGAATCTCAAGCAATCCTAGCAAACAATCTAAACAACCTAACAAGCAAGGAATTTTTTTTTTTTGAATGTTTAGATGAAATAAAGAGTAAAGGGAAATAAAACCGGTTTAAAGTCTGAAGTTGTGGTCGCGGTTTTAGGGTTTCCTTGCACACTTTTCCTCCTTTTTTTTTGTTTATGCTGGCGGCGCCTTCTTGTCTAGCAGGGAAGAAGAACAAACGGTTTAAACAAGTAATGATACAATCAACAAACGGGAATAAAAGACACGGGTGATAAGGGATAGATACAACCGGGGTCAGGAGCAACTTCGGCTCTGATACCAGATGATGTGGGCCACGACAGCTAGAACCACCGAGGGAGGTTCAGGCAGTACGAGGCTGGCGCTTCACCGCGAGAGAGGCTCGATCACGGATAGGCTGGGATGCTGGAATGGGAGAGACTCAACCAAACAAACGCTTGGAACCAGGGGAAAACGAGCTGGACCACACGGCTATGAAAGGACCGTGATACACCAGTGAGCAACTCAAGCCGGCGGCTGTGAGTCTGGTAACCATCTAGGGCTAGGCGGCGCAATGAACTAAATGTAATAGGGTTTCAAATTTTCTTGTGTAATGTCTGATTTTATTAATGAAAAGGACTTGGCTTTTATAATGCCTAAGTCATTAAGGTTTTACCCTTACAAGAAAATAACATGTAGTTTTAAAGAAAACAACGAGAATTTCAAAATTAAACAACAAGACTTTTAAACTTGGGCCGCGGGCCATAAGGGCTTGGCGCAGGCCTAAGTTCTATACTTAGACAAATTAAGGACATAAAGAGATAGGTTAGGCCGTGGGATCCTTGCTTTGGTGAAGCCCAAAATCCGAATGCACACCAAGGGTGTTGCCTCGTTAAAACCTCCTCCGGAAAACCCAATGGGACAAAACCGAAGGTAGGGAAAATAGTACAATTCCTTGGTGCGTCTTTGGCGTTCTTATCCCGGAGTGATGGTAAGGACACATGAGTCGGCATTTCGTCGACTAAGTAATTCCAATGAATGGGCCGGGTCTTGGTTGGGTCTTAGGCCGGGCTCGAACATCCGCAGAAGAACCTCAAGACAGCGCTTGATGTAGTGGTTGATCTTGGTTCCCAATGCCTTAGCTCTCGATCGGGTCATGGGTCCGGTTGGTACGAGGGGGACGGCTTCGTCAGTTCCTGGATAGCTTAGGTCGGCTGCTGGATCGAGGAAACAATCGGGACGATCTGGGTCGAGTTCTGCTCCACTTGGGCCGTGGGCGTGGATAGCTGGGTACGGGGCCTCATCAGTAGTTGAGCACGGCTCCACTCAACTTTTCGCTGAAGTAGGCAACGAGTTTCCCTCCTTGGGACAGGACGGTTTCAATTCTGACGCCAGATGCGTCGCACTCCACCTCAAAAGTCTTCTGGATATCTGGTAGGGCTAAGACCGGGGCGTGAGTGAGCCGGTCTTTGATTAAGTTGAAGGCCTTTTCCAGCTCGGGTCCCCAGCTGAATGCCTGGTCCTTCTTGATCACAGAGGTCAAAGGACTGACGATGGTGCTAAAGTCCCGGACGAACCTTCGGTAGAAGCTGGCCAAGCCGTGGAAACTTCGGACTTGGCCGATGCTCGTGGGCGTGGGCCATTCTCGTATGACCTTAATCTTCTCCTCGTCTACGTGTAAGTCCTGTGAACTTACGACAAAACCTAGGAAGACTACCCGGTCAGTGCAGAACGTACACTTCTTTATATTGGCATACAACTTCTTCTCTTGAAGTGTGCGTATAACCAACTCTAAATGAGTGGCGTGGTCGGCGTAGGAAGCACTATAAACGAGAATATCATCAAAGTATACTATGACGAACTTACTGATGTACGATCTAAGAACATGGTTCATTAGCCGCATAAAGGTGCTCGGGGCGTTGGATAGTCCGAATGGCATGACGATCCACTCGTAGAGACCCTTCTTGGTCTTAAACGCCGTTTTCCATTTGTCTCCTTCTCGCATGCGGACTTGGTGATATCCGCTCTTCAGGTCGATCTTTGAAAAGATCAAAGCTCCGCTTAGCTCGTCAAGCATGTCGTCGAGCCAAGGTATGGGATGCCGGTATTTTATGGTGATGTTATTGATGGCTCGGCAATCAACGCACATTCTCCATGATCCGTCTTTCTTTGGCACAAGTAGGACGAGTACGGCGCATGGACTGAGGCTTACTCGAACATAGCCTTGGTCCAGGAGTTCCCGAACTTGGCGTTCGAGCTCCTTAGCTTCCTCCAGGTTGACACGGTAGGCAGGTCGATGGGCAGTTAAGCTCCCGGGATGAAGTCGATGTTATGCTCGATTCCTCTAAGCGGCGGCAGTCCAGGTGGGATCTCGGCAGGAAAAACGCCTGCGTAAGTCTCCAAAAGCTTGGAGACTGCAGGTGGGGGTGGCGGCTCAGTGCTGTCAGCGTGGAAGGATTCCTTGAAGATCATAAGGACGACGTTAGTATTGTCCCTACTCACTGCCTTGCGGATGACCCTGGAGTTCACAAGAAAGTTCTCCTTCCGGGGTCCCTTGGTGGAATCCGTCCTTAGTTGGATGTCCCGGACTTGCTGTGGAGCGAGGGGTGCTAAGTTGAACCTGCGCTTGTTGTGAATAAAAGAGTACAGGTTAGTCCGCCCATTGTGTGTGGTTTCCCTATCAAACAGCCATGGACGTCCAAGAAGGAGGTGGCCAGCTTGCATCGGGACCACGTCGCACAAGACCTGATCGGTGTAACGGCCTACGCTAAAGGGCACCGTCACCTGATCGGTTATGCGTATCTCGGTCTTATCATTGAGCCACCTAAGCCTGTAGGGCTGTGGGTGCTTAGTCCTCTCAAGACCAAGCTTATCAACCATGTATTCGCTAGCGACGTTGGTACAGAAACCTCTGTCGATAATTAGAGAACATACCTTGCCTTTGACAGTGCACTTGGTATAGAAAATGTTCTCGTGCTGGGCGATCTTGTCAGGGCCAGGTATAGTGTTGAGGATGCGCCGGAACATCAGGAGCTTTCCGGAATCAGGGTACTCGATGTCGTCCTCTGCTTGCTCCGGTTCTTCTAAAGGCTCTTCGTCGCCTTCGTCTGCGGATTCGTACTCTCTGGACGGGGTCAGGATCATTACCCGTTGGTTCGGACAGTGTCGTGCCATGTGTCCTCGCCCGTTGCACTTGAAACAGGTAATGTCTCGGCTCCGGGGTGCAGCTCTGGTGGGTTTGGCCGGCTGGCTTGATCTGGTCATGGGTCGGGTCGGCTCATGGGGTCTGGTCGGCGCGCGCGGGTCGGGGGTAGGGCCAGGGCGCCTGTTGTACAGCTTGGGCCAGTTGGTCTTGGGGCGTTGGTAGCCTGAACCCTTTCTCTTGTTGGCTTGTTCCACATGATTGGCTAGGTGGTATAATTCTCCGAGGTCGTAGTACTGCTGTCTATCGACCTTTCGGGCGATCTTTTCTTGAAGCCCGTCAAGAAACTGAGCCATGAGACTCTCCGGGGAGTCAGTGATCTCAAGACGGTTTCTCAGGTGTTCGAACTCGTCGAAATACTCGCTGGCTGTCTTAGTGCCCTGGGTGAGTCGTCTAAATTGTCTTTGCAATTTTCGGTGGAAATGGGGCGGCACGTAGTGTTTCCGCATTAAGTGCGTGAGCTCGTCCCATGATGTGAGGGGTCCGAATCGGCTCCTCCGTCGTTCTGCGACTTCACGGTCCCACCAGGTCAGGGTGTGGTCCGTGAACTGGGCGGTGGTAAGGGCTACTCGCCTGGGGTCTCCGTACCGGTAGTAATCAAAGATTAATTCCATACGTCGTTCCCAGTCTAGGTAGGCTTCGGGGTCGACCTTGCCGGCAAAGGATGGCAGGCTAAGCTTGACGTCAGGGGCTTGGTAAGGGGGTGGTCGGTCGTGTGCTTCGTCGTAGCGTGGGTCGCAGTCATAAAGGGTGCGGTATGGTGGGTCGTCGGGTGGATCGTCTTCTCGTGGGTCGCGGGTGTACGGCCCAAAGTAGGGAGTCCGTCCATTTGTGGTGGCACCTCCGTTGCCGCGGTGGGTGATGTGAGCCTGGTCGATCAAAGGCACCACTCGGTCGTTGGTACAGACGCGGAACAAGACAACAAGCCGGATGGAGGCGCGGGTGAGGAACTTGTGCAATCGGACCAAGATATGGAGGTTGGCCTGGAATGTGGCAAACAACCAAAGCCGGCTGACCCAATGCCGACCCAAGGCAAAACAAGAAGGACTACCCGGCCATCAACTCAGGCTGCGACCCGTGCTTCGGTCCAAGCTGCGGAATATTGCTCGTCCAAGTCTCCAACCCATGTTCCGACCCCAATGGCGACCACAACATCAAGTCATGACCTGCCTAGGACGTCACCAAGGACCAACCCCTCAGCTCAACTGTCATGTGAAGATTCAACCGGCCTTGTCCCGGATCCATGGACCGTTCCACTCGGTCCCATGACCCGTGGCCGGACCAAGGCCCTACAAAAGTCTATTGGGTTGTTTCTAACCCATTCTCTGTCTAATCTTGTTTAAGTCCCTTGGTTTGGTCCGTGGGATTATGTGTTTGGGATTAAGGGCCCATTTGGTTCCCTTTTCCCATGTGAGGTTTTTCCCATTGGGTTTTTCTCACATGGGTTTTTAATGGGGCCTGATGAACCTTTAAAATGAACAAACCCATAAGGCTTTGGACTTAAGACCAATGGCATTTCTTTGGCCGGCCCAATACTCTTGTTTTCGAAATTGCACACGCTTTCAACCTCATTGTTTCACTTGGTCTTTGTAATTAAATGCATGGTTGTTTGTGCCATGCATGCATGTCTCTTTGACCATGCAAGTGAATGTCTCTTGGCGTGTATAAACTTTGGCCTTGGCCAGTTTGTAATTCTCAATCGATTTTGAATAAGAAAACTTTGTTGTTTACAAGTGTTCTTGATCGGTTCACTCCTTCTTGCAAATCCTCTCCTAGTGTGTAGTATCTAGGTTACCCATTTGCAAAACCCTTGTGAGATCTAGTGTGTCATATCTAGACCTTGCAAGTTGGTGTCTCAAAGCCGTCCATCCCTTTGAGAATCCGCCAGTTCGATCCGCTTCCCGAGCCGACTTCCACCCCTCTTGAGCTGTTCCATCGTCCTGCCACACGCCTTGTTCATCTACCGCCGAGACAACCTCCATTCCATTGAATTTCACCTTCCGCGCCTTGCTCTCCTGCTGCTGATCTTGGAGTCACGTGATCCCTCTCCCTAGGACCACGTCAAGTGGTATCAGAGCAGACATCAGGCTGAGCACTTCATCCCTTCTTGATTTTCGATTTCATTTTGTCACGAAATTCTTGATTTTCCAAAGTGTCCATTCATATACCATTGAGCCATAATAGATCCGCGAGTTTAGACATATTCCCTTGAACTTTTGACTTGTTTTGAGTGTTGTGATGGCAGGGAATGAAGATGAGGAGCCAGAAGCGAACCGCTTCCACCGGGTGTTTGAAGACCTAACAACCCGGCTTAGCAACACCATTGAGGAGCGACTACAAACTATACAGCTTGGGATCCGTGAAGGCATCCGTGAGGAGA
This sequence comes from Streptanthus diversifolius, assembly GCA_039880935.1. Taxonomy (NCBI): domain Eukaryota; kingdom Viridiplantae; phylum Streptophyta; class Magnoliopsida; order Brassicales; family Brassicaceae; genus Streptanthus; species Streptanthus diversifolius. The sequence goes on from JAXGFM010000005.1 coordinate 7,554,643, forward strand.
TCAATCGGGCGGTTCCAAATGTGAGACAGCCGCGGCCTAGGAATCCTTTTCCTCCAAGGCGTGTCAGAGGTTTAACACCAGAACCACCAGAGCATGCCTCAGATGCTGGAAGTTTAGGAAGAAGGACGTTCGTAGGTGATGAAGGGGCGGCCAGATTCTATAACTCAGGAGGATCCGACCACAGTGGACACAACCGGCCCAGGCGCCATCAAAGAGTCCCAAACCTGCCCCCTCAGCCCGACCATTTCAACCATCTCAAACTGAAGATTCCACCCTTTCACGGCCACAATGATCCTATCTCTTATCTTGATTGGGAAACTAAAATTGAACTCGTCTTTAATTGTCAATTCTATAGTGAAGTTAACAAGGTCAATTTGGCTGTTACAGAGTTCTATGACTACGCTCTAAGCTGGTGGGATCAGGTGGTTACTTCCAGAAGGAGAAACGGTGAATACCCCATTGAAACATGGGAAGAGCTTAAACTTATTATGAGAAGGCGGTTTGTTCCCAACCACTTCCATAGGGATCTACACCAAAGGCTCAGGCATCTACAACAAGGCAACAAGAGTGTTGATGACTACTTTAAAGAAATGGAGATGCTCCTGATCCGAGCTGGTGTGACTGAGGATCGTGAAGCAACCATGTCCCGCTTCATGAGTGGGCTCAATCCGGACATCCAGGACCGGCTGGAAATGCAGCACTATGTGGAGTTGGAAGAAATGCTACACAAGGCATTGTTGATTGAACAACAACTTAAGAGGAGAACTAACACTCGGTCTTTTGGTACAGGTGCCGTGGGGTCCAAGATAACCTTCAACAAGGACTTCAAACCCAACCGCGCCTTTGAAGCCAAACCCTCCGTGTCTAAATCCGCCTCTAACTTCCTCCCACCCAGGCCAGATAAGAGCAAAGTTGAGGAGCACCCTACCAGGACCAGAGACATCCGGTGCTTCAAGTGCCAGGGTTTAGGGCACTACGCCAGTAGCTGTACCAACAAGCGTGCCATGATCATCTTGGAAAATGGGGAAATCCAGTCCGAGGAGGAAAAAGATCATAACCCCGTGACGGATGAGGAAGAGGAGCTGCCGGTTTCAGGACAACTCTTGGTAGCCAGGAGGTCCCTGAATGTGCAAATCAAGACCCATGAACCGGACCAAAGAGAAAATCTTTTTCACTCACGCTGCCTGATCCAAGGAAAGGTTTGCAGCTTAATTATAGATGGAGGTAGTTGTACTAACGTTGCTAGTGAGTCTATGGTCAGGAAACTAGGTCTTGAGGAGCTACCCCATCCAAGGCCATACCCACTCCAGTGGCTGAACGATTCAGGCGAGTTGAAGGTAACCCATCAGGTCAAGGTGCCGATTGAAATAGACAAATATAAAGACGAGGTCTTGTGTGACATCCTGCCAATGGAAGCAAGCCACATCCTCTTGGGCAGACCGTGGCAGTCAGACAGAAAGGTGACCCATGATGGATACACCAACCGCCACCACTTCATCTACAATGGCCGTAAGACAACCTTGGTGCCTATGTCACCACATGAGGTATACTTAGATCAGATGCACCTTAAGAAGCAAAAGAAAGAAGTTAGTAAGGCTAAGGAACCAAGAGCTAAAACCAACTTTTACATAAAGGCTTGTGATGTTAAAAGAAGTCTTAGTCTTAAGGCACCTGTGCTTATGCTTATTTATAAGGAACATGCCCTTGTGACTACTAACCGTGAGCTGGTTCTTCCGAGCATCCTTAGTAAGCTTTTGCAGGGGTTCCAGGATGTGTTTCCCGAGGAGTGTCCAGATGGGTTACCACCCATCCGTGGAATAGAACATCAGATCGATCTGGTTCCTGGAGCTTCCCTACCAAACCGGCCGGCGTATAGGACTAATCCCGTGGAGACCAAAGAGTTACAACGGCAGGTTGATGAGCTCATGGCCAAAGGCCACATCCGTGAGAGCATGAGTCCGTGTGCCGTGCCAGTCCTTCTAGTCCCTAAAAAGGATGGGACTTGGCGCATGTGTGTTGATTGCCGGGCAATCAACAATATCACGGTAAAGTATAGACATCCCATTCCTAGGTTAGATGACATGTTAGATGAGTTACATGGATCTAGAATATTTTCTAAGATAGATCTTAGGAGCGGATATCACCAAATTAGGATGAAGGAAGGTGATGAGTGGAAAACCGCTTTTAAGACCAAGCATGGATTATATGAGTGGTTAGTCATGCCCTTTGGATTAACCAATGCCCCTAGTACTTTTATGAGGCTTATGAATCATGTGCTTAGGGAGTTTATAGGATATTTTGTGGTAGTGTACTTTGATGACATTTTAGTATATAGTAAGACCTTGGATGAGCATGTGCACCATCTTAGACTTGTTCTTGAAGTGCTTAGAAAGGAGAAACTATATGCTAATATTAAAAAGTGTACCTTCGGATCAGATAACATTGTCTTTCTAGGATTTGTTGTAAGTGCCGCAGGAGTCCAAGTTGATGAGGAGAAGATCCGCGCCATCAGGGATTGGCCTAGCCCAAAGACCGTGGGGGAAGTTCGCAGCTTCCATGGTTTAGCTGGGTTCTATAGGCGCTTTGTCAAGGACTTTAGCACTTTGGCCGCGCCCTTGACTGAGGTGGTCAAGAAAGACGTTGGCTTCAAGTGGGGAAAAGAGCAGGAGGAGGCATTTCAGAAGCTTAAGGACAGGCTTACTAATGCGCCACTTTTGGCATTGCCTAATTTCGCTAACACCTTTGAAATTGAATGTGATGCTTCAGGTGTTGGAATAGGAGCTGTTCTTATGCAGGATCGCAAGCCCATTGCATATTTCAGTGAGAAGCTTGGGGGCGCCACCTTGAATTACCCCACCTATGATAAAGAGCTATATGCTCTGGTCCGGTCATTGCAAACATGGCAACATTACTTGTGGCCCAAGGAGTTTGTGATCCACACGGACCATGAGTCACTCAAGCACTTGAGGAGTCAGCACAAACTCAACAAACGTCATGCCAAATGGATGGAGTTCATAGAAACCTTCCCATACGTGATAAAATATAAGCAAGGTAAGGAAAACGTGGTTGCCGATGCCTTGTCTCGCAGGTATGCACTCTTATCTACTTTGGAAGTTAAAATTATGGGTTTTGAACATATGAAGGATTTGTATTTGACTGACCCAGACTATGGAGAAATCTATAAGTCATGTTTTAAGAATCCTACAGGACGTTTCCATATTCAGGATGGTTATTTGCTATATGAAAACCGATTGTGTGTGCCATCATGCTCCATGAGGGAGTTGTTTGTCCGTGAGGCCCATGCTGGTGGACTCATGGGACACTTTGGAGTGTCCAAGACATTGGCTGTCTTGCGAGAACATTTTTACTGGCCACACATGAGGAAAGATGTGGAGAAAGTATGCAACCGGTGTGTCAAATGTAAACAGGCTAAGTCCACAACTCAGCCCAACGGTTTGTATCATCCCTTACCCATTCCAGAACATCCCTGGGTTGATTTGTCCATGGACTTCATATTAGGATTGCCTAGAACTCGCAATGGCAAGGATAGTATTTTTGTGGTTGTAGATAGGTTTTCTAAAATGTCCCATTTTATTGCATGTAGGAAAACTGATGATGCATCTCATGTAGCTAGCTTGTTCTTCAAGGAAATAGTGAGATTGCATGGCATGCCTAAGACTATTGTGTCTGATAGGGACACCAAATTTCTGAGTCATTTTTGGCGTGTTCTATGGTCTAGGTTAGGAACCAAGTTATGTTTTTCCACTACATGTCATCCTGAGAGTGACGGCCAAACTGAAGTAGTTAATAGGACCTTGGGTTCACTCTTGCGTGCATTTGTTGGAAAGAATCTTAGGACATGGGAAGAACACCTACCACATGTAGAGTTTGCATACAATCATTCAGTTCATTCAGCATCAAAGCATTCCCCCTTCCAGATTGTTTATGGTTTTAGTCATATCTCACCTTTGGATCTAATGCCTTTACCTTTGAGTGAGTGTGCTAGTCTTGATGGGGAACAGAAGGCTCGATTGGTTAAGCAGATTCATGAGCAGGCACGAGCCAATATTGAGGCCAAAACCAAGAAGTATGGCCAAGCGGTTGATAAGCATAGAATGAAGCTTACCTTCAAGCCTGGTGACCAGGTCTGGATATATCTACGCAAGGACCGGTTCCCAGAAGAACGACGATCCAAGCTAATGCCTAGGGTGGACGGACCGTTCACTGTTGTCAAGTGCATCAATGACAACGCCTACCAGCTTGACTTGCAAGGTAAGTATAATGTGAGTCCTAGTTTCAATGTTACTGACCTGATTCCCTATTGTGCAGATGGCCCGGATTTGAGGTCAAATCCTCTTCAAGTGGGAGGGGATGATGTGAGCCTGGTCGATCAAAGGCACCACTCGGTCGTTGGTACGGACGCGGAACAAGACAACAAGCCGGATGGAGGCGCGGGTGAGGAACTTGTGCAATCGGACCAAGATATGGAGGTTGGCCTGGAATGTGGCCAACAACCAAAGCCGGCTGACCCAATGCCGACCCAAGGCAAAACAAGAAGGACTACCCGGCCATCAACTCAGGCTGCGACCCGTGCTTCGGTCCAAGCTGCGGAATATTGCTCGTCCAAGTCTCCGACCCATGTTCCGACCCCAATGGCGACCACAACATCAAGTCATGACCTGCCTAGGACGTCACCAAGGACCAACCCCTCAGCTCAACTGTCATGTGAAGATTCAACCGGCCTTGTCCCGGATCCATGGACCGTTCCACTCGGTCCCATGACCCGTGGCCGGACCAAGGCCCTACAAAAGTCTATTGGGTTGTTTCTAACCCATTCTCTGTCTAATCTTGTTTAAGTCCCTTGGTTTGGTCCGTGGGATTATGTGTTTGGGATTAAGGGCCCATTTGGTTCCCTTTTCCCATGTGAGGTTTTTCCCATTGGGTTTTTCTCACATGGGTTTTTAATGGGGCCTGATGAACCTTTAAAATGAACAAACCCATAAGGCTTTGGACTTAAGACCAATGGCATTTCTTTGGCCGGCCCAATACTCTTGTTTTCGAAATTGCACACGCTTTCAACCTCATTGTTTCACTTGGTCTTTGTAATTAAATGCATGGTTGTTTGTGCCATGCATGCATGTCTCTTTGACCATGCAAGTGAATGTCTCTTGGCGTGTATAAACTTTGGCCTTGGCCAGTTTGTAATTCTCAATCGATTTTGAATAAGAAAACTTTGTTGTTTACAAGTGTTCTTGATCGGTTCACTCCTTGCAAATCCTCTCCTAGTGTGTAGTATCTAGGTTACCCATTTGCAAAACCCTTGTGAGATCTAGTGTGTCATATCTAGACCTTGCAAGTTGGTGTCTCAAAACCGTCCATCCCTTTGAGAATCCGCCAGTTCGATCCGCTTCCCGAGCCGACTTCCACCCCTCTTGAGCCGTTCCATCGTCCTGCCACACGCCTTGTTCATCTACCGCCGAGACAACCTCCATTCCATTGAATTTCACCTTCCGCGCCTTGCTCTCCTGCTGCTGATCTTGGAGTCACGTGATCCCTCTCCCTAGGACCACGTCAAGTGGTATCAGAGCAGACATCAGGCTGAGCACTTCATCCCTTCTTGATTTTCGATTTCATTTTGTCACGAAATTCTTGATTTTCCAAAGTGTCCATTCATATACCATTGAGCCATAATAGATCCGCGAGTTTAGACATATTCCCTTGAACTTTTGACTTGTTTTGAGTGTTGTGATGGCAGGGAATGAAGATGAGGAGCCAGAAGCGAACCGCTTCCACCGGGTGTTTGAAGACCTAACAACCCGGCTTAGCAACACCATTGAGGAGCGACTACAAACTATACAGCTTGGGATCCGTGAAGGCATCCGTGAGGAGATCAATCGGGCGGTTCCAAATGTGAGACAGCCGCGGCCTAGGAATCCTTTTCCTCCAAGGCGTGTCAGAGGTTTAACACCAGAACCACCAGAGCATGCCTCAGATGCTGGAAGTTTAGGAAGAAGGACGTTCGTAGGTGATGAAGGGGCGGCCAGATTCTATAACTCAGGAGGATCCGACCACAGTGGACACAACCGGCCCAGGCGCCATCAAAGAGTCCCAAACCTGCCCCCTCAGCCCGACCATTTCAACCATCTCAAACTGAAGATTCCACCCTTTCACGGCCACAATGATCCTATCTCTTATCTTGATTGGGAAACTAAAATTGAACTCGTCTTTAATTGTCAATTCTATAGTGAAGTTAACAAGGTCAATTTGGCTGTTACAGAGTTCTATGACTACGCTCTAAGCTGGTGGGATCAGGTGGTTACTTCCAGAAGGAGAAACGGTGAATACCCCATTGAAACATGGGAAGAGCTTAAACTTATTATGAGAAGGCGGTTTGTTCCCAACCACTTCCATAGGGATCTACACCAAAGGCTCAGGCATCTACAACAAGGCAACAAGAGTGTTGATGACTACTTTAAAGAAATGGAGATGCTCCTGATCCGAGCTGGTGTGACTGAGGATCGTGAAGCAACCATGTCCCGCTTCATGAGTGGGCTCAATCCGGACATCCAGGACCGGCTGGAAATGCAGCACTATGTGGAGTTGGAAGAAATGCTACACAAGGCATTGTTGATTGAACAACAACTTAAGAGGAGAACTAACACTCGGTCTTTTGGTACAGGTGCCGTGGGGTCCAAGATAACCTTCAACAAGGACTTCAAACCCAACCGCGCCTTTGAAGCCAAACCCAACCGCGCCTTTGAAGCCAAACCCTCCGTGTCTAAATCCGCCTCTAACTTCCTCCCACCCAGGCCAGATAAGAGCAAAGTTGAGGAGCACCCTACCAGGACCAGAGACATCCGGTGCTTCAAGTGCCAGGGTTTAGGGCACTACGCCAGTAGCTGTACCAACAAGCGTGCCATGATCATCTTGGAAAATGGGGAAATCCAGTCCGAGGAGGAAAAAGATCATAACCCCGTGACGGATGAGGAAGAGGAGCTGCCGGTTTCAGGACAACTCTTGGTAGCCAGGAGGTCCCTGAATGTGCAAATCAAGACCCATGAACCGGACCAAAGAGAAAATCTTTTTCACTCACGCTGCCTGATCCAAGGAAAGGTTTGCAGCTTAATTATAGATGGAGGTAGTTGTACTAACGTTGCTAGTGAGTCTATGGTCAGGAAACTAGGTCTTGAGGAGCTACCCCATCCAAGGCCATACCCACTCCAGTGGCTGAACGATTCAGGCGAGTTGAAGGTAACCCATCAGGTCAAGGTGCCGATTGAAATAGACAAATATAAAGACGAGGTCTTGTGTGACATCCTGCCAATGGAAGCAAGCCACATCCTCTTGGGCAGACCGTGGCAGTCAGACAGAAAGGTGACCCATGATGGATACACCAACCGCCACCACTTCATCTACAATGGCCGTAAGACAACCTTGGTGCCTATGTCACCACATGAGGTATACTTAGATCAGATGCACCTTAAGAAGCAAAAGAAAGAAGTTAGTAAGGCTAAGGAACCAAGAGCTAAAACCAACTTTTACATAAAGGCTTGTGATGTTAAAAGAAGTCTTAGTCTTAAGGCACCTGTGCTTATGCTTATTTATAAGGAACATGCCCTTGTGACTACTAACCGTGAGCTGGTTCTTCCGAGCATCCTTAGTAAGCTTTTGCAGGGGTTCCAGGATGTGTTTCCCGAGGAGTGTCCAGATGGGTTACCACCCATCCGTGGAATAGAACATCAGATCGATCTGGTTCCTGGAGCTTCCCTACCAAACCGGCCGGCGTATAGGACTAATCCCGTGGAGACCAAAGAGTTACAACGGCAGGTTGATGAGCTCATGGCCAAAGGCCACATCCGTGAGAGCATGAGTCCGTGTGCCGTGCCAGTCCTTCTAGTCCCTAAAAAGGATGGGACTTGGCGCATGTGTGTTGATTGCCGGGCAATCAACAATATCACGGTAAAGTATAGACATCCCATTCCTAGGTTAGATGACATGTTAGATGAGTTACATGGATCTAGAATATTTTCTAAGATAGATCTTAGGAGCGGATATCACCAAATTAGGATGAAGGAAGGTGATGAGTGGAAAACCGCTTTTAAGACCAAGCATGGATTATATGAGTGGTTAGTCATGCCCTTTGGATTAACCAATGCCCCTAGTACTTTTATGAGGCTTATGAATCATGTGCTTAGAGAGTTTATAGGATATTTTGTGGTAGTGTACTTTGATGACATTTTAGTATATAGTAAGACCTTGGATGAGCATGTGCACCATCTTAGACTTGTTCTTGAAGTGCTTAGAAAGGAGAAACTATATGCTAATATTAAAAAGTGTACCTTCGGATCAGATAACATTGTCTTTCTAGGATTTGTTGTAAGTGCCGCAGGAGTCCAAGTTGATGAGGAGAAGATCCGCGCCATCAGGGATTGGCCTAGCCCAAAGACCGTGGGGGAAGTTCGCAGCTTCCATGGTTTAGCTGGGTTCTATAGGCGCTTTGTCAAGGACTTTAGCACTTTGGCCGCGCCCTTGACTGAGGTGGTCAAGAAAGACGTTGGCTTCAAGTGGGGAAAAGAGCAGGAGGAGGCATTTCAGAAGCTTAAGGACAGGCTTACTAATGCGCCACTTTTGGCATTGCCTAATTTCGCTAACACCTTTGAAATTGAATGTGATGCTTCAGGTGTTGGAATAGGAGCTGTTCTTATGCAGGATCGCAAGCCCATTGCATATTTCAGTGAGAAGCTTGGGGGCGCCACCTTGAATTACCCCACCTATGATAAAGAGCTATATGCTCTGGTCCGGTCATTGCAAACATGGCAACATTACTTGTGGCCCAAGGAGTTTGTGATCCACACGGACCATGAGTCACTCAAGCACTTGAGGAGTCAGCACAAACTCAACAAACGTCATGCCAAATGGATGGAGTTCATAGAAACCTTCCCATACGTGATAAAATATAAGCAAGGTAAGGAAAACGTGGTTGCCGATGCCTTGTCTCGCAGGTATGCACTCTTATCTACTTTGGAAGTTAAAATTATGGGTTTTGAACATATGAAGGATTTGTATTTGACTGACCCAGACTATGGAGAAATCTATAAGTCATGTTTTAAGAATCCTACAGGACGTTTCCATATTCAGGATGGTTATTTGCTATATGAAAACCGATTGTGTGTGCCATCATGCTCCATGAGGGAGTTGTTTGTCCGTGAGGCCCATGCTGGTGGACTCATGGGACACTTTGGAGTGTCCAAGACATTGGCTGTCTTGCGAGAACATTTTTACTGGCCACACATGAGGAAAGATGTGGAGAAAGTATGCAACCGGTGTGTCAAATGTAAACAGGCTAAGTCCACAACTCAGCCCAACGGTTTGTATCATCCCTTACCCATTCCAGAACATCCCTGGGTTGATTTGTCCATGGACTTCATATTAGGATTGCCTAGAACTCGCAATGGCAAGGATAGTATTTTTGTGGTTGTAGATAGGTTTTCTAAAATGTCCCATTTTATTGCATGTAGGAAAACTGATGATGCATCTCATGTAGCTAGCTTGTTCTTCAAGGAAATAGTGAGATTGCATGGCATGCCTAAGACTATTGTGTCTGATAGGGACACCAAATTTCTGAGTCATTTTTGGCGTGTTCTATGGTCTAGGTTAGGAACCAAGTTATGTTTTTCCACTACATGTCATCCTGAGAGTGACGGCCAAACTGAAGTAGTTAATAGGACCTTGGGTTCACTCTTGCGTGCATTTGTTGGAAAGAATCTTAGGACATGGGAAGAACACCTACCACATGTAGAGTTTGCATACAATCATTCAGTTCATTCAGCATCAAAGCATTCCCCCTTCCAGATTGTTTATGGTTTTAGTCATATCTCACCTTTGGATCTAATGCCTTTACCTTTGAGTGAGTGTGCTAGTCTTGATGGGGAACAGAAGGCTCGATTGGTTAAGCAGATTCATGAGCAGGCACGAGCCAATATTGAGGCCAAAACCAAGAAGTATGGCCAAGCGGTTGATAAGCATAGAAGGAAGCTTACCTTCAAGCCTGGTGACCAGGTCTGGATATATCTACGCAAGGACCGGTTCCCAGAAGAACGACGATCCAAGCTAATGCCTAGGGTGGACGGACCGTTCACTGTTGTCAAGTGCATCAATGACAACGCCTACCAGCTTGACTTGCAAGGTAAGTATAATGTGAGTCCTAGTTTCAATGTTACTGACCTGATTCCCTATTGTGCAGATGGCCCGGATTTGAGGTCAAATCCTCTTCAAGTGGGAGGGGATGATGTGAGCCTGGTCGATCAAAGGCACCACTCGGTCGTTGGTACGGACGCGGAACAAGACAACAAGCCGGATGGAGGCGCGGGTGAGGAACTTGTGCAATCGGACCAAGATATGGAGGTTGGCCTGGAATGTGGCCAACAACCAAAGCCGGCTGACCCAATGCCGACCCAAGGCAAAACAAGAAGGACTACCCGGCCATCAACTCAGGCTGCGACCCGTGCTTCGGTCCAAGCTGCGGAATATTGCTCGTCCAAGTCTCCGACCCATGTTCCGACCCCAATGGCGACCACAACATCAAGTCATGACCTGCCTAGGACGTCACCAAGGACCAACCCCTCAGCTCAACTGTCATGTGAAGATTCAACCGGCCTTGTCCCGGATCCATGGACCGTTCCACTCGGTCCCATGACCCGTGGCCGGACCAAGGCCCTACAAAAGTCTATTGGGTTGTTTCTAACCCATTCTCTGTCTAATCTTGTTTAAGTCCCTTGGTTTGGTCCGTGGGATTATGTGTTTGGGATTAAGGGCCCATTTGGTTCCCTTTTCCCATGTGAGGTTTTTCCCATTGGGTTTTTCTCACATGGGTTTTTAATGGGGCCTGATGAACCTTTAAAATGAACAAACCCATAAGGCTTTGGACTTAAGACCAATGGCATTTCTTTGGCCGGCCCAATACTCTTGTTTTCGAAATTGCACACGCTTTCAACCTCATTGTTTCACTTGGTCTTTGTAATTAAATGCATGGTTGTTTGTGCCATGCATGCATGTCTCTTTGACCATGCAAGTGAATGTCTCTTGGCGTGTATAAACTTTGGCCTTGGCCAGTTTGTAATTCTCAATCGATTTTGAATAAGAAAACTTTGTTGTTTACAAGTGTTCTTGATCGGTTCACTCCTTCTTGCAAATCCTCTCCTAGTGTGTAGTATCTAGGTTACCCATTTGCAAAACCCTTGTGAGATCTAGTGTGTCATATCTAGACCTTGCAAGTTGGTGTCTCAAAGCCGTCCATCCCTTTGAGAATCCGCCAGTTCGATCCGCTTCCCGAGCCGACTTCCACCCCTCTTGAGCCGTTCCATCGTCCTGCCACACGCCTTGTTCATCTACCGCCGAGACAACCTCCATTCCATTGAATTTCACCTTCCGCGCCTTGCTCTCCTGCTGCTGATCTTGGAGTCACGTGATCCCTCTCCCTAGGACCACGTCAGTGGGCCACCTCAGGGATGTCCGGTCGTTGGGGAGGACCGGGTTGCTCCAGTCATTCTATACGACTCTTAAGTGTGTTCATCTGAGCCGTAATCTGGCTCAGCATCTGCATTACTGCAGCTGATCCTTGGGGACGCTCGGGAATGTCCGAACTAATAGACATTTATATCTTTATAAAAAATTTCCAAAAATAAAATTTTTCCTAAAGTAGAAACTTTCCTAAATTTGAACTTTCCTAAAAATGGAAACTTTCCTAATTTAGAAACTTTCCAAAATGGAACTTTCCTAAAAATGGAAACTTTCCTAATCTAGAAACTTTTCTAAAAATAGAAAATTTCCTAAAAATGGAAACTTTCCTAATCTATAAACTTTCCTAAAAATGGAATTGGTAACTATCCTAATTTGGATACTTGCCTAAACTAGAAAAGGAAATATCCTAAAGGAAATATTCTAGAATTAAATTCCTTCATAAAGTAGATTTTGGAAATTTTCTATGTGTAAGATGTTGCCTAATTTCGAAAATGGGAATTTCCTAAAGGGATTTTGGAAATATTCGTAGACGATTTTAATGCTAGGGAAAACTTCCTAAACTAACCTAATAGATTTTCCTATTCTAAAATGGCAAACTTGGTGCTAAGAGGGGAAATTTCCTAGATGATTTTTGGACACTATCCCAAACAGCTAAGGGTGTTTAATGCGGTCGGCAAGCCCTAGTTTGGTCACGGCTACACGCGGCTGCTAACAGGGAACGTGATGTGAGCATGGACGCTAGATCGGACCAACAGGTCGCTGGAACGGACGCTGACCCGGACGGACACCAACACGCTGGCCCGGACGATGTAGAACGAGGACCTTGATTATCCGGACGTAAGCGTGGATGATGGTCTCGGACGTATGCATGAACAGACGGACGACCGGACGAGGGTTGATCAGTACGGACGAAGGGTTGAACGTGACATCAACCCGCGGGACGATGGAGACGACCGGTCAATGACCGAAGGACCTACGAGAAGGATGACCCGACCATCGACCTGTGCCTCGACCAAGACATCAACCAGCACCTCGACCATGTCTTCGACCAAGGTCTCGACTCACGCTCCAACCAAGGATTCGACCAACATTTACCCATCGACCCGACCTTCGACCAAGACCTCGAATAGCCTTGTCCCAGAGCCATGGACCGTTCCACCTGGTCCCATGACCCGATCCCGGACCAAGGCTTTCCAAGACTCCATTGGGTTATTTCTGACCCATTCTTTTTCTCATCTTTTCTAAGTCCATTTTAATTTGTCTTTGGGCTTATGTGATTGGGATTAAGGGTACATTTGGTTCTCTTTTCCCATGTGAGGTTTTTCCCTTTGGATTTTTCTCACATGGGTTTTTAATGGGGCATGGTGCATTCTTAAGAGGATCAAGCCCATAAGGCCTTTGACATATTTTTGTGGCATTTTTTCACGGCCCGGCCCATCTTCTTGTTAGCATGTGCATTTAACTCGTTTTTACCACCTTGTAATCTGCATGGTTTTTGTCTTGAATGTTTGGTTTTCTGTGCCAATCATCCAAGATACTTTGACCATGCAATTCGAAATATTTGGGTGTATATCTCTTAGGCCGTGGCCATTGTAATGTTTCAATCGATTTTGCATTAAGAACTTTTTCATTCTAAAAGTGTTCTTGATTGATTCATCTTATTCTTGCAAACCCCTTTCTAGTGTGTAATATCTAGATTGCTAGTTGTAAAATCCTTGTTTGGATCCGGTGTGTCATATCCAGATCAAAACAAGTTTGGTGTTTCAAAGTCTTCCACCCCTTTGGAATCTCACCATTCGATCCATCCTTTAACAATCTCATCAACCGTTCCAATCTGAATCCAACTCACCATCCATCATTTCTATTGATTTCCATCTTTCATCACGCCAAAACCTCCATCTTACCATTTCAAGCCTTCCGCCTTTGGCTCACCCTGTTGCTGGTCTTGGATCCGTGCGTCCACTCCTACCAGGACCACATCAAGTGGTATCAGACCAGACATCAGGCTGAGCCCTTCACCTTTTCTTGTTATTCATCGTTTATTCATTAAGAAATTGAACTTCTTAAGTGACCATTCATATTCTGAAAAACCGTGTGAGATCTTATTGTTTGATCTTATTTCCGTGAACATTTAACTTGTTTTAAGTGTTTACATGGCAGGAAACGATGAAGAGGAGTCTGAAGCAAACCGGTTCAACCGCCTGTTTAATGAGTTAACAACCAGACTCAACCGGACCATATAGGAGCGGTTTCAAACAATCCAGATTAGCATCCGTGATGGCATCCGTGAGGAGATCCATAGGGTTTTACCAAATGGAAGACAACCACGACCAAGAAACCCTATCCCTCCTAGACGTGTCCGTGGTCTCACGCCTGAACCACAAGAGCATGCTTCTGACGCGGGAAGCTTAGGCCGCAGGACCTTTGTTGGTGTTGAAGGAGCGGCTAGGTTCTATAATTTTGGAGGATCAGACCACAGTGCACAAGAACGACCCAGTCATCACCATAGGGTTCCAAACCTAACGCCTCAACCGGATCAGCTCAACAACCTTAAGCTGAAGATTCCACCATTCAACGGCCACAATGACCCCATTGTCTACCTTGATTGGGAAACTAAAATAGAACTCGTATTCAATTGCCAATTTTATAGTGAGATTAACAAAGTTTATTTGGCTGTTACAGAGTTTTATGACTATGTCCTAAGCTGGTGGGATCAGGTGGTTACTTCTAGAAGACGCAATGGAGAGTATCCCATTAAGATATGGGAAGAAATCAAGTTCCTCATGAGACGACACTTTGTTCCCAACCATTTCCACAGAGATTTGCACAAAGATTAAGGCATCTACAACAGGGCAACAGGAGCGTGGATGATTACTTCAAGGAGATGGCGATGCTCCTGATCCGAGACGGAGTAACTGAAGACCGTGAGGCCACAATGTCACGCTTCATGAGTGGACTCAACCAGGAGATACAAGACCGGCTGGAGATGCAACATTATGTGGAATTGGAGGAGATGCTACACAAGGCATTGCTGATAAAACAACAGGTTAAAAGGAAGACTAACACTCGGTCTTATAGTGCAGGTACCGTAGGTCCCAAGTTAACTTTCAACAAGGAGTTCAAACCTACCCGCGCCTTTGATTCCAAGCCGGCCGTGTCTAGAACCACTTCCAACCCTTTCCCACCTAGACCGGATAAGAACAAGGCCGAGGAACGTCCAACCAGAACCCGGGACATTCGGTGTTTTAAGTGCCAAGGTCTAGGGCACTATGCAAACAAGTGCACCAACAAACGGACCATGATCATCATGGAGAATGGAGAGGTCAAGTCTGAAGAAGAAGAGGACCTAGACTCTTTGACCGGAGGAGAGGAGGAACCACCAGTCTCTGGACAACTCCTTGTAGCAAGAAGATCCCTTAGTGTCCAATCTAAGGCAGATGAACCGGACCAAAGGGAAAACTTATTTCACTCACGCTGCCTAATACAAGGGAAGGTATATAGTTTGATAATTGATGGTGGTAGTTGCACTAATGTTGCTAGTGAGTCCATGATCAGGAAATTAGGACTTGAGGAGTTACCACACCCATAACCATACCCCCTCCAGTGGCTTAATGACTCAGGTAAATTAAAGGTGACCCATCAGGTCAAGGTGCCGATTGAAATAGGCAAATACAAGGACGAGGTCCTGTGTGAAATTTTGCCAATGGAAGCAAGCCATATCCTCTTAGGAAGACCGTGGCAGTCAGACAGAAAGGTGACCCATGATGGCTACACCAACCGCCACCACTTCACATTCAAAGGCCGTAAGACCACATTGATTCCCATGTCACCCCATGAGGTATACTTAGACCAATTACATCTTAAGAAACAAAAGAAAGAAGCTAGCAAGTCTAAGGAGCCTAAATCTAAAACCAACTTTTACATTAAGGCTAGTGATATAAAACGTAGCCTTAACCTTAAAGCCCCGGTCCTTATGCTTATATATAAAGAACATGTACTTATGTCTACTAACCAAGAGTCGGTACTTCCGAGCATTTTGAACAATCTTTTGCAGAGATTTCAGGACGTGTTTCCAGAAGAGTGTCCCAATAGGTTGTCACCCATTCGTGGAATAGAACATCAAATTGATCTGGTCCCTGGAGCTACTCTACCAAACCGGCCAGCCTATCGTACCAACCCCGTGGAGACCAAGGAATTGCAAAGACAGGTCGACGAGCTCATGGCCAAGGGACATATCCGTGAAAGCATGAGTCCATGTGTCGTGCCTGTCCTCCTTGTCCCTAAAAAGGATGGGACTTGGCGCATGTGTGTTGATTGCAGGGCAATCAACAACATCACGGTAAAGTATCGCCATCCTATCCCTAGATTAGATGACATGCTTGATGAACTTCATGGATCTAGGTTGTTCTCTAAAATAGACCTTAGGAGTGGTTATCACCAAATTAGGATAAAAGAGGGTGATGAGTGGAAAACCGCTTTTAAAACTAAGCATGGTCTATATGAATGGTTAGTCATGCCCTTTGGCTTAACCAATGCCCCTAGTACGTTTATGAGACTTATGAACCATGTGCTTAGGGAATTTATAGGACATTTTGTCGTTGTGTATTTTGATGACATTTTAGTATATAGTAAGACCTTGGAAGAACATGTGCATCATCTTAAACTTGTTTTAGAAGTGCTTAGGAAAGAGAGACTTTATGCTAATATGAAGAAATGCACTTTTGGAACAGATAACATTGTTTTTCTAGGTTTTGTAGTAAGTGCTGCAGGTGTACAAGTGGATGAGGAGAAAATCCGAGCTATACGTGATTGGCCTAGTCCAAAGACAGTGGGGGAAGTCCGCAGTTTTCATGGTCTAGCCGGATTTTATAGGCGTTTTGTAAAGGACTTTAGCACTTTGGCAGCACCATTGACTGAGGTGATCAAGAAGTATGTGGGATTCAAATGGGAGAAGGAGCAGGAGGAGGCATTCCAGCTTCTCAAGGACAAGCTCACTAATGCACCTTTATTGGCTTTGCCTAATTTTTCTAACACCTTTGAAATTGAGTGTGATGCCTCAGGTGTTGGGATAGGAGCTGTTCTTATGCAGGACCGTAAGCCCATAGCCTACTTCAGTGAAAAACTTGGAGGAGCTACACTGAACTATCCAACATATGATAAGGAGTTATATGCTCTTTACCGTTCTTTGCAAACTTGGCAACACTACTTGTGGCCCAAGGATGATACACACGGACCATGAGTCGCTCAAGCACCTTAAAAGCCAACATAAGCTCAACAAACGTCATGCCAAATGGATGGAGTTCATATAAACATTTCCATATGTCATAAAATACAAGCAAGGCAAAAAAAAATGTGGTAGCCGATGCCTTGTCATGCAGGAATGCACTTCTATCTACCTTAGAAGTTAAACTTATGGGTTTTGAACACATGAAAGATTTGTATAACACTGACCCAGACTATGGAGAAATCTATAAGTCTTGCCTTAAGAATCCTACAAGTCGCTATTTTGTGCAAGATGGGTACTTATTCTGTGCGTCCCATCTTGTTCCATGAGGGAGTTTTTTGTCCGTGATGCCCATGCTGGTGGACTCATGGGACACTTTGGTGTGTCTAAAACCTTAGCCGTGATGCGTGAACACTTTTACTGGCCACACATGAGGAAGGATGTGGAAAGAATATGCAACCGGTGTGCTAAGTGCAAGCAGGCTAAGTCCACGATTCAGCCCAACGGTTTCTGTAGAAATTTGTAATAAATTCAAACTTAAATTTTATTCATTTGAAAGAGATACATTGCCAATGCATATAGCACCCCTTTTAACATAAAAGCTTACACTACATGCATGAGTAACTGACATGCAAGTTCAGCTTTACACTGTTCTTGCGGCCATGCTTGCTCTTACACTTCAGTCTCATAGGTGAGTCTATTACACATACTAGACTCTTTGACAATTAACTCCTAACTTCCTCATTACAACTTAAACATGAGAAGATTATGGTTTAGTTGACATGGGATTACTTTTTTGAGGCCCATCATCTTTAGTTGAGCAATTCTTCTCATTCGAATTGTTGCTCATTTCAACATCCCTCCTCAAGATAGGCTGGTGAGGATTCTTGAGGCCTATCTTGTCATGAAGGTATGAGCAAACATGTGAGGAGGTCGCCTTTGTGAAGATGTCTGCACATTGATCTTCACTTTTCACATACACAGGGACTATGCTTCCATCTTCTATCTTCTCTCGCACGAAATGACAATCTACCTCTATGTGTTTGGTTCTTTCATGAAACACTGGATTAGATGAGATGTGAAGAGCAGCCTGATTGTCACAAAACAGGGTTGTGGCATTGTTTACTTCAATTCCGAGTTGTCTCATAAGTCCTCTTAGCCACATAATCTCCTTAGTAGCGTCCTTCATGGCTCTGTACTCTGCTTCTGCGCTAGAAAGAGACACCACTTTCTGTTTCTTGCTTTTCCAAGTGACGATGTTCCCTCCAATCATACAATATCCAGTAGTTGATTTCCGATCTTTTTTGTCACCTGCCCAGTCCGCATCACAGTATCCCACTAGCTCATTGTTTCCATTCTTTTGAAACCAAACTCCTTTGCCTGGACTAGCTTTAAGATAGCGTAGGATCCTTTCCACCATGTACCAGTGGTGAACCATGGGCCTTTGCATGTGTTTACTAACTTGATTAACTGCAAAACAAATATCGGGTCTTGTAATAGTTAGGTAGATGAGTTTACCAACTAACCTCTGATATTGTTTGATATCCTCCCATGGTTCCTCATTGCCTTCTTCCTTGTATCCATCTTCTATAGGTGTCTTTGCTGGTCTACTGCCAAGTTTTCCAGTCTCACTTAACAGTTCTAGCACATACTTCCTCTGAGATATGAACATTCCTTCTGAGGAGCGGATCATTTCTATCCCCAAGAAGTACTTCAATTCCCCCAAGTCTTTGATCTCAAACGTGTCAGTCAAGCATCTCTTGGCTCTCAAGATTCCATCATCACCATTACCTGTAATGATGATATCATCAACATAGATCAGAATTGCTACTGTCCCTTGTTCTCCATGTCGTGTGAACAAGGAGTGATCGGCATTAGACCTTTTGAAACCTTCCTTCACAAGGCATCCACTCAACTTGTGATACCACGCTCGTGGTGATTGCTTTATACCGTAAATAGCTTTGTGTAGTTTGCATACTTGATCATTACAATTGTTGGAGTCTACTCCCTCAGGGATTTCCATGAAGACTTCTTCCTCAAGGTCTCCTTGAAGGAAGGTGTTCTTTACATCCATCTGCCACAAGCTCCAATCATTATTAATTGCAATTGAGAGTAGAGTTCTTACGGAGTGAAGCTTGGCCACGGGAGCAAATGTATCAGTGTAGTCTTCCCCATACACTTGAGTGTATCCCTTAGCGACGAGTCTAGCCTTGCGCCTCTCTAGTTCTCCTGTGCTAGTAAGCTTATTTGTGAACACCCATCTACATCCCACAGTTTTCTTGCCAATGGGAAGTTCTACCAAACTCCAAGTGCCATTCTTGATCATAGATGAGAGTTCCTCTTCAATGGCTTTTCTCCATTCTGGATCAGCAAAGGCTTCTTCAAAGGATCGTGGCACATCGTATCCATCTACTTTAGTAATAAAGACTTGTAACTCCTTGGAAAGATGTTTGGTGGAGTAGACTTCTTCTAGCGGGTACTTGGAATTACCGTCTGTCATTGGACAAGGCTCTGCTTTGTTCTCAGATGGTTCTCCTTCTTCTGTAATGATTGCCATATTATTTGAGAATGGGCTTTTCCAAAACCAATATGGAGGTACTCTTGTTCTGGTGCTTCTTCTAAGATTGGATGTGTTTTCTGTTACTTCCTTTTCAGCATCATCGCTTTGGTTCACAGGGTTTTCCACAAACTCTTCCATTTCATCACCCTCTTGACCTTCACCCATGTGAGTGGGATTTTCTACTAGATCTTGTAACCCGGTAATCACCATGTCAAGATCAGAATCATTTTGATCATTACCACTGAACCATTCCTCATCTTCTTCCCATTTCTTGTCGTCATAGAGGCTTTTCTCTTTCTTGAACTCAACATCTCTAGAGACATATACACGCTTGTCTTCTGGACTATAGCACTTGTACCCCTTTTGTGTAGTGGAGTATCCTACCATTACACACTTTATGCTTTTAGGCTCTAGCTTGTGCCTTCTATCCTCTGGGACAAACACATAGCAAACACTACCAAATACTCTGAGGTGTTCTATCTTTGGCTTACTTTGATTTAAGATCTCATAAGGCGATTTTTCCTCTAGTCCTTTTGTAGGCAGTCTGTTGATCAGATAAGCAGCGGTCATCACAGCATCACCCCAGAACGTCTTTGGCATTCTTCTCCCAAAGAGCATTGTTCTTGCCTTCTCTAGTAGTTGTCGATTCTTTCTCTCTGCCACTCCATTCTGTTGTGGAGTATATGGGCATGTCGTTTGATGTTGGATTCCATTCTCTTCCAAAAACTCTTTAAACTTGTGATTCACATACTCTCCACCATTATCACTTCTTAGAGTTTTGATCTTGGAGTTGTATTGTGTTGACACATAGCTTTAAAACCGCTTAAAAGCTTCAAATGCTTGACTCTTATTCTTCAAGAGTGTGACCCAAGTATACTTGCTCTTTTCATCGATAAAGAAGATAAAGTATTTGTATTGATCTCGTGAAGGAATTGGTGAGGACCATACATCTGAATGGATCAAATCAAAAACATGTTCATAACTACTAGTAGACTCTGGAAACATTTTCCTACAATGTTTCCCCAAAACACACACTTCACAATCATCTTCTTCTCCTACAGCATCAGGAACTACAAGCTTCAAGACGTTTGAGTGTGGATGTCAAAAACGTTCATGCCACGGTGGTTTGTTCACTAAGGTGGCGCCAAAACCCCATTCATTTCCTCTTGTCACAATGTCGTTTCCCAACGAATAGAGCCCTTCACTCATAATCCCTTCACCGATCAATTCATCACTTTCATTGTCCTGAAACACCACATCATTAGCACCAAAAACAGCCTTACAGTTGAGCTTTCTAGTGAGGTTTGAGACAGATAGGAGGTTGTGAATAAAGGTAGGTGCATAATATCCTTTTATCCTTCTACCAAAGACATAAAGATCTCCTCTTCCACAAATACGGGAGTTAGCACCATTCGCAACATTAATGTTTCCATAATAAGGTCGAATATTTGATAACAGATTAGAATCACAAATCATGTTGTGAGTTACGCCGGAGTCAACTATAATCTGTCTATCAGTTCCTCTAGCTTGACTAGGACTACTTCTTTCCATCATGAGACACTTACCCGAGTCTGAAAGTTTGGAGATGCTCTTGATTAGAGCCTCCAAGTCTGACTTCCTTACAAATTCATCTGATCCTTTGTTTCCCCATTGAGATCGGGAGGTATGCCCTGAGTCCACTTCTTTGGCTTAAGATGAGGGTGTAGTACCCAACATTTCTCCTTGGTGTGACCCTTTTGCCTACAGTGGTCACAGTTTAGGGCTCGCCTTTCTTCAAATGATGATGGTCCCCTGACCATATGAGCTGTCTCGCTTACTCCATGAAATAGGCCTCTTGATCCTTCTTCTTTCTGGATTGCCATACACACTTCTTCAAAGGTCGGCAACTTTTCATATCTCAAGATATGCTTGATGAGATCTTTGAAGGTATCGTCTAGAGCCATTAGTAACCCGAACACTTAGTCTTGATCCTTTCTCTTCTCCAGTTCTTGAACATTGAGAGTCGGTGGTCTTAGCATCTCCATTTCAGACCAGAGTGCCATGAAATCTCCAAACAGGTCTTTGAATGTTCGCCCTTCTTGTTGGAGTGAGTTTAGCGCCTTTTTAACCTCATAGATGCGGCTGATGTTGCTCAAATTTCCATACACATTTTGGAGTATATCCCATAATTCCTTTGCGGTTTCAGAGTAGGAGTATGCCGCAAGTATAGATGGTTCAAGTGAGCTTTGTAACACAGCTAAGACCAGTTGGTCTTCTTGTTACAATGTGGTCCCAAAGTCCACGGCTTCGAAGGGCTGTCTTTGTGGTTCTTGTCCACAGAAGGTAATTGCTTCCCTTTAACATCACGGGGAGAGCGGTAAGCTTCAAGTTCTCCATTCTCTCTTACACTTGTGTTTGTTGATTGTCAGTTTTAAAAGGAAAAGGAAAACGATTTAAGCAAGTCTTAATGATCTTGCTCTGATACCATGTAAAAATTTGTAATAAATTCAAACTTAAATTTTATTCATTTGAAAGAGATACATTGCCAATGCATGTAGCACCCCTTTTAAACAAAAAAGCTTACACTACATGCATGAGTAACTGACATGCAATTTCAGCTTTACACTGTTCTTGCGGCCATGCTTGCTCTTACACTTCAGTCTCATAGGTGAGTCTATTACACATACTAGATTCTTTGACAATTAACTCCTAACTTTCTCATTACAACTTAAACATGAGAAGATTATGGTTTAGTTGACATGGGATTACTTGTTTGAGGCCCATCATCTTTAGTTGGGCCATTCTTCTCATTCGAATTGTTGCTCATTTCAACAGTTTGTATCACCCTTTACCTATCCCGGAACACCCTTGGGTAGATTTGTCCATGATTTTATCTTAGGATTGCCTAGGACACGAAATGGGAAGGATAGTATTTTTGTTGTTGTTGATAGGTTCTCTAAGATGTCCCATTTCATAGCATGTAGGAAAACGGATGATGCAGTGCATATAGCTAATCTATTCTTTAAGGAAGTAGTTAGATTGTGTGGCATGCCTAAGACTATTGTGTCTGATAAGGACACTAAGTTTTTGAGTCATTTTTGGCGTACCTCTAAATTAGGCACCAAGTTGTGTTTTTCCACTACATGTCATCCTGAGAGTGACGGCCAAACTGAGGTTGTCAATAGGACCTTAGGATCCCTATTGCGTGCATTTGTTGGAAAGAACCTTAGGACTTAGGAAGATCATTTGCCTCATGTAGAGTTTGCATACAACCATTCGGTTCATTCAACATCTAAGCATTCACCATTTCAGATTGTTTATGGTTTTAGTCCTATCTCACCTTTGGATCTAATGCCTTTACCTTTGAGTGAGTGTGCTAGTCTTGATGGAGAACAGAAGGCTCGTCTGGTTAAACAAATACATGAAAAGGCCAGAGCCAATATTGAGGCCAAAACCAAAAAGTATGGCCAGGCCGTTGACAAGCACCGGAGGAAACTTTTATTCAAGCCAGGAGACCAGGTTTGGATCTACCTACGCAAGGACCGGTTCCCTGAAGAACGCTGTTCCAAGCTGATGCCTAGGGTGGACGGACCATTCACCGTGGTCAAGTGCATCAATGACAATGCCTACCAGCTTGACTTGCAAGGTAAGTATGCTGTGTGTTCAAGTTTCAATATTACTGACTTGATTCCTTTTTGTGCAGATGGACCGGATTTGAGGTCAAATCCTCTTCAAGTGGGAGGGGATGATGTGAGCAGGGACACTAGATCGGACCATTCAAGCCTTCTGCCTTTGGCTCACCCTGTTGCCGGTCTTGGATCCGTGCGTCCACTCCTACCAGGACCACGTCAGAACGCTAAGAGACCTAACACGGGTGGACGCGAGTGGGTGCAGAGTGAGCGGACTAGACTAAAGCTGACCATGTGGGTTACCGTGGGGTAAGGGAGCTAGACGCGCGGTTCTAGGAACCTATCACGAGCGGTTACAAGGCGGGGCTAGAGGGGACGCTAGTGTGGTCTTTCCTAGCTTCTAAACGGCTGTAGCAAGCAAACACACTTAAAGGACTTAGCTAGCAAGCGCTAGAAAGCAAGGGAGCTTAATTCACGATTTCCCAAAGTGATGTGTTCTAGGTTGGTTTCTTTTACCTAATCCGATTTAAAGACAACCTAAGCTCTTTTGTATAATTTTTATGTTTAAAATTGAAATCAAACAACTAACAACCTATCAAGCAAGCAGTTTTTTATTGACATAAACGAATATAAAAAAAAAACAAGTGTAATGGGGATGTAACCGGTTTGGTTCTGGAGTTGTTGTAGCGGTTCTGATGGTGTTTTTTTTTTTGATTGGTTGCTGCGCCTTCTTAACCTGGTGGAGCAGAAGAGCAAACAGATCAAGCAAGAAATTCAAACAATCAAACAAGAGAAAACACCAGACAAAACGAAAAGGGATAGATACAACCGGGGTCAGGAGCTTTTCAGCTCTGATACCAGATGACGTGACCACGGACGCAGGCTAGAACCGGTGAAGGTTCTTAGGTCGCGGACGTTGGACCTGACCAGGGGAGAGACTCGACAGAGGTGCAGGCTGTGGACGCGGATTGGGAGAGACTCGACCAATCAGACGACCGGGATGGGGAAGCGCGAGTTGGACCACACAAGCTATGGGGTGCTTGTGATACACCAAGGTGACTTGAAGCCGTCGGCTTGAAGTCTTGGAACCGGCTAGGCAGCTAGGCGGCGAATAGAACAATGTGTACTAGGGGTTTTAATTTCTTGTAAAAGTCTGATTTTTATTAATGAAATGACTTGGCTTTTATAGGCCTAAGTCAGTAGGGTTTTACCCTTACAAAGAAACAACATGTATTCTAAATAAAACAACAAGAAGTTTGAATTTAAACAACAAGACATTTAAATGACTTGGGCCGCGGGCCATAAGGGCTTGGCGCAGGCCCAAGTCTTATACTTAGGCAAAATAAAGACATAAAGAAAAGGGCTTGGCCGTGGGCTTCTTGCTTGTGTGAAGCCCAAATCCGAATGCACACCAAGGGTGTTGACTCATTAAAACCTCCTCCGGAAAACCCAATGGGACAAAACCGAAGGTAGGGAAAAGAGTACAATTCCTTGGCGCGTCTTTGGCGTCCTTATCCCGGGGTGATGGTAAGGACACATGAGTCGGCGTTCCGCCGACTAAACATTTCCCATGAATGGGCCGGGTCTTGGTCTGGTCCTGGGCCGGGCTCGGACATACGCGGAAGAACCTCAAGACAACGTTTGACGTAGCTGTTGACCTTGGTTCCTAAGGCCTTGGTTCTGGATCGGGTCATGGGTGCGGTCGGCACGGGTGGGACAGCTTCGTCCGTACCTGGGTAGCTTGGGTCGATCGCTGGGTCGAGGAAGCCGTCAGGACGGTCTGGATCGAGCTCTGGCCCGCGTGGGCCGTTGGCTCGGTTGGCATGGTCTGGGGCCTCATCATGGTCCCTAACATTAGACAACACACGTCGACCTTATCACTGATATGCTTGTCATATGCATTTCTCTCTGCATGCTGAGCATTGGTCTTAGGTTTTTCAGGAAGAACCTTTTCAAGGAAATAATCATTTTCCTCCTGTTTGAGAACAATTCTCAAGTTTCGGTATCATTCGAGAAAATTTGATCCATTCAGTTTTTCTCTCTCAAGGACGGATCGCAATGAAAATGAGCTGTGAGGAGTTTACATTTCTGGATAGGAAGAAAAGCTAATATTAATATGATGTTCAGGAATAAAAGAATTCTTAACATTTAAAAAACTCACATTATATTCAAACAAAAAATCCTCAAATTGAATATAATGATCCAAAATCCATATTTCACTAGAATTCGAGTGAGCTTTGGCTCATCGCCCGTATATACAGTTATTTAGGTAAACAACACTTTTTTAATTGTATCAAATATAACTCTTGGTTGTTAGAGAATACCTTATGTCAAATCTATCATATGTCTCTAAGCCCAAAACTGTTTTGATATCTCACTTATATAATTGTAGACACCTTGCTTAGCAAGCCCATCATACAACGAAATAAACATTGATAGTTGATAAGATTAAGAGACATCAAAATACTTGATATTACTTGAGGAATTAATTTAATCCAATTTTATTTTATATTTAAAATTTTATATCTAATATAAATAATTAAATATAAACTAAATATATCATATATATATATAATTGGATTATAAATAATATAATTTTAATATGATTAAAATAATAAATTATTTATTAAATAAATTTAATCGAATATTAAAATCTAATCGAATTAGATTTTTAATATTTATATATATTAAACTTCGATTGAATCATAATTTGATCAACGATTCAAAAATATGCATTTAAAATAAATTATTAAATATTACTTTAATGCTGACATTTTCCATTAGACAATTTGAGTTGATTTGTTTACCTAAGTAAGGACGGCGCGGATTTATGGATAGGAGATGTTGTACGAGTATCGACAAGACCTAAATGTTCAGAAATACTGTAATGAAAGGAACATAGGAGTTTGTCGCTAGGTATTTGACCAAATATTCACACATCACATGTGGATTGGTGGATTTTTCATAGTTGGTGCTGCTGCGCATGCAACCATTTTTATGGTAAGAGACTATGATCCAACTCGAGCCTTTTTTCATTCTTTTCCCGGGGGTCTGGAGAAACTGCAATCAATAGGATTTTTCTAATCCTCCCTTTCAGAAAGGAAGAACCTGAAATTCTTTTCCCTTTCTGCAAGCTTTTTCGATTCTTTTATTAACTGATTTATGTATTGGATTTCATTCGCCTTCTGGTGCAGTGTCAATGATGAGGCCCCGGACCGCATAGACCGCAGTGACGACCAAGCGAACGACCGAACGACCCAGCTGGACTGGACCCGGAAGAAGCAGTTCCCGTTGTACCGACCGGACCCATGACACGATCAAAGGCTAAGGCATTAGGAACCAAGATCAACCGATATGTCGAACACCGTATTGAGGTTCTCCCAAGGGAACATGCGCCCACTCACGGATCCGACCAAAGACAGCACTTCAGTGCCACTGCGCCACCTTGGGAGCTGCTTAGTTGTCGGATTGCCGACTCATGCATCCTTACCATCACCCCGGGATAAGGATGCCAAAGACGCGCTAAGGAATTGTACTCTTTTTCCTACCTTTGGTTTTGTCCCATTGGGTTTTCCGAGGGAGGTTTTAACGAGGCAACACCCTTAGTGTGCAACCGAACTTGGGCTTGATCAACTCTCAGAAGCCCACGGCTCAAGCCATTTCGTTATGTCACATTATTTTTCTAAGTATAGAATTTGGGCCCGTGTCAAGCCATTAAGGTTGCGGCCCAAGACAGTTATTTAGACTTCATGTTGTTTTTAGTTTAAGTTCCTGTTGTTTTATTTTTAAACTACCTGTTGTTTTGTAAAGGGTGAAACCCTAGGACTTAGGCATTATAAAAGCCAAGTCATTGCATTAATAAAATTCAGACTTTACACAAGAAATTAAAAACCCTATCACACTTGTTCTCTGCGCCGTCTAACAACCTAGTCGGTTCCAAGACTTCAAGCCGCCAACTTCAAAGTCTTCTTGGTGTATCACAAGCAGCCCATAACTTGTGTGGTCCAGTTCGCAATTCCCCCCCCCCCCCGTTCAGGACGTTTGATTGGTCGAGTCTCTCCCAACCCGCGTCCACAGCCACCTCCACGGTCGAGTCTCTCCCTGGAGTTGGTCCCGCGTCCGCACCAGTGAACCTCCACAGGTTCCTCTTGCGCCCGTGCCCACATCATCTGGTATCAGAGCCCAAAAGCTCCTAACCCCGGTTGTTCCTATCCCCTTTGTTATCTTGTTTGTTCTCGTTTTGATTATTGAAAAAACATCTAGCTTTGAGTCGTTTGCCTTTCTAACCTGCAAGGTTATGAGGAGCCGGATTCAAGTTACAAAAAAAAAAAGAAGAAGACAACCACCATAGAACCGCTACACCAAATCCATCCTAAAAACTGGTTTCATCTCCTTTGCCCTTTTGTGTTTGTTTGCTAGGTTATTTAGATTGTTTGCAATTTCATTCAAAAAAAAAAAAAAAAAGAGAACAAGCTTAGGTCGTCTTTAAAACGGATTAGGCAAAGAGAAACACACCTAGAACAACACTTACCATCTGAGAAATCGTGAGCAAGATCCCCCTTGCCTCACGCGCTTGTTTCGGATAGGTTCTTGTGTGCATGTGCTTGCCATGACCCGCTTAGAGTCTAGGTGAGCCGCTTTAGGTCCTTTAGCGTTTCTCTAGTAACCGTCTCAATCCTCAGCGCCCATAGCTCGCATTAGAACCGTAGAACCAAGCCGAGTCCTCCTTTGCGTCCAGAACGCAAGGCAAGTCCGCGCTAGTCCGTGCGGTAGCTCCCTGCCTACCCCGCGCAGCCAGTCTTAGCGTAGACAGCCCTTAGCGCACCCCGGTCAGCCGCTTACCCTAGAAGCAGCTAGGTCTAGCAGCCGTTTCCTCCATAGCCTTCCTGTGTCAAGGTTTCAAGTTAGGCAGGTTGATTACGGCATTAATTGACCCTAGGGTAGATTTCCAAAACCGCCTAGGCTTCTTTCCATTTCCTTTTAGGCAGCTAACGAGTTTTTGGAAATTTTCTCTAGGACACCTTAGGCAAGAATATTTAGACTTAGAAAATTTCCAAAATCCACTTTAGGAAGGAATTTAATTCTAAAATATTTCCTTTAGGATATTCCCTTTTCTAGTTTAGGCAAGTATCCAAATTAGGATAGTTACCAATCCTAGATTAGGAAAGTTTCCATTTTAGGAAAGTTCCATTTTAGGAAAGTTTCTAGATTAGGAAAGTTTCCATTTTAGGAAAGTTCCATTTTAGAAAAGTTTCTAGATTAAGAAAGTTTCCATTTTAGGAAAGTTCTATTTTAGGAAAGTTTCTAGATTAGGAAAGTTTCCATTTTAGGGAAGTTTCAATTTAGGAAAGTTTCTATTAGGAATAATTCTATTTGTGGAAAATTTTTATAAATATAAATGTCTAGTAGTTTGGACGTTCCCGAACGTCCCCAAGGATCAGATGCAGTAATGCAGATGCTGAGCCAGATTACGGCTCAGATGAACACGCTCACAAGTCGCATGGAACGACTGGAGCAACCCGGTCCTCCCCAACGACCGGACATCCCCGAGGCGTCTCACCGCGGTAACGGAGGAGCCACTACCAATGGACGGACCCACTACTACGGCCCATACACCTGTGACCCATGAGAAGAAGAACCACCCAACAACCCGCCTTACCGCACCCCTTATGACCGTGACCCACGCTACGATGGAGCGCCCGACCGACCGCCTCCCTACCAAGCCTCGGACGTTAAGCTCAACCCGCAATCATTTGCCGGAAAGGTCGACCCCGAGGCTTATCTAGACTGGGAGCGACGGATGGAGCTGATCTTCGACTACTACCGGTACGGAGATCCCAGGCGAGTAGCCCTTGCCACCGCCCAGTTAACGGACCACGCCCTGACCTGGTGGGACCATGAAGTCGCTGAGCGACGGAGGAGTCGATTCGGACCCCTCACCTCATGGGACGAGCTTACGCATCTAATGCGGAAACGCTACGTTCCGCCACATTTCCACCGAGAGCTGCAAAGACGTTTTAGACGACTCACCCAGGGCACTAAGACTGTCAGTGAATATTTCGACGAGTTCGAGCACCTGCGGAACCGTATTGAGATAACTGACTCCCCAGAGAGTCTCATGGCCCAGTTCCTTGACGGGCTCCAAGAAAAGATCGCTCGGAAGGTCGAGAGACAGCTGTACCACGACCTCGGAGAATTATACCACCTAGCCAACCAGGTGGAACAAGCAAACAAAAGGAAGGCTGCAGGCTACCAACGGCCCAAGTCCAACTGGACCAAGCCCTACAACCGGCCCCCTGGCCCTGGCCCTGACCCCCGCGTGCCGGCCCGGCCCCGTGAACCAACCCGACCCACGACCCGACCAAACCAGCCGGTCAAACCCACTGGAGCTCCACCCCGGAGCCGAGACATCACTTGTTTCAAGTGCAATGGACGAGGCCACATGGCGAGAGACTGTCCGAACCAACGGGTAATGATCCTGACCCCGTCCGGAGAGTACGAATCCGCAGATGAAGGCGACGAAGAGCCTTTAGAGGAACCGGAGCAAGCAGAGGACAACATCGAGTACCCTGATTCCGGAGATCTCTTGATGTTCCAACGCGTCCTCAACACTATAGCTGGCCCTGACGAGATCGCCCAGCGTGAGAACATTTTCTATACCAAGTGCACTATCAAAGGCAAGGTATGTTCTCTGGTTATCGACGGAGGTTCTTGTACCAACGTCGCTAGTGAATATATGGTTGAAAAGCTCGGTCTTGAGAGGACTAAGCACCCGCGGCCCTACGGGCTTAGATGGCTCAATAATAAGACCGAGATACACATAACCGATCAGGTGACCGTACCTTTTAGCATAGCTCGATACACCGATAAGGTCTTGTGCGACGTGGTCCTGATGCAAGCTGGTCACCTCCTCCTCGGACGTCCATGGCAGTTTGACAGGGAGACCACGCACAATGGGCGGACTAACTTGTATTCCTTTGTTCACAACAAGCGCATGTTTAACTTAGCACCGCTCGCACCACAACAAGTCTGGGACATCCAGTTGAAAACGAATTCCACTAAAGAACCCCGGAAGGAGAATTTTCTTGTGAACTCCAGGGTCATTCGCAAGGCAGTGAGTAGGCACGATACTAACGTCGTCCTTATAATATTCAAAGAGTCATTCCACGCCGACAGCACCGAGCCGCCGCCCCCGCCTGAAGTCGCCAAACTCTTGGAGGCCTATGCAGGCGTTTTTCCTGCTGAGATTCCGCCAGGGCTACCGCCCCTTAGAGGAATCGAACACAACATCGACTTCATTCCGAGAGCTCAATTGCCCAACCGACCTGCCTACCGTGTCAACCCGAAGGAAGCCAAGGAGCTCGAACGTCAAGTTCGAGAACTCATGGACCAAGGCTATGTCTGAGAAAGCCTCAGTCCATGCGCCGTACCCGTCCTGCTCGTGCCAAAGAAAGACGGATCTTGGAGAATGTGTGTTGACTGCCGAGCAATCAACAACATCACCATCAAGTACCGGCACCCTATACCACGGCTAGACGATATGCTAGATGAGCTAAGCGGAGCCTCGATCTTCTCCAAGATCGATCTGAAGAGGGGATATCACCAAGTCCGCATGCGAGAAGGAGACGAGTGGAAAACGGCATTCAAGACCAAGCAAGGTCTCTACGAGTGGCTCGTCATGCCGTTTGGGCTTTCCAACGCCCCGAGCACTTTCATGCGGCTAATGAACCACGTTCTTAGACTGTAAGTTCGTGGTTGTCTATTTCGATGACATATTGGTCTATAGCTCCTCTTATGCTGACCACGTCACTCATTTGGAGTTGGTTATACGCACGCTTCAAGAGGAGAAGTTGTATGCCAATCTGAAGAAGTGTACGTTCTGCACTGACCGAGTAGTCTTCCTAGGTTTTGTCGTGAGTTCTCAGGGCTTACAGGTAGACGAGGAGAATATTAAAGCCATACGAGAATGGCCCACGCCTACGAGCATCAGCCAAGTCCGGCTTCCACGGCTTGGCAAGCTTCTACAGAAGGTTCGTCCGGGACTTCAGCACCATCGCCAGTCCTTTGACCTCCGTGATTAAAAAGGATCGGACATTTAGCTGGGGACCCGAGCAGGAGAAAGCCTTCAACCTGCTGAAAGACAGGCTCACTCACGCCCCGGTTTTAGCACTGCCGGATTTCAAGAAGACTTTTGAGGTGGAATGCGACGCGTCTGGCGTCGGAATTGGAGCTGTCCTAACCCAAGGCGGCAAACCCGTTGCCTACTTCAGCGAGAAGTTGAGCAGAGCTGCCCTCAACTATCCCGCCTAGGACAAGGACCTGTATGCCTTGGTTCGAGCAATGAACACTTGGCAGCACTATCTTCTGGCCCAGGAATGCGTCATCCACACAGACCATCAGACGCTGCAACACCTAAGAGGCCAGACCAAGTTGAAAAGGCGACACGCACGCTGACTGGAATTCATAGAGACCTTTCCCTATGTGATCAAGTACAAGAAGGGGAAAGAAAATGTCGTCGTCGATGCATTATCTCGGAGACATTCCCTGATTTCGGTCATGGAAGCCAAGGTCCTCGGGTTCGAGCTACTCAAGTAGTTATATGCACAAGACGACGACCTGAAGGAAGCCTTTCACCACGCCGGGACTGGTACCCACTCACGGTTTTACTTGTTCAATGGGTTCCTTTTCAGAGACTGGAGACTCTGTATTCCGAAAGGTTCGACGCGAGAGTTGCTGCTGAGAGAAGCCCACGGAGGAGGCTTGATGGGTCACTTTGGCGTGACCAAAACCTTGAGCCTACTCAAGGAGCATTTCTACTGGCCCCATCTTCGACGAGACATAGAGGCCCATTGCAGCCGCTGCTTGGTCTGCAAACGGGCCAAGTCCAGAGTGCATCCCCACGGGTTATACCTTCCCCTACCTATTCCTACTACTCCTTGGACTGATATTTCAATGGAATTTGTGCTAGTCTTCCCTAATATCAACCACAAAGACTCCATTTTAGTCGTAGTAGACAGATTTTCAAAGATGACTCATTTCATTCCATGCGCCAAGACTAACGACGCGACTTAGGCGAGTCTGTTCTTTAAGGAGATTGTGCGCTTACATGGGATTCCCCGGACCATAGTGTCCGACCGAGACACTAAGTTCCTCAGTCTTTTTTGGCGGACCTTATGAAAGAAGCTCAACACAAAATTGGTGTTTTCCACGACCTGCCACCCGCAAACGGACGGACAAACCGAAGTGGTGAACCGAACCCTGTCCAACCTTCTCAGAGCCACCATCGGACGGAATTTGAAGTCCTGGCTTGAGTGCTTACCGCTGGTCGAGTTCGCCTACAACCGAGCCCTCCACTCCGCGAACAAGAAGTCCCCGTTTGAAATCGTATACGGTTTCAACCCTT
Source organism: Streptanthus diversifolius (assembly GCA_039880935.1). Lineage (NCBI taxonomy): Eukaryota > Viridiplantae > Streptophyta > Magnoliopsida > Brassicales > Brassicaceae > Streptanthus > Streptanthus diversifolius. Next base: position 7,586,958 of record JAXGFM010000005.1, read on the forward strand.
TGTCGCCAATGGAGTTCACGCCCCTACCACCAGCTGAGATCGTGAGTTTAGAGGGAGATAGCAAGGCCGAATACCATCAGAAGGTCAAGGAGAATCTGGAAAAGAAGACGGAGACCTACGCCAGGTAAGCCAACAAGGGGCGTAAGCAGACTACGTTGAAGGAAGGCGACTGGGTCTGGTTACACATGCGACCCGAGAGGTTCCCCCAGAAGCGCAAGGACAAGCTGGCACCGAGAGGAGACGGACCATTCCGAGTCCTGAAGAAGATCAATGACAATGCCTACCAACTTGAACTGCCAAGTGAGTTTAACATCTCTCCGACGTTCAACGTTTCTGACTTAGAGTTATTTGATGCAGGTGAAGATGTTGTTTTGGAGACTAAACCACTTGAAGAGGGGAGGGATGATGAGGCCCCGGACCGCATAGACCGCAGTGATGACCAAGCGAACGACCCAGCTGGACTGGACCCGGAAGAAGCAGTTCCCGTTGTACCGACCGGACCCATGACACGATCGAGGGCTAAGGCATTAGGAACCAAGATCAACTGATATGTCGAACGCCGTATTGAGGTTCTCCCAAGGGAACATGCGCCCACTCACGGATCCGACCAAGGACAGCACTTCAGTGCCACTGCGCCACCTTGGGAGCTGCTTAGTCGTCGGATTGCAGACTCATGCTCCTTACCATCACCCCGGGATAAGGATGCCAAAGACGCGCTAAGGAATTGTACTCTTTTTCATACCTTCGGTTTTGTCCCATTGGGTTTTCCGAGGGAGGTTTTAACGAGGCAACATCCTTAGTGTGCAACAGGACTTGGGCTTGATCAACTCTTAGAAGCCCAGGCTCAAGCCATTTTGTTATGTCACATTATTTTTCTAAGTATAGAATTTGGGTCCGTGTCAAGACATTAAGGCCGCGGCCCAAGACAGTTATTTAGACTTCATGTTGTTTTTAGTTTAAGTTCCTGTTGTTTTATTTTTAAACTACATGTTGTTTTGTAAAGGGTGAAACCCTAGGACTTAGGCATTATAAAAGCCAAGTCATTGCATTAATAAAATTCAGACTTTACACAAGAAATTAAAAACCCTATCACACTTGTTCTCTGTGCCGTCTAGCAACCTAGTCGGTTCCAAGACTTCAAGCCGCCGGCTTCAAAGTCTTCTTGGTGTATCACAGGCAGCCCATAGCTTGTGTGGTCCAGTTCGCAATTCCCCCCCCCCCCGTTCAGGACATTTGATTGGTCAAGTCTCTCCCAACCCGCGTCCGCAGCCACCTCCACGGTCGAGTCTCTCCCAACCCGCGTCCGCTCCAGTGAACCTCCACAGGTTCCTCTTGCGCCCTTGCCCACATCAGTCAATGAGAAAGCGATTGTAACTCTGACCTTCTTATCGGATGCTGGTCTTTAAGTATCAAAGAATCATACTGATACAAGCCTGGATCAGGATCGTGTTGTGTTTGATCAGAAGAGAATCTCGATTCTGGACAATCACAAAATGGGGAAGCGAATTGGACCACTCGAACTATGGATTGATCGAGATACACCAAGGATGATCCTGCAAACACGTTAGTGGTTTGAAGGTTCACAAATTCTAAGATTTCTACTCGACGGCTAGCTAGGTTTAGACTTAGGGTTTTGTTCATAAAAGTTCTAATTGTTATTAATTGACCTAAAGAGTTTAAATAGTGTTGTCAATAAGTTTCTGGGCGAATTTCCTCTTGTCTCATAAAGAAACTTGGCCCAAAACTCAAAAACAGCAAATACAATGCATAAAAAAATGGGCCCTAAACATTTGGGCCAACTTTGGACAAAATAAAGAGAAGAAAAATGTGAAAAAAAGAATGAAAGGCCCATCAAAAAGAAGGCCGAAAATTAGAGAAGAAAAATAAGTTTTCTACTCTAAACACACTAAGGGTGTTGCCTCGTTAAAACCTCTTTCGGAAAACCCAGTGGGACAAAACCGAAAGTAGGAAAAAGAGTACAATTCCTTAGCATGATTTTACGGTGTCTTTACTTAGTGATAGTAAAGACACCAAGTGAAGCTGGTCGTGCATGAAGAAGATCACCGGTGAGAAGTGGTAGTGATCCGACCTTAGCTGAGCTGGTGGTCAAGTTAGTTGTGTCTGGTCCGTCTTCTTTCCGCTCCAGCAAGTGCTTCACGAAATGGTTGAATTTGAAGCTAATTGCCTTTGCTCTTTGACGTGTGATCGGTCCACTTGGCACTTGCGGCGTAAGATCCTCCAAGTCTGGCTCGTTCGACGTTGTTGCGGTTCTGATGTCCTCATCATTCCCTCCCTCTTCCGAAGGTTTTGTCCTCAAAACTGGATTATCACCTGTATCAAAAAAAGATAAGTCAGCAACGTTGAATGTAGAAGAAACATTAAACTCACCTGGAAGCTCCAGCTGGTAGGCGTTGTCGTTGATCTTTCGGATAATCTTGAATGGTCCGTCTCCTCTTGGCGCCAACTTGTTCTTTCTCTTTTGAGGGAATCGCTCGGTCCGCATGTGGAGCCAAACCCAATCTCCTTCCTTGAAGCTTACAGCCTTGCGACTCTTGTTGGCCTGTTTTTGGTAAGCTTCCGTCCTCTTTTCGATGTTGTCTCTAGCCCTCTGGTGCAGTTTCTTGACAAACTCGGCTTTGGTCTCGCCTTCTAAACTAACAATCTCGGCAGGAGGCAATGGTGTTAGGTCTAAAGGCGACTGCGGGTTAAATCCGTAGACAATCTCGAACGGAGATAGTTTTGTGGCCGAGTGGACAGCTCGGTTATAAGCAAATTCAACGAACGGTATGCACTCGAGCCAGCTCTTTATGTTCCGTCCAATGGTGGCCCGAAGCAGTGTAGATAGCGTTCGGTTGACGACCTCTGTTTGACCATCAGTCTGCGGATGGCAAGTTGTCGAAAATACTAATTTAGTTCCGAGCTTTTTCCAGAGAGATCTCCAGAAATGGCTCAGAAACTTTGTATCTCGATCTGACACGATAGTCCTCGGGATGCCATGAAGTCGTACCACTTCCTTGAAAAACAAATTAGCGGTTTGACTCGCATCGTTCGTCTGGGCACACGGAATGAAATGTGCCATCTTCGAAAACCGGTCTACTACGACAAAGATGGAATCCTTGTGGTTTTGCTTTGGTAAGCCTAACACAAAGTCCATGGATATGTCGGTCCAAGGTGTAGTAGGAATTGGCAGAGGCATATATAGGCCGTGGGGATGGGCTTTTGACTTGGCCCGTTTACAAATTAGACACCGTGCACAATGGGCCTCGACATCTCGCCTCTGGTGCGGCCAAAAAAAATGCTCTTTTAGCATGTCGAGCGTCTTGTCTACCCCGAAGTGACCCATAAGTCCTCCTCCGTGAGCCTCCCTTAACAACAATTCCCGAATGGATCCTCTCGGGATGCACAATCTCTTTTCTTTGAAAAGAAATCCGTCAAAGAGATAGTACTTGCTGTAGGCTCCCTTTCCGTGTTCTCGAAATATTTCCTTGAAATCATCGTCTGTCTCATACAAATCTTTAATCAATTCGAATCCCAGCACTTTAGATTCCATGATTGAGATAAGTCCGTATCTCCGAGACAAGGCATCTGCGACGACGTTTTCCTTTCCCTTCTTATACTTGATGACGTAAGGAAACGTCTCGATAAATTCTAGCCATCGTGCGTGACGGCGTTTCAGCTTCGTTTGACCCTTGAGATGTTGAAGGGTTTGGTGGTCGGTGTGAATAACACACTCTCGGGAAAGCAAGTAATGCTGCCACGTCTCCATGGCTCTAACCAATGCGTACAACTCCTTGTCATAAGTAGGATAGTTCAACGGCGCACCGCTGAGTTTCTCACTGAAGTACGCAACCGGTCTGCCACCTTGTGTCAGCACGGCTCCTATCCCGACGCCAGATGCGTCACATTCGACTTCAAATGTTCTGTTGAAGTCTGGGAGAGCTAACACGGGAGCGTGAGTCAATCTGTCCTTAAGGAGCTGAAAAGCTCGATCTTGCTCTTCTCCCCAAGAAAACTCGCGGTTTTTCTTGATCACAGACGTTAACGGAGCTGCAATTGTGCTGAAGTCGCGGACAAAGCGTCTGTAGAAGCTCGCTAAGCCATGGAAACTCCGCACTAGACTGATACTAGTCGGCGTGGGCCAATCCTTTATGGCTTTAATCTTTTCTTCGTCGACTTTTAAACCCTGAGAGCTTACGACAAAGCCGAGGAACACGACTTGATCAGTGCAGAACGTGCACTTCTTAAGATTTGCGTACAACTTCTCCTTTTGAAGTGTACGAATCACCATCTCAAGATGTGACACATGGTCAGAGTACGACGCACTATAGATAAGGATGTCGTCAAAATAAACGACGACAAACTTACTAATGTATGGTCTAAGAACGTGGTTCATTAGACGCATAAACGTACTTGGTGCGTTTGAGAGTCCAAATGGCATGACCAACCATTCATACAGCCCTTGTTTCGTCTTGAATGCAGTCTTCCATTCATCTCCTTCCCGCATTCTGACTTGGTGATATCCGCTCTTTAGATCTATCTTGGAAAACACGGTGGCACCACTAAGCTCATCTAGCATGTCGTCCAATCTCGGAATCGGATGACGATACTTGATGGTGATGTTGTTGATGGCGCGACAATCAACACACATCCTCCAACTGCCGTCCTTCTTTGGAACTAGAAGGACCGGAACCGCGCACGGGCTGAGACTTTCCCTGACATACCCTTGGGACATCAGTTCCCGTATTTGGCGCTCAAGTTCTTGAGCTTCCTCTGGGTTAACCCGGTAAGCGGCTCGGTTGGGCAACTGGGCACCTGGAACAAAATCAATGCTATGCTCAATCCCTCTAACTGGCGGAAGTCCAGGAGGCAGCTCCTCGGGGAATACATCGGCATAACTCTCTAGTAGTTCTTTCACCTCAGATGACAGCTTCAGGTCTATATTTTGAGCACTTAGAAAATCTTTGTACATTAGCAAGATAGCAGGCGTTTCTTTTCTACTAACGGCCTTTCGTATGTCTCCAGAGTTAATAAGAAAGTTTTCATTACGCTTTCTTTCATCCTTGGCCATTTGAACCTGCATCTCATGTACTTCTCGAGGTGTCAATGGTGCTAAGTTATACTTGCGTCGTTCATGCTCGAACGTATACAAGTTCGTCCGTCCGTTGTGTGTAGTTTCCTTATCGAATTGCCATGGACGTCCTAGCAATAAATGACCAGCCTGCATTGGCACTACGTCACATAACACTTGATCCTTGTAACGTCCCACGCTGAATGAAACGTTAACTTGATCAGATATGGGTAGTATGGCCTTGTCATTGAGCCATCTCAGCTTATACGGGTGCGGATGTTTGGTCCTCTTTAAGCCGAGCTTATCTACCATGTAGGCACTGGCTACATTCGCGCACGAACCTCCGTCTATGATCAGCGAGCACACTTTTCCTTGAATTGTGCATCGAGAGTGGAATATGTTCTCTCGCTGAACGACCTCGTCAGGATGAACCATCGTATTGAGAACTCGTCTCATCATCAAGAGTTCTCCGGTGTCCGGGTATTCAAGGTCGTCTTCTCCGGACTTGTCCAGGTCATCCTCTGCTTCATCCTCTGATTCGTACTCTCCAGCTGGAGTGAGAATCATGGCTCGTTGGTTAGGACACTCCCGAGCCATATGTCCTCTTCCATTGCACTTAAAGCATTGGATGTCTCGACTTCTTGTAGAATGTGTAGTAGTGACCGGCTGCTGAGACGTGCTAGGGCCCGGTCGTGGAGTCTTGGTGAAATCACTCACCTTAGCCTTAAACCGGTTGTCCGTAGCCGGTTGGCTGCTCCGTTCAGTTGGTTTGGACACGGGTGTCCAACTAGTCTTAGGCCGAACAACGCTTGAGACCTTGCGTTTGTTCTGTTGCTCGATTTGAATAGCGAGGTGAAGTAACTCGCTTAAGTCATGGTACGTCTGCCTCTCGACTTTCCGAGCAATCTTTTCGTTTAATCCGTCCACGAATTGCGCCATAAGACTCTCTAAGGAATCCTCTACTCCTAGACGGTTCCTTAAATGTTCGAATTCCTCATAGTACTCTTCGACACTCTTACTTCCTTGACTTAAACGTCTAAAGCGTTTTTGTAAGTCTCGGTGAAAGTGCGGTGGAACGTAACGTCGGCTCATGACGTACTTTAGTTCGTCCCACGATACTATGTTTCCGTACCGGTTTCTTCTTCTCTCGGTACATTCTCGATCCCACCATGTCAGAGCATGGTCGGTAAACTGAGCCGTAGCTAGAGCTACTTTCCTCGGATCGGCATATCGATAGTAGTCAAAAATATGCTCCATCCGGCGTTCCCAATCTAAATAAGCCTCGGGGTCCACTCTACCAGCGAATGTTGGAGGGTTAAGCTTTACTTCCGGGGCTTGATGTGTTGGCGGTTGAGCTTGGAAAGGTGGTGGTGGCGGTGGTTGGAAATGTGGAGGTGGGGGTGGTTGGAAAGGTGGCGGTGGTGGTGGTTGCTCAAAGCCTCGATCTGCTCCTTGACGAGAGGATTCCGGGATCTCAGCTCTTGTTGCCGTTAATAGCTCTCCGAGTCGGTCTATGCCTGTGGCCATAGCATTAATTTGACCACTCAGATTCGCTAACATGTGCAACATGGCACTGTTGACGTCAGCGGGGTCCGACTTGTCGGACATTCTGTTTCTTTGAGGAGAACCAGAATAATAAAGAATCTTAAGGACTACTTATGCAATTTTTTTTTTTTTTAAGGATTAATTATGCAAATAATTTTGACCTAAGGACTAAGTATGCAAATAAGTTTGACCTAAGGACCTAGTATGCAAATAAAGTTAATTTAAGGACCTAATATGCAAATAAATTTAACTTAAGGACCTAATATGCAAATAAACTTAATTTAGGGATTTAATGTGCAAATAAAATTAATTTAAGGATCTAGTATGCAAATAAACTTAATCTAAGGACTTAATATGCAAATAAATTTAACCTAAGGACCTAGTATGCAAATAAAATTATATGCTAAAAAAAAAACTATATCATAAAATTATCCTAAATTTTCTAATTGCATAAAATTTTAAAATCCTAAAAATTAGCTAATTTAATCTAACCCTAGAAAATAGCTAATTTAATCTAAATTTAACAAATTAATAATTTTAATTCAATTTTTTTTTTTTTTTTTACAACTCACGCTAACAAGATTTTGATTTTTTTTTTTTTTTTTTTTTTTTTTTTTTTTTTTTTTTGCAACTCACGCTAACAAGATTTTGATTTTTTTTTTTTTTTTTTTTTTTTTTTTTTTTTTTCTTTCTCACGCACGAGAGTTCAAAATTTTTTTTTTTCTTTTTTTTTTTTTCTTTTTTTTTTCTTCTTCACACGTTCAAACTTTTTTTTTTTTTTTAATTAATTAAAAAAAGAATTAACAGAAAATAATCAATGAAAAAAACAAACGAATGCAAAAAAATGAAAAGGGAGAATCTCACCTCTCCTTACCTTGTGCAAATCGCGTGATTGGTGAGTGATGGATGCAAATGATAGAGACTCGATTGTGACTTGAACCTGAAACACTTGACAAACAAATCAAAAATAACAAAAAAGAAAACAAGGGATAGGTTTATACACTACCCTGCGTCAGGAGCTTCAGCTCTGATACCAAAGATGATACAAGCCTGGATCAGGATCGTGTTGTGTTTGATCAGAAGAGAATCTCGATTCTGGACAATCACAAAATGGGGAAGCGAATTGGACCACTCGAACTATGGATTGATCGAGATACACCAAGGATGATCCTGCAAACACGTTAGTGGTTTGAAGGTTCACAAATTCTAAGATTTCTACTCGACGGCTAGCTAGGTTTAGACTTAGGGTTTTGTTCATAAAAGTTCTAATTGTTATTAATTGACCTAAAGAGTTTAAATAGTGTTGTCAATAAGTTTCTGGGCGAATTTCCTCTTGTCTCATAAAGAAACTTGGCCCAAAACTCAAAAACAGCAAATACAATGCATAAAAAATGGGCCCTAAACATTTGGGCCAACTTTGGACAAAATAAAGAGAAGAAAAATGTGAAAAAAAGAATGAAAGGCCCATCAAAAAGAAGGCCGAAAATTAGAGAAGAAAAATAAGTTTTCTACTCTAAACACACTAAGGGTGTTGCCTCGTTAAAACCTCTTTCGGAAAACCCAGTGGGACAAAACCGAAAGTAGGAAAAAGAGTACAATTCCTTAGCATGATTTTACGGTGTCTTTACTTAGTAATAGTAAAGACACCAAGTGAAGCTGGTCGTGCATGAAGAAGATCACCGGTGAGAAGTGGTAGTGATCCGACCTTAGCTGAGCTGGTGGTCAAGTTAGTTGTGTCTGGTCCGTCTTCTTTCCGCTCCAGCAAGTGCTTCACGAAATGGTTGAATTTGAAGCTAATTGCCTTTGCTCTTTGACGTGTGATCGGTCCACTTGGCACTTGCGGCGTAAGATCCTCCAAGTCTGGCTCGTTCGACGTTGTTGCGGTTCTGATGTCCTCATCACATACAAATGCTTGATTCACGCATGATAGAATTTTTATTCAAAGAATTTTACAATTTTTACGGTTTTATGAAACCATCTGCTATGGCTTGAATCCATAGTCAATCCTATTTTCGATTGGAGTTGTTGACAATTGAATCCAACTTTTTCTATTATTTTATATAATATAGCTTTGTATCGGCTAAGTTCACGAGTTGGAGATAAGCGGACTCAAACCGCTGACATCCGCCACAGGTTACACATCTACATGTATACATTATACGTCTAGATACAATGAATTTACAATAAATTCATTTGATTGTGATTATAACTTTTATATGCAAATGAAAATTCAAATTATTGAATTTATTACATATTGAATACACATGCATTAAAATGGTGTAGCTATAATTACTTTAGTACGTTACTAACACATGAGTTTTTAATTGCACATTGACCATATCATATATAATCATAACCAACATTTATAGCTAGTACGTTATATACAAATTATGTGCACATTAAATATCAACATTTAAACACTATCATAATATATGTTGACTTTAGCAATATTCATCCACTGATATTAATGTGTATGTTATATTATTAACTCGATGTGAAGTTTGATATTCGATTCTAATATAACTACGTGAACTCAAACCAGAAAGTACACTTGGAATGTATCTAGGACTACTTTCGTCTGAGATCACGAAGTGTACTCAAACCAGGGAAACACCTCGGATCACATCTAGAACGACTCTCGTTTGAGATCACGAAGTGTACTCAAACCAGGGAAACACTTCGAGTCGCATCTAGGACATTTCAAGTCCAAGATGACGAACAACGCCTCACATAGCAAATATGCAGTATTTTTTTCAGAAATCATAGATTCATATCACAGGTTTTGGAAATCCATCAACACCATAATCAAATTAGGGTTGACCCATATACAATCAGATAAACTACTTTAACAAGATCATATACACTAATATATTTATCTATATCATATATAAATTAAACAAAATGCAGTTCCATAAATTATATATCAATATATTTTAGATGCAGGATTTTCTAGGAATCACATATCTATATCATATATAGACTAAAAAGCTCCAGTTTCAGTATTAAACAAGTAGGCTCTGATACCACTGTTGGAATTCAGACCGGTTTATAAACAAATTTTATAAACCTAACTAATGAATTCATTTGCATAGGATCTCAAGTAAATACTGAAATGAAGCTAGACCTTAGGATCTTGAATATATCTGGATGTTTCTGGAAAGTTTGCAGCGGAATGAAGAACAAACTAAAATGAGATTGTCAAGCACTCCAAGCGTTGTACCTCTACCGATATCCACACGCACACGATCTGAATCTAACGGGATGCTAGTGTCGTCGAGATCAAATCTCTACAACCTTTTCTTGTTTGTATATCAGAGTTTTCTTACGGTAGCTTAAGAAACTTCTATATTATATATATATATATATATATATATATATATATATATATATATATATATATATATATATGACGTCTTGCATACATCCCCACCTTGACCTAATAAAATTATGGTCTCATGATCATAAGAATAAACCCAAATTGGTTTAATCCAATTGAACACAATTATAAGTTGATTTAATTCGTCTAGGTGTGTGACCATGTAGGATCGTATATCATTATTAATAGATTCTCAATCTATAGATTATAAGCGGTTTCTAGCAAAACATTATAATCACCTAATACTATATGATTGTTGAACCTCAACTTTACGATGTTCATAAAAATTGTTGGAATGAAGAAGAAGTGATGAAATTATGGATGCCTTTAATTGTGATTAAATGGCGATTTATAACTGTGTCAAAGGGAGTGTCTAAGACTTGTTTGTATTATAGAATTATATTATCCTTGTAAGCCATTTATATATAAGGCTATCCTTGTATCCAAACAAGCCTAGATTAGATTAGTATAAATACCTTACTCCCTTCACATTTTGTAAGTAAGAATTCATAATTCTCATTCTCTAATAAAAATCATTCTTTTCTCTAATTCTCTAATTCTCTCTAATCTCTCATTCTCTCATTCTACAAATCTCTAAAACTCATAATCTTTCATGGTATCAGAGCCAGGTTACATCAAATCTGGGAAACTTTCATCATTCTTTCATTGATTTCACAAGAATTCTTCTTGTTCTTCATCTGTTTCTGGATCAGTTTTGAACGTCATCTTGCAAATCAAATTCCGATCAATCCACGACTCCAATTGACGATCGGCTTTCTCTGGAGTGTGCATCGGCGAATTCCGCATCCATAGCCACCAAGATCGCATCATTTGGCCCAGGGAATCAAACGTTACGAATTTTCTTCCAAAAGGTGTTCGTGATCGCGTTCTTTTCGAACCTCTACATTCCCCAGGTCATATCGACGTCAATATTTCGTCAAATTGTGAATTTCAAAAGCCTAAACTCAAGCCCCTTGAGTCTAGTTTCTGTTTAAAGAAAGCAGAACTCGATTCCATTGCGTTTTAAAGGTTTTCTTGAAGTTTTACTGAAAGTCGTTCGAAAATTCCTGCATCAAGATTCTGGTGATATAATTCTAATTCTTTTTAGGGATTTAATTCGAATTTTCATTAATTGAATCTTGATAAAGTCAAATTTAATATTCTCAAATTGTTACAATTCTTGTTTGTTGAGTTGTTAGGATCAGTTACAGGTGGTTTTAGGTAGTTAGTGTTGGTTACACTTGAATTGAATAATTGGCGCCAATTTTTTTTAAAAGGGGAGGACATAGATCCTTCTTCTTGCTTCATAATTCCTGTTCTTAAATTTGATTCCAATCAAATTAGGCTGATTAAATCTGGATAAGATTGGTTGTTAGGCTGTTCTAATCTGTTAAAATTAGTTACAAGCTGTTGAACTTACTTGAAGTACAAGTAAATTGGTTAAATTTCACTTGCATTGGTATATTGGTATATTGCCTTGCCTTGTATTTCGGTTGTGGCTGTGTCTATGTGCAGGAACCACTCGACCAAGGCGTGCACATTCTGACCAAGGGGTGCACATTCCATTCGGACACTTCTTGTTCCGACCAAGGCAGGATTGTATCTTTCAACATTGTGATCATTCCGTCCATCTCACTTGTACCAGACCGAGGCATACACATTCACCAACAACCCACTGATCGTTCGACCACTACTTGTCCAGTGTCTCCATCCGTGACCAAGACACCAATCCGTGACCAGCATTCCGTGGTCTTCCCACCCAATTGACCAAGCGTGGTATCACGATTTTTTTTTTTTTTGTTGTTTTTGTGAATTACTGACCTATTTTACCTATTAAGTATGGAAATTCAGGCATCCCATAGAGCTCCAGTCATTCTACATGGAGCAAATTATCTCTTATGGTCTAGGACCATGAAAACCACTTTAGGTGGTAAAGGTCTTTGGAACCACATTGCCACAAATGGCATTGAGGACAATGAAGTGGCTGAAGTGAGTGATGCAGCTCAAGCCAAATGGTACCAAGAAGATCAGTTGGTACTTTCCATTTTACAAAATTCTCTAGCTAGTGATCTTTTAGAAGCTTATTCTTTTTGTGAAAATGCAAAAGATCTATGGGACACTTTGCTTAAGGTGTATGGTAACACTACTAACCTTTTGAGAATTTTTGAAGTGAAGAAAGCTTTGAATGAATTAAGGCAGGAGGATGCTGAATTCACAAAGCACTATGGCTCATTCAGAGCTTTGTGGGCTGAGCTAGACATGCTAAGGCCAGCCACTATTGAACCACTTGTACTCCTTGAAAGAAAGGAACAAGATAAGGTGTTTGGGTTACTTTTAACTCTTAATTCTACTTACTCAGATCTTATTAAGCATATTCTCAGGTCTGATAAGTTGCCTAGCTTGGAGGAAGTGTGTGCTCAAATTCAAAAGGAGCAAGGATCACATGGATTGTTTGGCAACAAAGCTGAACTAGTAGCTGCTCACAAAAGTTTCTTCAGACCAACAAATGCATCTAAGAAGAGGAGGCCATTTTGTGATCATTGCAAGAAGGAGGGACATGCAAAGAAGGACTGCTGGGAACTTCACCCTCATCTTAAACCTTCTTGGGCTTTACGCCCACCACAGCAGCCGGCTATCTCCTCAGCTAGGCAAGCTCACGGTTTGGTGTCCTCAAAGGCGGCCGTATGTAGCCATCCTCCTTCTCAACCAGGCGCCTACAACACCATGTCACAAGCATCAGATTTTGTGACAAAATCAGACTTGGAAGCTCTCATTAAGGCAATAAAAGAGAGCAATGTGATGGGTAAAACTTTTCATGCTTCTTTTCAAACTTGTTTTACTTCTAATGCTCCTAAATCTTTGGTGGTTGATTCTGGTGCTTCTCATCACATGATTAGTGATTTAGAATTGCTAGAGAATGTAGAACCTGCCTTAGGTAATGTGCTGATTGCTAATGGAGTTAAAGTACCAATCAAAGGCATAGGAAAATTGAAGTTGTTTGATAAAGAATCTAAAGCATTTTATATGCCCTCTTTTACCTCTAATTTGCTTTCAGTTAAAAGAGCTACTACTGATCTGAATTGTCATGCAATATTTGGTCCTAATGATTTCTATTTTCAGGATATTGAAACTAGAAGGTGCTTTGGACAAGGAACTACAAAAGATGATTTGTATGTACTTGATGATATGACTAGTTGTAATGCATTAGAATCAGTGTTTCAGGCGCATGGTTTTAGTACTAATTCAGATTTATGGCATGCTAGACTAGGTCATCCTCATCCAAGAGCTCTTGAATTAATTGTGCCTGGTTTAAAAATGTCAAAAGAATTGTGTGATTCATGTATTCTTGGAAAGCATTGTAAAACAGTTTTTGAAAAATCAATACATGAATATGAAAATTGTTTTGAATTGGTGCATTCTGATGTGTGGACATCCCCATTTCCATCTAGAGAAAACCATAAATATTTTGTGACATTTATTGATGAAAAGTCCAAATATACATGGGTTACTCTCCTTAGTTCTAAAGATAGGGTGTATGATGCATTCTTAAATTTTCAAGCATATGTGACTAATCAATACAATGCAAGAATTAAGTGCTTTAGAACAGATAATGGTGGGGAGTACACAAGTACCAGGCTTAAGGAACATCTAGCAAAGCATGGCATTGAGCATCAGACAAGCTGCCCTTATACTCCCCAGCAAAATGGAGTTGCTGAAAGAAAGAATAGACATTTAATGGAAGTTGTGAGAACAATGATGTTCCACATGAAAGTACCCAAACGTTTTTGGGGAGATGCCCTTGTAGCTGCATGCTACTTGATTAATAGGACTCCTACAAAAGTCCTAGATGACCTGTCTCCATTTGAGGTACTAAACAAAACTAGACCTACTATTGATCACTTAAGAGTTTTTGGTTGTGTTTGTTTTGTATTAGTTCCAAGGGAGCAAAGGAACAAGCTGGAACCAAAGAGTACCAAAGCTATGTTCATTGGATATTCATCTACTCAAAAAGGGTACAAATGTTATGACCCAGAGACTAGAAGAGTCTTGGTGTCTAGAGATGTAAAGTTCCAAGAAGAAAAAGGCTTTTATGAAGAAGGAACTTGGGAGCAATTTAAAGACATCTCATCAACAAGAGGTGATCAAGCAGAATACTTGAGGAAACTCTTGGAGAGTATAGGAATAGGAGGTGGCCAGCAAACAACCTCATTACCTACGTCACCTGTCCCAGTAGCAAACACCCGCGGCAACTCAGTTCCGGCTGACCAACCTGCTTGTACCGGTCCCGGCCCGTCCAGCTCGGCGGATACATCCGGACCAGCCGCGTCCTCTCAGACTTTATCTCGGCCAACAACTCTTGATTCTCCTGGGCTTCCTCCTCTTGAACATGGGGGGGGAGAAGCATCTACTCATGTCCAACAAGACTCAGCAGGAGATGATTCCATTCTAGCTTCAGCTTCCAAACGATCACGACCTACTCTCATTGAAGTTTTGAGTGAAGAAGAGGAGGCTCCACCTACAGTTTTAAGGAGGAGCACAAGACAAAGAAATCCTCCAGTTTTCTACAATGGAAATGCTGTAATTCATCATGACCAGGGAGTTTGTAATATTGCACACTTACCTTCTACTCATGTTGCTTTTATTTCTAGTCTTGACAATGAGCAGATCCCAAAGACATATGAAGAAGCTATGTCTATAAAGGAATGGAGGGAAGCTATTTTAGCTGAGAAACAAGCCATGGAGAGGAATGGTACATATGCTTCAGCCATTTTACCAAAAGGGAAGAAGGCTGTAAGTTCTAAGTGGATTTTTACCATTAAATACAAAAGCAATGGTGAAATTGATAGATATAAAGCTAGGTTGGTAGCTAGGGGTTTTACTCAGACTTATGGTGAGGATTATAGGGATACATTTGCTCCTGTTGCTAAGCTACATTCTGTCAATGTTGTGCTTACTGTTGCTACTAATCTTGAGTGGGAATTGTGGCAAATGGATGTCAAGAATGCTTTCTTGCAAGGTGAACTAGAAGAAGAGGTTTACATGTCACCTCCACCTGGCCTAGAAGATGAGTTAGGAAGCGGCAATATCCTAAGGCTAAGGAAGGCTATTTATGGCCTTAAGCAATCTCCAAGAGCATGGTACCACAAATTAAGTGTTACTTTAATGGATAAAGGCTTCAAAAGGTCTGAAGTGGAACATACTCTTTTTACATTTAAGAGTAAGGAAGGTATCATAGTAATTCTTATCTATGTAGATGATATAATCATATCTGGTAGTGATAGTATTGGTATTGCATCTACTAAAAATTACTTAAAGAGTGTTTTTGACATAAAGGATCTAGGAGAACTTAAATACTTCTTAGGAATTGAAGTATGTAGGTTTAAGGAAGGTCTTTTTCTTTCTCAAAGGAAATATGTTGTAGATCTACTAACATCCACAGATATGATGGAAGCTAAGCCAGCCAAAACACCCTTAGAAGAAGGTTATAAAATCGCAACTAAGGGGGAGTTAGAGGAGGAAATTGATTTTCATGATCCTAAGCTCTATAGGAAAGTGGTTGGTAAGCTTATTTATTTAACCATCACAAGACCAGATTTATGTTTTTCTGTGAATCAGGTATCTCAACACATGCAAGGGCCAAAGATGAGGCATTGGGACATGGCCATGCGGATTCTAAGATATCTCAAAGGCACACATGAACAAGGTATTTGGATGGGTAATAATAAAAATACAAATGTGGTTGGTTATTGTGATGCAGATTGGGCAGGAGATAGGGAAGATAGGAGAAGTACCACA
Organism: Streptanthus diversifolius; assembly: GCA_039880935.1. Classification (NCBI taxonomy): domain Eukaryota; kingdom Viridiplantae; phylum Streptophyta; class Magnoliopsida; order Brassicales; family Brassicaceae; genus Streptanthus; species Streptanthus diversifolius. The sequence continues at coordinate 7,602,743 of JAXGFM010000005.1, forward strand.
GGTTATTGTACTTTCATAGGAGGAAACCTTGTGACTTGGAAAACCAAGAAGCAAAAGGTGGTTTCATGCTCTAGTGCAGAATCTGAGTATAGAGCAATGAGGAAGCTCACTACTGAATGCATCTGGCTGAAACAAATTTTGAGTGACTTAGCCGTGGAGTGTGAGGAACCTATCACCATACATTGTGACAATCAAGCCGCCATTCACATAGCCTCCAATTCAGTGTTTCATGAAAGGACCAAGCATATAGAAGTGGACTGCCACAAAGTAAGAGAAGCTATTGGGAAAGGTATTATTTTACCTTGCTATACAAGGAGTGAGGATCAGCTAGCTGACATATTCACCAAGGCTACATCTCTGAAAGTTGGTACATCAATCTACCCAAGACTTGGCCTCATGTCCATTCCATACCCATGATCCCAACATGGAGTGTTATACTCTTTTTCCCTAAGAAAAGGTTTTGTCCCAATTGGGTTTTCCTTCTCTAGGTTTTTAATGAGGTAATACTTCATGGTTGCAAGCTTAAAGAATTTTATGTCTTAAGCTTGAGGGGGAGTGTTGGAATGAAGAAGAAGTGATGAAATTATGGATGCCTTTAATTGTGATTAAATGGCGATTTATAACTGTGTCAAAGGGAGTGTCTAAGGCTTGTTTGTATTATAGAATTATATTATCCTTGTAAGCCATTTATATATAAGGCTATCCTTGTATCCAAACAAGCCTAGATTAGATTAGTATAAATACCTTACTCCCTTCACATTTTGTAAGTAAGAATTCATAATTCTCATTCTCTAATAAAAATCATTCTTTTCTCTAATTCTCTAATTCTCTCTAATCTCTCATTCTCTCATTCTACAAATCTCTAAAACTCATAATCTTTCAAAAATAAGTACAAATGATTTCAGAACATTCCCAACACGGGCATGGACAATTTAAGTAAAATCAAATATCTAACAACACGAATATCTCATTTCAAGTATTAAAAAAAAACTAAAATTGATTAACTTTTTTGTTGACATTTGTTTACTTCAACAATTGCAAATACTGATCAAAAAAAGTGTATGGACATGGACAAACTTAACTAAAATCAAGTATCTAACAACACAAATATCTCATTTCAAGTATTTAAAAAAAAATTGATTAACTCGTTTTTTATATTTGTCTACTTGAAAAATTGCAAAGGCTGATAAAAAAATGTACATACATGAAAAAACTTAAGCAAAATCAAATATGTAACAACACACATATCTTATTTACAAAAAAGCAAAATTTAATGCTAACATTGATTTCTGAAATCCATTCAAAAACCTATCATTGGCTTGGGAATAAAAAAAATCGGGTCCTTATTGGCTTTCTTTTATTTTCTTCTGTGCTAGTAATCTTATTATCTGTGAGGAAAGGGCAGGCTAGAATGTCTAAGCTTTCACACTTTGATTGGACAGGGTTTGTTACCAAGAGTTAATGTGTTCCTTCGAGATAGGATACGGCTGAGATAAAATCAAAATCATATGTTTAATGGTTGATTAGATATAACCCAACTTTTATATGTCATTACTTCATCTTGATTTATTTTTTCTTGCATTGGGTGGGCCCTATCTAGCAAGTGTCTTGTATCTGCTGAGATAGATAAACCTGATTGGGCTATTGATGTAAGTTCCTTTCACTTTTTGACATGGATTTATTTTTCTCCTACACTAGTATTTTATTACTAGCAAGATTGTACCAGGCCTACAATTTTCATAATAGAATAATCATTTAGCTAAAAATGACTAGTCTCCACTCTTGCACATGAGATGTTATGTATTTAGATGTAGGTCATGCATTAGGATTGGACTAAGTGGTATAATGATCATGTAGTATTTTGCTGTTGAATATGTGTTATGTGGGTAAATATGAGATATTGTACCAACTACCAAATGAGTTCCATTTTGAAATCTCAATATTTTATATCCACTAATTAAAAATTAAAGATCTAATTGCATTCAAATTAATTTATTTAGTTCTAATTCCCCGTAATTTTGGGTTCATTTCGTTTTATCACTAAACCCGATAACATACCAAATAAATTTGGTTTTAAATGTAAATCAAAATAAATTTTTTAAACCAATATACCCATGAACCAATTTTCCAACCAAGCCAAAATCCTTAATCTCTCTTTCTCTCCTAGCGACTGACTTTGCTCTGATTATAGACGAATCTTTTACCCCTTTCATCTCTGGATTTTCATCTTCTCAACTCAGAAAACCGATTAGAAACCAAATCGATAACAAAATCGATTACCTCAAATTATAAATTCTAAAATTGATTTTTAGAAAACCCACAAGAAATTTTCCAGATTTTCAATCGATCGCTAGCCAAGAGATATTACAAAATCAATTTCCAGATTCAAAAGAAATAGAGCTCTAAAGCAGAGATTCTCTCTCTATTACATCTATGATTCATTCTCTTCCAATCTTGCAAAAAAATATAAGAGTAAAAGAAAACAAGATATGTCACAAAGAAGGGTTTGATTCATTAAAAAATCAAAATATAAGAGTAAAAATTTCCAGATTTGATTCACTAGCCACCGCAAAGGGTATTTCAAAAGAAGGGTTTTTAGGTCCAGTAAAAGAAAACAAGATACATTCACGATATCGACCAAATAAAGACACATGACACAAAGCAGATATGTCAACAAGAATCCTGATAGGAATAATGAGAGAATTAAAAAAGAAAAAGGAGTTGATACATTCACGATACATTCAATCCCACCGTCTGACGATACTTCACCGTACATGCCGCCAGTGGAAAATTTGAGAGGAAAAATCCTGACGTCAACATCGGCATACTCGGTCACATCGACCATTGAAAGACCACTTTAACCAGTGTTCTTACCATCACCTTAGCTTCAATGGGTAACAATGTGGCTAAAAAAATACGACGAGATTGAATGATTGCGAGAAAATTGAAGGTGGAGAAGAAAATCTTCTGGATTGGTTTACCGCTTCATTAACAAAATTGTGAGAAATTAAATCTAAAAATTTGTTTTCGGATATAAATAAATCTGAATATACACATTTTTAATTTTGATGGATATAAAATTGAGGTTCCAAAATAGGTCGCATCTGATACGATATCACATATTTCGTGGAGATCTAGATCATTTTCCTGTTATATGCTAGTAATCTTATTTTATCATTAAAGGCATTGTATAATAATCATCTATATATATATGATTGAACATTAAGAGATTTATTTGAAAAATCAATCCATGAAGATTTCTTAATTTTTAGGAATAATTATTATTATGTTAGGTAGACTTTCCAGAGATTTTTAAAAATTTAGTTTAGTAAATTGCTCTTAATATTTGGTGATTTGCTTAATTCGAATTGAATGCTTTCATAAATCGTTTATATTATTTTATGAATTGGGGATTGGTGATTTTTGTTAATTATTTGAGATCCTCATCTATCTCAAAAGTGATGCTTTTATGTTTGTATCCATTCTCCACAAACACAACACATATCCACTAACACAAACGCACATTACTCAATTAAATTAACACTTAAATGAGTATAAATTTCAGTAAACTCACACTATTCACGACTTTATATCCAATCAAAGACTACATAACCAACTCATGACTGAATAACGAATTTTTTACAACATGATCAACCCGAAAAATCTCAAAATCTTACATATTTTGGAAAACAACTTAAAATTAGGAAAACATTCATAAACCGAGAGGAATAAAAGAATACCCGTGAATGAAGATGTCCCAAAAAGTGACAACGATCAAATTAAGCAATTGAAGCTGCGTCGTTGATTCAAGCTGTTCGATTTGAAGCTGCATATTCAATCTCTTCGATTGAACAATAGATAAAAGCTTCACTGTCGATGAAAATTTCATCATCAATTAAAAATGATCGCGTTAATTTCAAAATATAAAATTTCAAAATCATGATGATCAATTTTTAGATCATCAACGACCGAAGATGACGATGATAAATTTTCCTTCTTTTTTTTCTTATCTCACTAATTTAAGATAAGATTATCCAAAAACTAAAGATAAAATTGTCAAAATAAATGAATGTTACATTTGCAATATTTTATGCTTCATGCTAATTTGTTGACTAAAACCTTATTTAGGATTATCCTACTATTTTTTCTTATATATATATATATATATATTCAAATATTATGGTTTTAGATATAATTATAAATTCTTTTAACTAAAATTATAAAAAAATTATAACTCACTCAGACTCATCTAAAAATTTTGTCAAGTTAGAATTTTCCAAATCCTTCCAAATACTAGTTTAAGTACACCCTGAAAAGTCTAAAGACTAATTTTCTATTAATTTTATTAGGTAATAGATCTACTCTGAACAAACCCGTATAAAAATTGAAATACTAAATTATTCTATTATAATTATATTTATTTTCACCAAATTATCACACAGATAATAATAATTAAATAATATTATAGTTTTATAAATCCAACTGTCCAAGATGCAGGGAAAAGCCGAAAAGGGCATATTCGGAACGCAGAAAAGTGGGGAAAGACGGGAGAAAGTCATACGTTCCGTTCCTGGATTCAACTTTTTCAAAACCTCATAGGCTTTTACTTTAGCATTTATCTTTTTTTTTAACACAATACTTTAGCATTTATCTTCCATTATTATTGTTATTTGCAGCATTTATCTTTCATCCGAAAATATTAAAATTCGATGGAAAGTTACATTGGAGGATTGCATAAGCAGGATGTCGTCCAAACGATAGAAAGGATTATGAAAGAAACTTCCCAAAACAAGGATAACAAAAACAAACCACCCAAACAAAGACAATGCGGCCAAATCTTGATCAACCAAAGGAACAGTTGGAGAATGCAAGAGAGCACATAACCTCTGTACGAACAAAAGGCCGAGGATAGTTACTTCGACTTGAAAAGGAGCTATTACAATTCACAAGACACCACTGATTCAGCATACAAATAGCTTCAGAAAAACCAACGATTAACAAATGAAGTTCAGATCCCAAACAAGGAACCAACGCTTGAAGAGAAGTTGAGCCCTTCCCTCGGCATTTATCTATTACACAATATAATAAATATTCCATTTTTTGGGCAGTTTAGTATAATAACTTTTAATGTTTCCTTTAAGGCATACCACATTATTTCCACAATAAACAGAACGACAAAAGGAGTTAATAGGAGTAAAAATAGCAAGGACAAGTTCTGCTATATCTCACCTATTGTTTGCGGATGACAGTTTATTTTTCTGCCGAGCAAGAAAGGAAGAGTGTCAAGTAGTGCTTAGAATATTAAAAAACTATGAGGCAGCATATGGTCAACAAATCAATTTCGAAAAATCATCAGTACAATTTGGTCATATGATTAATGAGAGAGTCAGAGAGGAACTGAAACAAATTTTAGGTATAACTGCGACTGGAGGTATGGGTACATATTTAGGTATTCTTGAGAGTCTTGGCGGTTCAAAAACACAAGTATTTGGCTTCATCAATGAGCGACTTCAGAACAGAGTAAATGGATGGACTATGAAATTTTTATCTAGGTAAAGAAGTTCTGATTAAATCAGTTTTGATGGTATTACCTACGTATGTAATGTCCTCTTATAGATTGCCCAAAACATTAACACAAAAAATTACAAGTGCGATAGCTAGTTTCTGGTGGGGCTCGAGTGGATCTAATCGAGGAATGCATTGGATGTCATGGAAGAAATTATGTAGACATAAAAATGAGGGTGGACTTGGATTCAAAAATATAGAAAATTTTAATACAGCAATGTTAGCGAAACAATTATGGAGATTAATGGATTCCCCAGATTCATTATTCGCAAAAGTTTTTAAAAGTCGGTACTATCGGAACTCGGATCCGTTGGTATCTATAAGATCATACTCACCTTCATATGGATGGAGGAGTATCATATCAGCTAGATCTCTGGTTAACAAAGGACTAATCAAAAGGGTTGGAACAGGTTCAAGCATCTCCGTATGAAATGATCCTTGGATTCCAGCCCCTCACCCGAGATCAGCAACTTGTAAATTTACAGTGTATCCAAATTCATTTAAGGTTAAAGACTTGATAGACAGTGAGACAAATACTTGGAATATGCCCCTACTAGAAGCAACTGTTATAAAGGAGGACGTCAGGATTATTCAATCATTGGAAATTAGTCGGTTTAAACGACATGATACTAATGGTTGGCATTTTACAAAAAAAGGAAAATATACAGTTAAACCGGGCTATTTGATTGAAACACTAAATCTTGATAAAGGGGTAAAAGGAGTAACATATGGACCCACAACTATGATATTGCAAGCGTATGTGTGGAAGCTGAGGTGCCCACCAAAAATAAAGCATTTTATTTGGCAAGTACTATCAGGTTGTGTTCCGGTAGCGGCAAATATAAAATATAGGGGTATAAGCTGTGATTCACTTTGTGGAACTTGTGGAGTAGATAATGAAACCATTAATCATGTCCTTTTTGAATGTCCACCGGCTATTGAAACTTGGGCACTATCAAAAATTCCTTCACACCCAGACACTTTTCCAACGGCGTCAGTCTTTTCGAATCTACATTTTTTATTTCATAACATACCCAAGGATAACCCAGAATAATACTTTCCATGAATTATTTGGTATTTTTGGAAAAGAAGAAATGATAAGATATACAAGAATTTGGATAGAAATCCACAGGATATTCTCCTAATGGCAAAAAGGGAAGGACAAATATGGGAGGACGCCCAAGGCTTACAAGAGGCTTTTATTTCGCACATACGACCGCATATGGAACCATTACAACAAGACATATGGATGTGTCAAGTGGATGGTTCTTGGAAGGAATCAGAAAATTTCTCAGGCCAAGGATGGGTTTCTACACAAAATGGAGAAAACATGATGGTGGGAGCCATAAATATTAGATGTAGTCTATCGCCACTACATGCCGAATTAGAAGCGCTTATATGGGCTATGGAATGTATGTATTCTTTCCAGAGATTAGATGTGATATTCGTCACAGACTGTCAAGAATTGGTAAAGATGGTGTTTTCACCGGACGAATGACCAGCTTTTGGAGTTCATCTCGAAGAATTCACCCGAAGCAAAAGAAGATTCGATAGTATACGAATTACATATATTCAAAGGAAATCAAACACAAAAGCAGACAAACTTGCACAGAGCGCACAAAGAATGTCATTAGAGATGGTGTATATCGATACACTTCCTCCATCTTGGGCATCAGATGTTTTTAGTTTTTAGCACTCAATATGTTGACAAAAAAAAAAAGTATTCCATTATTTTGAGATTTTGTCAAAATTTTAATTTCCTTTTTTCTCCTTAGCGTTTACCAACCAAATAAAAAGAGGGCAAAGGTGGTAGATGCATGAGTCTCAAACACCACCACAACTAAACACACAATAAAAACTCCGTCTCCTTTCATTTTTTTTTTCTTTTGTGTTTCTTCTCTTCGATAAACCCAAACAAATTATCCAGAACTATTATAAGACCTTGTTGTCACTTACCCACCTTCTTCCTTTTCTGCCGTAAAGGTATCTCAATCGTTCCCTTTCGTCGATCAAATTTTCCTTTTTTTTTCCTGAAGAGAATTCTCTCCGGTTTCACCCTTGAACCAGTCTCTGTTTTTCTTTCTCTCAAGCTTTGATTTTGATGCAATGGGTTTGCTTCTGATGAGTTTTTGTACAATGGGTCTGTCTAATTTTGTGCTTATTTCATGTCGGTGGTTGATTCTGTTTCTGCAGAGACTAATTCTGTAAATTTGGCTTCTTGTGTTTGTTTTCTTCTGCGATTGGTCTTTTCTTGAGGCCTTTTTTTTTTCTTTTCGTCACGTTGTTTTACTGTTTGTAAATCCATGAAAAAGGTGGTGGTGGTGGTAGGTTTGATTTCTCATTGAGGGGTTGACTTTATTTGGATAAAATGTCTTCGGTCATTATAAAGTTACTTCCTTTTGCATTGATTAGTCCATAGTTTTCCTTTTCATCCACAAATCATTGAACACAGATTCAACCTGATTCATATCTTGATTGGGTTTGATGATAGTTCTCTTGAGTTTTGGATCTAGTTGTTAACTTTCTGCAGTTTGTGGTCTCAAAGGTTGGCAAATTTGTGGAAATCTTACTGAATTCATCTTATCTACTAATCACTTATTTTGCGTTGAGGTTGCGATCATTCTTCTTTGGAACTATGTTTCTTTGAGCTGTTTCTTGAACTGATCAGTTTTTAGTTACACTCTTTCGGCATGTGCATTTGTTTAGTTAAGGTTGCAAGCATTCCTCTATGGAACTATGTTTCTGTGAGCTTGATCAGTATTTTGTTGTGATTTATTTTATAGGAGAGAAGTAAAACACTTCAAAGGTCAATATGGTGAGCTTAAGAAGGCGCAGGCTATTGGGGCTTTGTTGTGGTAAAATATGTGTTTGACTATGCTATATTGTCCAACATTAACATAAAGCAAAGTTATCAACTAGTTTTCGATCTTTATAGGACCAAATGGTTATGTGACACCGCTTCCTTTTCTAACTGTTGAAGAGATGATCACTGGGGTTCCAAATTCTAATGGCGTAGCAGCTTATAATCCCGGGCCAGCAGAAAGCGTTAAACAGCCTAAGGAGGAGGTAATGAAAAATGAAGACTTTATGTTTCTGCTAATTGTATATTTCTACTTTTAACAAATGTGGAAGAACAATACCTCTAATTTAATCTCAAAAACTATCTGGTTTTCCCTTCTGCTATTTTGCGTCAAACTGGTTTATAAATCAACTATGTTAGTGAAATTTTGATATTCTTATTTATGATATATGATCAGCAAGACATGAATGAATGCAAGGTGTAGCTATGTGGCATGATCGCTTTAGCATTATTTTAGCAGTTTTATATATCTAAATCTTATAGTCAGAAAGAAGTGATACATCCGTTTGGACTCAAGTCCTCTTTTAAGCTGCTTTTGGCGGATTTCAGTGACGGATAAAGCACATTCTATTATATTTTTAATTCTAATTAGTGAGCCTTACTTCTTTTGGTTTGGCAGAAAATGCCTGTTGAAGAAGGTTCACGCTCCCAGAGGCAAAGAACTCCGTCAAAATATATGCAATTCAGGTCTGATTTCTCAGATCTATCACCGGATGATTCTGGTTCCATCTCGCCGAAATGGGAGCAAGACATATGCGATTCAGGTCTGATTTCTCACCCACTCATTGAAGCTTGTAATGTCTGAGATGACTAAAGAATTGACCAATTATTCATATTTTTCTATCTCCTATTTACAGACCAGCCGCTTAAACGAAGAAAGCGGCATAGAAGGAAGCAAGTAAAAAACCAAGAACCATGTTTGATGAGAGGAGTCTACTACAAGAACATGAAATGGCAAGCAGCCATTAAAGTTGACAAGCGACAGATCCACTTGGGAACTTTTTCTTCTCAAGAAGAGGCTGCTCGTTTATACGATAGGTAAAATACTTGTTTTTTTATTTTATCAGATTCTTGAATGTTTGATTCAACTATATATCACTGCCATTGACAACTGTTACCTCTATTAGGGCTGCTTTCATGTGTGGAAGGGAACCAAACTTTGAGCTCTCGGAAGAGGATAAACAAGAACTCAAACGACAAAGCTGGGAAGGGTTTTTGGCTTGCACACGCCGAAAAATTACTAACAAAAGTAAGGGTTACTGCTAAAGCAACCATAATGTATGTTTTTTGCTGACCAACTTTTGCTCTGTTCTATGACAATTGCAGAACCTAAGAGAATGATGGAGCAAGAGGAACTCGATGCGGGGGGTGTAACTGACGATAAGGAGATCATTGGGAGTTATGGTACGCTGTCTACCTGAAGACGAAGGAGAACAAGATTCACAAAATGTGACTATTCTTTCAGAAGATACAAATACGGAGAAATTGTTGAATACAAGAAGCTTAAGAGATATATTAAAAAGTTGATAGAATTTTTTGTAGTTATATTGATTCAGACATGATTTGTGAAAGAAACAATTCACGGGTAAGTAACTTGCTTTATTACAAAGAGTTTTAAATTTGATTATTTATTTTATGGTGCTAGCTGTAGTTGCTACAATTTTCGGGACATCCTAAAAAGTAGTGAAAAATAAATATTAGATAGAAACAAATGTTGTAATATCCATAGAAAGAAGAGTCCATAAAAATAGAAAAAAAAGCGAAAGAGAGATTTTGTTATTATGTGACTGAAGAAAATAGTGAAGAAGATGTGATTTACAACGAACAAAATAGTGAAGAATATGTGATTTACAACGAACAAAATAGTGATAATGGTTTTTTACAATGATTTATATATAATTTATATCATATGTTTTTAATTTTCCAACCATTTGCAATATTTTTCTTTAGAGACTATTATTATTATTATTGTTTATTGTGTTGCATCTTTGTTGTCTAGTTAAAATCTTTTTTTAAAAAAAATAAAAATTTGTGAAAAAACCATAATAAGATAAAAAAGAGTATAATTGCACAAGATTCCTTTAAACGAATTGTATATCATCTTATATATCTTGTTGATGATGTACTCCAATGTTATGTATATGTTTGTTCAATGTGGTGGTAGGTAATGATTTTGTGATGAAATATGCACTATTTTCACATGAGCAGACATATATTACTTCAATTTTTTATTTTTCTCGAATTCTTGAGTGTATAAGAAAATTTTTATGTGTATATGTTTAGTTATGTCACTTTTGATATACCCTTCTTTTATTTTGAGTAACACATGCAGTGTTGTCTTCATATAAGATAATTGATTCCGTATTTTCATTAATCTCGCTGTTTGATCGAATATGTCGGCTTATTAACCTTAATCATACACATTATCAACTTGCTTCATGGAGTGCGATGATCTCAACATGATTCGAAGAAGTAGCCACAAGTGTCTGCTTCTGAGAATGTCAAGATATAACAGTGCCCCCCCGAACATAAAAATGTATCTCATTTGTGATTGAGCTTTATATGGATCCGATAGATATCCTGCATCTGCACAACCAAACATTTGACCTTTTAAATTTTCATTATATAACAAACCTAAATCAGAATTCCGTTGAAGGTAACAAAAAAACATGTTTAAACTCATTCAAATGTCTCTGCATAAAGGATGAGCTGAATCTTGTCAAAAGATTAACAACAAATAATATATCAGGTCGTGTACAATTTGCAAGGTACATAAGTGCTCCAATTGCACTTAGGTATGGTACTTTTGGGCCAAGGATTTCTTCATTTTCATCATATGGCCTGAATGGATCATTTTCAACATTGAGAGATCTAACGACCATAAGAGTACTGAGATGAGTTATCTTATACATGTTAAACGTTTTAGCCCTTTTTTACTGTATGTGCATTGGTGCACACATACACTTTTTTAGAATGTTTAATTTGTAGGCCAAGACAATATTTTGTATGTTCAACATCTTTCATCTTAAATTCTCCTTTTAAATAATCTGTTGTCTTTTGTATGTCTTTTTGGGTTCTGATAACATTAAGATCATCAATATATACTACAATTATCAAAAATCTAGAAGTTCATATGAGATTTACATATCCCTCTTTTGTTAAATGCTTATTGAGACGATTATACCACATACATCCAGATTTTATTAGCCCATATAATGATTTTTGTTATTTGATTACAAATAACTCTTTTGGTTCAGATTTTAATGTTATTGGCATCTTAAATCCATCAAGAATTCTCATATAAATAACAGTATATAATGGTCCATATAGGTATGCCATAACGACATTCATAAGAAAATATATTTTGATCAGACGCTAAACTTATCAAGAATCTGAATTTGGTTGCATCCAAATCGTGAGAACATGTTTTCTCATAATCAATCTCTGATCTTTGAGAAAAACTTTGAGCCACAAGAAGAAATTTTTATCTCATAATCTCTTTTTCTCATTTCTCTTTTAAACAAAAACCTATTTGTATCCAACTAGTCTCACATCTTTAGATATGAGTATAATAGGTCCAAATACATTGCGCTTATTAAGCGAATTGAGTTCTTGTATATCATCTTTCCATTTTGTCCAATCATGTCTTTTTGACATTCATATAGAAATTTTGGTTTTAGATCTTTGTTTTCCTCATCTATTTCCTTTAAAAAAGGGTATGAGAAAACATCGTCAACATGATTCATCTTATTGTTTCCATATCTTTCTGTTATAAATGTAGTTGATATAAATCTCATGATTTCTATCAGTTTCATGATGTTATGTATTTTCATCAGACTCATGATTCGTTCTTTCCAAAACATTTTCTGATATTTTAGAAGTATCATGCTTTTCAGTTTCTTTTCATTTTCTAGGATTTTTATCCTTAGAACAAATAGGTCTACCACACTTTAAGCGTGTTTTGGACTCATGTGTATTGTCTGCTTTTTCATGTTCTTTTGGTATTTCAATACGAGTAGGAGTATTTGCAGATGATATAGATGCTTTAGATATCATCTTGGTATTTGTAAATGTGTAGCTGATTTTCTATACTTTGCAAATGCATTATTCGTCGAACTTCTAGTTCTAACGGTTTTATAGGAGGATCAAAGTGTAATAGAGATGATACACTTTATTTTATTTTCTTTCCTATTTGTTTATTTGCTCTTCTCATCAAATTGACAATCAGCAAAACATGCTGTGAAGACCTCACCAGTTTGTAGTTCTAGGTAACATATAATTAATAGAGAATCACAACCAAAATATATTCCCACATTCAATGTGGTCCCATACACAGCACAACCATATATTCTTATATGAGAAATATTTGGTTTTCGACCAAATGGTAGTTGTAATAGGGAATATAAGTGATATGCATTTAGTCTTATCCGGATGAGTGCTGCTTATGCATGCAAAATGGCATGTCCCCACACAAAGGTTGGAAGTTCATCAAATGCTTGGGATGTGAATTTATCATCATTGTCTAATCTAACTCTTTTAATAGGATAATCAGAAATTAAACTTACATTTTGTTATTTCAGATGGAAATCTCGCAAATGTCATATTTCAAGATGATTGTAGATAAACATGTGACCATAGGCTTGCGCCAATAAATACCATAAAATAATAGAATTGTCCATATGGTAGAAGTATTGGTCCATAAATATCACCTTGAATATGTTTAAGGAATTTTAATGAATTTTGGTTGGCGAAGTCTGATGATTAGCTTCCTAAGGGCACAAATAGCACATGTCATTTTATATCCCTGATATATATCTTGGATTTTCAATAAATGACTCATGTGAGCTCTTTGTAGGCTGGTCTTTTCGACCTCGGTATACCAAAAAATCTCCTAATGGTGTAGTACTTAGGATATCAATCTAAATCAGGGTTTTCAAGCACTAAAAATGCATGATTTAACTTAATTCAATTCAGATAAGAGCTGATGGTTGGTAGTGTTGAAATGAAGAAGAGAATAAGTAGTTTAAGACAAAGAAGAGAGTATGAAGTGTTAGAAAGAAGAAGTGAGTAAATACTCTAAACCAAATGGAGAGTATGAAAGAGCTTCTAAACCTATAGCCAAACAAGGGCATTAGGCACATAATAGAGAGTGTTTGGACACAAGAATTGTAAACTCTCTATATAAACACATGTACTCTACATTCGTAAATAAATGAAAAGAATTCTCTCATTCTTAATAAAATATCGTTTCTCTCATTCTCTTGTCTCTAAAACTCTCTCTCTATTCTCTTGATCAATGGTGAATCTAAGTCTATCATTATTTCATGGTATCAGAGTCAGGTTGCATCAAATCTGGGTAAAATTCATCATTCATTCATTGAATCAAGAAGAAATCATCTTCTTCACAATCTTCTTTCTGTTATATTTCGACCGTCATCTTGAAACAAAAATTCCGGCCAAACCACGGCTTCTTTTCACAATCTGATTTTTTTTGGATTGTACATAGGCGAGTTATGAAGCCACTCCAATTGGAATTGCATCATTTTACCAAGGGAATCAAAAGTTACGAATTTTCTTGCATAGGACCTCCGCAAGTGCCTCCGCCGTGAACCTACGTGTTTCCCAGGTCATTCCGTCGTCGAATCTTCATCCAATTGAGATTTTCCAAATCCTAAAATCAAGAAATTTGCGTCTGTTTCTCTGTTTAAATAAAGCAGAACTCAATTCTCTTACATTTGAAGGAAGTTCTTGAAGTTTTTCTGTAAGACGTCAGAAATTGCCTCTCACAAGAATCTGGTGATAAAATTCTTTTCCTTTCTCAGTTTTCTTAAAATATTTGAATCTGAAAACTTAGATAAGTATCTTGTGAGGGTCTCTAAGAAGTTTGGTTTCAGTCAGAAGGGTTTAAGTCTTCAAGATTGATTTTCTTGATTTCATTAACAAACTTTGAAATTCTGAAAAAGAAGAGAAACTTGAAATTTTTGGATTGGTTTAGTAATAAAATTCGAAAATTTTATTTTTTGATCATTGTTGTGAAGATAAGGACTATTAGAAGTTGATCTTGTTGGTTGGAGTTAGTTAAAATATGTTGCAGGAGTTGGTTGAAATTAGTTGAAGGGAGTTAGGTTGTTGACTTGTTTGGCAAGAAACTACCATGTGCTCTGATAAGGAGGTGTATAGGTTCGATCATCATTTGAGTCCATTCATCCTATTGACAGGTTCTGATCATTCTCGCATCGTTGTATCAGCCACCTGTGACTTCATAGACTCTGAAAACAATCCTAACTTGCTTTGTATCCTCTGAAAAACAAAAACTGGAAAACATCCTAGAGTTCTAATGCATATGAACCTAAATGTATCCTAAAATGTGAAATCTAATGGTTGATCATGAAAGTTATGTACAAAATGATTTATTAAAACTACTAAAATGTGATTTTATCACTTGGTTGGGAAGAAACTACCATGTGCTATGGTTGAAGAAATTTCAGACAGGATTTTAATGCATTTACATATTCAAAATCAATACTCCAGGAACTCCAATGAAAATTAAGACGAGGTTTGCCGTTGGTATTTTGGAAGGAAAGAAATAGAGATTCACCATCGAGGTTGGATAGTATTGATCTAAAGAAAGAAACATACCTCTGCAAGTCTTACTGTATGTTTTTGCAGGACTTGGGAATGAGATTAAAAGTTCCTAGCATGTGAATGGCGAATGAAGAACCGATGGCAGAAGATTATTGATGTAGCTATTGTAATCTGAGGAACTGGACAATTGCTACAGTATGCATGTTCCTTGCTGGAAAAGTTGAGGAAACTCCAAGGCCGTTAAAAGATATTATTGTTGTCTCGTATGAGATAATACATAAGAAGGATCTTGCTATTGCACAGAAAATCAAGCAAAAGGAAGTATATGAGCAACAAAAAGAGAGCTTATACTAAGCGGAGAAAAGATTGTACTCTCTACATTGGGGTTTGACTTCAATGCTCATCATCCTTATAAACCTCTTTTAGAAGCAATAAAGAAATTTAAGGTCGCACACCCCAACGCCCCTGATTCTTGATCACGTTTCTCAAGAAGGGTGCTCTGTATTTGCCGTTCACGTCCGGCTCAAAGAATTTGTCGAATATACTTAGCATGTAAACAGCGTGAAGAGCCACTCCGAGAAGGACGAGCCAGGTTTCTCGCCTCTTTAGCCATCTTCGTCTACTCGCGACGACGATGGCTGTTGCTCAATCCGAGCTCGTCTTCAATGGAGAACTTGAGGAGATCACTGTTCTTTTCGAGATTCATGCGACTTGGAAACAGAAGATGATACAAGCCGGAGTCATAAGCAGAACGATATAAACATCTTCTTCTTCGTTTCCCTCACCTGTGACTGCGCCTCTTCAAACTCAGGATCCAAACCCTTTACCTGGATATGCTGGAATTGACATTAATGCTCAGTTTCTAGACACGGACCTTGTGATGTCCATAAAGAAAAAGCATGTATTCCTCCGCTAGATGGAGCTACTGATGGAGATGGTGTCACAAAGACAAACACTTATTCTTCTAATGCTGAGGATGAAGAGGTATTGAACGAGGATGATGATGAAGAGAAAGATGATGATGTTGTTTCTTGTGATGCAAGATCCGCAGAGATCACCGCAATCGCAGGTCCTAGTGGAGCCGGGAAAACAACGCTACTAGAGACTCTCGCCGGAAAAGTCTCTCAAGGGAAAGTTTCAGGGCAAGTTATTGTCACTGGTAGGCCTATGGATGGTCCTCAGTACAGGAGGGTTTCAGGGTTTGTACCACAAGAAGATGCTCTGTTTCCGTTTCTTACGGTGTAAGAAACACTGACCTACAGCGCACTCCTGAGGTTGAAGACGAAGAGGAAAGAGGCCGTCTCGAATGTGAAGAAGCGTATCACGTCATCATTACTGGAACCGAGCAGTGTGGAGAAGATCATGGAAATTGATGACCATATAGGTTGTGCAATGAATGGTCTGATTGCTGATGCACACACGAGTGGAGACTCAAAACCACAGGAGATGAAGAGTAAATGTCTCGGCCATTTGGAGTATCTCTTCTCATTGCTGGGCATGATGAAAATGGACCAAGCCTTTTCTACATAGATCAAACTATTCAGCTACAGAGAGCAACATATTCAGCTACCAGAAGTATCAATCATAAACCAACAAAGGCATGAACGATGGAAAATGGAAAAGAATAGAGGTGTGAAGAAAGGATAAACTTTTTAAGATGGAAGGTTCAATTGATTCTACCTAAGTTGTTGCTCCAAAGGAGGAGACATTAATGGACCACCAAAGACACTTTGAAAGCAACATAATGAAAGGGAGTGCCTAGATCAGAACCAGTTCCTAAACTCAAATGCAAAGACCTAGTATCAAAGTCTTATGCATTCAGGCTATTTCTAAACTCTTATCCAACTATTTTATTGATTTCATTGTTGGTTGTGTGAGTTAGAACTCTAGGAAATCTGGTTTCTAGGTGGATAGTAAATCATGAATTTTATTGAATTTTGTTCATGTATTTAGAAATTGGTAGAATGAGACATTTTGAACCTAGTTTAGCTAGATGAATCATTTGTTCATGAATTGAATTGATCCTAGAGGAAGAGAATCTTGTCTTTTACTTAGAACAATAAGTTTAAAAAGGCAAGTTGAATCCAAAAATCCTTAGACAGTGTTTAAAATTAAGTGTGGTTACTCTTAATCAATCTCTTTCACTTAGTATATTTTGTTTAGAATCTGCCTATTCTCAACAGGTTCAAAGGCTTAAGATGGGAGTTGATGTTTTGCTTCATTGTCTAACAAAGGCAAAAGAGAGCAAGTGAAAAAGTCACAACACATGGAGAAGAAGTTAGAACCAATGGCCACCAAGAACAGCCACTACAAGGAGTGGAGAGGAAAGACTGGTGGAATGTGATGAATCAGCTCTCCCATGGAGTAAGGTGTCTTTTGGTGTGTGCATAAAGTGAAAATAAACAGAGCACACATGCTGCAAGTTCAGATCATAATCAATCACAAAGGAGAAATACTCACAAAGACTTAATATCAAAGTCTTTGCAAAGGCTATCTCTAAACCTTCTACTTATTCCTTGATTGATTAAAATTTCTCATCTAGAAATGTTCATAGGATGAAAGAAAACCTAGGAAGACTATGCATTGCATTTAGAACCTAGATGGATCCAAAATTCACCTTGACATTCATCATAATTCTCTATTATTCTACAAATCTCTTAATCTCATAATCTTTCATCTATTCTACTTAAAATCTTATACTTTTAATCTCCAATACTCTGATTCTCTTATTCTCAAGATACTGACAATATTCTTCTTTATATTTAAAGGATAAAGAAGACCAATTTAAGACACTCATTCTGTGTATGCTCATTCTTCCAAACTTGACTTTTATCTTTACTGTCAAGCTTGTGGGGGGGAAAAGAAAATGAGCATTCAATGGACACAAGTTGGCGCATTCACTGTTCCAAGTTGAGATTCCAAGCTGGCCATGACAAGGTGATGTGGTTGCAGTTCTGGCCGTGCCAAGGAGCATGGCCTGATGTGGTTGCGGTTCTGGCCGTGCCAAGGAGCATGGCTGTGAGGCTTGCAAACCCAGACAGGACCATGACCATGAGGATTGCAAGTGTGTGTATCAGACTTGTACCTTGTCATGCTTTGCTTGATTCCAAGCTTTATTTCCGTGATGGTCTAATTACAAGAAGAGTGCTTAGACAGATTCTTTCATGGAGGCTGTGAATAAGGTCATCCAAATCTTCTGTCATAAACTGAGGATAGAACCAATGGTCATCAAACTACCAAGTCTCATGGAGAAGGAGTAAGCTGGTAGAAAGTGATGAATCACCTCAGGACAAAATTATCTCATCAAAGGTTCTATCTAGGATAAGTTCTTTAACTCTATGATTTAGGTTGAGATTTTGGCTAGATATTATACTTGATACCAGACTTGATATTACTCAAGTTCTGGAATACTAATCTTTATTTTTTGAGTTGCTATGATGTTTTAGATCAGGAAGTGATGAAAACAGTCATAAGCATGACTTACCCTACATCAATTAGTGGAAGCATGGTGGAAAAGTGTATTAGGAGATAAGTGTGCTCACTCTACCAAAGCTTAACTCTACAATCTTATTCTCTTGAGTTAGGCTTATTGAATGTAGAAAGTGAAGCAAAATGAAGCTATCCAAAGTGGATCCTACACATATAAGGAAAGAGAACCATGTGAGATGAATCCAGAAGAGAACCATGTGATCATGATGAATCCAAAGACGTAGATCATATCATCCAAACCGCCATCCATTCTTATAAAAGGGAAGTTAAAATCATTCTTATATTATAATGCATTGGTTTATCTTGTGAGAATTGATACATGCATGTATATGTGTATGTGAAACATGTTTAAATTGAGGACTTTAAGGAAAGCTGGATCAAAATCACCTCTTAAAGACAAGGAGTCAAAAGAAAGGGGGAGAAATGGACCAGACTTAGAAGAAGATTCAAAGTAGTCACTCAAATGCAATTTCAACAATGGCCAATCCCTAGCTAAGAAGACTTCACTCTTTTTCCTTTAGTATTGGTTTTGTCCCAAAGAGTTTTCCATACTAAGGTTTTTAATGAGGAAGTTCTTTAAGGTATCAAGTTTGGTTTCTATGAATACTAAAAATCAAGCTTGAAAGGGAGTAAAGAGAAAAGGGAGGAAAATTTCTTCATCTTTGCAAGTTCAACTATTCACCCATGCTTAAACTCGAGGAGGAGTGTTGAAATGAAGAAGAGAAGAAGTAGTTTAAGACAAAGAAGAGAGTATGAAGTGTTAGAAAGAAGAAGTGATTAAATACTCTAAACCAAAGGGAGAGTATGAAGGAGCTTCTAAACCTATAGCCAAACAAGGGCATTAGGCACATAATAGAGAGTGTTTGGACACAAGGATTGTAAACTCTCTATATAAACACATGTACTCTACATTTGTAAATAAGAGAAAAGAATTCTCTCATTCTTAATAAAATATCCTTTCTCTCATTCTTTTGTATCTAAAACTCTCTCTTTATTCTCTTGATCAATGGTGAATCTAAATCTATCATTCTTTCAGGTAGATTGTTGTCACTAAATCTAATCATAATATTGACCTGATTTCAAAAGGGGGAATTAAATAAACTCAATTAACTAATGCTTTTTAATTAAAGAAAGTAAATTTAGCAAAAATTAAAGAAGTAAAAAATTAAAGATTTGGTTTATAAATATGTGTTTAAAGTCGGGTCTTCAGGAATCAAGTATAGTCGGACGTTCAAGGAGAACAAAGTTTATTTATATGTCCGGCTCATCACAATAGTCTGAGATTCACTCATATTGATTAATCCACTTTCATGGCAAAAACCACTTGCATATCCACCGAAGTATCTACAAATGTCTTTGGGTACTTGAGTTGAGACAAATAATAAGAACGGGTACTAGGCTATAACACTATGCTATCTGATCATATTTTCGAAGACCAGATCCAACCGAGCTCATGTTCTAGTGTTTCTAGCTTTTAAATAAACTGCAGTTAAGGTAGTCTGAGCCAAAGAAAATAAAGTCCAAGTGGCCAAAATGAACTTGTCATTAAGACCACTAGACACGAGATGGGAGTGTAATGTCATGCACCTTTTGAGCACTCTTACTCCTTCCTAAGACATCCTCCTGAACTCTCATCCCTTGACCCGAGGGGAAGTCTACTCGCTAGTGTTCATGAGGGAGGATATCATATTGATTGATGAAGCCCTTTTTTATTACCTAACGGTTTCTTTTGGATTTAAAGAGGATTAACAAGATAATAATAACAAAATTGATAAAAAAATACTGCATTAAACACTTAATGTAAATTACTCAACAAAATAACTAAAAATAAAATAAAAAAGTCAGGACCAAAATAATATCATTCGCTCTAAAACCTAAAACGTCAGTAATAAAAAAATGATGAATTCAGCTATCTTCTTTTAGTTAGGCATGGGGCACTGTATTTATTAGAGATGTCAGACGGGTTGACCCGCGTCCAAATAGTCCGTACATTGCAGTCTCAACTTTCTTCTCAAACTGCGCGGGCTGACCCGCTGCGGGTTGCGGTCACTAAACCTATGTCCAGACCCGCAAAGTTATTGTTAGGCGGGTTGCGGGTTGGTCCGCGGGTTGAATTTTATCCTTTTAAACAGTCTCTGAAATCAGTGATAGAGCAGTGAGACTCATAATACCTGCAATTGGACATTTATAGTTCTCAGGCAGTTCAATCATAATGCATTTTTCTAGCTGTGATGGGCAGAACACAAACTCAAGTTAAAGTGTAATAATTATCTAATATATCAAAATATGTACACACCAGAGGGAATCCTTGTTCATAGAATCCAAAACTAGAAAACATCACAAAAGAAACCACATATAAGAGACTCAAACACCTAAAACAAGAGGGATCTCTCTGTTTTCTATGTATATGGATTCCTAAACTTGCAACATTGTACCAAAAGCTGCTGAAACCGACAAGAATCTGAAGTAATGAGGAAACTATAAGAGCACCTTGGTTTCCACACATGATCTTCTCAAATCTCTGCATTTTCGTATCAAGAAACAACCACCCTCATGAGTTCAATTATTAACAACCAGATTTACACTAAACAGAGATAAAAATGTGTTTTTTGTTTTTTATTCACCAATCTTATGAGGATCAAGCATGTCACAGTACTGAGCAGCCAAGATGATTGAAACTATGGTGGCCACAGATATGTTACCGTTTTTACTGCAACACCACCACGTTTCTTCTCCGAGTTAAACGGAAAAACATGAAGAATAGAAGACTGTGACCTGGCTGTCTCGAAATTCATATCCAACTGAAAGAAAGAGAAAAATAAAAATTAAGCTTCAACTAATAGGGTATAAAACTATGTTTGAACTAGAAAACAATGAAAACTTAAAAACTAGACCTTAATTCCTCAGCCAAGAATGGCTTTTTCTGTTTGTGAACCAGACAACTCTAAATCACCGCCGCCTTGTCAGAAAGTCTGATTTTTTACTCAAAATATCAAAGCTACTTACCTCTGGGATGTAAATACTACCAGTTGTGCTTCCTCAATCATACCATCCTTCCTCCATTAAATTTGAAATTAAAAATTAATGTAATTACCAGTTGTTGCTTGGCCACTTGATCCCTGAATCTAATCGCTTGTCTATTAAACACATCCATTTTGTCACTTCTTCTCCCCTTAATTTTAGCAAAATCGACTCAGAGAAAAAAAAAAGAAGCTTTAGGGTTTCTGAGAGGGATTAGGAGGTCTCACTTCGATCAGACCAGCTTAGAAACTGACAAAACAGATCAGATCAGATTCAGAAATCGGAACACCACTTTTGCTGTGGACAACCCGCGTACCTGCAAACCCGTGCCGGGTTTTGGACCGTTAACCCGCAAACCGTTTGGGCTTGGCCGGCGAGACCCGCAATTTTATGGACATGAATTTTCTTGTCCAAACCCGCTCTATAGTGAACCTATATGGGCTGAACCCACGGGCCACGGGCTGCATTGACATCCCTAGTATTTATCATAGAGAGAATGAAAAATAAATTAGGGTTTTCCAAAGCGGATATTCTCTCAATCTTTGCTACTTCCTTTTTTGATTTCTTCCATATTCGATTCTCTTCACTCCAGGTTGGCAAACTGATGGCAGAAACCTGTAGTCCCAAAATCGGCACAACAAGAGGATGAAGAACGGGATAAGCCTTGCACAACGAGCGTGAGCTCAAATTGCCAAGGGTTGTTGAGTGATGGGTTGCACAAAGGCTGCGGAAGACCTTTGCTATACCGGCTTATGCTCGTTTGGATATGACGTCCCATATAGCATAAGAATTTCTTAGATGGCTCTAGGATATTACACACCAAGATGAGATCTAAGAGAAGAACATATATTTTACACTGTTCAAATGATCGAAATCTTTATAGATACAAGAAACTTCTTCATTAAAAATTAAATGGATTACCAGAATGGCCAATGCCAAGTTTAAATAGAGAAAGAGAATGCCTTGCATGCTCAGCACAAGTTCCGAGAGCATGCAAGAACATGCAGAAAATAAAAAAGGAGAAAGACTTGCATGCTCGGAACAAACTCCAAGAACATGCAAGCACATGCAAGCAACAACATTAAATGCATTAAATAGATAACTTCTCAGCCACCAAATAACAACAAATTTTGGTGGCTGAAAAGGAGATGGGCCAGACCTGGATTTCAACAAATGGACTGAAGGAGAAGTGGACCCAAAGTGAATCTCCAATGGACCGGGTGAGTATGTTCGCGGACGTCCGTGGTAAGCTTCATGTCGTCCGTGGAGTTGTCCGACTTGTCTTCCTGATTATTCATCCGGACGTTTGTTAGGTCATCCATACTGCATCCGTCCATGTTTTCCTTAGGATCAACTCTTGGGTCGTTCGCATGGTCGTCCGTGTGTCCGTCTTGTCTGTCCGTGCTGGGCAGGATCGCATCATCCATTCCCACTTGAAAAGGAATAATTTTGAAGTGGTATTATTAGAATATGTTGACATCTATCTGTTGGGTTCTCTTTTAGTTGAGTAGAACACTTGAATTGTTGCAAATCTGTTGGCTTTTTGTTCTGGACAAACCTTCAGGGTAAATGTCCCAGCGTTGTTGTCAAGCATTTACATCTTCATATTCTACTTCTCCAATTTCCAGAAGCTCATAGTGTGTTGCCTTAGCTACGGATGGACGTTTGGTTGGACTCTTAATCTGGTTCTTTATCACGTCCATAAGCTCTTTCTTCATCTCCTTTGAAAAATCGGGAACAAAAGAGCTCCTCTATTGCTATATTCTGGCTGTGATAGTTTCCTCAATATCTTCTGGATTGAAGATCCTTCTTGTTGTGTTGCTCTGCTACCAAATGATGCGATCCTAGGAATGATCAGAACAGGATAATCCTTGCACAAGAAGTGTGAGCTCAAATTGCCAAGTTATGTGGAGCGATGGGTCGCAAAAAAGCTGCAGAAGACCTTTGATATACCGGCTTATGCTCGTTTGAATATGACGCACCAAATAGCATAAGGATTTCTTAGATGACTCTAGGATATTACACACCAAGAGGAGATCTAAGAGAAGAACAAATATTACATACTGTTCAAATGATCAAAATCTTTAAGGAGAAAAGAAAATTCTTGATTAAAAATTCGATGCATTACAAAAATGGCCACGTTAATGCTTAAAGAGTGAAAGGGAATGCCTTGAATGCTTGACACAAGTTCCGAGAGAATGCAAGAACATGCAGAAAATTGACCTAGTGTATATGTTCACGGACGTCCGTGGTCAGCTTTGGGTCGCCCGTGGATTTTTCCGACTGGTCGTCCTAAGTACTCATCTGGACGTTTGTTGGCTCGTCCGTGCTGCGTCCGTCTGGGTTTCCTTAGGATTGACCATTGGGTCGTTCACATGGTCGTCCGTGTGTCCGTCCTGTCTGTCCGTGCTGGGCAGAATTGCATAACATCCTCTGCTTCCGCTATGCTTTCCTCTGCACGCACCCCCTTTTTAGTCCCTTTTTTCTCGAATTCTCCTCCTTTCTTCTAGTGTCCCGCCTCCGCACCTATTCATCCAATTCTTATGTAAATTCACCATATATGATCCTAACATACAAGAATACAAGACAAAAGCGCCCTGAAAACAGATCTAAACTAAGAAACAAAAATGAGACATCAAGTCCCCTGGACATACCCTTTGCTTGTCCTCAAGCAAATCAAAGGTGGTCCAAAGTAGTAATTCTCTTCTTAAAAAAAATATTATTTCAGCCGCAGTATATCTAGCAAAGGAAAAAAAATGGCAAGTCCCCAAATATTCACCTTATGTAATTTCAAGGCTCTACTACTTCGTACTTTATCATAGCCATCGGTTTTCAACAATCTATGTGACTAGGTCGATCTTATCGAAAAAATCTCCTACATTTGTTAACAAATAAAGTGTGTTTTTTCCTAGACAAATCAGTCATGTTCTCGCTTGGACAGGGTAGGAAGGTGTTTGGACATGCCTTAAACTAATCTTTTTATGTGGCTGACTCTAAAAAAAGTATGCACATCATCATACAAAATATGATAAGCAAGGAACAACTCATGCATACAAGAGACTCTCTTCTAGACTTACCTCTAGTTCTCTCCTTTTTCCTGTTTATTTATACCCTTATTCCTACCCTTCTCTTCTCTTTTTCACTCTTTTCTCTTATCTTATCTTCTAATCCTCTGTCCTGAACATAAAGGTGGATCCCTTGTTGTCCCATGTTTTAGGCTATTTTTTATGTGAGCAACATATAACAAATATGACTCACTAAAATGAAAAAGATTTAGAAAAAGTTTTTGAAAGATTTGTTTAGGTTGCAAGGTAGGATATGTATTCGGTTTTGAAAAAAGTGTGGTAGAAACTTGGTAAAAACCGAATAAAATCTACGAGAAATACATATCAAACCGTAAGAGATAAAATTTAATTATTCATTTAAAGTTCAAGTTAATGAGATTGCTTTGAAAATATGAGTTAGTCACAAAACTAGTAAATATTTCAACCATGAAAAGTCCAGCTATGGTGTTTCCAAATTTTTCGAAGTCTTTTCGAAAACGGCGGATAACCAAAATAGAGTGATACATTAGAACCTAAACTAAAAATCATAAGGCTTGAGTACTAATACAACTTATATTGACGCAAATATGTTTTTATATATATATGCAGAATGAATGAATGCAGAGAAAAAGAAACTCAAAAGAAGAAAGATATGGTAGCAACTAGTTCTCTCCCCCACACTTATTTCACACCGTCTTGGTGGAAATAAGTGTAAGAGAAGGAATTAAAATTTAAAATGAAAATTCTAATCTAGCATGCTTATGTATATACAATGGGTGTATAAGAGGTTCCTAGTTTGTGTCTGATGGGGAATGATCAGCTTTAGAGGATGAGGCAGAGGGATTGCCTGTCCCAGGGGACTTTGAAGCCTTTTTCTTTCTCGAGGAGCTGTGTGGTGGCTGCTCGCTCTGTCCAGAAACAGTTCTATCATCCCATGTAGAAAACAGGAATTTCAGAGGCTTAGTTCATCGATGAACTGGGAGGAATAGTCATGTTTTCAGGGACGTGGAGTTCTCGTTCTTTGAAGATCGCGGTCACACTAGCTCCTACGCTTAGTTAAGCGAACTTGCTGCGATGTATTTGAATTGCCTCCTCTCCTAACTGCATCAGTTTCTCAACCAGCATGAACACCTTGTTGACATTAGAGCCATCCCGTTATATCTTGTTGTTGTTGAGGCATTTCTTCATCGACGGCTGGATTCCCATTGTGAGGAGTCATCTCCTTTTTATTCACCGTAGTTGCTTCTTTCCGTGGGTAGAACAAGTGAACAAGGTACTTGTGGACGTAGCAGATCGTCGGGTGCCTAATCGTGGAGCATCTTCTGATTCTAGGGGCATACTCTTTATTAGAGATGCTTCCCTAAACGTCTTATAGGTTGTTAAACCCAGCATCGGCTAAATTCATGAATGTTCCTTCTTGGAGCTGAAATAAATCAGCAAGGTCCTGAAGGTCCATTTCCACCTTCTTCCATGGGCATTGAACATGATTGTTCCCAGGTCATGCTCGTCTTTGGGATCTTTGTTCAAATGGAGTTCCAGTGACGTGAAAAACATGCATGTTATACTTTGTCCGTTGACATGGGATATATGTGGTAGCGTCACCAATCCCATGTTTTGTAATAGCTGGTGGATGTCCTCCAAGATTCTCAGTTTCCCAGCAGCGTTATATCGACACACTTTGTGGAAGAGAACTCGATCTGTGTAAGTGCATACTGGTACTCCTCCTTGATGTGTTTGGTAGCCAGTACTCGTCCTGCTTTGTTTTTCTTCTCCGTTAGTGTTATATGAGGCACACCTCCTTCGTTTTCTGGAGCATCCGCCCCCTCGTTCCCTTATCCTCGTCCTTGAGATCTACCTGGACGGCCACTGCTTTCCATTTTCTTCTCCTTTTGGAGAGTTCCTTGTCCTCTTTCTCTTTTCTTTGTTCATCCGCTCTCCTTGAATGACTACTGACGGTTTCTTGTACCGATTTCTGAGATTCATAACTGGAGTCATTGATTTCTCCAGCCCTATATGATGCTTCAATTTTATCTTCAATGGTTTAAGCCTTGCTTCGGGAAGCAGGATCTTTGTTCTCACTTCTTTTTACACCTGCAACCAATTACTCAAAGATCTAGTTATATTGTGGTATATATTAGCCATCGTCGCCGAAGATTGGCGCAAATTAGTTTCTGAAAACAGAGTAAACAAATGCATTCATACCTTGTAGATCACCTACTACGGGTTGCGGACCTGTTTTTATCCGAATTCGCAATTAAGAAGAATAGTTACCTTCGCTTTACTAAATTAAGTCGATGATTGAAGGAAAAGAAGTTGAATGTTCTTTAAATAAGCAGTTAATCGGAATTTGATAAGATTGTTTCGTTTTCAAACGGAAAAAGTTAAAAATATTTGGTAAATCAAAATAATTAAGGAGTTTCCCAATATTTTCTCAAAGGCTGTAAAAATTTGGCGCAAGTGAAGGAGTTTGTTGTCATAATACCTGGTTTTTAAAGGAGACTCGCAATTGACCGGTTTGCCCTAATGGGAAAAACAAATTTTTTTATCTAAACCGGTCAACTACGAGGTTACTTACCGTTTGAGTGCGTTTCTTCTCGCTACAGGTTAGTGTAGCGGTTGTTTCTCAATGTTTCCTCCTTTTATTTCTTTTGATATTTCTTCCTAATTTCTTGGATTGTATCCTTGGCCTCGCAAGCACACTTGTTTAACGTGAAGAGCTCGACATAGCTAATGTTCTCAGTCTTTCGAGGGTCTTGGAGGTTCATAGTCGTTCTTCCTCCAATTTCGTCCCTTGCCATGTATAGTTTTACTCTTTGACCGTTAATCTTGAACTCCTTTCCTTCCTTACTAATGAGATCTATCACCCTGTATGACCTGACTTCCTTGATCTTGAATGGTCCATAACACTTAGACTTAGCTTTCCTATGATCCTGAGGCGTGAGTTGAACAGTAGGACCTGGTCACCTGGTTTGAAGTCTTTCGAGAGGATTTTTCTGTCATGGAATGCTTTGGTCTTCTCTTTGTATATCTTTGAGTTCTCATAGGCTTTCCATTCGAATCTCGTCGAGGTCAGCTAGGTGTATTAACCGCTTCTCTTATCCTGTCTTCAAGTCTTAGTTCAAGAGTTTGGTTGTCCACATCGCTTTGTACTCTATCTTAGCTGGCAAATGAAATTCCTTTCCGCAGAGTAGCGTGAAAGATGTATTTCCAATCGGCGTTTAAACGCGGTTCTGTAGGCCCATAATACATCATCAAGCTTGATTGCCCAGGGTTGATCCCACGGTCTTCTCTAAGATGGCCTTGATTTTCCTGTTTGATACTTCGATGCCCGGTTGTCTGAGGGTGGTAAAGTGCAGCTAATTTTTGTGTTATTTCGTGTTTCTTTAAAAGGCTTTCATAGACTTAATTGAAAAAATGGCTTCCACCATCACTTATTATTGCTCTTGGCACTCCAAACCTAGGGAGCTTCAACACCACTTTTGCGTCATTTGTCGGGGTTGCTATCGCTTCTACCCACTTGGAGATATAATCTACGGCCACTAAGATATATGGTTTCCGTATAAAGGTGGGAATGGTCCCATAAAATTGATCCCCCATACGTCAAAAATTTCGACAACGAAAATCGGGTTCTATGGCATCTCGTTCTTTCTGCTGATGTTTTCCTTTCTTTGGCATGTGTCACACTTCGTGATTAAATCATTGGTGTCCTTGAACATAGTTGGCCAACAAAAACCAGAATGCATAATTTTGCTCACGGTTTTGAATGTTGCAAATGCCCTCCATAACCTCCTCTGTGACTATGGGTTAGTAAGCCAAAAATTTCATCTTCTGAAGCGCACTTTCAATAGATGTTGTTCTTGTATAACTTTTAGAGGAATGGTTCATCCTAGTAGTACATGTAGAGATTTTTGAAGAATTTCTTCCATTGGTATGGATCTAAGTCAGGTGGTTCCTTCTCACAAGCCAGATAATTCACTATGTCTGCTTACCAAGATAATATATCCTCCATCACTTCTATTTCTTCCAGTGTTGTGGAAATGTGATTGCAATTCTTGAAGATTTCAAGGTTCATCAGCGGTTCTTCAGGAAAATAGTCATCAATGGGTATTCTTTCTTCGATCTTTAGCCTTGATAGTTGGTCAACGACACTGTCTTCAGTATCTTTTGGTCCTTGATTTCCAGATCGAATTCTTGGAGCAGAAGAATCCATTGTAGAAGTCTCAGTTTGGCGTCCTTCTTTGCAAGGAGGTGTCGTAAGCACATGTGGTATGTGTGCACAATTACTTTCAAACCGACTAGGTACGATCTGAACTTTTCTAATACAAATACAATGGCTAGGAGTTACTTTTCTGTGCTTGCGTATTTCACCTGGGCTTCATCTAGCATGCTGGTAGCATTGTATATAACTTGTAGTCTCTTGTCCTTTCTCTATCAAATCACTACCCCTACTGCGTAGTATCTCGCGTCACACATGATTTTAAACATGAGTTCCCAATCTGATGCTTGTACAATGGGCGCATTGATCAGCTCGTGATTTATCCTATGGAAGGCCTCTAAGCAATCCTCATTGAAGTCAAAATTTGTTTCTTTGCATAGTAGTTGAATGAGTGGTCGTGTGATCCTCGAGATGTCCTAGATAAATTGTCTATAGAAGTTCGCATGTCCCAGGAAGCTCTGCACGCCCTTCACCATTGTTGGTGGATGTAACACTTTTATCACCTTAACTTTAGCTTTGTCGAATTTTATTCCTCTCTCCGATATCTTTTGTCTTAACACTATCCTTTTTCTCACCATGAAATGTCATTTCTCCCAATTGAGGACGAGGTTGATCTCTTCACACCGCTTTAGTACCTGACAAAGGTTAGACAAACATGAGGCAAACGAGTTTCCATATACAGAAAAATCGTCCATAACCACTTCTACTACATTTTCAATTAAATCATAGAATATTTAAAGCATACATCGTTGAAAACTTGCTGGTGCATTGCTTGAAGATCTCTTTCCGCACTACATTTCCAGGTTTGGGTTAACCTCCGTTGATGTTCGATAGAAGTCATTGATTCTTCCTTCAAATGGATCCTATGGATGCACAGAATTTAGGACATACCTCTTATATCAACTAGTGAATAACTTATGGCCTTCCTATATTTTCTTAGTTCAGCTAGAACGGTTTCGGATTTAGCTATGCTCAATGAATCGCTGACAATCACAGGGTATGTTGAGTATGACCCTAAGAATTCACATGAGCCTTGTGGGAGATCTTTCAGCTTGATGTGTGGAATTCATACCAGTACTTATTCCTTTTTTTCCTTCATCTCACCAGCATTGACGTCCTCTTCTAGCTCTAGCAACTTGGACTCGTCCTCTCACATTTTGTTCAAATCGAGCATTCTTTCGTATTCTCTGTTCAATGGGTCCAGCAATCCAACTTTGTCTTGTTTACTGACAATACCTGTTGTAAGGGATCTTCTGTGGTTATCTCCTGCAGGAGTTCTTCAATAGTTTATCAAGTTTCTATACGTGAAATGTTTTGCCTTTTATCGTTGGATTCCGCAATGCCTTATTAATATAAAACTTCAAGGTTTCACCTCCTAAATGCAACTTGATATTTCCTTCCTTAACGTCTATTAAGGATCCTGTTGTTGCTTAAAATGGTCGTCCAAAAATGAAGGGGTCCTTTGGTTCTTCGTCCATTTCAGCACTATAAAATCTGTGGTGATTTCAAAATTTCCTACCACAATGGATAGGTCTTCAAGCAGGCATACTGGATGTCTTACTGAATGATAGGCTATGACTAACAATATGCGGATTTCTTTGAACCTGTGGAAACCCAACTTTGTTGCAGTTAATAATGTCATTAAGTTGACACTAGCGCCCAAACCACACAGGCATCGCGTGAAACCTAATGATTCTACTGCACATGGTAGTGTAAAGCTCCACGGGTATTAGCTTTTTTCTTTGATGACCTTTCGTTGGATGATGGCGTTGTACTCATGGGTGAGTACTACCGTTCCTTTCATCTCCTTGGTCTTCTCTTGCACGACATCCTTCAAATATTTTGACCATTTTTGTACCATCCAAAATGCTTCAAGTAGGGGTATAGTCAAATTAATCTTTCTCAACTGCTCGTCAAAGAGTACTTTATACTTATCTCTCAGTTATTTCTTGAATCTTCCAGGGAATGAGAGTTTCAGCTCGTATGGACGTGGGTTGAATACGTTTTTCGCGGTTAGTTTTATTGATGTCTTATTTCTAGGTTTGTTGTTGGTGGTTTCCTCTGTTTCATCCTTCCTTTTTTCAGTATCCTTGTCGGGGTTTTGATCCTGCGCCTCCCCTTCACTGGTTCCCAAAATTTCCTCATTGAGGTCTTTGGTATTCAGTTTCTTTACGCTATGTAGTGTGACAGCATTGAGTAATTCTTTGGTGGTGTTCTTTTGTTGTGAAGGTTGTGTACAAGTTGCTTGTTTAGAATGTTGAGCTTATATTAAGTAGGTATGTGCTGATAGCCCTTCAAATTTGGATTGGAGGTCACCGTACATATTTTCCATTTTTTTCATTGATGTTCTTCTTTCTTGCGTCTAGCTCCATTGCATGTTTGCTTTGGCCAATATCGATGTAAGATTGTCAGTTGCTGATATTAGGTGTGGTTGTGATGCTTGAGGTTGGTATCATGTAGCTGTTGGATGGTGTTGTGGTGCATTGGATTGTGTTTGGTGTTGGTTTCTTGTATGGAATTGCTTTGTGTCATGGAGTTGCTTATGAAATTTCTAGGCGTTTAGTTGATCGTATCCAATGAAGTGTAAATCCTTGTAGTCTTTCTCGCATACTTCTGCTGTGTAGTAATCATTGTAGTTATGCCTATCAATATGATTGTTGGTCATAGTTTTGCTTGGAGGACTCGATCTAATTTTTCATTCAGTGCTTTCATTTCCTTCCTTTGGTCTTCATTACGATCTCTATTTCTGATTGTGTGCGATCATATCCTTCTCAGCCATTGCCTTCTGATTTGGATCAGTCTTGTTTAAACTCTCTTCCTAATCATCAGACAAACCCCAAAAACTCTTTCAAATAAGAATTCCCACTAACATGTTTAGAAGGTGAAACTTTCAAAGTAGTGTCATAAAAAAACTTCAAAATGGGAAGATAAACTTTTGCATACTCCCAATCTGGTTGGTACTCCATCTAATTTACCAAGCTCCACTACATACTTGTCATCCTCTAACTCTAACATATCAAAGGATTTTTTTCTGTTTCAAAGCAGACTCTAACATCAAGTATGTAGAAATTCATCTAGTCTCAACATCAAGACATAAACCAACTGAAGCACCAAGTTTTAGGTGATTGAGACACTCTTTAAAATTGTTTAACCTAGCTGGAGATGACCGAATATACTTAACAGCACAACGAATCCGACTAATAGATGATTTCATTTTTTCAAATCCATCTTTAACAACCAGATTTAAGATGTGAGCCCCACATCTCATATGGAGATATTCTCCATTGAGTACACTACTTCCCCATGATTGAAGTTTATTCTTAAGAATCTTATTCCAACATCATTCGAACTAGCATTATCAACTGTGACTGTGAAAATCCTGCTAATTCCCCACGACACTAAACATCTCTTAATTATTTTTCCCAAGAACTTCTCCTTTGTGACTCAGAATCTGACAAAAATTTAGATTTTTTTTGTAGATTCCAATTTTCATCTATGTAATGTGCGGTTAGGCACATGTAATTTATGTTCTGAACAGATGTCCAAGTATCTGTTGTAAGCGAAACACTTGAATTGTGTTTTGCAAAGAACATTTTAAGTTTTTTTCTTTTCTTCCATAAACAAGCTGAAATAATCTCTAGTGATTGTCCTACGAGAAGGGATTTCAAAACATGGCTGCAATGTGTAAATGAATTCCCTAAACCCTTCCTTTCCACAATCATAAACGACAACTCATCCTTATTAATCATCCTAACAAGAGACTTGCAACAATCATCTTTATTGAACTTCAAGAATGATGCAACATCATCAGATTTATTAGGTTGATTCATTAAGGTAGCTTTTTCATTCTTTTACCAGCAACAATGTCTTCTTCAATCTCAGAGTGAAGTTTTTTACACCTACTTATGTGCTTCAGCATTGTACTAGTGTTCACACCAGTTCGTGATCTAATACAAACTACCACACCACAATGATTGCATTTTCCTCTATTGTTATCATCAGTTCTTTTGAAATGTTTCCATGCAGATGATCTTTGGCGAGCAGTTACCTTAGATCCAAAAGATTCAACGGTTGGAGCATGTGATTTAGTTTCAGCTCCACGTTCTTGCTGTCCTTGTTTGTTCTCTGCCTCATCTGCGAAGTCCATCTAATCCTCGCAATAATCAAAGACAAAAAGACAACCGATTCACAACAAATCCTTATCGATCACAATACCAAATAATTCAAGCAAATACAAACATAACCGATCACAACACCAAAGAAATCAAGCACACAAAAACCTAACCGATCACAACAACAAAATAAGCAAACATAAAATTCCATACAATAACCGATTAAGGTTTGATGTTCATATTCCAAATTTACATAATAAAAACATTGAAACATGAAATGAACAACAAATTCTAGCTAAATAACCCATATATAGCCCTAAAACCTAATTATATTTCAAAACCCCCAAATAGAAAAATTAAAATTCCCAATTAGGGTTTCATGTTCATCTTCGAAAATTACCAAAATCAAACCATAAAAACATGAAATGAATACCAATCGTAGTTAAAGCATACATATAAAACCCTAAAACGTAACTGAATTTAAATTTCCCCAAATCCAAAAAATTAAATTCGCAACTAGGGTTGGTCGTAGTTACTGATAATCCAATCGATCGAGGTTTTTGACTTTTTCAGATGCTGAAGAGTGAAGAAGAATTCAGATGATGAGTGTTTCCAATCGATAAACTAAGATTTCAAATCGAGAAGATGATAATTTTTTTTTAAAGTCGAGTCGATGAGAAGAAAATCAGAAATAAGAAAATGAAGAAATGAGAAATCGAATACGATTTGGTTTTATCAAATACGATCGATCGCGGTTAACTGATTTAATAAAAATCTAAATTTGTTATTGGAGTGATTAAATGATTTAAATCGATTATTATCTATTGGTTTGATTAAAATCTATTTTGGTTTATTGGTTATTAATATACAGGTTAAAAGGTTTATCAAAGCTAATATTTGGCAAGGTATTCTTCTAAGCATTCATGGTGATTTGCATGTGTATGGTTGGTGTGATTCAGATTGGGCTAGTTTTCCGGTGACGCGAAGATCTACTACTGGTTGGTTTGTTCAGCTTGGTAATGCTCATATTTCATGAAAAGCTAAAAAACAAAAAACTGTCTCATTTTAATATGTGGAAGCAGAATATTGGGCTATGAGAATGCTCACTGCAGAGCTACTCAACATCAAAATGATATTAGCAGATGTTGTTGTTTATCTTACACAACCCATTAGTATGTTTTATGACAGTCAAGCAACTCTTCATATTAGTTCCAATACGGCTTTTCATGAGACAACCAAACATATAGAGATTGACTATGATTTTGTTCGGGATGAGATATTTAAAAGGACTATTCATCCACAACATGTTTCTACACACTTTCTCAACTTGCAGATATTTTCACAAAATCATTAGGATATAAAAAGTTTAAGATATTGGAATTTGTATATTGTTAATGACTTTAATTATGTATCGGGTTAAGTGTTTGGTAGACGATGCATAAATTCGTCTGCTGGGCGCTAATGAATAGCATAAAAATTACCCAAAATCTTATTATCATTCTCTCTTAGGTTCATTTGATTATGACATTTATTTGAAATATGCTGAGTATCACTAACTTATCAAGTTGCAGGATTGAAGCATAACATCCCTATAACAATAAGCAAAAATACATATTTCTGTTTTCTCATTCTTATGTTGCACTAATTTTTACTATTTTTAAAAAAGAATTCTAACTTAGTTTGGTAATGATGTGTGACAGTACTTTTATAAACAAAACAAAATAAAAAAGAGTGATACATGTTGCAAACATTTGAAAGTTAGAAATATACGCTGATTAATAGGGTAAAAATTTATTTCACAAAATAGCAAAATCTCTGTCTAGCTTCTTTTTCTATTTTACGCTGATTAATAGGGTAAAAATTTATTTCAAAAAATAGCAAAATCTCTCTCTAGCTTCTTTTTCTATTATTTATACTCTTCTCTCTGCGAGTATAAAATTTCTATCTTTATTTATATATAAGAAATTATACATATTATTATAATACATTATCAGTATGGTCACTCTATGATATTGCTAGATATATATTTCTAATATATACCCTATTATGTTGGATGGTAAGTCATCTATTAATTTATTAAATTTGTAATAGTTATTTATTGTACCATTATTTAATTAATATTATAGCGGGCTGTTTGTCACTTTGTTATTAATTTATTAGTTATTCTTATATCATGGTCGCTAAATGCACAATAATCTTTTATTTACTGTTAATATCTATATATATATATATATTTCTTATGTGGATGATTTTATCACCACAATATTGATGTTAAATGTTTGTTTATGTTATGATTATTATATGAGGAGGCTCGTCCAGCTATATATAATCCTCTTGTCTAAAAATCAGCAAATTTAATTCACTCATTAAAAAACTTCATATAAATTTATGTTTTTCATCTGTTTTTTATCTTTTTCAAATGGCTATGAACAGTATTTTTTCTAAAAATATTTTTTTTTTCATTCATTCATTTCACTCAAAAATATAATCTTCTCTCATTTTTTTTTCAAAATAGTTTCTTAAGAAATATGATCCGTTTATTATTAATCATTAGTGCATTTGTAATTTTTGCTTCTATTTATTGTGTCTTTGTTGGAGAATCCAATCTCGAAGAATTCACTACAACTGTTGTATTACTTTTCTATACATTGTTTTTTCATAATCACTTTTATTATTCTTGTCTCAGGTCTAACTAAAAAGAGAGAGCTGAATTCATGATTTTTTATTACTGACGTTTTAGATTTTAGAGCGAAGGATATGCTTTTGGTTATGAGCTTCTTTATTGTTTTTTAGTTATTCTGTTGAAAAATTTACATGAAGTATTTTATATAGTACTTGTTTTCATCAATTTGTTATTATTATCTCGTTAATCCTCTTTTGATCCGAAGGAAACTGTTAAATAATGAGATGAGCTTCATCAATCAATATAATATCCTTCCTCATGAACACTAGCGAGTACACTTCCCATCGGGTCAAGGGGTGAGAGTTCGGGAAGATGTCCTAGGAAACAGTAAGAGTGCTCACGAGGTACATGAAACTACACTCCCATGTCGTGTCTAGTTGTCTTAAAGACAAATTCATTTTGGCCACTTAGAATTGATTTTATTTGGCTTATACTACCTTAACCAAAGTTTTTTAAAAATCTAGAAATGCTAAAACATGGGCTCGGTGGATCTGGCCGACGAAAGTATGAATAGATAGCCTTGTGTTAGAGCCTAGAACCTGTTCTTAATGATCGTCTCCACTCAAGTACCAAAGACATTTTTAGATAGATCTATGGATACGCAAGTGGTTTTTGCCATGAAAGTGGATTAGTCAATATGAGTGCATATCAGACCATTAGGATGAGCCGGACACCTAAAGAACACTTTCTTCTCCTTGAACGTCTGAATTCACTTGAAATACAAAAACCCAATTTTTAACACATCTTCACAAACAAAATCTTTATGTTTTACTTCTTTAGTTTTTGTTAAATTTACTTTATTTAATTAAGAAGTATAAGTTAATTGAGTTTATTTAATTTTCCTTTTGAAATCAGGTCAATTTTAGGCTTAGAATTAGTAACAACAATCTACCAACCATCATTTCCTATCTGGCTGAATTAAATTTAATCCTGCATTCTTAGTGCTTGAAAACCCTTAATTTGGATTGACATCCTAAGTACTACAACACTAGTGGATTTGGTATCTCACGGTCAAAAAGACCCATCTACCAAACTGGTGTCGTTGCCGGGGAGAACACATTTTCGTCATTGGGATTTGGTTCCAACTTGAGGTCAAGTAAAACTCTAACAGATTGCTTAAATCCATCTTTCATGATCATGGAGCAACATACAAACTACATTGGAGGATACGACGAGCCACACACTCATGGTCATAGTTTTGGAATACGACCATCTCCAATCAAAACCATAGTTTTAAGATAAAGGCAAGTTTGATACGAATGGTACAGAGAAACAATTTCCATGGACTAGCTACGGAAGACCCACTAACCATATCGACCTCTTCGACATGTTATGCTCAACAGTAAACATCCAAGGAGTATCGGAAGATGCCTACAAGTTATGCCTATTTCCATTCTTTCTTGGTAAGAGAGCTCATATTTGGCATAAGAACCTACCGCCAAATACAATTACAACCTGGGATGACTGCAAAAGGATGTTGCAGACAAAGTTCTTCTCCACAACAAGAACAGCTCACCTGAGGAATGAGATATCAAATTTCAACATCAAATGGTAAATTTATGGGACAAGTGTCCGATAAAGGTACACACCTATTGGAGAACCTAGCAACAAGTGATCCTAGAAACTTCTCCATAGTTTCATGGCTGAGAAGATGAAAGCTAAGTTTGATAAATATTGGGGAGATTTAGATAATATGAACTTAGTTATTTTTTCTGCTTGTGCTATGGATCCTCGTTATAAAATGAAGTATGTTAGCTGGTTAATCCGAGAAAGCTAAGGTTCTGGATCTGATAGCATAGCTGACATTTTGATTTCTAGAGTATGAAAGGTTTTGGAGGATATGTTTGAACACTACAATGAGAAGTTTGGTTGGTCAAAAGAAATTAGTTCTGGTGGTGAAAGGCTGAATGTCGCAAGTAAATACAAAAGAAATTTATGACTTGAATTCTCTGATTGAACAACATGAAACAAGCGAAGATAATATTGTGCATCAATTAGAGTTAGAGAGTTATTTGGTTTATAGTTGTGATTCTAGAACCGTTTCAACGTTTGATGTTTTGGTTTGGTGGAAGAAGATCGCATCAAGGTATATGATTATTTCTCTAATGGCTAGAGATTTGCTAGCTATACCTGTTTCTTCTATTGCGTCTGAGTCTGCCTTCTCCACTGGCAGTCGTGTGATTGATCTATATCGTAGCTCTCTGACTCCAAAAACTGTTGAAACTTTAATTTGGGCTCAATATTGGATTAAAAGTGACTATGAACAAATTAATTGGGAGGATCAGATCCGCCAACTCGAGATTGTAGAAGATGGTATGTTTTTGTTTTCTAACTTGTAATTATATAATTGTATAACTTATCCACTACCTTTTATAATTTGTTTTTGTTTGACATAGTTTGCAAATTCACCTAAATATCAATCGTTGGTGAAAGGAGTGTGTTTAACATCGGAGGAAGAAGAGTGAATGGTACAAATTCTATTTTTTAAGCTTTCATCAACCGCTTTTTTACAGTTTTACTCCTCATCACTCACAACTTTTATTCCTCTTATCTACATGCAAAACCGCATAAGATCATGGATGATGGAGCTTCAAGCATGTCTGAGACAGACTGAAAAGGGTACTAGAAACTTCAAACTCATCTGGTCATCCATAATTTATTATTGTAGTGTGTTTTGAAGTTGTTGTATGTTTTTAAGTTGTTGGGACTCGACCTTGTAGTATAGAAACTAGGATTCATTGATACAAAATTTTCCATGGTTGTAATGTATTGGAATCAGAACCTTCAAGTTTTAAGTTGTGTGATACAGTAACGGGTAAGTTTGTAAGTTTCATCTTTTCAAGTTTTCTTAGTTTGAAACAGGTAACAGGTAATGAAAAACGAGTACTTGCATGCGGGTACTTGATATTTCAAGTACTTGGTTTTCCGGGTACTTGCAAAAACGGATACCAAGTACCAATGCAAGTAACCCGCAAGCATTAAAAAATTTATGGATACTTGTAACAACGGGTATACTTGCTAAAACGGGTAGCAAGTACGGGTCTAAAATATGATTATTCGGCCAGGCCAAACCAAGTAGCAAGTACCGCCAAAAATGCGGGTACCTGGCCCATGCCCAGAGCTAAGCAAATGTGTCCTTGTAATCTAAACCTTCAACTTGTTTATTACCAAAAGCTACCAAACGAGCTTTATATATTTCCACCAACCCATATGATCTGTATTTAATTATAAATATCCACTTACATCCGATAACTTTTTTACCAATCGAAAGTGATTCTAAAATCTATGTCTTTTTTGTTTTGTGCATAAATGTTTTTTTTCATAGTTGCACGCCCTCTTTTATCAGCTACAGTTTCACATATGATCGTGGGATACAATCAGTAGAGATGGACGTGAAAAAATTTCTATGTACAGAAGATATATTATTATAGTTAACAAAATTATCTAGTGGTATTGTGAGGTAGTTATAAAAGTCGATGAAATATCATTTAGAAGATTAAGTTGCACACAATTTGTCAATATAACCATCAAGCCTCACAGATTGTTTCTGTATGCGATAACCACGACCAGGAGGTGTGGGACTAGGTCTGGGCATTCGGGTATCCGTTTGGGTTTGGGTCGGTTTTTTTGGGTATCGGTTCTTTCGGTTTTTAAGTTAAAGATCCATTCAAGTATATTTTATAATTCGGTTCGGGTTCAGTTTGGATCCGGTTCTTTCGGGTATATACTTCAAAAACCGAATTAGATCCAATACTAGTTTAAATATTTTTGGTTTTATTATTATTAGTCAATATGAGTGCATATCAGACCATTAGGATGAGCTGGACACCTAAAGAACACTTTCTTCTCCTTGAACGTCTGAATTCACTTGAAATACAAAAACCCAATTTTTAACACATCTTCACAAACAAAATCTTTATGTTTTACTTCTTTAGTTTTTGTTAAATTTACTTTATTTAATTAAGAAGTATAAGTTAATTGAGTTTATTTAATTTTCCTTTTGAAATCAGGTCAATTTTAGGCTTAGAATTAGTAACAACAATCTACCAACCATCATTTCCTATCTGGCTGAATTAAATTTAATCCTGCATTCTTAGTGCTTGAAAACCCTTAATTTGGATTGACATCCTAAGTACTACAACACTAGTGGATTTGGTATCTCACGGTCAAAAAGAGCCGTCTACCAAACTGGTGTCGTTGCCGGGGAGAACACATTTTCATCATTGGGATTTGGTTCCAACTTGAGGTCAAGTAAAACTCTAACAGATTGCTTAAATCCATCTTTCATGATCATGGAGCAACATACAAACTACATTGGAGGATACGACGAGCCACACACTCATGGTCATAGTTTTGGAATACGACCATCTCCAATCAAAACCATAGTTTTAAAGGCAAGTTTGATACGAATGGTACAGAGAAACAATTTCCATGGACTACCTACGGAAGACCCACTAACCATATCGACCTCTTCGACATGTTATGCTCAACAGTAAACATCCAAGGAGTATCGGAAGATGCCTACATGTTATGCCTATTTCCATTCTTTCTTGGTAAGAGAGCTCATATTTGGCATAAGAACCTACCGCCAAATACAATTACAACCTGGGATGACTGCAAAAGGATGTTGCAGACAAAGTTCTTCTCCACAACAAGAACAGCTCACCTGAGGAATGAGATATCAAATTTCAACATCAAATGGTAAATTTATGGGACAAGTGTCCGATAAAGGTACACACCTATTGGAGAACCTAGCAACAAGTGATCCTAGAAACTTCTCCATAGTTTCATGGCTGAGAAGATGAAAGCTAAGTTTGATAAATATTGGGGAGATTTAGATAATATGAACTTAGTTATTTTTTATGCTTGTGCTATGGATCCTCGTTATCAAATGAAGTATGTTAGCTGGTTAATCCGAGAAAGCTAAGGTTCTGGATCTGATAGCATAGCTGACATTTTGATTTCTAGAGTAAGAAAGGTTTTGGAGGATATGTTTGAACACTACAATGAGAAGTTTGGTTGGTCAAAAGAAATTAGTTCTGGTGGTGAAAGGCTGAATGTCGCAAGTAAATACAAAAGAAATTTATGACTTGAATTCTCTGATTGAACAACATGAAACAAGCGAAGATAATATTGTGCATCAATTAGAGTTAGAGAGTTATTTGGTTTATAGTTGTGATTCTAGAACCGTTTCAACGTTTGATGTTTTGGTTTGGTGGAAGAAGATCGCATCAAGGTATATGATTATTTCTCTAATGGCTAGAGATTTGCTAGCTATACATGTTTCTTCTATTGCGTCTGAGTCTGCCCTCTCCACTGGCAGTCGTGTGATTGATCTATATCGTAGCTCTCTGACTCCAAAAACTGTTGAAACTTTAATTTGGGCTCAATATTGGATTAAAAGTGACTATGAACAAATTAATTTGGAGGATCAGATCCGCCAACTCGAGATTGTAGAAGATGGTATGTTTTTGTTTTCTAACTTGTAATTATATAATTGTATAACTTATCCACTACCTTTTATAATTTGTTTTTGTTTGACATAGTTTGCAAATTCACCTAAATATCAATCGTTGGTGAAAGGAGTGTGTTTAACATCGGAGGAAGAAGAGTGAATGGTACAAATTCTATTTTTTAAGCTTTCATCAACCGCTTTTTTACAGTTTTACTCCTCATCACTCACAACTTTTATTCCTCTTATCTACATGCAAAACCGCATAAGATCATGGATGATGGAGCTTCAAGCATGTCTGAGACAGACTGAAAAGGGTACTAGAAACTTCAAACTCATCTGGTCATCCATAATTTATTATTGTAGTGTGTTTTGAAGTTGTTGTATGTTTTTAAGTTGTTGGGACTCGACCTTGTAGTATAGAAACTAGGATTCATTGATACAAAATTTTCCACGGTTGTAATGTATTGGAATCAGAACCTTCAAGTTTTAAGTTGTGTGATACAGTAACGGGTAAGTTTGTAAGTTTCATCTTTTCAAGTTTTCTTAGTTTGAAACAGGTAACAGGTAATGAAAAACGAGTACTTGCATGCGGGTACTTGATATTTCAAGTACTTGGTTTTCTGGGTACTTGCAAAAACGGATACCAAGTACCAATGCAAGTAACCCGCAAGCATTAAAAAATTTATGGATACTTGTAACAACGGGTATACTTGCTAAAACGGGTACCAAGTACGGGTCTAAAATATGATTATTCGGCCAGGCCAAACCAAGTAGCAAGTACCGCCAAAAATGCGGGTACCTGGCCCATGCCCAGAGCTAAGCAAATGTGTCCTTGTAATCTAAACCTTCAACTTGTTTATTACCAAAAGCTACCAAACGAGCTTTATATATTTCCACCAACCCATATGATCTGTATTTAATTATAAATATCCACTTACATCCGATAACTTTCTTACCAATCGAAAGTGATTCTAAAATCTATGTCTTTTTTGTTTTGTGCATAAATGTTTTTTTTCATAGTTGCACGCCCTCTTTTATCAGCTACAGTTTCACATATGATCGTGGGATACAATCAGTAGAGATGGACGTGAAAAAATTTCTATGTACAGAAGATATATTATTATAGTTAACAAAATTATCTAGTGGTATTGTAAGGTAGTTATAAAAGTCGATGAAATATCATTTAGAAGATTAAGTTGCACACAATTTGTCAATATAACCATCAAGCCTCACAGATTGTTTCTGTATGCGATAACCACGACCAGGAGGTGTGGGACTAGGTCTGGGCATTCGGGTATCCGTTTGGGTTTGGATCGGTTTTTTCGGGTATCGGTTCTTTCGGTTTTTAAGTTAAAGATCCATTCAAGTATATTTTATAATTCGGTTCGGGTTCGGTTTGGATCCGGTTCTTTCGAGTATATACTTCAAAAACCGAATTAGATCCAATACTAGTTTAAATATTTTTGGTTTTATTATTATTAGTCAATATGAGTGCATATCAGACCATTAGGATGAGCTGGACACCTAAAGAACACTTTCTTCTCCTTGAACGTCTGAATTCACTTGAAATACAAAAACCCAATTTTTAACACATCTTCACAAACAAAATCTTTATGTTTTACTTCTTTAGTTTTTGTTAAATTTACTTTATTTAATTAAGAAGTATAAGTTAATTGAGTTTATTTAATTTTCCTTTTGAAATCAGGTCAATTTTAGGCTTAGAATTAGTAACAACAATCTACCAACCATCATTTCCTATCTGGCTGAATTAAATTTAATCCTGCATTCTTAGTGCTTGAAAACCCTTAATTTGGATTGACATCCTAAGTACTACAACACTAGTGGATTTGGTATCTCACGGTCAAAAAGACCCGTCTACCAAACTGGTGTCGTTGCCGGGGAGAACACATTTTCGTCATTGGGATTTGGTTCCAACTTGAGGTCAAGTAAAACTCTAACAGATTGCTTAAATCCATCTTTCATGATCATGGAGCAACATACAAACTACATTGGAGGATATGACGAGCCACACACTAATGGTCATAGTTTTGGAATACGACCATCTCCAATCAAAACCATAGTTTTAAGATAAAGGCAAGTTTGATACGAATGGTACAGAGAAACAATTTCCATGGACTAGCTACGGAAGACCCACTAACCATATCGACCTCTTCGACATGTTATGCTCAACAGTAAACATCCAAGGAGTATCGGAAGATGCCTACAAGTTATGCCTATTTCCATTCTTTCTTGGTAAGAGAGCTCATATTTGGCATAAGAACCTACCGCCAAATACAATTACAACCTGGGATGACTGCAAAAGGATGTTGCAGACAAAGTTCTTCTCCACAACAAGAACAGCTCACCTGAGGAATGAGATATCAAATTTCAACATCAAATGGTAAATTTATGGGACAAGTGTCCGATAAAGGTACACACCTATTGGAGAACCTAGCAACAAGTGATCCTAGAAACTTCTCCATAGTTTCATGGCTGAGAAGATGAAAGCTAAGTTTGATAAATATTGGGGAGATTTAGATAATATGAACTTAGTTATTTTTTATGCTTGTGCTATGGATCCTCGTTATCAAATGAAGTATGTTAGCTGGTTAATCCGAGAAAGCTAAGGTTCTGGATCTGATAGCATAGCTGACATTTTGATTTCTAGAGTAAGAAAGGTTTTGGAGGA
This sequence comes from Streptanthus diversifolius, assembly GCA_039880935.1. Classification (NCBI taxonomy): domain Eukaryota; kingdom Viridiplantae; phylum Streptophyta; class Magnoliopsida; order Brassicales; family Brassicaceae; genus Streptanthus; species Streptanthus diversifolius. The sequence continues at coordinate 7,646,462 of JAXGFM010000005.1, forward strand.
TATGTTTGAACACTACAATGAGAAGTTTGGTTGCTCAAAAGAAATTAGTTCTGGTGGTGAAAGGCTGAATTACGCAAGTAAATACAAAAGAAATTTATGACTTGAATTCTCTGATTGAACAACATGAAACAAGCGAAGATAATATTGTGCATCAATTAGAGTTAGAGAGTTATTTGGTTTATAGTTGTGATTCTAGAACCGTTTCAACGTTTGATGTTTTGGTTTGGTGGAAGAAGATCGCATCAAGGTATATGATTATTTCTCTAATGGCTAGAGATTTGCTAGCTATACATGTTTCTTCTATTGCGTCTGAGTCTGCCTTCTCCACTGGCAGTCGTGTGATTGATCTATATCGTAGCTCTCTGACTCCAAAAACTGTTGAAACTTTAATTTGGGCTCAATATTGGATTAAAAGTGACTATGAACAAATTAATTGGGAGGATCAGATCCGCCAACTCGAGATTGTAGAAGATGGTATGTTTTTGTTTTCTAACTTGTAATTATATAATTGTATAACTTATCCACTACCTTTTATAATTTGTTTTTGTTTGACATAGTTTGCAAATTCACCTAAATATCAATCGTTGGTGAAAGGAGTGTGTTTAACATCGGAGGAAGAAGAGTGAATGGTACAAATTCTATTTTTTAAGCTTTCATCAACCGCTTTTTTACAGTTTTACTCCTCATCACTCACAACTTTTATTCCTCTTATCTACATGCAAAACCGCATAAGATCATGGATGATGGAGCTTCAAGCATGTCTGAGACAGACTGAAAAGGGTACTAGAAACTTCAAACTCATCTGGTCATCCATAATTTATTATTGTAGTGTGTTTTGAAGTTGTTGTATGTTTTTAAGTTGTTGGGACTCGACCTTGTAGTATAGAAACTAGGATTCATTGATACAAAATTTTCCACGGTTGTAATGTATTGGAATCAGAACCTTCAAGTTTTAAGTTGTGTGATACAGTAACGGGTAAGTTTGTAAGTTTCATCTTTTCAAGTTTTCTTAGTTTGAAACAGGTAACAGGTAATGAAAAACGAGTACTTGCATGCGGGTACTTGATATTTCAAGTACTTGGTTTTCTGGGTACTTGCAAAAACGGATACCAAGTACCAATGCAAGTAACCCGCAAGCATTAAAAAATTTATGGATACTTGTAACAACGGGTATACTTGCTAAAACGGGTACCAAGTACGGGTCTAAAATATGATTATTCGGCCAGGCCAAACCAAGTAGCAAGTACCGCCAAAAATGCGGGTACCTGGCCCATGCCCAGAGCTAAGCAAATGTGTCCTTGTAATCTAAACCTTCAACTTGTTTATTACCAAAAGCTACCAAACGAGCTTTATATATTTCCACCAACCCATATGATCTGTATTTAATTATAAATATCCACTTACATCCGATAACTTTCTTACCAATCGAAAGTGATTCTAAAATCTATGTCTTTTTTGTTTTGTGCATAAATGTTTTTTTTCATAGTTGCACGCCCTCTTTTATCAGCTACAGTTTCACATATGATCGTGGGATACAATCAGTAGAGATGGACGTGAAAAAATTTCTATGTACAGAAGATATATTATTATAGTTAACAAAATTATCTAGTGGTATTGTGAGGTAGTTATAAAAGTCGATGAAATATCATTTAGAAGATTAAGTTGCACACAATTTGTCAATATAACCATCAAGCCTCACAGATTGTTTCTGTATGCGATAACCACGACCAGGAGGTGTGGGACTAGGTCTGGGCATTCGGGTATCCGTTTGGGTTTGGATCGGTTTTTTCGGGTATCGGTTCTTTCGGTTTTTAAGTTAAAGATCCATTCAAGTATATTTTATAATTCGGTTCGGGTTCGGTTTGGATCCGGTTCTTTCGAGTATATACTTCAAAAACCGAATTAGATCCAATACTAGTTTAAATATTTTTGGTTTTATTATTATTAGTCAATATGAGTGCATATCAGACCATTAGGATGAGCTGGACACCTAAAGAACACTTTCTTCTCCTTGAACGTCTGAATTCACTTGAAATACAAAAACCCAATTTTTAACACATCTTCACAAACAAAATCTTTATGTTTTACTTCTTTAGTTTTTGTTAAATTTACTTTATTTAATTAAGAAGTATAAGTTAATTGAGTTTATTTAATTTTCCTTTTGAAATCAGGTCAATTTTAGGCTTAGAATTAGTAACAACAATCTACCAACCATCATTTCCTATCTGGCTGAATTAAATTTAATCCTGCATTCTTAGTGCTTGAAAACCCTTAATTTGGATTGACATCCTAAGTACTACAACACTAGTGGATTTGGTATCTCACGGTCAAAAAGACCCGTCTACCAAACTGGTGTCGTTGCCGGGGAGAACACATTTTCATCATTGGGATTTGGTTCCAACTTGAGGTCAATTAAAACTCTAACAGATTGCTTAAATCCATCTTTCATGATCATGGAGCAACATACAAACTACATTGGAGGATATAACGAGCCACACACTAATGGTCATAGTTTTGGAATACGACCATCTCCAATCAAAACCAGAGTTTTAAGATAAAGGCAAGTTTGATACGAATGGTACAGAGAAACAATTTCCATGGACTACCTACGGAAGACCCACTAACCATATCGACCTCTTCGACATGTTATGCTCAACAGTAAACATCCAAGGAGTATCGGAAGATGCCTACAAGTTATGCCTATTTCCATTCTTTCTTGGTAAGAGAGCTCATATTTGGCATAAGAACCTACCGCCAAATACAATTACAACCTGGGATGACTGCAAAAGGATGTTGCAGACAAAGTTCTTCTCCACAACAAGAACAGCTCACCTGAGGAATGAGATATCAAATTTCAACATCAAATGGTAAATTTATGGGACAAGTGTCCGATAAAGGTACACACCTATTGGAGAACCTAGCAACAAGTGATCCTAGAAACTTCTCCATAGTTTCATGGCTGAGAAGATGAAAGCTAAGTTTGATAAATATTGGGGAGATTTAGATAATATGAACTTAGTTATTTTTTCTGCTTGTGCTATGGATCCTCGTTATAAAATGAAGTATGTTAGCTGGTTAATCCGAGAAAGCTAAGGTTCTGGATCTGATAGCATAGCTGACATTTTGATTTCTAGAGTAAGAAAGGTTTTGGAGGATATGTTTGAACACTACAATGAGAAGTTTGGTTGGTCAAAAGAAATTAGTTCTGGTGGTGAAAGGCTGAATGTCGCAAGTAAATACAAAAGAAATTTATGACTTGAATTCTCTGATTGAACAACATGAAACAAGCGAAGATAATATTGTGCATCAATTAGAGTTAGAGAGTTATTTGGTTTATAGTTGTGATTCTAGAACCGTTTCAACGTTTGATGTTTTGGTTTGGTGGAAGAAGATCGCATCAAGGTATATGATTATTTCTCTAATGGCTAGAGATTTGCTAGCTATACATGTTTCTTCTATTGCGTCTGAGTCTGCCTTCTCCACTGGCAGTCGTGTGATTGATCTATATCGTAGCTCTCTGACTCCAAAAACTGTTGAAACTTTAATTTGGGCTCAATATTGGATTAAAAGTGACTATGAACAAATTAATTGGGAGGATCAGATCCGCCAACTCGAGATTGTAGAAGATGGTATGTTTTTGTTTTCTAACTTGTAATTATATAATTGTATAACTTATCCACTACCTTTTATAATTTGTTTTTGTTTGACATAGTTTGCAAATTCACCTAAATATCAATCGTTGGTGAAAGGAGTGTGTTTAACATCGGAGGAAGAAGAGTGAATGGTACAAATTCTATTTTTTAAGCTTTCATCAACCGCTTTTTTACAGTTTTACTCCTCATCACTCACAACTTTTATTCCTCTTATCTACATGCAAAACCGCATAAGATCATGGATGATGGAGCTTCAAGCATGTCTGAGACAGACTGAAAAGGGTACTAGAAACTTCAAACTCATCTGGTCATCCATAATTTATTATTGTAGTGTGTTTTGAAGTTGTTGTATGTTTTTAAGTTGTTGGGACTCGACCTTGTAGTATAGAAACTAGGATTCATTGATACAAAATTTTCCACGGTTGTAATGTATTGGAATCAGAACCTTCAAGTTTTAAGTTGTGTGATACAGTAATGGGTAAGTTTGTAAGTTTCATCTTTTCAAGTTTTCTTAGTTTGAAACAGGTAACAGGTAATGAAAAACGAGTACTTGCATGCGGGTACTTGATATTTCAAGTACTTGGTTTTCTGGGTACTTGCAAAAACGGATACCAAGTACCAATGCAAGTAACCCGCAAGCATTAAAAAATTTATGGATACTTGTAACAACGGGTATACTTGCTAAAACGGGTAGCAAGTACGGGTCTAAAATATGATTATTCGGCCAGGCCAAACCAAGTAGCAAGTACCGCCAAAAATGCGGGTACCTGGCCCATGCCCAGAGCTAAGCAAATGTGTCCTTGTAATCTAAACCTTCAACTTGTTTATTACCAAAAGCTACCAAACGAGCTTTATATATTTCCACCAACCCATATGATCTGTATTTAATTATAAATATCCACTTACATCCGATAACTTTCTTACCAATCGAAAGTGATTCTAAAATCTATGTCTTTTTTGTTTTGTGCATAAATGTTTTTTTTCATAGTTGCACGCCCTCTTTTATCAGCTACAGTTTCACATATGATCGTGGGATACAATCAGTAGAGATGGACGTGAAAAAATTTCTATGTACAGAAGATATATTATTATAGTTAACAAAATTATCTAGTGGTATTGTGAGGTAGTTATAAAAGTCGATGAAATATCATTTAGAAGATTAAGTTGCACACAATTTGTCAATATAACCATCAAGCCTCACAGATTGTTTCTGTATGCGATAACCACGACCAGGAGGTGTGGGACTAGGTCTGGGCATTCGGGTATCCGTTTGGGTTTCGATCGGTTTTTTCGGGTATCGGTTCTTTCGGTTTTTAAGTTAAAGATCCATTCAAGTATATTTTATAATTCGGTTCGGGTTCGGTTTGGATCCGGTTCTTTCGAGTATATACTTCAAAAACCGAATTAGATCCAATACTAGTTTAAATATTTTTGGTTTTATTATTATTAGTCAATATGAGTGCATATCAGACCATTAGGATGAGCTGGACACCTAAAGAACACTTTCTTCTCCTTGAACGTCTGAATTCACTTGAAATACAAAAACCCAATTTTTAACACATCTTCACAAACAAAATCTTTATGTTTTACTTCTTTAGTTTTTGTTAAATTTACTTTATTTAATTAAGAAGTATAAGTTAATTGAGTTTATTTAATTTTCCTTTTGAAATCAGGTCAATTTTAGGCTTAGAATTAGTAACAACAATCTACCAACCATCATTTCCTATCTGGCTGAATTAAATTTAATCCTGCATTCTTAGTGCTTGAAAACCCTTAATTTGGATTGACATCCTAAGTACTACAATACTAGTGGATTTGGTATCTCACGGTCAAAAAGACCCGTCTACCAAACTGGTGTCGTTGCCGGGGAGAACACATTTTCATCATTGGGATTTGGTTCCAACTTGAGGTCAAGTAAAACTCTAACAGATTGCTTAAATCCATCTTTCATGATCATGGAGCAACATACAAACTACATTGGAGGATATGACGAGCCACACACTAATGGTCATAGTTTTGGAATACGACCATCTCCAATCAAAACCAGAGTTTTAAGATAAAGGCAAGTTTGATACGAATGGTACAGAGAAACAATTTCCATGGACTACCTACGGAAGACCCACTAACCATATCGACCTCTTCGACATGTTATGCTCAACAGTAAACATCCAAGGAGTATCGGAAGATGCCTACAAGTTATGCCTATTTCCATTCTTTCTTGGTAAGAGAGCTCATATTTGGCATAAGAACCTACCGCCAAATACAATTACAACCTGGGATGACTGCAAAAGGATGTTGCAGACAAAGTTCTTCTCCACAACAAGAACAGCTCACCTGAGGAATGAGATATCAAATTTCAACATCAAATGGTAAATTTATGGGACAAGTGTCCGATAAAGGTACACACCTATTGGAGAACCTAGCAACAAGTGATCCTAGAAACTTCTCCATAGTTTCATGGCTGAGAAGATGAAAGCTAAGTTTGATAAATATTGGGGAGATTTAGATAATATGAACTTAGTTATTTTTTCTGCTTGTGCTATGGATCCTCGTTATAAAATGAAGTATGTTAGCTGGTTAATCCGAGAAAGCTAAGGTTCTGGATCTGATAGCATAGCTGACATTTTGATTTCTAGAGTAAGAAAGGTTTTGGAGGATATGTTTGAACACTACAATGAGAAGTTTGGTTGGTCAAAAGAAATTAGTTCTGGTGGTGAAAGGCTGAATGTCGCAAGTAAATACAAAAGAAATTTATGACTTGAATTCTCTGATTGAACAACATGAAACAAGCGAAGATAATATTGTGCATCAATTAGAGTTAGAGAGTTATTTGGTTTATAGTTGTGATTCTAGAACCGTTTCAACGTTTGATGTTTTGGTTTGGTGGAAGAAGATCGCATCAAGGTATATGATTATTTCTCTAATGGCTAGAGATTTGCTAGCTATACCTGTTTCTTCTATTGCGTCTGAGTCTGCCTTCTCCACTGGCAGTCGTGTGATTGATCTATATCGTAGCTCTCTGACTCCAAAAACTGTTGAAACTTTAATTTGGGCTCAATATTGGATTAAAAGTGACTATGAACAAATTAATTGGGAGGATCAGATCCGCCAACTCGAGATTGTAGAAGATGGTATGTTTTTGTTTTCTAACTTGTAATTATATAATTGTATAACTTATCCACTACCTTTTATAATTTGTTTTTGTTTGACATAGTTTGCAAATTCACCTAAATATCAATCGTTGGTGAAAGGAGTGTGTTTAACATCGGAGGAAGAAGAGTGAATGGTACAAATTCTATTTTTTAAGCTTTCATCAACCACTTTTTTACAGTTTTACTCCTCATCACTCACAACTTTTATTCCTCTTATCTACATGCAAAACCGCATAAGATCATGGATGATGGAGCTTCAAGCATGTCTGAGACAGACTGAAAAGGGTACTAGAAACTTCAAACTCATCTGGTCATCCATAATTTATTATTGTAGTGTGTTTTGAAGTTGTTGTATGTTTTTAAGTTGTTGGGACTCGACCTTGTAGTATAGAAACTAGGATTCATTGATACAAAATTTTCCACGGTTGTAATGTATTGGAATCAGAACCTTCAAGTTTTAAGTTGTGTGATACAGTAACGGGTAAGTTTGTAAGTTTCATCTTTTCAAGTTTTCTTAGTTTGAAACAGGTAACAGGTAATGAAAAACGAGTACTTGCATGCGGGTACTTGATATTTCAAGTACTTGGTTTTCCGGGTACTTGCAAAAACGGATACCAAGTACCAATGCAAGTAACCCGCAAGCATTAAAAAATTTATGGATACTTGTAACAACGGGTATACTTGCTAAAACGGGTAGCAAGTACGGGTCTAAAATATGATTATTCGGCCAGGCCAAACCAAGTAGCAAGTACCGCCAAAAATGCGGATACCTGGCCCATGCCCAGAGCTAAGCAAATGTGTCCTTGTAATCTAAACCTTCAACTTGTTTATTACCAAAAGCTACCAAACGAGCTTTATATATTTCCACCAACCCATATGATCTGTATTTAATTATAAATATCCACTTACATCCGATAACTTTCTTATCAATCGAAAGTGATTCTAAAATCTATGTCTTTTTTGTTTTGTGCATAAATGTTTTTTTTCATAGTTGCACGCCCTCTTTTATCAGCTACAGTTTCACATATGATCGTGGGATACAATCAGTAGAGATGGACGTGAAAAAATTTCTATGTACAGAAGATATATTATTATAGTTAACAAAATTATCTAGTGGTATTGTGAGGTAGTTATAAAAGTCGATGAAATATCATTTAGAAGATTAAGTTGCACACAATTTGTCAATATAACCATCAAGCCTCACAGATTGTTTCTGTATGCGATAACCACGACCAGGAGGTGTGGGACTAGGTCTGGGCATTCGGGTATCCGTTTGGGTTTGGGTCGGTTTTTTCGGGTATCGGTTCTTTCGGTTTTTAAGTTAAAGATCCATTCAAGTATATTTTATAATTCGGTTCGGGTTTGGTTTGGATCCGGTTCTTTCGGGTATATACTTCAAAAACCGAATTAGATCCAATACTAGTTTAAATATTTTTGGTTTTATTATTATAGTACCCAAAACTATCTAAAATACTAAAATTACCCAAATTTATCTGGATATTAAAGTATTCAAAATAGTAAAATTACCTAAATTTACTCAAAATACTAAAATTAACTAAATCAAAATAATCTAAAACATATTAATATAAAGAACCACCATCATATGTTACATAACTCTAAAATCCGTAAACAAAAATAATATTATATTCGGTTCCTATAAGTACTAATTCGGGTATCGTTTCGGTTCGGATATTACCCAATACCTAAAGTATTAGAAGACAAGATCCATTCGGGTAATTTTAAAATTCAGTTTGGGTATGGTTCGGATATTCGAGTTCGATTCGGATATTCGGTTTCGGGTATTTTGCCCAGTCCTATGTGGGACTAACGTTCTCCGTTGATAAAATAGATTGCAAGAAATCAAATTTTGTACCCCGAGGCTTGTCTGCTTGAATAACAGTCTCATCAAATGTCATTGTTGCAGGATCTACTCGTAACCCATTTTCCACATGTGTAATTACCTTAAGCAAAATCTCTGAAACACTCTCAGACTGGATCACTACAACGTCATCAGTAGTGCTCTCATCATCATTCAGATACTAGTCATTATCCAGACACCAGCAACACTCATCATTGAAGTGGTTTCAGACATAAAAATATAAGGGAATTCATTTTCAGAAAACAACATCTTTAGAAACTAGAAACACATTATTCCCTTAATCAAATACACACCATCCTTTTTGCCCATGTGGATATCCCAAAAAAAATACAATGATGGCTTTGACTATTAAATTTCTTTATATGATGGTCTTGATTATGAACAAAGCGCAAACAACCAAATACTCACATATTATCAAAGGAGGACATCTTACCATATATAATTTCATAAGGTGTATTCCCATGAATAATCATAAACAGCTTATGATTAATCAAAAAATCTGCAGTAAGAATACTCTCTCCCTAAAACTCGAGAAGTAAGTTTGCCTGAAAAAAAAATGCCCATGCAACATTCATAATATTGTGGTGTTCACGTTCAATCAGACTATTTTGTTGTGCAGTACCCAGCCAAAATCTTCCATGGGTACAAATTTATTGTTTAAGACAAACAAACTATGTGCCATTGATGCTATGAACCGTTTTTACAGGTACTGAGAATTGTTTTTCTACAATAGCCATAAACTCGCAAAGATGATGTGCCACTTCACTTTTTTCTTTCATCAAATAGAGTCAGATTCCTTATAAAGGTTATCAACAATTTTCAGAAAATAACGAGTTATAGAAGAATTCGATATAGCCCCCATACATTTCAATGAATTATTATTTTTATTCATACTTAACTGAACGATTATCGTGTTTGTTTATCACATAAACAGATTTTACACTCTTTACAATCAAAACCATAAGCTTTATCACACACATCATATGTAAGCAACTTAATTATCCTAGAGGAAGGATGTCATAAACGCATATGCCACACATTAAACGCATGGGATCCCTGAACACAAGCTACAACCACATTTTTAACAGCTCGAAAGTAATACAAACCATCAACTCTTTGGTCCGCTCCTATCGTCCTCAAAGGAATGGTCCTAAATGACACAAAAGCGAGAATAGAACTGAACAAAGCAATCATTCTTATCATTCATTTTAGAGACAAAAATTAGATCAGCATCAAGATCTTTCACATACAAAACTATGTTCAACCGTAGGCATCTGCCAAGCACAATTGTGCCAATCTTTGTAGCTACACGTTTTCTCCCATCAGCCAAAATTAACAAAATAAGGAGATATATCTATAATATCTGTAAATAAATCTAGCTTTGGTGTCATATGATTAGTTGCACATGTATTAAGATTCCAAAAGATATGGATGTCCTTACCAGTTAAGGTTCTGACTGTGCTGATTTTCCGGCTTTGAACATTGTTTGCAAAATCTGTAGTTGTTCCTTGTTGAATCCATCAGACACATTAGCACCCTCTTCCTTATCTTTGTTAGTAACATTTTCTTGTGGTCTAAATATACGATGACCACGACCACGATCAAAACCACCCTGACCACGTCCAAACCCATGTTAACCACATCCAGACCCATTTATATTCTCTCCAATGTTTAGGATATCCAATCACCTGATGACATCTTGCTTTCTGTCCGGCCGATTGAGAGCAAACCATATCAATAGCATCTCCTCGAGCTCACGATTTTGACGTACTAGCACAAAGCTCATTTCTGCTCCAACATGCTCTTTTGGTTGTGTTGCTGTTTTCATCGTCTCCTCTCTCTTCACAGAAGAGAAAGCTTAATTCATAGTAGGCAAAGGATCCCTAGACAGCCAAGCCGTTTTGAGAGCTCTAAACGTTGTTCATCCAGTCCCAAAGGAATTGATGAACCTTGATATCTTAATGTTTACGTGTTTTCTCGCTTTCGAGCCACAACTGCAACCTCCACACATACATTCTTCAAATGTACAGCAACCATAATTACACGCTTCACTCTGATCATAGTCTCCAAAATTCACTCATAATCATTTTCATCAACCATAATAACAAGAGACACTTATATTATTGTGCTTGCACGTTATGATTTCTCCTTTCAATTGCTGAATTCGAGGACCATTAACTACAGAAAATTGCTCCTTAATATCAACCCAAGTTCTTTTGCAAACTCAAAGTGTGAGATATCACGACGCAAACCAGGGTCGATTGTGTTTCGAATCCATGAAACCAGCAATGACTGATTCGTCCACAAATCTTTAAGAATTGATGAACCCTAAACTGAGGGTTAATTTCTCCATCAACAAAGCCAAATTTATTCCTTGCCCAAAAATCTACTCAAAATTTTGATGTTTAATCATCATAATTTTTATGCTTCAAAATAACATGGGAGATTAGAGCACATGGATTATCACCTGATGATAAATCATAGGGATTGATTGTCTTCTTGGAAGCGCTTTCTGTAACTACATATTAAGTTTTCCATACAGAAAAGGGAAAGAATTCGTTAAACCAAATTGTGTATAAAAAACTTCATATGAAGTCTAGTTATGGGTTTAGGAGCGTACTGGAAAGGGAAGAATTTCACTAAAGCAAAATGCGTATAGGAGACTTTATATACTAAGAGAATACTTCTTTTTATTAATGTAATTGTAATTTATTTTTCTTATATAAAGAAAATTTACACTCTTTTTTCTCAGATGGGTGAACAAGAATTGTTATATTCTCTCTCTAAAACTCTGGTCAATGTTTGACAATTTTGGTCAAATAATTAACCCGAGTGCTCTAAAGTTAATGTTTTTGGTCATTAATAACCTCTATTAAATTTCAAAATAAATCTTCTTTGAGGAGACTTTATATGAAGTTTCTATCTAAAGTCAAAGTTTTGGTCACTTGCAAAAATAAATTCGCTTTTATAAGAGATTTCATATGAAGTTTCCTCTCTAAAGTCAAAGTTTTGGTCAATTACAAAAATAATCTCGTATTTACAGGATACTTCAAACATAGCTTTCGTAATTTTTTTTGTTATCTATGGAGGTTTTACAAACTGCAAATCAAATCTTTTTTGTTTGGTAACCTGAAAAGCTAACATTTTCTATTGACTAGAAGACTAAATAAAGTTTGAATGTGCAACCAATATCGTAAAACTTCAGCTGTCCTAAACACTAAATTTCACATATCAGAATGAAGTCCATGCTTTTTTGTGCAAAAATCAGTAAAACTTGTGAAATCTATGAATATGTGATTTAAAAAACATAAATTATAGAGTTTTTAGATTAAAATTAGAGAGGAAATGAAAGATTATAAGCTTATGAAATTAAACATTGAACTTTTAAAGCTTAAAAATTGGTTTAGTAAGCATTTAGAGCTTTAGTTTGGTTGTCAAAGGTGGTTGGAAAAATTGAAAAAAATTTCATTTTTGTAAATAAGTGATAATATACAAAAAATTTGTGTCTTTTGCCTATTTTTTGTAAAAAAAAAGAAGTCATAGCATTTTCATAAATAAATAAGAGTATCAAATATCAAATTGGGTAAAAGTGGCAAACTATAATAGGGGAAAATATGTTAGTTCTGTAATTGATCATAAATTATGGGTCATTTGAGCTAATGAACCCATTTGTAAAAAAATTTCTTAGTCTTACTGGTTTTGGAGCATGTCTTTACAGTTCTTTTAATCTGGGGTATATATATATATATATATGTATATAGGGTATAAAGGACTATTGTAAATTTTGAGAAACAATAAAATAATTCTTTTCCAGATTTTTTAGTGCTGAACAATAAATCATTTTGTGAAATACTGCTAAACAAAAAATTGAAATCTTTTTTTTTTGTTAACTGTGCTTTGTTCATGTTCGAGAGACCCAAAAGAATAAATTTGGTTCCCGAAATTTGAAATACGTCTCCTTCGATTACAATTAAGACTAAAATGGTACAAGTGCTTGCATCTAACCACCTCCGAGCAAAGGTAAAATGGTTTATAACAGTGACTTGTACTACAGGTGAAGTGAGCAGAAACAATTTCATGTTGGAGACAATCTCCTTTCGGAATACAGAAACAACGATATTTCAGAAATGTACAGTGATATTGAGTTCAAATTCTGCAACTTGGCCTCTTCTATAATCGTGCACGAGATTAGGCATAATCTAGTCAGACGATTTGTACTTTTTATCCAAATATTTTGTATAATTCAGATTGGATATAACAATACAGATCAAGTCAGGTGACCCAACACTAAAAAATGTATATTTAATCTCGGATATGGAGTGATTTGTATTAATGATAATTTTTTTGTTATTTAAACATAAGTTTAAAAAATATTTAAAATCTATTGTTGTTGAACTTGTGATTTTAATTTTTTTTTAATATATACTATTATTGAAAATATTTGAAGTACAGGATTTTCAGAGATTTAATGTAATCTAAAAGTGTTTTGGTGGAGATTTTTAATTAAAAATATCAAAACCTAAATTTTATGATTTTAAATAGGATTCTAGAATAATTTTATTTAAAATTATATAAAAAAATTATAATTGGTCAGAAATCATCTAAAACTCATTACAAGTCAAATTATAAATCCTCTAAATTGAATACACCCCTAAAGGCATATCCTTAAATAGGACATAGTTGAGAGGGAGGGGAGAAATGGGTATTTAATTCCCTAAGAGCATGTTTATTCCTGTTGCAGAATAATGCCTCAACTTATACTTAAACTGCACAAAATTATGATTAAAAAAGTGACCTGCTAAACAGTAAACGTTAGTATTAATTAGAGTATGCCTGCGATTTTTATTTAAATCAGGAAATCAGATAATGGGTATTTAATTATCCAACTGTTGGAATTATGTAGTATAATAGTGGTAATCTCTGAAATTTATGACATATATCTAGAGTTTGAATCATGCACTGCGCAATGTTAAATGAAATATTAAAATCACTAGGTTAAGTTGATAAAAAAAATCTTCCAACATATTTCTTTTCCAGTTAAAGAATAATACTACAAGTTAGAATTTACTGAACAAAATTACGATTGAAAAAAAGAACGTAAGTTCACAAAACCAGAAAAGTCAATCATAAGTTCACAAAACCTGAACAAAAGTTTTTCATGTTTTTCAGTGTAAAAGCTGAACAAAACCTATACATAGCATAACTTCATGTTTTCAATCTAAAAGCTGAACAAAAGCCGAGATATGATTTTAGGCTAAACAAAACAGAGAAACAGAGAAGTAAAAGAACACAAGTTTGATTAGCAAGAGAAACAAATCTTCTTTGTGATGATTAAGAAGCTCATACTTGTGATGATCTTGAGAAAGTCCAGTTTGAAAAGTTTATATTTGAGATGACTTTCCCTGGAGTTAAGCAAGCAACCAGAAATCAAACAACAAACAATTAAATTCCAAACGACAAGCAGGTAATAAGAGAACTCATATCAACCCAAATATTTTCTTGGATGACCTCTTGGCTGTTTTGGTTGAGCTGCAGTTAGATTGGGACACTTTGTTTTATTACGACTTTCTTTCCTATAATTAGAGCATGTTCCCATTCAACCATGGCGTGTTAACTTGTTGCATTAGAGAAAGACTCATGAAGAAATTTGTTTCTAGCAAAACCATTAGGCCTCTCACGGTTAAATTTTGAAGGTGGTTAAATTAGGTAACTGACCTAACCGTCGTCACATTTTTCATCCCTTGTACCGGCTTCATACCAGTAGCATACAATTGGCACCACTTTGAAGTCAAGTAGTAATCAAAAGACATAAAATACCTGCTTCTGACTTTCTCCCGGCCTTTTGATAAAAAATTTCATCATTTCATATCACAATTTCAGTTTTCTGTCGGATATTGCTTTATCTTATCAGATTTCTCTTTTAACAACCGAAGATCACCTAAATTAAAAAAATTTGAAATCTTTAGATTTCAAAAAAAATCCAAGATCATATTTTAACTAATACTAACATTTTATGTTTACTATATAATGTTAATTTTTAATCATAATTTTGTGCAGTTAATTCTTATGTTAAATATTATTCTATAATTGGAAAATAAATCTTTCGATTGTAAATATCAAAAATTAATATATAATTTTTTTGATTTTTTGGTTTAAAATGAAAATTGCGACCACGTTTTAGTTAATTTTGCATATTGAACTATAATTTGGGACTTCATTTTACAGAAGTAATAGTTGGAAACTAAATTTGATGATTTCTAATATTTGAAAAAAATAAATATCTATTTTTTCATATTTATGGCTATTTTGTTAAATTTAAAAAGAAAATATGCGAAAAAGAAATTTAAAGTATCTTATCACACATTTAGAGATTTTTTTTTCCGGGTTTGAATCATATATATGGATCCGGTTTCTATGTTAGAGTCAACCAACTTAAAGAGGCTTTTTCTCAAATACCCTTCAGCATTACAATTTTATCTCTTATACACCCTTTTTATCTACATACTCATTTCTATTTAATGATTTGTTGAATTCTCATATTACCCTTGAAAAAATAAAGAAAACAATTAAAAAAAATCTGAGGCCTCGAACTCTTCTCCATCGACGTTCTCCATCGACCTTCTCCATAGACCGTACACTCCACCGACGAGACCCTCTCCTCCTTCTCGCCTCCACCCGGTCGATCTCTCTCCTCCTTGATCGAATCTAATCGAATCGAGCTCTCTCCTCCTCTTAGCTTCTCATTCTCTTCATTCGATTCGACCGCCGCTCCATTTCAACGATTTAGGGATTTCAATCCTCTTTTAAATCCAGGTATTAGGGTTTTTGATAATCAAATTGGATTAAACGAACTCGATTCAAATAGTTTTAACATTTTTAGGTCGATTAGGATTATGCATGTAACTGAATCGTAGTAATCTGTAAATCGGCGGAATCAACAGCCATTTTCCCCGGTTATCTGTTTTTGCGATAAGAGTACTTGGTATAACTGGTGAAAGTGGTAAAATTAGTAAAATTGTAGATAACTCGTGAAACTAGTAAAACTGTAGATAACTCGTAAAACTAGTAAAACAGTGGATAACTATTTGTAGTGATTTAATTTTTATATTGTTTTGACAGGATAAAATGAGCAACAACATCATCTTACATTTTAAATGCAAATGTTGCATGTATAGTTTAATGTTGAAGTCATCAATGGAGGATATAACTTTATCGAATGTTGAAGCTAGGATATGCAAGAAGGTTGGGTTATATGAAAATGCAGTAAAATTAAAATTGAGTTACATTCCATTGCTGGAGGGATGTGAGGAACCGTTTAATATATCTGATGATGAGGATCTTTGTGTTTATTGATAGAGATTTATTTATCTCCACGAGTTTCACTTGAGTGTACCGAGAAGTATCCTCAAGAGTTTACCCGAGTTAGTGACTGCAAGTGCACAGTTTGTGCCTCTCGTAGTATAAACGGGATCGATCCTCAGGATAGACTTGTAACACAATAGATTTCATGAATTCTTATCTGAGCTAAGAGGTTTAAGATTTGATTGTGAATAAAACGATAAAAATTTAAACTAACTAAAAACAAAGTAAATAAAGTAGCGAATGAATTAAACTAAGAATATACTAGTTAAGAAGACAATTCAACCGTGGATTAGGCATTATAATGACTAAGGGTAAGATCAAGATATGAATCTAAATCATGAATGCGTAATTTGTATTTCCTGATAATGAGATTATCAATAGATTAGTAAATTCCCATGTAGAAACCCTTATGCTTAGAACTAGATTTGATCAATTCCCATTGCAAACCCTAAAACTAAGCAAACATTAAAATTCATCTCAATTTTCATCAAATTCTATAGACAACTACTTCCGCAGGCTACAATCATAAGATTCACTAGTTAGACTATCCTATGAATTCAATATCCCTTCTCCAAGGGGTGAATTCGATGAACCCTAATTTGACTCTTCCAAGATCAACCTAGCATTAAACACATCTAATAATGATGGATTACACAATCCTAGACCTAAGTATCATCTCATGATCTCAATTCCCCCTAATCATTTATCCTATCCATGGCTGAATCTAAGGATCTTCTCAGACATAATAGAAATTGCAGAGAAAACAATAAAAGATGAGGAAAACATAATTAGATTGCAGAGATTGAAAAAAATAAAAAATTCTTATTGAAATAAATCTAATTATCTTAATAAACACCATAGATTGTTGAAGGAAGACCTAGGGCTCTTGGCACTTTTTCTCTCTTGGTGGCTGAATAAAACGTGATCCCTAGGTTTTCCTTAAACAACCTATTTATAGGTTATAAAAACCTGATTTATTAAACTAAAACGACATAAAAAATGAGTTATTTACGAGGATCGATCGATCGAACGAAGGGATCGATCGATCCTATAATCCGTCGTAGACATATTGGGCTGGTAGATCGATCGATCTTGACGGATATTGATTGATCTAAATTTGTTCGATCGTTCTCTTCCTCCTCTAGTCGGTCTTGGAGATTGACGCAGAATTTAGCAAATAGAAGATCGATCGATCGCTGAATGCATGTTCGATCGATCTCTTCACTTCAAAGGGTCATGCAAGTTTGATCATCATTTGAGCTCATTCCTCCAAGTGACACGTTCTGATCATTCTCGCATCATTGCACTAGCTACCGGTGTCTTCATAATCATCTGTGCATCGTCTAGTGTTCTGCTGGCGTAATAGATCACATTCAGATTTTTATCTTTCTTCTGTCCCAAGACTGCTCTCACAGCATAGTCGCTTGCATCACACATCACCTCAAAGGGAAGATCCCAGTCTGGTGGTTGCACTATTGGAGCACTTATCAAGGCTTCTTTCAGCTTCAAGAAGGCTGTCATGCACTCCTCATCAAATTTGAACTCTGTATCCTTGCACAGAAGTCTTGTGAGTGGTCTGGAGATGCTATAGAAATCCTTGATAAACCTTCTGTAGAAACCAGCATGCCCGAGAAAGCTCCTAATATCCTTGAAAGAATTCAGAGGTGTGAGTCTGGTCATGAAGTCAATCTTAGCTTTGTCCACTTCTATCCCAGCTTCTGAAATCTTATGACCTAGTACAATTCCCTCCTTAACCATGAAGTGACATTTCTCCCAGTTCAGAATTAGATTTGTATCCTCGCACCTCTATAGCACCCTGCACAAATTCGAAAGACACACAGCAAAAAAAGAACAATACACAAAGAAGTCATCCATAAATACTTCCATTATCTCCTCAATAATTTGAGAGAAAATAGACATTACGCATCTTTGAAAAGTCGCGGGTGTGTTACATAGTCCAAATGACATCCTCCTGTAAGCGAAGGTACCATAAGGACAAGTAAATGTCATCTTTTCCTGATCCTGAGGATGGATGGGTATTTGAAAGAATCCAGAATACCCATCTAGAAAACAGTAATATGAATGATTTGCTAATCTCTCTAACATTTGATCAATGAATGACAATGGAAAAAGATCTTTCCTAGTTGATGCATTCAGTTTTCTATAATCTATGCACATCTTATGAACAGTGATAGTTCTTGTAGAGATCAATTCATCTTTCTCATTTCTGATCACAGTAATACCTCCTTTTTTGGAACTACATGCACAGGGGAGACCCAATTGCAATCTGAAATGGGATAAATAATTCCTGCTCCTAGCAATTTCAAGATTTCTTTTTTAACTACCTATTGTAAATTTGGATTCAATCTTCGTTGATGTTCAATTAATGACTTAGAATCATTTTCTAAATATATTATATGCATGCATAATGATGGAGAAATTCTTTTGATATCTCCTAAAGAGTAACCTAAGGTTTTCCTATACTTTTTAAGTTCATGCAATAACATAGATGTTTCATTATCAGACAGAGAAGCACTAACTATCATCGGGTAAGTAAATTTTGTTCCAAGAAAAGCATACCTTTGCTCAGGTGGTAGTGGTTTGAGTTTCAGCTTTGGTGCATTCTCCTCCCTCCAATCGTCATTACTGCTAGTCTTACAATTGCTAGCTTCTGGAACTTCCAACTTTGATTTAATCTCTCCTTTTAGCGACTTGTGAGAATCCAGAATCCTCTCATATAGCTCCACTTCCTCATTAATCCTGATCGATTTCGCAGACTCTTTGGTAAGAGCTAATTGAAGGGAGTCCTCAACAGCTAACTCCTCCAGATACTCTTCTATCATATCTTCCAGCATCTCAATATAAAAGACCTTCTTGTCTATCGTAGGCTTCTTCATGACCTCCAGTATGTCGAACTTGAGTACTGAGGATCCCAAGTTCAGGTCAATAATCACTTTCTTAACATCGATAATCGTTCCAGCTGTGGCTAGGAATGGACGCCCAAGGATGATTGGGTCCGTAGGCTCGTCATCCATTTCTAATACCACAAAATCGGTAGGGATTATGCAGTCTCCTACCTTCAGAAGCAAGTATTCTAGAATACCAATGGGATACCGGATAGATCTATTAGCGAGTACCAGTGAGATCCTGGTTTTTTTAAAATCTGTCAGCCCTAGTTTCTTCGATACAGTCAGTGGCATCAGGCTAACACTTGCTCCCAAATCAACCAGACATTTCTCGAAGCTTAGAGGTCCAATAGAGCAAGACAATGTAAAACTTCTAGGGTCATTGAGCTTCCTAGGCAAATTGTTCTGAATTATCGCGATGCACTCATGATTGATTTGTACCATAGCTTCCTCCAGTGCTTTTTTCTTGGTCACTATGTCTTTAAGAAGCTTGTTGTAGATTAGACAGTCTATAACAAGATCCATGAGAGGCATTGTGACTTGAACTGTACCCAGCAGCTTCTTGAACTTTTCGAATTGCTTGTCTAGAATTTGTTTTTTAAATCTTCCAGGGAATGGAAATTTTGGCTCATAAGATGGGAGCACAAAGTCAGCTGTCTCCTCTGTAGCTTTGCCTTTTTCAGCTTTAGCATTCACAGTGATGCCCTTTTCTGCAGGAGAATCTTCTTCAGACTCTTCACCAGCTATCTCCTCTGTTGCTGTATCAGTAGGTGTGTCATCCAATCCAGATTTCTTCTCTATTACTCTTCCACTTGGCAATTCCTTTCCACTTCTCAATGTTATGGCTTTGCAGTACTCCTTAGGATTAGATTCAGGATGTCCAGGTAAAACCTCTTTTTCATTGCTTCTTGAGGATGAAGCCACCTGAGCAATCTGATTTTTCAGTCCTTTTACATGCGTCGCCAGTCCTTCAAACTTGGAGTTCAGATCATTGTAACAAGCTTTCATCTCAGCTATCTCTTTCTTTGTTCCCCCTTGTCCTTCCAACAGCTGCTTTAGCATGTTTTTCACTTTATCATCCTGAGGAGGTTGATTCGAATTGCCTTCCCTCTGCTGGAAGTTGATGAGCTGTGGTCTTGGCACATAGTTGTTGTTTGAAGGGGCTTGATTGCCAAAGTTTGAGTATCCTTTGGATTGGTTATTCGCTTGCCCTTGATAGCTCCCTTGGTTGCTGTAGTTGTTCCTCTGGAAGTTCCCTTGACCTTGTTGGTTGAAAGATCTATGTTGGAAGCTACTTTGTCCTTGCTGATTCGGTTGCTTGGACTGACAGCTCTGACCTTGATTCTGATACCCCTGTTCTTGCTGCTTCAGGATTGGTGGATAGACCTGGTCTTGTGGGTTCTCCACATTCTGGCTTCTACTGATAGCCTTCCTGATTTCCCACATAGCTGACTTCTTCAGGGTTTCCTTCCAAGGTCTCCATTGTAGGGTCTTGACAGCCTGGTTGGTAGGTATCTTGTTGATCCAGAAAGTGGACTTGTCTCTGGTTCAAGTGCAGAAACTTGTCCAGCCTATTAAGCTTTTCGTTGATATCCTTAAGCTTTTGATCTTCCAGTTTCACACCCCTAAATGACCTATCATAGTCCTCACTGTAGCATTGGTTACTTTGAGCTAAGTTCTCAATCAGCTGCTCTCCTTGGTCAACGTTTAAGTTAGCAAAACTTCCATAGCTTGCTGTGTCAAGAGCTATTCTGAACTTCTCATGAACTCCTCCATGAAAGATTCCCAGCAGTGCATCTTTCTCTACCCCATGATGAGGACATGCTCTGGTGTATCCCTACAGACGATCCCAGGCTTCATAAAATGAATGATTTGGTCCTTGTCGGAAGGTAGTGATGTCATTCCTGATTTTAGCTGTCTTTTGTTTGGGAAAGAATTTATTGGTGAATTCCTTGCACAAAGCCCATGTAGAGACCAATTCTGAAGGTACATTGTGTTCCCATTGAACAGCTCTGTCTCCCAAAGAGAATGGGAATAACATCATCTTAATTGCATCCTGAGGAAAGCCGTTTATCTTGACTGTCCTGCAGAGCCTCTCAAAATCATCAAGGTGATGAAGTGGGTTCTCAATAGGCAGACCATAGAACTTCGAGCCTTGCACCATGTAGATCAAACTCGTTTTGAGTTCGTAGTTGTTGTTGGCAACAATTAGTGTTGGAATGCCAAGACTTATGGTCCTTTCACCAGGCTCATCGAAAGCTCCAATGCGCTTGCGAGGAGCTCTCGCGTCAACTTGTGGAATAGGCAATGCGCCTAACCCACGACTTTGGTGTTCTTCTGGTTGGAAATGTTGAGCTTATCCTCTGTGATCCTCCATGTTTGGATTGGGATATTGTTCCAGTCTTTCTCTTAGAGTTCTCAAACGGTTTCCTCTCTCAAAGTGTCCTATCTCGTGAATCAGTGGTTGCAAGTTTTGTTGTTCTTTATTTCTCAAATTCATGAACCTGCAAAACAGAAAGATTCTCGAGTTTAAGTCAGCGACGAGAGGAATGTAGTAAATGTAACAATCTTAGTCTTCGAAAATTTCTTAAATCTATTGGCTAAATTGCTTCCCCGGCAACGGCGCCAAAAACTTGATAGAAATTTATTTATCTTCACGAGTTTCACTTGAGTATACCGAGAAGTATCTTCAAGAGTTTATCCGAGTTAGTGACTGCAAGTGCACAGTTTATGTCTCTCGTACTATAAACGGGATCGATCCTCAGGGAAGACTTATAACACAATAGATTTCAGGAATTCTTATCTGAGCTAAGAGGTTTAAAGTTTGATTGTGAATGAAACGATAAAAATTTAAACTAACTAAAGACAAAGTAAATAAAGTAGCGAATGAATTAAACTCAGAATATACTAATTAAGAAGGCAATTCAACCATGGATTAGGCATTAGAATGACTAAGGGTAAGATCAAGATATGAATCAAAATCATGAATGCGTAATTTGTATTTCCAGACAATGAGATTATAAATAGATTAGTACATTCCCATGTAGAAATCCCTATGCTTAGAACTAGATTTGATCAATTCCCATTGCAAACTCTAAAACTAAGCAAACATGAAGATTCATCTCAAATTTCATCAAATTCTCTAGACAACTACTTCCGCAGGCTAGAATCATAAGATTCAATAGTTAGACTATCCTATGAATTCAATATCCCTTCTCCAAGGGGTGAATTCGATGAACCCTAATTTGACTCTTCCAAGATCAACCTAGCATTAAACACATCTAATAATGATGGAATACACAATCCTATACCTAAGTATCATCTCATGATCTCAATTCCCCCTAATCATCTATCCTATCCATGACTGAATCTGAGGATCTACTCAGACATAATAGAAATTGCAGAGAAAACAATAAAAGATGAAGAAAACATAATTAGATTGCAGAGATTGAAAAAAATAAAAAATTCTTATTGAAATAAATCTAATTGTCTTAAGAAACACCATAGATTGTTGAAGGAAGACCTAGGGCTCTTGGCACTTTTTCTCTCTTGGTGGCTGAATAAAACGTGATCCCTAGGTTTTCCTTAAACAACCTATTTATAGGTTATAAAAACCTGATTTATTAAACTAAAACGACATAAAAAATGAGTTATTTACGAGGATCGATCTATCGGACGAAGGGATCGATCGATCCTGTAATCTGTCGTAGATATTTTGGGCTGGTAGATCGATCGATCTTGACGGATATTGATCGATCTAAACTGGTTCGATTGTTCTCTTCCTCCTATTGTCGGTCTTGGAGATTGACGCAGAATTTAGCAAATAGACGATCGATCGATCGCTTAATGCATGATCGGTCGATCTCTTCACTTGAAATGGTCATGCAAGTTTGATCAACATTTGAGCTCTTTCCTCCAAGTGACACGTTCTGATCATTCTCGCATCGTTGCAAGAGCTACCGGTGTCTTCATAAACTCCGAAAAACGTTCCTAACTTGCTTTGTAACTTCTTAAAAACCGGAAATGAAAAACATCCTAGAATTCTAATGCATATGAGCCTAAATGTGTCCTAAAATGTGAAATCTAATGTAACTCATGCAAGTTATGTACAAAATGATCTATTAAAACTGCCAAAATATGGGTTTATCATTTATCTAACCTTCGTTGATAAAGATAATCGTAGGTGTATTTTGTATGTGGAAGCTTTGGCTATCATGGATGAAAACGAGCAAGCTTTGAAAGTGAGCAAAGGAATAAGCTAAAGAACAATATGAGTACACAAAAATGGATCAGAAACAAATGCTTCCCTGCAATGCTTGTAATTCAATCCAGTGATCATGTACTCCTGGTTTGAGTTGCTGACTTTAATTTAAAAGTCCGCCCCTCAAACCAGGAGTACAGGATCACTGGTTTGAGTGACAAGCGTTGCATGAAACGTTTTTCTGATGCATTTTGGTTTGTGATTTTATTTTATTTAGACGTTTTTTAGTGTGATTTGATTTTGTATAACTTTATAAAAGTGATTTTTCATTATGTAATACTAGTAGTTTATGAAAATTTTCAAAAAAATTATACAATTGGTAACATATAAAAAGGAAAACGGCAATTAGATTGACAAAAACCAATTGAGGATGAGACCTCATTGAAGATCTACTTAATTGGTAGAATTGGTAAAACTAGTAAAATTGATAATTTTAAAATAAATGTAATCAACAAATATAGACAAATTGACATTTCATTATAAACAACTCAAATAATGTCAAAAACATATATTAAAGTATAACAAAAAAAATTATAAACAATTGGTTTAAAGTATACAAGAATATAGACAATAATATCCTAATACTTTATGTCTTTTTATAAAAAATAGTGAAGCTATGTTGAAAAAAGTTTTCTAAATCTAGTTTCAGAAAAATAAATGCATAAAACACTTTTAGTTCTATGTTAATGAATTTTAGGCAACTGTAAAACTATAAAAACAAAATTTTTAGTTAAGTAAAACTAATTAATATTAAAACTCATAAAAGTACAACAATTTACAGTTTTAGTAAAACTAATATATTCAGTATATTATGTTAAACTTTTTTGGTGCCTCTCTCAACTTTTTTGGCGCCTTTACACATAGTTTTTGGCGGGCCTTTTCATTTTTTTTGCTTTTCGCTCCATGCCTCTTTTCTTCTCTCCAAACTTCGATATTATCGAACCCATCGAACCCTCCTTTAAGTCCTTCCTTCACTCCAAACTTCTTTTCTCTCCTTTCGCACCTCTTTCTTTCAAAACTTTGAACTTTGATCTTCTCTCTCATTCTATCATACTATGGACCCTAGCTACGAAGATGAGAAGAGGTGGAGGAAGCATTATGAATTGTTGTACAATATGGCCGATAGTGACGATTGGATACCGAAAGTTTGTCCATGTGGTGGACAAATCGTCGTCGTCGATATAACTGAAACCGAATCCGGTCCTAGAAAGAACTAATTTATCTGCAATAAGTTTGAGGTTAGAATCTTTGTCTTTTAGAAAATTATTAATGCTTTATAACTCATATATTCCAATATTTCTAGGATGATGAATCACATCGTAAAAAAGATTGGTTTGATGGTGTTGAACAAGAGATCGATAAACTAAACAAGGAGGTTGATTCCCAAAAATCGAAGATTAGAAGATTGGAACAAGTGTTTAAGGAGATTAAAACCTTAAATGAAAAGATGCAGTAGTAAAAAAATATTGTATTTTGCTTTCAATAAACTACAATGTAGCTCTTTTGAGCATTTAAACCTTATATTTACTTTTATTTGTGTTTGCTCAGTTATATTTTTTTTTGGATTAAACTATTGTAGTTGTACTAAGTTCTACTTCTTTTAAGATAAATTAGAATTATTACTTTTTGTAAAACCACAGTAAATAAGGATCGTTCATTCAATCAGGATCGTCCATTAATTCCTGCAACAAACTACAAACAGTTATTCCTAAGTTTTATCTGATACTTTTTCTTAGTTTTACTTTCTTTTAACTAGTTTTACCAGTTTTACGTAAACAACACATTATATCATATAGTTTTACCTAGTTTTACCTAGTTTTACCAGTTTTACTAAGTTATACATATTATCATATAGTTTTACTTAGTTTTATCAGTTCTACGTAATCAACATAGTTTTACCAAGTTATACATATATATCATATAGTTTTACCTAGTTTTACCAGTTTTATGTAACAAACATAGTTTTACCTACTTATATATATTATATAGGTTTACCTAGTTTTACGAGTTCTACGTAAACAATACATAGTTTTACCTCCATAGAGTTGCTATGGGTGCGGTTGTTGCACGCTCTGTTTATCTTCTTCTTCCTCTTTTCCATACATGATTTGTTCCCCTTTTTCTCTTTTCGGACCCACATTCTTTCCTTCTTCGGATTCGTCGGACCATCGAGATGATCGAGTAGAACTGAGTCGAATTCGGATCAAGAAAGAAGAGCTCTTCGGAAACTGAGAGGAAAAGCAGGAGAGTCGGGACGAGAAGATCTCCATTTTTTCCGTCGACAAGAGAAAGATTTTTTTTTTTAATTTTTTTTTTTTTTATACTTTTTATGATCTGGTGGGTAATCTACCAAACTTGGATGGGTGGATAGAATCCAGGTTTAACTTGTAAATATATAAAACTTAAATGGGTTTTAAGTTATTTACTATATTTTTTGATTAAAAAATAATTCAAGACATTTCAAAAATCATTTTTAGATTTAGGGATATGATAACGCCTCCAACCCAAATCACCATTTACAAACAGTTTAGTGAAATTCGACTCCCGAAGCTTGAGAATAAGGAAAGGAACTCGAGTTCCGAAATGGAGTCGGATGATCCGAAACTCCCAGAACAAGAGATTCAGCCTCCCAACACGACGATCCAGCAGCAGCCTTTGTTATCGGAGCGTTTATTGATCCCTACTCTTCTCGCAGGTTTCAACATTTCCACTCTTCTTTGGAGCTATTCGTTGTCTCTTTTTTCAAATATAGCCTTTGAGAGTATGAAAATGATATGATCGCTCTATTGTATTAGAGGATCCATTATCATATATTAGTATTGTTGCTCTTGCTGCTGCAGAAACTATCGAAAATGGCTATAGTTGGTCATGAGATTTTCCTCGAATTTTCTATAAGAGTAAAAAGCAAGCAGAGCATCGTTGCTTGTAGGTACCAACATCATTACACAGTTTTAAGAGCCCTTTGATCAATTATTTATAGTTCTGAACTGTGTCTAAGATTTTTCCTTTGACAAAAAAAACTTGTGGTGGGTGGATAAAAATCTCAACTTTATGCTATCTTTTTGGAGGGCTTTGAGGACAGTAATATCTGAATTTTCTATTCCTTAGGATTTGGGGATAATACAGTGTTGGAAAGTGCAAAAAATTTAGCGTAAGAATTATCTGAGATTTTTGGATTAGACTCTCAGCTTTATGCTATCTTGTGAGGGATTAAGAAAGAGTACATAACCTCTGAGTTGCTTAGGGATTTGAGGATCATAGAGTGATCTGAGATTTTGAATTTTTCGAATGCAGGAGTAGCTGGAGGAGGAGCTGGATTACTATCAAAACATAGGAAAGCTCATCCCAATATACCAACTACGTATGCTACTAATTTCGCCATCGTTGCTGCTTGCTATTGCGGTAAGTAATAAACTCTCTGCATTGACTATGACAAGTATCTTAGACTCGTTGTTTTCTCCCATTTGTTTCTAGAAGAAGTGAGATTGTGACATCACAAATCTTTTTCTTTTTCACAGGGGCTCGTGAATTGGTGAGAGTAACTAGAAAATCAGAAGACAACGATTTAATGAATTCAGCCATCGGTGGTCTTTTCAGTGGTTCTTTATTAGGAAGACTTCAAGGTTTGTTATCTGTTTGATGTCTTTGTCTTAGTCTTTGTCTGCTGTCTTGTCTAATCTTGATTAAACTCTGAACAATTGGTTGTCATAATCTGTGAGTGTTACTCTCATCTGTACCAGCCTGACCAAACAACAACTTTTTTTACTCTGACATCACAGCTTAATACCTATGCCAATGAACTATTATTCCATTTTTGTTGTGAATTACAATCTTTGAGCCTTTTTTATTGAGCGTGGAAATAACATTATAGGACATTCACGATGTTTGCAGGAGGACCTCGTGGTGCATTTCGATACTCTATAGCTTTTGCCACTTTTGGCACAGCATTTGATTATGCTAGCCTTAGAGCAAAACCTCTGTTAGAGAGAGTGCGTAACATCGATTCAATCACGTTACCTGTGTGGTTTCCTATACAAATCCTGGACGAAGAAGCCCTTGCTAAAAAGAAAGCTGAGGAGCAGAAACTCTTCCCAAGATTGAACAAAGAAGAATCTTGACATCCAATAAAATCCGGTTTTTAGATCTTATATTTCGAAAAGCCGTTTCAGCGTCCGGTCTGGAATTTTAGTTATTTCGTGAACGTAATTTCGGGATTTAGATTTGACTTTAAAGAGGAATTTTTTTACCCTGTTGTAAAATCTTGAGTGGTAGTTGTTTGGTGACCTACAAGGTGCTTTAAATATAGATGACTGATCTGATTAGTTCTCGATTTGGTTTTTTGGTTTTTGGGTGTTGAATTTACGGTCGCTATATTCAATAGTTCTGCAATACCGCCCTTTTTGGACCAATCGATTAATAAAATTTTGGGTGGAATATGTCATGCTCTCCAAATAAGATAACGAAAGATGGAAATCTTAAAATTTATAAAACTGAATTTTGAGACAAAGTTTTGATCGAGGTTTAAAAAACTAATCGAACAAACACTAGTTCAAAGACATGAGTAATGTGAACTCTCATATTTTTATTGAACAACGATCATGGCTTTAAATAGCTTTTACATGAAAACAGAACAAATCAAAATTACAGAAAACAGAGTGCAAGTGCACAACAACTTTGACCAGTTGTTCCGTTAAACAAAGAAACCAACAACTAAACAAATGATTTATTCAAATTCAACAATCTCTCCCTTAAGCTAAGCCATCTCCCTTAGCTTAGTTCTGCATATTCTGCAACTCCCAATAAGCGGCAAAGCTTCACGAACTGCTCCAACTTCAATGGTTTAGTGAATAAGTCTGCAATTTGTTATTCGGTTGAAACTAAGCTTAGCTTAACCTCTCCATCATTGACCAAATCCCTTAAGTAGTGAATTTTCACTTCAATATGCTTACTATTGCCGTGAAACACATGATATGTGGAAAGTTGAACCGCTGAACTGTTATCACACAATCTAGTTGTTCATCTTCTTCACAACCAATCTTCTCCAAAATTCTTCTGAGCCACATGCACTGACATGCACAAGAACACACAGCAATATATTCCGCCTCTGTATTGTTAGAATGAGAGATTAAGATTCACCATTGGAGAATAGAAAGAGTTTTAGAGAAAAGAGAATGAAAGAAAAAATTAATTACTGATAATGAAAGAATAATACTTCTTGCTTACAAATGAGGAGTACAAATGTTTATATAGAGAGTTTACAATCCTTGTGTCCAAACACTCCTCCTAGGCGCCTACTTAAAGTGTTTTGGCTACAAGTTTATAAGCTCCTTCATACTCTCCCTTTGGTTTAGAGTATTTACTCTCTTATTCTTTCTAACACTTCATACTCTATCTTTGTTTTAGAATATTTTCTTCATTTCAACAGTCCCCCTCAAATTTAAGCATGGGTGAATGGTTGAACTTGCAAAGATGAAGAGACTTTCCTCCTTTTTCCTCTTTACTCCCTTTCAAGCTTGATTTTTAATGTTCATGGAAACCAAGCTTGAAACATTAAAGAACTTCCTCATTAAAAACCTTAGTATGGAAAACCCTTTTGCGACAAAACCAATACTAAGGAAAAAAGAGTGAAGTCTTCTTAGCTTAGGGATTGACCATTGAATCTATGAGTTTTAAATCCACATAAAGAGCTCCATAGACTCTTGATCAAGTCCTTGTTGATTATCCCTTGTGAATGGCGGTTTTGAAGCTTTTTCTAAGTCTGGTTCATTTCTCCCCTTTTCTTTTGACTTTTTGTCTTTGAGAGGTGATTTTGATCCAAGCCTTCAATTTAAACATGTTTCACATACACATATACATGCATGTATCAATTCTCACAAAATAAACCAATGCATTATAACGTAAGAATGATTTTAACTTCCCTTTGTTGGAACAATATATTAATAAGCATGTGGACTTATAATATATAGTTAAAATGTGAATGAGAATTTGCTTAGGGGAGATCAAAGATTTTTTGTAACTTACAAATTTTGGTATTAAAAACCAAATAAATTTGACCATTAAATCTACTTGACCACCAAGCTATTCTTCTCCTATAAATAGCAAACTACCTAGAAGGGAAAAATCATCCATTAATTCTAAAAGCAAGAAAACACCATTAGACACATTTTAGATATTCTTTGAGAAGTTTCTAAGTGTTGAAGCTCTCTTGAAATATCTTCTTGGTTGTTGGTGTTAGGTGCTAGTAGCTAAGTAATTCACAAGGTTTAACAGGTTCCTTTATTCTCCCTTTTCTACTTTTATCTTTCAAAAGTAGATTCTTGTTCTTGAGTATATAGTAGATAATTAGCTCGTAGATTCAAACATGAATGAAGCATGTTTGTCTTAATATTTGATTGTATCCTGGAATTCAAAGAATGCATGTAAACCGTCTCATTGCGGGCATTTTATTGAGTTAAGGAAAGGGATCATCCCGCCTCCAAATGGTTTTTTGTTCTTATGATTCTAAAAACAAAATTCATGTTTATGTTCTTATTAAGTTGTTAATATCAAAATGATTGTCTTGAATTCATGCTTTGATAATATTACACTAATAATCATGTTCATTAGATTAATTCTTGGTCAAAGAATAATATTAAATAGTGTCTAATATGGTCTTGCTATTTAATTATATAATTTAATATTGCTGAATTATGTAAATGTAATAATTATTTTGCTGAAATAAATTATGATTACATAAATGTCAATATTAATGTTTATACATATATGTAAGCATATATATTAAAATATATATTTATATGTGAGTTTAATAATTTATTTTAATTTAAAAATTAATTGTATTGCAAATTGATATTTCTCAAATCCGGTTTTATAAGGTTCTACAATCATAACTCAATAAAAATTCACTTTTTAAACAGATTTGTTGTGTGAAAAATCGAATTTGCAAAATCAGTGTAACTATTTTGAATGTTAAAAATAATAATAAATATATATATATATATATATATATATATATCAGTCTCAAGATTTCGTTACCGGATCGATCGACTCGGGTCTCAGAACAATCGATTTTTATCGGTCGATTGAGAGAAATCAAACATATTGAACTCCGAAATCGGTACCGCGGGTCAAGCGACCGATCGATCGCCAGCCGATTGATCGATCTCGTAAGATCGATCCTGTTAACCGAAAAAATATATATATATAAACCAATTAAAGACCAATTAATTTTTTTGGCAAACGTTTTTTCAAACTAAATATTAGTGGTCTAATACCATTTAATTTATTGGTCAAATGTTCTTTATTTCAATACATAAAATATTGAAATATTAATGGTAAAACATCATTAAAAATTAATAAATCTTGGTAAAACGTTATTTAAAATCAATTAATTTTTGCAATTAATTGGTAATTTTTTTAAGAACCGATTAATTTTTGTATAGCGTTATTAATTATTAATAAATTTCTCCAGACGTTTTAAGCGAATTTGCGATTTGGTTTTAAGTTTTTAAAACAAACGCTTAAATCGCTAAAAATAATTAGCGATCGTGATTTAAAACGTATATAATAACATATATGTTAATAAATATGTGTTAGTGTTTTTTGTTATGAAAACATAATTAAGATAAATCACCGTAATGATCTTTTGATTTTATACGATTTAATCATATAAATATAATTTGCTCAATTCAACAATAATTCAAATAGTAATTGGTGATATTACTTTGTTATTGTGCATTGTTAATCTATAAAATATTTTTTACTTAGTCTGATACTTGTTGAATTTTTCAAAAAAATTTCAGTAGTAATTAATTTATTTTTCTACGATTTATTGTTGTACTCATTAATATGATTTTTGTTTCATTCTAAGCATAGAAAAAACCTGTTTAAAACGTTAGCAAAAATCACACTTTGATTTCTGTGCTAGAATTTAATATTTTAGAGATTTAATAGTATTCTGGAAATTAACTGGATGATTATGCAAATTATCTAAATAATTTAAATAGCTTCATCCTGCCTTTGTATTAAATTAAATTGTTATTTTCTGAATTTAATAATTCGAGAAATTAAAATTTAATTATTATGGAGGTGCTATTGGTTACGAGTCTAGTGAGTCGACACATCAAATTCAGTTTGATAGTGGTCTGGCACATATGATTGTGCCAAATTTTGATGTATATCAGAGTGTCATGTGAGTGCCTAGTGCTATAAGCATAGGACTAATGATTGACAAAATTGATGGAGCTCAATTCATTATATGACATGAGAAGATTTATATCTCATTGACCATGCTGAAATTGGAGAAGTAACTCAAGGAGCATAGCATATAATAAACCTCTGGGTTTAATTCATACTTATTTGTGTGATTTATTTATCTATTAGAGGAGGTAAAAAGTATTTTGTGACTTTCATTGATGATAGTACAAAATATTGCTATATTTACTTGTTACAAAGTAAAAATGAGGCTTTGGATAAATTCAAGTAATATAAGTTGGAAGTTGAAAATCAACTCGGAAAAACTATAAAAATAGTTCGGAGTGATAGAGGTGGAGAATATGAAGGACAGTTCGATGCATTTTGTAGATGACATCATTCATCAAACAACTACTCCTTACTCACCATAATCAAATGAAATTGCAGAACCCAAAAATCGAACTTTAAAAGAAATGATGAATGCAATGATGCAAGAATCAGACGTAACCCAGAACATGTGGAGGGGAAGCTTTAATGACTTCGAAACAAACAGTGCTGGCTAGGTCAACAATGAAATCTGAGTTCATTGCGTTGGACAAAGCAGCAGAAAAAGTAGAGCATCTTCGAAATTTTCTGGAAGATATTCGATGTGGAAAAAACCAGTGTCATCAATTCGGATACACTGTGATAACCAATCGGCTATAGCTCGTGCTAACAATAATTTGTACAATGGCAAGTCACGTCACATACGTAGACGACATAAGACCATTAGACAATTGATCTCAAATGGTGTAATTTCGTTAGATTACATCAAATCAGCTGATAACTTAGCAGATCCTTTTACGAAAGGTCTGACCCGAGATCAAGTATTGAAATCATCAATAGGAATGGGTTTAAAGCCTTTGATTTAACAATGAAATTTGGCGGTAACCCCACCTATACTTTCTAGGTTCAAAGGGACAACTAAGTCAAATTAAGTCTAAGAAAACACTGTGAAACTTATATTTCTACCCAGTTCCTAATAATGATAAACAGTGTTGTCTGCAAATTTGAGGATAAGCGTAAGCTTTTAATGATTTCATCATATTTATTTCAAGGAAGTAAAGCAGAATACTTCGAAATAGAATACGAGAATCACCTGTTGAGTGTGAAATGGGGCCGTTTCTAGGAGAATACGGGAAGGATGTATTCTCCAAGTTCACTCAAGAAATACCAGGCATGTTCAAGGCCAAAATGAACACAACGAGAGAGCGAAAGTTCTACTAGAAAATATAATTGTGTTATATCTATTGTTTCAGTTTACGCTAGAAATTCGGATGGTTCAAGACATCGTGTTCACCAACTGGGCTTGTAAACACGATAGATTATAACAGTGAATTGTTCAACGCTGAAATGCAACCTTTTCATATACAGTTATTTTTCGCATATACTCAATAAAGTCTTTTTCAGCTTAAATCTATCCTAAAAAGGTTTTCAAAACATCCTCAGTGTTTTAGAGTCAATTCTATTCATGTGGGGGATTGTTTGAACAATATATAAATAAGCATGTGAACTCATAATATATATAGTTAAAATGTGAATGAGAATTTGCTTAGGGGAGGTCCAAGATTTTTTGTAACTTACAAATTTTGGTATTAAAAACCAAATAAATTTGGCCATTAAATCTACTTGATCACCAAGCTATTCTTCTCCTATAAATAGCAAGCTACCTAGAAGGGAAAAATCATTCATTCATTTTAAAAGCAAGAAAACACCATTAGACACATTTTAGATATTCTTTGAGAAGTTTTTAAGTGTTGAAGCTCTCTTGAAATATCTTCTTGGTTGTTGCTGTTAGGTGCTAGTAGCTAAGGAATTCACAAGGTTTAACAGGTTCCTTCATTCTCCCTCTTCTACTTTTATCTTTCAAAAGTAGATTCTTGTTCTTGAGTATATAGTAGATAATTAGCTCGTAGATTCAAACATGAATGAAGCATGTTTGTCTTAATATTTGGTTGTATCCTGGAATTCAAAGAATGCATGTAAACCGTCTCATTGCGGGCATTTTATTGAGTTAAGGAAAGGGATCATCCCGCCTCCAAATGATTTTTTGTTCTTATGATTCTAAAAACAAAATTTATGTTTATGTTCTTATTAAGTTGTTAATATCAAAATGATTGTCTTGAATTCATGCTTTGATAATATTACACTAATAATCATGTTCATTAGATTAATTCTTGATCAAAGAATAATATTAAATAGTGTTTAATATGGTCTTCCTATTTAATTATATAATTTAATATTGCTGAATTATGTAAATGCAATAATTATTTTTCTGAAATAAATTATGATTACATAAATGTCAATATTAATGTTTATACATATATGTATGCATATACATTAAAATATATATTTATATGTGAGTTTAATAATTTATTTTAATTCAAAAATTAATTATATTGCAAATTGATATTTCTCAAATCCGGTTTTATAAGGTTCTACACCCTTTTATAAGAGTGGATGGCAGTTTGGATGATATGATCTAGATCAGTCTGGTTCTCTAAGAACTTCACATTAAAGTCTTTGGATTTATCATGATCACATGGTTCTCTCTGGATTTGGTGTGATCCTGACGGAGCCAGGAACACGTTCCAGGTTCGACCGACAGGCGTGTTCGGAAAGGACTCGAGGTTCGGATGCGGAATGTAGTCGGATAAGGCGGTAAGTGGGATGTCCGTGACGGGACGCGAGGGGAGCGTATGCGGAAGTGCACAGGACGCGGAGCGATCGCGAGCGGTACGGTATCGTCACTCGATGTTCGATAGTCGTTCGTTCGGATATCCATCTCGATCGTCCGTTTGGAAGGCCGATAGGGGATCGGTCCGGTGGCGCGAATAAGCTCAGGGCAGCGATACGTGAGCTTAGCGGTACGATGCGGCGACGGGTGAAAGCTCGTTCTGAACGAGCCGATAACTCGCGATAGTGGTCTCGATAGCGGATCGATGATAGCACGATACCTTGGTACGGCGGCACGACGACTGGGCGACAGGTTCTGCGTGCTGAAGCGATCCGATAGCGGATGACAGAACACACGAATGGATTGAAGAGACTGCGATTGCTAGACGACGAAGGGGGCGATAATGTTGGGTCGATGCGATAGTTTGATAAGGGAAAGCGAATGCGAAGAGGAAGAATGCGAAGGCGAATGGTCAAGGACAGGATATGACACACCTATCCTTGAACCTGAATTCGAATGGACACTTAGATATGACACACTAAGGTATTCGAATGAAGGGATCAAACACTTGAAACAATTCACAAAGAAAGTTTTTCTTCAAAATGTTCGATGATCTTACAAGAGACGCGGCCTTACCCTTTTAAAGAACAAGGGAAGTCGCGGGCACAATTTCAGAGACATCTTGCATGGAATTTACAGGTCAAAGCCATGCATGAAGTACATTCGAATTTGAATAACATTGTTGGACTCATTGTGGGCCTGATCATGAAGTTCACACATAAGCTAAAAGCCTTAGGCATTCGGACCCTTAAGACCTAATCTAAGCCTCATCAAAACCTTAGATAGTAAAACCCAATGGCAAAAAACTATCTAAGGGAAAAGAGTACTCATATTAAATCTCTTCCCGAAAACCTAATTCAGTTAGCTTGGGAACCAAGCAACTCGTACCTTGTGATGCAAGGCTGAGCCAAGTAGTTCTTCACGGCCTGTTGTAGTGCTTTGGCACGAGCCCGGGTCATGGGACCTTTAGGCATGACCATTGATTCGACTGGTTGATCCTTAAACGTTCGCGACACATCAGTTTGGTCGAGGGCTCCTTCACTCACGGTCGGTGGGTTGGTCTCAAGCTTGTCCTGAACCTCATGTAGCAGTTTGCCTTCTTGGTCGTCCGTATGGCCCGCTCCTTTGTTTGGTTCCTTATACGATGTCACATCATCCCCTCCCTCTAAGAAAGGATTTGTCCTCAAATCCGGCTCATCTGCACAATAAGGAATTAAATCAGATACATTAAAACTAGAGCTAACCGCATACTTACCTTGGAGGTCCAGCTCATAAGCATTGTCGTTTATACGGTTGAGGACATTAAAAGGTCCGTCAACCCGGGGCATGAGCTTAGATTTCCTTTCTGTTGGAAACCTGTCTTTGCGTAAGTAAACCCAAACTTGATCTCCAGGTTTGAAAACAACATGTTTCTTATGTCTGTTTTTGAACTTAGCATATTGCTGAGTCTTGGCCTCTATGTTGTGTTTTGCTTTTTCATGAAGCTTTTTGATCGTTTTGGCCTTCTGTTCTCCATCCTGGCTTTCTCTTTTACTTATGGGCAAAGGAATCAAATCCAAAGGGGTTAAAGGGTTAAATCTGTAAACCAATTGAAAAGGAGAAAACCTGGTAGCTGAGTGTGGAGCATGATTGTATGCGAATTCTAAGTAGGGTAAATGCTCTTCCCAGGTCCTAATGTTCTTTCCTACAAATGATCTCAACAACGACCATAGAGTCTGATTGACAACCTCCGTTTGGCCATCACTTTCAGGGTGGCAAGTGGTGGAAAAACAAAGCTTAGTACCTAGCCTAGCCCAGAGAGTCTTCCAAAAATGGCTAAGAAACTTAGTATCTTTATCAGATACTATACTCTTAGGCACACCATGCATTCTAACCACCTCTTTAAAAAAAAAGACTAGCTACATGGGAAGCATCATCAGTCTTATGGCAGGGAATAAAATGCGACATTTTAGAAAATCTATCTACCACCACATAAATAGAATCCTTTCCATTTCTAGTTCTAGGAAGACCTAAAACAAAATCCATAGACACATGCTCCCAAGGATGTCTAGGAATGGGAAGTGGTTGATACAAACCGTGCGGTTGGATAGTAGCTTTGGCTTGCTTGCAGATGGGACATCGGTTACAAATCCGTTCCACGTCCTTCTTCAGTTGTGGCCATTGAAAGTGTTCCCGTACAATAGCCAAAGTTTTGGTTATTCCAAAATGGCCCATGAGACCCCCAGCATGAGCTTCCCTTACAAATATTTCTCGGTGAGAACACCTTGGTACACAAAGACGGTTCTCATAAAATAGGAAGCCTTCTTGTTAATAGTATGATCCTGTAGAAATCTTAGAACATGACTTATAGATCTCTCCATAGTCCGGGTCAGTCTCATACAAGTTTTTAATATTTTCAAATCCAAGAACCTTAACTTCTAAGGTGGATAAGAGTGCATACCGTCTAGACAAGGCGTCGGCAACAACATTATCTTTGCCTTGCTTGTATTTGATGATATAAGGGAATGTTTCTATGTACTCAATCCATTTGGCGTGTCGTTTGTTTAACTTTTGTTGGCCCTTTAGATGTTTTAAGGACTCGTGGTCAGTATGGATGACAAACTCCTTGGGCCACAGATAGTGTTGCCATGTCTTAAGCGCACGCACAAGAGCATGAAGCTCCTTATCATATGTTGGGTAGTTAAGGGTAGCTCCTCCCAACTTCTCACTAAAGTAAGCTATGGGGCGCCTTTCCTGCATTAGCACAGCTCCTATGCCTACCCCTTAGGCATCGCATTCTATTTCGAAAGTGTTAGAAAAGTTTGGTAAAGAAAGTAAGGGAGCATGTGTTAACTTATCCTTTAGCCTTTGGAACGCTTCTTTTTGTTCAGGACCCCATTTAAACCCTACTTCCTTTTTGATAACTTCAGTAAGGGGCGCGGCCAGGATGCTAAAATCTTTGACAAATCTTCTATAAAAACCGGCAAGGCCATGGAAACTTCTGACTTCTCCCACGATCTTAGGTGTTGGCCATTCCTTAATGGCTTTAACCTTATCTTCATCAACCCTGACTCCTTCTGCACTTACAATAAATCCTAAAAACACAACATGGTCGGAGCAAAAGGTGCATTTTTCAAGGTTAGCAAATAACCGCTCTTTCCTTAAGACATCTAGCACCAACTGAACATGCTTGACGTGATCCTCAAGGCACTTGCTATATATCAATATATCATCGAAGTATACTACCACAAATTGTCCTATATATTCTCTAAGAACATGATTCATGAGTCTCATGAATGTGCTAGGAGCATTAGTCAAGCCAAAAGGCATGACAAGCCATTCATAAAGTCCATGTTTTGTTTTGAAAGCGGTTTTCCACTCATCTTCTTCTTTCATTCTTATTTGATGATACCTGCTTCTAAGGTCAATTTTAGAGAATAATCTAGAGCCATACAACTCATCTAACATATCATCAAGCCTGGGAATTGGATGCCTATACCTGACCGTAATATTGTTGATTGCCCGACAATCAACACACATTCGGTACTTACCATCCTTCTTTGGGACTAATAGGACTGGCACTGCGCATGGGCTGAGGCTCTCTCGGATATGTCCCTTCTTGAGCAGCTCTTCAACTTGGTTCTGTATCTCCTTAGTTTCCAGGGGGTTAGTCCTATATGCGGGTCGATTTGGTAAGGCAGCTCCCGGCACTAGATCGATTTGGTGTTCTATTCCACGCACAGGAGGTAGACCAGGTGGACAATCTTCAGGGAACACGTCCTGGTACCTTTTAAGCAAATCAGAAATTTTGCTCGGCATAGCCGGTAGTGGATTAGCAGAGTGGAGGCAAGCCTCCTGATAATATAGTAAAAGAATTGGTCGCTCTTGGTCCAACCCCTTATAAACCTTGCTAGCTTTTATAAAGAAATTGGTCTTTCCTTTAGTTACCTTTGGATTAGACTCGTTCTTCCTCTGTTGCTTAAGATAGAGCTGATCCTTGTATACCTCTTGGGGTGTCATGGGAATGAGGATGACCTTCTTGTTCTGATGGGTAAAGTGATGTTTGTTAGTATATCCATCATGAATCACCTTGCGGTCTGATTGCCAGGGTCGGCCTAGTAGTATGTGACCGGCTTCCATGGGAAGGATATCACATAAAACTTCATCTTTATAGCTTCCAATTTCCAAAGGTACTTTGACTTGGTGAGTAACACGAAGTTCCCCAGCTTCGGTAAGCCATTGAAGTGGGTATGGACGCGGATGCTTAAGCGGTTCTAACTCCAGTTTCTGAACCATGC
This sequence comes from Streptanthus diversifolius, assembly GCA_039880935.1. Lineage (NCBI taxonomy): Eukaryota > Viridiplantae > Streptophyta > Magnoliopsida > Brassicales > Brassicaceae > Streptanthus > Streptanthus diversifolius. The sequence continues at coordinate 7,684,918 of JAXGFM010000005.1, forward strand.
TTTCGCTTGCCACATTAGTGCAGCTTCCCCCATCAATGATAAGGCTGCAAACCTTTCCTTTCACCAGGCACCGGGAGTGAAATAGGTTCTCCCGTTGGTCCGGCTCCTTTGGTCTTGTTTGCATGTTCAAGGAGCGCCTAGTGACCATGAGTTTCCCTTGTACAGATGACTCCTCAATCTCATCCCAAGTTTGGTCGTACACTGGGTCCTCCTCCTCGGCTTCATCTTCAGTTTGGATGTCTCCATTATCCAATACAACCATGATCTTCTTGTTTACGCACTCATTGGTGTAATGGCCAAGACCTTGGCACTTAAAGCATTTTACATCCCTGGCGCGGGCAGTCTTGTTCAGGACTTTGCCATTTGTTGGATTGCTTGTATCAGTTTTGAACGGACTAGGCCGAGTTTCATTTGTCCGGGGTGCTTGGTAGTTGCGTGGATGAAATGACTTTGGATTATAAGGTCCTGCTCCATGCACCGGTTTATTAACGGGCCTCCTCTTCAGCTGCTGCTCTATGAGAATTTTCTTATGTAGAAGCTCTTCAAGCTCCACATAGTGTTGTAGCTCCAACCGATCTTGGATGTCTCGGTTCAATCCTCCTAAAAACCTTGACATGGTGGCTTCCCTATCCTCAGTAACTCCGGCCCTTATGAGAAGGGTTTCAATTTCTTGAAAATATTCTTCAACTCCTCGGTTCCCTTGGCTTAATTGTCTTAGCCTAAGGTGAAGGTCCCGGTAGAAATGGGATGGGACAAACCTTCTTCTCATGATGTGCTTAAGTTCTTGCCAAGTGTTGATGGGTGATTCTCCGTTTCTTCTTCTAGATATGACCGTTTGGTCCCACCAGCTCAGAGCGTAGTCATAAAATTCTGTGATGGCGACCTTGACTTTGCTAGACTCGGAGAAGTATTGGCGGGCAAAAACAAGCTCCATCTTCTGTTCCCACTCAAGGAAGGCAGTAGGGTCGTTCGTTCGGATATCCGTCTCGATCGTCCGTTTGGAAGGCCGATAGGGGATCAGTCCGGTGGCGCGAATAAGCTCGTTCGGTACGTACCAATACCGAGCGATAGTGACTCGATATCGGTAAGTCAGGGCAGCGATACGTGAGCTTAGCGGTACGATGCGGCGACGGGTGAAAGCTCGTTCTGAACGGGCCGATAACTCGCGATAGTGGTCTCGATAGCGGATCGATGATAGCACGATACCTTGGTACGGCGGCACGACGACTGGGTGACAGGTTCTGCATGCTGAAGCGATCCGATAGCGGATGACAGAACACACGAATGGATTGAAGAGACTGCGATTGCTAGACGACGAAGGGGGCGATAATGTTGGGTCGATGCGATAGTTTGATAAGGGAAAGCGAATGCGAAGAGGAAGAATGCGAAGGCGAATGGTCAAGGACAGGATATGACACACCTATCCTTGAACCTGAATTCGAATGGACACTTAGATATGACACACTAAGGTATTCGAATGAAGGGATCAAACACTTGAAACAATTCACAAGGAAAGTTTTTCTTCAAAATGTTCAATGATCTTACAAGAGACGCGGCCTTACCCTTTTAAAGAACAAGGGAAGTCGTGGGCACAATTTCAGAGACATCTTGCATGGAATTTACAGGTCAAAGCCATGCATGAAGTACATTCGAATTTGAATAACATTGTTGGACTCATTGTGGGCCTGATCATGAAGTTCACACATAAGCTAAAAGCCTTAGGCATTCGGACCCTTAAGACCTAATCTAAGCCTCATCAAAACCTTAGATAGTAAAACCCAATGGGAAAAAAACTATCTAAGGGAAAAGAGTACTCAGATTAAATCTCTTCCCGAAAACCTAATTCAGTTAGCTTGGGAACCAAGCAACTCGTACCTTGTGATGCAAGGCTGAGCCAAGTAGTTCTTCACGGCCTGTTGTAGTGCTTTGGCACGAGCCCGGGTCATGGGACCTTTAGGCATGACCATTGATTCGACTGGTTGATCCTTAAACGTTCGCGACACATCAGTTTGGTCGAGGGCTCCTTCACTCACGGTCGGTGGGTTGGTCTCAAGCTTGTCCTGAACCTCATGTAGCAGTTTGCCTTCTTGGTCGTCCGTATGGCCAGCTCCTTTGTTTGGTTCCTTATACGATGTCACATCAGGATTCATCATGATCACATGGTTATCTTCCCTTATATGTTTTGGGTTCCCTTTGACCAGCTTTATTTTGCTTAACTTTCTACTTTCAATAAGCCTAACTCAAGAGAATAAGATTGTAGAATTAAGCCTGAGTAGAGTGAGCACACTTGTCACCTAAAACACTCTCCCACCATGCTTCCACATATTGATGTAGGATAAGTCATGCTTATGACTGTTTTTCATCACTTCTTGATCTAAAACATCATAGAAACTCAAAAATAAAGATTAGTATTCTAGAACTTGAATAAGATCAAGTATGATATCAAGTATAATATCTAGCCAAATTCTTAACTTTATATCATAGAGTTACAGAACTTATCCTATATAGAACCTTTGATGATAGAATTTTGATGTCCTGAGGTAATTCATCACTTTCCACCAGCTTACTCACTCTTCATGAGATTTGGTAGCTTGATGGTCATTGGTTCTATCCTCAGTTGATTGCAGATGACTGACTGCTTCTTCAGCAGCTATTTGGATGACCTTATTCATGGCCTCTATGAATTAGGCTGAGCAACACACTTCTTGTGCTCACATGGTTTTGGCAAATTTGAAAGCCTTTGAATGCGCCAGACAACTCCTTGAATGTCCTTGTTTGTGCCTTGAAAGCCTTTTTATGCACCATACATCTCTTTGAATATCTTTTTTTGTGCCTTGAAAGCCCTTTGAATGCACCAGACATCTCCTTAAATGTCCTTTTTTGCGCCTTGAATGCTCATTTTCTTTGCCCCCCACAAGCTTGACACTAGGAATGAGATTCAAGTTTGGAAGAATGAGCTTTCATAGATTGTATGTCTTGAATTGTTTCCATATGTACTCTTTGACATCATCTCTTGGTCTTCTTTATCCTTTAAATATAAAGAAGAAGATTGTAAGTATGTGGTAGAATAGGAAATATCTTAAGAATTAAGAGATTTGAAGTATTGAAGAATAAAATGAAGATTAATAGAATTAATCCAGAATATGAAGAATATGAAGAATCAGAGATTTGGAGATTAAAAGCATAATATTTTAAGTATAATAGATGAGATTGATGAAGAATGATGAAGAATAATGGCGAATTATGATGAATGTCAACGTCATTTTTGGATTCAACTAGGTTCTAAATGCAATGCATAGTCTTACTAGGTTCTATTTCATCCTATGAACATTTATAGATGAGTAATTTAATCAATCATAGAATAAGTAAAATGTTTAGAGATAGCATTTGCAAATACTTTGATACTAAGTCTTTGTGAGTATTCCTTCTTTGTGAAAGGTGTATGTGCTCTGTTGATTTTCACTTCAAGTACACACCAAATGACACTTGACTCCATGGGAGAGCTGATTCATCAGTTTCCACCAGTCTTTCCTCTCCACTCCTTGTGGTGGCTGTTCTTGGTGGCAATCGGTTCTAACTCCTTCTCCATGTGTTATGTCATTTTTTAATTGCTTTGTTTTGCCTTTTGTTAGAAAATCCAGCTAAACATCAACTCCTATCTTTTAGCCTTTGAACCTTTTGAGTATAGGCAGATTCTAAACAAAAGATACTGAGTAAAAGATAGAATAATAGTTAAGAGTAACCAACTTTTTTTTAAAGACTGCCTAAGGACTTTTGGATTCAACATGCCTTCTTAAACTTATTGTTCTAAGTAAAAGACAAGGTTCTCTTCCCTTATGATCAATGCAATTCATGAAAAATGATTCAACTAGCTAAACTAGGTTAAAAATGTCTCTTCTTAACAATTTCTAAATACATGAACACAATCCAACAGAATTCATGATTTACTAACCACCTAGATATCAGATTTCATGTGGTTCTAACTCACACAACCATTAATGTAATCAACAAAATATAATTGGATAAGAGTTTAGAAATAGCCAGAATGCATAAGACTTTGATACTAGGTCTTTGCATTTGATTTTAGGAACTCTCTTTCATGATGCTTCCTTCAGGCGCCTCTGATGGTCAATCACTTTTAAACTTGAAGCCTAGAGCTTTCTTTGATCTACTCAGGACCTTCCTTCTTAGAAGTATAATCCTTCCTTCAAACATCTCTTCATTTTCATTTTACATGAATCTCTCCAAACATCTGTTTATAGGTGATCTGAGAGTTTATATGCTTCAACTTTTCATATTACAGCCTTGTGGAACCTAACCACCATTCTAACCACTTTACAGTCACTGGAAAACTTCTTCACCTCCTAACCAACTTGTTCCCAATCAGTTTTAGCTAGTACAATTGTCTAATCAATTAATTTCAACAGCTAAGCACTTGTTCTTGCATTTTCAAGTCGCCACATCTAGCTTTTGAACTTGGCTTCTCCATTTTTTTAATAGCCAATTTTAGACAAGGTTTGATACTAAGAGTGTTTGTTGGACTGTTCTTAAGGCCTTAACAGCTTTTTTTAACTACTAACTGTCTAACTCCCTTGGTTTTAATAGTTTCTTTTAACTACTAACTGTCTAACTCCATTGGTTTTAACAACTTTTTTAACTCCAACATCTTGTAACGACCATAACTGTCTATAACTGATTCTTTACCAGAGTGTAATTGCCTTTTTAAATGACTTCTAACAGTTTCTAAACTGATTAAGAAACTTTTAACTAGCCTAAAATGTCACCAACAGTTCTATGTAACAGCCTAAAACCGCCACTAACAATATTGTTGTAACCGCTTTCTAACAGCCTTAACCACTTGTCCACTTGCTTCCAACAACCTCTAAACTGACTAACAACTTCTTAACCACTAAACAGAAACGTTTTAGTTCAGTAATAATCAGTTATAACAGCTGAGAAACAAGATTAACCTCCTTATAACCGTTTTTAAGAATTTTATATTTTGATTAGTTCACAAGAAAATGAATCTTGAAGCCTAAAACTTGTCAGATTGCAATGAAACTTCTATGAACCCTTAATAAGACTCTTATATAGCTTATTACCATCCAATATTCGAAAAATAATGAGAAGAGATAAGATTTTTATCACCAATACCCCAAAGGAGGCGAAATTGGACACTTCGAAGGAAAACGATCAAGAAAGCTTTAAAACTTGATTAGGGTAAGTGCGGACCTCTAAAAAAATAATATTTACTCATTAAGCTTTGAAATTTCTCGATTTGATGAAGATTTAAACAAGTTATGCTAGTTGCAAAGGAGGTGAACCCGATGATGCCGATCGCCACGCTTTCGAGGATAACTTTTGATTCTGATCACCAAATGAGATGAAACCGGTGCAGGGATGATCATAAACTCTTGCCTAATGATCCTTTGGATGGAAAGTGGAAGAAAACATCGTGATCTTGCCGTAATTGATGAAGAACCTCTGTGATCTTCTCGGCATGTCCCATTTGGAGGCTTGCATGATAAGATTGAAAACAACTTGTGATTTTGCGGATTATATGAATGATTCTTGCTCTGATAACATGTTATAATGAGAAATTTAGATTTAACATTGGAGAATAGAGAGAGTTTTAGAGAAAAGAGAATGAGAGAAATGATTAATTATTGACAATGATAGAATAATACTTCTTTCTTACAAATGAGAAGTACAAGTGTTTATATAGAGAGTTTACAATCCTTGTGTCCAAACACTCCTCCTAAGCGCCTACTTAAGGTGTTTGGCTACAGGTTTAGAAGCTCTTTCATACTATCCCTTTGGTTTAGAGTATTTACTCTCTTCTTCTTTTTAACACTTCATACTCTCTTTTTTTCTTAGAGTATCTACTTATTTTCTTCTTCATTTCAACATGTATTAGAAAGAGCTAACACCGGTTACTTCTTGGATGCGAAAGAGATCGCTCCTGAAGCCAATAAGAAGACAAACCCGGAAGTGCTCCTCCTGTCATCCAAGCTTCATGCGTAGTCACTATCCGTAGAGAAAATAAGATTTGTATTTCCCTCCTTCTTTTTGTAGTAGATCCCCATCTATGTTGTTCCCTTCAAATACCTCAAGATTTTTTTTTCAGCATCCCAATGTGATATTCTCAGACTTACTATGAACCTTCTAAGCAAGCTTACTCCATACAATAAGTCTGATCGTGTTAATGTGAGATACATGAGGCTTCCCAGTAGTTGTTTGAACACATACTCATCAAATTTTTTTCCATCTTCATCCTTGTGAAGCTTTGTGCCGGGAACAATGGGATTCTTCACTTCATCACAATCTTCCATGCCAAACAGCGTTAGAACTTCCCTAGCATATCTTCTTTGACAAATGAATATCTTGTCGTGGTTCTGTTTTATCTATAAACCGAGAAAATAATTCATTTTTCCCATATTTGTCATTTCGAACTCACGCATCATTGAGTTCTTAAACTCATTGCAGAACTATATGCTATTCCCGGTGAAAATAAAATCATCAACATACAAACTTATAATGATGAAATTGTCTCCCTCTGCCTAAGTGAAGAGTGTATGTTCACTCGAACATCTTTCAAAATTTTCTCTGAGAAAATAAGCTTCTATTCTGATGAACCATGCCCTTGGAGCTTGCTTCAATCCGTAGAGTGTTTTTCTTAATTTGTAAACCTTGTCTTTCTGTCCTTTAATCTCAAACCCTTCAGGCTTATCGACATAGACATCCTCATGGAGATCCCCATGTGAAAAGAGATTTTTCACATCTAGTTGAAACATTTCTCATTTTTAGTTAGCTACTACTGCCAAGATTGTGCGGATTTTATCAAGTCTACCCATGTGCGCAAACATTTCAGTGTAATCAATGCAATAGTTTTGTGCGTACCCCTTTGCCACAAGTCTTGCCTTGTGTTTCTCTACCTCTCCATCTTCATTCAATTTGGTTTTGTATTTCCATTTAACTCCAATGGAATTCATGCCTTTAGGTAGATTACTCAGCTCCCAAGTTTAATTCTTTTCTATAGATTCGATCTTTTTTTCCATTGTGTCACTCTAGACCTTCTGTCTCTTTGCTTCCACAAATCAAACTGGATCATGCTCAGTTGAAATCATCATCATTAGAAGCTCTGCATGTAAACCACTTTCTTCTTCAAGAGAGCTTTCACCTAGCTCATAGTCTACAAGATATCTTGGTGTCTTCCTTTCTCGTGTTGTTCTTTACTGATTTGTGTTTCTGATTTCACACGACTCACCTCTTGGTGGAGTAGTCTTATTTGTAGATGGTGGTTCTGTTTCAATCTCTGTATCTTCCTCCGCTTGTTCATCTTCACAAACATCTTTGTTGATTTATTCCTCTGATATGTTCCATTCCCAACCTTTTTCTTCTTCAAAAACCACATCCTTACTCACTACAATCATCTTAGTATTCGGATTATATAATTGCCACACCTTTGATCCATTATCTTATGGTGTCACATTCTCAAATGCTGCGGTTGGACAAAGGTTTTGAATATGAATGCTCCATCTGCAAGCTTCTAACCAAAACATCTTTGGGACTTTTCTTTCACTCAGCATGGATCAAACAGCATTCATGATGGTTCTGTTCTTTCATTCTGCTACTCAATTTTGCTGAGGTATGTATGCTGCAGCGAGTTGTCTTTTGATGCCTTGTGTTTTGCAAAATTCTCCAAAATTGGTGTCATTGAACTCTCTACCTCGATCTGTTCTCAAACAAGTTATCACTGCTCCTATCTCCTTCTCAACTGTTGCTTTAAAGTTCTTGAATATATTAAATGCTTATGACTTTTCATTCAACATGTAAACCCAATTCTTTCGGAGAAGTTATCAATGAAGCTCAGGAAATACATTTTTCCACTATGAGAGGCGGGTAAAATATGACCGCAAATGTCTGAGAATATCAATTGTACCGGTTTAATAGCTCTCCATAGACTTTTCTTAGGAAGAACATGCGATTCATGCTCATACTATTTTTCATAATCACTCCTTTTCCCGGATGATAAACTATACAAACTCCATCTAATATTAAAATCGCCAATCTTTTTTCTTGAAGTTGTCCTAAACACAATAGGTTGTTTGTGCAGGTACATAGAATATGTCAAAGATCATTTGCGTGATTCCTCCTACTTGTAGCTTTATTTTTCCTCTTGCTGCAACAGACATCTTCATTTCATTTACAAGCTTGACGATCATGTTTTAGTTGTCATCTTCGAGGCTGCAGAACCACTCCTTTAGTCCTTTTTCCTTGTCATACGGTTGTTGCAGCCTGAGTCGAGAAACCACACATCTTCCCTTTTCATCTTCTGATTCTCCACATATGCCATTAGCAACAGTTCCTCATCCTCCTCTAGTTCAACATAATTAACTTTCTTTTCCCACTCTATACAATCAAATCGAAAATGTTCCAAGTTGTGACACTTGTAACACTTAATCAATGCCTTATTTGAGATTGTTCTTCCATGTCCTATGCTGCAACCTCCCTTAAAGATTCCACGACCTGATCGTTCTTCTTATGTCACCTTTAGAGCCTGCTCTTCCTCTTGTTGTCTTCCCATTTTTCCCTCGTGGATCAACAGACTCCCGCGTAACTCATCAATGCTCAATGTCTCTAAATCATTCGACACCTCAACTGAACATACTACATAGTTGAATTTTGGAGTTAGAGACAGAGTATCTTGCTCACGACTGTACTCTGCTCCATGGCCTCCCCATTGGTCTTCATTTTTTTTACAATATTTAAGGTTCTTCCCAAGAAGCTATACCTTCTCTCCTTCTTTCATGTTGAGTAGTTCAAACTCTTGTCAAGAATTGTCTCCATAATTTCTCTGTCAATGGCTTGAAATATAAAATTATTTACTATCATATCTTTGAGTTTAGCTTGGTGTATTCAGATTGCTACTGGAATCCCCTCCTCTATGAGATTCCATAGTTCTCTGCTTCTGAGGAAATTCTCCATGGTCATTGCCCAGAAATCGTAATGACCGTCAAATTTTGGTATTGCCGTTGTACAAACTTCTCAGATGACGACATTGTTCTCTCACTCTATGTCTCTTCTTTTTTCTCAAATGAACTGATTTCTTTCTCTCTCTCACACACTCGATTTCTCTTGCCAAGCTTTGATACCAGATGTGAACTCTAATTTTTTTATTGAACGACGATCATGGCTTTAAATAGCCTTTAAATAAAAACATAACAAATCAAAATTACAAGAAACAGAGTGCACGTGCAAAACAACTTTGAATCGTTAAACAAGAAAAATAACATCCAAACAAACGACTTATTCAAACTCAACAAGTAAGAGGTAACTTTGATTTTTGCTAACCAAAAACCTTAATGAGAGTTGTGGCAATAAAAATCCTATTCGAATGAAATCTCTAAAACTTTCTTCTTTCTATTTCTGAAAAAATAAAGAAACAAAAAGAATAATAATTAGCAAATCAGCGACGATGATCCTGGCGATTACCAGCAATAATTCCATACATTGATTAGAAAAATGATTCCAACGGTAAGACTGATTTTTTCCTTTCTAATTTTTTTTTTGGTTTTTTTCAATTTTTTTAAAAAAATATCTTTAGTTGATTAAAAAGCAATGTTATTTTAGTTACTCAATATTAGTTTCGAATAAGTTTATGTCAAAAAATAGCACACACAAACAAAATTGATTAAAATGACATTTATAAAAATTTAAAAGATTACACTATTCTTTTTGGATCAAAATCTGAAATAGATCTCAAAACCAAAAAAATATCAAATAACCCTCATACATCTATCTAATCCTCTTAATATGATATATCAATTTTGCCATTAATGAATTCCTTCATTTTAACTTAAGGAGAGAAAAATTTCAATATGGGATTTGGTTTCTCTTCCATCTCTCTCTTTTTTTATTTGTCTCTTCCTTAGCATCAACCAAACATTGTCTCCTCCTTTTCGGACAGCCAATCCGACTTCCACACATCGTCCATCAAATTTTAAGGTTGCTGCTTCAATCATTTTTCTTTTTCTCTTTCATTCGAGCCTTCTATTTTTCTCTCTCTATTAGAGCTATTTCTTTTTGAAATTTAGATTTGTTTGATGATTCAAATTCAGTATGATATTTTGTGAATTATTGAATGACCCAAGAGTATGTCTACATATTAAGTCTGTTTTTGAAGTCTAATAGGATGTTACATTGATAACCTAGAGATTTTATATGTTGAATAATGAAACTATAGTATAACTGGTTTAATAGGGGTCATATAACTGGTACAACATAGCAAGACCTCTAACTCAGATGTTATGCAAAAAGGTAAAACTCGAGTTTGACAGTGCTTTTTTGAGACGTTTCACACGATTGAAGGAGCCCTCCTGATCAGTGCTTCAATTGTGCAACCAACTGATTGGAATCTATCTTTTGAGATAATGAATGATTCTAGTGATTATATAGTAGGATCAGTTCTGGGTAAAAAGAAAGACAAGAGACTGCATGTGATTTACTGTACCAGCCACTCGCTTGATAAGGCTCAGTGTCGATATGCCACGATTGAGAAGGAACTGTTAGCAATAGTTTTTGCTTTTGAGAAATTTTGATCCTACCTTGTTGGGTCGAAGGTGATTGTCCACACAAACCATGCTGCACTGAAGTATTTACTCAACAAAAAGATGCAAAACCGAAACTCTTGTGTTGGATACTTCTGTTACAAGAGTTTGGTTTAGAGATTAAAGACAAGAAGGGAATAAAATATGGTGTTACAGATCACTTGTCCAGCATGAAGGTTGATGATGATGTACCCTGAAATGACAGTCTTCCAGATAGCACATTTACTCATTCAGCACCTGTGAAATGATGGAGCATCTGCTCCAAATTAGAACACATGCTCCTGAAATATATGTGGTTTTATTTCTAAAAGGAAAAAACAGAGCTCTTACATGGTTGAGAGAGATTGCTAATTAACTGACTGCACAGAAAGAGCCAGTGGATATTGTTGGGGACAAAAAAAAAGATGTTTCTGAGAGACATAAAGCGCTATTTTCATATGTGTCTTACTTCTACAAACACAGCTCAGATGGTATTTTCAAGCGAAATGTTTTCGATGAAGAGATTCTTGGGATTTTGTTTCACTGTCATATATCAAGTTATGCTGGTCATTGCTATTTTTAAGACTGTGTCTAAGGTTTTTAAAGTAGGATTCTGGTGGCCCAGTATGCTCAGAGATGCACACTTTTTATCTCTCTAAGTATGATACATGCCAAAGAGAAAGAAATATCTCAAGAATAAATGAGATACCCCAAAACTTCATCCTAGAAGCGAAGGTCTTTTTCTATCATTATATGGGAATCAATACATTCTAGTGGTAGTTGACTATGTATTTAAATGGGTTGATGCTTTATCTACTCCCACAAACTATGATAGAGTGGTGGTGAAGGTATTTAAAATCAGTGATATTTCCCATATTTAGTATGCCTATGTGTGGTGATAAGTGATGAGGTTCTCACTTTATCAACCAAGATTTTCAAAACTCTGTTGAAAAGGAATGGTGTTCAGCACAAAGCTGCAACTCCCTACCACTCCTAAACAAGTGGACAACAGTTTACAAATGCACAACAGTTCTATTGTAGCATTTGAAAGTCAAACCCAAGGGAGTTAGTGATTCAAGAATACTTTTTTAAAACATGGAAAATACACTAGATATTTTATTCTAAGCCATTTAGATTGGGTTTTGGGCAATTCTTCACAATTAATTACGCTGAACTTTAAACAAAACAATGTAAATAAGTAGTAAGTAAATAAACACCAATGTAAATAAGCAGTAGTAATGGTTAGACTAATTTAAAGGAAGTAGTGCAAGAAAATTAAAGCAATGCAAGATAAGTAAGTTTAAACTAGGGTTGTTTGAAATAATTATAAATAGATCTAGGAATATGGTATATGGGTTAGCTTTAGTTGAGAGTTATCTGGATAATTCTTTTGGCCTTATTATTGTGGAAATAAGCTATCGCTTGGCCATGACTTCATATTCAGACTGATCCATTTTCATGGTAGAGATCTTATTCAGGCCTTGTTCGTTTACCTGTGATTAGCGACTGCGATCAGCGATTGCGAACAGCGACTATTCGTTTGGTAGTCGCAGAATCTGCGACCAGCAATTGATTAATTTTAAGTCGCTAGTTTTTTTGCGACTGATATTTCGCGACTGCGATCTGCGACCAGCGACTAAAAACCAGCGACTGTCAAACGAACAAACCTGAAACTGCGATCAAAACTAGCGACTGTCAAACAAACATTATAACAGTGAGTGGTTGCAATCGCTGGTCGCAGGTCGCAGCGACTGATAAACGAACAGGACCTCACTTTTGCTAGACTAGGGGGCTGAGCTTTTGCTTGTTATTCCTCACTGTTTCGCAAGTGATAGTAGTGTAGTTCCATTTAGCAAATAGTCGCCTCAGCAATCTATTTTCATGAGTTGAACTAGTGTTTCTTGATTCGTCTTGCTATAAAACCAAACATCATTTAGGGCGGGTTGACCAGTCCTAAAGAAATAAGGAAAGAGAGTTCGTTTTGTCATCTTACTAACAAGAAACAAAGAGATGTGTCGCTTAGATCATGGCCTGAATCCTAAAAATAATCTAACATAAGCTAGCTACCAAATCCTTGATCCAAAATAGATCTACTAACACATATTCATGAAACTCCAAGAATCGAGGTTATATTCTTGAAATTTCATAAGTATGAGGGAAATAAAGAAATATTAAAGTAAAAGCAAGGTCAACTTAGAATTGCAGTACAGATTAAACAAAAATTAACAATGTATTAAAAGAAAGGGTTTTTGAGTTACAAACTTGCCGAAGAAGAGAATTCTAAATAGATAGCCTTGTATGAAAAAAAATCTGGTGCTCTCTTTGGATCTAGATCTTCTCCTTTATAGAAGAGATGGAAAGTGAGCTTGGCAGCCCGAGCTTGTGTGTTCTCCTTGCTGAATTAAGTGTAGTGGTCCAAGAAGAATTTTCCCAGCTGAAGAAGACAAAAAAGGGGAAAGACACACGACTGCTGGTACGGACAGCTGAAGAATTGGCCTTGTCTTGCATGATGTTTGATTTGTGCATTGTAATTTAAAACCCAACTTTACACATTTGGTCCATAATCCTGTAACAGATGAGATATGCAAATGGAGATGCCGTAATGTTTGATCCTAGAATCTAAATGCTATGAATGGATTTAAATGTGGTTTCACATGTTTGAAAATGTATTAAAACAGTGTAAATCCAAACACATTATGAGTCCATAGTTTTGATGGGACGGTATTGACTAAACATCAAAGTATTGTGGAATATAGTTAACATTTATTGATATTTGAGTTTGCAGCAAAGCTTTACAAGTTTAGCGTGTCCATACAAGTTAAAATTTATCCGTCAATTTCTCTGCAGTTTTTTAAAATCATCTGAAATTGCCAATTTCAGAAAACCTAAAAACTGTATTCTTGCTTTGATTTATTTCTTGTTTGTTGAATTTTATGAATTTAGACATTTTATATTCACTACAAGAAAACATCTAATTTTCGACTGGTAATTACTCCGTCAGAAATTTCTGAAAGACTTATGACAGATTTTCGAAGGTATTTATTTTTCCATCAAAAATCCGTAAGAAATATATAACAGATTTCCGACAAAAAATTTTTAAAAAATGTTTTTACTTTCCATCGGAAATCCATCGGAAATTAAAAAAATTGAATTTTTTTTTATTTTTAGTCAGAAATCCGTCGGAATTTAAAAAATTAAAAAGTTTTTTTTTTGAATTTTTCACTGTTTTTTTTTAAAAAAAAACAATCAATTTTTTTTTCATTTCCGTCGGAAATCTGTCAGAATTAAAAAAAAAAGATCATCGGAAATCCGTCATAAATTAAAAAATGGAAATTAATTTTTGTTATCATTAGAAATCCGACAAAAATTCAAAAACGAAAAAAATCAAAATGTTATCTTTAAAATGTTATCGTTTTTGAATTTCTGACATATTTCCGACGGAAATCAAAATTTTATTATTTTGAAAATTCCGAAGGATTTCTAACGGAAATTAAAAAACAATTGGAAAATAAAAATTTAATAAAATTAATTTTAATTAATTTAATTAAATTTTTTTAATTTTATATGAAAATAATTTATAATTTTAATTTTAAATAATATTCGTGTTTATACTTTTATAAATTTAAGTAATTTTAAATATAATTAATTTTTGGTTTAAATGTAAATAATTTATAATTTTATTTTATTTTATTTTAATTATAAGTTATTTTATTTATAATTAAATAATTTTATTTCCAATTTTATTTTTATTTTATTTTAGTGTATACATTGCTTCAACTAAGGTTTTTGGTTCATTTTCAGTGAGTAAAATCATTAAAAATCTTCACCAAATGGTTTTTTCTTCCGAGCTCTTTTACTATGTATGGGTTAATTTTCAGCATCGTTTCCATTTTCCAGAAAAGGGTAGATGTACATGTTATGTTTGTTGAAATATTTGCGTCTCTTTCTCCCTAGTTCGCTTATGATTTAATTTATCCTTATAAAGAAAAATAAATATTTTCAAAGAATTTCGCGATTTCATTATTATATTTACATGGATATCCGGTATATATGATTTGTGAACCATGAACCGATAAGCACTACTATCGTGTACATATCCAATAAATATACATTCAACTGTTTTAGGTCTGACCGTGATCTTTTTAGGAAGTGGTACTGCAACTTTTACTAAGCACCCGCACACTATTAAGTATTTGTATAAGAGAACAATACTTTTCCATAGTTCATATTTTTGTCACTTTGTAAAGAATTTTATTTAGATATAATTTAAATTCATTAGAGCTTTCCGTCACATGTTCTGGGATATACTTGATTCTTGCAACATCGCGATAGTTTGGTTCTTACGTTCCGCAACTCCATTGGATTCAAGTGAATAAGGAGCAGTTGTCTGATGAATGATTTTGTTTTATCTGCAAAATGCATCAAACTATCTTTCATTCTCCACCTCTATCACTTCTAACTCTTTAATAATTTTTTCGAGTTGATTTTCAACATCTAGCTTATATTCCTTGAATTTTTATAAAGTCTTATTTTTGTTTTATTTTAAGTAAATATAACAGTATTTTGTGTTATCATCAATGAAAGTCACGAAATACTTTTTACCTACTCTTGTTGGTAAATGCTTTAAAGAGCACAAATCTGTGTGGATTAGTCCTAGAAATTTTATCATTAGTATTCTCAAGAGAAATCATATGTTATCATCCTTAAGTTACTGCTATAATTTTAGCATGGTCAATAATATATAGATCTTCTCATACCATATAATGAATTGAACTCCATCAATTTTGTCAATCATTAGTCTTATGCTTATAACACTAGACACTTACATGATAATCTAATAAACATCATAATCTGGCAGTCTTGTAGCATATCAATACCAAACTGAATTTAATATGTTGACTCACTAGACTTGTAACCAATAACACATCCATCACAACTTGTATCGAAGTTCTTATTTATTACAATAATTAAATTTTAACTTCTTGAATTATTAAATTCAGAAAATAAGCAATTTAAAGTATTAAGATAATTTGCATAAATCATCCAATTAATTTTCAAAATACTCTCTCTGTTCCTAAATAATTGATTTTCTAGGTTTTTCACACATATTAAGAAACATTAAATAATTATATTAATTAATCATTTATTAAAGTTATAAATATTATGTACATTAAATAATAGTTTTGACTTATAACAAAATTGAAAGAAATAATAAAACTAAAATATAGATTTAAGAAAAGTAAATTTGACTTTTCACCTTCAACTTGATTTACATTAATTAGTTATTAAGTATTGATTAGTTTTGAAAATAGAAATGCATTAATTATATCTAGAAAATCAATTTTTCTAGAACAAGAATAAAAACTTAGAAAATCAATTATTTAAGAACGGAGGGAGTAATATTAAATTTGAGAAATATTAAACTAGTGGCACAGAAGTCAAAACATGATCCTTGCTAACTTTTCGTTTTATAAAGTTTTTGATAATTTTTTTTCTATTGAATGAAATAGAAATCACTTTATTGAATGCAATAAAAAATCATAGAAAATAAATTAATTACTTCCAAAATTTTGTTGAAAAATCCATAGAAATTTGTTTCTAGATTAACAATGCATAATAAAATAGAGTATCACCAATTACTCTTTGAATTACTGTTGAATTGAGCAAATTATATATATATATATATGACTAAATCGTATAAAATCAAAAAATCATCACTATGATTAGTCTGATTTCTGTTTTCATAACAAAAACACTTACATAAATTTATTAACGTAGACATTATAATGTGTGTTTTAAATCACGATTGCTAATTATATATATATATGACTAAATCGTATAAAATCAAAAAATCATCACTATGATTAGTCTGATTTCTGTTTTCATAACAAAAACACTTACATAAATTTATTAACGTAGACATTATAATGTGTGTTTTAAATCACGATTACTAATTATTTTTAGCGATTTAAGCGTTTGTTTCAAAAACCGAAACGAAAACTCACTTAAAAACTTATTCGAAAACTTATTTATAATTAATAACGCTATACCAAATTAATTTTTTTTTTTAAAAAAAATTCCAAGTTAATTGCAAAAATTAATTTGTTTTAACCACTATTAATAGGTTTTTTCAAGAGTTTGAAAACAAAATTAATTTTTTAAAATTTTTTAAAAAAATATTAATTGGTATCAAATAATGTTTTATCAAATTTAATTTATATTAAAACCATTATTAATTAGGAATTAAAATGTTTACCAAAATTAATTGGTCTTTAAAACGTTTTACAAAAATTAATTGATATTAAATCGTTTAAAATGTTTCACTAAATAAAATTATTGTTTTTATTATTATTCAAAAATAGTTAATGACGTTTTTTTTTTAAAAAATTAATTGGTTTTCAAAAAAATGCACCTTTATGCAATCTCGCTAAAATAGCGTCTGTGAAATTGTTTTGAAATCGTATTATAACACTTTGCAATCTCTTTTTTAAGCGCTCTCAGAAATATTTAGAAATCGTTTTATAACGTTTTGCAAACTCGTTTTTAAGCATTCAATTTAACGTTTAAAAATTGATAATCAAAATCGTTTTTTCCTTTAATTTGATTGTAGATATTAACAAGAAGTGGATTTATAACAAATCATTTTAGGACGTTTGTAATTTATTTTCTTCCAACTTTTCTAAAAACGTTTTTGCTAAAGAGCGTTTGCGGAAAGCGTTTAGAATTGTTAGAATATCGTTTTGCAATCACGCTTATAAGACATTCGCATAAACATAATGTTTGTAAAATCGCAAATCAAAAAATTGTTATAATTACGTTTTGCAATCTCGCTTTCAAAGGTTTCTAGAAACATTAAAAAATTATTTGACTTGTTTTGCAATCTTGTTTTTATGCGTTTGCAGAAATATTTGTAACTTGTTTTTAATCCGATTGTATCTATTTGCTAGAAGTATATTTATTGAGTTAAGACTGTAAGATCTGAAAATTCGAATAAGAAAATACGATTCAATAATACTGAATATGATTACAAAATCGGATTGTGTAATCAATTTGTAAAACCACGATTATAAAAAACGATTTTAGAAGAAAAAATAAATGCAGGATTTGATCTCTTTTCTTAATTCAATAAAGCACTCGTAATGCGACACCTCTGTACGCTTTTTAAGTCCTAGGATACAATCGTTTATTGACTGATTCACTACACTCAAATTTGGAATCCGCAAACTAGTAACTACGAAATACTTAGAAAATAAGATTTTTTATGAAAGAGAAAAAACGAAAGCGAGAGAAAGTTGAATTACTTTTTTCTGTAAATTTATGAGAGCGATATATTTTTTGATTGGATTGGATGATAAAAATTGTTCGCCTAGACTTGATTATATGAGAGTTGTTGGGAGATATGATCGACTTAGAGATCACATTCCTGGTCGTAAAATCAACATGCGATCATATAGAATCTAAGATCTCTAGATTTTATTTGATTTGTTTTTGATATAAAAGATTGCATTAAAATCTGTACGCAATCTAATAATATTTGAAATTTTATTTGATTCGATCTTTGATTTATAAATCAAAACTTCCATTTATTTTGATGGATCTTAATTTTATAGCTATTTTTTATTCATATTTACAATATATTATAAAACCTATATTTAAAATATATTTGGTCCAACATTTGCTTATTATATGGTCTAATAATTTTTAATGAAAAATATTACTAATGAAATATTCAAAAATTAGTACTATGTTGTCTATCAAACTTAGTTTAATGTTATTTTAAGGAATTGTTTAAAGAAAAAAATAAACAGGAGCTGCAAAAATGTTGGGTTCAAACAAAAAACAGAGAAAATTTATGTTTAACAACTAGTTTTTTTTTTTCTAAATGGGAACTAATCTTTTTCGTGGCTAATCATAGAGCTAATCTCGTGTAGTAAACATGTATTATGTATAGATACTTCATAATTTAGGAACATGAAAAAATTGCACAACTTAAACAAATAAAAGTAAAACCAATAATAAATAAAGTGGTGAGGGTCACGTGAGAAATCAAAACAAAGCTTTCCTATTCACCTCACATGCCTGCTTTTAAGTGTTTGCCAATTGGCCAAACAATCAGATTTTCAATGGCAGTATCGTAATTTAAAAGTTTCCACTGTCCTCGGTCCCATCGAGCCACAGATACAAACACAAATCCCTGATTCTTCTCTAAACCAAAACCTCAAAAACCATAAACAACGCATCGAGTTTATTCAGAAAATGTTGAAGCTTTCGTGTAATGTGACTAACCACCTGCACACCTTCTTCTCCGATTCCTCCTTTTTCGTTCCGGTTAATCGCTGTAGCGTCGCCGTCTCGTGTTCTCAGCTAAGGAAGACGGCTTTAGATCCTCTACGGGCAGTTATCTCCGCCGATCAGGGAAGCATCAGTCCGGTTAATTCCGGTACACCGGCGGATCGGTTCCGAGCTGGTCGATTGATGGAAGATGGTTATTCATATAAAGAGAAGTTCATTGTCAGAAGCTATGAGGTTGGGATTAACAAAACCGCCACCGTCGAGACAATTGCTAATCTCTTACAGGTTCTGATTATTTTAAAATTTTCCGACTCAGATTACATGTTTTTTTTTTGTGTGTATATTTCGAAAGTACCAAACTTGTGCGGCTCTGAAATCTTACAATAGAAGATAAATTAATCACGATTCTTGTGTGTTTTAGGCAATTGTTTCTTCTCAGCATTGCATGTTAAACCATGTTCTTGTCGGTGGTTTGTTTTAGCATTTCTAATGTGATCTAAGTTTAGTGTATGATTAGTTTTTTGGCTCTAGGCTTTAGATTCGTGGTTAATGGTCACCGGCTAACCCGTCTGTGGTGGCATAGTGGTATTGGTTCTAGTTCCAAGTAGCGTAAACTCAGTACAGCCCCAGGTTCGATTTCCAATGTGTGCAAACTCTGCGTGTGGGCCACTTGGTCACTTGGGCTTCGGCCAAAACTGTCACCGGTTATGTCTTGTCATGGGATTGATTTTAATCATGAAATATATATAGGAGGTGGCATGTAACCATGTTCAAAACGTTGGATTCTCGACCGATGGATTTGCCACAACACTCACCATGAGGAAACTGCATCTCATCTGGGTCACTGCAAGAATGCACATTGAGATATACAAATACCCAGCTTGGTAATTCTTTTTCTTAGGCTTTCAGTAGTTGAGAATTGTGAGTATGATTTGTGATTTGGAGTTGAAACTTTGGATCTTTTTCTTATTTGATTACAGGAGTGATGTGGTTGAGATAGAGACATGGTGCCAAAGTGAAGGAAGGATTGGAACAAGACGTGATTGGATTCTAAGGGATTGTGCCACAAATGAAGTTATTGGACGTGCTACAAGGTCTCATACAAAACTTTACTCTGTTACTATACATAAAATCCTTTGTTTATTGAAATGGTTGTGTATGCTTTTCAGCTATTAATATACTGATGCAAGTCATTGACATTTAGCTATAGAAGTTTGCATTGGGTGCTAATTTATTGTCTGGCATATGTTACATGGGTCTCTCAGCAAGTGGGTGATGATGAACCAAGACACTAGGCGGCTTCAAAGAGTTACAGATGAAGTTCGAGATGAGTACTTGGTATTCTGTCCTCGAGAACCAAGGTGAAAAATCAGTTTATGGCCACTTAAACAGTTATCGACATGACAATCTCAACTAGTTCTTCACTGTATGTTTGTGTAGACTAGCGTTTCCAGAGGAGAACAATGGCAGCTTAAGGAAAATCCCAAAACTTGAAGATCCAGCTCAGTATTCTATGCTTGGGCTTAAACCTCGACGAGCTGATCTGGATATGAACCAGCATGTGAATAACGTCACCTACATTGGATGGGTGCTTGAGGTGAGTAACTTAGTATACGCCACAAAACCGCAGATTGTATTCATTGATGAGCCAACTAATAAATTTTGAGTTTGGTTCCCTGGTAATGGCAGAGCATACCTCAAGAAATCATAAACACGCACGAGCTTAAAGTTATAACTCTAGATTACAGAAGAGAATGCCAGCAAGATGACATTGTAGATTCACTCACCACCTCAGAATTCCCCAACGAGACTGTCTCAAAGCTTACTAGGACCAACGGGTCTGCCACGTCAAGCAAACAAGGACACAACGAGAGCCAATTCTTGCATATTCTGAGGTTTTCAGAAAACGGTCAGGAGATCAACCGCGGGAGAACTCAATGGAGAAAGAAATTTTCAAAATGAGTTTCTTATACCTGTCCAGTCTCAGTGAAGTTTTTGCTTCACGTTTGTAGTTTTATTGTATCTTCTGATCAGATCTCTTTTGGGGTTAGATGGAATTGGATTATTGGTGTAGTGTCACGTCTGTTTTGTTCATCTTCTGTCCAATTTTTGGGCTTTATGCCAAAACATTTCTTAGGTCTTAATCTTTCTCTGCTTGTGTCCTATTCTAAACTGTAGAAGTAAAAGATTTGTTCATCCAATAATTTATATAAGTTGAGTTACATGATAAAAGAGTTTCGACTCGTTATACGTCAGAGTTTCTCAGTTAATGCAATCATAAAAGAAGTAACTGTCTTAGCATCTAAGAGGATCCATGAAGACTCAAAGAGCTCATGAAAGTAATCAGCTTTAGATTCTTCAGCTGCTTCTCTGAAAGAATTTCCAAAGGCATTACCTCTAGCTGCCCCGTGCTTCAGCTTCCCAAACCGACAACAAGTACTTTCTCGTGTTGTTGTTGAGATGCGCGAGCACAAAGTATCGGTTTCATCCGAGCTCCCTTCGCTCTCAAAGCATCCATAAGAAAGTAACAGAACTTTGTTAAAGCTTGAGGATAACCCAAGTACTTAGCATCTATGGCATCATCAATCTTCACCCACCTGAACTTCCTTCCGCTTCGAATTGATCCGCTTTTGGTGATTGCCGCGGTTCCTTGCTTAATAATCGTTCTTTAGACTTTGATTGCTTGCTGCATCCCTGATTTCGGCTTATCCACATTGGTTAATGAGAGAGCGTCATAAGCTTTACCAAACTGCTTTCAAGCAGATGAGCCACCAGAGACACGATTCAAGAAGCGCTATAACACCATGCACAACATCTGCAGCTGAAACTTGTTAACCATGACCGTGAAGCCGTAAGAAACTCTAGTTATAAAAATCATTCAAAAACCTATCAAACTCTTCCTTCATTTTACTTTTCACTTGGTGGTTCATGTAAGGAAACTTTTGCTGACACTCGATAAGCTTCACTTTCTTAGCGCCGTTATCACTCCGCGTCTTTAACTTGGTGGCGATGTAGGACGAACAAATCATGCAATCAAACAATGTCCGTTCCCTTAGTAGCATAAGCCTAGGCTCTTGATCCTCATCATCATCAGTGTGATGAACAATAACCTGTTGATTGTTATCACTCAAGTTATGCAAATGAATAGGTCTGTGACTATCAACCACAAACCGCAAATCAATGTGGCAACCCCCATTGATCAAGAATATATTCACACGACTATTACCATCTGACAAAGATCATAACACGAGTATTGGATTGAGCCAGATTCGAGGATATGGGTTATGATTTTGAGTGTGCAGAGAGAATCTACATCAGATGCTGATGGGAATATGAGAAGTGGGTTTTTGAGAAGACGATGAAGTAGCTGATTCACGAAGCTTCGCGTAAAATGACTCTACTTTTTGCAATCTCACCATATTCGTTGTGAAAATTGATTACCCAGAAATCGAAATTAGAGAATTTTCCTCACAATTTGTTCGATCACCCTAATAAGAACCCTAATTGTTACCAGATTGACCCCATCGTAGAGCTTGAGAACACACAGCGGAGAGCTTCTTCAATGGTAGACTTGAGAGAGATAGAGATTTGAATTAGGTGCATCGTAGCCCATTGTAGCAAGTGATCTGAACCGTTTGTTTGATCGATTTCGCGAATAATCAACGTCCATCATTTTCTGTTGTACGCCAACTCGCAAAGCAAGCTTTTGCATTTTCTTTTGTTTTTACCCACCCACGTACTACTATCAATTTATCAAACACTCTTATTTGTGAGTTTATTTCTACATACTCTTTTTTTGTTTCTCCAACACTTTTTATATATAGTACAATAAAAAATTTCATCATTTTTTTTGTCAACAAAATTTTTCATCATTTATCCAACTATTTATCTTTTTTCTATTTTTCTCTTTCTTTCCTTCTTTCTATTTACTTTTTTCTTCTTCAAATTAAATAAAAAATAAAACTCACATAAATTAATCAGTTTTTTCTAAACCAACAATCGTCTGTTACCTTTCATTTTCCATTACTCCATTTTCTCCTACTATTAAACCGAACCACATTCTCCATTTTTTTTTAATTTTCTTCCATTCTTCGGCTTATTCTCTATTAATCAATCTACAAGCAAACTCATAAGCTCTCATCGGCACATGAACGCCGCTTTTCAACATTCTTCATGTTTCTCATCTCGTAAGCTTCTCGTATGAAAGTTAACCACATTCTCTCTTTTCTTTGATTTTCATTCATTCTTTAACTTCTTCTCCATTAAACGACCACACCAAACTCGTAAAGCTCTCGTTTGCACTCGTCCGCTGGCCGCTATATGCCGTTAGAGCTGAGTTTCCGCCATCAAAATGGCGTTTGAAGGTGGTTCTACTTCGGTTTGGTGTTTGAAGAAGATTTGAGTTTTGGTTCTACATTTCAAATAATGTCCATTATTTACATGTCCGTTTCTGGGTTGGTGACGAGAATTGTGAAATGCAGCTCGATTTTGTGTATAACAGAGAAAATATAATTGTGTATTACAAATAAAACTAAGTACAACTATGCTTAACGCATACAACTACGTACAACTAAATACAAATATGTTTAACGAATACACTTATGTTTAACGAATACAACTGAATATAACTAATATGTAGTGTACAACTGTGTACTACTGATATATCTAATATATTATCTACCACTAGGTACTACTACTAAGATATTATGTAAAATGGACACTAATTGTATTACTAAGATATTGTGTATAACTGGGTACTATTGATATAACTAATACAACTATAAAAATCTTTAAATCAGCACTGTGTATTACTGGTATAACTATAGATGACATTATATACATAAATGAGTTAAAATTTTATAGATTTCTCGAGAAGATGTTCATCACATTTGAATTATTTTAATATACTATTGTGAATATCAGTTTTATATGTCTTATTGCCTTACTACAGGACGATATATCCAGTTTCTCATATGTCTAAATGAACTGTTTTTGACCATATACGCGATATAGTTGTCCTTCCTCCGGATTATGATACCAAAAGATGAAGACCCCAAGTAATAAAGTTTCCATCAGTTGGAGAACATCGGTGAAGTAGAAAACATTCTTCTACTGGAGGTTTGTACTCTAGTTTTGAGTCTGGTAGTACTAGCCAAATGGAGTGTAGTAGTGACACTAGATATTAAGAATAAAACTGAGTATTACTTGTACAACTATGTATCAAGAATACAACTGAATATTACTCGTACAACTATGTATTAAAAATACAACTGGATATTACTAGTACAACTGGGTTTAAGGTTTAGAGTTTAAGATTTAGAGTTTAGAGTTTATGATTAGGGTTTAAACTTATATAGGTTACTAGAACCAATGTTGTTAAAATAATTATTATATCTAATTGGAAATGTTTAGGGGTTAGGATTTAGAATTTAGGGTTTATGCTTTAGGGTTTGTGATTTATGTTTTATGAATTATAATCATATTAATTATTATGTCTTTCAAACTAATAAATAATATAGAAATTTCTTGTTTTAATTTTAAAATATCTTAAACATATATTTGTATTGTTAACTATTATAGCCATTATAATGCGAATTTGTAATAATTTGTAATTTCGAAAAAAATTATTATGAAAGTTTACTAATATTAGTTTATTGACCTATTGTACACGGTACAACTATGAAAAATGACTAAAATTACTGATACAACTGAAAAAACCTGAAAGTAGCAATTATACAACTATGTGTAATCTGATAATTTTTTTGTACAGTAGTGTGATCGCACCAGTGTGAACAAGCCACAAGTGTGAAAACGCGTAAGTGGAACCCGCACAAGTGAGAATGATAATAATATTTTAGTGCATACATATAGGCTTTGATTGGTAACACTTGCGTAATTGCAGAATTGCGGAAATTTAAAACAAGCTGCGAAATAATTTAAAACCTGCGGAGTGAGAATTGCAGAATAATTTTTTTGTGTGATTGGATAGATTTTGCGGAATGGCGGAATCTATTAAATATTATTAGAAACTATAACTAAATTAATTATTATAAAAATAAATCTGTTAAATATTATTAGAAAAAACTTAATTTTATTATTATAATTAGTCAACTTATTTTTAGTATATTTATAATAAATATATTCATATCTTATGACATTGAAAAATCAAATATCATAGTTTTGTTTATTACTCATTCTATTATATTATATAAGATGTTTAAAAGTTCTTTTGTTCTACTTTATTTGATTTTCTTAAATTTTATGCTTATTTAAGAAAATAAATATTATAATTGAGCTAATTAAATATTATTAAAAATTATAACGAGGCTAATTATTATAAAAATAAATCTATTAAGTATTATAAATTTTTCTTATAAGACGTTTAAAAGTTTTTTTGTTCTATTTTATTTTATTTTTCTAAATTTTATGCAAATTTGTATCTATTTAATAGAGTGTGGCTATTAATATTTTTTTAGTAATTAAATTTTTATTAGTATTTATTTAGAAGTATAAAATATTATTATGTAATTAAATAATTATATTTATAAAATATTATTATTATCTATTGTAAATAATTATATTTATAATTAATTTTTTATTAGTATTTATCTAGAAGTATAAAATGTTATTATTATGTAATTAAATAATGATAAAACTTTGATTCCGCGAAAAATCTACTTCATACTCACTTTTCTGCTTAATGAAAATTTCTTTATATTTTTTTCAGCCAAAACGAGAACTTGCGTTTTTGCGTTTTTTTTTTATTCCGCAAGTTTTTTTTATTGGCAAAATTGTTGTGGAATCGCATTTTTAAAGGCGATTCCGCCATTCCGCAAGTTACCAATCGGGGACATAGTTGTACTCAGTTGTATTCACGCTAACTCAATTGTATTATTTAGACATAGTTGTACCCAGTTATATCCATACTAGTTAGTTATATTTATAAAACATAGTTATACAAACAGTCACATAAAACCGTATAAAACTAAAATAAAGCAAAAAGTACCTGAAGACATAATCAAAATTCTTCAAACATCCACATAAAGCCACATAAAACCAAAAGTACCTACAGACATAAAGACACAAAAGAGTTTTTCATAAATACATAAAAAGCTTGTCCATCCTTAAGTGCGGCAATCTCAGTCAATGTGCTGAAATTTACGTTTTGATGTTAGCTTGTAGATTTTAGCATATTTAGTGGTTTTGAAGAATAAAAATCCCGGTGCAAGTGACTCAATATCCTACAATCCATGCAATCTAAACACATTTTCTGTTAGTAGTTGTATCAATTGATACTCAGTTGTACAATAAAATGTAGTAGTATCTAATGATACTTAGTTGTACAATAACATGTAGGTATATCTATTTATACTCAGTTATATAATAACATATAGTTGTATTTATTGATACTTAGTTGTAATGATAGTGGTTAATTAATACTAATTTATGCACAACCACATAGTTTTATCTAACATACACCTCACATTTCCTTCAAATTAAGTACCAATAAACTACTATTATATGGCCATTGAACATGTGACAATTGTTGGAGATGCGGCCATTGTTGAAAATTTCACTATTGTTGGAGATGAAGGATTTTGAAGAGATGTAGGAGTTGGAAGAGATGGAGGAAGAGATTTTTATATATATTATCTAATATAAGTATATTTTAATTATAATATAGGTAATTTAATTTAGTTATAATTTATATAGATAAATATAATTTAGTTATAATTTTTTTTGTCAAGTTAGCCTAGTGGTTTTAATATCTCATTTGACATTGCAGGATACTGTGTTTGAACCTCATATATGTATCATGAATTTCAAAGGTAGTTACTATTGTGCCACATGATTCTGACAAATTATAATTTTAAATTATTAACCAATTGAATTTATTAATACTAATGTGTTTGTAATATTTGCAAAAAAAACATAAGCTCTATTGGTTACCTCTCCAATGTTTGAACTAAAAAGTAACCAGTTCAACTTTGTTATTTACTATTTTTCATAAATATTCAAGTGTAGGTATATTTATTTTTCAGAAAAGAGGTGGACCTCACTTTAAAAAAATGAGGAGTTTCAAGAAGATGAAACTGCAAAAAGAGATTGGTGGGCCCACCATAAATTTTTGTTTTTTTTAATTTATTAATTTAATCTAATTTGAATTTGGATCATCATGGGTTACCGAATAGATCATCATGGGTTACGATATGGATCATAAATAATTCTAAATTTATTAGTTTTTTGTAATTATACAAATTTCAAAATATTTTCAAGTTTTAAAAACTTTTTAGAAATTGATCCCACGTTCTACCTTCACTGTTTGGAAAATTAGGCTTAATAATTAATAAAAATTACAAATTCAACAAAGAACTATAAAAATTGGTTAGAATATTTTCTATATAATGCTTGGATAAGAGCCTCACGGTGAATTTTGTGACTGTATTTGCAGGGTTTCTCTTGTTTCTGTGTTTTGAATCTCCTCCTCGTCAACTATGGCTCAGCATTGTCGATGTTTCCATCCGATTAGCAAGAAGGGCCTTGTTCTATAGAAGCTGAAAGCAAATAAAATTTGTAGAAGTACTCATCACAGTTCCACCGGAAAAGACTTGTTTTCTGTTTATGATTTTCGATTATTTATGCTACTGAAACATTTGTTTGGATTTCATTGATTATATGTATTTAACATATTGAATGGGTCCATACCGTCTTGGTTATATATCTTTTGGGCTGAGAAGAAAATTTGAAAGACTGAATTTGGACATATTCTGGACATTCGTGTTATCTTTCAGTCTTGTGAACTCCGTTTATCTCATGTCTTGTCTATGAACCAACTTACTGATGGTCTCACCAAACCTTTTCCACCAGTTCAGTAACTTTATCTACAATAGTCGCTTTAGCTTAGCTAGTCTATCTTTTTTTTTTTTTTTTTTAACTTTAAATCCATACTTTATTTAGTTCCAAAGATTGCTCAAAGAGCTACAAAAGAAGCACCATTTACTGTTGGCTGTGGCCAAGTAGGTGCCAAATGATCAATTGATGCAAAATACATATCCTGAGTAGCTACTCTCTTAGCAAGTAGATCAGCCTCTATATTTGCCTCTCTTTTGATAACCTTAAACGAGTAAGAAGGATTTGCATCCATTATGGATCTAAAATCTGAAAGATAACCATCTAAGCTTGGCCATTCTTTCGGATTCCTAATGGCTAGATAGAGATTGAGACAATCAGTTTGAAAACAGATTTGGGCAATCCCCATATTGGAGATACACCTTGCTGCCCAAACCAATACCGCAGCTTCCGCATTGAGACAGCTAGTCTATCTTGAGGGGCATATTAACATAATAATTATATTAATTATACATTTGTATATCTAACATAATTCCTTTCTTATAGGAAACTAGGAACTGTCATGCCCTAAATTTTGATCATATTTTGAAAGTTCAGATAAATCTCTTTCTCCCAACGATTTGTAGTTAACAATTGTCATAATATTCATTCTTATCGACAATAGTTAACCATGCCCCAATGACATTTTTTGTTTAACCTTTCCAATATCTCCAGAAGATATGTCTGAATCACTGGTCCATATGGCCACAGACGCAAGGTAAATAGAAAACAAATATTAAAATTTACGGATAATAAAGAACAAAAGAATAAAACAAATAGATTGGTGAAAAACACAGGTAAAGAAGAATAGAAAGACTATGTGAAGGATGAGTATATTTCTTTGAATTTTATGAACAAATTACAACATATTTATAGGCTACAGAAAAGACAACTAGAGAAGAGAGAAGTAACAGCTCTTTTGGGAAGTTGTACCAAGATAGAAGGCTCCTCTTTTGTCATTTTTAAGCCAACAACTATTTCTATTTTTGGAAAGATATCCAACGACTTTTTCCATTTTTGAAAAAATATTCAAATTTTCTTGTTCATCTCGGACCTCAGTCATCCTAGATGCGCTCTGATTTTCCTCCTTGGTTGAATTATCTTCATCATCTCAGACCTCAGTCATCCTTGATGCGTTCCGAGTTTCTTCCCTTGTTGATTTCTCTTTGTCATCTCAGACCTCAGTCGTTCTTGATGCATTTCAAGTTTTTTCCTTGGTTGAGTTCTCTTTGTTATCTCGGACCTCAGTCATCCTTAATGAGTTTTGAGTTTCCTTCCTGGTTGAGTTTTCTTCGTCATCTAGGACTTCAGTCGTTCTAGATGCATTCCAAATTTTCTCCCTGGTTGAGTACTCTTTGTCATCTCAGACCTCAGTCATCCTAGATGTGTTCCGAGGTTGCTTCCTGTTCAATACTCCACCTCAAGCTTAGCATTAGGTGTTTATAATGATGATTTGGTAAGTGTTCTGTCTTGTCTTCTAGACTTCGGCCTTGACTCTCCTTTTATTATTTCTCTTTAATACTTCCCTTCAAGCTTGATCGTATGGGATCCAGAGGTCAAGCTGGGAACCTTGATGAACTCCCTCATTAAAAACCTTAGCATGTAAAACCCAATGGGACAAAACCATGCTAAAGAAAAAAGAGTAAAGCCTTTTCAGCCTATGGATTTGCCAGTGAGTCTATGAGCCTTATGACCATTGTGGTGGCCAGTTAGTCTATCAGCCACCTTGGTTAGCAAGTTAGAAATCCCTCCTTGTTTCAACATCTTCATATGTTTAGGTAGCTTGAAGATTTTTCTCATAGTTGGTTCTTGTCTCCTCCTTTCTTTTGAACTCTTGTCATTTCCAAGGGTTGATCCATTATCAGCCTTAGCTCATGAGCTCCAAGTTGGATCTTACACTAACTTGTAATGGTGTTGAGGAGTGTTGGCTAAGTCTTAATCAATTTAGCTTATTTACTTAAAACCCTCAATACAGTCCTCTTTCCATCAGCCTTGCATCCTCTACTTAATTCTCCAGCTTAGTTGACTCCTTCCTCCACTGTTTTCAATCCTTATGACTTGATTTCTTTTCTAATGAACCCCTCTCTTGCCATCATATACTTCTTTGAGTTTCTCATTGTCTCTTTTAACCTTAAACAAGTGATAAAGAAGAAAGAGTTTTAAGTATATATTCATAAAGGAATATCAAAGGTTTAGATGTTCAAATAAGATTTCATATGAAAAAATAAATAATAGCAATTGAACTAAGGTAATGATACAAATTAAATGGGATAAAGTTTAGAGGTTAGCATTTTGATTGGAGAGGAGGACTATGGAATCTGCTTAGTCTTCCTTGTCTTCTCCATGGCTTTGGCCCTTGAGTTTTGAAACATTTTGATGACCATCTTTTGGCCATCTCTTTCACACGTGATGTTGGTATCTTCACAAATCGAAATGTGGCTCCATAACTCACGGCTACACATCACTGTCTTGGTGGTTCTAGCCTATAGGTAGTTGACCCCTTTCAGTGTTACTGACACTAATACACATGTTTTGAGCTGATTCATCATCTTTCACCAGCTTGTCCTTATATTTGTGGGTTCTAACATTTTGCCCTTTCACTTGAATTGTGGGTTCTGACAGCATGATGGCCTTCGGTAGGGTTCTAATATCAAACATTGTGTTGTCCTTCTTATAGTCTTCCTCTTGGAATCATCAACATTGGTTAAGCTATTTGTCTTTCCTCCGGAAGTTTGACTTAGAGAATAAGATTATAGAGCCAAGCTTGAAAGAATGACACTAATAATGGTCACCTATGCTTTGAATCCCCTGCCTTCTTGTTGATTAGGCTTTGCTCTACACCTTCAGGAATATGCACTATTTGATGGAGGTTCTGATAAGTGGGCTGCTTCTTTCTCCACCTTCAGGAATATACATTTTCTGGTGTATGCTCTGATAGGTGGGATTTCACTTTTCTACACACAGGAATATACTCTTCTAGAGTAGGCTCTGATGTGTAGACACTCATGAATATACTTCTTGCTGAGTAGGCTCGGATGTGTAATTCACTCAGGAATATATTCTTGTAGAGTAGGCTCTGATGTGTAGCTCACTCATGAATATACTTCTTGCATAGTAGGCTCTGATGTGTCTTCTTAATGCTTCTTTTGAAGTCTTTAGTGTTGAATCCAGCCACCAACTGACTTCCAGTCAGCATGGGATATTTTGTACACTCCACACTTACCATGTCTTCTTGCGACAATAAGTGAACTCCACACCATCTTCAAAGATTGAACATGTTGGAGATTTTGTACAGATTCTAAACGAGAGATGGTGAGAGAATAGAAAATAGTATAAGTAACAAGAGATTAAGTAACTGAAGAATAAGAGAATGATGGAGAATAAGTAACCATAGAATAAGAGAGTATAATGAGTTTAGTATCTGAAAATAAGTAACCAGAGATTAAGCAGAAGTAAATAAGAATGGAGAATAGAGAGTATATTTATTTTTATTTCCTTAAGGACTTTTGGATTCATCTAGACTACTTATACTCATAAAAGTAAAGGAGATCTAGGTTCTCTTCCCTTAAGTAATTTCTTACCCTAAAAGACTATTGGATTCATCAAGACCTCTTACCCTCACAAGAGTAAAGTATATCAAGGTTCTCTTTCCTAAAGTGGTTTTCAAGAAGACTTTTGAATTCATCAAGACCCAAATATAATGCGTAGTCCACCAAGGTTCACTTCTCTCTTCTTATAGAATGTATTGAGAAATTTTGGATTCATCAAGGCATTAATGCTAATACTAAAAAGAGTAAAGCTTTCCTTGGTTCTCTTCCGCCAATTTGCTCAAGAGATTCTATGGACAGAGTTTTGCTCTGTTTTCTTGACTTTTGTGGTTGCTGTAACAGCTAAGAGCATCCAAGAATCAACAAGTGATTGGTGCTTTAATGGCTGAAGCATTTACGAATTCTTTCACTCCTTCAAGCTTTGTCTAGAGAAATGAACAAGACTAGAGACAAAGCTCTCACAACATTAAAATGAAAGAGGAATAGTCGATTAAAAACAGAGAGAATAAATAAAAAACTTAAATACATTTAGGTATTTCATCTTCCACAAGAAAGGAAACATTGTCCAAGGTTTTAAAACAACACAAACCATAAGTTTAAATAACAACTACAATGAATTTAAGTGTCTCTCATTTTATAAGAAAGGAAACAAGCCCAAGGTTTTAAAGGAACTTGCGGTTATGTTTAAAGCGGATCTAAGCAGATTATGGCTTGAAATGTCTTACATTATCAAAGAAAATGCACCAATATCCACTAATTCAAGCTTATTGTGCAATGGATAAAGGAAATGTTTTTTGACAATTCAAATCAGAAGTAAAGAATACCAAATCTGAAACTATGAATTAGAGTTTGGGATGTGGTTTAAAGAGAAAAAGAGAAGAGAGGAAGAAGTCTAACCCTTCTTTAAGTGTCTTATATCCAAAAAGATGCACTTTAGAGAACAATGGGTAAACAAATAAAGGTGACCACACTTCTCATTCTCTCTCTTGTGATTCTTCATCACTACCACCATTCCTTCCTCTTCATTGTCACTTACTCAACCAAGATTCATGAGAACAATGGAATAACACAAAGAAAACAGTGGGTACTTGCTTTTACCCACTGGTTAAAAGCAAAAAAAAAAAAAATTTCAAAATTTATTACCCACTGGTTAAAAGAAAATGGTAAGAACCCACTGGTTATAGGCTGCAAACATGTTAATTAGAGAGGAGAGGATTAAAAATTCTTTTGGGAAGTTGAACTAAGGTAAGAGGCTCCTATTTTGTCATTTTTTGCTAAATTAACGACTCTTTATATTTTTAGAAAGGTAACCAACGACTTTTTATATTTTTGGAAAGATATTCAAATTTTCTTGTTCATCTCGGACATCAGTCGTTCTAGATGTGTTCCGAGTTTCCTCCCTGGTTGAGTTTTCTTCGTCGTCTCGAATCTCAGTCGTCCTTGATGCGTTTCGACTTTTCTCCCTGGTTGAGTTCTCTTCGTCATCTCGGACCTTAGTCGTTTTTGATGCATTTCAAGTTTTCTCTCTGGTTGAGTTCTCTTGTCATCTCGGACCTCAGTCATCCTTAATGCGTTTTGAGTTTCCTTCCTGGTTGAGTTTTCTTCGTCATCTAGGACTTCAGTCGTTCTAGATGTTCTGACTTTTCTCCCTGGTTGAGTTTTCTTCGTCATTTTGGACTTCAGTCCTAGATGCATTTCAAATTTTCTCCCTGGTTGAATAATTTTTGTCATCTCAGACATCAGTCATCCTAGATGCATTCCGAAGTTGCTCCTTGCTCGATACTCTCCCTCAAACTTAGCATTAGGTATTTGTAATATTGAGCTTGGAAATAATCTGCCTTATTTTCGACCTTGACTCTCTTTTTCTTCTTCCTCACTAATAAAAAATGCTTCATTACTTCAACTGTCTCCAATGCATGCGTCAAAAGATAGCAACCTCACTAATATGGGTAAATACATATAAGAATGTATTGAAAAATTTTAGATTCATCAAGGCATTAATGCTAATACTCAAAAGAGTAAAGCTTTCTTTGGTTCTCTTCCACCAATTTTTAATTAGTAACCAATTAGAAAGAGATTACTGGTATTCCATGGACACGGTTCTTCCTCAGTCTTCAACCTCAGTTTTGAATATAAAACTTGGGAATGCCGTCATCACATCTCTTCACATCCAAACAGATATTTTGATCATAAAGTAAAAGTTATCATAGATTCAAGGGTTAGTGTAACAAAGAGAGAAGATTTGGTACTTTAAGTAATGAAGAGTCATATTCTTTAACAAGGTGGGATGCTTAAGCACATACGCTTTCCTTCCTCCTTGCTTATTTTACCGAATTTGCATCAGCAAATATCTAGCAAAAATTAAGTAGAGGGGAAAAAACCCCTATCTGCTAACTGAATTTACCATTATAATTCATCACAAAGAGAAAAGGATTCCAAAGGTTCTCATTTGATCATAATCATGGTCAGAAGTTCATAGGACAGCATCATATCAGATTCTATCAAAATAGCACCCACCATTTGGTGTACCTAATATTAACAACTTCAACTTGTTATTAAGCTCAAAAGACAGTTTCAACTTGCGAAGGCACATTATTTACCTCTTCTCGTTCACCAAATCCGTTTTGCCTCAGATCATACAGCCTAAATGCAACTGCCACAGATTAGAAACATATGCTTTCGACTCACTTATGGGTTAAAAGACAAAGTTTTTCTGTATATTATCAGTAAGACATTGAATATTGTTTCTATGATCCATTCAGTGGATCTTCTCCTCGATTGCTGCATAGGGATGAAACACACTCAATGCATGTATAAACTCTTCAAACTCAATAACCTCAATTTTTCTTTTCATCAAACAAATCAAAAACCTTCAAAACATCAAATATACAACCATTTAAGTTTCATCTCAAGAAGTCCAAGAAACCATGAAAAACGTTAACCGTCTCTTTAAAGAAAGAAATCATAGAAAGCCCTTGTTCCAAAAAAAAAAAAAAAGAAAATAAAAAAGAAAGAATACATGTTTTGTTTTGGCTTTTTCAGATAGTCCATGTTTTGTTTTGAATGCGGTTTTCCATTTGCCTCTACATCCTCATCAACATCTGCTTTGATCATTAAGGTCTCCATTTTTTAATAGTAATTTTAAACATTCCTAGTTCCTTATGTGAGGCATCTAAGTGTTTGGTGCAATTCTCGATTATAGTGACTAGGAACATATCGTCTTCCCCTCAAGTTCTTCATCTCATCCCATATAGAGATAGGCTGATCACATGTTCTCCTCTTGTTGGTCACAACTTTATTCCACCTGTTAATGGCATAAACATATAATTTTGTGTCAGCAAGCCTTACCTTCTTGAGTTCTGAATATGATTGAAAATGGAATTCCAATTCGATTTTCTTTTACCACTAAAGGTAAGTGTCAGGGTCGCTCTTGCTATAGAAGGCAGGGATCTTAAGTTTAAGACCTCCCAAGTTATCATCTATTCTAGCTCTTCCACGGTCTTCTATGGTTCTCTATACCGTGTTTCAGTTTCCCCAGAAGATGGCTCCCCACGGCTGTAGTAATCCTGTCTAACTGTGTGTTCATTGCATATAACCCTGCATTCAAAATTCTATTCATTTCACTAGTTAGGGCTTTCATTTGTAGGCTAGACAAGCAAACGGTTTTTGTCTACTGATCAACGCTTTTTCGCCTATTTTTCCTGAAACAACTCAACAAGCAGATTAAAGGTTTTAAAGTCCTCACAAGTATTTCTCTAAGTGCTTTCACTCAAAGGATTTGGTGAATCAAACAACTTCTCAAGATGTTCCAATGAAACTAAAAAATCAGTAAAGAAATTACTTTTTGAAAGTTAATAGAACAAGAGTTTAAAAAGAAGATAGACAGATTGAAAGATTTTCTTTGGAAACCAATTGACCAAGTTTGTGGATCCGATTTCTCTTGGATCTATTTTCTTTCTTTTGCTTTTGAATCTTTGTTTTTTATGCTAGCAAGTTTTCTTGGTTTCCTTTACACTAGATAGAAAGGAAAAAAGTGTTTAAGAAATAGATGGTTTAAATGAATTGATGAGAAATAGAATATCAAGCTTGAAGTGTTGCTCTAATACTACTTGATACAACCATGGCTAGCCTTTAGTTTGCTAGCCGAGATTCTTCCAAGATTTTCACTTCAAAGAGATAGATTGGATAATCAATAGCAAATGATGGCTCCTTTTACACCAAAATTGAGTATATGAAACTCAATTACTTGTAACAAAATTAGAATGGAGTTGGATGCCTAAGTAAGGAATACAAATCCTGGCCCATGTTTCTTGTCCAGCCGCGTTAAGATCAGCTGAGGAGTCAAGTCTTCAAATAATTATTATAGTCTTTGTTTAGTTTTCAGGAATTGCCTAAGTTTTCCACAAATAGTTGTTTTTTAAAAGCATGCAAGAACACATTGTAAACTATTTTTTTGTTTATCGAAAATCAAGTCATCCTTTGTGAACTTCAGTTCTTGTTATTGATTTGCAAGAAAAACCGGTTAATCAAGTTCAGATCATAGAACTTGTGTGGCCATTCTATTATCTGAAAGTGTGAATTAATTTTTAAGATAGATCAGTTGGGGAGTTTCATATACTCCTTATTGGTTCTAGAACAAGGATCATTCGCCGCTTCCACAGCCTTACCTAGTTCAGGAGTTTTAAGATAATTCAGGAGTTGAGTTTCATATACTCAATTTTGGTGTAAAAGGAGCCATCATTTGCTATTGATTATCCAATCTATCTCTTTGAAGTGAAAATCTTGGAAGAATCTCGGCTAGCAAACTAAAGGCTAGCCATGGTTGTATCAAGTAGTATTAGAGCAACACTTCAAGCTTGATATTCTATTTCTCATCAATTCATTTAAACCATCTATTTCTTAAACACTTTTTTCCTTTCTATCTAGTGTAAAGGAAACCAAGAAAACTTGCTAGCATAAAAAACAAAGATTCAAAAGCAAAAGAAAGAAAATAGATCCAAGAGAAATCGGATCCACAAACTTGGTCAATTGGTTTCCAAAGAAAATCTTTCAATCTGTCTATCTTCTTTTTAAACTCTTGATCTATTAACTTTCAAAAAGTAATTTCTTTACTGATTTTTTAGTTTCATTGGAACATCTTGAGAAGTTGTTTGATTCACCAAATCCTTTGAGTGAAAGCACTTAGAGAAATACTTGTGAGGACTTTAAAACCTTTAATCTGCTTGTTGAGTTGTTTCAGGAAAAATAGGCGACAAAAGCGTTGATCAGTAGACAAAAACCGTTTGTTTGTCTAGCCTACAAATGAAAGCCCTAACTAGTGAAATGAATAGAATTTTGAATGCAGGGTTATATGCAATGAACACACAGTTAGACAGGATTACTACAGCCGTGGGGAGCCATCTTCTGGGGAAACTGAAACACGGTATAGAGAACCATAGAAGACCGTGGAAGAGCTAGAATAGATGATAACTTGGGAGGTCTTAAACTTAAGATCCCTGCCTTCTATAGCAAGAGCGACCCTGACACTTACCTTTAGTGGTAAAAGAAAATCGAATTGGAATTCCATTTTCAATCATATTCAGAACTCAAGAAGGTAAGGCTTGCTGACACAAAATTATATGTTTATGCCATTAACTGGTGGAATAAAGTTGTGACCAACAAGAGGAGAACATGTGATCAGTCTATCTCTATATGGGATGAGATGAAGAACTTGAGGGGAAGACGATATGTTCCTAGTCACTATAATCGAGAATTGCACCAAACACTTAGATGCCTCACACAAGGAACTAGGAATGTTTAAAATTACTATTAAAAAATGGAGACCTTAATGATCAAAGCAGATGTTGATGAGGATGTAGAGGCAAATGGAAAATCGCATTCAAAACAAAACATGGACTATCTGAACAAGCCAAAACAAAACATGTATTCTTTCTTTTTTATTTTCTTTTTTATTTTTTTTTGGAACAAGGGCTTTCTATGATTTCTTTCTTTAAAGAGATGGTTAACGTTTTTCATGGTTTCTTGGACTTCTTGAGATGAAACTTAAATGGTTGTATATTTGATGTTTTGAAGGTTTTTGATTTGTTTGATGAAAAGAAAAATTGATGTTATTGAGTTTGAAGAGTTTATACATGCATTGAGTGTGTTTCATCCCTATGCAGCAATCGAGGAGAAGATCCACTGAATGGATCATAGAAACAATATTCAATGTCTTACTGATAATATACAGAAAAACTTTGTCTTTTAACCCATAAGTGAGTCGAAAGCATATGTTTCTAATCTGTGGCAGTTGCATTTAGGCTGTATGATCTGAGGCAAAACGGATTTGGTGAACGAGAAGAGGTAAATAATGTGCCTTCGCAAGTTGAAACTGTCTTTTGAGCTTAATAACAAGTTGAAGTTGTTAATATTAGGTACACCAAATGGTGGGTGCTATTTTGATAGAATCTGATATGATGCTGTCCTATGAACTTCTGACCATGATTATGATCAAATGAGAACCTTTGGAATCCTTTTCTCTTTGTGATGAATTATAATGGTAAATTCAGTTAGCAGATAGGGTTTTTTTCCCCTCTACTTATTTTTTGCTAGATATTTGCTGATGCAGATTCGGTAAAATAAGCAAGGAGGAAGGAAAGCGTATGTGCTTAAGCATCCCACCTTGTTAAAGAATATGACTCTTCATTACTTAAAGTACCAAATCTTCTCTCTTTGTTACACTAACCCTTGAATCTATGATAACTTTTACTTTATGATCAAAATATCTGTTTGGATGTGAAGAGATGTGACGACGGCATTCCCAAGTTTTATATTCAAAACTGAGGTTGAAGACTGAGGAAGAACCGTGTCCATGGAATACCAGTAATCTCTTTCTAATTGGTTACTAATTAAAAATTGGTGGAAGAGAACCAAAGAAAGCTTTACTCTTTTGAGTATTAGCATTAATGCCTTGATGAATCTAAAATTTTTCAATACATTCTTATATGTATTTACCCATATTAGTGAGGTTGCTATCTTTTGACGCATGCATTGGAGACAGTTGAAGTAATGAAGCATTTTTTATTAGAGAGGAAGAAGAAAAAGAGAGTCAAGGTCGAAAATAAGGCAGACTATTTCCAAGCTCAATATTACAAATACCTAATGCTAAGTTTGAGGGAGAGTATCGAGCAGGGAGCAACTTCGGAATGCATCTAGGATGACTGATGTCTGAGATGACAAAAATTATTCAACCAGGGAGAAAATTTGAAATGCATCTAGGACTGAAGTCCAAAATGACGAAGAAAACTCAACCAGGGAGAAAAGTCAGAACATCTAGAACGACTGAAGTCCTAGATGACGAAGAAAACTAAACCAGGAAGGAAACTCAAAACGCATTAAGGATGACTGAGGTCCGAGATGACAAGAGAACTCAACCAGAGAGAAAACTTGAAATGCATCAAAAACGACTAAGTTCCGAGATGACGAAGAGAACTCAACCAGGGAGAAAAGTCGAAACGCATCAAGGACGACTGAGATTCGAGATGACGAAGAAAACTCAATCAGGGAGGAAACTCGGAACACATCTAGAACGACTGATGTCCGAGATGAACAAGAAAATTTGAATATCTTTCCAAAAATATAAAAAGTCGTTGGTTACCTTTCTAAAAATATAAAGAGTCGTTAATTTAGCAAAAAATGACAAAATAGGAGCCTCTTACCTTAGTTCAACTTCCCAAAAGAATTTTTAATCCTCTCCTCTCTAATTAACATGTTTGCAGCCTATAACCAGTGGGTTCTTACCATTTTCTTTTAACCAGTGGGTAATAAATTTTGAAATTTGTTTTTTTTTGCTTTTAACCAGTGGGTAAAAGCAAGTACCCACGGTTTTCTTTGTGTTATTCCAGTGTTCTCATGAATCTTGGTTGAGTAAGTGATAATGAAGAGGAAGGAATGGTGGTAGTGATGAAGAATCACAAGAGAGAGAATGAGAAGTGTGGTCGCCTTTATTTGTTTACCCATTGTTCTCTAAAGTGCATCTTTTTGGATATAAGACACTTAAAGAAGGGTTAGACTTCTTCCTCTCTTCTCTTTTTCTCTTTAAACCACATCCCAAACTCTAATTCATAGTTTCAGATTTGGTATTCTTTACTTCTGATTTGAATTGTCAAAAAACATTTCCTTTATCCATTGCACAATAAGCTTGAATTATTGGATATTGGTGCATTTTCTTTGACAATGTAAGACATTTCAAGCCATAATCTGCTTAGATCCGCTTTAAACATAACCGCAAGTTCCTTTAAAACCTTGGGCTTGTTTCCTTTCTTATAAAATGAGAGACACTTAAATTCATTGTAGTTGTTATTTAAACTTATGGTTTGTGTTGTTTTAAAACCTTGGACAATGTTTCCTTTCTTGTGGAAGATGAAATACCTAAATGTATTTAAGTTTTTTATTTATTTTCTCTGTTTTTAATCGACTATTCCTCTTTCATTTTAATGTTGTGAGAGCTTTGTCTCTAGTCTTGTTCATTTCTCTAGACAAAGCTTGAAGGAGTGAAAGAATTCGTAAATGCTTCAGCCATTAAAGCACCAATCACTTGTTGATTCTTGGATGCCCTTAGCTGTTACAGCAACCACAAAAGTCAAGAAAACAGAGCAAAACTCTGTCCATAGAATCTCTTGAGCAAATTGGCGGAAGAGAACCAAGGAAAGCTTTACTCTTTTTAGTATTAGCATTAATGCCTTGATGAATCCAAAATTTCTCAATACATTCTATAAGAAGAGAGAAGTGAACCTTGGTGGACTATGCATTATATTTGGGTCTTGATGAATTCAAAAGTCTTCTTGAAAACCACTTTAGGAAAGAGAACCTTGATATACTTTACTCTTGTGAGGGTAAGAGGTCTTGATGAATCCAATAGTCTTTTAGGGTAAGAAATTACTTAAGGGAAGAGAACCTAGATCTCCTTTACTTTTATGAGTATAAGTAGTCTAGATGAATCCAAAAGTCCTTAAGGAAATAAAAATAAATATACTCTCTATTCTCCATTTTTATTTACTTATGCTTAATCTCTGGTTACTTATTCTCAGATACTAAACTCATTATACTCTCTTATTCTATGGTTACTTATTCTCCATCATTCTCTTATTCTTCAGTTACTTAATCTCTGGTTACATATACTATTTTCTATTCTCTCACCATCTCTCGTTTAGAATCTGTACAAAATCTCCAACATGTTCAATCTTTGAAGATGGTGTGGAGTTCACTTATTGTCTCAAGAAGACATGGTAAGTGTGGAGTGTACAAAATATCCCATGCGGACTGGAAGTCAGTTGGTGGCTGGATTCAACACTAAAGACTTCAAAAGAAGCATTAAGAAGACACATCAGAGCCTACTATGCAAGAAGTATATTCATGAGTGAGCTACACATCAGAGCCTACTCTACAAGAATATATTACTGAGTGAATTACACATCCGAGCCTACTCAGCAAGAAGTATATTCATGAGTGTCTACACATCAGAGCCTACTCTAGAAGAGTATATTCCTGTGTGTAGAAAAGTGAAATCCCACCTATCAGAGCATACACCAGAAAATGTATATTCCTGAAGGTGGAGAAAGAAGCAGCCCACTTATCACAACCTCCATCAAATAGTGCATATTCCTGAAGGTGTAGAGCAAAGCCTAATCAACAAGAAGGCAGGGGATTCAAAGCATAGGTGACCATTATTAGTGTCATTCTTTCAAGCTTGGCTCTATAATCTTATTCTCTAAGTCAAACTTCCGGAGGAAAGACAAATAGCTTAACCAATGTTGATGATTCCAAGAGGAAGACTATAAGAAGGACAACACAATGCTTGATATTAGAACCCTACCGAAGGCCATCATGCTGTCAGAACCCACAATTCAAGTGAAAAGGCAAAATGTTAGAACCCACAAATATAAGGACAAGCTGGTGGAAGATGATGAATCAGCTCAAAACATGTGTATTAGTGTCAGTAACACTGAAAGGGGTCAACTACCTATAGGCTAGAACCACCAAGACAGTAATGTGTAGCCGTGAGTTATGGAGCCACATTTCGATTTGTGAAGCTTCCACCATCACGTGTGAAAGAGATGGCCAAAAGATGGTCATCAAAATGTTTCAAAACTCAAGGGCCAAAGCCATGGAGAAGACAAGGAAGACTAAGCAGATTCCATAGTCCTCCTCTCCAATCAAAATGCTAACCTCTAAACTCTATCCCATTTAATTTGTATTATTACCTTAGTTCAATTGCTATTATTTATTTTTTCATATGAAATCTTATTTGAACATCTAAACCTTTGATATTCCTCTATGAATATATACTTAAAACTTTTTCTTCTTTATCACTTGTTTAAAGTTAAAAGAGACAATGAGAAACTCAAAGAAGTATATGATGGCAAGAGAGGGGTTCATTAGAAAAGAAATCAAGTCATAAGGATTGAAAACAGTGGAGGAAGGAGCCAACTAAGCTGGAGAATTAAGTAGAGGATGCAAGGCTGATGGAAAGAGGACTGTATTGAGGGTTTTAAGTAAATAAGCTAAATTGATTAAGACTTAGCCAACACTCCTCAACACCATTACAAGTTAGTGTAAGATCCAACTTGGAGCTCATGAGCTAAGGCTGATAATGGATCAACCCTTGGAAATGACAAGAGTTCAAAAGAAAGGAGGAGACAAGAACCAACTATGAGAAAAATCTTCAAGCTACCTAAACATATTTGTATTCCTTACTTAGGCATCCAACAAGGGCCACTTGGTCAATAACTTGTGGAATTAGGCCATAGAGAATAGCCTTGAGCAGTTTACTCCGTTACCTAGTCATTAGCCCATGGACAAGCTCCACTGCCTTGGTCGTTATCAAGGATGATGCCGAGATATAGTCGAGTGCCAGGTCGAGTATCTGGTCAAGGTCCTGGTTGAGGCCGTCTTGGTCTAGGCCATCCTGGTTACCTAGGCTGATCATGCTCATATCAATACCAAATAAAATAGGAAGAAATCAACAAGTAAAAAAATAAAAATAAAAAACCATGACAAAGCTGTATTTGTCGTTATGTGTAGAAAGATTAAGAATCTAGATGTTCTTTTATCGATATTTCCTCAATGAGACGTCACGCTCTAAATAACTAAAATAATCAATAATGGTGAATTTGGATGATTCTAAGGGATTTAAACTGGATTTGGGATAACTGCGAAGCTTGTGATAAGTAAACTAACATATTATGTAATTTTGATTGTGCATTTTGTGGCTTATAAGAGTAATTCTCAATATCGTATCCTAAAGAAATTTTATAGTTTCTAAATCTTCGGACTTCTTTTTCTACTTATTCACTTGTTTTATTTGAGAACAAATAAAAGTTTAAGTCTTGAAGAGTTGATATACATCATATTTTACTTATTTTAAATAAAAAAATTTGATTTTTGGTGTATTATTGATGTTTTGGTATTTTAGGAGTTTTTAGAAATTTTACAGAAAATCTGGACAATTCAACCACAAAAGCTGAAAACAAATAATTTGTAGTTTATACAGTTTTCTGGCACCAGGAGTTACGTATCCTATGGAAGATGTCAGCTTTCATCTTCAAGTGATTTGAAGTTAATCCAACTGTTAGACCTGAAGAGATATCCAAAATACTAAAACTATCTTTCTCACATCGAAATGGAGCGAACAAAAGGAACATAAGGCAATTGACCAACCCAGCCGGGTCAATTAAGTGGTCCATCACATCCTTTGAAATTTTTCCCAAGGATTGTAACCAACCGTTAAATCAACCAAAAATCATTGGTGATCGACTGAGGAGCTGATCAGTCGATAACCAAAGCCGACCGATCAATCACTATTCCAACATTTTCAGAAACTTCTCAATCTCCAAAGACTTTTTTCCAAATCTTCAGCAATTCACCATAGCCACCTTGTACACCTATAAAAGATAAGAGAGCTACAAATCTGAAGCGAAAGTCACTTTGAGTGGGACTTGGCAATCCTCCAACTAAAATCCACCAAAGTTTTCATCGTTTTTCATAGATCTCATTGTGTTGTTCTACTTTTATTACTTGTTCATTTAAAGAAGATCTTATCTTTGTATCACAAGATAGAGAAGCTTTATGTCCCTTCTTATTTATGCAATCTATTCTTTCTTATGCTTTAATTTTATTTTTCATCATTGAGTAGATCTATTGTTGGGTTTGAGGCTTTCTAAAGGGAAGGATTCATTTATGGTTTGGTAGGTATATTTTGATTTCTACAGTGGTGCTTCTTGTATATATAATTAATCTTCTGTTCAATGTTGTTCTTAATGCATGGTACTAAACAGATTCATATAGTTATGATCTTGGAAAGTCATCCGCATGAACATTACATGATTGATTGATCTGAACAAAAATTAGATAGGCTGATATCGTTAGATTGCTAGTACCTTTTATAAACACATTTAGTGAACAAATCAAATATGTTTGCATCTCTGTTTTGTTGAATTTGTTTGCTTGCGAGAGTATGGTTTAAATTCAATTTCATTAGTAAACTTTAGGCCACAACAGTGGAAACTATCGAATTGTAGTGTTTCCAATTCTAGGATGAAAATATCTATGTTTGCCTCTAGTTGTTGATGCCAAAATAGTCCAAACCATGAATCCTTAAAAAAATTCTGACATTCAACATCTCAGTTATAGGTTTTTTACTGTTTCAATATTGCTTTAGTTTCACTTCAGTCACAAATAAAACCCAAACTTCTATTATTTACTAGCTTAATTCTTATCTACAAAACTCATAAAGCAACCATCTTTCTTTAAGAATCTGACTAAAGTACTATAATTGACTGATGTATTCTTGCAGCTATCAAATATTTTGGGGTGAAAAATCAAACCCCATCACCTATGCAGGGCATTTACAATTTGTCAAATTGGTTATCACCAGTCTAACAAATTTCTGGAGTTTGACTTATCAATATGGAGTTTGGTTATCACCAGGCTCACCAAATCAAACTAACAAGGCAAAACTATCATGTGACGATTTATGTATACCAAAGTCAGAGGCTGGATTGGGATTGAGACGACTTGGTGATTCTTCTTACGTATTTGTCCTGAAGTTGATATGGCTTATGATCTCACGCTTGGGTTCTGTTGCAGGAATAAGATTTTCTGCAATTTGTCTCCTGGT
Organism: Streptanthus diversifolius; assembly: GCA_039880935.1. Classification (NCBI taxonomy): domain Eukaryota; kingdom Viridiplantae; phylum Streptophyta; class Magnoliopsida; order Brassicales; family Brassicaceae; genus Streptanthus; species Streptanthus diversifolius. Next base: position 7,729,392 of record JAXGFM010000005.1, read on the forward strand.
TGTTCAAGTAAAACAAACAGAAGCTCTTGCTGAGCTTGATTCGTGAGTTAGAGAAGAATCAAGATCGACACAAGAATCATGTGCTCGTGAAAAGCCAGATGAAAAAATAAGAAAAGAAGTTGTTTTTTAATTTCTGAATGAATTGCTTGTTACATAATGTAGAGCTTTTATATTGTTCTGATATTGAATCTTAATGAAATCAAATCATAACTAATTTAACAAATCGATAAGCTCCATATTGATAAGTGCAACTAATCTTATCTTGCCATGTGTTACACTCATATCCTGTATCAAATCTCCCCTGCTGAAGAAACCTTGACCCCAAAGTTTGAGATTCGAAAAGTTGTTGCTCTGGTGGTCTTGGAAGAGAACCATAGAAGAAGAACAATTCCATTAAAAAGTTCAGCTCGCAACTATCACCATTTATCTGCTTCCAGTTTTGCTCATCTCTTTGAGAATTCCTGTTTTCGAATTTAAACTTGGAGTTCTTAGAGAACAAACTCCAAATTTTCTTTTCATATTGCTGCATCTTTCGTTGCATTATTATGATCCCATATGATTTATTTCCTCCATGAACACAATGATGTTGAGGTTGATTTGTCCTCACAATCTGAAATTGGGTTTCTTTGTCTATCTCCACTGATCTTGAAACTGGGTCATGACTTGATTCAAACATCACCAATGACTCCATCAATTTTGAATCATCTTCTTGAATCGATAGGGTTGTTTCAATCATTTTCTCTTCTAGAATCGATTCATTTTCTTGCTTGCTTTTGATTGATTCTTCTTCATCTGTTTCTGTTACTTCCTCTACTTGAATCGATTCTTCTACAAGGGATCGTTCTTCCTTTACTTGGATCGATTCCTGTTTTTCAATCCTGCTGCCAAGCAATTCACAATTTTGTGCAAACGTGGGATACACCACACCAGCCTTAAATGATTCCCAATCATTTATCTTTGTAAATCCACCAAACCTATCCATCAATTCTGCTTTATAGCTATACCAACTTTTTCAGATGTTAGTCCCCGAAAACGATTGACATAAAGATCTATGCCATGTTACAGCTACACCATCGAAGTGTATCGATGAAAATTTCACCTTTGTTCCTTCTTTTGTTCCATCCATCTCAAAAGATTATTCCACCTTAAAGAGCCAATTGTGAACGTTCGTACCATCAAATCTAGGGAGATGAGTGATTCCCGCGTATGATTGATGTGAATGCCCAATATGAGAATTTTGAATTGGTGCCTTCGAAGTTTCTCTAAGAGTTCCTGGATTACGTTGTTGGATCGTCATCAACGCCTTCATCGCTTTCATCATCTCTTTCTTGAATTGATGGAATTCGCTTTGTAGCGACGAGATCGCCACTTGTAGTTCTTCCTGTTCGGTCATCGAGTTCTGATTTTGGTTCGCAATCGCTTTGGATCGAGTTTCTGCCATTGAGGCCGAGGAAAGGAAGCTCTGATACCACTGTTGCAGGAATAAGAATCTTTGTAATTTATCTCCTGGTTGTTCAAGTAAAAAAAACAGAAGCTCTTGCTGAGCTTGATTCGTGAGTTAGAGAAGAATCAATATCGACACAAGAATCATGTGCTCGTGAAAAGCCAGATGAAAAAATAAGAAAAGAAGTTGTTTTTTATTTATGAATGAATTGCTTGTTACATAATGTAGAGCTTTTATATTGTTCTGATATTGAATCTTAATGAAATCAAATCATAACTAATTTAACAAATCGATAAGCTCCATATTGATAAGTACAACTAATCTTATCTTGCCACGTGTTACATTCATATCCTGTATCAGGTTCTCTCTTGGTCGCTTGGATCCGCACCTACTTATTGAGCAATGGTTCATTTTGGGATGCGATAGAAGGTAGAGCGGGGTCTGGCTGTGGAGGAAACTCTTTCGTTTGAGGTCGTTAGCTTTCCATTTTTTACAGTTTGAAGTCAACGGTGGAAGGTTCATTTTATGTGAAATGATTACTGGACTTACTGAGACTTAGGTCCTCAATATCTAGGAATCTCTCGTGATTCAACGGTTTCTGGTGCAGCCTCATCTTCGGAATGGAGACTAAGAAGTCAAGGTAGACACCTCTTCCACTCACTCTATGACAAGATTCAGTCAATGCCCATACCAAATCCCAAATTAGGTAAAGATATGGTTTTATGAGACACTTGGAAAATGATTTCAGAGACTTTTTCTCAGCCACGAATACTTAAAGCAGATCAGGCTAAAGTATGTTAAAGTAGCATGGAATCGAGGTTTCTGGTTCACCCAAGGGATTCCTCGTTATTCTTTCATCCTTTGGTTAGCCATAAAGAATAGATTGTGTATGGTAGAACAATGCATGCAAATTTTGGGTATAGTGCAAGGTTATGTTTTTGTGGGGAACGCAACAAAACAGAAATCATATTTTCTTTGCATGTCCGTATACTTATACGGTTTTGACAGTGATCACGGGAAAACTTAGGATCGTATGAGACACCAGACTGGCCTGATACTCTTCTTACTTAAACTGGGCCATAGTACTCTGGATTTCATTATATTAATGCTAGTTTTTCAAACAACAGTATACTACTTGTGGAGTGGGAAAAACTCTACACGACATCATGGCATTTAGATCTCTTCAGAGGCTCTCACCAAATTAATTAATATAACGATCAGGAACAGGATCATCTATGTCAAGTACACTGCGCCTCACAAGCAGGAAGGTCTTCTGAAAAGATGGTTTAAGTCTTTTCGATTCAAACGCTTAGCCTCCTAATTCTCGTCTTTCTTATATACTTGTTGATTTGGTAGAGTAGCTCTTCAGTATTTGTAAATGGCTACAATATTCTTTGATTTATTAATTTGAAATTTCGTTAAAGAAAAAAAGAAATAATTTTTATAGAGAAAACCTAGTGTATTGCTTAACACTAACCCAAAACCGTAATATCCGAAAGATTTAAGATAAACAACTTTTCTAAATATGAAAAAATATGGAAAAAACAAGAAGAGAATACTTGAAAGATTTTTAGAGAGAAAAACTTATGAGGAACACTGTTTAAAACTTTTCTTTATTTCTCTTGTTCAACTTCTCTTGTGTCTACAAATGAAAGGGTGAGGAGGTATTTATAGCCTCCCAAAAACATCTTACAAAGTACTCTAGATTGTTCTACTAACCTCCTAGACATTTATTGCTCTTTAGAGATTTCTACATAAATGTATTACATTAATATATTTTAGAATTCTCTAGATACTTAGAGAAGATGATGAACTCTAATGATATTTCTAGAGAAGTTCTAGAAGTTGGACTTAATTTTTGTGCTTAGTCCAATAATGGATAATTGGATTATACCCATAATTAGACTTTGACCCAAAATCAAGTTTAACTTTAATACTCCCCCTTAAACTTGATTTTTTCAATCATCCCGAGCTTTGAACGAAGTAGCTCGAACTGACCTTTTGGTAAGGACTTGGTGAAGATATCTGCAACGTTGTCTTTACTTCGAACCTCCAAAGCTTCAATCGTTCCATCAAGTACTTTTTCTCGTATAAAGTGATGTTCCAAATCAATATGCTTTGTCCTTGCATGGAACACTGGATTATTAGCCAACTTGATAGCACTTTGATTATCTCCGTAGATGGGAATTGGCTTCTTTATTGGCTCTAACAAGTCTTCAAGGAGTCTTCGAAGCCATACACACTCTTGAGCTGCGAGCGTTGACACTCGGTACTCTGCTTCAGTAGTAGATAAACACCGTTGTTTGCTTCTTGCTGCACCACGAAATACTTGTGTCTCCACATAAGAACACATAACCTGAAGTTGAATTTCGATCATCTAGATCTCCACCAAAGTCTGCATCTGTGAAACCATGGAGAGACACCTTGGCATTATACTTGTACATCAGGCCCATGCCAAGAGTTGTCTTCACATACTTTAATATCTTCTTTGCTGCTTCCAGATGTGGCTTCCTTGGTTCCTGCATAAACCGACTTACAAGACCAACCGCGAAGGCAATGTCGGGTCTTGTAATGGTTAAGTATAAAAGACTTCCTACAAGAGAGCGATAAGGTTGAGGATTTGGTAGCAAGGATCCTTCATCACGTTTAAGCTTTATGTTTATGTCCATCGAGTACTACGTGTCTTCCTTTCATGTATTTTGAACTTCTCAACAACTCTTCTTACATAATTTTCTTGACCAATGAATATTCCATCCTTTACCCTTTCTACCTCCAAACCAAGAAAGTTATTCAGCTCACCCAGCTTCTTCATCTCGACATATCCTCTTGTAAACGAGTAATTTCCGCTTCATCATTTCCAGTAATTATCATATCATCCACGTAAAGAATAACTACCACGTGAACTCCTCCATTCTTCTTGAAGAAACTGTGCAAGCTTTCCATACCAGGCTCGTGGAGCTTGTTTTAAACCATACAAAGCCTTTTTAAGCTTGCAAACATAATCAGGATGCTCTAGCGACTTGAAACCAAGTGGTTGCTCCATAAAAATACTTTTATCAACTTCACCATATAGAAAAGCATTCTTCACATCTAATTGCCATAGCTTCCAACCAAAACTTGTAGCTAAAGATAAGAGAGAGCGTACCGTAGTATCTTTGCTACTGGGCTGAAAGTCTCATCATAATCTTCTCCATACTTCTGAGAGAATCCTCGAGCAACCAATCTTTCTTTAAATCTGTCAATGCTTCCATCCGTCTTCCGCTTAATTCGATATACCCATTTACAAGAAACAGGTTGAACATCCTTGGGTTTTGGGACCAAATCCCAAGTTTCATTCTTAATGAGAGCATTTATCTCCTCCTTCATTGCAGTCTCCCACTCATCAATCCCTTTTGCTTCATCATAAGATGATGGCTCCTCTTCATCTAATGGAGCTGCAAAGTAGCATGAGTATGTTGTGACAAACCTGTCATCTCTGAACCGAGCAGGCCTAATAATATTTCTTTTAGGCCGTTGATTTTCCTTGCGCCCTTGATCTTCTTCCTCATCTTCCTCTTTGTTGATGCTCCCCCTTTCACCTTGTGTTTCATCTTCAGGATTTTTACTATCACTTGGTACTTGAACAACTTCTTCAATGATCTTGGAGGAACTCAAACCTTCTTGGTCAACCAATACTTGAGATGGTCCATAGTAAGATGAAATTTCATAAAAAACAACATCACGAGACACAATGCACCTATGTGTCTTAGGATCCATACTCCTCCAACCTTTTCTTTGTTCATCATACCCAAAAAAAATGCACTTCTTTGCCTTTGCCTCCAATTTGGTTCTCTGAGAATCGACCATATGGACATAACAGATGGATCCAAATATCCTGAGATGCTTCACCGTTGGTTTCTTCCCATGAATCATCTCATAAGGAGACTTCATATTATTTGGACTAAGTGGCATTCGGTTGATGACATATGCTGCACATCTCATACCTTCTGCCCATAAGGCTTTAGGCAAGTTCTTGTCATGTAGCCAGCTTCTGCATGTCTCATTTAGATGTCTGATCTTCCTTTCTGCTACTCCATTTTGCTGAGGTGTATGCAGACATGTAAATTCTCTCTTTATTCCATGTTTTTGGCAAAATGAGAGAAACTCTTTTGACATAAACTCCCCTCCATTATCCGTCCTTAGAGTCTTTATCTTCCGACCTAGCTCTCCTTCCACGGTAACTTTGAATTCTTGAAACCTTGAAAATACTTCTGACTTTTCCTTCACAAAGTATACCCAAGTGTACCGTGAGAAATCATCTACGAAGAGCAACATGTAGTGGAACCCAGAATATGAGGATGTTCTTGTCGGACCCACTAAATCACTATAAATCCTCTCCAACGGAGCACTGCATCGCGAGGTGGAATTGTCAAATGGAAGTCTATGTGACTTTCCATATTGACAACCTTCACAGAGTTTTCCTTCATCTTGGATCTTTATCTTCGGGAGCCCGTTAACCAAATCCTTATTCATCATGACTTTAAGCTTAGTCATGTTTATATGACCAAATCTAGCATGCCATACATAGGCATTGTCATTGGTACTCACCTTCTCAACATAACTGTTAGAAGCAGATAAGACATATAGATCCTTAACCCGTGCTCCGGTATGAACCACATTCGCTCTTAATTCTTTAATATTTTTCAAAAATTTAACGTCTCTTGGGCCAAATAAAACATAGTTACCTGAGTCTACTTCATTCACCACAGAGAGAAGATTCTTCCTTACACCAGGGACATGGTAAACATTCTTGAGAGTGATTGGGCTTCCATCATCTCCTTCAATGATAACAGTCCCTTCCTTCTCAACTTGGTGTACTGAATTATCAGCAGTAATGATGGCTTCTCTTCCGTCATGACTCTGAAGACTAGAAAATAATCTTTCATCTCCGGTAATATGATGACTACAACCAGAATCCACTATCCAATCATTTCCCAGATTTTTAGTTGCAGCCTCTACCGTGAAACACTTTCCCCATTCTTCTTCTTCATCATGACCTTTTGATTTTGCCATATTTGTTTCCTTCAGCTTGACTCTACAATCCTTTTTGAAATGCCCAAGTTTTCCAAACCGGTAGCACTTGAATCGTTTTTGTCTCTCATAGAAGATCCTTCTTGTCCATCATTATTCTTACCACCAGAGTCCTTAGGTTTGCCTTTGAAGCTTTGATGTCTTCGTGCTACAAAAGCGTTCCCGGATTCATCATGGACTTTAACTCCAGCCATTTGCATAGCTAGTGATTCTTGCGAGGCTATAAGATTTTCAAACTCCTCCAAGGAAGGTTGTGTAGCCCATCCTTGTATTGATGTCACAAACGGTGTATATTCGGGTCGTAAACCTCGAATAATAGACCGTTTTAACCGTGCTTCTGAAATTGATTCCTCCGGATTAAGAGTGTTAATCTCAGAACAAATGTTCTTTACTTTGATGAAGAACTCTGAGATTGAAGACTCCCCCTGCTTTGCATTAGCCATCTCATTCTTTAACAGTTGTAGTCTAGCCTCATTCTTCTTGTTGAACAATTGATCAAGTGCCTGCCAAATAGAACTAGCGGAGGTACACCTTGAGATATGCTCAAATACTCCCGAGGATATTGACCTCTTCAAAGCAAACTCTGCCTTGGCATTCTTCTGTGTCCATTCTTTTGTCGTTTCCGCGGTTGCAACATCTCCTCTTGGTGGTGTTGTGCTGCTGCCACCGACGACATCCCATAAGTCTTCACTCACCAAGTATGACTCCATACATGACTTCCATAACCAATAGTTAGATTGGTTTAAGATTTCCATACACAATCCAACTACACGACCCGTTGACTCCATACTTAGAATAATCCAAGCTCTCTTTAGATCTTGAAAAGAACTAAATCAAAATGGCTCTGATACCATGTAGAGAAAACCTAGTGTAGTGCTTAACACTAGCCCAAGACCGTAATATCCGAGAGACTTAAGATAAACAATTTTTCTAAGTATGAAAAAATATGGAAAAACAAGAAGAGAATACTTCAAAGATTTTTAGAGAGAAAAACTTATGAGGAACACTCTTTAAAACTTTTCTTTATTTCTCTTGTTCAACTTCTTTTGTGTCTACAAATGAAAGGGTGAGGAGGTATTTATAGCCTCCCAAAAACATCTTACAAAGTACTCTAGATTGTTCTACTAAACTCCTAGACATTTATTGCTCTCTAGAGATTTTTACATAAATACTTACATTAATATATTTTAGAATTCTCTAGATACTTAGAGAAGATGATGAACTCTAATGATGTTTCTAGAGAAATTCTAGAAGTTGGACTTAATTTTTGGGCTTAGTCCAATAATGGATAATTGGATTATACCCATAATTAAACTTTGACCCAAAATCAAGTTTAACTCTAATTTGAAATTTCGTTAAAGAAAAAAAGAAATAATTTTAGCATTTAGTTGTTTCAGCTATGAATATATACATAATCTTATTAAAATATTTTACGAATATGTTAATTTTAAGTGTAAAATAGCTTGTTTTTAGAAAATATGAAATATGATTCTTTTTGACAAAAATCTTTTTATACTATTTGTTTATGTAGTTTTTGCCCACTAAGGGGCAAACTCTCCTATAAAACGATAGAAAACACACAATGGGTGGGTATTTTTGATGGTTTTCTGAAACGGTCAGTATTTGTAGAAGGAAGACTACCAGAACGGTGTCGAAAACCAGAGAGAATCGAAGTAAACAGAATGAGGATGATGCAAGATTAGATGGTCCAAAAGAAAAGAGGATCCTTCAAAGTGGCTTTTTGGGTATAAAACAAGTGAACATGTAAAATTTTGGGGCTGAGATGACGGGAAAGGCCAAAAATTGGGTCAATGTCTAAAAAGAACAGAGACAGATGTCCAAGAGTTATGACTTAAAATAAATAATGTGCAAGAGTGACAGTACAATGACTGTCTCCAGAGTGAGGGTGTCATTACTTTGGGAAGAGACCCAATTATCAGTAGTCACCAGAGTTTCACAGAATCAAACATCTAGGAAAGGTTCAGGAATATCCAATTTGTCCCAATATGTTTGATGGTGTCATATCGATGAATTTGGAAAAAAGTGACATATTTTCAGGAAAAAGGATGTTACAATAATCATAAAGGAAAGGAAGAATTGATGGAAACAAGAAACATCAGATGTAGTTTCTCACTACTGCTTGCTGAATCACTAATTTAGACTATAGAATGTATGATTATATTTCAACATACAAAAATAACTTTAGCAATATATTGTTCGGAATTGGTATATGAACCAGTTGAATTGCCTGCCTTCTAATTCATTATATCGAGTATCATAGATTCAAGGAGTTTTTCAACAACTTCGCTATCTAATTTATCCCACACATAAACAACATAAAGACAGACAATCTGGTATAGAGTGCTCATCTACAACCATCACACATTGTTCATGTAGATTCGGAACTACCAATTGGTTTTCGAGTCTTGTTACTTATATTATTGAAAAAAAAGTTATATTACTCTTTTTGAATTGATTGGGAAATTGATTGCAACTAATAATGCCTTCCTGTTACACTGTCAGCTTTCTTTTTTACACCAAACATGATCTGATCTCGCATGAAGATGCTTCCCACAAACTCAAGACTTCTCTGTCAGAAACCTTGACAAGATTTCACCCTTTCGCTGGCAGAATCAACTGAGTCACCGTCAAATGTAACAACGAAGGAGCCGTCATTGTCGAGGCACGTGTTGATAACTGTTCTCTCTCTTGTTTTCTCAAATCTCCAGATTTGGGATCCCTCAAACATTTGCTTCCTCTAGACGCCGAGGTCACTCTTATTTGGCCGTTGTTGCTAGTGAAAGCGACCTACTTCCAATGCGGCTGCATGGCCATTGGAATCTGCATCTCCCATAAGGTCGCGCGCTGTTGCAGCCTCTCTCTCGACTTTCATTCGGGTTTGGATTACCATGGCTCGAGGAGAGAGCAATTGGTTTGTGTGTCCCGAGTTCTCAGCCAACAAACTTTACCCACCAGTCAATGAGGCTTTCAAAGTTCCGGTGGAAGATCAAGCTGGTAAACGAGCAAGTGTCACAAAGAGATTTTTTATGTAGCTCCTAAGATCGAAGAGCTCAGGAACAAAGCGGCTAGTGTAGACGCTGAGCCTCGACCCATGCGGGTTCAGTTTGTGACTTTGCTTACCTGGAGATGCGTCCTTGCTGCATCGTCAAACACAAAACGTGAGAAAGTTTTGGCCCAAATGGCTTGTTAAAGTGTTGGTTTCTTTACAAAGTAAGAGAAAGAAGAAACAGAGTAATAGATAAAGAATTATCTCTTCTCCTCTAAAAGAGCAAGAAAGATATGAAAACTCTTAATTAACTGAATGACAACATATTGTTTTATACATCAAGACAAAATTGTTTTATATAGATAATGAAGAGACACGACAACACCAACAATTGTGTCTCTTCGTACTTGTAACTCTCCAAACATTACAATGCTTAATGAACTCAATTATGGACCAACACTCCCTTATAGTTGAGTTTCAGTCTTACACTAAGCCTCATTCTTAGTTTATCACAACTTTTTGCTTCGAACCAGTCATGTAAGATATGTCCACATTATCTGAATTTGTAATATTTTACTTCTTCTTCTCTTGCTTTTATTCTTCTTCTTCTTACTGATAAAAAGCTTTCTTCTTTTGGAGTTGCATCGATGTGAATTATTTGTCTCACTATTGGTGATTTTCTTCTTATCACACAAAGGTAATTAATAATTTTTCTTCATCACTTTGATAAGGTTGAACATTTTTCTCTTGTCACTTGTTTCTCATTTTGACATAGGAACTCATGAGATTCCTCTTTCCCACCAATCTTCTCTTTGTCTTCTTCAAATTTTCTCTCTTTTAGAGTTGCGTCACATCTTCGTCGGCTTTTCTTGCAACCTTCTTACACTCCCTTTTCTATCAGGTGAGTTTTATTCTCATTCTCTTTTTGGTATCCTCTTGATCACCAAATTTGTGCATGAACTTTATTTTCATGTCTTCTTTGGTTTTCTTTTCAAACCGGCTTCTACTCCTTTTTATTCTTTTAGGTGAGCAGACTCCTTCTCTGTTTGGTGTCTTCTTTTGATCACCATCACGTTTCCATGAAGTCTTGTTCGTAAATCGTTTTGCTGTCACCCTTCTTTGGTTTTCTCCAGCAAATCAATTATGTATGGTTTTCTTTCTTACAAAACCTGCACTATTTGTTTTGCCTTTGTTGTAACGTTTGACAACTTCTCTTTCCCGTAAAACATTGGACGCTTATTCTTTCATGCTTATATTATGAGACGACACATGCTTCTCATGTGCCTTTAGAGTTCCTATCAACTCTGTTACTGGCAATGAAGTCAAATCATTTGTTTGTTCCATCACAGCTTCTATGCTGTCAAATCCTGCATGAGAATTTTCTGGACAATTTGGCAGTCTGTCTTCTCTTCTCCATGCATCCTTAATTGATTTCCCAAATCAATTAACTTTTATGTGAAAGCTTTGATGTTGTCTTCTTCATTCCTCTTCAATTTTTCATACTCTCTTCTCTATAGGTCCTAGTCACGTTGGGCTCTGATACCATGTTGGAAATCGTAAACTGTATTTACGATCTTTGAATTTATACTTTCTCTCTCTGTATTTCTTTATACATAAGAAATATAAAATAGAAAGTGAACAAAAAAGCATATATAATTTTGTAATTCAGCTTTCTATATTTCTATATAAATAAGAAATAGAAAAAAATAAAGAACAGAAAAAACACTCAACAAAAATTGGAGAATAAATTTTATTATGAACAACAACATCATCTTTACATGATAATAATAAAGTCTTATATAGACTTTGAAATAAGACAACACAACATTATGAAGAGTTGTATCTCTTCATAACAATACACATTTTGATTGTGACTCTTCATAAATAATTACTTATAATAAACTATAATACTAATTAATATATACAACATTAGCATAAAACTCAATTATATTCTAACACGACTAACTTGCGTCCCAAGATACCTACCCTTTTGTCGGAATGGTAACATCATGTTTACCAGTTACAACCATGACTTTTAATGGAGAATCTGAGGTAGAGATTGTGGAAGCTGTTAGAGAGCTAAGAAAAAGGGCAGAGGAGTTAACCCTTTTGGTACAAGATGAAGAAGGATCTTCAATGATGATCGGTTCGAAATTGGCTAGTCAAATGCTGGATAACTATTCCAAAATTGCCTATGAGACTCACGACCCGCACAGTGTGACTAGCTGGTGCAAGATGCAGGTTTACGGTGCTAGTTTTGGATGGGTATCTCCGGTTTGGGTTGCTAGAAACGTGGTTCCGACATTAGACAATGTGACGGTGTTGATCGATTCAAAGGATGGAGGAGTCGAAGCGTGGGTGACACTGCGTCAAGAAGACATGTCATTGTTCGAGCAGAACAAAGAACTGCTTGTCTTTGCTTCCCCAAATTTTGATGCCTTGGTCTAAATCCTCAGAGTTAAAATTTGGGAAACTGTTTTATGTTTTACAATTTGTTATTTAAGAACTTCTCCTCAAAATGTAATGCATCCAAAGTTCGCTAAAGAAATTATTTATCCTCAATGTAATGCAATCCAAAGATCTTTTGGGTCTGAAGAGAGAAACCGAAGCTGATTTACACATTCTGACAGGAACAGCCTTGGACAAACATCGATGATTGCCACTAACTTTTGCTTTTAGGATTACCCAAGGTTTATCAGTTTTCATATAATTGTAAATTGCTAACTTACCTGACAACTTGGCCACACATAGTAAATTAACTGCTTTTATTCTAAATTTCTAATCCTCTCTAACCGATTGGTATACAACTGGGTTTAGTCAAAACGAACCCACTTGGACAAATGCAATGTAAGGACCTCTTTGCACCAAAACAAAGACTTTGACAAACTACTCAATGGACTTTTCACTGTTTTCAGATACCTTGTGGGAATTGGGTCATGAGGCTAAACAAAATCTCCAGATGTGTAAGTTACACTGCTTCGCTCTTTGAATCTCCCTCATTCTTCTTCTCCGTTTCTTCATTTTTCTTCTTCTTGTACCGAGCAACATACTTCTGATACTCCTCAAGCTCTTTCTCCAGCTTCTCTATGAACTCACTCGTATGTTCAAGCGATTGCTCATACCGATATTTCTCCAAAGCCTGCTCTTTCATTCACTTTCGTCAAAAGAATTAAAGAAACACACAACATAAATTATCTGGATTCATCATACCTTATCTTTAGAGAGGGTATCAACAGGAGACATCACTTCTGGTCTCACATAGTTTTTCCCACGGTACAATACTATGGCGTTGTTAGGTTTAACATCGATCACAATGCCCTTGCTTAGCCTAGCAAGCTCTTCTGCGTACTCATTAATCTGCCCCGGTTTGTTGCAGGGCTTGCAAATAACTTTAACAGTCTCGTGCTTTTTCCAATGGAGGTGCATATTCAGAACCACACCTCCAAATACTCCTCGTCTCCCGACAAGTACAAAGTTCTTTTTCTTTTCACCTGTACGTTTTAGGTAATGCTGCTCTTCCTCTGTCAAAGTTTCTGGATCATAAGGCTCCGCTGGTGATTTCGGGACATTGTATTTCCTCAGCTTCTCAATCAGCCATTCTTCTTTTCTCTTCGCCTGTCCAAATTCAGAGAGGTGTCAAAAAATTTTATACATTCAACATGTTTCATTGACTAATACAGATGAACACATCATGGAAAGATTCAGTAATATGCATATATTCGATTTAATTGAGATTCTTGAATACACACGTCATGAACAAATGAAGAGAAGATCTAGCCTTTTGAAGTTTGCAAACTACAGCTAGAGAAAATGAAATTAAATAAATACTGATTGTAACCTTTTCAAGCTTGTAACGAATCCTAACTTCAGGGTTTGGAGAATTCATCTTCTTTTTAGCCTTTAGACGATAGAATCTTAACTCATTCACTTTAGCCTTTCTCGAAGATTTCGCCCTTTTCCATTTCTTCTCTTTGATCATAGGCACACTTTTGTTGTCAGGGGCATTGTTGAAAGAAAACCTCACCACATTATCATCCGTTCTTAGCTCTATTGTCGAATTACTCATGTAACGTCTGTTATACTCGAATACATTCTGCTTTGCAGCTCGTAAAAGGTCAAAAGAAGCTGATTCAAATGGAACTTCTACAAAAGGTCTCTGCTTTGTATAAACAGAGTAATTAGGGAACTGAAGGTGAAGCAAGAAGAGTCCAGAGGTCCTGCAAAAACCCCAGAACATGTCTGTAAGAACACATAGAAGGAAAGCAAAATACTTTCCACTTTCTACATTGAAGAAACCACAAAATGGCAGACAAACTGATAAATGTTCTTACAGTATAAAATGTCTATAAAACACATAGAAGGAAAGCAATACACTTTCCATTTTCAACAACAAAAAGGTAAACTGAAGAAACCACATAGAAGCCACAACAATGCAGACCAAATTAACGTGAAATTGTTCAAGAACCTGATTTAGGCAGAACCAAGAATTCGTAGTTATTTAAAACAAGAAACTTGATTTAGGCAGACCAAATTGATGTGTGTTCTTATAACATTTTCCAATTTTCACAGCAAAAAGTACACTGAAGAAACCACATAATTGCGGACAAATTGATGAGGAAAAGTTAATCAAGAACTAGATGTAGGCAGAAACAAGACTCTAAAATCATTTAAAACAAGAAAAAGTGAGAAAACGTGAATTACCATCTGGGATTTCTGAGAAATCGATTTGCGATTCCTTTGGCACAACCTAAAGCTAACATCATTACATCCTGTGAAATTTCTCGTGGGGCAATGTGTGCAGAGTTTCAATGACCGAAATCTACCGGTTGGTTCAAATCGGCCGGTACAGGCAACGAGGATTTGATAAGCACAGAAGGTCCAGTCTCCGCTTCTTGTCTTCACCAGAAGATCGAATACCACTCAGAAACAAGAGAGTTTACAAACCTTGAAATAGATAAATCTCTTAAGAGAGACAAATAAAAAGAGAAATTATTCGTCGCGGGAGGCGAACTGTTAAACGGGTATATCGTGAAATTGACGACGTCGGCAAGCACACGGACGGAGACGACGAGAAGGCGAGATCTTTGTCGAGGGTCTAGCTTCAACGGATTAAGATGAAGATCTTTGTCGAGGGTTTAGCTCGAGACATCGTCCCATATAGGGTAAATGGCTGAGATGCTAGAAAGTATAAAAATTTAATCTTGTTTGCTATTTTTTTAATCTGATTGTCATAATAATTTTATGACATATTTAATTAAATGTGTATTGCCAAAAATATTTTTTATTAATTCAATTAATATTTTATAAAAAAAAAACGGAAAAAACAAAAATTGGGAGAAACAAACCGGAACCCAAGCTTCGTCTTCTTCTTTTCTCCGTTGAGAAAAATAGGTGCATTGATTAGTTGTTCATCTACTCTCACCATTCCCAATTTTACGAAATCTAGAGAGATTTAATACATATGGTACAAATAATATAACTAATATAAATAATACAATTGGAACAATTAGTATAACTATGAGTAAGGGGATAAAATGTATAAATGGTATAACTGGTACATATGAAAATGGTACAACTAGTACAAGTAGTATAACTATGATATATATGAAAATGGTACAACTAGTACAAGTAATATAACTAATCTGCAGCGTCTTTCATTATATTTTATTTTTAGGAGACGATGAGGAAGAAGATCCAAACAAGCGTATATTTTGATTATGGTGGGTATTATACGGAAGATTATCAATGAGTTTCAAGAAATTTTGTATATGCTATACTGTTGAAGACATCATCTTTGGAGCATATTACTTATTCGATGTTAGTAGAGAAGATATGCAAGAAGATTTCGATTGATGAGACCACATGCAAAGTGAAACTGAGTTACAAAGAAGCTTTGATTCCGAGAGAGATAGGTATTAATGATGACGATGATGTTACTATTTATCTACAAACGGATGAAGATAGACGTAGATAGTTTTGCATGTTGAGTTTTTGAATGAAGACAAATCAGCAGATATTCAACTCTATCAACTATGCTCTAGATATTACTGGATTGATACATGAGCATTGACATATCACATAACCATTTATTTGGTTCCCAATGAGTCTAAGTGGAGTGTTTCAGGTGAGGTTGTTAAATTGTTTGCTCTACCGTCGGAATACGTCAAGAAGCCGAGAAGAAAGACAGAAAAACGGTTTCTTTCAACTGGAAAATGTCGACGGAGGAAGAAGAACAAGTTTGTAGATGACATAAACTTGGAAAAGTGGTTACAGCCTGAAAGTCCTAATGAACAAGAAGCAAGTATTGAGTGTTTTTACTTGATTGAATTTTAAATTTTCAAAGACAAATTTGAGTGTTTTTGTTTTTGGATTTTTAATCTTTAAGACCATGATTTGTAACGTACATACATTGATACAACTAGGAACAACAAGGAACAATCGCGTTTGTACAGGAATTGGTACAACCAAATACAACTTATAAAACATCTTAAACATCTTAAACCAAGTAAAATAGTTTAGTCGTCGAGTTTTGGTAATATTGAACATTTAGAAATATCTTATAAAACATTTAAAAATATCTTATAACCATTTAAAAAAAATAAATTAACAAATTAACATTTTTCTATCAAATATTATAGTTTCACACAAAACATTCCATCTATTATATGGGATAATATAAGTAAATTGCCAATATATGAAACAAATTTTGTGAAAAGTTGCATTTAAAATGTTTTATTTTATGAATACCTTTTAAATGGTAATTAATATTAGGAGATCATATGTCCAACTATTAAATAATAATTTAAATTCATGTCCAACTTGAAAAACACTAATATTGGAAAAGTACAACTATTAGTAATCAAATACAACTGTACAACTTATGGTTCAACTATGTTTATACCCGATTTTTTGGGTTTTTATTTTTGCGGCCCCCCGACATAATACGACAACTATGTTGCACGTGGATCTAACTAAAAAAGTAAAAAACAAAAACAAAAAATTCGGCCCAATTCCAAAACCCCTTCGAACCCCTAACTTACCCAACTTCTCCTCCCTCACTCACTTTTGGAACCCTCACTTTTTCTATTTCTCTATTTTCCATTTTACCTTCATATCTCAAAAGGGGAAAAAGTGGATCTAGGGTTTGTGATTTCTGGGTTTCGACAGAAAGGTAGGTAATTTTTGTTTTCAATTTTCGTTTTCAATTTCTACAGCGAACCATGCCATATGATATATGCTATATATATTTTATGACATATATGTTTCACAGTTGTACCAAATATCCTGGTTGTACCAACCAAAGAAGATGTATAAAAATACCAAACTAACATAATTGTACCAAATATCCTGGTTGTACCAACCAAAGAAGATGTACGAAAATACCAAAATATCTTGGTTGTCCAAAATACCAAAACACAATGTTCTCCTTTATCTCTTCGTTTTCTGCTTCTTCGCCCTGTTTACCCATGGGGACGATAACACTTTCGGACGGTGCCTGGTTCTCTTCTCCCCCGTTGGTAAAAGTGTCACCGTCTCATCATGTTTCTTTCCTTTCTTCTTCTTCTCCGCCTTTTTCTTCTCCTTCTCCTCTTCTTCTCCTCTTGCTCCTTCTCCTTCTTCTCCTTCACACGACACCTTGTTCCTATTTTAGAACCCTTGATGTATTCTTCTGGCTCAAAGAACATCTTCTCTACAACCAGTGGTGCTCCTTCATTATCATCATCGGCTCCCTGCAAATACATATTAACCATTAGTTGTTCCAGTTGTCCCTATAATCCGAAGTTGTACCCAAATTATCTATTAGTTGTTCCAGTTTTACCAACCAATAATCCCAATTATCCGAAGTTGTACCCAAATTATAAATTAGTTGTTCCAATTGTTCTGGTTACTCCGAATATAATATCTAAACTATACTCAATTACCATACCTGATCCGATGATTCACCATCGTCCTCCTCAGAATCATGTGGAGGAGGAGCCTCTTCTTCTGCAGCCTCTTCTTCTTCTTCGTCTTCTTCCGCTGCCTTTTCTTCTTCTTCCTCTTCTTCTGCTGCCTCTTGCCTTCTTCCTCTTCGTCTTCTTTCTCTTCTTCTTCTTCTTCCGCAGCATCTTCTTCCGCAGTCTCTTCTTCTTCAGGTTTTTCCTCCTATGTTTGTGCCGGATCTTCCTTCTCTATCTGCTGCCTCCGTTTCCGTTTAAGGGAGTTTCTCTCTGTTGATTCATAGATGGTTTTCCCATCTCTTACATGAGCCATTACAACTGAAACTAGGACGGAGGACGGAGTCGACTCTGAAACCGAGACAAGATGAACCCTAGGGGGTTTCGCGAGAGGGACGGAGGGAGGCGACGATTCAGGGAGAGTGCGACAGAGGGAAATCCTAAATTATTCGGGGTGTGATGCAAATTTTTTTCTCTTCCCTTTTCACAATCGGAGACCCTTAAATTATTCGACGGGTGGGGATGGATCTCGGGTTTGTGTCGGGTGTCGGGTATAACCCTGGATTTTTGGAAAATTTGTATTTTTCTCTTTAAAATTCAAAAAAATAAAATTGAATATTGGTCATGGCATTTGAGACATTGTTCCCTCAGATTATGGCATTTGAGACATTGTTCCTCCCGTATACCCTTTTGCTTCATTTTTAATCTGTTATACCCTTTTTTAATCTGATATATCATTTAGAGACATTGTCCCATATATCCCTTTTGCTTCACTTTCAGTCTGTTATACCCCCTTTTAATCTGTTATACCCCTAATATATATAAAACCTATTTTACCCTGAATGAAAAGAAAATAATAAGTTTTCAAAAATACAACAACCAAGCTGCGTCGCGTTCGAAGATCTTCGCGTTCTGTTCTCACTCTCTCTCCTGTCCACTATTTCTCTCTCCTCCTTGTATTCACCCAGCTAGCTCGAGCTCGAGCTCGATTCCCAGATTACCAGCGAGCTTCTCCCTCTTGTCCGAGCTTCTCCCCCTCTTCTCCGAGCTCCTCTTCTCCTCCTCAGCTTCAGCTTCGCTTCTCCTCCCCAGCTTCAGCTTCGCTTCTCCGTTAACCTCCCTCCGTCTGTGTAAATTTGAAACAACTTGTCATCAATTTCACTTTCAGTTGTAATCTTTCGATTGAACAACTTTTAACAATGTTTTATCGGGTAATTAGTACTAGGCATTGTAAAACGATGTGGTAAAATCGTAGTAAACTAAAGTATGCAGAATTGAAATCTGTAGTAAAACTAGTAAAACTTGTAAAACTGCGATGATTAGTAAAACTAGTAAACTTGTAAAACTAGTAAAACTAGTATTAATAGTATAACTAGTATAACTGATAAAACGGGTTAAACTAGTATAAGTAGTTCAAGTAGTATAACTTCTAAAACTAGTCAAACTAATACAACTAGTATAGTAAAAATAGTAAACATTGATGGAAATTTGGAAAATAATTAAAATAGTAACATTGTATTACAATGAGCAATATACTGATTGAAATAAGAGCTAGTATAATTGAGGACTAAATTTTGTATTGTTTTGGCAGGTGACAATGAGCAACAAGGTCATGATACATTTTACATGTGGAGGTCGCATGTCTAGTTTAATGTTTAAGTTATCAGTGGAGGATATAAGTTTACAGATGGTAGAAGATAAGATATACAAGAAGGTTGGATTAGATAAAAATGTAGTGAAATTGAAATTCAGTTACATTCCATTGGTGGTGGGATGTGAATCACAATTGAGTATTTGTGATGATGATGATCTTTGCGTTTATCTAAACTCAATTGATAAAGAGAATCGTAGATGTATGCTGTTTGTCGAAGTTATCAGTATATCGGATGTAACTGAGCAACTTTCGAGAGTGGTTAAAGGAAGTTCTTTTGGTACGAACTATGAGGATAACGCCATAACTCTGTATGTAGTCAATGAAGAAGATAAACAATAAGATGAGGCAATGGAGGATAAAGCTGAAGAGGATGAGGCAGTGGAGGATGAGGCGTATGAATATGTGGATGATAGTATTGATAGGTCGGCTATGCATGATGAATATCTTCAGCTTACACCTACTATAGAACCAAGTCAGTTTTTAGAGGAATGGGAAGATGGTGTGGGTGTGGATATTCATCAAGAATTTCTAAATAAAAAAGCAGTCCAAGAATTGGTGGATAGAGCTGCATTTATAAATTGTTTTGGGTATGTTGTTAAGAAGTCAGATAAGAGCAGATTAATGCTAAAATACCGTCAAGAAAGTTGTAAATGGGGTCTACAAGCTACAAGAATAGGAAAGACAGAGAGTTTATTTATTAGAAAGTATACCAAGATGCATACATGCTCTCGAGCTAGTAAGAGTGATAGCAACCATAAGAGAAAAGGCACACCCGAATTAGTTGCAACGCTTTTGAGTGAAGATTATTCAGGGCAAATGGAAACTCCAGTTCCTAAAAATATTATGGATCTTGTTAAAACAAAATTGGGTGTGAAGATATCTTACTCTACTGCTTTGCGAGGGAAAAACAAAGCTGTCAGTGATTTGCGTGGTAGTCCAGAAGAAAGCTACAAGATGTTGTATAGTTATCTGTACATGTTGGAGAAGGTCAATCCTGGTACAATTACAAGTGTGAAAGTTGATGAGCACAAAAAATTTAAATACTTATTCATCGCTTTGGGAGCTAGCATTGAAGGGTTTCAAGTCATGAGGAAAGTGATAAGTGTGGATGCAACTTTTCTTAAAAAAGGATATGGTGGTGTACTTGTGTTTGCCACAGCTCAAGATCCTAATCGTCATCATTATCCCATAGCGTTTGGTGTTCTTGATGGCGAAAATAATGCTAGTTGGTAATGGTTTTTTTAGACGTTGATAACGATAGTACCGGACTCGTCTGAAATAGTTTTTATTACTGACATAAATTCAAGCCTCATTGGTGCCATATCTACTGTGTATCCGAGCGCTCATCATGCTTATTATATATGACATTTGTCAAAAAATGTAAAAGGTCATGCTACAAACGTCAACTGTGCTTATAGTGCTTTTAAGACAAGATTTCCTTCTGCGGCCAAGTATCTGGAGGAGACCACAGTGACAGAAAAATTGGCAAGGTGTTGTTTTCCTGGAGATAAACACAACATATACACAAGTAATTGTGTGGAGTGTTTGAACAGTGTTTTCAAAACCGCACGGAAGTACTCCTTACTCCCTATGGTTGACACGATCATTAAAAAGTTTTCTGAATGGTTTAATGATCATAGAAAAGATGCCGATTCTGGATCAATAGAACGAAAACTTGTGCCGTTAGTGGAGAACTATATGCACGACATATGGTTTATTGCTGAGAAATTGATTACGACTGAGCTAAACAATTACGATTTGGAGTACAATGTCATCAGTAGTGATGGAAAGCCAAATTTGGTGAACTTAATCTCAAAAAGCTGCAGTTGCAGGGTGTTTGACATTCAAAAATATCCATATGTGCACGCATTAGCCGCTTTCATTGATAACAAAAGACACAAAGGTAAATGTCGTTATATCCAGTTACATGACTTGTGCTCGGAATACTATTGGTCGGAGCTGTGGACATTGGCATATTACAAGATAATTTATGTAGTACCAGATATGAGAGAATGGGAGATCCCATATTGCATCAAAGAATTGAACCATACCTCCGGATATGATCAAAAAGAAGGGTAGAAAGAAAGTTAAGAGGTTTCCATCAGCTGGGGAACGACGTCCAAGGACCAAAAAAGGTGTCCAAGACAAGGACTCCAATGGTTGTTATTTGGGGGGCATTTGAGATTTTTTGTTTTGTAAAACTATGTAAAACTGTGTTTGTGTTATTTAATATTAGTTTTTGTACTCGTAGTTTTACTAGTTTTATGCTATTTTTTTGGACAACTAACTTTAGTTTTACTAGTTCTACTATTTTTTTTGGACAACTATGTTTAGTTTTACTTTTTTTAGGACAACTATCTTTAGTTTTACTGGTACAATTAATATAAACCGTAAAACTAGTAAAACTGGTATAACTAATATAAACCGTAAAACTAGTAAAACTGGTATAACTGGTATAACTGTTACAATTGCTATAACTGATATAAAAGATATTATGTTATTTTAGTAAAGTGTATAGACAAATTGATATGATGAACATGAAATTGATGTTATAAACATATTTTTTTAAAAAATATATTTTCCATTGGTTCATTATTATGAAAGAATATAGACAACATAATCTTTACACTTTTGATATCACTCTATGAAATATAGCCAAGTTATTGTTAAAAAATTGCATTCATAGCCTTTTAGAAAATTTGAATGCATGAAAAACTCATAATTATCATGTAAATGCCATAAATCAACTGTAAAAATGGTAATACATAAAATTTAGTAATGTAAAACTAATTAAAATGAAAAACCCCCTAAAGTACAACTATATAGGGTTTTCATAAAACTTCAATCTAGTGTAGAACTAAGTGCAAATTTTTGGCGTCCATCTGTAAAATATTTCCCGCTCAAATGTTAAAAATTTCAAGTTTCCCCCCAAAACAAAATTTCATTGTTTCATGTTGAAATTCGACAATTATGTCATCTCGGTCGCGATAATAAAAGTTATACACGTCCAATTTTTTCTCTCTCCTCTTTTGCTCTTTCTCTCTCATCTTTTGATCTCTCTCTTTCTCCTTCGTCCAATGGATCCTAGCTACACGGATGAGAAAAGGAGGATGAAATATATCGATATGCTTTATTTATGGCCGATAGTGACGATGGGATTCCGACAGTTTGCTCATGTGGTGGACAAATCATCACTGAAACTGAAACCGGAAATAAATATTTCATTTGCAATCAGTTTGAGGTAGAACATAATTGTTTGTTTGTCTTATAACTTTTTAATATAAGTTATAACTCTTACATTTTTAATCCCTTCATTGCACCTTTTTCTTAAACTTTGTCTTGCACATCCTTGGACAAGACTCCTCTATACCTACAACTTGTTCACGAAACACCGAGCCCAACTCCGAGATGGCCTCAAATGCTAGCATCTACACCAAAACACACAGTTATACAATTACATTATAAAAAACATATGAATAATACCGGAAATGTAACTGTACCTCCAACGGAATAACAAATTCGGGAATCGGCCACAAGACATTCTCCTTCACCTCCCCTTTGAAGTGGTCCATTGTGTGTGCTATCTCCCGGAGCATGAAATCAAATGACAGTCACCCCCAAGGGAATGAGCGGCATAAATGCAGATAATCCACAACTCCGAGAAAAAATGGCTCCACCGATGGGGCATCTTTCCCTGTCTTTGTCTGCCCACCCACGATGCCTGACAGGAAATAAAGGACCAACATCTTCAGCCGATCAATTGAATGCTCCATTTCTAGAAGCTTCTCCTTCACGTCCACATACCGGACAGTCACCCCAGCTCCAAAATACTTCTCCACAAATTTCATGCTCCCCTTTTGCTTCAAGTGCAATGGGTAGTTCCGGCAATTGAACCCAGAGATCAGTGCGTGTTCCCTTAATCCGTATCGGATGGGTACGTCATTAACAACAAACCAAGCTTCATGTATCTTCTCAATACAGACATTCATGAGCAGAAGCATCCACATGCCTTGAACCTTGTGATTCTTGTCCTTAGGCATGTGGAAAATATGCCTAAATTGCGGGTGCCTTACGAACCACATCCGTTCTTTATTTGTCAACGGCGGCTGTAAATGATCTAGCGTTTCTAGTGTTTTATGAATAAAACACCTCGTCGATATCTTAATCTTCTTATAGTACTTGTTTGGATGGAAGTACATTGCCAAAGGAGACATCGCCTCATAATCTCCCATGCAACCCTGCAACAAACAACAAACAGAAATACCCAGTTATATCAGTTATACTAAAAAAATTAATAGTTTTACTGAAGTTTTACTACTTTTACCAAAACAATCAGACAATTTTACTATCACAGGTACACTAGTTTTACAACAATTAGTCAAGTTTTACTAGTTTTACAAAAAAGTTCACACTTTTACTAGTTTCACAAAAACAATCACAGTTTTACTAGTTTTAGAAAACATTCACAGTTTCACAGAAAATATAGGACCAACATCTTCAGCCGATCAATTGAAGGCTCTATTTATAGAAGCTTCTCCTTCACGTCCACATAACGGACAGTTACCCCCGCTTCAAAGTACTTCTCCACAAATCTCATGCTCCCCTTTTGCTTCCAGTGCAATGGGTAGTTCCGGCAATTGAACCCAGAGATCAATGCGTGTTCCCTTAAACTGTATCGGATGGGTACACCATTTACAACAAACCAAGCTTCATGAATCTTCTCAATGCAGACATTCCTGAGCAGAAGTATCCACATGCCTTGAACCTTGTGATTCTTGTCCTTAGGCATGTGGAAAATATGCCTAAACTGCGGGTGCCTTACGAACCACATCCATTCTATATTTTTTAACGGTGGCTGTAAGTGGTCTAGAGTTTCTAGTGTTTCATGAATGAAACACCTCGTCGATATCTTAATCTTCTTATGGTACTGGTTTGGAAGGAAGTGCATTGCCAAAGGAGGCATTGCCTCATAATCTCCCATGGAACCCTACAACAAACAACAACAAAAATAACCAGTTATATCAGTTATACTAAAAAAATTAACAGTTTTACTAAAGTTATGTCTAGATCTACCAACAATTTTACTGAAGTTTTACTATTTTTACCAAAACTATTAAACAGTTTTACTATCACATGTCCACTAGTTTTACAACAATTATTCACAGTTTTACTAGTTTTACAAAAACATTCACAGTTTTACTAGTTTTACAAAAACATTCAAAGTTTTACTAGTTTTACAAAAACATTCACAGTTTTACTAGTTTTACAAAACTTTCACAGTTTTACTAGTTTTACAAAAACATTCACAGTTTTACAATATTAAACCCGGTTATATTAGTTTTACATAATTAAACCGGTTTTACCAGTTTCACTAAATTAAACATGGTTTGACTAGTTTTACTAAATAATATTCCAAGTTTTACTAGTTTTACTAAATCATAATGTACAGGGTTTTACCTCCGTTGCTTTCTCGTCGCTAACGGTGCGACTGGAGCTTGCTCCGGCGGCGGAAACTTCTGCTTCTGCCGTCGGGACTTCACCTTCTTCTTGGACAACTCCTCCATCTCCATCTTCGTCTTCTCCTTCTTTATCTTCTTCTTCTTCTCCTTCTTCTTCTTCTTCTTTTTCTTCTTCTTTTTCTTCTTCTTCTTGTGGTTTTTTGTTCCTCTGCATGTGGAATATATGTCTGAACTGCGGATGCATTTCAAACCACTTCCTCTCCATATTGTTCATCGGAGGCTCTAATTTATCCAGAGTTTCCAATGTTTCATATATAAAACGCATCGATATCGGGTTTAAACTGCCAAAACTACCCGCTGAAGTTTATGCAAAAGGGTAGTATGAAATTTGTGGAGAACTATTTCGGAGCAAGAGTAACAATCCGATGTAAGGACGTGAATGCCAAGATTGGAGAAATGCAACCTTCTGTGGATATGCTAAAAATGTTAGTCTTGTACTTCTTGTCCAATATCATAATTGGGCAGACAAAGACCGGGAACGATGCCATGTTGGTGGAGCCATTCTTCCTTAAAGCAGTGGATGATCTGCATTTATGTAAGAAATTTCCCTTGAAGAGATTATCTTTTGATCACATGTTTAGAGAGATCGCACACACGATGGATCATTTTGAAGAGGAGGTTAAAGAAAATGTGACATGGCTGATTCCTGTTTTTGTATTCCCATGAAGGTAAATTTTGATTTGTGGTATTAGTCATTGTTCTTAATTCTAAGAATTAAAACTAAATCTAATTTTTATGTGTATTA
Source organism: Streptanthus diversifolius (assembly GCA_039880935.1). NCBI lineage: Eukaryota > Viridiplantae > Streptophyta > Magnoliopsida > Brassicales > Brassicaceae > Streptanthus > Streptanthus diversifolius. The sequence goes on from JAXGFM010000005.1 coordinate 7,754,768, forward strand.
TGTGTTTTGTGTATCTGTTAGCATTTGAGGCCATTTCGGAGTCGGGGATGAAGTTCCGAGAATCTTATATAGGCACGGACGAGACTTGTCCCAGAATGTGCAAGTCGAAGTTCAAAAAATGAAATGAAAGGGTTTCCTCTTTCAAGAATATATGAAAACTCGACACAACGAAGGTTGGATATACAGTAAAACTAAGTATAAATATGTAGAACTAGGTACGACTACGTACAATTATATGCAGTTGTAAATGTAGAACTACGTACTACGTAATACTAATTGTTAGAATGAGAGATTTAGATTCACCATTTGAGAATAGAGAGAGTTTTAGAGAAAAGAGAATGAAAGAAAGGATAATTTATTATTATGAAAGAATTATTCTAGTTGCTTACAAATGAAGAGTACAAGTGTTTATATAGAGAGTTTACAAACCTTGTATCCAAACACTCCTACTAGGCGCCTACTTAAGGTGTTTGACTACAGGTTTAGAAGTTCTTTCATACTCTCCCTGTGGTTTAGAGTATTTACTCTGTTCTTCTTTCTAACACTTCATACTCTCTATTTGTCTTACATTATCTACTTCTTCTCTTCTTCATTTCAACACTGCCCCTCAAGTTTAGGCATGGTTGAATGGTTGAACTTGCAAAGATGAAGAGATTTTCCTCCTTCTTCTTCTTTACTTCCTTTCAAGCTTGATTTTTAATATTCATTGAAACCAAGCTTAGAACCTTAAAGAACTACCTCATTAAAAACCTTAATATGGAAAAACCCTTAGGGACAAAATCAATACAAAGGGAAAAAAAGTAAAGTCTTCTTAGCTTAGAGATTGGCCATTGAATCTATGAGCTTTAAATCCACCATAGTGAGCTCTATAGAACCTTGATCAAGGCCTTGATGATTATCCCTTGTAAATGGCTATTTTAAAGCTTTTTCTAAGTCTGGTCCATATCTATCTCTTTCCTTTGACTTCTTGTCTTTGAGAGGTGATTTTGATCCAACTTTCCTTAAAGCCTTCAATTTAAACCTGTTTCACATACACATATATATGCATGTATCAATTCTCACAATATAAACCAATGCATTAAGTAAGAATGATTTTAACTTCCCTTTCATAAGAGTGGATGGCTATTTAGATGATATGATCTAGACCAGTCTGGTTCTCTAAGAACTTTACATCAAGGTCTTTGGATTCATCATGATCACATGGTTCTCTCTGGATTCATCAAGATCACATGGTTCTCTTTCCTTATATGTTTTGGATTCCTTTTGACCAGTTTCATTTTGCTTCACTTTCTACTTTCAATAAGCCTAACTCAATAGAATAAAATTGTAGAATTAAGCTTGAGTAGAGTGAGCATACTTGTCATCTAATACACTCTCCCACCATGCTTCTACTAATTGATGTAGGGTAAGTCATGCTTATGACTGTTTTCCATCATTTCCTGATCTAAAACATCATAGTAACTCAAAAATGAAGATTAGTATTCCAGAACTTGAATAAGATCAAGTCTGGTATCAAGTATAATATCTAGCAAAATTCTCAACCTAGTAACATAGAGTTTAAAGAACTTATCCTAAATAAACCTTTGATGAGAGAATTTTGATGTCCTGAGGTGATTCATCACTTTCCACCAGCTTATTCCTTCTTTATAAAACTTGGTAGCTTGATGGCCATTGGTTCTATCCTCAGTTGATGACAGATGACTGCTGCTTCTTCAGCAGCTATTTGGAGGACCTTATTCACGGCTTCCATGAGAGAATTAGGCTGAGCAACACTTCTTGTTCTCACTTGATTTTGGCAGAAAGCATACTTCTTGTGCTGAGCAAGCACACTTCTTGTGCTCACTTTTTTTTTGGCACAAAGCATACTTCTTGTGCTAGAGATACACCTTAAGAACCTTTGAATGCGCCAGACACATCTTTGAATGTCCTTGTTTGCGCCAGACACATCCTTCTTAAATTGTCCTTGTTTGCGCCAGACACCTTGAAAGATTGTCCTTGTTTGCGCCATTGAATGCTCGTTTTCTTTCCCCCACATGCTTGACACTAGGAATGAGAGTCAAATTTGGAAGAATGAGCATTCATAGATTGTTTTCATATGTACTCTTTGACATCATCTTTTGGTTTTCTTTATCTTTTTAACATAAAGAAAAAGATTGTAAGTATCTGGTAAAATATGAAATGTCTTGAGAATTAAGAGATTTGAAGATTTGAAGTATTGAAAAATAAGATGGAGATTAAATAGAATTAATCCAGAATATGAAGAATATGAGATTAGGAGATTAAAAGTATAAGACTTTAAGTAGAATAGATGAGAATGATAAAGAATGATGAAGAATAATGGAGAATTATGATAAATGTCAAGGTGATTTTTGGATTCAACTAGGTTCTAAATACAAGGCATAGTCTTCCTAGGTTCTCTTTCATCCTATGAATATTTCTATATGAGGAATTTAATCAATCATGAAATAGGTAAAATGTTTAGAATAGCATTTGCAAAGACTTTGATACTAAGTTTTTGTGAGTATTCCTCATTTGTGATTGATTATGATCTGAACTTGCAGCATGTGTGCTCTGTTGATTTTCACTTCAAGCACACACCAAAGGACACCTGACTCAATGAGAGAGCTTATTTATCATATTCCACCAGTCTTTCCTCTCCACTCCTTGTGGTGGCTGTTCTTGGTGGCAATTGGTTTTAATTCTTTCTCCATGTGTTGTGCCTTTTTCACTTGCTTTCTTTTACCTTTGTTAGACAATCAAGCTAAACATCAACTCCCATCTTAAGACTTTGAACCTGTTGAGTATTGGCAGATTCTAAATAAAAGATAGTGAGTAAAAGATATAATAAGAGTTAAGAGTAACCAAACTTAATTTCAAAGACTGCCTAAGGACTTTTGGATTCAACATGCCTTCTTAAACTTATTGTTCTAAGTAAAAGACAAGGTTCTCTTCCCTTATGATCAATGCAATTCATGAATAAATGATTCAGTTAGCTAAACTAGCTTCAAAATATCCGATCTTAACAATTTCTAAATACATGAACACAATTCAATATAATTCATGATTTACTAACCACCTAGATATCAAATTTCCTATGGTTCTAACTCACACAACCATCAATTTAATCAACAAAATATAGTTGGATAAGAGTTTAGAAATAGCCTGAATGCATAAGACTTTGATACTAGGTCTTTGCATTTGATTTTAGGAACTGGTTCTGGTGCATTCCCCATCCTTTTCAACCTTAGTACAATTGTCTCTAACTCTTCCTCTTTTGTCCTAGCCTTTGCACTTTTTCTTGTTGCAGCCTAGGGTCTCCTAACCACTTTCCAACTGCAGAAAAACTTCTTAACCTCCTAAAAAACTTGTTTTCAATCAGTTTTAGCTGGTATAACAACCTAACTAATTCGTTTCAACAGCCTCTAAACTAGGCTTTTCCATATTTAATCCACCAATTTCAGACAAGGTACTAGGTTAGGTTGAACTGGTTTTTTTAAGGCTTAACAGCTTCTGATAATTACTTTAACTACTTAACCACCTTTTAACCTCCAAACACTAGCCTAAAAACGTCCCCAACAGCTTTCTTTAACTAACACTAACAGTTTTTAACTCCAACTTCTTCTAACAAACATAACTGTCTATAACCGCTTCTTGATCAGATTGTAACCGCCTTTTAACTGTCTTCTAACAGCTTCTAAACTGTTTAAAAGCCTCTTAAATACTAACCAAAGCCTTTTTAGATAGTTAATAATCGGTTATAACAGCTGTACAACAAGTCTAACCTCCTTATACCAGAATTCAATATTTTCAGAATCTGACTAGTTCACAACAAAATGAATCTTGAAGCCTAAAACTCTTTGGATTGAAACCAAACTTCTTGAAACCCTCCACAAGACCATTATCTAACTTCTTAACGCCCAAGATTTAAAAATCATTGAGAAGGGATAAGATTTTTATCATCAATACACCAAAGGGGTTGAAACTGGACACGTCAAGGGAAAATGATCAATAAAGCTTTAATACTTGATTATGGTGAGTGCAGACCTCCCTAAACATCAGCTAGACTCATTTGGAGTTGCTCAATTTGATGAATGTTTGACCGATTTATGCTCGTTGCAATGGCGGAGAACCCAGATGACGCCGATCACGACTCCTTTGAGGATAACTTTTGATTCTCGTGATCTTGCCGGAATTGATGATGAACCACCGTGATCTTATCGGCATGTCCCATTTGAAGGCTTGAATGGAAAGGTTGAAGAAAAACATGAAGTTCTGCGGATTTTAGGATGATTCTTGCTCTGATACCATGTTAGAATGAGAGATTTAGATTCACCATTGGAGAATAGAGAGAGTTTTAGAGAAAAGAGAATGAGAGAAAGGATTATTTATTATTATGAAATAATTATTCTAGTTGCTTACAAATGACGAGTACAAGTGTTTATATAGAGAGTTTACATTTCTTGTGTCCAAACACTCCTATGAGGTGCCTACTTAAGGTGTTTGGCTACAGGTTTAGAAGCTCCTTCATACTCTCCCTTTGGTTTAGAGTATTTACTCTCTTCTTCTTTCTAACACTTCATACTCTCTCTTTGTCTTAGAGTATCTACTTCTTCTCTTTTTCATTTCAACACTAATTACATTTGTATTTCTTGTTTACATACACATGACATTCACAGCATCCTCATCCTATTTTTCGATGAAGAATATATTATACTTGACATCACGGAGCGTGAAAACGACGATGATAAACATGATGTTGTTGTCGATAGTTGGATGAAGTGTCTTAAAAAAAATGTCCCTTTTGCTTTCAACATATGTATGAAGAGGATCTATCTGTCCGAGTAACAGTGGAAGACGTTCTTGCAGTAAATGTGGACGAGACACTATCAGCCATTCAGCCACCATAATCATCGCAATTGGCTGAGTTGGTAGCCATTGTAAACACAATGAAAGCCTCCTTAGAAGCACGAATGCTGGAACTTGAGCGTAAACTTGATATATGGGCAGGACGGGTTCAACAGCTCGAGGATAGAGTCGATGAGGGAAGGAAGCGGGCCACGAAACATACAAGGAAGGATGACTGATTCACTATGCTTGTTTTAGTTATTTCAAGTTTTTGTTGAACTAATTTTCTAATTTGTGTTTTAAAATATTTATGTTTGAACTATTTTTTTTTATTTGTGTTTTAAGAACATATGTTGAACTATTTTTCTAATTTATGTTTGAACAACTTTTCTAATATGTGTTTATTTTAAAAAGTAGAACTACAGAAAACTAAGGAGGTAAGCTGTATAACTAAGTAAAACAAAGTAGAACTACGTAATACTAGTAGAACAAAGATAAACATAAATTTATTAGTTTTACATAGCTATACAAAAACAAATAAACTCATAAATTTCCAAATAAAATGAAACAACTAAAATCGCATTTGCTCAATCAGCTTTGAGCCATCATCTCATATCCTCTTCAGCTTTGTAATATCCTCATCAGTGTTCCTCAAGTCCACACACATTTGATCAATCTGAATGTCAAAGCTTTGAATCTTTCGTTTTTGCTCTTCAACCTTCTTCCTTAACTTAGTCACCTCTTGTTCGACACCATCCATTCAACATTTATGACGATGTAAGCCATCATTATGCACAAAATTTCAATGAATTATAACTAGTAGAACCATGATTTGGCCAACATATGGACAATCGTTAAGAATTTTTTCATCACTGTCAGCCATGAAATAAATCATTTTGATTCTTCTTTTGTTCCTCTTCTCGTCACTGTAGTTGGGATCCATGGGATGAACAATTAGAAATTGAAATGGAAAGATAGAATGATAGATTTTTAGTGAAATAAACTGTTAAGGTAAAGAGTAATAAATATAAAAAATGAGAGATTTTCGATATATGTAAAAGAGAGAAGGAGTTGGAAAATTTTGGGTAGCAAATTTTTGGGCGGAAAATTTTTTCACATTTAGACGCCAAAAACTTTAAACTTAGTTTTACAGAAAATAATAGTTGTACCAAAATTACCTTTAGCTGTACTTTTGGGGTTTTCATTTAAATTAGTTTTACTGTCGTATTTGTTTTACTATTTTTACTAATGATTAAAATTGTTTAACCTAGAATTATGATTGTTTTATGCATTCAAATATTGTGAAATTATATTTATGTAACTTTTTCACCATAACTTGCTATAACCCATAATGTGATATCAAAAGTATAAGGAGTATGTTATATATATTCTTTCATAATAACAAACTTACGAAATATAATTTTATAGTTGTTATTTTAATAATATTAATTGTGAAGTTTATAATGTCAATTTGTCTATCTATAATCCTTGAGAACATATAATATCAAATTAATCTGACTTAATCAGTTTTACCAGTTTTACAAGTAAGCAAAATTTTACTAATTTTAATAGTTTACCAGTTTTACTACAAACTACATCAAACTAACGAGGTTAGTTGTACAAAAAAATATAAATATTTGTAAAACTAACACAAGTTGTACAATTAAAAGTAAGACCAGAGTAAAAATACTAATATTACGTAACAAAAAAATCAGTTTTACACAGTTATCCAAAAACTAATCATTGGTTTCATGGTCTTGCACACCTTTTATTTTTCGTCTTTGTAATTCGTTCTCTAGCCGATAGAAACCTCTTAATTTTTTCTCTACCCTTTTTATGATATCTGAAGGTATAATACGTAATACGCCAATGCCCACAGCTCTGGCCAATAGTATTTTGAGCACAAATCATGTAATTGGATATCACGACCTCTAACTTCATGCTTTTTTCAATGAAAGCGGCTAATGTGTGCACACACGTATACCTTTCAATATCGAACATCCTACAACTGCAACTTTTAGAGAGTAAGTTCACCAAATAAGGTTTTTCATCACTACCAATGACATTGTATTCCAACTCGTAACTAGTTAGTTCTGTCATAATTAATTTCTCAGCAGTAGACCATGTGTCATGCATTGTGGGGTGCTGGGTTCGTCTCCAAACATGTGTCAAGAAACCGCATAATTCCGACAATTGATATATTAAATTTGACAAAATAATTAGTTGAACTATTAAAATGGGTAGCAAAATATATGAGGTATTATGTGGCTTATCGAAATTATATTTGTATATTTTTATAGAATTTTGCCTATATTTTTTTCGTCTGGTTTTGTTGATTTTTCTTTGATTTCCGAAAATCTTTTAATTACTTTGTACAATGTTCTTCTAAAAAAGTTTGTACTGGACCGGCCGTTGGACCATGTTTAGCTATAAACTGGATAAATTGCCATTAAACCAAAAAACCAGAATAGACTGGCAAAACCCGGAAATGGATGAACGAATAAAATCGTTTGAAATGTTTAAAATTTTTAATTTTTTGTCAAATTTTATTTTTTATATATTACTGTCGTTTTAAAAAAAGATGGTAAAGATTGGTACAGTTAAAAACCAGATTTAAATTTGAAAGTTTGTTTAGCCAGTTCCAGTGCTCCTCTAGCACCGGAGCCGTAACTGGGTCAAGCGACAAAGCCACCGAGGTAGATTTGGTCTCTACTCATTGTGCTTTGGGTTTTCTCCGCCTTGTCTACTCGACGGATTTTGGAGGCTTTCTACCTTCTTAAACTGGATATGTTGCAGTGATGAAAAAGCGGCATGAGTTGATGGTAGAATTTTTTTGGATATGGCTGGCTTTTCGTTCCGGTTTGGCTACTTCGGTCAGCATCTTGGCTCGGTTGTTGTCGGGTGCTTGCGGAGGCTATCACTCTCTTCTGTCTCGATCTGTAGTTTGGTCTTTGCTAGATTTTGGGTTGGTGTTACTTCTGCTCTGCTTCTCTGGCTTGTGGAAGTTCCAGTTTTGGATCGCATGAGTTTATTTTTGAAAGACTCTTTGTTTTCTTTCTCTTTGCTGTTGGTGTTTTTTCAGCTTGGTTTCTTTCGCATACAACTCCATAGTTTGTCTCCTCTGCATCAGCCGGTTGTGGGCTGGAGATTACAGCTCTTTCGATGTGATTCTTCTCTCCTCTATGGTTTGAGTTCTTAGTTTTAGAGTTCCTTGCAGAAGTTGTAAGTTGGTTGGATTGAATGTGTGACTTTGCTGGTTTCGTTTGATTATTCTAGGACAAAAGATTATGCACGAGATTCAGGTTTCCTTTTTTTTTTTTTCTGTTTAAATCTTTTTTTTGTCTAGTTATTTGTTATGTTAGTCATCAGCTAACTAAATTTGATGGTTCCATTTAAGGTTTTTGCTTCTTTAGATTATGTTCATTCTGTTTTTAGTTCTTGACTCCCATGTTTGGGCTTTAGATTCAGGAAACATTGTATTTTCTGCTTCTTTATGTATTTCATCGGTAATTTCTTCCAGATTATGATAATGAAGTTTACGGACAAAAAACAAATCGGGACAGTAAAATTGAATGTGTTAACTATTTATACTGTAATTGTTTTTGATGTTATTGTTTGTTTAGATAAAATATTCATGTCTTTACATTGGTGAAACTTGAAGCGTTTTATCTCAATAAAATGATTAAAAAATAGAAAAAATAAAAAAATAAGAAAAAGGTTTGAGACGTCTTAATAGAGAGAAACTAGTAAAAAATTTAAGAGACAGTCTTCTCTTCTCTTTTCTCTTTTCTTCTTCCTCGTCCAAGTCCTCTTTCTAACTCGTGTTCCCCACGCATTTTAATGGCGACTACATCTCCTCTTCCCCTTTGTTTTTCCCCTCTTCCCCTTTGTTTCTCCGTCTCATTCGAACCATAGCTTTGATTTCAGCATAAATAGTCTCGTGCTTCAGCGATGTGCATCTTTTGCCGCCACCACCTCTTCCACCTTTTCCACTTGATGAGGACCCGAACTGTGCCACCGACCCAGACACACCAGACTCGGACGCGCCCGTTTCCATTGTGCCAACCAGACCTATGACCCGAGCAAGAGCCAAGGCGTTAGGGACCAAAATCAACTCGTACATCGAACGCATGATTGAGGTTCTCTTAAAGAACCCCGAGCCATCACCATGACCGGACCAAGGACCGGGGCTCCACGTCCTGGCCCAACCATGGGAGCTGCTCAGCCGTCGGAACACGGACTCTAGTGTCCTTACCATCACCTCTAGATAAGGACGCCAAAGACGCACTAAAAATTGTACCCTTTTTCCTATCTTCGGTTTTGTCCTATTGGGTTTTCCAAAGAAAGTTTTAACGAAGCAACACCCTTAATGTGCACTCGGACTTGGGCTTGATTATCACTTGGAAGCCCAATGGCCCTAGGCCTTTTTATCTTCTTTATTTTAGCACTTGGTTCTGCGCCTAGCCCTTCAGGCCCGCGGTCCAAACTATATATTTTCGCACTTCTTGTTGTTTTGTTTTAGACTTCTTGTTGTTTTCATTTAAGTAGCTTGTTGTTTTACTTTAAGGGCAGAAACCCTATACTTAGGCATTATATAAGCTAAGTCTCTTTCATTAATAAAATACAGATTTTACAAAGAAATTAAAACCCTATACTTAGTTATCTTTAACGGCGCCACCTAGCTCCCTGTAGGGTGGTTATCCGCGACTTCATCCTTGAAAGGTTCGAAGTCACTCTGGGGTATCACAGGCACCCTTCACCACCCGTGTGGTCCAGTTCGCTTCCATCTCGCTCCTTGCTACCGCGCAGACACAATCAAGCCTTTCTTCCCAGTCCTGTTCTGCGATCGAGGCTCTCTCGCAGGAACCGGTTCCAAGGCCGCGCCAGCAAACCTCCCTTGGTTCCTCCTGCATCCCTGGTTACATCATCACTGTTTTTACTCCTCTGCTTCTTGATTTTCTGCGCCTTCGCTTCTGTGTCTTCCTATGGTTTTCTTCTGCTGGGGGGTGTTTTTTTGAGCAAGATTCTCTGCTCATGTGTCGTTGGCGCAACGGCTTTGTTGATTTATTTGGCTTTCTCCTTACCTGCTTCTAATTTATTTATGATTATTCCGCTCATTTTTCATTGACTTTAGAGTTGTTTTGCTGGTTTGTGGCCACTGTGAGGTATGTTTTATTGTAAATTGTAGTTCTCAGTGCTATTATCATGTGTCTTTGAAGAAGGTGAAAACTATTCGCCAAATTATATTTCTTCTGCGGTTTGGGTTTGGTTTGAACAGCTGGAGAAGTATACACATTCACTGAAGCTGATTGTTAACTCATCAACCACCACTACGTTAACTAGTGTTTGCTTTCATAGGTGACTCTTTTTAATCCAAACCTAGAGAAACATGATTCAGGTATTCTACAGGACGTTGATGTAAGAGTAACTGGCTCATCCAATGTCACTCTGCAAGTGTTTATAGTAGAAGGTGAGATTTTTGGTGTTTGATTTTACATTACACTATTCTTTACTTACTGCTTCTACTTGATTCCTAAGTTTTACTAACTCATTTTCATTCTTTGCAGAACCCTTTATGTATCGTATAGGATTACTAATCTTTGGTACCTTTTTACTCACTTGGGTTTATGTATTGAGCACATCATTTGAATTTTACTGCATTTGTTGTTGGTGTTGTCATTGCTTTCCTGCTTATTCTCTATCAGATAAAATTAACATGTTCTTTTCTCTCCTTGTTTTAACTGAGCAATCTATTTACATTGGTAAAAATATGCTTTCATAATTGATGTGTGTACATAGGTGGTTAAGCGTCTGCCAGATGAATGGAGACACATCACATTTTATGTCTTGGTCCATCTGGATTTTGGCTGAGATTTTTATTTTTCTGGTTCTCTTTTCATTTTTGTAAATACTCGTTTGTAAATACTCATTTTTTTAATTAAATTATTAAATTATTATTTTTGAAAAATCCACTTTGAGTCTCACCAATGCACAAATAAAATCTAATAGTTTCTAAATAAGGTAATAAATTTAATATTAAAAATATTTAAGAAACTCTTATTAGTTTCATCAACATGGGTAATCTAAGAACGTGTGAATCGCTGATAAAATAAGTGTTTCGTCTCATAAAAAAATATAAAAAAATAAAAATAAATAAAAAATAAAAACAAATTTGAGAAAGCATGAGATGTCTCAACCCATAGAGACCCATGAGACATCTCTTCTCTTCTTCTCTCCTTTCCTCTCTCTTCTCTTCTCCTTTCTTTTCTTTTTCTTCGCGCCATTTCCTTGCTCGACGGCGATGTTGTGCTTTAAGAAGCTATATCTCCTCCACCATTCCAAATTCCTTCTCTGCTACGACGGATTTGAGAACGGGAGTATACCTAATTCAGAAGAATTGAGATACTTATTCGTAGAGAAATTGAGGATTAAGGATCCACAGAGTTTCAGAGCTGAGATCAAATTTCTGGAAGAATAAATCACGAATTACGATTATGATTTTGGAGCCTACAACGAAAGTATATTTGTGTTTGTCCGTATCAAATCCCGGAAATCTGCATTTGATTCCTCAGATGAAACCCTTTCATTCTGATTCTCAGTAGAATTTGCTCCTTCTTCTCTATTTTGCAGGTTGTAATTATGTGGTTCTTTGATTGAGTTTCTTAGGACTACTTAAAATTATGTTTTTTATATGTTTTTGTTTCAAAGTATCATCTTTTTTTATAAATAATTATCCCTTTTCGTAATTCAATTTGATTTGAATAATCATTTTTTTGTAAGAACTTGTTAACATACAATACTTGTCTTTGTGAGGATGATAAGAGTGTTTTGTGGGATACCGTTTGTTTCACAAATGCAAGTACTTAAGCGAACGTAAAGCAGCAACTATAAGTTCTTGCCTCTGAATCTAAATGCGTTTAGTATTTTCTACTCTCACTTCTTGTAGTACAAGCTCTTATTGTAACATCCCAACCCAAGGTCCGTGTGAAATTGTGGCCCAATTGCCTAACCCTAGGGCATCTCTCCTTCCCAAAGTCTATAAAAGGAGAGCAAAGACCCCTTCTGCCTCATACACTCACTTTCCAGCGAAGCTCTGTTAAATTTTGGGTCCGTCGCCGCCGCTACAGTCCCCGCCGTCGTCAGAAGCACAATAACTCGCCGGAGTCGTGAGGTGAGTTTTTCCAGATTTGGTTATTCGATCATAACTTCTTCATACGGTATAAGATTTTAGCGATATACATATCAAACTGTAGATCTCTCCGAGGCAAAGCTAGACACACCGGACGCTCCGGAATTGGTAGCCGGACGCGCCGTCAATCGCCGCCGGAAGATTTGCCGGAAAATTGAAACATCTCCGATCTGCGTAATTTTCCGGTATGTGATAGTTCATGCTGTTATGATTCCGAATCTGCCTTCAGTTTCTCATGAATCGCTGAGGTTTGAAAGTTATGGCTGTTTGAAGTTGTGAGAGTATTTTAGTAATTTTGCCTAGGAGTCGTTCTGATATGGAAATCTGGCTCCGAGTGGTTACTGATATCATTTTTGAGCAGTCCGATATCAGTAGTCCTCACTTTGTTTCAAACTTCCATTTATGGCAGGTTTCCATTTAAGGAAGTTTTCCCTTTTTGGTAGTTTCCAGAAAAGGAAAGTTTGTTCTTCTGTAGCTAAGGTGAAGAATTCGTCGAATGTTTCCATTAGTTCATTCTTATAGCCGTTAATCTCTAGTTTGAGTCTTTGTTTAAAATATGTATGTAACGGGTCTAATTAATAATAGACGCGTTATTGTTTGTGATTGTATAAACTATATATTATGTAAACAAATATATATATATATATATGTATCACATAGAATTCATAGGATTAAAGGACTGAAACTTTTATGTGATGATTGGTTGTTTGAGCATGCTAAGTTGTATGGACGTGTTGTGTTAGATACGAGCGTTAGGAGCTCGCGATAGATTGGTTCGAGAGTGGTGCTGTGGCATTTAGACCTAGACTTTTGAATCATGTGGGATTGAGATATGGTGTGATGATGGTCTGTCATGTATGGTATGCCCTGCATGAAAATTCGCATGACCGTTTGTCATGTATGGTGTGCCCTGCATGAGGACGTGCATGTTTTCTTGTGTTTGTGAAGGGAAGGAGTTTCTGTCATGTGTGGTGTGCCCTGCATGAAGATTCGTCTGGCCGTTTGTCATGTATGGTGTGCCCTGCATGAAAATGTGTCCCCTGGTTTGTGTGTGTGTGTGACACTGAGTGGTCATATGTTTGAGTGTTCTAGACACTATGATTGTTTACATGTTTTAGCCTTAGACTTGCTTTAGATTATTGTTATAAGTTGTTCTGGTGGATTCATGAGTCCTTAGACTCATTTCTCACTGGGTAATTCAAATTATTCATCCCTTCCTAATTTTTCAGGTGAGCCTGTTGTCGTACCCGAGTAGCGTTGAAGTCGATAAAGCTGTTCTACCTCTGAATAATATTTTCCAGATTTATTTATTATTTATATAAGACGGATTTTGATTGGTTATTTTGACGTTAAATTATTTTGATATTATTATTTTATAAAGTATTTTAGACTATTTTAGAAATATTATTTTAATTATTATTTTCGGAGATTTGGGTCTTTTCACTTATATTCTTACGTTTTTTGTGGTAGTATGTAATAGAAACTGAAACGTTTTGTGTCTCATTCACTTTACTTGAAGCTTTTATTATTCTTCTGAGCCAAAATTGTCTCTGTTATTAACTTTTCGAGGTTTCTATTCTAGAATAAAGGCAGACCCTAAAAACGTAGTGGCAATCATTCTAGGAGGAGGTAATGAAGCTCAACTTTTCCCTCTCACAAAGAGAGCTGCGACACCAGCTTTAAATTTTCGTCTTTCTTTCGAAATTGTACGTAATATTCATGGAGCTTACACCTTCAATGATTTTGTGTAATGATTATGCTCATTCATAACCTATTCTGTTTGTGCATTTGATATTGTTCTCCATCATCTGTTCTGAAATGCAGTGCGACCTGTGGTAACGAATGAATTATGTCACCCAGTTACTCATATTTTCTATTGCTATGATTCTCTTCTATTTTAAGGTGTGTTAAAGTTACATATTACTCATAAGTGAGAAACATATATTATAAGTCATGCATGAGTATATGTTTCTTTTGGTATAATTTATTCTTTCTTGTGGAGGATGTCTTTAGATGTGTAAATTGTTTATATATAATACAAATTGTTTTTTCTTTCTTCTGTTATGAAAATGCTTTAGAATAAAGAAACCAATGTGTACATCTCTCTCTCTTTGAAATGCAGGCTGGTGATTGGGAATGCACATGTGGTGGCAAAATCATGAAAGGCATCTCTCTGAAACCCACAAAAGGAGATGCAGTTCTCTTCTGGAGCATGGTTTGTTTCTTCAATCCTCTCTTGCTTGACAAAGAAATCAACCAAGTGAACTGCTTTGTGTTCAATTGTGGTCTTGTATTGATTTTAAGAGTTTGAAAGGCTAATTAGTTAAGATACTCTAACAATATCAACCAAGTTTCACCATTGTACAAACAAGTTTTAAGAGTTTATAATTAAATCTCACATAATAAATTAATATTAAAATATTAATGTTGATACTCTTAAATTATCAACAATGTGGATGCTCTAATAATCTTTTCCAAATAGAAATGATTCTTGAAGATATATCATTGATTTCATTAACATTCATCGGGAAGGACAGAAAATCTAGTCTGATCAGAACAATAATCGTAATTCATGTATATAGCTCTTGCATTTTCCTAAGCCTTTTGTTCTGGAACACTTAGTCCAACATACTTTCTAGTGTTCCACCAATATGTTGATGATTCACAAGCATTCATGAGATCAACCACGTGGCAACCAGACTCAGAGAAGCCTTGAAAATGGGCCCTAAAAGGAGCATATGCCCAATTGATCTTGGCTTTACCTCCTTCGGTTGCCCATTCTTCGCCGTTCCACAAACTGCTCACCACTTGCATCGGTTTTGATGGGTAGCTTGTACCTTCTGTGTTGTTTTTGAACACTCTTGTTGAGATGTTGTCCACATAAAACCTATTATCATTATATTTATAAAATATTCAATAAGAATAATTACTATTAGACATGACATGAGTACTCTTTTCCATAATATGACATGTAAGATACATGATGTACCATTTTAAAAATTTGAGATGTGTTGTTTTTATGAGAAATAAGAAATTTATAATTTATTCATACATAATCAAATGATGAGTCTCTTATCGATAAAGTTATAATCAATTTTGTCCTAACAGTTCATGTAAAATGGTAAAATTTCTTAGCATATTGGACAGAGTGACAGAGATATATGTATAAGTTTATTGACAAATTAAGAAACGCTACTTACAAAAATAAAGATTCAATACCAATATATATTTAATTTTATTTATTTGATGTCTTTCTTATATCCCACGCAATTTAAATATTAAGGATCATTATTTATCGCATAATCCTAGACTTTTTACTCAGGAGTTTACTTTTGTAAGAATTGTACACCCGTTTCTATTTTTCAAAAATTTAATTTAATATGTTTGGTTAACAATTTTTCTTTTAGTTTATGTGATTAAAGGCAAAAAATAAAATATAATACAAAATAATTAAACATGATTTTTTCAAAAAGTCACATGTACCTTATATCCAAATAAAAACTTGATTTTCAATTTCTTTTATCCAAATTATACTATCAATATTAAAACTTTTGTGATCATATAAAATTAACTATTCAAATTGAATTTTTTTGGTATCTAATCTATTTATATGTAGATATATAAATGCATGCAGAATAAGAAAGGGAACATAAACAATGTGGTACGGGTTCCAGAGAATTCCATAAGCATGGAAATCTTCTGTGGGATCAAACCAAAGAACAAATCTTTGTTCTCCATTTCCTTAACATTTGGTGAACAGTGAACACATTTGTGCAATGTTATTGCTTCCCTTCATTGTTACCCAAGAACTCAAAGTCAACTTCATCTTGGATGTTTCCCTTTGAAGTCAACTATATACCAATATGAAAAATTGACTTTCTTTGAAAAGTTAAAATATTCAAATTCATGTAAATGAAGAAAAGAATAACACGAACATAGAAAGCGGTTACGATGCCAGCAGAATTTTTTTTTCCGGCAGTTTGATTCTTATTTGAAAGAATCCTGATCCGTAGTGGTTTTTAGATTCAAAGCCAGAACCTTTAGGCTGTTACACAAGCACAAAAGTAATACACATGTTAGTCATTAGAATGACATAAATTTCAAAAAGAATATATATATGGACCTGAAGAATGATCCATGGAGAGCTGAACTTTGCCTTGGCTGAGTTTCAAGACATGATCTTGTCCCCACGTAACTACATAGTTCTCATCAAAACTTACTTCTTGGTTTATGTAAATGTCTCCATGAACGCGTATAATCAAGGACAATACTAGAACGTAACTAAACATCGAAATGTATTCCATCTTATTCAATTAAAAGTATCGTGTTGAGCAATATTTTCAATGGAGCAAAGATCATTCATAATTATATTCGTGTATGGTAATGGGTTAATTTTGTTATTTAACTGGTTTTGCGTATGTGAAATGCTATCTGTATATAACCATATCGAATAGGAAATATAAGTTATTTGAAACAAATATATATTAGAAAGTATTTGATTAAAATACACATATACCAACTTGCTTTATTTTATTTACTAACTAATAATAAATTGGAAAGCGAATTACTTTATAAAATGATTCATGTTTGTGAAACTCAAAAGACAAAATTTCATAAAATCACCAGTTATTTGAGTATTTCCTGAACCATATTACACCCTCGACGTACACATATGTTGAAATAATTAGATTTTTTGTTAATAGAAAAAAGAATCATATATACAACACACACACACACACACACACATATATATATATATATATATGATAAAAAAACTGAACGTTGTTGTATTTATGACTATTTATTTTACCAATCCACAAATAATGTGATGAGTTAAATGCTTCGTTCGTCTAGGTTATGATCCATTTTACCCATGACTTATCGCATAACTAATAAATTTTGGTAGTTTACAGGAAATTGCAAAATTTAATGACATGTTATTATGACGACACCACATTATGGCTTAAAAGAAAATTCTGTTATTACTTTCATTGCTCCATTCATTCTAAATCGTTTTAATTTCTGATAATTCGTCATACTCCCTCCAGATTTTTTCAAACATTTCTTTATGGCACTGTTAATTATCTCACAGTCCAATCCAATTATAAAGGATATGTGTTGTTTCGTCTAGTGATGAATTAAAAATAATCGAAAACGATTAATGTTACGTTGTGGCTTTACTCGATATTATATAAAATTTGAAAAGAAAGGTAAATTGATGAATTTAATATATACACTATATCTTTTTTATATGATATGCCTGCATGATTGTTGGAGAATAAAAGTTACTGTTAGAAGTTCAGAGCCGTTAGAAGATCAAAGCAGAGTCCGGGTTTGAAAGAGTTAATAACAAAGTTCGAAGCTTGTGCACTCACATGGAGTTGCAGAAGAATAGGATGTTAGTTTTTAATTTTTTTTGTTTTAGTCGAACGTTGTAACACTTCTATTTAAGGGAGTGAAGTATTTGTTGAATGATTATCACGAAATAATACAAAAAGCTTTGATCAAACTCTGTTTTAAGATTTGGTATCAGAGCAATCATCACCATAAGCAAAACGTGAGAGTTTCATAAAGAGAGACAAGAGAAAAAACTTCAAAATGAGTGAGAGCAATAGCAGCGCAAAAGGTTTTGTGGTTCCGGCTATTCCTCGTCTCGATGGGCATTACGATCACTGGTCCAGACTGATGGAGAACTTCATCCGCTCCAAAGAATACTGGGATCTCATCGAGAATGGGATCAGTAGGTTCGAAGGAGTCGCACCTACAGAAGAGCAGATGAAAATGGTGGAGGATCAGAAGTTAAAGGATTTGAAACTCAAGAACTTTCTCTTTCAATCCATTGATAGAGATGTTCTTGATACAATCCTTAATAGCGACACGAGTAAACAAATTTGGGAGAGCATGAGACAGAAGTTTGAAGGTTCAACAAAGGTGAAGAGAGCTCAACTTCAAGCTCTTAGGCGAGAGTATGAAACTCTGCAAATGAAGGAAGGAGAAAACGTCAACAGCTACATCTCAAGAACACTCGCGATAGCTAAAAGGATGAGAGCATATGTAGACACGTTGGATGAAAGCATGATCTCCGAGAATATCTTACGGTCAATGACATCAAAGTACAATTATGTTTTTTGTTCAATCGAATAATCAAACAACATAAGTCAACTCACGTTGGATGAGCTTCAAAGCAGTCTTCTTGTTCATGAACAACGAATGGGAAGAGAGAGTGGAGAAGAAGAGCACATATGAAAAATATCCTATGAAGGCAGAGGAAGAGGAAGAGGAAGTTTTGGAGGAAGAGGTCGAGGAAGAAACAACAACAGAACAACCGTATAATGTTTCAAATGCCACAAGTTGGGCATTACCAATCTGAGTGTCCGACCTGGAACATCTCTGCAAACTATGCAGAACAAGGCGAGAAGGAAGATGTTTTGTTAATGGCGTTTGTGGAAGAAGATGGAACCAAAAAGGATGGCATTTGGTTTCTTGACTCTGGTTGTTCAAACCATATGACAGGAGACAAAAGATGGTTTGCTAATCTAGATGAAAAAACGATGCATACGGTGAGACTTGGGAACAATTCGAAGATGAGGGTACAAGGACAAGGGAGCATCAAGATAGTTCTTAATGGAAGAAACATTATCCCAGATGTGTACTATGTACCGGAGATGACAACTAACCTACTCAGTCTAGGTCAGCTTCAGGAGAGAAAGATGACGATTATCATCAAAGACGGGAAGTGCAAAGTGTACCACGATGATTGGGGGTTGATCTTCAGCACATCAATGAATGCGAACTGGATGTTCAAGATAACTGAGGATCAAGTGGAAACATCCTGTCTACAAGCAACTGTAAGTGACTTTAGGCTCTTGCTAAACGCTATGGCCATCTTAATCAACAAAGCCTGCAAAATCTTTCAACGAAGGAAATGGTTATCAGTCTTCCAAGCTTAGAAAGATCAAATGCAGTATGTGAGGTGTGCGCAAGAGGAAAGCAACACAGAGACCCATTTCCGAAACAAGCGAGTTGGAGGGCAACAGATAAACTCCAGCTTGTGCATACGGACCTTTGCGGATCCATACAACCAAGTACTATTGGAGAGAAGAGGTATATACTAACCTTCATAGACAATTTTAGCAGAAAAACTTGGATATATCTGCTATCTATGAAGAGTGAAGCCCTTGCATGCTTTAAGAATTTCAAGTTGCTAGTAGAGAACGAAGCAAGAGTCAAGATTGGTTGTTTGAGAAGTGATCGTGGTGGGGAGTTTACTAGCAAAGAGTTCAATGATTTTTGTGCAGCAAATGGAATCAAGCGTCAAGTTACTGCAGCATTTACGCCTCAACAAAATGGAACTGCAGAGAGGAAAAACAGAACAATATTGAATATGGTTAGATTTTTACTGATCGAAATGAAAATGCTAAAGAAGTTCTGGGGGGAAGCTGCAAGTTGGAAAACTCATGTCCTAAATAGATGTTCTACAACAGCAGTAAAGGATAAAACGCCTCAAGAATGTTGGACAGGGATGAAGCCGAACGTTGAACATTTCAAGGTGTTTGGGTGTGTGGGATATGCACATGTACCGAGTCATAAGAGGGTCAAACTCGACAACAGAGGCCAAAAGTGCATATTCTTAAGCGTCAGTGAGGGAACCAAAGCTTATAAGATGTATGATCCGGAAGGAAAAAAGGTCATAGTAAGCAGAGATGTCATCTTTGATGAGGCGCAGACCTGGCAATGGGAAGAGAATGAAAAAGAAGCTATGGATATGCTGGTGTGTGAAGGAGAGCAAGGTACAGACGAAGATCAAACTCTGGATACTACCAGAGAAGAAGAAAATGCAGAAGCAGTGAATGATGCAGAGGATACACCGGGTTCAATAATACTACCAACAGGCTCTGGAGCTGTGAGATCTCATCAAAATGAACGCAGAAACAGAGCTCCACCACGTTATTTGAGAGATTATGTGATTGGAGAAAATCTCTCAGATGATGAAACACAACCCGTGGCTCTGCTCGTATCTAGAGACGATCCTGTTAACTACTGGGAAGCTGCAGAGAATGAACAATGGAGAGAGGCAATGGATGCTGAGATAAACTCCATTGAGAGAAATGAGACTTAGGAGCTGGTGGATTTGCCAGAAGGTATGAAGAAAATTGGAGTAAAATGGGTATTCAAGACAAAGATCAACGAGAAAGGGGAACTAGATAAACTCAAAGCAAGGTTAGTTGTTAAAGGCTATTCACAGAAGCACGGGATTGACTATGAGGAGGTTTTCGCTCCTGTGGCACGCTGGGACACAATCAGAATGCTGCTGGCAGAGGCGGCTATATAAAGTTGGAATGTATACCAGCTCGACGTCAAGAGTGCTTTTCTGTATGGAGAGCTAAAAGAAACTGTGTTTGTTCAGCAACCTGAAGGCTATGTGAAAGAAGGAGAGGAACAGAAGGTCTATCAGTTGAAGAAAGCTTTGTACGGTCTAAAACAGGCTCCCAGGACATGGTACATCAAGACTGAGGAATACTTTATGAATGAAGGGTTTGTCAAAAATGATCTTGAGCATACTCTCTTCATAAAGAAGAAACCGAAAGAGAAGATACTCATTGTTAGCCTGTATGTCGACGACTTGATCTTCACAGAAAATGATGAAGATATGTGTGAAGATTTCAGAGTCTCAATGAAGAAGGTATTCAAAATGACAGACTTGGGCAAGATGAGTTATTTCTTGGGAGTAGAAGTAGATCAAGGAGAAGATGGAATGTTTCTGTCAAAGAAAATGTATGCAGCAGAGGTTATTTCGAGGTTTGGGATGGATGATCGTAATCCAGTGAACAATCCTGTAGTTCCTGGAACGAAACTATCAAAAGAAATGGAAGGAGAAGATGCGGATTCAACTCTCTATAAGCAGCTTATAGGAAGCTTAATGTATTTAACGGTAACGAGACCAGACATCATGTATGCTGTCTGCTTTTTTAGCAGATTCATGGTGCAGCCAAAGGATGGGCATCTTCTGGCAGCAAAGAGGGTTTTGAGATACATCAAAGAGACAATCAAGATGGGGATAATGTACAAGAAAGGAGGAGACGGAGAGATGAAAGCTTTTACTGATAGCGACTTTGCAGGTGATGTTGATAGCTGCAAAAGTACCTCTGGTTACGTGTTTCTTATGAGCAATGCAGCTGTGGCGTGGTGTTCCAAGAAGCAGCCGATAGTCACTTTATCAACTACAGAAGCTGAGTATGTGGCTGCAGCAACCTGTGCAACACAGTGCATCTGGATGAAGGGGATACTTGGAAGTGTGAATCAAGCGAATGAGAAGTGTGTAACGATTTGGTGTGATAACAGTTCAACCATAAAGCTTTCAAAGAATCTGATTCTACATGGGAGAACCAAACACATCAAAGTAAGATTTCATTTCCTGTGTGATCTCGTCAAGGAAGAAGAAGTGAATCTTCTTCACTGCAGAACAGAAGAGCAAATAGCCGACATCATGACAAAGCCATTAAAACTGGATATGTTCGTGAAACTGAAAGGATTGCTTGGAGTTCAAGAGCTTGCGGGAAACTCAAACTTTAACTCTTGAACCGAGTTAAGTTTGGGGGAGGGTATGTTGGAGAATAAAGGTTACCGTTAGAATTTCAAAGCCGTTAGAAGATCAAAGCAGAGTCCAGGTTTGAAGGAGTCAATAACAGAGTCCGAAGCTTGTGCACACACGTGGAGTTGCAGAAGAATAGGATGTTAGTTTTTAACTTTTTTTTTGGTTTTAGTCGAACGTTGTAACACTTCTATTTAAGGGAGTGAAGTCTTTGTTGAATGATTATCACGAAATAATACAAAAAGCTTTGATCAAACTCTGTTTTAAGAATGATTTCAAAAGAAAATAAAACACTGATATATATATATATATATACTAAATTAGGCTCCACATATACATATAAGTTTTTTTAATTTAATATTTTATAATATATAAAAAGAAATTAAAAACAAAAAAATTGAATAATCTATAAATAAATAAAATAAAGTTGCAGATTATTCACATCTAGACATATATTATTTTATATTTTATTTTTATTTCAGTTTTATTTTATTATTTTATTTCTAAATAAAATTTTGATGGCGATTCAAAACTTATGACGAGTGATCTGATGGGATCCCAAGTTTAATTGGACTCTGGTTATAGGCTTACAAGAGTGTAGTTTCATTCTTTGGACTTTGATTTGGGAGATTTTTGGTCCTCAACAAGATTTTTGCACAATGAGAAAGAGGAAACTAATATCAAAGATTCTTTTAAGATCAGAAGGAGAATGGTGGTGGAAACAAACAAGGTACCTTTTATAGAGATTTGGAAGTCTGGTTGTTTTATTTATTTGATATAATGTGATTTAAATGTTTGGTGGATTATGGTTTATGGGTTTACATTAAGAATAATATTTTATTTCTATGGAGTTTGGGTTTATTGGATTGGGAGATTTTCGAATTTTGACAAAATGTTTTCAAATCTGGAAAAGAAAAAGTTGGAGAAATCAAATTTTCTCTTGAATTCAGGAAGAGGAATCAAGCTACAGGGAAAAAACAAGCAATTTCGTTAGCGACTTGTTTTCTTAAATTGTTTGTAGTTTCCCAACAGCCAAGCTGTTTTGATATTTGGTCTGGATTGTGGTCATATGTTATGCTCTGGATGAAACGTCATATAGCACGGATTCAAATGAGAAGGAGGGGAAGATTGGAAACAATTTTTTGGTCAAGTGTATTGTTATGGTGCTATTTGAGTTTTTTTCACACAACCATGGGTCAATTATAGGACATCATGGACAACAGTTACTATAAAAAAGATAGATATAAGAATGGATCTTAGATATAAGTTTATTATGCTTATGGAACTTTCTCGGCAGGCCGAGAGGACAAAATACATGTTGTATAAGGTTCTTTATGGGGTTTCCTTGGTCAAAATGGCAAGGAGTGTACATTCTGGAACAGTTGGTTTTGATTGAAGGAAATAGGTTTATTATACATGCTTGTCTAATGGATTTAGCAATGATAGTTTTGGGTGTAAAGAAAAGCATCTTTGATTGGTTTTTGGAACTTACTGATTTAAGATTTTACTCGATAATCAGAGATAAAAGTTTAAAGAGGAGAAGAAGGGAGTATAACAAACTGGGATATAGGTCTCATAGGAATCCAGTTATGAGGAAAATAGTTATGGAATTGGATTAAGGTTTTACATTAGTAGATATTTTGAAGTTCTTTACTATTCTTGTGAATCAGTCTCTAATGGAGCAGAAACACGTGACTGGATTTAAGAGAGGAACACTAACAGTTTCTGAATTTTTTAGTCTTTCGTTTACTCGGCTTCTTTCACAAGGAGGATACTGTTGGAATTTTTTGCTTTTGGTTAAAGACAATAGGAAATTTTTCTTTTATTGTTTATTTCATAAAGCATTTGTAATATTTTATATAAACAAAGCATATTTGGTTTTTTTACGAGATAATTTTGATTTAATATCTCTTATGATAGCAAGGGTAGGAAGGTTAAAAAAGTTAATAAGCCGAGGAAAGAAAAATTATTCTATAAAACTGAGGATGAATAATAATTTGAGGTGTATATATCACATGACATGGTTAATGATGATCACAACACCATACAAAAAAATGAATCGAAATAGGAATGAAGACACAGTGGTATGCTATGAAGCTTTTAAGCATGGAAAAAAGGTTTATTAAAGGGTTCGGTCCAAAATATATTTATATGACAGAAATTATAAACCACATATACAACTATTGGGTATTATGGTATCATCTTGGACTCCACAAGTGTCATAAGGGGTTTGCTAAGGTGGGAATATATATGGGTTTCTACATAGCACTCCAGATTAAACCAAAAAAAATAGTCAAACTATATATGCAAATATTAATTTGGAAATGTCATGGTGTAGTCAATAAGTGGACAATATAATTTTTTTGTGCAACAATTTCAACATATTTTGGTTATGATCATTTAAATACGGTGGAGCCTAGATGTACTAGTTGAAGACTTGCATTATTCTATAATAATATATATAATATTAATATTGTATATTCAAATAATCGGACTATTGATATAGAAGCTACAGTTGAAGGAGGGAAGGTGTGCATCTCATTTGTATATGGCAACCCAATTCAAAAATTAAGAGAACATGTTTGGGAAAGACTAACAAGGTTCAGCCTGTCAAGAGATCAGCCTTGGTTTATAATTGGAGATTTAAATGATATCACTGGAAATCATGAAAAGGAAAGAGATCTATTACAACATGGCTCGATATTTTTCCATAAACAATTGCGGCATAGTGGAATTTTCATCTGTCGTAAATACATTTTAATGGAGGGATATACGAAACAGGCAAATAATTTGGTGTCGGATGGATAGGCCATTGGCAAATGACGATTGACATAATTCGTTCCTATTTTTATTTGTTAAATATCTTGGTATGGTGGGCTCTGATCATAGACCCATAATCGCTACAATTGAGGATAAAATGAAAAAGAAAAGGAATCAATTTAGATTTGATAAGAAGTGGATATAAAAAGAAGGCTTAATGGATACCATACTAAAGGGTTGGGTACGGTACATGAGGACCATGGGAGAAGTGTGGTGGATAAAATTAGGAATTGTATGCACGAGTTATTGGCGTGAAGGAAGCAAAACATACCATATGGTAAAGGAGAAATAACCGATTTACAAAAAAGCGCAAGATGAAATTCAGAATGATAATAGCAGAACAGAAGCAGAGGTTAGGGAGGTAGTTGAAAAATTGAAGGATGCTTATAGAGATGAAAAATTATTATGGCAACAAAAAAGTAAATTGGGAAATCAAAATATGAAGGTCTACCATGTCTTGAAAAAGCAGAGAAGAGAAAAAAATAGGATTGTTGGTTTGTATAATAACTAGGATGTTTGGGTATTTGAGGATACAAAGGTGGAGACTGTGGCAGTGAATTATTTCTCAGATTTGTTCCCGGACGTGATCACTGAACATATCAACGAGAGACTTACGATTATGGCCACAGAAGAAGAGGTAAGAAATGTGCTTTTTATGATGCACTCGGAAAAAGCACCAGGTCCAAATGGTATGACGACTTTGTTTTATCAACATGTTTGACCTATAATTAAGGGAGATCTTTTAATTTTGGTTATTAATTTTCTCAGAACTATCTGTTTTGACTAAATGTTAAATTGGAAGAGTATCAGTCTTATTCCTAAGACTGCTCGTCCAAGTAGGATGACAGAATTGAGACCTATCAGTCTCTGCAATGTGGGTTATAAGATAATATCAAAGATATCTTGCCAAAGGTTAAAACAATATCTACCATGTTTGATTTTGGAAACACAATCAGCTTTTATCTCAGACCGGTTAATATTAGATAATATTTTAATTGCTCATGAAATGTTTCATGGAATGCGGACGAATCAGGGTTGTCAAAGTAAATACATGACAATTAAACGGACATGAGTAAAGCATATGACAGAATAGAATGGTCTTTCATATAGAAGATCTTGCTTAAAATGAAATTCTCAAATTTATAGATTTTGTGGATAATGAGGTGTATATTATCGGTTAAATATCGAGTTTTGATTAATGGAGAACCACATGGAAGTATTATACTAGAGAAAGGATTACGTCAGAGGGACCCTTATCTCCTAATCTTTTCATACTTGTGACAAAATTCAGAAGGCAAAAAGGGAAAAGAAAATATCAGGACTGAAAATTGCAAGGTCAAGTCCGACTATAACATCTCTTGTTTGTGGACGACAATTTATTTTTCTGTAAAAGCAAATAAGAGGAGTGTGAAGCTATCCTGCAAATACTAAAAAATTATGAGGGGGTCTCAGGACAACAATGATAAATCTTGATACAATTTGGACATCGGGTTACTGAAGAGGTAAAGGAACAGATGAAACAAATTTGAGGGATTACTAAAATCGGTGGTATGGGAACATATTTAGGGATACAAAAAAGTCTTGTAGGACCGAAAAACCAGGTCTTTAGGTTTATTAATGAAATATTACAAGATAGAGTAAATGAATAGACATTAAAGTTTCTGGAGGATGAAAGGAAATACTAAAAAGATAACAAGTGTGATATCCTAATTCTGGTGGAGTTCTAGTGGGAATAATAGGGGTATGCAGATAACATGAAACAATTATGTTTTCCTAAACAGCAAAGTGGTCTTGTATTTAGGAATATTGAGGATACATCTATGTTAGCAAAACAACTATAGAGATTAATGGAGGTACCAGATTCATTGTTTAGGAAGGCTTTCAAAAGTCAGTATTTTAGGAATATGGATCCGTTGGATCCAATACGATCGTACTCTCCATCCTATGGGTCAAAAAGTATTATCACCGCTAGATCTTTGGTTAAAAAAGAACAACCAAAAGGGTTGGATCATGTTCAAACATCTCGGTATGGAATGATACTTGAATTCCAACCCCTCGCCCAAGATCAGCAATTTATAAATTTTCAGTTTACCCGAGCACTTTTAAGGAAAAATGTTTGATTGATACTCAGACAATGTCATGGAAAATGCCGCTTTTAGAAGCGATAATTATTTCAGAGGATATGAAGGTTATATAGTCAATAGCGGTCAGTCGATTGGAACGACCAGATACAAATGGATGGCGTTTCACCAAAATTAGAATATGCTCGGTAAAATCTGGATATATTGTTGAACAATTATACCATGACAAAAATCTTGAGGAAATACATTTGGGACCAAATATCACATCTTACAAGCTTTTGTTTAGAAAAAATGTCCCCCAAATGTGCAACATTTTATTTGGCAAACAATCTCTGGATGTGTTCCAGTAGCAGCAAATTTGAAGTCTCAGAGAATAAATTAAGAAACATAATGTGGTTTATGAAGAATGGAAGAAGAGACCATTATCAAATATTCTGTTTGCATGTCTGCCAGCAATTCAAACGTGAGCGTTATCAAATATTCCTTCAAATCCATATAACTTTCCCACGGGTTGAATTTTCAACAATTTGGACTATCTATTTCATAGGTTACCTAAGCATAATCCACATGGTTTCTTTCCTTGGATAATTTTATATTTTTGGAAGAGTAGAAAGATAAGGTTTCTAAAATATAAATAGATATCCGACGAATATATTCATGTTGACAGAAACAGAAGGAAAACTCTAGGAAGCACCTCAGGATTTGGTGGAAAATAAAACAAAATGGACGAAAGTCCGGTTGATTGGAATCTCTTAGACATGATATTTGGAGATGTCAAGTGGATGGACCCTACAAAAATTTGAATAAATTTTCAGGTCAAGGATGGGTATGTTCAAAGCATGGGACGGAAGAGCAGTTGTTTGGAGAAAGAAACATTCGATGTTGTCAATCCCCTCTACACATGGAGTTAGAAGCACTTATTTGGACAAAATTCATGTTAGTTTCCCAGAGACTAGAAGTAGTATTTGCAACCTATTGCGATGACGTTGTGAAGATGGTGTCTTCACCGAAGGAGTTGCCAACATTCGCCGTTCACCTAGACAAAATCAACAGATAAAGAAACAACTGCTAGGATATCATGATTATATACTGATCAAGAGAAACAAACACGATAGCAGACAATTTGGCCAGGAGAACAAGAGAGCTTTCATCGGAGGTGGTCTATGTCGGTCAATTTCTACCAGATTGGGTAATTAGAGTTCTATAATAGGTGAGAGTACTATAATGTCAAAAACTAAATTCTATTTAGAATATATATTTTCATATTTCTATTTAGAATAATTATATTTAAGTTATGTTAAGTTTTTATCAGTTATCTATTTACTAGGTGATTTTTCATCATGTACACGTACATATTTTATGTTAAAATAAAATAATTATAGTATCAATGAATATAAAGATTTATATGTTGTATATGTGAATACTTTTGAGATATATTTAAAAGAAAAGTATTTAAATTTGATAAATAACAAATATATAATATTAAATTTAGAAGAATGATAAGTAAAAATGTCAAATGGATTAAAAATTTACAGATTATATCCGATAAAATTATATAGACAGGTATACATAGTTACATATAATGAAATCATGAAAAGTTAGACAGTTGCATATATAAACAATATATTAGAAATATATAAATATAAATTAAAATAAAATAAAAAATAAAAAATTATAAACTGAAAAAATAAATACTAAAAGCAAATTCAAAAAACAAACAAAAAATTCGAAAAGAAAAATGAGGTGAAATAGAGTAAAATAAATTTATATAATAAAAAATATGTCGATTTACGGATTTTAGAAAGTGATATTTTTTAGTTTGCTGCAAAATAATTGAAAATATTTTTTAAAATATTTTTTATAATCTTAGTTGATTAGCATAATTATAATTTCTTATTCAAAACTACACTTTCTTTCTTTCAAAACTATATCTTATATTTATTCATTTTTATTAGTACACCTCATTAAACAATAATGACAATTGTGCCCTTATCTATTTCAGTTGTGTCTCCGACAATATTTCACGTCTTTGCTACCGATGGAGTTTTTCGACGACGGTGAAATATAATCAGCTCTCCGATTTCTCAGCCACAAACCGGTAAAGTTAATTAGTCAATGCAAATTGATCTTTCTGAGCAGGATTGTAAATCTCTATGGTAAGATGGATTACTCTAGTTTTTATATTCTTTGTCTTCAAAATTTCTGGGTTTATGTTCTTAAATTGTTAGGAATTTGAATTTATGATATCTTATTCTCATGATTTATATAATTTGAATCCAAGTCAAACATTTTCTTTTTCTACTTTTCATACGCCATTGTGTTTTAGTGGTCGGTCGTCTAAATCTGTGTTTAATGCTTCAAAAATTCAGCAGCTGGTTGTTTGATTTATATTCTTTTCTCTCTTTATCTTCACCGATTTTGTAAATTGGAACCATTGGTGATTTCGAGTTTGTCGTGATACTCACTCAGATTGTGGCAAGAAAAGAGAAGAATTCAATACTCGTGGAAAGGTTTTGGAGAGATTCCTCGGACTCTAGATGAACTCAAGGTACTTGAAAAAGCTCTCAATTATGGTCTCAGCATCTGATGTTAGAGAGAATAGTTTCTTAAAGTAGCTCTTTACTTTGTATACAGGAAGAAGTTATGAGAGAGGGGTTTGGTATCTCAAGTATCTGCGGCAACTCATACAAGGTATATTGAGATTATGTTTCAAGATTGTAGTGTTCATTAGTTTGGTGTTCTGGTGTCAAATATGTATGGTATGGATTAGTTAACGAAGTATATGATCCACACATAGAATTTGTAAAATATCTAAGTGAACTTTGTACTATAAATACTAAGGTTTGACAAGAGTTATGAATAAGCTAAATCCAGAGTGTGTGAGTTGAGTATGAGAAAAGAGTTTGTAACCCTTTGAGTTGTTCTCATAAATAAAGTTTTCTTTTATATATATAATCTTAAGAGAGTAACCCCATCTGTTCTAAGATAAACAAACCGTTGATTCTGAACACCTTTTTGTGGTTTTACACACTATGTGTCTGTAAATTTGGTATCATAGCCATGTTGTCTGAGCTCTATTTTCTTGTCTTCTTCAAAGAAACTATGGTAGATATAGCGGAGTCATACAGTGTATCAATACGACGGTCAATAACGTTCGTGGGTAAGCAATCCTAAAAGTGGTTGAGTGATGGCTGATAATCACAAATGTAGCTTCCAATACCTGAAAATTTGCCTATGTCTGTCAATATGACTTACTCAACAAGATTGCCATAAACCTCTTCTATATTTATCAAAAATTATCTTTTAGAGATATTTAATGAAACTTAGCATTGTCCTGGTTTTTGGTTTTTAAAAACAAACCATGGAAATTATAACTACTCTTTCAAATCCACATTCCTCTATTAGAAAGTCAAAAATTCCAGTAAAATAGATTATCTCTATGAAGTAGAATATGTAAGAGATGATAGTAAAGTTCCTATTAGTGAATTATCCCTTCTTAATCCTTATAAAGCCTTTACAAAATCAAACTCCACATTTCCAAAAGTCACAAGACATGTGTTCAGTCCTACTAAATCTTCAGCCAAAGAACTTGTTATAGCATCTCAACTAGAATAACACCTAATTCCAGCCACTAAAGCCGAACAAGTGATCCCTTTTCACCTCAATGAAGGAATGAAACATCATGGCTACAATTATCTCCACTATAGTGCAACAAGGTTGTCATTAACGCTTCATGGAAGGAAAGGTCTACCCGTAGTAGCAAGAGATGCTCTGCTGGACACGAGATACCGGGATACCAGCATGTTTGCATTGCCATTATTCAAACAACAATAAATGCTGGCATTATATTTGTCACACACTTTCCATATAGCACTGGAAGATGTACAGATCTATCAAAACATTCAAATCCAACTGAAAATCACATGTGCTCCACAAATTGGCAACACCTATTCGGCGACACTTCATCACTAAATAACGTACATATTCCAGAATCATGCAATGAATTTAAGTCTTCCACGAGACACAAAAGACGCTTTGCTCATACAATTGGAGTTGCAACACATCCCATTGTACATACACATTCTAAGACAAATTTCAAGAGATGAGCTAATCAAGTTACTTCCAGAATCATGGTAACAAATTATGAAAAAATCCATGAAAGAAGTACACCAATCCAATCTGTTGATTCATCCATTCAAAGAAGAAAAGATGGAGCTGTAGAAATCGCATTTAAACAACAACATGATGAAAAGGCTCGACCCTCAGCTTTATGCACAAAGATAAATACAATCTTAGCAAAAGAAGACACCGAACCGATGAGCCAACAAAAATACTTAAAAGACGTCCCAATCTCATCTTTTGATTCAAATGGAGATCTCATCTATCTTTTTGCTGATGAAACCGGTCACAAGTTCTTTGATGTTTGTGATTGCAAAACATGTTTAATGGATACTTCAGATGAAGAGGAAGAAGATACCCCGAGGAGAAGAAAAAAAAAGAATTATTCATAACAAAATCTCAAAGATCATTACGAATTGAGAGATACACATGTTGGCCTTCTAGGAGAACCAAGAAGAATTTTTTTTGAATATTGTTTCGTATTCTACTAATGCGGCAATAATATTTCTCGAGAGAGAATAAGTACAACTGAGCTACATGATTGGTCCTTCCACATCACAAGATCCATTCCCGCCAATAGATTTTGAGCATAACAATACAAAGCACACAAATGATCCCAACATAAAAAACCCATACGGCTCAATGAAGCAGGTCAGTGCGGCAGAAGCAACCTTGATTTGATATTCAGAAAACACGATTGCAAAAAATCATATGTTAAACAAGATTGATAAAAAGGTAACCATCATGCATATCTCTATTAAAGAGATAACCAAACAAATTGCATCTCTCCACCAGGAACTTCTCCACTAAGGAACTTATCTACCTTGCCACTACTGTTTCCATAACCTCTCCTTTGATGCACCAAAAAGAAGTCAAACTCAAAAATATTAAAGCCCAACTAAACTCTTTACAAAGCCCACCAAAAACCCAAGCCCATATTTCTTATGACCTCTTCACACCATATCCAATATATGTTCCACCTTACAGCCCAAACACAATTATTCTCCTTCTCAAATGACCCAATCATCTCCATTTTACTAACACGAATTGTTGAAGAACAACATGTTACAAAAAAGAAACAAGCAACTGGAAAAGAAAAGGTGCATGAAGATCACATCCCAAAAACTCAACCAGAGAGTAGTGAACCACAATTCATGGTTGAACATGCCAAAAATCTCTGCTTTTATAGAAAAAATGACGAAAGGAGAATCAAGCGCCAAGAAACAAAGAAGAAAGAAAAGATTGAAAACTATCCAAGACCATCCTGATGACGAAGCCTTAATTCTCATCTTCTTGATGGGGGAACCAACATTTGAAGAAGAAAAAATCCAGAGTGATAGAGGAAACATATCTTAAGATATAGAAGATTTCCAATGACATCAACAAGTCTATAATCCAAGGTTTTACACATAACTGAACAATGGATTCTCCTTTGATAATGTTTTACCATCCAAATGGCGAGAAAAAATATATGAAATGCATGCATGGGTTACCGAACAAATGCTTAATCAAAGAACAACACTTCCAAATTTTATTGACAAGTTAGTCTCCAAATTTCAAGGAAGACTCAGACATTGGTGGATCAGTCTTGGTCAATACCGTCAGCTACAAATTTGACAATCCTCGACAGTCGACACATTAACTGGATATATTCATAATGAATTCCTTGGTACATGGGGTCATTACACAGTTTAAGCAAGAGAAGAATACCTTAACATGATATGTTGCTCATTTAAAAGGAAAGATCATGAAAGGCATTACAAAAAAAATGTCCAAAAGTCTTTACGTTTTGAATGGGATAGATGATGTAAATCTCAAACAAGCGTACTTAAGTTCTCTCCCTGAACCAATTGAAAATGAGACGTCAAGAATATTATCCCTAAAGAATATGATACTTAATCAAGCTTCACCAGGAGAAATATATCAAATATCTTTGGCGGTACTTGAAAAGCTATGCAATCATAATATTTTTTTTCAAACAGCTACAAGAACAAAGAAAATTTCTTGGAAAAGCTTGTGGTCACCCAAAACTCTCAACTAAATGAAAAACAATAAGTGTACATTCTCATTGGGATACGATAATGATGCGAAATTCAATAGAAAAAAGAAGTATCACAATTCTGCAAAAAGAAGTGGAAATTCTATAGAAGAAAGAAGAAGCAAGGTTTCAGAAAGTCAAACATGTGTTATATCTACAAAAAGAAAGGACACTATTCGAAGCAATGCCCAAATAAGAAGAAAAGAAACAATATCTATCTAGCCTAAATCAAAGACATTGATAATTTAGATATCGAGTTGATCTTCTCCATTGATGATGAACCAAATGATGATACAGTCCTTGCCATGGGAATAAAACATGAAGAAACATGAGAAGTATAATCAGATACTGAAGATTAAAGTGATGTCCACAATCAATTCATGTTATCTGACCTTTATATCCTTGATGCTTGCAAAGTTGACAAAATATTGGAGATGACATACCTATCACAACCATCACTGACTTCCAAAATCTACATCTTCCCAACCAAGTACAACAAAACAAAACCAGTTATTGCTTACTTTGATACCAGAGAGGCATCATCCATCATAAAACGAGCCAGATCCCCATGAAATATGAGATATCGTATCAGATGCAACCCATTTTTTAACTTCTACCTTGATATCCACTGGTACATATTTAAAAATTTAACTGCACCCAATTTTAAATCAAAATAAAAACCAATTTTGCAAACCGAACTGAATTTGATTCATACCAATTATCTAGAACCAAGTGATGAGGACATCGAGCCAGCTACTGCACCTGTCATTCCACCTGGACCACTCACGCGGTCCAAGCGAAAAGCCTTAGGAGACAAGTTCAGCATGCTATTGGAAAGTGGAACCAGAGAAGACCCTGAGCTGACCGTCCAGACGACCAGTCCACGACCAGCCGTCCAGGCAAGCCGTCCGGATCCAGCAGCCGACCAGACCGACCCGGTTCATGCACCCACGACCAGACCACCCTTTCAGCTAGACAAGGAACCCTGGAGGTTCCTTCTCGAAGACTCTTCCTCCTCCGGTGTCTTTACCATTACCATTCGGTAGAGACACCAAAAGTCGTTCTAGGAAATTGTACTCTTTTTCCTATCTTCGGTTTTGTCCCATTGGGTTTTCCGAAGAAGGTTTTAATGAGGCAATACTCCTAGTGCGCAAGGCGTTGAAGACTTGTTCACAATTCCATTTCATTCACAAGTCTTCAAGCGAATTCTCAGCCTAAGTGTTGTTAGGCTTTTCCTCTTTAATTTCGAATTATTAGCCTAAGTATTTAGTTGGGTTTAAGTCATGTTGACTAATTATGGCCCATTATTTATTCTAAGTGACAATAAGTAAACTACATGTTGTTTTAATCTCCTAAAGTTTAAACGCCTTGTAGTTTACCCTAAAATTGTAACAAGGCATTATATAAGCCTTCTTGTTTACACATAATAGAACAACAAGTATTTTTGACAAAAACCCTAAGTCTCTTAGACACAAAACTGCCGCCAGCTCCCTAGCTTGCAGCCGTGACCTTCAACCTAGTTTGCTTGAAGTTCTTGGAGTATCACAAGCCCTTTTCACAGCTTGTGTGGTTCCTTCGATCCACCCTTTAATTCCCATCGATTTCTGTCCCATTATCCTGAGTTTCTCGGTGAAAAGACAGCCCACCCAAGTTCATACATCATCTGGTATCAGAGCCAACTTAGGTGGGCTGTCTTTTCACCGAGAAACTCAGGATAATGGGACAGAAATCGATGTCTTATATTTCATGGGGATCTAGATCGTTTTTCCTCAAACCAGATATCCTCCTTTCTGCATATTGGAATTCATGCTATGTAGCTTTCAAGGCAGCCAATGGATAAATATTCCACATCACTTTGTTCAGTAAGCCAATCTACATCTAGTTGTTTTTGGGCTACATGATCAAATCTAAAGTATATGAGTCTAACTTACTTGGAAAAGAATTCATTCTTGGATTCAACATCTTGCAAGTTTCAAGATGGTATCTTGGCATCCAAAAGGTCTTAAACACAAAAATCATCTTCTACCATGGACTACGGTCTCCTATTTATACCTGATGGAGATAAAGAATCCTACCAAAGAAGATATTCTCAAGACTTCTTATGCAACTTTCCATTCTGAGTTCCTCACCAAGTGCTCTTCACCATTATAGAAAAATCTTGACTTTTTCATATCATTACCATTCAAGAAAATGAAGATAGCAATCCAACCAAAGCAAGTCATTTGGAAATGAATACACATCACTACAATCTTGCACTAGAAGAGAACAACCAACTTCAGAAAGAATACCTCACTGAGAATACCACTTTATCATGGGCATGTGAAGCATTTTATGTCAATAAAAGAGCTGAACAAATTCGAGGAAAATTGAGATTGGCGATCAATTACCAACCCCTCCACCACTTCCTTGCTGGCGACAAGTTTCTACCAAAGAGAGAAGTCTTATTCTAGAAAATTCCACAAGCACAGATCTTCTCCAAATTCGACATAAAAGCATGTTTCTGGTAAGTTAGAATCAAACCAAAAGACAGGCCGAAAACAGGTTTCTGCATCCCAGTTCGTCATTTACACTGGAAAGTCATACCATTTGGATTAAAGATAGCACATCACTATTCCAAAAGGCGATGACTAAGATATTTGAGCCCATCCTCAAAATACATTGGTCTACATTGATGACATTTTACTTTTCTCTCTGGTTATTGACTCGCACACATTGTTGGTGACAATATTCCACAATATCGTGAAACAATACGATATCATGCTCTCAAAAAAGAAGATGGTGATAGGAGAAATGGAAATTGACTTCCATGACATGCATATCTCAAAAGGAAAATATCACTTCTAGCCACACATAACCACCCAACTTGAATAATTCCATGACAAAAAGCTCTCTTTCAAGCAAATTCAGTAATTACTTGGAATTGTCAGTTACATATACGCTTGTTTGAGATTTAAGTACGCTTGTTTGAGATTTACATCATCTATCTCATTCAGCGTAATTTTTTTTGGACATTCTTCGTAATGCCTTCCAAGAACCTTCCTTTTACATGAGCAACATCTCATGTTGAGGTATTCTTGTCTTGCTTGGACTGTGTATGATCCCATGTACCAAGGAATTCATTATAAATGTTTCCAGTTAATGTGTCGACTGTCGAGGATTGTCAAATTTGTAGCTGACGGTATTGACCAAGACTGATCCACCACTGCTCGAGTCTTCCTTGAAACTTAGAGACTAACTTGTCTATAAGATTTGGAAGTGTTTCTCCTTGACTGACCATATGTTCGGAAACCCATGCATGCATTTCATATATCTTGTCTTGCCATTTGGATGGTAAAACATTATCAAAAGAGAATTCATTGTGCTGTTCTGTGTAAAACCTTGGATTCCATTCTTGTTGACATCTTTGGAAATATCACATATCTTCAGATATGTTTCCTCTATTACTCTGGATTTCTTCTTCTTCAACTGTTGGTTCCTCCATCAATTAGTTGGGAATTAAGGCTTCATCATCAGGAATTTCTTGGATATTTTCCAATATTTTCTTTCTTCTTTGTTTCTTGGCGCTTGATTCTTTCTTTGCCATTTTTTTCTATAAAAGTAGAGATTATATTTTTGGCATGTTCAACCATGAATTGTGGTTCACTGTTCTCTGGTTGTGTTTTTGGGATGTGATCTTCATGCACCTTTTCTTTTCCAATTGCTTGTATCCTTTTGGTAACATGTTCTTCGACAATTTATGTTGGTAAAAAGGAGGATGATCCAAAGATGCTTGGGTCATTTGAGAAGGAGATTGGTTGTGTTAGGCTGTATAAGGTGGAACATATACTGGATATGGTGTGAAGAGGTCATAAAAAATATGGGCTTAGGTTTTTGGTTGGCTTTGCAAAGAGTTTAGTTGGGTTTTAAGATTTTTTAGTTTGGTTTCTTTTTGGTGCATCAAAGGGGAGGTCATGGAAACAGTAGTGGTTCGGTGGAGAAGTTCCTAGTGGAGAGAGACAATTCGTGTGGTTATCTCTTTAATAGAGATATCCATGATGGTTTCCTTTTTAGCAATCTGGTTTAACAGATGATTTTGTGCAATCTTGTTTTCTGACTGCCAATTCAAGGTTGTTTCTACCGCACTGACCTGCTTCATTGAGCCGTCTGGATTTTTAATGTTAGGATTCTTTATCTTCCATGTGTGGTTTGTATTATTCTGCTCAAAATTCTGTGGTGGGAATGAATATTGTGATGTGGAAGGACCAATCATGTAGCTCAGTTGTACTTATTCTCTTTCGGGAATTGTTGGTGCCGCAATAGTAGAATATAAAACATAGTATTTAAAGCTTTTTTTGGTTCTCCTAGAAGGCCAACCTGCGGAACTCCCGATTTGTAACGATTTTTGAATAAAACATTGTTTTATTTTTTTTTCTCCTCGGAGTATCTTTTTCTTTTTCATCTAAAGTATTCATTAAGAATGTTTTGAAATAACAAACATCAAAGAACTTTTGACCGATTTCATCAGCAAAAAGATAGATGTGTTCTCCATTTGAATGAAAAGATGAGATTGGGACACCTCTGAAGTATTTTTGTTGGCTCATTGGTCTGGTGTCCTTTTTTGTTGAGATTTTATTTATCTCCGTGCAGAAAGTTGAGAGACGAGCCTTTTCATTATGTTGTCATTTAAATGCAATTTCTACAGCTCCATCTTCTCTTCTATGAATGGATGAATCAACATATTAGATTGGAGTGCTTATTTTTTTCATAATTTGTTACCCATTATTCTGGGAGTAACTTGATTAGCTCATATCTTGGAATTTGTCTTGGAATATGTATGCACGATGGCTGTGTTGCAACTCCAATTATATGATCAATGTATTTTTGGTGTCTCATGGAAGACTTAAATCCATTGAATGATTCTGGACTGTGTATGCTATTTGGTGATGAAGTGTTGCCAGTTTGTGGAGCACATGTGATGTGCAGTTGGATTTGCATGTTTTGATAGATCTATGGGTCTTCAAGCGTTATGTTAAAGTTTAGAAAGAGTGAAAAATATAGTACCAACTTTTAGTGTTGTTAGAATAGTGGCAATGCAAGCATGCTGGTATTTTTGGTATCTTGTGTCCAGTAGAGCAACTTTTGCTACTACTGGTAGACATTTCCTTTCATGAAGCGTTCATGCCAACCTTTTTGCACCATAGTGGAGATGAGTGTAGCCATGATGTCTCCATTGGTAGATTATTCCTTCATTGATTCAAAGATATATCATTTATTCGGTTTCAGTGGCTGGAATCAGGTGTTGTTCTAGTTGAGATGCTAGAACAAGCTCTTTGGCTGAAGATTTAGTAGGATTAAACACATGTCTTATGAATTTTGAAAATATTGAGATTGGTTTTGTAAAGGCTTTATAAGGATTAAGAAGGGATAATTCAGAAATAGAGACTTTACTACATCTCTCACATATTCTACTTTATAGAGATAATCTATTTTATTGGAATTTAATTTTCTAAAAGACAAAAGTGGATTTGAAAGAGTAGTTGTATTTTCCATGGTTTGGTTTTGAAACCAGAAACCAGGACAGAATGCTAAGTTTCTTTATCTATCTCTAAAAGATAACTATTAATAAATATAAAAGAGGTTTACGACAATCATGTTGACTAAGTTGTAATTGACAGACATAGGGAAAACTTCCAAGTATTGAGAGCTACACAGGCGACTCTCATCCATCGCTCAACCACTTTTTGGATTGCTTATCCCACGAACGTCATGTTTACCATCTTATTAATACACATTAAGACTCCATTAGATCTACCATAGTTTTTTTATAGAAGACAAGAAACAGATCACTACCTTGAACACGACAACACCAGGCCACGCCAAGCACATGAACACCAAGCAAACATCGAATGTTTGAAGGAGCAACCAGAACCTTCACTGGTCGATAACAAACTTTGTGGTACTAGATATGGAGCTCAGATTGACGTTAAGAAATGGAAGATAGACCTGCAGCTCGGAAATGAGGTTTTGTAATTTGACATCAAGATTATGAGGAAGCAAATAATTGAAGGACACATAGACGAATTTGATGCGCTGGATGATGAGCTCATTGAAGAGACAACCGTTCGAGATCTCCTAGGAAAAGCCTTCACGCTTAATAAATGAGAGTACATGTTGCTAAATACCGATAGAAAGGGGTATGAGAAGCTGATGGATTCATATAAGCTTTACAACGGACAAGAAAGTTTCTTGGAGCTGAAGCAAGGACTTCATGCCATGAAAACAGTTGGAATAAAAACAGAATAAATTAGCAAAGAATAAGCTGAGCTAAACAATTACTGAAGTGAACTTAGAGCTCCAAAGGGTTGCAAAAGGTCAGAAAACAGGTTGAGCAAAAGGGTGGGGCAAACATTTCTTATGAGAAAGGAAAGGAAAAATAAAGAAAAACTTATACAATATGTTGCCAATCCGATGTCGAAGCCAGCGAGCCTTCTCTGAGGCAACCAGCCCTAAAACAGAAGGCTCTGCAATCTCCAATGTCCAACAACCCCTCCATATCTCTGTCCTCCGTTGAATCCACTGACTCGGAGTCCTTCTAGGTGTCACACATCACATTGTACGTATTTGCAATTTTCATTTATCTTTGTTGTTTTTGGTCTTTTTAACTCTCTTAATCACACTGAGACAGTGTGAACTTAGTTGGGAGAGGGACCTAGTCACTAATTTGTATTCTGTGTTTTATTTTATTGAATCATGCATTGAGAATAGAAAAATATATAAATTTTTTTTTGAAAAACCCCAATTTTTTATTTTAGGATCATCTTTTTGGCATTATAATAGCCTATTAGCCTTGTAAAATGTCAATTTAGGATTAAATGCATTGCCCTCTCTTGGTTCTTTATCACTTTTATGAAAATTGAAAAATAGAAACACCAAGGTTGGAAACTTTTAATTTTGAAAATTTCATATAGTTTTGAAACTCACATCATCATTTTTGAAGCGATTTCATGAATTTGAACCTAATTGGATCATTAGTCATCTCGCCTATGGGTCTGAAATGCATTTCTTGTGATTTAATTCCTCTATTTGGTTTTTTTTTTTATCTTTTTACTACTCTTTTATAATCGAATGAATATCCCACCTTAAACCCTAACCATTGTTTTCAAAACCCAATTATTTTTCTTCGAGTGAGGCTTTTTTGTTGAAATGTGGTTCATGTGTAGAATGGTCTAAGACAAGGAACGACAAGGGATTCACTTTTATTAATTAGCTAGATACATCATTGACTAGCAAATTAAGAGGGGAATTTTTGGATATATTGTCGGAATTTGGAAGGTGACCGCTTTAAGAAAAAGAGAGAAAAGAAAGGGAAAGAAATCATAATTCATGGCAAGGGGGCTAAAGGAAGAAAGAGGAGAATCCTCGTATAGTAAGCGATAAGCAAAAGCAAGTAAAAGAGGCTTGAGAATTTCCCCTTAGAAACAAAAATCTGAGAAGAATAAGAAATAAAAGAGGGTGTTTAAAAAATGAGAGCTTAGGAAAATAATAGGAGTATCAAAAAAAGGAAAATGAAAGATGCCCAAACTTTTGGAATATGATATTCGGCTAAAAGACCCTCTTAGAAATGTGAACATAAAAAGGGTAGTTCTAGGATGTGTGACTCAGTGAGGGTAGAAAATGGAATGAACCCCTTGTATGCAAAATTATTCTTTGCTTGAGCTATTTTACATAATGTCAAGTATATGATTTTGAGTAATAGTCACATGAAATGATTAAACCAAAACAAATACCTTTTATTTTACTCTAATCCTTTCCCTAATTAAGACTTCACCTTAATAATCTCTAATGAATGTAGATGATTGTTTTTGACTTGATTGTGTTGGTTCCATAGATTGCTGAAAATGTGATGCCCTTGGTAAAGTACAAAAGAGTGTTTGTTTGAAAGAATATAACCATAGTCGTTTTAAAAGGACATTTTACGATTGTAGAGTCTTCTTCTTTTTGTTTTTCTTCTGAGATTCTTTTCCCCTTCAGTTCGCTTGAGGACAAGCAACAGAAAAATATGGAGATATCTCATGATTTTATTAGGATTAAGACTAGGTTTTGCATCATAGTTCCCTTATTTTAATAGCATAATAGTGTGTTAAGGTTTGCATTTTGCATATATGGTGCATTATGAGGTGATGTTGTGAAAAGTGATGGAAATTGGAGCAAAAGAGAATTAAAAGCAGGAGTTGTGCTGCAGAGAAGACGGAGAAGACTGCAGAGATAGAGGAAAGCTGTGTGGAGCGGCAACAGGTTGTTATCCTATTGCAAAGAGATGACCTTACATTTGAATAAGTCTGACGGGTTAACACTAGCTGTCCTAGGATTGATCTAGTCCCCCTTCCTTGTTTTAAAACCCTAATATTTTACCTTGTTAGAGGCAGCCTTTATTTTGTGAAGCCACACTTTATTGTAGTTTTTTACTCTAGGTTTTCATAGTTTTATTTTCATCATGCACACTTTTTGATTTACTTTTCTAATACTTCTTTAAAGAATTTATTCAGTAGTTTTATTTTCATAATTTGTTATTTACATTTAACAAGTTATTTTACAATTCTCAAATCTTAACTTTTATTGCAATTCAATGTTTAGTGAATCACCAACAAATATGATTTCTCTATTCATGGAGATGAGTGAGTCGTTCTCTGTAGTCTTTGGGGTTAGGTAGGTTAACATGTTTTAAGAAAAATGATGAATGTTTAAAGCTACAACACTTGTTCCCATTGTGCTTAGAGGCGCTTAATGACATGTTTATTTTGACAACTTGAATCTGAGTCATAGGCCAAAACAATCCTTGAGTGGATGTTTGTCACGTTTGAACACTCTCTGCACTAGCTTTTCTAAACCTCCTCAACAGGAGCTGACCTCGGGTTCCTTAGCTATTTATAATGAACAGTCTTAATTCTCATTACCCATCAAATATGAAAAAGGAAATTTGGTGCTTGAATGGGTGGCTAATAAAGTGGCTTTTACCATAGAAGTAGACTAAC
This sequence comes from Streptanthus diversifolius, assembly GCA_039880935.1. Classification (NCBI taxonomy): domain Eukaryota; kingdom Viridiplantae; phylum Streptophyta; class Magnoliopsida; order Brassicales; family Brassicaceae; genus Streptanthus; species Streptanthus diversifolius. The sequence goes on from JAXGFM010000005.1 coordinate 7,796,463, forward strand.
TATAAATTAGGATTATCTCACCAGCGGGCTGAACTTAATGAGCTTATAAACATGAGTTAATGTAATCCTTTAAAACATGAGTTAATGTAATCCTTTAAAACATATAACCAATTACCTAAGCCCAAAGGCTCATTTATATCTAAAAACACATAAAACCGATTCATACTTTGAGTTTATTTCTTGTTCCAAATATTTAATCTAGTTTGCTATTTATCATCTATATATTGTTTAATTCTTATATAGTTAATTTCTGAAATTTAGGTAAAACTCGACAATGGTTACCAATCCATTGTCAACCTGATTTCATCTAAATTAAGTGAAATTTTTTATTCATATTGTTTGAATAAAAATTCATTGTGTATTGATATCTTAAGTATTACAATGTAACTTAAGTGTTTAAAAACCCTTCTTATCAATCCTATTCAGGATCATAAAGGAGAGACTATTGCTAATCAATTATTAAGATCTTTGGAAATTGCCATATTGAGAAAGTATTTGCTATTACTTTGGATAATGCAAGAAGCAATGATAAGACTATCAATGTTTTAAAAACTCAGTTGATTTAAAAGAACAATAATTATTTGATGCATAATGGTGATTTTATGCATATGCGTTGCTGTGCACACATACTTAACTTTGATTGCCAACGAAGATATATATGATATAATTAACAATATAATAAGTGTTTGTAATGCTGTGAAATGTGAGGTTTTCTAATACGAGATTAGAGTCATTTAAACGTTGGGTGGAAGTTGAGAAGATAACAAGATGAAGTGTGTTATTGGTTTGTGTTACTAGGTGGAATTCTACCTATTTAATGTTGAAAAGTGCACTTAAGTATAAAGTTGCATTTGATAAGATGTCTGATTTGGATAAACTATATAATATGTGGTTCAGAGAACTTGAAACCAGTGGAAAGAAGAGGAAAAGACCACCAATGGAAATTAGATGGGACAAAACTCATCATATGGTAACATAAAATGCTTGTTATAATGAGATATGCAAAATTCAATTAAGTGTGAAACTATGGTTTATAGTAAACTTCTGATCTGAGAGATATTACTTCACGAATGCCTGCTAAGTTTGATAAATATTGGAAAGGTATAAAAAAGATCAATAAGATATTGATAGTGGCTGGTGTGCTTGATCCTCGTCCCAAAATGTTTTCACAATGTTTAGGTTTGAACTTGTTTATAAGAAAGGATATCCAAAATGCACACAAATGTCTGTTTTGGTGATGGATTTTTTTTTTTGTGGAGACCATTTCAGGTATATCATGATTGTTATACCAACTTATTTCTACAAGAAGATTTCTGGTGATGAAAATGTATCTCCATCAACCCAAGACTCTTAAAGATATGGAGATTGACATCATTGATGATTCCTTTCTAAAATTTATGGTTGGTAAGAAGATTACCTTAAAAAGTTGTGAATGAGCTGTATAAGTATCTAAACGAATTATATATAATGACTGAAAATGTGTTAGGGCTTTTTTTGATATTCTAAGCTGGTGGAAGAAAAATAGTTCAAGGTATATAATCAAGTTACTAATGGAAAAGAAGTTCTTGCAGTACTAATATCTTCTGTTGCATATGAGTCAATTTGTAGCACTATAAGTCAAATATTAAACTAATATAGAAGCTGTTTGACTCCTGATATGGTTAAATCGTTGGCATTGACTCAAAATTGGTTACATGTTTAACTTTGTTTAGAAGAAATGAACTCTCTTGACAATCTAGAGGAGGATATCATGTTTATGGATTCACTTGAAAAAGATATTTTACTGTTTTTAAGATCATGTTCAACAATATTTCAATGATATTATCTCTTATATAATTTCTGATATTTGATTTTTGTAAAGTTTAATCTTTCTAAGATTGAGATTGATGTGCACACATCTAACAAGACAATCTAGAGCAATAAGTAAAATATAAGATTATATTTAGTAATGTGGTCATTATATTAACGTTTTAATTATTACAATTCAAGTTTATAGAATGATTTACGATTCTAATATATTGTAAATGAAACTGTGATAAATAACATTAGAGGTTATATTATACACATGGATATAGATTATGATTTAGAGTATATAAATTTGTATAGTATATATTATGTAATGAAGAGTGTGAATAACATACACCAACCAATCATATAAAAGGAATAACATGATTAGTTTTTGGTATGTGGGAAAATTAATCACGCAAACACATATACAAGAAGAGGTAGAGAATTATTCTTATTCTCTCCATTAAAGAATAAGAGAAAAGTGAAGATTAAGGAAGAAAAAAACAATCAAACAAGGCAATGAGAAATCTGGAAAAATATTTCAATGGATAAAGGTTAGTAGATTACTTCTTCTTCTAATTATGTGTTGATCATTTCATTTCATCAAATTGTTGAATCAAAAGTTATGGTGCTTTATTCACTAACTTTGATTTGGTATCAGAGCTAATCCATTAACTTTGATTCACTATATATCAGTTGACTGGTGAAATAGAAAGATAAATCTCACTTTTATTTTAATAAATCAATTTTAAAAAGTGGTTAAAAATTAATGAAAATTGAAACATAAATGATATTCCAAAAATTTACTATTCATGAAGATTATTAATCGTTATTGTTATTGTTCATGAAGATGATGCACAGTAACAATGAACAATAAAGATGAATAGTAATAGGGATGAATAGTATAGCGATAAATAATAATTGTGATAAATAGTAACAGCGATAAATAGTATCGTGATAAATAGTAACCCCAGTGAATAGTAACACGATGAATAGTATGAAGAGATTAAATTCAATGGGCTGAATTATGAGGAATGATATGAAGAGATTAAATTCTCTTTGGATGTAATATCCCTTGATCAAGTCATACTTCCGGATGATGAGCCAAAGTCCTTACATTTAATAGCTTAGAATTAGAAAGTCTTGTTACGAGACGTGGGAGTTCATCAATGCCCAAGACAGTAAAAGCTAGGGAGTTCATGATGCAAATCAAAGAACAATCCCAATCTGAGTTGGCTGATAAGTCAAAACTGGGAAGCCTTATGAGCAAGCTCACCACGAAAAGATCCGACTGGTCCCAGGCAATTCATTATCATGTCACACACATGTCTAATCTAGCAAGTAAGTATCAGTCTTCATTATGGAAGTTCATGACTCTTGGTCCAATTCATCATGAATTCTTTCCCTCCTGAATATATTCTTTTCTAGGTGAATTACAACACCATTAAGGATAAATAGAATTTTAAGGAATTAAATTTACGTGTCTGGGGTTGTCCAGCAGAAGTAAAGTCATATAACCCACATGAAAAGAAGTTAGATTCTAAGACGATCAATGGATTTTTCATTGGTTATCCGTAAAATTCTAAGGGGTACGTCTTTTACAGTTCTAATCACAGTACAAGAGTAGTTGAATCGGGAAATGCACGGTTCATTGAAGATGGTCAAACTAGTGGGAGTTCGAGATCTAGAAAGGTGAACTTTAATGAACCTCAAGTTGAAGAAATTCCACCTGAAATTACACATGAAGTGGTTGTTCCTATTGCTGATGCACATGATATTATCGCAATATAACAACATAATGAAAATTAAGTCCCACTAGAACCAGAAATGAATAATGAACATGTCCTCATTCAAGAACAGAATGTGACATAAATATCGATGCATACTCGACTACATTTCGAATGGCCATGGAAATTAGCAATCTAAACAGTGGTCTCATGCTGCGAAAGAATAAATTTATTCCATGGGTATCAATAAAGTATATGACTTAGTAGAGGTACCTGATGGTTTCAAAGCTCTTGTGTATAAATGGGTCTTTAAGACGATAAGGGACTTGAAAAGCAACATAGTAAGGTACAAAGCTCACTTTGTTCACCCAAAGATATGGCATTGACTATACAGAGACCTTCTCTCCAGTTTCTAATAAGAACTCTTTGAGAATTGTTTTGGGATTGGTGGCTCATAACTATTTAGAGCATCACCAAATGTATGTAAAAATCGCTTTTCAAAATGGTGAGCTTGAGGAAGAAGTATAGATGGACCAGCATGAAGGTTTTGTGGCTGTGGGAAGAGAAATTTTTGTGTGTAGGCTGAGGAAGAGAATATACAGACTAAAACAAGCTTCTAGACAATGGTACTTAAATTTTAATGATACCATTTTGTCGTAATGTTTTGTAAAAGTTATCGTTGATCGATGTATCTACATAGAAATCAGTGAAAGCAAGTTTGTAATTTTAGTCCTGTATGTTGATGATATATTATTGGCTACTAATGACATGGGAATGATGTGTGATATAGAGAAATATCTCTCTAACAACTTCGAATTGAAGGATATGGGTGAGGCATCCTATGTAATCGGGGTAGAAATCATAAGAGATATTTCACATGGATTGTTTAGTTTATCTCATAAAGGTTACATAAATATAAACTTAGAGAGATATGAGATGGAAAAGTGTTCCGCTGTAAAGGCTCCAATTCCGAAAGGGGACAAATTCAGTAAAATGCAATGTTCGAAAAATGAATTAGAGCATAAATAGATGGAACAAATTTCAGATGCATCAGTTGTTGGGAGTTTGAAGTATGTTCAAACATGTACTCAGCCAGATATCAGTTTTGCGGTTGGTATATTTAGTCGATATCAAAGTAATCTTGGTATGGACCACTGGAAGGCTGCAAAGAAAGTTCCCTGGTAATTGCAAGACATCAAAGATTACATGCTTACGTAAATGAGATCCTATAGTATATAGGCTGTCGGATATTCAGATTTAGATTATGTCGGGTGCATCAATACAAGAAAATCGACGTTTGGCTATCTGTTCCTCCTTGCAGGGGGAGCAGTTTCAAGAAAAAGTAGCAAGTAGTCTGCCATTGCTACTTCAACTATGGAGGAAAAATTTGTGGCTTGCTTTGAGGCCACGGTTCAAGCATTGTGGCTGCAAAACTTTATCTCAGGACTTGGAATTGTCGACAGCATAGCCAAACTGCTGAGAATATACTGTGATAATTCTGCAGCTATCTTCTTCAGTAAGAATGAAAAGTACTCAAAATGTGTTAAGAACATGGAGTTTAAGTATTGGAATGTATAGAAAAAAGTGCAAAATCACGAAAAGGCTTTTGAGCATATACGAGTGGACATGATGCTAGTGCTGGAATGAAGAAGAAATGATGAATTTAGAATGACCTTTATGGCTATTAGAAGCCGTGAGTTATGAGTGTTTAGGGAGGAGTGTCTAAGGCTTGTTTGTGTTTTAGTATTATGTTATCCTTTTAACCATTCATGTATAAGGCTATCTTTGTATCCAAACAATCCTAGAATATATTAGTATAAATATCTTACTCCCTTCACATTTTGTAACTAAGAAATCATATTCTCATTATCTTAATAAAAACATTCTTTTCTCTAATTCTTTCTAATCTCACATTCTCTCATTCTTAAAATCTCTCAGTCTCATAATCTTTCATGGTATCAGAGCCATGTTGCATCAAATCTGGGTAAAATTCATCATTCATTCATTGATTCAAGAAGAAATCATCTTGTTCTTCATCCTTTTCTTAGTTGAAATCGAACGTCATCTTGTAACGACACTTCTGGCCACACCACGACTCTTTTAACGATCTGCTTTCTCTGGATTGTACACAGCGAATTCTGAAGCCACGCTAGTTTGAATTTCATCATTTGACCCAGGGAATAAAAAGTTACGAATTTTCTTGCAAAGGTCCTTCGCGAGTGCCTCCGCCGAGAACCTCCGTGTTTCCCAGGTCATTCCGACGTTGATTCTTCATCCAATCGTATTTTTCTAAATTCTAAGCTCAAGCCCTTCGAGTCTAGTTTCTGTTTAAAGAAAGCAGAACTCAATTTCATTTAGTTTGAATGATTTTCTTGAAATTTTCCTCAGAGACGTCCAAAATCGCCTATATCAAGATCTTGGTGATACAATTCTAATTCTTTCTCAGTTTTCTTTAAATATTTGAATCTGGAAAGTTAAATAAGTGTCTTGTGAGGGTCTACACGAAATTTGAGTTCAATCTAATAGGTTTAAGACTTCAAGATTGATTTTCTTGATTTCCTTGTTAATCTTTGAAAGTTTAAAATTGGAATCTTGAAATTTAGTATTGTTTTTAATTCATAGAATTTGAATTTTTATTTGAATTTGTTTGTCAATAATAGATAAGATCTGTTATTAGGTGGTTTTAATCAGTTAAAATCTTGTTGCAAGAGTTGGTTAGAATCTGTTGCAGGTTGTTAAAGTTTGTTATATGCTGTTGGAGTTTTCTTGAATTACAAGAATTTTTTTTATATTTCTTGCACTTCACGCACACACAAACTACACTTGTACACGAGATTTCCTGTCAAGCACACACTCGCTTGTGGTACTTGCAGGTGGTACTTGTGGATTGCAGGTGGTACACGCACTTGAGGAACAAAGATCGTGACGAGTAATCCTCTCGTCCTAACCAGCTCTTCTTCCGACCGCTCAAAGGCCGTGACGCTTCCAATCGATTGGTGGCCCTGGTGCACACAAGGACGTGAGGAATATCGTCAGTGTTCGAAGTACAAGCTCGTGTACCAGATTCTTGGATCACTCGCGGACCGGACTTGGCCAGTGCTTGCCTGCCTTCCGACCAGTGATCATTCCAACAGGTCTTCCTCCAGTCCCGACCAATCCCCTGATCAACCCGATCAAGCATTTGTCCTTGTGCCGTGACCAAGCGGCTGGCCGTGAGCTTCACACGTGACCAGACCTACTTGACCGTCCCTTGTCCCGGCAGGCTGACTCGACCAACTCTCTCGTACCAACCAGCTACCTATCTCGACCAACACACGGTCCACATTTAATCTTACAATCATGGAGATTCAAACTTCACTTAGAGCTCCAGTCATTCTCCATGAAGCAAATTATATCTTGTGGTCTAGGACCATGAAAACCACATTAGGTGGTAAAGGTCTTTGGAACCACATTTCTACAAATGGTATTGAAGAAAATGAAGTGGCTGAAGTTAGTGAAGCTGTTGCTGCTCAAGCCAAATGGTACCAAGAAGACCAGTTGGTACTTTTTATACTCCAAAATTCTCTTGCTAGTGATCTTTTAGAAGCTTATTCTTTTTGTGAAAAAGCAAAAGACCTTTGGGACACTTTGCAAAAGGTGTATGGAAACACCACTAATCTTTTAAGAATTTTTGAAGTGAAGAAGGCTTTGAATGAATTAAGGCAGGAGGATGCTGAATTCACAAAGCACTATGGCTCATTCAGAGCTTTGTGGGCTGAGCTAGAAATGCAAAGGCCAGCCACCATTGACCCACTTGTTCTCCTTGAAAGGAAAGAACAAGATAAGGTGTTTGGGTTACTTTTAACATTTAATACTACTTACTCAGATCTAATTAAGCATATTTTCAGGTCTGATAAGCTTCCTTGCTTGGGGGATGTTTGTGCTCAAATCCAAAAGGAGCAAGGATCTCATGGATTATTTGGCAACAAGGATGAATTGATAACTGCACACAAAAGCTTCTTCAAACCAGCAAATGATTCTAGGAAGATGAGACAAATATGTGACCATTGCAAGAGGAATGGCCATACAAAGAAGGAGTGCTGGGTACTCCATCCTCATCTAAAGCCAACATGGGCTTCACGGCCTCAGCAACCGACGGCCACGGCCAGTCAAGCTCACGGCCCTATGCTTTTAAAGACGTGTGGAAGCAGCTCACTTACTCACTCAGCCTCCACTAGTACCATGTCACAAGCATCTGACTTTGTGACAAAATCAGACTTAGAAGCTCTTATCAAGGCTATAAAGGATAGCAATGTAATGGATAAAACTTTTCATGCTTCTTTTCAAACTTCTTTTACTCCTAATGCTCCTAAATCTTTGGTGGTTGATTCTGGTGTATCTCATTACATGATTAGTGATCTAGGATTGCTAGAAAATGTAGAACCTGCCCTAGGTAATGTTCTCATTGCTAATGGAATTAAAGTATCAATCAAAGACATAGAAAAATTGAAGTTGTTTGATAAAGAATCTAAAGCATTTTACATGCCTTCTTTTACTTCTAACTTGCTTTCAGTTGAAAGAGCTACTACTGATTTAAATTGTCATGCTATATTTGGTCCTAATGATTTCTATTTTCAGGATATTGAAACTAGTAGAAAATTTGGACAAGGAACCACAAGAGATGACTTGTATGTGCTTGAAAACATGACTAGTACTAGTGAGTTAGAGGCGGATTTTCAAGCAAGTGCATTTAGTACTGATTCTGATCTTTGGCATGCTAGATTAGGACATCCTCATCCTAGAGCTCTTGAATTAATTGTTCCTGGATTAAAAATGCCAAAGGAGTTGTGTGATTCTTGTATTCTTGGGAAGCATTGTAAAACAATTTTCGAAAAATCTATGCATACTTATGATAATTGTTTTGAATTGGTGCATTCTGATGTTTGGACATCTCCATTTCCATATAGAGAAAACCATAACTATTTTGTGACATTTATTGATGAAAAGTCCAAATATACTTGGGTTACTTTACTTAGCTCTAAAGATAGAGTATTTGATGCATTTTTAAATTTTCAAGCATATGTTACTAATCAATACAATGCAAGTATTAAATGTTTTAGACCAGATAATGGAGGAGAATACACTAGCACCAGACTTCAAGAACATTTAGCCAAGCATGGCATTGAGCATCAAACCAGTTGTCCTTACACTCCACAACAAAATGGAGTAGTTGAAAGGAAGAATAGGCATTTGATGGAAGTTGTGAGAACAATGATGTTCCACATGAAAGTACCCAAACGATTTTGGGGGGGATGCACTTGTAGCTGCATGCTACTTGATTAATAGGATTCCTACAAAAGTCCAGATGACCTGTCTCCATTTGAGGTACTAAACAAAACTAGACCCAATATTGATCATTTGAGAGTTTTTTGTATGTTTTGTATTAGTTCCAAGGGAGCAAAGGAACAAGCTGGACCCAAAGAGTACCAAAGCTATGTTCATTGGGTATTCTTCTACTCAGAAAGGATACAAATGTTATGACCCAGAGACTAGAAGAGTCTTGGTATCTAGAGATGTTAAGTTCCAAGAAGAAAAAGGTTTCTATGAAGAAGGAACTTGAGACCAATTTAAGGACATCTCATCAACAAGATCAGACCAAGCTGAATACTTGAGGAAGCTCTTGGAAAGCATTAGCATAGTCTCTCCTCCTTCTCAGCACATGGTCACCTCACCTCAGTCACCTGCACAAGAAGCAGACGACCCTAGCTCAGCCGCACCTACGGTGGAACTGCAACCTTTCACCCCAGCCGGACCATCCATGCCACGGCATACCCCTCCTTTCAGCTCTCCTGGTCTTCCTCCTCTTGAACATGGGGGGGAGAAGCATCTACTAATGTCCAACAAGACTCAGCAGGAGATGAATCAATCCTAGTCTCAGCTTCCAAAAGATCAAGAGATGTGCCTACTCTTGTTGAAGTCTTAGGTGAAGAAGAGGAACCTAATCAAGAAGCCCCACCTACAGTGTTAAGAAGGAGCACAAGACAAATGAATCCACCAGTGTTATACAATGGGAATGTTGTGGTTCATCATGATCAGGGAGTTTGTAATATTGCTCACTTACCTTCTAATCATGTTGCTTTTATTTCTAGTCTTGATAATGAGCAGATTCCAAAGACATATGAAGAAGCTATGTCCAAGAAGGAATGGAGGGAAGCTATTTTAGCTGAGAAACAAGCCATGGAAAGGAATGGTACTTATGCTTCAGCTACTCTACCAAAACGAAATAGGGCTGTAAGTTACCATTAAATACAAAAGCAATGGTGAAATTGATAGATATAAAGCTAGGTTGGTGGCTAGGAGTTTTACTCAGACATATGGTGAGGATTATAGGGATACCTTTGCACCTGTAGCTAAGCTTCATTCTGTTAATGTTGTTCTTTCAGTTGCTACTAACCTTGAGTGGGAGTTATGGCAAATGGATATCAAGAATGCTTTCTTACAAGGTGAGCTAGAAGAAGAGGTATACATTTCACCACCACCTGGTCTAGAGGAGGAGGTTGGAAGTGGCAATACTCTCAGACTAAGGAAGGCTATCTATGGCCTTAAACAATCTCCAAGAGCTTGGTACCACAAGCTAAGTGTAACCTTAATGGATAGAGGCTTCAAAAGATCTGAAGTTGAACATACTCTTTTTACACTAAAGAGTAAGGAATGTATTGTGGTAGTTCTTATCTATGTTGATGATATAATCATATCTGGTAGTGATAGTGTTGGTATTGCATCTACTAAAGATTACTTAAAGAGTGTCTTTGATATTAAGGATTTGGGAGAACTTAAATACTTCTTGAGAATTGAAGTGTGTAGGTTCAAGGAAGGTCTATTTTTATCCCAAAGGAAGTATGTTGTAGATTTACTAACCTCTACATGTATGATGGAAGCTAAACCAGCCAAAACACCCTTAGAAGAAGATTATAAAATCGCAACTAAGGGAGAGCTAGAGGAGCAAAATTGATTTTCATTATCCTAAGCTCTATAGAAAAGTGGTTGGTAAGCTTATTTATCTAACCATCACAAGACCAGATTTAAGTTTTGCTGTGAATCAGGTTTCTCAACACATGCAAGGACCAAAGATGAGACATTGGGAGATGGCCATGAAAATTTTAAGATACCTAAAGGGCACACATGAACAAGGTATATGGATGGGTAGCAATAAAAACACAAATGTGGTTGATTATTGTGATGTACATTGGGCATGAGATAGGGAGGATAGGAGAAGTACTGCAGGCTATTGTACTTTCATAGGAGGAAACCTTGTGATTTGGAAAACCAAGAAGCAAAAGATGGTATCATGCTCTAGTGCAAAATCATAATATAGAGCAATGAGGAAGCTTACAACTGAATGCATCTGGCTAAGGAAACTCTTGGAAGATCTAGCCGTGAAGTGTGAAGATCCTATCACCATCCACTGTGACAATTAGGCTGCCATACACATAGCCTCCAAATCAGTGTTCCATGAAAGGACCAAGCATATAGAAGTAGACTGCCACAAAGTAAGAGAGGCTATTGGGAAAGGTATCATCTTGTCTTGCTATACAAGGAGTGAGGACCAACTAGCTGATGTATTCACCAAGGCAACATCTCTGAAAAATGGTGCATCTATCTATCAAAGACTTGGCCTTATGATCATTCCACACCAATGATCCCAACATGAGTGTTAATGAGGTAATACTTCATGGTTGCAAGCTTAGACATTCTTCATGTCTTAAGCTTGAGGGGAGTGTTGGAATGAAGAAGAAATGATGAATTTAGAATGGTCTTTATGGCTATTAGAAGCCGAGAGTTATGTGTGTTTAGGGAGGAGTGTCTAAGGGTTGTTTGTGTTTTAGTATTATGTTATCCTTGTAGCCATACATGTATAAGGCTATCCTTGTATCCAAACAAGCCTAGACTAGATTAGTATAAATATCTTACTCCCTTCACATTTTGTAACTAAGAAATCATATTCTCATTCTCTTAATAAAAACATTCTTTTCTCTAATTCTCTCTAATCTCACATTCTCTCATTCTTCAAATCTCTTAATCTCATAATCTTTCAGCTAGCAGATACATTGACTAAATGTTTACCACCCGGTGTGTATGCTGGCCACGTAGAGCACATGAGTGTTATTGAAAAGTCCTTGTTGTATTGACTATGCTTAAATGTAAAGTGTTACTCAAAGTTTGATATAAATTAAAGACTATGTATTTTCTGCAAATTAAAAATAATTTATCGTAAAGTTATGTATACAATATGGTCATTGGATAATATATATAGTTGAGAATTACAGCTTATCTCAACATTAAAATTTGAAATGTAAGGTTTTTCTCGATAATAAAGAAGTAGTAGAATTAGAGTTATTGTGTAACATTTGGAAGGGAACCTATAGTAATAAATGATGGGCAACCGCAATAGCCAGGTTATCTCTAATTTTACATACTTAAGATTGAACTTAATATAAAGGTGCACAATAAGGTTATTAGAATTATAAGTTAACATAATGACCAAGTGGGAGAATGTAAAATTATATTCAGCAATGTGTTCATTATATTACAGTTTAATTATTACATTTCAAATTCATAAAACAGTTTACGATTCTAATATATTATATAACATAATATTCAAATGGGTATGATGATGATCTTTTTCCTTTAACATTAAATAATATTCTCATGAGATTATATTATGCATGAATATACATTATGGTTTAGAGTATATAAATGTGTATAATATATATTTTGTATTAAAGGGTGTGAATAATAGACATCAATCAATCCTAGAAAATAAATGACATGATTGGTTTCTGGTATATGGAAAAATTAATCACACAAACACATACACAAGAAGAGATAAAGAATAGTGCTTATTCTGTCCATCAAAGAATAAGAGAAAAGTGAAGAATAAGGAAATAAGAAATCAATCAAACAAGACATTGAGAAATCTGGAAAAACATATCAATGGATAAATGTTGGTACATGTCATCTTCTTGTAATTATATGTTCATCATTTCATTTCATCAAATTGTTGAATCAAAAGTTATGGATTTATCTTGGTTTATGATTTGCAATAAAATCATTAAAGATAAATACATATATATAAATTTACATTTAGTATCAGCTCCAATCCATTAAGTTTGATTAACTAGAAAGGAGTTGATTGGTGAAATAGTAAAATAAATATTGTTTTTTTTTTTATAAATCAAATTTTAAAAAGTTGTTAAAATTTTATGAAAATCAAAAGATATCAACGAAAAACAAATATTCTGAATTATCTTCCAAAAATTTACTGTCATGAAGATGATGAACAACAACTATGAACAGTAACGATGAATATTAATCACGATGAATAATAGTCACGATGAATAGTGTCGTGATAAATAGTAATCATGGTTCACAATAAATAGTTATCGTAATGAATAGTGTCATGATGAATAGTAACTACGATGAATAGTAATCGCGAAAATAGTGTCGCGATGATTAATAACCACAATGAATATTGTCGCGATGAATAGTAACCACGATGAATAGTAACCGTGATAAATAGTAATCACAATTAATAGTTTCACGATGAATAGTAAATACGATGAATAATGTTGCGATAAAAAGTAAATGCGATAAATAATATCATAATGAACAGTTACATATGAACATTAACTTACTATTCATGAAATTACTAACCGTTTCTGCTGCTATGGATAAAGTTATGTAATATTATCATATTAATCAAAATTTTATATATAATATAAGATGGTAATCATCAAAGTGGTCTTATTATACTATGTGTGATATTAAAGTAAAATTTATAATTGATCATGAGGTTTGTATATAATATGACATTAAAGAATTCAAAGATCAATTGTTTACAAACTAATCATAAGAAATCATCCAAAGGTGGATCATTGGGTATAGCTAGTGACACCTTAAGTATTAGTCTCTTCATCTACGGTGGTATGTGTATCCAAAGGAAGAATAGCTATTAACTTGTATGTGTTAAGTTGACTGATTATTAAAGTTTAAATTTAAACAATGCATCATGTAAAGTATATACATTTAAAGTATTGCGTAAAGATGCTTGAATATATACAATAAAGTGTTTAGAATATACTACCTTTTAAATCTGATGTAAAGTTTCAAAGCATTAATTGTAAGCATGTTAAAATGTTGCAGCTTCATCTAGTTTGTTTGCATCTGCAAACTCTATAGTCAAATTCAATGGACTGAGGAATGATATGAACAAATTAAATCCTTCTTGGGTGTAATGTCCCTTGATCAATCCATACTCACGGATGATGAGCCAACAGTCCTTTCATTTGATGCAAATCAAATAACAATCCCAATCTGAGTTGGCTAATAAGTCGATAATGGGAACCTTATGAGCGTGCTCACCACAAAATGATTTGACTAGTCCCAGACAATTCATGATCATGTCCCACACATGATCATGGTGCATCTATCATGTATCTCACATTAAACAGGAATCCATTTCAATCCAGTCCATAAAAGAAACTAAAAGACTTTTTTCATGGGAAACAAGATAAAAGCAAGGAGAGATGACATTGGGACGTATAGATAGATTTTGGACACAAGTTGTTATATTAATCTTGAAATTTGTTTCTTTGTATCTGAATGTTTTCATAATCTTGATTCTGTTAGTAGGCTGGATAATTTTAAGATTAGACATAATTTTTCTCATTGTACTGAAATGATTATTTTTATGGCAGTGGTACATTGTTTGATTTCCTATATCGGTTCAATCTTGATGAAAGTTTTTTCGAATCTTTATTTAATGTTGAGAATCATGGTATAAAACGTAGTGCATCAAATGAAAGTTCAGCATTTTTATGACAAAAAGATTAGGTCACGTATCCAAAGAAAGGATTATGAGGTTAGTAAGGAATGATATATTACCTCCATTGGATTCTAGTGACCTAGATGTATGTATAAATTGTATCAAAATTAAACATACAAAAAACATTGTAAAGAAACCGGCTACAAGAAGTACTCAGCTGTTAGAGTTAATACACATCGATATTTGTGGCATGTTGGATACTCCATCTTGGAATGGTGAAAGATTTTTAATTACCTTTATTGATGACTATTCATGCTATCGTTATACCTATTTACTACATGAGAAGGCTAAATCAATAGATGTACTTGAAAAGTTCATTGATGAAATGAAAAGGCAATTAGAAAATAAGGTTAAAGTTGTGAGATCATATAGAGGTGGTGAATTTTATGGAAAATTCACCGAAAGGGGATAATATCCTGGTCCATTTACAAAGCTTCTAGAAAGTAGAGGTAATTGTGCAAAATACACAATGCCTTGTGTAGAATGGTGTAGTTGAAAGGCGGAACCGTACTTTAATGGAAATGGCTAGAAGTATGTTTAGTAATTTTATCTTACTCTTATCCTTGTGATATAATATTAAAGACTGCTACGTATGTCTTAAAACGGGTTCCTAGTAAGGCAATTCCTATGACACAGTTTGAACTATAGACGGGATGGTAATTGAGTTTAAGAAATTTACAGCAGAAGTAAAGTTACAGTCAAACCTCTATAAATGAATATTCTTGTGACCAAGAAAAAATATTCGTTTATAGAGATTATTTACTTATCGATAAATGAATATATTATTTATTTATCGATAAATGAATTTTTATTCATTTAGATAGTATTTTTGTAAATATAGAACCTTGAAAAAATGCAAATTAGAAAAAGAAAGTTTTTAAAATTACAAAAATAAAGTTTTCTACAACTATAAAAGGAAGTTTTCTATATATAATGAAAAAGAATTTTTCTAACTCTTAAGATTCAATGTAACCTATATAAACATAAATTTTGGTGATGAATTCTATCACCTAAGAAAGTGATAGAGAGACCATAAAGAGTTCTTAATTTAAAGAGAGTTTTTTTAAAAGATCAATAAGAAAAGTTGTTCTTATAATATTTCTTGACTTTCAATTTGATAGTTTATAATCACCTTATGAAACTACTTTTTATAATACAAGCAAGATATTTATAAAGTTTTGTTTGCGATAGAAAAAATCAAGTATGAGATGAATTTTGGTGAAAAAAGTAAAATACTATAGACTCTTTTTATTGTAAAAGAATGGATAATAGAATGAACATTGTTGATTGTATTTCTTTTTAATATATATATATATATATCTAATGAAATGTGATGATTATTCATTTATATTTATATAGGGTCTTTAAAGATTTCAAAAAAATTATTCATTAATGCATTTAGCGAAATTATTCATTTAGCCTATTAGCCCAAGTCGGGACCGGAATTTTTTTTTCAATTTTCGAGGTTATTCATTTATCGAATATTCATTTATCGAGGTTTAAGTGTATATAACCCACATGAAAATATAATACGAACAATGGATTTTTCATTGGTTATCCGGAAAATTCTAAAGGTTACGCCTTTTACTGTCCTAACCACAGTACAAGAATAATTAAATCGAGAAATGAACGGATCATTGAAGATGGTTAAACTAGTGGGAGTTCGAGATCTAGAAAGGTGAATTATAATGAACCTCAAGTTGAAGAAATTCCACCTGGAATTACACCTGAAGTGGTTGTTCCTATTGTTGATACAAGAGATATTATCACAATAGAAAAACTTAGCAAAAATCAAATCCCACTAGAACCAGAAATGAATAATGAATCTGTCCTCATTCGAGAACAGAATATCGTACTACAAGAACCATTAAGGCGAACTGTAAGAGAAAGAAGATCCACCATTGGGGATGATTATGTGATTTACGCTATTGAAAATGAATGTGACATAAGTATTGATGCAGACCCGACCACATTCTAAATGGTCATGGAAAGTAGCAATTTTCAACAGTGGTCTTATGCTGCGAAAGAAGAAATTTGTTACATGGGTGTCAATAAAGTATATGAATTAGTAGAGTTATCTGATGGTTTCAAAGCCGTTGGATGTAAATGGATCTTAAAGACCAAAAGAGACTCCAAAGCAATATAGTAAGGTACAAATCTCGCCTTGTTGCAATTTCATTCATCCAAAGAGATAGCATTGACTATACATAGACTTGTTATCCAGTTTCTACATAGGACTCTCTGATATCTTTTTTGGGATTGGTGGCTCGTAACAATTTAGATCTTCACCAAATGTATGTAAAAACCACTTCTCTAAATGGTGAGCTTGAAAAAGAAGTATTCATGGATAATCCCTGAAGGTTTTGCGGCTATGGGAAAAGAAAATCTTATATGTAAGCTAAGGAAGTCAATATATGGACTAAAAGAGGGTTCTAGACAATGGTATTTATAGTTAAATGATACCATCTTGTCGTACGGTTTTGTAGAAGTTATCGTTAATTGATGTATGATGAGGACATCGTCCCAGCTACTGCACCGGTCATCCCACCAGGACCTCTCACACGATCCAAGAGGAAGGCCTTAGGAGACAAGCTCACAATGTTATTGGAGAGTGGAGCCCGTCAGGAACTCGGACTGACCATGACGGAATCCAGACCGAACGACCCCGGTCCATGCGACCCCGAGCCCGACCCCTTCAAGCCGGACAAGGAACAATGGAGGTTCCTTCTCGAAGACTCTCCTTCCTCCGGTGTCTTTACCATTACCATCCGGTAAAGACACCAAAAATTGTGCTAGGAAATTGTACTCTTTTTTATATCTTCGGTTTTATCCCACTGGGTTTTTCAAAGAATGTTTTAACGAGGCAATACTCTTAGTGCACAAGTCTTTACAAGATGGTGAAGACTTGTTCACGAGTCCACACCATTCACTAGTCACAACCAATTTGCCTAAGGGTTTAACTGGGCTTTCTATCTTTTTATTTATGTTTTACAGACTAAGTGTAATATTTGGGCTTATGAGTTGTGGTAATTACTTAAGCCCAAAGTCTCTTAAATTTTGCCACCAATATTTCTTAAAGGGCTAAACATCATGTTGTTTAGCCTAAGTTATAATAATACATTATATAAGCCTTTGGACCATTCATTAATGAAAATAACAAGCAATTCAGAATTAAAACAAAAATCCTAAGACTTTTTCTAAGTCCTATTTGCGCCGCATCCAAGCTAAGGGCGACTAGCGCCTCCCGATAGAGAATTGCAATAAAAGGAAATTAGCTGCACCTTCTAGACCTAAGAGTACCTGGAGCACCAGCTCCAAGCCGTTTGAATGGACAGCCTAGACCAGTTACCCACGCCTCAAAGGTAAAGTCATGGTCAGCAACTCGACCCCCAGGGCCGCCCCAGCTGCCCCAAAGCCGACCACCCCCACGACCACTCCGAGTCAGCCCCAGCAAAGCAGCGAGATCATATGCTTCAAGTGCAAGGGAAGAGGACACATTTCACGAGAATGTCCCACACAGAGGATGATTGTATTTACCGCCTCAGGAGACTACGAGTCCGAGGATGAAAACGATGAGGTCGCCCCTGCGACCCATCAACAGTCTGACGAGGAAATAAAATATAACGACTCCGGAGAGATGCTCATGATCAGACGAGTTCTCAGCTTGAGATTTATATTAATTATAGACGGAGGCTCCTGCACCAACACCGTGAGCAAATATATGGTTGAAAAGCTCGGACTGCCAGTAACCAAGCATCCTAAGTCCTGTAAACTGTGATGGCTGGACAACAAGATGTAGCTTTATATTTCTGACCAGGTTAAGGTCGCATTCAGCATTGGTAGGTACCAGGACCAGGAAGACCTTGGCAATTCAACCGAGAGACTACGCGTAATGGACGGACGAACTTCTACTCATTTGTCCATGACAAGCGTAGATAAAACCTGACACCAATGTCTCCACACGCCGTTCAAGAAATGCAATCCAAGATGGTGAAAGATCAACATGCCCGCAAAGAGAACTTCTTCATCAACATGGCATAAATGAGGAAAGTCGCCCGTACTAAGGGCACTCAACTCGTCTTAATGCTCTACAGAGAGATTTTAAACATGTCCGGCACCGAGACCCCCCTACTAGCCGAGGTCCAAGCACTTCTAGAGAGTTACGCTGACGTGTTTCCAGACGAGATCCCAGCCGGCCTCCAACCCATTCGAGGCATTGAGCACCATATCGTCTTCATTCCAACAGCTCAACTGCCTAACCGGCCCGCATAACGAGTCAACCCCAAGGAGGCTAATGAATTAGAAAGGCAGGTCCACAATCTTATGGCTCAACGTCACACAGAGAGAGCCTTAGTCCATGTGTCGTCCCGGTCTTACTTTTGCCAAAGAAGGACGGGGGCTGGATATTGTGAGTCGACTGTTGCGCCTTCAACAACATCACATTGAAGTACTGTCATCCCATTTCGCGTCTGGATGACAGTTTAGATGAATTAAGCAGAGCCGCAATCTTCTCCAAGATTGGCTTAAAAGTTGGATATCATCAAGTCAGGATGCAATACGGAGATGAATGAAAGACTGCGTTCAAGACCAAGCAGGGTCTTTACGAGTGGCTAGTTAGGCCTGTCCAACGCCCCAAGCACTTTCATGCACCTTATGAACCAAGTCCTTTGACTGTTCATTGGTAAATTTGTAATAGTCTACTTCGACGATATTCTAGTCTACTGTACGACTTACTAGGATCATTTGGAGCACCTAGAAGCCGTCATCATCATCCTCTAAAAAGAGCAGTTATACGCAAACCTCAAGACGTGTACGTTCTGCACAGACCAAGTCATCTTCTTTGGGTTCGTCATAAGTTCACAGGGACTCAGAGTGGACGACAAAAAGATCAAGGCCATCTAGGAGTGGCCAACGCCGATGAATGCAACCCAAATCCGTAGCTTCCTTGGAATCGCCAGCTTCTACCGACGGTTCGTCTGAGACTTTAGTACGATCGCCGGTCCGTTGATATCTACGATTAAGAAGAACCAATAATTTTGTTGGGGACCCGACCAGGACAAGTCATTTAAGCTGCTAACGCCTCACCCACGCCCCAGTCCTATTCCTATCCAATTTTAACCAGACCTTTGAGGTTGAACGTGACGCTTCATGGATCGGTATAGGAGCAGTCCTGACCCAAGGCAAATGACCTGTCTTCTATTTCAGCGAGAAGTTAATTTGAGCCGCTCTTATATATCCTACCTACGACAAGGAGCTCTATGCATTGGTCTGAGCCCTAGAGGCTTGGCAGCACTACCTACTTTCCAAGGAGTGCATCATTCACACCGATCACCAGACACTTCAGCATCTTAGAGGGCAATCCACACTTAAGAAAAGGCACGCTCATTGGTTAGAGTATATCGAGACCTTCTCCTACTTCATTAAGTGTAAAAAGGGAACAGACAAAGTCATGGCTGACTTAGAATTGTTTGATGCAGGTGAGGATTTCGCAAGACACTGCAAGAGGGAGGGAATGATGAGAACATCGTCCTAGCTACTGCACCGCTCATCCCACCAGGACCTCTCACACGATCCAAGAGGAAGGCCTTAAGAGAAAAGCTCAGCATGCTATTGGAGAGTGGAGCCCGTCAAGAACTCGGACCGACCGTGCCGGAACCCAGACCGAACGACCCCGGTCCATGCAACCCGGGTCTATGTGACCCCGACCCCTTCAAGCCGGACAAGGAATAATGGATGTTTCTTCTCGAAGACTCTTCTTCATCCAGTGTCTTTACCATTACCATCCGGTAAAGACACAAAAAGTCGTGTTAGGAAATTGTACTCTTTTCCTATCTTCTGTTTTATCCCACTGGGTTTTCCGAAGAATTTTTTTAATGAGGTAATACTCTTAGTGCGCAAGACGGTGAAAACTTGTTCACGACTCCACACCATTCACAAGTCAATACCAATTTGCCTAAGTGTTTAACTGGGCTTTCTATCATTTTATTTATGTTTTATAGAATAAGTGTAGTATTTGGGCTTATGAGTTGTGTTAATTACTTAAGCCCAAAGTCTCTTAAATTTTGCCACCAATAAGCACACTACTTTTTGTTTTTATTTCTTAAAGGGCTAAACATCATGTTGTTTAGCCTAAGTTATAACAAGACATTATATAAGCCTTTGGACCATTCATTAATGAAAATAACAAGAAATTCAGAATTAAAACAAAAATCCTAAGACTTTGTCTAAGTCCTATTGGTGTCGCCTCAAAGCCTTCTTGTGAGCTTGCTGTGTTCTTCAACCTTCCTGGTTGAAGTTCTTGGAGTATCACAAGTACTTTCACACCTTGTGTGGTTCCATCAATCCACATCTCGCTTTCATGTATTCAATCTAGCAACTTGAGCTTCTCGGTGAAAAGACAGCCCACCAACGTTTATTACATCATTGTATCTACATGAAAGTCAGTGGGAGAAAGTTTGTAATTTTATTCATGTATGTTGATGATATATTATTGGCTGGTAGTTATAGGATTGATGAGTAACATAAAGAAATATCTCTCTAAATTTTTTGAAATGAAGGATATGAGTGAGGTATCCTATGTGATTGAGATAGTAATTGCAAGAGAGAGATCACTATGATTGTTAAGTTTATGTAAGAAAGGTTGCATAAATAAAATCTTAGAGATATATGGGATGAAAAAGTGTTCTGCTGGAAACACTCCAATTCAGAAAGGGGACACATTCAGTAAAATGCAATGTCCGAAAAATGAATTAGAGCATAAACAGATGGAACAAATTCCCTATGCATCAGCTTTTCGGTTGGTATGTTGGGTCGATATAAATGTAATTCCGATATATAAGCATGAACTTTCAATGCACTAAAGAGTACATGCTTACTTATAGGAGATCCGATAGTACAGACGTTGTCAGATATTCAAATTCCGACTATGACGGGCGCGTGGTAGGGGGTCTTTTTACGACCACGGGATACTAAATCCCTTTCTTGTTGTAGTACTTGGAGTGTCAATCCAAACATGGTGTCTCTTAAGCACATAAAATGCAATTTTGTGTCTAATTTAGGCTAACAAGTGATTATCGATTGGTAACTTGGTGTATAAACAAAATGGCGGTAAAGGAAAATAACTAAATCTAACTAAAGCAAAAAGAAATAAAAGTGTTTGGGTTTATTTATTTTTGAGTTTAAAAGCACCATTCAGAATTGGATAATTGGTCAGATATTTCTAGAAAAATATGTTGAACTCATGTTTAAAAGATTATTAATCTCAACCATGGTAGAAGAATTGATCATGTACATGCTAATCCACTTTCGTGATAGAAACCTCTTCAATTACCACCTAGTATCTACAAATGTCTTTGGATACTAGACAGCCAATGAGCATTAAGATTGTATTCATACTATCTGTAGCGCGATAACCCATCGTCAACTGTTGTTGAGGCAGATTTTGAACCTCTCACATGCTAAGAGTGTTAAGTACAAAACCGTCCAAACAAAGATCGCTCGTGCCTTATCATTCGAACTCGGGCTGTAACCATGAGCCGACATTAAGAATATGAAGACACGATGAAATCATTGGATAAAAAATCTAAACAATTCTTGTTTCATTCCCTTAAAATATCCTTCATACCCAACCCGAAGGGTTGAGGGAGTCTACTAGCTAAATATTATGAACAACACAATCATATGTTTGATGATTTGTTGACTATAAAAATGAAGTCGAGTGAAAATAATTAAAATGCAAGTAAATTAAAGTGTAAATAAAATAAAATTCAATTAAATTAAAAACAAAAAGTAAATAAATGCAAGTATTAAATTAAATGATAAGAGTAAAAACTACTAAAAAACTAAAAACTAAAATCTAAACTAAGTGGAGTTTTGAATCCAAATCTTCTCTCTCGAGATCTCTCTCTTCTCCTTTCCCTTTTCTCCTAATGTACGATTGTTATATTGATACATATAGTGATGCAAAAACCGTGGGATGGACTGTCTTTCACCGAGAAGCTCAGGTTGCTGGACAGAAAGGATGGAAGTAAAGGGTGGATCGAAGGGACCACAAAAGCTGTGAAAGGGGCTTGGGAAACCCCAAGAACTTCAACCAAAACAGGCTGAAGAACATGGCAGCTGCAATGGGTGCTTGGCGGCGCCTACTTAGATCTTGACAAAGACTTAGGTTTTGTTTTTGTTTTGAAAATGCTTGTTGTCTTATTAATGAGTAGGCAAGAAGCTTATATAATGTCTTATTATAACTTAGGCTAAACAACATGATGTTTAGCCTCTGAAGGAATTAAAACAGCAAGTATTTTATGTAATGGCAATTAAAATTAGACTTGGGCCTAATTAGTCAACATGACTCCCAAAGCCCAAATAACATACTTATACTAGAACTTTCCTCTTGGACCGTGTGAGAGGTCCTGGTGGAATGACTGGTGCAGTGACTGTCTCAATGTCCTAATCAGATAGGCAAGGTAAAAGTGATTCGCCCTAGATTGGTGCCGGTTCATCGGTTATGTTAAGTCGTTGTCACTCTGCAACGAGTTGGTAAATTATTGCACCGAACTTCTTTTTTTCTTCTTTTATTTCTCATGATTTCCTCTTTCCTTTATTTGGCTCTTTCCTTTTCTCTCCTGATTTTCTTCTTTTTCTTCTCATGTGCTTCTTTTCTTCTGAAGATTCTCCACTTGATGCGCATATCTACTCCGGTTCATGATTTCACTCACAACTTTGCCTTTTCACTCCGGTTTTAGCTATATTTTTGGTTATCGACAAACGAATACATGTTTATGCAATATGTACATCAGATGCAGTACTAGACTCCCTAAAATGCATCTTAAAAGGACTAAATCCTATCCTAAAAATCAGTATAACCCTAAGATAACAATTTCTCCAGAATTGCTTTTTGTTTGTCCTCAAGGAAACTTAGAATGGAAAGACATCGACTCGCTAAAAAAAGTTAAGATACTAAGATACTAGGACACTAAGATAAAAGATTATTAAAACACTAGTACACTATTGCACTATTGCTCATAAATAATTGTCCTTTGTTAGATAGATCAAATACTCTTTCGTACTTTACTATGGTCATCACATTCTGAGCTATCTTACATAATCAAGTCATGAAAAATCTCTTACATTCATTAGCAGGTATGCTCTCGCTTAGGGGAGATCAATTCATTCTCTATCTGTTGAGGGTGAAAAGGAATTATGGGGTTAGCTTTTTTGCGGTGGTTATCTCTAAAAAAAGTATGCTTGACATTATGCAAATAAATTTAATCAAAGAACAATTGATGCATACAGGAGACTCATCTTCATTTCTATCTCATTGAGTCTTAAATCCTAACACTACCTATTTCGTCCTACTTTTCTAATCCCAAAGGTTTTTCTAAACTTGGATATTTAGATCCTATAAGGCTCGTTTTTTTTTGCTTCCTTCCTTCCTTTTTTTTTTATTTTGGGGAAATTCTTTTTCCTAAATACTTTTAACACTAAGATCTTTCCTTTGTTTCCCTTACTCATAGGTTCAGTTTCCTATTTTCTTTTACCGCAGATTACTAACCAGTTCCCAAACTTCCCTTTACTCACTTCTCTCCATATCTCTTTTTTTCTTTACTTCGGGTTACTAATCTGTTTTCAATCTCTCCTCCCTTCTTAGAACTACGGGTTACTAACCCATTTTTGTTCTCCTACATAAGTGGAATTTCTCCCAAAACTTTATCTCAATGATCTAACTATCTATGAAGATGAGACCTCTTGTCGTTCGTTGTCTTTGAACATTTTGCACATATACCACATTTCACAAAAAGACCTCACTCAAAGAAAAATGTTTTGGTTTAAAACAATGGTTGGCTTTAGGGTGGAATAGTTATTTGGTTTCAAGAGAGTGGTAAAAAGGGTGAGAAAAAACTGAATTGAAAAAATAAAACCACGAGAAAAACATATCAAACCCCTAGGCGAGAAAACTAATTAGTCAATTAGGTTCAAGTTCATGAGATCATTCCTTAAGTGATTAAGTGAACTCCAAAGCTAATGTCTTTTTCAAAAGTGAGAAATTCCAAACATGGTGTTTCTGTTATTTCCAAATGTTTTCAAAGGTGATGAACAGTCATGAAAGAGCAAATTGTTATCCTATTCTAAACATAATGCGTAAAATTCAAAAAATGTAATTTTCTTTTTTATGAATCTATTCTAAAACTTAATAAAATTGAAACATAACTCAAAAAATAAAAACGAAGTTAGGAACGTGATCTCTCTCCCAGATTACTTCACACCGTCTCAGTGTAAATGAGAAAGTGGTAAGGATAAAAAAGGACAAATAAAATGAGAAACATAATGCAATAAACTATGTACAGATGTGTGTGTGTGTGTGTGTGTTTACCTAGGAAGAGATGTTGTCTGGAGACTCATTTTCTGACAGCGGTGCAAGGTGTTTGCACGTGCTGGAGGCAGCGTCGGTCAGGTCCTAGTGGCTTTTGCCTTTCGTGTGTGCTTCTACGTATCTGCTCTGAGAAGGATATGTTGGTGGTAGAGCTTATTTGTGACATGATAATCGAGGAGGGAATAAAGATGATGTTCTTTTTCTTGCTAGGTATGTGAGATGTTATTGTGGGAGTAGGATCTTCTCTATCATGATCCCTTTGACGCGGAAGCGATAGACAAGATTATTCCTAACTCTTTCACCCAAAAACCATGATCAGTATACGGCTTCAACCAATAGTTGGTGGAAGGTAGGTTGCTCAGTAATCAGGATGTGCACCTATAGGAGTATGGACGTGATGGTTCCTCCTATGCTTAGTTTTGTTGGTCCGCTCTGGTGATGTAGTAGCAGTTTTTCTTGCATAGGGCTGAATGCCTTTCACCATTCAAACCATATCTTCCTTTGTGATAGTGTATGCAGTTTTCCGTGAGAAAACCGTTGAAACGAGTACCCTGTGGACATACCTTATGGGAGGATACCTTATCCGCAAGGATTTACTCATCCCGGGGTCATAATAATCTTGGGAGATGTAACACCATACTTCCCCTAGGTTGCTGAACCTAAGACCATCAAATGAGAGGTCTCTTCCTTGCTGAAGCCTGAAGATGTTACTGATTTTGCTTATCGACAGCCGATAAGTCCTTCCTCTTGCTAAGAGTTTGATTAGCCGGCAACAACTATTTTGGTGCCACTGGTTGGTAGGGGTGCAACTGTACGGAGGCAAAGAACTCGCAAGTTTGTCTCAAAATTCTTGATGTGCCTGGAATGGCAAGTTCCTGAGTTTTATGCTTGAGAATATATAATGCACATCATTGTGGAGCTCCATAACTCGCAGCACAGTTTCATCAGCGAATGTCGTGGGGAGAAACTGAACCTGCATCAGGGCGCCATATTAGTCATCGAGGGAGGCGTGAGGCATATGCTCTGTTGTGCATATGTTCCCTTCATTAGAACTTTCTTCTCGTCTCTCTCCCAAACTTTATGCTTCTGCTGAGTTTTCTTCACTAGTATCCATGTATTGGTTTCAAGGCTTTGATGTTGGAGAATCTTCCTCCTCTTCGCGCGTTTCTTGCGCCCATGGCATTGGTTTTCGTGCTCTGTTTTGCGAATTTGTTGTGCAACTTGGTTTTACCATATCTTAACTTGTATTCATAACCTCTTAAATTTGCGTTAGTCTTCGGGTTGTGAGGAAGACATTTCCCTCTTTTATCCACGATAAGAGAGAAATAAATCAACATGCAAGCATGATAGATGTTTATTACACCTTAAAACGATTCTTTGTTCTATGAACAACCTACTACAAATTACCAATTTCAAAAAGAAAACAGTAGCGCCAAGGTTTCTAAATTAAAAATAGTCCAACAACACATGAATTTACCTCTTGAATCTGAGTCAAAATTAGGCAAAGAGAGATCGAAAACCACAATAGGGAAAGAGTTTAAAATATATTTTTGAGAAGAAGAAGAAGACAAAGAGAGGATTTCGGTTTTGCTCTATGAAAAGTTTTTATTGAATTGAAAAGCATAAACGGCTGAGAGAGGTGGAGAAGTTAAAAAGAAAGTTGGGGGCCGTGTATGTCTCCGGTTTACCCAAATAGAGTAATAAATTAGGTTAAACTGGTTTGTAACCGGTTAACTTACCCATGCTTGGGACAGTCACGCTATAGGTTGATACTCCATTGTCCCAAGCGGTTGATTCTTCTCCCCTTTCTTTTCTCTCTTTTTTTATTTGGTTATGGGTACTCTCGCTTTTTCCTTTTCAATCTACATATATACCTGTTGTGAAGTAAAAAAAAGAAAATATCAAAGCCTAAATCAAAACTAAACAAAGTAAATATGGCAAAGGGATAGTAATGGAAATGCATCTCAATAGCGCTTGTTTAATTTCTCAATCATGACATAGTTTTATCCTTTTATGAAGGCAGATTGTATTCCGGAGGAGAGCATTTGATCCATTCCTCATAACTTGGTTTTTGCAGTGTGGTTCCAGCTTTCGTCCAGTATTAGTACATCGTCCACCAATTTTCTTCCATGGTGGCATTGCTCCATAGAACTTCACTTTCCTTATCCCAAACGGGCCAAATCATTGGTAATTTTGCTTGTCAGGCAAAGTCATTGTGCTTTTGTTTGAAAGTATTTGTTCCTCTTCTGGTTTGAGCTTTTGTTTTCGTTTTCCTGGCACCTTTTACTTGTTCCACTTATCACCCAGATCATATTGTCCTGTATCCACGTTATTTGCTCATGAGTTTTCGTGTTGTGTGGTAGCGTGAACCATTTGTCCCGTCTTCAGGAATCTCTCGTTTCCAATTCAGCTTGTAAACACATTCTCTAACTTCGTATAAGCTTCATCATTGTTTACCATGGGTCCATGCTTCTCCTGATTCATGGTCAAGGCGCTAGGTGGAGGGTCTTTAGTGGTTGTTTCTTCAATTTGATCGTTTGCACACGCCTCCTTGTTATTGGTGATGAAGCTTTGACCACTAATTGTTGATTTTTTGACGAATTTATTGACGTTGAATGTGACGGTCTTACTGCCGAGTCTTAAGTATATCTTCCCATTCTTGACGTAGATGCGGGCTCCCGTGGTGGCTAAGAATAGGCGACCCAAGATAAGGGGATCGTCCGGTTCTTCGTCCATCTTTTGTACTACGAAATCAGTGGTAATTTTGAATTTTCCTACCACAATGGGTAGGTCTTCTATCATACCAACAGGATGATTCCCCGAGTGGTCAGCAAGGACAAGGGATATGAGGCTCTCTGTAACGTCATCAAGTTGATACTCTCTCCAAGATCACACAGACATCTGGAAAAGGTGATCTTCCTTGTAGTGCACGGTAGTGTGAACCTTCCCGGATCATTTTGCTTGTCTTTGATGATCTATATATTGGAAATTGAGCTGAATTCTTGGATTGTTTCTTTGCTTCTTAGTTCCTTTCCTTTTTCTTTGATAGCTTCCCTAAAATACTTTCTTCATATGGGTACCATTCATAATGCATCTATCAAAGTTAAGGTGATATTGACTTCGGACAGTTTCTTTTCAGACATAGCTTTATACTTAGCCTGCATATCCTTCTTGAATCTCCCTGGGAAGGGTAAATATGGCTCATAAGTTGATGGAGTGAGTGGTGGTTAGGCTGCATTCATGGTTGGCGACCTTGGGTTAATTTCATCGTTAGCGACTTCTGAACGTTTGTCATCCGTCTTGTTATCTTTTTTTTAGATTTATTATCGTTTTAGGGTTGGAGTTAGCAATTCTTTTCCACTTTGTAAAGAGATAGCATGAGCGTACTTCTTAGGGTTGGTTTTTGGTTTTTCCAGAGGTATGCCCATTGGCCTGGTAGATGTAGATGCTTCTGAAGATCAGATTGGTGCAGTAAGGTGGTCGATCTTTGAGTTCATATCACCATACATGTTGTCGACTTTTGTGTGGATCTCCTTTATCTTGATGTTGATGTCGATGACACTCTTAGTTTGTCTGTCTAGCACTTGTTTCAGCATTTTGTGATTTCGTCTTCACGGGTGGTGTTGAGAGGTTGTTGGTGAATGCTGGTTTGATAGATGAATATTTATTGCCTCGGTAGTAGGGTTTGATGTAGTAGCTGCTGGATGATTGGTATATGGGTGAAAATTTGTTTTGGGTTGGCGCACTGCGTTGGTAACCTGTTATGTTCGATTTATGGGATTAAAGAAATTAGTGTTGGATTATTGGGTGGGCTATTTTTGTGGTGGGTATTATTGGTCATGAGGATTCTGGATATTGTTCTCCAGTAAGAGAGGTTGTTATTTTTATAGTTTATATTGTAGCCAGAGTTATAGCCTTTGTTGAATCTTTGTCCACCGATATATTTGAGTTATGTTGTCTCGTTAAATTGGAAGTTGGTGTTGTCATCGGGGATGTACTCTGGTTCACTAACAAAGCTAACCTGACGTCTTGTGGCCTAGAGAACTTAATCCAGTTTCTCATTGAGCGCTTTGATTTTTCTTTTTGTTGCTGAGTTCCGTTCTGAGTTATCCCGTGGAGTGCAATCATAAACTTCTCCAAAGTTCCCATCACTTGTAGCTAGGTTTTCAACTAGTTGGATTCCTCTGTTTGTGAATTGGCCTAAGAAGTTTCTGTTTGAAGCAGTGTCGAGGAGCATTCTGATTTTAGGTAGTACTCTTCTGTAGAGTGTGTTGAGTAGTGATCCATGCGAAAAACCATGATGCGCGCATTGAGATGTGTACTCTTTAAAGCGTTCCTATGCTTCACTAAAAGTTTTGGTTAAGTATTGGGTAACTTTGGACATTTCATTGCGCAGCCTTACAGTGCGTGTAGTTGAGAACAACTTGGTAAGAACATCTTCTTGCAGTTATATGTTGTAATGGTGTTCCGAGGAAGGTTTTTCTGCCAGATATGTGCCTTGTCTCCTAAGGAAAATGGAAAATGCGCAATTTGAATGCGTCTTCTGAAATTCCGTTGATTTTCACGACATGTTGAACTGGTCCAGATGGCAAGAAAATCTTCCATGGATAAACCGTGAAATTTTTTTCTTTGGACCATGGTGATGAGACTCCCTTCGATTCAAAGTTGTCGTTGTCGATCGACAGTGGTCTTTTCCAAGTTCTGGTTCCATGAGTGATTGGTTTGTCGTAGGCTCCGATCACACGTGCTATCGAGGGTCTTGAGCTTGTTGCGCATGAGGGTTTTCATTGTTGATAGGGTAATCAGCGTTCTCCATCATAGCTGTTGGATGGTCGGTGTCATGTTCTTGGCGTATTCTTGTGGTTGATCTTCCTAGTCAGTAAGGATTGTCAACTTGTAGATAAAGGTTTGTGGAACCTTTACTTCGTGTTTGCATACACCGGAAGATAGAGAATTTTTAAGAACAGTGCCTAATCTCAAACAAGATTTAAAACTAAATATTTATAAAAATCCCAGATTTGGCAACAACGCCAATTCAGTAGGGGTCTTTTTTGACTATGGGACACCAAATCCCCTTATTGTTGTAGTATTTGGAGTGTCAATCCAAACATGGTGTCTTTCAATCATCTAGAATACAAGTTTGTGTCTAATTTAGGTTAACAAGTGATTATGAGTTGGTAACTTGGTGTCACTAAACTAAAAGACAGTAAATGAAAACAACTAAATCTAACTAAAGCAAAAGGAAATAAAAGCGTTCAGGTTTGTTTGTTTTCGTGTTTAAAAGCACCATTCAGAATTGGATAATTGATCAGATATTTATAGAGAAGATATGTTGAACTCATGTTTACAAACTTATTATTCGCAACCATGGTAGAAGAATCATTCATATACAGGTTAATCCACTTTCGTGACATAAACCGTTTCAATGAATATCTAATATCTACAAATATCTTTGGATACTAGGTCAATGAGCATTAAGTTTGTATTCTTATTATCTGTAGAGAGATACCCATCATCAACTTTCATTAAGGCAGATTTTGAAACTCGCCCGTGCTGGGAGTATTCAATTACACAACCGTCCATTTAAAGTTCACTCGTGCCTTATCATTCAAAC
The DNA here is from genome assembly GCA_039880935.1 of Streptanthus diversifolius. Taxonomy (NCBI): domain Eukaryota; kingdom Viridiplantae; phylum Streptophyta; class Magnoliopsida; order Brassicales; family Brassicaceae; genus Streptanthus; species Streptanthus diversifolius. The sequence continues at coordinate 7,826,825 of JAXGFM010000005.1, forward strand.
TTGGGTTGTAACCACGAGCCGGTATTAAGCATCTCAAGACACGATGAAATCATTGGATAAAAACTTTAAATAATATTTGTTTCTTTCCTTTAAAATATCCTCCCTACCCTACCTGAAGGGTTAAAGGAGTATACTCGCTAATCAGAGTCTTCTCTCTGGATATCACTCTCTCTTCTCCTCTCTATTTTCTCCTAACGTACAACGGTGACATTTATACAGATGGGCAAGATAAAAGGGATTCGCTTTAAATTGGTGCCGCTTCATCGGTTATGGTAAGGCGTTGTCACTCTATACCGGGTTGGTAAACTGTTACCCCAAACTTCTTTCCTTCTTCTTTCTTCTCTCCCGATTTTCTCTTTCCTTTCTTTGGCTCCTTCCTTTTCTCTCATGATTTTCTTCTTTTTCTTCTCCTGCGCTTCCTTTCCTCTGAAGATTCTCCCCTTGATGCACAAATCTCTCTGGTTCATGATTTTGCACACAACTTTGCGTTTTTTTGCTCCGGTTTAGATCTATATATGGTCCTCGACACACGAACACCTGTTTATGTAGTATGTACACCAAATACAGTTAAAAACATCCTAATATGCATCCTAAACAGACTAAAAACCAGTAAAATCCTATGAAAATCGATGTTTGGCTATCTGTTCCTCCTAGGAAGAGGAGCAGTTTCATGAAAAAGTTGTAAGCAGTCTGTCATTGCTACTTCCACCATGGAGGCTGAATTTGTGGCTTGCTTTGAGACCATGGTTCAAGCAGTATGGCTTTAGAACTTTATCTCAAGACTTGGAATTGTCGACAGTATAGCCAAGCCGATGATAATTTACTATGATAATTCTGCAGCTCTATTCTTCAGAAAGAAATGACAAGTACTCAAAATCTGCTAAGCATATGGAGTTAAAGTACTTGTCTGTAAAGTAAGAAGTACAAAAACACAAAGTGAATTTTGAGTATATACGAACGAACATGATGGTAGTGGATCCCTTACCTTAAGGTTTACCACCTGGTGTTTATGCTGGCCATGTAGAGTGCATGGGTGTTTTAGGAAAGGCATTGATGTATTGACTATGCTTAAATGTAATGTGTTACTCAAAGTTTGATACCAGTTAAAGATTATGTATTTTCTGCAAATTAAAGATATGTTATGGTAAAATTATGTATACAGTATGGCCATTGAATAACATATATATAGTTGAGAATTAAAGCTTATCTCAACATGAAGATTTGAGAAGTAAGACTTTATCAATATTAAGGAAGTAGTATAATTAGAGTTAGTGTGTGGCACTTGGAAGGGAACCTATAGCTTGGTATGTGAAAAAATTAATCATATAAACACATACAAAAGAAGAGATAGAAAATAGTTCTTATTATCTCCATCAAAGAATAAGAGAAAAGTGAAAATTAAGGGAAGAAAAAATCAATCAATCAAAGTATTGAGAAATCTAGAAATATTTTAATGGATAAATGTTAGTAGATTTTTTTCCTTCTAATTATGTGCTCATCATTTTAATTCATCAAATTGTTAAATAAAAAATTATGAATTGATTCTTGTTTAAGATTTGCATTAAAATCACTAAAGATATATGGATCAATATATTTAATTTACATAAAAACTACTTTAATACAGTAGTTATATGTTGTTGTGGTTTTCTGTTTTTCGTTTGGTTTGAAACTGCGTAGTTATAATTTCTTCTTTATCAAAACAAATATCTTGTTTATAATTTTATTTAATTGAAATATATATTAATCTTATGGTAGCTGAATCATGGTTTATAATGAGCCACGGATAAAGATTGGTACAGTTTATGTATAACTTATATGCAAATTATTGTTTTGTTGCAGGCTTTCTTGATGACAATGAGATACAATATATTATGATATGACGATGATGAGGTTTTTCATTTGTTATTTGTTGAATTCAGTTTAGTTTTAGTTTTAGTATGATTGAATTCTCACAAAAAAAACATTTAAAAGGTTTTTTTTTTAGGATTTTTGTTTGAATTTTGTTCGAGATGTTGGGTTTGCTTTTTGTGTTTTCAAGTTTGGTTTTCATGGTTTTTATTATATAACGGTGTTAGAATTTTTTTTACATTACAAATCACGTTGGGTTTTTTGTATTTTTTTATAAATTGATTTTCTTAACCGAACTAAAACCATACCAAATTAAGACCAATCAAATCAAACCAAACCGAATACAAAACCAAGCCAAACTGATTTTGGTTAAATTAAGATTTTTAAAGAAACGAATTAATCAAACCGGATCAAATTCAATATGAATCCAATATTAAACTGAAATGCCTACCCAGCCTATTTGATTCAGGTTTATTTTTATTATTTTAATTATTTATATTTTTAAAACATTGATAAATTGGTGAGAATCATGTGAAATAATGGTAGCCACCTGTGAAATTTCACATATTTGGTGTTCAAATCTAGTATCCCGCAATGTTAAATAAGATATTAATAACATTAATCTAAATTGACAAAAAGAAAAAACATTGACAAATCGATGTGAATCAATGATTTAAATTAGATCTATTAATTTTTAATTATATTGAACTTTGTTTTGTAATATTCAAAAATGAAAATTAATTTTTCTTTCTTTTTATTATTTAATATAATTAGTGAAAGTTTGTTTGCATAACTTAAAATCTGATGAACAGACTTATTTGTGTTGCAATTATATTAATTAGTAATTTTATAAAATTAATTTTTCCTTTTAATAATATTTCATTTTTTATTTTTATTTCAATTGAAATCTAACTTTTTAAATATATATTAATATTATATTTTTATTTTAAACACTTTTAATTTTTCATTTTAATGATAGTATATGTCAAAATATAATCGAAAGACCTATTTTCACATGTTTCAAAATCTGATTGAATGAGTGACACATATCATGATATTACCAACTTTGAAAAACCAAGCTTTATATATTGTTCAGGACTAAACAAGACGAGTATCTCTTTTTTAGAGTCTATGCGTCCGTCAGCTGGGAATGTCTACTATGGGTGTAATAACCACTGGGCACAGGGTAGACATTCGTCCTCTGGAGGGATGAGGAACGACCTACTATATGGGCCTATGGGGGATCCTTCGGGCCTGATCAACCTTCTTTCCGGACCTGCATGGGATAGAGAGGTCTTAAGCCTTGGAGAGGGAACAAGAAGGGTTTTCTGCGCAAAGGTTTTTTATGCCTAAATCAAATTCTTTCTACTGAGAGTACTTTGGGAAAGTGTGTGAGGTTTTTGGGTGAGGAGATTCGTTTGTAGATCGAAGCTCCTATCTTTAACAAAGTGTTTAGATCGCACAAGAATGTGAAAAAAGCCTTGTTGCATCAAACCTTGTTAGTGAGGCTGCTCTCGACCATCCGTGGCACGTATATTAGGCCACGTAAAATCACAGATCTGTGCAGTGATCCTGAAAAAAGCATTCTGACAACATTACTTAGTTCACTTGAAGTACATATTTAAGGCGTTTCTCCCCCGAAAGATTTTACTAAACTTTTGTGATATGTGTGTCGTGCATGTTTGGATTGGATCCAGTGTACCTGGCTCGACACCGTGACAACCAGATGCCTCTCTATGTTTTCAAAAGTTTACATACCTTTCCACTCAAAAAGAGTGTATCCAATGGGACCTTCCCGCCCTTTCCTTTGAACCTGAACAGAAATAGACCGTCTGATTTTATAGGATTGAGTAGAATTCTTGTTGGATTAAAGATTTTTATAAAGGGGATCTATTTATGTTAGGTAGATAGATTAAATTAATTGAGTGATGATTTCTTTTCGAGTCCTTGTATCTTATTTGCCAGTAACTCAAATCGTTATGTGTTATGCAGATCACTGTAATGAGTGAAGCAAATCTGAAGTTGGCCCATACTAGAAAGATGATAAGTGAAACGACCTGAATTCTTCGAAAATAATATTTCTAAAAATATCCAAAATAGTTTATAAAATAATAATACCAAAATAATTTAATGTAAAAATAACCAATCGAAATCTGTTTTAAATAATAATAATAAATAGTCCGGAAAATATTGTTCAAAAGTAGAACAGCTTCGTCGACTTCAACGCTACTCGGATACGACGACATGCTCACCTGAAAGATTGGGGAGGGAATGAGTAATTGGATTACCCAGTGAGAAATGAGTCTAAGGACTCATGAATCCACCAGAACAACTTATAACAATAATCTAAACCAAGTCTAAGGCTAAAACATGTACACAATCATAGTGTCTAGAACACTCAAACATATGACCACTAAGTGTCACACACACAAACCAGGGGACACGTTTTCATGCAGGGCACGCCTCACATGACAAACGGCCAGACGAATCTTCATGCAGGGCACGCCATACATGACAGAAACTCCTTCCCTTCACAAACACACGAAAACATGCACGTCCTCATGCAGGGCACACCATACATGACAAACGGTCATGGGATCTTCATGCAGGACACGCCATACATGACAGACCATCATCACACCATATCTCAATCCCACATGATTCGAAAGTCTGGGTCTAAATGCCACACCACTCTCGAACCAACCTATCGCGAGCTCCTAACACTCGTATCTAGCACAACACGTCAATGCAACTTAGCATGCTCAAACAACCAATCATCACGCAAAAGTTTTAGTCCTTTAATCCTATGAATTCTATGTGATATATATATATATATATTTATATATTTGTTTACATAATATATAGTTTATACAATCACAAACAATAACGCGTCTATTATTAATTAGACCCGTTACATACATATTTTAAACAAAGACTCCAACTAGAGATTAACGGCTATAAGAATGAACTAATGGAAACACTAGACGAATTTCTCACCTTAGCAATAGAAGAACAAACTTTCCTTTTATGGAAACTGTCAAAAAGGGAAACTTTCCTTAAATGGAAACCTGCCATAAATGGAAATTTGAGACAAAGTGAGGACTACTGATATCAGACTGTCCAAAAACGATATCAGTAACCACTCGGAACAAGATTCCAGATCAAAATTACTCCTAGGCAAAATTACTAAAATACCCTTACAACTTCAAACAGCCATAACTTTCAAACCACAGCGATTCATGAGAAGCTAAAGGCAGATTCGGAATCAGAACAGCATGAACTATCACATACCGGAAAATTACGCAGATCGGAGATGTTTCAATTTTTCCGGCGAACCTTCCGGCGGCGTTTGACGGCGCGTCCGGCAACCGATTCTGGAGCGTCCGGTGTGTCTGGCTTCGTCTCGGAGAGATATACAGTTTGATATGTAGATCGCTAAAATCTGATATCGTATGAAGAAGTTATGATCGAAAAACCAAATCTGGAAAACTCACCTCACGACTTCGACGAGTTGCGGTGCTTCTGACGATGGCGGAGACTGTAGCAACGGCGACGACTCTAAATTTTTACAGAGCTTCGCTGGGAAATGTCTGAGTGAGGCAAAAGGGGATTTGCCTCTCCTTTTATAGACTTTAGGAAGAGGAGATGCCCTAGGGTTATGCAGATGAGCCTCAATTTCGCGTGGGCCTTGGGCTGGGATGTTACAATTCTCCCCCACTACAGGAAAATTCGTCCCCGAATTTAAGCCCAAGTCTTGTCCCTCTTCACTAATCCCATCTCTTTCCCAGCGGACTAAAACTTTTCACACATTTTCCCCTTGCTCTTTTTTTTCACAACGCTGCAAGATCTCTCGCGGTAAACTCCAGGCTGTCAGATCCCGATTCAAATCTGTCGGTGGCTGTGATAAAATCAACTCAGGTTCTCGAACTACTTTTCGGAGAACTGTAACATGGAACACATCGTGGAAATCAGCCAACTCTGACGGGAGCTTAAGCTTGTAAGCAACTTTCCCAATCCTTTCTGTGATAACATATGGTCCCATGAACCTCGGCTTAAGCTTCTTAAGCTTCCTGTAGCTGTCAGCTTCTCTGAAGGTTCTCATCTTCAAATATACAGAGTCTCCTACTGCGAAAACCAAATCTTTCCTTCTTTTATCAGCATAATTCTTCTGACGATCATGGGCTTCTTTAAGCCTACCGCGTAACAACTCAACTTGTTTCTCTGTCTCTCGAAACCAGATCAGGATCCAAATCTCGTCGTTCTCCAACTTCAGTCAAACAAAGTGGAGTTCGACAAGGTCTACCGTACAAAGCCTCATAAGGTGCCATCTGAATACTCGCATGGTAACTGTTATTATAGGAAAACTTTGCTAAAGGCAAAAACTTTCCCCAACTGTCACCCCAATCAAGAACACAAGCCCGAAGCAAATCCTCAAGAGTCCTAATGGTTCGCTCTGACTGCCCATCTGTCTGAGGATGGTTCGCTGTACTGAGATGCAGCTTAGTACCCAGAGCTTTCTGAAAAGCTTGCCAAAAAATCGAAGTGAACTTTGGATCACGATCTGATACTATGCTCACTGTAACACCATGCAGTCTAACAATTTCATCCAGATAAATCTGAACCAAAACCTCGGTCTTAACCGTCTTCTTGATAGCTATAAAGTGTGACGACTTGGTGAGTCTATCCACCACTATCCAAATAGCATCATTATTGTTTGTTGTCCTTGGAAGTCCGGTCACAAAATCCATAGTTACCATATCCCACTTCCATTCAGGTAATGGTAAATCCTGAAGTAACCCACTCGGGACTTGACGCTCAGCTTTAACCAACTGACAGTTCTGACACTGAGATACCCAAGTCGCAATCTACCGCTTTATGCCTTCCCAATGGTAATAACGTTTCAAATCAGCATACATCTTGTTACTGCCTCGATGTATAGAAAAACGAGACTGATGAGCCTGACTTAGTATCTCTCTACGTAATGCCTCAACTGGAGGGACACAAACCCGGTATTTGTACAAGATAATACCATCAGATGCAGTGCGATATCCAATCACTACTTTCTCGATCTTCCTCTTAAGTCCCAAATCACCTGATTGAGCATCCCGAATCCTGTTAAGAAGATCAGCTCGCTCCCACATCGCCAATCCGGTCTGGTTATCCTCAACCGATGTCACACACAACCTCATACTTGCCAAGGTATCAACCAACTCTTGCACTTCTTTAGTGCCTGAAACATCTGCACTTCGACGGCTTAGAGCATCTGCCACCTGATTGACATTTCCTGGGTGATAAGCGATGTTCAAGTCGTAATCTGCCAGTAACTCAATCCAACGCCTCTGCCTTAAATTCAAGTCGCTCTGCGAGAAGATGTACTTCAAACTTTTATGATCTGTCAAGACTCTGACTTTCTCTCCATAGAGATAAACTCTCCATATCTTAAGCGCAAAGACCATTGCAGCTAACTCAAGATCATGCGTCGGGTAATTAGCTTCATGACTTCGAAGCTGCCGGGAAGCATATGCTATTACAAGGCCCACCTGCATCAACACACAACCAATCCCCATCATATGGAACACCCATTCGCGGTAGAACCAATACAAGAGTCTTATTCAAACAATCCTTGAACTTTTGAAAACTCTTCTCACACTTTTCTGACCACTCAAACTTTACCCCTTTCCCTGTTAGCATGGTCATAGGCTTGGCAATACTAGCGAAACCTTCGACAATTTTTCGGTAGTAACCCGTCAAACCAAGGAAACTACGAATCTCAGTAGGACTAACTGGTGTAGGCCACTTCGAAATTGCTACCATCTTCTGAGGATTAACTGCTATGTCTGCCTCAGAAACAACATAACCCAGAAATCCGATCTTTCCCCCACTATAGAGATAGTCGCTAGATAAGTTTCATTACCCTTATCAAGTAAATCCTCTGCATGAATCATCGATATAAGCGGAAATTTCGATACTAACTAGAACACCTTGGAAAACCAACTTTCCACCATCTTTCGGAATTAACACTCTAGTGTGATGGCAATCCAAGGACATCATATGGTTAGATAACCAATTCATTCCGAGAATAACTTCATAATGGTTTAGCTTCATCTCGCCCAACTCTCCAGGCAATTCAACTTCATTAGTTATCATCGAAACATCGATGTAAACTCCAGAGATCTTCATAACATATGTACCAGCTGCTTGAACTCTTTTCGCCCTAGGATAAATTCTAAAAGCACAACGGAAGAATAGATAAACAGGTCGATGAGCTATTCTCTTTATTTTATTTTATTTTAAAAACCACGTAAAAACGTTTTCTCAGGACTGCCTATCCGGGTCAGCACCGGTTTGACAAACCTGGGCTCTGATACCAAGTTGAAACGACCCGAATTCTCTGAAAATAATATTTCTAAAAATATCCAAAATAGTTTATAAAATAATAATACCAAAATAATTTAATGTAAAAATAACCAATCGAAATCTGTTTTAAATAATAATAATAAATAATCCGGAAAATATTGTTCAAAAGTAGAACAGCTTCGTCGACTTCAACGCTACTCGGGTACGACGACATGTGATGTGAGCTTGATCGACCAGTTGCACCAACCGGACGATGGTACGGATGCAAAGCCGGATGACCAGCTGGGTGAAGACGCATTCGAAGATTTTGTGCAAGCGGACCAGAATGTGGAGGTTGGCCCGGAACGTGGCCAACAACTCAAGCAAGGGGACCCATGGTACGAGGAGCCTGAATCGACCTCGCCCCTGACCCAACCTGCACCTGAAGCCACGACCAGCCTTGCCCCGGACCCCTGGACCATCCCACTTGGTCCCATGACCCGCGCCCGGACCAAGGCCTTAGAAGACTCTATTGGGTTATTCCTGACCCATTCTTTTTCTATTTTGTCTAAGTCCATTTGATTTTTGTCCTTGGGCTTATTTGATTGGGATTAAGGGTCCACTTGGTTCCCTTTTCCCATGTGAGGTTTTTCCCATTGGGTTTTTCTCACATGGGTTTTTAATGGGGCCTGGTGAACTTTTAAGATGATCAAGCCTATAAGGCTTTGGACTTGAAATCAATGGCATGGCCTGGCCCGTTTTCTTTGTAAGCGTGTGTCATTGTAATCTGTGTGGTCTTATGTTGAATGCTTGGTTTTCTGTGCCAAGCATGCATGCATTTTGACCATGCATTTCGAATTTTCTAAGTGTATATGTTGTAATCGTGGTCATTGTAACAATCAATCAATTTTGAACTAAGAAACTTTGTTGTTTACACAAGTGTTCTTGATCGGTTCATCTATCTCTTGCAAATCCCCTCCTAGTGTGTAGTATCTAGGTTGCCCATTTGCAAAATCCTTGTGTGATCTGGTGCGTCATATCTAGATCATACAAGTTGGTGTCTCAAAGCTTTTCATCTCTTTGAGAATCCACCAATTCGATCCGCTTTCCTCTTGAACTTCATTCGTCCTCAACCCGCTTCGTTTTCCCTTGCCACGCCCACTTGGTCCATTGATTCCGCGCTTAAACCTCCATTCCATCGTTTGCAACCTTCCGCACCTAGCTCACCTGTTGCTGATCTTGGAGTCACGTGATCCTCCTCACTAGGACCACGTCAACATGCTCACCTGAAAGATTGGGGAGGGAATGAGTAAATGGATTACCCAGTGAGAAATGAGTCTAAAGACTCATGAATCCACCAGAACAACTTATAACAATAATCTAAAGCAAGTCTAAAGCTAAAACATATAAACAATCATAGTGTCTAGAACACTCAAACATATGACCACTAAGTGTCACACACACAAACCAGGGGACACGTTTTCATGCAGGGCACGCCTCACATGACAAACGGCCAGACGAATCTTCATGCAGGGCACGCCCTACATGACAGAAACTCCTTCCCTTTACAAACACACGAAAACATGCACGTCCTCATGCAGGGCACGCCATACATGACAAACGGTCATGTGGATCTTCATGCAGGGCACGCCATACATGACAGACCATCATCACACCATATCTCAATCCCACATGATTCGAAAGTCTGGGTCTAAATGCCACAGCACCACTCTCGAACCAACCTATCGCGAGCTCCTAACGCTCGTATCTAGCACAACACGTCAATGCAACTTAGCATGCTCAAACAACCAATCATCACGCAAAAGTTTTAGTCCTTTAATCCTATGAATTCTATGTGATATATATATATATATTTATATATTTGTTTACATAATATATAGTTTATACAATCACAAACAATAACGCGTCTATTATTAATTAGACCCGTTACATACATATTTTAAACAAAGACTCCAACTAGAGATTAACGGCTATAAGAATGAACTAATGGAAACACTAGACGAATTCCTCACCTTAGCAATAGAAGAACAAACTTTCCTTTTATGGAAACTGTCAAAAAGGGAAACTTTCCTTAAATGGAAACCTGCCATAAATGGAAATTTGAGACAAAGTGAGGACTACTGATATCAGACTGTTCAAAAACGATATCAGTAACCACTCAACAAGATTCCAGATTAAAATTACTCCTAGGCAAAATTACTAAAATACCCTTACAACTTCAAACAGCCATAACTTTCAAACCACAGCGATTCATGAGAAGCTGAAGGCAGATTCGGAATCAGAACAGCATGAACTATCACATACCGGAAAATTACGCAGATCAGAGATGTTTCAATTTTTCCGGCGAATCTTCCGGCGGCGTTTGACGGCGCGTCCGGCAACCGATTCTGGAGCGTCCGGTGTTTCTGGCTTCGTCTCGGAGAGATCTACAGTTTGATATGTAGATCGCTAAAATCGGATATCGTATGAAGAAGTTATGATCGAAAAACCAAATCTGGAAAATTCACCTCACGACTCCGACTAGTTGCGGTGCTTCTGACGAAGGCGGGGACTGTAGCGACGGCGACGACTCCATATTTTTAGGGAAATGTTTGAGTGAGGCAAAAGGGGATTTGCCTCTCCTTTTATAGACTTTAGGAAGAGGAGATGCCCTAGGGTTAGGCAGATGAGCCTCAATTTCGCGTGGGCCTTGGGCTGGGATGTTACAATAAGGGCGATGATGAGATTGAGAAGCTTATGGGTTTCTTCGTGAAATGCAAGCCGCTGACTGATATTGTTTGGAAGGCGCTACCGGAGTATCCAGTGATTAATACAAGGCAAAATAAAACAAGGAAGGTGAAAAGGAACAAAGACGACACCGTTTTAAAAAATGAAAAAGAAGAAACAAGAGAGGACGAGGAGGATGGAAGTTCAATTACAGGACGGAAGAACATTCCAATGAAGAACTTTGGTATGGAAAATCTGTTGGTTTGCCTCAGAAGCTTATTTCTAAATATGAAAGTAAGAGTGGAGTCGTTGGAACAGAAGTGGAAGCTAAGTTCCTAGAGTGGCTATCATGGAAGAGCAGATGGGGATCAAAATATTAGCAAAGCCTGCGGTAGGTTATAGCATTCAAATGTTTGTTTCTTTTGTGGTATCATTAGTTTTTCCAGTTCATTAATGATCTTTGTATAAATAGGACCATAATGGAAAATGAGCGGCAGAAATAGAAAACAATGTTGGATCAAAATATTAATAAGCATATTGGACTTATAATATGTTGATAAATGTGAATGGGAAATGAGCATAAATTAAGACTCATTAAGTAAAGTGGAATTTTTTGATTTTTTTTTTTAAAAAAAAAAAATTGGGATTAAAAATCTGAACCGAAAATCAGGATAAAGTTGTTGAAACCGCTTGCAGAATTTTCGGGATTTTTATCCTTGAATATTCCAGTCAAAACGGTTACAACCGCTTGCAGAATTTTCGGGATTTTTATCCTTGAATATTCCAGTCAAAACGGTTACAACCGCTTGCAGAATTTTCGGGATTTTTATCCTTGAATATTCCAGTCAAAACGGTTACAACCGCTTGCAGAATTTTCGGGATTTTTATCCTCGAATATTCCAGTCAAAACGGTTACAACCGCTTGCGGATTTTTCGGGATTTTCCCAGAAAATAGGGATTTATCCCAAAAATCTCTAATCACTTCCTCCCTATAAATAGAGAGCTAAAGCAGACATTCGAGATATCCTGAGTATCCTGAATATCCTGAGAAATTCAAAATTCTCGAAAACTCTAAAAATCGTCTACTCTCTAAATTCACAAAAAAAGGTTCAACTTTCTCTCATATTCGTTTCTATCTTTCAGAAACGATTCTAGTTCTTGAGTATATCGTAGATACTTTGTTCGCAGATTCCGAATTCGAGTGTTGCGAATCGGTCTACAAAAGGTTGTATCCTGGGATTCAAAAGGCGTATTAAAACCGTCGCACTACGGGCGCTTTATTGAGTTAAGGAAAGAGATCATCTCGCCTCCTTTCTGGATTTCTTAAAAAATCGTTTTATAAATCGTGCTTCTACAAATTGATTTCTCCTTCTTTATCTCTAATATCAAATCGTTCTTTCTTATCCGGTTTTATAGCTCCTACAGTCTTAACTCAATAAATCCGCTTCTAGCAAATAGCTACAATCGGATTTAAGAAAAACGATTTTTCATTTTTATTAAATCAATTTGTAATCGTTTCTGCAAACGCTGCAAAGCGAGTTTGCAAAACGAATATTATACGATTTTGAATCGTTTCTGCAGACGCTCAAAAAGCGAGTTTGCAAAACGATATCAAACGATTTCGTATCTGATTGATCGATCTTGATTTAGGAATCGATCGATCTTGTGACGTCTCCGCGAACACTACACAGCGAGATTGCGATTCGTTTGACTGGTTTAAACAAACGTTTAAATCAAGTTTCTGACTATCGTTTCTTTTGTGAAACAGATGGCAACTAACGCTGCGAATACTCTCAATAACAGTGAGATGGCAATGATGGAGACGACTCAAGTCACTCCGAAAATGGCACTGGATACCAGTGGACTCCTTCCTGAAAAGTTTGATGGGAATGGATTTAAGAATTGGCAACAAAAGATGGTCTTTTATTTGACATCTCTGAATTTGAAAAAATTCCTCACGGAGGATAAGCCAATCACTCCTGATGGAGACATGGATGTGCGTACGCTATCCAGTATTGATGCATGGAAGCATTCAGACTTTCTGTGCAGAGGATGGATCCTTAGTCGTCTGGTAGACAACTTATACTCTGTCTACAACAACGACAAGGAATATCCCACAGCCAAACATCTATGGATTGCTTTGGAAAGAAAGTACAAGTCTGAAAATGCTGGTTTTCAGAGATATGTTGTGGCTAAGCTTCTAGACTTTGAGATGGTGGATTCAAAATCCATCATGGAACAAGTTGAACAGTTGCAACTGATCAACGTTGAGATTGCATCAGAAGGTATGATTCTTCCTGAACAATTCGTCGTTGACTGCACCATTGAGAAGCTTCCACCAAGCTGGGTAGATTTCAAAAACTACCTTAAACACAAGCGAAAGCAGATGTCTCTGGAATCGCTGATCTCTAGACTTCACAATGAAGCTGTGATTCGCCTCTCTAAGAATGAGGAAAAAGGGTATCAAGCATACCTAGCTGAACAATTTAAGGCAAAAGGCAAAGGCAAAACAGAGGAAAAGACTAGCAAGTTCAAGAACTTCAAGTCCTCTGGCTCCACAAGCTTCAAGAAGCAATTTTCTGGTGAAAAGAAGTATCGTGGAAAGTGTCATCATTGTGGCAAGATGGGTCACAAGGCAGATGTTTGTCGCAACAAGCCTAAACAAAAGCGACATCATCATGCAAATCTGACAGAGGAAGATCTCTGCTGTGTTGTGACTGACCAAGTCAACACCATTGAGGGAAATCCTCTAGATTGGTGGTACGACACAGGTGCTACGACCCACATATGTTTTGATAAGGACATGTTTAACACTTATCAAATATGCAACAATGATGAACAAGTGCTGATGGGCAACACCCAAACATCCAAGGTTGCAGGACGTGGTAAACTAATCCTGAAGCTGACTTCAGGACATCAAATTACTCTCACCAACGTGAAGCATGTTCCAGACATGAGGAAGAATTTGATCTCTGGCACTCTCCTCAGCAAGGCTGGATTTTGCGCCAACTTTCATTCTGATAAGTTGGTACTTAAGAAAAATGGGGTGTATTTGGGAAAGGGCTTTGTTAAGAATGGACTGATCAAAATGAATGTATTGACAGTCGTTCCAAAAGTTGTAACAAACAATTCTATTAATAACAATGCTCCAGTTGCTTATTTGGTCGAGTCTTTTGATATTTGGCATGAACGGTTAGGACATGTGAATTATAAATCGTTAAACCGATTAATGAATTCAAACCTAATACCAAAATGCAAACAAAGTAAAGACAAATGTGAAGTTTGCGTACAAGCGAAACTTACAAAACGACCATCACCACAAGTCCAGAGAAATACTGAGCCTCTAGGATTAATCCACACAGATTTGTGCGATTTAAAGTACTTACCCACAAGAGGTGGTAAGAAGTATTTTGTGACCTTCATCGATGACTGCACAAAATACTGCTATATTTACTTGTTACAGAGCAAAAATGAAGCTCTAGATAAATTCAAGGAATATAAGCTAGAGGTTGAAAATCAACTCGAAAGAACTATTAAAATAGTTGGCAGTGATAGAGGTGGAGAATATGAAGGACAGTTTGATGCATTCTGCAGAGAAAATGGAATCATTCATCAAACAACTGCTCCTTACTCACCTGAATCCAATGGAGTTGCGGAACGAAAAAACTGAACTCTAAAGGAAATGATGAATGCCATGATGCAAGAATCAGGCGTAACCCAGAACATGTGGGGGGAAGCTTTAATGACTTCTAATTATATTCTTAATAAGATTCCCCACAAAGTGACGGGAAAAACATCATATGAATTATGGAAACGAACGGTTCCCTCATACAAATACATGAAAGTGTGGGGGTGCTTAGCAAAAGTTGCAGTACCGCTTTCTAAAAAGGTCACAGTTGAACCAAAAACGGTTGATTGTATATTTATTGGATATGCATACAACAGTAGTGCTTATCGGTTTCTGGTTCACAAATCAGATATACCGGATATCCATGTAAATACAATAATGGAATCGCGAAATGCGTACTTCTTTGAAAATACCTTGTAAGGATAAATTAACCCCTAAGCGGAATAGGGAAGAAAGAGACGCAAGCGAAGCAAGCACTCCTGATGGAGACGTTGCTGAAATTGAACCCAGGCGTAGCAAACGGGCTCGGAAGGAAAAAACCTTTGGTGACGATTTTCTAATGATCTTACTCACAGAAAACGAACCAAAGACCTTCACTGAAGCAATGTCTACGCCAGACGCAACTTATTGGAAGGAAGCTGTCAAAAGTGAGTTTGATTCCATTATGCAAAACCATACGTTTTACATAACCGATTTACCAGAAGGGTTCAAAGCTCTCGGTTGTAAATGGATTTTTAAAACCAAATTAAAAACCGATGGCGCAATTGATAAATACAAGGCTAGACTTGTAGTTCAAGGTTTCCGCCAAAAAAAAGGTCTAGACTTCTTTGATACATATTCTCCAGTGTCGAGAATAACTTCTATTAGAAATCTCGTAAGCATTGCAGCATTACGAAATCTGGAAATCCACCAGATGGGTGTAAAAACTGCATTTCTAAACGGAGATTTAGAAGAAGAAATATATATGAAACAACCCGAAGGGTATGTTGTACCAGGACAAGAACACAAGGTCTGTCGACTGGTGAAATCGCTGTATGGACTGAAACAAGCTCCAAAACAATGGCATGAAAAATTTGACAACGTCATGATGTCCAATGGATTCAGCATAAATGAAAGCGATAAGTGCATTTATTCGAAGACTACGAAAAATGCTTATGTCATGCTATATTTATATGTAGATGATATGCTTATCCTAGGCAGCAACAACGATATCATCAATCAGACTAAAACCATGTTGCATGGACAGTTTGATATGAAAGATTTGGGGTTGGCTGATGTAATTCTAGGGATTAAAATCACTAGACATCCTGGAGGATACATATTATCCCAAGAACATTATGCTGAAAAGGTGCTTGATAGATTTAAAGACTATTCAAGTGGAACCTCACAAACTCCTGTAGATACTACTCTTCATCTGACGAAAAATTTAGGTGAACCTGTATCACAGAATGAATATGCTCGAGTGATCGGAAGTCTAATGTACTTGACAAATTGTACAAGACCAGATCTAGCACACTCAGTGAATGTACTAAGTAGGTACACGAGCAATCCAGGACACACCCATTAGAAAGCTATAACCAGAGTATTAAATTACATAAGGTTTACCAAAAATTATGGGTTGCACTATGGTTCCGAACCTGCAGTTTTGGAAGGATACAGTGATGCCAACTGGATATCTGACTCCAAAAACTCAAAATCAACAAGTGGTTATATATTTACATTTGGAGGTGCTGCGGTATCCTGGAAATCTTGCAAACAAACGCTTCTGGCAAGATCAACAATGGAATCAGAGTTCATTGCATTAGACAAAGCCGCAGAAGAAGCCGAGCATCATCGCAATTTCTTGGAAGACATACCGATGTGGGAAAACCAGTGTCATCAATACGCATACACTGTGATAACCAATCGGCTATAGCTCGCGCAAATAATAATTTATACAATGGCAAGTCACGTAGACGACATAAGACCATTAGACAACTGATCTCAAGTGGGATAATCTCACTCGATTACATAAAATCAGCTGATAATATTGCAGATCCTTTCACAAAAGGTCTGACACGAGATCAAGTTTTGAAATCATCAAGAGGAATGGGTTTAAAGCCTATGAACTAAAGATGAGATTTGATGGTAACCCCACCTACATGTTTTGATAGGTTCAAAGGGACAACTAAGTCAAATTAAGTCTAAATAAACACTGTGAAACTTTTGTTTCTACCCAGTTCCTATAGATGACAACAGTGTTTTTCTGCATATATATAGGTTAAGCATTGGCTTTTAATGAATTCATATATTCTAACCCAATGAAGTGAAGCAGATCATTTCGGGAAAAAGAATACAAATATGAAAGATCACCTTGTGAGTGTGAAATGAGGCCGTTTCTAGGAGAATAAATGAAAGGCTATATTCTCCAAGTTCACTCATGAAAAACCAGGCTGTTCATGGCCAAAACGAACACAACAAGAGAACCAAAAGTTCTACGAGAAATATAACCTCGTTATAATTGTTGTCTTGGTTTACACTAGAAATCCAGATCAAAATATTAATAAGCATATTGGACTTATAATACACAAACGAACAGCAGTATTTGGCTCTGTCAACATTATTACGTTAATGATCGTCCAATGCGTATGCTGGAACAGTAGAAGAACCACAACAGTTAGTGGATCAAGAAGGAAAAGTAGAAGAACCCCCAATTTTCTCAGCCAACATCATTGCGCCAACTAGAACCTATAGGAAGAGTGAAAGGCTTGTAAAAATGATTCCAAAACTCCTAGGCACCGAAGTAACACAGAATGTCAAGAAATCATTGATGGATACCAGGAGATCAAATAATACGCGATTGTATATAGGCCAGTTGAAAGATCAAAGGTTAAAGCATTGAACGCTTTCGTCAAAACAAAGTAAGTACCAAGTGTCTTCCACCTTATGGTTTACCTGTTTGTCTTCCGTATAATTTTATTTAGATATGTCTAATGTGAAATTAGCTGGCTCTCTACCACAGAGGTTCGATTTATCCATTTGGGTCACAAAAAAGTTCTGCATTTTTTTTCAAGGATATTAGAAAGCCGAGGGCTTCATTGAATGATGTTGTAAGTCAAATAGGTTTTCAAAAGTTATCCTAGCTATGTATATGTTGGCATATACTGCTTATCTATAATTTTCTGTTCATTTTTGCCGCACCTTGGCTCCACTTTAGCAATGTGTACATTGAGATTTATCAAAAATCCAAGTGCTTTCATCGATCCTAGGATTGATATAATGGACCCATTATTATTGTTAAAGTCAAAATCCACACCTTCAATATCAACATCTAAACATAACTAAGTATGAGAAATGGACAAGACCATATTTATGCAAGTTCTGAAGATACAAATTAAAGCTATCATAAAGTTGTGCCTAACCGAATTTAAGCCATTGAAGAAAAGAAAAACGACTAGGCCAAGCCATTTGCTCCATGGCCAAGCCAAACTCATTTGCTCAAGCCAAACTCACCTAGGCCAAGCCAAACATCATTTGGCCGAGCCAAATTGTCTTTGGCCGAGCCAATTGGTCTATGGCTGAGTCAGATGGCCTTTGGCCAAGCCAAACTCATCATAGCTGAGCCAAATGGCCAATGACTTCATGTTTCCAAATTTTGATGAGCCAAATCAAATTAAGTGAAGGATAAATGCCATTCATTATTCTGGCTCGGCTCATTTCTTTTGTTTGTCCTTGGAGTTTTCTCGAAAAATTATTCAAAGAGGTGACTGAGGCAAAAACGATAGAAATCTCTATGAAAAGAAGAAGTTTGTACGAAAAGAAAGAAGTCTATAAAAATAGAAGGAAGATTCATGCGGAAAAGAGAAAAAAAAATATTCTGAAAAATATTTGCCAGAACGTACAGCCATCACTATTAAAAGGAAAGCATGACTTGGAATGAAGACATAACTTCTTAAAACAAGAAATCGCAAAACTAAACATTAGCATATTTTCTAGCATTCTTGTTTATGAATATAACTTGAAAAACTCACAAATCTTGGTACGATAAAAGCTTATTTTAACAGCAGTAATTTTAGAAACTGCTTTCAGATCTTTTGTTTTTTTTGTGTTTTCTTACTTAAGAGTTTTCGGAACCCAAAATTTATTTTTCAAATTCAGTTGTGCAAGTTTTGAATCCAACAATTTGGCGCCATCTGTGGGGACATAAATACTCTGACACTCAAAAACCAAGGAACACGAGGGTTGAAGAGTTGGCTGACGACCGAAGCACAAGCATCATGAAGACATGTGTGGTGGTGGAGATCTTGGCACAGGTGCACGCAGAAGAAGCTATTGCGGTAGATGTGGAAGAAACACTAGCGACGATTCCAAAGAAGATGGAGGTTCGTGAAAAGCGGAATGGATCATCGACAAAGCAGATGGAGGAGTCGCATGGACAAGCATCTTTGCAACTATCGGACGAAGGAGCTCTCATAAACCAAAGGATGATAGATATCAGCCTCATAAAAATCCCTCAATGATAATAGATTGCGATGTGGCAAGGATATTGATTGACACTGAAAGTTCCGTTTATGTTATTTTTTAAGAAACTCTCAAACGAATGAATATTAGGCTGTCTGAAATTATTGCAACCCTAAAACCTTTGACTGAATTTTTGGGATAAACGGCAACGACCTTTAGAATGATCAGTTTACCTGTACAAGCTGGATGGATACTGAGAATGGTGGAATTCTTTGTTGCTGATAACCCTTCAATCTATAACGTGATAATGGGAGCACCTTGGATAAACTCGTAAAAGTTGTTCCCTAAATATATCACCTCTAGATAAAATTCTCAAATGCTGGAGAGATCAAGATGATTTGGAAAGATCATGAACTTTCTCACAAATATATATTCTTACAATCTTTGGTAATCTGACCTTTTGTTGGGCAGATGGTGATGGCACATATCTTTCTTGAAAGTTCAATGTCATTAAATTTCAAATTAAGATAAGCATCAATAGGTTTTTTAGTATTATAGAGATAAAGATAAGTTAAAGATAAGAGTCAAATAGATTTGGTGTTAGCAAATTTTTAGTAAATATTATTTAGAAAAGGAAAGATCTCTCCATATAAATATCATAAACTATGTGAGCTTTGATGTACAAAGAGGATATATAGAGATTAAGTAGAGCTCAGGTTTTGAGCTGGTCAGCTATTAGAGTTGTAATCGGAGCATGGGTTTTGAGCTGGTGAGCGATCAGGATTGTAATCGGAGCTTGGGTTTTGAGCTGGTTATAGTGAATTGCTAGCAACTTTATCTCCGATGAGATATAGTTCTCTTCAATATCGGAAGAGGAGGTGTACACTGGGTAAACAAACTCTGTATCTTTTTCTCTCATTGTTCTTTGTTTTTTGATTTGAGACATTGAGTTTTCGGTTTGGAGCAAAGTCGTAGATGACGATCGAGACTCAAGATCCTCATATTCAAATAAATTGCTATCAGAGCTTTAGAGATTAATGGAGGGTTTTACTCGGCAGGTTAATAATAAAAGATCAACCCAAAAATGGCGGATCGAAGGTCCATTTCGAGAGATTCGACGGAAATGGCAATTTCTTTTTGTGGAAAAGAAGAATGTACGCTTATCTTAGTGTATCGGGTCTGAAAGACGTTCTTTGCAGCAAATAATCCAATATTGGATTCGGACAATGAAAAAGAGGAGAAAGATTGGGTGAAAAGAAAGAAGGTCGTATCTGAGGAAGAACACGACTAAAGAGATACAACAAGGTGATGAACACGATCTTCCTTAATGTGGAAGATTACGTTCTGCGAAAACTCAAACGGTATACAACGGCGGCTGAGACGTGGGCTTTACTAGAGGTACTCTACATGCCAAAGAAGATTCCAAAATATGTTGATGCGCAGTTGGAGCTCTATGGGTTCAAGATGCAGGATCATTGAACAATCAATGAAAACATAGACAATTTTCTCAATATAGTCGAAGAATTGAGTCATATAAGCACCAATGTACTGGAGGAAGTTCAAGCTGCAATGCTGTTGAACACAATACCTACAAGATATGACCCTCAAAGAAACGCTGAAGTACAGCAGGAACGTCATCAAGTTTGAAGACCTTGCAAGCAGAGCCAGATCCAATGAGAATTATATGAAAAATATTCTAGGCACAAGGGCTAGTCCCGAGGGTCACTATGTTAGGGGAAGGTCACAGTCCATAAGATACAATGGCAATAACCAGAACGACAACAGATCAAGGTCCAATCGGAAGAAATGAAGAAGATTTGTTGGATCTGCGGCAATGAGGATCACTTCAAGAAGCAGTGCTACAAATGGTTCATGAGGATACTAAAGATTTGACAGGTCTACTAGCCTGCAAAGTGAATGTGTCTCAGGAGGTTTCAGATAAGGAGGAATGGGTTATGGACTCAGGATGTTCTTTCCATACGACACCTCGTAAAGACATCTTCCTGGAGCTAAGGGAAGTGGAGACATGTAAGGTCAGAGTAGAAAAAAATGTAAGCATTGACTTCAAACACATTGAGTTAATGAGGTTTGAAAACTCAGATGGTACAACGTTTGTTCTTCATGATGTGCGGTATATGTCGGGTATCCACTCCATTTTGTTGTGGAGTGTAAAGACAGCTGGTTTGATTTCAATGCCATGCTTGGCCAAGTGTTGTTGGAGTCTAGTATTAGTGTATTATCTTCCATTATCTGTTCTAAAGCATTTAATACTTGCATTGTATTGATTAGTAACATATGCTTGAAAATTTTAAAATTTTAAAATGTTCTATCTTTATAACTAAACAAAGTAACCCAAGTATATTTGGAATTTTCATCAATAAATGTCACAAAATACTTATGGTTTTCTCTAGTTGAAAATGGAGATGTCCAAACATCAAAATGCACCAACTCAAAACAATTATCATAAGTATGCAAAGATTTTTCAAAAATTGTTTTGCAATGCTTTCCAAGTATACAAGAATCACACATATCCTTTGGCATTTTTAAACCAGGAATAATCAGTTCAAGTGCTCTAGGATAAGGATGTCCTAATCTAGCATTCCAAAGATCATAATCATTACTAAAAGAGCTAGCATTAACATCTGCTTCTAGCCCACTAGCTTTAGTCATGTTTTCAAGCACATACAAGTCATCTCTTGTGGTTCTTTGTCCAAATCTTCTACTAGTCACAATATCCTGAAAGTAGAAATCATTAGGACCAAAGATAGCTTGACAATTTAAATCAGTAGTAGCTTTTTTAACTGAAAGCAAATTAGAAGTCAAAGAATGTATGTAAAAGGCTTTAGACTCTTTATCAAACAACTTAAGTTTTCCTATGCCTTTAATTGGTATTTTAATTCCATTAGCAATGAAAACATTACCTAAGGCAGGTTTTATATTATCTAGCAATCCTAGATCACTAATCATATGGTGAGAAGCACCAGAATCAACAACCAATGATTTAGAGGCATTAGGAGTGAAAGAAGTTTAAAAAGAAGCATGAAAAGTTTTACCCAACACATTACCATTCTTAATTGTTTTGAGGATAGCTTTTAGATCTAATTTTGTCACAAATTCAGATGCTGGAGACATGGCACTAGTTGAGGCTGAGTGACAATGGGAGTTGGTACATGCTTTTTAAGAGGCTGTCTGCTTGTACACGCCAAGGCCGCTTGCTAGCAGCTGAGTATGGCCGGCTGTGGGCTGTTGTCTCTCAAAGGCCCAACTTGGCTTCAGCTCAGGGTGAAGTATCCAACACTCCTTTTGAAATGGTCACAAGTTGGTCTCTTCTTCCTCTTTCCATTTGTTGTTGTTGGTTTGAAGAAACTCTTGTGTGAAACCACCAATTCAGCCTTGTTGCCAAAATAGTCCATGGGATCCTTGCTCCTTTTGGATTTGAGCATATACATCTTCCAAGGTAGGGAGCTTATCAGACCTGAGAATATGCTTAATAAGATCTGATTAAGTAGTGTTAAAAGTTAAAAGTAACACAAACACCTTATCTTGTTCTTTCCTTTCAAGGAGAACAATTGGGTCAATGGTGGCTGGCCTTAGCATCTCTTGCTCATCCCACAATGCTCTAAATGAGTCATAGTGCTTTGTGAATTATGCATTCTCCTGCTTCAATTCATTCAAAACCTTTTTCACCTCAAAAATTCTTAAGACGTTAGTGGTGTTTCCCATAAACCTTTTGCAAAGTATCCCAAAGTTCCTTAGCATTCTCACAAAAGGAATAAGCCTCTAAGAGATTACTAGCAAGAGAGTTTTGAAGTATAAAGAGTATCAACTGGTCTTCTTGATACCATTTGGCTTGAGCAGTCACAGCCTCACTAACTTCAGTCACTATATTTTCTTCAAGGCCATTTGTAGAAATGTGATTCCAAAGGCCTTTACCACCCAATGTGGTTTTCATGGTCCTAGACCATAAGAGGTAATTTGCGCCATGTAGAATAACTGGAGCTCTGAATGTAGTTTGAATTTCCATGTTTTAGAGGCTAAGCAGGCTTGGGTTGGTAAGAATGAACTGGTCGGATGAGCTGGTTGGGACTTAGGACAGCCGGTCGGAACGAGGAACGGCTGGTCGTGCTTGTTTGCGTGCGGGAGCTGGGCGATCACGTGTACTCGTGGTCACGAGGGCATGTTAGCGTACCGTGGAAGGGTCCGTGGAAGGATCCGCCGGGACACAATCACATCAGGAAACGGATGAGGCACCGCTGGTCAGGACGCGGAACTTGGTCGGGACGCTGATCAGGCCGTGACACAGCGCAAGAGAGACCGATCGAGATGTGTACTCGGGTACACTCGAGTTTTGACAAGAAACGTGCAGCTAAGGTCTGGTCTGGTCTGGAGCAGCACGCAGGGACACGGGATACCAGAGACACACTATAGCCAGCACGGGATACCAGCCAGGCGCGTACACAAAAAAGTTCCACAAGCCGCGAGTTTTTACTTGTCAACCAAGTCAACAACCTAACTTCTTCCAACTAACCTTAACAACTCATGCAACAGATTTTAACCAACTCTAACCAACAAGATTAACTACTAACAGTCCTAATCTTCACCAATAATAAATATTCTATAAAAATTTCGAATTTTATTAATAAGCCAATCCAAAATTTTAAGTTTCCCTCCTTTTTAAAATTTAAAACTTTGATAAGGAAATCAAGAAAATCAATCTTGAAGACTTAAACCTCTCAGACTGAAACCAAACTTCGTGGAGACCCTAACAAGAAACTTATCAAACTTTCAAGATTCAAAGATTTAAAAAAAACGGAGAAGGGATAAGAATTTTATCACCAGATTCTTGTGGGATGATATTTCTGACGTCTTGAAGAAAAACTTCAAGAAATTCCTTTAAACGTAATAGAAATGAGTTCTTCTTTCTTTAACCAAAAACTAGACTAAAGGGGCTTGATTTTAGGATTTAGAAAATCACGATTTGATGAAGATTGGCAGACGGAATGATTAGAATAACACGGAGGTTTGCGGCGGAGGTATTCACGGAGGTCCGATGCAAGAAATTAATATCTTTTGATTCCCGTGTCCAAATGATACAAATCCAATTGGCGTGGTTTCAGAACCGCCGAGGAACAATCCAGTGAAAGCAGATTGTAAAAACCTGTCGTGGTGTGGCCGGAATTCGCGATCAAAGTTGACGGACGAAATAGAACTGAAAGAAGATTATGATGAAGATGATTTCTTCTTGATTCAAAGATTGAATGATGAATTTTACCCAGATTTGATGTAACCTGGCTCTGATACCATGAAAGAATATGAGATTAAGAGATTTGTAGAAATAGAGAATGAGAGATTTGAGATATTTAGAGAGAAGAATGATTTTATTAAGAGAATGAGAATAATAGTTTCTAAGTTACAAATGAGGAGAGAGATAGTAATTTATACTAATCTAGTCTAGGCTTGTTTGGATACAAATATCGCCTTATACATGATTGGTTACAAGGATAACATAATACTAGAACACAAACAAGCCTTAGACACTCCCCTTAAACTTAATCAACTATTAAAGGCTTCCTTCTTTCATCATTTCTTCTTAATTCCAACAAGAGGTTGGTCTTTCAAGGTGTTCGAGCTAGCATAGGTATTCCGCTTATACCGATGATTCATGCAGAAGACTTACTTGCTAAGGGTAATGAAGCTTATCTGGCGACTATCTCTATAGTGGGGAAGGGATCGGAGTTAAAGCTCACCATGGTTTCAGTAGCGTCAGATTATGCAGATGTGTTCGAGCCTTTGCAAGGACCGTCACCGCCTAGAAGTGAGCCGTTCACAATTGAGTTGGAGCCTTATCATTTAGCTCTCGCAGAAATGGAGGAGTTAAGGAAGCAGTTGGAGAATCTAATAGATAAGGGG
Organism: Streptanthus diversifolius; assembly: GCA_039880935.1. Lineage (NCBI taxonomy): Eukaryota > Viridiplantae > Streptophyta > Magnoliopsida > Brassicales > Brassicaceae > Streptanthus > Streptanthus diversifolius. The sequence goes on from JAXGFM010000005.1 coordinate 7,851,714, forward strand.
TTTATTCGGCCTAGTAGTTCGCCTTGGGGAGCACCAGTTTTGTTCGTCAAGAAAAAGGATGGCAGTTTCAGGTTATGTATCGATTATCGGGGTTTGAACAAGGTGACTATCAAGAATAAGTATCCTCTTCCTCGAATTGACATGTTGCTAGATCAGTTGCAGGGGGCTTCTTGGTTTTTCAGTATCGACTTGGCTTGAGGTTACCATCAGATATCTGTTGCTGAGGAGGATATTCGAAAGACAGTTTTTCGTACTTTTTACGGGCACTACAAGTTTGTAGTCATGCCATTTGGATTGACGAATACACCGTCAACATTTATGAAGTTGATGAATGATGTATGCAGACAGTACTTGGATAAGTGTGTCATAGTGTTCATCGATGACATTTTGATATACTCCAAGAGTGAAGAGGAGCATGTTTGGCATCTTCGTTAGTTATTGGATAAGTTGCGTGAGCATCGTTTGTTTGCAAAGCTGAGCAAGTGCAGTTTCTGTTAGAGAGAGATCGGATTTTTGGGTTATGTTGTTTATGAGGCAAGCGTAGTAGTTGATCCTCTGAAGATAATAGCTATTTCAGAGTGGCCTACTCCATTTAGTCCTACTGAGGTTCACAGTTTGTTAGGTTTGGCGGGATACTATAGAAAGTTTGTGGAAGGTTTTGCTAGTATTACCAAGCCTATGACCACGTTAACAGGGAAAGGGATAAAGTTCGAGTGATCAGAAGAGTGTGAGAAGAGTTTTCAGAAGTTGAAGGAATGTTTGACTAAAAATCTTGTATTGGTTCTACTACGAAAGGGTGTTCTATATGATGTCTATACAGATGCTTCTAGGATGGGGCTTGGTTATGTGTTGATGCAAGAGAGCCTTGTAATAGCATATGCTTCCAGGCAGCTCCGAAGTCATGAGGTTAAAATACCCGACACATGATCTTGAGTTAGCTGCAATGGTTTTTGCGCTTAACATATGGATAGCATATCTCTATGGAGATAAAGTCCGGGTCTTGACAGATCATAAGAGTTTGAAGTACATCTTTTCGCAGAGCGACTTCAAATTAAGGCAGAGGCGTTGGATTGAGTTTTTGGCAGATTACGACTTGGAAATCGCTTATCACCCATAAGAGATTAATCAAGTGGCAGATGCTTCAAGCCGTCGAAGGGCAGATGTTTCAGGCACTAGGAAAGTGCAAGAGTTGGCTGATATCTTTGCAAGTATGAGGTTGTGTGTGACATCAGTTGAGGATAACCAGACCAGATTGGCGATATGGGAGCGAGCTAATCTTCTTAACAGGATTCGAGATACTCAATCAGGTGATTTAGGACTTAAAAGGATGATCGAGAAAGTAGTAATTGAATATCGCACTGCGTCTGATGGTACTATTTTGTACAAGAACCAGGTTTGTGGTCCTCCAGTTGAGACATTGAGGATAGAGATCCTAAGTCAGGCTCATCAGTCTCGTTTTTCTATACATCTTGGTAGCAACAAGATGTATGATGATTTGAAGCGTTATTACCATTGGGAAGGCTTGAAGCAGCAGATTGCAACTTGTGTATTTCAGTGTCAGAACTGTCAATTGGTTAAAACTCAGCGTCAAGTCCTGAGTGTGTTACTTCAGGATTTACCATTACCAGAATGGAAGTGGGATATGTTAGCTATATATTTTGTGACCGGACATCCAACGACAATAAGCAATAACGATGCTATTTGGATAGTAGTGGATAGACTCACTAAGTTATCACACTTTATAGCTATCAAGAAGAAGGTTAAGACCGAGGTTTTAGTTCAGATTTATATGGATGAGATTATTAGACTGCATGGTGTTCCAGTGAGTATTGTATCGGATCGTGATCCAAAGTTCACTTCGATTTTCTGGCAGGCTTTTCAGAAAGCTTTGTGTACTAAACTGCATCTCAGTACAGCAAACTATCCTAAGACAAATGGACAGTCAGAGCGAACCATTAGGACTCTTGAAGATTTTACTTTGGGCTTGTGTTCTTGATTGGAGTGACAGTTGGGGAAAATTTCTTCCTTTAGCAGATTTTTTCTATAATAACAGTTACTATGCGAGTATTAAGATGTCACCTTATGAGGCATTCTACGGTACACCTTGTCGAACTCCACTTTGTTGGACTGAAGTTGGAGAACAACGGGATTTGGATCCAAATCTGGTTCGAGAGACAGAGAACAAGTTGAGTTATTGCACAGTAGACTTAAAGAAGTTCATGATCGTCAGAAGAGTTATGCTGATAAAAGAAGGAAGGATTTGGTTTTTGCATTGGGAGACTCAATATATTTGAAGATGAGAATCTCAGAGGAGCTGACAGCTACAAGAAGCTGAAGAAGCTGAAGAAGCTTAAGCCGAGATTCATGGGACCTTATGTTATCATCAAAAGGATTGGGGAAATTGCTTACAAGCTTAAGCTCCCGCCAGAGTTAGCTGATTTCCACGATGTGTTCTATGTTTCTGTTCTCCGAAAAGTAATACGAGAGCCTGAGTTAATTTTGTCATAGCCACCAACGGATTTAAATTGGGATCTGACAGCCCCAAGTTTAACGCAAGAGATCTTGCAGCATTGTGAAAAAGAAGATCAGGGGAAAAAGGTGTGAAAAGTTTTAGCCCGCTAGGAAATAGATGGTATTAGTGAAGAGACTTGGAAACCTGAGCAGTTTATGCGGGAGGATTACCCGGAATTGTTTGTTGAGTGTGCTGAAGAGGGAAAAGCCTTGGGCTTAAATTCGAGGACGAATTTTCATGTAGTGGGGAGAATTGTAACATCCCATGCGAAATTGAGGCCCAATCACTTAACCCTAGGGCATTTCCTCTTCTCTAAGTCTATAAAAGGAGAGGCAATGCCCCTTCTTCCTTACACACTCAATTCCCAGCGAAGCTCTGCCAAATTTTGGACTCGGCACCGCCGCTACAGTCACTGTCATCGTCAGAAGCACAGCAACTTGCTGGAGTCGTTGATGTGAGTTTTTCCAGATTCGGTTATTCGATCATAACTTCTTCATACGGTCTCAGATTTTAGTGATCTACATGTCAAACTGTGGATCTCTCCGAGACAAAGCCAAGCACACCAGAATCGCCGGATGTAGACACCGGACACGCTGTCTATCACCGCCGGAATGTTCATTGGAAAATTTAAACGTATCCGATCTGTGAAATTTACCGGTATGTGATAGTTCATGTTGTTCTAATTCCGAATCAGCCTTCAGTTTCTTGTGAATCGTTGTGGTTTGAAAATGATAATTTTCTGAAGTTGTGAGGGTATTTTAGTAATTTTATCTAGGAATCGTTTTGATATGTAATCTGGTTCTGAGTGGTTACTTATATTGTTTTGAGCAGTCTGATATCAGTAGTCCTTACTTTTTTTTAATTTCTATTTATGGCAAGTTTCCATTTAAGGAAATTTTTCTTTTTTGGCAGTTTACAGAAAAGAAAAGTTTGTTTTTCTGTTGCTAAGGTGAGGAATTCGTCTGAGTGTTTTCATTAGCTCATTCTTATAGTTGTAATCTCTGGTTTGAGTCTTTGATTAAAACAGGTATTTAACGTCTCTAATTTATAATAGAAGCGTTATTGTTTGTGATTGTATAAACTATATATTATGTCAATATATATATATGACATAAAATCCATAGGATTAAATGATTTTTACTTTCGTGTGATGATTTGTTGTTTGAGCATGCTTAGTTGTATTGACGTGTTGTGTTAGATGCGAGCGTTAGGAGCTCGCAATAGGTTGGTTCGAGAGTGGTGCTAAGGCATTTAGACCCAGACTTTCGAATCATGTGGGATTGAGATATTGTGTGATGATGGTTTGTCATGTATGGTGTGTCCTGCATGAAGATCGTCTGGCCGTTTGTCATGTATGATGTGTCCTTCATGAGGACGTGCATGTTTCTTGTGTTTGTGATGGGAAGGACTTTCTGTCATGTATGGCTTGTCCTGCATGAAGATTTGTCTGGCCGTTTATCATGTATGACGTGCCCTGCATGAGGATGTGTCCCCTGGTTTGTGTGTGTGACACTGAGTGACCATATGTTTTAGTTTTTAGACACTATGATTGTTTGCATGTTTTAACCTTGGACTTGCTTTAGATTATTGTTTTAAGTTGTTCTTGTGGATTCATGAGTCCTTAGACTCATTTCTCACTTGATAATCCAATTACTCATCCCCCCAATCTTTCAGGTGATCACGTCGTCATGCCCGAAAAGCGTTGAAGTTGATGAAGCTGTTTTACCTTTGAATATTTTTTTTTTGGATTTAATTTATTATTTATTTAAGACGGATTTTGTTTGGTTATTTTGACATTAAATTATTTTGGAATTATTATTTTATAAAATATTTTGGATTATTTTTGGAATATTATTATAATTATTATTTTTGGAGAATTGGATCGTTTTAACTTGGTATAAGAGCATAGGTTTGTCAAACCAATGCTGACCCGGATAGGCAGTTCTGCGAAATTATTTTTTTAAAAGGTTTTCGAAAAACAAAGAGAATAGCTCATCGACATGCTGATATATTCTTCCGTTGTGCTTTTAGAATTTGTCCTAAGACGAAAAGAGTTCAAACGGGTAGTACACAAGTTATGGAGACCTTCGGAGTTTACATCGTTGTTTCGGTTGTAATTAATGAAGTTGAATTGTGTGGAGAGTTAGTCGTGATGATGTTAAACCATTATGAAGTTATTCTTGGGATGAATTAGTTATCTAAGCATATGGTGTCCTTAGATTGTCATCGCACTAGAGTGATAATCTTGAGATAGGGTGGGAGGTTGGTCTTTCAAGGTGTTCGAGCTATCATCGGTATTACTCTTATATCGTTGATTCATGCAGAAGACTTACTTGCTAGTGGGGTAGGGATCGGAGTTAAAGCTCAGCATGATTTCAGTAGCGTCAGAACATGCAGATGTTTTCGAGCCTTTGCAAGGACCGCCACCGCCTAGAAGTGAGCCGTTCAAAATTGAGTTGGAGCCTGGTGCCACTCCTATATCGAGAGCGTCTTACCGTTTAGCTCCCGTGGAAATGGTGGAGTTGAAGAAGCAGTTGGAAGATCTAACAGATAAGGGGTTTATTCGACCCAGTAGCTTGCCTTGGAGAGCACCAGTTTTGTTCGTCAAGAAAAAGGATGACAGTTTCAGGTTGTGCATCGATTATCGGGGTTTGAACAAGGTGACTCTCAAGAATAAGTATCCTCTTCCTCGAAATGATGAGTTGCTAGATCAGTTGCAGGGGGCTACTTGGTTTTTCCAAGATCGATTTGGTTTCAGGTTGCAGAGGAAGATATTCGAAAGACAATTTTTCGTACTCGTTGCGGGCATTACGAGTTTGTAGTCATGCCATTTGGATTGACGAATGTGCCCACAGAATTTATGAAGTTGATGAATGATATTTTCAGGCAGTACTTGGATAAGTGTGTCATAGTGTTCATCGATGACATTTTGATATACTCCAAGAGTGAAGAGGAGCATGTTTGACATATCGGTTAGTATTGGATAAGTTGCGTGAGCATCGTTTGTTTGAATGTGCAGTTTCTGGCAGAGGGATATCGGATTTTTGGGTCATGTTGTTTATGAGGCAGGCGTAGCAGTTGATCCTCTGATGATAGTAGCTATTTCAGAGTGGCCTACACCGGTTAGTCCTACTGAGGTTCGCTGTTTCCTTCGTTTGGTGGGATACTATAGAAAGTTTTTGGAAGGTTTTGCTACTACTGCCAAGCCTATGACCATGTTAATAGGGAAGGGGGTAAAGTTTGAGTGGTCAGAAGAGTGTAAGAAGAGTTTTCAGAAGTTGAAGGATTGTTTGACTAAAAATCATATATTGGTTCTACCGCGAATGGATGTTCTATATGATATCTATACAGATGCTTCTAGGATGGGGCTTGGTTGTGAGTTGATGCAAGAGGGCCTTGTAATAGCATATGATTCTAGGCAGCTCCGAAGTCATGAGGTTAACTACCCGACGCATGATCTTGAGTTAGCTTCAGTGGTCTTTGCGCTTAATATATAGAGAGCATATCTTTATGGAGAGAAAGTTCGGGTCTTGACAGTTCATAAGAGTTTAAAGTACATCTTTTTGCAGAGCGACTTCAACTTAAAGCAGAGGCGTTTGATTGAGTTATTGGCAGATTATGACTTGGATATCGCTTATCACCCAAGAAAGGTTAATCAGGTGGCAGATGCTTTAAGCCGTCGAAGGGCAGATGTTTCAGGCACTAGGGAAATGAAAAAATTGGCTGATACCTTGGCAAGTATGAGGTTGTGTGTGACATCGGTTGAGGATAACCAGACCGGATTGGCGATGTAGAAGGGAGCTGATCTTCTTAATAGGATTTGAGATGCTCAATCAGGTGATTTGGGATATAAGAGGATGATCGAGAAAGTAGTAATTGGGTATCACACTGCATCTGTTGGTACTATTTTGTACAAGAACCGGGTTTGTGTTCCTCCAGTTGAGGTTGAGGAAAGAGATCGTAAGTCAGGCTCATCAGTCTCGTTTTTCTATACATCTAGGCAGCAACAAGATGTATGCTGATTTTACGATATTACCATTGGGAAGGCATGAAAATGGAGATTGCAACTTGGGTATCTTAGTGTCAGAACTTTCAATCGTTTAAAGCTGAGTCTCAAGTTTCGAGTGGGTTACTTCAGGATTTACCACTACAAGAATAGAAGTGGGATATGGTAACTATAGATTTTGTGACCGGACTTCCAAGGATAATAAGCAATAACGATGCTATTTGGATAGTAGTGGATAGACTCACTAAGTTATCATACTTTATAGCTATCAAAAAGACGGTTAAGACCGAAGTTTTAGTTCAGATTTATCTGGATGAGATTGTTAGACTGCATGGTGTTCCAGTGAGTATTGTATCGGATCGTGATCCAAAGTTCACTTCGATTTTTTGGCTGGCTTTTCAGAAAGCTTTGGGGTACTAAGTTGCATCTTAGTACAGCGAACCATCCTCGGGCTTGTGTTCTTGATTGGGGTGACAGTTGGGGAAAATTTCTGCCTTTAGCAGATTTTTCCTGTAATAATAGTTACCGTGCGAATATTAAGATGACACCTTATGAGGCCTTGTACGATACACCTTGTCGAACTCCGCTTTCTTGGACTGAATTTGGATAACAACGTGATTTGGATCCAGATCTGGTTCGAGAGACAGAGAAACAAGTTTAGTTATTGCGCAGTAGACTTAAAGAAGCTCATGATCGTCAGAAGAGTTATGCTGATAAAAGAAGGAAGGATTTGGTTTTCGCAGTGGAAAACTCAATATATTTGAAGATGAGAACCTTCAAGGGAGCTGACAGCTAAAGCAAGCTGAACAAGCTTAAGCCAAGGTTCATAGGACAATATGTTATCACATAAAGAATTAGGGAAGTTGCTTACAAGCTTAAGCTCCCGTCAGAGTTTGTCGATTTACGCGATGTGTTACATGTTTCTGTTCTCTGAAAAGTAATATGAGAATCTAAGTTGATTTTTTCACAGCTACCGATGGATTTAAATTGGGATCTGACATCCCCGATTTTGCCGCGAGAGATCTCGCAGCGTTGTTAAAAAGAAGATCAGGGAAAAAAGATGTGGAAAGTTTTAGTCCACTGAGAAAGAGATGGTATTAGTGAAAAGACTTGGGAACCTGTGCAGTTTATGCGCAATGATTACTCGGAATTGTTCTGTTGCTAAGGTGAGGAATTCGTCTGAGTGTTTTCATTAGCTTATTCTTATAGATGTAATCTCAGGTTTGCGTCTTTGATTAAAATATGTATTTAAGGTATCTAACTAGATGTGCTATTGTTTGTGATTGTATAATCTATATATTATATAAATATATATATATATGTATCACATAGATCCATAGGATTAAAGGATTAAAACTTTCGTGTGATGATTTGTTGTTTGAGCATGCTAAGTTGTATTGACATGTTGTGTTAGATGCGAGAATTAGGAGCTCGCGATAGGTTGGTTCGAGAGTGGTGATGTGCCATTTAGACCTAGACTTTCGAATCATGTAGGATTGAAATATGGTGTGATGATGGTCTGTCATGTATGGCATGCCCTACATGAAGATTTTTCTGGCCGTTTGTCATGTATGACGTGTCCTGCATGAGGACGTGTATGTTTCTTGTGTTTGTGAAGGGAAGGAGTTTCTGTAATGTATGGCGTACCCTGCATGAAGATTCGTTTGGTCGTTTATCATGTATGGTGTGTCCTGCATGAGGACGTGTCCCCTGGTTTGTGTGTGTGACACTGAGTGGTCATATGTTTGAGTGTTCTAGACACTATGATTGTTTGCATGTTTTAGTCTTGGACTTGATTTAGATTATTGTTGTAAGTTGTTCTGGTGGATTCATGAGTCCTTAGACTCATTTCTCACTGGGTAATTCAATTACTCATCCCCCTTCTCAATCTTTCAGGTGAGCCCGTCGTTATGTCCGAGTATCGTTGAAGTCAATGAACCTGTTCTACCTTTGAATAATATTTTTCGGATTTATTTATTATTTATTTAAGACGGATTTCGTTTGAATATTTTGACATTAAATTATTTTAAAATTATTATTTTATAAAATATTTTAGACTATTTAAAAAATATTATTTTAATTATTATTTTCGAAAAATTTAGATCGTTTTAATAGTCTTTGGACAAGGTAAGGAAACAAACTCAGCATTAGGTAAAAACACCTCGAAGAGTTTTAAAGATACCAATGTTTCTCTTAAGAGGTTTATTGGGATCACACAATAAAAAATATCTGAAGGACACCAAACATCAAGATGTTGAACCTTACGCTTAATTGCAGCATCAATCCAAGAGGCATCATCTTCTAGTTTGTTTGCATTTTCTTCATCAGGAGTTAACTCGAGCTTGTGTATGCATGAAACTCTATTAAAATTGAAAAACTTGTCACCAAAACTTATAAAGGAATCAAAATCTGGGAATATTTTGGAATTCAGTTCCAAGCTAGAAACCCAAACCAAGAGACTCCTCCATCAGATGGATAAAATGTTTGTCGTGACAGCATCTTTTATGTGAAGATTAGAAAGAATCTGACATATCAAATGATTAGGTAATTGGCTTATCATATCTTCCTTCAATCTCAGTCTCGAACCTTTGGAACCCCTTTGGAACCAGCCTGTTTCTATATCCTTTTACTAACCATTTGTCTTCTTTTCCAGACAACAAAATTTGAAAATAAAAGAAGAACTGAAAAATTTCAAAGAGACAATTTCGATAAGAAAGTAAATACTGCAATAAAAATATTAAATTATATGACACAATGATGATATCTCTAAAATTCAACAATTACGTCTGGAGTTCGAATCCATCACCCCACTATATTAAAGAAAATATTAAAATAATTATTTTAAATTGACAAAAAAATGTCATACACTAATAAACTCTCCTTGAATTCAACTTATAGTGATATGAGAGAAACTAAACCACATTGAAACTAGCAAGACTAGGGTTTTCTAGTTCTAGTAGTTGTTTCACAGTTCAATCCTTCTAATTTTATATATTTTATAATAATTGTATTAACCTTTTAATAATTCATTTTAGTTTCTATAATTATATATATAATATATATTTTAATTACGATTCTTTTAAATATAATTATATATATCTAAAAATAAAATAGACTAAAATTCAAATAAAAATCATTAACAGAAAAAATATTAATTTAACTTAAAACTTAATTTCATAAAACAATAATATAAAATTGAGTAAATTGTGCATTTTCTTTTAATTTAAGTGTGACTATTTATCATTTGTTAATATTTTATTTATTAATATATTATGTAATATTTTCTTTAATGTATATTTTGTACATATTTATAAAATTTTCATCATTATTACTTTGTATTAAGTTATAATTATTAATTTTGGGGCATATAATACAAATTTGAGGTTTGAGGTTTAAAAATAGAGATAATTTGAGGTTTAAACATCGGAGTATTCGACTCTACTTTCACTATTTTGAAGATAAACCAACCACAAAATTAAATGTGGATCTTGGTTTAAAATGCCCTTATACCACAAAAGAAAAGTGTAGCTACCTTTGCTTCTCTTCAGTTGTTCCCATAAACTCTGCAAAGGTTGAAGCGAGAGAGAGAGAGAGAGAAAGAGAGAGAGAGAGAGAGAGAGAGAGAGAGAGAGAGAGAGAGAGAGAGAGAGAGAGAGAGAGAGAGATGGACCGGTAATCAAACGGGGAACTGGTTAAACATTGCTTGATCTAGAGTAGGACTGAATTTTAATACGGTTCATGGCAAGAATTAAACGCTACACTTCTAAGGAGTTGACTTTGATCAAGAATATATATGAGTTTTATGTAATGTAAAAATCATATTATTATTCAACGATCAGACATTAGTTGATTTTTTCGTTAATGAGTTTTGTGTAGATACTCATCATTGATTCCATCGGCATTCCGTAGGAGGAACAGGAAATCTAGGCCGATCAGAACAATAATCGTAGTTCATGTACTTTGCTCTCACATTCTTTAACGCCTTAATTTCATATGCACTTAACCTACTATACTTGCTCGTATTCCACCAATATGTTCCTGAACCACATACTTTCACATTAATGTTCTGACCATCCGCGTGACAACCAGAATCAGAAAACCTTTGAAAATTGGCTTTAAAAGGAGCATAAGACCAATTAATCTTGGCCTTACCACCGTCTGTTGCCCATTTCTCGCCGTTCCACAGACTAGCCACCACTTTCATCGGCTTTGATGGATAGCCTACGCCATATCTTTTGTTATTTTTGAATATCCGTATTGGAATTTTGTCCACATAAAACCTATAGTATCGAGAGAAATAAAAACATATCATCAAATCATCATGGTACTCGAAGATATAAACGTGAAATGTATTGCTAAATGTTTCAATGTTGTTGGGTCTAAGGGCATCTCCACCCCACCTCTATTTTCTTTTCTAAATTATATTTTTAAGTAAAATCTTCTCTAGTGTACCTCTATATCCACCTCTAAAATAGATATTGCTATTTTTTGCTCTATATTTAGATGAACTCTTTTATTCCTCTAAAATAAAGTTAAACTTTTTATTTGTAAAATAAACTTTCAATTTTTAAATTTATTTAATTTTGTTTATTCAAGTTTCTTCTATTCAGTCTGCTTATACGCACATTCAATAGTTGTGTAAAAATGTATAAATAAAATTTAAGGAAAGAAGAATCATGTGATACAATGGTGACCATTTTTAAAATCCATCATACATATCTGAGATTCGAAACCAACACCGCGAAATGTTAAAAGATATATTAATACCACTACCTAAACTAAGTTAAAAAAAAAAATACAAAGGGAGAAAAAACATACACAATTTGATATGAATTCCAGAGAATCCCATAAGTGTGGAAACTTGCGGTTGGATCGAACCAAAGAACAAATTTTTGTTCTCTATTTCCTTGACCATTAGTAAAAACATTTGTTTGAATTGCTATCGGTTTTCCTTCTCTATTCCCCAAGAACTCGAAGTCTAACTCGTCGTGGGTGTTTCCCTTCGAAGTCAACTGGAACCAATACACACATGTATAAAGGAACAGATTGACAATGTTGAAAGTTCAAATTAATGTAATGAAAAAAGCTAGAATAAGACATGCACGTACATAAAAAGCTGTGACAACTCCAGCGGAATCTTTTGGAGGCAACTTAATTCTCATTTGGAAGAATCCTGATCCGTAGTTGTGTTTAGACTCAAAGCCAGAACCTGTATGTGGTAAAATTAAGAAAATAAACCATACTTTACATGATAAATCATAAAAACTTAACATTTTCTCAAACATAATGAGATGCATAAATGCAGTTCAAAGATCCAAAAAATTAGATATACAAAATAACATCATGAGGAAAAATTCTACCATTATACGCTAAACAGTCAGTTTTTGGGATTAAATTACAAAAAATGTAGGAAAGAAACAAAAAAAAAACCAAACTCTGACCTGGAAATATGCATATTTAAAAAAATAATATGGAAGAATTGTTCATACTTTGTGTACCTTAAAATTGTAAGCTTTTTCATAATTGTTCGATTTTATTGTCACTAACATGTATTGGGCGGATTTCAATCCAGAAAGATAACAAACTAACATATTATTTTTCCTAGTCTATACCATACATATATGGGTTGGAATTTTTTGGAAGAAAGAATGAGAAACCTCAATTATATTTATTTTAGAAAATGTAAGAAAATTAACTTTTAACTGAAATCAAGGACATTGTACCATTGTATGTTAGACAGAAATGAATACACATGCAAATCCTTACAACGACGTCGTATTTGGATTGGAAGAAATCAATTAATGTACCTGAAGCTTTATCCATGGAGAGTTCAACTTCTCTCCCTTGGTTGAGTTTCAAGACATTTCCCCACGTAACAACATAGTTCTCATCGAACCCTCTACCTCCACGAGCCCGGGCATCAACCGTGACGATCAAGAACAGTATGGAAACAAAATCTAATACTGAAAATATATATTGTCTCTTATTCATTTGAAATTTCATGTTGAGTATTCCTCACAGAGGAGACACTTCCCCCTTTTTATATTCGGGTATTGTAAGGGGTTAATTAGAAGTTTAAATTGGCTAAAGTTTTATTTTGGTCAACAAATATTTTACTTTGGTCAATGACATTTTGGTCAACATAATAAATTTTTGTAGTGTTACTTTAAAATTTTAATAACTATTTGGACAACTGAAGCAAATAATAAGATGCATTCTTAATAAGAAAAATTATAACTTATCCATTTATATTGCAACGTGCAAAACGGTTTGTGATAACTAAAAGCAAACACACTGTATGTTTTATATTAATATAGAAATAATTTATAGTAAAAATTATAATTTTATTGTAATTAACATAAAGATGCATAGTCTAGTACAAAATGCACCGAGTATCTCATCAGATATGGATTATTTGGATACGATTCCACGTATTTGACTAATTAGACAATTTTAGAAATGTTATATTATTGTTTAAAAAATTATAATTTTATCGATGTACTTATTTCTATTAATTATTGTGTGTTGAGGTTCAATAATAAGCAAGTATACTCTGAAAATGCATGAATATAGCATAGTATTATGAGAGTATCGAATCCACGCAACAAAAACTATTATATACCGTATGTGTGATGTAATATATAGATAAATCTAAATGGATAAATATGTATAGGATGTGTAAAATCAAGAAACAAGTACATAAAGGATTTGATTGGTATACGAACTGAATTGAATTGAAAAAGAGCAAAACAATTAAATAATAAAAAAAACAGGAAAACATAAAATCAATAAACTTAAAACGCCAAAAAAATTACTATATATTAGATGGAATACGTTTTATCTAAACTAGTTTTAATTTTATAATAGGATGAAATGAAGATAACTTGTTATTTGTATTACAATTATTTAGTGTTTACTATTGTAAATGATATGTATTCATCACAATCACATTTTAAAAACGTTAAAAAATAAAAATAACTAAAAACCATAAGAAAAACAAGTTTGAAAAAAAAAACCATAAGAAAAACAAGCAACAGAAAGTCGCATACCAATTGTAAAGTTCTAACTTGATAAAGTTGGTATACGCAAGGTGGAACAAGGTTTTTAACCAAGTCTCGCTTCCAAAAAAAAAAAAAAGAAAAAAGAATATCATCAATCAATGCAAGATATTGATAATTGCTTATACCAAAAAAATTTCACCTGCTCTGACGCATATGTTTTGTTTTGTTTTAACTTCCATGTATTTAAGAAACAAGAGTATCAAAACACCAAAGCAGAGTGTAGAAACACAAACAGAAACGAATAATACTTAAAACGTAAAACAAAAAGAAAGACAGAGAAAGAAGGAGAAAGTAGAATCTCAAATTTTAGCTTCATTCCACACTGGATCATGGAGCCACATCGGCCCTCCTAGTGCCAAATAGGATTGAAACAGTCCAACTCTAATTAAGCTCTTTGCAATCACTTGGGCTATAGAATATGGCATATCATCTCATTTACAGCACCACACAATTTGAGAACTCGAGGGAACCTGTTAACTGCGAGACTGAAGTCTGTCTGCAACCGCTAAAGCCCCAGAGAGAGCTTTCCGTAAGAAAAACTTAATCTCTGAGGCATATGTTTAAATCATTTCTTTTTTCTTAAATGTAAAAAGAAAGAATTTATTAATAAAGGAGATTAACAAACAAACACAAATAGTATATTTAGGAAAAGAGAAAAGACGAGTATACAACGCCCCCATTTGTTGATATATATGTGGTTTTATTTTTTTTAACCACTGAAATTATATTAAACCTGTAAGATACATGGTCTGATATATTTTTGGGATACAAAGCCGGCAGTACAAAGAGATAACTCAGCTGGGGAAAACAAAATTTTCTCGGAGACTAATCCCTATTTAAGGGAAGTATGAAAACAACGATTGATACAAACTTTCCAAGGATTTGCACTGTTGAGTAGGTGATTGGATAGACTTGGATCAGAAGATACTGTCTTCACACGACCAAAGAGATGGAATGAAGGATCACACAAGAGTTGCGGATTGATTTTTGATATTTCCAGTCCGAGTAATCTTATGATAAGACTCACACAGACGACCGAATGCATTTTGTTGATTGGATATGACTCACTAATCAACAGTTTTGTTTTAAAAGAACAGAAAAAATTTACTCTCTAAAAAGGGTCAAATTACAAAGAAAATATTATCTTATTTCTGTAAGTGTTTAGTCTTTAAAAAGGCAAAGATGGAGTCAAAAACAACCAAAATAAATAAAAAAACAAGACAAGACTCATTAAACTACTTTGAATAGCTCTTCATGTCTACTTTGGTGTGTTTTTAAAAAGGAAGAATGGGCTTGACTTGAGTCTTGCATGAGAACTGATGGGCTTAGGCAATTGCTCCCAAATCATTTGGTCCATCGTGGGTTTGCAAGCACACTAAGGCAGTGTGCTTCACTCATTTCTCCATTAAGCCCAAGTGATCTCCAACTAAGCTAAGTAAGGAATTTATGGCCTTAAAAAACGTCTTGGACCTTGACTTTGACATTGATCCAGCTGGAACTTGTAGTGCATCATCAGGTTCATGATATTCTATGACTACAAGCTCTGGTCCAAGTCCTTTCTCAGGTGCATGCTCTTCCTCTGGTTCTAGCTTGTGCATGATCACATCATTCTCTCTCTCTTTACAAGGATTTGTCCTCAAATCCGGCTCATATGCAAACAGGAATCAAGTCAGAAATATAAAAATTAGAACTAGCATTATACTTACCTTCCAAATCAACTTGGTATGCATTGTAATTGATCTGTTTAATGATTTGGAATGGTCCATCAATCAAGGGTTTGAGTTTAGACTTCCTTTCAGTAGGGAACATTTTTTTCCTTAAGTAAATCCAGACTTTGTCTCCAACTTTAAAGCTAAGTTCACGCCTACCCTTGTTTGTTTGCCTTGCGTATTGCTTAGTTCTCTCCTCAATGTTCTTGCATGCCCTCTCATGGATCTGCTTAATAAGTTAACTTTCTTTTCTCCATCAAAACTAGTCCTCTCACTTAAACCATACACAACTTCAAATGTTTAATATTTAGTGGCTGAGTGAACAAAATGATTATATGCAAACTCAACATGTGGTAAGCATTTTTCCCAAGTTCTAAGATTCTTTTTAATGACAGCCCTAAGCACAATAGACAAAGTTCTATTCACTACTTCTGTTGGTCCATCTGTTTTAGATGACAAGTGGTTAAAAACAACAACTAAGTTCCTAGCTTAAACTATAGTGTTTTCCAGAAGTAACTTAAGAATTTAGTGTCCCTATCAGAAACAATCGTTTTATGCATGCAATGCAATCAGATGATGTCTCTAAAGAATAAGTCAGCTACATGCACACAAAATCATCATTTTTATGACAAAGATAAAAAGTGCCATCTTAGAGAACCTATCTACAACAACAAAGATAGAATCTCTACCGATTTTAGTTCTTGGCAGGCTTAACACAAAGTCCGTTGAAATGTCAGTCCATGGATGAGTGGGATTAGGTAAAGGAGTGTACATACCAGTGGGTTGTACTTTAACGTTGGACTTTTTACAAGTTGCACATCGACAACATACCTTTTCCACGTTTTGTTTCAAGTAAGGCCAATAGAAATGGTCCGGGACAACCTTAAGTGTCTTAGCCACCCCAAAATGATCCATGAGTCGACCACCGTGAGCTTTCATAATAAGTAAGCTTTTTAAACAACAATTAGGAATGCACAATCTACTTCCATATGATAAATACCCCTCATGCTTGTAATACTTCCCATTAGAGAACTTAGAACAAAGTAAGATATGGTTCTTTTGAATTTAGAATCAACATTTCCTTAATCTGTTCAAAATCAAGCAACTTATAATATAAGGTGGTGATGAGAACATACCTTATGGACAATGCATCATCCACAATATTTTCTTTACCTTTCTTGTACTTTATGGCATAAGGGAAAGTTTCAATAAACTCTACCCATCTGGTATGTCGTTTGTTGAGATTTTGTTACCCTTTCAAGTGCTTTAAGGTCATATGATCTGTATGGACCACAAACTCTTTAGGCCAGAAGTAGTGTTGCCATGTTTGTAGTGCTCTCACCAGTGCATAGAGCTATTTGTCATAAGTAGGGTGGTTGAGTGTGGCGCCTCAAAGCTTCTGACTGAAGTAAGCAATGAGCTGTTATCCTGCATCAACACAGCACCAGTTCCAACTTCTGAGGAATCACATTCAATTTCAAAAGTCTTAAGAAAGTCAGATAGACGAGTAATGGGGCGTTAGAGAGGTTCTCTTTTAAGGTCTGGAATGCATCTTCCTGTGATTGCTCCCATTTGAAATCAACATTCTTCTTGATCACCTCTGTGAGTGGAGCAGCAAAAGTGCTGAAGTCTTTGACAAAACTTATATATGATCTAGCAAGTCCATAAAAGTTTCTGACTTCTCCAACCATTTTTGGACTTGGCCATTCCTTGATAGCCTTGACCTTCTCGTCATCCACACATATGCCTTCAGTACATACAACAAATCCCAGGAGCACCAGATTATCTGTTCCAAATGTGCACTTGTTAAGATTTGCATAAAGTTATTCTTTCCTTAATACATATAGGACATACCTTAGGTGATTAACATGGTCAATAAGATTCTTGCTGTAGTTGAGAATGTCATCAAAGTAAACTAAAACAAATTCTTCTATAAAAGCTCTTATGACATAGTTCATCAACCTCATAAAAGTACTAGGTGCATTTGTCAAACCAAAGGGCATAACAAGCTACTCATACAATTATAGTTTGATTTTAAAGACTGTTTCCATTCATCCCCTTTTTTCATCTTAATCTGATGATATCCAATTTTCAAATATATCTTAGAAAAGACACTTGAACCATGTGTTTCGTCTAGCATATCATCAAGTCTGCAGATTGGATGTTTGTACTTAACTATTATGTTGTTAATGGCCCTGCAATCAACATACCTCCTCCAGCTTCCATCTTTCTTTTTGGCACTAAGAGAACTTGAACAGCACAAGGACTCATGCTTTCCTGATGAATAATTTGTCCATAAGCTCACTCATTTGCTTTTGAAGCTCCTTAGTCTCAACCAGATTTTTCTTGTAATAGGTGTATTTGGAAGTGAGGAACCAGGACCAAGATCGATTTGATGTTCAATCCCCCTGATTGGTGACAAACCGGCTAGGTTTTCTTCAGGGAAGATATCTCCAAAATTCTGCAAAAGAAATTCAGTTCCACTTAAATTTAAATGCATGGTTAGCAGAAATGGTTAGTGTCTTCTTAAAAACAAGTTAGATCAAAGACTGTTGAGAAAACAGATTTTTCTTGGCCTCTTTTTTCTTAGCAAAGAAACTGAAATGCTTAATTTGTTTCTGACATTTCCTTGTTGGATGGCGATTGTTACATACTGAGCTTGATCCTTTATGTGCTTAAGTAGCAACTGATCTCGGTGTACCGCTTGTGGTGTCAATGGCGCCAGAATGACCTTCTTTCCAACGTGTTCATAATGTGTATATGTTAGTGTATCCATCATGCATAACCTTTCTATCATATTGCCAAGGTCTTCCAAGCAAGATATGTACAGTCTCCATGGGTAAGATATTACGTAGCACCTCATCTTGGTACTTCCCTATGGTTAATGGCACCACCACTTGTTTACTCACCTTCATTTCACATTCCACATTAAACCATTGCAAAGAGTATGTCAGTGGATGCTTCTGAACGTGTTGCACAAGCTTCTCAACTAGGGTCTCACTTGCCACATTGGTGCAACTTCCTCCATCTACAATCAGACTAAACACCTTATTCTGAATGATACACTGGGTATGAAAGAGATTTTCCCTCTTCTCATGCTCCCTTTGCTTGGTTTGGACACTCAAAGTCCTTCTGGTCACCAATAGCTCTGCATGGGCTGCATAGTCTACTTGTTCATCTTCAGTGACTGTGTTTGATGGGGGTTCCTGCGCCTCTTCTTCTGATTCTATCTTGCCATTATCTAGCATGATAATCACCTTCTTATTGTCACACTGATTGGCATAATGGACTAACCCATGGCATTTGAAGCATCTCACATCTCTGGCTCTTGTGGCAGGGGTTGTAACCTTTCCTTTAACATCATTGACAAAAAAATAGTTTTAAAATCAGAATTTTATTTGGCTGAAAACTTACCTTTGTTTTGTTATGATGCTTTAGAGTTTGTTGCAAAGCTGGGCTTACAATAACCTTTCCTTTTGTTATGTTGCTCAATTAGAATAGTTTTGTGCAACATCTCCTCTAAGTCTTCATAATCTTGCGTTTCCAAGCGATCTTGAACTTCCCTGTTCAGGCCTCCTAAGAACCCTGCCATGGTTCCTTCAAGATCATCATTTTTATCAGCCTTAATCATTAGAGACTACATCTCTTGGAATTAATCTTCAACACTTTTACTTCCTTGATTTAACCTCCTTAATTTGTTGTGAAGTTTCAAGTGATAGTGGCTGGGAACAAACCTCTTTTTCATGACAGCAATCATCTCTTTCCATATAGCAATAGGCCTCTGTCTTGTTCTCCTCCTATCTGTCACAATCTGATCCCACCAATTAATATCATAACAACAAAATTCAGTAGCAGATAATCTAATCTTTTTTTAGTTTAGAGAAGTTTTGGCAATCAAGGACTAATTCAATCTTCTTTTTTCCATTCTAGATAGGTGTTAGTATCATTCTTGCCATGGAAGGTTGGTGATATGATCCTGGCCCAGAAGGACAGACAGGACAGACACACAGATTATCATACGGAAGTCCCAGACACACGTAGCACAAACACCCCAGACACACAAGGTACAGACGTCTAAACGGACAACCGGCTGAAGAACAAGGACGACCCGGACGACCAAGGCATGGACGTTTGGACAGAACCTGTCGGTCCCATTACCCGGGCCTGAACCATAAGGCTTGCAGACACCCTAGGAGATTACCTCAAGACCATTCAGGCCACAACCCGACCAGAACCACGGACAACCACAAACATCTTTATCAAGGCCCTTGGGGTTCAATAAGTCGGTAAATGGTCCAATGTATGCTCTTTTACCCTATTTTGGGTTTTTTCCCACAGGTTTTACCAAATATATGTTTTTAATGTGGCCATTGGCCCATTTTCATCGGCCCATTTTCATCGGCCCATTTTATTGTTTTCCAGGCCCGGCCCTTCCTCCTACTTTTCCATCAAAAAGTAGTTGGAAGTTGGGAGTTTGTTATTTATAGCTTTTAATTTTAGTTTGCTTGCATGTTCTTGGAAGTTGTTCCAAATGTTGGAATGAAGAAGTAGTGATGAAATTATGGATGCTTTTAATTCATATTAAATGGCGATTTATATCTGTGTAAAAGGGAGTGTCTAAAGCTTGTTTGTATTATAGAATTATGTTATCCTTGTAAGCCATTTATATAAGGCTATCCTTGTATCCAAACAAGCCTAGACTAGATTAGTATAAATACCTTACTCCCTTCACATTTTGTATGCATGAAATTCATAATTCTCATTTTCTAATAAAATCATTCTTTTCTCTAATTCTCTAATTCTCTCTAAATCTCTCATTCTCTCATTCTACAAATCTCTCAATCTCATAATCTTTCATGGTATCAGAGCCAGGTTGCATCAAATCTGGGTAAATTTCATCATTCTTTCATTGATTCAACAAGAATCCACCTTGTTCTTCATCTGTTTCTGGATCAATTTCGAACGTCATCTTGTAAATCAAATTGCGATCAATCCACGACTCCAATTGACGATCTGCTTTCACTGGAGTGTGCATCGGCGAATTCCGAATCCACAGCCACCTGAATCACATCATTTGGCCAAGGGAATCAAAAGATACGAATTTTCTCCCCAGAGGTGTTCGCGATCGTGATGTTTCGAACCTCTACTTTCCCCAGATCATCTCGACGTCAAATTTTCTTCAAATCGCGATTTTCAAAAGCCTAAACTCAAGCCCCGTGAGTCTAGTTTCTTTTAAAGAATGCAGAACTCGATTCCATTGAGTTACAAGGGTTTTATTGAAGTTTTCTTCAAATACGTTCAAAAACACTTGTCTCAAATCCTGGTGATATAACTCTAATTCTTTCTCAGTTTTCTTTAATTTTTTTGAATCTGGAAAGTTTAATTAGTGTCTTGAGAAGGTTTCTTCGAATTTTCAGATCAATCCAATAGGTTTAAGGTGTCAAGATTGATTTTCTTGGATTCCTTGTTCAGTTTTTGTTAATCTTTGAAAATTTTATTTTGATTTCTTGATAACTAAACCTGATTCAAATTAATAAAATCAAAGTTAGGTGATTAATCTGTGGATAAGGTTGGTTGGTATGCTGTTTAATCTGTTCTTATCTTGTTGCAAGTGTTAGTTCAAGTCTGTTGCAAGTAGTTATAAGTAGTTACTTGAACTGCAAGTTTTTTTTTATTTCTTTTTCTTGCTCCACACTTGACCTCTTTGGATATACACTTGGTATAACATACAGTAACTTGCAGGTACAGGTTTGTGTGATCAGATTGAGGCAGGTTCGAGTGGTGTCCCGACCAAGTCTCGCAGCCAAGATCGTGACCAAGCGACCTGGTGCCAAGCAAAGTATCCCGTGACTAGCCTTCGCCATACGCATCTCGACCAAGCCGTCCTGTTTGTCCCGACCAGCCGGCTTCTCGACCAAAGGTTCTGTCTAGTACCACAATTTCTTATCTTAACATACTGACCTATTTTGCCTATCAAGCATGGAATTTCAGACATCTCTTAGAGCTCCAGTGATTCTACTTGGAGCAAACTATCTCTTGTGGTCTAGGACCATGAAAACCACACTAGGTGGTAAAGGTCTATGGAACCACATTGTCACAAATGGCATTGAAGAAAATGAAGTGGCTGAAGTGACTGATGCAGCACAAGCCAAATGGTACCAAGAAGATCAGTTGGTACTTTCTATATTACAAAATTCTCTTGCAAGTGATCTTTTAGAAGCTTATTCTTTTTGTGAAAATGCAAAAGATCTATGGGACACTTTGCTTAAGGTGTATGGCAATACCACTAACCTTTTGAGAATTTTTGAAGTGAAGAAAGCTTTGAATGAATTAAGGCAGGAGGATGCTGAATTCACAAAGCACTATGGCTCATTCAGAGCTTTGTGGGCTGAGTTGGAAATGCTAAGGCCAGCCACTATTGAACCACTTGTACTCCTTGAAAGAAAGGAACAAGATAAGGTGTTTGGGTTACTTTTAACTCTTAATTCTACTTACTCAGATCTTATTAAGCATATTCTCAGGTCTGATAAGTTGCCTAGCTTGGAAGAAGTGTGTGCTCAAATTCAAAAGGAACAAGGATCACATGGATTGTTTGGCAACAAAGCTGAACTAGTAGCTGCTCACAAAAGTTTCTTCAGGCCAACAAGTGATCCTAGGAAGAGGAGGCAATTTTGTGATCATTGCAAGAAGGAGGGCCATGCAAAGAAGGGTTGCTGGGTGCTTCACCCTCACCTGAAGCCATCCTGGGCATCACGCCCTCCACAGCAACCGGCCATATCCCCGGCCAGTCACCCTCACGGCCTGGTGTCATCCAAGGCGGGTGTAGGTAGCGGTCCTTCCTCTCATTCAGCCTCCACCAGTATCATGACACAAGCATCAGATTTTGTGACAAAATCAGACTTGGAAGCTCTCATTAAGGCAATAAAAGAGAGCAATGTGATGGGTAAAACTTTTCATGCCTCTTTTCAAACTTGTTTTACTTCTAATGCTCCTAAATCTTTGGTGGTTGATTCTGGTGCTTCTCATCACATGATTAGTGATTTAGAATTGCTAGAGAATGTAGAACCTGCCTTAGGAAATGTGCTTATTGCTAATGGAATTCAAGTACCAATCAAAGGCATAGGAAAATTGAAATTGTTTGATAAAGAATCTAAAGCATTTTATATGCCTTCTTTTACCTCTAATTTGCTATCAGTCAAAAGAGCTACTACTGATCTGAATTGTCATGCAATATTTGGTCCTAATGATTTCTATTTTCAGGATATTGAAACTAGAAGATGTTTTGGACAAGGAACAACAAAAGATGACTTGTATGTACTTGATAATATGGCTAGTATTGGTGAATTGGAATCGGCTTTTCAGGCCAATACATTTAGTTCTGATTCTGATTTGTGGCATGCTAGACTAGGACATCCTCATCCAAGAGCACTTGAGTTAATTGTACCTGATTTGAAAATGCCTAAAGAGTTGTGTGATGCTTGTATTCTTGGGAAACATTGTAAAACAGTTTTTGAAAAATCTATGCATAAATATGAATATTGTTTTGAATTGGTGCATTCTGATGTTTGGACATCTCCATTTCCATCTAGAGAAAACCATAATTATTTTGTGACATTTATTGATGAAAAGTCCAAATATACATGGGTTACATTACTTAGTTCTAAAGATAGGGTTTATGATGCCTTTCTAAACTTTCAAGCATATGTTACTAACCAATACAATGCAAGAATTAAATGCTTTCGAACAGAAAATGGAGGTGAATACACTAGTACCAGACTTCAAGAACATCTAGCTAAACATGGCATTGAGCATCAGACAAGCTGTCCTTACACTCCACAACAAAATGGAGTAGCTGAAAGGAAGAATAGACATTTAATGGAAGTTGTGAGAACAATGATGTTCCACATGAAAGTACCCAAACGTTTTTGGGGAGATGCCCTTGTAGCTGCATGCTACTTGATTAATAGGACTCCAACAAAAGTCCTAGATGACCTGTCTCCATTTGAGGTACTAAACAAAACTAGACCTACTATTGATCACTTAAGAGTTTTTGGTTGTGTTTGTTTTGTATTAGTTCCAAGGGAGCAAAGGAACAAGCTGGAACCAAAGAGTACCAAAGCTATGTTCATTGGATATTCATCTACTCAAAAAGGGTACAAATGTTATGACCCAGAGACTAGAAGAGTCTTGGTGTCTAGAGATGTAAAATTCCAAGAAGAAAAAGGCTTTTATGAAGAAGGAACTTGGGAACAATTTAAAGACATCTCATCCACAAGAACTGATCAAGCAGAATACTTGAGGAAACTCTTGGAGAGTATTGGAATAGGAGGTGGCCAGCACACAACCTCATCACCCAAGTCACCTGTCCCAGTAGCAAACAGCCGTGACACCTCAGTTCCGGCCGACCACCAAGCTTGTACCGGTCCCGGCCCTTCCGGCTCGGCGGATGCATCCGGACCAGTCGCGTCCTCTCGGTCTCTGTCTCGGCCAACATCTCTTGATTCTCCTGGTCTTCCTCCTCTTGAACATGGGGGGGGAGAAGCATCTACTCATGTCCAACAAGACTCAGCAGGAGATGATTCTATTCTAGCTTCAGCTTCCAAAACATCAAGACCTACTCTCATTGAAGTTTTGAGTGAAGAGGAAGAGGAGGCTCAACCTACTGTTTTAAGGAGGAGCACAAGACAAAGAAATCCACCAGTCTTCTACAATGGAAATGTTGTAGTTCATCATGACCAGGGAGTTTGTAATATTGCACACTTACCTTCTACTCATGTTGCTTTTATTTCTAGTCTTGACAATGAGCAGATCCCAAAGACATATGAAGAAGCTATGTCCATAAAGGAATGGAGGGAAGCTATCTCAGCTGAGAAACAAGCTATGGAGAGGAATGGTACATATGCCTCAGCCACTTTACCAAAAGGAAAGAAGGCTGTAAGTTCTAAATGGATTTTTACTATTAAATATAAAAGCAATGGTGAAATTGATAGATATAAAGCTAGGTTGGTAGCTAGGGGTTTTACTCAGACATATGGTGAGGATTATAGGGATACATTTGCTCCTGTAGCTAAGCTTCATTCTGTCAATGTTGTGCTTACTGTTGCTACTAACCTTGAGTGGGAATTGTGGCAAATGGATGTCAAGAATTCTTTCTTGCAAGGTGAACTAGAAGAAGAGGTTTACATGTCACCTCCACCTGGCCTAGAGGATGAGGTAGGAAGCGGTAATACACTAAGGCTAAGGAAGGCTATTTATGGCCTTAAGCAATCTCCAAGAGCATGGTACCATAAATTAAGTGTTACTTTAATGGATAAAGGCTTCAAAAGGTCTGAGGTTGAACATACCCTTTTTACATTAAAGAGTAAGGAAGGTATCATAGTAATTCTTATCTATGTAGATGATATAATCATATCTGGTAGTGATAGTGTTGGTATTGCATCTACTAAAAATTACTTAAAAAGTGTCTTTGACATTAAAGGATTTAGGAGAACTCAAATACTTCTTAGGAATTGAAGTATGTAGGTTTAAGGAAGGTCTCTTTCTTTCTCAAAGAAAATATGTTGTAGATCTACTAACATCTACAGGTATGATGGAAGCTAAGCCACCCAAAACACCCTTAGAAGAAGATTATAAAATCGCAACTAAGGGGGAGTTAGAGAAGGAAATTGATTTTCATGATCCTAAGCTCTATAGGAAAGTGGTTGGTAAGCTTATTTATTTAACCATCACAAGACCAGATTTATGTTTTGCTGTGAATCAGGTATCTCAACACATGCAAGGGCCAAAGATGAGACATTGGGACATGGCCATGCGGATTCTAAGATATCTCAAAGGCACACATGAACAAGGTATTTGGATGGGTAATAATAAAAACACAAATGTGGTTGGTTATTGTGATGCAGATTGGGCAGGAGATAGGGAAGATAGGAGAAGTACCACAGGCTATTGTACTTTCATAGGAGGAAACCTTGTGACTTGGAAAACCAAGAAGCAAAAGGTGGTTTCATGCTCTAGTGCAGAATCAGAATATAGAGCAATGAGGAAGCTCACAACTGAATGTATCTGGCTGAAGCAAATTCTGGAAGACTTAGCCGTGAAGTGTGAGACTCCAATCACCATTCACTGTGACAATCAGGCTGCCATACACATAGCCTCCGACTCTGTGTTTCATGAAAGGACCAAGCATATAGAAGTGGACTGTCACAAAGTAAGAGAGGCTATTGTGAAAGGTATCATCTTACCTTGCTATACAAGGAGTGAGGATCAGCTAGCTGACATATTCACCAAGGCAGCATCTCTGAAAATTGGCACATCAATCTATCCAAGACTTGGCCTCATGTCTATTCCATACCCATGATCCCAACATGGAGTGTTATACTCTTTTTCCCTAAGAAATGGTTTTGTCCCAATTGGGTTTTCCTTCTCTAGGTTTTTAATGAGGTAATACTTCATGGTTGCAAGCTTAAGAATTTTATGTCTTAAGCTTGAGGGGGAGTGTTGGAATGAAGAAGTAGTGATGAAATTATGGATGCCTTTAATTCATATTAAATGGCGATTTATATCTGTGTAAAAGGGAGTGTCTAAGGCTTGTTTGTATTATAGAATTATGTTATCCTTGTAAGCCATTTATATAAGGCTATCCTTGTATCCAAACAAGCCTAGACTAGATTAGTATAAATACCTTACTCCCTTCACATTTTGTATGCATGAAATTCATAATTCTCATTTTCTAATAAAATCATTCTTTTCTCTAATTCTCTAATTCTCTCTAAATCTCTCATTCTCTCATTCTACAAATCTCTCAATCTCATAATCTTTCACCAAACATGCAAGCTTTGTCTCTTTTCTCCACTATAAGTACTTGACTAGCTCATTTGTAATCTTCCATTGAATTTTTAATGAAAGTTTCTACTTAAAAAATTTTGATCACTGGGTAGTGTAATATCTAACAGTCTCTTGAGACCCTTAGGTGTGTAATATTCTAAATCAGTTCAAGAAATCCTTGTGTACCCTTTGGTGCATCATATCCACATAACACAAGTCCGGTGAATCAAAGGTCATCCTTAACCTTTGTTTAACCTATCGCTCCATATCCCTTGGTAACTTGAGCTCATGCTCGTTGTGCAAGGATTATCCCGGTCAAATTTCCTTGTGTGCCAATTTTGGGTTGATCCTTCTTAGGATCTCATCTAGTGGTATCAGAGCAACACAACAAGCTGAGTACCTTTTTTTCCTTTCTTTCTTTCAATTTTAATTTCAGATCTGATTTTTTTTTGAAATTCGGATTGTTTGATCTGATTTCATTTTGTGTTTTCAAAAACTTGAAAAGAATTCTTGACTGACTTTGTGTTTTTCTTTTCAGGAAAGATGTCTGAATCTGAGGAAGAAAATCTCATCACAGCCACCTAATTAAAACTCTCACCGCCAAAATGGAACAAATGATGAACACCAAAATCAACACTATGCGAGCCGGTTTACGTGAAAGTTTGCGTGAGAAAGTCCAACAGCTTATTCCTGCTAATAGACAACCGTCCCAAAGGAGAGAATGGCCAGACCAACTTGAAAGAAGAGAACCAGTCCCATCCACAAAGGGAAGCAGAGAGCGTCAGGGTTTTCATGGGGATGAAGAAGTTGAGCAGTTCTATCAAAGTGTTGGATATGTTCATAGTAGTCAAAGGAGATACCGGCAAAACCGTGAAGTAAGGCCACAACCACAAGACCATTTTGGTGGACTCACGCTCAAAATTCTTCCTTTCCATGGGAAGAACGACCAAGCCTCATATCTGGAGTGCGAACAAAAGATTGAATTGGTATTCAATTGACAATTATACATGGAAGCTAACCAGGTCAAAGTGGCGGCCACCGAATTTTATGATTATGCTCTTACCTGGTGGGATCAACTCGTCACGTCCAGAAAAATAAATGGAGAATATCCTGTTGAGTCTTGGTAGGAAATGAAGACGGTCATGAGAAAGCGGTTCGTTCCTAGATATTATCACCGTGACCTACACCAGCGTTTGAGATTGTTGCACCAAGGGAACCGTAGTGCTGAAGAGTACAATGAAGAAATGGAGACCTTTCTCACCCGATCCGATGTCCTTGAAGACAGAGAGATTTAAGACATATTGGAGATGCAACATTATGTGGAGTTGGAAGAAATGCTTCACAAAGCTTTGCTAATTGAGCAACAACTCAAAACAAGACCTTCCACACAACCCACCTATGGAGCTGGAGCCACAAACACCATGTTTGCTTATAACCGCGATTTTAAGCCAACATATCCGCAGGAAACCAAGCCATCCACGTCCAAGGTTGAGGCCAATCCTTTTGCTACCACTCATGATAAAGGCAAGACCATTGATCGCTCCACCCAAATCCGCGACATCAAATGTTTAAAGCGTCATTGTATGGGTCCCTGATACAAGAACTGTGGGGTGGCTGTCTTTCACTGAGAAGCTCAGGTTGCTGGAAAGAAGAGATGGAAGCGAATGATGGATCGATGGGCCAAACACAAGCTGTGAGAAGGCTTGTCATACTCCAAGAACTTCAACCAAAGGATGGTTGAAGAACACGGTTGCTCTCCAAGGGACTTGGTGGCGG
Source organism: Streptanthus diversifolius (assembly GCA_039880935.1). Lineage (NCBI taxonomy): Eukaryota > Viridiplantae > Streptophyta > Magnoliopsida > Brassicales > Brassicaceae > Streptanthus > Streptanthus diversifolius. The sequence goes on from JAXGFM010000005.1 coordinate 7,879,602, forward strand.
CGCCTACAACTGTAGACAAGAAGTCCTCGGTTTTTGTTTTTGATTCTAAATTTCTTGTTATTTTCATCAATGAATTATCCAAAGACTTATATAATGTCTTGTTAAAATGTAGGCTAAAAAACATGATGTTTAGCCCTTTAATAAATAAAAAAAACATGATGTTTTCTTAATGGCGAATTTAAAGGGGGCTTTGGGCCTTAGTTGTTGGAATGAAGAAGAAATGATGAAGGAAGAAGGTCTTTAACTCTAGCTTACACGTGTGATCTAAGTCATCTAAGGGGAGTGTCTAAGGCTTGTTTGTGTTCTAGTATTATGTTACCATTGTAGCCATTCATGTATAAGACAGTCCTTGTATCCAAAAAAGCCAAGAATAGATTAGTATAAATAGCTATCTCTCTCCACATTTGTAACTTAGAAAAACATTATTCTCATTTTCTCAATACAATCATTCTTTCTCTCTAGTCTCTCTAATCTCTCATTCTCTAAATCTACAAATCTCTTAATCTCATATTCTTTCATGGTATCAGAGACAGGTTACAACAATCTGGGATAAAATTCATCATTGAATCATTGAATCAAGTCGAAATCATCTTCATCCCGAATCCGTTTTTCATTCCGATTTCGTCCATCAATTTGATCCCAAATTCCGGCCAAACCACGACATATTTTGACAATCTGTTTTTTTCTGGATTTTAATCCAGCGAGTCCTGAAGCCACGATAAATGGATTTGCATCATTTGACCACAGAAAGCAAAAGATACGATTTGCATTGGACCTCCGCGAGTGCCTCTGCAGCAAACCTCCGTATTTCTCTGAGCGTTCCGTCGTCAAATCTTCACCAAATCGTGATTTTCCAAATCCTTAAATCAATACCAACGAGTCTAGTAGTTTTGTTAAAGAAAGCATAACCCAATTATCCTAAGTGTGAAGAAATATCTTGAAGTTTTCCATCAATACGTCTAAAATCGCTCTTCACAAGAATATGGTGATAAAACTTTTATCTTTTCTCAGTTTTGTACAAATCTTTGAATCTTGAAAGTTATATAAGTATCTTGTGAGAGTCTCCACGAAGTTTGGTTTCAATCAGAAGGGTTTAACTCTTCAAAATAGATTTTCTTGATTTTTCATCAAACTTTGAAAATCTGAAAAATGGAGGGAAACTTGATTTTTGGATTGGTACATTGGTAAAATTCGATTTTTGTTGCTGGATCATCATTGATTATGAAGCTAAGGACTGTTAGAAGTTGTTCTTGTTGGTTGGAGTTGGTTGAATTCTGTTGCAGGAGTTGCCAAAGTTGTTGACCTTCTGCCACACGCCCACGCCCGAGTGTAGTGCACCCGACCAGCATGTCTCTGTTCAATAAACAAGCCGGATTTCCATCTTCTGATTCATGGAGATTCAAACTAATATCAGAGCTCCTGTCATTCTACATGGAGAAAATTATATCTTATGGTCTAGGACAATGAAAACCACGTTGGGTGGTAAAGGCCTTTGGAATAATATTTCAACCAATGGTCATGATGAAGATGAAGTTGTTGAAGTTAATGAGGCTGTGGCTACTCAAGCTAAATGGTAAAAGAAGATCAATTGGTACTCTCTATACTTCAAAACTCTCTTGCTAGTGATCTCTTAGAAGCTTATTCATTTTGTGAGAATGCTAAGGAACTTTGGGACACTTTGCAAAAGATGTATGGAAACACCACTAACCTCTTAAAAAATTTTGAGGTGAAAAAGTCTTTGAATGAATTGAAGCAGGAGGATGCATAATTCACAAAGAACTATGGCTCATTCAGAGCATTATGAGCTGAGCTAGAGATACTAAGGCCAGCCACAGTTGATCCAATTGTTCTCCTAGAAAGGAAATAACAAGACAAGGTGTTTGGGTTACTATTAACTCTTAACACAACTTACTCAGATCTTATTAAGCATATTCTCAGGTATGATAAGTTTTATAGCTTGGAAAATGTTTGTGCTCAAATCCAAAAGGAACAAGGATCCCGTGGACTATTTGGCAACAAAGCTGAATTGGTGGCTGCATACAAGAGTTTTTTCAAACCAACAACAACAAATAATACAAGGAAGAAGAGACCAATATGTGACCATTGCAAAAGGAGTGACCATACAAAGAAGGAGTGTTGGGTACTCCATCCTGAGCTGAAGCCAAGCTGGTTCCTTGAGAAACAACAGCACACAGCCGGCCACACTCAGCTTCAAGCTGCCGGCCATGGCCAGTACAGGCTCCCGGCCCCTTCTATGGCTTGTACCAGCTCCCATTGTCACTCGGCCCCAACCAGATCCATGTCCTCAGCATCTGAATTTGTGACTAAATCAGATCTAGAAACTCTTCTCAAAGAAATTAAGGATGATAATGTGTTGGGTAAAACTCTTCATGTTTATTTTCAAACTTTTTTTGCTCCTAATGCATCTAAATCATTGGTTGTTGATTCTGGTGCTTCTCATCATATGCTTAGTGATATAGGATTGCTAGAGAACTTAGAACCTGCCTTATATAATGTTGTCATTGCTAATGGAATCAAAGTACCAATCAAATGCATAGGAAAACTTAAGTTGTTTGATAGAGAATCTAAAGATTCTTACATGTCATCTTTTACATCAAATTTGCTTTCAGTTAAAAGAGCCACTACTGATTTGAATTGTCAAGCTATCTTTGGTCCTAATGATTTCTACTTTCAGGATATTGAGACTAGTATGAGATTTGGCCAAGGGACTACAAGAAATGACTTGTATGAGCTTGAAGATATGGCCAATGCAAGAGGGGTGGAACCGGTTGCTAGTACTAGCTCTTATAGTGATGATTCTGATCTTTGGCATGCTAGATTAGGACATCCTCATTATAGAACACTAGAACTAATTTTTCCTAGTTTAAAAATGCCAAAAGATATGTGTAATTCTTGTATACTTGGGAAACATTGCAAAACATTTTTTGAGAAATTTTTGCATACCTATGATAATTGTTTTGAGTTGGTGCATTCTGATGTTTTGACATCTTTATTCCCATCTAGAGAAAACTACAAGTATTTTGTGACATTTATTGATGAAAAGTCCAAATATACTTGGGTCAGTTTGTTTAGTTATAACTATAGATTATTTAATGCATTTCTAAATTTTCAAGCATATTTTACTAACTAATACAATGCAACTATCAAATGCTTTTGAACAGATAATGGAGGGAAATACACTAGCACCAGGGTTCAACAACACTTGGCCAAGCATGACATTAAACATTAAACCAGCTGTCCTTACACTCCACAACAAAATGGAGTGGCTGAAAGGAAAAATAGGCATTTGATGGAAGTTGTGAGAACAATGATGTTCCACATGAAAGTTCCCAAAAGATTTTTGGGGGATGCTCTTGTAGCTGCATGCTACTTGATTAATAGGACTCCTACAAAATTCCTAGATGATTTGTCTCCATTTGACGTACTAAATAAAATTAGACCTAACATTGACCACTTAAGAATTTTTGGTTGTGTTTGTTTTGTATTAGTTCCAAGGGAGCAAAGGAACAAGCTGGAACCAAAGAGTACCAAAGCTATGTTTATTGGGTATTCTCCTACCCAGAAAAGATACAAATGCTATGATATGATCCAGAGACTAGAAGTGTCTTAGTATACAGAGATGTCAAATTCCAAGAATCAAAAGGTTTCTATGAAGAAGGAACTTGGGATCAAATTCAAAGACATCTCCACAACAAGTTATGACTAAGCTGAGAACTTGAGGAGACTCTTGGAGAGCATTGGCATAGTCTCTCCACATCCTCAGCCCGCGGCCACCACACCTCACCCTCAGCCTCCTGCACCAGCTGCGTCTAGTCCGACACAGCCACAGCACCCGCACGGCCAGCCGGGCCGAGGCCATCCACTCCAGCTGGTCCGGTTTCTTCTGGTCTTCCCTCCAGCTCTCCTGGCCTTCCTCCTCTTGAAATGGGGGGGGGGGGTAGAAGCATCTACTCATGTCCAACAAGACTAAGAAGGAGATGAATCAATTCTAGTCTCAGCTTCCACGAGATCAGAGAGGTGCCCACTCTCATTGAAGCTTTAGGTGAAGAGGAGGAGCCTATCCAAGAAGCTCCACCAACAATGTTAAGAAGGAGCATAAGATAAAGGAATCCACCAGTTTTATACAATCAGAATGTTGTGATTCATCATGATCAGGAAGTTTGTAACATTGCTTACTTACCTACTAACAATGTTGCATTCACTTTGAGTCTTGATAAAGAACAGATTCCAAAGACATATGAGGAAGCTATGACTAAGAATGAATCGAGTGAAGCTATCCTAGATGAGAAGCAAGCCATGCAAAGGAGTGGTACCTATGCTCCAGCCACTTTACCTAAAGAAAAAAGGGTTGTAAGTTCTAAGTGGATTTTTTCCATTAAATACAAAAGCAATGGTGAAATTGGTGGCTAGAGGATTTACGCAGACTTATGGTGAAGATTATAGGGATACCTTTGCACCTGTAGCTAAGCTTCACTCTGTTAATGTTGTTCTTTTACTTGCTACTAGCCTTGATTGGGAATTATTGCAAATGGATGTTAAGAATGCATTTTTACAAGGTGAATTAGAAGAAGACGTATACATGTCACCTCCACCAGGTCTAGAGGAAGAGGTAGGGGCCGGCAACATACTCAGGATGAATGTAATCTTGATGGATAGAGGCTTCAAAAGATCTGAAGTTGAATACACCCTTTTTACACTAAAGAGTAAGGAAGGTATTGTGGTAATTCTAATTTATGTAGATGATATAATCATATCTGGTAGTGATAGTGTTGGTATTACATCTACAAAAAAATATTTGAAGAGTGTCTTTGATATTAAGAACTTAGGAGAACTTAAATACTTCTTAGGAATTGAAGTGTGTAGGTTCAAGGAAGGTCTTTTCTTATCTCAAAGAAAATATGTTGTAGATTTACTAACCTCTACATGTATGATGGAAGCTAAACCAGCCAAAACACTCTTAGAAGAAGACTATAAAATCGGAACTAAGGAGGAGCTAGAGGAGGAAATTGATTTTCATGATCCTAAGCTCTACAGGAAATTATTTGGTAAGCTTATTTATCTAACCATCACTAGACCATATTTATGTTTTGCTATGAATCAGGTATCTCAACACATGCAAGGTCCAAAGATGAGACATTGGGAGATGGCAAATCAAAATTTGAGATATCTAAAAGGCACTCATGAACAAGGTATATGAATGAGTTGCAATAGAAACACAAATGTGGTTGGTTATTGTGATGCAGATTGGGCAGGAGATAGGGAGGCTAGAAGAAGTACCACATGCTATTGTACTTTTATAAGAGGGAACCTTGTGACTTGGAAAACCAAGAAGCAAAAGGTGGTGTAATGCTCTAGTGCAGAATCAGAATATAGAGCCATGAGGAAGCTTACAACTGAATGCATTTGGCTGAAGCAACTTCTTGAGGACTTGGCCGTGAGCTTTGATGATTCTGTCACCATTCATTGTGACAATCAGGCTGCTATACACATTGCCTCCAACTCTGTGTTCATTGAAAGGACCAAGCATGTAGAGGTAGATTGCCACAAAGGTAGATCCTCATCTTGCCTTGTTATACAAGGGGTGAGGATCAACTAGCTGATGTGTTCACCAAGGCAACAACTTTTAAGAATGGCTCCTCCATCTATCCAAGGCTTGGCCTTATGACCGTTCCATAACAATGATCCCAACATGGAGTGTTATACTCTTTTTCCCTAAAAACGGTTGTGTCTCAATTGGGTTTTCCTTCTTTAGGTATTTAATGAGGTAATGTTCATGGTTGCAAGCTTAGGCATTCTCCATGTCTTAAGCTTGAGGGGGAATGAAGAAGAAATGATGAAGGAATAAGGCCTCTAACTCTAGCTTAAGGCCGTGTGTTCTAAGTCATCTAAGAGGAGTGTCTAAGGCTTTTTTGTGTTCTAGTATTATGTTACCCTTGTAGCCATTCATGTATAAGGCAATCCTTGTATCCAAACAAGTTTAGACTAGATTAGTATAAATAGCTATCTCTCTCCTCATTTGTAACTTAGAAAAACATTATTCTCATTTTCTCAATACAATCATTTTTTCTCTCTAATCTTTCTAATCTCTCATTCTCTAAATCTACAAATCTCTTAATCTCATATTATTTCATAAGTAGCCAACATGACTCATAAGCCTAAATAACATACTTAGTCTCAAATATAATTAAAGATAGAAAAGTCCAGTAAAACACTTAGGCAAAAATCGATGATGACTTGTGAAAGAAGTGGAAATATGAACAAGTCTTCACCGTCTTGAGCACTAAGAGTATTGCCTCATTCAAATCTTCTTCGGAAAACCCAGTGGGACAAAACCAAAGATAGGAAAAAGCATACAATTTCCTAGCACGACTTTTGGTGTCTCTACCGGATGGTAATGGTAAAGACACCGGAGGAAGAAGAATCTTCTAGAAGGAACCTCCATTTTTCCTTGTCCGGCTTGAAAAGTTCGGTTGGTCCTGGCACGGTCTGGTCGGCTGGTCCTGGCATGGTCGGATCTGGCATGGTCGGTCTGGGGCTAGGCCTGGTCGGTCCGAGTCCCTCTCCGGTTCCACTCTCCAATAGAATGCTGAGCTTGTCTCCTAAAGCCTTCCTCTTGGACCATGTGAGAGGTCCTGGTGGGATGACCGGTGCGGTAGCTGGGACGATGTCCTCATCATTCCCTCCCTCTTGAAGTGTTTTGGTTTTCAAAGAGAACTCCTCACTTGCATCAAACAACTCTAAGTCAGAAACATTAAACGTACTAGACACGTTATACTCACCTGGAAGTTTGAGCTGGTAGGTATTGTCGTTGATTCGCCGTAGGACCCGGAATGGACCATCTCCCCAGGGTGCAAGCTTGCTTTTTCGTCGCTGGGGAAATCTCTCTGGTCGCAGATGTAGCCAAACCCAATCTCCCTCCTTGAACACTATGTGCCGACGGCCCTTGTTGGCATTCTTGGTGTTCTGGATGTTCCGTTGCTCCAGATTCGCCTTGGTCTCTTCATATAGACGCTTGATGTATTCTGCTTTTGCTTCTCCCTCTAAACTGATGGCGTTTCCTAGAGGAATGTGTGTGAACTCAATCGGCGTGTTAGGGTTGAAGCCATAAATGACTTCAAATGGAGAAAGCTTCGTTCCAGTGTGTAGCACTGTTGTAAGCAAACTCAACATACGGAAGGCACTCCAACCAGTTCTTCAGATTCTTTCTAATCATCTCTCTCAGGGTCTGTGATAAGGTCTTGTTGGCAACCTGTGTCTGTCTGTCTGTCTGTGGATGATACGCAGTAGAAAATAAGAGGTTGGTCCCTAGCTTGCGCCATAATGCTCGCCAAAAGTGGCTAAGGAACTTGGTGTCTCTGTCTGATATAATCGTCCGAAGGATGCCTTCACTCGTACTATCTCCTTGAAGAATAAGTCGGCAGTCTGGCTCGCTTCATTGGTCTTGTTGCAAGCGATGAAATCCGCAATCTTGGAAAATTGGTCAACCACTACGAAGATGGAGTCCTTGTGGTTGATTTTTGGCAGTCCTAGTATAAATTCCATGGAGATGTCTGTCCAGGGTGCAGAAGGAACGGGTAATGGTATGTAAGGACCTTGCGGATGCAACTTGGATTTAGCCCGTTTGCAGATAAGGCACTTAGCACAATGTGCCTCTACATCTCGTCTCTGGTGGGGCAAGTAGAAATGCTCCTTAAGCATACTCAATGTCTTGTCGATTCTGAAATGACCAATTAAACCTCCTCCGTGGGCCTCTCTCAAAAGTAGCTCTCAAATCGATCCTCTCAGAATGTAGAGATGCTTGTCCTTAAAAAGTAATCCGTCAAACAAAAAGAAGTTGTTGTAGGTGCCCTTGTCGTGTTCCTGGTATGCCTTAGTGAAGTCGGCGTCTTCAGCATACAGCTCTTTGACCATTTTGAATCCCATAACCTTTGATTCCATCACGGAGATGAGATTGTATCTTCGGAATAAGGTGTCAGCCACAACGTTGTCCATTCTTTTTTTGTATTTGATGACGTGGGGAAAGGTCTCAATATACTCTAGCCAACAAGCATACCTCTTCTTAAGTGTAGATTGTCCTCTAAAGTGCTGGAGTGTCTGATGGTCGGTGTGAATCACACACTCCCTGGAAAGTAGATAGTGCTGCCAAGTCTCTAAGGCGCGGACCAATGCATAGAGCTCCTTGTCGTAGTCGGATAGTTAAGAGCGGCTCCACTTATCTTCTCGCTGTAGTAGGCAACAGGTCTTCCGCCTTGGGTCAGGACTGCTCCTATGCCGATTCTTGAAGCATCACATTCAACCTCGAAGGTCTGGCTAAAGTCAGGCAGGACTAAAACTGGGGCGTTGGTGAGGCGTTCCTTTAACAGCTTAAAGGACTTGTCCTGATCGGGACCCCAACTAAATTCTTGGTTCTTCTTTATCGTAGAGGTTAACGGACCGGAGATCGTGCTGAAGTCTCAGAAAAACCGTCGGTAGAAACTGGTGAGTCCGTGGAAGCTACGGACCTGGCTGGCGGTCGTCGGTGTGGGCCACTCCTCTATGGCCTTGATATTCTTGTCGTCCAGTTGGAGTCCTTGTGAACTCACGAAGAATCCAAAGAAGAGTGGTAATAATGGTCTCTAAATGCTCCAAATGGTCTGAGTAGGTCGTACTATACACTGGAATCTCATCGAAGTAGACTACTACGAACTTGCCAATGAATGGTCGAAGGACTTGGTTCATAAGACGCATGAATGTGCTTGGGGTGTTGGATAGGCGGAACGCCATTACTAGCCTTTCATAAAGAGTCTGCTTGGTCTTGAACGCAGTCTTCCATTCGTCGTCCTTCTCGCATCCTGACTTGATGTTATCCGCTTTTAAGGTCAATATTAGAGAAGACCGCGGCTCCGTTTAATTCGTTTAGCATGTCGTCCAAGCGCGGAATGGGGTGTTAGTACTTGATTGTGATGTTGTTGATGGCGAGACATTCGATGCACATCCTTTAGCTCCCGTCCTTCTTCGGCACAAGTAGGACCGAGACGACACATGGACTAAGGCTCTCTCTGACATAACCTTGAGCCATGAGATTCTGGACTTGCCGTTCTAGTTCTTTAGCCTCCTCGGGGTTGAATCTGTATGCAGGTCGGTTAGGTAGTTGAGCTCCGGGAATGAAGTCGATGTGGTGCTCAATGCCTCGGATGGGTGGGAGGCTGGCTGGGATCTCGTCTGGGAACATGTCGGCATATCTCTCTAACAAGGCTCAAACCTCAGCAGGTAAGGTGGTCTTGGTGCTAGACATTTGCAGGCTCTCTCTATAGAGCATCAAGACGAATTGGGTGTCCTTGGTACGGGTGGCTTTCCTCATGTCTGCCACATTGATTAGAATTTTTTTTTTTGCGGGGTATGTTGGTCTTTCGCCATCTTGGACTATATTTCTTGAACGGCGTGTGGAGAAATTGGTGCCAAGTTGTATCTACGCTTGTCGTGGACAAATGAGTAGAATTTGGTCCGTTCGTTATGCGTAGTCTCTCGGTCGAAGTCACGGTCGTTCTAGGAGGAGATGTCCAACTGACATCGGGACGGTATCACAGGTGACCTGGTCCTGGTATCTGCCAATGCTGAATGTGACTTTAACTTGATCCAAAATGTATAGCTACATCTTGTTGTTCAGCCATCGTAATTTATAAGGCTTAGGATGCTTGGTCACAAGCAATCTTATCTTTTCCACCATGTATTTGCGACGTTGGTGCAGCACCTTCCATCTATAATCAAATAGCACACATTTCCAAGGATTGTACATTTGGAGTGGAAAATGTTTTCTCGCTGCTCTACCTCTTCTGGCTCAAATCTCGAGCTGAGAACTCGTCTAATCATGAGCATCTCTCCGGAGTTGGCATACTATATTTCTTCGTCGGACTGCTGATGGGTCGTAGGAATGGCTCCTCGTGCTTGTCCTCGGACTCGTTGTCTCCTAAGGCATTCAGTACCATTGTCCATTGAGTTGGACATTCTTGGGATATATGTCCCCTTCCTTTGCATTTGAAGTGTACGATCTCTCTGCTCCACTGGTGTTGGATCGGAGTGATCGTGGAAGTGGTTGGCTTTGGAGTTGTTGGGGCGGCCCTGGGTGCCGAGCTGCTGACTACGGCTTTGTCCTTGAGGCGCAGGTCAATGGGCTGGGTCGTCCGTTCAAACGGCTTGGAGCCGGTGCTCCAGGTGCTCTTAGGTCAAGAAGGTGCAGTTAATTTCTGTTTATTGCACTTTTTTATATGGACCGCTAAGTGGAATAGTTCGTGCAATCCGTTGATGTGGGCCATTAGACACTTTTCGGACTCGTCTATGTCAAGTCGGTTGCGGAGGTGCTCGAATTCATCAAAATATCCTGACACCGTCTTACTCCCTTGGGTCAGGCGTCTGAAACGTCTCTGAAGTTTATGGTGGAAATGAGGTGTGACGTAGCGTCTCCTCATGATCTGGGTGAGCTCGACCCAAGAGGTCAAAGTACCCATCCGAACTCTCCTGCGAGCTCCGTGAACTGAGCCGTTTCTAAGGCGACTCTAAGGGGATCGTTGTAGTTATAGTACTTGAAGAGTAACTCCATCCTCCTCTCCCATTCTAAGTACTCCTCGGGATCAACCTTTCTTGAAAAGGAAGGCGGGTTCATCTTTACTTTGGGATGGTGCATGGGCTTTCGAGGTAGTGGCATGGGCTCGTCGTAGTACTGATGTCGACCCATTCCCTGGTGGGCCGCCTCTGGTATGGCAGATTGGTACGGTGGTGCTGGGGGTGGCGCGGGGGCTGGTGCAGGTGCGGGCTGCTCTAATCACTCGAAGCGCGTTGCTATGGTCGACATCTGTCCTAAAATATTATTGCCTAAATACAAAAAATGGAACTATCCTAGACTAAAAAAGAAAACTAATTAATTGTCTAATTCCTAAAGGAAACTATACTAAACTAAAAGAAAACTAAATAATTGCCTAAATCCTAAAAGGAAACTATCCTAAACAAAAAAAGAATTCTATTTAATGCCTAAAGAAAAATTGGCAACTAATTAATTTTATGCCTAAATGCTGTGGGAAACGAGATACCAGACGGAGCTATACATTTCAGATCAAGTTAAAGTCGCATTTAGCATCAGCAGATACCAGGATCAGGTCACCTGCGATGTCGTCCCGATGTCAGCTGGAAATCTCCTCCTAGTATGACCGTGGCAATTTGACCGAGAAGCATAACAGATGGACCAACTTCTACTCATTTGTCTACGACAAGCGTAGATACAACTTGACAACAATTTCTCCACACGCCGTTCAAGAAATGCAGTCCAAGATGGTGAAAAACCAACATGCCCGCAAAGAAAATTTTCTAATCAATGTGGCAGACATGAGGAAAGCCACCCGTACCAAGGGCACCCAACTCGTCCTGATGCTCTACAGAGAGAGCCTACACACGTCTAGCACCGAGACAACCTTACCTGCCGAGGTCCGAGCCCTGTTATAGAGATATGTCAACGTGTTCCCAGACGAGATCCCAGCAGGCCTCACATCCATCCGAGGCATTGAGCACCACATCGACTTCATTCCCGGAGCTCAACTACCTAACCAACCCGCATACATAGTCAACACCGAGGAGCCTAAAGAATTAGAACGGCAAGTCTAGGATCTCATGTGATGTGATCCTCCCAAAGAGTCGTCATTCTAAGTTGGTAGAGATAATCCTTGACTTCTAAATAGTGGTTAAATTCAAGAAACAAGGCGGTGTAAACGAATTGGTTGTGCAAAAGAGATGTGGAAAACTCTTGGTACCATGGATGGAATGGTCGCACAAGGGATGCGGAAGGCCCTTGATATTCCAACCTTAATGCCCTAGGATATGACATACCTAGAAGACAAATAGGGTTGATCCCTTGGATATGACGCACCAAGACGAATATCTTGGATTCTTTAGATATGACACACTAAAGAATCCAAACATTTCTGTTAAATATGATACACTAACAGGTGATCAAATATTTAGAAGTCGAAACTCTCATTAAAAAAAATTCAATGAAGATTACAAATGAGCTAGCCAAGTATTTATAATGGTGAAAAGAGACAAAGCTTGCATGCTTGTAACAACTTCCAAAAACATGCAAGTGCATGCAAAAGCCTAATTAAGAGGAAGCAAGACTGCATGCTCGGACAAAACCCAAGAACATACAAAAACATGCAAAAGACTAACATTAAATGCATTAAATATTCAACTAAATTCTTGTCTATTTCTTTGATGGCATAGGCAGATGGGCTTGGGCCTTGGTTCCCATTTTCTGGGCTTCTATCAAGGACCAGAATTATAGAACAAATTGGTTTATAGCTTAATTCATCCTGATATAGCCGAAATTCTTCTTTAAATGTGCACATGTCAGAATCGCGTAATGTGAAAATCACCAGATTTATAAATTGAATAACTCCTTCATCTGAAATCGGTTTGATTTTATTCTTCTTCGAGGAGTTAGATAATTGAACTGAGCTAAATTTTCAAGTGATTTCATGCATTATATCGTCGTGATTTAACAGATACACTTCAAAAACTGAACAAATATCATGATGGTTTCCATGATCGCAGGCAAAATGGGTCGGGCCTTGGAATACAACAAATGGGCTGAAAGAAAAAGTAGACCAATGGTCTCATTAAAAACCTAAGTTGGTAACCCAGTGGGAAAAACCCAAGTCAGGGATAAAAAGCACCATTGGAACACTTACTCATTCATTGTGTTCCAAATGCTTGAAGAAGAATAGATGCAGCCGTCCTTGGTTCATGCTGGAACGAAGTATGGATGGTCTTGAGAGAACTTCCTAGGGCGTCCTCAAGTCTTCTGGTTTGGGCCCGAGTCATGGGACCAACTGTTTTTATCCAAACGCCCTTGTCCTGGTCGTCCGGGTCATCCATGTTTAGCTTAGGATCGTCTGTGGAGCTGTGCATTTGTTTGTTCATCTGGCCAAGCGTCCGGACATTTATCTGGTCATCCTTCAGGTTGTCCAGATACTTTTTTAGTCACGGTGAGGATAACATCATCCCCTCCCTCTTGAAAAGGATTTGTCCTCAAATCCAAATCATCTGCATGGACAAAAAACAAGTTAATAGTTGCAAAATCATGTAGAAAAAAGGACTTACCTCGGAATTGGTTCAGGCTTGGTCCATGCTTATGTATAGCGTCTGGTGGTTCATGTTTGACCAGAATAAAGAGGTTAACGTCCAAGTGCTTAGCCTGGTCTAAATCTTGTGGCTTGAAATGTTTGTCTTCATCTCGCCTTTTGGTTCTTATTTTGCGCTTCCAAACTACTCTAAAACCTGCCATTAGCTCTTTTGATAAAGACAAATGGGTTATATCTATATGATCAAGGATAAAGAGAGTAAAGGGATTAAAAGTTTCATAATATTTCTTGATAAACTCACACAATTTACCAAACCGAAACAAGTCAAGACTCAAAGCAAAACTGGAATCACTATTTTCATCAAACAAAAAAACAAACAAACCAACCAGGCCTAGCCCCAGACCGACCTTGCCAGATCCGACCGTGCCAGGACCAGCCGACCAGATCGTGCAAGGACCAACCGAACAATTCAAGCCGGACAAGGAACAATCGAGGTTCCTTCTCGAAGATTCTTTTCCTCCGGTCTCTTTACCATTATCATCTGGTAGAGACACCAAAATTCATGCTAGGAAATTGTACTATTTTTCCTATCTTCGGTTTTTTTTCACTGGGTTTTTCGAAGAAGGTTTTAATAATGCAATACTCGTAGTGCGCAAGACGGTGAATACTTGTTCACAATTCCACTTCATTCACAAGTCATCATCGATTTTTACTTAAGTGTTTTACTGGGCTTTTCTATCTTTAATTATAGTTTAGACTAAGTATGTTATTTGAGCTCATGAGTCATGTTGGCTACTTAGGCCAAAAGCCCCCTTTAAATTCGCCATCAACCAAACATCATGTTGTTTTTATTTCTTAAAGGGCTAAACATCATGTTGTTTAGCCTAAGTTGTAACAAGACATTATATAAACTTTTGGACAATTCATTAATGAAAATAACAAGCAATTTAGAATCAAAAACAAAACATAAGACTACTTGTCTAAAGTTCTAGGCGCCGCCACCAAGTCCTTTGGAGAGAAGTTGTGTTCTTCAACAATCCTTTGGTTGAAGTTCTTGGAGTATCACAAGCCCTCTCACAGTGTGTGTGGTCCCATCGATCCACACTTCTTTTCCATCTCTTCTATCGAGCAATCTGAGCTTTTCGGTGAAAGACAGCCCACCCCACGGTTCTTGCATCATCTGATACTAGATGATGCAAGAACCGTTGGGAAGTTTCCTAAAACTAGATGCTATGAACCTAGACACTAAGATTGTTTTAAAAACCTAGCCGCCTAATGCAAACCTATGGAACTAGATTTTCAGGTTGGTTCGGGGGCTAGAGAAGGTGCTATGGCGCGGCACGGGCTACGTGGGTGGGCTGGACTCGCTAAGCGTGGGACACGGGGGACTACTAGCTAAATGCGGGACACCGGGGGGGTAACTAGCTAAGCATGGGACCTAGCTCGGTGGGAACCTAGCTACGCGGCTTGAGACCTAAGCTACACGGGACGAGGACAGGACTAGGGGCGCGGGTTACTCACGGACTAGGGGTGCTAAGCATGGGACCGAGGCTATAACTCTAGCGAATACACGAGAGACAGGACCTAACCTAGACCTTAACTCAAACAAAGAGCTTGGAGCTAAGGAACCAATGGACTAAGGCGCGGCACGGTCCTAGACTTAGCAAGCAACACTCGCGTGTAGTCCAAGTACTTGGGCACACAATTTCTCAAGATGAAACTAGTTCACTAAGTGAGTTTTCTGAGTCCCTAATTTGTTTTAAACAACCTAAATACCTATTTTTTGTCTTAAAAAAATATTAAACAACAAACAACAATAAAATTTCTTCTCTTTTTTATATATAAAATGAAACAAAATTTATGGACTGATAGAACCTGATTATTTTTTTTTTTGTGGTAGGAGACTTGTTTCTTTCACCTTTTACCGAGAACCTTAGGGAAAAAGAGAAAGAAACAAAAATCAAAAGCAAAAACATGTGCAACAAAAAAAACAAGAGAAAAATCGCCAAATAACAAGGATAGAATCAACCTGATGAGCAGAAGCTTTTAGGCTCTGATACCAGATGATGCAAGAACCGTGGGGTGGGCTTTCTTTCACTGAGAAGCTCAGGTTGCTGGACAGAAGAGATGGAAGAGAAGGGTGGATCGATGGGACCACACAAGCTGTGAGAGGGCTTGTGATACTCCAAGAACTTCAACCAAAAAATGGTTGAAGAACACGGCTGCTCTCCAAGGGAATTGGTGGTGGCGCCTAGAACTTTAGACAAGAAGTCTTAGGTTTTTTATTATTCTAAATTGCTTGTTATTTTCATTAATTAATTGTCTAACAGCTTATATAATGTCTTGTTACAACTTAGGCTAAACAACATGATGTTTAACCTTTTAAGAAATAAAAACAACATGATGTTTGCTTAATGGCAAATTTAAAGAGGATTTTGGGCCTAAGTAGACAACATGACTCATGAGCCCAAATAACAAACTTAGTTTAAAATATAATTAAAGATATAAAAACCCAGTAAAAAACTTAGGCAAAAATTGATGATGACCTGTGAATGAAGTGGAATTGTGAACAAGTCTTCACCGTCTTGCGCACTAAGAGTATTGCCTCATTAAAACCTTCTTCGAAAAACCCAGTGGGACAAAACCGAAGATAGGTAAAAGAGTACAATTTCCTAGCACGACTTTTGATATTTCTATCGGATGGTAATGATAAAGACACCAGAGGAAGAAGAATCTTCGAGAAGGAACCTCCATTGTTCCTTGTCCGGCTTGAATGTTTAGGTTGGTCCTGGCACGGTCTGGTCGGCTGGTCCTAGCATGGTCAGATCTGGCACGGTCGGTCAGGGGCTAAGTGAAATGCCCAAACCCGGAAAAACTACCCCAGGTCATTGGTTTCCTATCCGCGGGCGACCCAACCGGCCGTACTTAAAATAAAAATTCTTAATCTAGATTTTACTTAAGTTTTTCCAAAAGCATTATTAAAATTCGATTCAGCGGAGCAGTGCATAAACGTACAATAGATTACTTAAATTAAAACCGAGGTTCTAATACAACGATAAGTATGCTAATACATCGTTTAAGTTACTAGATCCAATCAGACTACCCAAGCCACCATCCCTTCCTTCCAGCCTTTGTCTCGCGTCCTAGCCACTGCGGTTACCTTCCCGAGCAATATTTATTCCTGCATCGAATAAGGAGGCATAATTGCTTAGTGAGGCGGTCATCCCATCTCACACAGCTATGGTCAAGTAATCGAAAACAAGTAATACAATCAACAATTCAGTCATGCAATCGGGCCGATATACTTTCTTAGAACGTGATTCACCAACCACTGTTGGATCTCTCACCAGGATGAGTCACACACGACTCTCATATTCATGATTAACACATTTATCAGGACAAAGACAAGTATATTAGATCATACAATCAAGCATTTATTGAATCCAGTCAAGCCAACGACCGTAGACCATAGCCACAGTCACGCACTCACCTTAGGATTTCGATGAACTGATAAAAATTCCACGTTCTAACACCTCTTGTCAGAGATCGTCCAAGCCGCACTGACGCGCGTCACGCAGACCTAACGATCACTCGGAACACATCGACCAAACACTAAGTCTCTCGATGTTTATCGCCCAAATGGGTAAAACCTCTGAGTTTATTGATGCTTACCATGATATTCCTTATGCAAAGGAACCACTATCGATGTTTACTCAGGTTGCTGGACGCAACTCGGACGTTTCTACAATAATCGTTCAGTTTCCTCGATTTTTCTTTCTTTTGGAGTTCTTATTTTTGTTTGATCACGCAGGGGGATTAAGAGGAGGATTGTCTTCTTATTTATAAGAGGATGGCGGTTAGGATATCCTTTATCCACGGCCAGATCCTTTTTTATCCTTTTGAAATATCCCTTATCTGTCTGTTAAGATATCGCGATAATTTTGAAAAGTTGTTAGGATTTCGCAATAATTTCGGAAAGTGATGCTATCTCGGTGGAGATCACACCCCATGATCGACACAACAAAGAAGTACAGATGGAACGGGATAAGCCTTGGCTTGGATGTCTTATGCGCTGGTGCATATCTCGATGAAAGTGGCTAGGTACGAACCACTTCCTCATGATCATTTTCATCTCGTACCAAGTCTCCACTGGAAACTACCCATTTCTTCTTCGGGACGTAACAAGTTGATCCCACCAACTTAAGGCATAGTCGTAGAATTCAGTGGCGGCCACTTTAACCTTGTTAGCCTCTGTGTAGTGATGATAATCGAAAACCAGCTCAATCTTTTGCTCCCACTCCAAATAAGATGTTGGATCGTTCTTTCCATGGAAAGAAGGGATCTTAAGCTTAAGGTCATTGAAATGATCGTGTGGAGGTGGTGGAGGCCTTGGCTCATACTCACGTCTTTGTCTCCGGTGATTGCTACAGACGGATCCACCATTTTGGTAGAATTGTTCAGCTGCTTCATCGCGATAATATTTATGTCTTTCACGGCTTTCTCTAGCAGACGATATGGGCCATATGTCTTGAGTACGTCCGGGTCGTTCCTGCTTTGGTGGTGGTTCGGGCTGTTCAGGCCATTCTCCACGCGGGGCTGTTCATCTTTGAGCATGGACGTTCTGTAATCTGGCTTCAAAAGCTTGGAGTTTGATATCCAGAATCTGATTAAAGCAGGCGGTAAGAGCGTCCAGTATGTGGTCTTCTTGTGGAAGGGTTCGATGTGGTCGACGTGCATCTTCTTCTTCGGACTCCACCATGGTTTTCTAAAAAATGTTAAAGTACCAATTGGCCAGTTAAAAGTTCTTTGGAAACAAACAAGGATTAAAAG
Source organism: Streptanthus diversifolius (assembly GCA_039880935.1). NCBI lineage: Eukaryota > Viridiplantae > Streptophyta > Magnoliopsida > Brassicales > Brassicaceae > Streptanthus > Streptanthus diversifolius. Next base: position 7,897,559 of record JAXGFM010000005.1, read on the forward strand.
AACAGATTAACAAAAAGTGCATGAACAGATTATAACGACTTAGAAAAAGAAAATAAACAAGAAAAAGATAGAAGTTACTTAGCTTGTTGTGAAGCTCTGATACCACTTAATGCGATTTCGGTGGAGATCACAACCCACGATCGACACAACAAAGAAGTACGGATGGAACGGCATAAGCCTTGCGCCCAAAATTGGGATTGTACCAAGGGATGTGAATGAGAAGAAACCGACAGAAGTTGCGGAAAACTTATGTAAGCCGGGACTGAGGAACTTCCGGATATGACGCACTAAAATTCCCCAAGGGTTTCTCAGATGGGCTCTAAGATATTACACACCTAGGGAGGATCTAAGAGGACAAAAGTAAACAAACGTTTTAGAGAGAAAACACTCTTAGATTAAAACTTTGATGAAAGGTACAAATGACAAAGGGAGAATATATATAAGTGGGGAGGAGACAAGCTTGCATGCTTGGAAAAACTTCTAAGAACATGAAAGCTCATGCAAGATCTAAGAAATAAATCCTAACTCTCCAACAACCAACTACTAACAACACACATTAAATGAAAAGACAAAAAAAGAAAATGGGCTGAGCCGAAATAAACAAATAGGTAAGAGAAAAGTGAATATTTGTGCCTCATTAAAAACTTACTTTGTAAAACCCAATGGGACAAAAACCAAGTAGAGAAAAAGAGCTCCGAAAAATTTACTTACACAAGTGTTAAACTTCATTGGCCCAGATGAGAAAAGTGAAAGATGATCTTGGACTTGGCGTGATCAACGTGCTGATGGCCTTGAGCGATTCCCCCATAGACTCCTTGAGTTTCTTGATGCAGCCTCTGGTCATTGATCCGGTTGGTATTATCCAAGTGGTTTCAGGCGCCTTCAGTCCTTCCTTCGGTTCAAGGGATGGAGCGTCAGTCTGGACGATGCTTAAGACGTCTGGCTGGTCTTGAGTCTCCTTTGGCTGGGTGTTGGAGTTGTCCATAGGGAGAACCTCCTCCAGGCTGGGCGTTTGTTTTTGTGGCAACGGGTCATCTGTGGTGTTCTTAGGCAGGATCATATCAGAAAGTTGTTAGGATTTTGCGGTAACTTTCGGAAAGTTGTTAGGATTTGCGATATCTCCGAGAAATCTGTTTGTTACTGATATCCTAATAACTTGGCCAATCCATTCCTCATCCGCTGGGAATAATCTCTTATCCGCTGGAAATATTTCCTTATCCGCTAGAAATCCCTTATCTGGTTATTAAGATATCACGGTAATTCCGGGAAATCTGTTGCAAAGATATCTTTTCCTTCCCAGATATCTTCGTCCATGCATATTCCCTGAATTTTTCCTTTTCCCCACTCTTCTATGTTTTACCCTTTTAAGGATTTTTGATCGCGGTCATTACAATTCTCCCACACTTGGATAGATTCGTCCTCGAATCTAAGCCTTAGCCTTTTTGGCCTTAGAAGTCTCGGCCACTTGCTTATCTAACCATTTGCGAAACTTTTCCTTCATGATGATTTCAGATTCCCACGTGGTTTCTTCTTCTCCATTACAATCTTAAACAATCTGAATCATTTTGGTTTTCTTCCTGAAGTCTGTCTTAACTCGTCATCCCACGATACGAAATGGCCTTCCTTCCACGGTAAGATTTTCCCATAAATCCGCTGGTGGTTCCACTATCACGTTATGTCTATCATTTATGCACTTCCTTAGCATAGAAATGTGGAACACATTGTGGAATGCACTTAAGACCGGTGGGAATTCCAATCTATAGGCCACTGGTCCGATCCGTTCCAAAATCTTATATGAACTCATATATCTCGGACTTAACTTTGCGGTCTGATCTGTTCTTTCCTTTCCCTTATAGGTGAACGTCTTAAGATAAATAATTTCACAACTTCGAATTCTAACTCCCTTCGACGTTTGTCTGCATAACTCTTTTGTCGGTCCTGAGCTTCTTTAATCTTAATCTGTAAAATCCTGATTTTCTCAATCGTCCTATCGACCAAGTCTGGCCCATAAATACTCTGCTCCCCCACTTTGGTCCAACATAGCGGGGTTCGGCATGGCCGTCTGTATAATGCCTCATATGGTGATATACCAATGCTTGCCTGATAGCTATTGTTATATGCAAACTTGGCCAATGGCAAATGGTGTTCCCACTTACCTCCCCAGTCTAAAACAGCGGCTCTCAACAAATCCTCAAGTGTCTGGATCGTCCGTTTCGATTGTCCATCCGTCTGCGAGTGGTATGCCGTGCTCAGGTGGGCCTTAGTCCCAAGCCGCTTATGCAATGACTTCCAAACTGCTGACGCAAACTTAGAGTCCCGATCTGATATTATACTCGCAGGGACTCAATATAATCAAATGATCTCTCTTATGTATAACTCCGCAAGTTTCTTCGAACCATCCTTTCGATTAACTGCGAGGAAATGGGTTGATTTGGTCAAACGTTCCACAATGACCCAAATCACATCTTTCTTATCACACACAGGCAGTCCGGTAACAAAATCCATCGTGATCAAATCCCACTTCAATTCGGGGATGGGTAATCATTGCATTAACCCAGCTGGAACCTGATGTTCGACATTGACCCTTTGACAAGTCTAACAACCGGCTACCCATTTGGCCACATCACGTTTCATTCCAACCCAATGATAGTATCGTTTTAAGTCTTCGTACATTTTAGTCGCTCCTGGGTGAATATAAAATTTGGACTGATGTGCTTCCTTAAGAATTTCCTCACACAAATGCTGATCTTTTGGGACACACACCCGACCATTCACAAATATCGTCCCATTATTCGATGTCTGATACTCAGTGTTATCATTTCTTGCTGCCTCGTTAAGTTTCTCGTCCACATCATGAGCTAGCCGAAATCCGCATGGTCGGCCGCCCCTAAGCCCAACGGTTCCACATCGTTCGTCAATGCGGTAAGGAGCAAGGTGCGTATAATACTGACCAGACCTTCCATGTCCTTTGTAGCATCCATGACCACTTTCTTTCGACTTAGTGCATCTGCAACCGAGTTGGCCTTTCCCGGATGGTACTCAATAGTCAGATTGTAAGATTTGTAAACCGTTTTTAGATGGTACTATATTTATATGGTACTCAATAGTCAGATATACTTCAAACTCTTGTGGTCCGTGAAGATCTGAACTTTTTCTACTGTAAATGTAAGATTTCCAGATCTTTAAAGCAAATAACACGGCCGCCATCTCTAAGTCATGGGTTGGGTAATTTTTTTCGTGCTTCCTTAGTTGTTATCGATGCATAGGCGATGACCTTACCCACTTGCATCAGAACGCATCCTAGCCCCAATCGTGATGCATCTGTGTAGACTACATACGGTTCGTCGGGTTTTGGTAAAGTCAAAACTGGAGCACTCGTGAGCATTTCCTTTAGCTTAGCAAAACTTGTCTCACAGTCCGGCGACCATACAAACCGAACATCCTTGCCGGTTAGCTTGGTCATTGGCTAAGCCATGCTTGTGAAGTCCTTAACAAACCGTTTATAGTAGCTGGCCATGCCCAGAAAGCTCCGCACTTCCGAGACATTCTCGGGCCTTGGCCATTCTGCAACGACCTTGATATTTTCTGGGTCAATGGACACTCCTTGGTCCTAGACTATATGCCCAAGAATGCAATTTCCTTTTGCCAAAGCTTCATTTTCTGAGTTTGGCAAACAACTTCTGTCCCCACAACTTACTCAAAACCGTTCTTAAGTGACCTTGATGCTTCTCTTGGTTTTTCGAGTAAACCAAAATATCATCTATGAAGATGATCACAAATTCATCCAAGAAATCTCGGAAAATAGTGTTTATCAACTTCATGAATGTGGCTGGTGCATTGGTCAATCCGAAAGACATGACTTTGAACTAGTAATGTTCATACCTAATCCGAAAAGTCGTCTTTTGTATGTATGTCTCGACTATCGGAATTTGATGATATCCCAAAGTCAGATCCATCTTGTAAAAATAAGTCGCTCCTTTGAGTTGGTCCAACAACTCGTCAATCCGTGGAAGCGGATACTTGTTCTTTACCGTAAATCGGTTCAACCCACGTTAATCAATGCAAAGCCTAAAACTTCCATCCTTTTTTAATGAACAGAATCGGCGCACCCCACGGTGAACTGCTCGGATTGATGAATCCTTTCTCCATTAGTTCACCTAAATGTGTCTTTAATTCGGCCATTTCAGCTGGTGTCATCCGATAGGGAGCTCTTGTTATCGGGGCGGTTCCAGGTTCCAATGCAATAGTGAATGGATTTGACATTTCCGGTGGTGGTCCTACCAAAGCCTGAAACACATCGCCGAAATCCTTTACTACTGGAATCTCATTAAGCCTTGTATCTGGCCCGACTTCTATCGTTGTGATCGTGGCCAAATACGCCTCGCATCCTTTTTTGATCAATTGTTCTGCTTGAATCGCTGAAATGATCAAGCTTCATGAAGTGGGTCAAATTCCCTAGTATTCTAGCGTCGTGTTTCCTCTCTCAAACCGAATTATCCCTCGGTGACAATCCAAATGGGCCTTATTCTTTCCAAGCCAATTGATGCCCAGTATCACCTCATAAGATTTCACTCCACATATGACTAGGTCAGCTGGCATGTCCACGCCGCATACCATTATCAGACCATCAAGCACCCTTCCAAAAGTTTTCATAGCATGACCGCCTGCCGCTCGGACGAGTCTGAGTTGGTCTCCTGGTTCCTTATGGAATCTGCCTTTCCAAAGGTCATTTTTGGGCTAACAAAACAAGGTGTCGCCCCATAATCAAATGGAACATGGGTCGGTATTCCGCCCATAAGAATGGTCCCTACAACATTCCCTAGAACGCTAAGGACACAAGTAGTCATCTCAATTACTTAGTAAGTGTTAGGAACTTACTAGTGATTGGGCGAGAAGAGCTTCATTCTATTGCATCCTCAGAAATCAAGTAGACCCGCAGTGTTCCACCAGTTGTATCGACTGCCCGCTTAGCTGGCGGTGGTGGTGGCAGTCCTTCATTTTTCCGTTTTCCAGATGACTGCGCCAACTTTGAACACTGAGACTTGAAGTGTCCCGGCTCACGGCAATAATGACATATCCAATCTCTAAAGTTACGTCCCACCTCTTGTGCCCCTGAGTACCTCTCCAGACAGTCCCCAACCTTGTGGTCCAGACTACCACACCGAAAACACGCACCAGAAATGGTCCTGCACTGACCCGAGTGTTCTTTCTCGCAACGTCGACATGCAGCTTGCACCATCATTGTCATGTTGCTCCTGAGAGTCTTGTCTAAATTCCTCCTTTGGCTCGAACCGTGTCTCAGCCTAGCAGGAGGTACCGTGGTCCCTTTCCATTCCATGTTCACTAGCTCCGCTTCTTCCTTCAGACCCACTTCCATAAGGGACGCTATCTCTACCAGCTCGGCCATGGAGTCATATCTCCGAACTTGGCATTGATTGCGGAGATCGACTCGAAGCCCCCATAAAAACTGACTTATCCGCATCTGTTCATCCTCGAATTCGTGCTCCACAAACTTCATGAGAGAATTATACTCAATCTCACACTCACGCACATTCATTGATCCTTGGCGTAATTCGAGAACTGCACGTTGACATTGGTCAAACACTTCCCTGGGAAAGTACTTACTGCGGAATTCCTCACGGAACACAGCCCATGAACAATTACGGCGCCTTTCCTCAACCGTGGTCCACCGGGTGTGCGAGTCCCCTTCCAGATAATGGACCGCAATGTCCTTCTTATACTGATCTGGACATCGTATGGCTGCAAAGTTCCGTTCGAATCTCGATTACTACTCATCTGCCTTGACAGGTTTTGCACCACCCGTAAAATACTTACATATGTGATCAGCCATCGTAAGATACGATGTGATCCTCGGCTCTTGAAATATTTTATCATCCGCCGCCGTGGCTACCCGGTCATTTACCACAGGCGGTGGTATCAACGGTGCGGGTGCAACAGGCACAGGTGCAGCAGGAGCAGGTACAACAGCCGTCAGTCTTTCTAAAATTTGTGCCAACATCCCCAGCATCAGCCCCAATTTTCCATGAGGTGCAGCGGCCCCGTTCCCAGGCACGCTTGCCGCATCACCTCCATGACCATTGTAGGGGTTCGCACCATCCCTAGCTGCGGTGCGTTCCTTAGGCGCACCACCATTCAAAATCTGAGATCGAGTGTTCCTTACCATCTGCAACGTTCATACATTTTATTAACTTAGCTTAGCACTAACTTAGTCTCTCAATACAACTTACCGCGAGACTGGCTGGAAAGAATGGCTTAACCCACTAACCCGTTTATGCTAACACTATCCTAGAATCGACCATGCTCTGATACCAAACTGAAACGCCCTAACCCGGAAAAACTAACCCAGGTCATTGGTTTCCTATCCGCGGTCGATCCAACCGGCTGTACTTAAAGAAATATTCTTAATTCAGATTTTACTTACGTTTTTCCCTTAGCATTTTCAAAATTCGATTCAGCGGAGCAGTGCATAAACGTGCAATAGATTACTTAGTATTAAAACCAAGGTTCTAGTACAACGATAAGTCTGCTAATAAGCTAATGCACCGTTTAAGTTACTAGACCCAATCAGACTATTCAAGACACCACCCCTTCCTTCCAGCCTTTGTCTCGCGTCCTAGCCACTGCGGTTACCTTCCAGCCTTTATCCGTTGGGAACAATAAAATAATCCCTTATATGGTTGTTAAGATATCGTGGTATTTCAGAGAAATTTATTGCAAGGATATCTTTTCCCTCCCAGATTTATTCGTCCACGCATATTCTCTGAATTTTTTCTTTTCCTCGCTCTTGCCAGTTTTACCCTTTTAAGGATTTTTTATCGCCGTCATACACTAGGCCTGGTCGGTCCGAGTCCTTCTCCGGTTCCACTCTCCAATAGCATGCTGAGCTTGTCACCTAAAGCCTTCCTCTTGGACCGTGTGAGAGATTCTTGTGGGATGACCGGTGCGGTAGCTGGGACGATGTCCTCATCAGTCCCTATGCCAACGAGTGTTCTAACAGAAGGGTGATGATCCTCATGAAAAATGGCGATTTGGAGTCTGAAGATGACAAGCCCAAATATGAACTTATGATGAAGGTGAAGAGCGACCTGTCCTTGGTCAATTAATGGTGGCTAAGATGATCTCTGAGTGTGGAGACCAAGACGGATGAATAAGAGCAACATGAGAACTTGTTTCAAACAAGATGCATGGTGCAAGGAAAAATTTTCAGCCTTATTATTGATGGTGGAAGCTTTACTAACGTTGTTAGTGAAGAAATGGTGATGAAGCTTGGTTTGAGCGTAATAAAAGATCCTAAGCCCTATCCACTTCAATGGCTGAACGATTATGGAGAAATGAGAGTGACCAGTCAAGTGGTGGTCCCATTGTCCATGGAGAAATATGAGGACAAATTTTTTTGGGATGTTCTGCCAATGGAAGCCGGTCACATACTTCTTGGGAAGCCATGGCAATCAGACCGCAATGTAACCTATGATGGCTTTACTAATCGTCATTGTTTTATGTCTAAAGGAAGGAATACTACCTTCATTCTTATGACGCCTCATGAAGTTTATCAAGATCAATTGCATTTGAAACAACAAAAGCAACAAACAGATAAAGTCAATGTTCCAAAGGGTAAAACAAACTTATTTATTAAGGCTGGTGAGGTCAAGAAAACTCATTATTCTGCTCAGCATATACTTTTGTTTGTCTATAAGGAAGCATGTCTCCACCTTACTAACCTGGAACCAGTGTTACCAAGTGAAATGACTTCTCTACTGCAGAAGTACAAGGACGTATTTCCCAAAGTTAATTCTGATGGCTTACCACCTATAAGGAGAATAGAGCATCAAATCAATTTTGTTCTGGGATCATCTCTACCTAACCGTCCAGCTTATCGTACTAATCCGGTGGAAACTAAGGAACTGCAAAGGAAAGTGGACGAACTTATGAAGAAGGACCATATCCGCGAATAAGCCCATGCGTTCCTGTCCTTCTCGTGCCCAAACAAGATGGTTCATGGCGCATGTGTGCTGATTGTAGAGCAATCAACAATATTATAGTAAAGTATCACCATCTCATTCTTAGGTTTGACAATATGCTTGATGAGTTGCATGGTTCTATTATGTTCTTCAAAATAGACCTTAATAGTGATATCACCAAATCCGAGTGAAGGAGGGTAATGAGTGGAAAACCACATTTAAAATCAAGCATGGTCTTTATGAATGGTTTTCTATGCCTTTTGGGTTGACAAATGCACCTAGTACATTCATGCGTTTGATTCATAGGTTATTTTATTGTAGTGTACTTTGATGATATTTTGGTCTAACAACAAAAACCTAGAAGAACATATCCATCATCTAAACTTGGTTTTGAATGTGCTTAGAAGAGAAAAGCTGTTTGATAACCTTGTCTTTTTAGGTTTTGATGTAAGTTCAGATGGCATTAGAGTTGATAAAGAGAAAGTCAAAGCCATTTGTGACTGGCCATGGGTTGGCCGGTTTATATAGACGATTTGTAAGGGACTTTAGTACATTGGTCGCTCCCCTAGCTGAAGTATAAAGAAGGATGTTGGATTCAATTGGGAGCAAGCGCAAGATGATGCTTTTCAGGCGCTAAAGGACAAGCTCACCAATGATTTTCTTCTGATTTTGCCTAACTTCTTTAATATTTTTGAGATGGAATATAATGCCTCAGGTATAGGTATTAGAACTGTTCTGATGTAAGAAAAGAAGCCCATTGCGTTCTTCAGTGAGAAACTTGGAGGAGCCACTTTAAATTATCTCACGTACGATAAAGAGCTTAATGCTTTGGCCAGGGCTCCTCAGACTTGGTAGCATTACCTTTGGTCTAAGGAATTCGTCATCCATACCGACCATGAGTCCCTAAAGCATCTCAAAAGCTTAACAAAAGACATGCCAAGTTAGTTGAATTTATGAGATATTTCCATATGTCATCAAATACAAACAAGGTAAAGACAATGTAATCGCGGATGCATTGTCACAGATGTACAATTGACTCTCATCTCATGAAGTTAAACTCTTGGGTTTTGATCAAATTAAAGAGATTTATGCTACTGATCTTGATTTTCAACAAATCTATCAGTTTTGTGGAAAAGCTGCTACATGGCACTACTTTAGACAAGATGGAATTCTCTTCTATGAGAATCGGCTGTGCATTCCCAATTATTCACTTTGTGACCTATTCATTAGGTAAGCACACGGTGGGGGTTTCGATGGGTCATTTTAGCGTTGCTAAAACTATGGCCGTAATGAAGGACCATTTCTTTTGGCCACACATGAGGCGTGATGTTGAAAGAATCAGTGGCCGATGTACCACCTGCAAAATGGCTAAGTCTAAGGTCCAACCCCACGGTTTGCATACTCCTTTACCCAATCCTATGCATCCTTGGACGGATATCTCAATGGATTTTGTGTTTGGCTTGCCAAGAAATAGGAACAAAAAAGAATCTATCTTTGTGGTTGTTGATAGATTTTCTAAATGTCTCATTTCATTGCTTGCAACAAGACAGATGATGCTTTTCATGTTGCTAATCTATTGTTTAATTAAATTGTGCGTTTGCATGGAATGCCTAAGTCCATTGTGTCTAGACACTAAGCTATTATTTTCTACTATTTGTCATCCTGAAACTGATGGTCTGACTGAAGTAGTTATTCGGACTTTAGGAACTCTCTTACGTGCGTTTGTTAGGAAAAATTTAAGGACGTGGGAGGATTGTTTGCCGCATATAGAGGTTGCTTATAACCATGTTATGCATCCTTCTTCTAAGTATCCACCTTTTCAAATTGTTTATGGGTTTAATCCCATCTCTTCTTTGGATTCAATCCCTTTGATTATGAGTGAAAGATGCTGCATAGATGTAGAGAAAAAGCCTAAATTGGTCCAGTAAATCCATAAGGACGCTAGGCGGAATATAGAAGAGAAAACCAAGCTATACATCAAAGCCGCCAATAAGAACATGAAGGAAGTCATTTTTGAAGGCGGAGATCAGTCTGGGTTCATCTTAGGAAGGAATGGTTTCCCAAAAGAAGAAATCTTAGATAATGCCCAGAATTTATGGCCCCTTCAAGATCATCAAGCAGATCAACAACAATACTTATGAACTTGACCTTCACGGTAAGTATAATATCAGTTCTAATTTTAATGTTTCTGACCTTCTCCCTTTTCATGCTGATAGTGCGGATTTGAGAGCAAATCCTTTTCAAGTGGGAGAAGACGATATGATCTTGGTCCAGAAAGATGGACAGGACGGACACACGGACAACTGCACGGACGTCCCGAACACACGTAGCACAAATGCTCGAGACACGCAATGCATGTATGACTTAACAGACAACCAGCTGAAGAACCAGAAAGACCCAGACGACCAAGGCGTGGACGTTTGGACAGAACCCGTCAGTTCCATGACCCAGGCTCGAACCAGAAGGCTTCCAGACACCCTGGAAGGTTACCTCAAGACCATTCAGGCCGCAACCTGACCAAAACCACAGACGACCATGAACATCCTCATCAAGGCCTTTGGGGTTCAATAAGTGGATAAATGGTCCAATGTGTGCTCTTTTCCCCTATCTTTGGGTTTGTTCCACTAGGTATAAAAAGATAGGTTTTTATGAGGCCATATGCCCACTTTCATCGACCAAATTTATTGTTTTCCAGGCCCGGCCCTTCCTCATCCTTTGCCATCAAAAAGAAGTTGGGAGTTGGTTATTTATAGATTTTAATTTTAGTTTGCTTGCATGTTTTTGGAAGTTATTTCAAACATGCAAGCTTTGTCTCTTTTCTCCACTATAATTAATTGGCTAGCTCATTTGTAATCTTCCATCAAATTTTTAATGAAAGTTTTTACTTTAAAATTTTTGATCACTTGTTAGTATAATATCTAACAGTCTCTTGAGCCTCTTAGGTGTGTAATATCCTAAGCCAGTTCAAGAAACCCTTGTGTCCTCTTTGGTGCGTCATATCCAAATAACACAAGTCCTGTGAATCATAAGCTATCCGCAACCTTTGTGTGACTCATCGCTCCACATCCCTTGGCAACTTGAGCTCACCCTCGTTATGCAAGACTTATCCCATTCTAAACTTTCTTGTGTGCCGATTTTAGGTATCCTTCAAAAGATCTCATCAGTTGGGATCTTGAGTTTAAGTCCTCCTAGGTTTTCATCTGGTCTAGGTCCATTGCCTCCACCATGGGGTGTAGTCTCTCTGCCTCTCCTAGATCCTCTATGACTCCCTGCTGAAGAGTGGTGGTAGTACTCTTCATACTAACTCTGGTGGTGGTTCTAGCTCTTCTTGTTAGTGGTGCCTGGTTGCTAGTTTGTTGGTTGAATGCTAGATAAACCAGCTTCTATGGGGATCTCCTCCTCATATGATCTTGACATTGTTCCTGAAATCAAAGTAGTTAAACCAAACAAAACAGGTTCTCACTAGTGTTTCTCTATCTTCTTTTGGTGATCACTCAATGAATTTCTTAAAAGTTCTAAAAGGACAGAGACCTATCAAACCCAATGAGTCAATCATTGTTTTTTCAGAGAGAATAATATAGACATATTGCAATATTTTTGTTTTAGCTAAGCTGATTAACCAACCTAAGATCTGATTTCTCCTATACCTTTATGAATCTGATTTCTCCTATATTCAAACATCCGATTTCTCCTAGACCTTTATGAATCTGATTTATCATATATTCAAACATTTTTTGAAATGAAAGGCTCAGCTAGCAAGAGAGATAGCCAGATATTAATTTTTGACTTTTTTGAAACAGAGTGGTGAATTCAAAGGGTTGAATTTGAGCATAAGATGAAGAAGTGAGAAGACGGTTTTAGAGAATGATACCAATTTCAGAGTATGCTCTGATACCAAATGATACAAACTTCCCAAGGATTTGTACTCTTGTGTTGGTGATTGGATAGACTTGGAGCACAAAATACTATCTTCACATGGCCAATTAGATGGGATGAAGGCTCACACAAGAGTTGTTGATTGGCTTCTTGATATTCTTGGCTCAGGCAATCCTATGATATGAACACAGACAACCAAATGGTTTTTTTATTGGATATGACTCACCAAGCAACAGTTTTGCTCTAAAAGAACAGAAGAGATTTAATCTATAAAAGGGGTTAGATTGACAAAAGAAAAGGTTATCTTATTTCTGCAAGTGTTTAGCCTATAAAAGGCAAAGATAGAGTTAATAACAACCAAAATCGACAGAAAACAAGACAAGACTCATTAAACTACTTTGAATGACTCTTCATGTCCAATTTAGCGTGTTTCTTTGCGTGCTTAATGGGCTTGGATCAAAGTAACTCTTCATGTTGATTTTAGTGTGTTTGTGAGAAGGAAGAATAGGCTTGACTTGAGTCTTAAATGAGAAATGGTCTTAGGCAATTTCTCCCAAATCATTTGGTCCATCGTGGGCTTGCAAACACACTAAGGCAGTGTGCTTCACTCCTTTCTCCATTAAGTCCAAGTGATCTCCAACTGAGCTAAGTAAGGAATTCATGGCCTTAGAGAATTTATTGGACCTTGACCTTGTCATTGCTCCTGCTGGAACTTGTAGTGCATCCTCATGTTCATGCTCTTCCACGGCTACAAGCTCTGGTCCAAGTAATTTCTCAGGTGCATGCTCTTCCTCTGGTTCTAGTAAATCCTTGGGAAATTTGTATCATTTGCTCTGATACCAAATGATACAAATTTCCCAAGGATTTGCACTCTCGAGTTGGAGATTAGATAGACTTTGACCAGAAGATACTATCTTCACACAGCCAAGAAGATAGAATGAAGTGTCACACAAGAGTTGCGGATACGCTCTTGATATTCTTGGCCCAAGCAGTCCTATGATATGACTCACACAGACGACCGAATTGGGTTTTGTTAATTAGATATGACTCAAAATACAATGATTTTGCTCTAAAATAGCAGAATAAATTTACTCTCTCAAAATGGGTCAAATTGACAAAAGAAAAGGTTATCTTCTGCAAGTGTTTAGCCTTTAAAAAAGCAAAGATGGAGCCAAGAATAACAAAAATCAATAGAAAATAAGACAAGACTTCTTATACTATTTTGAATGACTCTTCATTTCCACTTTGAAGTGTTTTTTGCATGTTTAATGGGCTTGGATCAAAGTGACTTTTCATGTTGATTTTGGCGTGCTTTTGAGATGGAAGAATGGGCTTGACTTGAATCTTGCATGAGAACTGGGCTTAGGCAATTGCTCCCAAATCATTTGGTCCACCGTGGGCTTGCAAGTACACTAACGCAATGTTTTTCACTCCTTTGTCCATTAAGCCCAAGTGATCTGCAACTGAGCTAAGTAAGGAATTCATGGCCTTAGGGAATTTTTTGGACTTTGAACTTGTCATTGCTCCTGATGGAACTTGTAGTGCATCCTCAAGTTCATGCTCTTACACGGCTACAAGCTCTGGTCCAAGTCCTGCCTCAGGTGCATGCTCTTCCCCTGGTTCTATCTTGTCCATGATCATATCAAAGATTATAATTGAAACAACAACTAAAAGGAAACTTGAAAATGCATAAGAACCAATGGACTAAAATCAATTCCTAACCTCCTCAATCAAACGAACATTTTCAAAGAACCCGATAAGGCTAGAGCTGAGCCCAAGGAAAGAACGAAGAGCAAATTACAACCTGTCTAAGGTGTCTAACTTAACGTCAAAAGCTACAACTCCAGTAGAAACGAGCGCAGGACCGAGACGATCACAGAGCCAATAACTACTAACACCACGCCAACACCAAAACAACGGAACATACGAGAAACCGTAGGCACAATATATGTGGTTATTCAAAGTGGTAGAATCTGTCAATATATATTATTATAATCAAACGACAAGAATTTGATGTTTAAGCGGTGTATTCATATAAATAGCATACTAGAACTAACTATATTTGATTATATCGACATTCATTAGGAAGAACAAGAAATCTAGCATGATCAGATCAATAGTCGTAGTCCATATATTTCTTTCTTATATTCTTGTCAGCCTCCTGCTCGTAGGGGTTAAGCCAATTTTACTTCATGGTGTTCACCACATAGATGAATCACAAGCTTCACAATTGTAATTCATATTAGCCCGTGGCAACCAGAATCGGAAAAACCTTGGAAATGGGCCTTAAAAGGAGCGTCGTGACTAGAGAAGCAGGAATCTGATGCAAGAATCTGAGAAATTTTGACTTCGGGATTGTAAATATCACTTTTGTCCCATCCTCATCGTCACAATCAGGCTGCCTACGCTCAGCTGCTCTGAATAGTGTCTTTTCTCTTCATCTTCATTGGACAACAACACGGGCTCCAACACTAAAACTTTATATTCCAAGGTGTCATCAAGAACTTCAACTATGTCATAGTCACAGCAAACCACGTCCTTGAACTCCCTGTGACCAGTCCAGAATCTGTATATGGCCCATACGTCCCCATTCTTGGGTATAATAGTATATTCATTTCCATCCATGGAGGTTTGAGGCACTATCTGATGTGTAACATCATCTGTAGTGAGTATATCGTTAATTTTCCTCACTAAGAATGTACCACAACCAACATGCATTTTCTTATCCTCCCACTGGATGACTTCCTCAGTGCAAGGCATAGCCTTTAAACGAGCTACGTGTAGTTCTAATACTGCTTCCTGCTTGAATGCCTGAATAAGGGTGATCTTCTAAATCCTACTGTAGTACAGAGGCAAGTTATCATTACCAGTCGAAAATGACCAGAATCTGACGAGTGTGAAAATCCTCCCTTTTTAGGAAAGCAGAGAGCTTCTGGTTTAGGCTCTGCGTATATATGAGAAGGTACGGTTTTCTCTTCGATTTCTTCATGTAAAGCAGCTTGGTCTAGCTCGTAAGCGTCTTTTAGCACACTCTTTTTTTAAACTCTTTTTATTTTGAAGGAAAGGATCCTATGGGAGAACCGATATAAACAGTGAGGCGGAATCTGAAACAACATGTGAGTATGGAACGATTATTCGTGTCCAGATTTTTCCCAAACGTGAACTGGCAAGTCTTCTTTAAACCACTGGATCTCTTTCTCTTCATCTGGATATGGCTCTAAGTATGTGATCCTTATATTGGACTTAAGTCAACCATTACTCGACAGAGATAAATAAACCAGGATGCAATCTCGGAACGTATCTAGGACGACGAAGATTCTTGTTATTCGAATTTGAATTTCTTCATTAAAAGAAAATGCAATTGTGGCTTTCTATTAAATGTTATAGCCGTTTTTAATAGCTATCTCTTGGAAGTCTTGATGTTTTAGACTATAAATATGCACTGCTGTTAATAATAAAATTTCAACGAAAAAGAATTCTTTCTTCATAATTTCTGTTTTTAATCTCTTTTTCTTCTCTATCTTGTTCTTCATACTAACCATGAATCTTAAATTTTCTACAAATCTTATAATTCTCTTCTTTAATTCCGTAATATTCTTACATGATATCAAAGCCAATTATCACGGGCAGGACATTCAAGATGTCGTTGGGACGTAACAAGGACGCCCAGCCCGCCACAAGAACATACCGTCCATGTCCATTGTATAAAAGATTTTTCACCAAATCCAGCATTCTTATCAATATACGAGATATTGAGAACATTTCCTTCTTGTTTTCCGAATTTTCTCTTATTTTCTAAGTTTTCCTTGAGAGTTAGGCTGCCTAGACCGTTTGTCTAGATAAAAATCAGTCTAGGGCCGCACAGTTTGATCCAATAAAATCAAGCCCGTGACAAGTGATTTCAGAGCCATGTTCGATCCAAATCGAAGAAGTGATCAAGAGATGGTGGGACACAATAAAGAAGGTGATATCGTAGGGAATGATGCTGTGGACGAAAGGCGACTAGAGATCTTCGCTCCTGATGTTCCACAGTAACGGAAATATGGGAGAGACTCGAAAGAGTTGAGTACTCCACCACCGAGCTCGAGAGCACGGTTAACACTGCGATTGGAGGAATTAAGGAGGACGTTGGTGGAGTGGAGATAATATTCCACCAATTTGAAGAAAACGTGTTGGGAGCAGTCCATGGGTTGCGGGTGAGCATCGAGGCGATGTAAGAAGACCTTGTGTTGTGCAAAAAGGCGGTTGCCAACGCAGTCACTAGTAATGCGAGTGTGGGTAGAGTGGATTATCCAAGGCTCTCACGTTTTGATGGGGCTCGGGATGCCAAGGAAGTTGAGAATTTCTTGTGGAAAATGGAGCAATACTTCAAAAATCTTGGTCTAGGAGACGAGATGGCAAAGATCAATATGACCACATCCTACCTCACGGATACGGCCATGCTATGGTTGTGAAACTGTCACGGGATATTGAATGAGGAGTGTGTCGAATGGACACATGAGACGAGTTCAAGAAAGAACTGAAGCATCAATTCTACCCAGAGAATATGATCTATGAGGCCAGGAGGAAGCTGAGGGAACTCCGGCAAAGATGTAATATCTGAAACTATATTAAAAAATTTATAACCCTTACACTACAGATCTCCAATCTGTCCGACCAAGACTTGGTGTTCCTTTCATTGATGTACTCCAAGGATGGGCAAAGCAAGAGTTCCACCGTAGGTGTAAGTCAATATATGAAGCTATTGCAACAGCTGAATCTCTTAACCAACCAGAACCCTATAGGAAAAAGGTGGTGTTAAGGGGGGACGGAGAAATATGAGACCAACGAGATCAACAATCACCAACTTATACTCGAAACCAAAGAAAGAGCTCGGTGAAAGAAGAGTATGAAGTCAAAAAGCGCTCTTTAGTCCCAAAAACGGTTGTTATGTGTGTAAAGGGCCGCATCCCGCAAGGGATTGTCCGAACCTTGGGTCATTATCGGCTCTCATCGAACATGAAAAAGTTTGTACTAACAAGGAGACATGTGTGCTTCAATCTTTAAAAGGACTCAATGCCTTAAAGGCTTAAAGGCGATTCCAACGTGTAAGAGTACGAGTAAGAGATTAATTTACATTGATGTTAACATCAGTGTGAAGAAGGCTGTGCAATCCATAACTTCATTTACGAGGAAGAGGCGAGGAAACTAGAACTATAATGGACCAAGGAAGATGGGTGGATCAATCCGTGAATACACCCGCTCAACCATTTCATGGTGTTGCACATGGAGTCAAATTAGGAGTCGGTATTTGGAAAGGTTCGGTGAAATTTTTTGTCGTACCTATGGATGATTTCAAGGTGGTGTTAGTCCTTGATTTTCGGAGGCAAGTACCAGCGATACCAATGCCTGCCCTTAACATGGTGTGCATCCTTGAGAAGGGTTCTACCAGTATGATTCCCACTATAGATGTTGCGAGTAATGAAAAAGTTAGACAACTTTCGGCCAAGCAACTTTCCAAAGGAATAAAAGGCGAGGCAACATATCTCGCAGGGTTGGATGACGAGTTTGATGAACATCTGTAATCTTTCCTATGATCGAGAAACTCCATAAGTGGAACAAGGACGGGATAGAGGCTGGGCTACCCGAGAAACTACCACTTAAGAGAGAGGTGAATCATCGGATCAAGCTGGAAGTCGGAGCCAAACGGACCACAATGGTCCTATACCAAATGGCTCCCTCCGAATTGGCATAGCCAAGGAAGCAACTAAAGGAGTTACTTTCAATGGTGCCAAATAAGGTAACCATCAGGAACTGGATCTGAGAGGGGCTTATCCATGATGTTACAGCCAAATAGTTGGTGAAGGTTGCGTTGGAGAGAAAAACTCTCCAGTTCTGGGTAGAGTATGGCACACTCTACACCAAAGATAGACGAGTATTCGTCCTAAATCATGTAAGGATATAGTAGGATATTTTGCGGGAATACCATGATACTTTTTCGGCGGGACATAGTGAGCAGGAGTGTACAATGGGCCGATTGAAATGCTATCCTCGTCACTTTGAGTGTGCAAATCAGGAAAACTGGACGAAATTGCTAGAAATCGCCCAAGTCTCTTACAGTCTGTAATAGAGTCAGTCAACCGACAAGATTCCATTTGATCTTGCCACCGGCCAACATCCACCAACTCTCCATGCAACCACCATACCACACAAAAAGACACAGTCTGGGTGCACTAGGTTCAAACATGGGAAGATCATACCAATCTTGCTCGGATTTTTTAGAGAAGTCTCATAAGCGCATGAAAGAGCAGGCCGATGGGAATAGACGAACCTTAGACTTGAAGGTGGGGGACCTAGCGTTGTTCAAAGAAAAGTTAAAGGCATTCACGACGATGAGGGTGTCGCCGAATTGGGTGGAGGAGAATGTCACGGGCCGGACATTCAAGATGTCCTTGGGCCATAACAAGGACGTCCAGCCCGCAACAAGAACAAACTTTAATGTTTAATTAACCACTCTCGTGGCTCAAAATTAACTTTAACCTAACTATTCTAGATCTTCTCTTGCATGAAATAATAAACCTAGATAAGCAATGACATGTTCATGTTCGGTATGTACACTAAGGGTTTGATTGATAAGCGATGAGTGATGTGAGTATCTGTTTGGCTTGTTTTATTTTTATGTCGTTGTTTGTTTTTGATGTTGATCTTAGAGTTTTAGTTGGTTTCTCTTATTTTTGGGATGGAGCCTCTCACATTTGGAAATGGTGGGATGAAGCAAATGATGGAGGAGCTTAGTGATATGAAGTTGGCGATGGACGACATGTCGAATAGGATCCAATACGTGAGAAACAAAAATCCCGGAGAGAGTGAAGCATTTTGTGAATGTTTTTCAGATGGAGAATATGTGTCACAATCTCCAAAAGGCAGTGGAGGAGATTAAAGAGATGAAGGATGTATTTGGAGACCCGGATTTGTTAGAGCAGCTGAAGGAATCATCAAGGAAGAAGAATGAAGCTAATTTGTTCGAGCTGAAGATTGTAGTGGCAGTTGTTGTTCTTGTCGTTGTAATGACATTTCTGGTTGCTTATTTGCTTAGTTAAATCATGCTTATTTTCTTAGTTAAAAATGTTTATCTTCTTAGTTAAAATGTTGTTTTTGAATGGTTCTCAAGCATAAGAATATAGAAAAAGTCTAAATACATTACAAAAGAAGCAAAACATTAAAAGTATTTGGCACCATTACAAAAGAAACAAAGTATCTGAACCAGCTTCCAAATCATATCTCAAATCAACATAAGTCATAAAGTAAAAATAACTCAAAATAACATAAGTCATAACTCAGAGCAAACATAACTCAAAGCAAATTTTGGAAGCAAAACTCAAGAAACATGTTTCTTCAAGCACGACCTCTGCCACAAGCAAGATCCAGCTTTTCTGCTTCTCTAGCTCTTTAAAGTTCACTTGAAAGTATTGTGTTATCACGTGTATCGATCAGAGACTTACCAAGCTGAATAGAAACGTCTCCTAATTGCTCATGTGAATATACTATATTCTTCTTGCAACAACCAAGTATGGTATCTCAGAACTTGAACTAAAACAAACCGAAGAAGTTCACAATGTCCTACCCTTGGAATGATTGTCGTGTCATAAACCGGTGCATGATTCAGAGGAGGTCCTCTTTGTTGCATCAGAGGAGGTCCTTGTCGCACAGGATTTTTTCTTGGTCTATCCCATGTTTACATGGCAAATATGCA
This sequence comes from Streptanthus diversifolius, assembly GCA_039880935.1. Classification (NCBI taxonomy): domain Eukaryota; kingdom Viridiplantae; phylum Streptophyta; class Magnoliopsida; order Brassicales; family Brassicaceae; genus Streptanthus; species Streptanthus diversifolius. The sequence goes on from JAXGFM010000005.1 coordinate 7,917,146, forward strand.
GATGAGAGGGCTGGGATATTTTCCACCGGTTGAGAAGAAGAATCACCACCAAGTTCATTCCATGATTCCCAAGCATCACCACCAGCAGGTTGAGAAGAAGAACTACCTCTAAGTGCATTCCATGGTCTCGAAACCTTTTGATATGCTTGAGAAGAAGTGCGGCTTTCAAGCCAACCACGAGAATCATTTTCAACAGGTCGAATGCTTGGCCTCCTAGGTGGTTTCTTGATGTCATCGTGTGGTAATTGGTGTTATACCAAAATTATGCAAAACAGAGCCACTTACTCCATAAATATGGTTTGTCACTATATATACATTGAAGGTAAGTGTCCATGTATCGGTTCACAACCGCAGTCTGCCCATCTCTTTGTAAATGATAAGTTGTGGATCTTTTCAATGATACCCCTTGAATAGTAAACAATTTTTTCGAAGTTACTCAGAGACACTGTATCTCTGCCGCTGACTATCGGTAGTGGAAGTCCATGAAGCTTATATGTTGAAATGAAGAAGAGAAGAAGTAGTTTAAGACAAAGAAGAGAGTATGAAGTGTTAAAAAGAAGAAGTGAATAAATACTCTAAACCAAAGGGAGAGTATGAAGGAGCTTCTAAACCTATAGCCAAACAAGGGCATTAGACACATAAGAGAGAGTGTTTGGAAACAAAAATTGTAAATTCTCTATATAAACACATGTACTCTTCATTTGTATGCAAGAAAAAATATAATTCTCTCATTATTAATAAAAATCATTTGTTTCATTTTCTTGCCTCTAAAACTCTATCTCTATTCTCTTAATTAATGGTGAATCTAAATCTATAATTATTTCATGGTATCAGAGCCAATTTACATCAAATCTGGGTAAATTCATCATTCAATCTTTGAATCAAGAAGAAATCATCTTCATCACAATCTGTTTTCAGTTCTATTTCGTCCGTCAACTTTGATCGAGAATTTCGGCCAAACCACTGCAGATTTTTATAATCTGATTTTTCTGGATTGTTTCTTGGCGAGTTATGAAGCCACGCAAACTGGACTTGCATCATTGGGCCACGAGAATAGAAAGATACAAATTTTCTTTCATCGGACCTCCGCGAGTGCCTCCGCCGTGAACCTCCGTGTTCTTCTAATCATTCCATCGTCAAATCTTCACCAAATTGTTATTTTCCAAAACCTTTGAGTCTAGTTTCTGTTTAAAGTAATAAGAACTCAATTCCATTAAGTTTGAAGGATGTTCTTGAAGTTTTTCTGCAAGACGTCAGAAATTGCCTCTCACAAAAATCTGGTGATAAAATTCTTATCATTTCTCAGTTTTCTTCAAATATTTGAATTTAAAAATTTATATAAGTATCTTTTAAGGGTGTCCATGAATTTTGGTTTCAATCAGAAGGGTTTAAGTCTTCAAGATTGATTTTCTTGATTTCTTTATCAAACTTTAAAATTTTGAAAAATGAGGGAAACTTGTCATTTTTGATTGGTATAATAATAAAATTCGAAAATTTTATTTGTTGATCTTGGTTGTGAAGATAAGGACTGTTAGAAGTTGATCTTGTTGGTTGAATTTAGTTAAAATCTGTTGCAGGAGTTGGTTGAAATTAGTTGAACGGAGTTAGGTTGTTGACTTGGTTGGCAAGAAACTAACATGTGCTCTGGTTTAAGAAATTCCAGCTAGCAATGAACTGTTGGCCGAGTTGTTGGATCCTAACGAGTTCGAAGAGAAGAGCAATATGAGCAATGATAACTATCTAGACACAAAGAAGAACAAAGAAGAAATAAGGAACAAAATTACTTCGTGACCGTCTCTCCAAGCAAGAAGCCTCTCAGTTCTCATGGCAAATATGGTACAGTAAGCGTAAAGTGGCAAAAGAAGGTGTTTGAAGGCATCAAGATTGATGTTACTCTGCCTCCTTATCTTTTCAAAGCTCAGTTGTATGATTTGACTGGAGTTCCACCTGAGCGGCAAAAGATCATGGTCAAAGGTGGACTCTTGAAGGACGATGCAGATTGGTCAGCTATTGGAGTGAAAGATGGTCAAAAATTGATGATGATGGGAACAGCAGATGAAATGGTGAAAGCTCTTAAAAAGGTGGTTCTTTTCGCAGAAGATCTACTTGAAGAAGAGCATGCCGTTATTCTAGGTTACAGTGCAGGCTTTGTCAATCTTGGCAACACATGTTACATGAACTCCACGGTGCAGTGCTTAAAATCTGTTCCAGAGTTGTAATCTGCATTGGGGCTGTTCGTTTACTAGTTGCTGCGACTGCGACCAGCGACTGCGACGAGCGACCAGTCGCTGGTCGCAGATTTTAAAGGATGTTACAGTCGCTGGTTTTTCTTGTGACCAGCGACCAGCGACTGTGACCAACGATTAATAAATAAAAACCAGCAACTGTTAAATGAACAACACTGCGACTGCGACCATCGACTGTCAAACGAACATCATAACAGTCGTAGGTCGCTGGTCGCAATCGCAGGTTACAGCGACTAGTAAACAAAAATGGCCATAATTTAATTACTCACTTGCTGGACAAAGCAATGATGTGGACCAGACTTCTCACATGCAGAAGAAAGGTAGAAAAGGAGCTTCTAATGGAAAGAGTGAGACACAGAAGAAGCAATCGAAGTCGTTAGCATCACAGTTGCTCCAGTCACTGAAAGCTGCTGTTTTTTTGAATTATGACGTGCGTTCAAGCGACCAATCATTTTGAGACCAATGGCGTGGTTTTTCATCGCGCATATCACTGTGCCAAATCTCTCTACCGTTATGTTCTATTACCAAACCGAGTATCAGACAAGACACTGGTGCTGTTTGGATCAGCTTTAGGTGATGCCATCAACCAACTAAAAAAAAAAGGGTAAACGTGGCATGAAGGATGGAAAATGGAAAGAAGAGAGGTGTGAAGAAATGATAAACCTTCTAAGATGGAAGGTTCAATTTATTCTACCTAAGTTGCTGCTCCAAAGGAGGATACATTACTGGACCAACAAAGGCGTTTTGAAAGAAACATAATGAAAGGGAGTGCCTAGATCAGAACCAGTTCCTAAACTCAAATGCAAAGACCTAGTATCAAAGTCTTATGCATTCAGGCTATTTCTAAACTCTTATCCAACTATTTTGTTGATTTCATTGATGGTTTTGTGAGTTAGAACTCTTCGAAATCTGGTATCTAGGTGGTTAGTAAATCATGAATTTTATTGAATTTTGTTCATGTATTTAGAAATTGGTGGAATGGGACATTTTGAACCTAGTTTAGCTAGATGAATCATTTGTTCATGAATTGCATTGATCCTAGAGGAACAGAACCTTGTCTTTTACTTAGAACAATAAGTTTAAGAAGGCATGTTGAATCCAAAAGTCCTTAGGCAGTGTTTAAAATTAAGTTTGGTTTCTCTTAATCAATCTCTTTCACTCACTATCTTTTGTTTAGAATCTGTCTATTCTCAACAGGTTCAAAGGCCTAAGATGGGAGTTGATGTTTTGCTTAATTGTCTAACAAAGGCAAAAGAAAGCAAATGAAAAAGGTACAGCACATGGAGAAGAAGTTAGAACCAATGGCGACCAAGAACAGCCACCATAAGGAGTGGAGAAGAAAGACTGGTGGAATGTGATGAATCAGCTCTCCCATGGAGTAAAGTGTCCTTTGGTGTGTGTTTGAAGTGAAAATCAACAGAGCACACATTGCAAGTTCAGATCATAATCAATCACAAAGGAGGAATACTCACCAAGACTTATATCAAAGTCTTTGCAAAGGCTATCTCTAAACCTTCCACTTATTCCTTGATTGATTTAAATTTCTCATCTAGAAATGTTCATAGGATGAAAGAGAACCTAGGAAAACTATGCATTGCATTTAGAACCTAGATGGATCCAAAATTCACCTTAACATTCATCATAATTCTCTATTATTCTTCATCATTCTCTTAAGTCTCATCTATTCTACTTTAAAATCTTATACTTTTAATCTTCAATACTCTGATTTTCTTATTCTCAAGACATTTCCTATTCTCAATATACTTACAATCTTCTTCTTTATGTTAAAAGGATAAAGAAGACCAATTTTAGACATTCATTCTGTGTATGCTCATTCTTCCAAACTTGTCTCTTATCAGTAGTATCAAGCTTGTGGGGGGGGGGAAAATAACATGAGCATTCAGTGGACAACGAAAAGGCGTATGAAGCTAGCACAAGTTGGCGCAAGGTGCTGCTCGCTGGTACATGGCCGTGCCAAGGTGATGCAGTTCATGTGGTTCCATACGAGGACGAAGTCCTTTGTTGGTATGTGGTTGGGCTTGGTTTAGATTGAGAACCGCCTCAGTGAACTCGGCGAAATTGGAGTGGGAGGTGATCTCTGCGTGCTCCTGAGTCTCCTCCACGGACTTCAGCAGCGCACCACAATCGCCACTCTTGAGTGATATTCCTGCCATGGCTACAATCTCTCGGACTTGGTTCTTAGCCGAAGAGTTCCTGGTTCCAATCGTTCATGGTTCCAAGCGTTCATGGTTCCATACTAGAACAAGCGGCTCCAAGCTATAACATGTTGGTGCATGGAATGGATCTAAGAACAAGAAGTGTCTCAGTCTGATTCTCTCATGGAGGCCGTGAATAAGGTTATCCAAATCTTCTGTCATCAATTGAGGATAGAACCAATGGAAATCAAGCTACCAAGTCTCATGGAGAAGGAGTAAGCTGGTGGAAAGTGATGAATCACCTCAGGACATAAAAATCTCTCATCAAAGGTTCTATCTAGGATAAGTTCTTTAACTCTATGATTTTAGGTTGAGAATTTGACTAGATATTATTCTTGATACCAGACTTGATCTTATTCAAGTTCTGGAATACTAATCTTTATTTTGAGTTGCTATGATGTTTTAAATCAGGAAGTGATGAAAAACAAGCATAAGCATGACTTACCCTACATCAATTAGTGGAAGCATGGTGGAAAGTGTATTAGGAGATAAGTGTGTTCACTCTACTCAAGCTTAACTCTACAATCTTATTCTCTTGAGTTAGGCTTATTGAAAGTAGAAAGTGAAGCAAAATTGAGCTGGTCAAAGGGAAATTCAAAACATATAATGGAAGAGAACCATGTGATCATGATGAATCCAAAAGAGAACCATGTGATCATGATGAATCTAAAGACCTTAATGTGGAGTCCTTAGAGAACCAGATTGGTCAAGATCATATCATCCAAATCGCCATCCACTCTTATAAAAGGGAAGTTAAAATCATTTTTATATTATAATGCATTGGTTTATCTTGTGAGAATTGATACATGCATGTATATGCCTATGTGAAACAAGTTTAAACTGAAGACTTTAAGGAAAGCTGGATCAAAAATACCTCTTAAAGACAAAAAGTCAAAAGAAAGGGGGAGAAATGGACCAGACTTAGAAGAAGCTTCAAAGCAACCATTCACATGCAATTTCTACAAGGGCTTAATCAAGGATTTATGGAGCTCGCTGGTGAATTTAAAGCTCATAGATTCAATGGCCAATCCCTAGCTAAGAAGACTTCACTCTTTTTCCCTTAGTATTGGTTTTGTCCCAAAGGGTTTTCCATACTAAGGTTTTTAATGAGAAAGTTCTTTATGGTACCAAGTTTGGTTTCTATGAACACTAAAAATCAAGCTTGAAAGGGAGTGAAGAGAAAAAAAGAGGAAAATCTCTTCATCTTTGCAAGTTCAACCATTCACCCATGCTTAAACTTGAGGGGGAGTGTTGAAATGAAGAAGAGAAAAATTAGTTTAAGACAAAGAAGAGAGTGATGTGTTAGATATAAGAAGTGAGTAAATACTCTAAACCAAAGGGAGAGTATGAAGGAGCTTCTAAACCTATAGCCAAACAAGGGCATTAGGCACATAATAGAGAGTGTTTGGACACAAGGATTGTAAACTCTCTATATACACATGTACTCTTTATTTGTAGGCAAGAAAAAATATAATTCTCTCATTATTAATAAAAATCCTTTCTTTCATTCTGTTGCCTCTAAAACTCTCTCTCTATTCTCTTGATTGATGTTGAATCTAAATTTATCATTCTTTCATTATAAACATTATCCAAGAAGGCTTAAGCTATGGTACAAGCTGTATAAGGATAATTTAGAACAATGAAATGCGTTGTCTTACTTAAACGGTCGACCACTACATATATGATTGTTTTCCTGTGTGACAGAGGAAGTCCATTGATAAAATCCGTCGAAATATCTGATTATATGATCTCTGGAATTGAAAATGGTTGTAGTAAACCAGGTGATGCAGCATTATCGTACTTACACCTCTGGCATACAAAACATCTTCTGATAAAAATTTGAACATCTTTACCTAGCCCTTTCCAATAAAACATACTTTTAACTCTGTCAAATGGCACATCTCTACCCGAGGGTCCTCCCATACTTGATCTGTGCAGCCAATCAAGGATATGATTCTGAATGTTCATTTGCAGTTACCACAATCTTGTTTTTTCTCCTCAGAATTCTTTGTGACCAGGAGTAATGCTTGACTGAATCCTTATTCTGCAGAAGCTTTTGGATTATGGCTTGCAGCGTTATATCTTCTGCGTATGCTTCTTTAATACTGCCAAGCAAATTCATTTGTGTAGTTGTAATAGCCATTTGCAAGATCTCAACACCGTCCATCTGCGATAAAGCGTATCCTGCTTTGTTCTTGAGTCCTTACTATATTGAATTTCGTAAATTCAAGCAACTAAGGCAACCACTGCTCCTGAATTGGCGTATTCAATTTCTGTTCCAAAAAAATATTTGAGACTCCTTTGATCAGTCTTGATGATAAATTTCCCTGTAAGTAAATAGTGTCTCTACTTTTGTACTGAAAAGATCACTGCAATCAATTCCTTCTCATATATGGATAAATGAAGCTGCATCTCTTTCAAATGTCTGCTTACATAGGCTAAAAAGTGACCATTTTGCATCAAAACTGCTCATATACCCTCACATGAAACATCTGTTTCAATCTCAAATTGCTGATCAAACCTTGGCAATGCTAACTTTGGCGCTTCACACAACGCCTTCTTCAGCTCCTGAAATGCCTTTCCTAAATCCTCAGTCAACTCAAAGTTGTTTTTCTTTGTGAACTTTGTCAGTGGTCGTGAAATTCCCCAAACCCCTTGATGAAATCCCTGTAGTACCCTGCCAAGCCTAAAAATTTGTAATTGTTTCGCTGTCTTGGGCACTACCCATTCTTGGATTGCTTTCACATTATTTGGGTCTGTAGCTACTCCCTATTGAGATATAAAATGCTCCAAGTACTCCACAACGGATGTTGCAAACACGCACTTACTTTGCTTTGCGAATAGCTTGTTTTTTAACATCAGCTTTAAGACTTCCTCTACGTGAGTCAAGTGTTCTTTTAACAATGGACTTTATAACAGAATGTCGTCAAAGAAAATCAGCACATTTTTCCTCAATAAGCTGTTGAACACCTCATTCATCAGTCCCTGAAAGGTGTCTGGAGCATTTGTCAACCCAAATGGCAGAACAACATACTCATAATGACCATTATACGTTTTAAAGGCAGTCTTATGAATGTCATTTGGTACCATTCTTACTTGATGATATCCTGACCTCAGTCTATCTTGGAATAGACTTTTGATCATCCCAAATCATCCATTAGGTCTTCTATGAGCAGGATAGGGAACTTATCTTTCATGATAATGTTGTTTACGCTTCTGTAGTTCACACACATTCTCCAAGTGCCATCTTTTTTCTTGACCAATACAATAGGAGAAACATAGGGACTGGAACTCTTTTGTATTGTTCTGCTTCTTAGAAAATCTTGTACCATTTTTTTATCTTTTTTTTTATGCAAAGCATACCGGTAAGGACGTAGGTTAACCAGGTTTGAAACTTCCAACAGGGGTATCTTATGGTCATGCGTCGCTCGAAGAGGTGGAAGTATTTTAGGCTCATCAAACACCTCTGCATATTTCTGAAACGATTTACTGATTTCTTCCTGGTTATGTTCTCCTGCATCAATAGCCTTTATATAAAAAAGTACCAAGGTTTCGTGTGCTTTGTCCTCCTCCACATAGAGCAGGGACAGTTGAGCTTGACTAGTTATGTATTCACTCATCTTATTTGCCTTCATTTCACTGACTGATCCCGGATGCAAAACTTTCAGTAGAATTTTATTTTGACCCCGTTTAAACTGCCTTTCTAGTGTGTTGAAGTTCCATTTAATCGGACCCAAGGTTTCCAGACATTGTATCCCCAGTACCATATCACACTCCCCAAGGGTGATCACCATCAAATCTGTTTCAAATCTTTGGTCATGAAACTTCCATCCGAAGTGCTCAATTCAACCTTTGACAATCAGCCTACTACCATTTGCGACTGTTACTTTTGTTAATCCTGGGCCAGTAATCTTGCAGTTCAACCTTGCAGAAGACATTTCATCGATAAAGTTATGAGTAGATCCTGAATCTATCAAAATGTATATCACTGAACCCCCATAATGTTCCTCTTGCTCAACGTCTTCCTCTGTTGACTCGTAATTTTCCTCATCCAATTTCATTACGTAGAGTTGACTGCACTTGTGCTGTGATAGGAAATGCTCTTTAGTAGATTTCTCAACATAATATATGCACAACCCCTTGGTCTTTCTCTCAGCAATCTCTTCATTACTCAACCACTTCCGGCTTTTGTCAACATTCCTTATTTCAGACTCCTTCTTATACGGTAACAATCCATTACCCTAATAGTTTATTTTGTGGTTGTTGCTTGAGCTTTCCCCGAATAATTTTCCAGGATGAGCTTGTTCATAATTTTCCAGGATGAGCTTGAACATCCTGATGTTGCATTTGCGTATCCATCCTCAATCCAGCTAAGTATTGGCTCATCAGATACTCCTCTGCTAGGTTCACTCATGTTTTAAGCAGCTCGAATCTCCCATGATAGTCTACGATTCCGTTTGTTTCTTGCAGATTCCTATGCTCTGCAATAGGTTCATCAAGAACCTCGCTGAATCTCCCCAATAACTCTGCCTTATAACTGTACTAGCTCTTGCAGATGTTACTGTTGACACAAGGATCGGTTCCAAGTTACTGTTGACCCTTCAAAGTGAATTGAAGCCAATTTCACCTTGGTTTCGTCATCAGTTCCGTCTATCTCAAAAAATTGTTCTACTTTGAAGATCCAATCTTGGAAGTTTGTAGCATCAAAACGATGAAGTCTATTTTGGCTAGACGTGTGATTCACACGTATGCTTGATGCAAGTGTTTATTATAAGAATCTTGTATTGGTGATTGTGAAGTGTCGCCAAGGACTACCAGATTCTGATGTTGGCTTGTCATCAACGTTTTCATAGCCTCCATAATTTTGTTCTGAATTGATGAAATTCACTATGTAACAACGAGATTGCTGCTTGTTGGTCTTCATGTTCGTTCGTCGGGTTCTGATTTTTGCTCGTGACTGCCTTCGATCGAGTTTTTGACATTGGAGCCGAGAATGATGCTCTGATAACACTGTTGCAGGATGGAGCTTCTCTGCAATTTGTCTGGTTCTTCAGAAAACAAACAGAGAATCTTGAGGGATTGATTCGTCGGATTAGAAGGATCCAGACTGAAAAAAGGTATTTGTATTGCTCGATGCATATGAAGAAAGAAAGAAGAAGATGATATTGTTTCTGAATGAATCTTTGTTTGTTACAACTAACGAGCTTTTATGTTACTTCTCTTTAACATAATCATAAATAACTAATTAAGATGAGATTAGAATTTTTGATACATAGATGATTCGTGTCAATCTTTTCATATTTGTATTAATCATTTTCCTGCCACATCACCATGAGCTACTTAATTTATGCATCAGGGAGCTCCTCCATATGAAATCTAAAAACTGTCCATTCTCAAAACTAAATGATTGTCATCTCTAAAACGCCAAATAACATGTAAATTTTTAAAAAATATAGAAACCCTAAAAATACTAATAGTAAGCCAAATTATAATGTGGTCTTTATTAAAAATCCATTAAATATAGTTAAAAGTAGTTAAACATAATATCAACTCTCCATGAATTGGATATTGTTGTCCTGAAACAAGAGAATTCTAAGCATATAGGAACTCACGTATCGTGGAGACCATAGATACTGAATTCGCAACTTGTAATCCACATATAACACGTGAGTTCAAAGACATATTCATCTTATATAGTCATGTTTTTGAAAACCTTGTCAAAAGATTCAAAACCTGCAAAAATATATCTACTCATAAAAAGACTCTCAATATTCATTTAGGTTTTGTTAGCTTTCTCATTAAAGAATATGATTCAGAGTAAACGAGGCTAGGAAGTAAAAGGGCTAATTTAAGTGGTAATGTGTTTACAGAATATTCATGAAATGTAGGTTATTATGCAAAGCAATAGGAGGGAATGTACCAATTGATATTCACAATTGTTGTAAAACCAAGAAAAATACCAAGCTCTGAACACCAATAATACCTCCTTACCAAGTATTTCTAAGCCCGGTGGCAGGATATTGTTTCCCTCATTTCTCTTCAATATTTTTTTTGCACATAAAAATAAAAACAAAAATGTGAGAGGTTTGAAAAGAGGTAAGGTAAACATGCGTACCAGCTATAAATGAGATGACCATTAAATGATCAACAAGTGGTAAAAAATAAAAAATGTTGAATGATTATTCGTTTCCCATATGAATATTGAGAAAAATTAAGTCAGGTTAGATAGTCCAATAAAATAGAGTTAATATTAGATCCATCAAAAAAATAACGCAAATCCATAATTTTAGGGGTATTCCAGCCATAGCACTTCAAAATCATTTATCCTGAACAAAACCTGTCAGTACAGCTCCTGAGTTTTGAAACTAAAAATTCTGTTTCTAAAAAAGTCATAATTTCTGACAAATTTTTGATTTAATAATATAGTTTTATTAAAAATTACCATTTTAAAAAATAATTTGATTCGATAAAACCAAAACAAACTAATGAAAAGAAGAAAATTGTCAGATAACAAAGAACCCAGACTTAAATTATAACGTCTTCGTGTAAATATAAATCGAAAAAGTTAAAATCAAATAAAAAATAAGAAAATAGTTGATCAGAAATAGGCAATTTGTTGATCATTAGGAATTTGAAAAACACATTAATAGTGTATTTTTTCCACTCAACACTTTTTTTATAAATAGTCGAGTGAAATAAGTAGCTTTATTTTTAGGTTCGTGTTAGGTATCCAAGGAGATTATTTCCTCCTTAGACATCTCAATGTTTCTTATTGCTGGATGATGAGACTTTTGGTTCGTTGAAAATGGTTCATCTCCACCAAAACTCATCAAAAAAAAGATTTGGAAGGGCTCCGTCCGAGACTAGATTTTGGTTACATCGGTTTTGTCAAATTGATGAAAATTTCACTTTTCGAGATTTTGAAGTTTTGTTTGATTACATTGCACTGAAATCACATATGGATCATGTTGTAATCCTATTTAGTGTATATTGATATTTTTATCTTTTCAGATTCACAAAACAAAAGCACTACATCTAAAACCCAAAACACTCATATTTTATACTAAAAACTATATGAAAACCATATAAAATATGGTTTTATCAATCAATAAAAAGGTCTTCATAGAAGTCAACATATCCACACAGATTTTTGGTGCACAATAATCTTTTAATTAAACTAGAGCTAAGTCTATGTATGAAGGTTTGTTTGTTGTAACTAATGAAATAATGAAACAATGAATACATGCTAACCAGTGTAAACAATATGATTAAAGGATTGGATTTAGAGGAAACCATTAGGAAGAGAGAGAATTTTTTTTTTAATTTAGTATTGTGATTTAATATCTTTTTTAATATTGTGGGGGTATGGATTCGAATCCTAATCATATGTCATGAATTTCAGAAGTGATGCCACATAATTCCGACGTGGAGTGAAGTTTCATGGGCTAGAATGTTCATATTTTTATTTCCTAGAGGCAATTGATATCAGTTTTCTATCTTAGAACTCTACCAATGTTTATTTTACCCACTCTCATGGCCGAGAACTAAATTTAACATAGCTACCCTAGATCTACTCTCGCAGCAAATAGTAAAGCTAGATAAGAAATGATAATTTCAAGTTTGATATGTTCACTAAAATATTTAAAATCTTTTCTCGCATTTTATAGAAACAGCACATTATATTCTGCTCCAGCCAATCATTCAAGTTATGTTTAAGAGAACCTTCGTTATAGGTTTCAAGGAGATTTTAGTGGGGTACTTACAATTAAAAAAAAAAATAAGGGTTTTAAGAATTTTTGTAGAACCTACGTGTTGTATTTTAATTGGGCAATAACTTGTTCTCTCAAATTTTATTCTTACAGTAGAAAAACAGATGGTCCAAAGAGAAGAAATTGGAGGTATTCTGCATGTGCGATACGGAGCTCCGCCTCAACGTATCCAATCACGGCGATCAAATCTCCGAATTAGAAGCTGTAAGGAGAATAAAAGGAACGATATAGCCGATGAAAAGATGCTGTGGATTTTTCCCTATTTTAGAACCGCCGAGCTATTTCGATCGACTTCCTTGGTGTAATTAGACAAACAGGAAGCGGGAAATCTACATTGATCCACGTCTTGTTCAGGCTTGTATAACCATCTGAAGGGAGGATAATCATCAATGGGATTGATATATGCACTCTAGGGTTACATGATCTGAGGTCAAGATTCAGAATCATTCCCTAACAACCAGTCCTCTTTAAAGGAATTGAAAGGTAATGACAACACCTATTCAAGATAGAAAACATTGTAGTTACAATCCAAATCAAATACAATAATCTGTATTTTTTTATTTTGTTTTCCAGAACCTAAAACCATGCCAACTCATGGATGTTGTTGCTACAAAGCCTGAGAAGTTTGATTCTTTGGCTGAGTGAGTTGTTACAAAATGAGTTTGGCATATCTATACAATTTCATGAGACAATAATCTTGAATGAAGATACTTCATTGTTACAGTGGTTGATAGTAGCCCGAACTGGAGCGTCGGGCAGAGGCAGATTTTATGTTTAGGCAGGTTTTTAATAATTAAGAATCTGTGGTGGGCTTCTACCATTGGAAGAAGAAAATATTAAAATATTTTAATAGAGCTCTTAGTTTTAAATGATGTAGAATTTATATATATAATAATGGTAAGAACCCTTTGAAAGGTTCTACTATTGGAGGTGCTAAGAGATAGTATTTTAATATAATTAATAAGTGATCAGTACACTAACATGCATTACTAAATCATGAATGAATCCTCTTTAAAAAACTCCTATTTCCAACTATAAAACTAATCAAATATAAGAAGAGAAATCATAACAACAGTAATAGAAAACATTATCAATTGAAATAACAGAGATGAAGTTCCGAAAAATTCTCTAACGAGTAAAAAGAAGCAAGATCTTCTCCTGAAACAAACAAAGTATCAAAACAATGAAAAGAAGACAAATAATAACTTTTATTTGGTGACTGTGTAACTATGGATTCTTTTATGTAGAGGCTTGACAAGTCCATCTATGATGAATTTCGTGACTCTATGGTGTCTTTTATAGGTATATGAGATGGTTATGACTTTTTCCAAAAAATTCTAATGAATCTGGTAATTTTACTTTTTTCACGGAGGGGTAATCGGTCGAACAACATAGGTTTTCGGTCAATTACCCTCTTGTTCAATAGTTTATCAGGTTGATCATCGGGTCTTTAATCTCTCGGATACGTAGTGATTAACCTATCTGATCAGAAGTCATTGGAGCTTCAGGTGCATTGGTGATTAGCCGCTCATTCGACCATGCAGGTCGATCATCCAGTCGTTCATTTCCTATATCTTCAGCTAGCTCCATTTCGATGACATACCACAACAACAAAAAATAGTTAATAGCAACAATATTGGTCGTAGCTATGGTCAATAATTTATGGCTATTTAGCAATTAGTAACCAATAGACCACAATATATTTTCGTCGCTATAGCTCGTAGTTATCTGTTAACTATATGGTTATTCGTGGTTTTATTTTCATGATATTGCCACAATAATAATCATGGTTAATAGCCACGAAATAGACATGACTATATCTGTATTTTGTATTACGAAATAGACATGACTATATCTGTATTTATATTAGCTACAATTTGTCACATATACACTGTAGCTAGTTTTCATGAGCATCATCTTATTATGTGTCTAATCACCACAGAGATAAACATCTTATCATCTTATTATGTGTCTAATCACCACAGAGATAAACATCTTATCAACGGTTACGACCAATAAATAGCTACGGTCTTTAATGACTAATATCCACTTACAATATGTTGGGTATAAAAATCTACACCTTTGATATCAACCATTAAAAAAGGCCAAAACAAAAAGTAGAGAAATACAAAGAAATAAATCAAGCCAAGCCGAAGACAAAGATAATAATTAAAGCAAATGCGAATATACGCATCTAAAACCATCTCAAACCACAAGAGACTTAAAAAAGTTTCTTAAAAAAAAAAATATTTATATTTTAATATAATATAATTAAATAATTTTTCTTTTTTAAAGTTAACCAATAGTTGAACACCACGTGTGAATACAGTTTCTTAACAAAACTCTTATAACTCTTGTTTGAGAACCGATCCTCACCTTGTTTCTTAATTTTATTATTTTTTAATTATAAGAGACTCTGTTAACATCTCCCGTTGGAGATGCCCTAACAAAACTAAGACCAAACAAGCTAGGCCAAAGCATGACCGAGCCATATCCAGCAAATTTGGCTCAGCCGAGCCACATCCAAACCATGGACGAGCCGATGTGGAGGCAAATTGAAGCAACCATTAATCTTTTGCCTAGCCGAATTTCAACCGCATAGAAAATGGAAATGGCTTGGCCAAGCCACAAAATAAATGAAAACGGCTTAGCCGAGCTAAAAAATGAAAAGGGCTTGACCGAGCCACGACCAAACCCTGTTAGGCTTATCCGAGCTGAGACCAAATCAAATATGGCTCAGTGGAGCAATGGCCAAACCAAACGTGGCTCAGCCGAGGCAAGGCCAGACCAAGTGTGGCTGTTCCCTCGACTTATCACCTCTAAATCAAATTTCCGACTCTTGGAGGAATCAAGACGGTTTGGAAAAAATCAAAAAGGGTTACGATTTTGCATCTTAGCCAAGCAAAAAATCAGAAAGCAGAGGACTAAGCCAACCTCAAAGACAAGATAGAAGAAGATGTAAAAAGACAGAGAATCAAAAGAATTAGCAAACTGCTATGAAAAAATTGCAAAATTATGAAGGTTTGTGAAGGAGGGCGCAAACCAACCTGCAAAATTATAGTAACAGTGTGCATTGACGACCTGCACCAAGAAACATGCATGGAGATTGGAGCCAAATTAGACGAAAGAGTCTAAATGGAGCTAATTTTCTAACTCACAGAGAACGTGAATACTTTTTCTTGGTCAACAAAGGATATGATCGGTATCAACATCAATGTCGCTTGTCACGAGCTAAACGTTGACCCATCATTCAAGTAAGTAAATAATGTTAAATGTTGATGGAATTTCAGGATCAATCGATCCTTTTGCGATCGATCGATCGTACGCGGGATCGACCAATTCTGCACATGCAGTCGATCCTAAAACTTTACGTAAAAATGGATCGACCGATCGGAATGTAGATCGATCAATCCCGTAGTAGTAAAACTGCTATTTTCATGAAACATTGTGTTGTTTGGTGAAGAGTTATATTTCTTCATCAATGGTCGTTTGTAAAACTATTTATAGATGTCTTTGGGCAAACTAATGACAACAAGTGTGTATTTTTCATACACAAACAAATTTCTTTTTTTCATTCCAAAATTTCTAAATGGTATCAGAGCTTTTCGGTTGAGTGGGCCAAAGAGATAGTGTAAAAGTGAAGAGACAATGCAAGGCTCTTCACACCAAGTTATTCCCATATTCGATGGGGAGAAGTATGACTTCTGGAGCATTATGATGACAACAATCTTCAGGACAAGAAAAATCTGGGATATTGTGGAAGGAGGTCTTCCAAATAGTCTTGCCCAAGATGATCACATTCCTGAAGCAGTGCTATCAAGAAGACAGTGGGAAGAAGCATACACAAATGATATGACGGCTTCGCAAATTTTGCAAACTGCTGTTACTGATCAAATTTTCTCACGCATTGCATCTGCAACAACATCAAAGGAGGCATGGGATGCATTGAAGGCTGAGTATGAAGGTTCTCCTCAAGTCAGATTGGTTAAAATCCAATCATTACGAAGGGAGTACGAAAATCTAAAGATGGTTGATAATGAAGACATCAAGACATTCACTGATAAGTTAATTTTGTTGGAAAACAAATTAACTTATCATGTTGAGAAGAAGACAGATTATCAACTCATACAGAAGATACTCATATCTCTCCCAGCAAAGTTCGATAGCATTGTAAGAGTCATGGAGCAAACTCGCGACTTAACTTCAATGACGATGACAGAGCTAATCGGCATTTTAAAAGCCTATGAAGCAAGAGTGAGTGCAAGAGAAGAAAGAACAAATGAATGAGTATTCAATGTTCAAGCAAGAAGAAAGAGTTCCTGTTTCAATACAAACAACACCAAGAACAATGCTTATAAAAGCAAGAAGTGGTGTGAGTTTTGCAAGCGTAGCAACCACACACTAAGTGAGTGTTGGAGGAAACCGAAGAAAGACGATTATAGCAAGAATCCGAGAAGTAACAAGGAGTGTTACAAATGTGGTAAGATCGGCCACTATGCAAATTTGTATCACTCAAAGCAAAAGGAAAGAGCACACGTAAGTCTCGAAGATGAAGACTGGGGAGAAGAAGACCACATGTTGTTTAGTGCAACTGAAGAAGCACTAATAATAGTGAAATAGGACATTTGGTTAGTAGATAGTGGATGCACTAACCATATGACCAAAGAAGAATAAAGATTGATAGAAGTATCAAGGTTCCAATCAAGGTTGGAAATGGTGAAATTGTCATGACAGCCGGTAAAGGAGATATTACCGTCATGACAAGGTTTGGCAAGAAAATCATCAGAGATGTCTTCCTGGTGCCGGGTCTGGAGAAAATATTTTTGAGTGTTCCACAAATTATCTCAAGTGGCTATCAAGTACTGTTTGAAGAGAAGACATGCATCATACTAGATGCAAAAGGCAAAAAGATTATGGAAATTCCCATGACTCACAAGAGCTTCCGAATCAAAATGAGTTCGGTTCAAGAGGAAGCCATGCATACAAGTGAGCAAAAGGACAAGGAGATATGGCACAAGAGACTTGGCCATGTAAGCAACGCTCGGTTGAAACAAATACAAGACAAATATTTGGTAGATGGATTACCAAAATTTATTGTCAACAAGGAAGCATGTGGAGCGTGTAATCATGGGAAGCAATCAAGGAAAAGTTTCCCAAAAGAATCTCAAACCAAGACAAAGGAAAGCTGGAAATTGTGCATACATATGTGTGTGGGCCTATGCAACACAAATCTCTTGATGGAAGTCGTTACATTCTTTGGTTTCTGGATGACTATACTCACATGTGTTGTGTATACTTCCTAAAACAAAAGTCAGAAACATTTTCTATGTTTAAGAAGTTCAAAGCCATGGTGGAGAAGCAATCATATTATGCTATAAAGACAATAAAATCTGATGGAGGTGGTGAGTTCACTTCACAAGAATTCAACCAATTTTGTGAAGAAGAAGGAATCAAAAGGAAAATCACTTTGCCTTATTCACCACAGCAGAATGGTGCTGCAGAACACAAGAACAGGTCTCTGGTGGAAATAACAAGAACACTACTTGCAGACAAGGGTTTGCCATTAAAGTTTTGGGCTGAAGCAGTATATACATCGGTTTATCTTCCAAACCGACTACCATCAAAGGCAATAGAAGATGATGTAACACCCATGGAGAAGTGGTGTGGACACAAGCCAAATGTGTCACATCTAAAAGTTTTTGGGAGCATATGTTATGTGCATATCGCAGACTAAAAAAGGAGGAAGCTAGATGTTAAGGCAAAGTAAGGAATCTTCATCGGTTATAGCAATCAATCAAAAGGCTATAGAGTTTTCATCCTGGAAGATGAAAAGATTGAAGTATCAAGGGATGTTAATGTTGAAGAAGATAAGAAGTGGGATTGGGAAAAGAAGGAAGAAGTCAAGAAGACTCTGGCATTACCCACAAATGATCATCAATCACAAGAAGAGAAGAATGTCACTAGCCCTGTTTCTACTCAAAATAGTGGTCAAGTTATTACTGAAGAAGAAAAAAACTCTGAATCACCAAGGAGATATAGATCCATGACTGAGATTATGTCAACAGCACCAAGAGTAGAAGTTGAAGAAGCAGCACAAATAATAGAAGCCTATCTTCTGGCACATGAAGAACCACAAACCTTCAATGAAGCTTTTGGCATAAGAGAATGGAGAGAAGCAATGAAAGAAGAGATAGAGATGATTGAGAAGAACAGGACATGGAAGCTAGTAGACAAGCCTGAGAAGAAAAACGTGATAAGCGTTAAGTGGATCTATAAGATCAAAACAATTGCAACTGGCAATACTATCAAACACAAGGCAAGACATGTTGCAATGAGTTTCTCTCAGGAATATGGAGTTGACTACCTTGAGACATTTGCCCCAGTCTCAAGACATGATACAATAAGAGGCTTACTTGCTTATGCGGCTCAAATGAAGTGGAAGTTGTATCAAATGGATGTTAAGTCAGCTTTTCAATGGTGATCTAAACGAAGAGGTTTATGTCACACAACCGCCTGGGTTAGTGATTGAAGAAAAAGAAGACGAGGTGTTAAGGCTGTACAAAGCCTTGTATGGTTTAAAGCAAGCACCACGGGCATGGTATGAAAGGATAGACTCATACTTCATACAAAATGGGTTTAAAAGAAATATGAATGATGCAGCGTTGTACATCAAAAGGAATGACAGAGATGTGTTGATCATAAGCTTATACGTTGATGATATCATCATCACAGGCAACAACACTCATCAGATCAACACATTCAAGGAGAATATGAAGAAGGAATTCGAGATGACAGATCTTAGATTGTTGAGTTACTTTCTCAGAATGGAGATAGTACAAGATGAAAATGACATATTTCTTTCACAAGAAAAATATGCTAACAAACTTATTAATAAGTTTGAAATGAAAGGAAGCAAGAGTGTAAGTACTCCACTTACACCACAAAAGAAATGAGAAGAATATGACAAAGATTATGGAGACCCAACAAAGTACAGAAGCATTGTTGGAGGACTTCTGTATTTGTGTGCATCAAGACCTGATGTGATGTATTCAAGCTCTTATCTTGCAAGATATATGTCATCACCACATATGAAGCACTATCAAGAAGCAAAAAGAGTTTTAAGGTATGTCAAAAGAACATCTGACTATGGAGTGTTCTTCAACATAGTGGAAACACCAAGGCTAATAGGCTATTCAGATAGAGATTGGGGAGGTTCTATTGAAGACAAGAAAAGCACTTCAGGTTATGCTTTTACTCTTGGAACAACCATGTTTTGTTGGCAATCATGTAAGCAGCAAACTGTGGCTCAATCAACTACAGAGGCAGATTACATTGCTGTGTGTGCAGCCACAAATCAAGCAGTGTGGCTGAAGAGACTATTGGAATAATTTGGTTTAAGCTTTAAAGAATGTGTTCCTATCTACTGTGACAATAAGTCAGCAATAACAATTGGAAAGAATCCAGTGCAACATAGGAGAACTAAACACATAGAGATCAAGTATCACTATGTGCGTGAGGCTAAACAAAAGGGACTCATTCAATTGGAATATTGCAAAAGGAGAAGATCAACTCGCTGATGCCTTCACTAAGGCATTAAGTGTTTCAAGGGTTGAATATCTCAGAGGAAAACTTGGAGGAAGGAAGAAACTCAATCAAGGGGGAGTGATAAATGTTGATGGAGTTTCAGGATCGATCGATCCTGTTGCGATCGATTGATCGTACACGGGATCGACCAATCCTGCACATGCAGTCGATCCTAAAACTTTACGTAAAAATGGATCGACCGATCGGAATGTAGATCGATCGATCCCGTAGTCGTAAAACTGCTATTTTTCATGAAACATTGTGTTGTTTGGTGAAGAGTAATATTTCTTCATCAATGGTCGTTTGTAAAACTATTTATAGATGCTTTTGGGCAAACTAATGACAACAAGTGTGTATTTTTTATACACAAACAAATTTCTTTCTTTCATTCCAAAGTTCTACAAATAAAAAAGGAAATTGGGACCCGAACGAGTCAAGGTTGTCAACGATAAGGTGGAACTTATACCAAAGTGGGATCAATCATCGAAGTATAATATCATGACTGGCTCGCTACTCCAAACGTGGTGAAGAAAAAGAACGCAAATGGTGAGTTTGTGTCAATTTCACCGACTTAAACAAAGCTTGTTCCAAATATAGTTTCTTATTACCTCACATTGATCAACTAGTCAGAGCAACAGCAGAATACAAACTGCTTTGATTTATGGATGCTTTCTCTGGTAATAACCAGATCATGATGAACCCCGACGACCAAGAGAAAACTGCATTCATAACCGATCGCATAACATATTGCTTCAAAGTGATGTCCTTTGGCCTAAACTATGCTGGAGCAACATATTAGCAGCTGGTGAACAAAATATTCAACGAGCAAATTGGGAAAACTTGTCATGGGCATCCGGTTTGACTGGGTTAAACGGATCAGTTTGTTCGGATCCTTCATAATTCGGAAATTGGAAAAGTTCACCGATTTCAATCAATTTTTTAATCGGTTTGGTTTGTACGGTTATCGGGTTTTCTTGGTTCGATTTAGGACCTGAAAATGTATGCCAAAAAAACCAAAATCTATAAAATTATAACATTTGAAAACCGAACAACACAATATTTTCAAGAACAACAAATTTAAAGAAGCAAAGAAGGAGAACAAGGTAATTGACAATTAGTAAATGGACTTCCAACTTCGAAAAGCTGTGAGATTAAACCAAAAAAAAAAAGAAGAAGCAATGAAAACCGAAGAATAAGAAGTAATTACTCAAAAACTTTGATTTCGCGGCTGCTTTGTTGCATAGAAGAAGCGAAGACGACGAACCAAGAACAGAAGAAGCGAAGAATAAGAAGAGCTGAGTACCCGATGGCAACGGCTCTCTTGACGGTGACTATCTCTCTTGATGGTTATTGTTTTGAATCTCGACGGTGACTTGAATCTCGCCTCTCAACTCTCGACCACAAACTAATGTCACCTTAACCGGAAGTCCCTTATATACTTCGGGATTAATCGTGGTTTTAGGGTCAAATCGAAAATATCGATCGGACTCGAATACCAATCTGATTAAACACGAGATCAAATCGAACATATATTTTCTTACAATCGGTTCAATCAGTCTTTCAAAATCGAATCTGTGAACGGAAACTCTCGGTTTTTCCGGTTCAGGTTTTTCGGTTAAAACCAAATTCCCAGGACTAGGAAAAACGATAGAGGTGTACACGATATGCTGGTACAATCCCTTGAGGAAAATGATGACATGGCACATTTACGAGACTATTTCAATCACCTGAATGAAGATGAGGTGAAGCTAAATCCGACCAAGTGCAGATTTTCAGTTAAAACCAAAGAATTTCTCGGCTACCTTGTCACACACCGAGGATCAAAAACAACCCAAAGAAAATTAACGCTCTAGTTCAAATTTCCTCACCAAAAAAGATGAGAAGTCCAATGACTCACAGGATGCGTCACAGCATTAAACTGATTAATATCGCGATCAACGGAAAAATGTTTTCTTCTCTATGATATCTTATGAGGTAACAAGAAGTCCGAATGGACTGGCAGATGTGAAGAAGCATTCCAGAAATTGAAGAACTACCTAACAAGTGAAAACCTTTGCTCCTGTATATCGGAGTATCTGTAACCGAAGTAAGTGGAGTGTTTATCAAAGAAGAACACATCGACCATAAGCCAATTTTCTATGTGAGAGAACCCAATTTTCTATCTGAGACAAACATTGACAGACGCAGAGACTCGATAGCCAGAAATGGAGAAGTTGTCACTTGCTGTGTTAATATCTGCTCGGAAATTGAAACCATACTTCCAGTCTCATTCCATCGTAGTCTTGACCACCTCCACACTACAAAAAATCATACACATTTCAAGTCAATTAGGAAGGTTAGAAAAATTGGCGGGAAACTCAGTCAATACATTATAGAATACCAAAAGAAATCATGTGTGAAATCTCAAGTCCTTACAGATTTCTTGATCGAACTTCCAGTAGAAATAATAGAAGAACCAACCCAAAATTCCGTAAGGATGCTTCATGTCGATAGGTCATATAATAAGTGTGTCGTTTAGGGTAAAGACAAGTTTATCAATCCCCTATATTGTAGTACTTAGGGTGTCAATCCAAATTAAGGGTTCTTAAGCACTAAGAATACAAGTTGAAAACATGTTGATAATTATTGTCGATTGTATCTAAAAGTGGAATCCTAACTTAATGAAAAAGGAAATAAATGACAATAATAAATCTAGATATAAGCTAAAGAAACTAAATTATTTAACGAAAGTAAATCTATGTAAAAAGTAAAGAGAAGATGCTTGAAAACTTGGTTTTTCTCGAATTCGCTTTTAAAATGGGTCCTAGGGGTTAGGTAAGGTTGGATGTTCTAAGAAAGTGGTGGTTCCTTGGTTACCAACTCATCCCATCGGTTGAAAGAAACTGATATCCGTTAATCCACTTTTGTGATAGAAACCACTTATATAGCTGCCCAAGTATCTACAAATTTCTTTGGATACCTTAGCATCTGACGAGCATTAAGGACATGTTATTAGTTTAAAAGCAAGGATACCTAGACTAAATCTCATTAGCTAGATTCAGCCAAGCCCATGTTCTAGCGTTTTAAGCTTTTAAACAAGTTCCGGTTAAAGTAGCTTGAGCCAAAGAAATCAAGTCCAAGCAGCCGGAATAAACTTGTAATTAAGACAACTAGACACGACATGGGTATAAGAAGGTGGATAACTTAGATATTTTTACTCCTACTTAGAGCATCCTCCCACACTTTCACTCCAAACCCGGTAAGGAAACTACTCGTTAGAGTTCATGAGGAAAAACATCATATGGGTAAATAAAGTTCTCCTCATTAATTAACGATTATGTAAAATAGAAAGTAAACAAATTAAATAAAATAAGAAAGAAACTAAGACGATTAATTGAAAAGCAAGTACTGCAAAAAATAACTTATAAGAAATAGTTTTTCATAAACAGTCTAAATCTATACAAAGGCGGATGACTAAAGCATGTCTTTAGCGAAGAACTTGTTTAATGAAATTTTATGAAATTTTATGTGACCCCCCTCCTTTACTTTATGTCTGGGGCAATGTTTTTATAGTAGTGGAGAAGGAAATAAGTTCGGGGTTCCTAGGTTAATCCAATCGCGGCTTGGTCTTACTTCTTTGCTCGAACCTTTCTCTTTTTGACCTCTCTGCTCCAGGCTTGCAACTCGTTGCAGTAACCTGACATCACGCGTTTTTATCCTCTTTTTTCCGCTCTCTCGTTCCGCTTTTCCTTGTGCAACCTCCACTGTCTCTTCTCTCCTTTTTGCTCGGTGTCTCCTTCTTTTCCTTCAATTCCTTGACACAGCACCTGTTTATGCAATGTTTATGCAATGCGTCCTAAATTATCTTAATATGCGAGAATGCTAGACAAAAATGATGCAAAAACAAGTCCTAATGTTATTGAAGGTAGTACACAGGCTGAAGATACTAAAGATCTATGCATTTTATGATTCTCAGTTAGTCACAAACCAATTCAACGGAGAATACAAAACAAGAGAAAAAAAGATAGACACCAATATGAAAATCATCCAAGATTTAGCTACAAGATTCAAGGAATTCAAGCTAACTCGGATACCATGGGAAGAAAACGCATCATCAGACGTATTGGCTGTCCTGATATCAACTTTAATCCCAGTGATGAGACACATCATCCCAGTAGAATTATCCAATATTCAGGCATCGAAACTCCCAAAACAATCAATCTAGCTTATCCCCCTGAGCAAGGGCTCGAAGACAAAAATTTCATCGACGAAGAAGACGTAATAGAAATAAAGGAAGATTTACATCCACTAGTTGGAGAATATGGTTGTGATAAAAATTGATTGGAAGCAATCTGCCTATATATTATGGGCGGAGAAGTCCTTCCTGAAAAATGGGAATCTAAGAAATTCAAAATCTAAGCTGCCTGATACGTGTTACTAGATGGAGAATTTTCTAATTGGAGATTCTATGGATCATTGATGACATGCATGAAAAGAAAAAAAGCCAGACGAATCATGGAAGAAGCCCATAATGGCTCGTGCGGTAATTGATCCGATAGAAGCGCATTATCAATCAAAATCAAAATGAACGACTATTATTGATCAACTATGGTGAACTTTTTGGCCAAATGTGAAAAATGCCAAATTCACACGCTAACAATTCATCAACCAGCCAAGTTGCTGCCATCAATCTCTGTGCCCTACCCATTTATGTGAAGGCCAATGAAAATCATTGATCAATCACACAGATCAAGGGAGAATAGTTTTTTACTCGTCCTCACAAAATACTTTTTCCAATTGGTCGATGCCAACTCATACACCAGCATAAAAGATGTGCAAGTAGGACACTTTGTCTGTAAAAACATTATATGCCTACATGGAGTCCATCATATCATCGTTACCAACAACAGTTCAAAATTTATTTTTACAAGATTTGAAGCTTTTTTTCTTAAAGTGGAAAACTGAAAGTAAGCAAGTCCACACCCTAATATTCGCAAGGAAATGGCTAGGCAGCCAACAAAACAATTTTTGATGGACTAATAAAAAGTCTTTACTAAAATAAGGGTCAATGGACAGACGAGCTCGTAGGAGTCTTATGGTCTCACCAAACAACTCTGAGAAGAGCCACTAGAGAGACACCTTTCACAATTTCTATAGCATGGATTGTGTTATTCAATCAGAAGTAGAATTCCCTGAAGTACATTGAAGACTTCTTCCAGGACAATAAGGATTAAACCATTTGATGCTTATGGATGAGCTAGATTTAGTAAACGAGCAACGTGACCAAGCACTTATCCACATTTAAAACTAGCAACAACCGCCAAATATTACAACTCAAACGTACGTGGCTGGAGGTTTCATAAAACAGAACTAGTCCTCCAAATTTTTTTCCAAAACACTGCAGATTAACCTTAAAAAATCATCAAAATAGTCAACACAAACGCATACAAAATTGCTAAAATGGATGATAGTAAGATACCTATATCATGGAACACAATGCATCTCAAAAACTACCATTAATAAATCAAAATAGCACTGAACTACGAGACGACTTGATCTCCAAAGGAGTAAGTATGCAACCTATCTTATAATAAATTCAGCTTTCTGGTGTGGTCCTGATTATGTTAAAACCAATGGATCGGCTCGAAGGTGATGGGTTTGAAGGCGGTGGAGGCTACTAGCACTCCGCTATGGTGATTTCCTCCTAAGGCTTCTGGCGGCCCTACAAGGGTTGTTTTGACAGATCTAATAGCACTGGTTCACCCTGCTTTATAGTTATGGAATATCACTCTACCCTTTTGTGATTAAGATCAATGTTCTTAGGCTGAACAGAGAAAGAAAAAGATGAAAAACAAAAAAAGTTCTCTGGTTTCTTTGGTAAAAATCGTGTGTATTGCCAAGAGGGTGGCTACAGGTATTAAAAGGCTTTTAACATAAGCCCTAGCTAAACCAGAATGATTTAGTATCTATTTATTCTAACATTATTTCTAATAAAATGCTATTGGTTTATTCCCCTAATTTAATTAAGATCTGGTTCAA
The DNA here is from genome assembly GCA_039880935.1 of Streptanthus diversifolius. Classification (NCBI taxonomy): domain Eukaryota; kingdom Viridiplantae; phylum Streptophyta; class Magnoliopsida; order Brassicales; family Brassicaceae; genus Streptanthus; species Streptanthus diversifolius. The sequence goes on from JAXGFM010000005.1 coordinate 7,942,979, forward strand.
TTTAAGTGACTAATTACAAACCAAAAACACATTAAACCAATAGGTTGGTTTATTTTTAGTCTCTTCTTCCTTTAATGGTGCGATCCTAGAAAGGCCCAATAAGGATGTTAAGCGATCTGGACAAGAAGATAATCTTGATCAGATGAAGCTGGACCAGAACAAGGAAAACATGGGCTTCAGAGGCTTGGAAAGCTTGGAACAGCACATCAATGTTGGGTGGGCAATTGAGAAAGAGCTAGAGAAGCAGCCCATGGATGTGGAGTTGGACCAAGCCCAGAGAGGAGAAAATCAAGCGGCCCAAGGAACAGAAGATCCAACCAATGCGGCCCAAGAAGAAGACTCAAGCCAAGTGACCCAAACCCAAGGAATCATGGATTTGTGGTTTGGCCTAATAATTAGGCCCATTGTTAAACCCCAAAGAAAACTCATTCTTCAAGTGATTTGGGTCTGTCTAAAAAGGAAAAGGAAGCCCAAAAAGAATAAACCAATTATGCTGGTTTAATTTAATTTATTGGTTTATGATTAATCACTTAAATTAAACCAAAGGGATTAGGATAAATCAAGATATCTGTTGGTATTTTAAAATAAATTAAATAAGTCAAAGATATTCTTGTTAGCTAGAAGTTAGGAATAAAGTAGTTAGGATATTATTTTGTAGATAAAGTTTAGGTAGGAATATATGCCTATAAAAAGGCTTCACCTCTCCCATTGTAAAAAAGAACATCGAATTTTATAAAACTTAGAAAAGCTCTTTTGCTTCTTGCTTTCTCTATTCAGCTTAAGAACATTGATCTTTATTCAATTAAGGGTAGAGTAATCTACTGTGAAATTCCATAGCTCTTTGCAGGGTGATCTTGTGCTAGTGGAATCAAACCCCTTCATCATTCACATCAATTGGAGAGTTAGTAACCTCCAATTAAAACCCTAATCACCACCATCAATCACTTACCTATAAGGGAAGCTAGTAGCTCTCTTCCATTCAAATCATCAATCTGCTGCCTAAGGAGAACTAGTAGCCTCCTTAAATCATCAACCCTCATCCCATTCAAGTCGATCCAGAGGTTTAAACTTAACCAGGGCCGCACCATTTAATCAAGCGAATTTCTCTAAGGCATAAAGGGTCTTTCTTTGTTCTTTGCTCCTGAATTTTGTTAATGGGTCGAGCCATAATTCTTTAACTTCTTGGGCCTGGGCTTGGGCCATCCAATCTATTTCTTTTTCTTGAGTTGTTGAGCTTGCACAGACTCCTTGGACTTTATGGGTTCCTCCTTGGTCCGTGCCTCCCTTGACCGTGCCTCCTTGGCCCGTGTGGACCGTGCCTCCTTGGCCTGTTTATTTTTGGGCCGTCGAGCTCTCTCTATCTTCTTCGCTTTGGGAATCCTCCTCTCCACTCTTTTCTTCTGTTGAATTAATGCCTTCTTGTTTCTCATGAGTCTTGACCCTTCTAGGTTGCACCATCCCCTCCTCTTTTAAAAGCATTTGACCTCAAAACCAATTCATCTGTCACAAAAGAAATTAAGTCAGACACATTGAAAGTAGACTTATATCTGGTAGGTTGTTGCTGATTATGTTTAATACTAGAAAGGGACCATCTACTCTTATCATTAACTTCGATTTTCTTTCATTTGGAAACATATCCTTCCTCAGACGGATCCACACGAGATCACCAGGTTCTAGTATTATCTCTTTACTGCCTTTGTTCATCTTTCTGGCATACACCTTAGTCCTCTCTTCAATATTTTTCTTAACCTGCTCATGCAAAGACTTAACAAATTCGTATTTCTTTTGGCCATTAAGGTTAGTCTGTTCCTTCAAAGGCAAAGCAAGTAAGTCTAAAGGGGACAATGAATTAAAACCGTATACAACTTGAAAAGGGGTGAGTTTTGTAGGTGAATGTATTGACCTATTGTAGGAAAACTTTATATGAGGTAAGAAATCTTCCCAAGTCCTAATGTTCTTCTTAATTATGGCTCTCAAAAGAGCATATAGGATTCTATTGACTGATTTGGTTTGCCCATCAGTTTGGAGATGACAAATTGTAGAGAATAACAACCTAGTGCCTAGCTTTCCCCATAGTGTCCTCCAAAATTGACTAAGAAACTTAAAATCCCTGTCTAATACAATTGTCCAAGGCATTCCATGTAATCAAACAATTTCCCTAAAGAACAAGTCAGCTACTAAAATTGCATCATCTGTTTTATGGCAAGGTATGAAGTGTGCCATTTTAGAAAATATATCTACAACAAAAATGATGTCTCTTCCTTTTCTAGTTCTAGGTAATCCCAATATAAAGTCCATAGAGATATCTACCCAAGGTTGATCAGGTATGGGTAATGGAGTATACAAACTTGTGGGTTGTACTTTAGACTTAGCTTGTTTACACTCGGCACACTTGGAACACACCTTCTCCTCGTCTTTCTTTATGCTGGGCCAGTAGAAGTGTTCTTGTAAAGTGGACAAGATTTTAGCAACACAGAAGTGTCCCATTAAACCGCCCCCATGAGCTTCTCTAAAATATAACTCTCTGATTGTCCCACATGGTATACATATGCGGTTATCACAGAACAAGAACCCCTTGAATTGATAAAAACGTCCCAATGCATGATTGCTAGTGTCCTTATACAATTCTACAAAGTCAGGATCATTAGTGTAACAAGACTTGAGATGTTCAAAACCCAATATTTTTGTTTCTATTGATGATAAAAGAGCATACCTTCTTGAGAGAGCATCCGCTACAATGTTCTCTTTACCTTGTTTGTAGTGAATGACATAAGGAAATGTTTCAATAAATTCAATCCATCGTGCATGCATCTTATTCAACTTATGTTATCTTTTGAAATGCTTAATGGATTCATGATCTCTATGAATAACAAACTCCTTAGGCCATATATAGTGTTGCCACGTCTGTAGGGCTCTCAGCAGAGCATAGAGCTCTTTGTCATAAGTAGGATAGTTAAGAGTTGCTCCTCCTAGCTTCTCACTGAAGAAGGCTATGGGTCTCATTTCCAGCATCAACACAGCACCAATTCCAACCCCAAATACAACACATTCAATCTCAAAAGTTTTAGAAAAATCTGGAAGTACAAGTAAGGGAGTATTGGTCAACTTCCCTTTCAGTAGCTCAAAGTGAATCGCACTGATTTTTTTACCACTTATGTGAGTGGTGCTGCAATGGTGCTGAAGTCCTTCACAACTCTTCGATAGAACCGAGTGAGTCCATAAAAACTTATCACCTCTCCAATGCTTCTAGGCGTGGGCCATCCCTAATTGCCTTTACTTTCTCCTTGTCAACCTGAATACCTTGAGAAGTAACAACAAAACCTAAAAAGACCAGGTTATCTGTTCCAAAAGAACACTCTTTCTATTTGCATACAAGTTCTCCTTTCTCAATACATCCAGAACATGGCTAAGGTGATCAAGATATTCTTTCATGGTCTTACTATGGATCAAGATATCATCAAAATATACCACCGCAAATTGTCCTATGTAGGCTCTTAAAACATGGTTCATTAGCTTCATGAAAGTGCTAGGGGCATTGGTGAGTCCAAAGGGCATAACTAACCATTCATACAATCCTAGTTTTGTTTTAAAAGCATTTTTCTATTCATCAACTTCTTTCATTCTAATCTGGTGGTATCCACTCTTTAAGTCAATTTTATAAAAGATACAAGATCCATATAACTCATAAAGCATATTATCCAAGTAACGAATAGGGTGTCTATACTAAATTGTGATATTTTTTATAGCTCTGCAATCAACACACATGCGCCAGCTCCCATCTTTCTTGGGTACAAGCAGAACCGATATTGCACATGGACTTAAACTCTTGCGGATGTGCCCCTTCCCTAAGAGTTCATTGACTTGTTTCTGGATTTCCTTTGTCTCCACAGGATTGGTCTTGTAGGCTGGCCTATTTAGGAGAGTGGCGCCTGGTACAAAGTCAATTTGGTGTTCTATGGCTCTCAAGGGAGGTAGTCCTATTCGATGATCCTCTGAAAAAGCATCCCTTTATTCTTTCAAAAGAAGCTCAATCTCTCTCAGAATTCCCGGAGTTAAGTTAGTACTAATAGTTAACAATTCTTTGCAAATTAGTATCATCATGAATTGTTGATCATTTAAAGCATGCTTGACATCACTAGGAGTAGGAAAAAGACAATAGTGACTTACTTTAGGGTTTCCGTAGGCGTGGACCTCCTTGTCTGATTCTTTTCCTTCTTCTCTTCTCTGCTTTAACTGCATCTGATCATAGTGAACCTCCTGGGGCGTGAGTGGTACTAACGTAAATTGCTTTCCTTTGTGAGTGAAGGAGTGTCTGTTGGTAAAGCCATCATGGATTTTCTTCTTGTCATATTGCCAAGATCTTCCTAGTAGTATGTAACTGGCTTCCATGGGTAACACATCACATGTAATCTCTTCTTGAAACTTGCCAATGCTCAATGGTATTGTTACTTGTTCTGTCACTTTCATTTATCCTTCTTCATTGAGCCATTGCAGCTTATATGGTTTAGGATATTTGTGAGTGGCTAGGTTGAGTCGATCTACAAGGGTTTGTCTTGCCACATTGGTATAACTTCCTCCATCAATGATCAGGCAGTATACTTTCTCATGAATGAGGCAACGAGTGTGGAACAGATTCTCCCTTTGCTCTTGCACCTTATGTTGTGCACTCAAGGTTCTCCTAGTCACCAATAGCTGTCATTGAACAGGGTAAGCCACGCTCTCTTCATCTGATTGTTCATCTTCTGATGTCATCTCTCTGTTTTCTTAAATGAGCATAACCCTTTTGTTAGAACATTCATTATCATAATGACCCAATCATTGGCACCTGAAGCATTTGATGTTTCTTGTCCTTGTTGGTGTAGAAGTTTGGGTTGCAATCCCTTTGCCCTTGTCATCACGTGTTGAAGGGGAAACAAAGACGCCCTCTCTGGCTTTGATTGGCGTTTTAAACGCTGACCCTCTTGCTCTATCGTCTCTGATGTATGGTGGTTTGGTGGTTGGGCCTCTGGAGTTACTCCTTCTTTTGTTCTGTTATTCAATAAGAATAGTCTTGTGCAGCAGCTCATCCATGTCTTTATATTCTTACAATTCCAATCGATCATAGATGTCTCTATTAAGTCCACCTTGAAACCGAGCGATACTAGTTTCCATGGTCTCATCAATCTCAGCTTTGATCATGAGACTCTCCATCTCCTGGTGATAATCTTCCACACTTCTTGTTCCTTGTGTTAACCTTCTTAGCTTCTGATGTAAGTCCCTTCCATAGTGAATGGGAACAAACCGTTTCCTCATCATTGTTTTCATCTCAAACCAAGAGGTAATTTGAGGCTCACCATTGCGCCTCCTTGTTGTGGCAATCTGCTCCCACCAATTAATGGCATATTCATCGAATTTTGTTGTTGCTATCTTCATCTTCTTCTCCTCGGAATAGTTTTGACAGCTGAAGACTATTTCAATCTTCTTCTCCTACTCTAAGTAAGCATCAGGGTCATTCTTTCTTGAGAATGATGTAATCCTGAGTTTGAGGCTTCCAAGGTTGTTATCAGGTCTAGGCTCCCTCGGGTATTGGCGTTGGTCTCCTCCAATTTGAGATCCCATACCAATATCATCTGAGTAGCCATGTGGTTCCTCTTCTTCTCCTTGCCTGGTTCCTTGGTTAGCTCCCAATCAAGCACCTCTACCAAAGTGCCCTCCTCTGGCTAGCCTTCCTCTGCGAGCTGGCCTACCTGCAAGGGAATCAACTCCATAGAAAAACTCATTAGCTTGGGATTGTGTGGTTCCTTCTCCTCTAGGAGTTTCTTCATGTGGGTTCTCCATTTTTTCTGAAATACTTAACAAACTATTAGATAAAACTATCTCTCACTTTTTATGGTCTCTCAGTGTTCAAGTCCTCTTGTTATTCTCATCTGCCCTAAAAGGGTTGTTTTAACAGATCCAATAGCACAGGTTCACCCTGCTTTAGAGCTATGGAAGATCACAGTAGATCACTCTACCCTTTTGTGATTAAGATCAATGTTCTTAGGCTGAACAGAGAAAGCAAAAGAGAAAAAAACAAGAAAAGTTCTCTGGTTTCTTTGGTAAAAATCGTGTGTATTGCTACATGTATACATGTATTTCAATGTTTTTAAAAGAAGCTCTAGCTTAACCAAAATGGTTTAGTGTCTAATTATTCTAACCTAATTCCTAATTAAAATCCTATTGGTTTATTCCCCTAATTTAATTAAGACCTCGTTAAATTTATGTGACTAATTACAAATCAAAAAAACATCAAACCAACAGGTTGGTTTATTTTTAGTCTCTCCTTCCTTTAATCCAGCGAATTTCTCTAAGGCATAAATGGTATTTCTTTGTTCTTTACTCCTGGATCTTGTTAATGGGTCAAACCATAATTCCTTAACTTCTTGGGTCTGGGCTTGGGCCATATAATCTATTTTTTTTTCTTGAGTTGTTGAGCTTGCACATACTCCTTGGGCTTCATGGGTTCCTCCTTGGTCCATACCTCCCTGGACGGTGCCTCCTTGGCCCGTTGGTTCTTGGGCCGTCGAGCTCTCTCTATCTCCTTCGCTTTGGGAATCCTCCTCTCCACTCTCTTTTTCTGTTGAATTCGTGCCTTCTTGTTTCTCATGAGAGTCTTGACCCTTCCATGTCGCAACACTTTTCCCCTTCTAAAAAGGAGTGGGAGTGGGTATTTATACATATATACTCATGTTCCTGGAAAATGCGATTTAATTTTAAACTTCAACTCATGCGTGATTTATCGCGAAAAAGTCCAAGGCCAAACCAAAAACGGTTCGGCCAAGCTATGGCTAAGCTACGTCCAGAAAATTAGGTACGAACAAAATATGTCCCTTGAATTTGGCTTGGCCGAGCCGATGTCGAGCCAAATCAAGCCGCAGCCAAGCCAAACTGAGCTCCTATTATCTGCGTGCAATTCACGTATCACTCGAACTAGTACACGATCTTTCGCAAAAACTTGACTTACATGAAAAATGGACTTATACAGTCCCTTATCTCAAAAAAGCGATATTTCACAAAACTCAACTTATACAAAAACTTGGACATAAACAATAATTATTTCAAAAAAGTGATCTTTCGTATCACTCAGCTTATACAAAATTTTGGAATTAAACAGTCCCTTAACTCGAAAATGCGATATTTAGCAAAATTTGACTTATAAAAAAAATTTGGACTTACATGAAACTTTAGAATTATAAAATTATTTTTTCCCGAAAACGTGATCTTTCACAAAAACTCAACTTATAAGCAATTATTTGTAACTCTCATCATTCGATTTGCGAAAATCACAAAATACATCCCTTGAGGATTCTAAAACATCTCGTTTGTTGCTGGCCACAACAAACAAACTATTACGTCCTACACGGACTTAACCACTACATTCTATATGGGTTAGGGTTCTATGACAACTTCGACGGATAAAAGCGCGCTGTACAAATTTCGATCAAATATATCTTGATCTTAATATCTGACATGTATATTCTGAATGATATTCATCAAAGTTTACAAACAAGACGGGCATGTATGTCGAAATCTCGCAAGTCCTATTATCCAAACTAAAAATCTTAACGGTAAACACCTCTTGGCACGCTGGTCATCTATATTAATATTTTATATGTGACCGATTGATTGTTTACGACCGGTCAGACAGGAAGAGTATTCTAATGTAACTGCTAATATAGATTCTTCTTCCTTTTTTAGTTCAATGTGGACTACGTACTGTTGATAGCATTGATGACTTATATTCCGATGTGTTCTGATTTCTTATCCTTACGTGGGATTTAACCTTTCCTCCTTTGGCTTTGGTTTGTTGATTTTTTTATAAGTTGTTAGTATCACGATGTAGGTAACCGCAGGCAAGGTAACGGCAAGTGGCCAGTAGAAGAGAGTGAGAGAGGCAAAAAAGAAGAGAATCGTTTCTCTCTAAAAAATCTAAAGAAACTAGTAAGACATAATGATATACTAATTTGGTAACCATTAAAATTTAATAACATAATTGAGTTGTGGTAAAATACTAGTATAATACTTTCTCAGTTTTTTATTATTTGACAATTGAGCATAATTTTTTTTTTAAAAAAATATTTTATTTTTATTTTTTCTACATAAAAACATCATTAAATATCATCTAAACCTAATTCAACCTATAATTAAACAAATTACAGAATAAAAATGGTCAAAACATAAAAAAGTCATCTAATTTAATATAAAATATTTTCTCTAATATGTGAAATAATAGAAAATAGAAAGAGTAATGTTTAGAAACTCAGTGAAACTCAGTGAAACTCAATCCGAAAAACTCATTAATAAAGGCATGGCGATTACGAATCACAGCTAGTTCTTTGTATTAAACAGGATGCAAGTTTCTGTAAACAAACTTTTCCTTTACCTTTTTATAGAAACCACCAAACGTTGTGATTTTCTTCATATATTTCCAAAGAATCTTCAAACAAAGTTTCTTTTTACTTTGTCTTCTTTGTCCTTGTCGCAAGTAGGCCGATCATCTTTTATTGTCCCCTTCGAACATCGTCGTACCAAAACTACAAACTACAATAATATCACCGTTCAAGGAATCTAGATGTCATGGAAGAATCGAGTCTTATCTCATTGCCGAGAGAAATGCAAGAGATGTTTGCCTGACACAATTGCAAAAAAAACTATCAAAGATTTGTTCAATTAGAAAAGGACATGCAAGAAACGTAAGGAGGTTTCAGCTCTCTCCACAATATACACGGTGGTTGATGTACTCAAGATCCAATTCCGTGTATGACTTCAGAGTGCAGCGTTCATGACAATCTGGTACCAACACAAAAACCCATTCATGATCTACATTAAAGGTTGTCAGGACTTATTATATGGGAAACATAAGGAATGAGTTTCTTGGATAAAGCTGGTTGCTGACGCTCGATGTGAGATTGCTTTATATACTTACTGATAAAACTTCCAAGGATTAGCACTCTTTGGTTGGCGATTAATGGATAGACTTGGACATGAAGTTACTAATTTCGCACGGCCAAGTAAGTGGATTGAAGGGTCACACGAGAGTTGCAGAAGGCTCCTGATATTCTCAACCCAAGCAGTCGTAGGATATTACACACCTAGTGTCCGAACGGGATTTGTTGTTTGGATATTACAAGCAAGAAATGGTTTGTTCACACAGAACATATAAGATTCACTCTCAAAAAATTCAATTGACAAAAGAAAAGTTGTTATTCAAAAATCACAAGTGTTTTCTTTAAGTAGGCAACATCCATAGTCAAAACAAGAAAAAATTCGACTGAAAATAAGACAAGACTAAATAAATTTCTTTGGCGGACTCCTCATCTCCAAAATGGCATGTCCTTACGCATGCATAATGAGCTTGGATCAAAGTGACTCTTCAGGTTTATTTTTGCGTATTTTTGGTGCAAAGAATGGGCTTGGTTTGAGTCTTGATCTTTAAATGGGCTTTAGACTCTTGCTTCTAATTCCTTTTGGCGAAATCGTGGGCTTCTAAATACAAAAGGATAGTGTGTTTCTCTTCTTTCTCCATTAAGCCCAAGTGATTTTCTAAAGAACTAAATAAAGAAGTCATCGCCTTAGAGAACTTATTAGCTCTAGATATTGTCACTGCTCCATTAGGAATTCGTAGTGCATCCTTTCAATCAAGCTCTTCCATGACAACAAGCCTACTTTCAAGTCCTTCCTTTGGTGCAAATTCGGGTTCTAGTTCTTGTTGGTCCATGTTCACATTATCCCTTCTTTCTTTTGAAAGATTTTCCCTCAAATCCGGCTCATCTGCAAAAAAAAAGAAATCAAGTCAGAGACATTATAGCTAGAACTAATATTTACTTACCTTTCAAATAAAATTGATATGCATTATCATTAATCTTCTAAGTGATCTTGAATGGTCCATCAATCCGAGGCATGAGTTTGGAGTTCCTTTCAGTAGGAAAACATTTATTTCTCAAGTAGATCCAAACTTGATCTTCAATCTCAAAGGTAAGTTCACAACTTTTCTTGTTTGCTTGCCTTGCATATTGTTTGGTCTTTTCCTAGATGTTCTTGCATGCTCTCTCATGGATCTCTTTAACAAATTTGACTTTCTTTTCTCCATCTAAACTTGCTCTTTCATTCAAAGGCAAAAAAATTAGATCTAAAGGTGAAATAGTATTAAAACCGTACACAACTTGAAATGGTGAATACTTAGTAGCTGAATGAACTGAGTGATTGTATGCAAACTCAACATGTGGTAAACACTCTTCCTAAGTTCTAAGATTTTTCTTGATAACAGCCGTAAGCATTGTTGACAAAGTTCTATTCACTACTTCTGTTTGTCCAGAGGATGGCAAGTGGTTGAAGTCAATAATATAGTTCCCAGTAGACCAAATAGTCTTTCAGAAGTAACTGAAAAACTTAGTATCCATATCAGAATCGATTGTTCTAGGAATGTCATCCAAACGAATGATATGCAAAACATCAATAGTTTTGTGACAAGAGATAAAATATGCCATCTTAGAGAATCTATCTACCAAAACAAAAATTAAATCACTACCAGTTCTAGTTCTTGGAAGCCCTAACACAAAGTCCATAAAAATATTGGTCTATGGGTGAGTTGGAATAGGCAGGGGAGTGTATATACCAGTAGGTTGTACCTTAGCTTTTAATTGATTACAAGTTTCTGATAGACACACTTTTGGTGTGGGGAATATCAATCCCTAGTTTTAGTATTTAGGGTGTCAATCCAAATCAGGAGGTCTTTTAAGCACCTATAATACATGTTTCTACTTTATTTAGTTTAATAAAGAAGTTTTGGGTTGATAATATGGTGTTACTAAACTAAAGGCTAAAACTAAAACATTAAAGTAAACTGCTAATTAAAACTAAGAAAGTAAAAAGCGGTTGATTGTTTTCAAGTTAAAAGACCCCTTTGGATCGAGTAATTGGTCGGATGTTTCTCAAGAAAGACTATATAAACTCATGTTTGTCGGTTTTTTAAATCAAACCATGGAAGAGTACAATTGCTCACGTACAGGTTAATCCACTTTGGTGACAGAAACCCCTTAATTAACCACCAAGCATCTAAGATCTGTGAGTTTTGGATACTTGGCGATTAATGAGCATTAAGACTAAGTCTCTCTTTCTACAAGACCACCTAAACGTAATTTTTCGTCAGCTGGATCCAGCCAAGCTCCTGCAGAGAGTCTTCAAGCGCTCAACCATCCTATTAAGGATCGTTTGAGGCTTATGATTCAGATGTGGGCATTAGCATCTTAGGTCTCATTAAGCATCACAAGACACTATTGGGAAAACGAGGGAAATAAACCGTAAAAAATCCATATTTCTCCTTTTTTATACATCCTTCTTACCCGACCCAACAAGGTGTGAAATTCTACTCGCTAATCATTGATGGTAACAAAATCATATTGGCTGTTGAAACCTTAACCATAAGATTGGAATAGAGAATGAAAATTGAACTAAGTGTATGTAAAAGTAAAGGTGAAATATAAAGAAGTACGAGTTCTTAAATTAAAGTAAAAAACTCTTGCAAGAAAATTAAAACTAAACTAAACTAAAATAAAACTTAAAGGTGGAAACTCTAAAGATTTTATTTTTTTAACACTATTCGGTCTCCTCCCTATTTCAAGTACAATTGGGAGTTCATATAGATAAGTAGAAAATAAGAATTTTCCTTAAGAAGAGGAACGCGACTTCATCGGATTTGGTAAGTCGTAGCTTGTAGAACGGATTAGTAATCTGTTGTGTATATATTGCGGTAGCCTTCTTTCTTTTCCTTTGATCCTTAGTTTCCTTTCTTCTTCTTCATTTCTTCTTGCGATTTTTTTACTTCTTTCTTTCTCCAATTCTCCAGATTCCTTTTCTCTGATGATTTTTCCCTTGATACAAAATCATCCTCCGGTTCAATATTCCACGCACAAATTCACCTTTTTGCTTTGGTTTAGCTCCAATTTTGATTTTGACACACGACCATCTGTTTATGCAAAATGCATACCTAAAACATCATAAATGCATCCTAAATAGCTAAAATTATAACATAAATACTAGTAAAACCCTAAGGTATCATTTTCTCCAGACTTTCCTTTTGCTTGTCCTCAAGCAAACCTATCGTGGAAAGACATCGACTCTGTTTAAAACAAAACACTAAGACTCTAAGACACTAAAACACTAAGAAACTAAGACACTATGACACTTAGACATTAAGATCTTTAATTTATGTCCTTCGTTTGATAGAATAGTTTTATCTTTTGTACTTTACCATGATCATCACGTTCTCAGCTATCTATGGAACAAACAGAGTCAGGTGAAGAACAATACCTTACATTCATTAGCGGGTATTGAAGTGCGGTCTCGCTTAGGGGGGTTCAATGAATTATTGATCGGCTAAGGGTGAAAAGAAAAATGTTTAAGTAGAGGTGTATTTTTTCGGGTTAGTTCTCCTACGGTGGCTATATCTTAAAATAGTATGTTTGACATTATAGAAAATAACCTAAGCAACAAACAATTGATGCGTACAAGAGACTCATCTTCAATCCTATCCCATGGAGTCTTAAATCCTAATACTATCCCTCTCATTCTATTCTTCTAATATCTAAGACCTTTTTTAGCAAAATACTTGATAAAATCTATGGGCATTTGGATCCTTTCTGTTATAAAGCTTGGGGTTTTTATCTGCTCCCTCTTTGATCTCTCTTTATTTTTATATGAGAGATTCTTGGTTTTTCCAAATTCTTCTAATACCAGGATATTTTCCTTTCTTTTTCTAACCTGTGGGTTTGGTTTTCCTTTTCTTCTGCTGCGGGTTACTAACCCCTTTTTATACTTTCTCTTTATATATTTTATTTTGTTACGGGTTACTTACCTGTTTTCAAACTCTTTTTTTGTTTGCCTCCCTATACTAGGTGGTATTGTTCCCAAAATTCCAATCCCAATGAACATAACTATCCTATGAAGATGAGAACTCTTGTCGTTCCTTGTCTGATCATTTTGCACATACACCATATTTCACGAAAAGCCCTCACTCAAAGTAAACTGTTTTGGTTTAAAAATAATGGTTGGGGATTAAGGTAGGATAGTAATTTGGTTTCAAGAGAGTGGTAAAAAGGGTGAAAAATGAATAAAAAAGGTTAAAAAACCACTAGAAATGCATATCAAACCCCTAGGCAAGATAACTTATGATTCAAATTAGGTTCAAGTTCATAGATTTTTTCCTAAAATGACTAATTGAGCTCCAAAGCTAATAGCCTTTTCAAAAGTGAGAATTTTCAAACATAGTATTTTCGTTATTTCAACGTTTTTAAAGATGATGAACAGTAAAAAAAGAACAAAGTGTGATCCTATTATAACTACATGATCCTAATGTGTATGAGTCTAACAACCTAAATGATTTTTTTTACTCAATTCTATAACTAATATATTACTAGGATTCTAATATATGACTCATTATGCAGAGGTTTTGCGTCAAATAAATCAACAAAAACCTACAATGTCTATTGTAAGTAATTGAAGTTCGAATCAAGAGAGAATCTAGAATAACATACTAAGATTATAACGATTCAATTTAATCTAGAGGAACAAGTAATCGGTTGGTTCTGTGACTATCAGCTTAACTCTAATCTAAGTTAAAAGAATTACTAATTAAAATTTGATTAATATGATTGCTAAGCGAACGGTTTCAGGTAAAGTTTCATTAGGGGTACAAAGACTCATAAATTATGCAGTAGAGTTGTCATTCTTCGTATCTCTAAACTATGAACATAATTAGATTAATACAATCTCATGTAATTAATCATATTGCAAAATCAATCAACTATTAAACTCTCATCTAAGGGTCAATTGTCTAGAATTATTAAATTCAGGTTCATACTACACACTAATAAATCTAAAATCATCTCTCAATGGTTAGAATTAAATAGCCCCTTAAATGACATAATCAGGATCTAATCAGACACATCTCGGGAGATGAAACCCTAAAATTCAGATTCAATTCTCTGAAACTAATTCTGGCATTAAACTCAATCATAAAGGAAGATCTAACAATCCTAACATGAATCATTCATCATTGGAACCCCTAAATCTACCAAACCCTAACCATTAAAGGGAATTACTCACTCATCATCACAAATAAACAAAACAAATTCATAGATAAATTGAAAAAGATAAAAGAGATAAGAGAAGAAGAAATTAGCCAAGATGAATTATCGATTGTCTTAAAGAGGTTCTCCAGAAATTCAAAACTCAAATCCTAAGTCTCCTCAATCACTTGGTCGCTGCAGTCTCTCTCACTAAAAAATAACTTCATAAAAAATGACCTAGGGTTGGTTATTTATACTTTTAAAATAAACCAACCCGAGTAAATAAACTAAACTGGTTTAATCACAAATTTTTGGTCAGATCATCAAATCGGATCAATCGGTCTTGGAGAGTCTTGGTCGATCTTGGAAGTGTCCGGTGAATCTCCCTTCTCTTAGCTCCTTAACACTTGTTTCATGCCTCATTTTCATCTCTACTTGATTTTATTGCATGATCTTCATTTAGGAGACTCTAAAACTCCTGAAAAAGGCTTAAAACACTTCAAATATGCAAATGCATGATCTTAGACACAAAAATGCACAAATGAGATGAACTACCCTAGAATGATGCTATATGAATGACAAAATAATATTAAAAATATATAAAATGTTAAGTTAAAACTAGCCTAATATGCACCTATATCAACTCCTCCAGACTTGCGTTTTGCTTGCCTTCAAGCAAATAATTAGCATACTGAGAAAGATGATTTATTTTGGAACTCAAAGCCATGTCATATTGGTCAAATGTTAAGATCAATGTCCAAGTTAGTAGTTCTATAACACAAGGCAAACAAGTTTACTTAAAATATTTAGCCATATTCATCACAACTCAACTCAGATCAAACCTTAATTTACACAAGTATTCATATCAACCATCTCTTTTAACATTCATTAACTTCTAAAACCGTGAATCATACTAGGTGTTTTCAACAAACTCATTTGGCTAAGGGAAAGGTCAAGAGATAAAAATGATCTCTTCTTCCATGGGGTTTAATGGTCAGTGTAGGGATCTCTAAAAAAAATAGAATGAACGTTAGAAAAATGCTAAAGGTAAGTTCTAATAGATGCATACAAGACTAGATTCTCATCTACCCAAAATATATTACCCTTTTAAAACTATACCCAAGCTTAAATATTTCCCAGAATGATCTTATTACTACCCTTTACAAGGCATTGCTGCTTTTTATACCATTAAGATTAATCCATAGCTTCCATAATCCATTCCTTTAGCACATTATTTTCTAGGAGAAGGGTTAAAATATTTATCAATCTAGCGGGTTTGGATTTTCTTATAGTTTCCTGGTTCTTGTCTACTTTTTATATATATTTATTTCCCCTTTTTTTCCAAGAACCTTTCACTCTCTTTTTTTTTTATCACACTTCAAATATCCTTTACTAGACTTCGACTTTTCCTTTTCTTATTTTCCTTTTTTCTCCTAAAGTGGTTTCTTTTTAGTTTTTAGCTAACCTCTAAACTAACTGATACCCATTTTCTATTCCCATCAAGCTCTCACATAGTCCTAATTGGTTCAAAAAGAGCAAACCAAAACTACGTGAGAAGCTAATCCTGTCGGCTCCTACCTAACACGTTCTACCAAGTTCATTCCGAAAATAAGGCCTAAAACTCTCACAAATTAAACAAAAGGTAGGATAAGGGTGGGGTAAGCTATTTGGATCACAAAGAGTGGTAAAATGATATAAGTGATCCAAATATGTATATGTAATATCCATGAGTTCGCGTCCTATGCATAGTATGATAATTTGAAATTCAAATTAAGTTCTAATAGATAAGAGATAGTATCAAATCAAAACATGCTTCAATCAAAGTCAATCTAATATTAAGAACTCCAGATATGGATCAATCTTATATTTCAACTAGCAGTTTATGTATCATATAGCTATTGAATCTAATGAATTGAGCAATAGATTTAATAAAGTCATTTTCATCATAGTTCCTTATGCAAATGCAATGCAGTCCTAAATGCATAACTGGAATACAATAAGTCCAGAAAAACCAAAATGCAAACAAATATCTTCCCTCAGACTTACTTTACACCGTCCCGGTGTTAAAATAAAACTAAAGGAAGATACAACAAAAATAGATACAATCAAAGAAAATAAAAGAAAGAAAAAAGTACTCTATCAGTGGTGCTTGGGGTTGACGCTGCGGCTCTGTCCTAGACGACGTCTGCGTCGGGTAAGTCAAGTGTCTGGATCCGAGAGGTCCTCAACATCATCTGCAGCACTGTGTGTCATGTTTCCAGCAACATCAGGAACGTTTGTAGCGGCCTCTGCAGCTGCATCAGTCTCGTCAGTTCGTTAAGCGCGGAAGCAAGATGGCGGTGGTGGACTTCTGATCCTGGCTATAGCTCCCCACATCCGCTGTATCATCGAGTGAGTCCTCCTATGAGACTCAACTATCCAGGCCCTGAACTCTTCATCAGTAGCATCGGCAGAAAACGGTGGAAGATCATACTCTCCAGTATATTGAGGGAGAGTATACTCGGCCTCGTCAGTCTCCTGGGTCTGCTGCGGGAAGTAAGCTGGGAATATGTCTTTCTCCTAATGGGGCTGAGAAGTATTGGCCTTGACGAGCTGCCTCGACGTCGAGGTACGGCAGGGTGGCTCTGTAGGAACTCCTCAAGAAGGACAAACTCAATGTTGGCCCTTGAGGTGAGGATGGTAAAGTATCAGAGTTGGAGCTTGTATTACTAAGTGACTCCCTTGCGGTCCTGAAACTGATAGATGTAGGCCGGCTTGAGGATGCCGCTGATCCAAAAGTACTGCTCGTTGAAGAGGGCGATCTTGGACTCGCTGTGTGTGGAGCCAAGATCGATCACGTGATGCATGAATAGTGGAGACAATAAACTCCCAATCCGCCCAACCTTCGTGTTCACTGTGTTGAGTCCGCGACTCTTCTTGGAGACTAAGTTCTCCGCAAATATCAAACCCAAGTTGGTGCGCAGCTCAGAGGGAGGTGGACTGGTGTAGATGTCCCTAACAAAAGACGGGAACCCCAAAATGAAACAACATCAGCTCATCCTTCCTAATAGCTCCAGACTCCTCCTTGGCAAACAAGATGTTGCCGATAATCTAAGCAACCACTCGAAACACGGGGTTCCGAATGTGGGTCAGCTTAGCCGCTCTTGACTGGTATGGTCTCGGGCCAATCAGATTCCATAGCTCCACCACCTGAGGAAAACCTGAAGGCCAGCTGCATCTCTTGGCGGTCCTGTCAAATCCATACAAATCACATAGCTACCGGAGAGATATCTCGTAGAGGACCCTGCTGAAGAAGTAAGAAAGAGTCCCCTCGCTCGCTGCAGGCATCGCTCCATCCGTATATCGTAGTTCCACCGAAGCGAGGAACTGACGAATTAACTCAAGGAAGAGCGGGTACGATAGGTATGCATGCGGTCTAGTCTCATCTCCTGCAGCATCGTATGAACCTCCTCTCTGATACCCATCCTCTGAAGTGTCCGCTCACAGAAAAACCGAGTGAGCGCCATCTCGACTCGTAGAAAACCATTGTAGAATGTATAATGGTGATGATTCCACGTATCTCCGTGCTTATACATATGGTAACCATTCTCATTCAGAATTTCCTTCATTGTTTTGCGCGGGACCAGTGTTGTCTTCCCCAATCGACCGTCTCTGGGAGGAAATAGTGTATTATCTGGTCTGGGCCATGGGAAGGAAGTAGTGATGGGTTCTTCCGGGTCAATAGGACGTGAGGAAGAAGAGGCTGTGGCTTTCCTTTTAGTTCTCCGAGTCATATCATGTAAAATCAAAAACAAAACTTAAGTTAGCCAAATATACGAAAAAGGATTGATCGATCCTGAATGGGATCGATCGATCCCCGTGTCTCACGTATAATGACCAAATTAGGATTGATAGATCCTTATGTTGATCGATCGATCCTCAATACTCACGCATTTTCGACTAAACCGATAGATTGACTCGATCTAAACCGACTGATCGATCCATAATTTTACGGATCGGTTGATCCTAAACCGGATCGATCGATTGCTATATACCATATCAACCCCGTTTCCAATCTACAAAGGTATGCTTCATAAACAAGTGCGGGTTATACTCCAATCAACCTAACAAAGCTCTATTAACCATCAATTCCTTATAAAACAACATAAAAAATCAAGATTTTTGAGGTTTTTCAAATGGTAAAGAGGGAAAAGAGAAGAATACCTTTTTAGATCGAAAAAGAAGTTGATTGAAATGGAACGTGCTCACAAAATCTGTTGGGATAGGCCCAAAAATTGTTCAAATCTGTGAAGAATCGAGAAAGTTATGAAGTTTTGAGATTTTTTAGAAATTTTGCTCAAAATCGTGAAGGAGAGAAGAGGGTTTCGAAAATTTTAGTTTTTGATCTTCTAAATCAGGTTTGAGTGTTTTTAAAACTGTTTTACGGTTTAAATTAAGTGAAAATCGAACCGGTTTACTTACCTGGGTAGGAGATAGATCGATCGTCATGTGGATCGATCGATCGTCATGTGGATCGATCGATCGTCATGTGGATCGATCGATCCTGGTAGCTCACGGCATTTCAGCTTCTAAGCGATCGATCGATCCTGTTCATATCGGTCGATCCCGGTCCTCGACGCATTTTTTCCTCTCCCTCGATCGATCGGTCTGAAATGGATCGATCGATCCTGATTCTTTAAGCAATTTTTTATCTTGACCAAATCGATCGATCAAGTATGGACCGGTTGATCGGGTCCACACACGTATGTTTTCCCTATAATTGGATCGATCGATCCAAGATGGAACTGTTGATCCTGGTTCGCCAAGGCATTTCTCCGTCTGATATCGATCGATCGAACGTATGCCTCTTTTTGATCGATCGATCCTTGTGTTAGGATCGATCGATCGTCACCCGTAGTACCACTGAAACAAAAATAACACTATATCAGATCAATACTGTTTAAATAAAAATGCAAGAAAGAAAAAATTATTTACTCATGGATTGTCTCCAAAAAGCGCTTGTTTAACGTCACTAAGCTTGACGTGATGCACCCATTTATTATGTGTGGGTAGAGTCAGAAAGTGGGATCTTTTCTGTGAAGGTGTCCCTTGACCGTGAAGTGTTCCTCTAAACTATTTTGAGAGTAGTAGCTCCGTAGGGTCGAGCCTCTATGACTGTGAAAGGACCAGACCATCTTGATTTAAGATTCCCTAGAAAAAATTTCAGTCTCGAATCAAACTGCAGAACTTAATCTGCTTCCTTGAACTCCCTTCGAATTATCTTTTTGTCATGAAAAGCTTTTTCTTTTTCTTTGTAGATCTTGGAGTTTTCATAAGCAGTACGATGCATCTCGTCAAGTTCTTCTAACTGAACTAGACGTCTCTCAGATGCAGGTTTGAGATCAAAATTCAGCAATTTAGTTGCCCAGATAGCTTTGTACTCCAATTCGACTGGAAAATGACACGCTTTTCCATACAATATATTGAAAGGTGTAGTTTCCAATGGTGTTTTATACGCTGTATGATAAGCCCATAATATTTCATATAATTTCTTGGACCAGTCTTTAGGAGCTTTCCGAGCTGTCTTCTTCAAAGTTTCTTTGCTTTGACGGTTAGACACTTCCACTTCTCATAATGTCTGTGGATGATAGGGAGTACCCATTTTATGGTGTACATCATATTTCTGTATGAGGTTCTCAAAAATCTTGTTGATGAAATGGTTGCCGCCATCACTGATCACAATTCTTGGTACACCAAATATTTACAATATGACTGACATGAACAATTTAATGACCACTTTCACATCGTGGCTGGTCTTGCAACTGCTTCAACCCATTTGGAAACATAGTCCACAGACACAAAGATGTAGATTTTACCATAAGAAGAGGGAAATGGTTCCATGAAGTCTATACCCTAAATATCAAAGACTTCTACCTCCAAGATAAACTTCTGAGGCACTCATGTCGTTTTCCAATGTTCCCTTGACGTTGACAATCATCATATTTGAAAATAAAATCATGAGTGTCTTTAAACAATGTAGACCACCAGAATCCAGCCTGCAGCACTCGCGTGGCTGTTTTGAAGGTAGCAAGATGTCCTCCATAACTCGATCCATGACAGTCGAACAAAATTCCCCGAACTTCTTCCTTTGGGATGCAGCGTCTAAATAGTTGGTTTTTTCCTTGCTTTTATAGGTAGGGTTAATCCCAGAAATAGCAAACCACTTCCTTAAAGAACTTTTTTCGATCATAGCTGTCCAAATTTGGTGGTTCGATCCCACATGTCAGGTAGTTCACAAAATCAGCATACCAGGGACTATCTTTCTTTATTCCTTCTACAGCGCAAATTTCCTCCATGATCAAGTTAGTATCATGAATGGTTTTGATAAACATAATCTGCTCTTCAGGTAAAGAGTCAGCTATTGGGATGGACTCATCATTTCTTAGTCACGATAAATGACCTGTAACTCCATTCTCAATGTTTTTTTGTCAACTATTTCTATATAAAATTCCTGCAGCAGAAAAATCCAGCGTAATAGCCTAGGTTTATGATGAGAACATCGAGCCAGCCAGTGCACCAATCATTCCACCTGGACCACTCACACGGTCCAAGAGGAAGGCGGTAGGAGACAAGCTCGGCATGCTACTGGAGAGTGGAACCGGACTAGACTTCGAGCCGCCCATGACCAGCCCCGGACCGACCCATGCCAGCCGCCTCACGACCAGTCCCGGAGCTCACGCCTTGCCACGGTCGTCCCGACCACCCGACCAGCCAGCGTCCGGATCAGCAAGCCAGGGCCCGTTCCAGCTAGAAAAGGAGCCATGGAGCTTCCTTCTAGAAGACTCTTCCTCGTCTGGTGTCTTTACCATTACCATCCGGTAGAGACACCAAAAGTCGTGCTAGGAACTTGTACTCTTTTTCCTATCTTCGTTTTATCCCACTGGGTTTTCCGAAGAAGGTTTTAATGAGGCAATACTCTTATTACGCAAGACGGTGAAGACTTGTTCACAATTCCATCTTATTCAGAAGTCTTCTTGCGAATTCTAGCCTAAGTATCATTGGGCTTTTCTATCTTATTTTTATTCTTTATAGACTAAGTGTTTAAATGGGTTTAAGTCATGTTGACTAATTATGGCCCATTTTCTATTTAGTTGCCAATAAGTGAATTACATGTTGTTTTAATTCTTGTAAGGCTAAACGCCTTGTAGTTTAGACTAAGTTGTAACAAGGCATTATATAAGCATTTTGTCTACAATTTAATGAAATAACAAGCATTTTGACAAAACCAAAAAGACTAGTGTCTAAACCCTAAACAGCCGCCACCAAGCCTCCCCTTTGCTGCAGCCGTGTGCTTCAACCAAGCCTGGTTGAATTTCTTGGAGTATCACAAGCCCTTTCACAGCTTGTATGGTCCCTTCGATCCACTCTTCCTTCTCATTGATTTCTGTTCAGCAACCTGAGCTTCTCGGTGAAAGACAGCCCACCCTTGGTTCTTACATCATCTGGTATCAGAGCTTAAAGCTCCTGCCCATCAGGTTGATTCTATCCTTTTTGTTTTTGGCGATTTTTCATTGTTTTGTGCAGCAGTTTTTGGCTTTTGAATGTGTTTCTTTCTCTTTCCCCTGAGGTTCTCAGTAAGAAGGAGAAGAATCAAGTCACATGCCACTAACATCCTACAAAAAAAAATCAGGTTCTATCATTCCTTGTTCTTGTTTTTCATAATTAAAAAAAAATAGAAGAAATTTGTTTGTTTTATTGCTTGTTTGTTGCTAGAAATTTTTTTTAAGACAAAAGAAAAATATAATTTATTGTTTAGGTTGTTTTAAAGCAATCTAGGATCCTTAGAAACTCACATAGAACACCAGTCTAAGCTTGAAGAAATCGTGAGCCCAAGGAACCTTGGACTACACGTGTGTGGCAGCTAGTGTTTGTGTGTTTGTTTGCTAGGTTTCGTTCTGTTTCCTCCTTGTGTCGCTTAGGCTAGGTTCCTCCTTGGCTCGTTAGTTGGGTTTTGTTTGCGCTAGGTCTAGGTTAGGCTTCCCACGCTTAGGCAGCCTGGCGTGTGTCATACTAGGTTAGCATCCTGTCTCGAGTCGCCTTCCCGCTCGCTAGCCAGTACCGCGCCCTCCCCTAGCATCCCGGTCGCGAGTCCCTGTCCCGACCCTTTTTCCCTCATTAGGTTTAGCTTAGCAGCCCGAGACCAGTCCTAGTTCGTGTCCCACCTCAATAGCACTAGACCGTCCCGCGTCCAGCCTAGGTTTGCCAGCCCCGTACCGCGACTTGTCCATAGCTTGCCGCGTAGCCGCACCGTGCCCTGCACCCTGCCTGTGTGGAGTTTAGGTTTTCTGCGAGCATAGTCTTCTTCCTTGGCGGCTAGGTTCATTCCAGTGTCTAGATTCTTAGCTATAAGTTTTTAGGAAGTTTCTCTAGCAAATAGACGATATTATATAGTTTTCCATAATTTACCTAGGCTAGAAATTAGTTTAGAAAGATTTCTAGATTGTTTTAGGTAGTTTTGCTAAATTTTGTTAGGCATTAAATAGCTTTCCTTTTAGTTTTTAGGAAATTTCCATTTAAGAATTAGGAAATAAGTAGATTTTTTTCTTCTAGTTAATATCGTTTCCATTTTTATTAGATTAGACAATTAATTTAGGATCTATTTTTAGGATATTTCCCATTAATTGATTTCTTTTCTAGATTTAGGATATTTTCCTTTTCTTTGATAATTTACTTTTTGTGTTTATCTAGTCTCAATTTATTTTATAAATAAAAATAAAAATAAATCTGTTGAATCTTTCCATTTAAGGAAAGTTTCCAAATCTTGCAAGTTTCCTTTTCGGAAACTTTTCCTTTTTAAAATTTCCTTTTCTCGGAAAATGAAATATGTCAGGGAATGACGAGTCCACGTCTGGGCAGCCCAATCAGACAATGATGCAGCTGTTGCAAACATTGACTGCCCAGATGTCAACCTTCACGACTCGCCTCGAGCATTTAGAGCAGCCCGCGCCAGCACCTGCCGCACTACACTATCACCATGACCGATCACCCTTGGGTCGGCTTCATTACTACGACAAGCCTTCACCACCACCTCGTCCAACAGTACACTATCCAGAGGTTAAGATGAACCCACCTCTTTTCTCGGGAAAACTTGATCCAGAAGAGTACTTAGACTGGGAAAAACGAATGGAGCAACTTTTTGAGTACTACAACTACGACGATCCCCGCAAAGTTGCCCTAGAACCGGCGCAATTCACTGACCATGCACTGGCGTGGTGGGATCGAGAAGTCACCGCTCGCACAGGAGAGCTCGGATGGGTCCTTTGACCTCATGGGTCGAACTCACCGAGATCATGAGACGATGCTACATCCTGCCCCACTTCCACCGCGAGCTTCAGCGACGTTTCCGATGTCTCACACAAGGAAGCAAGACGGTGTTCAAATACTTCGACGAATTCGAGCATCTACGCAACCGACTCGATGTAGACGAGTGTGAGGAGAGCCTTATGACCCAGTTAATCGACGGCTTAAACAAGTCCATTGGAAGAAAGATAGAATTACAGCCATATCATGACCTAGGCGAGTTGTTCCACCTAGCAGTCCAGATCGAGAAGTGCCATAAGAGTAAACTTGTCGCACCTTCTCGACCCAAGAACACGTGGAACACTGGTTCCAAGCCATTCGAGAGGACGACTCAGCCCATTTACCCACGACTTAAAGGCAAAGCCGTGGCCAGCAGCTCAGCCCCCAGACCGGCTCCACCTGCCCCAAAACCGTCCAGTACCATGACCCCGATCCAGCCTCAGCGGAGCAGCGAGATCGTATGCTTCAAATGTAAAGGCAGAAGACACATGTCCCGGGAATGTCCCACTCAACGGAAAATAGTACTCACTGCTTCAGGAGACTATGAATCCGAAGACGAACAAGAGGAGCTAGCATTTCCGACACACCACCAGTCCGACGAGGACATTGAGTATGCCTTTTCCGGAGAAATGCTCATGATCCGACGCGTTCTCAGCGAGAGAATATTTTTCACTCTAAATGCACAATATTTGGGAAAGTGTGCTCGTTGATCATTGACGGAGGGTCCTGCACCAACACCGCTAGTAAATACATGGTGTAGAAACTGGGATTGCATGTGACCAAGCATCCCAAACCCTACAAGTTCCGATGGCTGAACAATAAGACGGAGTTTTGCATCTCAGACCAAGTTAAGGTCTCTTTCAGCATCGGCAGATACCAGGACCAGGTCACCTGTGATGTCGTCCTGATGTCAGCTGGACATCTTCTGCTCGGACGACCTTGACAATTTGACCGAGAGACTACGCATAACGGACAAAAAAACTTTTATTATTTCGTCCACGACAAGCGTAGATACAACCTCACACCAATGTCTGCGCAAGCCGTTCAAGAGATGCAATCAAAGATGGCGAAAGATCAATAGACCCGAAAGGAGAACTTCTTAATAAATGTGGTAGACATGCAGAAAGCCACTTGCACCAAGGGCACTCAGGTCGTATTAATGCTCTACAGAGAAAGCCTGCCAAGATCCGCGCCCTGCTAGACAAGTATGCCGACGTATTTTTGGACAAAATTCCAGCCGGCCTCCCAGCTATCCGAGGGATCGAGCACCACATCGACTTTGTTCCCGGAGCTCAGTTACCCAACCGTCCTGCCTACAGAGTTAACCCGAGGAGGCTAAAGAGTTAGAACGACAAGTCCAGGACCTCATGGCTCAAGGCTACGTTTGAGAAAGTCTAAGCCCTTGTGTTGTTCCGGTTCTTCTAGTACCCAAGAGGGACGAAAGCTGGAGGATGTGCGTAGAGTGCCACGCCATCAACAACATCACAATCAAGTACCAGCACCCCATTCCGCGCCTGGACGACATGCTAGACAAGCTCAGCAGAGCCGCAGTCTTCTCCAAGATTGACCTGAAAAGCGGATATCATCAAATAAAGATGCGCGAAGGGGATGAATGGAAGACTGCATTAAAGACCAAGCAAGGTCTTTATGAGTGACTAATGATGCCATTCGGCCTGTCAAACGCTCCCAGTACGTTCATGCGCCTTATGAACGAGGTCCTTCGTCCATTCATTGGCAAGTTCTTAGTGGTCTACTTCGACGATATTCTCGTCTACAGCACGACCTACTCAGATCATCTGGAGCACTTAGAGGCTGTGATTACAACCCTGCAGAGAGAGCAGTTGTACGCAAATCTCAAGAAATGCACTTTCTGCACCGACCAAGTTGTTTTTCTTGGAGTCGTTCTCAACAAGGCGGACGACCTGTCTCCTACTTCAGTGAAAAGTTAAGTGGAGCTGCACTTAACTATCCGACATACGACAAGGAGCTCTATGCCCTCGTCCGCGCCTTAGAGACTTGTCAGCATTATCTGCTTGCCTGAGAGTGCGTCATTCACACTGACCATCGAACACTCTAGCACCTCAGAGGACAGTCTACGCTGAAGAAGAGACATGCCCATTGGTTGGAGTACATTGAGACATTTTCATACGTCATCAAGTATAAGAAAGGAACAGACAACGTTGTCGCTGATGCCTTATCTCGTCGATACAGTCTGATTTTAGTTATGGAGACAAAAGTTATGGGCTTTGAGATGATCAAAGAGTTGTACACTGACGATGCAGATTTTTCTCAGGTTACCAAGAGCACGGTAAGGGAAACCATAGCCGCTTCTTTCTTCACGACGGGTTCCTCTTTAAAGACAAATGACTTTGCATTCCGAGTGGATCGGTTCGAGGGCTGTTTCTCAGAGACGCCTACGGTGGAGGTCTCATGGGTCACTTCGGCTTTGACAAGACCTTAAGCATGCTTAAGGAATATTTTTATTGGCCCTATCAGCGACGAGATGTAGAGGCACACTACGCCAGATGTCTTATCTGCAAGAGGGCTAAATCCAAGATGCATACGCAAGGCCATTACATGCCATTACCAGTTCCATCCGCGCCCTGGACAGACATTTCCATTGACTTCATCTTAGGCCTGCCGAAGATCAACCACAAGGACTCCATCTTTGTAGTGTTCGACAGATTTTCCAAGATGGCACATTTCATCTCTTGCAACAAGACCAATGACGCAAGCCAGATTGCCGACCTGTTCTTCAAGGAGATAGTACGACTTCACGGCATTCCCCGGACGATCGTATCTGACCGTGACACCAAGTTCCTGAGCCACTTTTGGCGAGCATTGTGGCGAAAATTGGACACCAACCTCCTGTTCTCCACCGCATACTATCTGCAGACTGACGGACAGACCGAGGTTGTCAACCGGACCTTCTCCCAGACCTTGAGGGCAACAATTGGCCGTAACTTGAA
This sequence comes from Streptanthus diversifolius, assembly GCA_039880935.1. Taxonomy (NCBI): domain Eukaryota; kingdom Viridiplantae; phylum Streptophyta; class Magnoliopsida; order Brassicales; family Brassicaceae; genus Streptanthus; species Streptanthus diversifolius. Next base: position 7,969,371 of record JAXGFM010000005.1, read on the forward strand.
GATTTGGCTGGAGTGCCTTCCATATGTGGAGTTCGCTTACAACAGGGCTACACACTCCGGCACGAAGCGTTCCCCATTTGATGTCGTCTACGGCTTCAACCCGACCACTCCTATCGAGTTCACACCCATACCATTGGGAGACGCCATCAGATTGGAGGGAGAAGCAAAAGCGGACTACATCAAGCGACTTCATGAAGAGACCAAGGCAAATCTGGAACAACGGAACATCCAGAACGTCAAGAACGCCAACAAAGGCTGCAGGCACATGGTTTTCAAGCAGGGAGATTGGGTTTGGCTACATCTGCGACTAGAGCGATTTCGCCAACGACGGAAGAGCAAGCTTGCACCCCAGTGAGATGGCCCATTCCGCGTCCTTCGGAAAATCAACGACAACGCCTACCAGCTCAAACTTCCAGGTGAGTATAACGTGTCTAGTGCGTTCAATGTGTCTGACTTAGAGTTGTTTGATGCAGGTGATGACTTCGCTTTGGATACCAAAGAACTTCAAAAGGGAGGGAATGATGAGGACATGGAGCAAGCCATTGCACCAGTCATTCCACATGGATCACTCACTCGGTCCAAGAGGAAGGCGTTAGGAGACAAGCTCGGCATGCTACTGGAGAGTGGAACCGGAGCAGACTTCGAGCCGCCCATGACCAGCCCCGGACCGACCCATGCTAGCCGCCTCACGACCAGTCCCAGAACTCACGCCTCGCCACGGTCGTCCCGACCAGCCAGCGTCTGGATCAGCAAGCCATGGCCCGTTCCACCTAGACAAGGAGCCATGGAGATTCCTTCTAGAAGACTCTTCCTCCTCCGGTGTCTCTACCTTTACCATCCGGTAGACACACCAAAAGTCGTGCTAGGAAATTGTACTCTTTTTCCTATCTTCGGTTTTATGCCACTGGGTTTTCCGAAGAAGGTTTTAATGATGCAATACTCTTATCGCGCAAGACGATGAAGACTTGTTCACAATTCCATCTCATTCACAAGTCTTCCTGCGAATTCTACCCTAAGTATTATTGGGCTTTTCTATCTTATTTCTATTCTTTTTAGACTAAGTGTTTAAATGGGTTTAAGTCATGTTGACTAATTAGGGCTTATTTTCTGTTTAGTTGCCAATAAGTGAACTACATGTTGTTTTAATTCTTGTAAGGCTAAACCGCCTTGTAGTTTAGCCTAAGTTGTAACAAGGCATTATATAAGCCTTTTGTCTACACTTTAATGAAACAACAAGCATTTGGATAAAACCAAAAAGACTAGTGTCTAAACCCTAAACAGCTGCCAGCAAGCCTCCCCTTTGCTGTTGCTGTGTGCTTCAACCAAGCCTGGTTGAAGTTCTTGGAGTATCACAAGTCCTTTCACACCTTGTGTGGTCCCTTCAATCCACCCCTTCCTTCCCATCGATTTCTGTCCAGCAACCTGAGCTTCTCAGTGAAAGACAGCCCACCCTTGGTTTTTACATCAGTTTAGCATCCTTCTTCTTAATCAAGTATCTCAAGACTGCATGATCAGTATGCAGAATGACTTTTGAACCAACCATATAGGAGCAAAATTTCTCAAAAGCAAACACCACAGCTAGAAACTCCTTCTCAGTTGTGGCATACTCGCATGGGTATCATTAAGTGTTTTTCTTGCATAATAGATGACATGCAACTTTTTATCCTTTCTATGTCACAAAACAGCACCTACTGCATAGTCGCTAGCATCGCACATGATCTCAAATGGCAAATTCCAGTCTGGTGCCTAGACAATGGGTGATGAAACTAATGCTTCTTTGATAAGCAGAAATGCATCCATACACTCTTTTTCAAACAAAAATTATGTTTCTTTGCATAACAGTCAAGTCAGTGGTCTAGCAATCTTCGAGAAGTATTTAATGAACCTCCTGTACAACCTAGCATGTCCTAAAAAAACTGTGAATTTTTGACTGATTTAGGAGGTTGTAGTTGAACCATAACTTCAATTTTTGTCTTATCAACCTCAATTCCATCTTCAGAGATCCAGTGACCGAGCACAATACCATTTATGACACTAAAGTGACATTTTCCCAGTTCAGAACAAAGTTAGTGTCTTCACATCTCTGCAGGACCCTGCAAAAATTAGACAGACAAGAACGAAAACAAGAACCGTATACCGAGAAATCATCCATAAACATCTCCATGACAGCTTCAATCAGGTCAGAGAAAATAGACATCATGCACCTTTGAAATGTTGTTGGTGCATTACATAATCCAAATAACATTCTTCGATAAGCAAATATGCCATAAAGGCATATAAATGTCGTCTTTTCTTGATCACTAGGATGTATGGGGATTTGGAAGAATCCCGAGTATCCATCAAGGAAGCAGTAATATGAACGATTTAACAGTCTTTCAAGCATCTGATCAATGAATGACAATGAAAAATGGTATTTCCTAGTAGATGAATTTAACCTATGATATTCAATGCACATTCTATGCCCAGTAATAGTTCTAGTTGGAATAAATTCATTTTTATCGTTCTTAACTATTGTGACTCCTCATTTATTAGGGACTACATGCACATGTGAAACCCATTTGCTATCAGAAATAGGAAAGATTATACCAGCATCAAATAATTTTAAGATCTCTTTCCTAATAACATCTTTTAAATTTGGGTTTAACTACGTTGATGCTTAATAGAAGTCATAGACTCATCCTCTAAATGGATCATGTGTACACAAAGTGAGGGGGAAATTCCTTTAATGTCATCTAATGTATACCCTAATGCTTTTCTAATTTTTCTCAGTCTATTCAGTAACAAAGCAGTCTCACCAGTACCTAGTTCAGCATTGATAATTACTAACTATGTAGAATTAGGACCAAGAAAAGCATACCTTAGCCCTGGTGGGAGTTGTTTGAGCTTAATTTTTGGAGCCTTAAGTTCATTCCATGGATCCTCAGTGCAGTTTTCATTTGTTTTGCCATCCATGTCATTATTTACTGATGTCCTTTCCAGCTCCAGAGGTTTCACTTCCTTGTCTAGTACAAAAAAAATATCCAGCAACCTCTCATATTTTCTACTATCTTCATGCAGATAGCCAATTTCATTTTTCTCCAGGGTGAGGGTTACTTGCAGAGGATCATCAGTGCTCAATTCATCTTTCATATCTTCTTCTAGCACATCTAATGACTCAATTAGGAAACATTGGTTGCCCATGTCAGGTTTATCCATCATCCTCTTGATATCAAAGTTGACCATAGTGTCTCCCAACTGTAGACTGATTCTTCCTTTTCCTGTAGCGAGGAATGATCTACCAAGGAATGATCTACCAAGGAATGATCTACCAAGGATGAGTGGATCGACAGGTTCTTCATCCATCTCCTGGACTACATAGTTTGTAGACACATCAATATCCCCCCACTTTCAATAGTAGTTCTTCGATAACCCCAACAGGAGTTCTGACTGATTGATCAACCAAGACCAATGAAATGCGACATTTTTGGAACTTAGTTATTCCAGTTTTCTTAGAAACAGTCAGAGGCATGAGATTCACACTAGACCCTAGATCACACATGCTCTTAGGGAAGTGAAGAGGTCCAAAAGCACAGGGTAAGGTCAAGCTACATGGATCTGCCAGTTTATGTGGTAAAGACTTCTTGATGATAACACTACATTCATAGCTTATCATTACCATACCTTCCTCCACCTTCTTTTTATCGGTAACCTTGTGTTTTAAAAATCTGAATTAGGTTGGATTGTTTCTGATCACATCTATCAGAGGCATTGTGACCTGAACACCATCCATAAGTGCTAATAACTTCTCTCTCTGCTTAGCCAATATCTGCTTCTTGAAGCGTCCTAGAAATGATAACTTAGGCTCATAGATTGGCGGAAGTTTACTCTTTGTTGTCTCAAATTCTGTTTCATTTTCCTTTCCTGGTTATTGAGACTTTTGCACTTCCTCACTCTCATCAATCTGAACCTCTTCTAACTGCACAACATCCTCATCTTCATCAACCATTTCCTTATCCTTGCCTTGCTCGTCTCCCTTAGGAGCTAATTCTTTAGACTCCTTAGGGTGATTGCCTTACAGTAAGCTTTTGGATTGGGTTATGATTTTCCAGGTAAGGAACCAGCTGGACGTTGGCTTGTAGAAGCTACATGTGCAATCTGATTGACCAGATTCTTCAAATGGGAATAAATATCGTCAAACTTAGCTTGTGCTTCCCCATGATTTGAATCAATCTGACGCTCAAATTTCTCCAGCTTTTCTGTTAGTTCATCTTGAGCTCTAGCTTGCCCTTCCATGATCTGCTTCATCATGTTTTCATGTCATCTTGTTCATTAGCTTGAGCTTGAGGATATGTGTTCTGTCTGTGCTGCTCTTGGGGTCGAAATTTATTTTCTCCTTGGTTCTCATTTGCTGGAAATGGTCCTTGTGTCTCTCTCTGAGATTTCCACGGTGCATTTTTTTTTGCTGAGAAGAACCACCATAAGGTCTAGGCTGGAATTCATGTCCTATAGGGATTTTTGGTGGATAGTGCTGATCCGGAGGGTTTTCCACATTGTTGCTTTTGTAGGAGAGGTTGTTGTTCTTGTAGTTCTGGTTGAAGGGACGGTTTTGATAACCTCTTTTGTAGTTGTTCTGGTTTCCTAAGTAGTTAACTTCTTCGCTCCGTACTAGATTCTCGATCAATTGTTTTCCTTGTTTTGCTGTCTGATTGGCAAAACATTCATAGCTGACTGTATCCAAAGCTCTTTTGTACTGCTCAACTACTCCTCTGTAGAAGATCCCTAGGAGATTTTCTTGGGACACTCCATGATGAGGGCATTTCCTTGTGTAGTCCTTGAGTCTTTCCCATGCTTCATAGAGGTTCTCATGGACTCCTTTCTTGAAGCCAGTAAAGTTATTGCAAAACGTAGCAGTCTTCTGCATGGGATAGAACTTTGTGATGAAATCCTTCTTCACATTCTCCCAAGTTGAAACCAACTCTGATGGCACATTCTTGTCCCATTGTGAGGCTTTGTTTACAAAACCTTTCAAATTGATCCAAATAATCCAGAAGGTCCTCCAGAGGGAGCCCATTGTACCTCTGATTATGTGCCATAGCAATCAGACTTGATTTAACTTCAAAGTTGTTGGCAGCTATGGCTGGAGTTGGAATCCCATACCTGGCTTCTCTCAAGTTAGGTTCATCAAAGGCTCCTGTTGGCCTAGCTATTAGTCATCTTATGCCCTGAATATGTGGTTGAATCCCAATTCCTTGTACACCTCCCAGTTGAGGTTGCTTATTCTTAATTGCAGGTGGGTGATTGTTGCCTTGGTTTTCCATGACACACTGTCCTGATTGATCTTCATGTTCTTTAGCTCTTCTTTCTTTGCCTGCTTTCTTGTTTGTTCTCTCAATCGAACCTAGTTTAGGAATGCAATCAAGTGTACTACCTTTCTCACTATTTCGTTGCATTCACCTGCAGAGGTAACAAAAGGTAAACAAATCCTAATGTTCAGTAAAACGTAAAAGAAAAACTCGAGTCTAAAATAAAATCAAAATCCTAATGACTAATTGATTAGATTCCCAGGAAACGACGCTAATTTGATGCAGAGGTTTTGCGTCAAATAAATCAACAAAAACGTACAAGGTTTATTGCAAGTAATTGAGGTTCGAAACCACAAGGAATCTAGAATAGCACACTAAGGTTGTAATGATTCAACTTAATCTAGAGAAACAAGTAATCGGTTGGCTTTGTGACTATCAGCTTAACTTTAATCTAAACTAAAGGAATTACTAATTAAAACTTGATTAATATGATTGCTAAGCGAACATTTTCAGGTAAAGTTTCATTAGGGGGACAAAGACTCATAAATTATGTAGTAGAATTGTCATTCTTTGTATCTCTAAACTATGAACATAATTAGATTAATACACTCTCATGTACTTAATAATATTGCAAGATCAATCAACTATTAAACTCTCATCTAAGGGTCAATTGTCTAAAATTATTAAACTCAGGTTCAGACAATACACTAATCAATCTAAAATCATCACTCAATGGTTAGAATTAAATAGCTCATTCAATGACATTATCAGGATCTCAATCAGACACCTCTCGGGAGATGAAACCCTAAAATCTAGATTCAATTCTCTCAAATTAATTATGGCATTAAACTTAATCATAAAGGAAGATCTAACAATCCTAACATGAATCATTCATCATTGGAACCCCTAAATCTACCAAACCCTAACCATGCAAGGGAATTACTCACTCATCATCATAAAGAAATAAAATTAATTCATAGATAAATTGAACATAAATAAAAGAGATAAGTGATTAAGAAATTACCCAAGATGAATTATCGATTGTCTTAAAGAGATTCTCCGAAAATTCAGAACTCAAATCCTAAGTGTCCTCAATCACTTGGTGGCTGTAGTCTTTCTCTCTCAAAAATAACTTCATAAAAAAATGACCTAGGGTTGGGTATTTATATTTTAAATTAAACTACCAGAGTAAATAAACTAAACTGGTTTAATCATAAATTTTTGGCAAGGTGGGCTGCTCTGTAATTGGAACTCGAGCTTGCAGGAGGATGGATGTGATGACTCCTCCTATGCTCATATACATCGGTCTGCCATGGCATTGTAGCAACGCTCCTTCCCTCATCTTCATGAATCTGTGTATCAGCACTGCTGCCATACTCAGATTATCATTGTGTCCTTCCACTGGCGAGTGGTCCAGGCATACCCTATAATAGGGCTGAATGCCCTTCGTTAGCCACATCATCTCCTCTTCCATGATCTGTCTTTTCATTTTTCCGAGAGAAAACCATGGAGATTAAGGTTTTATGAACATACCAGATGACGGGATGCCTTATTTGTGAACGTCTGCACACGCCTAAGTTATAGTTTTCTTGGGAGATGCATCGAACGAAAGGTTCGTTTCTTGCTGGAGCCCGAATATGATGTTGAGCTTGTTTATCGTCAGTCGATAGGTTCTTCCCCGCATGAGGAACTCTATGTATCCATCAGCAACTCGATTGTATGTCATTGGCCGATGGAAGTAGATTTGGACAGAGGCGATGAACTCACACGTGAATTCTTGGAATCCTGGCTATATTTTGAATGACAAGTTCCCAAGTTTAATGCTCAGGAAGATATTGTGCACATCCTCATGGATCCCCTGGAGCGGAGCACCGTCTCGTCAATGAATGTCGTTGGGAAAAATTGAAGCTGCATCAGGGAAACATAGTAGTCTTCGAAGGAGGGGGGAAACAACCAAAATCAACCCAAACTTTTTTGAATAAACTTTTTCACACCTATATTATAACATCCTGCATTTTTCAACCTGAACCATCCAAATTTTCAAATTTCAAACCTGAACTATATGGAATTTTGTCGACTTATACCTTTCCCTTGACGGTGTTATTTATTCATTTAATGATGCTGACTCATCTCTGACATGTCAAAAACGACATCGTTTTGAACATATGGATGTGTTAGGAAACCGACTTCAGTTTACAATTGGGGAAAAAGTTGAGATTAAGAATTTTTTATTGGATAAGATTAGTTTGGTTAGGGATGTCATATCTTCTTCTTTGTTTTTCAATTGTAAAACCAGAGAAAGAGAGAGAGATTTTACAAATCACACCAATTTAATATTTTACTATATTTGTTACTATGAGATTTATAATCTAAATCTGTTTTGTTACAACCATAATTTCGATCTTGAATTGAGTTTAATAATTCCTTTCAGTGTGATGAGGAAGTTTTTAGGAAACGTTTTTAAACCCGATGAAGGCGGCATCATTCGCATGGTGGTTACGACCATTGTCGCCGTTTTCGAGAGTGGCTCTGCATATTATAGGTGACAACCAAACTCGAAACTAAAGAGCCATTGGAATCAAATACTTCCCCAATCAGTGTGATGAAAATGAATTTTTTTTTGTCCATTTAACCTAATGGCTTTAATATCCCCTTTCACATTGTGGGGTTCAGGGTTTGAATCCCAGACATGTGTCATGAATTTCAGAAGTGGCTACCATTGTGCCACATAATTCTGACTTAGTTTATCAAAATCATTTAACTAAACTTAAGCATTTTTAATTTAAAAATTAAATCACTAATCTTGAACATTAATTACCCTTCTGAGGAGCCACAACAACAACTTATCCGACCAGAAAGCACAAAATCGTAAATGGAGCATAGCTGACAAACAACGACGGCGTTATCGTGCCAGCGGTAGAGAAATAAAATTGTGGAGATGGCATTACACAGTGGTGATGGTGAGGAGAAAGATGTGAGAAGAGATGGTGAGACCGGTAGATTAGGGTTAGGTTGATAGGTAATTGTTATACATTTAGAAGGATATACCGGTAATTGACATATTTTTGAGTCTGCACTCAAAAGTCAACGGTTCAAACGCGGATCTATCTTTTTGACATGTAAACGATGAGTCAGCATCATCTAATGGACAAATAACACTGTTAAGGGAAATGTATGAATTGGATAAATTTCATATAGTTGAGGTTTGAAATTTGAAAATTTGGATGGTTCAAGTTGAAAAATACATGATATCATAATTTAGGTATGAAAAAATTTATTCAAAGAATTTTGAGTTGAATTTGGTTGTTTCCCCTCGAAAGAGGCATGCTGTATGCTCTCTGCCTCTTGTTATTGTTCCTCGTCGCTGGTGTCCATGTATCGATATCCTGGTACTAACGCTGGAGATTCTTCCTCCTCTTCGCGCTCTTCCCATGCCCATGGCATCGAGATCCCTTTTCTTTTTTGCGAACTCGTTGCGTGGCTTAGCTTCACCATATCTTAATCTGGAATCAAAATACACTCATATATTTGTTAGTTTGGGGTTATAAGAAAAATATTTCCCTATTCTATCTAGATACGAAAGTAAATTCAACATGCAAGCAAAGCCTAGACTAATAGATTTCCTGCTCTACGGGTGACCTACTGCAGATTACCAATTCTGAAAAACAACAGCTCCGAATTTGCTAATTTAGGAACAGTATAAAATCTCATGAGTTTACCTCTTGCAGCTGTGTTTGAAATCAGAGAATTGCAAAGATAGAGCGAAAAGTCTCGTTATTTACAAAGATTCAATTTTTTTTTTGGAAAAAGATAAAGAGGTTAAAAAGGAAGTGAGAGGACTGCATATGAATCCAGTTTGACCAAATAGAGTAACAGATTTGGTAAAACTGGTTCGCACTTGGTTAACTTACCTGAGCTTGGGACAGTTACGCTCTAGGTTGGTAACCCGTTTTCCTAAGCATTTTACATGTCCAATGATCAATTTTTCTTTTTATGTTAGTTCGCCTCTTCTTACTCTTTAAAAAAAATTAAGCTATATTAATAAATAAAAACGGTAAAATAGAAATAGAAATTTCATAAATAATTATCAAAAACCAATAATCATGGTAATGCTTCCCAAACGCGTTTTTTTAATGTCTCAACCTCGACATTGCCCTTTTCTTTTAAAAATTGATCATGTTCTCAAGAATAGCGGTTACTTCCTCTTCAACGCCTCTGCTGATGCTTATCTCTCGGTCGGTTGTCTCCTTCTAGTTTTCTTCTTTTGGAAGATCGCAATAAGAGGTATAGCTTTCTTTTGTCCAATGGATAGTTTGCGTCCTATTGTTGGCTTCTTCGTGGCCATGTCGATGTTGAATTTGAGTGTTTTCCTGTCTAGTCGCCATTCGATCTTCCACTTCTTCACGTTAATAAGTGCTCCCGCAGTGGCTAAGAATGGGCATCCCAGGATGATAGGGTCGTTTGGTTATTCGTTCGTCTTCAGTACTACAAAATCTGTAGCGACTGCAAAGTAGACTACCACGATAGGTAGATCTTCTAATATTCTTTCTTTGAAGCTTTGGAAGCCTAGATTTTTTTCTATGTATAGTGGCACCAGATTGAAGATTGCTCCCAAGTCGCAAAGACATCTGGAGAAAGTTAGTTGCCCTGTTTGCAAGGTAGTGTGAAGCTTCCTGGATCGTCTATCTTTTTCTTGATAGGTTGCGTCTGGACCAATGCACTGCATTATTGTGTTAGCACAACTGATTATGTTAGTTCCTTTTCCTTTTCCCTAATAGCATCCTTCAAGTACTTTGTCCATTTGGATACCATCCAAAATGTTTTGATCATTTGGAATGTGATCTTCGCTTTTGATAGTTTCTTATTGAATACGGCTTTGTATTTGGTTAATAGTTCTTTCTTGAATCGTCCTAGAAAGAATAGTTTTGGTTCGTAAGGTTTTGTAGGGAATGGTGAGGTGACGCTTGTGTTGGTTTGTTGTTTCACCTTTACCTAGTCAGCCTCTGGATATTTTTCTTTCTTCCTGCCAGCTTCTGAATTTGTCACCTCCCCACACCTGGTTCTGAAACGTCATGTTTTAGGTTTATAATGTTGATCACCTTCCCGTTTCTCAGTGATATAATGTGGAAAAACTCATTGGTATTTGTTTTTGGTTTTCCTGGAAGTGTTTTTATTGGTCTCTTAGATGTACATGCTTTTAATGATCGGATTTGAGTAGTAAGATGATTAATCTTGGAATTCTGATATCCATACATGTTATCAAAATTTGTATGGTTTTCTTTCATCTTCACGTTTGGAAGGTGGGTGTTGTTGGTAATTGGAGTTGTATGGTTTGGCATAGTAGTTGCTTTACGGTTGTAGCTTGGCTGGTATGCTATTAGATTTGTTCCCCAAGTTGGTAACTCGTTGCGGCATGATGTCTTGGCTGGAACGTGTTGTTGATTGCCTGTTGGGTAACTTCCTTTTGTGGTGGGTAGTACTGATCTTGCGGGTTTTCGACATTTGTGGTTTTGTAGGACATGTTCGAATTCCTGAAGTTCGAGTTGTAACCCTTGTTGAATCCTAGTCCGCCAATGTACTTGATCTCAGCTGTTCCTTCTGAGTAATCATCGGTTGGGTCATCTGGAATGTATTTAGGCTGTGGCTTGGAGTATCTGATCTAGCTTATTGTTAAGCGCTTGAATTTCCCTGTTTGTTGTGGATTCTTGCTCAGATTTATCACAGGGAGTGAGATCATAGTCTTTTACGTAATTCCCATCACTTGTGGCGAGGTTTTCAACCAGTTGTAATCCACCCTCGGAGTCTTGGCCTAGGAAATTCACATATGAAGCAGTGTCGAGAAGCATCATAATCTTTGGTATTACAGCTCGGTATAGTGTGCTTAGTAGGGATTATCTGGGGAATCCATGGTGTGGGCATTGTGATGTGAAGGCTATGAATCGTTCACATGCCTCACTAAAACTCTCATTTGAACGTTGTGTGAATCCGGAAATATCGTTCCGCAGCCTTGCAGTGCGTGTAGTGGAGAAAATCTTGGTTAAAGACATCTTCTTAGTCGCTCCATGATGTGACTGTGTTAGGAGGTAAGTTCTTATGCCATATGTGTACTTTGTCTCCTAAATATGCACAGTTTGAATGTGTCTTCTAAGATTACTTTGATCTTCAATGTTGAACAAAGCATGTCGAACTGGTCCAAATTGTTGAGAGGTCTTTCATTGGTAAACCATGGAATTTGTTTCTCTGGAACATTTTTTATAAGACTTGATTTGATTTCAAAGTTGTTGTTGATCAGTGGTGATCTAATCCCGGTTCTAATGCCATGCGTTGTTAGTTCATTATAAGCTCCTAATACTTGTGTTGGTCGAGGGTTGTGAGCTGGATGTGAGTTGTTATTACCATTGTTTATTGGGTGTGCAGCTTGCTCCATGTTAGCGTTTTGAGTTTCTTCCGTGTTTGAAGGTTGCTGTTGATGTTGATTGTGTTACTCTTCTGCACGACACGATCTTGTGCTATAGCGTCCCAGACGGTGAGATTCTACAACTTTTGGGTGTAGGTTTGTAGATCCCTTACTTCGTATTTTCATAAACCTAAAACCAGAGATTAAAAGTGTGAGAACCGAAGGAAGCTAGTAGCAATACCTAATCTGAAATTGAAACCAAATTTAAATGTTAAAAAAGGTCTTAATTTGGCAACGGCGCCAGTTGATAGACACGCTTTGGCATGGGGAATATCAATCCATAGTTGTAGTATTTATGGTGTCCATCCAAATCAGGAGCTCTTTTAAGCACCTAGAATATGGTTTCTACTTAATTTAGGTTAATAAAAAAGTTATGGGTCCGTGCAAAAAAAAATTATGGGTTGGTAACTTTGTGTCACTAAACTAAAGACTAAAACTAAAACTAAAACATTAAAGTAAGCAGCTAATTAAAACTAATAAAGTAAAAAGCGGTTGAACAACAAATGTGGCTCTTTAAAGTATAGCAAATATTTTTTAATCTATATGGGGATATTTATGCGGGTTTATAAAATAAAAAGATTCATGAAAAAAAAATATAAAGTATTTATGCGGATTCTGAGTTGAAATTGCCAAGGTATAGGAAGTAAATTGACCATTAGTTATTTAAGAGAGATTTGGTTCAAGAATAAACCGGAATTTTTGTTTCTCTCAGAAACAAAACTAGCGTATTCATTTGTGCAACAATTTCAATACCATTTTGGATACGAAAATTTACATACGGTAGAACCAAGAGGTACTAGTGGGGGTCTCGCTTTGTTTTACAATAACACATATAATGTTGATATTGTTTTTTCGAGCAATAGAATTATTGACATTGAAGCAACATTTGAAGGAACCAAGGTTTTTGTATCCTTTGTATATGGGGATCAAGTACAAAATTTAAGGGATCCGGTTTGGGAAAAATTAACAAGGTTTGGCTTAAATTGAAATGATCCATGGTTTATAATAGGAGATTTAAATGAAATTACGGGTAATCATGAGAAAGAAGGAGGCCCATTACGACATGCATCGACATTTACGTCTTTTAACAATATGATAACCCAGTGTGGTCTGATTGATTTTCCGTCAGTAGGGATACCTTTTCATGGAGAGGTATCAGAAATAAGCAAATCATACAATGTCTTGATAGAGCGCTTGCAAATGAAGAATGGCATAATGTGTTTACCTTCTCTTTCGGCGAGTATCTAGGTATGGTAGGATCTGATCATAGACCAATTGTGGCTATGATTGAGAAACAAAGAGGAAAGAAAAGGTATCAATTTAGGTTTGAAAAGAGATTGATAGGGAAAGCAGGACTAATGGAATCTATAAAGAAGGGTTGGGATACAGTTACAACAAGTAACGGGGGAAATTTGATGGACCGGATTAGAATGTGCAGACATGAAATATCTGTATGGAGAAAACATAATCTGTCTTATGAAAAAGAAAAGATAAATAATTTACAGAAAGCATTAGAGGAGTTTCAGGGCGACAATATCCGGGATGAAAAAGAGGTTATAGAAGTTGTACAAAAGTTAAAAGAAGCGTATCGAGATGAAGAGTTATTTTGGCAGCAAAAGAGTAGAAATAGGTGGCATCAAATGGGCGAACGAAATACAAAATTCTATCATGTACTAACAAAGCAACGGAGGGGTCAAAATAGGATCAATGCCTGTACAAGACGGATGATAAATGGGTAACCAGGGATGCAGAGGTGGAGGAAGTGGTAGTAAATTATTTTTCAGAACTGTTTACCTCCACATCTCCAGATGATTTTGAGGAGTTTTACGAGAAGTTCCGACAATAATCACGGATCAGATAAATAACATGCTCACGGTATTGGCTACGGGAGAGGAGGTCAAGAAAGCTCTATTTATGATGCATCCGGAAAAGCACCTGGACCAGATGGCATGACTGCATTGTTCTATCAAAGAGCATGGCCAGTAATAAAGGGAGAGGTGCTGAAGTTCGTTAATGATTTTTTGAGGACTAGTAGTTTTGATCAAAGATTAAATTGGACGAATATATGTTTGATTCCCAAAGTGGGACGACCATCTGATGAGGACATCAAGTCACTAAAAACCCATGAGCATAGAGAAGTCACCAAGGAGCTGACCAAAGCCCTTGGAGAGAACCAATCTGAACATACCAAAGACATAGGTGTCTTCCTTGGATCATATCGGCCTAACCAGGAGGATTTAAGCCGCGAAACGACCTGTACCAGAATCTTAACTCATCAAGGAGTCACGGACAATATGAATCACTTCAAACCAGATTCTGAATTTGAAGTTATAGAAGATATAAGTCGGCAAACCGGTTTCAGAGTACCATCCACAATTGGGCCAAAGATCGAGCTGCACAGTCCAACTCACTCACAACATAGACCTCCGACCACTTAGAGAATGTTAATGGATCCTTCATGATTTCATCAAGCCAAAGAAACCAAGAAGAATCCAAAGGAGTCCCAATTTATCACTAAAATTCAACAACATGTCTACTTGGTTCCATTTAAGGGAAATGTTATACCATATCGGTTTAGTAGCCTTCACACCTACACTTTGCGAACAGGAGAGGCATCTAAGAATTCAGTAGAGCCATCTATTATATTAACATGCACCAGAATCCAGAGAATCAAGCGAATTCTCTCTTGTTTTCACTTACCATATTTGGAGCCATCTGCATTTTTACCATTTCTACTTGTTCACGATTTGGAGACATTCCCAACATTCAAGAAGGTTTCAAGGCAACACTTATTCATACGCTTTCCAGATATAAGGAATCACATATTCCTAAAGACATGCTAGAGAATTGTACTCTTTTTCCTTATCTTCGGTTTTGTCCCACTGGGTTTTCCGAAGAAGGTTTTAACGAGGCAACACCTCTAGTGTGCATGAAGACGAGGACTTGTTCACCAAATAATATGCTTCACAAGTCCTCTAACTCAGCCAGGAATGTCATTCTGGTCGTGGCCCTACCTATCCTACCCATTTTTTATATGTTATTTTATGTTTTAGTTAATTGTGGCCTTAAGCCCAATTTTAATTATGTTTTCATTCTTTTGGGTTATTGGCCAATTTGTAATCTGAATAATTATAAGCCATAGACTTAAGGCATTATACAAGCCTAAGTTAGGAGTAATAATAATAACAAGCATTTTTGACAAAACTTAAGACTAGTGTCTAAACCAAAAAGGCGCCACCAAGCACCCCCTTGCAGCTGTCGTGTGCTTCAGCCAGTTTGGCTGAGGTTCTTGGAGTATCACAAGCCTCTTTCACAGCTTGTGTGTTCCCTTCGGTCCACCCCTTCTTCCCATCGAATTCTTTCCAGCAACCTGAGCTTCTCGATGAAAGACAGCCCACCCCTCGGTTCTTGCATCACCATCTAGAATGTCGGAACTGCGACCTATTAGTCTTTGTAACGTAGGTTATAAGA
This sequence comes from Streptanthus diversifolius, assembly GCA_039880935.1. Lineage (NCBI taxonomy): Eukaryota > Viridiplantae > Streptophyta > Magnoliopsida > Brassicales > Brassicaceae > Streptanthus > Streptanthus diversifolius. The sequence goes on from JAXGFM010000005.1 coordinate 7,984,581, forward strand.
TTATATCCAAGGTGTTATGTCAGAGACTAAAAAGGCTTTTACCGGGTTTGATTTCTTAAACTTAGTCGGCGTTTGTTTATGGTAGATTGATTTCAGATAATTCTTTAATTGCCCAGGAAATATTTCATGGGTTAAGAAAAAATAAGAGTTGTCAAGGAAAATTTATGGCTATAAAGACTGACATGAGTAAGCTTATGATAGAGTTGACTAAAATTTCATCGAGAGACTCCTTCAAAAAATGGGGTTTTCCAAACTTTGGATCTCTTGGATGATGAGGTGCATAACATCAGTGCGATACAAGGTGTTACTAAATGGGCGAACATGTGGGGCTATTGTACCAGAGAGGGGTCTCCGACTAGGAGATCTGTTATCCCCAATTTATTTATTTTATGTACCGAAGCATTGATCGCAAAAATAAGGAAAGGAGAACGGGAAAATGAGTTAACGGGAATAAAAATAGAAAGGACAAGTCCTGCTATATCTCATTTGTTGTTTGCGGATGACAGTTTATTTTTCTGCCAAGCAAAAAAGGAAGAGTGTCAGGTCATACTTAGAATACTAAAAAACTATGAGGTAGTGTCCGGACAGCAAATTAATTTTGCAAAATCATCAGTACAATTTGGTCATAAGATTAATGAGGAAACTAGAGAGGATATGAAACAAGTATTTTATATAACTACAACTGAAGGAATGGGCACATATTTAGGTATTCCCGAAAGTCTAGGATGTTCGAAAACACAAGTATTTGGATTCATCAATGAGCGACTTCAGAATAGAGTAAATAGATGGACTATGAAAATTTTTATCAAAAGGGGGTAAAGAGGTTCTGATTAAATCAGTTTTAACAGCATTACCTACATTTGTAATGTCTTCTTATAGGTTCCCAAAAACATTAACAAAAAAAATTACAAGTGAGATAGCTAGTTTTTGGTGGAGTTCAAGCAGTTCTAATTGAGGAATGCATTGGATGGCGTGGAAGAAATTATGTAGGCATAAAAATGAGGTTGGACTCGGATTTAGGAATATAAAGGATTTTAAAACAGTAATGTTAGCGAAACAATTATGGAGACTAATGGATTCACTAGAATCATTATTCGCAAAAGTGTTTAAAAGTAGGTACTACCGAAATTTGAATCTGTTGGAACCTATAAGATCATACTCACCCTCATATGGATGGAAGAGTATTATATCAGCTAGATCTCTGATTAACAAAGGACTAATCAAAAGGGTTGGAACAGGTTCAAGTATCTCCGTCTGGAATAATCCTTGGATTTCAGCCCTTCGCCCGAGACCAGCAACTTGTAAATTTACAGTGTATCCAAATACTTTTAAGATTGAGGATTTGATAGACAGAGAGACAAATACTTGGAATATGTCTCTGCTGGAAGCAACTATTATCCCAGAAGACGTTAGTATTATACAATCATTGGTAGTTAGTCGTTTCCAACGACCGGTACTATTGGTTGGCATTATACAAAAAATGGAAAGTATACGGTTAAATCAGGTTATATGATTGAAACACTATACTCATACAAAGGTGTAAAAGGAGTAACTTATGGACCCACAATTACGATATTGCAGGCTTGTGTGTGGAAGCTGAGGTGTCCACAAAAAATAAAGCATTTTATATGCCAAGCACTATCAGGTTGTGTTCCGGTAACAGCGAATGTAAAATCTAGAGGTATTAGCTGTGATTCTCTTTGTGTTAGTTGTGGAATGAAAATAAAACTATTAATCATGTCCTTTTTGAATGTCCATCAGCCATTCAAACTTGAGGATTATCTAAAATACCTTCAAATCCAGATATTTTTCCAACGTCATCGATTTTTTCGAATCTACACTATCTATTCCATGATATACCCCAGGATAACCCAGAAGAATATTTTCCATGGATTATTTGGTATTTATGGAAAAGAAGAAATGACAAGGTTTACAAGAATTTAGATAGAAATCCACATGATATTATAACACTAGCAGAAGCAGAAGGAAAAATATGGGAAGGTGCTCAAGATTTACAAGAGGATAATAGTTTGGACATAGGACCGCACATGGATCTATTTCAACAGGATAAATGGAGGTGTCAAGTGGATGGATCTTGGAAGAAATCAGAAAAAATTTCGGGTCAGGGGTGGATATCTACAAAAAATGAGATAGACGAAATGATGGTCGGAGCCAAGAATATTCGATGTAGCCTATCACCACTTCATGCTGAATTAGAAGCGCTTATTTGGGCAATGGAATGTATGTATGCATTTCATAGATTAGAAGTGACATTCGCAACAGACTGTCAAGACTTGGTGAAGATGGTGTCTTTACCGGAGGAGTGGCCAGCTTTTGGAGTTTATCTAGAAGAATTCAGCATAAGTAAAAGCAGGTTCTTCAACATACAGATTATATATATTCTTCGGGCGATAAACACACGAGCAGATAACCTAGCGAAAAGTGCACGAAGACTGGCAGCAGAAATGGTGTATATCAACATGTCTCCTCCAAATTGGCTAACTAACAATTTTTACTCTTTAATTTTAATATGTCGACAAACAAAAAAAGCGGTTGATTGTTTAAAGTAAAAAACCCCTTAAGATCAGGTAATTGGTCGGATGTTTCTTAAGGAAGACTATATGAACTCATGTTTGTTGGTTTCTTAAATCAACACATGGAAGAGTAGAATCGCTCATGTACAGGTTAATCCACTTCCATGACAGAAATCCCTTCAGTAACCACCAAGCATCTACAAAGATCTCCGAGTTTTGGGTACTTGGTAATCATTGAGCATTACTAAATCTCTCTTTATATAGCAAGACCACCCAGACGTAACTCTTTTCAGCTAGATCAAGCCAAGCCCATGTAGAGAGTGTTTAAGCGCCCAAACGTCTCGTTAAGGATGATTTGAGGCTTATGATTCAGACTCGGGCGTTAGCATCTGAGGTCTGTCATTAAGCATCTCAAGACACGATGGGGAAAACGTGGAAAAGAAACCGTAAATAATCCTTGTTTTCTCATTTCAAAACATCCTTCTACCCAACCGAAAAGGGTGTGGAAGTCACTCACTAATCATTTATGGTAACGAAATCATATTTGTTACCATAAGATTGGAAAAGAGAAAGAAAATTGAACTAACTAAGTGCAAATAAATTTAATGACAAAAAATAAAAAAGTATGAATGCTTAAATTAAAATAAAAAGATCTTGCAAAAAAAAAATTAAAACTAAAATAAACTAAGCTAAACTAAAACTTAAAGGTGGAAACTCTAAAAAGGTTCTTTTTAACACTCTTCGGCCTCCTCCCTCTTACGAGTACGATTGAAAGTTTATATAGATAAGTAGAGAAGAAGAATTTGCCCTAAGAGGAGGAACGCGGCTTCATCGGATTTGGTAAGTTATAGCTCGTACAATAGGTTAGTAACCCGTTGTTTATATATTGTGGTAGCCTTCTTTCTTTTTTCTTTGATCCTTAGTTATTTCTTCTTCATCTTCTCTTTTCTTCTTACGATTTCAATCCTTTTGTCTTTGCAATTTTCTTCCTTCTTTCTTTTTCTGCTTCTCTAGCTTTCTTTTCTTTGATGATTCACCCATTGATACAGAATCTTCTTCCGGTTCACAATTCCACGCACAGAATAATCTTTTTGCTCTTGTTTAGCTCCAATTCTGGTTTTGACACACAAACACATGTTTGTGCAATATGTATACAAAATGTAGACCTAAACCATCCTTAAATGCATCCTAAATAGCTAAAATCATAACCTAAATACTTGTAAAATCATAAGATGTCAGTTGTGAATCTATTACAAACCTTTTCCACATCTTTCTTCAAGTGAGGCCAATAGAAATGGTCTTGAACCACCATAAACGTCTTAGCCACTCCAAAATACCCCATTAGTCCATCACCATGAGCTTCCCTAACTAGTAAACCTCTCAAAGAACAATCTGGAATGCACAACTTATTCCCATAACCAAATAACCTTCATGCTTAAAATACTTGGCAAAGCGAATTTAGAACAAGCGAGGTAAGGTTATTTGAATTCCAGATCAGTTCCATACATTTCCTTTATCTGTTCAAACCCAAGTAGTTTAGCATCTAAGATGGTTATTATAACATAAATTTTGGACAATGCATCGGTTATAATATTTTCATTACTTTTTGTACTTGATGACATATGGAAAAAATTCAATAAACTCTACGTATATAGCATGTCATTTATTGAGACTTTGTTGTCCTTTCAAGTGTTTCAAAAACAGATGGTCTGTGTGAACCACGAACTCTTTATGCCATAGGTAGAGTTGCCACGTTTGAAGTGCTCTCACCAATACATAGAGCTCTTTTTCATAGGTTGGATAAATAAGTGTGGTGCCTCAGAGATTTTCACTAAAATAGGCATAGGCTTTCCTTCCTGTAAACAATCCCAAATTCTGAAGCATCACATTCGACTTCAAATTTTTTGAGGAAATTAGGAAGAACAAGTAAAGGGGCGTCATAGAGCTTCTCTTTTAAATTCGGGAGTGCATCCTCCTGTGCTTTCTCCCATTTGAATCCAACATTCTTTTTCATTACCTCCGTGAGTGGAGCAGCCAAGGTATTGAAGTCTTTAAAAAACCTCTTATAGAATCCAGCGGGTTCATGGAAGCTTCTGATTGCTTTGACCTTTTCTTCATCCACACGAATTCCATCAGCTCGTACAAAAAAATCCCAAGAACATCAGATTATATGTTCCAAAAATGCATTTATTTAATTTGACATATAGTCTTTCTTTCCTTAGCACATCTATAACTGACCTTAGGTGACTAACATGATCTTCTAGACTCTTAATGTAGACAAGTATATCATCAAAATACACAACTACAAAATCTCCTATATAAGCCCTTAAAACGTGATTTATTAGTCTCATAAAGGAACTTGGTGCATTTTTCAAATCAAATCGCATCACTAGCCATTCATACAAACTTAGTTTAGTTTTGGAAACAGTTTTCCATTCATCCCCCTCTTACATCCTAATCTGATGATACCCATTTTTCAAATCTATCTTAAAAAGACTCTTGAACGATGGAGTTCATCTAGCATATCATCAAGCCTAGGAACTGGATGTATGTACTTAATTATTATTTTGTTTACAGCTATGTAGTCAACAAACATCTCCAGCTTTCATCTTTCTTTGGTACAAAGATAACTGGAACAACACAAGGACTCAAGCTTTCTCTGATGAATCATTTGTCCATAAGCTCCCATATTTTTCTCTGAAGTTCCTTGGTCTCAACAGGGTTTGTTCTATAGGCTGGCCTGTTTGGAAGTGAAGCTCCTGGACGAGGTCAATTTGGTTCTCAGTTCCTCTAATGGGTGTCAAACCGGCAGGGCTCTCCTCAAGGAAGACATCACCATATTCTTGCAAAAGAAATTTGACTTCACTTGGAATATCCAGTGCATAGTTAGGAGAAAGGGTTAGTGCCTCCTTAAAACGAAACAAGATAAAAGATTTTTGAGATAACAAAGCTTTCTTAACTTCTTTTCCATTAGCAAAGACATTAGAAGACTTAGCTCGATTTTCACCCTTCTCTCTATTGCAAGACATTGGTGGATTATTTTGAGCTTGTTTCCTCCTCTGCTTAAATATTCAGTGGTCTTGGTGCACTTCAAGTTGTTTCATTCGCGCCAGAATGATTTGTTTTCCATGATGATCAAAGGTGTAACGGTTTGTGAAACCATTGTGCATAACTTTCCTATCATACGACCAAGGCCTTCCAGGCAATATGTGTCCAGTTTCCATAGGTGGTATATCTCACAACACCTCATCCTGGTACTTTCCAATTGTTATTGGCACCATCACCTATTTATTCACTTTTATTTCTCCTTCTTCATTAAGCCATTGCAGAGAGTATGGCTTTGGATGTTTCTGAACGTGTAGTCCAATCTTCTGGACTAGAGTTTCACTTATCACATTGGTGCAACTCCCACCATCTACCATTAAACTGCACACCTTACCTTGGACAAGATATCTAGTGTGGAATAGGTTTTCCCTGTGTTCTTTTTCCTGCGGCTTAGATTGGACACTCAAATTGGTCAATAGTAACTCTCCATGAACTGCATAATTGACGAGTTTCTCTTCTGAATCAGTGACCTCTTCCTCAGATTCTACATCTCCGTTGGCTAGCACAATTATTACCTTCTTGTTAACACACTTGTTAGCATAGTGGTCTAACCTTTGGCATTTGAAACATTTCATATCTCTGGCTCTTGTGTCAGGAGCTACAGTTTCTCCTTTAACATCATTTACAGCATCATTAGTTTTAAAATCAGAATTTGTTCTGGCCATAGACTTATCTTTGTCTTGGTACGGTGCTTTAGAGTTTATTGCAAAACTTGGCATAGCATAAATTTTTGTCTTATTCGGCTACTCAATCAGAATGTCTTTGTGCAGCATCTCCTCCATGTCATCAAATTTTTGCATCTCCAAACGATCTTGAACATCCATATGAAGCCTCGTAAGAACTGTGACATAGTTGCCTCAAATTCCTCATCTATGTCAGCCTTAAGCATCAGAGATTCCATTTCTTGTAAACATTTTTACTTCTTTGAGTTAACCTTCTTAGTTTGTGATGAAGCTCCCTGTGGTAGTGACTGGGCACAAATCTCTTTCTCATGACCACAATCATTTATTCCCTGTTAGAATGAGAGATTTAGATTCACCATTGGAGAACAGAGAGAGTTTTAGAGAAAAGAGAATGAGAGAAAGGATTTTTTATTAATAATGAAAGAATTAATCTTCTTGCTTACAAATAAAGAGTACAAGTGTTTATATAGAGAGTTTACAATCCTTGTGTCCAAACACACCTTATTAGGCACCACTTATGCATGTTTGGCTACAGGTTCAGAAGCTCCTTCATACTCTCCCTTTGGTTTAGAGTATATACCACACTTCATACTTTCTCTTTGTCTTAGAGTATCTACTTCTTTTCTTCTTCAATTCAACACTCCCCCTCAAGTTTAAGCATGGGTGAATGGTTGAACTTGAAAAGATGAAGAGACTTTCCTCATTCTTCTCTTCACTCCCTTTCAAACTCGATTTTTAATGTTCATATAAACCAAGCTTGGAACCTTACAGAACTTCCTCATTAAAAACCTTAGTATGAAAAAACCCTTTGGACAAAACCAATACTAAGGGAAAAGAGTGAAGTCTTCTTAGCTTAGGGATTGGCCATTGAATCTGTGAGCTTTTAATCCACCATAGTGAGCTCCATAGATCCTTGAACAAGACCTTGTTGATTATCCCTTGTGAATGGCTGCCTTGAAGCTTCTTCTAAGTCTGGTCCATTTCTCCCTTTTTCTTTTGACTCATTGTCTTTAAGAGGTGATTTTGATCCAACTTTCCTTAAAGTCTTCAATTTAAACCTGTTTCACATAGACATATACATGCATGTATCAATTCTCACAAGATAAACCAATGCATTATAATGTAATAATGATTTTAACTTCCCTTTTATAAAAATGGATGGCGATTTGGATGATATGATCTAGACCAGTCTGGTTTTCTAAGAACTTCACATTAAGGTCTTTGGATTCATCATGATCACATGGTTCTCTTCTGGATTCATCATGACCACATGGTTCTCTTCTCTTATATGTTTTGAATTTCCCTTTGACCAGCTTCATTTTGCTTCACCTTCTACTTTCAATAAGCCTAACTCAAGAGAATAAGATTGTAGAATTAAGCTTGAGTAAAGTGAGCAAACTTGTCTCCTAATTCAATCTCCCACCATGCTTCCACTAATTCATGTAGGGTAAGTCATGCTTATGACTGTTTTCATCACTTCCTGATCTAAAACATCATAGCAACTCAAAAATAAAGATTAGTATTCCAGAACTTGAATAAGATCAAGTCTGGTATCAAGTATAATATCTAGAAAAATTCTCAACCTAAAATCATAGAGTTAAAGAACTTATCCTAGATAGAACCTTTGATGAGAGAATTAGGCTGAGCAACACACTTCTTGTGCTCACTTGATTTTGGCAGACAGCTTGGAAGCCTTTGAATGTGCCAGAAAACTCTTTGAATGTCCTTGTTTGTATCTTCAAAGCTTTTGTATGCACCAGACATCTCCTTCTTGGGATATCCTTGTTTGTGCCTTAGAAAATTTTTGAATGCATTAGACACCTTCAATGCCCTTGTTTTGCACCAGACCCACTTCTTGGATGTCTTTGTTTGTGCCAGACACCTTGAATAGAAAATGATTGTCCTTTGGATGCTCATTTTATTTTTCCCCCACAAGCTTGACACTAGGATTAAGAGTCAAATTTGGAAGAATGAGCATTCATAAATTGTTTTCATATGTACTCTTTGACATCATCTCTTGGTCTTCCTTATCCTTTAAACATAAAGAAAAAGATTGTAAGTATAAAAAATGTCTTGATAATTAAGAGATTTGAAGTATTGAAGAATATGAAGAATATGAGATTTGGAGATTAAAAGTATAAGATTTTAAGTAGAATATATGAGATTGATGAAGAATTAATATGAGAGAATTATGATAAATGTCAAGGTGATTTTTAGATTCAACTAGGTTCTAAATGCAATGCATAGTCTTCCTAGGTTCTCTTTCCTCCTATGAACATTTCTAGATGAGAAATTTAATCAATCAAGGAATAAGTAAAAGGTTTAGAGATAGTTTTTGCAAAGACTTTGATACTAAGTCTTTGTGAGTATTCCTCCTTTGTGATTGATTATGATCTGAACTTGCAGCATGTGTGCTCTGTTGATTTTCACTTCAAGCACACACCAAAGGACACCTTAATCCATGGGAGAGCTGATTCATCACATTCCACCAGTCTTTCCTCTCCACTCCTTGTGGTGTCTGTCTTTGGTGGCAATTGGTTCTAACTTCTTCTCCATGTGATGTGCCTTTTTCACTTGCTTTCTTTTGCCTTTGTTAGACAATCAAGCAAAACATCAACTCCCATCTTAAGCATTTGAACCTGTTGAGAATAGGCAGATTCTAAATAAAAGATAGTGAGTGAAAGAGAGTGATTAAGAGTAACCAAACTTAATTTTAAACACTGCCCAAGGAATTTTGGATTCAACATGCCTTCTTAAACTTATTGTTCTAAGTAAAAGACAAGGTTCTCTTCCTCTAGAATCAATGCAATTCATGAACAAATGATTCAGCTAGCTAAACTAGGTTCAAAATATCCCATTTTAACAATTTCTAAATACATGAACACAATTCAATAGAATTCATGATTTACTAACCACCTAGATACCAGATTTCCTATGGTTCTAGCTCACACAACCATCAATGTAATCAACAAAATATAGTTGGATAAGAGTTTAGAAATAACCTGATGCATAAGACGTTGATACTAGGTCTTTTCATTTGATTTTAGAAACTGATTCTGGTGCATTCCCCATTCTCTTTCATCTTTAATGTAGTTGTTTCTAGCTCTTCCTCTTTTGTCCTAGCCTTTGCACTTTTTCTTGTTGCAGCCTAGAGTCTCCTAACCACTTTCCAAGTGCAGAAAAACTTCTTAACCTCTTAAACAACAGCCTAAAAACGCCCCAACAACTTTCTTTAACTGCCACTAACATTTTTTAACTCCAACTTCTTCTAACAAACATAACTGTCTATAACCACTTCTTGATCAGATTGTAACCGCCTTTTAACTGTCTTCTAACAGATTCTAAACTGATTAAAAACCTCTTAACTAATAACAAAAACCCTTTTATATAGTTAGTAATTGGTTATAACAGCTGAAGAACAAGTCTAACCTCCTTATACCAAAATTTAATATTTTCAGAATTGGACTAGTTCACAAGAAAATGAATCTTGAACCGTAAAACTTTTCAGATTGTAATGAAACTTCTTGGAACCCTCTACAAGACTTTTATCTAACTTCTTAACATCCAAGATTCTAAAAAGAATGAGAAAGGATAAGATTTTTATCACCAATACCCCAAAGGGGTCGAAACAGAACACGTAGAGGAAAAATGATCAAGAAAGCTTCACAACTTAGGTGAATTAAGTTCTTCTTTCTTTAAACAGAAACTAGATTCGGTGGGCTTGATTTTAGGATTTGGAAAATCACGAGTTGGTGAAGATTTAAAGACGGAACGCTCAGAGAAACACGGGGGTTCGCAGCAGAGACAATCTCGGAGGTCCGATGCAAGAAAAATCGTATCTTTTGATTCCCGTGGCCAAATGATACATTCAATTGGTGTGGCTTCAAGACTTGCCGAAGAACAATCCAAAAAAAGAAGACCGTCAAAATATGCCGTGGTTTGGTCGGAATTCGCGATCAAATGTGATGGATGAAATAGGAATGAAAAACAGATTGTGATGAATATGATCTCTTCTTGATTCAATGTTTCAATGATGAATTTTATCCCAGGTTTTTGTAACCTGGCTCTGATACCATGTTAGAATGAGAGATTTAGATTCACCATTGGAGAATAGAGAAAGTTTTAGAGAAAAGAGAATGAGAGAAAGGATTTTTTATTAATAATGAAAGAATTAATCTTCTTGCTTACAAATGAAGAGTACAAGTGTTTATATAGAGAGTTTACAATCTTTGTGTCCAAACACACCCTATTAAGCACCACTTATGCCTGTTTGGCTACAGATTTAGAAGCTTCTTCATACTCTCCCATTGGTTTAGAGTATCTACCACACTTCAGACTCTCTCTTTGTCTTAGAGTATCTACTTCTTTTCTTCTTCATTTCAACTGTTATAATCTGATCTCACCAATTAATAGCATAACCACAAAATTCAGTAGCAGCTAATATAATCTTTTTGAGTTCAGAAAAGTTTTGGCAATCAAAAACTAGTTCAATTTTCTTTTCCCACTCTAGGTAGGCGTCAGGATCATTCTTTCCATGGAAGGTGAGGATTTTTGAGTTTGAGACCCCCTAAGTTATCGTCAGTTCTTGTACCATTAGCTCTTACACGCGGCCTATTATCTCTGGTCCTCTTAGACTCCCTTCAACCTTGCATTCAATTCCTCCCATCTTGCATTCATAAGTCGTTTAAGTTGACTAGGTAGAGCATTTGAATGCTATATTATCCAGCCCTAGCAGGAATCTCCTCCTCTTCATTTGATCTTGACATAGTTCCTGGAATCAAATAAGCTAGATCAAACAAAAACAAGTCCTCTCAAGTATTTTCTCTCAAGTGTTTATATAATTTTAGTGATCACTCAGTGTATTCTCAAAAGCTATAAGACAATTGAAACCTTTCAAAACCAAAGAGTTATCCTTTTAGAGAGAAGAAGATAGACAGATTGCAAGACTTTTGGGGCTAGCTGATTGACTAACCTAGATCTGATTTCTCCTATATCTTTTTGAATCCGATTTCTTCTAGATTCAACTTTTAAAAAAAAAAAAAAAAGAAGGCTCAGCTATCAAAAGAGATAGATGGATAAGAATTTGAACTTTAGAAACAGAATTGGTGAATTTCAGAGATTGAATTCAACCAGAAGATGAAGGGGTGAGAAGATGGTTTCAGAAAATGATACAAACTTTCAGAGTGTGCTCTGATACCAAATGATAGAAAAACTCCTAAGGATTGTCACTCTTTGGTTGGCGATTGTTGGATAGGATTGGACCTGAAGTTATTAACTTCGCACGGCCAAGTAAGTGGATTGAAGGGTCACACAAGAGTTGCAGAAAGGCTCCTGATATTCCCAACCCAAGCAGTCCTAGGATATTACACATCAATTTTTCGAATGGAGTTTGTTATTTGGATATTACATACCAAACAACGGTTTTTTCACAAATAACAGATCAGATTCACTCTCAAATAAATATAATTAACAAAGTAAAGTTGTTATTTGAAAATCACAAGTGTTTGCCTTAATTAGGCGACATCCTTAGTCAAAATAAATAAATTCAAGTGAAAATAAGACAAGACTTATGAAACTTCTTCTACTGACTACTCATCTCCAAAATGGTGTGTCCTTAAACATGTATAATGGGCTTGGATCAAAGAGACTCTTCATGTAGATTTTGGCGTGTTTTTTTGTGAAGAGAATGGGCTTGATTTGAGTCCTGAGCTTCAAATGGGCTTTAGACTTTTGCTTCCAATTCCTTTGGCAAATCATGGGTTTCCAAACACATAAGGATAGTGTGTTTTTCTTATTTTTCCATTAAGCCCAAGTAATTTCCAAAAGAACTAAGTAAAGAAGTCATGGCCTTAGAGAACTTCTTAGCTTTTGATCTTGTCATTGCTTCATCAGAAATTCGTAGTGCATCCTCTGAATCAAGCTCTTCCACGGCAACTAGCTTAGGTACAGGTTCAAGTCTTTCCTCAGTTGAAAACTCGGGTATTTTTGGTAAGAAAAAATACAGTTGAAATTATTTTTTTTAGGTAAAATATTTTTGGAATGTTTCTTGGTAATCGTTCTTTTAATTGGTTTGCATCATAAAAAGAAATCTGGATAAACAAAAACAAGACAATGAATTGTATTCTCAAAAATAATGATATATTAAAATCAGTTCCTAAGGAAATATTAATATATATATAACCTCAGTTCCTACATCAATCCAGAAAAAAAGAATAAATAAAAAATTAGAAAGAAAATAACATAATAAACTTTTGTAATATAAAAAGAGAGAACTAAATGAAAAATTAGGGTTGTTGGAATCATATGACACAATGGTGGCCACCTTTGAAATTCATGACATATGTCTGGAGCTCGAACGCAACATCCGCAATGTTTAAGGGGATATTAAAGCCACTAGGATAAGTTAAAAAAATAAAAAATTAGGGTTAAAATAACAAAAGGCAAGAAGGTAAATAAGTTAAATAACTTTTTAATATTAAACCAAATTCTGACAATAAATATCGTCAAAAAAGAGAATGGTGGTATAATATGTAGTGAAAATAAATAAATTAAAGGATACAAGTCTTTTATTTTCAATTTAAATTAAGTTCTAGTTTTAAGTTTCTAAAAAATTTATCAAAAAGTGGAAAAAAAAATATTGATTAAGTTAGTTTTAACAGCATTAGCCACACATGTAATATATTTTTTTGACTATCTAAATCGGTTACTACAAAATTTAAAAGTGCGATAGGTCAATTTTGGAGCAGTACCAGAGGTTTGCATTGGCTATCATAGCATAGGTTATGCCGGCATAAAGATGTTGGTCTAGATTTTAGGGCCACTGAAGATTTAATACGTTTTGAAGGAAAAATAGTTGTGGCGCCTAAGGGATTCGCGAGAAACATTGTTTTCAAAGGTCTTTAAAAGTCATCATTTCAGAAATTAAGATCCTATGGATCCAATAAGATCTTACTCTTCAATATTTGAATGGAGAAGTATTATCTCACGTAAATCTTTGGTTTAAAAAAAAACTAATTAAAAAGATTGGAACAAACTCATGCATTTCGTCTTGAATGATCTTTGGATTATCGTTTTTCGCCCGAGGACAACAACATGCAAATTTAACAATTATCCCTCATCTTTTACTGTCAATAATTTAATTGACCCACAGATCCAGACTTTGAATATGCCATTGGTGAAAGCAACCATTATTCATGAGGATGGGTCCTCATTAGTCTTGTTGGAATACAAATGGTTTCCATTTCACAAAATATAAAAAGTATACGATAAAATCATGATAGAAGAACAATAATATCCAGATCGGGTATTAGAAAGATTTTTTATGGACAGAGGTTAAGTCACATAAAGCTTACACATGGAAGATTGAATATACTCCAAAAATAAAATATTATTGACAAGTGATTTTAGGTTATTGGTCATTAAAGAATTTTCGATCACGAGGACTAAATTATGATACACATGTGGTAGATGTGGAGCGGAAGAAGAATCAATAAACCATGTTCTTTGAATGTCCACCTGCTTTTCAAATTTTTGATTAATCTAAGATCCCATCGCATCCGATAATCTTTCATTTGACATCGGTGTTCTCAAATTTAAATTATATGTTTTGAAGACTTCCTCACTATAGTTCAAATGGGTATTTTCCATGGATCCTTTTGTATCTATAGAAAAGTCAGAATGATAAATCCAAATGAGATTCTTACAACAATGAGATTCTGAAGGAAAATTATGGAAGGAATCTCGAGCCTTAGAGGTGAGGAAAACGCAATGATGGAATTAGTATAGATATAAATCCAAATGAGATTCTTACAACAATGGAAACTGAAGGAAAATTATGGAAGGAATCTCGAGCCTTAGAGGTGAGGAAAACGCAATGATGGAATTGATGGTGTCACATTGATGGAACTTGGAAAAATTCAGATAAATTCTCAAATCAATGATGAGACTGTAGTAAAAACGGGGAGGAAAAATTATTGATTGGTGGTAGGAATATTTGGTGTATTCTTTCCTCGTTTCATGCTGAGATTGAGACCCTGATTTAGGCATGAACATGTATTGACAACGCAATTGTAGTTTTCGCAACCAACTGTGTTGATACAACAGAAATGGTGTTTTCACCGGTACAGTGACCAGTTTTCATAACACATATGAAAGAGTTTTAGAAATGCAAAACGTTTTTAATACCTTCAATATTACATTTGTTCCACAGATAAAAAATATAGACAATCTAACACGGAGTACATATTTAGATTGTACTCCATCTAGTTTAGTTTATGTGGATGTGATTTTATATATTTAGTTAGCTAAACTGTTTTAGGGATTGATTAAATTCGTTTATTGGTTGTTAAAAAAAGTTCTTAAAAAAAGTAAATTTTAAAATTGACACTTCGTAAAAGATAAACTAATAATCAAACAATAAAGTATAAATCACAATAAATAAAATATATATAGATGGTATAAATTTTGAAGTTTAACTTCAAGATAAACAAAAATTAAGATAGTAAAATAAAAATATATTGAATCATCACGTACCTTAAGAAGAGAAATGCTATGTCTAAAGAAAAGAAAATAAAATTTTACCTGAAAAAAAAAGACAATAAAAGGAAAGAAGATGAAAACATTTAAACGAAGCACTTAAAGTAGATTATGATCTGATTTGTTTAGTGTGAAGAATAAAGAAAACATATGAACCCCTATTTACAGTTGTTGAATGCATACCTAACACATATTAAAACAAAGACTGTTTACTATGAAATTATATGTAAAATGGATTAACAAGTTCATATGTGATTCTAGTGCGATACTGTTTCTCCTAGGGTCACTTGAAAAAAGGGAATGATGGGGAAAATAGATGATGAAATGGCGATAAACTTCTCTTCAGAGCTATGAAATGCTCTAAAGATGTTTTGCTACTCCTTAAGGCACAGGTTCACACTGTTAAGAGCCTTGGATGGATCACGATAGGTTAATCTACCTAGTTTGATAAATCAATGTTCATCTGTTGAACAAAAAGGCAAAGAAAGGTACACTCTGTGCAGAAATCGATTTGTATTGAAACTTTCAAGTTGGTTTAAAGTACAAAACGTGGCTGCCTCTTTTAATAGCCTAAAAAAAAATCCTAAAGCTAGAAACTTTAATCTTAAACCAGAATGATTTAGTTAATCCTAATTCTAATTAAAATCGGTTTAAATTAAGTTACTTGGTTTATTTCCTTATATTACTATTAATTATCTCTAATTCTAATTAAACCAACATGCTTGTTTAATTAAATCTTTTTTTTACTTGGGCCACGTCCATAACCATCTATAAGAGCCCATGGTGGTCGATCTTTTAGTTTCATTGGCCAGTATGGACCTTGCTCAACCCTTATCTTGTTGGGCTCATCCTTGAGTAGGCCCAGCTTGTCCTTGCTGTCTTCCTGAGCCTTAAGGGTCTTATCCCTTGTATGTGGCTGAGCTGAGATGTGCATTGAATCATCAAAAACAAGTATAGCCTCTTGAAGTTGCTCGGATGGTCGAACTAGCTCACTACGGTCCGGCAGAAGGGAAATTCGATCATCTCTTGATTCAACATGAACTAATTGAGTCTTGGCACAACCAGAATGTCCATCAATCTATTTGGTTGAGAAAAATGGTCTTAGTTGCTTGATTCATGGTTAATCTTCAAATCCTTGAAATTGAGGCTGATCGAGATCATTCTAAATCCGCTCCATTGTCCTAAATATATTAGATAGATTATGAGGGGATTTCTTAATAGAAAACAGTAGAGATAATATGGGTATTGGTAATGAACTAATATTTTTACCTGCGATGGATTTAGTATAAATATAAAGCTTCGTAAATAAATGCTTATAAATGCTAATATGGTTATACGGTATAACTTATACATAAATGTTTGTTAAACTAAACTTGGTGAGAGAGGGCGTGGGGGTAAATATCGTATATACGTACAAAAACACTGTTCACCTCAACAAATATATATATGTCTTTGCAAGTAAACATGACTGACGATAATTTTTGAGGTTTATGCTTAAGGAAAATCCAAAGTTTGATTCATGGAGTGAAGAAACTAAGACATTTACAATCTACATTACTACTACAACAAGCTGGACAAGAGAAATTTAGATCAATCGCAATTTGGAAAAAAAAAAAAAAGATTACATCTCCCGGTTATGGATGTTTTTTGTGCAGTAAAATAAATTTGAACACAACTCTTGAAGGAAAGAAGAAAAAAAAAAAGTACAACAAATTTAACAAGTTAGATTGCTAGAGAGTTTACCTTCTATAAACAGTAACCAACCCCTGAGTAATCCCAAACTTCCAGCGCGCAATACCAAACTTGTTATCCAAGCATCAAGAGATTAGAGACTAAGCAGGTAGCTGGAGCTTTTTATTGTTTTTCCAGCTGTGATGATAAACCGAAACCATAATCAAGAGTTGTTGATTTCTTTTAATGCACAAAGAGGCGAACGATGGAGGTATTTTGTTACCTTAGGAAGTAATAGTAGAAGAAATCTGCGTAGAGCAATGTTTGAACCAGCCCAGAGATCCATGCTACAACACAAATATCACACTGACTTTCAGTTAAATTGTCAAATACAAAACCTGTGATTCATGAGCATTTGATGTAGGCACCACATATTAAAGAAACACTAAATGATGTTATGCGGAAGTTCACTAATCTAAGTAGGCACACATATTTACAGGTACTACAAATTTGGACTTATCAAAGAAGGTTGAGAGAGGGAAATAGTCATACTTATCCAGTGAACATAGTGTGGTTCGGTAAAGTAACGGTAGATCCAGTTGAGGATGTAGAATCCTCGGTATCCCCTGAAACAAGACGCGGTAAGTTGTATATCAAATATGAAACTTTAAAATACGTTCAAGAAACTAAGTGGATAGCTTTTTATCACATTGTTAAGAATGTCACCGACAAGAAAATAACAGCCAATAGAATATCTATATACCCAAGAAGAAATATGTATTGTCCTGTCAAGTTGTCGATATTTCTAGTCCTCTGCAGCAGAACAAGCTGAGGAAGTATGGCAACAGCCTCCAAGTACAGTGAAAAAGTCCACAAGACCTGATATTACAGAGAATACGTGAATAGCACCAAAAGAAATGTACCAAGAGCCTACACGTAAAAAGTTTACTAGAAAATCAAAAAATGCAACAGATTGTTCTGACCTCAAAGAAAGTGAACTTTTCGTGTATCACAAGAGCCACGAGCAGGCATGGAAGCACGAGGAACCAATGACGAAAGGTATCTTGCTCCCTATCATAAGTCCTGTGGACAGCCTTATGGTACCTCATGTACCAAACTATCGAGAAGGAACTTCCTAAGAATATCAACTTCATAAATGTGTTATAGATAGATACGAAACTCGTGAGAATATCCAAATATCGGGTCGCAAAGACAATGGCATAGAGTTCTTGTGTCTTCAGTGAGACACCTGCAGATGCCAAAAACCAACGAGATTCTCATTAAAGATCAAAAAACTTACACAAATCACGCTATGGTAACCTAATCACAGCATCAGATCAATAAGCATCAAAGAACTTCAAAATTAATTGGATTTATTAACCAAAGAGGCTCAAACAAAGCAAATTGCATCGTACGTAATATATTTGCAAGCATGAAATCAAATTCAGTGGGATTCATTGATGAAACTTTCACAAGACTTGAGCTAAATTTCAATCAAATCGGCTCAAATTCGCAAAGGCTGATGATTACAGAGACTCGAGTTTAAATTCGGTATCTCTACATTATTGCGACATGGGAAATTTCAGAAAAGCAGGAATCGAATCGAGAATGAGAATTATCAAATTTGACACCGTAAGAAAACGAGAAACGAGCCAAATACAAAAACCATTTGCAATTCGAATTTCGAAACAGATGAAGAGAAAATGAACATACCGGCGCAAGATTTGATAGTGTGGATCTTGAGAAGCAAGACGAGAACACTGGCCAGGTGAGTCATATCACCTGCTAATCTGAAAATGTTCATCTTCGATGCGTGTTCGTTCTTTCTCGTAGTCCGGAATGGAGAAAGAAACTCAATCTATCAGGGTTTATGAAGCACTTTCTCGTAGTTCTTCTTCTTCTTCCCGACGACACGAGAGGTGTATGCTTAGATCTCGTCTTCAAGTCCTCTTTCCTGGAAAATGGAAACAAACTGATAAGGAAATCTCATGCCCAGGCCAGGACGAAAGATCTTTTTAGTTGTGGGCCACGCTCGATAAACCGAAAGCCGATCTTTTGAATTGGGTATATACATATTTTATTGGATTGTTTTGGGCCACTGGCCCATTGGGTTTTGTCATTTGTTTTATTTTTTTGTTAATACGTGATGTAATAGTATTAATTGCTCAACTCATCTTAGTTTATGGTGTGGGTCTTTAATGAGTTTTAACTCAACTCATTTATTATATAAGTTTAATATATATACTTGAATTCAGATCATTTTAATCATATTAAATAAGTTAGCTTGCGATCTAATATAAAATAAATAAAAAATAAAAAATCTAGGATATTAAAATATTAAAATAAATCTCAAACTCAAAATTTAAATATTAAAAATTAATTCAAAGAAAAATAATCCTAAATACTAAATAAATTCAACATCTAAAAAGTAAATTGAATTAACTAAAAATTCTGTAGTGATCCAAAAGT
The DNA here is from genome assembly GCA_039880935.1 of Streptanthus diversifolius. Classification (NCBI taxonomy): domain Eukaryota; kingdom Viridiplantae; phylum Streptophyta; class Magnoliopsida; order Brassicales; family Brassicaceae; genus Streptanthus; species Streptanthus diversifolius. Next base: position 8,003,578 of record JAXGFM010000005.1, read on the forward strand.
TTATTTCTTATGAGAGTTTTTGAGATGATCCATCTTCATAGTCTTTATCAATAAGTTGCAAAACATAAAAATAAATAAATGAAACAGTTGTAAACAGTTCATCCTAACACAACGGCAAAAAAATGTAGATAAACAATTAGAGTTATAAAAACATATTACCAGTTTCGTCGGTTGTAAAACCAAACAACCGATCGGGTAGAGAACATAGATTGATAGGAAGAAGATGACTTTGATATTTGTTTAAAACACGGGAACTAATAGTGAAAGATGATTCTGATGCCAGCGTAGTTATAGGAATGCGAAGTATGTTGTATGCCATATAAATCAAAACTCCAAAACAATGTATATTGTCTTTCCAATACTGGAAGACGCACATATTAGGATAGTTTTTCATCTCTAACTTTGTTTCATCAAAATATATATATATATCCAAGACTGATTTCCATTCCTTCGTATCATCTTGCATATCATATAGTTCAAACAAATCCTACAACATTCAAAAATTAAAACCCATTAGTCACAATATGAAACTAAATAAATAAAATAATAGATAATATAGATAAACTCTTCCTTATTTATTGATTTCATGGTAGCAGAAGAAGGAACATTAATGGTACTTTTGGTCATAGGATATTTTTAGTCCCTTATTCTTCATAGAGTAAATGAAGCTTTGTGTCTATGTGGTCCAGCTTTTCTACATGTGCTTGGATCAAGATCTTCATAGGAGCGCTTTAGGAGTTTGAATTTCATTCATAAGGGTCAAGGACTGCTCCTATCTCCAGAATGACAATGTATTGATCCCAATTTTTTGGTGAACTTGATACTCATTTTAAAAGCCATTTCTTTGGTATCATTATCATAATGAAATTCATTGTGTTTTAACAAACACACAATCTTCTACTGATGCACATGCCCAAAATACAAGTTAAAAGTAGAGTAACTTCTACCTGACATTATGCTTTTTGCTTTGCTCCATTCATCATTTGATGGATAATGCTTATAAGATTTATCAACCACTTTATACATGTTAAAAGCCTGTTGATACTTCAAAGTTTTCATAATCATCAAATAAGTTGAATTTAATTTAGTTGGAATATCCACAGACAAAGTAACTGTAACACCACCTTTTTCTAGTACACACCCTCAAATGCAATTCCTATAGATGTTGCAGCTATAACATACTTCACATTATCTCTTATTTTAAAGAAAGCACCACCAATGACCTTTAAACCATCATGGACAATAAATTTTAGGATATGTACACAACACTGCATATGAAAAAACTCATCTTCACATGGCAAATTCTGATCAAAGATTAAAACGTTCTTTCAAACATTTTTGCATAGTGTTATTAGTCGTAGCATTATCCAGCTACTTTTTTTTCTCTATTCTTCAATCATTCATGCATTCATAAGTTTTAGGCTTTGAATAGAGTTGTAGGATAAGTGCAGTCCATTAATGCATGTAGTTCCTCTGTCTTCAAAGTGTCATTTATTTTTTTCTTCTGTTTTATTATATCCAACCGGAAGATGGAGGATTGCACACATTCCAAACTTTTTTGTGTTTTTTGCAAAAAGTAGGAGAACAACATGCAACTCTTCTCCACCATATATTTGTAGTTGTTCACCTATTTTGGTACTTTTCACAAATATTTTTAGAAAAACTTAATTTTAAAACATAAATTTTCTTCTATAAATTATTGTACTCTTTCTTTTGTAACATCAATTTACAAACACAATTCTTTTTCTTACCCAGCTCTCTCTCTCTCTTATTATTTTCATCACTCTCTCTCTCTTTTTGTAAGGTAATTTATGTTTAAATTTATTTGCAATATATGTATATATATAATCTATGTTACTAGTTATAAAATATGATATGTTTTATTTAAATTGTCTATATATTATAATGCAAATATTTGGTGTGTTGTTTTCCTAACTATAACATATGTGTAAATATATAGTATTGTGGTTTACATATATGTACTAATCACAAGAAAATGTGTTAATTCGAAATGTTTAAATAGCATACTTATAAATGTAGTTAAATATTATTTTCCAAGAGTATTCTTTAAAAATTGATATAATTTTGAATTATAAATATGGACATTCAATTAAGTTATTAATACTACAATTATAGTTTAGTTTCCATTATAAATTTACTATATAAACAACAACTACATTCATAAATATACCCATATAGATTTAGTTTTTTTTTCAAAATAGTTAAAATATTATTTTATATTTAATTTTAAATCACCTTTATGATATAAAAACAAGTGGTTTATATAATTTTGTTTGTTTTAGTTATTAAACTAATATTATATATATATCATTTTCAAAATTGTAGATATGACGTTTAATCCTCTGCAAAACACAAATTTTCTGATGAAAAATATTCATATTTCTACAGAAACATTTGCACCGGTAAATAATTATAACTTATAAAAAAAATAGAGTAGTTATAAAATTTAAAAAATAATTAATTAAAATTTTGGAAATTTATAGAGATAATACAATTTTAAATAGACTCCTAGCCGAGAAAAAAATATTTCTTGAGTTGTACGACCAAGCAATTGTCGTGAGTAATTACCGTTTCAATGATCCTACACCTCTTGGTAGAGAATTTGTTGTTTTGACCAAGAGTTTAATCTTAACGTGAACTATCAGTTCTTTAAAGAAAAACTCGATCAACTAAAAAGAAAGTACAAGAAGTACAAGCATCTTATAAAAAATTCTACGGGCATCTCGGTTGATCATACTGGATTTAATCTTAACGTGAACTATCTGTGATATTGTGTCTAACTCATAGCTGAAAGATTGTGAACTAAGTACTTATAATATCTCTTACAACCATAATCTGTTTAGTAAATTTACATTTACATAAAATTTGTAGATAAAAAATTTTATATTATTAACAAGTATGTAAGATTGTTAAATCATTTAAACAAAAACCGCTAGAGCTTTGGGATGTGATGCAGAGATGTTTCATATTATATGATGTCTAATCGGAATATCAGTACCCTATGAATCTAAGAAGAGAAGAATTAATTAATGAGAGTTAAAATAATGATGACGATCATGTGCACTCTGAAACATATGATGGTGATGATATGCAACACACTCAAGTTCCCAGGATGCAATAAAATGAAGAAGTCCATCGCATTAACATTGATGATGAAATGCGTCCTTCATTTGAGTTTACTCATGAACCTTTGCATCGGAATTCTTCACCTACGGCTCCTTTCCAGATTCCTACTTATAGAGTTCAACAACGAGCTGGAATAAGAGATAGAATTAGTTTACAAAGAGGTGCATGAAGCTCATGAATCTCTATTAGAAGTGGATCACAAGGAAATCGTGGGAAAAAAATATTTGAGAGAACCCTCACAAATACGATCATTGGCTTTAGAGAGTTTCAGCGTCAATGTTTACAACAGCTACGCCTAAATTCTTTTGGCGAAGATGATTACAAAGAATTTCATACTTGGTGTGATCCTTAGAAGAAGGACCACAACACAGTCTCGGCAACAAGCTGAACCGGTGGAGGAAGGGTGGATGTTGCAGCGGATGGAAAGGAAAAGAAGGATGTTTCTAGTGAAGGCGCCTAAATGGTGGTAAGGAATGATTACAATGAAAGGGAATTATGGAATGGATCAGATAAGCAAGATAAGAAGGTGGTGGTTCTTATCAATCCGGCCTGTTATTCAATTGGATATGACACACCAAATGAAGAAGCAGAGATTTCCTAAGTGGCTCAAAAATATTATTCACCAAGAGGAGGCTTAGAAGGGTATCAGATATAACACACTGATTTATGATCGAAAACTCTCAATATCAAAGGAAACTTTTATTAAGAAAATTCAATAAGAGAAAGGATTACGAGGGAGGTCATGGCCATTCTTAAATAGAAAAGAAATCTATGCATCTGCATGAGATCAAAGGCCTGCATGGAAGACATAGAATTCCCACGCCATGCAAGACTTGACCACACGGTCTACAAAGACATATATTATGAAGTTTGAACAACAAATCGCCAAAGATGACAAGAAACAAAGTCTGGGCCATAAAATGGGCTAAAATAATTTATCTGCTAAGGGTCTTATGAAATTGGACATTCAAGAACACATTTGGGCCTCAAAAAAACCCCTCTTGGAAAAACCCAAGAGAGGAGAAAAAGAGCACAAAAATGAATTCTTTTCTCAATCACATAATTTAATTATCATAAATTCTTAATACCATACCCCACAAAGATGAACCCGGCTTGGATAATCTGATGAACAATCCAATATGGTCTTGAAGAGCTTTGGTTCTGGTGCGGGTCAAAGGGCCCACTGGAACGGTCCAAGGGTCCACATCTCTAGCTGGGTCAGTCCATGGTTGAATATAGGTCTTGGCTGTTGGCAAAAGGGGTCCTTGGTTGTTGACGTGATCATGGTCAGGCAGCTGGGACAGACGAGGGCTGGGTCACGGTTGTGGTCGAGCTGGGTCGATGGCACAGTCGGGTGCCGAGTCACTGGCATGGTCGAGAGCCAGGTCGCTGGTACGGTCAAGAGTCGAGTCGCTGGGACGGTCGGAAGCCCAGTCGCTGGGACGGTCGGACGCCGGGTCGCTGGGACGGTCGGGTATGTCCTCATGTTTTTCTAGAACCTCGACATGGGTCGTTCGTGGGTCATGGCCGCGGTCGTTCCTTCGTTCGTCCAGACGATCATCCGTTCCGTCCTCACGGTCATCCTGACATACATCCTGGGTCACGTCAATCCCTCTCTCTTGAAAAGGATTTGTCCCCAAATCCTGATTATCTGCACAAAAAGGGATAAGATCAGCAACATTAAAGTGGAACTAATAGGATACTTACCTTGAAGGTCCAATTTGTAGGCGTTGTCATTTAAACGCTTGACAATAGTGAATGGGCCATCAACTATTGGAAGCAACTTTGAACGTCTTTCAACAGGGAACCGTTCCTTTCCAAGGTGTATCCATACTTGGTCTCCTGGTTGAAATACAACTCTCTGACGATCCCTTATTAGCTGCCTTTTCATACAGTTTCGTTTTGGCCTCTATGTTGGCGCGGGCCTCGGCATGAATCTTCTGGACCAACTTGGAATTTTGTTCAAAATCTAGACTTATCCTTTCACTCAAAGGTAGGGGTAATAAATGCATGGGAGATAACAGATTAAAGCCATAAACAATTTGGAATGGAAGAAACTTGGAGGCATGATTGACAGCATGATTATATGCAAATTCTACATGTGGTAGACTATCTTCCCATGTTCTAATGTTTTTCTTACCAAAGGTACGCAAAAGGGATCCTAGAGTCCTATTCACTACTTCAGTTTGCCCTTCACTTTCTAGGTGACAAGTAGTTGAGAAACAAAGCTTAGTTCCTAGTTTTGTCCACAATGTTCTCCAAAAATGACTTAAATTTTTGTATCCCTATCAGACACAATTGACATTGGCATACCATGGAGACGCACAACCTCCTTAAAGAACAGATTAGCTATATGAGATGCATCATCAGTTTTACTACAAGCTAAGAAATGAGACATTTTAGAGAATCGGTCAACTACCACAAATATTGAGTCTTTGCCATTTCTGGTCCTAGGTAAACCTAAAATAAAATTCATGGACAGGTATACCCAAGGATGATTAGGAATAGGGAGAGGGTGATACAAACCGTGTGGCTGAGATGTTGACTTAGCCATATTACATGTGGCACAACGGTTATAAATACGTTCAACATCCTTTTTCATGTGTGGCCAGTAGAAATGTTCTCGCATTATGGACAAATTTTGGCAATACCAAAATGCCCCATAAGTCCTCCAGCATGAGATTCTCTTATGAACAATTCCCTTAGAGAACATCTTGGCACACATAACCGGTTCTCATAGAAAAGATAGTCATCTTGTTGAAAATAATGACATGTGGAACACTTAGTACAAGACTTATAGATCTCTCCATAGTCAGGGTCAGTAGGGTACAGTTCTTTAATGTATTCCAAACCTAGTAATTTGACTTCCAAAGTAGAAAGAAGCGCATACCTTCTAGACAAAGCGTCTGCCACAATGTTTTCTTTCCATTGCTTATACTTTTATCACATAAGGGAATGTTTCTATAAATTCCACCCAATTGGCATGGCACTTATTTAGTTTTTGTTGGCCCTTCAGATGCTTTAGGGACTCATGATCCGTGTCGATGACAAATTCTTTGGGCAAGAGGTAATGTTGCCATGTTTGAAGAGCTCTCACCAGAGCATATAGTTCTTTGTCGTATGTGGGATAATTTAGAGTAACACCTCTCAGTTTTTTACTAAAATATGCAATATGCCTTTGTTCCTGCATAAGTACGGCACCAATGCCTATGCCAGAGGCGTCACATTCTATCTCGAAGGTGTTAGAAAAATTAGGAAGAACCAGTGACGTGGTCCTGGTAAGGGTGGACGCACGGATCCAAGATCGGCAACAGGGTGAGCCGTAGGCGGAAGTCTTAAAATGGTAAGTTAGAGGTTTAGGCGTGATCTAAGATGGAAGATCAATGAGAAAGAAAGGGGTAGCGAATGAGGTAGAGAATGAAACGAATGATGGAATGAATACGAATCGGAAGCGATTGGTGAGATGGGTAAAGATGGATCGAATGGTGAGATTCCAAAGGGATGAAAAACTTTGAATCACCAAACTTGCCTGATCAGGATATGATGCACCGGATCAAACAAGGATTTCTCAATCTAGCAAACTAGATATTACGCACTAGTAAGGGGATTGAGAGAGAGAGATGAATCGATCAAGAACACTTTAGAAAGAAAGTTCTTAATTCAAAATCGATTGATTTGTTACAATGGCCACGGCCTAAGTGATATACACCCAAGGGACAATTTGAAATGCATGGGTCAAACTCTCACATGCATGGCACAAAACACCAAGCAATTAAGAGGCAAGACCGAGCAGATTACAAGATGGTCAAACTGAATTGAATGTACACGCCTAAATGAAAATGGGCCGGGCCAGAGAAGAAATGCCATTAAAATATGTCTAAGGCCTTATGGGCTTGATCCTTTTAAAGATGCACCAGGCCCCATTAAAAACCCATGTGAGGAAAACCCAAAGGGAAAAACTTCACATGGGAAAAGGGAACCAAGTGGACCCTTAATCCCAATCACGTAAGCCCAAGGAAAAATTAAAATGGACTTAGAAAATATGAGAAAAAGAATGGGTCAGGAATAACCCAATAGAGTTTTGGAGAGCCTTGGTCCGAGATCGGGTCATGGGACCAGGTGGAACGGTCCATGACGCCGGGACAGGGCTGATCGAGGTGTTGGTCGAGTGACGGGTCGTTGGGTCGAGGCGGGCTGTAGACCTGGTCGAAACGCGGGTCGAGGTTCTGGTCGAGGCGCCGGTCGAAGTCCTGGTCAAGGTCCCGGTCGGAGCTTGGGTCACTGGTTGGTCGTCCGTTCGTCCTTGCTCGTGTCCTTGGCCACGTTTCGGGCCAACCTCCATGCACTCGTCCGGGTACACACGGCCCTCGTTCTCGTTTGCATCCGGCTTCTCGTCCTGGCCATCATCCGTCCCAACAACTCGTGGGTCCAGTATAGCGTCCAGGCTCACATCATTCCCTCCCTCTTGAAGAGGATTTGTCCTCAAATCCGGTCCATCTGCACAAAAAGGAATCAAGTCAGTAATATTAAAACTTGAGCTTACGGAATACTTACAATGCAAGTCAAGCTGATAGGCATTGTCATTGATGTGATTGACCACCGTGAACGGTCCATCCACCCTTGGCATAAGCTTGGAACGGCGTTCTTCAGGGAACCGATCCTTACGTAGATAGATCCAAACCTGGTCTCCCGGTTTAAAAGTAAGCTTCCTTCGGTGCTTGTCAACGGCTTGGCCATATTTCCGGGTCTTGGCCTCAATATTGGCTCGGGCCTTCTCATGAATCTGTTTTACCAAACGAGCCTTATGTTCTCCATCAAGACTAGCACACTCACTCAAAGGTAAAGGCATTAGATCCAAATGTGAAATAGGACTAAAGCCATAAACAATCTGAAATGGTGAATGCTTAGATGCGGAATGAACCGAATGATTGTATGCAAATTCTACATGAGGCAAATGTTCTTCCCAAGTCCTAAGGTTCTTACCTACAAATGCACGCAATAAAGAACCTAGAGTCCTATTAACAACCTCAGTTTGGCCGTCACTTTCAGGATGACATGTGGTAGAAAAACACAATTTTGTGCCTAATTTAGACCATAAAGTGCGCCAAAAATGACTTAAAAACTTGGTGTTCCTATCAGACACAATAGTCCTAGGCATACCATGCAACCTAACTACTTCCTTAAAGAACAGGTTAGCTACATGTAATGCATCATCTGTTTTCCTACATGCTATGAAATGGGACATTTTGGAAAACCTATCAACAACAACAAAAATACTATCCTTCCCATTTCGTGTCCTAGGTAGACCTAAAATGAAATACATAGACAAATCAACCCAAGGGTGTTCCGGGATGGGTAAGGGATGATACAAACCGTTGGGCTGAGTTGTGGACTTAGCCTGTTTACACTTAGCACACCGGTTGCATATTCTTTCAACATCCTTCCTCATGTGTGGCCAATAGAAGTGTTCTCTCATCACGGCTAAGGTCTTAGACACGCCAAAGTGTCCCATGAGTCCACCAGCATGGGCCTCACGGACAAACAGTTCTCTCATGGAACAAGATGGGACGCATAAGCGGTTTTCAAAGAACAAATACCCATCTTGCACATAATAACGGCCTGTAGGATTATTAAGACAAGACTTATAGATTTCTCCATAGTCTGGGTCAGCTTCATACAGTTCATTCATATGTTCAAATCCCATAAGTTTAACTTCCAAAGTAGATAGAAGGACATACCTGCGTGACAAGGCGTCGGCTACAACATTCTCTTTGCCTTGCTTGTATTTTATGACATATGGAAACGTTTCTATGAACTCCATCCACTTGGCATGACGCTTGTTAAGCTTATGTTGGCTTTTAAGATGCTTGAGCGACTCATGGTCTGTGTGTATCACAAATTCCTTGAGCCACAAGTAATGTTGCCAAGTTTGCAATGATCGAACAAGAGCATACAACTCCTTATCATACGTGGGGTAGTTCAGTGTAGCTCCTCCAAGTTTCTCACTGAAGTAGGCTATGGGCTTACGGTCTTGCATAATAACAGCTCCTATCCCAACAACTGAAGCATCACACTCAATTTCAAAGGTGTTAGAAAAATTAGGTAAGGCTAATAAAGGCTCATTGGTGAGCTTGTCCTTAAGCTGCTGGAATGCCTCCTCCTGTTCCTTTTCCCATTTGAATCCCACGTCTTTCTTAATCACCTCAGTCAAAGGTGCTGCCAAAGTGCTAAAGTCCTTTACAAAACGCCTATAAAATCCTGCCAGGCCATGGAAGCTGCGAACTTCCCCCACTGTCTTTGGACTAGGCCAGTCACGTATAGCTCGGACCTTTTTTTCATCCACTTGCACACCTGCAGCACTTACTACAAAGCCTAGGAAAACAATGTTATCTGTCCCAAAAGTGCATTTCTTCATATTAGCATAAAGTCTCTCTTTCCTCAGCACTTCTAAAACAAGTTTAAGATGTTGCACATGTTCTTCCAAGGTCTTACTATATACTAAGATGTCATCAAAGTATACAACTACAAAGTGTCATATTAATTCCCTAAGATTATGATTCATAAGTCTCATAAACGTACTAGGGGCATTGGTTAAGCCAAAGGGCATGACTAACTATTCATATAGACCATGCTTAGTTTTAAAAGCAGTTTTCCACTCATCACCCTCTTTCATCCTAATTTGGTGATAGACACTTCTAAGGTCTATTTTGGAGAACAACCTAGATCCATGAAGTTCATCAAGCATGTCATCTAGCCTAGGTATGGGGTGGCGATATTTTACCGTGATGTTGTTGATTGCCCTGCAATCAACACACATGTGCCAAGTCCCATCCTTTTTAGGGACAAGGAGGACTGACACGGCACACAGACTCATGCTTTCACGGATGTGTCCCCTAGCCATGAGCTCATCGACCTGTCTTTATAATTCTTTGGTTTCCACCGGGTTGGTACGATAGGCTGGCCGGTTTGATGTTCTATTCCACGAATGGGGGGCAACCCATTGGGACATTCTTCTGGAAAAACGTCCTGAAACCCCTGCAAAAGGTCACTCAAAATGCTCGGGAGAACCGGCTCTTGGTTAGTATATACAAGTACATGCTCCTTATAAACAAGCATAAGGACTGGAACTTTAAGACTAAGACTACGTTTAACATCACTAGCCTTAATATAAAAGTTAGTTTTAGACTTAGACTCCTTAGACTTGCTAGCTTTTTTCTTTTGTTTCTTACGATGCAATTGGTCTAGGTATACTTCATGGGGTGACATAGGTATTAAAGTGGTATTACGGCCATTGAAGGTAAAGTGATGGCGGTTGGTGTAGCCATCATGGATCACTTTTCTGTCCGATTGCCATGGTCTTCCCAAGAGGATATGGCCTGCTTCCCTAGGCAAAATATCACACAGGACCTCGTCCTTGTGTTTGCCTATCTCAGTCGGCACATTGACCTGGTGGGTCACTTTCAATTCGCCTGAATCATTAAGCCACTGGAGGGGGTACGGCTTTGGATGGGGCAGCACCTTAATACCTAATTTTCTGACCATAGACTCACTAGCATCATTAGTGCAACTACCACCATCAATTATCAAGCTACATACCTTTCCTTGGATGAGGCATCGTGAATGGAAAAGGTTTTCTCTTTGGTTTGGCTCATCCGCCTTAGATTGGACGCTCAGGGACCTTCTTGCCACCAGGAGTTGACCAGAAACGGGTGGTTCTTCTTCCCCACTGGTCAAGGGGTCATGGTCCTCTTCTTCTTCGGACTGGACCTCTCCATTCTCCATGATGATCATGGTCCGTTTGTTGGTACATTAATTTGCATAGTGCCCTAGACCTTGGCACTTTAAACACCGAATATCCCGGGTCCGGGTAGGACGTTCCTCGGCTTTGGTCTTATCCGACCTAGGTGGTAGAGGGTGTGAAGTCATTCTAGACACGGCCGGCTTAGCATCATAGGCGCGGGTTGGTTTAAACTCCTTGTTGAAAGTTAACTTGGAACCTACGGTACCTGCGCCATAAGACCGAGTGTTAGTTTTTCTTTTAAGTTTTTGCTCTATAAGCAATGCCTTGTGTAACATCTCCTCCAATTCCACATAATGTTGCATCTCCAGCCGGTCTTGTATCTCCTGGTTAAGTCCACTCATAAAGCGGGACATGGTGGTTTCGCGGTCTTCAGTTACTCCGGCTCGGATCAAAAGCATCTCCATCTCCTTGATGTAATCATCTACACTTTTGTTGCCTTGCTGTAGATGCCTAAGTCTCTGATGAAGGTCTATGTGGAAATGGTTAGGAACAAAACGCCGACGCATGAGGAACTTGAGTTCTTCCCAGGTTTCAATGGGGTACTCTCCATTGCATCTTCTAGAGGTAACCACCTGATCCCACCAGCTTAGGGCATAGTCATAGAACTCTGTAACAGTCAAGTTAACTTTGTTAGTTTCACTATAAAATTGGCAGTTAAACACAAGCTCTATTTTGGTTTCCCAATCAAGATAGATAATGGGGTCATTGTGGCCGTGAAAGGGAGGAATCTTCAGTTTGAGGTTGTTGAGTTGATCCGGCTGAGGAGGTAGGTTTGGAACCCTATGGTGACGCCTTGGTCGATCATGTGCACTGTGGTCTGATCCTCCGGAATTGTAAAACCTTGCCGCTCCTTCATCTCCAACATAGGTCCTATGGCATAAGCTTCCTGCATCTGAAGCATGCTTCGGTGGTTCAGGCGTGAGACCACGTACACGTCTAGGCGGGATAGGGTTTCTTGGTCGTGGTTGTCGTCCATTTGGTAAAACCCTATGGATCTCCTCACGGATGCCATCACGAATACCAAGCTGAATGGTTTGAAATCGCTCCTCTATGGTCCGGTTGAGTCTGGATGCTAGATCCTCAAACAAACGGTTGAACCGGTTTGCTTCGGACTCTTCTTCGTCGTTTCCTGCCATTTAAACACTTTAAACAAGTTAAATATTCACGGGAATAAGATAAAACACTAAGATCACACACTTTTTTTCAGAATATGAATGGTCACTTAAGAAGATCAATGGTTTCTTATAAAATAAACGATGAACAACGAGAAGGGTGTGGGACTCAGCCTGATGTCTGCTCTGATACCACTTGACGTGGTCCTGGTAAGGGTGGACGCACGGATCCAAGATCGGCAACAGGGTGAGCCGTAGGCGGAAGTCTTAAAATGGTAAGTTAGAGGTTTAGGCGTGATCTAAGATGGAAGATCAATGAGAAAGAAAGGGGTAGCGAATGAGGTAGAGAATAAAACGAATGATGGAATGAATACGAATCGGAAGCGATTGGTGAGATGGGTAAAGATGGATCAAATGGTGAGATTCCAAAGGGATGGAAAACTTTGAATCACCAAACTTGCCTGATCAGGATATGACGCACCGGATCAAACAAGGATTTCTCAATCTAGCAAACTAGATATTACGCACTAGTAAGGGGATTGAGAGAGAGAGATGAATCGATCAAGAACACTTTAGAAAGAAAGTTCTTAATTCAAAATCGATTGATTTGTTACAATGGCCACGACCTAAGTGATATACACCCAAGGGACAATTTGAAATGCATGGGTCAAACTCTCGCATGCATGGCACAAAACACCAAGCATTTAAGAGGCAAGACCGAGCAGATTACAAGCTGGTCAAACTGAATTAAATGTACACGCCTAAATGAAAATGGGCCAGGCCAGAGAAGAAATGCCATTAAAATATGTCTAAGGCCTTATGGGTTTTATCCTTTTAAAGATGCACCAGACCCCATTAAAAACCCATGTGAGAAAAACCCAAAGGGAAAAACCTCAAATGGGAAAAGGGAACCAAGTGGACCCTTAATCCCAATCACATAAGCCCAAGGACAAATTAAAATGGACTTAGAAAACATGAGAAAAAGAATGGGTCAGGAATAACCCAATAGAGTTTTGGAGAGCCTTGGTCCGAGATCGGGTCATGGGACCAGGTGGAACGGTCCATGACGCCAGGACAGGGCTGATCGAGGTGTTGGTCGAGTGACGGGTCGTTCGGTCGAGGCGGGCTGTAGACCTGGTCGAAGCGCGGGTCGAGGTTCTTGTCGAGGCGCCGGTTGAAGTCCTGGTCAAGGTCCCGGTCAAAGCTTGGGTCACTGGTTGGTCGTCCGTTCGTCCTTGCTCGTGTCCTTGGCCACGTTCCGGGCCAACCTCCATGCACTCGTCCAAGTACACACGGCCCTCGTTCTCGTTTGCATCCGGCTTCTCGTCCTGGCCATCATCCATCCCAACAACTCGTGGGTCCAGTCTAGCGTCCAGGCTCAGATCAACCAGTAAGGGTGCATGGGTAAGCTTATCTTTGAGTGTTTGAAAGGCTTGCTCCTGCGGTTGTTTCCACTTAAACCCCACTTCCTTTTTGATGATTTCTGTTAAGGGTGCGGCTATGGTACTAAAGTCTTTTATAAATCATTGGTAAAAACCAGCCAAGCTGTGGAAGCTACGGACTTCACTCACATTCTTTGGTACGGGCCAATCTTGAACTCTCTTCACCTATTCTCTGTCCACACTAACTCCTTCTACACTCACAACAAAACCTTGAAATACCACGTTATTTAAAAAAAATTTACATTTTTCTAGGTTAGCAAACAACTGTTCCTTCCTTAACACTTCTAAGACCATTCTAACATGCTTCACATGCTCATCCAGGCTCTTACTATAGATTAATATATCATCAAAGTATACTACGAAAAATTAATGAGCTATATAATCCCTAAGAATATGATTCATTAACCTCATAAACGTGTTGGGTGCATTTTTCAAGCCAAATGGCATCACAAGCCATTCATAGAGCCCTTTCTTGGTTTTGAAGGCAGTCTTCAACTCATTACCCTCCTTCATGTGAATTTGATGGTAGCCACTCCTGAGGTCTATCTTTGATAATAAACTAGCACCATGAAGTTCATCTAACATATTATCAAGCCTTGGTATAGGATGTCTGTATTTGACTGTAATATTGTTGATTGCCCTGCAATCAACACACATTCTCTATTTCCCATCCTTCTTGGGAACTAAGAGTACAAGCACTACACATGGACTAAGACACCCGGATATGTCCCTTGCGCATGAGTTCCTCTACCTGTCTTTGGAGTTCCTTGGTTTCAATGGGATTGGTCCTATAGGCCAGACAGTTGGGTAAGACCGCACCTGGGACAAAATCAATCTGATGCTCTATCCCACAGACAGGAGGCAATCCTTCTGGACATTCCTCTGGAAAGACATCCTAAAAATCCTGTAAGACATTGTCAAGGCTGCTCGGTATCTCCGGCTTAAAGTTAGTAGCAGACAAGCAATATTCTTTATAGACAATCATGATAAAAGGTTGCTTGTGATCCAAGTTCTTTTGCACTTCACTGGCCTTAATAAAGAAATTAACCTTAGACTTACCTTCCTTCTTTTTCTGTTGTTTAAGGTGTAGTTAGTTTAAGTAAACCACATGTAGAGTCATAGGGACTAATGTTGTCTTACGGCTATTAAAGGTGAAGTGATGCCGATTTGTGAAGCCATCATGGGTGACTTTGCGATCTGACTGCCAAGGCCTTCCAAGTAGGATGTGGCCGGCTTCCATAGGCAAAACGTCACACAAGACTTCATCTTTGTATTTGCCAATTTCTAAGGGCACAATCACCTGATAGGTTACTCGCAGCTCTCCAGACTGATTTAACCATTGCAAAGGATACAGATTTGGGTGTTTAGTCTTTTCAAGCCCTAGTTTATGCACCATAGTCTCTCTAGCCACATTAGTACAGCTTCCCCCATCTGTAATGAGACTACATACCTTATTTTTAACAACGCATCTGGTGTGAAACAAGTTTTCCCTTTGCTCTGGCCCATCTTTCTTGGATTGAACGTTTAAAGAACGTCTGGCCACTAAGAATTGTCCAGGGACAGGAGGTTCAATCCCATGTTCCGGCTCCGTTTCATCCTTGAGGGCTATTTCCTCCTCATCCTCAGTTAGTAACTACCCATTTTCAAGGACTATCATGACCTTCTTATTGACGCGTTCATTTGCATAGTGTCCAAGACCCTGATACTTAAAGTATCTAATCTCCCGTGTCCGGGTGAGACGATCTACGGCCTTCCCTTTGTCCATCCGGTTGAAGTGCGGATTGTTTAAAGCCCTAGAGGTTGTTGGTGTAAAGTCACTTAGGCGGCTTGGTTTGAATTCACGCGGATAAGATTGCTTGCTTCCCAAGGAAACTAGAACATGAAAAGAACACAAGTTAGGCTTCCTTTTCAATTGTTGTTCTATAAGAATGGCCTTATGCAACATCTCCTCAAGATCCACATAGTGCTGCATTTCCAGCCGGTCATGTATGTCTCGGTTGAGACCACCCAAGAAACGTGACATGGTTGCCTCACGATCCTCGGTAACTCCAGCCCTTATCATCAAGGTCTCCATCTCCTGAAAGTAATCTTCCACACAACGGCTGCCTTGAGTGAGTTGCCTCAATCATTGGTGAATATCTCTATGGAAATTATTTGGTACAAAACGTTTTCGCATGATGGCCTTAAGCTCTTGCCAAGTCTCAATAGGGTACTCTCCATTTTGCCATCTTGAGGTCATATCTGGTCCCACAAGCTTAAAGCATAGTCATAAAACTTTGTCACAGCAACATTCACCATGCTAGTTTCAGAATAATATTAGCAATTGAAAACTAGCTCAATCTTTTGTTCCCATTCCAAGGATGTGGGATCGCTTTTGCCATGGAACGGTGGTATCTTAAGTTTGAGGTGGTTGATGTTGTCCTGCTGGTAAGGTGGTGGTCGGTGGTCACGGACACGCCTGGGTCTAGCCGGGGTATTGTGTTCTGACCCTCCACATTGGTAAAAACCAGCCGCTGCCTCATCACCATAATAGCTGTGGCATCCAAGACTCCCCACAACCGACGCTTCATCATATCTTTTAGGTGTATGCTCACGCCGGTAAGATGATGAAACTCGTTGATTCGGCTGTGGCTCCTCAGGGAAAAGGATGTGTCGTCTGTCAGTTCTAGGTTCAGGTATTAAGCGCCTGATGTCTTCTAATAACCCATCTCGAAATTCAGCCTGCATAGATGTAAACCGGGCATCCATCATTTGGTTCATCCGTGTGGTGAGTGTTTCCACTAGGTGGGTATGATTGGATTCTTCTTCTTCTAAGTCGCCCATTGTTCTTTAAACGAAAGCAACGACAACTGGCCAATCAAATGTTCACAAGATCACGGCTAAAAGGAAAAGACTCCAAATCTACTTTTAAAATTTTCAAACAAACCGCTTTAATTAAGATTCAAACAACTTTAAAAAACAACCAAGTCTATGTCAAAACCGCAATCAAAACTTTTTAAAATAGACTTTGAAATCAAAGATTGATATGGAAATTTAAGAGTCACAAAAGGTCTTGAAACCGAATTCTAAAAAAAAAAAAATTCAACAAAATTTAGATTCAAAATAGAGAGTGAAGAACACAGCCTGTTGATGCTCTGATACCACTTGATGTGATCCTTAGAAGAAGGACCACAATCCAGTCTCGGCAACAAGCTGAACCGGTGGAGAAAGGGTGGATGTTGCAGCGGATGGAAAGGAAAAGATGGAGGTTTCTAGTGAAGGCGCCTAAGTGGTGATAAGGAATGATTACAATGAAAGGGAATTATGGAATGGATCGGATAAGCAAGATAATAAGGTGGTGGTTCTTATCAATACGGCCTGTTCTTCAATTGGATATGACACAACAAATGAAGAAGCAGGGATTTCCTAAGCGGCTCAAGAATATTACTTACCAAGAGTCTTAGAAGGGTATCAGATATAACAAACTGATTTATGATCGAAAACTCTCAATATCAAAGGAAACTTTTATTAAGAAAATTCGATAAGAGAAAAGATTACAAGGGAGACCATGGCCATGTTTAAATAGAAAAGAAATCTAGGCATTTGCATGAGGTCAAAGGCTTGCATGGAAGGCACAAAATTCCCACACCATGCAAGACTTGACCACACGGTCTACAAAGACATTTATTATGAAGTTTGAACAATAAATCGCCAAAGATGACAAGAAACAAAGTCTGGGCCAAACAATTTATCTGCTAAGGGCCTTATGCAATTGGACATTCAAGAACACATTTGGGCCTCATTAAAAATCCCTCTTGGAAAAACCCAATGGAAAAAACCCAAGAGAGAGAAAAAGAGCACAAAAATGTATTCTTTTCTCAATCACATAATTCAATTAGCATAAATTTTTAATATCATAACCAAAAGAGATGAAATCGGCTTGGATGATCTGATGAACACCCAAATATGGTCTCGAAGAGCTTTGGTTCTGAAGCAGGTCAAAGGGCCCACAGGAACGGTCCAAGGGTCCACATCTCTAGCTGGGTCAGTCCATGGTCGAATATAGGTCTTGGTCATTGGCAAAGAGGGTCCTTGGTTTTTGACGTGATCATGGTCAGGCAGCAGGGACAGACGAGGGCTTGGTCGCGGTTGTGGTCGAGCTGTGTCGATGGCACGGTCGGGTGTCGGGTCACTGGCATGGTCGAGAGCCGGGTCGCTGGTACAGTTGAGAGCCGGGTCGCTGGGACGGTCGGAAGCCAGGTCGCTGGGACGGTCGGAAGCCGGGTCGCTGGGACGGTCGGTATGTCCTCATGTTCGTCCGGAACCTCGACCTGGGTTGTTTGTGGGTCATGGCCACAGTCGTTCCTTCGTTCGTCCAGACGATCATCCGTTCTGTCCTCACGGTCATCTTGACGTCTGTTCTGGGTCACGTCAATACGGCTTTGAATATTTTTGAATCAATGGTGCCTCCGAGTGACAATGATTTTTATTGGGCATGCATTCACGCATTTAAAGAAGAAAGATTTTGGTGCAAATACTTCATTGATAGATCTGACAAAACCATCGAAGATAAGCTGAAATTTTTACAAGCTCTTACTGGATATACCAAAGACATATGTGGGAAAGAGGTTAGTCTCCAGAAAAAAAATTTGGGAGTCCTAGTGCAAGCGGTTTTTCTTTTGGTAGTCCATCTTCTGGTGGTAATTGTTCATGGGGTCAAACTTCTGGTAAACAATGGAGTCCTGGATTTCAGCAATGGGGAACACCTCCAATTTTGCCCCAATGGGGTGTACCTCCAAATTCTACACAATGTCTCACCTTCAAGTGCTCCGCAATTGGGTATATCGCCAAAATGGTCCGCAATGGAGAATATACCAAAATGTGCTCCAATGGATTTCTTTCCCAAATTTTCCACAGTGGGGTGTGGCTCTAAATGCTCAAAAATGGGGTTTATCACTAAATAATCAACAATGGGGTCCATCACCTAATGCTCCAAAATGGGGTTCCTCACCAAGGGCTCAGCAGTGGGGTTCATCACAAAATTCCCCAGAATATATTCCTCCAACAAATTTAAAATGTGGGATTTCATTGTGAACAGAAGTGGTAAATACAACAAATGCTCACCAAGAAGTTTTACATGACGAAGAAGTTCCTTCTATCCAAAACGTTGTCACAAGAATATGACCAGAATTTGGTTTCACAAATTACTTTTCTACAGGTAGAACATCACGAACTTGAAGACAAGGAGGATTATTCAATATTTGGGGATCTGAACGAGGACCAAATTTAAATAGAACTCATAAAGTGATTCAGCATCTGAGAACTAGTTTAATATCGCTTGTGCTTTATTAGTTGTTCCGTTTTGTTTTGCGTTATATTTTATAATTTCCGTTATATACTACTTATGTTCAATTAATGTTATTTATCATCAGTTTTATTTAGGTTCTATTTTTACAAAATTTCAGTCTTTGTGTATATGTCAATTACGATCATAAGATGCCTTCTATCTAAATGTCGATGACAAAACTGAGTTATGGAATTTGGAAAATGAGCAGTTTGAAGAATTAATTGAGTTATTATAATCGATATTTTGAAAGAGAACCAGTTCAAACAGATGGTGGTTTAGGATAGAGAAATGTTTGGTGTCAACTACAAGAAGATAGTGTTGCTTGTTTTCAGTTACTACAGATGCCTATTGATTGTTTTAGATCATTATGTGAAAAATTGCAAACGGGTTATGGTTTACAACATACTTTGAATGTTAGCATTGAAGAGAGTATGACTATGTATCTACAAATATGTGGACACAATGAAGTCCAAAGAGATGTTGGATTGCGATTTGGACGAATGCAAAAGACAGTGAATAAGAAAAAAATTTAAGTCCTTAGAACAACGGAGTTACTTGCTTGTGATTATATCAAAACTCCAACAAAATAAAAAGTATGTTGAATTCCAGAAAGACTTCAAATGAACAGAATATATAAGTCATATTTTAGTGGAATTATTGGAGATATGGATGGAGTTCATGTATTCGTTAAAGTGAAGCCTGAACTACAAGAAATTTATTGGAATCCACACAATATGACATCGTGTAATATCATGGCAATATGTGATCTCAATATGTTATTTACATATATTTGGAATGGAGCACATGGAGCATGTCACAGTATAGCAGTTCTCACTATTGTGCAAGACAATGATGCTGAATTTCATTTTCCTCCGAGAGACAAATATTATTTAGTTTGATTTTGGGTATCCAAATAAACAAGGTTTTTTTTGCTCCCAATAGATCTTCTCGAAACAGGATTGTTATGTATCACATGTCACAATTCAACATGAACTGTTTAATCAATGTCATGCGTCTCTCCGTTCTATTATTGAAAGGACATTTGGAGCTTGGAATAAGAGATGTAGGATTCTGTGTGATTTTCCAATATATAATATTCATGTTAAAAAAAGAGTGGTGATGACTACGATGGGACTATATAATTTTAACAGAATTTCAAATTATTTTAAAGAGGATTTTGTTAATGTAATGGAACACACAAATATCAACAACTTAGATTTTCTGATAATGATTTAGGAGATGTTAAGACAGCGGATATAGCTGATGGAGATTGTATGGAAAATATTAACTATTTTAGTTTTTTGTATGTGTTGTATTTAAATAATTCGTGTTTACTGTTTTAATACATTATTATTTTTGTATTTGTTTTTTACTGTTTAAATATTTGATCTGCACTACTTGAACTGCTTTTACCATTCTAAACTTTATAGTAGACTTTTTGATCAGTTTGATCTACTCTTGTCCCATATGATCTTCCTGATCTGCACTTATCATATTTGATAAGCATATTCCACATGATCTGCACTGCTTGAACTTCTTTCACCATTCAAAACCTTAGTAATTAAAGCATCACCCATATGTGAAGGAATATATCATATAAATATAGAATATTACTGTTTAATATTCTTTCTTCATCTACATAATGAACCGTCAAAGATATGTATCCTTCAACCAAAATAGTTGTCTAACAATCCTAAGTTACACAAATTCTGCTTCGAATTTTTTCCAACTTTAACTTCTAACTTCTCCTTTTTAGCCTTCAAAGATCCTCTTATTAGTACCAAAAAACTTAGGGAGAATGCAAAAGTGAGGGAAATAGTCCATGGCAAAAGGACCAAGAGGGTTCAAAAATGACTTTGATTCCAAAAAGATGTAATGGAAACTCAAATTGACTACAAAATTAAATGCAGAGGTACCTCTAAACCTTTCTTTAAAGTTAGAGCTATTCCCTCTTTTTATTTGAAAGAGAAATGCAGGGATGTTGTGAATGTTATGTTGAGTAAGGTTCTGAGATGGAGGATTTCAGATTGTGGAGCTTGTTTTGGAACAAGTTTTCATAATCAACATGACTGATACATGGCACCAACGTTAACTCATTGGTAAGTGTACGTAATTTTTTTTAGTTTTCTTGAAAGTTTTGGTTTTGGTTACTAATACTTCAGATCATTCATTATTTTTAAAAAAACGCGTGGAGTAACACCCTCAGATTGGAGCGATAGCTCCAGTTTATGGTCGAGTTGCTCCAGACGGACATCACATGATGGAGCGACCACTCCATTTTTAGAAAAAAGTGTTTTTACCTTCTTTTTAGTTTATTTTCACACCAGAACAGTGTGAAGTAAGTTCGGGAGAGGGTATTCATTGTATACTGACATGTTTGTTCATTTTATTTTTATTTTCTTATTCTTCTTTAGGTGTTTTGTTGAGTCAAAAAATTGTTGGGAATTATGAGCTTTTCTTAGAACTAACTGTTTAACTAACACTTTAGTTACCATACTTTCACCTTTGACTATAGACTTAACTGAATGGAAAACCCGTTAGATCGACCTACAAGTGTCAGCCATATCTGTTTGGGCTTTTGAAGGATCCAAAGCTGACCTCATGCCTAATGAACTATATTCTCATCTTGGGGCTTGGCATACACTGAATCAGATTCTTTTTTCAAGTCTTAAAAAACTAGTCTGTGTGAGTACGGTTTCATTCTCTCTTCCATTTAATAAAAAATAAGAAAGAAAAAAGATGTAAGTGGTAAATAAGCGAGCCGAGTAATTTGGTGGTTACCCCCATTCAATTCTCACATCTCGTGGAAACCTGTCCAAAGAAAGCAATTGATAGAATAAAAAATAAAATGATATCCTACAAAGTAGGGAGAAATCAACAAAGAAAGTAAGAAAAGGGTGAGGAAAGAAGCCGGAAGAAAGACTGTATGTATGATCAGAAACTTGTATGATTAAGAGCCCAAGTGTTCTTTGATCAATATTCCCTTGATTAGTGCATGCTTTAATATTTTTAAGGGGTCAGCAATGGTGGCATTGGATAAATCGTATGGATCATGGGTTTGCTTAGCTTAAAGAAAAGTACATGAAGTATCATCTAAGGTTGGTACTGTTTGATAAGGCTTACAATTTTGATGGTCAACGCGGTATTATAAAAGATATGTAAGTTCCAATGATTTCAAACATTTCTCTGGTGCTTAGATTTGAGTTTTTTTAAGGACAAACAAAGATCTAAGTCCATGAGAGTTGATACATTGGATTTTTAGCCGATTCTAACAGTTGTCTCTGAGTCTTTTTCGAGTCTTTATAGAGTACTTGTAGTCTTTATCGAGTTATTTCAGGTTAAAATGAGTTTTTTGATTAATATTGGAGCTTTTGAAGCTTATGGAGCAAAAATATCCAGAATTCACACACAAAGCAGTCACTTCGGAGTAGAGCAGTCTCTCAGAGTAGAGCAGTCGCTCCAGGAAAACACCACTCAATGGAGCAGTAGCTCCAGGAAAACACCACTGATGGAGCAGTCGCTCCAGGCAAACACCACTCGATGGAGCAGTCGCTCCAACCTGACGAGTGAAAAGAGAAAGAGTTCCAGCTTACCTAATTTTTAACCTAACCTTCCCAAAAGAGCATCCAACCGCTTTCCAAACCTGTAATATATTGTTCTTGTTTGTTTTTCTTAGAACAGATAGCTTTTTACAGAAATTTCCAGTGAGAGTTTTACTCAACGATTTTAGCACTTTGTATATTGGAGAGAAGAATCTCTACAACCTTTATAAAAGATTTTTGAACCTTCTCTGATTGCTTATTGTTTATTCATGGATTCTTCATCATCTATTACTGTGTTTTGCTTCTTTATGTCTGAGTAGTTCTTAGGTTAAGGGCTCCAAAGAGTTTCATGAGTCAATGAACTGAACACAAATAAAGCTTTACCAATCGATTGTCTTTATCTAAGTTTAATCTTAATGTCTTGATTGAATTGATCACTTAATCTTTGATTCTAGGTTTAATATATTCATCAAAAATATAATAGGTTGCTATAAAGAACTTAAATGAGTGATCTGTCTTTAATCAACGATAGTTGATGCTAAGGCAAATCGTGAATAATTTAAACTTGTTTAATAATGCTTATCTAAAATTTTAGGTTCAAACAACATTTTATAATTTTAGGTTGCTAGATAAAGTTGTTGATGCCATGATAGTGGATAAGTCTTACTTTTATGTTTGAGTTCGAAACATGTGCTTGAATATTCCATGAATAGTTGTTTGACTCATGATCTCTGATTTTCTGCAAACTTGCCATTGACCTAACGCTTTGTTTTACTGTCTTTATATTGATATTTACTATTTTGATTTGTTACTTTACAACTACAAAATGTCTTTTTGTTTTAACTTAATTTCACTCTCATAGAAACATAGTGTGATATTGGTCCTCTGAAATTCGAATCTTTGTATACTATTTTGTATGTTGTGCATTTGCAGTAGAAAATAAAAACACTAAAACCAGTGTATCATGCAACTATTTTGTATTTGAGACTCTGAACGTATAGTAGTTGCAAAATAGTTGCACATATTATCACTATTTACAGTTATATGTGTTCAATTATTTAAATACATTATCTTTCAAATTTTGTTACCAATATATAATTACTTAATAATATAAAACCTAAAATGATATATCTTGTAGAAATTTGAATCATTGATAAAATTTACATATGTTACCCATTTATATTACGTTCACATGTGATAATTTATATTTAGATTGCAAATTAAAAACATAATCATAAAGAGTATGTTTATGTTTATGTTTTAATCCATACTAGATTTGGATTTAAATTTTTCTCTGATAATTTCTTTGTTTTACTATATATATATATATATATATAAGTTACTTTTAAAATCCATATTGTAAAAAGAGTATAAGTTATTTGGGATTTAAGGTTAAAGATTTGACACTGTTTTGCCACAAAAAATAATTAATCGTAAATTAGTTGTAATTGTTTTGTAAGTGGGCTCCAAATATGTTATAGTCGTAAAGTAGTTGCACATGTTATCACTATTTCAATTATATGTGCTTAATTATTCAAATACATTAGCTTTCAAATTTATTTTACTGGATATCATTAGCTTTTCGAACTTAAAATTTGTTTTGCTTTAAGCATGGCATCTTGTGATCATAACTTGATACTTGTAAATGAGAAATCGTCTACTATACTTCTTTAGTTTAGGTTCATGATAAAAAATCCCCCTTTTATTTTAATTTCTGAAATGAATTATTTTTAATTCAAAAACCAAATAAATTACTAAAAAGCCTAAAGTAAACTCGATATTACAGCTTGTACCTGGATTATATCTATCCACTCATTCGTTATGGATATATTTATCGGGTTGTGAAATGGTTCTAAACTGTTTTTGAACAGTTATAAAACGGTTCAAACAAAGGTTAAAAACGAACCCAATAAATACATCCATAACAGTTAGAAAAACGAAACGTTTTAACCTTGTCAAACCATTCTTCTTGTCTTTGATTTCTCTTTTTTGTTCTTCTCTCTTTTCCTCTCTTCCCTCTTACAAACAAAGGAGAACTAGGGATAACTAGCACTAAGATCCTAATTGAATCGATTGATTCTCTCCTCTTTCTCCTCTTTCTCATTTGCGATTCTCTCTTTCTCCTTTTCTCTGAGATGGGGCTTAAGACTATAAGGAATAGGAGGAAGATCCAATCTAAGCTGATGGTTGTTGTCAAAGCCTGAACTGAACCGCCGGTTGTTATCGAAGTCCCAAAGAAGAAGAGTCATAATCTGATACCAAGACATGAAAGCCAAGCTCGAGGGAATGAGACTTCGTGTCCAACATAATAATGGGGCAGACACAGACCGAAAAGATGTCGCATCAGTGGAACCATTCTTCCTAAGAGCCGTGGATGATCTAAATCTCTGTAAGATATTTTTTTGAGAAAGATTTTAATTTGATCACATGAAGATAGAGATCTCACACACTTTGGCTCATTTTGGAAGGATGGTTAAAGAAGGTGTGATATGGCCGAACCAGGTTTCTATATTCCTATTGATGTAAATCTCTATTTGAGGTATTAGTCATTTTTCTTACTTTTTAGAATTGAAGTTAACTCTAACTGTATGTGTATTATGTAATTTTTAGCATTTGAGGCCGTTACGGATTTGGGGATGAATTTCCGAGAACCTTGTTTAGGCACCAAAATTTTTTTTCCTACGATGTGCAAGTCAAAGTTTAAGAAAATCAAAATTAAAGGGTTTCTTCTTTCTAGAAAATTGAAGAACTCGGTACAACTTAGGTACAACTATACAATACTAGGTAAAACTAAATCTTTAGTGGTGGTTTACATTTTTAGGACATTGAGAGCATCCTTATCCCAATTGTTAGTGAAGAAGGTCTTCTGCATCACGAAACATGATGACGATGACAACATGATGTCATTATCAACAGTTGGATGAACTGCCTTAGATAAGGTTACCGAGTTTTTTTGAAGAGATGCATAATAAGGATGTGGCTGCCTGATTAACAGATAAAAAAGATGTGGCTGAACCTGAGAATGCGGTGAATGAGGCCCCAACAGCAGCCATTGAGGCACCACAGTCCGTGCAATGGAATGAGTTGGTAGGCCTTCTAAACGCCATGAAAAATGCTTAGAAGGAAAGATACAGAAAATTGAGGACAAGGTACATGGGTGGAAAGACAGATGCAGCTAACTGAGGATAAAATCGATGAGCAGCTTGATGCTATGAGGGTGTCTGAAGCTGATGTTGGAAAGAAGAAGGATGTGAAGAGGACAAGATCTGGGAATAATGACTGAGTTGATGCTGAAATTTCATTGTTACTAGATAAAACTATCTTATTATTTATATTTAGTTGGGTGCTGCTTGTATAACTGCATAGAACTATGTTATATTTTTGTTTGAACTATGTTTTATTTATTTGTGTGATATTAGTATAACTAGTAAAACTATGTTTATTTTATTTTTGTGACACTAGTATAGCTAGTAAAACTATATTTGTCTTATCTGTTTAAATTAGTTTTCTAATTTGTGTTTAAAGTAATACTATTGGTATTGTGAAAGTATAAAAAAACCAAATTTCATACGCATCAAAAACACATAAAAGACAGTAGTTAAAGAGAACACACATAAAGCACATAATTTCATAAGTTCAAGAGAACACACAAATAGAAAACACTAATTTAATAATTTCACATTACTCCTTCAACTTTTCAATTTCTTCAGTATTGTTTTTCAACTCCATACGCGTTTGCTATATCTGAAGTTAAGCTTCAAATTTTATGTGATATCTCATCAACCTCATGCCTTAACTTATTTTAACTCATATTTGTCACCATCAACCCAACATTTCCAACGATGGAAGCTATCATTCTGTACATAAACCAATCAGTTATATAGCGTTAATAAATTTGAAAAGACATAGAGCGAGATTTTTGAACCTCAAACACATTGCATGTGATGTATCTCCTTCCTAAGTTAGCTTCGGTTTCATATATCTCAATTACAATTTTTCCACCACATTGACAAAATTCTAGAATCCCGTAATCACTATAGGACATGACATAAAGCTTGTCGATTAGCTTATTGTTCCTCTTCTCTTCACTGTAGCTAGGATCTGTAAAAATTGATCTTCAAAGGGAAAAAGAAGAGAAAATGAAAGATTCAAACTTTTAAGAACTTGGAGAAATAAAATGAGAGATTCGAACTTGAAAGGAACGAAAGAGAAAGAAAAATAAGAAAGAGGAACTGAAAATTTGGTTTTGAGAAAGAGAAAGAGGGACCGAAAATTGGGCAGTTGGGAAAAATGCGGTTTTTTGCCAAAGGGGAAAATTCGATTGTTGAGAAAAAAACCATTTTTAGGAAATTCAATTTTTTGACAGACATTCCAAAAAAATTGATTTTGGGGAAAATTTTGAAAATTTGGAAAGACCCGCCAAAATTTTTCACATAGCAATCCATGAAATAGTAGTTGTACAAATATTGCATGTACTTTTGGTGTTTATTATTTTAATTAGTATTACCTAACATAAAATATGTTTTTGTAGTTTTACAATTGATTAAAGTAAATTAACATATAATTCTTAATGTTTTATGCATTAAATGTTGTGAAACTATATATATAATTTTTTCATGATAACTTGGCAAATATTTATGAAGTAACATCAAAATTATAAGGTGTATGTTGTCTATATTGTTTGATAACAAACTATTATAATCAGTATGAAATAATTTTATAGTTTCATACTTATTATATGTTAATTGTGACGTTTATAATGCTACTTTTTCTATATTTCTTGAAAACAAACAATATTATCAAATTTCAAAATTATCAACATTCGTTATTTATACCAGTTATATCACTTCTTTCTTTAGTAATACCAGTTTTACCAGTTATACAAAAAGTAGAACTTCGTACAACTAAGGTTAGTTATACAAAAATATAACTATATACAACTAAGTTAGTTATATAAACAGAGTAAGACTGCGTACAACTACGGTTAGTTATACAAAAAAGTAGAACTATGTTTAGTTATACAAAAAAAAATTAGAACTACATACAACTACGGTTAATTATACAACAAGTATAACTTGATGCAATTAAAGTTAGTTATTCAAAAAAGACTACTAGTATTACATAACAAAAACCAGTTTTATATAGTTATCTAAATCAAATCAAACTCGAAGTGTCAAAATCAAATCAAATACTATTAAATGTTTTAAATAACAACCTCTAAAGTCCCTTTCTTGGTTGCCTTTTATTTTTTGTCCTTAGACATCGTTCCCAGCCGATGGATATCTCTTAACTTTCTTTCTTTCCTTTTTCTGATGAGACCTGGAGGTATGATCTGTAGTTCTTTGATATAATATTGGACATTACACTTAGACATATCCGAGACTACATAAATTGTTTTGTAATACGTCAAAGCCCACATCTCCGATCAATAAAATTTTGAGCATAGTTCATGTAATTGGATATCATGACGTTTATCTTCATGCCTTTTGAATGCAATGAAAGCGGCTACTGTGTGTACACATGAATATCTTTCAATGTCGAACAATATGCTACTACAATTTTTTGAGAGTAAGTTCACCAAATAAGGCTTTCAATCACTACAGTGATATTGTATTCCAACTCGAAATTGTTTAGTTCCGTCGTAATTATTCTCTCAGTTACAGACCATGTATCGTGCATATAGTTCTCCACTAAAAGCACCATTTACATTCAACCGATCCAAAACTAGCTTCTTTCCTATGATCATTAAACTATTCCAAATTTTTTTTGATGATCATGTCTAAGCATAGGTAATAAAGAGTACTTTCTTGCGATATTAATAACACCATTCAAATATTCCACAAAATTGTTTGTGTTTATGTTGTATTTTTCTCCTGAACATAACACTTTGCCAATTTTTCTTTCAATGTAGTATCTTCCAGATACTTGGTTGTAGAAGGATATCTCGTCTTAAAAACATTTTAAGCATAGTTGAACTCAACCACTATGTAAAACCTACTGCACTCCATGATTTCCATGCGACTACGTCTTTGTTGACGTTTGTATCATGAACTTTCAAATTTTGGGACAAATATCATTAACAATACCTATGATGGGTGCTCTGATAGACACTAGCTATGGAACCGATCAGGCCTTGATATGTATCACTAATAAATACTATTTGGGAAGAGTCTTTTACTATAGTTTTTAGTATCTCGAAAAGCCAGTACCAACTTGCATTATTTTCACCATCCAGTACACCAAATGCTATGAGATAAGGATGACGATTAGGATCTTGAGCTTCATGATTTGAAATCCTGCAATACTATCTCCCAAAGCAATCAATAGGTACTTGAATTTGGTGGTCTCATCCACTTTCACATTTATAATTGTATCATGATTGACTTTCTCTAACATATACAAATAACAATACATCATCTTGTAGCTTTAATCAGTACTACCACGCAAATCACATACAACTTTATTTTTCCCTCTCCTTGCAGTGGAAAATGATATCTTCATACCAATTTTGTTTGAACAAGATCCATGATCATTTTTGGAGTTGGAGTTTCCTTTTCCCTGAATAGTCATCATTTCAAAGAGTTGTAACTAATCGTGGTGTGTCTTTCCTATTCATATTAGTTTCACACTGACTAGATCGAGAGCATGTATGCATCTAAGTGTACCTTCTAATCGAGAAAATATATGTCTTTCCCATCTTTGCAGCTCGTAAACCCCATTTAAAACTTTCTTGACGATATTTTAGCAATAATCGTGTCTTAACTGACTTTTTTATAACTAACCCAAAAAATTCAAAATGCGGATCTATACACCAATTCTTGCACTGCATTCTTATTTGGATATTCTTGATATACAGCCACACCAAAACCGTATTCCCATTCTTATATAAACTGACTACTTTCTACAGGAGCTGTAAGCTGAAGATATTCGTCATACATATCCATACCATTATCCAAATTTTTATCATCATCCTCTTCCATTGTCTCATGTTGTTGTGCAGCTTGTTTGCTGCCTACGTACAGAGTAATAGCATTACCTAATATTTTATCACCTTTGAATGCAATTTGTCATAGTTCATACCAAAAGAACTTTCTATGTCCACTCTCGAAACTTGCTCGAGCAGTTCTGAGATAGTAATAACTTTCACATAAACAAATACATCTACGATTCATTTTATCAGTAGAAGTTAGGTAAACACAAAAATCTTCATCAACATAAATACTAAATTATTCCTCACATCCCACCGACAGTGGAATGTAACTCAGTTTCAATTTGATTGTACTTTTATCTAACAAAATTATCTTGCATATCCTAGTTTCTACCATCGATAAAATTATATCCTCAGTAATAGTAGTTCTATCAAATTGTCCAATCGCAAAAAAAAACAAATTGGAGTTCCGCCTATTGTACTTACAATTTACTATGATTCTTTGAGCAACCACTGCAATACATTTATTTCCAATGCATAGTCTTAATCAACCCTTAAAAGCATAGTTAAAAACTTGTTGAATCGAATTCAATCCAATTAAATGAAAAACACAATGTACCTGGATTTCTCCCTATATTTGAGAGGTGTCTCTTCTCTAGATCAAAGTTGGAAGATCAAAGGCGGAAGATATGGTAGTCCAGATGCTCGTGCCGAGCTCTTCTTATCATGGTCCTTGTGTCAAAGGTGAAAGAGGAGGAGGAGGAGAAGGGAGTTTCAAGGAGAAGGAGCTACCCGATGACAAGGAGGAGAACGAGAACCCGAACTGAATTGCGAATGCAAACCCAAAATGAATCTCAATCGCAAATGCAGGGGGTAGAGCAGTCTCAACAGCAGATTTAATAATTGTTTTTCATTATTTTTAAGGTATTTTGGATATATCACATTTCATTAATGATAAGGAGATATGTAGATTAAAATGGGATATAGTGAATTTTCGAAAATGTAAAAAGGCAAAGTAGAAGATATCTCCTTGTAAGCAATTTTCTCTTTTTTCCCTTGTTTTGTTTCGTTGAGTTTATTGTTTCATTTGCTACACATATGAGTTTATTCATTGCTTCATTTGTTTCCTTTAATTTATTTTAGTTTTTGCTTCTATAGCAACTTTTTCTTACTTGCAATTACTTTTTTTTTATTTTTTATTTTATATGTTTGATTATGATGGTGGGAAGCTGACTTGAAAATTTTCAAAGCTTTTGAAAGCCAAACTTGATGGTCGTTATTATTGCTGGACAGAAACGCCTAATCATACCCAATGCCATATTTGTCTTGTTTGTTTACTAGTCGCTGATGACTATGACTAGTGACTGCGACCAGTAATTGATGATTTTAGATCGCTATTTTTTGCGACTAATAATTGCGACTATCTAACGAATAAACCATCGACCGCAAATATGATCAGTGACCAACGACTGACTATTTTATTTTTATTTATTATATAATCACATATTTATCTATTTAAAATTGAATAAAATAAATAAATTGTACCAATAGTAAAACGAACAAACCAGCAACTGCGACCATCGACTAAAAATTGTCAAACAAACAAATTAGTGATTGCGATCAGTGATCAGCGACTGTCAAACAAACATCTTAGCAACTGCGACTGAAACTAGCGACTGTTTAACAAATAACATAACAGTCGCATGTCGTATGCGGTGGTCACTGGTTGCAGTTGCAGTCGCAGTCGCCAACAACTAACAAGACCACTTTGAAGACTTTGCGGTAAATTTCTCCTTCACTACACACATATCTGTCAATTAAAATTTTCTTATTTACTTTCATAAAAAAATATAATTTGTATGTGTAGCAAGGACACCATTGGGATAGCTGGATCACCACACTTGAAAGAGATGAGTTTAATATCATTTGTTTAGCTCGGATGAAAGAAATGGTGTTTGTTGCAAGAACCAAAGGGGAGCGACTTCCTTGGATTGGACCTACATTGTGGACAACAATGTGTAACTTCTGGTCTACTGATGCAGCCAAAAAAAGGAGTCAAACTGGATAAAGACTCAGAATTCTGACAGTGGTGGAGTAGGACCTCAATCACATTTCATAGCAAATGACAATTCTAAAGTTTTGTTAAATTTTAAAGTTTCATGTTTATTTCTATGATATATATTTTTATACTCTAGGAGGTAGAATTAGGCAAAGTTGTGACGATTGGAGAAGTGTTTGTGAAGACACATACAAAGGCTGATGGTATATATGTTGATCTAAAAGCTGAGCATATCGCCTAAGCTAATAAAAAGAAGTTAGAGGAGAAGTTTTCCCAGATTGAGGTGAACCAATCATAGTTATGTGATCCTAGTTCTCAGGTTCCAGAACTTACCCAAACTGAAAGAAACGGGATCCTTGAAGTAAACTGTCTCATTGTTTTTTAAATTCCTGATATAGTTTTGTCAAGTATTTATAGATTGTAATTTTGACTAGTTAGTCTACTACTTCAGATTTGAGAGGGTGTGTGATAGATACCATCAAGCTTACAATCATAAGAATAACAAAGAGTTTAAAGTAAAAGATTTGGAGGGAGCTGATGTGGAGGAAGAATCAGGCAATGAAGAGAAAGAGTAAAGCAAAGCCGTGGTTTGAGATAAAGGTTTAGCGGTAGAACAATAATTTGTAATAGCTATTTAAAAAGGATTGTGTCATTTTTGTAAGGATCATCTTTAAGCTATTGTATGTTTCTGCAGATGATGAGTTTTGTGACGATCGTGATGAGATCGTAGATTCCGATCACTATTGAGTTGAAATCTAAACTTATATAAGTTATTTCAGTATTACTTCAAGTATTATTCAGTTACATATGTTTGTTATAGCTAAAGTTTATCATTTGGAGTGGTGTAACTTTGATCGATTCTACAGCGGCAATGTCTCCAAGCTTGTCTCCGGTGAGTCCATCATTTTTTGATGATTTTCCCGTCGACGAAGTCTAGATGCACACGGAATGACATTTTTGAAAGGAGGATATCAATTGCTGATGAAAGAAGCAGCTGAAAATAAACATTGTTTCTTGGTCATGGAGGATCATTTCAAGTCGTTGATGGAGATGCTTGGGAAACAACACTCCCAAACTTTTTTTTGACGCCGATCTACAACATAGACATTGAGAATCTTCAAATTCTCGAGCTCAGGTACCAATTCCTTCTCTTGAACGATACCGGGATGATTATCTATCATGAAACCGAGTTACCTTGTTTAGCGATCCGATGATACATTGTACTCGACTTTCCCTCAATTCATCGTCTCTAGTCTCCAGAAATAGTCACAGAAATGCTCCAAGCAGGTTTCATTCGACCAAGTATAAATCCATTTTAAAGTCTAGTATTGTTGGTCAAGAAAAAAGATGAAGGATTCCAAATTTGTATTGATTACAGAGCACTGACTTGCTCTATAGTCCCAAACAAATATCTGATTTCAGTCATAAGTCAATTTTGGATGAGCTACATAGAGTATTTATTTTTTACTAAGCTTGATCTACGTTCTGGTTACCTTCATATATGAATGGTAGAAGAAGACATTAAGAATACTGCTTTCCGAACTGTTGAAGGTCATTATGAGTTTATTGTTATGCCCTTTGGGTTAAAAAATGCACCAACTACATTTCAACTTTAATGAATCAGATATTCAAGCCGTTTTTGCAAGATTTTGTACTGGTGTTTTTTGTGACATTCTCATCTAAAGCAAGAATATGTCTTCTCATTTGAAGCATTTACATAAAGTTTTATCTGTCTTGCGCACACATACGCTTTTTGCTAATCAGAAGAAATGTTTTTTGGGAGTTTCTAAGATTGAATATATTGGTCATCTTATCTCTGTAGGTGGGGTTGCTACTGATGTGATGAAGACTAAAGCTATGAGTAAATGTCCTACACCAAAAACGGTGAAACAATTAACATGTTTCTTAGGACTGACAGATTATTACCATCGGGTTGTCAAGAATTATGGTGTCTTTGCTCGACCATTGACCTCCCTTTTGAAGAATGATCAGTTTAAAGAAGATCAAGATTCCTTTGAAACACTCAATTTAACAAATATCAATGTTCTGGTTTTAGCTTTACCTGAATTTGAGATGTTTGTTGTTGAATCTGATGCTTCTGGGTTTGATTTGGGCGTTGTACTAATGCAAGACAACAAACCCATTGCCATTTTAAGCCATGCATTGACAGTTCGGGAACATCTTAAACCCGCCTATGAAAGAGAATTGATGGCAGTAATCATGACATAAAGAAGTTGAAGCATTATCTTTTAGGACAGAAATTTTTTGTCCATACTGATCATCGGAGTATTAAATATCTATTGGAGCAAAAGAAAGTGAATATCGAATATCAACATTGGTTAACACGTCTTTTGGGCTTTGATTTTGACATTTTATACAAGCCTGGTTGTGAGAATAAAGCTATTGATGGATTGTCTAGAAGTGTCTACATGGCTACATTGTTGCTGACTTTGACAGTTCTGACGATATTACAATGGCAATACTTGTTTATGGAGATTGCAGAGGATGAAATTATCAGAAACTAATCTCTCAAATCCAATCACAAGGGATAACTAACATGAAATATATTGTTTTGATGGGATACTGTGGTCCAGAAACAGATTTGTAATTCCACGGAATTCTCACTTTATTCCGATAATTTTAAGGGAATATCATGATGGTTAGATGGGTGGTTATTCAAGAAGTGCTCATACATCATTCTTTTTCCTGGGATGACATATACAAGACGATATAGAAATATGTGACTGAATGTACAATTTGTCAAACACATAAGCATTTTCCTTTGTCTCTGGCGGGTTACTACAACCACTACCGCTTCCATAACATATTTGGGCTGATATTAATATGGACTTCCTCAAAAGTCTTCCTACTTTCGATGGTGTTAATGTGATCATGGTTGTTAAAAATACACACATTATGTGAGCTTAAATCATCTTTTTCTAGTAATGTGGCTAAGAAGTTTACCTCCGAGGTGGTCAGATTACATGGTTTTCCTCGGGTATTATGTCGGATCGTGATCTTCTGTTTTCAGTTCCTTCTGGAAAATACTTTTAGCTTGGCAGGGACACATTTTAAGCATAACACTGTTTTTCATCCACAAATTGATGGTCAATCTGAGGTATTGAATCGGTGTTTAGAGACCTATTTGCGTTGCTTTGCTTCTCAATACCCATGCACTTGGTCTCAGTATTTGTGTTGGGCTGAATTTTGATATAACACTTCTTATCACAATACCTTAAAGACATCTCCTTTTCTTGTGGTTTATGGACGGGAACCACTGAATTTACTTCTGTATGAATTGGGGTCTACAATGAATTACGGATTGGAAGAATCATTAATGTTAGATCACTTGAAGATTTTTCTGGATAAATCTCAACAACAAATCAAAGATTAGGCAGATAAGCATCGTCGTGATATTAAATTGGAAGTTGGTGACATATGCCAACAGACGATTGTTAACCGTTTCTGTCAGAAGCTTGTTGCCAAGTTCTATGGGCTGAATAAAGTTATAGAGCGAATTGGCAAATTGGCTTATAAATGGCAGTTACCTCCGAAATCTTATATTCACCATGTATTCCATATCTCACAGTTGAAACCTGCTCTTAGTTTAGGTGCTGTCGTACAATCCCTTCCTCCACTATACATAGATAACTTGGACTTACCGTCTGAACCAGAGGAGGTTATTGCTACTCGTCATAATGGCAACCGTGATTTGGAACTTATGGTAAAATGGATGGGGAAACCTTTAGTGGAAGATTCCTAGGTGTCTTCCAAAGAGTTTGTGGAGCATTTTCCTTCTTATAACCTTGAGAGTAAACTTGGTTCCGATGGGGGTATTGATAGATACCATCAAGCTTAATATGGCAAAAAGAAGAA
This sequence comes from Streptanthus diversifolius, assembly GCA_039880935.1. Lineage (NCBI taxonomy): Eukaryota > Viridiplantae > Streptophyta > Magnoliopsida > Brassicales > Brassicaceae > Streptanthus > Streptanthus diversifolius. The sequence goes on from JAXGFM010000005.1 coordinate 8,038,811, forward strand.
AGAGTTTAAAGTAAAAAATTTGGAGGGAGCTGACTTGGATGAATCAGACAATGAAGAGAGACTAAAGCAAAGCTGTCATTTGAGAAAGAGGCTTAGCTGTAGAACAATTATTCGTAATAGCTTTTAAAAAGGATTGTTGTCATTTTTGTAAAGATCATCTTTGAGCTATTGTATATTTCTGCAGACGATATGAGTACTGCGACAATCGTGATGAAATGGTAGATTCCGATCACTCTCTGTCGTTAGATAGAGACCGAGATCTAACCTTACAGAATCTTTCTCAATATTAATTAAAGTATTATTCAGTTACATAAGTTTGTTATAGCTAAAGTCTATCAGCGTGAGTACGGACTTAATTGTCTTCATCTAATTTATGGTAATATAAAGAGAAAAGGAGGCTCCGGTAGTTCAACTTCTTCTGCATTTGTGGAAATGCAAGAACAATTGCAAGCTGCTCAATGTCAGATTCAAGAGCAAGTAGCCGCCACTACTGAAGCCGTTCGAGTTGCAGCAGAGCACACAAAACAATATCAAAATCTTCGAGATGTATGTCAACTACAAGATCAGCCTTGGTTATATGTGATCTAGTTTCTAACTGTTTTGTATTATATAATCTACATTCTAACTTTTTTGTATTTTAAGTTCTGTAAAGTTTTAGAGTTAAGCTTTTTCTTGAAGTTTTAATAATCAAAAACATAATTTAGAATTATTGTTAAATATTGTAATAAATCTTATCTTACAAATGGAGAATATAGTTAGTTGTTTATAAGTCTCTAAATTAAATTATGTTGTTACAAATTTGCAACTAAGTTGTAACGATCTCAAAAACAATGTAGTTATTTATTGGTCACTAAACTTTGCGACTACATAAAAATCGTAGTTGCTAATTAATTACTAAAGTTTGCGACTATTTTGAGACTACGGGGCTGTTCGTTTACCAGTCGTTGCGACTGCGACTAGCGACTGCGACCAGCGACTGTTCGTTTGTTGGTCGCAGAACCTGCGACCAGCGATCTGCGACCAGTCGCTGGTCGCTGGTCACATCGCAGGTCGCAGCGACCGACAAACGAACAGGGCCCACGTAAAACAACGTGGTTGTTGTCTAGTCACAACTATAGAGACCAATTTGTCAGTAAAACAAAATAGCATAAGCAAATGAATTAATGTTTACCACTAACCCCTATGACTATATGATCTTATTTTCAAACTACAACCAGTTATAAATCTTTACAACTAATTTGCAACTTCTTTTTATTCACTTGAAAAACAGTCTTAGAGTAGTTGCAAATTAAAGAGTGACTAATTTAGCAACTACATTTATCAACTGCAGCCAGAGTCGACAATCACTCGCTAATATACCATTTATTTCAATGTTGCTAATCAGTTGCAAAGAACAACTATATTTTTTTTTTTGGCGACGAAGCTTTTTTCACCATAGTCGCAAATGAGTTGCAATTTTACTGTGTTGCTACTATTATTTTAATATCAAAATCGATGTTTTTTTGTAGTGGATTTGGTTTGATAAATGCCTTCAAGAGACGTTCACATACCCTGAAGCACTGATTTCGTGCATGATCTTTCTCATAATAGAATCACTAAGACAAGTTTCCAGTAGACTTCTCACTCTGTGATCTTTCTTATCATCAATCTTTGCCTCTGAACCTTCTTCTCCTTTTCCAGATTCAGATGAGATAGAAAAAACTTCCTTAATCACTGCAAGTAGACCTTGTATCTCTAGCAAACCCATCATCTTGTATTTCCACATCCCAAAATTACCTTTACCATCAAACTTTTCCATCTCAGATCTTCCTAGAGTTGGTTTCATAACTTGTTGATGATATTGTCTTTTTATATTTTTTGCAGGTGATTACATAACCGGGTTGCACAGGTGACGAGTAAATTCCACAGCAATCAACAGAATACTAGAGAATACAGAAGACCAGAATACCATATATCCAAAATGATCAAGACTGAACCAATAACCTGAAGCTAATAAAACTCAAGAAAGCCTCTTGATAGGTCTAGTTGTAACTACCAGGTATATTCTTCTTATCAAACCAGATAAGAAAATCTTACAACGCGACTAGCATCCCTTTTCTTCTTGTAGATCTCCGTGCACACAGCATGTGGCTCTGATACCACCTGTGAGGTATTTGACCTTCCTGCAACATGAAAATTAGCTTTGCACAAAAAAACAGACACAACAAATTGTTCAAGCCAATTCCCAGCTTGTTACCGGTACATCTGGGGAGGTAACTCTCTCCCTCAATATTCACTATAAAAATGAGAGTACAAGCTAATCACCACAGTGATCTCTCTTTTGGCAGATTACACAAGAAGCTTACAAGAGAAGATTAACCTCACACCCAAGACACTTGGAGGATAAACCTATATACAAATCAGCTCTTATCCCTAGTTAGTACTTTTCTTCACGAGATGGGCTTTCTACACTTCTTCAGCCCATTAGCATCTTCTCTTTCTGTTCTTATGTAAATGCAATGGCTCAATTGATGTGGTCCATGCTGGATGTAGATTTCACTACAAGAAAACAAGCCGGAAACTGACGGATTTTCCGACGGACAAAGTTCTGTCGGAAATTTCCGACGGATTTCCGACGGAAAATGCACATAAGCAATTTCCGTCGGAAATCCGTCGGAAATAAAATCCGTCGGTAACCCGTCGGAAACTTTCCCACGGATTACCCACAAATGTATCCGTCGGTATATTTCTGACGGGTTACCGACGGAATGTAGCCGTTGAATATTACCGTTCGAATATTACCGTTTAAATATATACGTTACATGACCGTTTAAATATATCCGTTGAATCCGTCGGAAATCCGTCGGAAATCCGTCGGAATACGTCGAAATTTCCTTATAAAACACATCGTTCCTCTCATTTATAATCACAATAACAAAAACTCTCATCTACAAACTCTCTATAAAAATGTCTTCTTCAGATCCTTTTAATTATTTTCGATCATGGATTGACAAACCTCATCAAATTCCAGAAACGGGCTTACTTACTGATGAATATAGAGAAGGTGTGCAAGAGTTTATGGCACTTGCGACTAACCAGAAGAAAGCAAGGAAAACCGGTAAAATCTATTGTCCTTGTAAAAAATGTCGGAATCGTAGATTAATCGTGATAGATGAAGTATGGTCACACCTTTATTGTCATGGGTTTGTGCCGGGTTACAAGATTTGGTATAATCATGGCGAAAATGATACGATGGTTAGTAATTATGGTAGTACTAGTGAACAATATGTTGGAGATAGTAATATTTTAGTAGAACCGGCAGTAGAGGTTGAAAGTATCGTAGGTCATGTTCAGATGGTGAACGATGCATTTCGTGAAAGCATGCCATCGGTTGCTGAGTATGGAGATAGAGGGGAAGAACCTAATGCAGAAGCTCGAAAATTCTTTGATATGTTAGATGCTGCTAAAAATCCTTTATATGGTGGGTGTAAAGCTGGACATTCTCCTTTATCAGCTGCAACTAGGCTAATGGGTATAAAGACGGATTTCAATTTGAGTGAAGATTGTGTCGATGCAATCGCTGATTTCGTGAAAGACATTTTGCCAGAAGATAATCTTGCACCGGCATCATTCTATGAGGTAGAGAAACTTGTTGCTGGGCTTGGGTTACCGTATCAGATGATAGATGTATGCATCGACAACTGTATGATTTACTGGAGAGAGGACGAAGGCCGGACGACCTGTCGTTTTTGTCGAAAACCTCGGTATAAGGAAACAGGTGGACGCGTGTCAGTGCCATATAAACGGATGTGGTATTTGCCGTTAACAGATAGATTGAAGAGGTTATATCAGTCAGAGCGGACAGCAGGAGCAATGAGATGGCATGCAGAGCATACGATGGATGGAGAAATTGCTCATCCCTCAGACGCAAAAGCATGGAAACATTTTCAATCAGTGTATCCTAGTTTTGCGTATGAGTTGAGGAACGTATATCTTGGCTTATGTACTGATGGTTTCAACCCTTTTGGGAAGCACGGGAGACAATATTCATTGTGGCCGGTAATCGTAACACCTTATAATTTGCCGCCATCTTTGTGCATGCGACGAGAGTTCTTATTTCTTACCATTCTCGTCCCTGGACCAGAGCATCCGAAGAGAGCATTAGATGTGTTTTTACAACCATTGATTTATGAGCTACAAATGTTATGGGAGCATGGAGTTCAGACGTTTGATGTTTCTTGTCAGCAGAATTTTGTCATGCGAGCGGTACTTATGTGGACCATTAGCGATTTTCCAGCATATGGCATGCTATCAGGATGGACAACGCACGGAAGGTTATCGTGTCCGTACTGTCAAGATAACACAGATGCGTTCCAATTGAAGCACGGACGCAAAACGTCTTGGTTTGATTGTCATAGGTGTTTCCTACCAAGAGATCATCCTTATCGGCGTAGCACCTCATTGTTTAGGAAGAACAGGAGAGTAAGTCATGGTCCACCTCCAGAATTAGATGGACAATATTTATTGGATCAGTTCAGAGACTTTGGTGCAGATAAGACCGTTGATTGTGGTGGTAACGGCCATCATCCTGTTGATGGTTGTGGCAACATACATAATTGGCACAAGAAGAGTATTTTCTGGGATTTGCCTTATTGGAAAAATCATATATTGAGGCATAATTTGGATGTCATGCACATTGAGAAGAACTTTTTCGACAACATTATGAACACCATTCTCAATGTCCAGGGGAAAACGAAGGACAATTTGAAGTCTAGATTGGACTTGCCTGATATTTGTTCTCGAACAGCACTTCATGTGACAGGGAACGGGAAGCCTCCGGTACCGACTTTTCGTTTGGATGAACCTTCAAAGGCGGCATTTTTTGATTGGATTGCTGAAAGTGTTAGATTTCCAGACGGATACGCATCTAACCTTCGGAACTGCGTTGATCATGGAGAAGGAAAGTTTACTGGGATGAAGAGTCACGATTGTCATGTGGTGATGCAACGCCTCCTTCCGTTTGCCTTTGCATATCTTCTACCACGTAATGTACACGAAGCAATTGCAGGTATACAATCAAAATTTTTATCTACATATACTAGCTATACTAATAATTTAATTATTAATTAATTATTTATTCATGTATCTTATGCAGGTATTGGTGCCTTTTTTCGAGATATATCTTCGCGGTCTCTAACATCAGGCGGTATCCGCAACCTAGCAGATAATATACCTGTCATTCTTTGCAATTTGGAGAAGATATTTCCGCCTTCCTTCTTTGATGTTATGGAACATCTAACAATTCATCTCCCTCGAGAAGCTGAGCTTGGGGGCCCAGTTCAGTACCGTTGGATGTATCCTTTTGAACGGTATATGTTTCATCTAAAAAAGAAGGTTAAAAATCTGAGCAGAGTGGAGGGTTCTATTGTCGCACAGAACATCAATGAAGAAAAGTCACATTTTGCGGAGTTCTACTTTCCATCTCAAGTGAAAACGAAGAGTCGTAGAACAGCTCGACATGATGACGGAGGCGTACAACCACAATATCCGGTTGCTGTTCCTGGTATTTTTTTAGAGGTTGGACGACTTAGTGGAAAAGGTAAGAAGCGGAGACTTTCAGCACAGGAGCGGAATCATTTGCACATGTATATTCTTACAAACTGCGACGGCATTGATGAATATGAGAGGTATAATTACTATTTTTCAATTTATTTTCCTTATGGTTCTTTTACTATATATATATGTTAACGTGATGATCTCTTTAATATCATAGGATTTATATGGCATATCAACGTTTTGCATACTCGGATAAAACAGAAGATGAGTTATTGGAACGTAAAGAAGCGGAGTTCGCACGTTGGTTGAGAGATTATGTAAGTAGTTTGAACACCTTGTATATATAATGAATGATTTATTTTACTAAGTTTATATTTTATTGATACAGGTCACGACAGAGATGGCTAATGGACAAACATTTCCCACGTGGTTAGAAGAAATTATCCGTTTTCCACTAGCCAACGTGCAATCACATGTGAGGTATAGCTCACGGGGGTATGCCTTTAAGATTCTTCGGGAAGATAGGAGTGTGAAAACTTCAGATTACGGTGTATCCTCTCAGTCCGGTGATCTAACATACTATGGTGTCATACGTGAGATTTTTGACGTTCAATATCCGGGAATGCTCGGTTTGAGATGCGTTGCATTTTTATGCGACTGGTACGACCCATTAGTTGGAAGTGGTGTAAGACACGACCAATTTGGTGTTACATCAGTACATAGCAGAAGGCGGCTCCAAAAATACGATCCATTCGTACTTGCTTCACAAGTAGACCAGGTTAGTTTTTTACCTTAAATTTTAATTTTGTATTAACTTTGTATGAATTTTAATTTTTAACTTTATTATATTGTGTAGGTTTGTTATATTCCCTATCCTCGGGTTACAAACAGACATGACCCGTGGATTACTGTAACATCTATAAACCCGAGAGGCAGGGTCAGTGGGGTGTCCGAACATGAACCCCTCCAACAAAGTTTTGTAGGTTTGGGTTCAATCGAATATTCTCTTGAGGTGGACCTTGTTGTTGACTTCACTGTACACACGGACGATCAGGTGTTTGACGATTCAGAGGAAGATTTGGAGGAATTCGAGGAAGCTTCCGATTCAGGAGACTCAGATTACTCATCATCGGACGATTCAGAGTAGTAGTTTGTTTGTAATGTAAATGACTTTTTTTTTTCAACACTTGATATTTGTGCACAATTTATATATTTATTATATTTGTCAAAATGTTTTTATGTTTTTGTTAATATTATATCTTCAATGTTGAACTTACAGGTGTATTTACATGTATATGATCTATATATATATATTAGATTTTAAGATTAAAATTTATGAAAAATAAGGTGTTTACAAGAATTTGAAAAACAAAATTGAATTTTACAATTTCCCACGGATTTCCGACAGATCCTGAATTTTTTTAAAATCCGTCGGAAATCCGTGGGAAATTTTCCACGGATTTTTGACGGATTCTGAATTTTTTATAATCCGTCGGAAATCCGTGGGAAATTTCCCACGGATTTCCGACGGATTCTGAATTTTTTAGCTTTCCAACACGCGGCATATACGTGCCGCCTAAATTATCGTATATTTCAGAATCCGTCGGAAATCCGTGGGAAATTTATAGACTGCAATTTCTGATTTTTAGACTTATAGACTGCAATTTCTGATTTTTGATTATCTGAAATTGCTCACTAGCATTTCTCAATTCAAATGATAAAACTCTTGTTGAGTAAGAGAGAGAGTGAGAGACAGGGAGAGAGAGAGAAAAAAAGAGATGTTGGAGATTTAAATGTAACAACTGTTATTTTATTAACCATTAAAACCGTTGGAGTTGTGGTTTATTAAACATATGCTTGTAATCATACGTAAAATGCGTTGATAAGTATTATCTAACTATAAAACTTTGTTTTAACAGAAAAAAAAATAGAGGAATGAATAGGAAATGAGACATCGTCACATATACCTTTTTTGCTTAATCCATGATCTCTTATATCCCTTTTTAATATGGAATGTCCTCTAATTAGTGTAAACTCATAAATATCCCTGGCCTTGGCACAAAGACGAAAATATCCCTGACTTCGGTATAACTGATGTTAGTAATACTCTAGTTGTACCATTCGAGTACAATTAGGTATCTAATTATACTCCAATTGTACAACTTGAGTACAACTACATACCCTAGTTATACTTCAATTGTACCATTCGAGTACAACTAGTATAACTGGGTATCCAGTTGTACTCGGGTATAACTATTATAAATTGATACCCAGGTGTACTTGAGTACAACTAGTACAACTGGGTATCCGAATTATTCTCAGTTATACTACACATCTGAGGCTCGAACCCGGGTTATTTGGGTCGTGCGAAGCGCGTCTTACCATATGCGCTAACATGTTTTCGTTGGTATCATTTACAATCATAAATATATAATCCGTTATAGGGATAAAATAGTATTTTTGCCCATTTAATTTATAGCAGAGGTATATCAGAACATGGATTAAACAAAAGCAATATTCTAGACGATGTCTCATAGGAAACAAAAGAAAGAGATATAGAGACCAAACATTGAAAATATATTTAGTTAAACACAAAAAACACAATAAATTCTAAGTGTATCTCTAGGATCTTTGCTTAAACCAAAAGAAAATTATGATTATTGTATCCTGCAAAATATTAAATGTAACTTTATGCTAATAAGGGTCGAAATACTCTCTCAAGAAAATGCTCACATAAATTCAATCTTTTTGTAAGTTCATGATCTTTGTCCAAGTTCATGATCATCAGTTCACAATCATTGTCCAACAAGAGAGACTCTTTTAGGTGTGAAGTAAAAATACTAAGTTTAATTGATTGTCATTTGCGCAAGACAATTATCTGTTAGTTACCTCTTCTTTTTAAAGTCGTAAGATCTCCTGAACAAAAGCTAATCCAGAGGAAGAAGCTGAACAAAAGCAAAAGAAAAAACTAAATGGTCGCATAATTGAATCGTAACCTAGCTATGATACCGTAAGGCTAATTCTTTTTTCTTTTTCTTACAGATTTATGTTTTCTTTCATTCTCTTAAATAAATGTATCGATTCATATATATAGTATAACAACAATAAAAGACTTACATATATATACCAATTGTTTTATTAATGTAACTTGGTTTATTTAGTATCATATGTTTTAATTGGTGCAAATTAAAGTAAAATAACATCTATTTTTATACAATTGATATTAAAAAATTACGTTCTTCACAATTAAGGTTAATTCACATAATCATTTTAATGGTATTAATATTTTTTTATTAGCATCAATTTTTGTTGATGGAAATTTGGTATCATTTTAAAAAAAGTTGGAAAGAATATGAAGTGAATTTTACTTCCTAACAATGAATATATTTTTTGTACAAGAAGAGATGGATTCTCTGAGATTACATGAAAGACAACACTCGAAAGGCCTGAATATAAAATGCAAAGGAAAGAAAAGAAGTTAGAAAATATCAAGAACTTGTAAAATGTAAGTGTTACAGAGTGGACAGTTTCCTCTCTGCACCCAAAGTTCTCTAGAACACAACCTGCAAAACGTATGTCCGCAAGGTATAAAAGCCGCACCTTTGCTTCTTATCATACAAACGCAACAACCGAACTCTGCCGTCGTCACCATCGACGTCGTTGTCATTGTTCCTTCTTCCTCTGCTCCTCCTCTATCGCTGACGTCATACAGTGGCCCATCATTATCCTCCAACAACTCCATTAGAGACATCCTTGGCAATTGCACTTCCTAAGATAAATTCAAAGAAAAAAACTAAACATCAATAGCTCTGATACCATAGTAGAGTTTGTGAAGGTACACTCTTTCTCATTTAGAAGTTGTTTATGTACCATTCGTACTAATTAATTGTTAAGATAGACTCTTTCTCATTGTAAATCAGAAAACAGAGGAAATGAAGTAAAACCCTCTAACTAAGTGATTCTAACTACTAATTAGTAAGTAAGATTAAAAACTTTCTCACTATTTAGAAACATAGGACTGAAGTTAACTGTTTAACTAATTGATAAACTACCATTCTAACTACAGTTTTTACACATTAGTACCTCTCTTTCCTCCGCTAACACCGTGCTTAGCTGGAGCCTCCCTTCTCGCTCCGCCGCTTCCTCTGCTTCACCACTGCTCCGGTTAGTCTCCGAGTTGGAGAGGAGGAATCCGAGGCGGTTGAAGCGGTGGCTATCGTTATCGGGAGACCGCATCCGGATAGGCATATCCAAGGAAGGGATAAGATTGGACGAGATCCAAGCAGTGGAGGTGCGTTTGAGGCGGAGCTTATCCCGGATAGATTTCCAAGTAGTTTTATCTCGGCGGCGATCCCTTCTCATCACGTCGAGAAGACTTCCGTTCCTCGCCGGAGATGCTGGCACAGTTAGCGATGGCTGCGGCGGAGGTTGCGGCCGGGAAACGCTCATATCGGCCATCAAAACATCTTCAAGAGTTACCGAGCTCCGGCCATTCTCTACCGTTGACATACGATCTAGTAACGTCACTCTCAGTCTATCTCCACCGTCCATTTGAATCATCGTGTCAGCGGTTTAGGAGAATGTGACCTGGAGACAAGAACCCGTAAAATTACTGAGTCGACGATTTTCTCGGGAAAATTTAAATAAGTATGTAATATTTTCCCGAAAAAATCTTTCGACTCGTAAATATAATAGTTTGATTCAAAACTTCGTCGGTAGCACAATTTTCCGAGAAAATGAAAACGAGAATTTCCTCAGCAATTTTTTTGTCGGCAAGAGAGAGAGACTGTGAACTCAACAAACGACTCGTTTCCCGAGAAAATCTCAGGGTTTCTCTGAGAAAATAGTCAGTGAACAGATCCACTATTATATAAGAAGCATCGGATACCTTAACCTTTCCGACAACTTCCCTTCTAATAGCACTATAATCCGGAACTCGAGAGCAGATCTGTAATGAATATAGAAATATATTTTAATTATTTGTTTATACCGAATCTGACCCAAAAAAGTGAGATTTTTTTTTGCAGTTTTTATGTAAAGCATTGTCGGACAAAGAATTTTATGCAATCATACTCAGTGTAAATATATATGCATCTAGTTAAAAAAAATATAGAAAATGATAATGCGCATTTTTATGAATTTTTAGGGTCAAAAAGGAAAAAGAAAAACAAAAGATGATTAACAGATTGATTGAAATTCTCTTCTTCTTTTTTTTTCACTTTGTTTTTCTGTAAACTTGGGAATCTCTTTTGAAAGAGTGGGAGACAAGAGTTTCAGAAGAGATAAACCTAAGTGGTTTACGTATTTGCCCATCTATTGTAACGTCCAGCGTATCCACAACAAAGCTATAAACGACTTGGGGTAAAAGGGTATATGAGTCATGGAGTAATTCAGATACTTTGTCTGTGGACGAGTTTCGTCTTGAAGAGTGTTACAAATGTACTTGAATCTTGTCTGATTCCCAACTAATACTTGAGTTCAAATTAGCTTATTTATGTCTTGTGACGAGATTACCTACTTCCTCGTCAATCTATTTTGAATTTTTCTTTTTTTATCAACATCTATTTTGAATTTTTATAATACAACTTTTAAAAATATAAATAAGTATTCTTAGTTATTAATAAAGCTGAGCTGATTTGTCCGGACCAGAAATTTTGTTTAGGATCCAGTCTGGACCCAAAATTAGATTTTGTGGTTTAAAAGTTTAAAGATCCAGATCATTAAATATTATTAACATATGTTTTACATGAATTTGTATGCTTTCTTATATAAATGTATATATATATAAAAAAACTGATTTTAATTTTCTATATAATATTAATAGACGATCTGTACTTTCAGCAAGATTTTAAATTGTATATCTGATATAGTGAAAAAAGCTACAGCAATTTAAGATTTTAATATATGTAGTCTTCAACGGTTTTATATGTATCTAATAAAATATAACTTATTCTAAAACATATAGTAAAAAGTAAATATTTTACTTATAAAAACTCTATTATACATAATTCAAATGAACTTAATATACACAACAAAAATTTAAAGTCATTTAATTTTGAAAAAAATTAGATTTTTAACCAAATATTGTGAAATTAGGTGGTGCTATTTCATCATAGATTACAAAATTGACATCATATCTAAAACTTTATGTGTTTAAATCCTTAAATCTTTGCAGGATGTCTTTGATTTTATTTAAATAATTTACTTATAAAAATCTATTAATAGTTGACAAAAAAATACTCCATTAATATTCTTTTTAAATCATTTAGTATATAAAGTTTTAAGAAATCATTTAGTTTTGAATAACATTACATTTTAATAAAATATTTGATAATCTTAATTAGATAAACACCATATTTTAAAATCTCCAAAATATAATTTATAAATATAAGATTTACTTACACCAAATTATAAAACATAAATTAGAATATCAATTAGACAACAATGGATTGTGATATCGTGATTAAATTTGAATTCAGTTAGTATCATTATTTTAGACAAAATACACAAATCCAAATCAAGTACTCTAAAATTCAAAGAAATCCTGTCCCATCCCTAGTTATAGTGGTTGGAGACTTGTAAAAGACAAAATGAGCGTTCAGTTAGCTGATCTACCCACATATATATGGTTAGACTTGGAGAACAACAAACAGTGGGTGGGTTCGACATTAAGCTAATTCCATCAGTAAACACAAGAGAAGAGCAACATGTCTACCAATTTTGAATTGTACAGTAATTCAGACGATATTTTTATATATTCTTTTCAATAGCTCTTAATGACCTAACACATTTGTGACCATAACAGATATGGGTCCATAAACTTTCTTTTATTGCCTCCATAATGATATCTTAATTTTTTTATGCTTTTGCTTTTCCGCACAGCTTTGGTTCTTACAGAAGAATGCCTCACCATGACAAAGTAAAACAATTAGATTTATTGAACATTTTAGTGCTAATTCTGAATAACAAATTGCACTTTCTCGCCACACAGGAACAACACATCAGTATACCATGAACGCATATAACTAGCACCAGACAGAAATAAACTAATAAGTTAAATTACTATAAATCAAAAAATATAATAAAAAAAAATAATAATAATTTTTTTTATCTAGAGTGACTTCCTCCTTTTCATTTTGTAATCTTTTTGGGTGAAACAACACCAAAAACCTGCATTATTATTATAATTTATAAATTTGTCATTTAACAAAAAATTTTTAATAGAAATAAAAAAAATTGATTATGTTGTTGTAAAAAATATAGACAAAATCTCGAAACGAATATGGAAACTAAATTTAAACAATATATCAAAACTAAATGTGAAACAAAATCTCAAAATAAAATTTGGAAATGAAATATGGAAACTAAAGCTAATATCTAGGCCATTAGAGTAATTCACCCTTAAATAAATGAGTGAATAATAAAAAATCCTCTTTGTAGTAATCATCTTTTCGAAAATGTCTAAAAGATGAACTTTTAAGTTGGCGATTAGAGAGACATGGAGTTACTAGCAACCAAATAATAAGGGAAATGGATCGATAGTTCGCACAAAAGTTACGAAAAAAACTTTTGATATTCTAATTCAAAGCCCTAGGATATAATGCACCGTCCTAGATGACAATGAGATTTGTTGTTTGGATATTACTCACCAAGCAACAGTTTTTGTTCATAAGGAATAGCTGAGAATCACTTTTAAAGATAATTAAAATATCAAAAAAAAATTGTTATTGATTAACGATTTGAGTTACATATTTATACTAAAGTTGTGTTACATAAAATGAAGAAAATAATTTACTTAAGAACTAGAAAACACAATAAATATAAAAAGACTAAAAATAACTCTACCCTTGACTGACTCGTGGTATTCCATTCAACACGGTTTTCTCCATGTTTTTCATTTGTTCAATTTTTTTAAGATAGAGAAGAAAGATTGGGCTTTAGGCGAGTTGTCTTTAGGCCTTATGATTATCTTGGCTTGTAACAATACCAAAATGGTGTTTTCCACTTATTCCTCCACAAAGCCCATGTGACATGCAGTTGAATTTAGTAAAAAACTTAGTGCCTTAGTGAACTTCTTAGATCTTGCTCTTGTCATGGCTCCATCTAGAACATGCAATGCTTCCTCAGATTCAAGTTTCTCATCCTCGCTACAAGCTCTTCCATAGGTGCTATGCTTTCTATGATCACATCATCTCCTCCTTATTGAAAAGAATTTGATCCAAATCTGAATCATCAGCCAAGAAAGGAATTCAGTCAGTAATATTAAAACATGAACTCATTTTGGTACTTACCTTGCAAATTAACTTCGTAAGCATTGTCATTAAGGTTCCTGATTATCTTGAATGGACCATCAACCCTCGACATAGTTTGAACTTTCTTTCAGTTGGAAATCAATCTTTCTATAGGTAAATTCAAACTTGATCTCCAACATCAATGACTAGCTTGCGCAGACCCTTGTTAGCTTGCTTGACATACTATTTTGATTTCTCCTATATGTTTGTTTCCAAAATCAGATTTATTTTTCCCACCTATGCTAGATTTTTTCATTTAGGCAAATGGATTAGATCCAATGGCGATAAAGAATTAAAACGAAAACAATTTGAAAAGGAGCGTATTTAATAGTTGAATGAACCAAATGGTTATATACAAACTCAACATGTGGCAAACAATATTCCTAAGTTCTAAGATTCTTTCTGATCACAACACACAAATAGGTTGACAAAATTCTATTCACTACTTATGTCTGTCCATAAGTTTGAAGATGAAAAGTAGTTGAAAACAAAAATTTAGTTCCTAACTTAGAACATATTTTTTTCAGAAGTAACTAAAAAAATTAGTGTCTCTATAAGAAACAATAGTCGTAGGCATCCTATGCAAACAAACTACTTCTCTAAAGAACAAGTCAAAAATGTGCAATGCATCATCAGTTTTATGACATGAAATGAAATGTGCAATGCGTCATCAGTCTTAGAAAATTTATCTACACAAAAAATCATTTCCAGTTTGTGTTATAGGCAATCCAAGCACAAAATTCATAGATATATCATTCCACAGATGAGAAGGAATAGGCAAATGAGTGTACGTACCATTGGGTTGAGCTTTAGACTTAGCTTGCTTGCATGTTTCACATCGACCACAAATACTTTCCATGTCTCTCTTCATCTGCGGGCAATAGAAATTCGAATCACTTGAAGTGTATTAGCTATTTTAAAACGACCCATTAGTCCTCCTCCACAAGCTTCACTAATAATAAAATCTCTCAAAGAACAGTTAGGAATGTGATGTGATCCTGCCCAGCACGGACGGAATTACGGACGTCCTTATTAAAGTTGAAACAAGTGGTCCAAAGGAGGTTAAGGACATCCATCCAGTCAACCCAATAACCGTCCATATCAAGAAGCCAGACGTCCTGCAACACATCCCAAACATCCCAAACCAGCACACGGACGTCCCGACTCAAGACCAGGACAAGGACTCCGACCCAATCTTTGTCCCATGTTCCAGTCCAGTCTCGACCACGCCTATGACCCGCGTCGACCAGGCCCCCAGCAGACGTCAACCATCATCAGATCATCCTATGACCTGTCCTCGTCCATGGCCTGATCCAAGCTACGATCAAGACCCCTGGACCAAGGCACTTCCACATGTCTTGGTTACTTCATCAACCCATATCCATCACTTCACTTTCATTCAATATCCATCACTTCACTTTCATTCAAGGCTTGGATGGAATCATAAAGGATCACTTTCATAAAGCCCATTTGCTATTTCTATGCCCAACCCATTTTCTCTTCTCTTCTTTTCATTTAATAAAGTAGTTGGCAGTTGGGAGTTGAGAGTTATCTCCATTACTTCCCTTCTTGCTTGGCTTTGCATGTTCTTGGAATTTGTTCCAAACATGCAAGCCTTCTAGTTTGTCCTTTCTTTCTCTATAAATAGATAGATTTGCCATTTGTACTTGTCATCAAGATTTTTAATAAAAAGCGCTTTTCTTTCTTAAGAGTTTCGATCACCGAGTAGTGCGTCATATCTACTCTCTCCTAGGCCCTCCCTTGGTGCGTAATATCCTTGGGCCCGTCTAGGAAACCCTTGTTGAACCTTGGTGCTTTATATCCTTGGTTCATCAAGTCCGGTAAATCAAAGGTCTTCCGCAGCCTTTGTGTGACCTATCGCTCCATATCCCTTGACAATTTGAGTTCACGCTCGTTGTGTAAGGCTTATCCAGTACTTCATCCCCTTGTTGTGACGATTTTGGGTTTGATCATTCCGAGGATCTCATCAAATGGTATCAGAGCAACACAACAAGAAGGATGTTCATTCCAGAAAATATTGGGCAAACTATCACAGCCAGAATAGAGCAATGGAAGATCTCTTTTGTTGCCGATTTTTCAAAGGAGATGAAGGAAGCGCTTAAGGACGTTTTAAAGAACCAGCCAAAGACACCAACCAAACGTCCATCTATATCTAAGGCAACACACCA
Organism: Streptanthus diversifolius; assembly: GCA_039880935.1. Classification (NCBI taxonomy): domain Eukaryota; kingdom Viridiplantae; phylum Streptophyta; class Magnoliopsida; order Brassicales; family Brassicaceae; genus Streptanthus; species Streptanthus diversifolius. The sequence continues at coordinate 8,054,826 of JAXGFM010000005.1, forward strand.
TGAGTTTCTGGAATTTGAAGAAGTAAAATCTGAAGATGAAAATGTTTGGTAACCACGGTGGGACATTTACTCTGAAGACTGTCCAGAAGAAAAGTCACAAGATTTGCAACAACTTCAAGACTATTCGGATTTGAGGACAAATCCTTTTCAAGTGGGAGGAGATGATGTGATCCTGCCCAGCACGGACGGACTTACGGACGTCCTGATTAAAGTTGAAACAAGTGGTCTAAAGGAGATTAAGGACATCCATCCAGTCAACCCAATAACCGTCCATATCAAGAAGCCAGACGTCCTGCAACACGTCCCGAACATCATAACCCAGCGCTCGGACATCCCGACTTAAGACCAGGACAAGGACTCCGACCCAATCTTTTCCCCATGTTCCAGTCCAGTCTCGACCATGCCTATAACCCGCGTCGACCAGGCCCCCAACAGACGTCAACCATCATCAGATCATCCCATGAGCCGTCCTCGTCCATGGCCTGATATAAGCTACGATCGACCCCTGGACTAAGGCACTTCCACATGTTCTTGGTTACTTCATCAACCCATACCCATCACTTCACTTTCATTCAAGGCTTGGATGGAATCATAAATGATCACTTTCATAAAGCCCATTTGCTATTTTTAGGCCCAATCCATTTTCTCTTCTCTTCTTTGCATTTAATAAAGTAGTTGGCAGTTGGGAGTTATCTTCATTACTTCCTTTCTTGCATGGCTTTGCATGTTCTTGGAATTTGTTCCGAACATGCAAGCCTTCTAGTTTCTTCCTTTATTTCTCTATAAATAGATGGATTGGCCATTTGTACTTGTCATCAAGATTTTTAATAAAAAAGAGCTTTTCTTTCTTAAGAGTTTCGATCACCGAGTAGTGCGTCATATCTACTCTCTCCTAGGCCCTCCCTTGGTGTGTAATATCCTTGGGCCCGTCTGTTGGAATGAAGAAGAAATGATGAATTTAGATTAGCCTTCATGGTCCGTGAGTTATATGTTTAGAGAGGAATGTCTAAGACTTGTTTGTGTTCTAGTATTATGTTATCCTTGTAGCCATTCATGTATAAGACTATCCTTGTATCCAAACAATCCTAGACTAGATTAGCATAAATACCTCACTCTCTTCACATTTTGTAACTAAGAAATCATAATTCTCATTCTCTTAATAAAATCATTTTTTTCTCTAATTCTCTCTAATCTCTCATTCTCCCATTCTACAAATATCTTAATCTCATAATATTTCATGGTATCAGAGACAGGTTGCATCAAATCTGAGTAAATTTCATCATTCATTCATTGATTCAAGAAGAAATCATCTTCTTCTTCATCTTTTTCTTAGTTGAATTCGAACGTCATCTTGTAACGCAAATTCCGGCCACACAACGACTCATTTTGACGACATGCTTTCTCGGAATTGTACATATGAGAGGTCTGAAGCCACACCAGTTTGAATTGCATCATTTGACACAGGGAATCAAACGTTACGTATTTTCTTGCAACAGACCTCTGTGAGTGCCTCCGCCGCGAACCTCCGTGTTTACCAGGTCATTCCGACGTCGAGTCTTCATCAAATCGCATTTTTCTAAATCCTAAACTCAAGCCCTTCGAGTCTAGGTTCTGTGTAAGAAAATAAGAACTCAATTATGTTTATTTTGAAGGATTTTCGTGAAGTTTTCCTCAGAGACGTCCAAAATCGCCTATAACAAGATCCTGATGATAAAATTATAATTCTTTCTCAGTTTCCTTTAATTCTTTGAATCTGGAAAGTTAAATAAGTATCTTGTGAGGTTTAAGACTTCAAGATTGATTTTCTTGATTTCCTTATTAATCTTTAGAAGTTTAAAAAAAAATTGGATTCTTGAAATTTAGGATTTGTTTAATTCATATAAAATCGATTTTGATTTGATATTGTTTGTTAATAAAAGATAAGAACTGTTATTAGGTGGTTATAGTCAGTTAAATTCTTTTTGCAAGAGTTGGTTAAAGGTTGTTGTAGGTGGTTAGAAGTTACTTGAACTGCAAGATTCCTTTGTTGGATCACTTGCATATCACGCGCCAACCTCTTCCTTTAAATGCCAAGCACGAGGTCTTCAAGCATATCCGATACACGCGTGTGTTAGCTCACTTGCAAGCCGACTGGGTCCAGTACGTGTGTCCATTATACACGGTCTTCACAGGTGCTTTATTCTGGTTGTCGAATCCAGTTCGCTCACGGAGGCTTACCGCTTTGTCCTGTCCTGGCCATCCTAGTCCAGTTCGTGTGCTCGTGTGATTCGCTTTTAGTGTCGTCCCGATCAGCATCACTCCCATGTCACCTATTCGTCCCGACCAGCATTGCTCGCGTGTCCTTCATTCGTCCCGACCAGCATTGCTTGCCTCCCGACCAGCATTGTATTGTTGGTTTCATTCTGTTCTGACCAGTTTGCTGACTATCCATCGCCTCTGGCCTAATATCACAGGTCTTTCACCTCATCCACAGGCCATGATTTCAGTCTTGATCAGTCACATTCGATTACTTGGATCTCACAGCATCTCGACCAGCCGCGTCATATCCCAGCAAGTTGTCCTTGGTATCAATCCAATCGGCGGCTCCTCCTAACTCATGGAAATTCAAACAACATTCAGAGTTTCTGTCATTCTCCATGGAGAAAATTACCTCTTGTGGTCTAGGACCATGAAAACCACATTGGGTGGTAAAGGTCTTTGGAACCACATTTCTACAAATGCACTTGAAGAAAATGAAGTGGCTGAAGTTAGTGAGGCTGTGGCTGCTCAAGCCAAATGATACCAAGAAGACCAGTTGGTACTTTCTATACTCCAAAATTCTCTTACTAATGATCTTTTAGAAGCTTATTCTTTGTGAAAATGCAAAAGATCTTTGGGACACTTTACAAAAGGTGTATGGAAACACCACTAACCTTTTAAGAATTTTTGAAGTGAAGAAGGCTTTGAATGAATTAAGGCAGGAGGATGCTGAATTCACAAAGCAATATGGCTCATTTAGAGCTTTGTGGGCTGAGCAAGAAATGCTATAGCCAGCCACCGTTGACCCACTTGTTCTTCTTGAAAGGAAAAAACAAGATAAGGTGTTTGAGTTACTTTTAACACTTAATACTACTTACTCAGATCTTATTAAGCATATTCTCAGGTCTGATAAGCTTCCTAGATTGGAGGATGTTTGTGCTCAAATACAAAAGGAGCAAGGATCTCATGGATTATTTGGCAACAATGCTGAATTGGTAACTGCTCACAAAAGCTTCTTCAAACCAGCAAATGATTCTAGGAATAGGAGACAAATATGTGACTATTGTAAGAGGAATGACCATACAAAGAAGGAATGCTGGCTACTCCATCCTCATCTGAAGCCAACCTAGGCCTCACGGCCTCAGCAACCCACAGCCAGTCTCATTCAAGCTCACGGCCCTATGACTGTGCCTTCAAAGGCGTGTGGAAGCAGCTCATTTTCTCAATCAGCATCCACTAGTACCATGTCTCCAACATCTGGATTTGTGGAAAAATCTGACTTAGAAGCTCTTATCAAGGCAATAAAGGTTAGCAATGTGATGGGTAAAACTTGTCATGCTTCTTTTCAAACTTCTTTTACTCCTAATGCTCCTAAATCTTTGGTGCCAAGAAAATGTACAATCTGCCCTAGGTAATGTTCTTATTGCTAATGGAATTAAAGTACCAATCAAAGGCATAGGAAAATTGAAGTTGTTTGATAAAGAATCTAAAACATTTTACATGCCTTCTTTTACTTCTAACTTGTTTCAGTTAAAAGAAAAACTACTGATTTAAATTGTCATGCTATATTTGGTCCTAATGATTTCTATTTTCAGGATATTGAGACTAGTAGAAAATTTGGACAAGGAATCACAAGAGATGACTTGTATGTGCTTGAAAACATGACTAGTGCTAGTGAGTTAGAGGCGGCTTTTCAAGCTAGTGCATTTAGTACTGATTCTGATCTTTGGCATGCTAGATTAGGACATCCTCATCCTAGAGCACTTGAATTGATTGTTCCTGTGTTGAAAATGCCAAGGGAGTTGTGTGATTCTTCTATTCTTGAGAAGCATTGTAAAACAGTTTTTGAAAAATTTATGCATACTTATGATAATTGTTTTGAATTGGTGCATTCTGATGTTTGGACATCTCCATTTCCATCTAGATAAAACCATAAGTATTTTGTGATATTTATTGATGAAAAGTCCAAATATACTTGGGTTACTTAGCTCTAAAGATAAAGTATTTGATGCATTTTTAAACTTTCAAGCATATGTTACTAATCAATACAATGCAAGTATTAAAGGCTTTAGAACAGATAATGGAGGAGAATACACTAGCACCAGAATTCAAGAACATTTAGCCAAGCATGGCATTGAGCATCAAACCAGTTGTCCTTACACTCCACAACAAAAAGGAGTGGCTGAAAGGAAGAATAGACATTTGATGGAAGTTGTGAGAACAATGATGTTCCACATGAAAGTACCCAAAATATTTTGGGGGGTATGCTCTTGTAGCTGCATGCTACTTGATTAATATGACTCCTACAAAAATCCTAGATGACCTGTCTCCATTTGAAGTACTAAACAAAACTAGACCCAATATTGATCATTTTAGAGTTTTTGGTTGTGTTTGTTTTGTATTAGTTCCAAGGGAGCAAAGAAACAAGCTGGACCCAAAGAGTACCAAAGCTATGTTCATTGGGTATTCTTCTACTCAGAAAGGATACAAATATTATGACCCAGAGACTAGAAGAGTCTTGGTATCTAGAGATGTTAAGTTCCAAGAAAAAAAGTTTCTATGAAGAAGGAACTTGAGACCAATTTAAGGACATCTCATCAAAGATCAGACCAAGCTGAATACTTGAGGAGGCTCTTGGAAAGCATTGGGATACAATCCCCTCAGGCTCAGCAGTCCCCAGCCACGGCTCCACAAGCACCATCCATTCCAGTTGTGCCTGGTCCTAGCCATTCTGCCGTGACCAAACCATCTGACCCACGACCATCTACACCATCCGGCCAGTCCCATCAACTGCCGCCAGATGCCTTCAGTTCTCCTGGCCTTCCTCCTCTTGAACATGAGGGGGGAGATACATCTACTCATGTCCAACAAGACTCAGCAGGAGAAGAGTCTCTTTTGGTATCTGGTTCCAAAAGATCAAGAGAAGTACCTACTCCTATTGAAGTTTTATGTGAAGAGGAGGATCCTATTCAAGATGCTCCACCTACTATCCTAAGAAGGAGTACAAGACAAAAGAAACCACCAGTGTTCTAAAATGGGAATGTTGTCATTCATCATGATCAGGGAGTTTGTAATATTGCTCACTTACCTACTAATCATGTTGCTTTTATTTCTAGTCTTGATAATGAGCAGATTCCAAAGACATATGAAGAAGCTATGGCCAAGAAGGAATGGAGGGAAGCTAGTCTAGCTGAGAAAAAAGCCATGGAAATAAATGTTACTTATGCTTCAGCTACTCTACCAAAAGGAAAAAGGGCTTTAAGTTCTAAATGGCTTTTTACCATTAAATACAAAAGCAATGGTGAAATTGATAGATATAAAGCTAGGTTGGTGGCTAGGGGTTTTATTCAGACATATGGTGAGGATTATAGGGATACCTTTGCACCTGTAGCTAAGCTTCATTCTGTTAATGTTGTTCTTTCACTTGCTACTAACCTTGAGTGAGAGTTATGGCAAATGGATGTAAAGAATACTTTCTTATAAGGTTAGCTAGAAGAAAAGGTATACATGTCAACACCACCAGGTCCAGAGGAGGAGGTTGGAAGAGGAAATACTCTCAGGCTGAGGAAGGTTATCTATGGCCTTAAACAATCTCGAAGAGCTTGGTACCACAGGCTAAGTGTAACCTTAATGGATAGAGGCTTCAAAAGATCTGAAGTTTAACATACTCTTTTTACACTAAAGAGCAAGGAATGTATTGTGGTAATTCTTATCTCTGTAGATGATATAATCATATCTGGTAGTGATAGTGTTGGTATTGCATCTACTAAAGATTACTTAAAGAGTGTCTTTGATATTAAGGATTTAGGAGAACTGAAATACTTCTTAGGATTGAAGTGTGTAGGTTCAAGGAAGGTCTCTTTTTATCTCAAAGGAAATATGTTGTAGATTTACTAACCTATACAGATATGATGAAAGCTAAACCAGCCAAAACACCCTTAGAAGAAGCTTATAAAGTCGCAACTAAGGGGGAGCTAGAGGATGAAATTGATTTTCATGATCCTAAGCTCTATAGGAAAGTGGTTGGTAACCTTATTTATCTAACCATCACAAGACCAGATTTATGTTTTTCTGTGAATCAGGTATCTCAACACATGCAAAGTCCAAAGATGAGGCATTGGGAGATGGACATGCGGATTTTGAGATATCTAAAAGGCACACATGAACAAGGTATATGGATGGGTTGTAATAAAAACACAAATATGGTTGGTTATTTTGATGCAGATTGGGCAGGAGATAGGGAGGATAGGATAAGTACCACTGACTATTGTACTTTCATAGGAGGAAACCTTGTGACTTGGAAAACCAAGAAACAAAATGTGGTATCATGCTCTAGTGCATAATCAGAATATATAGCAATGAGGAAGCTTACAACTTAATGCATTTGGCTAAAGCAACTCTTGGAAGACCTGGCCGTGAAGTGTGAAGATCCTATCACCATCCACTGTGACAATCAGGCTGCCATACACATAGCATCCAACTAAGTGTTCCATGAAAGGACCAAGCATATAGAAGTAGACTGCCACAAAGTAAGAGAGGCTATTGGGAAAGGTATCATCTTGCCTTGCTATACAAGGAGTGAAGACCAACTAGCTGATATATTCACCAAGGCAACATCTCTGAAGAATGGCGCCTCCATCTATCCAAGGCTTGGCCTTATGACCATGCCACACCAATGATCCCAACATGGAGTGTTATACTCTTTTTCCCTCGAAAAGGTTTTGTCTTAATTAGGTTTTCCTTCTTTAGGTTTTTAATGAGGTAATACTTCATGGTTGCAAGCTTAGACATTTTTCATGTCTTAAGCTTGAGGGGAAGTGTTGGAATGAAGAAGAAATGATGAATTTAGATTAGCCTTCATGGTTATTATAAGCCGTGAGTTATATGTTTAGAGAGGAGTGTCTAAGGCTTGTTTGTGTTCTAGTATTATGTTATCCTTGTAGTCATTCATGTATAAGGCTATCCTTGTATCCAAACAAGCCTAGACTAGATTAGTATAAATACCTCACTCTCTTCACATTTTGTAACTAAGAAATCATAATTCTCATTCTCTTAATAAAATTATTATTTTTTCTAATTCTCTCTAATCTCTCATTCTCTTATTCTACATATCTCTTAATCTCATAATCTTTCACCGTCTAGGAAATCCTTGTTAAACCTTGATGCTTCATATCCTTGGTTCATTAAGTCCGGTAAATCAAAGGTCTTCCGCAGCCTTTGTGCGACCTATCGCTCCACATCCCTTGACAAATTGAGTTCACGCTCGTTGTGCAAGGCTTATCTAGTACTTCATCCCCTTGTTGTGCCGATTTTGGGTTTGATCCTTCCGAGGATCTCATCATAATGCATAAAAGATTTTATAGAACAAGAACCTATCATTTCTATAATATTTTTCAAACGCAAACCTGGAACAAGCAAGATATGGTTTTTTGAAATCTATATCAGTTTCATAAGGCTCCTTAAAACCCAAGAACTTGTCATCTAAGGTAGAAATTAGTATATACCTTCTAGAAAAAGCATCAACTATAATGTTTTCCATATCTTGTTTGTACTTAATGACATAAGGAAAGTTTTTAACGAATTCTACCCATGTGTCACGTCTTTTGTTGAGCTTTTTCTGTCCCTTAAGGTGCTTGATGGATTCGTGATCAGTATGGTTCACAAGCTCTTTGGGCCAAAGGTAGTGTTGCCAAGTTTGCAAAGTCTTTACGAACGCATAGAGCTTTTTTTATAACTGGGATAGTTCAAAGTGGCTCCTCCAAATTTTTCACTGAAATAAGCAATGGACTTCTTTTCCTGCATCAAGACATCATTAGTTCCAACTCATGAGGCATCACCTTTGATCTCAAATGTTTTTAATAGGAAATCAGGTAACACAAGAAGATGTGTATTAGTGAGCTTCCTTTTTAGAGTTTGGAATGATTCTTCTTGAGTTTGTTCCCACTTGAATCCCACAATATGTTGAAGTCTTTGACAAATATTTTGTAGAAGTTAGGAAGGCCATGAAAGCTCTCTACTTATCCAACGGTCTTAGGACTTGACTAATCTCTGATGGCTTTGATCTTTTCCTCATCCATCTGATTATGCCAGCTCCTACAACAGAACCCAAGAACACTGGATAATCTGTTCAGAATGTGCATTTCTTAAAGTTGGCATAAAGGTTTTTTTCCCTAAGCACTTCTAGAACCAATTTCAAATGACTAGCAGGTTTATTTGAGATTCTTGTTTTAGATTAGAATATCATCAAAGTAAACTACCACAAGACTCATATGAAAGTTCTCAAGATGTGATTCAGCAGTCTCATGAAAGTACTAGGTGCATTTGTTAGGCCAAAGGACATGACCAACCATTCATACAATCCTACCTTAGTTTTATAAGCAATTTTACATTCATCTCATTCTTTCACTCTAATCTGATGATATCCAATTTTTAAATACGTTTTAGAAAACATACAAGACTTGTGTAGCTTGTCTAAAATATTATCAAGCCTAGAGATAAGATGTCTCTACTTAATTATCTTGTTGTTGATGGCTTTACAATCGATAAACATGTGCCAATTTGATATTCTTTCCTTGATGGTCAAAGGTGTGATGATTAGTGAATCCATCATTTATCACTTTCTTGTCATATTTCCACGGTCTTCCAAGAAGAATGTGACCAGCCTCCATAAGCAAAACATCACAGAGAATTTAATCCTTATATCTACCAATGGTTTTGGGGACCAACACTTGATGGCTCATTTTCATTTCTCCTTCTTTGCTAAGACATTGAAGTGAATAGGGATTATGATGCTTTCTTATGTTCAATCCAAGCTTTTCAACCAGGGCCTCACTTGCCACATTGGTACAGCTACCTTCATCTATGATCAGGCTGCAAACTTTGTCTTGAATATAACACCTTGTGTGGAAGAGATTCTCCTTTTACTCTTGCTCTCTTAGTTTAGACTGAAAACTCAACACTTTTCCAGTAACCAGTAGCTCTCCATGAGCTGGATAAGTCAACCGGATCTCCTCAGAAGAAAAAAAGTTGGTTTCCTTTTTCTTGATTCCACTTTTCCATTATGTAGTAGAATCATGATCTTAGTGTTGGGGCATTTGTTGGCATAATGACCCAGACTTAGCATCTAAAAAATCTGATATCCCTAGAGCGTGTGGTAAAGGTTTCAACCTTTCCATTGAGATCACTAGCAGGAGAGTTAGTCTTAAAATTAGAAGTTGGTTTGGATAGAGACTTACTCTTATCTTGGTAGTGGGAGTTGGTGCATCATAGTTCTGCAAGATCCCCTCCTCTTCACCTGTTGCTCCACGACTATAGCTTTAAAATATATTCTAAATATTCATATTCAAGCATCTCTAGTTGATCATTAGTGTCTCTATATACTCAAAGTAATCCTCCACACTCTTGGTTTGTTGGGTTAGATGACTCAATGTTTGGTGAAGATCTCTATGGTGATGGCTTGGCACAAAACACTTCGTCATAAGAGTAGTCATCTCATCCCAAGTAGCAATGGGTCTATGAGATGTTCTCTTCTTGGTTGTCACAAGTTGATCCCACCAGTTAATAACATAGCCATAAAATTCAGTACATGCAAGTATAACCTTTTGATTCCTGAATATATTTGAAAATCAAACATAAATTCAATTTTTTTCCCATTCTAAATAAGCATCTGGATCATTTTTACTATAGAAGATGGAATTTTGTGTTTGAAACCACCAAGATTGTCATCTGGTCTCCTCCTGGTGGAAATTTCATCCCCACATGATCTAGTACCTTTGCTCTCCTAGTTTTCTTTTGGCTACCTTCAGAGAAGTTATCATAATACAACCTTATGCTTCTTAGTCTTCCAAGTCACAATATTACCTCCTATGAAGGTGCAGTACGGTTGTGCTTCTCCTATCTTCTTTGTCTCCTGCCCAATATGCATCACAATAACGTACAACTTCTGTGCTTCCATTACAACCCATCCATATACCTTGTTCTTTAGTGCCTTTCAAGTATCTCAAGATGCACATAATCATGTCCCAATGCCTTATCTTTGGGTCTTGCATATGTTGAGACACCTGATTCACAGCAAAACATAAGTCACGTCTAGTGATGGTAAAGTATATGAGCTTACCAACCACTTTTCTATACAGCTTTGTGAAAGATTATGAGATTAAGAGATTCAGAGATTTGTAGATTGAGAGAGAGAGATTAGAGAGATTAGAGAGAAAAGTGATGATGAGGCCCCGAACCCAGCTAACCACGCCCACGGCCGAAGTGGACCAGAACTCGACCCAGACCGTCCTGATTGTTTCCTCGACCCAGCAGCCGACCCAAGCTATCCGGGAACTGACGAAGCCGTCCCACTCGTACCAACCGGACCCATAACCCGATCGAGAGCTAAGGCATTGGGAAGCAAGATCAACCACTACGTCAGGCGCTGTCTTAAGGTTCTTCCGCGGATGTCCGAGCCCGGCCCAGGACCCAACCAAGACCCGGCCCATTCATGGGAATTACTTAGTCGGCGGAATGCCGACTCATGTGTCCTTACCATCACCCCGGGATAAGGACGCCAAAGACGCACCAAAGAATTGTACTCTTTTCCCTACCTTCGGTTTTGTCCCATTGGGTTTTCCAGAGGAGGTTTTAACGAGGCAACACCCTTGGTGTGGAATTCAGAATTGGGCTTCACTCAGACCCACGACCAAGTCAACATTTTTCTTTTTATGTCTTATTTTGTCTAAGTATGGGACTTGGGCCTGCGACCAGCCCTTATGGCCCGCGGCCCAAGTTACTAGAAAGTCTTGTAGTTTTATTTAAACTTCTTGTTGTTTTCTTTAATTTAAAACTACATGTTGTTTGTAAGGGTAAAACCCTAAGACATAGGCATTATATAAGCCAAGTCTTTTCATTAATAAAAATCAGACATTACACAAGAAATTCAAAACCCTATTACACTTAGTTCTCTGCGCCGCCTAGTCCTAGTCGGTTCCTAGACTCACAGCCGCCGGCTTGAGTCGTCCACTGGTGTATCACGGTCCATCCATAACCGTGTGGTCCAGCTCGTTTTCCCCCGGTTCCAAGTGCTTGTTCGGTTGAGCCTCTCCCGTACCTACGTCCCAGCCATCCGTGATCGAGCCCCTCTCACGGTGAAGCAACAGCCTCGTTCTGCCTGAACCTCCCTCGGTGGTTCTAGCATCCGCGGCCCACATCATCTGGTATCAGAGCCCAAAAGCTCCTGACCCCGTTTGTTCCTATCCCTTTTGTTAACTTGTTTGTTCTCGTTTTGATTATTGAAAAACATCTAGCTTTGAGTCGTTTACCTTTCTAACCTGCAAGGTTAAGAGGAGCCGGATTCAAGTTACAAAAAAAGAAAAAAGAAGAAGACAACCACCATAGAACCGCTACACCAAATCCATCCTAAAAACCGGTTTCATCTCCTTTGTCCTTTGTGTTTGTTTGCTAGGTTGTTTAGATTGTTTGCAATTTCATTAAAATAAAAAAGAGAACAAGCTTAGGTCGTCTTAAAAACGGATTAGACAAAGAGAAACACACCTAGAACATCACCTACCGTCTGAGAAATCGTGAGCAAGACCCCCCTTGCCTCACGCGCTTGTTTCAGATAGGTTTTTGTGTGCGTGTGCTTGCCGTGACCCGCTTAGAGTCTAGGTGAGCCGCCTTAGGTCCTTTAGCGTTTCTCTAGTAACCGTTTCAATCCTCAGCGCCCATAGCTCACATTAGAACCGTAGGACCAAGCTGAGTCCTCCTTTGCGTCCAGAACGCAAGGCAAGTCCGCGCTAGTCTGCGCGGTAGCGTAGACAGCCCTTAGCGCACCCCGGTCAGCCGCTTACCCTAGAAGCGGCTAGGTCTAGCAGCCATTTCCTCCATAGCCTTCCTGTGTCGAGGTTTCAAGTTAGGCAGGTTTATTACAGCATTATTTGACCCTAGGGTAGATTTCCAAAACCGCCTAGGCTTCTTTCCATTTCCTTTTAGGCAGCTCACGAGTTTTAGGAAATTTTCTCTAGGACACTTTAGGCAAGAATATTTAGGAAGGAATTTAATTCTAGAATATTTCCTTTAGGATATTCCCTTTTCTAGTTTAGGCAAGTATCCAAATTAGGATAGTTACCAATCCTAGATTAGGAAAGTTTTCATTTTAGGAAAGTTTCTAGATTAGGAAAGTTTCCATTTTAGGAAAGTTCCATTTTAGGAAAGTTTCTAGATTATAAAAGTTTACATTTTAGGGAAGTTTCAATTTAGAAAAGTTTCTATTTTAGGAATAATTCTATTTGTGGAAAGTTTTTATAAATATAAATGTCTAGTAGTTCGGACGTTCCCGAACGTCCCCAAGGATCAGCAGCAGTAATGCAGATGCTGAGCTAGATTACGGCTCAAATGAACACCCTTACAAGTCGTATGGAGAAACTGGAGCAACCCGGTCCTCCCCAACGACCGGACATCCCCGAGGCGTCACACCGCGGCAACGGAGGTGCCACCACGAATGGACGGACCCACTACTACGGCCCATACACCCGTGACCTGCGAGAAAAGGATCCACCCGACGACCCGCTATACCGCACCCCTTATGAACGCGACCCACGCTACGACGGAGCCCACGACCGACGACCCCCTTACCAAGACCCTGATGTCAAGCTTAACCCGCCGTCCTTCGCCGGCAAGGTCGACCCAGAAGCTTATCTAGACTGGGAACGACGTATGAGCTGATCTTCGACTACTACCGGTACGGAGATCCCCGGCGAGTAGCTCTTGCCACCGCCCAGTTCACGGACCACGCCCTGACTTGGTGGGACCGTGAAGTAGCTGAACGACGGAGGAGTCGATTCGGACCCCTCACCTCATGGGACGAGCTCACGCATCTAATGCGGAAGCGCTACGTTCCGTCCCACTTCCACCGAGAACTGCAGAGACGATTTAAACGACTCACCCAGGGCATTAAGACGGTCAGTGAATATTTCGACGAGTTTGAGCACCTGCGAAACCGTCTCGAGATAATTGATTCCCCGGAGAGTCTCATGGCCCAGTTCCTTGATGGGCTTCAAGAAAAGATCGCTCGGAAGGTCGAGAGACAGCCGTACCACGACCTCGGAGAATTATACCACCTTACCAACCAGGTGGAACAAGCGAACAAAAGGAAGGCAGCAGGCTACCAACGACCCAAGTCCTACTGGACCAAACCATACAACCGGCGCCCTGGTTCCGGCCCCGACCCGCGCGCACCGACCAAACACCGTGACCCAACCCGACCCACGACCGGAACAAGCCAACCGGCCAAACCCACCGGAGCTGCACCCCGGAGCCGAGACATCACCTGTTTCAAGTGCAACGGGCGAGGAAACATGTCTCGAGATTGCCCAAACCAACGGGTAATGATCCTCACCCCGTCCGGAGAGTACGAATCCGCAGACAAAGACGACGAGGAGCCTTTAGAAGAACCGGATCAAGCAGAAGACGACATCGAGTATCCCGATTCCGGAGAACTCTTGATGTTCCGACGAGTCCTCAACACCATAGCTGGCCCTGACGAGATCGCCCAGAGAGAGAATATTTTCTATACCAAGTGCACTGTCAAGGGTAAGGTATGTTCTCTGATTATCGACAGAGGTTCCTGTACCAACGTCGCTAGTGAATACATGGTAGACAAGCTCGGTCTTGAGAGAACCAAGCACCTGCGGCCCTACGGGCTTAGGTGGCTCAATGACAAGACCGAGATATGCATAACCAATCAGGTGACAGTGCCCTTTAGCATAGGCCGTTACACCGATCAGGTCTTGTGCGACGTGGTCCCGATGCAAGCGGGCCACCTCCTTCTTGGACGTCCATGGCAGTTTGACAGTGAAACCACGCACAATGGGCGGACTAACCTGTACTCTTTTGTTCACAACAAGCGCAGGTTCAACTTAGCACCGCTTGCCCCACAGCAAGTCCGAGACATCCAGTTAAGGACGGATTCCACCAAAGGACCCCGGAAGGAAAATTTTCTTGTTAACTCCAGGGTCATCCGCAAGGCAGTGAGTAGGGACGATACTAACGTCGTCTTTATGATCTTCAAGGAGTCATTCCACGCCGAGAGCAGCGAGCCACCACCCCCACCTGAAGTTGCCCAGCTTTTTGAGACTTATGCTGGTGTCTTTCGGGTAAAGATCCCACCTGGATTGCCACCACTAAGAGGATTCGAGCACAACATCAATTTTATTCCGGGAGCTCAATTGCCTAACCGACCCGCCTACCGTATCAACCCGGAGGAAGCTAAGGAGCTCGAACGCTAGGTTCGGGAACTCATGGACCAAGGCTATGTCCGAGAAAGCCTCAGTCCATGCGCCGTACCCGTCGTGCTCGTGCCAAAGTGATGTGACCTTGAAGAACCGCTCCGGTTCGACCACGGATGGCCGTGCGGTCGAACCAACGATCAGACCGGAAATTGAGGTTATGGACATACGAACGGACGGATGTAAGGACTGGTGTAAGAAAGGACGTACGGATAGCCGCACAGATGGACGGATGGACGTGTACCCTGATGGAGCCACGGGACGCACTGGCCGTGCCGACGACCCCGCAGACGACCCAGCCGGACCATGCCTGGACGAAGCAGTTCCAGTCGCGCCAGCAGGACCCATGACCCGTTCCAGAGCTAAGGCCTTGGGCACCAAGTTCAATCGGTTCATTGAGAGGAGGCTTGAGGTTCTGGAGCAGAATTCCGAGCCCGGACCAGGGCCAACCCGAGACCAGGCCCATTACTCGTCAACCACTGCCTGGGAGTTGCTTAGTCGCCAAGTTGCCGATTCTTGCATCCTTACCATCACCCCGGGGTAAGGATGCCCAAAGACGCGCTAAGGAATTGTACTCTTTTTCCTACCTTCGGTTTTGTCCCATTGGGTTTTCCGAGGGAGGTTTTAACGAGGCAATACCCTTAGTGTGCAATCCGGAAGTGGACATCACCAAGCCCACGACCAAGTCTATCTTAGTTATTTCTCTTTATTTTTTTATCTAAATTTTTCTAAGTATAGGACTTGGGCCCGCGACCAGGCCTTGTGGCCCGCGGCCCAAGTCATTAAAACACCTTGCCATTTTGCTTTACACTTCATGTTGTTTTACATTAAACTGTATGCTGTTTATTGTAAGGGTGAAAACCCTAAGACTTAGGCATTATAAAAGCCAAGTCATTCTCATTAATAAAAATCAGACTTTACAAGAAATCAAAACCCTTATACAAATTATAAATCATAGCCGCCTCGCCTCCAAGCCTGGTAGCCGCCTGCTTGAAACCGCCTGGTTCAAGCGCCCCTTGGTGTATCACGGGACTCTCCACAGCCCGTGTGGTCCAATTCGCTCCACTTCACTGGTTCTTGCGCCTGCTAGGTCGAGTCTCTCCCCAGCCCGCGCCTAAGCCTCCTTCCAGGTCGAGTCTCTCCTTGGAAGTTGGTCACGCGTCCGCAGCCGTGAACCTCCACCAGGTTCCTGCCGTGACCGTGAGCGTATCATCTGGTATCAGAGCTCAAAAGCTCCTGACCCCGGTTGTGTCCTATCCCCTTTGCTATTTGTTGTTTCGTTAGTTTGTCAATTATCACCACTTGCTTTGATCCGATTTTCCTTTGAACCTGTGTAAGGAGAAGAGGAGCCGGATTCCATATAAAAAAAAAAAAAAAAAAAAGGAAAAGAAGAAGCTTCCCTAGAACCGCGACAAATCCATCCTTAAAACCGGTTATATCTCCTCTGCCCTTTGAGTTTGATTGCTAGGTTGTTTAGATTGTTTGCAGATTCATTCAAAAAAAAAAAAAGAACAAGTTAGGTTGTGTAAAAACGGATTAAGGCACAATAGAAACACACCTAGATCACTTACCGATTGAGAAATCGTGAGCAAGACCATCTTGCTCACGCGTTTGTTTAGGACTAGCTTGTTGTGAGCGTGTGATTCTCCTAGCCGCTTAGGTCGCTATCGCTATCCGGTGTGTGCCCTCCTTAGTTCACGCTAGCATTCCCTTTTGCACCCGCTCGCGACCCAGCCTGAGTTAAGTTTCCTAGCCATCCCTGTTCGCAGCCGTGTGTAGCCGAGTACCCTAAGAGCAAATAGGATACCAACCCCGTGAACGGCCGTGAGTTTAGGGATTAGCAGCCGCCACCCCTAGGTTAATTCGTGACCCTTAGACACCATCAGCCGTTTAGGGCAATTTCCCATTCTAGGTTTAGGCAAATATCCCCTAGAATAATCCCTTAGGAATATTTCCCAAAACCAATTAGGAAACTTCCCGAAACGATTTAGGAAAGAAATTAAGTCTAGAATATCTCCATAGGATATTTTCCTTTTTCTAGATTAGGAAAGTTCCATTTTAGGACAGTTCTATTTTAGGAAAGTTCCAACTTAGGAAAGTTCTATTTTAGGAAAGTTTCTAGATTAGGAAACTTTCTAGATTAGGGAAGTTTCTAGATTAGGAAAGTTTCTATTTTAGGAAAGTTTCTATTTTAGGAAAGTTTCTAGATTAGGAAAGTTTCTAGATTAGGAAAGTTTCTATTTTAGGAAAGTTTCTAGATAAGGAAAGTTTCTATTTTAGGAAGGTTTCTATTTTAGGAAAGTTTCCATTTTTGGAAAGTTGTTATTTTAGGAAATTTCTTTAAAAATATAAATGTCTAGTAGTTCGGACGTTCCCGAACGTCCCCAAGGATCAGCTGCAGTAATGCAGATGCTGAGCCAGATTACGGTTCAGATGAACACGCTCGCTAGTCGTATGGAACGGCTGGAGCAACCCGGTCCTCCCCAACGACCGGACTTCCCCGAGGCGTCCCACCGCGGCAACGGAGGTGCCACTACCAATGGTCGGACTCACTACTTCGGACCCTACTCTCGCGACCCACGAGAAGAAGATCCGCCCGACGATCCACCATACCGTACCCCTTATGATCGAGACCCCCGGTACGATGACCGACTGCCCCCATACCAAGCCCCCGACGTCAAGCTTAACCCGCCATCATTTGCCGGCAAGGTCGACCCCGAGGCTTACCTAGATTGGGAACGACGCATGGAGCTGATCTTCGACTACTACCGATACGGAGACCCCCGGCGAGTAGCTCTTGCCACCGCCCAATTTACGGACCATGCCCTGACCTGGTGGGACCGTGAGGTCGCTGAACGACGAAGGAGTCGTTTCGGACCACTGACCTCTTGGGACGAGCTTACGCATCTAATGCGGAAACGCTACGTTCCACCCCACTTCCACCGCGAGTTACAAAGGCGTTTTAGACGACTCACCCAGGGCACTAAGACGGTCAGTGAATATTTCGACGAGTTCGAGCACCTGCGGAACCGTCTTGAGATAACTGACTCCCCGGAGAGTCTCATGGCCCAGTTCCTCGATGGGCTTCAGGAAAAGATCGCCCGCAAAGTCGAGAGGCAGCAGTACCACGACCTTGGCGAATTATACCACTTAGCCAACCAGGTGGAGCAAGCCAACAAGAGGAAGGCCGCAGGCAATCAGAGGCCCAAGCCAAACTGGACCAAGCCATACAACCGGCCCCCTGGCCCTGTCCCCGATCCGCGCGCGCCGACCCGTCCCCGTGAGTCGACCCGACCCACGGCTGGACAACCCCAACCGACCAAGCCTACCGGAGCTGCACCCCGGAGCCGAGACATCACTTGTTTCAAGTGCAACGGACGAGGTCACATGGCTCGCGACTGTCCGAACCAGCGAGTCATGATCTTGACTTCATCCGGCGAGTACGAATCCGCTGATGAGGAAGACGAGCGCCTAGAAGCCCAGATCGACCAGCCAGAGGATGAGATTGAATACCCGGATTCCGGAGAACTTCTGATGTTCCGACGTGTCCTGAACTCAATCGCGGGACCCGAAGAGACGGAACAGCGAGAGAACATCTTCTATACCAAGTGCACCGTGAAGGGCAAGGTATGTTCTCTGATCATAGACGGTGGTTCTTGCACCAACGTCGCCAGTCAATACATGGTTGACAAGCTCGGTCTTGAGAAGACCAAGCACCCACGCCCATACGGGTTGCGCTGGCTCAATGACAAGACCGAGATCCGCATATCCGATCAGGTGATGGTACCCTTCAGTATAGGCCGTTACTCTGATCAGGTTTTGTGCGACGTGGTCCCGATGCAGGCTGGCCACCTATTACTAGGACGTCCATGGCAGTTTGACAGGGAAACCACGCACAATGGGCGGACTAACCTGTATTCTTTTGTTCACAACAAGCGCAGGTTTAACTTAGCACCGCTCGCACCACAACAAGTCCGGGAAATCCAATTAAAGACGGATTCAACCAAAGGTCCCCGGAAGGAGAACTTTCTTGTGAACTCCCGAGTCGTCCGCAAGGCAGTGAGTAGGGACGATACTAATGTCGTCCTTATGATCTTCAAGGAATCACTGCACGCCGGCAGCACTGACCCGCCGCCCCCGCCTGAAGTTGCCAAACTTCTAGAGACCTACGCCGGCGTCTTTCCGACAGAGATCCCACCAGGACTGCCACCATTAAGAGGAATCGAGCATAACATCGATTTCATTCCGGGAGCACAACTGCCCAACCGACCCGCCTACCGAGTCAACCCGGAGGAAGCTAAGGAGCTCGAACGCCAAGTTCGAGAACTGATGGACCAGGGCTATGTTCGGGAAAGCCTTAGTCCATGTGCTGTACCTGTCCTGCTCGTGCCCAAGAAAGACGGATCCTGGAGAATGTGTGTTGATTGCCGAGCTATCAACAACATCACCATCAAGTACCGTCACCCGATACCGCGCCTTGACGATATGCTTGACGAGCTGAGCGGAGCCTCGATCTTCTCAAAGATCGACCTGAAGAGCGGATATCACCAGGTCCGCATGCGCGAAGGAGACGAATGGAAGACGGCATTCAAGACTAAGCAGGGTCTCTACGAATGGCTAGTAATGCCGTTTGGGCTATCCAATGCCCCGAGTACGTTCATGCGTTTAATGAACCATGTCCTCAGGCCGTACATCAGTAAGTTTGTCGTAGTCTATTTTGACGACATCCTTATTTACAGCGCCTCATATGCCGATCACGTCACTCATTTGGAGTTGGTAATACGCACACTTCGAGAGGAGAAGTTGTATGCCAATCTAAAGAAGTGTACATTCTGCACTGATCGGGTAGTCTTCCTAGGCTTTGTCGTGAGTCCACAAGGCTTACAGGTGGACGAGGATAAGATCAAGGCCATACAGGAATGGCCCACGCCCACGAGCATCAGCCAAGTCCGGAGCTTCCACGGTTTGGCGAGCTTCTATCGACGGTTCGTCCGGGACTTCAGCATAATTGCCAGTCCTTTGACCTCCGTGATCAAGATGGACCGGGCATTCAGCTGGGGGCCCGAGCAGGATAAAGCTTTCAACCTGCTCAAGGAACGACTCACTCACGCCCCGGTCTTAGCACTACCGGATTTCCAGAAGACTTTCGAGGTGGAGTGCGACACATTTGGCGTTGGAATCGGAGCCGTGCTGACCCAAGGCGGCAAACCCGTTGCCTATTTCAGCGAGAAGTTGAGCGGAGCAGCACTCAACTACCCCGCCTATGACAAGGAGCTATATGCCTTAGTTCGGGCAATGGACACATGGCAGCACTACCTGTTGGCCCGGGAATGTGTCATCCACACGGACCATCAGACGCTGCAACACCTGCGAGGACAGACGAAGCTGAAAAGACGACACGCACGCTGGCTGGAGTTCATCGAGACATTCCCTTACGTAATCAAGTACAAGAAGGGAAAGGAGAATGTCGTCGCAGATGCCTTGTCCCGGAGACACTCCTTGATTTCGGTCATGGAAGCTAAGGTCCTCGGATTCGAACTACTCAAGGAGCTGTATGCCCAAGACGACGACCTCAAGGACGCCTTCACTCACGCTGGAACGGGTACCCATTCACGGTTTTACTTGTTTGATGGGTTCCTTTTCAGGGATCGGAGGCTTTGCATCCCAAAGGGTTCAACCCGGGAGCTACTACTGAGAGAAGCCCACGGGGGAGGCTTAATGGGCCATTTTGGCGTAGCCAAAACCTTGAGTTTACTCAAGGAACACTTCTACTGGCCCC
Source organism: Streptanthus diversifolius (assembly GCA_039880935.1). Lineage (NCBI taxonomy): Eukaryota > Viridiplantae > Streptophyta > Magnoliopsida > Brassicales > Brassicaceae > Streptanthus > Streptanthus diversifolius. Next base: position 8,075,112 of record JAXGFM010000005.1, read on the forward strand.
ACCTGAGACGAGATGTTGAGGCCCATTGCAGCCGCTGCCTGGTCTGCAAACGGGCCAAGTCAAGAGTCCATCCCCACGGGTTATACCTACCACTCCCTATTCCTACTATTCCTTGGACTGACGTCTCTATGGACTTTGTGCTAGGCTTGCCTAAGATCAACCACAAAGACTCCATTTTTGTAGTAGTAGACAGGTTCTCGAAGATGGCGCATTTCATCCCGTGTTCCAAGACAAATGACGCCACCCAAACCGCGAGCTTGTTCTTCCGGGAGATTGTCCGACTGCATGGAATTCCCCGGACAATAGTGTCCGACCGAGACACCAAGTTCCTCAGCCATTTCTGGCGGACGCTGTGGAAGAAGCTCGGCACCAAGCTGCTGTTTTCAACGTCTTGCCATCCCCAGACAGACGGACAGACTGAAGTCGTGAACCGGACGCTCTCCGCCCTACTACGAGCAACCATCGGGCGAAATTTGAAGTCTTGGCTCGAATGCCTACCGCTGGTCGAGTTCGCCTACAACCGAGCCGTCCATTCCGCGACCAAGAAGTCACCGTTTGAGATCGTCTACGGTTTCAATCCGCTGTCGCCAATGGAGTTCACGCCATTACCCCCTGCTGAGATCGTGAACCTAGAAGGAGACCGGAAGGCTGAATACGTCAAAAATTTGCACCAGAAGGTCAAGGAAAATCTGGAGAAGAAGACGGAGACCTACGCCCGGCAAGCCAACAAGGGGCGTAGACCAACGACACTGAAGGAAGGCGACTGGGTTTGGCTGCACATGCGACCCGAAAGGTTCCCCCAGAAACGCAAGGACAAGTTGGCACCAAGAGGAGACGGACCATTCCGAGTCCTGAAGAAGATCAATGACAATGCCTACCAACTTGAGTTACCAGGTGAGTTTAACATTTCTCCGACGTTCAATGTTTCTGACTTAGAATTATTTGATGCAGGTGAGGATGTTGATTTGGAGACCAAAACACTTGAAGAGGGGAGGGATGATGGAGCCACGGGACGCACTGGCCGTGCCGACGACCCCGCAGACGACCCAGCCGGACCATGCCTGGACGAAGCAGTTCCAGTCGCGCCAGCAGGACCCATGACCCGTTCCAGAGCTAAGGCCTTGGGCACCAAGTTCAATCGGTTCATTGAGATGAGGCTTGAGGTTCTGGAGCAGAATTCCGAGCCCGGACCAGGGCCAACCCGAGACCAGGCCCATTACTCGTCAACCACTGCCTGGGAGTTGCTTAGTCGCCAAGTTGCCGATTCTTGCATCCTTACCATCACCCCGGGGTAAGGATGCCCAAAGACGCGCTAAGGAATTGTACTCTTTTTCCTACCTTCGGTTTTGTCCCATTGGGTGTTCCGAGGGAGGTTTTAACGAGGCAATACCCTTAGTGTGCAATCCGGAAGTGGACATCACCAAGCCCACGACCAAGTCTATCTTAGTTATTTCTCTTTATTTTTTTATCTAAATTTTTCTAAGTATAGGACTTGGGCCCGCGACCAGGCCTTGTGGCCCGCGGCCCAAGTCATTAAAACACCTTGCCATTTTGCTTTACACTTCATGTTGTTTTACATTAAACTGTATGCTGTTTATTGTAAGGGTGAAAACCCTAAGACTTAGGCATTATAAAAGCCAAGTCATTCTCATTAATAAAAATCAGACTTTACAAGAAATCAAAACCCTTATACAAATTATAAATCATAGCCGCCTCGCCTCCAAGCCTGGTAGCCGCCTGCTTGAAACCGCCTGGTTCAAGCGCCCCTTGGTGTATCACGGGACTCTCCACAGCCCGTGTGGTCCAATTCGCTCCACTTCACTGGTTCTTGCGCCTGCTAGGTCGAGTCTCTCCCCAGCCCGCGCCTAAGCCTCCTTCCAGGTCGAGTCTCTCCTTGGAAGTTGGTCACGCGTCCGCAGCCGTGAACCTCCACCAGGTTCCTGCCGTGACCGTGAGCGTATCATACCCGAACTTGTGTCGAAACGAACAGACGGACGACCGGGCGAGTGGCCCATGGTCGACTACTCCTGACCCCGACCATGGCCCATTACCTAATCCCGACCATGACCCCTCACAAGATTTCGACCAGACTCGACCGGATCCTGACCCGAACACTCGACCACACTCGGATCAGACTCGACCAAGACTTGACCTCGACCGAAATTTCACCCGACCGTGGACCGACTCGACCGGGACTATTGATCCATGGACCGTTCCGGCTGGACCATTGACGCGCGCCAGAACTAAGGAACTTAGGCAAGCAGTTCAAGCCCTTCTCCTTAGGACTCCTCCACCAGATTTAAGCTCAGGCTTGCTGGTCCTAGTCCAAGCCGTTTGACTTAGGCATAAGGGAAGAATTTTGATCTTGGTACTCTTTTCCCTTGGTGAGGTTTTTTCCTATTGGGTTTTTTTCACCAAGGTTTTGATGAGGCCCGGATTACAATTATAGTGATCTTTGTCTAAAGCCCAGGGCATTTTCTTTGGATTTGGGACTGGTTAACTTGGCCCGGCCCATTTCTTGTTTTAGAAGTTTTCGAATTCAAGTGGTCAAATGTGCATTAATGTCTTGATTATCCTTGTGGTCTTTGATGTATTTCCATGCTCCACATGCATGCTTTTGACCTCTTGACCACCGTCCTTTGTAATCCCTATATAAACTCGGCCTCAGCCACTTTTGTACCTTTTATCGAATTTTCTTGAATCCTAAATCATATTTGATTGTTCTTGAAAGTTTGGTCATTTTAGTCTCACGAAATCTCCTTATTGTGCGTAATATCTATAGGCCATTTGGTGAAATCCTTGGCTTGACTGGTGTGTCATATCCTTTCAAGTCCAAGACAGGAATAATCAAGGGTTTCCATCTCCTTGGTTGGATTCCTTTCGCTCCAAATCTTCTGATCCGCAAACAAACACTTTCCATCCCTTCATATTCCGCGTGTACACCCTGTTGCCGGTCTTGGTTTGAGTGTTCATCCCTTGGAGGATACCATCAAGTGGTATCAGAGCACCAACAGACTGTACTCTTACCCTTATCTATTGTTAATCTAGATTCTATCCGTTTGTGTTTTGTTTATCATTCCAGTAGATTTATTTTTGTGGAACCGGTTGATCTGGCCAATATTTTGTGAATCATGGCAGGTGAAGAGTCAGAATCAGATGGAGAATCAAACCATACACGTTTGTTGGATGAACTAACCTTGCGTATGCATAACATGATGGAGGAGCGGTTCATCTCCATGCAAGCTGGATTGAGGGATGGCCTGCGTGAGGACATAAAGCACATCTTCCCTGAACCGCGACCAGATAGACGACGTGCTCTGTTCCAGGACCAACCTCGGACAGAACAAAACATCAGGGCATCAACACAACAGACCAGAACCCCGGATCAACAGGCTAGAACGCCTGGACCGAGAGAAGAGGTTTTTTCCATAAGGAACCCAGCCGACCAAAGCTTCCTTGGTGATGAAGCTGCGGCACACTTTTACCCAAGTGACTATTCAAATCATAGTCTAAGGAGGCCTAGGCGTGTGCGTGAACCAAGACCACCACCACCCTAGGACAGCATCAACAACTTGAAACTCAAGATTCCAGCCTTTCACGGCAAAAATGATCCCACTGCTTTCCTTGAATAGGAGCAAAAGATGGAATTAGTTTTCAATTGTCAATACTTTTCTGATTTTAATAAAGTTAATGTGGCAGTAACTGAATTTTATGATTATGTTCTCAGCTGGTGGGACCAAATGGTGATATCAAGAAGGCGCAATGGGGAGCCTCCAATTGAGACATGACAAGAGCTCAAACATGTCATGCGCAGGCGCTTTGTGCCCTCCCATTTTCACCGTGATCTCCACTTGAGGTTGAGAAAACTGACTCAGGGAAGCCGTGGAGTGGAGTACTATTTTCAAGAAATGGAAACCTTGCTGATCCGTGCTGGAGTGACTGAGGACCGTGAGGCTACCATTTCACGGTTCTTGGGTGGACTTAACCGGGATATTCAAGACCGATTAGAGCTTCAACATTATGTGGAGCTTGAAGAGCTTCTTCATAAAGCCATTTTGATTGAACAACAGTTGAAAAGAAAACCCACTAATAGACGTACTTTTGGCGCAGGGACATTTGGAGCAAGATCACCGTACCACCGGGATTATAAGGCCGCACGGCCTTTGGATCTCAAGCCTTCTACCTCTAAACCCGAGACCAATTCCTTTGCCAACAAGGGGCATAAGAACAAAGTTATGGAAAGACCAGCCAGGACACGGGATCTTAGGTGCTTCAAATGTCAAGGCATAAGACATTATGCCAACGAATGTGTAAACAAGAAGGTCATGGTTCTATTGGAGAATGGGGACGTCCAAACGGAGGACGAGGAAGAGGACTTAGAGCCGGTCTATGACTAGTACTTGGACGATGTAGAGGAGCCTCCGGTCCAAAGACAGTTGTTGGTTACTAGGCGAGCTCTAAGCGTCCAGACCAAGACTAAGGAACCGGACCAAAGAGAGAGCCTGTTTCATTCTCGGTGTTTTGTCAAAGGGAAAGTATGTAGCCTCATTATTGATGGCGGCAGCTGTACGAATGTGGCCAGTGAAACCATGGTCAAGAAGCTTGGATTAGAAGCTATTAAGCATCCACGACCTTATCCCCTACAATGGCTCACTGAAGCTGGTGAACTGCGGGTGACTCATCAAGTCAAGGTTCCCTTGGAGATAGGAAGCTACAAAGATGAAGTCATGTGTGATGTGCTACCTATGGAGGCTGGACACATTTTGCTTGGAAGGCCATGGCAATCAGACCGTAGAGTCATTCACGATGGTTATACCAACAAACATTACTTCACTCATCAAGACCGTAAGGTAACTCTTGTTCCCATGACTCCACAATAGGTTTATAAAGACCAGTTATATCTTAAGCAACAAAAACAACAAGAGGGTAGCCTTATAGAACCTAAGAGTAAAACTAATTTCTTTATTAAAGCTAGTGGAACCCATAAAAACTTGGATGAGCACCGGCATTTATTCTTGTTATATTATAAGGAGGTTTGCCTCCATGTTACTAACCCACAGCCGGCACTGCCTAGCAAGTTGTCTAAGCTTTTGCAGGATTTCCAGGACGTGTTCCCTGAAGAATGCCCCCCAGGCCTGCCTCCCATCCGAGGCATAGAACACCAAGTAGACCTTATTCCTGGAACGGCTTTACCAAATCGTCCTGCATATAGAACTAATCCGGTAGAAACTAAGGAAATACAAAATCAAGTTGAGGAGCTGATGCGCAAGGGGCATATCCGTGAGAGCCTAAGCCCGTGTGCAGTTCCTGTGCTCTTGGTTCCTAAGAAGGATGGTAAGTACTGGATGTGTGTTGATTGTAGAGCAATAAACAATATCACGGTCAGGTATCGACACCCTATCCCTAGACTTGATGACATGCTTGATGAACTTCATGGGTCTAGATTGTTTTCTAAGATAGATCTTAGGAGTGGATATCATCAGATTAGGATGAAAGAGGGTGATGAGTGGAAAACAACATTTAAAACAAAACAAGGACTTTATGAATGGCTTGTAATGCCCTTTGGGCTTACAAACACACCTAGCACTTTTATGAGGCTGATGAATCATGTGCTTAGAAAATATATATGTAATTTTGTTGTTGTCTATTTTGATGATATCTTGATCTATAGTAAAAATCTAAGTGATCATGTTGAACATGTTCAGGCTGTCTTAGAAGTGCTTAAAAGGGAACAGTTATTTGCTAACATAGATAAGTGCACCTTTTGTTCAGATAATGTGTTTTTCTAGGATTTGTGGTAAGTGCAGATGGAATCCGTGTGGACGAGGACAAGGTGAAGGCAATCCGTGAATGGCCCACACCCAAGACCGTAGGAGAAGTCCACAGCTTCCATGGTCTTGCAGGGTTTTACAGGCGGTTCGTGAAGGATTTCAGTACCTTGGCCGCTCCATTTACGGAAGTGGTTAAAAAGGAAGTGGGGTTTAAATGGGAGCAACCCCAAGAGGATGCCTTTCAAGTCTTAAAGGATAAGCTAACCAATGCTCCTCTTCTATCTTTACCAAATTTTTCTAACACTTTTGAAATAGAATGTGATGCCTCAGGAATTGGTATATGAGCGGTGCTTATGTAGGAAAGGCGTCCCATAGCATATTTTAGTGAGAAGCTTGGAGGGGCCACTCTCAATTACCCAACATATAACAAAGAATTATATGCTTTGGTCTGTGTCCTTCAAACGTGGCAACACTACTTGTGGCCCAAGGAATTTTTGATACACACCGACCATGAGTCCTTGAAGCACCTTAAGGGCCAACAAAAACTCAACAAGCTTCATGCCAAGTGGATTGAATTTGTTGAAACCTTTCCGTATGTTATCAAATATAAGCAAGGAAAGGACAACATTGTGGCTGATGCATTATCTCGAAGGTATGCTTTACTCTTCACCTTAGAAGTTAAGCTGTTAGGTTTTGAACATATAAAACCTCTCTATGCTACTGACCCGGACTATGGAGACATCTATAAGTCCTGTGACAAGGCCCCTACAGGTTCATATTATCAGAAGGATGAATTCCTATTTTATGAAAACCGGCTTTGTGTTCCAAGGTGTTCTTTACGTGAGTTGTTTACAAGGGAAGCACATTCTGGTGGACTCATGGGACACTTTGGCGTGGCCAAGACCTTGGCCATCATGCGTGAGCATTTTCAATGGCCTCATATGAAAAGGGATGTGGAACGCTTGTGTAGTCGATGTCCTACTTGCAAGATGGCTAAGTCCACAATCCAATCCCACGGTTTGTATCACCCACTCCCTATTCCTGAACATCCATGGTTAGATTTGTCTATGGATTTTGTTTTGGGGTTGCCTAGGACTAGGAATGGGAAGGATTCTATATTTGTAGTTGTGGACCGGTTTTCTAAAATATCTCATTTCTTGGCTTGTAATAAGACTGATGATGCTTCACATGTCGCTAATCTATTCTTTAGGGAAATAGTCAGGTTACATGGCATGCCTAGGAGTATTGTATCTGATAGATATACTAAATTTCTTAGTCATTTCTGGAGAACACTATGGTCTAACCTAGGGACTAAGTTATGTTTCTCTACTACTTGTCATCCAGAAAGTGATGGGCAGACTAAGGTTGTGAATAGAACCTTAGGATCTTTGTTACGTGCATTTGTGGGGAAAAATATTAGAACATGGGAGGATAGTCTACCCCACATTTAGTTTGCCTATAACCATGCTGTTCATTCATCTTCTAAGTTTTCTCTATTTCAAATAGTTTATGGATTTAATCATGTTTCACCATTGGATTTAATGCCTCTTCCTTTGAGTGTGAGATCTAGTGTGGACGGCGAACAGAAGGCAAAGTTGGTTAAAAAGATTCATGAGGAAGCTCGCAGGAACATTGAATCAAAGACCAGACAGTACACTAAGGCTGTCAATAAGAACCGTAAAGAGGTTGTTTTCAAACCAGGTGACCAAGTATGGATCTACCTTAGAAAGGATCGATTTCCAGTGGAGAGACGGTCTAAGTTGTTGCCAAGGGTGGATGGTCCATTCACTGTGGTCAGCCGTATCAATAATAATGCCTACAAGCTGGATCTACAAGGTAAGTACCCAATCAATTCAAGCTTTAATATTACTGACTTGCTTCCCTATTGTGCAGATCAACAGGATTTAAGGTCAAATCCTCTTCAAGTGGGAGGGGATGATGTGACCCTGAGAAATGGCTCCGGTTCGAACACGGATGGTCGTGCGGTCGAACCAACGATCAGACCAGAAATTGAGGGTATGGACGGACGAACGGACGGATGTAAGGACGGGTGTAAGAAAGGACGTACGGATAGCCGCACAGATGGACGGATGGACGTGTACCCGAACTTGTGTCGGAACGAACAGACGGACGACCGGGCGAGTGGCCCATGGTCGACTACTCCTGACCCCAACCATGGCCCATTACCTAATCCCGACCATGACCCCTCACAAGACTTTGACCAGACTCGACCGGATCCTGACCCGACCACTCGACCACGATTGGATCAGACTCGACCAAGACTTGACCTCGACCGAACTTTCACCCGACCGTGGACCGACTCGACCGAGACTATTGATACATGGAACGTTCCGGCTGGACCATTGACGCGCACCAGAACTAAGGAACTTAGGCAAGCAGTTCAAGCCCTTATCCTTAGGACTCCTCCACCACATTTCAGCTCAGGCTTGCTGGTCCTAATCCAAGCCGTTTGACTTAGGCATAAGGGAAGAATTTTGATTTTGGTACTCTTTTCCCTTGGTGAGGTTTTTTCCCATTGGGTTTTTTTCAGCAAGGTTTTGATGAGGCCCGGATTAGAATTCTAGTGATCTTTGTCTAAAGCCCAGGGCAGTTTCTTTGGATTTGGGACTGGTTAACTTGGGCCCGGCCCATTTCTTGTTTTAGAAGTTTTCGAATTCAAGTGGTCAAATGTGCATTAATTTCTTGATTATCCATGTGGTCTTTGACGTTTTTCCATGCTCCACATGCATGCTTTTGTCCTCTTGACCACCGTCCTTTGTAATCCCTATATAAACTCAGCCTCAGCCACTTTTATACCTTTTATCGAATTTTCTTGAATCCTAAATCATATTTGATTGTTCTTGAAAGTTTGGTCATTTCACTATCACGAAATCTCCCTATAGTGCGTAATATTTATAGGCCATTTGGTGAAATCCTTGACTTGACTGGTGTGTCATATCCTTTCAAGTCCAAGACGGGACTAATCAATGCTTTCCATCTCCTTGGTTGGATTCCTTTCGCTCCAAACCTTCTGTTCCGCAAACAAACACTTTCCATCCCTTCATATTTCGCGTGTACATCCTGTTGCCGGTATTGGTTTGAGTGTCCATCCCTTGGAGGATCTCATCACAAAGAAAAACGGATAATGGAGAATGTGTGTTGACTGTCGAGCTATCAACAACATCACCATCAAGTACCGGCACCCTATACCACGACTAGACGATATGCTGGATGAACTAAGCGGAGCCTCGATCTTCTCAAAGATCGATCTGAAGAGCGGATATCACCAGGTCTGCATGCGAGAAGGAGACGAGTGGAAGACGGCGTTCAAGACCAAGCAAGGTCTCTACGAGTGGCTTGTCATGCCATTTGGCTATCCAACGCCCCAAACACTTTCATGCGGCTAATGAACCATGTTCTTAGGCCGTATATCAGTAAGTTTGTCGTAGTCTATTTTGACGACATCCTTGTTTATAGTGCCTCTTACGCCGACCATGTCACTCATTTAGAGTTGGTCATACGCACACTTCAAGAGGAGAAGTTGTATGCCAATCTGAAGAAGTGTACGTTCTGTACTGACCGGGTAGTCTTCCTAGGTTTTGTCGTGAGTTCTCAGATCTTACAGGTAGACGAGGAGAAGATCAAGGCCATACGAGAATGGCCCATGCCCACGAGTATCAGCCAAGTCCGGAGCTTCCACGGCTTGGCAAGCTTCTACCAGAGGTTCGTCCGGCACTTCAGTACCATCGTCAGTCCTTTGTCTTCCGTGATCAAGAAGGACAGGGCATTCAACTGGGGACCCGAGCAGGATAAAGCCTTCAACCTGCTCAAAGACCGGCTCACTCACGCCCCGGTCTTAGCCCTTCTGGACTTCCAGAAGACTTTCGAGGTGGAGTGCGACGCGTCTGGCGTCGGAATTGGAGCCGTCCTGACCCAAGGCGGCAAACCCGTTGCCTACTTCAGCGAAAAGTTGAGCGGAGCCGCCCTCAATTATCCCGCCTACGATAAGGAGCTGTATGCCTTGGTTCGAGCAATGAACACTTGGCAGCACTATCTTCTGGCCCGGGAATGTGTAATCCACACAGACCATCAGACGCTGCAAACTTACGAGGTCAGACCAAGTTAAAGAGACGACACGCACGCTGGCTAGAGTTCATTGAAACCTTCCCTTACGTGATCAAATACAAGAAGGGAAAAGAGAATGTCGTCGCAGATGCACTATCTCGGAGACATTCCTTGATTTCGGTCATGGAAGCCAAGGTCCTCGGGTTTGACCTACTCAAGGAATTATACGCTCAAGACGACGACCTGAAGGAAGCCTTCCACCACGCCGGAACTGGTACCCACTCACGGTTTAATTTGTTTAATGGGTTCCTTTTCAAAGACCGGAGGCTTTGTATCCCGAAAGGTTCCACCCGGGAATTGCTGCTGAGGGAAGCCCACAAAGGAGGCTTGATGGGTCACTTTGGCGTGGCCAAAACCTTGAGCCTACTCAAGGAGCATTTCTACTGGCCCCATTTGAGGCCAGACGTTGAGGCCCATTCCAGTCGCTGCTTAGTCTGCAAACGGGCCAAGTCCAGAGTTCATCCCCACGGGTTATACCTTCCTTTACCCATTCCTACTACTCCCTGGACTGACATTTCAATGGACTTTGTGCTAGACTTGCCTAAGATCAACCACAAAGATTCCATTTTCGTCGTAGTAGACAGGTTTTCAAAGATGGCTCATTTCATTCCATGCGCCAAGACTAACAACGCGACTCAGACGGCGAGTCTGTTCTTTAAGGAGATCATGCACTTACATGGGATTCCCCGGACCATAGTGTCCGACCAAGACACTAAGTTCCTCAGTCATTTTTGGCAGACCTTATGGAATAAGCTCGACACAAAACTGGTGTTCTCAACGACTTGCCATCCACAGACTGACGGACAAACCGAAGTAGTAAACCGGACGCTGTCCACCCTTCTAAGAGCTATCATTGGACGGAATCTGAAGTCTTGGCTCGAGTGTCTACCGCTGGTCGAGTTCGCATACAACCGAGCCGTCCACTCTGCGACCAAGAAGTCCCCGTTCAAGATCGTCTACGGTTTCAACCCCTTGTCGCCAATGGAGTTCACGCACCTACCTCCAGCTGAGATCGTGAGTTTAGAGGGAGACAGCAAGGCCAAATACGTCAAGAAGCTGCATCAGAAGGTCAGGGAGAATCTGGAAAAGAAGACGGAGACCTACGCCCGGCAAGCCAACAAGGGGCGTAAGCAGACTACACTGAAGGAAGGCGACTGGGTCTGGCTACACATGCGACCCGAGAGGTTTCCCCAAAAGCGCAAAGACAAGCTGACACCACGAGGAGACAGACCATTTCGAGTCCTGAAGAAGATCAACGACAATGCCTACCAACTCGAACTGCCAGGTGAGTTTAACATTTCCCCGATGTTGAATGTATCTGACTTGGAATTATTTGATGCAGGTGAGGATGCTGATTTGGAGACCAAACCACTTGAAAAGGGGAGGGATGATGAGGCCCCGGACCCAGCTAACCACGCCCAAGTGGACCAGAACCCGACCCAGACCGTCCCGATTGTTTCCTCGACCCAGCAGCCGACCCAAGCTATCCGGGAACTGACAAAGCCGTCCCACTCGTACCAACCGGACCCATGACCCGATCGAGAGCTAAGACATTGGGAACCAAGATCAACCACTACGTCAGGCGCTGTCTTAAGGTTCTTCCATGGATGTCCGAGCCCGGCCCAGAACCCAACTAAGACCCGGCCCATTCATGGGAATTACTTAGTCGGCGGAATGCCGACTCATTTGTCCTTACCATCACCCCGGGATAAGGACGCCAAAGACGCACCAAAGAATTGTACTTTTTTCTCTACCTTCGGTTTTGTCCCATTGGGTTTTCCGGAGGAGGTTTTAACGAGGCAACACCCTTGGTGTGCAATTCGGAATTGGGCTTCACTCAGACCCACGACCAAGTCATCGTTTTTATTTTTATGTCTTATTTTGTATAAGTATGGAACTTGGGCCTGCGACCAGCCCTTATGGCCCGCGGCCCAAGTCACTAGAATGTCTTGTATTTTTATTTAAACTTCTTGTTGTTTTCTTTAATTTAAAACTAAATGTTGTTTGTAAGGGTAAAACCCTGAGACTTAGGCATTATATAAGCCAAGTCCTTTCATTAATAAAAATCAGACATTACACAAGAAATTTGAAACCCTATTACACTTAGTTCTCTGTGCCGCCTAGTCCTAGTCGGTTCCTAGACTCACAGCCGCCTGCTTGAGTCGTCCACTGGTGTATCACGGTCCATCCATAACTGTGTGGTCCAGCTCGTTTTCCCCCTGTTCCAAGCGCTTGTTCTGTTGAGCCTCTTCCGTACCTGTGTCCCAGCCATCCGTAATCGAGCCTCTCTCACGGTGAAGCAACAGCCTCGTCCTGCCTGAACCTCCCTCGGTGGTTCTAGCATCCGCGGCCCACATCAAGTGAGAATGATTATTATTGAGATTTTAGAAAAATGAATTTCTTACTTACAAAGGAAGAGAGAGATAACTATTTATATTAAACTAGTCTAGTCTTTTTTCGATACTAAGATAGCCTAATACATGTTTGACTACAAGGATAACATATCATTAATCCCAAACAAGCCTAAGCCACTCCCTTTGGACACATGGTGCCTACTTAGAGTCTAATGCACACTTTCTTCATTTCTTCTCTTTGTGTTCATCATTCTTCTTCATTCCAACACTCTCACTCAAACTTATGTCATGAAGAATGGCTAAGCTTGCAACCATGAAGCATTACCTCATTAAAAAAAACTAAAGAAGGAACCCCAATTGGGACAAAATCTTTCTTAGGCAACAAGAGTATAACACTTCATGATCAGGATCAGTGTTGTGGAATGGACATAAGGCCAAACTGTGGGTAGATAGAGCCGCCAGTCTTCAGTGTGGTAGCATTGGTGAACACATCTGCTATTGATCCTCACTCCTTGTGTAGCAAGGTAAGATGATTCTATTTCCAATAGCTTCTCTCACCTTATGGCCACCCACCTCAATGTGCTTGGTTCTTTCATGGAACACTGAGTTGGAGGCAATATGTATGGCTGCTTGATTGTCACAATGGACAGTTATAGGAGACTTCAAGCTCACGCCAAGAATGTCAAATAGAAGTTGCTTCAGCCAGATGCATTCAGTGGTAAGCTTCCTCATAGCCCTATATTCAGCTTCTGCACTAGAGCAAGATACAACCTTCTACTTCTTAGTCTTCCAGGTCACAAGATTACCTCCTACGAAAGTGCAGTAGCCGGTTGTGCTTCTCCTATCTTCTCTGTCTCCTGTCCAATCTGCATCACAATAACCTGAAATTTTTGTGTTTCCATTACAACCCATCCACATACCTTGTTCTTTAGTGCCTTTCAAGTATCTCGATATGCGCATGATCATGTCCCAATGCCTTATCTTTGGGTCTTGCATATGTTGAGAAACCTGATTCACAACAAAACATAAGTCAGGTCTAGTGATGGTTAAGTATATGAGCTTACCAACCACTTTTCTATACGTCTTTGTATCATGAAACTCGTCATTTCCTAGCTCCCACTCAGGTTTTATCTTGTAACCTTCTTCTAAGGGTGTCTTAGCTGGTTTAGCTTCCATCATACCTGTACAAGTTAATAAGTCCAAAATATATTTTCTCTGAGATAAGAAGAGACCTTCCTTGAATCTACACATTTTAATTCCTAAGAAGTATTTAAGTTCACTTAGATCCTTAATATCAAAGATACTTTTTAAATAAGCTTTAGTAAAATCAATGCATACTTTATCACTCTCTAATATGATTATGTCATCCACATAAATGAGTATAACCACAATATCTTCCTTACTATGAAATGTAAAGAGAGTGTGTTCAACTTCTGAACTTTTGAAACCTCTGTCTCTTAAGGTCACATTCAGCTTATGATATCAAGCTCTTGGAGATTATTTTAAGCCATAGATAGCCTTTTTTAACCTCAGAGTATTACCGCCACCTACTTCATCTTCTAGACCTGGTGGTGGTGTCATGTACACTTCCTCTTCTAGCTCACCTTGTAAGAATGCATTCGTAACATCCATTTGCCACAACTCCCAAACAAAGTTAGCAGCAAGAGACAACACAACATTAACTGAATGTAATTTAGCCACAGGAGCAAAGGTATCCCTATAATCTTCACTATAGGTTTCTGTGAATCCTCTAGCCACCAATCTAGCTTTATACCTATCTATCTTACCATTGCTTTTATATTTAATGGTGAACATCCATTTAAAACATACAGCCTTTTTCCCTTTTGGAAGAGTGGCTGGCGCATGGGTTTGATTCTTCTACATAGCTTGTCTTTCAGCTTGAATTGATTCTTTCTACTCCTTTATCTCCATAGCTTCCTCATAGGTGTTTGGAATCTGCTCTTTATCAAGGCTAACAGTAAATGCAACATGAGAATCATGTATATGAACTAGATTACACACTCCCGGACAATGATGAACTACTGCATTGTTGTTGTAGTAGAAGTTGGGTGCGAATCTCTGCCTTGTACTTCTTCTAAGAACACTAGGTGATTCCCCTTTTTCTTCTTCTTCTAAGACATTCACAAGATTATGTTGAATGTACCTTGGCCTTTTTGAAGCTGAGACTAATATATCTGCTTCTGAATCCTCCTCTTGATCATGTCCAGGTTCCTGGCCCCCTTCATGAACAAGGGGAGGTATTGGTTGATGAGAAGGCCACGCCACGTCCCGGGATTATAGCCACGCCTGTGACCTGGTTCAAGGCTGGGAGGCTGGGGATGGGATCATGGACGGGCCTGGATAAGATGGAGCTATGGATGTGCCATGATCAGATGGTCCAGGTGCTGGAGCAGGCTGGACATGCTTGGGTCACGCTTGGGATGGGCCTGGGTCGTGCCCGGGTCGTAGCGAGGTTGCGCCTGGATCGGACATGGGCTGTACCTGGGTGAACACGGATCTGGCTGGGCTGGTCCTGGTTCGGGCCGTGCCAAAACAGAATCCAATTGTTTTAGAGCTGGTCCTGGCGCCTTGTGAGCTGGTTTTTGACCAGGTGTTGATGCCTTTGGAGAGACTATACCAATGCTTGGTCATGTCTTGGTTTTGAGATGTCCTTGAATTCTTCCCAAGTTCCTTCTTCATAGAATCTTTTGGATTCTTGAAATTTAACATCTCAGGATACCAGGACTCTTCTAGTCTCTAGATTGTAGCATTTGTATCCCTTTTGTGTAGGAGAATACCCAATGAACATGGCCTTGGTGCTATTTGGTTCCAGCTTGTTCCTAAGTTCTCCTGGTACTAAAACAAAACAAACACAGCCAAATATTCTTAAGTGTTCAATATTAGGCTTAGTTTTGTTTAATATCTCAAAGGGAGACAAATCATCTAGAACTTTTGTTGGAGTTCTATTGATTAAGTAGCATGCAACTACTAAAGCATCTCCCCAAAACCGTTTGGGGACCTTTGTGTGAAACATCATTGTTCTCACAACTTCCATCAAATGTCTGTTTTTCCTATCAGCTACTCCATTTTGTTGTGGAGTGTAGCGACAACTTGTTTGATGTTCAGTTCCATGATTGGCCAAGTGTTGCTGAAACTTGGTGCTAGTATATTTCCCTCCATTATCTGTTCTAAAGTAATTAATCTTGGCATTGTATTGATTAGTATCAAATGTTTGAAAATTAAGAAATGCATCAAATACCTTATCCTTAGAACTAAGCAATGTAATCCAAGTATATTTTGATTTTTCTTCAATAATAAATGTTACAATGTATTTTTGGTTTTCTCTTGAAGGAAAATGAGATGTCCAAACATCAGAATGCACTAAATCAAAACAATTATCATATGAATGAATTGATTTTTCAAAAACAGTTTTACAATGTTTACCAAGAATACATGAATCACACAAGTCATTTTGCAATTTAATTTCAGGGATGATCAATTATAGAGCTCTAGGATGAGGATGGTCTAATCTAGCATGCCAAAGTTCAGCTGTAACATTAACATTAACACTATTAGGACACGGTTCTTGTAAGGGATGTATAGACAAATCTTCAAGCACATACAAGTCATTCTTTGTTGTTCCTTGTCCAAATTTCCTACTTGTTTCAATATCCTGAAAGTAGAAATCATTAGGACCAAATATAGCTTGACAATTAAGATCTGATGACAAATAAAAGACTTTAGATTCTTTATCAAACAATTTAAGCTTCTCAATTCCTTAATTGTCACATTGATTACATTAGCTATTACCACACTATCTAAAGCATGTTCTAAGTTTTCTAGCAAACCTAAATCACTTACCATGTGATGAGAAGCTCCAGAATCAACAATCAAAGGTTTAGAAGCTATAGATGTTTGAAAAGAAGCATGAAGTAATTTACCCAACACATTACCAAAGCTAAAGGCTTTGAAGAGAGCTTCCAAGTCTGATTTCTTCACAAACTCAGATGAAGAGGCATGAACCGGATTGTTGGCCAAAGTTGATGCAGTTGTAGGTACCAGGTTGGAGGAGCTAGGGCCGCTTGTAGATGAAGCTTTGGACCTGTCAATGAACCAGCTTGGCTTCAACTCAGGATAAGCCCAACACTCCTTGGTGTAACCGGTTCTCTTGCAGTGATCACACACGGTTCTCTACTTCTTGGATTCAGCTGGCGCCTTGAAGAAGCTCTGTGGGCAACCACCGGTTCTTCCTTTTTTCAAACAATTGGAGAGACCCTTGATCCTAAATCTTGGCACAGACATCCTCTAAACTAGGAAGTTTGTCCTCCCTAAGAATGTGCTTAATCAAATCAACATAGTTAGTGTTCAAAGTCAAAAGTAACTTAAACACCTTATCTTGTTCTCTCCTTTCATGGAGAGTAATGGGATCAATTGTGGCCTTAGCATCTCTACTCTGCCCATAGTGCTCTGAAGGATCCATAATGCTTTGTGAACTCAGCATCCTGCTGTCTAAGATTATTCAAAGCTTTTTTGACCTCAAAAATTCTCATGAGATTAGTAGTATTGCCATATACATTTTTTAAAGTTTCCCAAAGATCTTTAGCATTTTCACAATATGAATATTCTTCTAATAGAGATCCAGATAGGGAGTTTTGAAGTATAAAAAATACCATCTGGTCTTCCTGAAATCATTTGTTTTGATCATCTTGATCATCTGAGTCATCCCCTTCAATGGCTATAACAGGCGCCTTTGTAACATAAGTCCATAACCCTTTGCTGCACAAGGTTGTCCTCATAATTCTGGACCATGGGAGATAATTCGTCTCATGCAGCATGACTGGAGCCTTTATGTTTTTCTGGTACTCCATTAGACTTTATCTAAAACCTGCAAGAAAATAAAAACAAAAAGGAACTAGACCAGACCACACACGCCTGTCCAAATAGTTAGTAACCAGGGCGCGTCAACAGCCTCCAACAACCTGCAACCGCCTGTAACAATCTACAACAGCCTAACAGTCCTTGATTAACAACTTTTAACAATAATAACAGCCTAACTAGCAAAGATTCAGTTAATAGAATTGTTAAAAATATATAATCCAGTTTTGCCTCCTAAAATTAAAAGAAAAACAGATTCTTAGTAACAATCAAGAAAACCTTTTATGAAGACTAAAAATCTTTGGAATGAAATGAAACTTCTAAAGACTCTCCACAAGATCCTCAAATAAGTTTTGATCTTCCAATATTTGCAAAATATTAAGAAAAATTGAAGGTTTTAACACAAATACCACAAACAGGTCAAAATTGGACACGTTGAGGAAGATTGATCAAGAAAGCTTCTAAACGTAAAAAATGGCAAAGTGGACCTCCTGATTCATCAACTATACTCGTTTTAATTTAGTTTAGGCTTAGGGATGACCTGATTTGAAGGAGATATTCTTGTTGCAAACCCGTAGTCTCGCGGCGAAGACGAACACGACACCACCAGACTTCGACTTGGATAACTTTTGACTCAGGCCACCAAATTGAATAAAACCACCGGGTAAATCTTCAGAACTCACAGTTTAACAATCCTTGATGCATAAAATGGTAAGAAAATTTCGATTTCTTGCCAGAAAGACTCGATAAAACCACGAACCACCGCAACGGTCCGGTTTCGAAGGTGTGAAGGAGTTTGTGTGAAGAATGAAGGAAAATTTCGGAATTCTTATGCCAGATTGATGTAACCTGGCTCTGATACCATGAAATATTATGAGATTAAGAGATTCAGAGATTTGTATATTGAGGGAGAGAAAGATTAGAGAGATTAGAGAGAAAAGTGAGAATGATTATTATTGAGATTTTAGAAAAATGAATTTTTTGCTTACAAAGGAAGAGAGAGATAACTATTTATACTAAAATATTGTAGGCATGTTTGGATACTAAGATAGTCTAATACATGTTTGGCTACAAGGATAACATATCATTAATCTCAAATAATCCTAAGCCACTCCCTTTGGACACATGGCGCCTACTTAGAGTCTAAGACACACTCTCTTCATTTCTTCTCTTTGTCTTCATCATTTTTCTTCATTCCAATACTTTGTATCATGAAACTCGTCATTTCCTAGCTACCCCTCAGGTTCTATCTTGTAGCCTTCTTCTAGGGGTTTCTTAGATGGTTTAGCTTCCATCACGCTTGTAGAGGTTAGTAAGTCCACAATATATTTTCTCTGAGATAAGAAGAGACATTTCTTGAATCTACACACTTCAATTCCTAAGAAGTATTTAAGTTCACCTAGATTTTTAATATCAAAGAAACTCTTTAAATAATTTTTAGTAGATTCAATGCATACTTTATCACTACCTGATATGATTATGTCATCTGCATAAATGAGTATAACGACAATACCTTCCTTACTCTGAACTGTAAAGAGAGTGTGTTCAAGTTCTGATCTTTTGAAGCCTCTATCCCTTAAGGTCACATTCAACTTATGGTATCAAGCTCTTGGGGATTGTTTTAAGCCATAGATAGACTTTCTTAACCTCAGTGTATTGCCGCCACCTAATTGATCTTCTAAACCTGGTGGTGGTGTCATGTACACTTCCTCTTCTAGCTCACCTTGTAAGAATGCATTCTTAACATCCATTTGTCATAATTCCCAATCAAGGTTAGCAGCAATAGATAGAACAACATTAACAGAGTGTAATTTAGCTACATGAGCAAAAGTATCCCTATAATCTTCACCATAAGTTTGTGTGAATCATCTAGCTACCAATCTAGCTTTATACCTATCTATCTCACCATTACTTTTATAACTAATGGTGAAATATATTTAGATCTTATAGCCTTTTTCCCTTTTGGTAGAGTGGTTGGTGCATATGTTTGATTCTTCTCCATAGCTTGTCTTTCAGCTTGAATAGCTTTTCTCCACTCCTTTATCTCCATTGCTTCCTCATAGCTTCTTAGAATCTGCTCTTTATCAAGACTAAGGTAAATGCAACATGAGACTCATGTATATGAACTAAATTACATACTACCTGATCATGATGAACTACTGCATTGTTATTGTAGTACAAGTTAGGAGGAAATCTCTGTCTTGTACTTCTTCAAAGTGCCATTGGTTGTTCCACACGGACCAAAGGTTCTTCTTTTTCTAAAGCTTGCACAAGATTTGGTTGTTCCCTTGGTTTTTTAGAGGCTGAAACAAGAATTGTGTCCTCTCCTTCTAAATCATCCTGAGCATGTGTAGATGAATCTCCTCCCCCCCGGTGAGCCGGTTCTTTCTAAGGAGTATTTGGGCCCGGTTCA
The DNA here is from genome assembly GCA_039880935.1 of Streptanthus diversifolius. Taxonomy (NCBI): domain Eukaryota; kingdom Viridiplantae; phylum Streptophyta; class Magnoliopsida; order Brassicales; family Brassicaceae; genus Streptanthus; species Streptanthus diversifolius. The sequence goes on from JAXGFM010000005.1 coordinate 8,094,650, forward strand.
TGCCGAGGTAGACCTGGTTTGTGCCTAGGGAGTTCTGGACCGTGCCGAGTAAGAGCTGGTTTGTGTTGAGGAGCTGGTTCGTGCAAGGACTCTTATAGTCTCTGGATTGTAGCATTTGTATCCTTTTTGTGTAGGAGAATATCCAATGAACATGGCTTTGGTGCTCTTTGGTTCCAGCTTGTTCCTAAGTTCTCCTGGTACTAAAACAAAAAAAAACACGCCCAAATATTCTTAAGTGTTCAATATTAGGTTTGGTTTTGTTTAATACCTCAAAAGGAGACAAGTCATCTAAATATTTAGTTGGAGTTCTATTGATTAAGTAGCATGCAACTACTGGTGCATCTCTCCCAAATCGTTTGAGAACCTTCTTGTAGAACATCATTATTTTCACAACTTCCATTAAATGTCTGTTCTTCCTCTCAGCTACTCCATATTGTTGTGGAGTGTAGGGATAACTTGTTTGATGTTCAATGCCATGCTTGGCCAAGTGTTGCTGAAATTTGGTGCTAGTGTATTGCCCTCCATTATCTGTTCTAAAGCATTTAATATTGGCATTGTATTGGTTAGTAACAAATGTCTGGAAATTAAGAAATGCATCAAACACCCTATCCTTGGAACTAAGCAATGTAACCCAAGTATACTTAGATTTTTCATCAATAAAGATTAAAAAATATTTTTGGTTTTCTCTTGAAGGAAAGGGAGATGTCCAAACATCAGAATGCACCAAATCAAAACAATTATCATAAGAGTGAGTTTATTTCTCAAAAACTGTTTTACAATTTTTTCCTAGAATGCAAGATTCACACAATTCATTTTACAACTTAATTCCAGAGATTATCAACTCTAAAGCTCTAGGATCACGATGACCTAATCTAGCATTCCAAATATCAGCTGTGACATTGATATCTACACTTTTAGCACACGGTTCAGATGACTTCAAGCACATACAAGTCTTCTTTGTTACTTCTTGTCCAAATTTCCTACTTGTTTCAATATCCTGAAAGTAGAAATCATTAGGACCAAATATAGCTTAACAATTAAGATCAATTGTAGCTCTCTTAACAGATAACAAGTTATATGTGAAGGATGGCATGTAAAAAGCTTTAGATTCTTTTTCCAACATTTTAAGTTTCCAAATTCCTTTAATTGGCATATTGATTCCATTAGCTATCACCACACTTCCAAAGGCAGGTTCTAAGTTTTCTATTAAACCTAGATCACTTATCATATAATGAGAAGCTCCAGAATCAACAATCAAAAGTTTAGAAGTAATAGAAGTTTGAAAAGAAGCATGAAGAGATTTACCCATCACAGTACCAGAGCTAAAGGCTTGGAAGAGAGCTTCCAAGTCTGATTTTTTCCAAGTCTGATTTCTTAACAAACTCAGATGGAGGATTCAGAAGAGGAGTTGTTTTTGTGTGTCCTTGAACCGGGTTGTAGGCCATAAGAGAGATGGTTGTATGTACCAGGTTGGAGGAGCTAGTGGTGTTTGTTGATGAAGGTTTTGACCTGTCAATGAACCAGATTGGCTTCAACTCAGGATGAAGCACCCAGCAATCCTTTTTGGTGTGACCGGTTCTCTTGCAGTGATCACATACGGCCCTCTTCTTCTTGGATTAGCTGGAGCCGGCTTAAAAAAGCTTTTGTGGGCAACCACCATGTCTTCCTTGTTTCTAAACAGCTGAAGAGATCTTTTCTTCTTCTGAATCTTAGCAAAGAAATCCTCTAAGCTAGGAAGCTTGCCTCCCTAAGAATGTGCTTAATCAAGTCAGTGCAATTAGTGTTTAAAGTCAAAAGCAACCAAAACACCTTGTCTTGTTCTCTCTTTTCATGAAGAGTGATATGATAAATTATGGCAGACCTTAGCATCTCTAGCTCTGCCCATAATGCTATGAAGGATCCATAATGATTTGTGAACTCAACATCCTCCTTTCTAATATCATTCAAAGCTTTTTTTACCTCAAAAATTCTCATGAGGTTAGTAGTGTTTCCATACACAGTTTTTAAAGTTTCTTAAAGATCTTTAGCATTTTCACAATATGAATATGCTTCTAAGAGAGATCCAGCAAGACAGTTTTGGAGTATAGAAAGTACCATCTGGTCTTCCCTAAACCATTTTTTTATCATCTTGATCATCTGAGTCAGCCCCTTTAATTGCTAGAATTGGCGCCTTTGTTACATGACTTCATAAACCTTTGCTGCACAAGGTGGTCCTCATGGTTATTGACCAGAGGAGGTAGTTCGTACCTTGATGCATAACTGGAGCCTTTATGTTAGTTTGGTACTCCATCAGACTGGGTTTTAAAGCCTGCAAGAAGATAAGACCAAAAAGGATACCAAAGGAAACACATGCGCTGGACCAATGCAAGGGCGGCACGTCTAACAACATCCAACCAAATGCAACAGCCTAACAACCACTGCTCAATAACTTAAACAGCCCTATACTTCTTAACTAAAAATGATCCAGTCAACAAAAGTTGTTAAAACCTCCTAACCAAATCTAAAACAACTTTTCACTACAAAATTTAAAAAAACCAGAATTTTAACAACTATCAAGAAAACATTTCTTGAAGTCTAAAAATATTTGGATTGAGATGAAACTTCTTGAGATCCTCCACAAGATCTTTAAATAACTTCTGATTATTCAATATTTTAAAAATATTGTGTAAGAATTGAGTTTTTACCACCAAAATCCGAGAGAGGTCAAATCTGCACACGATGGAGTAAATTGATCACAAAAGCTTCAAAACTTGAAAAAGAAATACAGGAACTCCATAATCATAATCTTGACTCGTTCTAATTGATTTTAGGCTTTGGAATTACTCGATTTGGTGAAGATTTGAAGAAGATATGCTCGTTACAAACCCAGACATTCGTGGCGGAGGCGATCGCAATACCACCGGAGGAGGACTTGGATAACATTTGACTCAGACCACCAAATTGGATGAACCACAGCGGAAATTCTCAGAATTCGCTTATGAACATCCGTTGATGAATAATATGGCAATAAAACTCGATTTCTTTCCGGAAAACTTGATGTTCACACGATGATCCTGCGGCGGACTTGATCTTGATGTCGCGTGGAGATTGTGTGCAAGAAAGAGAGATTCAGCGGAATTTATATGCCCGATTGATGTAACCTGACTCTGATACCATGAAAGATTAAGAGTTTAAGAGATTCAGAGATTTGAAGTTCAAGAGAGAGAGATAGAGATTAGAGAGAAAAGTAATAATGAATATTATTGAGAAAATGAGAAAATGAATTTCTTGCTTACAAAGGAAGAAAGAGATAGCTATTTATACTAATCTAGTCTAGGCTTGTTTGGATACTAGAATATCTTAATACATGTTTGGCTACAAGGATAACATATCATTAATAACAAACAAGTCTACGACACTCCCTTTGATTTCTAAGTCTACATGCTTTTAACCTTGAAGTCTAAGGCCATAATGTCTTCATTTCTTCTCTTTGTCTTCATCATTCTTTTTCATTCCAACAGTTCTGTATGAGAGCCTTCCAGGTTCAGATCTAGTTTAGTGTGCATCTCATCAAGTTATCCTCTCAACTCAAACCTAATGTTTTTGGTGAATTCACTTAGCATGGCCTCTATCTGTAGTTTTGTTACACTGCCACTTCCTTGCTCATCTTGGCTGCTATTAGGCATCTTGTCCTGAAAGCAATAGCAAACAAATCGAATCAAAAGATTCTGTCCCTTAAGAGTGTTTATCCTCTCTTAGTATTTCTCTCATAAGTGCTCTAAGTGATTTTCAAAGGTTTTTATAGAAAAAGTTCTTGTAAAGCCTGGTGAGAATTAAAAGAGATAAGAGAAAGACATACATATTGCAAGATTTTTTGTGCAAACTGATTAACCAAAATTCGAGACCTGATTTCTCTAGGATCTCTCTTTTTTTGTATATTGACTGGCTCAGCTTGCAAGGTAAATAGATAGATAAGACTTTGAAATGAAGAACATAAGCTGAAGAAGAGAAAACGATGATTGAATACCAAACTTCAGAGTATGCTTGATACCACATGATACGATTATTCCCAAGGAATGCACTCTTAATTGGAGAATGGATATGCCTTGGATCAATAGAACTACTAGCAACCGAAGAACAAGGAATATGGATTGATAGATTGCACAAAGGTTGTAAAAAGCCTATAATATTCTAGCTCAAAGTCTTAGGATATGACACACATATACGACAATAAGGTTTGTTGTTTATACTAATTTTTTTTTTGAATAAAAGAAATGACTTAAAAACTAGAAAACAAAATAAGTATCAAATACTAGATTTCTGTTCTTGACTGACTCCTGGCCTTCCATTCAACATGGTTTTCTCCATGTTTCTTCAGTATGTCTAATTTGTAAGGTGAAAAGAAAGAATGAGCTTTATGTGAGTTGTTCTTAGGCCTTATGATTATCTTGAGCTTGTAACAACAACAAAGTGGTGTGTTCACTTATTCCTCTACAAAGCCCAAGTGACCAACAGTTGAACCAAGTAAATAACTTAGTGCCTTAGTAAACTTCTTAGATCTTGTTCTGACCATGGCTCCAACTAGAATGTGCAAAGCTTCTTTAAGTTCAAATTTCTTATCCTCGGCTACAAGATCTGTGTCAAGCTCTTGTATAAGTGTTATCCTTTCCATTATTACATCACTTTGTACTATAAATACCAAAGTTTGGTAATAGTTGTAACCCAAACCAAGTGAGTGAGTTCTTTCTTAAGAATCTTTGAGTCTTTTGTAAAACATTTGAGTGTTCAATATAATAAAAGCTTCCCCCTTTCCTTGAACATCTCTTCCACAATATCTTATAAATTTTTCGATCCTATAAATTTGGTATCATAACCATGACCGTCTAAATTTAGTTTTTATTTTTCTGAAAAGCTCTTAGATAATGAATCATCTTTATCCATATGCTAGTATGGAAATTATGCTATGTGGTTGGCATCTTAATTGGTCCTCCACATCAAAAATCTAACTATCTACAAAAAAAGAATATAAGAAAACACATATGAGGTCTTAAGCTCGAATTACCTTGAAGATTCTGATGAAGAGAGATATTGCTTGGTTTGTGTAGCAAACACCACACAAATGATTTCTCAATAATTTTAGTGCTAAATATCAAAAGAGACAACTCTTGATTCATTATTGCTTTAAAATAGATAAGAAAAAAAAAATTTGTCTTGGTCTCTGGTTTCAATATACAACATGGAAATCTACTATATCCAGCTTACCCTCTCTCATAAAATCAAATGCCAGTAAAATATACTACCTATATGAAGTAAAATATGTAAGCGATGATAGTAAGATCCCTATTACCGAGTTACCCTTTATTAATCGTTAGAAAAAGTTTACCATACCAAACTCTAACCTTCCCAAAAATCATAAGAACGTGTTTGGTCCTAACAAACATGTAGCTAAAGAGCTTATTCTAGCGTTACAGTTAAAGCAACATCTAGCACCGACAATTGAAGCTGAGCAAATGATTCTCTCCGACTTAACATGGGAATGGTTCACCAATGGAGAACATATGACTGCAACCACCTTCACTATGGAGAGGAATACGATTGGCGCTCATCCTTCATTGAAAAAATGGCCACTTTTTCGTAGTAAGATTTGCACTGTTTGACATCAGATACTAAGAATACCATCATGCTTGTCTAGCAACCCTGCAAGGAACCTTATATACTGGCACAGTGTTTGTCACCTTCTTCCCATTATTCTACATAGCATTGGAAAATCCACAAATCAATCAAAAAGAGGAAAATCCAGCTACAAATCACTGGTGCCCCACAAGTTGGAAATACATATGCAGCAACACTCCACCATCAAATGGCGTACATAGTCTAATATCATGATATGGATCTCTGTCTCCCACGGGATACAAATGGTGCATTACTCATCCAACTAGAGTCAACATAATCAGTCAGACATTCATATCCCTCGAAAAATTCCCAGAGAAGAGCTACTCAAGTTACTTCATGAAGGGTAATGAACTACGAAAAACTTCATGAAAGCAGCAATCCAATACAATCCATTGATTCTTCCATTGAGAGAAGGAAAGATGGATCTATTGAAATATCATTTAAACAAGATGGTGAGAAGTCACTACCTACGGGTTTTGATGAGGACATCTACCAACCAGACGGATCAAGTATGGAGGTTTCCGTACCGTACGTGCCACAAGGACCAGTGACCCAACTCAAGGCCAAAGCCATTGGCCACAAATTCAACTAGTTCGTGGAGCAGGCTATAGACCATGGTCTGATGATTCCCAAGCTTCGTCCCGAACGCCCACCATATCAAGCAGACACGGCCCATGGCCCATTCACCGCAGAGCTAGAGCCTTGGAGGTTTGTCAATCTCGAGAATTAAACCTCCGGTGTCTTTATCATTGCCCATAGATGTACTAGAGAATTGTACTTTTTCCTATTTTCAGTTTTTTCCTACTGGATTTTCCGAATAAGATTTTCACGAGGCAACACTTCTAACATGCATGGCGAGTAGGGCTTGTTCACCAAGTCCACCCTTCACAAGTCCTACAACTCTGCCCAATACTCTATCTAAATCCACTGCCTTACTCTTTTATTTTATTTCTTTTGGCCTTGACCCATTTGTTTTATTGGCATCGGCCCAATTAGTTAAGAATTATTAGACTACTTGCTGTTTTATTTTAGGCTTCTTGCATTTTTAGTTTAAACATCATGTTGTTTGACCTAAGGATTAAAACCCTAGACTTAAGGCAACATATAAGCCTAAGTCCTTTGCATTAATAAAGACTAAATTTTTCAAACCAAAAAACCCTAGTACTAAGTATAAAGGCGGCGCTTCTCATCCTGAGTAGCCCGAGTTCACCTAAGTCTTTAGATCGAACATATCTTGGTGTATCACAAGTAATTCCGCAACTTGTGTAGTCCAATTCGATCCACCTCCCATCCGCTTACGCCTGAAGAACCGAGTATCTCATTCGACCGATGCACCACCAAAACCTTGACGTGACAATGAGGGAAGGTACCCTGTTCGTGCCAGCGTGAGAACCCGACTGTGTCGAGCATCTCGCACCAGCCGCATTCGTCCCAGCACCGACGAAACCTCCATTTTGCACTTCGAGCTTATATCATCTGGTATCAGAACCGAAAAGCTCTTATCCCTCAGGTTGTATCAGTCTAACCTCCTATCTTTTCCTTCTTGTGTTGTTTTTGTTTGCCATCGGTTGCTTGTTCTTTGTTTCATATTTGTTTACAAACTTTAAAAAAAACCATAAATAAATCTAGTTACTATGTCATTTATCATTCGCGGCGCCTGATTAAACTGCTTGCAAATTTTGTCCATTTTTATGCTAGGGCTTACGGTTTACAATTAATAAAAATTATATAGAAATCCCTAATAGGTTGCATTTAGTGACGCCCTTAGTATTTAGGATTATTTCCTTTTTCATGCTAGGGTTTTTAGAATTATTTCATGTTCCATAAAAATCGCGCATTTAAGTTTAGGAAAATTAAGTTTTCCCTGTTGTTGTATGCTAAATCGCTTAAAAAGGGGAAGTTTTCCATAATTACCTATTCAATTTATTACTTGTTTCGGATTTAAAAAGTTTCCTCATTTGGTCTTGTTTCCGTTTTTGACAAGGTGCCCTACGTCACCAGATTGGACGCGGCCGAGAGACATGGAGACCAAGGAGCCATGATGAAAATGTTGTCAACCATCACAGCTCAGATGAACACCCTCGCGGCAAGGATAGAACTGCTTGAACAGCCTCTACCACCTAGGCATCCAGACATCCCCAAAGCGTCTCAGAGGGGAGGAGGCAGGGTCGCGGAATACTACCCGGATGCACCACCAACATACCACGGTCCGCGCGTACATGACCCCGGGAAAAAGAGCAGCCGGTTCTACCACCACCACCTACCCCATATATGAAGCTCAACCCACCTACATTCACTGAACGAGAAGACCTAGAAGCTTAACTAGATTGGGAGAGGAGGATGGAACTGATCTTCCAATACTCCCAATACGAAGACCCGAGGAGAGTGGTTTTAGCTACAGCCTAGTTCACGGATCACGCTTTAACCTGGTGGGACTAAGAGGTTGCTGATAGGAGGCGATGTAGTTCCGGACCATTGTCCTAATGGGACGAACACACACACCTCATGAGAAGACGCTACGTGACGCCCAACTTACACCGAAATCACCAAAGACGTTTTAGACACCTAATCCAAGGAACTAAAAGTGTGAGGTAGTACTTTGACAAAATCGAGCATTTGAGGAACCGACTAGAGGTTGAAGACTCGGAAAAAAGCCAAATAGCTCTATTCCTAGACGAACTTCAAAAGAAGATCGCGTGAAATGTCGAGAGACAACCATACCACGACCTAGGGGAGATCTTTCTTTTAGCCACCGAAGTGGAGCAAGCCAATAAGCGCAAGTCACAGGCTACACACGGGCCAAACCCATCTGGAGTCCGAACCCCAAACCATACGACAAAGGCCCGGGTCTAATTAACGACCAACGTTTTAAGGGAAAGACCACTGAACTGGTCACAAACTCTAAGACTGGCACTGGTGGGACGCAAGCCACGAACCAGACCACCTAACCACAACAGAACCGCGACATTACGTGTTCAAATGCGGAGGGACGCAGTCATATGGCCTGAGAATGTTCAAACCAACGAGTCATGGTCATGACTCCATTCGCTGAGTACGAATCTCACAATGAAGGATAAGGCAAATCCAACCAACCAGACGACGAGAATGAGATCGAATACCCTGAATCAGAAGAAATCCTAATGGTCAGACGCTTTCTCAACTAAGTGGCTGGACTGGAGGAGATCGCCCAAAGAGAGAACATATTCTATGTCAAATACAACGTCCAAGGGAAGGTATGTTCTCTAATTATTGATGGTGGATTGTGTACTAATGTTGCTAGTTTGTACATGATCGAGAAGCTTGGACCTGAGAGAACCAAAAACCCACGTCCATATGGGTTAAGGTGGCTCAATAACAAGTTCAAAATTCACATAACCGATCGGGTGAAGGTCCCCTTTAGTATAGGCCATTACACTTATTATGTGATATGCGATGTGGTCCGATGCAAGTTAGGCATCTTCAATTGGGACTTCCATGGCAGTTTGATAGGGAGACCACACACAACGGACAGACTAATCGTTACTATTTTGTCCATGATAAGCGCATGTACAATTTAGCACCTCTATCACCGCAACAAGTACAGGATATCCAATTGAGAACGGCCAAAGAGAAAGGCCCACGCAAGGAGAACTTCCTCATGAAATTTAAGGTCATCTGCAAGGCAATGAGTAAGGATTGTTCTAACGTTTTCCTTGTGATTTTAAATAACTTTAGAATGTAGAAAACGTTGGATCTCAGCCACCATCCCAAGTGTTCCAATTACTTGACGTCTACAGTGACGTGTTTCTCTGGAGCTGCCAATCGGATTACCTCCCATAAGATGGCTAGCATAACATTGACTTCATCCTGGGCGTCCAGTTACCGAACCTTCCTGCTTACCGTGTCAACTCCGAAGAAGCCAGAGAACTTGAACGACAGGTAAAAGAGCTGATGGCCCAAGGCTATATGAGAGAGAGCCTTAGCCCATGTGCCCTTCCAATCCTACTTGTGCCGAAGTGTTTCAACTCCTTTGTAGATAAGAGCAATGTCTAACGACTTTTCTTGTATCCCTTGTGGCATTTTTGTAATCATATACATGAAGCACTCATCGAATGGATTATATTGACTGAATGTGTATATCATCAGAATGACTATTGAGATCTATCGCTAAATTCTTGATAAGAATTTATGGAAAAAGTTGTATTTTTCTATGATTTACTTGACGTCAAACTTTTATTGAGAAAACTAACTTGCCCACTTTAGTAATTGGGCCTGGGGTGAGATTTTCTGCTTGAGCTGGATCATCTTTCGGAATAAAGACATGTACATCTCTATAAAGAAATGTTGACCAACTAGATGGAACTAAATCTTCTCAATTCTCGTTTTGACTGCAAATATCTCTTTTTAAGTAGAATGGTAGTACCTCTCACAGTCTTTGAATACGTCACTTTTGTATCCACAAATATATCTTTTTCCTTTTTCATTTTCTTCCAACAGAACTGTTCTCATTAGTTATCACTTGCATCTATATGTAGCATTCTTTTTCCTTTGGATATAATTTTAGCGTTGGAAGAGTCTTGAATATCCATTTAAGTTCCTTGACTGCATTTGTGCATTTATGGTTCCAATGAAAAGCATTATTTTGTTGAGAGTACTAACCTGTATTTTGTATATTATGAATGAAAAAGGCCATGAAATTGACAATCCCAAGAAATAATTAGACTTGCTTGCATGAGAGTTTTTCATCTGAAAATTCATTAAACCTAGTTGCAATCTAGAACTGGAGATGGTATTATCCTTTTGAGATATGCATCCGCAGAAAGTCAGGTTTTTTTTCATCTTCTCTGAAAGCATAATGTCATATTGTTGCACGATGCTGTGCAACCTCTTTAATAGTGAAATATTTGAATCCATATCTGGGGAGAATAGTTGGATGTCATCAATGGGGAGAATAGTTGCAATGTATATCTGGGGAGAATAGTTGGATGTCAACTATGTCATCAATGAATAGTTGGGAGTATGAGCTTAAATATCTTGATCATTGCCTTCTAGAACAATGATGAGGCTATTTTAAACCGAATGACATAACTTTCCAATGATAATGGTAATCCAGTATGTCGACATGTCTTTTGGTTTAATCCATAACTGCCAGAACCCTGCCTTTACATCAAACTTGGAGAAGACTTGCGCTTGAAGGAGTATTTAGAATAGGACTTCTCTCATTGGTAGATAAGAACTTGTCATCGGCGAGGAAATGATTGAGAGGCTGGTAGATTTCCTCGGAGTTTTTCAGCTCTCTTGTTGACATAAAATGCTTCACATGTCTATGGTTAAGTTGTCTTCTCAATTAGATCTTCTTTCTGGAAATGGTCCACCTCTTCGAGTGCAGGGTTGTAATGATTTAAATTCATTCCTGGATTATTTGCTTTTGTTGGATTAACATCTTCATTTTTTAAAAAGGTAAGGATATGAAGAAGTCTAGGTTTTTCCATAATGGTGAAGAACATATTTCAAATAATTCTGAATGGGAGCTTGTATAAAAAGTCTTGACTTTCATCTCTGAAGGGTTGAGGATTTCCATAGGGTAGAGAGGGGAAGCAGTTTTCCAAGGTACTAAGGGGTTTTTGTGTTTAAGGCCTTTTGGATGCTATGATACTCTTTTGAGGTTGTGTAAAATATCAAACCCAAGTATAAAATTTTTCCACGGAGGTTAAACCCATATACTTTAGATATAACCATATATCCAAGAAATATTTGGATATATATGGGCTTACTGATGATATAGATGTAAAATATCTAGCCATTCTTTGTTTGAATGTCATTGAACACGGATCCTAATAAGATGATGAAAATATCTCTCGTTTGATGATGGAGGAAGCAGCTCCTGCATCAAAGAAGGCTATAACATGTATAGGCTTGTCATACTTCGTCAGAAAGATGTAGATTTTGGCAATTGGAGACGGCTAGGATATATATGCCAATTCCACTTCCTTTGGTTGTTCTGTTTGGTAAGCATCCAGTGTGTAAATGTTCAACAGCATGATTTAATTATCCTCGTCATCTTCATTTTCGCTATCAGATTCTTCTGAAGATTCATTATCTTCGCTCTATTTCTTTTGCTAGGATCGTGTCTTCGGTTGGCTCATCATCTATAGAGAATATCAGTTACATGTCTGAATCTTCATATCCTCATTTTGAGCTAGATATAGGAAGTTATCTTTTTATTAGGCATTGCTTGGCATAGTGGCCTTTCTTGTAGTTATAGCATATCTCTAACTTCTTAAAACCTCTTTGTTTTTTTTTTCTGAAGAGCTTCCATTTTTTTTTGTTTTCAGATAGTTGGAGATACTTCTTCTGCAATTTTCTTCTAAATCTCTTTTTTCCATATACGATGGAACATCCACACTTATTTGCTTTGCATTTGATGGAGAGTTATGGTTGGTGGCAAGCTTTTCCAAGGAGCTTTTCTTGTTCTTGTAATTATTTAAAGAATTTATGGTGGTTGCATAGTTTCTCCAGGGCTGCAAGAGAGATTTGATATATTTCTCCCAAATAAGTTTGATTGAGAACCATGTTCATAAGGGATAATATCTGTGAAGTCTCATTTCCAAGTGGTTTGGAAGTGAATTCAGGTACGCTTGCTTGAGGTTAAAATAATCTATTTTATCTAAGGGGTAAAATCTTTTTGACATTTCTTTATAATGTTTTTAAGTTCTTTTCTTTTGAAGGACACTGCATGCTGAGATATTCTTCTCTTGTTTGGATTGTGTAATAATGCCATGCACGGAAGAATTCGTTGTGGATGTGTCCAATCAAGGCATCTACTGTCAGACACTATTGTACATGTAGTTACCGATATTGGCCAAGATTAATCTACCATTGTTTGAGACTACTTTGAAATTTATAGGCTATTTTGTCGATAATCGTAGGAAGAGTGGCTCCTGGATAAAGTAGCTGTTATGTGAGCCATGCATGCATTCCGTAGATCTTGTCTCCCCACTTTGATGGAGGGATATCATCGAAGTTGGAACCATTATATGATTCAGCTTGATATCTTGGATTCCAATCTGGTGGAGGGTGACCTCTTTGTGGTTCTATTATATCTTCTGAAATGTTTCCTCCGTCACTTTATATGTCTTCCTCCTCCACAGTTGGTTCAAGCATCATAAAATTTATAATTATATACTCCTTTCGTTCCTGAATAATTGATTTTCTAAGTTTTTATTCTTGTTTCATAAAAATGATTTTCTAGATATAATTAATGCATTTTCTATTTTCAAAACTAATTAATACTTAAAACTAATTAATGTAAGCCAAATTAAAGGTGAAAAGTCAAATTTACCTTTTTAAATCTACACTTTGTTTCATAATCTCTTCCATTTTTCATATAAGTCAAAACTTTTATTAAATGTACACAATGATTACAACTTAACAAATGATTAATTAATATAACTATTTAATATTTCTTAATATGTGTGAAAAAAACTAAAAAATCAATTATTTAGGAACAGAGGAAGTATTCATCATCTGAATTATGCTTTGGATATTCAGAGTTTTTGGTGCTTTGACGCTTCAGCTATCTTTCTTGGTTCACAATTTTCTTGGAAGAGGTAGTGACTCGATTGTTAGTATACTCTACCATAAACTTTGGTTCACTACTTTCTGGTGATGCCTCTGTTTTAGTAGTTTTCAGCACAAATAACTTTTCTTTCCCACTTGATTGTTTACCCTCTGTAACATGTTCTTCTACAACACATGTTGGCAAGAAAGAAGATAATTCAAATATGATTAATTCATTGGAGAATGAAAAGGGTTGTGTATGGATATGTGTGGTGTATATTGGATAAGATGTGAAGATATCATATGGCATTTGAGGTTGGGTTTTTGGCTGATTTTGTAAGGAAGTGTAATTAGGCTTTTAAGGATTTTAGGTCCGACTCCTTTTGGTATATAAGAGGGGTGGTCATACAAATAGTAGTTGCTAAGTGAAAAAATTATGGGCGGAGAGAAGCTATTCTTTTGTTCATTTCTTTAACAGAAAGTTCTAAAATAGTTATTTTTTTATTGATTTGACTTGATACTTTTCTTCTTTGAATGGAAGAATCAACAGATTGTATTGGAGTTTTGTTTTCATGAAATTTTTCATAGTTCATTATTTATGATTCTGGAAGTAACTTGAGTAGTTCTTCTCTGGGAATTTTTCTACGGATATGAATGTCTGATGGACAATGTTGTGACTCTAGTTGAATGAGCAGTGCACCATATGTATCTCTTGGGAGACTGAGATCCATAGCATGATTTCGGACTATATACGCCATTTGATGGTGGAGTGTTGATGCATACATATTTCCAACTTGTGGGGCACCAATGATTTGTAGCTGAATTTACTTATTTTTTTTATAGATTTGTGGTTCTTCCAATGCTATATTGAATTTTGGGAAAAGGGTGACAAACACTGTGCCAACATATAATGTTGTTTGCAGGATTGCTACATAAGCATGCTGGTATTCTTTGTATATGATGTCAAACAGTGCAACTCTTGCTACGAAAAGTTAGCCTCTTTTCAAGGAAGGATGAGCGCCAATCGTATTGCTCCATAGTGAAGGTGGTTGTAGCCATGCGTTCTGCATTGGTGAACCATTCCCACGTTTAGTCGGGGAGGTATCATTTGCTCAGCTTCAATTGTCGGTACTAGATGTTGCTTCAACTGTAACGCTAGCTAGAATAAACTCTGCTACATGTTTGTTAGGACCAAACACGTTTTTATGATTTTTGAGGGTTGGAGTTTGGTTTGGTATTTTTTTTGAAAGGATTAATAAAGGGTGATTGAGTGATAGGGATTTTACTATCGTCGCGTACATATTTTACTAACATAGAGTTCTAAAATAGTTATTTTTTATTGATTTGATTTAATACTTTTCTTTTATGAATGGAAGAATCAACATATTGTATTAAAGTGCTGTTTTCATGAAGTTTCTCATAGTTCATTATCCATGGTTCAGGAATTAACTTGAATAGCTTTTCTCTGGGTAATTTCTCTAGGGATATGAATGCATGACAAATTATATTGTGACTCTAGTTGGATGAGCAATGCACCATCTGTATCGTGAGAGATTGAGATCCATAGCATGAATTTATACTATGTACATCATTTGATGGTGGAGTGTTGCTACATATGTATTTCTAACTTGTGGGACACCAGTGATTTGTAACTAGATTTGCATATTTTAATAGATTTGAGGATCTTTCAGTGCTACGTTAAAGTTTGGAAAAAATATCATAAACGTTATGTCAGTATTTAAAGGTTGCTTGAAAGAAGATAAGCTATAGATGGCCCTTCAATAGTATATATTAAAACCAGAGACGATGACAAAATATTTTGTTTCTTATAGATATTCTGAAACAATAATAAATCATGAGTTATCTCTTTTTAATATTTAACATTTAAAATATAGAAAAATCTTTTATGAAATGTTTGCTATGCAAACCATGACAATATCTCTTTTCATAAGAAACCTCAAGATATACCAAACTTAGACCTCATAAATGTTTTTTTACATTTTTCTATCATAGTTAAATTCTGATGTGAAAAAATCAATCAAAATAATAACCACAAAGCATACTTTCCATATTAGTATATGGATTAAGACAACTTATTATCTTAACAGAATTTTACGATAATAATAACCAAAACTTAGACAACCATGACTTTCGACACTAAACTTAGACAATCTTTTCTTCAGAGAACAACCTGTAAAAAATCTTCTTGTAACTTCTCTTTGAGATGAGTAGGTGTTCTGATAAACTATCAATGAATTTCTCCCAAGAGAAACGAGATTGTTGTTTGATAAACTTGTTGTTGTCTATATTCTCCAAGTAAAGTCCACCATTCTTTTAAGGCTCCAGATAGTCGTGCTGTGAATTGTTGAATTACTTGCTCTGTTGGCGAGGTAATTTCTATTGAAATCATTCATGCGTGGAACTCGTCAAGATGATAATTCTATTTTTTGAAAGGAATGTCATCGAATGTGAAGATTAAGACTTTTGAGGAGAACTGCTTCGATGGTATTTCTTGTCGTATAGGGGGCGTGTTTCACATTTCTTCGAATTTACCATATTAATATATGGTTCTTCTTTCCTCTTTGACCTTTCTCCTATAGCAAACTGTCTTAGTAAGGACTTATCGTCAGAATTGGTGATATAGTTGCTTGAACTTGACTCGGAGAAATGCTTAATCATGGGGATTAGCTGAGAAGAATTGACTTGAGATTCTTTTGCCACTGGTTCGTGTATCGTGTTAGAAGAGATTTTTCCCAGATTGTCTAGCAGACTAGACATGGAAAATTCAATTATCCTAATATCTTTTCCTTTCCCTTTTGTGTCTTCAGGAGAGTCATGGCTCGATGAGGATGTGAGAGCTGGCTTCTTGTTTGGGTTGTCAAGAAAACATGACTCCTTTTGTCTTCGTTATCGTGAAGATTTTTGTATGTTCGTCTTAGTTGTACCATATCGAGATGTGAAGGCTTCGTTTGAGGATAAAAATTTAAGGAAAAAGATCTCGGTTTTGGACTTTGATATTCTGAGAGAAGTCTAAGGGAGTCGGATCCTTGATACATTGGTAATGTTGACGGCATACCACTAAGATAGGCTGCATACGGATCATATTGATTTGTAATATGTGTCAAGCTCTCTAGGCTTCTTTGAAGATTTTTTAATTGAATCTTGAGATTCTGCATCTCGGCTTCTTTGGTTTGAAAATGGGTTGTGTTAACCATCATGTTTTGCGCCATTGTCATCATTTCTTGATGAAGGTTATCAAGCTGATTGTTGATTTCTAATATCGAGCTTTACAGACTTTTGAATCTCTTATTGTGGTTCTCCATTAGATGATCGAACTTCTGACTTATCGTTGTTAAAAGGCGATTCTGAGCAATGACATTTTCTGTTTGCCAGTTGAGAACCTAATTTCCTTGACTTAACTGTTCTTGTTCGGTAGAGTTGATTGATGTTATAAGAATCTTTGGACTGTGAATAATATTATTTTTTGTGAAGTTTTCTAGAGGCGGGAAGTCTTCATTTACTGATTGCATCATCATAATTTGTTTTGGTTCTTTCTTTTGGTTCTGTCTTTTGGTTTGAATATTGTACAATATACTTGTATATTCCAGTGTCTTCTCCTAGTGGTCCAACAGTTGGATCACCTTCGAGATATATTTTGTATAGTAGGTATTTTTTCATTCTTTCTTCTTTGTTCTATCTCTTTTGTCAGATTCGTACATATCTTCTGCACATGTTGTACACGAGCATACATCAAAGTATTGATGACCATTCTCATCTTTGAATGGATATACGAAAGATCCATCTTGGTTGAAGTAGATTAGTTGAAGAGCTTGTTTTTCGTTTTCATAGGCTTGATTGGCAAATTGGTTAACACTTGTTTTCGGAATGATGATGCTCGAGGCTTTTCAAACTTGATCTATGTTGTACCATTACTTCGGGATTAAGTCTTACTTCTGATGTATGAACTGTTGTTTTTTCTGCTAGGTGTAGCTTCTCAAAGCTTATGACCCACGAGTCAGGTTGTTGAGTTAGCAGCTCTTCGCGAGAGACTTATCGAGTGATTGAATAGAATTAGGTTCGTGCGAGGCAGAGTTGACTTCAAGATATAATGTTTCGTCTAAAGCTAGTAATACGAGGTCAAGGGTATGATCTTGAATGCGGTAAACAACTTGATGGTGTAAATTTGCAACCACACTTTTTACTTGCTTTGGTGCTCCTATTATTTGAAATTGAAATTTGAGCATCATTAGGAGGTTGTTGCCTTGTAAAGAGACATTAAAATTTTGGAATAGCGTTATGAACACTATTCCTGCATTTAATGTTGTTTGAACTGTTATGATGCATGCATTTTTGTATGATTTTAGCCTTGAATCCAGCAGGACTATTCGTGCTACGACTGTTAACCCTTTTTGAGCGTGTAAGATTAACATGATTCATACTACGCCGAAGTGTAGATGAGTGTATCCTTGTTGTTGTCACAATCTTGGAAGATTTTCAGGGATGTTGAGTGAGATGAACTGTTCTTCTTCTGTTGCTGGGACCTGGCATGATAAGAATTTGTTGGAGTGGACATACTCCAAAACCTTTCTGCTTGAGAAAAGTTGTATCAGTTCTAAAACACCTTTTTCTGAAAAGGTACTCAATTTTTTGCAAAATATTTGTATGGATTGATGAGAAGAAGAGTTGTTTCAGGATGTTGATTTCCTAGAACATATTCAATTTCGTACATGGAATTGATGGTGGATGAAGATGAACAGCTTTTTTGTTTGGTAAGGTAGATATTGTAAAATGAGAATTGATAGCTGTAGGTTTTTATAGTAGATATCATGAGAGATTATTTTCCAGAACAATCAAAACAATCAATCATAAACAATGACTCATTCTATCATAACAGAAGGTCGTATGGCTTTGATACCATTGTCAAATTGATATATGTATCTCAGAGGATCATAATGACTAAGCCGTATTGGTAGAATATGTAAATTTCAGATAAAGGGAGGTACGTAGACGACTCTCAGTCATGGCTCAAACTACTATTAGGAATCTTATTCCTCTACAGTGTTGGCCGTCGTGTTGATCAACAACGACACATTATCAAAGACAATTGTACATAACACCGACCTCTAAATGATAGAAAGAAACAAGATTTATGAAGATGTTAAGAAGTCTAGAAAATTTCGGGGAATTTATAAACTCATAGAGAGTTAAATTTAGAGAGAAGTTTTTACATAAATTATGAGATGATATTTCACAATGGGGTATACACATATTAATAGGCGGAGGATTATTATGATGACATAAGCGCTTACGTCAGCAGTTACAATATTGATGTGATGACATCATTGGTGACATCAGGATGACATCATCGTTATGCTTATTATCTTATGTGATCAATAATATCATTTACACATAATAATTATTATATATGCGATCTATAATATCATTTGTGCGAATTCAATGATGTGATCGTCGCAACAACCGTAATAGTTCCCTGGACATTCTTCATTAGGTTCTTCAAAGCTTGTCTTGGTTTTATCCTTGATATCAATGTTGAATCTTTTTCCAATTTCATATATATCTATAGAATCATCAAGGAATTGTGAATCTTGGAAATATTCTGGTGGATATTTTGGTGAGGTTGGCTCCTACTTTATTGCGTCGTGTTCTAATTTTGTCATGTTGAATTGTACGTCTTCGTCGAGGTTTATCTGATTGTCAATTAGATAATGAGTCCTGATTGAATTAAATGGTATAGGGAATGTATGTCTGGCATTATGGAGGTGGAATGCATGAGTCTGAAATTCTTCATATATCTTAGTGTCATAAATATTAAAGTATAGGTGAACACCTCTTTGAAAGTCTTTGTGATGGATAAGCATAGGGAGTGCATGAATCTTGTTGGACTTCGCATTAACCTGAATGTTCCGGTAGAAGAAATAAACCGTGTATGGGTTGAAGAAAGGATTGAGACTTCCTTGACACTTTAATCATTTGAATGGGAAGTTTGTCACCTTAGCAGATTTTTGTAACTTACCGCTCCAATTCCAAAGTGGTGCAAACCATGTGAGTAATGTTGACAAACATTTTGTGTGTCCTTGCTGAGAATTGACATATTTATATAACCATTTTATATCGAAAGAGATTTCAATGGTGTATACTGAACAGAGGTACCAGAGGAAACAAAAAACTTTTTTTGGCATGCATCTTGCTTTGATCCTATAGAGGTGAGCAAATGGATGGTCTGGATAGATCTCTATTGGTGCAATGTAGTCAAAGCAAGGACCGTGATTGAACAGGACTACAGATTAATAGTGGAATATTTTGTTCAGCAGAGTTTTGTGCAGATTACCTTTCTCGATGAGTTTGTGCACATGTTTAGGTATGTTTGCGTTAAAATCATAATAGCTTCTTGCCACCATTGAAGACCTTGCCATATGTTGAATTTCTTTTGGTGGATTTCTATTGAACATGTCTGCTGGAGTGTTTTTCTGAACCTATTAAATAGAATGATTTGAAATCATACTTTGTAAATCATTCGCTCCAACGTAGCAACTGTTGATGTGGGACCATCTTTTGCTTGATTTGTAACATCTTCGGGAAAGAAGACATCCATTTCGATGCAAAATTTTGTGTCCTATCAGATGAAACTCAAACTTCTCAATAGCCTTATTGACCGCCATGATTTCTTTGAATGCGGATTGATATTGCATTTCTGAATCTTTAAAGCGTTCGTTTTTATATCCACATATTTGACGTTTCTCATTCAGTTCTTCAAATAATATTGCTCCTTATTATTTTTTGCTGGCATCAGTCAGTAGTACACGTATTCCAATTGAGGGAATCTTTAAAGGTGGTAGCTTTTTTACTTCTAACTTTAGCCTTTTGACAGCCTCCGTTTATTTTGTTGTCCACTTTGGTGGATTCTTTTTCATCATCTTCTAGAGTGGTCTTGTCAGCTGCGATAACTACGGAATAAAGTCACTTACATAATTGATTACGCCCAGAAATTGTTGAACTTGTCTTTTTGTGAGATTTTCTTCTGAGAAATTGAGATAGCTAGATGGGCTTGCGGTGTAAATTGCCCATCTGCAATTTCAATTCCAAGAAACTCGATGTTGGGCTGGGCAGTAATTATCTTTCGCGCTAAGAGCATGATGCCATATTTCTTTAATATTTGCTGAAACTGTTGCAGAGAAAGAACATGTTCCTATTCATTTGGTGAAAATAGCAAAATGTCGTCGATGTATACTAATGATGTGTGCACTAGGAGTTTGAATATACAGAGCATTGCTTGTTGGAATAGTGATGGTGCGGTTTTGAGACCAAACGACAAAACATTCCATTGTAGGTGGCGATTTGGTAGACACAAGCTGTTTTGTATCTTTCATTTGGATGGACTCCTAGTTGCCAGAATCCTGACTTGAGATTGAACTTGAAAATATTGTTGCTTTTTGAAGATGTTGTAGGACCGCTTTTTTGTTTGGAAAATGAAATTTGACATCTTGCAGATTTTGATTCAGAGGCTCATAGTCAATGAATAGTTGGAGTTTTCCTCTTGCTTGTTATGCTCTGTTGTTAACATAGAACGCCTTGCATGCCCATGGTGAATTTGTTGTAGAGACGATTCCTTAATGTATAAATTGATCATATTCTTCATTTGCATGTTGTAGCAAAGCTGGTGGCATACCCACATGACTCACTTTAGTTGGGTAGATAGCATATTTTCTTTGAAATGTAGAGATACAAAGAACTCCAAATTTAGCTAAAGTGAATTATTGCATTTTTGAGTAAATCTGTGTGAGATTCCTTACATTAGATTAATGTGATATATGCTTTTATCTTGTCGAACTTCGGGTTGACGGATTATTAATCGTGAAGACATTGTTGTGAAGGCTTTGTAAAGTGTTTTCCATCTTATTCTGTGGTTCGATGGAGTTGTCGTAATTCTTCTTGAAAATTGTATAGATATCCCATCCTAATACCAAATCTTTTCATGGTGAGACTAATTGCAAAACCAATCATTATCGAAGTGTTCCCTAGATGTCACATTAGTCCTGAAATACTTGTCTCCCCTGGAAAAGATTTAGTATTAGGATGGGATACATATACAACTTTAAGAAGAACTACATGTCCACCGAATCACGAGGAATAAGATGGAAAGCACTTTACAAAGCCTTCACAACAATACCTCAACTCTTCACGATTTATAATCCATCAACCCCAAAGTTCGACAAGATAAAAGCAGATATCACATTAATCTCATGTGCGGATTTTCACAAAGATTTCGTCAAAAAATGCAACAATCCACTTTGGCTAAATTTGAAGTTCTTTGTATATCTACCTTTCAAAGAAAATGTGATATCTACTCCAACTAAGGCGAGTCATGCGGGTATGCCACCAGCTTTCTTACAACAGGAAAATGAAGAATGTGATCAATTTATTCATCAAAGAATAGTCTTTACAACAATCTCACCATGGGCATGCAAGACGTTTTACGTTAGCAACAGAGCAGAACAAGCGAGAGAAAAACTCCGACTAGTCATTGACTATAAGCCTCTGAATCAATATCTGCAAGATGTCAAATTTCCTTTCCCAAACAAAAGGCGCTCCTATAACATCTTCTAAAAGCAAAATATTTTTCAAGTTCGATCTTGATTCAGATACTGGCAACTAGGAGTCTATCCAGATGAAAGATGCAAAATAACATTTTGTCTACCAAATCACCACCTACAGTGGAATGTTTTGCTGGTTGGTCTCAAAACCGCACCATCACTATTCCAACAAACAATGCTCCATATATTCAAGCCCCTACTACACACAGCCTTAGTATACATTGACGACATTCTTTTGTTTTCATAAAACGAAGATGAACATGTTCATTCTCTGCAACAATTTCAGCAAATAGTAAAGAAATATGGCATCATGCTCTCAGCCCGATAGATGATTATAGCCCAGCCGAACATCAAGTTCCTTGCAATGAAAATTGCAGATGGGCAATTTACACCGCAAACCCATCTAGCTACAACACTCCTTGACTTCTCAGAAGAAAATCTCATAAAAAAACAAGTTCAGCAATTTTTGGGCGTGATCAATTATGTAAGCGATTTTATTACGCAATTATCGTGCTGATAAGACCACTCCACAAAATGTTGACAGAGGATCCACCACAGTGGACAACAAGACAAACTGAGACTGTCAAAAAGCTACATATAGAAGTACAGAAGCTACCACCTTTAAAGATTACTTCCATTGAAATATGTGTCATATAGACTGATGATAGCGATAAATATTGGGAAGCAATATTATTTGAAGAACTGAATGGGAAACGTCAAATCTATTTATATAAAAGCGGACGCTTTAAAGATTCCAAAATGCATTATCAATTCACATTCAAAGAAATCCTAGCGGTCAAGAAAGCTATTGAGAAGTTTGAGTTCCATCTGATAGGACATAAATTTCTCATCTAAATGGATATGTCTTCTTTCCCGAAGACTATATAATTCAAGCAAAATATGGTCCTACATCAACAGTTGCTATGCAGGAGCGAACGGTTTTTGAAGTATGATTTTAAATCATTCTATTTAAAGGGTTCAAAAAATTCTCTAGCATAAATCCACCAAAAAAATTCAACTGATGGCAAACTCTTCGATGGTGGCAAGAAACTATTACAATTTTGACGCAAACATTCCCAAAGATGTGCACGAACTCATCGAGAAATGTAATGTGCACGAAAATCAGCTAAATAAGATATTCTAATATTAGCCTGTAGTCCTGTCCAATCACGGTCCTTTCTGCCACTACATTGCACCAATGGCGATCCATCCAGACAATCTATTTGCTCACCTTTATAGGATGCAAACAACATGTATGCCATAAGAAGTTCTCTGTTTCATCTGGTACATCTGCTCAATATACACCATTGGAATCTATTTCAATAAAAAATGGTTAGATCAATATGTAAATGTTCAGTAAGGAAACATAGAATGCTTGTCAACATTCCTCACATGGTTTGCACCGCTTTGCAATTAAAGCGGTAAGTTACGAAAATCTACTAAGGTGACAAACTTGCCATTCAAAAAGCTAAAGAATCAAGGAAGTCTCAATCCTTTCTTCAACCCATACACGGTTTATTTCTTCCACTGACACATTCAGGTCAATGCCTTGTCCAAAAGAATTCATGCACTCCCTACGCATATCCATAACAGACTTTCAAAGAGGTTTTCGCCCGGACTTCAATATTTATGACACCAAGATATATAAAGAATTCCAAACTCATGCAATCCGCCTCGCCAGATATACATTCCATATTCCATTTAATCCAATATGGACTCAATAAAGCAGGAGCCAATCTCACCAAAATATCCCAGATGATTCGATGGATATAGAAGAAACTGGAAAAAGATTCAACATTGATATCAAGGATAACACCGAGACAAATTTTTAAGAACCTAATGAAAAATGCCCAGGGAACTACTACAGTTGCTGCTGCGACGATCACATCATTGAGTTCGACATCAATCATTAAGAGATAAGTTAAATACTTATCATATATAATTATTATAATGTGTGTAAAGCGATATTATAAATCGTATAAAACAATAAGAATAATGATTATGTCGTCCTCTTATCAGCGATGTTGTCACCACATCAATCATGTAGATGCTAAGGTCAGCACTTATGTTAGCGTAATAATCATCCGCCTATAAATATGTGTGTCATTTATTGTGAAATATTATCTCAGAATTTCCATAAAAACCTTTATCTAAGTTTCTCTCTCTATGAGTTTCTAACTTCCCCAAAATTTTTCAGACTTCTTAACATCTTCATAAACCTTGGTTTCCTTCTATCATTCAGAGGTCGGTCTCCTGTACAATTATCTTTAATAATGTGTCGTTGTTAATCAACACGACGGCTAAAACGGTATAAGAATAAAATTTCTAACAGTAGGTTGAACCATAGCCGAGAGTCGCCTACGTTGCTCCCATTACCTTGAACTTACTCATTCTACCAATACGACTTAGTCAATACGATCCTCTGCGATACATATCAATTTCGATATATATAACATAAACAATGATACATTCTATTAGAGCCATACAACCTTTTGTTATGATAGAATGAATAATTATTTATGATTGATTGTTTTGAATGTTCTGGAAAATATCCTCTCTTGATGTCTACTATAAAACCTACAGCTATCGATCATCTTCATCTTCATCGAATATGTTCCAGGAGATGAACATCCTGAAACAATTCTTCCTCTCATGAATCCATACGAATATTTTGCATAAAAAACCGAGTACCTTTCCAACAAAAGGTGTTCGAGAACTGATTACAACCTTCCTAAAGCAAAAAGATTATGGAGTATGTCCATTCCAACAAATTCTCTTCATGCCATGTCCCAACAACAGAAGAATAACAGTTCATCTCACTTTACATCCCATAAATTTTTTCAAGATTGTGGCAGCAACAAGGATCACTCATCTACACTTCGGCGTAGTACAAATCAGGTTAACCTTAGACGTTCGAAAAGGGTTAGATGTTGTAGCACAAATAGCCCTACTGGATTCAAGGTTAAAATCATACAAACAAGCATGCATCGGAACAGTTCAAATAACATTAAATGCAGGAAGAGTGTTTATAACGCTATTACCAAATTTTGATGTCTATCTACAAGACTCCAACCTCCTAAAGACGTTCAAAGTTCAACTTCAAATAATAGAAGCACCGATGAAAGAAAAAATGTGGCTGTAACTTTATGCCATCAAGTTCTTTACTGAATACAAGATCATGCCCTTAACCTCGTATTACCAGCTTCAGATGAAGCACTATATCTTGAAGTCAACTCCGTCTTGCAGACCCGTAATTATGTTCAAATCCCTTAACAAATCTCTCGGGAAGAGCTGCTAAATCAACTACCTGACTCGTGCATCACAAGCTATGAGAAGGTACACGTAGCAAACAAACAACAGTCCAGACATCAAAAATAAGATTTCAATCCCAAAGTGATGGCACAACAGAAATCAAGTTTGAAAAACCTCGAGCATCATCATTCTGAAAACAAGTTTTCACGCAGCTTGCTATTAAAGCGTATGAAAACGAAAGACAAGCTCTTCAACCAATCGACAAGATCGATCTTTCGTATATCAGTTTAAAGATGAGAATGGTCATCAATACTTTTATGTATGCTCGTGCACAAAATGTGCAGAGGATATGTATGAATCTGACAAAGAGATACAACAAAGAAGAAAAAAGGAAAAAGACCCACTATACAAAAGATATCTCGAAGGCGACCCAATTGTTGGACCCCTAGGAGAAGACACTGGAAACTGCGAGTATTTTGTACAATACTCAAATAAAAAAAGAAGAACCAAAAAAAATCATGATGATGCAGTTAAGAAACGAAGACTTCCTGCCTCTAGAAGACTTCACCAAAAATAATATTATTCACAATCCAAAGATTCTTACAACATCAATCAATTATACCGGACCAGAACAGTTAAGTTAAGAAGAAAAGATTCTCAACTGGCAAACAGAAAATGCCCTCGCTCAGAATCGTCTTTTAACAACGATAAGTCATAAGGTCGATCATCTAACGGAGAACCATAACAAGAGATTCAAAAGTCTGTAAAGCTCGATAACAGAAATCAACAATGACCTTGATGACCTTCATCGAGAAATGATGACAATGGCGCAAAACATGATGGTAAACACAACCCATTTTTGAACCAAATAAGCTGAGATGCAGAACCTCAAGATTCAATTTAAAGATCTCCAAAAGAACCTAGAGAGTTTGATACATAGTAAATATCATTCTGATCCGTAAGCAGCCTATCTTAGTGGTATATCGTCAACATTACCAATGTATCAAGGATCCTACTCCCCTGGATTTCTCTCATAATATCAAGGTCCAAAACTGAGATCTTCTTTCCCTGGATTTCTATCCTCAGATAAAGCTTTCACATCTCGATATGGTACAACTAAGACGAACATACAAAAATCTTCACGATAACAAATACAAAAAGAGTCAAATTTTCTTGTCAACCCAAACAAGAAGCCAGCTTTCACATCCTCGTCGAGCCATGACTCTCATAAAGACACAAAAGGGAAATGAAAAGATATAGGGGTAATTGAATTTTCCATGTCTAGTCTGCTATACAATCTGAGAAAAATATCACGATACACGAACCAATGGCAAAAAAATCTCAAGTAAATTCTTCTCAGCAAATCCCCATGATTAAGCATTTCTCCAACTTAAGCTCAAACAACTATATCACCGATTCTGACAGCAAGTGTTTACCAAGACAGTTTGCTATATGATAAATGTCAAAGATAAAAGAAAAAATAGATATTAATATGGTAAATTCAAGTGACAAAAAATGAGCTACACACCCCCTAGACGACAAGAAATACCATCAAAGTAGTTCTCCTCAAAAGTCTTAATCTTCACATTCGATGACATTACTTTCGAAAAATGGAATGATCGTCTTGACGAGTTCCACACATTGATGATTTCAGAAAAAAATTACCTCGCCAACAGAGCAAGTAATTCAACAATTCACAGCACGACTGTCGGTGAGTCTTAAAAGAATGGTGGACCTCACTTAGAGAATATAGACAATAACAAGTTTACCAAACACCAATCTCGTTGCTCTTGAGAGAAATTCATCGAGAGTTTATCGGAATATCTATCCATCTCAAAGAGAAGTAACAAGAAGAATTATTTACAGAAAAATGTTGTTCTCTGAAAAAAAAGACCTAACAAGACACTTCAAAAGTAGATATTATGCGCTCAACGGCCTCAACAATTCAAATATGAAACAAGTATATATCTCTTCCATTGATGACTATATGAGTCAACAAACAAAGCTTTATATTAGAGACAAGGATCAAACAATCGAAGAAATATATATTAGCCAGATTCAGCAATATGTATTCCAAAGGCTGGATAAGATTTGTAAGCAAAAGGAATTATGGACAAAATTCATGGACAAATCAAAGCATTTTTTCAAGATATGTGCAAAATATGATCTCTCAACTAAATGTTCAAAATCAAAGAAGAATTGCTCGTGTTACAGAAGAAGAAGTCCATGACGGTTTAAAAGATCATTCTAGAAACACTCCAGATTCCGAAAGAGAAGATGCTTCAGAAAGAAGCGAAGCTTCAGAAAGACGATAAGGTGTTTTCTCTGCCAAAAATAAGGTCACTTCGCAAAGAATTGTCCAAACAAATCAAAGAAAAATAAATAATACCTTATCAGCTCAATCTCCATAGTAGAAAACCAATCATTATCGAAGTATTCTCTAGATGTCACATTACTACTAAAGTACTTGGTTCGACGTCACAATAAAAAGATCTGGTATTAGGATGAGATACATATACAACTATAAATAAGAACTACGCCATCTCTATCGAACGATGAGGTATAAGACTGAAAGCACTTAACAAAGTCTTCACAACAATACCTCGACTTTTCACGATTGATAATCAGTCAACCCCGGATTTCGACAAAATAAAAGCAGATATCACAATAATCTCATGTGCGAATACTCACACTGATTTCCTCAAAAAATGCAACAATCCACTATGGCTAAATTCGGAGTTCTTTGTATCTCTACCTTTTAAAGAAAATGTGTTATTTACTTCAACTAAGGCGAGTCATGCGGGTATACCACCATCTTTGCTACAACAAGCTAATGAAAAATATGATCAATTTATACATCAAAGAATCATCCCTACAACAAACTCACCATGGGCATGCAAGGTGTTCTATGTTAACAACAGATCAAAACAAACAAGAGGAAAACTCCAACTAGTCATTGACTATCTCCTATAACATCTTCAAAAAGCAACAATATTTTCCAAGTTCGATCTTAAGTCAGGATTCTGGCAACTAGGAGTCCATCCAGATGAAAGAAATAAAATAACATTTTGTCTACCAAATCGCCACCTATAATGGAATGTTTTGCCGTTTGGTCTCAAAACCGCGCCATCACTATTCCAACAAGCAATGCTCCATATATTCAAGCACCTACTGCACACAGCCTTAGTATACATCAACGACAATCTGCTATTTTCACCAAACGAAGAGGAACATGTTCTTTCTCTGCTTCCCAAAATAAAACCTTACAAAAGGACAAGTTCAGAAATTTATGGGTGTGATCCATTGTGTAAGCGACTTTATTCCGCAATTATTGAAACTAACAAGACCATTCCAGAAGATGTTGACAAAGAATCTACCACAGTGGACAACAAGACAAACGGAGGCTGTCAAAAAGCTAAAATCAGAAGTATATAAGCTATCACCTTTAAAGATTCACTCCATTGGAATACGTGTCCAACAAACTGATGATAGGGAAAAATATTGGGGAGCAATATTATTTGAATAACTGAACGGAAAACGTCAAATCTATGGATATAAAATCGGACGCTTTAAAGATTCTGAAATGCATTATCACTCTATATTCAAAGAAATCCAAGCAGCCAAGAAGGCTATTGAGAAGTTTGAGTTTCATCTGATAGGACACAAAATTTCGCATCGAAAGGGATGTCTTCCTTCCCGAAGATGTTACAAATCAAGCAAAAGATGGTCCCACATCAACAGTTGCTACGCTGGAGCGAATGAGTTTTGAAGTATGATTTCGAATTATTCTAATTAAAGGGTTCAAAAAACACTCTTGCATATAAGCTCAGCATAAACCACCAAAAGAAATTCAACTGATGACAAGCTTTTCAATGGTGGCAAGAAGCTATTAAGATTTTGACGATAACATGACCCAAGATGTGCATCAACTCATCGTGAAAGCTAATCTGTACGAAAATATGTTGGACAAGATATTCCACTATCAGTTTGTAGTCCTATCCAATCACGATCTTTACTGCCACTACATTGCACCAATGGGTATCCATCCAGACCATCTATTCGCTCACCTCTATAGGATCGAAGCAACAAACATGTCATAAGAAGTTCTCTGTTTTCTTTGGTACCTCTGCTCACTATACACCATTAAAATCTCCTTCGATATAAAATGGTTATATCAATATGTCAATGCTCAGCAAGAAAACACAGAATGGTTGTCAACAATTCTTACATGGTTTATACCACTTTGTAATTGGAGCGATAAATTACGAAAATTTGCAAATGTAACAAAATTGTCATTCAAAAAGCTAAAGAGTCAAGATAGTCTTAATCCTTTCTTCAACCCACACACGGTTTATTTCTTCTACCGGCACATTTAGATCAATGTCAAAGTCCAACAAGATTCATGCAATACCTACGTCTATCCATCACAAATACTTTCAAAGAGGTGTTTGCCTAAACTTCAATATTTATGACACCAAGATATATGAAAAATTCTAGACTCATGCATTTTGCCTCAATAATGCCAAATAAACATTTCATAATTCATTTAATACAATCTGGACTCACTATCTAATTCACTACCAAATGAACATCGACGAAGACATACAATTCTACATGACAAAATTGAAACACTACACAATAAAGAAGGAGCACACCTCACCATAATATCCACCAGAGTATTTCCAAGATTCACAATTTCCATATGATTCGATGGATATAAAAGAAATTCAAAAAAGATTCAATATTGATATCAAAAATAACACCGAAACAAACTTTGAAGAACCTAATGAAGAATGCCCAAAAAACTATTACAGGTTTTGTGACGATCACATCATTGAATTTGAAATAGGTCATTAAGAGATAAGCTAAATACTTATCTTATATAATTATTATTATGTGCGTAAATAGATATTATAAATCACATAAAATAATAAGGATAACGATGATATCATCATGATCTCATCGATGATGTCATCACATCTATAATGTAACTGCTGAGATAAGCGCTTATGTTAGTGTAATAATATTCCGCTTATAAATATGTGTGTACCTAATTTGTGAAATATCATCTCAGAATTTACATAAAAACTATTTCTAAGTTTCTCTTTCTATGAGTTTCTAACTTCCCCGAAATTTTCTAGACCTCTTAATCTTCATAAACCTTGGTTTCCTTCTATGATTCAGAAGGTCGGTGTCCTGCACAATTTTCTTTGATAATACGCCGTTGTTGATAAACACGACGGCCAACACAGTAGAAGAATAAGATTCCTAACAGTAGGTTTAGCCATGGCCGAGAGTCGCCTACGTAGCTCCCTTTACCTGGAACTTACCCATTCTACCAATACGGCTTAGTCAATATGATCCTTGCGAAACATATATCAATTTTGATACATATATCATAAACAATTATTCATTCCATCACTCATTCTATCAGAGCCATACGACTTTTTGTTATGATAGAATGAATCATTGTTTATGATTGATTGTTTTGATTGTTCTGGAACATATCCTATCATGATTTCCACTATTAAACCTACAGCTATCGATTTTCATTTTGCAATATCTACCATACCAAAACAAAAAACTGTTTTATCCACCATCAATTCTCTGTACGAAATAGAATATGTTCTAGGACATTAACATCCTGAAACAATTCTTTGTCTCATCACTCCATACAAATATTTTGCATAAAAATCGAGTAACATTTCAGCAAAAGGTGTTCGAGAAATGATATACCTTCCTCAAGCAGAATGGTTATGGAGTATGTCCAGTCCAGCAAATTCTCATCATGTCAAGTCCCAGCAACAGAAGAAGAAAAGTTCGTCTCACTCAACATCCCAAAAATCTTCCAAGATTGTGACAACAACAAGGATACACTCATCTACACTTCGGCGTAATATGAATTGGGTTAACATTACACGCACGAAAAGGGTTAGTAATAGTATAACGAATAGCCTTGTTGGATTCAAGATTAAAATCATACAAACAGGTATGCATCAGAACAGTTCAAACAGCATTAAGTGCAAGAACAATGTTTATAGCACTTCCAAATTTTGATGTCTCTTTACAAGAACCCAATCTCCTAAAGACGTTTAAAGTTCAACTTAAAATAATAGGAGCACCGATGCAAGAAAAAAGTTTGGTTGCAACTGTATACCATCAAGTTGTTTACTGCATACAAGATCATGCCCTTAACCTCATATTACCAGCTTCAGATTAAACACTATATCTTGAAATCAGCTCCGCCTCGTAGGCACCTAATTTTGTTCAAATTCCTCGACAAGTCTCTCGCGAAGAGCTGCTAAGTTAACTACCTTACTCTTGGGTTACAAGTTATGAGAAGCTATACCTAGCAGAACAAACAACAGTTCAGACGTCAGAAGTAAAATTTCAATCCGAAGTAATGGTACAACAGAGATCAAGTTTGAAAAGCCTCGAGCATCATAATTCTGAAAACAAGTTTTCACGCAGCTTGCTATGCAAGCCTATGAAAACGAAAGACAAGCTCTTCAACCAATCAACTTCAACCAAGATGGATCTTTCGTTTATCCGTTCAAAGATGAGAATTTTCATCACTACTTTGATGTATGCTCGTGCACGACATGTGCAAAAGATATGTACGAATCTGACAAAGAGATACGACAAAAAAGAAAGAAAGACAAAAGACCTACTATACAAAATATATCTCGAAGGCGATCCAACTGTTGGACCACTAGGAGAAGACACTGGAAGATACAAGTATATTTTACAATACTCAAGAACCAATACAAATCATGAAGATGCAATTAATAAATGAAGACTTCCCGCCTCTAGAAAAGTCTTTACTAAGACATTTTGCTATAGGAGAAAGGTCAAAGAGGAAAGAAGAACCAGATATTAATATGGTAAATTTGAAAAAATGAGATACACGCCCCCTAGACGACAAGAAATACCATCGAAGCAGCTCTCCTCAAAAGTCTTAATCTTCATATTTGATGACATTTCTTTCGAAAAATGGAATGATCGTCTTGACGAGTTCCACACATGGATAATTTCAGTAGAAATTACCTCGCCAATTGAGAAAGTAATTCAACAATTCACACCACGACTGTATGGAGCCTTAAAAGAATGGTGGACCTCACTTGGAGAATATAGACAACAACAAGTTTATCAAACAACAATCTTGGTGCTCTTGGGAGAGATTCATCGAGAGTTTATTGGAACACCTACCCATCTCAAAGAGAAGTTACTAGAAATTTTTTTTACAGCAAAATGTTGTTCTCTGAAGAAAAAAGACCTAGCAAAACATTTCGAAAGGCCTGATCTCTCAATTAAATGTTCAAAATAAAAGAAAATTTGCTCGTGTGACAGAAGAAGCAGACCCCCATGGTTTAAAAGATCATTCCAGAAAGACTCTAGATTCCAAACGAGAAGATTCTTCATAAAGAGGCGAAGCTTCAGAATGACGACAATGTGTTTTCTCCGCCGAAAATAAGATCACTTCGTAAAGAATTGTCCAAACAACTCAAAGAAAAAGAAGCAATATCTTATCATTTCAATATCCAAATTAGCACTATGATAGTGATGAAAATAAAGAAATCTGTGGTTATTCAGATTTTGACACTTCTTGTGAATCCTCATATAAAGAAGAAGAAGAGTTCTGTTTTAAAATAACTGAAATACCTACACACGAAGAGATACAATCGCCACACTTTCCGTTCACAATTTTTTACCCAACAAAAATGGAAGATTTAATTCATGCATTTGCTTTTATCGACACTGGAGCATATTCAACAATTATGAACCCGAAGTTGTTGCCCTCATCGATGTGGAAACCATATTATCAAGAATTTTGAGTCGCTAATTCGGATTTATTAATGCTGAAGCTAATTTTAAAACCATTCATTATCGAAGTATTCCCTGGATATCACATTACTACTAAAGTACTTGGTTCGACGTCACCAGAAAAAGATTTGGTATTAGGATGGGATATCTATACAACTTCAAAGAAAAACTACGACATTTCCATCGAACCACGAGGAATAAGATGGAAAGCACTTTACAAAGCCATCACAACAATACCTCGACTCTTCATGACTGATAATCCGTCTTCCCCGGGGTTCAACAAGATAAAAACAGATATCACATTCATCTCATGTGCGAATTCTCACACAGATTTCCTCAATAAATGCAACAATCCACTTTGGCTAAATTCAGAGTTCTTTGTATCTCTACCGTTCAAAGAAAATGTGTTATCTACTCCAACTAAGGCGAGTCATGCGGGTATGCCACCAGCTTTGCTACAACAGGCCAATAAAGAAAGTGATCAACTTATACATCAAGGAATTGTCTCTACAACAAACTCACTACGGGTATGCAAAGTGTTTTATGTTAACAACATAGCAGAACAAGTAAGAGGAAAACTCCAACTAGTCATTGACTATAAGCCTCTGAATCAATATCTACAAGATGTCAAATTTTCTCTCCCAAACAAAAAGGCGATCCTACAACATGTTCAAAAAGCAACAATATTTTCCAAGTTCGAACATAAGTCAGGATTCTAGCAGTTAGAAGTACATCCAGATAAAAGATGTAAAATAACATTTTGTCTACCTAATTGCCACCTACAATGGAATGTTTTACCGTTTGATCTCAAAACCGCACCATCACTATTCCAACAAGCAATGCTCCGTATATTCAAGCCCTACTGCACACAACCTTAGTATACATCGATGACATTCTGCTATTTTCATCAAAAGAAGAGGAACATGTTCATTCTTTGCAACAGTTCAGCTAATAGTAAAACAATATAACATCATGCTCTTAGCCCGAAAGATGATTATAGCCCAGCCCAACATCGAGTTCCTTGGAATGCAAATTTCAGATGGACAATTTACACCGCAAGCTCATCTAGCTACAACACTCCTTGACTTCCTAGAAGAAAATCTCATAAAAGACAAGTTCAGAAATATATGGGCGTGATCAATTCTGTAAACGACTTTATTACGCAATTATCGAGCTGATAAGACCACTCCAGAAAATGTTGATAAAAAATCCTCCACAGCAGACAACAAAACAAACAGAAGCTGTCAAAAGGCTATAGTTAGAAATACAGAAACTACCACATTTAAAGATTTCCTCCATTGGAATACTTGTCCTACAGACTTATGCTAGCGATACATATTGGAGAGCAATATTATTTGAAGAATTGAATGGGAAACATCAAATTGTGGATATAAAAAACGATGCTTTATTGATTTTGAAATGCATTATCACTCCACATTCAAAGAAATCCTATCGGTCAAGAAGGTTATTGAGAAGTTTGAATTGCATCTGATAGGACATAAATTTCGCATCAAAATGGATATGTCTTCTTTTTTGAAAATGTTATAATTCAAGCAAAAATGGTCACACATCAACAATTGTTATGCTAGAACGAATGATTTTCGAAATATGATTTTGAATCATTCTATTTAAAGGGTTAAAAAACAATTTATCATACATGCTCAACAGAAATCCACCAACAAAAGTTCATCTAATGGCAAACTCTTCAATGGTGGCAAGAAGCTATTACGATGACGTAAACATATCAAAAAATGTGCACGAACTCATCGAGAAAGATAACATGCACAAAAACCTGTTGAACAAGATATTCCAGTATAAGTCCGTAGTCTTGTCCAATCACGGTCCTTGCTGCCACTTCATTGCACCAATGGGGATCCATCCAGACCATTCATTTGTTCACCTCTATAGGATCGAAGCAAAAGACATGCCAGAAGAAATTTTTTGTTTACTCTGATACCTCTACTCGGTATACACTATTGGTACACTATTGGAATCTCTTTTGATATAAAATGATTATATCAATATGTCAATGCTCAGCAAGGAAACACATAATGCTTGTCAGCATTTCTCATATGGATTGCATCACTTTGCAATTGGAGTAGTAAGTTATGAAAATCTACAAGGCGACAAACTTGTCATTCAAAAAGCTAAAAAGTCAAGAAAGTTTCAATCCTTTCTTCAACACACACATGGTTTATTTCTTCCACCGACACATTCAAGTCAATCTCAAGTCCAACAAGATTCATAAACTCCCTACGCTTATCCATCACAAAGACTTTCAAAGAGGTATTTGTCCAGAATTCAATATTTATGACACCAAGATATATATGAAGAATCACAGACACATGCATTACATCTCAATAATGACAGATATATATTTTATATTCTATTTAATCCAATATAGATTCATTATCTAGTTGACTAAAGATAAACCTTGACGAAGACGTTCAATTCTACATGGCAAAATTGGAACGCGACTCAATAAAACAGGAACCAACCTCACCAAAATATCCACCAGAATATTTCCAAGATTCACAATTAGGTTGAACTATGGACAATAGTCACCTACGTAACTCCCTTGAATTTACCAATTCTACCAATACGGCTTAGTCAATACAATCCTCCGCGATACATATATCAATTTGATAATATTTGATAATGAAATTTGATAATATTTGATATTGGTGGGCATCGTGCTGATCAACAGCGAACATTATCAAAGACAATTATACAAGACACAGACCTCTGATTGATAGAAAAAAAACCAAAATTTATTAATATATTAAGAAATTTGTAAAATTTCAAGGAAGTTATAAACTAATATAGAGAAAAACTTAGAGAGAAGTTTTTATAGAAATTTTGAGATGATATTTCACAATGGGGGCACACACATATTTATAGACAAAGAAATATTATGCTGACATAAACGTTTACCTCAACAACTACATTATTGATGTATTGACATCATCGCTAACATCAGGATTACATCATCATTATTTTTATTATTTTATGTGATTAATAATATCGTTACACACACATAATAATAATTGCACAAGATACGTATTTAGTTTATCTCTTAATGGTCCATTTTGAATTCAATGATGTGGTCGTCGCAACAACCATAGTAGTTCCCTGGGCATTTTTTATTAAGTTCTTCAAAGTTTGTCTCGATGTTATCTTTGATGTCAATGTTAAATCTTTATCCAGTTTCTTCTATATCCATCAAATCATCTGAGAATTGTGAATCTTAGAAATATTCTGGTGGATATTTTGGTGAGGTTGGTTTCTGCTTTATTTCGTTGTGTTCCAATTTTACCATGTAGAATTGTACGTCTTCGTCGAGGTTCATCTAGTAATCAATTAGATAGTGAGTCCAAATTGGATTAAATAGAATAGAGAAAGTTTGTCTGACATTATTCAGACGAAATGCATGAGCTTGGAATTCTTCATATACATTGGTGTCATAAATATTAAAGTTTGGGCGAACACCTCTTCGAAAGTCTTGTGATGGATAAACGTATGGAGTGCATGAATCTTGTTGGACTTGACATTGACCTGAATGTGTCGATGGAAGAAATAAACCGTGTATGGGTTGAAGAAAAGATTGAGACTTTCTTGACTCTTTAGCTTTTTGAATGGCAAGTTTGTTACCTTTGTAGATTTTTTTATCTTACCACTCCAATTACAAAGTGGTGCAAACCATGTGAGAAATGTTGACAATCATTCTATGTTTTTTTAGCTAAGCATTGACATATTGATATAACCATTTTATATCAGTAGAGATTACAATGGTGTATACTAAACAAAGGAACCAGAGAAAACAGAGAACTTCTTCTAGAATGCATGTTGCTTCGATCCTATAGAGATAAGTAAATAGATGGTATGGATGGATCCCCATTGGTGCAATGTAGTGGCAGCAAGGACCATGATTGGACAAGACTACGGACTGATAGTGGAATATCTTGTTCAGCATATTTTCGTGCAGATTACCTTTCTCGATGAGTTTGTGCACATCTTTGGATATGTTTGTGTCAAAATTGTAATAGTTTATTGCCACCATTGAGGTGCTTGCTATCAGATGAATTTCTTTTGGTGGATTTCTGTTGAACATATCCGCTAGAGTGTTTTTTAAACCCTTTAAGTAGAATGATTTGAAATCATATTTTGAAAACCTTTAGCTCCAGCAACTGTTGATGTGGAACCATCTTTTGCTTGAATTGTAACATCTTCGGGAAAGCAAATATATCTATTTTGATATGAACCTATCAATGGAATTCAAACTTCTCAATAGCTTCCTTGTCCGCTATGATTTTTTTGATTGTGGAGTGATAATGCATTTCATAATCTTTAAAGCGTCTGCTTTTATATTCACAAATTTGATTTTTCCCATTTAGTTGTTCAATTAATATTGCTCCCCAAAATTTATCGCTAATAACAATCTATAGGACACATATTCCAATGGAATAAATCTTTAAAGGTGGTATCTTATGTACTTCTAACTTTAGCCTTTTGATAACCTCTGATTATTTTGTTGTCTACTCTTGTGAATTCAACCACTAAAAAGGTTATACAACCACCAAGAGGTTATAAAATATTATGGAAGAGATGCTTAAAGAAAAATAAACAATTTTATTACTTTATGAACACTCAAATGTTTGAAAAAATATTGAAAACCTTTTAAGAAATAATTCACTCAGTTTGGTTTACAGTTTTCATCAATCTTAGTATTTTATATATCCTAATGAATATTGTAAGATACATCTTTTAGATATATTACAAACCAAAATTGTTACAAAGAAGATTTTCTAATATTCCTTCATTTATTCAGCCCTTTTATATTAACTCTTGATTTATAGTAATTTAACTTATTAACTTATTGAACCCAAATCCAAAAACAAGGCTAGAAAACTCGGAATGAAAAGAGCCAAGGAAGTAGAACAAATTCTATTCGAAACAAAATGTACAACAAAAACTTAATAAGCCAACATTATATGCGAAGATAAGAATCACACGACACTCTTAAAATGATAATTGTCGGAGACTTCCTCCCAGTATAATATAGAATTGACTCAGATGATCAACCGATTCATAATATCCACCTCAAAATGTCCCAAACCCCCTAATCTATTATCGACAGTAACTCCTTTTATTCTTTTATCTTACCTCCAACACCGAGGAAACGGTCATGGTTCCCTCCTCCCATTGATTGTCCTGCCTTTCTGGCCGGCTTCTCTTGCAAGGCTCTCGCGTCTCTACATCATAAAAAGCATAAGAAAACCAACAATCATCCCATCTATCTATCAACATTAACGTAGCAGACAAGTAATAAAATTCAATCACACATACCAAATCAATCATACGAAACAAAATATAATTCTGAAAGTTTTAGACACAGATGAACCTAAGTTATCAACAAAAAACACCCTCAGCGACTTTTGCAGAACTCCCAAAGATCTTACCATAAAGCTTATCACAGACACTGGTACTACAACGCAATCACGTGGTCTTCTATGCTTATCCAATTGGACCAATATACGCTAAGGAAAATTACAAAACTAATAAGTCAATCTAAGAGTTCTAGACAGAAACAGACCTCAATAAAAATCACCTTCAACAGCTTTGCTGAGCTATTTGATAGGTTACAAGGCTAATTGATTCCACAACCTCATATACCAAATCAACAATGCAAAACAAAATCTAATTAGTTGATGTGAAAGTTTTTGGACAGAAGCCATCAACACTTACACCCTCAACACCTTTGTAGAACATTTCTTTAGAAGTAAAACCAAATATTTACAAACAAACATATCGATTCTACGACTTAATTCATGTGTTCTCCAAGATACACTAGACAAAATTAGAGATTTTTGTGTAACCTTTCGCGGCGTTGTTCAGGGGTTAATCCATTGTTCTTAGGTTGCTTAGGCTTGTGATTACCTCTTGCTTGAGCTCTTTCACGATCACGCTCTCTCTGATTTCCGCGTTAGCTTCAATTAAAGCCAAACAAATATCACGAAAATAATAACCCTACTTTTCTTCATTTGATCCGCTAAATCAAAACTATATAAGAAAACTATAACGAATCAAAAAATCAAAAATTCAACAGATCCAGAAAGTATATGAGCCATAGTCGATGAACAGACACAGAAACAGACCAGACAAGACAGATTCCCTGGAAACATACAACATGAAAAAAAAACCACCAAAAGAAGAAGAAGAAAGCAATCAATTGGACATGCAAGTTTAGATCTGCAAGCATAATGACGAAAACGATTTTAACAGATAACATTTTTTAAAAAATATAGCAATTGAAGAAAATTTTACCAGATGAGAATATGTTATTGGTGAGATGTGAGAAGATGCGAAGGAAAGTAGAGAGGATGTGATGGATTTTATAAGATAGTGGCAAATTGTCGAACAGTCTTACTGGAATGAATTTAGAATAGTCGAGAAGCCGCGGAGATTCCCTTCTTTTCTGTTTAAATGATTTTATTACTTGGTCAATGGTATAAAATGACCAAAAAAAAGAAGGCAATTTTAAACTTCGGTTCAGAAATAACCGAAGATTGACACATGCTTAACAAATGACCTTTTAAAACATAACTGAACCAATGAATAATCAATTAAGATCCTAATTGTTTGCATATTTTAGTTTTTGATTTTTAATTTTTTACTTTTGGTTTATGTTTTTCAGATTTTAAATTTTAAATTTTAAATTTTAAATTTTAAATTTTGATTTTGCTGTAGATTTCAGTTTTTTTTAGACTTGATTGATGATTTAATTTGGTTTTTTTTCTATACATTTATTTACTTTTCGATAGTTTTAATAAGTTATATTTTCTTAATAAAATTAAAATTATTAAAATAATAACTAACAAAATTTTATAAATAGTACAAAAAAATTTCAACAAAAAGATGTATATGAATTTTTAAATAGTTAAATTTTGAAAAAATAAGTTAATTTTATTGATATTTTTTAAAAAAAATTATTAATATGAATTATTTTTATAATTTTTATTACATTTTGGATGCTAATAAATTTTTAATTAATTGTTTATTAATTTGGTATTGTTATTATATTCTATTTTTTTCTTTTATTTGTTTGTTACTATACTGACATATATTAAATAATAATATGTGTAATGACAAAAATAATAAAAATCATAAAACTAGTAAAACATGGATTTTGGTTTTTGTTTAGAAATGGATAGTTTTTAAAACCATAGTTTCCCTAATATAAGGAAATCTATTTTAAAAATCTTGAATGGATAAGAAATTGGTTTTTGAAAAAAACAAAAACTGTTTTAAAAACTATAAACAATCAAGACCTAAATAACTAATTTAATCTAATTAAGTTATTTTGGTTTAATATGAATTAGACCGAAATCAGTGTTTAACAAGGTAGATTTAATTTGAAATCCCAACCCAAAATTAGTGGAGCACGATCAAATCAGAGGTAAAACGACATGTCTGCTCAAAACAATAATACATGTATTTAGAATAAAAAACAATACTAACTGTTTGTCTCAAGAGTCATTCATCTCTGTGTAGACCACATATGGTTTACATGTCTTTGCTACACCCAGTATTGATGTACTAATCAATAATTTTTTTGGTTTGGAAAAATTGTTTTCACACTCTTCTCTTACCACAAATTTAACGTTTGCCCATTAGCAGTGTCATGGGTTGGACTAGACTTACGAACCCATTTACAAATCTCCTATAGTATCGGGCTAACATTAAGAAAACTTTTGATCTCGGTGGTTCTCCTTGTCTCAGCCATTCCTTTATAGAACTCACTTTCTCTTGATCCATTGATACTCTTTGGTGTGACACAGTGTGCCCAAAAACCATTCTTGCTCATTTTAGCATACCATTTGTACTTTCAATTTTTCATGATTATCATAAGATAACTTTTTATGCATGTTCCTGTCTTTTGAATAGAAAAGTATGTTATTTATGAAGATAATTACAAACTCGTCTAAAAAATTACGAACAAGCTAATCATCATTTTCATGAAAATTGCTGGTGCATAGTCAATCTAAATGGCATCATCCCAAATTCGTAGTGTCCATATCTAGTTCGGAATACAGTTTTCTAAACATCACTTGGGTCTATTGGAATCTGGTGATAGTTGGACGCCAAATCAATGTTGGAGAACCAAGTCACATCTTTCAATTGATCCAATAGTTCATCTATCCGAGGTAATGTGTATTTTCTTTTCACAATCATCATATTCAACCCTCGATAGTCAATGCATAGCCTAAATGTCACATCTTTCCTCTTAACAAAGAAAATCGGTGCTCTCCACAGCGAGCTACTCGGCCTTATAAACCCCTTCTCCAACAACTCCTTCAGGTTTTTCTTTAGTTTGGCCATCTCAACCGAATCCATTTTGTATGATGCCTTAAACAGAGGAGTCGTTTCGGGTTCAAGTTATATGGTAAATAGATCTGACCTATCGAGCGGTAAGCCGATCAAAGTCTGGAACACATCTCTGAACTCATTTACTATCGGAAACTCCTTAGTCCCTACACCCTTTCCATTTCTGTTTGTAGATATCGTGGCTAGATATGCTTCACATCCCTTCTCAAGCATCCTTTCCACTTGGATAGTTGAGACAATAAACTCCTGAAACTTGAATGTTCCTTTCAATCTCTCAAACCAAACTTTTCCTTGGTGACAATCCAGTGTGGCCTGGTGTCTTTCCAACCAGTCCATACCTAATATCACCTGATGATTCTTAAGTTGGACAAAGATAACCCAG
The DNA here is from genome assembly GCA_039880935.1 of Streptanthus diversifolius. Taxonomy (NCBI): domain Eukaryota; kingdom Viridiplantae; phylum Streptophyta; class Magnoliopsida; order Brassicales; family Brassicaceae; genus Streptanthus; species Streptanthus diversifolius. Next base: position 8,136,296 of record JAXGFM010000005.1, read on the forward strand.
CATACTCACACCTCCAATAAATAAAATAAAATCTTCAGACTAAGCCTTGTAAAGGCATAACTTGGCCCCTAACCGCATTCACTATTATATTTTGACTACTATTTTTTTCATAAAAATTTCTTTATTAACCATATCCGGAACTTACAAAACTATGCATAATCCCTGAATTAAACAATATGTGGGTCGAAACCCCATTGATATCTATGGTCCCTACACATTCATCTACATATCCCATTCAATCATGGTTCAGTGTATGTCTAATAAATTACCAGAGTAGGGCTGACGGCTTACTATTGATCAAATAAAGTTACAGATCTCACCAGTCTCCTTTGACAGCTCATAAATTCGCAGTGATACAACCTGCCTCTTGGCCTGCGGCTGTCTTTCCCACCTTAATTCCCTTCTGTCCGACCTCCTTTCCCACTTGCAGCTTTGGACATTCATTTGTAAAATGCCCATTTTCGCAATGGTAACATGTCCTAACACCATCACCAGCCGCCTTACTCAGACTCTTGTCTCCTTGTGGACAGTTCTAGACTCCATGGTCCCTACTATCACATCTAACACAAGCTTCTATGCACTCCAGCATGCAATAACTTCTTACCACATGTCCTCCACTCACCTCTCTGCCATGTGGTCTTAGGTCAATCTCCGACTTTGTCCCACTGCTGTTTATTATCACCAGTCTTGGGGACCACATTCGACGTGGACTGAGTGCTTGTGCAGTTCTGCGCATTTCATTTTCCTTCCTCCTCTAGACTTTTTTCAATTAAAGCAGCCCTCCATTAATACATCCGTAGATGAGTTAGTCTACCCAAGATCCTAGCATGAGTCCCTAAATATTGAAGGGTGATGTTTTCCCATAACCTGACACCTAATTATCTTAGGAGCAAGCATGTTTTGATACCAACATATGAGACCACAATCCGGCCGCTCGAACAGACTGGTTCCCACCACTCAGTTCACTAACTGAAACGAGTTATGCAGTTCACTTTTAAGTCTTAACCTTTAAAACCATTACATATTCAAATGGGTTCAAACCAAGGTTCCATATTTAGAATCTTAAACGATCAAGACAAAGAATAAAGGAAATCAATCCAGATTTTATTAAATTTATCAAAGGGTTCGACATATCAATTCAATTTGCAACAATAGGCTAAACGTGTTTAATCCTAGCAAACCAGACTGATTAAACATACCATATCATCCATCGGCCATTGGTCTTGTGCGCGTAAGCCAAGTCTTGACCTTGATACCCACTAGTAACTACCATTAAAAGACACAACTGAAAAATTGCTTAGTGAGGTGATCCTTCCACCAACTTGGTCTAGCATCCTAACACATAACAAGTGATTCATACAATTCATCCAAGTATCCCAATTTTATCATTTTCCTCTCATGACCGAAACTCCTAAGTAAAAAACACCTTGGCCTGGTAAGCTCTGGTTGGTTCGTGAAGATCTCTAAGCCACTCGGCTCTACCAGCCGATCCCTAACATATTTTTTCAGACCCCATACCATTTATCCAACCGTGTAGCATGCGTTAGAATGATCCATCATATGGTGCAAGTCAAGCCATTTATAGATATATACATAAGTATAGTTTCTTGTACAATTCGGTAAGAGATCATGCAAGCAACGATACAGCAATTCAGTAACTAAAAAATCAACCATTCATCAAGATAAACAATCCTAAGTTGATCCTTAGACCAAACAGATGGACCAGCCAGCCATGGTCAGGGTTACCATGTTTGATGTTCTGACTTTATAAAAAAGGTTTTTTAGGGTCTGTTGAGGAAGAATGGTGTAAGGCGCAAGGTAAAAACTCTCAATCATCCCCAAACAAGTGGACATGTCAAAATTTCAACAGAAATCAAAACTTTTTTGCAAAATACTGTAATCACTACAAGAAAATATTTGACTGTAAAACTAGATGATACTCTTTAGACATACAAAACTGCTTATAAGACACCATTGTGGACATCCATTTGGTTTATGCGAAATATTGTTATCTTCCCGTAGAACTTGAATACAAGGCAACATGGACTTTAAAAATGCTATAATTTAACATTAAATCTATCTTTGATTGACGAACGATGCAGCTGCATGTGTTGGAAGAGATTAGGCACCTACTCTATAAAAACATAATGATTTACAAGGAGAGAACTAATATCTACCATGATAAGAAGATCATAAAATTTTGCATCAAACAATCAAGTGATGTTGTTTAACTCTGGGCTGAAATTGTTTCCCTTAAAGCTGAGTTAAGATGATCATGATCCTTCACAATCAAGGAGGTTCGACCATATGGAGTTTTGCTGTTACTCAAAACTACATGAGAGCAATAATGGAGCACCTGCTTTAATTTTTAGACAAAACGCTCCCGACTTATCCCTCCCCATTTCTCGGAGCACCTGTTCTGGAAGAAAGGAAAATTTCTCCAAAAACTGTGTGAGTAAACCATGTAAATTTTTCGTTTTCTCTAATTATTCTCGATTTTAAAGACTTGGTTTTCCAAATTTTTAACAAAAAAAAAATTTGGTACCCACACCCAACTGTTTGTTCTTTTTTCGCTCTTCTTCTTTCCCAACGTCTTCTTTCTTATTTTCATTGATCTGATACTTCAGTTTTGCAAAAACAAAAACATCTCTTGAAATCCAACGTTCTCAATTCTTTACCAATTTTAGTGATTTTTGGATATGCCTTGATTGTATTTCCATTCTGATTATGTCAATGCAAACGAAGGTATGAGCTCTAATTCCCCTAATTTCAAATGTGTCGTTTTGGGTTCTTTGTGGTTTGGGTTTTGCTTCTTTCAATTTTTTCATCCTATGACTGATTCAAGGACCTCATAACTCTACTATGTACCACTTGTGATTGGATTAATGAATTTAGAATAACAGACTAAGAAAACATTGAATATTGTTTATGGTTGGAGAATCAATTTTGGGAATGTGGCTTAAATTTTTGTGTTGTGATTGATTTTGAGTTGAGTTGAGTGCTTAAGATGGATTCTGGGCGCGATTACCTATGGATGTTTCCAGCTTACGACCAGCAGCGCAAGAGAGGTTGAGCAGATGAGCCGAGATAATGCTGCTCCGAGTGTTTCCGAGTGACTTCCAAAACGCAAGAGAGGTCTAGGACGAGAGGGAAGTGAGAGCCATACCACCACCTTCTTTCAATTGTACTATTCCATTTGTGTTTTATTTTTATACCTTTCTCTTGGTTTATTCTCACATCGGGATGGTGTGACGGTGTTTCTTGCTACTTATATTGTCTGTCTCTTTTGTTTTCTGTCTTTGAATCATTTTTATGTTTTCATTGAGTCAATTTGTTCTATCGAGTCAAAAATTTGTTGAGAATTAAAACCTTATTCAATGATGATTTTAACCAATATTGTGCTTTTGACTACCTTTCTAGTGACCATCATTACAGAAAATTGAGTGCACATACAAGGTGGAATATCCCAATATCGAATCTCTCACTCTCTAGAACATTTTAGCCTATTAAGGTTTCAACGGAAAGACATAAAATCTATTTTACTTGGACATAATCTTGACTGAAATTCTTCTTGTTATGGGCAGTAGATTAGAGAAACAAAACGATTCAGGACTTCTTATTCTTTTACCACTCTTGCTGATCCTAAATAACTAGGTCATCATTAGCTAGTACACACCATAAACCTCATCTCTTTTCAAAGTTCACGTACTCTCGTTTTTCTGTTTCATATGTGTAGATATGTGCAAAATGATCAAAGAGAAAAAGGATCAACGCAGCCTCGAACTCATACTTTCTGAAAAAAAGTCAAAATAAAATAAAAGATATATGGAGCACGATCCAAAGAAGTTTCACAAAAATGGGGTGGAACAAGCAATGTTTACTTTGGTATGTAGTTAAAGTTACAATTTTTATGATAGAGAGGTAGAAAACAATGATTGATACCCTCTTCAGAATTCATAATAAAAAATGATTATGAAGAGTGGCGTGTGGAAATATTACAATTGTGTCTCTCTACATAAAAGAAACGCTTAAAAACATGGAAGTTGAATTCAAAAGAGGAAGATCTCTAGAGAAAAAAGAAAGATTAGAGGTTTTGGACACCAATGGATCCATTTTCTCTTACTATTTTGTGCGATATTATGCATCCTCTATAAAGATCGGATAACCCTTAAACACTATGAACTCCATCATTAAAACTAGTCTCCTTAATCTAGAGTTTCATTTACCCTGAATAATGCATATAATTGTTTGAATGAAGAAGAATGATGAAAACAAAGAGAAGAAATGAAGAAAGTGTGCATTAGACTCTAAGTAGGCGCCATGTGTCCAAAAGGAATGGCTTAGGCTTGTTTGTGATTAATGATATGTTATCATTGTAGCCAAACATGTATTAGGCTATCTTAGTATCCAAACAAGCCTAGACTAGATTAGTATAAATAGCTATCTCTCTCTTCTTTTGTAAGTAAGAAATTCATTTTTCTAAAATCTCAATAATAATCATTCTCACTTTTCTCTCTAATCTCTCTCTCTCTCAATCTACAAATCTTTAAATCTCTTAATCTCATAATCTTTCATGGTAATCAGAGGGGGTTACATCAATCTGGCATAAAAATTCTGAAAAATCTCTTCTCTTTACTCATGAGCTCCTCGCACCTTCAAAACTAACATTGCCGCGGTTCTGGTCGTGGTTTGATAGATTTTTCCGGCAAAAACTCGGGATTTCTTGCCATATTCTACATCTAAGGTGGTTCTCCGGCGAATTCTGTGCATTTCCCTGTTGGTTTCATCCAATTTGGTGGCCTGAGTCGAAAGTTACAAACAATCTCCTCCGGTGTTGTCGTGATCGCATCCGCCGCGAGTCTCTGGATTTGTAACGAGCATATCTTCTTCAATTCTGGCTCTGTTTTAAAACCCTGAATAGGTTGAATATGCACCTGTTGAAGAATATTGATCAAGAAAGCTTCTAAACGTGAAAAGGGCAAAGCGGACCTCCTGAATCATCAGCTAGACTCATTGTACTTGTTGTACAAGTCATTCTTTGTTATTCCTTGTCCAAATTTCCTACTTGTTTTAATATCCTGAAAGTAGAAATCATTAGGACCAAATATAGCTTGACAAATTAGGCTTTGAAATCACTTGATTTGATGAAGAATCTAAAGCCTTTTATTTGCCATCTTTCACATTTAAATTGTTTCTATTAAGAGAGTTACTACAGATCTTAATTGTCAAGCTATATTTGGTCCTAATAATTTCTACTTTCAGGATATTAAAACAAGTAGGAAATTTGGACAAGGAACAACAAATAATGACTTGTATGTGTTTGAAGACTTGTCCATGCATCCCTTACAAGAAACGCGTGCTAATAGTATAAATGTCAATGTTACAGCTGAGCTTTGGCATGCTAGATTAGGTCATCCTCATCCTAGAGCTTTAGAATTGATAATCCCTGAAATTAAATTACAAAATGATTTATGTGAATTATGCATTCTTGGGAAACATTGTAAGACTGTTTTTGAGAAATCAATTCATTCATATAATAATTGTTTTGATTTGGTGCATTCTGATGTTTGGACATCTCCCTTTCCTTATAGAGAAAACCAAAAATCTTTTGTGACCTTTATTGATGAAAAATCAAAGTATACTTGGATTACATTGCTTAGTTCTAAGGATAGGGTGTTTGATGCATTTCTTAATTTTCAGACTTTTGTTACTAACAAATACAATGTCAAGATTAAATGCTTTATAACAGATAATGGAGGAGAATATACTAGTACCAAGTTTCAGAAACATTTGGCCAAACATGGCATTGAACATCAAACAAGCTGTCCCTACGCTCCACAACAAAATGGAGTACATGAGAAGAACATACATTTGATGGAAGTTGTGAGAACAATGATGTTCCACAAGAAGGTTCCCAAACGATTTTGGGGAGATGCTCTAGTAGTTGCATGCTACTTAATCAATAGAACTCCAACTAAAGTTCTAGATGATTTATCTCCCTTTGAGGTATTAAACAAAACTAAGCATAATATTGAACACTTAATAGTATTTGGGTGTGTTTGTTTTATTTTAGTACTAGGAGAACTTAGGAACAAGCTGGAACCAAAGAGCACCAAGACCATGTTCATTGGATATTCTCCTACACAAAAGGGATACAAATGCTACAATCCAGAGACTAGAAGAGTCCTAGTATCCAGAGATGTCAAATTTCAAGAGTGCAAAGGATTCTATGAAGAAGGAACTTAGGAAGAATTCAAAGACATTTCAACAACAAGACATGACCAAGCTGAGAATCTAAGAAGGATCTTAGAAAACATTAGCATAGTCCCTCCTAAGACACCAACACCTGGCCCAGCTCCTCCTCACCAAGCGCCAGGACCATCACCATAACAATCAGATCATGTACTGGCACGGCCCAAACCAGGACCAGCCTAGCCCGAGCCGCGTTCACCCAAGCACGACCCAGTTCCAACCCTGGCATGACCCATGCACGACCCAACACCAATGTTCTCTCGGCAAGAACCGGCCTCGACCTCGTCCCTGCCTGCTCCAGCTCGTGGCCCATCCATACCTCTATCCATGACTCCATCCTCCTCCCTGCCTCGAACAAGGTCACAGGCACGGGAAGTGCAACCATCAACCCCGACGCGACCTTCTCTCCAACAAGGCCAATCACCTCCTCTTGCTCATGAGGGGGGCCAGGAATCTAGACATGATTAAGAGGAGGATTCAGAAGGAGATATTCTAGTCTCAGCTTCAAAAAGGTCAAGGGAGATCCAACCTAACCTTGTGGATGCTCTAGAAGGAGAAGAAAAAGGGAAACCAGCTGTTGTTCTTAGAAGAAGTACAAGGCAGAGATTCTCACCCAACTTCTACTACAACAATAATGCAGTAGTTCACCATGATCAGGGAGTGTGTAATCTAGTTCATATACCTGATTCTCATGTTGCATTTACTGTTAGCCTTGATAAAGAGTAGATTCCAAAGACCTATGAGGAAACAATGGAGATAAAGGAGTGGAGAGAAGCAATTCAAGCTGAAAGACAAGCTATAGAGAAGAATCAAACCTATGCGCCAGCTACTCTTCCAAAAGGGAAAAAGGCTGTAAGTTCTAAATGGATCTTCACCATTAAATATAAAAGCAATGGTGAGATAAATAGGTATAAAGTTAGGTTGGTGGCTAGAGGAATAACACAAACTTATGGTGAAGATTATAGGGATACATTTGCTCCTGTAGCTAAATTACACTCAGTTAATGTTGTTTTGTCTCTTGCTGCTAACTTTGATTGTGAGTTATGACAAATGGATGTTAAGAATGCATTCTTACAAGGTGAGCTAGAAGAGGAAGTGTACATGACACCACCACCAGGTCTAGAAGATCAAGTAGGTGGCGTCAATACACTGAGATTAAGAAAGGCTATATATGGCTTAAAACAATCTCCAAGAGCTTGGTACCATAAGCTGAATATGACCTTAAGGGACAGAGGCTTCAAAAGGTTAGAAGTTGAACACACTCTCTTTACACTTCAGAGTAAGGAAGGTATTGTGGTTATACTCATTTATGTGGATGATATAATCATATCAGGGAGTGATAAAGTAGGCATTGATTCTACTAAAGCTTATTTAAAGAGTGTCTTTCATATTAAGGATTTAGGTGAAATTAAATACTTCTTAGAAATTGAAGTTTGTAGGTTTAAGGAAGGTCTCTTCTTATCTCAAATAAAATATATTGTGGACTTACTAACCTCTACAGGTATGATAGAAGCTAAATCAGCTAAGACACCCCTAGAAGAAGGTTACAAGATAGAACCTGAGGGGGAGCTAGGAAATGATGAGTTCCATGATACAAATATTTAAATCTCTTAATCTTATAATCTTTCAGTAATGAGAATCTCATGCGAATCTTATTGTCTTGAAAATAGAGCCTTTGTAGGTTTGAAATCATAAGTATGGATAAGAATTTGAGAAATATTGGAAAACTTTTGGTAAGAATGTGATACTCTTGTTTTGAAGAGCGTGCTCTGCAGGTTGTAGTTAAGAGTATGGTTTCTGCGAATTTGAGAGTTTTCATGTTTTTAAAATTCTTCCTTGTGTTTATATTTGAGTTTTAATTGAGGACAAAAAAAAATCTAAGTACGGGTGAGTGGATGTGTTGCGTTTCTAACGCATTCTAACAGTCTTTTCAATGTGTTTTGAGTCTTTTTCAAGTCTTTAAGTCTTTATCGAGTCATTATAGATCTAAAAGAGGCTTTGGATGAAGATTAGAGCTTCAAAAAACTTAGTCAAAATTTGAGTTAAGAGACCATAATTCACATGTGGAGAAAGCACTCCATAGCAAGGAGTTGCTCTAGGCGTAACTTTAGACGATGGAGCAGTTAAGGCTAAGAATAGAGCACATGCTCCTTTTTGGCATGTATTTTTTAATTTTGACCTAAGATTCCCAAAAATTAACCAGCCGATTTTTGCACTCGTAATCAAGGATTTTTAGACATTCGAAGAACACATCTATTTACACATTGATTTTAACACAGATTTTTTTAGAGTTTTAACACTTGTAAGATTTAGGGAGAAAAATCTCTACAACACTTTGAGAAGATTTCTAAATCCTCTTTGACTTTGATTTTATTCATTCATGCTTTTTTCATCATCTCTTGCTGTGTTTTATCTCTTCATGTATGAGTAGTTCTTTAGTTAGGTTTAGAATTTCAAAAGGATTCATGAATCATTGAAATAAACATAAATAAGTATTTATCATCTGATTCTCTTTACCTAATGTTAATCTTAATGCCTAGATTGAATTAATTACTTAGTCTCTGATTTAAGACTTAATATATTCATAAAAGTGTAATATATTGCTTGAAATAATTTAAATGAGTGATTTGTTTTTAGTCAACGATAGTTGATGCTAAGAAAATCGTAGATAGCTATCTGTTCAAAATACAGTTTAGAACTCTAGGTTATTAGAGAAAATGGGCGACATCATGACATTGATCAATCTTAATTGATGTCTGAGTTTGAGAATTGTTTTTAATTATTCTCTAAATAATTGTTTGGTTCACGACTCTGAATTCATGTGAATCATCCTTATGCTAACGTTTTGTTTTCTTGTTTTTATATCGATCATTTCTTACTTGTTTGTTACTTTTATCAAACAAAAACCATACTTTTTCTTAGATTTAATTCATTCTTTAAAAATTTAGTGTGACATTGGTGCTCTGGAAGTGAATATTACTATACTATTGCGTATTGTGGTGCACTTGCAATTAGAAAATAGAGATCTAAATTTAATGTATCAGTTACATAAATGAGTGTTGGAACTTTGTCCTAAGTTGTCAGACCGTGATAAAGGAGGAATGGTTAATTTCTCCAAGTTTGGCATCAAGGAAGAGTTAGAGTCTTTTAGCTTCATATTTTTTGTGGATGTCATGTTAGAGATGCAAAGGAGGATGCTCCAAAATCTGGTCGAAAACCAAGTGGGAGAGAAGCGGATCCACAATTCACGAAATATTTCATTTCAAATGGAGGAGTTTGTGACATCTATTAAAAAAAAATTTGGGCCAATTGTTTTCTCGGTTTATAATTTTGGATCCAAAGTCCACCTTTTTTATTTCTAGAAAATTTATCAAAAACCTAATTAATCCAGTCTAACAGAAATTCGAAAACGGTCAAAATTAACCCAAACTATTTTGAATACGCTTTTTCATACCTAAATTTTGACACTATTCATTTTTCAACATTAACCATTTTATTTTTCAAATTCCAAACATGAACTATATCTTGTTTAACTGATTCATACATATCCGTTAACAACATTATTAGTCTGTTTAATTTTGCTGACTCATCTGTCTATGTGTCTAAAACGACGTCGTTTTGGGCGTATTTGATGACTTTTGGGTTAGTAAACCGATATGGTTTTCAATTGGAGAAAAAATCATTAGTTTCGGGTTGGTTTAGGTTGGTTTGGGTTGTAAACCAATCTGATTTTTGTTCGTCCATCAAAGAGAAAGAATATTTTTTCAATATAAAATTTCAATGATTTTTAGGATTATTTAAAAGATCTTTATTTAAATGTCTTATTTTGTTTTATTTTAGCTAATCTGTTTTTTTTTGCTGGAGAATTTCTGAGTTTTTCAGTTGTATAAGAACACTTTCTTATCCTTCACGTAACCAACCCTCGATTAGTACTACTCTCTACTTGAATCTGGAGTCTCTGAGCGTTGTTACCATTCTGATTCGACTTCCCGTCGTTTCTGCTCGCTAGAGGCTTAACAGGCATCGTTACTGTCGCGGAGACAGATCTAAAGGAAACGAGAGGGGATCCAAGAGGAAGTTGTGCCTGGATCGCGTAAAACTCCGCCAGCTTTCCTGATTTATGTTAGCTCTCTCTTTAGATGCAATTTGCTCAGATCTGAAACTCTCGAACCCGATATTTTCTCCCTTTTTCTAGAACAAAGAAAAAAAAAGCTTCCCTCGAGAAGCTAGCGATTCTCTTCCATAGACAAACAAAAATCAGATCGGTTTACAACCCAAACGAACCCTAAATTAATATTTTTCCTTCAATTAAAAACCAGATCGGTTTACTAACCAAAAGTCATTAAATACGTCCAAAACGGCGTCGTTTTAGACACATAGATGGATGAATCATCTAAATTAAACAGACTAATAACGTCGTTAACGGATATGTATGAATCAGCTAAATAGTATATAATTCAGATTTGAAATTTGAAAATAGAATGGTTAAGGTTGAAAATTGCATGATGTCAAAATTTAGGTATGAAAAGCATATTCAAAATAGTTTGGGTAGATTTTGGCCGTTTTCCCTATAAATTCCCTAACTAAACGCAATGTCATTTTTGTCTTTTCCTCTCTACCAACCCCTAAACCTAAACACACCATTTCCCATATATAAGGAACTCATGGTGTGGGAATTTTGTGGTACAATGGTGGTCACATCTGAAATTCATCACACTTGTTTGGAGTTCAAACCCATCTTCTCGTAATGTTAAATGATATATTAATGCTACTAAGCTAAGTTGAAAAAAAAGAACTCATGGTAGAGGAGAAACACCAAAACAACCACCACCGCGATCCAGCCACTGTTGAAAATCTTCAAAGCTAGCTTCCCACTTTAGACCCAAAATCCGAGTTTCAGTGCCGACTGCATCAAGTTTTAGAATGGGATACAAGTCTAAAAAGTCAGATTCAGATCTGTGTCTTAAAAGAAAATCAGGTGGGAATATGTTTAGAGAATTTCATCCAAAAATATATTTAGTTTATTAAAAGACCTAGGATGAATAGCTAGATGTATAGATGTTTGATGTTGGTTAATGCATGTTGTTAACAATGTTGATGGTTGTTTGACATGTCGATCATTCATACATGGTAAAGAAATAAAACATTAAAGGAAAATAGTTGCAAAATCATTGAAAATGGTTGAAAATGGTTGAAAATGGTGATAATTGTTTCAATTGGTAAGTAATGCATTGTCAAGTTATAAATTAATAAGGTATGATAGTATCTATGCGTGTGGCTTAGATGCCAATAATTGAATTGATGAGGATATGATTGAGATCATTGTATACAATGTTGATTGATTGCCTACAATGCGATCAATGTAATGTAAAGTTGTAATGATCAATGAAAGGCTGACGAGCAATTATGTGACTCTGATGTGGGTGATGACATTTTGTCACTTGTCAAAGTTGGTATGGATAGTGACAGATAACAAGTAAATTGAATTTGAAATTCTTGAGAATGTGATTGGTCATAATATATATATTTGAAGTTTTACATGAATGTTTTTAATTAACTTATTAATTTAGCATTATAAATATATTTAATGATAGACATAATAAATTAATGAATTGATTATTGCATTGTGAATATTATGGACACTCATTTTTACTTTTACCAAGTACCATTTGCTCACTCTTTTTTTGTTATGCTTTAAAGTATATTTTCTGCGTAAAATGCAAGTAAAGTTTTAGTGTGGTTTTCTGGGGATAGGGTGTCCTAGACATGGTGGAAAATAAAAAATCATTGTTGTAGATGTTGAAAACTTAAAGAAATAAATTAATTAATTAATACCATGAAAAATAATCTTTATAATGTTTTCATGTATTTTCCAAAATTACATCTTATTTTATTATTAAATATTAACACAATAATCTATGCATAATACTTGAATTCATGGTTTGTGGAATGATGATGGCGATCACTAATCAATATATTAGAATCGAGAGGTTTGAAATTTTTCTCGGCTAAATCTTCTTTATCTCTCTAAGAGATCTTTATGTTTTTTATATGGGTATGTGAAAAACTCTTTGATTTAGTATGTTGGGGACATTAACAATGTGTCTCCTTTTATAGTAAAAAAATGGGAATCCCATAACTCTCACATTTTATACTATTAATATTTCATTATTCAGTCAAAATATAACTTAATTATTTTCAGTTTCATGGACTAAATTAGTCCACTAAATAATTATTTATTTTTAGTTTCATGGACCACTAAATAATTAATTATTTTCAGTTTCATAGAATAAATTAGTTCACTAAATAATTAATTTAATTAAATTTAATATGATGACCACTAAATAGAAATTTGAAAAAAAATTCCAACATTCTTCCACTTGGACATTATATTCATCTTTAGGCAATTATATTATAATACTTTATGCGCACATCCGTATGCTATTTATAATGAACTTTTTCTTTAAACAATCATGTCCATCACATTTACAAATAATGTAACCAACCCAATTTTTGATCATTTAAATATCATGATCAAACCGTCATGATCACCATATAAGTATATGCAATGACATAGATCAATATGGATGACATGTCAAATATCTTTATATATGTCTTCTTTATTGGTCCTACTTAAATCTTGATGACGTCATATATTTATGCAAGATGAATATTGTTATTATTTGAGTTTAAGAATAAGAATACCATTTATTTATTATGCAGAATTAAATATTTTAATTATATATATATAGAACATATACATGAATCTGACTAAACCAAAGTACTATAAGAAATAATACTCATATGAGTAACATGCTCCTTAAAGACAGTGGGTATCAATCATTTGGTTAATGGATCCTCTAGCATATACTTTGTCCAAATACGTTCTATAGATATTTGTTTTCTTGAACTCTCTCCTTAACAACCAAATACTTGATGTCGATGAATTTTTATTTAGTTGAACCCTTATTGTTGTTGAAGTAAAGAACGGCTGAATTGTTGTCACAATAAATTTTTAATGGCCTGTCCACACCATCTATCACCGAAGACACGAGATAAAATTTTGAAGCCATATACCATGATTGGTAGTCTAATAACAAGCGATAAATTCAGCAACCATAGTTGAAGGAGCTATAATAGTCTTTTTTACGGACTTTCATGAGATAGCTCCTCCAGCTAACATAAAAATGTAACCAGAAGTAGATCGCTTGCTATCTTGGCATCCAGCAAAATCAGAGTCAGAGTACCCGATGACCTCTAATTTATATGATCTCCGATAAGGGAGCATGTAGTTATTTGTGCCATTTAAATAACGCATTACACGTTTAGCGGTCTTCCAGTGTTGCAAGCCTGGATTGCTCAAATATCTGCCCAACAGTCCCACTATAAATGCTATACCGGGATTAGTACATATTTGAATATACATTAGACTTCCCACTGTCGACGCATAAGGAATCTTTTGTATTTCTTTTCTTTCAAAATCAGTTTTGGGCATCGACTGAGACTCAATTTTTCTCTTTTAGACACAGGTGTATTTCCTGGTTTACTATCTTTCATGCAGAATCTACTTAGGACTGTATCGATGTATCTCTTTTGTGATAATTGAAAAATACCTCGAAGGCGATCTCTTAGTATCTCAATACCTAATACAAAAGAGGCATCACCACGATCTTTTATTTCAAGTTTCTTTGTTAGAAAGTATTTTGTTTCCTGTCGAAGTCTCGTATTACTACAAGTGAGTAGAATATCATCGATATATAATACCAAGAAGATGTAATTACCTCCACTAAACTTTTGGTATACACAATCAACAACGACATTAGCTACAAAACCAAATGAACAAATGACTTGGTGAAATTGGTAATACCATTCAAAGGATGATTATTTTATACCATAGATGGATTTACTTAATTTACAAACCATAGACTTTGGATCTCATGACACAAAATTTTCTGGTTGAGTCATGTAAATCGTTTCATCAATATCACCGTTAAGAAACGCGGTCTTGACATCCATCTGGTGTAACTCCACGTCAAAATGAGCCACGAGTGCCATTATAGTTCTAAAAGAGTCTTTTGAAGATACTGGAGAAAAAGTCTCTTTATAATTTATATCTTCCTTTTGAGTAAAGCCTTTAGCAACTATACGAGTTTTATATCTCTCAATATTTCCCTTTGAATCTCATTTGGTTTTAAATATCCATTTACAACCAATCGGTTTCACACCTTCAGGAAATTTGACGATATCTCAAACGTCATTATCTTTCATTGACTTTATCTCTTCCATCGAGGCATCAATCCATTTTTTAGAGTGATAACTTTGTATAGCTTGAGAAAAGTTAATTGGATCATCTTCTATCAAGCCAATGCTTTCCTCATGTTCTTAAAGAAATACTATGTAATCATTCGGAATCACATTTTTTTTCTCCCTTGTGGATCTTCTTAATGAAATTTTTTGGGGTTGTTGAATTTTATTATTTAATGGAAGAACATCACTATTGTTTTGTTCCGAAGTATCTTGAGGACCTCTTCATTAACAATGATAGAGACAGTAACTTGTTCATTATCATTATTAGGTTCTTGTTCGAAAACAATATTTCTTTATGTTTTCTTCCTCCTAAAATTCAACATCCTCAAGAAATCTCACATTTCTCATCTCAAAAAGGTTCTTGATGTGGGATTGTAAAATTTGTAACTTTGAGAGCGTTTACAACAAAAAAACAGCTTACCTTTCTTGATTCCATCTTTAATTCATGAGGTTTATAAATTTTAGCCTCAGCTGAACAACCCCAAATGTGCAAATGCCTTATGCTAGGCTTTTTGCCCATCCATAGCTCATAAGGGGTTTTGGTAACTGCTTTGCTTGACACTCTATTAAGGATGTAAATAGTCGTTTTTAAGGTTTCTCCCCAACGTGACTCTGGTAAAGAAGAATGACTTATCATACTTTTTACCATATCTTTAAGAGTCTGATTGTGTCGTTCAGCAACTCCATTCATACTAGGTTTCCCTGGCATAGTGTATTGTGGAACGATTCCACATTCTTTGGGGAATATGGCGAAAGGTCCAGGACGTTGTTCTCTTGATCCATCATACCGACCATAATATTCACCACCACGGTCATATTTGACAGCTTTTATTTTTTTCCAAGTTGAAGTTCAACTTCAGCTTTAAAAGATTTGAACACATCCAAGGATTGAGACTTCTCATATATCAAATATAGGTAGCCATATCGAGAGTAATCTTCTATGAACGTAATGAAATATTGTTGTCCATTCCAAGATGTCGTAGGGAATACACCACAAATATCAGTGTGGATAAGTTCTAAGACATTCGTAGCTGTGTTGGCACCCACTTTCTTAATGTTTGTTCTTTTACCCTTTATACACTTAATACAAACTTCAAAGTTTGTCAAATCCAAGGGCTCGAGAATTTCATCCGACACAAGCCTCTGAATTCTCTGTTTAGAGATATGTCCTAATCGCTTGTACCACAAAGTGGCTGAATTCTCACTTAATTTTTGTTTTTTCCTTGGGAGTTAGTTTATAATATTTCAATATGCAACTAACTATATCGAGCATATATAAGTTATCAATTAAAGAACTAGAACCAAATAAATTGGTATTATGGTAGGGATTAAATTTATAATTTCCAAAAGAACAAGAAAATCATGATTTGTCCAAATCAGAAATGGAAATTAAATTCCATCAAAAAGACGGTACAACAAAAGTCTCAACCAAATGCAAAAAAATTATGGTCTTTAATTCTAGCCTAAAAGTTTCAATAGCCTCCACCACAACTTTATTTCTGTTGCCCACATAGATGAACTCTTTATCCTTATTTGGTGGTCGGCTCGACAGGCAACCCTGCATAGACATACTTATGTTAGTAGTAGCACCTGAATCTACCAAACATATGTCTATAGGAACAATGGCTAAATTAACTTCAAAACAAACCAAATTCAGAAGCTTACTCTTCTTTTCCCGCCATATGACATATTTGGGAAACTCTTTCTTTACGAGTTCCGTCTTCTTGCAGAAGTATCAAGTATGTATAAAGACCTTATCATGCATCTTTTGCTTCTTATGCGAAGAAGAAGTGTCATTAACATCTGTAGCTCTTTTCTTGAGTCATTTATGAGAAGTAGCTAAGAGAAATAAGTCAGTGAGCATTTTCTGTCTTATCTCGCAATTGCCTCTTTTCCTCTTGCACACAGTGAGAAATAAGCTCATTAAGAGACCGTTTTTCTTTCTGAGTGTTATAACTCACTTTGAATTGCCCAAAATGTGATGGAAGAGAAATCAAAATCAAGTGCACGAGTAAGTCCTCAGACAACTCTAACTTTAATGACTTGAGTTTTGATGCGAGATGAGACATCTCTATGATGTACTCCCTTATGTTCCCTTTGCCTTTATACTTTAGGGAAACGAGCTTAGCCAAAAGATTGCTTGATGAGGACATCGAGCCAGCCATTGCACCGGTCATTCCACCTGGACCTCTTACGCGGTCCAATAGGAAAGCCTTAGGAGACAAGCTCAGCATGCTTCTGGAGAGTAGAACCGGAGAGGACCCTGAGCTGACCATGCCGACCAACCTGCGTCCAGGTGATCAGTCCCAGCTGACCAGTACACACACGTCCGACCCGACCAGCTCGTCCCACGAGTCCACGACCAGTCCCAGCCCCGATCCGTTCCAGCTAGACAAGGAACCATGGAGGTTCCTTCTAGAAGACTCTTCCTCCTCCTGTGTCCTTACCGTTACCATTCGGTAAAGACACCAAAAGTCGTGCTAGGAAATTGTACTCTTTTTCCTATCTTCGGTTTTATCCCACTGGGTTTCCCGAAGAAGGTTTTAATGAGGCAATACTCTTAGTGCGAAAGGTGGTGAAAACTTGTTCACAATTCCACTTCATTCACAAGTCATCCTGCGAATTCTATGCCTAAGTGTTATTGAGCTTTCTATCTTATTTCTATTCTTTTTAGACTAAGTGTTTTAATTGGGTTTTTAAGTCATGTTGACTAATTAGGGCCCATTCTCTATTTAATTGCCAATAAGTGAACTACATGTTGTTTTAATTCTTGTAAGGTTAAACGCCTTGTAGTTTAGTCTAAGTTGTAACAAGGCATTATATAAGCCTTTTGTCTACACTTTAATAAAATAACAAGCACTTTGACAAAACCTAAAGACTATTGTCTAACCCTAAACAGCCGCCAAGCAAGCCCCTTGCTGCAGCCGTGTTCTTCAACCCTTTTGGTTGAAGTTCTTGGAGTATCACAAGCCCCTTTCACAGCTTGTGTGGTCACTTCGATCCAACATTCGTTTCCCATCGATTTCGGTCCAGCAACCTGAGTTTCTCGGTGAAAGACAACCCACCCTTGGTTCTTACATCATTGCTCGCCTCCGATTTTTTCATTTTTGGCAAAGTATTGTTTAATTTCCTCAAGGAAATTATTAGCATTTTCTGTCTCAGAAATTGAGCCCCAAAACGCTTCCGGAATGGAACGTTTCATAATCATCAAACACATCCGATTAGAACAATCTCAGTTTTCAATTTTAATCTCATTGAGATTATCCGGAGTAGAAATGGGACGTTCCGCACGCAGTGAAAGATCCAAATCAATACAACTAAGGATAATCTACGTGGTATCTTTCCAGATTTTGAAATTTGTCCCGCTCAAACATGGGAATGTTATTAACCTGAGCAAATACACTTGAAGCAGCAATGACTAAAACAAAATCGTAAAGACATTACAATTGTTATGTAAGCAATGATGCAATACATATAATCAATATCAGTCAAACAATAGTCCATCTTTGGACTGACTATTATTCACATAAAAATTAAACTTTAAGATTATCATGTATTTATCATTATTATTATTTGGAGAAACATTATCTTCCTTTGAGATCACTAATGAATGCATAAATAGGAATTATAGAATTGATATATTATTTTGCCAAAACATTATTTCCTTTGGGATGAGTAATGTTTTACATAAATAATAATCAACAAACATATATTTATTTTATTTGGCCAAACACTATCATCCTTTGGGATGAATATTATCCGCATAAATAAGTATTCACCGCAAATGACCATCATTATATTTTATTTTTATCTTTATAATTATTTGGTCAAACACTATCATTTTTTAGGATGATAAGTGTTTACATAAATAATTTTAACAAAATAAGATGATTAAATATATGATAATCATATCCTTTTATTATTACTATTTTTTAAGTGCATAATTATTTGGCTAAAACCTACATTCCTTTGGGAAGAGTAAATCTAGCATAAATAGTTAACACTTGAAATTTTAATATATGTGTATGTAAAAAAAAAGCTCTTTTATATGTATAAATATATAAACATAATTTCTTAAGTATACATATATCATAACCACTTATATATATTTTATTATATCATATATTTATTACATGAATGTTTAGATATATATATATATATATCATATAAATCCTTAGTATCATATATATCACATATATATGTATATATAAGTTTAGATTTCTTTTCAAATATATACATACAATTTAAAAGTATATATTTTAAAAAAAAATTGCTCCAATGAACAAATATTTCAAAAATACGATGATAATCTCCAATAAAATCAAGATACATAAAACATCAAATCATGTAATATATTTTTAAACGTGATATGTGCAAATCTGAATAGTCAAATAAAAGATAATGTCTCTGATACCACTTGTTGAAAAATTAAATAAATAAATCAATACCATGAATGACAATCTTTATAATGTTTTCATGTATTTCCCAAAATCATATCTTATTTGATTATTAAAGATTAACAAAATAATCTATGGATAATACATGAATCCATGACTTGCGGAATGATGATGGCGATCACTAATCAATAGATTAGAACAGAGAGATTTGAGATCTTTCTCAATTAAATCTTCTTTATGTCTCTAAGAGACATTTATGTTTACTTTCTTTTGGGTAGGTTAAAAACTTTTTGATTTAGTGTGTTGGAGACCTTAACCATGTGTCTCCTTTTATATTCAAAAATGAGAATTTTATAACTCACACATTTTAGACTATTAATATTTTATTTATTCAGTCAAAATATAACTTAAGTATTTTTAGTTTCATGGACTAAATTATTCCACTAAAAAATTAATTATTTTCAGTTTCATGCACTAAATTAGTCCACTAAATAATTATTTATTTTAAGTTTTATAGAATAAATTAGTCCACTAAATAGCTAATTTAATTGCATTGAATATGATGATCACTAAATAGAAATTTTAAAGAAAAATTTCAACAGCAGAATCTTTGGATGTTTTTTGTTTGCTGTTCTTGTGTGTCTTTGAGTTTACTGATGAAGTTGCTGAAAAATCATGATTTTGTGAAATAGATAACTTTGATTTGAAAATTTTGTTCTTGGTATTACAACCAAATTCAAGATGTGTGCACAACAACGCATATGGAGAAATTCCCCATTGACTACACTAGTTCCCCATGATTGAAGTCTTCTTCTTAAGAACCGAATTCCAACATCATTCGAACTTGCATTGTCTATTGTTATCGTAAAAATCCTGCTAATTCCCCAAGCCACCAAACCCCTCTCAATCATTTTCTCAATCACCTCACCCTTATGACTAAGAATCTGACATAAATTGATAAATAGTTTTGTAGATTCCAATTTTCATCTGTGAAATGTGCTGTTAGACACATATAGTTAATGTTCTGAACAGATGTCCAAGTATTTGTTCTAAGAGAAACACTCCCTTTGTGTTTCTCAAAGAAAATTTTAAGCATTTTCTTTTCCTCTAAAAATCAACTGAAACAATCTCTAGTGATTGTCCTGCGTGAAGGGATTTCCAATCGTGGCTGAACCGTGTACATAAATTCTCTAAAACTTTCCTTCTCAACAATCTTAAACGGCAACTCATCTTTAATTATGAACCTTACTAGCGATTTTCGGCATTCAACTTTATCAAACTTCAAATATGATGCAACATTATCAGATTTCGAATGATGATTCATCAAAGTAGCTTGCTTAAATCTTACCAGCAACAACATCTTCTTCATGTTCAGGATGAAGTTTTTTACACCTACTGATATGTTTAAGCATGGTACTAGTGTTCACTCCAGTTCATGTCCTAATCGAAACTAACGAACCACAATGATTACATTTTTCTCTGTTATTATCCTCAGTTCTCTTAAAATGTTCCCATACAGAGGATCATTGTCGAGAATTTACCGTAGTCTCAACAGATTCTATGGTTGGATCCTGAGATTGAGCTTGACCACCACAATTTGACTGTGATGGTCTCTCGGTGGTCTGTGGTTCATCTTCCATCTACAGATGTAATGTAACACAACAAAAAAATTATTAGTATATGAAAGCATTACCGTGAGGTAAAAAACATTAAACGATCATATACAAAGTTACAAACATTTAACATTAAACGATCGTAAACGAGATAAACAAATCATTAAACGATCAACCAATCCATACCTGTTACCTGAACACTAATCGAATTCGAATGGCTAAGTTTTAACAAATTCAACCAATACAAATAATAATCGAACACCAAATCCATCATATATTCATATACAATCAAAACCCCCAAATCAAAAATTCAAAAATCGAATTTAGGGTTTCAAAAAAAAATTGGCAGAAATTAAACATCCAACAAAAATCAAACACCAAATCCTATTTATTCAATCATATACAACTCTCCTAAGCCTAAAAACTTCAAAAATCCCTAATAAAAAAAATTAAAAATCAAAGCTAGGGTTTTGTCACTTACGATTTTGGAAAATTGTCTACGGCGATACCGATATGCGATAGTCGAGAGTCGAGGAAGAGAAAAAATAAGAGGAGTTAAACAGATTTAACAAGCAGGAGGGGAACAAACGACTCGGCGAAAAAACTTCTGAGAGAAAAAGAGAAAAACAGATGAAACGACGAATGAGTGAATCGCGAGGCGGCGAGGGTATTCAGCTCGCGAGAGAGAAAACTAAACCGATTTATTTATTGGTTAACACAAAAATGGAGTATTGGGCCTATTGTCCTATTGGGCCTAAAGGCCCTAAACCACCTAATCACCTTATTAGCTGGTAACGGATATTAACGGGTCGGGTAACGATTTTTTTGTCGGATACTTGATACTTGACCCCAAACTGCGAGTAATACATTCATAAGACTTGCTACTTGCCCCGTTAATACCAAGTACCCGCTAAAACAGGTCGGGTCGCGGGTACGGGCTGGGTAGCGGATACGGGCTGGGTAGCGGGTACCCGTGCCCAGAACTATTAAGGAGGCCTTAAAGAGATGAATTCTGCCAAATGGGTAGATGTTTTCGATCCAAAAACCCAAACTTGGAATATGGTTTCATTTACATCTGATTATAATCACAGGGTGAAACTGGAATGGAATTGCAGTTCTTTTTGTTGCATGATAGATGACGTGGTGTACTTGTACCGTAGAGGAAGGTTTTGACGCTAAGCTGAGGAACTGGAGATTCGTCAAGGGTTTGGAAGGACGACTGCCTAAGTTTGGTTTTGGTTGTAACCATTTTTGTGCGGATTATGGTGGAAAGAAAGCTCTTTTATGGGACAGGCATGATCGTTCCAGCAAATGTCAGGAAAGCATTATTTTGTGTACGGTGGGTGCGCTTGAAAGGTATAGTAATGGAGAGATTTCTGGGAGGTCGAGTGGTCTGATGCTGTGCTTAAAGTCCCCAAGTCTTTTGCATTCGTGCATGTTGTTGCTGCTACAGTTTAATAAAAAGGCAATTGAGACATGTTGTTGAATCAATAACTCGTATCATATTCTGTTTTTCAATCCTATGGATGACTTGTCTCGTGTACTTAGCCGGTTTCTTTTTCAGTTGTAAACCTCAACTAGCATTTTTAACTTTGTTTTGATTTTTAACGGACAACTTATATTATTACCGGCGACTGCTAGAATGATGCATTTGAAACACTGTTTGGTTGAATATCTTTGTTTACTAAATCATTCTAAAAATTCATGTGTGTTAGAAATATGGTGATTATTTATCATCATCAACACTAAGTCTATCTAAAGTATTAACACGTGACATTAGAAGATTATTAAACACATACACAAGAGATCAATTGTTTATAAGTAATAATAAAAACAATCATTTTCTATATCACTCCCCACCATCCTTCTTTATATTTATAATATATATATATACACAAATACACAATAATCCATTTTTGGTTACTAGAGTTGTTATTTCACAAGACGTTATCAGCACGAACCGCTCATATACCAAAAATGTTTGATTTAAATTTTGTCTTATATTAATAGATATATAAGTTCAGCTTTTTCCATTTTATTATATATTTATGTTTATATATTATTTCGTGATGATATGCGCTGTCTTCCCATTAATAAAAATATGTCCAGAAGACATAAACAAAAAGTTCTAGAAAAATTATATGTCCAAAAGATATAAATAAAAAGTTTCAGAAGAACTGTAACATAAATAAAAAACTCTAGAAAAACTATATGTCCAAAAGACATAAATAAAAAGTTTTAGAAGAATAATATGTCTAGAAGGCAAAAACAAAAAGTTTTAGAAGAATTATATTTCAAAAGCATAAATAGAAAGCTCGAGAAGAACTGAATAATAAATAGTCCATAAGACAAAATATACATATTTAAATTATTGTTCTTTTAATTCTTGTTTAAATTATATATTCATTTATGTTTATAATTTTCAATCATGACATGATATTTTTATCCCACAACATACATGATAGTTTAAAATGAGTATATCACAAAAGATCTTACATATCTATGGTTATAAGTTAAAGCCATAATAATGCTATATGGAGAAATATTATTAAGTGAATATGATATGATTGAAAAACACTCTCCTCCATCAATATCAGGCAAATGAGTACCATAAGTACTCAGATTTGATGCAAGTTCTGTTGGTGGCAGAAAAAAATAGTAATGGACTTGTGATGTTAAACCATCATCTCGTCCCACTGGATCAACTTAATTCCTATAAGTGAACGTTGTTTCATCCAATAACAATAATAGACATGGACACGGTCAATGTAATTACTGTGATCGTGGACGAGATGGATATGGACGTGGTCATGGAAAAGATCAAATAATAAGATAATTTCATCCTCAGAAGGAATAATAATAGGATCCGTCCAGATCATTCTGTCCCCAGAAAGGATAATAAAAAAAATGTTAGTTAAGAAATTGTTTGTTATTTATGCAGCGAGAAAAGCCATTGGACTTGTACATGTAGTACACCCAAACATTAAATCGAATTGTATCGAGAGGCACAAAAAGCGAAAGAAAATGCTGAAACCAATGTTTCTTTCATGTATGACAAAGCTGGATGACAAACCAATATTAATGCACTCGATGTGTTAAATTTCATCGTTGATCTTGAAGTCATCAACGATAAACAAAATGACTAAAATCTTCGTGAAGAAGATAATAAAATATGATGTTTTCAGTTAAATGTCATGATGCACTATACATGTATATTTTTATTAACACATATGTATATTTCTGAAAAATTTAGATAATTTGAAATGGAGAAGGGAGATGTATGTCTGGCAGACAGTGCTACAACGCACACGATAATTAATGATAGAAAATATTTATCTTCCCTTAAAATAAGTGATTCTGCCGGAAGCGTGAACACTATATCTGGTAATGCAAAAATCATTATGGGCTCCGGCGGAATCACTTAATTGAAAATAATAATTATATAATATCCATTTATGTGGATATTTTTGAAACTTAACAAGTTTATGTAAGATTTGGGGGAATATAATGCATTATCTATTTCAAACTTTGTTCCCCATGGCATTGATCTTAAAATAACTGATAATTTTGGATTATAATTGTAAATTTGGATATTTGAATTATAATAAAACTAAATATAATTATTATAATTGAAAATAATAATTTTAGTTCAGATATTTTGGATACCCATTCAGTTCTCGGATTGGGTATTTTTTTCAATTTCGAGTTCGGTTTGGTACTACTTTTTTGGTTCACGTTCATACGGATCTTCGGATTCGGGTATTTTTCCCAGCCCTAATTTGGATGTGTGGTTTATGTTCCGATATCTCCATCACAAAGAAAAAGGGGCACAAAGGAGATTGAGAATATATATCGGGTAAACATCACCAAGCATAATCCGGTATATGAACCGAGAACTGATGATATGTTTACGGTATGTTTTGCCAATTGCCATTTTAATGAAAGTGAATTTCCAGCGTTAGGGTGAGGATTGAAAGAAATCCCCAAAGATATTACATGGTGCACACCATCGTTGTGGCACCTTGATCCCTCTATGAAACAACGTGAACTAGAAGTGATTATTGATGAGAAGTGAGATAGAAAATGATTATCGAATTTTCTCATTCGCTGTATCTAAAGAAATTGATCATGAATGTGATGATCCATATCCAAGGTCCATATTAGAATTTCTGAAAAGATATGACTTAGAGAAATGGAAAATAACCATGGAAATTGAATAAAATATTCTCAATAAAAGAAAATTTTTTGAACCTATTTTCACAACACCGAAACATGTAAAACCGGTTGGGTAAAAATGGGTATTTGTACGAAAAATAAAGGAGAAAAATGATGTAAAAATATATAAAGCCTGCCTTGTTGCCCAATGATTTTCTCAAAAACCAAAAATTGATTATGAAGAGACATGTTTTCTAGTTATGGATGCAATTACATTTAGATTCTTTATGAGTCCAACAACATCCAAAAATCTAGAAATGTATTTGATGGATATTGTGACAGCATACTTATATGGATCACTTGATAGTGACATAAATATATACGAAAATCCCAGAGGGATTAAAATTCTTGGAGCATTAAGATCAAAACCTAAAGAAGTATGTTCAGTCAAATTACAGTGATCACTTTACGGATTAAAACAATCTGGGCCATGTGGTATAATCGCTTAAGTAAATACTTGTTGAGTAAATGATATACTAATAATGTGATATGCCCTTGTGTTTTTATTAAGAAGTCATTATTTGGATTTGTGATCATTGTTATATATGGTGATGACCTGTATATAATTGGTACTCAGAAAAAGATTGATGATGGACAAACCCATATGAAAGAAGAGATCGAAATGAAAGATCTTGGACATAATTTTTTTTATCTTGGACTCCAGATCGAGTATATTCGAGATGAAATTTTTGTACATCAATCGAATTATACGAAGAAGGTCTTAAAACGCTTCTATATGGATAAAACGACTCCTTTGGGTACTCCGAGGGTCAATCGATCACTTAATATTGACAAAGATCCGTTTTTTCCTTGTGACGATAACGAAGATGTATTAGATCCTGAAGTACCATATATGAGCGCTATTGAAGTACTTATGTATCTTACTAATTGTCCTAGACCAGATATTGCTTTTACTACTAACTTTCTTGCTAGATACAACTTCTTTCCTACTCGTAGGAATTGGAACAGACTAAATCATATATTTTGTTATCTCCAAGGTACGATTGATTTAATATTATTTTATCCTAGAATCCCCCGAGATTGGTTTAGTTGGTTTTGCAGATGCGGAGTATTTATCAGATCCACATAAATCCCGATCACAAACTGGTATGTTTTTACGGTCGGAAGTACTGCAATCTCTTGGCGTTCCTAAAAACAAGTACTTGTTGCAACTTCGTCAAATCATGCGGAAACCATTGCCCTTCATGAAGCATGTAGAGAATGTGTATAACTCAGATTTATGACTTAATACATAAAAGAAAAAAACGGAATAACTATCAATAAGGAGCCAACAAAAGTGTTTTAAGATAATGAGCGCTATTTAAGTACTTATGTATCTTGCTAATTGTACTAGACCAGATATTGCTTTTACTACTTTCTTTCTTGCTAGATACAACTTATTTCCTACTCGTAGGAATTGGAACGGAATAAATCATATATTTTGTTATCTCCAAGATACGATTGATTTAATATTATTTTATCCTAGAACCCCCGAGATTGGTTTAGTTGGTTTTGCAATGCGGAATATTTGTCAGATCCACATAAAGCCCGATCACAAACCGATATGTTTTTACGGTCGGAGGTACTGCAATCTCTTGGCGTTCCTAAAAACAAGTACTTGTCACAACTTCGTCAAATCATGCGGAAACCATTGCCCTTCACGGAGCATGTAGAAAATGTGTATGACTCAGATTATGACTTAATACATAAAAGAAAAAAAGCAGAATAGCTATCAATAAGGAGCCAACAAAAGTGTTTTAAGATAATGTTGCATGTATTGCTCAACTCAAAGAAGGTTACATCAAGAGCGATATAACAAAGCATATTCCACCAAGATTTTTCTCTTACATACAAAAGCTTGAGAAAAACCAAGAAGTGGACATCTAATATGTTCGTTCAAGTGACAATACAATCGATCTGTTCACAAATGCGCTTCCCACTACAACATTTATAAAACATATTCATAACATTGAAATGCGTCATCTTTGAGATATATGAAGAGAAAATGATATCCATCATTTCCAAAGGGAGCTGTGTTGTTGTACTCTTTTTTCCTTCTCATGGTTTTTGTTTCGATGGGCTTTTCCATGGTAATGTTTTTAACGAGACAACACACAATACTTCGATGATGGATAATCAAGGGGGAGTGTTAGAAATATGGTGATTATTCATCATCATCAACACTAAGTCTAGCTAGAATATCAACAAGTGGCATTACTCTAACCTAAACATTCATCTACCACTAATCTAGTTCTTGTGTAATTTTAGTGTCCCTAATTGTACATGTGTCATAAGTTGTATTATCATATCAAAAAGAGTTTGTAATGGATGGAAAACACATTTATAACAAAATTATTAAACACAAATACACAAGATATCAATCATTCATAATAATAATAAAAACAATTATTTTTTCAATCACTCTCCACCATCCACTTATAATATATATATATATATATATATATATATATATATATATATATATATATATATATATATATATATATATACAACTACATAATTTTTTTTGGTTAATAGAGTTGTTATTTCACAATAATGTGACTTTTGTGGACATAAAATTAGCCAATGTCAGTCCACGACTATCGCTCGTGTACAGTTTTTCTCCCCATTTCCAAGGATATTTGATTGCAAGCCTTTTATAAAGGCAATCAAAACAATTCCGGTTTGACTTAATTAAATCAATTAGATTCTGGTTATTATTGGATTAGTGTGCAGATAATTTTCATAGAAGCAGATCGTCATGGACACACTTACACGCGCTATGTACGGAAAAGAGCAAACAAAAGAGCACAAAAGGGGACAAGGCCCACTGAGAATATTAAATTAAGGCCCAATACTCAGAGCGAGGGTCGCAGAGTTGCATCGAAGAGAGAGAGAGAAGGAGCGAAAAGAAAAAAAAACGAACACGACAACAAACAAAAATTATCTGTGAGAGGGAAATAGAAATTGAAAGAAAAAAAAATCAAATTTACGAGATGAAATTCATAAAAATTTCTCAGAAGGAATCGTTTTTGTTTTCGTCTTCGATTCGAAAGTGTTGTAAGAGAAAATTGTGAGGGGGTTTGTGTTGCAGCCCTAGGAGAGAGAAACTAAAATTTGATTTTTTTTGTGATTTCCCCAACTTCTTTTTATGCCCTAATTTCCTGCATTTGCGTTTTCAGTCGTCAATTTCAGGTAACTCTTGCTCAAATTCTCTCTCTTGTTCACCATCATTTCTCAATTTCTAAACGTTTTAAGTCTTCTCCTGCTGTTTCTCTATTTGCAAATTTGGATAGAATGCTAAAAATTTCGTATCAAAATGTGAGGAGGACGCCATTTTTGTTTGTTTCTAGCTTAGCTGATAATTTCAAGTTTGGTTCCTTTTTGTATTTACTACTTTGCTTAGCTTCAAATTCAATGCTGCTACTTCTATTTATAGCTCTTAGCATTACACTTAGTAATACTTGAGGTGTAATATGAGTGTTGTTCTGTCTTAATTCTGGAATCTGCTTCACCACTTTATATAATCTATTGTTATATGATTCTGCTGTTACTTTCTGTGGGAAACTATTTTAAGTACATATGTTTACGATTTATTATCTGTTTGTGTATTTTGCAGGTTAAAAAAACTTGGAGGTGATCTTGTGCAGTGTGGTTGTTGAGAATGCTGTAAATACTAAAACATCTTCTTGACTTGTAATTATTTCCATTTTTAAGTTTTAAAGTGGTGATGAATGGAAGTCCTTTCAGGATATCTTGTAGTAAATGCCGAGGTTGATTACATGGGAGGAGTTATCGATAGTGGAGGTGGTATTATTGGTGTCAAGTTATCTCCGCGGCGAGCAGCGATTGAGAAGGCTCAAGTGGAGCTAAGGTATATTGTGTTTAATGTTGTATGTTTTCTTTTGCTGCTAATAGTTTCTATCGAGTAATGAAAATTACTTGTTTCAACAGGCAGGAGTATAATGTCCGTGAAGAAAGGAGGAGGGAATTGGAGTTTCTGGAGAAAGTATGAAAACTTATTAGCCCTCTTCTGTTTCCTTTTGGAGTCTTATTATAACAATGTCTTTATTATTCTCTCTTGTACAGGGTGGAAATCCTTTGGATTTCAAGTTTAGTAATGCAACTTCACAAAGCGTCCAGTCTACATCGCTCACAGATAAGCAAGCAGTAAAGAGGTATTTTTTCTTTTTTGTTGTAGTTTTTTTCCGTAGATTTCATGGATCAACTCATGATTCTTTCCCATTTTCTCGTACAGTGAAGTGAAGGATAGTCTTCTCCGGACTGCGTCACCACATGGTGATTCCGTGGAGAGTAGTGGTAGACCTGGAGTTTCTATAGTTTCTGAACCCAATACAGCCGATAATCTCTTACTGTTTGATGCTGAAAATAAGTCACTTAAAGGAGATAGAAATTCACAATATCTTAATAAGAGAAGCAGAACTTCTGAATCGGAACGGTCTTTTAAAGTGAACAATTCCCGTAAGAATACGGAAACAGAAGATTCTGCCATTTTTCGCCCATATGCTCGTAGAAACAGATCAAAACTAAATCGTGATCCAGCACGGTCAAGTTCTGTGGAGTTAGTTCAGAGTCGTGGTGGTCTTGCAACGTCTCTCTCAAATCGCAAAGAATCTGTGGATATAAAGGGTTCCAGTTCCAAAGCAGGCAATCATAAGACTAGGAAAGTAAGCTCTGCAACTTCCAATGGTAATACCGTTTCAAAAGATGTAGTCCCAAGTAACTTGTTGGAGACAGAAGATCATGAGCTGGTTGTACAAGAAAGCACTGCTACAACAGAAAACAGTCCAGTTGAAGAGAAAGTAGATGTGGCTTCCAAAGACACTGGTCTTACTGGGGTAAAAGCACATACTGTCTCTCCTAGTACAGTAATTGATTCTCTCAGTGCTGTAGTGACAGGTAGCCAGGAAACTAGCTCTAGCCAATTGAATGGCATTAGGGATCTCAGAGTCGATAAAGAAAGCTCAAAACATAGCGGAGCTATAGGGGAAAAAGGGTTTGATCGAGAGTCCTCTCATGCTAGCAACGTTGAAGTAGATGTAGATACTAAAGTAGATCTCCATAGAGTGGACAACTCTGAGTTCAACAGTATCCCTATGCAGAGTGCTTCAAGAGTAGAGGGGATACTGAATCCAACAATGGGTGAAATAGCGAATACAAAGAGTGAAGATGAAGCTGATGAATCTACCATCATTATTAGTGAGCAAAGTTCTGGGCATCAAAGCCAAGCAAAATCATTCAAAGTCGAAAATCAAGATCATATTACAGTTGAGCTGCATAATGAAAATAAATGTTCTGAAACTGAGAGCAAACAACAAGATGATTTGGATATACAGCAAACTGATAGTAAAGTTACTAGTGGATTGGCTGACGCTTCCGGCAGCTCTTTGTGCCCTATTAAGTCTCAGGCAGCTGCAGAAACTAGTCCTTGCATAATTAGCAAAAACGTATTGACAGAACATGGCATTACAGTACTAAAAGACCAGCAAAGTTTAGTCAACGGCTCAAGAGCAGATCCTTTGAAGGAGGATTCTATCCTTGAGGAGGCACGGATTATAAAGGTTCTCTTTTTCAACTTGGCTTGGTGATCTTTACTTGCCAAGCATTGGAAGAAGTTCTAATTTCTTTTTTGTTTAGGGTCTTTTTTGTCTGACATACTAAACTAACAGGCAAAGAGACAGAGGATTGCAGAGTTATCTTTTGGTACTGTATCAGCGGAGGGTCGTACAAGATCTCAATGGGACTTTGTCCTCGAAGAAATGGCATGGCTGGCAAATGATTTTGCGCAGGTATGGTATACTTGATCTTTCTGATTTGATTTTATTTACTTAAATGGAAAATTATGCATTTTATGGATTGTCATGCTGGTTTACTACTAAGAGCGTGGGGAATCTCCTCTGTATGAATGTTGTCAGCCTTTCTGTTACTGGAACATGTTTCACTAAGTCGACATATTGCATTCTGTTTAACCTCACCTTTACTTTTCGAAATTTAGGAGCGACTTTGGAAGATGACTGCTGCCATGCAGATTTGCCATCGAGCTGCTTTTACCTCTCAGTTGAAATTTGAGGAACAAGTTCAGCACAGAAAGCTAAAAAGCTTAGCTTCAACCTTAGCAAATACTGTCTTGCAGTTCTGGAGTTCTATGGAGGCACCTAGGGAGCATGAGGAGACAAGCTTGGGAACTAATACGGTATACGATTGCCTCCCATATCTCTCTCTTACGTTTTCTTATGACAATGACGGCCATATGGTTTTTGGCTTTTCTTTCTTTGGGCGCACACACACACACAAATCCTTTGTATTTTTGCCTCTATGATTACGACGCTCTCTAATTGTTTTGGAATAGTCTTCCATCTTGAAGTCTAAGGGCTTACTCTCGTTTAGTTGCTCTTTTATTGCACTTTTGATAATACCTTTTTGTTATATTGCCAAGTAATACTGTTATCATATGCAGGAGACAATGAATGAATTGAAGTGTGATAGTCGAGAAAAATGTTCAGCTTCTGGTGTGAAGGAATATACTCGCAGATTTTTGAAGTTTGTCAAATCTTCTACCCCCCATCTGCAAGCAGCAGCATCGTCGACACCTGACAATATGTGTGACCCTGGCATATTGGAGGCATCTTGGGATGATCGGCTTACAGAAGTATGAAATTAGTCATTTGGTTTTTCTGCAGTTTTTCAGTTGAATATCTATGTTGTGGATAACTCTATGACGTTGTAATTTGAGATTTTTGTATGTGCAGGAAAGCTTATTTTATTCAGTTCCATCTGGTGCAGTGGAGGCCTACCGAAGGTCCATTGAATCTCATCTTGTCTGGTTTGAGGTATGTGAGAATATTTAGTGTTAGGAACTCTATGTCACGACCTTAATTGGGTGTATTGCCTTTATATATGTATGAATTTTGAAGATATCTAACAGCATTGTTCGTCCCAGAAATCCGGAAGTAGCATACAGGAGGAGGTTGAGACATCAGCCTATGATCCGGCAGAAGGTATGCAGAATATATATGGTTTAGCTCCACATACTGGATAAACGGATACTGATATTTGTTTTCAAATGTAGATACAGGATACAATGATTACGACGAGGATGATGAAGAAACAAGTAACTATTATCTGCCGAGAGCTCTTGAATCTAGGAAATCAAATAATTTAACCCACAGAAAAAAGAAGAACTCGTTTAAGTATAATTCTGCGCGGTCATATGATCTTGGAGCTGATTTACCATATGGTAGCTACACTGGTGGCTCCAACCCATCGATGGGAAAAAGGCCTGCCAGTAATCTCAATGTTGGTTCAGTTCCAATGAAGCGCATCCGCACTGCTTCCAGGCAGAGGATTGGGAGTTTACCCGTGCCCTCAAATACAGACGCCTCTAGTGGGGACACTAGTTCTTTTCAGGATGAGCAAAGTAGTTTGAGTGGTGGATGTGCTGTTCAGAAAGGCACGGAGGTTGACTCTCGTGGTAATTTTGAGAAGCAGATACCTTATGACACGGCTGAAACATCAGGAAAATCTAAAAAGAAGAAGGTTCATCTGGTTTGCAATATGTTTCAACATATATCTGGCTTGATTTTCATGGAATAACATTTTTATTAATTCTGGTTCATTTGTTGCAGGGCTCTGCATATGAACAAGGTTGGCATCTTGATTCAATGGTCCCTGGTGAACAGGTAAGATTGCTGGTAAATGATCTTGAAATTTAATGTCAATAAATGTTTAAGTAAAGTGTCGCAGAAGTTTGTTTAGCTTTGTGTAGTGCGTGAGTTGCTTATTCAAATGATGAATGTCCTTTATGTTGGGGTTGCTTGATGCCTGTCAGAGTAAGCTGTTCTTGGGTTTTAAATTCTTGGCATCTCTTTCTGGTTTCCTTTTGTTAATTTTTGGAGTAGTGGTTTTTGACAGTAATCTTACTTGAAATAGGAAGTTTTATGCAAGTTTTATATTAGTGTAGAGAATTGTATACGTTGAAGAGATAATAGACTTCCTGGAAAAAATCCTAATGCTTCCGTATTTTGGCAGGAGCACCGAAAGAAGCGACCGGAGAATCATTTCAATATAAATGGTATCATTCAAGTATCCGCTTTTAACTGCTTGTTGCATGGCTGCATGAGTTAGTTCTTTAGCAGTCAGGTTTAACTAGGGGGAAGCCTAAACTTCACTGCTTTATGAATAAAACCAAGTCTGTAACTACAGTATCATTACTTTAGGAGCAATCACAGTTGCACATTTTCGTTAACCACAGAATAAAAATTTATATTGTTTATCATGATTTAACTCCAGAGTGACAGTTTTAGATATGGATTTTATTCAACTTTTTCTGGAAATTACATGGCTACAATGTTAAGTTAGCATCAATCCCTCTTTTAGTCATCATGCTTATTATTAACGAGTTGAGATCTCAGTGACATTTTTAGCTGTATTTTGTAAGGTCTGTATGGTCCACATAAGAAGCAAAAGAGTGCCAAACAATCAGTGGAGAATAATTTTGACAGTACTATTCCTTCTCCAGCAGCTTCTCAGATGAGCAATATGTCCAACCCCAACAAGTTTCTTAAGTTTATTGGGGGTCGGGACAGGGGCAAAAAATTAAAAGGCTTGAAGGTATATTCTTTGGTTATTTGCTCACTCCTTTACTATCTTGTTTGTTTTAAGATATGTCTTGAAATTAGAAACTTTATGCAGATTTCTTCTGGTCAACAAGGATCTGAAAATCCATGGACATTATTTGAGGATCAGGTTTTTAGTTAACTCTGTTGAACATATAAAGATCGTAGGTTGCGTTGTGAATATCTGAATTATTGTTTTCCACTATGTAGGCGCTTGTTGTCCTGGTGCATGACATGGGCCCTAACTGGGAGCTCATTACTGATGCTTTGAAAAGCACTCTTAAGATTAAGGTAAGAGGGTGCCGTTCTGAAGTTTCTTAAGATGCATGTTAAGATGACACTAGGCTGGAATATGATTTTCTTTTTCACTTTGTGCTGGAAATGTTGTTTGAGTGCTATTCTTTGACCTCCGTTCTTAACTATATAGTGTATACATCGTCATCCAAGTGATTGCAAGGAGCGGCATAAGATTCTAATGGATAAAACTGGTGGTGATGGGGCTGATAGTGCTGAAGACTCAGGAAATTCTCAGTCTTATCAATCCACTTTGCCTGGCATCCCAAAGGTTTTCATTTTCCCTGAGACACTGAATTAAAGCTTCCCACGTGTTTTGTTTAACCTGTGGATTCCCTGGAATTGTTTGTTATACTCAGGGAAGTGCGAGACAGCTGTTTCAACGCTTGCAAGAGCCGGTGGAAGAAGATACACTAAAGTCCCATTTTGAGATGATTTTTTCGATTGGGAAGAAGTTCCATCAAAGAATGAAACAGGTCCGTTCACCCGGTGGTTACCTTTTTCAAATTTGTTAGAAAACTTGTTTTGATACTTGTTATTCAACCATTTGCTGATCACAATCGTAGCTCCTCCTGTATGCCAGTGTGTAACATAAGTCTCTAGTTTGGTGCATACTGTAGCTAAATTTATATTTTGGAGTCCTTCACTTGAAGAAATTTGGAGGTGTTCTATAGAATTATGTAGAGATTATTGTTCGCGAGTGTCCTTGGTGCTATTTTGATTTCTAGTACACTAAATTCAATTTGCAAGTGTTTTTAGTGGAGCTGCTAACTTGTTTTGGCTGTCGATTTTGGACATCCGGCACATTTTCTTCGAAAGGCATGTGTCGCATCACTTCTATTTGATATAACTGTCTGTATCTCTCAATTCATGTAAGAAATATTAGCTAGAATATTTAGGACCATGTGCCAGAGTTTGAATATTAACACTCTAAAGGCCCTGATTATGTTTCTTCTTGCTGCTTCTGTATGTTTGGTGTCGTTTCGTCTATCTTCAAGAATGATGGTCGGGATCCGAAGCAGATAGTACCAGTTCACAATTCTCAAGTTATGGCTCTTTCTCATGTATTTCCAAATAATCTGAATGGAAGTGTCCTCACGTAAGTTTTGGTGTTTCTTAAGAGTTATGTATCTCCTGATTACTACTTTTTTCCACTATTCTAATATCTTGCTACTCTCCGGATGAAGGCCCCTTGATCTCTGTGATGCATCAACGTCAGGTCAAGATGTATTTTCACTTGAAAATCCAGGTCTTCCAATGTTGAACCCGGTGGTGACGTCAGTGCTTCCTGCATCTGAAGCAAATACGTCTAGCAACAACGTGTCAACCACACCTAGCCCAACCAGTGCTTCGGCAAGGTAGATTTTATTTGTCTTTTCTGAATTCATACACTTATACATCTCACTCAGATCAAATCACAGATTTACTTTGTTTTGTAGCTAATTGGATTTTTTGTTTTTTCCTTTCTGGGATGGTAGAATCAATGTTGTTCCTAGAGGATCTTTGCCACCAGATGAACAACACCGAATCCAACAACATAATCAGATGTTATCCGGTAGAAACCTGCAGCAGCCTTCTTTATCAACTCCTGGAGCTGTATCAGGACCTGATCTTGGGCATCGCTCACCGTTGTCAAGGCCTGGTTTTCAAGGGGTGAGCTCATTGGCAGTGCCAAAGACTGGTAGCATGCTTTCCTCTGGGATGGGAGGAATTTCAAATACTGGAAATATTAACTCTGTAGGAAACTCCACGTTAAGGCCTCGTGGAGCTATGCAACATATCATGCGGGTAACCATCTTTTCACTTATGATTTTGTCTAATAGTACTGCTCAATTGCCATTTTGAGCGTGTTTAATATGTTTGTAAACAATTCATCTGATTTGCATGAGTTTCAGATGCAGGCTACCAAAGGGAATGGTCTGGGGATTCCGGCTTTGAGTTCTGGATTTAGCAACCAAACAACTCCCTCCGTTCAGGCCTATTCAGGCCATCTTTCCCAGCAGTCACATGTTCTTTGCAACTCACTTAATCCTCATCTCCAGAGTCCAAATCATGCAGCTGGGACACAGCAGCAATTATTTGCTATCCGTCAAAAACAAATTCACCAGCGCTATTTGCAGCAGCAACAACAATTTCCAGCGGCTAGTGCTATGACGCCACGTGCACTACCATCACGACCGCAAGTTCCACCAGTGTCTTCTTCTCCACAGAACAGTCCTCAAACGCAACCACTTGCTTCGTCTCAGCCATTATCGATGCCTCTGTCGTCAACCTCTCCTAATATGACAGCAAATGCACAGCAGCAACCTCAAAAACCGCTGTTGCTGGTTGATGGTCTGGGTAAGAATCCTCAGTCTGGTGCTTTTAAAGTAAACAATCAAGCTGGAAAACAGCGACAACTCCAGCAGCAATCTGGAAAACAACATCCA
This sequence comes from Streptanthus diversifolius, assembly GCA_039880935.1. Classification (NCBI taxonomy): domain Eukaryota; kingdom Viridiplantae; phylum Streptophyta; class Magnoliopsida; order Brassicales; family Brassicaceae; genus Streptanthus; species Streptanthus diversifolius. Next base: position 8,172,439 of record JAXGFM010000005.1, read on the forward strand.
CGCCAACTAACTCAAGGTCAGCAGCAAAATAAACTCTTGAAGGGAACTGGAAGAGGAAACGTCATTCATCAGAGTATCTCTGTTGATCCCTCACAATTGAATGGTTCTACTATGTCCCCGGGAATACAGGGTACTGAAAAAGTAGAGGCGACAGTTAAAGCTGTGCCTGGTCAGCCATCCAACCAAGTGACTGCAGTGAACACATATGCAGAGTCTAAAGCACTGAATCCTCCACAATATTCAAGTACTTCCTCACGACAGCCAAAAACATCTCCGGCTTCTTTAACTCCTTTGCTCCAACAACATCAACAGAGGCAATTACATTCAGATGATTTCATCCAAGGCGAGAAATCAATAGTGGTACCAGGTAACATCTTGTCCACCTCTAGTCCAACTGTTACACCAGCAGTTGCACAACCCAACCATCAACATTTGCTGCTACACCAAAAGCAGGGCAATAAAGTGCAACCGACATCTCATAAAACCGTTCATCAAAATCACGACTTACCGATGAAGTCTGTGATCAATACCACCCAAACAGCTAGTAAGGATGTAACAAAGGGTGTGCCTCAGGCGAGTAGTAGTTTGATAAGCACGACTGCAGTTGGTTCTACTGCTGTCAATTCTCCTCCAAAAGAATTGGACGTACCATCTTGCGATTCCTCTGAGCAGAACGGTGTTTCTAAACTAAGCAGTTCTATTACGAATTCAACTGGCAGTAATACAGTAATAGAAATGGCGCAAGGATTAGGCATTTCGTCTGATGGCTTGCTGAGTCATGGCGATAAGACTGGGACAGAAGGACAGCAGCAACAGCGACGACAATCACCACCTTTAGTACCCCAGTTATCAGAACAGCTGCTTTTACAAAATCAAAAACATCTTCCTTCTGAACAGCAGAAGCAGCAGCCTTGTCTTAAGACGCTGGCATTAGAAGCAATCCGTGAAAAGTCAACTCCCAGGCCTCCTGACACCAAGGTGGAATGAGAGCGAAGAATATGAACCTAAAAGCTCGAGCAGTTGTAGATCCTGCGAGGGTAATGTTTGCCTAACCGACAACTCTGTACAGGTTCCAACTGATCTAATATGGTAATGGAGAATCTTGCATTGACTACAGTGCTTAAAATATTCATTGGTTAAGGGAAATCAGCTGAGACAAGTGTATGCTTAAATTTGCAGATGGAGCTAATACAGAAAATGGCAGAGTAGATGATGTGAGAACGTGGCTCTGGACTTTTGCCTCTATTTCAACACAGTGAAGGTATCTGATGAGCCCAACTATATATTCTTCCAAATCCTAACCTTTTAAAAGTCATGCATCGTTGTAGTTAATCTCCTTCTTTTGGTTTGGAAGAATAGAAACAGTTGTAGAGAGGTTTATGTTGCGTACAGAAGTTTGTCCCACACCCATTTTTTGTGCTTCCTCGGTGTATATATATTAGGGGCCTTAGGAGCCGTTTTCCTTTTTTTTTTTATCTTAGTAGATTTTGGTCCACCATCACTCGTGGTATAGATTAGCTTTGATGTAATGTCTGTTCTGTTACATTCAGCGGGGAATTTGGAAAGCAGTAAAAAGAAAACCATTTGTTAATGTCAAAGGAACATTTGTTCTTAAGTTGTGTTACTCTCTTCTCTATGTTGCAATTCTGAAACAAGGGTTTGGTGAAAGAAGAGAAGAACAATGGTAGTTGGTCCTGTTTCGGATGTTTAAAATTGGTAAATATCTTTAATTGATCATATGCAAACTTAACAAAAAGGCAAATTGTACGTTAAAGCAAAAAAAAAGGCAAAAAGACAATATTCATAGCGATGGACCTTTGATAGGTTCCTAACTTTAAACTTCCTTTTTTTAGATCTGTAAACATCGGTTACAAACAAAGAACCTTTATTAATTGACAAACGAATATAAAAACAACATTTAATTTGTAATGCATTAGATTAATTCAACTACAGTTAAACTTCTATAAATAAATACTTTTGGGAATAAGAAAAAATATTCGTTTAACAAAATTATTTATTTATCCATAATAGATAAATGAATTTTTATTCATTTAGATAGTATTTTAGCATATATAAAAGCTTTAAGAAAAATGCAAAATAGAAAAAAAAATTGAACTAGAAAATGAAAATTTTTAACAGTATAAAAAGAAAGTTTTCTAAATTGATGTAGAATTAGGAAAAAAAATTTTTAGTTCTTAAGATTCAATGTAACATATATAAACACAAGTCTTGGTGATGAATTGTATCACCTAAAAAAGGTGTAACGAAAATGATGTCGTTATAGAATTGCCTACCGACGATGAAATTATTAAATTTGTACTGAATTATGAGAATAATCCAAAACCAGATAATAGTAGGGTCATCAAAAGAAGCATATCAAACAGTAATCACCTTACGGAATAACATTTTACAACATGAGCAAGATATTCATAAAATTTTGTTTGTGTTAGGAAAAATCAAAGATGAAATGAATTTTGGTAGAAAAAAGCATAAAATTGTACTCTTTTTTTGGGTAAAAGAATGACTTATTGTACGATATTGTTGATTGAAAAAATTAATTTAATATATATATATATATATATCTAATGAAATATGATGATTATTCATTTATATTTACATAGGATTTTTAGAGATTTCAAATAAATTATTAATTAATGCATTTAGCGAGATTATTCATTTAGCCAATTATTCCTAATTGGGACCGCAATAAAATTATTCATTTGTCGAGATTATTCATTTATCGAACATTCATTTATCGAGGTTTTACTGTAATTTAATAAAGTAACATAACTTTTTCTAATCATTGTCGCTATATGAGATCATTACTATACATGTAAAAAAAAGAACTACACCCACGAAAAAATCACAATTTTTTGTGTGGATATAGCCCAAAAGGCACGAAATGCTACAAAAATATTTTTGTGGGTTTCGTGGATATTAATGGATTTTTGTGGATTTGATTTTACCAACCAGTTTTTTTCTGTGATATTTCGTGGGTATGCTTTCCGTAAATACACACAAAATATTTAGTGGGTAAAACGATATCCACGAAAAGCCACTGAATATTTTCGTGGGTAAGATGATACCCACGTTTACCAATAAATTATTCGTAGATAGAAGAATATCCACCTGTACTCACAAATTTATTAATGGCCTTTTGGAATTACCACCAGTACCCACAGTGTTTTACACACTTTTACCCATGAAATTTTTGTGGGTCTCTTGAAAATAATAAATATGTACTTTAAATAGAAATAGTGGAATGTATATCTTTGTCAACTTTCATATTCCAAAAAAATGACAAGTAGATCTCCTACTGAAGATACTAAATTAACACAAGAGATGAAGAATTTTTATATTCCAAAATACTTGTGGGAATCTGAAACTCAGTGTGACGAATCTACTCATGAGATATCCAAATACTAGTGGGAATATAATACATGCTCCTATGCCGATAATTCTATTCCTAAATGTGATGCTGGGTATGGTTTTCTGAAGACGAAGATGCTCAACTGCCGGATAGTCCTGACTCAAATATTAATGTCGATGAAGTAATGAAAAGGCTATGCAAAGATGTACAATTAATCTACTTTGAAGGATAAGTCGGATAGTTATTGTAAAAGTACTTCAAGTCAATATAGTGATAATGATGATGTCCAAAAACCGGAAAGCTCAAACTTAAATCTGGATGTAGATGCAACTAAAAGGGATTTGTGCGACGGTGTTCCAGATTCTCCATCAATCAAACGAAAGGGTAAGCAAGGACTGTGGTATAAACAAAAATGGTAAGCATGGAGTGGATCCATGAACAAGGGAATATGAAAAAGCAGTAACTGGTCATCTTTGTCTACTAACGACAGTCATGTGTGATCTCTGATTTTCTGTTATTTCTATTAGTTAAAAAAAACATTTGTTCTTATTCATATGTAAATCTTTGGTGTTTTATTTCTTGACTAGTGTATGTTTTCTACACCATTTACTCTCTATTATTGTAAATATTTCACGTCATGTTATAATAAGATTAGTTTCCTTGTGAGTTTTGTTTAACTAAATACACAATTTTGTAGTTCGAATTAGGCTGATACGAAACCCTTTAGTCCACTTATTTTTGTTAACTTTTGTAAAATTGATCTGAGTCGTTGGATGTTGTAAGTCATATATAACCATTAAATAAACTTGTCGAATCAGGCTGGTACGCTTTAATCCACTTATTTTTTTGTTAGTTAGCTTTTGCATAATTTATCTGAGCTGTTGGATGTTGTAAATCATATCCAACCACTAAATAGATTTGTTTAATCTGATTGTACATGATATTTAAAAGAAATTTGGATCAAGTTCGTTTATTAATTATGGATCTATGATCAAATTATGTTTATTAGATCTTCAAACCCAAAACTAGATCCAATTTCTAGATTCTCTAGAAATATTGTAGCGTTTTGTTTTTTTACGTTTTTTAAAAGTGAACACTATTGTGCCATATGATTCTCACAATATCTTTACATTTTCTATATAATTTTATTGAACAAATATATTGATATAAGTATAGAAAAGCTAATATAACTGTAAGATAATATCTACATATTATGGTAGAAAGCATTAGAATATTAGGATGAAGATTTGTAAGATATTTGCAATTTTGGACCCTGTAGAATTTTATCCTCCACCATCTGTAACCAAGTGGAATTAGAAAAAAAAATCATATAAATAAGGGTGAATTACTCTAATGGGCTAAATATTAGTTTTAATTGCCAATATAACTGTCAGAATCATAATTGCCAATATAATTATCGGAATCATGTGGCACAATGGTGGTTATTTATGAAATTTATGACACATGTATGGGGTTTAAACCCAACACCCTCCAATGTTAAAAAGAGATATTAAAGCCACTAGGTTAAGTTGACAAAAAAATTGTCTATATAACTCAAATTTTTCTTTAATTACTAAAATGTTTCTTAGTTTTTTAAAACCCATTTGTACCTCTATTGAAACGTTATAGGAAAAAATTAATTACAATAGCACCACCTTGTTCATGTTACCATAGATTTTTGTCCCGCAAAATTATTTCATGTTACCGCAGATTTTTTCTGATATTCACACATATTTATTTTTATGTTATCGCAGATTTATTTTCACGTTGATTTATTGTAGTTAACGCATATTTATTTTTATAGATTTATTTTTACATTATCACATACTTATTATATTGCAGATTTGTTTCAGTTTTAACAGATTTTTTTTACATACTAATTTTGATGTAGCCGTAGATTTATTATCGAGTAGATTTATTATAATTATTGCAAATTTATTTTTATGTTATCACATACTTATTTTTGCTGCAGATTTGTTACAGTTATAGCAGACTATTTTTTGCAGACTTATTTTACTGTTATCGCAGACTTATTATTGATGCATATTTGTTTCAGATATAACAAACTTTTTACAGAGTTATTTTACTGTTGCCGCAGACTTATAAATTTGCAGAAACTAAAAATAAGTCCGCAAAAAATAAAATCGCTGAAGCTAAAAACAAGTCTGTCACAACTATAAATAAATCTGCAGCAAACTTGTTTCTGTGGCTAATTTGGACCATCTGATATATAGTTTCCATTAGTCACCATCGATGCTGTCAGTCCATGAATTTTGTGACACTAGCGATCTATTTTGGGTATACTTTGTTTCTTTCTATAATCTCCTTATTTCTTTCAGAGATTATGTTCATATTTAGTTTCCAGATTTATCTTTCAGATTTTGTTCAGATTTAGCATGTAAATTTAGTTTACATATTTAGTTTTCAGATTTAGTTTCATATTTAGTTGAGATTAGTTTTGCTTTTTTTGTTTTTTATAATGATTTTTTGTTTTTATATATGTGAAATTAATGTTTTAGATGGCAAAATTTTAAATTATAACAATGATGTACGTTTTATTTGTATTTGTACCAAAAAAATTTATAAGCTGAAGAATAAGTATAGTAATAACTGTTAAAATATAAGTCAATTTAGGCAAATATCTCTATAATTAAAGTGTTACTAAAACATAACTTTTCTAAGTTCTCTTCAGAATGTTCTTAATATACTTCTGCTATATATTTAGAAACTATTATGGTTTCTTTCAAGTTTCTTGGATACTATATGTTTGGGATAGAGTTAACCATTATAGAACTAGTTTGATATGATCTATTTGAAGTATGGAATTCATCAATCGTTAAGTTTATATGAAAATGAGATTTTGGACCAACCCAAGTATTGATTATGGAAGTCGCGGATAGAAAGTCATGGATAGAGCCATGCTTGGTTATAAAGGATCTATGAAACTTTTTTGTGATATAAATAAACACATAATAATGCTAAGGTGGACTTTTCTTTTAAAAGTAAAGTATCTTGAAGGTGGTTGGACATGTCTGACGATGTACTTTTGCTAATTTTATTTGGGTCTGAGTTTGTCTATTCGATTTTGATTCTTGGTTTCTGTACTGATTTTTATTTTAGTTTTTATCTATTTTGAGTTGGCTTAAAGTTCTGAAATACAATTTTATATTTCATTCATTACGTACTAGTTTATAGTTTTTGGTTTTACTCTAGTTATGAGTTTATTTTGCTATATAATATTGATTGCAATAAATATGATAGCCTGATAGTTTTTGGAGAAGTTATGTTAGACAGATAAATAAAAATCAACAAGAGGAGACACACTTATGATAGTTTTTAAGAAAATAACAATCATAAATGGGTAATGCACAGGAAAATATTCAAGTGCATAACACAATGCAACACTTTTTGCAAAGTGTTACAGAAAGAGACATTTTAAACTTGAGACACACTTTATACCAAAAATTAAAGACTTTCAGATAAAGTTGTCCCTTGTTCAGAAGCTAGTTGAAATTTAATTAAATAACAAAAATTTTTAGATATGAACCATTAATAATAAGTGAAAATAATGAGTTAATATTAGTTTTGGGATGGTGAGTAGTAGTTAATTAGGATAAATTAGTAAAAATATGATGATGCTTAGGCGTTTTGTATTTTTTCTTTTTTATATTATTATTATTTAAATTATATATTTATATATGAGAATCATGTGGTATAATGGTAACCAATTCAAACCTTAAATATATGTGATAAATTTTAGAGATGGTATACCACATGATTTTTACACATAAAAATATAATTTAAATAATAATATAAATAAAAATAAAAACAAAAAGCGAGAACATCATAATTTTTTACTAAGTTATCATAATTAACTACTACTCATCATCCGAAAACTAATATTAACCCACAATTTTCATTCTTTAATGGTTCAAATCTAACATTCTTTAGTTATATAATTAAATTTCAAGTAGCTTCTAAACAAGACAGGGACAAATTTGTCTGAAAATCTTTAATTTATGGTGTAAAGGTGTCTCAAGTTTAAAATGTTTTTTTTCTATAACACTTTGCAAAAAGTGTTTCATTCTCTTATGCACTTAAATATTATCCGGTGCATTACCCATTTATGATTTTTATTTTCCTAATAACTATCATAAATTGAAGTTGCTTAAATAAATGAAGTTGTTTTTATTTGTAAATTAACAATTTTCTGGTACATAAAAAAAAAAGATTTGAAAAAAAAATCTATGTGATCACAAGGACTCAAGAAAAATATACGTCTTGAGATTGTATTTTTACTTGATAAATCATTATAGTGAGTTTATTGGCTTATCAATTGGTGCGGTGAGCGAGTTCAATGCATGTAATGATGAAGGCAGAGGAATCAGCTCACCAAATTGGCGAAATAGAGGCCCGACAGAAGACTTGAGTCAGAAGGTGGAATTTCTGACATGCAATTATAAAGGTTTTATCAGCAGCATTCATAACTATGGCCGACTATAGTTCAAATTTCCAAGGGTATGAAAGAGGACAACTATGGTCGACTATAGCTCAATTTCGTTTTGAATCACATCTTATATCTAAGATAAGTCAAAATCGATTTTGTCTAAGATTCGCTATTATTTTGTGTAGAACTCGTGTCTTCCATCTTCTATTTTCTTTGTGCTAATCGATCCATTGTTTGTATGTCCCTATGAATTATATAATGGCTCATACAAAAAACCCAACTATTGTCAAAAATGAGAGTCTTATACATGAAGTTCCACCGGAATTTGATGTAGATATGATTTTACTCCCTCTAAAACCCTAAGTAGAGAGGAACCAAAAACATGAAGAAGAAGAAAAGACTACTCAGAAAAATGACTCGCATTTAATGGTATGTTGCTCAAAACCTTGTTCAACTTAGTAGAACTTCGTCTAAATGTATGGTTGATGCAATTCCTAAATCTGAAACAAAATAGTAATAATGTGTAATACTTGTTACAACTACATTTAAATTGCAAGTTTTAGAGGAGAAACCCAACCATTACAACCTCTGAAAATGTATTTTAGTCTGACTGAGTATAACAAGCCAATTAAGATTGCAATTAAGTGTTATATTGCAAATGCGGTTTAGTCATTAGAGCATCAACCACTTAAGGACCACGAGATGAGATGGTTCAAAGAACACCTCCAGTTCAGTCTCTTCTTCCACATTGATATGATCTTGGTCAAGATCACAAACTCAAAACTCGCACAACAAGGGAGTTTGGGAGATAAGCTTTGCACAACGAGCGTAAGCTCAAGTTGCCAAGAGATGTGGGGTGAACCGGTCACACAAAAGCTGCGGAATTCGTTTGATTCACTGGACTTGCAGCACCAAGGATATGACGCACCAAGGTACTGTAAGGGTTTCTTAGATGGGCCTAATGATATTACGCACCAAGGGAGGATCTAAGAGAGAGTAGATATGACACACCACTCAGTGATCGAAACTTTTAAGAAAGAAAATACTCTTTTTATTAAAATTTTCGATGAGAAGTACAAATGGCCAAGCCATCTATATATAGAGAAGGAAAGGAAAAATGTAGAAGGCTTGCATGTTCAGAACACATTCCAAGAACATGCAAAGCCATGCAAGAAGGGAAGTTAAGAGGATAAGTCCCAACTACTTTATTTAATGCAAAAGAGAGAAGAGAAAACGGGTTGGGCCTAGAAATAGCAAATGGTCTTCATGAAAGTGATCCTTCAAGATTTCATCCAAGCCCAGAATGAAAGTGAAGTGATGGGTATGGGTTGATGAAGCAACCAAGAACATGTGGAAGTGCCTTTGTCTGGTTATAGTCATTGGACCAAATGGAATGGTCCTTGGGTCTTGATCATAGCTCGGGTCAGGCCATGGACGAGTTCGGGTCATGGGATGGTCTGATGATGGTTGACGTCTGGTCGGGTCCTGGTCCTTGTAATGGTATAGAGTCGGGACGTCCGGGTACTGGATTGGGACGTTCGTGACGTGTTGCATGACGTCTGGCTTCATGATATGGACGTTTGTTGAGATGATTGGATGGACGTCCACAACCTCCTTTGGGCCACCTGTTTCAACTTTAATCAGGACATCCGTAAGTCTGTCCGTGCTGGGCATGATCACATCATCCCCTCCCTCTTCAAAAGGATTTGCCCTCAAATCCGAACTATCGTGAAATTGGTTCAGGCTGGGCATCGACTGGTTTATGGCATTCTGTGGTTCCTCTTGTACCTGTGCTGGTTGGTTTTCTTCATGAACATGAAGTGACTGGACCGTTTCTTTGATTTGATCCACCGGTTCTACAATAGAACAACTAAACTCCTGATTGGTGGTAAGAGCTTCTGAAGATGGGTGTGGAGCTTTGTTCTTTTTCCGGCTATTCATCCAATCTCTAAGCGCTTTCTTAAGCAGATCATCAAGGTCGTTCAAAGGATTTGGCGTCTCCAGCTGTTGGTGAAGTTTGCTTGGTCGTGGAGACTTGTTTTGCTTGAGTTGTTCCAAAGCTTCATCACCATAATTTCTTTGTTGAACATGTCTTCCCTTTGAAGAAGGATAGGAACACCTCTCATATGTCTGGTGAAGCCATTCATCAACATAAGAATCTTGGTGTTCACAGCTTCTTTTTGGAGACTCCATGGGACGCCTCTTATGCACTTGATCAGACCACTCACGCCTAGGTGGTTCATGGAACTGATATCGTTGAGGTACTCGCCTTTCATGAATCTGGTCGGGCCATCGACGTCTAGGTGGGGATTCAGGTGGATGATGTAGTTGATGGATATATCTCTGATCTGGATACAGCGGTCTGCCCCATTCTTGAACATCATCTCTCCAATGGTGATGGGGTCATCCAAGCTACACCAACCAGATACTTGGAGGATGAAGACCAGACCACTCCCTATGTGTCCCGTCGCATCATGACCAGGAGCAGAGCTGCCCAAGGAGCCCAAGACAGGAGCATAGGAGATCATGCCCAAGGAGACCAAGCTGAAGCCGCCTTAGCCCAACCAGCCGGTCTTGGAGAGGAAGAGGAGATTGGGGAGAAAGAGCAGCCTCCTGATCACATTCAGCTGAGTGTTTCTGACCAAGGCACTCATGCACACAGCCTTAGGGATAAGGTCTTGTGTGTCCTTACTATCCATGGGTAAGGGCACTTCTAAAGACTTTAGGTGATTAGGGTACTCTTTTCCTTTCTAAGTTTACCACAATGGGTTCTTGGAAAGGTTTTTAATGAGACCTGAAAATCTAAGGCATCAAGCCTAGTGTCCCATTGGTTTAATGAGGATATGTCCTTTTAAATCAATTAGGCTTGATCTCTATCTTAGGTAAATGTTTAGCCTTGTTTATTTCTTTTAAAAGACTTAGTCATTTGGGGTTTATTTGATTTTGTTGACCACGGTCAACTAGGGCTTTAGGTCACAAAGCTTGTAGCCTATAAAAGGCAGAACTTACTTATTTTCTAAAGAGACAAGCATGAACCCTAATCTTTATTCGGCCGCCTTGGTCAAGCTCCTTTCCTTTTGTTGAGTGTGTCTCCAAGAGAGAGTGAGAGTTTCTTGAAGATTGAGTGTGTCTCTCTTCTTGGGAAAGGCTGTATCTAAGTCTTCCATAGCTTAGTGAGTTGCCATCTATCCCCTGCTCAAACCGCTTTCATATCCCCTTGTTTCATCTTTCAAATCGCATCCTAGTTCTAGTTGACCCACCGTCCCAGCCGCTTGGTCGCTTCTCGTTCCAGCCGTTCCTAGCCGTTCTTGGACCGTACCGGTCACCCCGGAGTCACACCTTGAGTCATTCCATGGCGGCTTCTCCCTGAGTCTTTAGAGAGTCTTCCGTGCTCAAGTTTCAAGTCGTGACCAGATCTCTCTGCCCCGGATCGACCATTTGTACTCGCCCCGACCTAGAACCGCAACCGTTCTTAACGATGAAGCCGGCCGTACCATACTCGTCCAAAAACCGTCCCAAGTCCAGTCTCGTCCACGCACCAGGGCCAGAACATCCAGGCTCATAACATTTTGGTATCAGAGCCCAAGTTTCCTGAAAAAGGTTGTGTCTTTCCATCTTAAACATTTAGGGTTTTCAAGTTTGCCTAGAACGGTAGTTAGGGTTTGGTTAAAGCGTGAGTAGTACGGTTCATTAGGGTTGTTATTAAATGGATTTAGTGACTTGTGTTAGGTTGATTGGTTGATTAGCCTGAGTTTAGTCTGAGTTTGAAATCGCCATTGTTGAGAACCAAGGAGGAAGAAGGAGTTAGGTGAGACACGGCTGCTTTTTGGCAGGTCTGGTCGGTGACTCACCGTGTGGTCCTCACCGGCTGATGTCACCATTGTCTCCCCCTTTGACCAATTCGAATTTGAATGCTGTTGCTTTGTGGATTTGGCGGTTATTGTAGCTAGTTAGTTGGAATTTGAAATATTGCATGCATAAATTAATTAGTGATTAGTTTTAAGTTTTAAATTAGATTAATTAGATCATTAATCCTTAATCTAGATTAATTAGCTTAATCACTTTGAGTTTTGTTGACTTTTCTTGGACAGGTACCCTTGAGCTAGATGGCTGACCCAGCTCTAGCAGAGATCCTCACCAGTCTCCAAGCTCAACTCCAACAGCTAGGAGACCGCTTAGGTCGAGTTGAGCAACCTCAGCCCCAACCAGCACCGGCGCCACCACCTCCACAACCAAGAGCGCCACCCTTATGGCCTGAACAAGACATGGAGGGACTGTCTGAAGAAGATGCATTCCCGCCTCATTTCAGGAGACCAAGGCACAGAGAGAGGAGGTTCCCTGAGGAGAGAGGGCATCACCAACCACCTAGAGCCCACTCCCCACACTTGAAGTTGACGCCTCCTACCTTTGCCGGCAAGGTTGATCCAGAAGCTTACTTGGATTGGGAGAGAAGAATGGACCATATCTTTGAGGTCTATGGGTTTGAAGAACCCAAGAAGGTGGCCTATGCAGCAGCCCAACTTACTGACAATGCTCTGTCCTGGTGGGATCAAGATTCAGCCAAGAGGAGGAGAAGAGGAGAGGAACCGGTCAGATCATGGGAAATCATGAAGTTCATGATGAAAGGAAGATACATTCCACCAATGTATCACAGAGAGTTACAGAAGAAGTTCAGGAAGCTCAGCCAGGGCCAGAGGAGTGTAGAGGAGTATTTTGGAGAGTTTGAACACTTGAGGAACCGGCTTGGCCTGGAGGACACTGAAGAGACTCTCATGGCACAGTTCCTAGATGGTCTTCAAGAGAAGATTGCCAGCAAGGTGGAGATGTACTCCTACAATGATCTCAATGAATTGCTGCATCTGTCTACACAAGTTGAGAGTCAGCTCAAGAGGAAGACTAGAACCAGAGCAGTAGTCCACAACCCTTGGAGAGCCTCTGCCCCAAGCACCAATCCGCAGGCTTCAAGCTCCCAGCCTGCCTTCCTTAGGCAAACCGACCGTGGCAAGGCTATAGCTCAGGATACAAGGGCACCCTACAAGCCCAGAGAGGGCACCCCTGCCCCACGGCCAGACAACCGCCCTGCCCCCACTGGTCCCAAGACCAGGGACATCATGTGCTTCAAGTGCCGCGGCCGTGGACACTATGCTCGGGATTGCCCAAATCCTAGGGCCATGATCATCACTGCCACAGGAGACTATGAGTCTCAAGATGAGATGGAGGCCCCTGAGGAAGCTGATGAAGAGGAGGAGGACGTGGCCTATCCTGAAGTGGGAGACCTCTTGGTCTCAAGGAGGGTCCTTAGCACCATCCAAGAGCCGGATGAGACAGCCCAAAGGGAGAACATCTTCCACACACGCTGCATGGTCAATGGTAAAGTATGCTCACTCATAATTGATGGTGGATCATGTGCTAATGTTGCTAGTACTTATATGGTTGAGAAGTTGAATTTGGTAGCTACTAAACATCCTAGGCCTTATAGATTGAGATGGCTGAATGATAAGACTGAATTGAGGATTAGTGAACAAGTTAAGGTATCATTTAGCATAGGCAAGTATGTTGATAAGGTTCTTTGTGATGTAGTACCTATGCAAGCCACTCATATATTACTAGGCAGACCTTGGCAATTTGATAGGGAAGTTGTGCATGATGGTAGAACCAACAAGTATACACTTATGCTTAATAAGAAACGAATTAGCTTAGCACCCTTGTTGCCTGCCCAAGTTCATGAAATGCAAGTTAAGCTAGCCAAGGAGAAATGCATGTCTAAAACCAATTTCTTGATCACATCTAGTGATGTTAGGCGTTCTCTCTTTGATCCCACTTGTCAAATTGTTTTGGTTGTTTATAAGGACTTGTTGAATTCTAGACCTACTAATGTGGTCTTGCCAAGGGAAATCCGAGTTTTGCTTGACAGGTACAAGGATGTGTTCCCTCAGGAGATACCAGCAGGCCTGCCGCCCTTGAGAGGCATAGAGCATCAGATAGACTTCATCCCTGGTGCCCAACTCCCAAACCGGCCTGCATACCGCGTCAATCCCACGGAGGCAAAGGAGCTGGAAGCTCAGGTCCGAGACCTCATGGCCAAGGGATATGTGAGGGAGAGCCTTAGTCCATGTGCTGTACTTGTGCTCCTAGTGCCCAAGAAAGACGGTTCCTACAGGATGTGTGTTGATTGTAGAGCCATCAACAACATCACCATCAAATACCGCCATCCAATCCCAAGGCTAGATGATATGTTGGATGAGCTGAGTGGAGCAACCATCTTCTCTAAGGTGGATTTAAAGAGTGGGTATCATCAAGTGAGGATGAGGGAAGGGGATGAGTGGAATACCGCTTTCAAGACCAAGCGTGGACTGTATGAGTGGCTGGTCATGCCATTTGGCCTCTCCAATGCCCCAAGCACCTTTATGCGCCTCATGCACCATATCCTTAGACCCTTTATGGGCAAGTTCTTGGTAGTATATTTTGATGATATACTGATTTATAGCTCTTGCTTGACTGATCATGTGCTGCATTTAGAACAGGTCCTAGAAACTCTTAGGAAGGAACATATGTATGCCAATTTGTCTAAATGCATCTTTTGCACAGATGAGGTTGTTTTCCTTGGCTTTGTGGTTAGCTCACAGGGATTGAGAGTAGATGTGGAGAAGATAGAGGCCATCCTCAGCTGGCCTAGACCGACTTCAATCAGCCAAGTCAGAAGCTTCCATGGGCTGGCCAGCTTCTATAGGCGCTTTGTGAAGGACTTCAGCACCTTGGCTGCACCACTGACCTCCTTGATCAAGAAGAATGCTGGGTTTGATTGGGGAGAGCTGCAAGAACAGTCTTTCTTGGCGCTTAAGTATCAGCTGACCCATGCACCAATCCTTGCTTTGCCCAACTTTGAGAAAACCTTTGAAGTGGAGTGTGATGCCTCAGGAGTGGGCATAGGGGCAATGCTAACTCAAGGAGGAAGGCCAGTGGCATACTTTAGTGAGAAGCTGACTGGAGCCACACTGAACTACCCAGCCTATGACAAGGAGTTGTATGCATTGGTCAGGGCAATGCAAACATGGCAGCACTACCTCTTGGCTAGGGAGTGCGTGATACACACAGACCATGAGACCTTACAACACTTGAGGGGTCAGACCGTGTTGAAGAAGAGGCATGCCAGATGGTTGGAGTTCATTGAGACATTCCCCTATGTGATCAAATACAAGAAGGGCAAGGAGAATGTAGTGGCGGATGCCTTGTCAAGGAGGCATGCTTTGATCTCTACCATGGATGCTAAGGTTTTGGGATTTGGACACTTGAAGACCTTGTACCCAGAAGACCCAGACCTCAAGGCCGCTTATGAGGGACATGGAACAGGAGCTTACACACGGTTTTTCATGCATGATGGGTATCTATTCAAAGACAGGCGCCTGTGCATTCCCCAAGGGTCAATGAGAGAGTTGCTAGTGGAGGAAGCTCATGGAGGAGGTCTCATGGGACATTTTGGAGTGGAGAAGACTCTTAGTGTTCTTAAGGAACACTTCTACTGGCCAAAGATGAAGAAGATGGTAGCCACTCACTGTGATAGGTGCATCACTTGCAGGAGAGCCAAGTCAAGACTACAGCCTCACGGCCTGTTCATGCCTCTGCCTGTTCCTACGCTTCCATGGGTGGACATCTCCATGGATTTTGTTCTGGGATTGCCCAAGATTCAGCACAAGGATTCAGTGTTTGTAGTGGTGGACCGCTTCTCCAAGATGGCTCACTTCATCCCCTGCTCCAAGACCAATGATGCATCTCAGACCGCGACCTTGTTCTTTAGGGAGGTGGTGAGGCTTCATGGAATCTCCAGGACCATTGTATCAGACCGTGATACCAAGTTCCTGTCACACTTCTGGAGGACCCTATGGAAGAAGCTAGGCACCAAGCTCTTGTTCTCTACCACATGCCATCCTCAAACTGATGGACAAACTGAAGTGGTCAACCGCACCTTAGGAGCATTGCTGAGATCGACCGTGGGCAGACACTTAACTACATGGGTGGAGAGCTTACCTCTGGTGGAATTTGCCTACAACTCAGCCAAGCACTCTACCACAGGCATGTCACCCTTTGAAGCTGTGTATGGCCGCAATCCAGACACTCCCCTGACCTTGACACCATTGCTGCCACATGAGACCATGGACCTTGAGGGAGAAGCCAAAGCCGCGGCCATGAAGAAGGTTTTTGAACAAGTGCATGGCAACATTGAGAAGAGGAATGATCAGGTCCGATCTAGGATCAACAAGAAGAGGAAGCAGCTGGTGTTTCAACCAGGAGATTGGGTGTGGCTACACCTAAGGCCAGAGCGTTTCCCCAACAAGCGCAAGCACAAGCTAGACTTTAGAGGAGACGGCCCATTCCAAGTGGTGGAGCGGATCAATGACAATGCCTACAGACTCAAGCTGCCAGGTGAGTATAATGTGTCTTCCTCATTTAATGTTTCTGATCTATCTCCTTTTGATGCACAGGATGTTGGTTCTTTGGAGACCAAAGCACTTGAAGAGGGTGGAGATGATGGGGTCATCCAAGCTACACCAACCAGATACTTGGAGGATGAAGACCAGACCACTCCCTATGTGTCCCATCGCATCATGACCAGGAGCAGAGCTGCCCAAGGAGCCCAAGACAGGAGCATAGGAGATCATGCCCAAGGAGACCAAGCTGAAGCCGCCTTAGCCAACCCAGGCGGTCTTGGAGAGGAAGAGGAGATTGGGGAGAAAGAGCAGCCTCCTGATCACATTCAGCTGAGTGTTTCTGACCAAGGCACTCATGCACACAGCCTTAGGGATAAGGTCTTGTGTGTCCTTACTATCCATGGGTAAGGGCACTTCTAAAGACCTTACGTGATTAGGGTACTCTTTTCCTTTCTAAGTTTACCACAATGGGTTCTTGGAAAGGTTTTTAATGAGACCTGAAAATCTAAGGCATCAAGCCTAGTGTCCCATCGGTTTAATTAGGATATGTCCTTTTAAATCAATTAGGCTTGATCTCTATCTTAGGCAAATGTTTAGCCTTGTTTATTTCTTTTAAAAGACTTAGTCATTTGGGGTTTATTTGATTTTGTTGACCACGGTCAACTAGGGCTTTAGGTCACAAAGCTTGTAGCCTATAAAAGGCAGAACTTACTTATTTTCTAAAGAGACAAGCATGAACCCTAATCTTTATTCGGCCGCCTTGGTCAAGCTCCTTTCCTTTTGTTGAGTGTGTCTCCAAGAGAGAGTGAGAGTTCCTTGAAGATTGAGTGTGTCTCTCTTCTTGGGAAAGGCTGTATCTAAGTCTTCCATAGCTTAGTGAGTTGCCATCTATCCCCTGCTCAAACCGCTTTCATATCCCCTTGTTTCATCTTTCAAATCGCATCCTAGTTCTAGTTGACCCACCGTCCCAGCCGCTTGGTCGCTTCTCGTTCCAGCCGTTCCTAGCCGTTCTTGGACCGTACCGGTCACCCCGGAGTCACACCTTGAGCCATTCCATGGCGGCTTCTCCCTGAGTCTTTAGAGAGTCTTCTGTGCTCAAGTTTCAAGTCGTGACCAGATCTCTCTGCCCCGGATCGACCATTCGTACTCGCCCCGACCTAGAACCGCAACCGTTCTTAACGATGAAGCCGGCCGTACCATACTCGTCCAAAAACCGTCCCAAGTCCAGTCTCGTCCACGCACCAGGGCCAGAACATTCAGGCTCATAACAAATGGGCTTGAAAAGAGTCGTGTCGAGCTCTTTGTATCCGTTCCCTGCGTAGTGTAAATGCTTCAACAAGACGATATGCTCTTTCTTCTGAATCGATCATTGTACTCAGCTTGTTGTGTTACTCTGATACCACTTGATGCGATCTCGGTGGAGATCACAACCCACGATCGACACAACAAGGAAGTAAAGACGAAACGGGATAAGCCTTGCGTCCAAAATGAGTTTGAACCAAGGGATGTGGACGAAAGGAAAACCGACAGAAGTTGCGGAAGACTTCTGTAAGCCGGGACTTGGGAGCTTTCAGATATGACGCACCGAAAATTCCCAAGGGTTTCTTAGAAGGGCCCTAAGATATTACACACCTAGGGAGGATCTAAGAGAAGAGAAGTGACCAAAGGTTTTTTTAGAGAGAAAACACTCTTTTGATTAAAAACTTTAATGAAGAGTACAAATGACAAAGGGGGGATATATATAGGAGTGGGAGGAGACAAACTTGCATGCTTGGAACAACTTCCAAGAACATGCAAGCTCATGCAAGAGCTAAGACATAAATCCTAACTCCCCAACTACCAACTACTAACAACACTCATTAAATTAAAAGACAAAGAAAGAAAAATGGGCCAGGCCGAAGTAACAAATGGGTCAGAGAGAAAGTGAATATTTAAGCCTCATTAAAAACCTACTTGGTAAAACCCAATGGGACAAAAACCAAGTAGGGAAAAAGAGTTCCCAAAAATTCACTTACCCAAATGTTAGACTTCATGGGCCCGGATGAGGAAAGTGAAGGATGATCTTGGACTTGGCGTGATCAATGTGCTGATGGTCTTGAGTGATTCCTCCATAGACTCCTTGAGCTTCTTGATGTGTTCTCTGGTCATTGGTCCGGTTGGCATTGTCCAAGTAGTTTCAGGCGCCTTCAGTCCTTCCTTTGGATCAAGGGGTCCAACATCAGTCTGGACGATGCTTGGGACGTCTAGCTGGTCTTCAGTCTCCTTTGGCTGAGTGTTGGAGTCGTTTTCAAGGAGAACGTCTTCCACGCTGGACCTTTGTTCTTCTGACCACGGGTCATCTGTGGTATCCTTAGGCAGGATCATATCACACATGCACAAAGGTAAGACCCATAAGTCGATGTGTATGTGTATACTTTTCTTTGCACATCGTGTACAAATAAGACTAGGGTATCTTGGTTTTTTTGTGAATGGTGTTCCCATCCATTATTCTCTCAAATAGTACGCACTCATGTCTAGATTATACTGCCATAAATATCCATATTACTATTAAAGAAAGGGTAGTCCAGATTTTGTTGGGAGGTATATTAAGCAAAACACAAGAATAACATACGAAAGTGTTGAACAAAAACTACTATCAATGAGAGCTTGTGAAGATAGATTGAAGATGGATGTACTTTATATTTTATCCAGTGAAGATAGGAAAGGGAGCCCCCTCTGTAGAGTTGTTTTTTCTCAGAGTCGTAGATGATGTTTAGTTGTATTGAACATTATCGTTGGGGCGATTGTCATTTCATGAAAATATGAAAAAAAAATATTTCATATCCTGAATAAATACAAAGGTTTCACCTTTTCAAAATTTGTTTTTCCTTTGAAAATAAATATGATTTGTGAAATTATTAATTATTTATTTTTATAATTTTTATTGTTTAATGTAATACATTTCCTATATGTGATTTTGTGTTATATGTAACTACCAGCGTTTGAGATAATTCTAGATTTGAAGATAAATTTCTGAAAAATGTTAGAGGTGCAAACAGTGTGTCCTAGGATGTTCAAGATGATGTTCAAATCAAGTGCTATGAATCTCTCAACTTCTTATACGATTCAGATGCTGGATCAACTAAAAATTCTGGAAGATTTGATCTCATTACGCCTCACTTTTTTCCACATCATTCACAAGATCAACGAAGTCTCCATTGTCTGTTCGTGTAATAAACCGAATTAAGTTGTCTTGTTCCCTATTTTAATCGTAATATCGCGGAGCTTCTCTTTTATTGCCTCATCACACCATTTAAAGAATGGGAGAATTGTAAAAATAAACTACATTGAAAAGTCAATTGTCCCATTATACGTTTTCCCTTTTTACTCAATTTTAACTAAAATGGCCTTATTTAAATATAGAAAGCATGAAATATAATTTTTAAAAATTTACTTAAAATCTCAAAAATACATATATAATAGCAAACATAGTTATATAAAAAAATTTGGTTAGTTTTTATAAAATACGATTTTTTAAAAATATTGTAATTCATGTTCTTCCTGAGTTAGAAAATAAATTATAGGTAACATTCTGACTAGAATATGTGTTATGTCATTTACTCTTCGTTCTAGTTTGTTTTAAAAAACGTATTCTACCTTGTTGTCTATGTTCTACTATTGGTTAGAATAAGTTATGTGCAATTTTAGCATTTGGTCAAAGTTCTAGGTGATGATCGATCATGTGTTCTAGCTTTTACTCTATGTTCTATTCTGGCTAGAATACGTTGAACTCTATCCTAATTGTTGGTTTATATTCTAAACTTGGTTAAATCACATATTATAACTGTTACACTATGTTCTTATGTTGCCCAGAATTGACGTTATATATGTTTGTCTTCGTTTTAATTTAAGTAGAATACGTATTATGACAGAATATCACAGAATATCTAAAAAATATTCTCTTGAATATATGGTTTCCTTATTTTTTTAAGAAATATTTTGCACTCACTAATTTCTCTTCTCCCACGATGATAATTGTGTGTCATCTTGTTTGTCAAGGTTTTTCACCATTTTTTCCTCTATTGTCAACGTTTTTACTTCTTAAAACTATTTTTCCAAAACATCATTCTCTAACTATGCATATCTATGTATCCACTGGTGTGTGGAGATCTTCAGTCGAAAAGCAATGGACGTTTATTGTTGATGAACAAAAACGGGGAAGATTGGTTTCTGTGCAATCTAGTACTTCTTTTGATGAGTTACGAGCGATGATTGCAGAGGATTATGGAGAGAATAATGTTGATATTGAGTTCAGTTATCTGTCAAATGACTTGGTTAATAGCTTATAAGTTCCCCCAATTATTATCACAAACGATAGGCAGCTAACGAATTTTATTCCCTATGCAAAGAAGTCTTCATCTATTATGTGTGTGACCTTTACCACTTTGGTTGACAATGGAAGATAGTCAATGTTGATCTTAGCAAGGAACCGCCATTTGAAGAATTTGTTAACTCGGCTGAGGAAAATAATGAAGTCAAATTCATCCAGGCTGAGAGCGATTGTGTAGATGTTGGATTAAAGTCGGATACCAAGGTCGAGAATGCTAAGAAATCATTGGTTGAATTTGTGAAGAAGAGTCAACGTTTTGAAGGCAACTCTAGAGATTTATGCAATGAAGTATAACTTTGACTACAAGGTTGAAAAATCTGATCCGACAAAGTGGTATGTACACTGTAAGGATAAAATATGCAGATGGTGCATATGTGCAACGTGTTTAGATGGGGCTTCTAAATATTTTATAATCAAAAAGCCTTCGTTGCCTCGCGGATGGAAACGCAAACGATGGAAGTAATCTTCTGATCACGAAACAAGAGGAGGAGGGTCGTCGGAGAAGATGAAGGAGGAGGAGGGAAGAAGGTTGAAGAGGAGGGATTTGTGAAAGAGGAAGGTTGAAGAAGAGGGATTTGAGGAAGAGGAATGACGCCGGAGAGACAAAGAAGAGGAGGGTCGCTGGAGATGATGAAGGAGGAGGAAACTAGGTTGAAGAGGAGGGTCACCATAGATGATGAAGAAGGAGAAAGAAGCTAGGTTGAATAGAAAGAATTTGATGTCTCTCTCCGCCTCAGAGATGAAAAAGAAAAGGGAGATTTGTCGAGGATGAGAAAAATAGATTTTGAGGGTTTTTTATTTTAATAGTTTTATTTATTTTAAATTAAAATTAAATTTATTATATTTTACTAATTTTAAATTTTTTAAAAACTAAATTACAGGGATAAAATCGGATTTACAGAATTATAATTCATAATCTCACAATTAAATTAAGATAAGTTATAAATGGACAAATTTCATTTCAATGTATCCTTTTTAGCTAATTTTCTCAAGTAATTATCTGTTAGGGACAAATTAGTTTATTTTAATGGGTATGAGAATGTCGACATAATGTCTAAATACTCGTTCAGAATTCAGATAATTCAAATGATCACAGAAATAGAAGAATGTAATATCCAAAAACTTTCAGTCTTTAAAATTTTCAAAGAACTAGATCCTTTATTACTTTCTGTCTTTCTGATAATTAGAAATGGTTACCCACAGTGTGGAAAGTCAAGCTCGAGGAGACACAAATAGAACATAACATAATGTATTTAGTTTTATGAGGTGACGTGGGTCCATGTGGGTTATTTAATGACGTCTTGTATAAGGAATCATATATTTCATGGGATACGATCCTATGCAGAACCTATGCGACCAGATTCAGATTTCTATATGAAAAATATATAATTTTGGTCATACCATATTATTTATATCCGTGGACATCTAATGTATAATACATCTCATGTTAAAATTTATCGATATATGAGATGAGTAGTAGATTAGTCGAGAAACAGAATGATCTGAAAAAAATAAAAGATTTTGAGCTGAATTTTGTTTTTGTATAACTAATCATAAAAAGGTTTAAAAAACTAGTTCTTTTAATAGATTACAGAATTTTTCAATTATTCGTTATTGTTTTGTCATATCTAAAAGCATATAGCATTATTACTTTTGTAAATATGAACATGTAAAAGCTTGAAAAATACCCTAAACGATCAATTAAACAGAATCATGCAGACAAAACGTAATAAAGTGGTATATAGTTCATCACTATAAAAATCACCCATTCTCATTGCCATGGCAATTAATCAAAAGTTATTACCATTTTGCATTAACTATATAAGAAAAAAAATATAGATGCATAATGTATATTGGTGCAATCTGGAATGAACATAACTTTCTTGCGACATCAGAGGACTTGGATTCAACGAAAGAGGAGAATGGAGAAGAGGAAGAAGAACGGATCAGACCCGGCGCGGGACATGGACTGCCCACGAACCCCGCCAGCAAACGACCCGGCCTGGACAGCCCACGACCCGGCGTGATTCACGGAACGACGCCAGTTCCTCAATCCGGCCAGCTTGACCATCAACCCGGCCAGCCTGACCATCAACCCGACCAGCCCGGCAGCCAAACACAAGACCGGCCCGACCCTCAACCAACCCGTCCCGATCCTCGACCCGACCGGACCGTATCTCGACCCTACCTGGACAGTCCCCGACACGGTCATAACCCGTCCGCGAACTCAAGACCCAACCGGTTCCATGATCCGACCGGACTTTGACCTGACCCGCACCATGACCCGGACCACGACCCAGTCCCGACCCAGATCCAGACCCGACCAAACCAATCCAACAGCCCAAGGAGCTACAAAACAGAGGAGAAGAAGATATGGCCCAAGCCCAGGTCCAAGAAGTCAAGGAATCATGGCTTAGCCCAGTGACAAGATCAAAGAGTAAAGCCCAAGCCCAGGTCCAAGAAGACAAGGAATTATGGTTTGACTCATTAACAAGATCAAGAAGCAAAGCCCAAAGAAAAACCTTTCATGCCTTGATTAAAATCGAAATTAAAGAAGAGGAAGGGACTGAAATTAAACCAACCAATTGGTTTAATTTATTGGTTTGTAAATAGTCACTTAATTTAAACCAAAATAATAGATTAGGCCAGTAAATCTGTTGGCATAAATTTAGGAATTAATTTAGAATTTTATTGTTAACATAAATTAGTTAGGATATTCCTTTGGCGGTATAATTCTTGTTAGGGTTTTCTGCCTTTAAAAAAGCATCCACTCCCCCATTTGACCTTAATTCACTTGAGAGTAGAGTAATCTGCTATGAAATTTCATAGCTCTGAGCAGGGTGAACCTGTGCTAGTGGAATCAAATCAATCGTCATTTATACCTAATTGAAGAGCCAGTAGCCTCCAATCCATCCTCAAATCAGCCGCTGCTTCAAGGAGAGTTAGTAACCTCCTTAAATCATCATTCCACCTTCCTTCAAGTCGATCCTTAGGTTTTAAAACAACCAGGGCCGCACCATCTTTCAAGACGCCTGCTAAGGCCAGAGAGGGATCTACCAATCCTCCTCCACGTGATGATAAGGGCAAAGGACCAACAACCCAAACGCCTCCAACAAAAAACAGGAACATCAAATGTTTCAGATGTCAAGGATTTGGACACTATGCAAATGAGTGCTCAAACAAAAGGGTTATGCTTATCTTAGAGAATGGAGAACTAACATCAGAAGATGACCAGTCAGACACAGAAAATGAAGCTTACCCTGTTTAAGGACAACTGTTGGTGACTAGGAGAACCTTGAGTGCACAACCTAAAATGCAGGAACAAAGGGAGAAATTGTTCCACACGCGATGCCTCATTCAGGAAAAGGTGTGTAGTTTGATCATTGATGGAGGTAGCTGTACAAACGTGGCTAGTCAAACACTTGTGGACCGGCTCAACTTGGTTACTCACAAGCATCCTAGACCATATCAGCTGGCTCAATGAAGAAGGAGAAATAAAAGTGACAGAACAAGTGAAAATACCTTTAAACATTGACAATTACCAAGACCAGATCACTTGTGATGTATTTCAATTTAAAAGCAGCACCTCGTTTGACTATCTTAATTCTAAACGTTACTAATGTTGGAACAATATATTAATAAGCATGTGGACTTATAATATATAGTTAAAATGTGAATGAGAATTTGCTTAGGGGAGGTCAAATATTTTTTGTAACTTACAAATTTTGGTATTAAAAACCAAATAAATTTGGCCATTAAATCTACTTGACCACCAAGCTATTCTTCTCCTATAAATAGCAAGCTACCTAGAAGAGAAAAATCATCCCTTCATTCTAAAGCAAAGAAAAACACCATTAGACACATTGTAGATATTCTTTGAGAAGTTTCTAAATGTTGAAGCTCTCTTGAAATATCTTCTTGGTTGTTGGTGTTAGGTGTTGGTAGCTAAGGAATTCACAAGGTTTAACAGGTTTCTTCATTCTCCTTCTTCTACTTTTATCTTTCAAAAGTAGATTCTTGTTCTTGAGTATATAGTAGATAATTAGCTCGTAGATTCAAACATGAATGAAGCATGTTTGTCTTAATATTTGGTTGTATCCTGGGATTCAAAGAATGCATATAAACCGTCTCATTGCGGGCATTTTATTGAGTTAAGGAAAGGGATCATCCCGCCTCCAAATGTTTTGTTTTTGTTCTTATGATTCAAAACCGAATTTTGTTCATGTTCTTATTAAGTTGTCAAAATGATTATCTTGATATCATGTTTTGAAAATACTGAATATATAAACATGTTCATGAGATAATTTTTAGCATATAATTAATTAATTATTATTAGCTTTTATGTTCTTGCTAATAATTATGATGGTCAAATGTTAAATTTAATTATATAATTTAATATTATTAATTTATGTATATGCCATTATTATTTGTTGAAAATAAGTTACACCCATATTGCCATAATGGCAATGTTAATGTTTATATATATATATCTATATTAATATATATATATATGTGTGTTTAATAGTTTATTTCAGTTTCAAAAAAATAAATTATATTGCAAATTGATATTTCTAAAATCCGGTTTTATAAGGTTCTACAATCTTAACTCAATAAAATTCGCTTTTTAAACGGATTTGTTGTATGAAAAATCAAATTTGTAAAAATCAAAGTCTTGTTTTTGATTGTTGATAAAAAAAAAAAGTCGGTTTCAAGTTTTCGTGACCGGATCGATCTATCCGGGTCTCAGATCAATCGACCCTTATCGGTCGACTGAGAGAAATCATACATATTGAACACCGAAATCGGTACCGCGGGTCAAGCGACCGATCGATCGCCAGCCGATCGATCGATCTCGTAAGATCAATGCTGTTAACCGAGAAATATATATATATATATATATATATGTGTAATACAAAAAAACCAATTAAAGACCAATTAATTTTTTTTTTTTTGGCAAATTTTTTTTTTTAAAACCAAATATTAGTGGTCTAATACCAATTAATTTATTGGTCAAACGGTATTTATTTCTATATATAAAATATTGAAATAATATTGGTAAAACGTCATTAAATTAATAAATTTTGGTAAGACGTTATTTACCAATCAATTTTTGTAAAACGTTATTTAAAACCAATTAATTTTTTGCAATTAATTGGAAAAATGTTTTAAGAACAGATTAATTTTTTGTATAGGGTTATTAATTATTAATAAATTTCTCCCGACGTTTTAATCGAGTTTACGATTCGGTTTTAGAACAAACGCTTAAATCGCTAAAAATAATTAGCGATCGTTATTTAAAACGCATATAATAACATATACGTTAATAAATTTATGTTAGTATTTTTTTTATGAAAACAGAAATAAGACAAATCATGGTAATGATCTTTTTGATTTTATATGATTTAATCATATAAATATAATTTGCTCAATTCAACATTAATTCAAAGAGTAATTGGTGATATTATTTTGTTATTGTGCATTTTTTAATCTAGAAAATATTTTTTACCTGGTCTGATACTTGTTGAATTTTTCAACAAAATTTCAGTAGTAATTAATTTATTTTTCTATGATTTATTGTTGTACTCATTAATATGATTTCTGTTTCATTATAAGCATGAACAAAACATGTTTAAAATGTTAGCAAAAGTCACGCTTTGACTTTTGTGCTGGAGTTTAATATTTCAGAAATTTAATAATATTCTGGAAAATAATTGGATGATTATGCAAGTTATCTGAATAATTTAAATTGCTTCATCTTGCCCTTGTATTAAATTAAATTGTTACTTTCTGAATTTAATAATTCTAGAAATTAAAATTTAATTATTATGGAGGTGTTATTGGTTACGAGTCTAGTGAGTCGACACATCAAATTCAGTTTGATAGTGGTCTGCCACATATGACTGTGCCAAATTGTGATGCATATCAGAGTTTCATGTGAGTGTCTAGTGCTATAAGCATAAGACTAATGATTGACAAACTTGATGGAGCTCAATTCATTATATGACATGAGAAGATTTATATATCATTGATCATGCTGAAATTAGAGATGTAACTCAAGGAGGATAGCATATGCTTTCTCTTGAGAATACTAAATAATAAACCTATGGGTTTAATTCACACTTATTTGTGTGATTTATTTACCCATTAGAGGAGGTAAAAAGTATTTTGTGACTTTCATTGATGATAGTACAAAATATTATTATATTTACTTGTTACAAAGCAAAAATGAGGTTTTGGATAGATTCAAGAAATATAAGCTGGAAGTTGAAAATCAACTCGGCAAAACTATAAAAATAGTTCGGAGTGATAGAGGTGGAATGACAGTTCGATGCATTTTGTCGATGACATCATTTATCAAACAACTGCTCCTTACTCACCAGAATCAAATGAAATTGCATAACGCAAAACCGAACTTTAAAAGAAATGATGAATGCAATGATGCAACAATCATGCGTAACCCAGAACATGTGGGGGGAAGCTTTAATGACTTCGAAACAAACAGTGCTGGCTAGGTCAACAATGGAATCTGAGTTCATTGCGTTGGACAAAGCAGCAGAAGAAGCAGAGCATCTTCGAAATTTTCTGGAAGATATTTCGATGTGGGAAAAACCAGTGTCATCGATTCGGATACACTGCGATAACCAATCGGCTATAGCTCGTGCTAACATTAGCTTGTAAAATGGCAAGTCACGTCACATACGTAGACGACATAAGACCATTAGACAATTGATCTCAAGTGGTGTAACTTCGCTAAATTACATCAAATCAGCTGATAACTTAGCAGATCCTTTTACGAAAGGTCTGACCCGAGATCAAATCATCAATAGGAATGGGTTTAAAGCCTATGATTTAACGATGAAATTTGGCGGTAACCCCACCTATACTTTCTAGGTTCAAAGGGACAACTAAGTCAAATTAATTCTAAGAAAACACTGTGAAACTTATGTTTCTACCCAGTTCCTAATAATGATAAACAGTGTTGTCTGCAAAATTGAGGGTAAGCGTAAGCTTTTAATGATTTCATCATATTTATTTCAATGAAGTAAAGCAGAATACTTCAAAATAGAATACGAGAATCACCTGTTGAGTGTGAAATGAGGCCGTTTCTAGGAGAATAAGGGAAGGCTGTATTCTCCAGACTCACTCAAGAAATACCAGGCATGTTCAAGGCCAAAATGAACACAACGAGAGAGCGAAAGTTCTACTAGAAAATATAATTGTGTTATATCTATTGTTTTAGTTTACACTAGAAATCCGGGTGGTTCAAGACATCGTGTTCACCAACTGGGCTTGTAAACTCGATAGATTATAACAGTGATTGGTTCAACGCTGAAAAATGCAACCTTTTCATATACAATTATTTTTCGCATATACTCAAGAAAGTCTTCTTTCAGCTTAAATCTATCCTAAAAAGGTTTTCAAAAACATCCTCAGTGTTTTAGAGTCAATTCTATTCATGTGGGGGATTGTTGGAACAATATATTAATAAGCATGTGGACTTATAATATATAGTTAAAATGTGAATGAGAATTTGCTTAGGGGAGGTCAAATATTTTTTGTAACTTACAAATTTTGGTATTAAAAACCAAATAAATTTGGCCATTAAATCTACTTGACCACCAAGCTATTCTTCTCCTATAAATAGCAAGCTACCTAGAAGAGAAAAATCATCCCTTCATTCTAAAGCAAAGAAAAACACCATTAGACACATTGTAGATATTCTTTGAGAAGTTTCTAAATGTTGAAGCTCTCTTGAAATATCTTCTTGGTTGTTGGTGTTAGGTGTTGGTAGCTAAGGAATTCACAAGGTTTAACAGGTTTCTTCATTCTCCTTCTTCTACTTTTATCTTTCAAAAGTAGATTCTTGTTCTTGAGTATATAGTAGATAATTAGCTCGTAGATTCAAACATGAATGAAGCATGTTTGTCTTAATATTTGGTTGTATCCTGGGATTCAAAGAATGCATATAAACCGTCTCATTGCGGGCATTTTATTGAGTTAAGGAAAGGGATCATCCCGCCTCCAAATGTTTTGTTTTTGTTCTTATGATTCAAAACCGAATTTTGTTCATGTTCTTATTAAGTTGTCAAAATGATTATCTTGAAATCATGTTTTGAAAATACTGAATATATAAACATGTTCATGAGATAATTTTTAGCATATAATTAATTAATTATTATTAGCTTTTATGTTCTTGCTAATAATTATGATGGTCAAATGTTAAATTTAATTATATAATTTAATATTATTAATTTATGTATATGCCATTATTATTTGTTGAAAATAAGTTACACACATATTGCCATAATGGCAATGTTAATGTTTATATGTATATATCTATATTAAAATATATATATGTGTGTTTAATAGTTTATTTCAGTTTCAAAAAAATAAATTATATTGCAAATTGATATTTCTAAAATCCGGTTTTATTAGGTTCTACAACTAATACGAAACATAACCAATAAAGTTATGTTTATTCTACTTTTGAAGTGTTTATATATATATAACTACATCGTGTGAGAGAGACTCACATATCGACCATGACTGCTATTTCTTCTGGGTCTTTTACGGCGTGTTCATGCCATTCACTGAGAAAAACAGACATGCAAAACGACATCGTTTAGTATCATAGATCCAATCTGAATGGCTCAGATGAAATCAACACTAAAAACTGAAGTGAGAACTCACGAATACGCCATTGATGTATTTCTTGAGCTCTCATGTTTCAATCTTTCTGTTTCTTGAACTCTGCATTGTAATAATACGTATAGATAAAACCGCAACGTAAGAATTTATGTCCGAATAAAAAAATCCGAATTTGAGAATCTTTTAACTTACGCATTTACATGGACGAAGAGTGTTAGAATTATGATCAGAGTTGATGAGACTGAGAACAATGTTCTGGCGACCACCATTGTTGGCTATTGCTGAAGCTCTTTTCTTCTCTCCTCTGTGATATAAATAGGGAAAAGAGTATAGAGAGAGAGAGACAGTGATGAGTAGGTTTGTATATATACTAGTTTGGAAAGGAGCTGTGTAACTCCGTTAATTATATTTAGACGCGTCGTTAAGAATTTTTTGACGGTGACGAGGTTTTTTTTAACGGCGTCTTCTACCATCCGTCAGTAGGTTTGAATTACCGCTTCTGAAGAATTTTTGCACTATATTAAATATTAAATATTCCAAACAGTTTGGTTTTGGTACGTTCAGTCTTTCTTGGACTAAAAGATAAAGAAAACTTGCGAATTCAAATCTTACAGAATTTAGAAAGTTGAACTAGTTAGAAAGATTGAATTGAATATGTGTTTACAACTTTACAATTATATTCTTTAAACAGTGTCGGTTCAATGATTTTTGATGCCCTAAGCAAAATTTTTTTAAATACTTTGATATTTTTATAATATTTTAAGCAATTTTTTTTTTGATGTTTTTATATTTTTATAATATTTTAAATAAAATAACAATTATATTTTATAAAAAATCTATTTTCATAAATAATATATTACAAAAAAAAAATAGTAGTACTCCTTGCATTTTTGCCATAAAATAATTTATCAAACTCATATAGTCCAGATCTTTATTCATATTTGTCTTGTTTGATAGTAAAGTTAACCCATTCAATCTATCGTATGACATGGTAGATCTCAAATAATTATTTATAAGTTTTAGTTTTGAAAATTTCTTTTTGTGGTAGCAAATGAAACTGAAATTATGAATAATATGCGATAAACGATTTATGTATTTGGATAATAATCTTCCATTATTTTTAGAAAATTAAATATTTTTAAATGATTATCCACTTCATTCAGTAAAATATTGGGAAAATGAAAAAAACAATTGAATCTAAAAAAAATCTCTTAACTAATCTACATTTTTATGAACTATTAATTATAAATATAAAATTGATTGAAAAAAAAAACATTTAAAAAAAATCACCAGTGTTATTAGGAAGAAATCAATAGAATTTTATTTTATATTGACATATTTCTTAAAAATAAACATAGTTAAAGCCCAATACATAGATATATATTGATTCATTTGATGCCCTTAAAACATATTATTTTTGTGATGCCTTAGGTCCAAACTTTGGTTGCTTAGGCCCTGGGCCGGGCCTGTTTTTAAATAGTAACTAATTTTTTTTGTCAACATAGGCAGACAAGTGGCTTTTAATATTTTTTTAACATTGTAGATGTTAAGTTCGAATTCCAGACATCTGTCAAAAATTTCATAGGTGACCAACATTGTATCATATGATCGGATAGTAGTAACTAATTTATATTTTTTTTATTTTCTTCCATCGAAGATGTAATTTTAATATTTGTATCCAATAACTAATATAATACCGATCAAATCGAAAATGTACAAATAATTGGGTAGAGTCGAGCAAACCAGTTCGGAAACAGGAAAGCCCGAGCTAGAATTCAAACTAGCAAGGTGATGAATTTCATCTAGAGTAACCAGATCTTACAAAAAAAAAAAACCAGATCTTACAAAAAATTTAAAAATTAATAGATAAAGAGAACACCTATATAAAATTGATGGTTTTGAAATTCATCAAAAAATTAGTTCAGCATCTAAAATAGATTGAATAACGAAGAAACAAGAAATCAACCAATATCATGGAAAATTGGATTTTGAGCTTATCTAAAAGCTTTCCAAATTGCAATGGAACGAGTTTACGTGAATGAGAAGATATAAGCTAGATATTGTGGAAGCTGAGGGTGTGTAGTAGCCCAGTCTTCAGTGTCGATCCACTGATTTTTGATGTCCTAGGAAAAATATTTTTTGAAGCTTTTGTATTTTTAGAATAATATAAATCTAATAACAATTTTTTTTTAAAAAAAAAAACTAATTTCATAGACGATCTATTAGAAAAAAATCTAGTAATGGAATATAGTTATTTTTGCACTTTTTTGCCGCAAAATCATTAATCAAACTCACATAGTCGAGATCTTTAACCATACTTGTCTCGATTGATAGCAAATCTAACACATTCAGTCTCTTTTTTGATATAGTAGATCGCAAATAGTTCTTTATAAATTTCAGTTTTGAAATATTTTTTTTTCTGCAGTAGTAACTGAAACCGTAATGGTCAACAATATACAATAAGCGATTCATGTATTTGAATAACAACCTTCTATTCTTTTTATGAAAATCAAGTACTTCAATAGGTTTACTCACTTCATTCGGTAAAACATTTCAAAGATGAAAAAATAAATCTCAAAAGTCTAATTCTCTTACTAATCTACATTTTTTAAAACTATTAATTATAAATATAAAATTAATTGAAAAAAAATAAACATTTCTAAAAATAATAATCACATCATGTGTTATTAAAAAAAGAAAGCAAGAGATTTTTCTAAAATTTAACATATTATTTTAAATAAACATATTTAAAGCCCATTAATATATTGATCTATAATTTGATGTCTTTAAAATTATGATTTTTTGTGATGTCCTAAACCCATACCTTGGTTGATTGGATCCTGAGCCGGGCTTGCCGGTCTTGGACATATTGATCCGGTGCATCAAAATCTGAAAAACTGTCGACCTTGGTTTTTCACAAGTGCTGATGCATCTTGTGCATTTCTGTTATCTTAAACGAGCTGTCCCTCTCAATACACTTGGTTTCCTTTAGCATCTAATACAAGCTGTCCATGCTCATCATTTAAAGGTACTCGCTGGTTGTTTAGTATGTCAACAATGTTGTTAGCTTGACGTTTGCTTCTTGCCTTCAGGTGATTCTCCTTTGCACGTTTCTTAATTTCAGGGTCAAGTGAAGCTAATTTTTTAGAATTTTCACTTCTGGTCCTGCACCTAAAGTACAAAAAAAAAAAGAGAGAACAACTAAAATTTAACGAACGAAATGTAAAGACTTAGACTAAAGCTTTACTATGAAAACAATGGCACTGCAACTCCCCATTGCAACAGCGCCAAAAATCTGATGTGTTCTAAGTTTTAAACCTAAAACAAAGACAATAAATCAGCTGCATGTGCATAACAATTAATTTTAGTATTTAAGATTCAAACCAAACAGGACTGGAGTGTCATAATTTTTTTAAAAGAAAAGCTAGAACTATATGAAAATATGGAGTTTCTGTGGGTTAAAATTGATGAATATATTAAAAACAGAGATTTAATCAAAACAATGTCAGCAATAAGATTAAAAAGTTAGACCAATTAAAAAATCTTCGGGGCTTCATGATTTACACTATTTAGAGACATGATTTACACTAAGACAATTAAAATCATTTTTTTATCTTAGAATTCAAAACACTAATATTTGATAAACCACTCTCATAACAAAAACCAACTTTAATCTAACAATCTAAATCATATTCTTATAGCATATAGTAATGATAAACAAGCAATGAATGATTAGGTTTGATATGTTCACTAATAATATATGAAATCAACTCTCGTGTTTCATATATATAGCTTGTTTGATTCAATTCCAAACAGTCAATCAAGTGATGTTCAAGCAATAACTTTCTTAAATCAATAAATCTATAACATGCAATACAATTAGAGCTAAACAAATGTTACTTTTAACTTATCAAAAGCACCATTGTAGTTATAAAATCTATCTACCACACCATGAATGATTCCCTCTCATAAATCCTTATTTTCAACAATGAAACTACTCAACCGAGAAATCATAACAATAACAATAGAAAACTTCTCTAACGAGTACAAAGAGGTAAGATATTCTCCCAAAACCAGCTAGTATTAAAAAATGAAAGAAAGAACAATAAACTATTTTTTTTGGTAATGTTGTAACTATGGAGGTCGAATTTTATGGCTTCTTTATGTTTTTTATAGTGATTCAAGTCAGGCTAGGGATATTTCCACAGAGATATGGACTAATCTGCCCAAATCTGGAAAGTTTTTTTTCCGGATAAGTGCTTGGTTGAACATCTATCATGCTTGGTGGAACACTTGGTCGGTTAGGGTCTTATGGACTCTGGGGTGCATTAGTGATTGACCACTCATTCGATGAGGGGTTTTTAGAAGCTTTTGCCTTGAGTGTTCGATCATGTAGGTTGATCTCGGTCAAACACCTTCACCTTCCTCAAACTATTCCATTTCGACACTAGATAAACCAATATTCAGTATCTTGAGCATAATTTGAGATCTAACTATTATATCGTCTTCAAGCATCTTAGAGATGAAAACTAGCTTCCTTTTATGTCTTGTGTCTAAAATTAAGCATGATCAAAAGTGAGAATTCTTCCATATGATGCAAAACTTCTGACCCATATAACTTGTCCAATCTCTTATAGTGCTTGATTTCTTCTCTTTTTTTTTTCCAAAAAACGAAAATGATCTAGAACTTTAAGAACTCCACATAAAAAAATAAAGTCTACCAAAACTTACTAGTTTCTTTATTTAAAAACCTATTAAAAACATAGTAAAAGCGGTAAAATACTAGGTATATCAGTTTGAAATCTATAAATACCATGGAGAATCAGATGGTTCTGGTCTCCGAGGTGTTTCAGGACGTGCCTCAAGGTAACATATATAATCATGTCTCTAGCACACCCTTGCGAGAGGCCAAAGTTGAAACCTTGTCACTCTTCTTATCATCTCAAGGGTCTAAAATCTGCTTCTCTCCCTTGTTTACAATCATACACTAAGTGCTTTTGATAGAACCGCATGGTAGAAGTTTCTCTTCTCGATTTTAGATAAAAAAAAATCGCTGATCACGATAGTTTATAATAGCTCCCGTAGTTGCAAGATAGGTTCCGCCAAAAATCAATTGCTTGTCTGTGTTTTTTTCCATCCATATAATGTGAAAATCAACCGGAACAAAACAACCTTCTACTTATACTAGAAGCACCTCCAAACTTGAGAAATATTTGAAAAGGTTTTATGTCGATAATTCCCAAATTGTCTGCAATGTTTTTAGACATAACATTCACATTAGTTCATGTATCACAGAGTGGATCTTGGAAAGGTTGAGACTTGAGAGTTTGAGCGAGAGATGAGCAGCTTCACGATTCCACCTTCTTCCTCCTTCTCCCTTTCCAATGCTTATCGCCAACCTTCTCTTCGTTGCTTCATTTTCCGCAATTCTCGTTCCAATCTTGAGTTTCGCGGCTTACGATTCAGTAGGGATGCTCGAAGAATCTCTTTAAGGTGCAATTGCTACAGAAAGGGGAACGGAGGTACAGGTTCAGGTGAGAATCTCTTTCAATTTTATTTTAGCGTTTATTCTTTATAAATGAGATTGTAATTTGATAGGTGAATAAGATTCTAAAACCAACATTGAGTAAATGGGGTTTTAGGGTTTTAATTAGTTTTTAGATGCAAATGTTCTTAACTACGATATTCGGTTTGATTCAGGCAGCTTAGTGTACCATCAAGAAAACATTAATCGTGATGAAAGAAAAAAATGGTTTTTTTTTGTAGGTGAGAATGAAAACAGAAGTGTTTTAGATGCTTTCTTTTTGGGAAAGGCACTAGCTGAGGTTATCAATGAGCGAATTGAGTCCACTGTTGGAGAAGTTTTGGGTAATATTGGAAGGTTTCAAGCTGAGCAACAGAAGCAAGTTCAAGAGATTTAGGTACTTCAACTCTCTCTTTCTCCTTGCCTTATTCTTGTCAGTTTAAATATCATCGTGAAAGAGCGCTGAGATAGCAATCGCTCTACGAGAACCGAAATTGCGAAATTGCAAAAGACAGAGCTTTATTGGTTCTCTTGGTGTAACCTTTTTGAGGTTTTTAGCCCATGAGTTTATCTGTTGCTTTTTGACTCACTGCCGTTGGAACTCGACACTGGAAAGGTTTGAGTTGGGCGTTCCTATGGTCGGTGTGTCTCAGTAGATGATACTAAATTTGTAGAGGGAGTTTGGAAAGTTGGGTAATATAAAGCGGTAGAGGAAGCTGTGGAAGGAGTTGTGAAGAGCGACGAGGTCCTTTAAATAAGAATAAACTTGTATCTTTAAACAATTCACCATAGAAGAGATTTGATCAGAAAGAGAAGTCTATAAATCTCCACTAATGTCCAAACAAGCTCCCAACGCATTCTCCCTGCACCACCTGTAGACTAGTTAGAGTAGTTATGTGCTAATAACACTTCTGAAATTCATGACACAAATCTGAGGTTTGAATCCAATACTCCGCAAATGTTAAAAATATATTAAAGCTTGACCAAAAAAAACACCTTATAACATTGCTGCTTGCTCTTGGTTTTGAAAACCACTTAACCATACTCAAAAGTTTTAGTTATTATCAAGACTCAAAATTTTCGTGATCTTTGTAGAAGGGTACTTTGAAAAGCTCGATAATTTGCAAGATTGCGGCGAATATTGTCATGCATTCTAAACAAATTGTACATGAAAAAAATCTTGACAGTGGATTTGATGTTTTGATATGCATTCACAATGTGGGGTTAATAAATCTTCCTCATTCGATTACAGAAAGAGGTGCTTGAAAGAACAAAGAGAGCTAAGGATCGAGCAGCTAGAGAAACCATGGAGGCTAGAGAATTCGTTGTTTCTAATCCAGCAACCATAAACCGAAAACCGGCTGCTGGCGTTGTTACCTCTGTAGCTCCTACCTCGACCATGGAAAGCAAGGCTATAAGTAATGATGAAAACCTGTCCGGTTTCTCCGGTTCATCAATGGGTGGTGTAGTGGATAGCTCGAGTTCCAGCGATGAAGACAGTGTTATAAACGATGGTTCTTAGGTCAACTTCAAGATTTGGTAATAGCAGCAGAGACTTGTCTAAAACGGTTGAGAACAGCTTCGTTGATACAATGTACTTGAAACAAAGAAAGTTGATAATAGATACGTGTGACATAAATAACGCAAGGAATTGATACAAAGTTGAGGAAATTATGTACATCAATGTGTTATCAAATGGTCTCTAAATAATCATAAGGGAAGTGAAAAACGTGGAAAACGGCCATTAGATTTATGTGAGAGTGATTCGAGCTCTCGACCTCATGATTCTCTACAGCTATAAGACCGACCAGAAAGTTGAAAAAACCACTCAAGTCACATCGTCAAAACCAGCCATCGACAAAGACTTAAGTAGGATAATTATTTGAGTTTTATAAACCCATTAGAAACAGATTAGGTTTTTAAATTAAGTTCTGGTTTAGGTTTAGAGTTTTATAGCTTTAGGGTTTTCAATTTTAAGATTTAAAATAAATCAGCCACGTTTTTTTGTAAGCAATCAGAACTTTTAATCAAATTGATTTCTTTGCACCTATTGTGCATTCTTTGCCTTCTCTACTTAGCAGATGAACATTGAATAGAGAAAATCAATTGGGGGATCTAACATATCTGATCTACAATTAGATCGCGAGAAA
Source organism: Streptanthus diversifolius (assembly GCA_039880935.1). NCBI lineage: Eukaryota > Viridiplantae > Streptophyta > Magnoliopsida > Brassicales > Brassicaceae > Streptanthus > Streptanthus diversifolius. Next base: position 8,209,374 of record JAXGFM010000005.1, read on the forward strand.
TCTCTGCCTCAATCAACAGTGGAAATCTCCTTATCTAAATCCAATAAGTCCAAAGAAGAAGGTAACCAACAGAACTCGTTCCTAGTCTTTTCAGAAACTAGAAAAGACTCTGAAGTATATTTGCAGTGGGAAAGCAATATGGAGAAGGGGCTACAATCCAAAAACATTCCCAAGGAAGATAGGTTATCACGAGCGGTCTCAGCATTCACAGAAAAATCTCATGAATGGTGGCTAAAGGAAAACACTCAAACCATCTACAAGAAGCCAGTGCTATATTGAAGAGGCCTCAAGGCACGGATGCATGAAGAATTTGTTGAGATGTATCAAGCCATCCCAACCAGAGTGACTTTTATATCACCATCAGCTAAGGAGCTCGGAATCAAGAGACATGAAAAAGATACAAAAGATTCCATCCAACAGACTACCAACAGACCCAAAGGAGATGTAAGACCAATCAATGAAGCGTAAAAACCGAACCAGGAAGAGTTAAGCGACAAATCGACTTTTTCCAGAAACTCAAATCATCAAGGAGTCACTGAGAAAAATAATTGGGTCAAAATCTTTCCACATAAAGGAGATATTCAACTCTTAAGTCGGTAGATTTCAAATAAATCCGAGGGAGACTAGCGGTTACCTATTGGAAGATTCCAATCGAACCAGGATAAACCAAAATTTAAACCAACTTTTTTTGGAAACCTAATCCCTTAGAGGTGCACGGAAAATTGGTATCATTACAAAATTTATCATGGTTTAAATGTTATTCAACTTCTAAAACAGGAAATACATGGCTGGCCTTATTTGGAAGCTCACGGATTTAACCACTTGCAAACAAAAATTTGGCAACCATGAGTGGTAAAAAATTATTCAAGAGACATTAATAATCATCCAAGAGGGTTCTATATCACCTTAGAGGGTTCAAATTTGAGGGGAAATCCATTTAAAGGAGGAGGGGATTATGTGATCTTGATCAGCCTCAATTTCAAGGATTTGAAGATCAACCATGAACTAAGCAACCACAAAAATTTATCTTACTAAAATAGCTATGATGGAAATTCTGGTTGTGCTAAAACTTACTTGGTTCATGTTTAATCAATAGATAGTCGAATTTCTCTTCTACCGAACCGTAGCGAGCTAGTTCAACCACCCGAGCAACTTCAAAAAGCTACACTTGTTTCTATGGATCCAATACACGTCTCAACTCATTCAAAGACAAGAACCAAAGACCAAGAGGCTCAGGAAGATATAAAGACGAGCTGGGTTTGATTACGAACAAGCCTAAGAAAGAGTTTGTTGAATAAAGCTCATACTGGCCCATAAAACTGAAGGATTGACCACCATCGGCTAACTTATTTATTTGGGTTTTGATATGTAACTTTATTAAGATTATGATTGGTGATTTATAAACCAAGTAACATAAGTATTTGAGCTTTATAAATCCATTAGAAATATATTAGGCTTTTAAATCAATTATCTTAAATTAAACTAATTTTAATTAGGATTAGAGTTAACTAAACCATTTTGGTTTAAGATTAGAGTTTTTTTAGCTTCATGGTTTTCCCTTTTAAGCTTTAAAAAAAGCCAGCCACTTTTTTGTAAGCAACAAACCTTGAACTTTTAATCAAATTGATTTCTTTAGCACATATTGTGCCTTCTTTGTCTTCTCTATTCAGCATATGAACATTTAATTATCATACTAGGTAGAGTGATCTACCGTGATTCATCCTAGACGTTAACAGGGTGATCATAAGTCTCAGGAGTAGCACCATCTTCATCATCAATTTTCTAACCACACCCCTTTCAAATGATCCAGAGAAAGACAGTCATTCCAGAGCCATACCTAAGCAAATAGACGCATCCGCAGAAAAATAAAGAGACGAACCCAAACCGATGTCTAGCTCACCTTAAAACTCCGAGAACTCAATAGAACAAGACATAGCATAACACTCAATAGGATAAACCAATACCACCAAAGACCGGATAGCAAAAGAACTACAGAAACAAACGCTTAAAGATATGATAGACAAACACCAAAAAGAGCCCTCAGGAATCCTATTACTGCTTATGCATTTTTATCAAAGAAATCATTTATTATTAGATGGCACATAACACTCACGAAAAATGATGTTTATACTTGGATTTCATTTTTCAAAAGAAAATACATAAGAGACATCTAAAATTTCTCACCTTCAGTGCCTTTATGCTTGGTTTGACCATTATATAGAAGCTTTTTTCTTCTGGGATGAAAAAATAAAATGAGGCTTCATACAAAGTTAAAGCAATAAAGAATGTTTTATCTACTACAAGAAAATTGTCGGAAAACTGACGGTATTTTTGACGGACAATTAATTCGTCAAAATTTTTTGATGGATTATCAATGCTTTTTTGATGATTTGAGTACGTTGAAAATTCATCAAAAATTTCCCACAAAATTTTAACGAACGTGTTTATTTCTGACGGATTTCCAAAATATTCGGAAAATATGACTGTTAACATAGACATTGTTGTAGCTGTTGTATGGTGAATGTTATTCTGATAGGTTTTCGATGGCCACGTTCATATATATATATATATATATATATATATATATATATATATTTTCCACACTTTTTCAGTTAATCACAAAACAAAAATAATTCATAAGTAAAACAAAAAATTGTGAGAGATAAATGGATATATTTTATCATGGACGGACAAGCCTATGATGGATATGAATTCGAATTTATTAAAAGATTAGTATGAATGAGGTATATGTGAGTTCTTGGAATTGGTCAGAACTCAACATGAAGCAAAAAAATGGTACAATAAAATGTCCATGTTCTATTTGTCGGAATGATATTGATGATAAAATTGAGTTAGTTTGGAATCACTTATACAATAATGAGTTTACGCCGGGTTATAAGATTTGTATTTACATGGAGAAATAAATTATGAATATGGTAGTACTAGTGAACCATATGTTGCGGATAGCATTAGAAAATATAGAACAAAAGTAGATGTAGGTGTAGATACAAATATTATGGGATCATGGTGTTCAATTATTTGATTTTTCTTGGCAGAATATTTTTAAGATGCATGCGGTTCTTATGTGGAGCCTAACCGATTTTCCAGCTCACGGTATGTTATCTAGATAGACAATGCATGGAATATTATCGTATATGTATTGCCAAGACAACACTGATGCACCCCAATTGTAGCACGGAAGGGAGACATGTTGGTTTCATTGTCATAAAAGGTTTTTACCGGCGGATCATCTTTAGTGTTGGCCTAGAACACATTTACGAAGAAAAAGCAAGTGTTTGATGGTCCACCTCCTAAGATAGATGGTAGTAGTATATTGGAGCAGTTAAGAGATTTTGTTGCTGAGGGAACCTATAACTGTGGGGGTGATGGTCATGAGTCTGTTGACGGTGCTGGTGAACATTATAATTTGCAGAAGAAGAGTATTTTTTGGGTTTTGACTTAGTCAAAAGACCATTTATTGAAGCATTGTCTATATGTCATGTATGTTGAAAAGAACTTCTTTTACAAAATCATGAACACCATTTTAAACGTATAAGGGAAGACAAAAGACAACTTGAAATCTAGATTAGACTTACCATTAATTTTTTCTCGGGATTCTCTTTTTATTTTGTCGAATGCTAGATGTTCGATTTTAAGAAAGAAACATTTTTGGATTGGATTCAAGAAGAAATACAATTAACTGATGGATACACTTCTACTCTACGTAATTGTGTGGATTCGATTGAAGGGAAATTTATTGGAATAAAGAGTCATGATTTTCATGTTGTGATGCATCGGCTTGTTTCATTTTCCTCTGCCCATCTTCTTCAAAATAACATCCAACAAAAAATTCCAGGTATATATCATAGGCCCATAAGTTTGGCCATTTATCATATCATATATTTATTAATTTATTTAATATTTATTTATAGAAGTTGGTGATTTCTTTCGAGGTTTATACTTAAGAAAACTTACAGTTGAAGATATCCGCAATTTAGATGCCAATATATCTCAGGTTTTTTACTAGGGGATATGCGTTTAGGATTCGTGAGGAGGGAAGAACGAGACTAACTTCAGACTATGATATTTCAGCACAATCAGGTGATGTAATGTACTATGACATTCTGAAACAAATATTGAAAGTCTGCTATCCATAAATATTGGACTTGAGGTGCAATGTGTATATGTGCGATTGACATGATCTATTCGTTGGTCGTGAGTTCGAATTGATCAACTCGGTGTGATTTTGATACATTCAAGACAGAGAATATTTAATACGATCCATTCATCCTTGCGTCACAAGCAGACCATATACGGTGTATTTAAAATATGAATGTTATTCCTCTTTTTGTTATTTATATATGTTAACAAATATCATTATTTTTTTAGGTTTGTGACATTTTGTATCGTGAAGTTACCTATCGTTCAAATCCTTGGATACGACAGTACTAAAGATGGTGGAGGATCGTCTTGGGGTAAAAAGGTTGACGCTGGATCTTCTTGGGGTAAAAAAGATGATGAAAGATCTTCTTGTGATAAGAAGGATTATGGAGGCTATTGACAATTGTATGATATATCTCCAAATTTTATAATTGTATTTTATAAATATATACACTTTAAAAAACCTAAAAATAGACTTTCTGACGGATTTAGGTTATTATATTACAATTTTTCCTTTTAAAAAACATAATTTTAAACACAATTAAAGGACTTATTTGAAAATATGTTAGCCAAATAAATCAAAAAAATCTAAAGCCATCCAAAATCCGTCAAAAATTTCCAACGAATTTAGGGTATTATATCTTTATATGTATAATTTTTACTTATCATAATTATAATACAATTCTAAAACATATTTGAAAACATATTATAAAAATAACACAAAATATAATATATTAGACTTAGACAAATGACTTAACGATTACGATTACATGTTACATAATAAAACATATAATTAAGTAAAGACTTGTAAATATAACAACTCAAATTTGGATTTATTTTTTTGAATTTTTTATATAATAAATGGTTTGTTTGAGTAATTTATCATTGTAATGATAACTAGAACATATATCTAACATATTTTAAGTCAAACAAATATAAAACAAATATAAAACAATTCCCTATACCTCAAATCCGTCAAATTTGTGCCGTGGAAAATACATAGTGAATATTGAATGAAAGGATAATTAATTTAATTTCAGATGGATTTTTGACAGATTCTATCGTCGGAAATAAGGTATATTTACAAACTCATCTTCTTTCCCCTTCTTCTTTTTCGCTGCCGTCGAGCTTCTCTATCACAGTGGCCGCCTCTCTCTCTCTCTCTACACTACCATCCCTGAGCCTTGCCGACACCAAAAGCCTCTCTCCAAAGTCCGCCGCCTTTCTCTTGCCAACACCACTTTTCGCTGACGCCATCACCATTTGCCGCTACTAAACCCACCACCTCTTAACCCATGTTTGATTTTTTACTTTATTTTAAATCTATTTATTAGGTCTAGATTTAGCGAATAAGATTGTTTGAGTTTTGTGAATTAAATTGTTTAGGTTTTGTGAATGAAATTGTTTAGATTTTGTGGTTAGATTGATTAGGTTTTGAGAATGAGATTTATTAAGTTTTTCGTTTGATTGACTAGGCTTTGAGAATGAGATTGATTAAGTTAAGTGGTTAGCTTAATTAAGTTTTGCTTTAGTAAATTATGAACAATGGTTAGTTTCATAATTTTAAAAATTATGAATAATTGTTGTAGAAAATTGTGAAATTTATGAAAATTATAAATAATAGTTTATGAGATATATATAAATGTTGTTCAAAGATGTTCAGAGAGAATTGTCAAATTGAAGATTCATTTGCTTGTGAGATTTCCAACACTGTGAGGAGGCTCGGGGATAAGTTTGTCCATTTCCAACCAGTCGTCGAAGAAACTCCTCCGTGCACTAAAGTTTGGTTCGAGAAGGTGAACAAATTTGTCTATGAGGTTAGTAACGTTTTGAGTTCTTTTCTAATTTTTTTACAATACTTTTTAACTTGTATAAGTTTTTGTTTTACTTTATATCGCAGATAACTCTGAAGAGCAAATATCGTCTTTTCGGTCTTTCTAAAGACTTTTCCAATTTTTTTGTATTTTTCCTTCAAGTTTTACGGTGGTGATCTAGTGTTAGGACGGATCTCGAGGCAAAAAAATATCGAGTTTCTCAAATGAATGACTGTAATGGAACAATAGTGAGCAGTCCAATGGATGAGTGCAATAGAAGAAGAGCGAGCAGCAAATAAGGAACTCCTGCATGCAATAGAAGAGAAGATGAATGCATTTTTTCGTTCATATAGTCAACTGCCGCCATGATTTTATTTTATTTATTGTGTAAAATAACTTTTAAGTTTTATTTTGCTAATTGTTTTTAATACTTTTAAATTTAAATTTTAAATCTTATTTAAAATTTATATTTAATTTTAATTTATTAATTATAATATTAAGTTTTTCAAAATAATTTTATCGGTCAGAAATCCCTCAGTTACACGGTCGTCGACACTCTGTTGAAACCCAACGAAACCACGGCCATCAGACCTCTATTGGCAACACCGCCGTCAGACCTCAGTTGGAAACAAGGATGTTGGACTTTCGTTAGAATAAGGCCCATTGAATATATGTCGGTTATACAGCCGTCATAAATCCATCAGTTATGCGGCTGTTGACATTCTGTCAAAATTCGACTGAACCATGGTCGTCCGACCTCCGTCAGAAACAAGGTCAGTAGGAAACAAGGTCCATCGGATTTCCTTCGGAAGCAAGACCCATCGAATATTTGCTAAAAATGTTCTGACAGTAGTCCAATTGATAAATTTATGACAGATATATGACGGTATTTGAATATAGGAAAGTCCATCAAAAACTTGTCAAAAATATCAATGAATTTCTGACAGATTTTCCATTTCCTACAATATTGATAAAACGACAGGATCCATCAAAAATTTATTAGATTCAGCTATTGCTAATGGAATTCTGACAAATTTCTAATGGATTACATCGTCTAATTCCACTCTTGTTGTGATCACTTGTATACATGATACACATTGACCATTTTCATTCTTCTATATACTAATTTCTCTTTTCTGACCTTTGGTAACCTTCTTCTGCCTCACATGGGTACGCTAATTCATAGATACATGAAGTTTTGTTTTATTAATTCCTTTTTCTATTTTACTTAAACTGCAACCTCAAAAACATATTATATTATATATATATATATATATATATATATCAAAATAAGAGATAGAAAAAGAAGCGAGAAGTCTGATGAAGCATCATTGTCAAAAACAAAGACAAAAATCAAAAATCTTGAGAAAAAAGATCTGTTAGAAAATTTGTTGCACTTTTTTTTCAGGATTTAGTTGGGTGTGTAGTGGAAGGGTTCTACATTCACCTTATATATTGGCTGGGGAAACCAACTCTACCAAATATTAGAATGTTTTCTATTTTTTTAAGATTACGTGACATATAAAATTAGATTTATTATTATTATTTTTTTGTTACCAATCACGTAGAACTAATAAAAGATGCAACAATATGATTGTAAATTTTCTTAAAGTTCTTTTTACATTTTCTCGTTTACAGAAAAAGGTAGGACTAATATTGATTAGTTCTTGATAGGAAAATAAAAAATAAAAATGATTCACTACTATTGTTTACAATTCTATAAATAAACAGAAATTTATAAAAATATTTTCAAAGTTGATTAATTTGCTAAGTAATCCCGTGAACGAGTTTGATTTGGATGACATGTTGACTGATGATAAAAATATATTTATTTTATAATAGCATTATTTCAAATGACTCACTGATTAATAAAATTAGTTTAATATATGTCAAGTGAGTTTATTAGTATTTAATTAAAATTAATAAACCAAATCTTTACTGATCAGACAGAATAGATCAGCCCTGTTCGTTGTTTAGTTTATAACTTTATCTTCCAATTCACCTTTTGTCTCCTTGTTTTCTTTTTTATTTATTTATCCCAGTATAGTTTTGGATTAATTACTATAAATGTTAATAAGTCATTTCAATGCATCTTTTCCTTTCATACTTGATTAATATAAAGTTTGGAGGATACAATCCACCTAATCAACCAAACAAAACAACGAGGAACATAACAAATGAAGTTCTTGATTGTTTTCACAACTGCTACGTATATAACTATCAACAATTAAAATACTCTATTTGTAGAATATAATTAAAATATTTACCATATAATGTAAACAATTTTTTGTATTTAAGAAAATGGTGAATATAACAAAAACCCTGCGATATTTGATCATACAAAAGCTTCATTTAATTATTTTTCACCTAACAAATTTAAATTAGATCCATATTTTAGTAGATTCAAAGGTCCACCATACTTTTCCAAAATGTTTGAAACTTAAACATATTCACACATATATATATGGCATCAAAAAGTCTAAATAAAGAAAATCAAAACAAAATATCAAGGTGGCAACTCCATGTGTTTTGTTTCTTGTGTCGTATAAATTGCTACAATAATAAAAATTGGCCAATGCGTTGGTCAAGATGACGTCTTATTTACGTCGAATTTCATTTTAATCAGATATTTAAATTTTAGTATATGATATATGTATGATCATAGTAATATTAGGCATTCATGCTTGTAAGATATTTTCTGCGAAAACGCATGCATATGTAGATAACTACATACATGTAAAGTTTCTAATAAGAAAATTATAAAAAACCTTATAAAACTCATATGAAGAAAAATATTAAATTATTATAGATTTGAATCATGGCTGATTTAAACCCAAAAGTAAGTAACGTTAATGTTAAAACTTATATGTTTAATATCGTAAAACACAATCAATTTAATGAATCTCAAACAAACAAATTTATCAAGTATGATTAGCTATATAGAATCATATGTTTTTAGCATTTACCTCTAATTATAGAAAAGCATGCACCTTTATAATTTATAATATATTGCTAAAATGTATGTGAATGTATGTAAAAAGATTGGAGAGGCAGGTATGGAGTTACTCTCATAGAGGTCAATCAAATATCAATCCCACCATGCTAATTGCTACTTGCTATTCTCTCTTTTTTCATATCTATATTACTTTATCCATGTACTTTTATTTAGTTCATTCAATAATTTCGATTGTTCAAAAGCTACTATTTTTCTGATTAAACAATTATAGAAAAATTAAAATCAGGAGTCTTGTAATTCATTCTGTATTCGTGGTATTTATCGAGATTTTTAGTTACAAAAAATAATTTGTTTTCTTTTCCCCGTCAAAGATTTTTTTTTTAAAAACAATTATTTCATTAAATTAAAATGGGTTATAAATTTTTGTGAGAATTATAGGACACAATAATAGTCACCCTTGAAATTCATTATATATATTTGGGATTCAAATTCATCATCCCGCGATATTAAATAAGATATTAAAATCTTTAGACTAAATTAAATATATATTACAACCAAGTTACACCACGGTTATCTCAGATCTTCTACAGGATATGCTAATTCCAGAAATTAGACTAATTACAACCTAAAATATAGAAAAACCGAATACCAAATGGAGAGGTACGTGACCGTCGAAAGGGAATTCCTTTGGATTCGTGAAAGAGTGTCCAACTTTAATCGCAATGTTTATTGAGTTTCAGCAACTAGAACTGACACCGGCTTACAAAATTTGAGAGTGCAATCTTGAGTTTCTTTCCTTCTAAATTGCATATATGCTCGTTTGATAAGCTAGCTTCAGAATCAGCGAAAAATTTCTTTTGCTATTATTAGTAAGGTTGTTCATCCATATAATATCATTATCAAACAATAGAGGTGGTAAGAGATGGTTTTTGAATAAATGCATTTATTATCTTCATTTATGCTAAAACCATTTGACATGATGACGTTGTTAAACTTTTCATGTCATTGTTTTGGAGCTTGTTTAAGTCCTTACATCGACTTCACAAGTGGACATACTTTGTGTCCTTGTCCTGGTACAATAAACCATTTAGATTGTTGTTTTATGTATATTTATTATTCTAATTCTCTATTTAGAAACACAGTTTTTATATCCATCTGATGGATTTTTGGGTTGTGTAATGCCGCTATGCTTTCTAGCATTCTAATAGAAGTTATTCTTGTTACCGGAAAATAGGTATCAAAGAAATCCAAACGTTCTTGTTTGCAGAATCCTTAAACCACAATTTTGGCTTTGTACTTGTCAATTGTACCATCGGTTTTTAATTTGATTGTAAAAATACATTTGCAACCGGGAGATTTGAACCCTTTAGGTAAATTAGTTATATCATATATATGCTTTTGCATAATGTAGTCGATTTCACTGTTAACGGCTGCCTTCCAATAAGCTGTGTCGGGTGCAGAGATCTCTTCCGCAAAGTTTTTGGTTCACTTTCCGTAATAAAGACCATTAAAAAATCTTTACCAAGAAATTTTATCTTTCGAACTCGTTTACTACGTTTGAGTTCATTTTCAGCGTTTTCTCCATTTTTTTGGAAATATGGTAAAAGTGCTTGCTTTGCTACTTGCATTTCTTTCTTCCATAGTATTCTTAGAGTTTAATTTATCTTTACAAGGAAAACATTTTTCAATGAAAGATGCATTTCGCGATTCTATTATCGTATTTACATGGATATATATTTGATTAATGAACCAGAAACCGATAAGCACTACTATTATGTGCATATCCAATAAAATATTGTCAACTATTTTAGGTCCGGCGGATTACTTTTTGAAGCTTGTTGAGCCATTGGCTTTAGGGTTCTTGTTGTGGTATGTCTTCTCCTCCACATTGCTTTTACCCTTTGCCTTGTATTGCTTGGCGAGATATACATGATATATTTTCTCCTCATTTTTGCAGAGGTGAACTGTAGCTTGTGAAGCCTAAAGATCATCGATTCAAGAGACATCTGTATACGCTTGTGCTTAAGATAATTTTTGAAGTTCACCCAGCTTGGCGGAAGCTTCTCAATTATGCAGTCGAATATGAATGCTTCAGGAAGACTCATGCCTTCAACTGCGATCTCGTTATTGGTCAGTTGCATCTATTCGACTTGATCCATCATGGATCTTGAATTCACCAATTTAAAGTCGAGAAGCTTTGCAACTGTATATCTCTAAATTCCATTGTTTTTAGACTTGTACTTTTGTTCCAAAGCATTTCATTAATGTTTGGCCGTGAGATATTTCTTTTTGTTGTTGACCGAGTACAACGTGTCGACCATACGATTAAGGATCCTTCCTTTGCACAGAAAGTCTGAATGCACACAAGCCTCAATTGTGTGCACGTTAATGGCTCCATGAGGGGCTATCAGCTTATACTCCTTCAGGTTCTTAGTAAAGTTCAAGGTGGTCAGTAGAAGAACATTTTCTAATGCCACACCTTAAAGTCATTTCTGTCAAACTTGTCAGGAAGCAGTACACTGGTATCAAATGGTACTTGAGGAGTGACTGGACTCGTTTCCATCGGTACAGCCACACTACTTGCAATGTTGTGTGCCATATGTTCACAAAAGTAAAAATATCAGAAACTTGAACCATTTAATAAAATAATTTTATTATCGTAAACGATATTATATGCGCTTTAAATAACGATTGCTAAATATTTTAGCGATTTAAATGTTTTTGTTTAAAAATTAAACTGAATCATAAATTCGCTTAAAAACGTATGCGAAAACTTATTAATAATTAATAATTCTATTCAAAAATGTTTTGCAAAACTCGCTAAAAAAACGTCTACAAAATTCATTTTTTCTTCTTAAATTAATATCGTTTTAACTCACTTAAATAGCGTATGCAGTAATCGTTTTACAACAAATCGGTTTAGAAAACGTTTGTAATAGCTATTTTTTAACTAATAAACGTTTTGCAAACTCGCTAAAACTAGCATATGCAGAAAAAGTTTTGATTTGTAGTGTTTTATAACAAATCGTTTTTGAGAACATTTGTAATCGCTATTATTTTTTTCCAATTTTCTAAAGCTGTTTCAAAAACTCACTAAAAAGCATTTGCGTTAACGTTTAGAAATATTTGGATAACGTTTTGCAATCTTGATTATGAAAGCATGTGGATATAAACTTAACATTCGTAAAATCATAAATCTAAAATTGTTGAAATAACATTTTGCAATCTCGCTCTTAAAAGGTTCGCAGAAATGTGAAGAAATTGTTTGTTTGTTGTTTTGCAATCTCGCTATTAAGCATTCACAAAAACGTTTACAAATAAAAATCTGAAATCATATTTCTTTGACTCGGTTTTGAGTTAAAAATCAAAACCATTAAAGTAAAAAATGTAGAGACAACTCGACATTCCCAAGAGCCCAGGAGCCCAAGAGCCCAAGAGCTTAGGAGCGCACAAGCCCACGAGCTAGCGGTGGTGGCGATAGCACGTGTATGGATTCTTTGGTTCTCTTCTCACCCATATACTAATTTGAACTTAACTACTCTGTTATACTATATATACTAGTATAAAAAATTATCTCTAAGCAGTATGAGACCTTTTTTACTTTTATTTACTTATTTTAATGGATTTAATTTCAATTCATATTTTTCATTCACTTTTATATCATATAATAAGCCCAAAATCTTACTGTTTAATCCAACATAGATTTTAACCATAAAGCTCTCTTTATCTCAATCTTGAAGGAACCAGAGAGAACCTTTCAAAGTCTTCTAGATGGTTATGCTCCTTCTTCCTTTTTTTCCCTTGATGCTCATTGTTTTTTTTCCATCTCTCTTTTTTTTTTTGGTTGAGAGATTGTTAATCTCTTCATTTTGTAGATGATTCTTTTGAGTACGAGGGTCCTAGTTATTCTGTTAGGATCGTTTACACTAATTTGACTATTAGCCAAAATAGTCACATCTTCGTCTCAACTCAAAGCATTACATTAGATTAAAAATCTATTCTATAATATATAATATTACACTTAATTGGTGAAAAATATATTTATAAGTGTACGTCATCGATGGAAAAAGGGCCAATGTCAAAAATAAAATAGCAAAAACTTTGTTTTTTTGGGTTTGACATAGTCCAGGTTTTTTTTTTGATGCGGTGATGTTTTAGATGAGTATGAGAGAATGATAAGATTTGCATAACTATTTAAGAGAGAAGATTGGAGATTTTAGATTTTTTTTAAAAAGAACAAAAAAGAGAGTTTGTGAAGGATGAATATATCTCCTTAAATTTTATGAACAAGTTACAACACATATATATATATTACAACACATATATATAGATTACAACACATATATACATATATATATATATAGTCTACAAACATGTCAACTAGAGAGGAGAGGAGTAACAGCTCTTTTTTTGGGAAGTTGAATCAAGTTATGAGGCTCCTCTCCCACTAAAGGACGCGTCCGTCACTACACAAAAAAAAAAAATTAGCGATTACAAATAGCGACTACGTTCGCAGTCGTTCAATAATACGACAATGTAGTCACTATATTACTACTAATTTACTATTACATACCAATAGTCGTTAAAAGATCACAAATTAACGACAACATTTTGTAGTCGTAATGTTGACGTAGTAAGAAGACTGTTTAACGACTAATGCATTAAACGAACATAGAAATTGTCGATTTTAAACCGGGTTAACCAAACTTAAATTTTATGGTTTATTCAAACCAAATAATAACTACTAATAGGTGACTAGTTAGCGACTATTACTAAAAAAACCAAAAACTAATGCGATTACAGAGGTCCTACCCCTAACCCTAAATTCATTTTCACTTTACTTTCACTTCGTTGTCTTCGCCTCCCTTCGAGAACCCTCTTCTCATCTCTCGTCTTCTCTACATCGCTCTTCGCTTCGATCACCCGTCGATCCATCCCGCGTTGACTAACCATCTCCTTTCGATCCATCAACCGTCGATCCATCTCCCTTTGCTCCATCTCCCTTCCATTCATCTTCATCACTGAATCTCTTTCCCACGAACTTTAACAGGTGACTGTGTCCTATCTCATTAAATCGGAATTTTTTGCGAAACTTTAACCCGGAATGCAAAATTTTCTATCTTTCTATAGCATCGATTTATTATCTTTCTAGATTATGTTTAAACTGATTTATTATATGTTACAAATGATATTATGTCTCAAATCGGATGATTTTAGAGTAGAGATAACAAATATTCATATTAGGTTGGGATAATTGCGGTTGGTGTTTGGTTTTGCCTTTTTTTGTGTGGTTCTTCAAGCTTTCATTATTCAAGGTGGCTTGTTAAATTTGTTTTTTAGTTTCTGATTCCAGAGCTTTGATGACTTTCATTAACATGGTTGTTCATGTTTGTTAGTTTTATCTTGCGTTCGTTTGATTCTTGGGAAGCTTTGATTCTTGGGAAGCTTTGATTGATGTTAACTTTGTTTGTCTGAATTTATTGACTTGGCATTTGCTGTTTGAGCTATAATTCTTGTGTACATTTGATTCGCAAGTTTTGTAGTGTATGTGTCTTTTCACTTTGAAGGTTTCACTAATGATTTTTGGTATGATGTTGCATCTTTAAAGGTATTACATAAGGATCACACCATGCCTAAGACTAAGAAAGGACAAAAGAGAACAGAATGCAATGTTTCCAAAACGCCCGTTCCGCAGACTTCTTGAGGGTCAAACCGTAACTCCACGGGGAAAAGACCTAGCAGTCTACCGAGGCAGTATGACTTTACGCTGCCAGACCACATTCCACCGCCTCAGTCACAGCAAGCTCAAGCTCAGGTTATGCCCCAAATGTCAGCAACACCACATATGAGAGACTATCCACCACCAATATTGCCTTTTCAAGACACTCCGATTCCAGACATTCCAATGTCTCCCCTTCTAAACTCACAAGGTCAGAGTCAGCAGGCTACAATGTCCCCACTTCAGCACTCTCAAGGTCAGAGTGAAAATGCTCCAAGTTATAGTCGTCAAAGCTCTGGTGCTCCGAGTCATCCATTATCTCAAGGTAACAACTTTGATGAACATGTGTTGCCGGATTTCCATCCGGACATAGCGCGGGCTTTTAATGCTCTTCTTCTTGTGCCGGACCGTGATCAATTCACAACCGTGCTCTCTCCCATACGTAAGCCAAACACGTTTTGGTATGTATAAGTTTTGTTTTCTTTTTCATTTTGTTATCAATAACTATTTGAATTCTTTAGTAACCACAAATTTCTAAGACATATGTTTGTGTTTGTGTTCGTTGCAGGTTCACACGCGATAAAGGAGCGCAACTAGTTAGGAAGATCACTAAGATTTTCACAAACAAGTTCGACGGTCCTTACTATAGCTGGACCGTCGTGCCGCGCGAGAGACAAGAGAGATACTTCCTTGAGTTCGCGGTAAAGTTTTCATAACTTTTAAGTTTCCCTAACCTCACAACTTCTTATATTGGATTTGTTTTGTTTCGCTAACTTCATTATATTGTCTTCCTTTTCTAGAAAACCCACACATGGGATCCGTTGATAACAGGGACAGTTAAGCATCACTTCTATACGATTTGTCAAAGGCGGATGAAAGACATGGTGAGCAACGCAAGGACTAGCCGAGAGCGACCACCCTGGATCAATGAAACAATATGGAAGACGATGACTGAGTATTGGGACACTGAAGAAGCACAACAAAAGAGTATCACATATTCTAATGCCCGTTTGTCTGACCGTAATGGTCTTGGTCCTCACGTCCACTTAGGAGATCCACGGTCCTATCAACAGAGTCAAGAAGAAATGGTTAGTATTTTTGTAGACATGTTATAATTTCTTTCTTATTATCATGCGACTCTCATAATTGGGAAGACCAGTCAGTCTTGGTGAAGTCTTCATTAAGACGTATACAAAGCCAGATGGAACCTATGTTAATCGGAAGGCCGAGAAGATTGCTGAAAACTATGAGAAGAACTTGAACGAGAGGCTTCATCTATTTCAGATGGTGCTTCACGCCTCCGGGAACTCACAACCGAAGAGTACACAGCCATATTTCTTCAGGTCAAGTAACATTTTCCTTATTCAACTTTTAATTACATGTTTTGTACTTATATTTACACATTTCATTCCACAGTCAACTGAAAAGGATTCAAGAGGTGTTCTTTATGGAGTTGGAAGTCTCAAGGATACAGTGAATGGTCTAACCCTCAACCGTAAGCAACAAGAACAGTCCCCAGCGTTTGATGCAATGCAACAACAATTGAAGGAAGCTCAGCGAGCTGTGGATGAGCAAAAGGGCAAGCTCCATCAGTTGTCTTTGGTGGAAGAGTATCTGCGTCAGACTGATCCAAACTTTCAAGACTTTATGGCTGCCCATACACCTGCAGGGACAGCTTCATGCGCACATAAAGATCCGGCTCCAGCTACACCTTCACCACCTTCTTAGGTGACTTTACTGTCTGTTTGAAACTCATGAACCTATTCTCCTCTTGTTTAAGTTTAATGTTTAAGTATGGATGAAACTTTTATGTTCAGTTTGTTTGTTGTGTTTGAAGAACAATGTTTGGTTGAATGAAAACTATATTAGTGGTTTCCAAATGTGTAGTTTTGTCATAGCAGACTGTATTTTATATATATAATTTCACATATGAAGCTTTAATTTGTAAAACAGATTTGATATTATGAAACGGCAGATAATGTATTTTTGGGTGAAAAATAGTCGCCAAATAGACGCAACATACTCACATATTAATCAGAAAATAGACGCTAACTAGTCGTCAGAAGCGTACGACTAGTTAATGTAGTCACATACTAGTCGCTAGAATTATACGACTATAAAATATAAACGTTAAATAATCGCTAATACGTCTCATGACAGTCGTAAAAAAGTCATAAAACAGCGGCTACATTACGATTAAAAATTGTAAACGTAACTCAGTCGTATAGTTGTCGCCAATATACGACTAGACTACGACTAATTTTTCTAACGACTAAGGATTTACGACTACGATAAATAGTCGTAACGTAGTTGTAACCCTAAGTCAGCGACTATTTTGCGACTAAATATGCAGTCGCAAAATCCATGTTTTCGTGTAGTGCGTGTAGACCACATACGGCTTACTTGGGTCCGACAATGTAGAATAGGCACAGTAGTAAGCCTTTCCTTAAGCTCCTCAAAGCTTTTCTCGCATTTATCCGTCCATAGAAGCTTACTGTCTTTTCCAGTTAACTTGTTCATTGGTTCGAACAAACACACAAATTTTGTAACGAACTTGCTATAATATCCAGTCAACCAAAGAAAACTTATAACTTCAGTTGCATTCTTTGGTCTTGGTCATTCCTTTATCGAAGTGATCCTTTTGGATCCACCGAGACTCCTTTATCCGAGACTATATGTCCCAAAAAGTCGATGGTCCATTGCCAGAAACTAAATTTTCTCAATTTGGCAAACAGCTTATGTTCCCTTAGTTTACCTAAGAAGGTCCGCAAGTGCTTCTCATGAATTTCCCGGTCTCTTGAAAACACAAGTATGTAATCTATGAAGATGATCACAAACTCATCAAGCCATTCTCGGAAGATGGTATTCATCCTCTTCATAAACGCAGCTGGGGCATTAATCAAATCAAACGGTATGACCACAAACTCGTAGTGGCCATACCTGGTCCAGAAAACCATTTTGCTTACGTCCGTAGCTGCAATCAGGCTCTGATGATAATAAAAAGTCTATTTTTGAGAACCATGCTACACCAGGGAGTTGATCAAGCAGCACATCTATCCGAGGTAAAGAGTACTTGTTCTTGACATTAACCCGATTTAAGCCCCGATAATCTATACAGAGCCTGAAGCTTCTGTATTTCTTCTTTAGGAATAAGACCAGAACGCCCCAAGGAGAGATGCTTGGCCATATAAAGCCCTTCTCCAACAGTTCTTCCAACTACTTCTTTAACTATGCCATCTTGGCTGGTGCCATCCGGTAGGGAGCCTTGGAGAATGAAGTTGTTCCTGGTTCAAGTTCAATTGTGAATAAATCGGACCTGACAAGGATCCGAACACATCCTCAAAATTGTAAGCTATTTTGCATAATGTCAAGCATACAATTTTTAGAGTTAGCTGATTGAGGATTGATTGATTACTAAGTGAGATTTCACCTTAATAATTCCTAATGAATATAGGGAATTATTTTTGATTTAATTCTGTTAATTCCATAGACCACTGAAAACGAGATGACCATGGTAAAGTACGAGAGAGTATTTGTTTGATTCCACAAAGGACAACCACTTGAGAGCGTAGTGTTTCTTTCTTTATTTAGGTTCTTTGTGTTTTAGTTTTATGTCTTTTCCTTCTGTGTTTGCTTGGAGACAAGAAAATAACAAGTCTGGAGGAGTTGATATCTTAGGTTTTTACTATTATTTAGGTTAATAATTTAGTTATTCAGCATTATAGGGCGTTTTAGGTCTACATTTGTGTACATAATGCATTAAGAAGGTGTTTGTGCGTCAAACCGAAAATGTAGCTAAACCAAAGCAAAAGGCAGGATTTTTCGTGGAATGAAGTACCGGAGGGAGATTTCGTATCAAGGGACGAATCGTTAAAGATAAGGAAGCAAATGAAGAAAAGAGGAAGGAAATCAAAGAAAAAAGGAAATAGGGGAAATAAGGAAACAAAGGAAAAGGAAAAGAATCGTGCAAGAGACTCCATGTGTATGACAACGGGTTGCCAACCCGTGGCGAGAATTTTTAAAAAGGAAAGCGCACACGAAGCAGTAAAACCGGGCCGAAACTTGGTTTTTCTAAGTTAACCTAGTTTACCTCTTTCTCCACTATAAATGCATTTTCCTAGACCTTATTTTGAGGGAGGGGGGGGGCTGGTCCATCTATCTTTATTCTTGTTTTTAGTTTTGAAGGCGGAGATATTTTGGTCTCCGTCCTTTTTTAGGGTTTTAATTTCTTGCAAGACTCTTTTACTTTTATTTAAGCAATTGTACTTCTTTATTTTTGTCTTTATTCTACTTGCACTCAGTTAGTTTTAGTTTTCATTCTCTCCTTCAATCTTATGTGTAACGAATCATCAACCCATATGATCTAGTTACCATAAATGATTAGTGAGTAGATTCTCTCAACCTTTCGGGGTGGGTAGTGAGAATGTTTTAAAAATCAAAAACGATGATTGTTTAAAGCTTTTATCCAATGATTTCATCGTGTCTTGAGATGCTTAATGTCGGCTGGTGGTTATGGCCTGAGATTAAATGATAAGGCACGGGCATTTCCTGATTGGACGGTTGTGTAGTTGAGCAATCCCAGCACGGGCTAGATTAAAAATCTGCTTCAACGATCATGATGATGAGTTACCCAGCTACATAAAGAGCGATATAGTCTTAATGCTCATTAGTTGCCATGTACCTGAAACTCGGAGACCTTCGTAGATAATTGGTGGCTAATAAAGGGTTTTTACCACGACGGTGGATTAACCCGTATATGAGTGATTCTACTCTTCCATGGGCTGAGCATAATAAGCTTACAAACATGATTTCATATATATCTTTCTTAGAAATATCCGACCAGTTACCCGATCCCAAAGGAACCTTTAGCGAGTAGATCTCCGAACGAGTCTGATGGTTATCGGTTGGAAGGATGTTCTAAGATAGAATAGAAAGATGCTTAAAGGACTTATTCCCTGCTGTGTCTAGTTTTCTTAATAACAAGTTCATTCTGGTCACTTGGACTTGATTTATTTGGCTTAGACTACCTTAACCGGAGTTTATTTAAAAGCTAGAAACCTTAGAACATGTGCTCGGCTGGATTTGGCCTACGATATTATGATCAGATAGCCTTGTGTTAGATCCTAGAACCCCGTCCTTAATGCTCGTCTCCAACAAAGTACCAAAGACATTTGTAGATACCAGGTAGATGTAAAAGTGATTTATGTCATGAAAGTGGATTAATCAATATGTGTGTTTCTCAGACCTTTTGGGACGAGTATGTGAACTTAGAATCAATCCTTCTTTCTTAGACATCCAACCGTAGCCTAGCAACCCGTTCCCAGGACTATATCTAAACTGTTTTGAAATTTTTTATGTTTCTTATATTTACTTAATTAGTATATTATTTTTAATTTATATTTCCATATATAACTTAAAAGAAAAAAAAATCAACCTAATTTTTCAGCTTAAATTAAGTTATAACTTGCAATTATAGTGTTCGATAACCTTCTGATTTGGATTGACACCCTAAGTACTATACGACTAGGGGTTGATATCCCACATTGAAAAGTGTGCTTTATTAAGAAGATCGAAGATTTTGAGTTTAGAATGAAAGAATAAGAAAGAGAGTTTATGAAGGATGAATATATTTCCTCGAGTGTTATGAACAAGTTACAACACATATATATATAGGCTACAAACATGTCAACTAGAGAAAATAGAAAAAACAGCTCTTTCTGAAAAGTTGAATCAAGGTATGAGACTATTCTTTTGTCTTTTTGCTAAGCCAACGGCTCTTTCTATTTTTGAAAAGCTTTCCAACGGTTCTTTCCATTTTTGGAAAGATATTCAAATATTGTTTTTCATCTAGGACTTTAGTCGTCCTAGATGTGTTTCGTATTTTCTCCCTAATTGAGTACTCTTCATCATTTTGTACCTCAATCGTCTTGGATATGTTCTAAGTTGCCTCTTTGGTTGAGTTTTCTTCTGTCATTTAGGACTTAAATTGTCCTAATTATATTCTACGTTTTATCTTTGATTAAATATTGATTGATGATTCTTGTTTACTAGGAATTCATCCGTCATAGATGCGTTCTTAATTTTCTTCTTTTCAGTACTGTCCTTCCCAATATCTTGATGTTATACGGTTTAGCTCATTTTTTGGAGATTTCAGGCGGTGGTCGGCCCGCTGCGGAGGATCTCTCTCGGTTTTTTGTTAGTGGCATTAGGTGATACTTTGATGGTCCTTTCTTTGCTCCAGGAGTTAGTTCTGTTTCGGTCTCCATTGTGGCTCCCGTCTTCTCCAGATTTGTGTGTTGGTAGCTTGTGGTTTAGGTGCCAGCAGTGAGTCTTTATATTCTAACGTTTGGTGATTTAAGTGGTGGAGTTGGTAGTGGTATCTATCGGCATGAATAGATGCGGCGAGATCTGGTTTTAGTGCTCTTCTTGCAGCCGTGGGAGATGATCTATGTTTCTGCTTTCATGGTGGTTGGGATCGATGGTTAGAGGTGGCTCTCCGACCGTCCACTTAGTTTTCCCTTGTCTTTTTTTTTTCAATTCTCGTTTTCTAATTATGCTTATTGCAGGATTTGTCTGCGTTTGACTTCGAAGAAGCTGTAGGTACTGTTAAGATTTTTTGAGGACTGCTCGTGGCAACAACGATGAGGATTCTAGTTCATATGACGATACGAGTTGAGGCAAAAACATTACATTCTGTTTTCGTACTTTTGGGAAGGTTGTGTAGGAGCTATAAAACCGGATAAGAAAATATGATTTGATATTAGAATCCGTAGTGCGACGGTTTTAATACGCCTTTTCAATCCCAGGATACAACCTTTTGTAGACCGATTCACAACACTCGAATTCGGAATCTGCGAACACAGTATCTACGATATACTCAAGAACTAGAATCGTTTCTGAAAGATAGAAACGAATATGAGAGAAAGTTGAACCTTTTTATGTGAATTTAGAGAGTATGCGATTTTTAGAGTTTTCGAGAATATTGAATTACTCAGGATATTCAGGATACAAAAATTGCTCGCCTAAGGTCTCTATTTATAGAGATTAGTGGATAGAGGATTTACCGAGAAATCCGCAAAGTAGTTACAACAACTTTAACTATATTTTCTGTGCAGATCCCAAGAAATCCGCTAAGTTGTTACAACAACTTTAGCTAGATTTTCGGTGCAGTTTCCGAGAAATCCGCCAAGTTGTTACAACAACTTTTTGCTAATTTCCCATTCACATTTATCAACATATTATAAGTCCAATATGCTTATTAATATTTTGGTCCAACAATCCCCCACATGAATAGAAATGACTCTAAACTGAGGATAACTTTGAAAGGCTCTTTAGGATCGAGAAAGCTAAAAGAAAGACTTTCTTGAGTATAAACGAAAGATAACCGTATCTGATTTGGTTGCATTTTCCAGCATTGAACCAATCATAGTTGATATCTGTCGGGTTTACAAGGCCAGGGGGTGAACATGATGTCTTGAACCACCCGGATTTCTAGTGTAAACCGAGACAACAGATATAACGCGGTTATATTTCTCGTAGAACTTTTGGTTCTCTTGTTGTGTTCGTTTTGGCCTTGAACAGCCTGGTTTTTCATGAGTGAACTTGGAGAATACAGCCTTTCATTTATTCTCCTAGAAACGGCCCCATTTCACACTCACAATGTGATCTTTCATATTTGTATTCTTTTTCTCGAAGTGATCTGCTTCACTTCATTGGGTTAGAATATATGAATTCATTAAAAGCCAATGCTTAACCTATATATATGCAGAAAACACTATTGTCATCTTTAGAAACTGGGTAGAAACAAAAGTTTCACAGTGTTTATTTAGACTTAATTTGACTTAGTTGTCCCTTTGAACCTATCAAAACATGTAGGTGGGGTTACCATCAAATCTCATCTTTAGTTCATAGGCTTTAAACCCATTCCTCTTGATGATTTTAAAACTTGATCTCGTGTCAGACCTTTTGTGAAAGGATCTGCAATATTATCAGCTGATTTTATGTAATCGAGTGAGATTACACCACTTGAGATCAATTTTCTAATGGTCTTATGTCATCTACGTATATGACGTGACTTGCCATTGTACATATTATTATTTTAGGTCCGACTGTGACCTTTTTAGGAAGTGGTACTACAATTTTTGCTAAGCACCCCCCACACTTTCAAGTATTTGTATGAAGAAATTGTACATTTCCACAGTTCATATGGAGATTTCCCTATCATTTTGTGAGGAATTTTATTTAGAATAAAATTTGAAGTCAATAGAGCTTCCCCCACATGTACTGGGTTCCGCATGATTCTTGCATCATTGCATTCATCATTTTTTCTAGAGTTTGGTTTTTATGTTCCGCAATTCCATTGGATTCAGGTGAATAAGAAGCAGTTGTTTGATGAATGATTTCATTCTCTCTGTAGAATGCATCAAACTGTCCTTCATATTCTCCACCTCTATCACTCTGAACTATTTTAATAGTTATTTCGAGTTAATTTTCAACCTCTAGCTTATATTCCTTGAATTTATCCAAAGCCTCATTTTTGCTTTGTAACAAATAAATATAACAGTATTTTGTGTAGTCATCAATGACAGTCACGAAATACCTTTTACCTGATCATTTAGATAAATACTTTAAATCGCACAAATATTTGTGGATTAGTCTTAGAGATTTATTGTTGGTATTCTCAAGAGAAAGCATATGCTATTATTCTTGAGTTACTTCTCTAATTTTAGCAAGGTTAATGAGATATAGATCATCTCATACCATATACTAAATTGAGCTTTATCAATTTGTCAATCATTAGTCCTATGCTTATAACACTAGGCACTCACATGACAATCTGATAAACATCAGAATTTGGTACAGTCATATGTGGCAGACCACTATCAAACTGAATTTGATGTGTCGACTCACTAGACTTGTAACCAATAACACATCTACCATAAACGGTGTCGAAGTCGTTATTTATTACAACAATTAAATTTTTGTAACTTCTGAAATTATTAAATTCAGAAAGAAGCAATTTAATTTAATATAAAGATGAGATGAAACAATTCGATCTATTTAAATAATATTTATAAATCGTCCAATTAATTTGCAGAATTTAATGATGTCAAAAAAAAGTTTTTCTGAATTAATTTCACAAATTAATTATTTTTAATAATTGCAATTAATATATTTTTAAAACGTTTACCAAAATTAATTGATATTAATAACATTGTACCAAAAAAATAAATGGTATAAAATCACTTTTATTTTAATTTAAAACGTTTTGCCAAAAAATTAATTGGTTTACAAAATATCATTTTACCAACATTAATTGGTATTAATAATGTTTTTTTTTTTTTTTTTTGGATTTACCAAAACGTTTTTGCAAACTCGCTAAAGATAGCGTTTGCAGAAAATAATTTTGTGTATATACATAATATGGTTTTTAAAAACGGTTTACAACAAATCGTTTAAACAAACGTTTGTAATCGTTTTTTCCAATTTAGCTAGAACGTTTCGCAAACTCGCTATAGAGCATTCGCGGAAAGCGTTTGTTTTATACGAATCGCAAGCTCGCTATATAGCGTTCGCGGAGACGTCACGAGATCGATCGATCCCTAAATCACGATCGATCGATCCAATATGAAATCGTTCGATATCGTTTTGCAGACTCGCTTTTTGAGCGTTTGCAGAAACGATTTGAGATCGTTTAATTCGTTTTGCAATCTCGCTTTTTAGCGTTCGCAGAAACGATTACAAATTGATTTTAAAAAATGAAAATTGTTTTTCTTAAATCCGATTGTAGTTATTTGCTAGAAGCAGATTTATTGAGTTAAGACTGTATGAGCTATAAAACCGGATAAGAAAATACGATTTGATATTAGAGATAAAGAAGGAGAAATCAATTCGTAGAAGCACAATTTATAAAACGATTTTTAAGAAATCCAGAAAGGAGGCGAGATGATCTCTTTCCTTAACTCAATAAAGCGCCCGTAGTGCGACGGTTTTAATACGCCTTTTGAATCCCAGGATACAACCTTTTGTAGACCGATTCGCAACACTCGAATTCGGAATCTGCGAACACAGTATCTACGATATACTCAAGAACTAGAATCGTTTCTGAAAGATAGAAATGAATATGAGAGAAAGTTGAACCTTTTTATGTGAATTTAGAGAGTAGGCGATTTTTAGAGTTTTCGAGAGTATTGAATTACTCAGGATATTCAGGATACAAAAATTGCTCGCCTAATGTCTATATTTATAGAGATTAGTGGATAGAGGATTTACCGAGAAATCCGCAAAGTAGTTACAACAACTTTAGCTAGATTTTCGGTGCAGTTTCCGAGAAATCCGCCAAGTTGTTTTAAAAACTTTTTGCTAGATTTTCGGTGCAGATTTTTAATCCAAATTTTTTATTTAAAAAATCAAAAAAAATTCCACTTATTTTAATGAGTCTTAATTTTATATTCATTTTCTATTCACATTTATCAATATATTATAAGTCTAATATGTTTATTAATATTTTGGTCCAATAGGTTGTTTCATCCACGCAAATTACATCTACTTTTTGTTAGTTGGGTTTTGGTTTTGTTGTCGTAATTTCGATTGACCATTGTAGTTTTTATTGTTCTCCGTCTTTTTTGTATTATCTTTTAAAAATCTACCGCAAGAAAAAAAATTGGTATAAAATTTAACATTTATATAAAAAAATAAAATAACAAAAACAATAAAAAAGAAAAAGAAATGAAAAAAAAAACTGACGAAAATGAGCACGACGTCCTATCGTTCTCGAGTGCACGATACCGATGAAAATCTGGGACCCATATAAAACACACGTAAAACGTATGGGAGAATCATGCACAGTCCATTCGACATCGAATAGTATAATTTCATTTATCGGTGCAAAAACAAATTGAATTAAAGGTATCACTGGATACTATAGTTGTCAAAATTTTAAAATAAAAATAACTTGAGATCAGTTTCATCTAGGGACTTAAAGAAATAAAATTGCTTTTTAGGTAAATGCACAAGAAGTTTGACCAAAAAATGAAGCATAGTGAAACACGAACTGAAAAAGAATTAGAAGCAAATCGTATTTAATATTCATGATTTTAAAGTTTGTTACAAAAATTAAGATACAAAACTAAACAAATAATAGTAAAAAAAAAAAGTTTTGTCTGTAGAGAATTCTTTTCTATCTATATCTTTTGTATTTATTATGTTTTTATAATTTAGATTCGTAGGAAACATATGACATAATAGTGACCACTTCTAAAATTTAATATATGTCTAATATTTAAATCCAATATCATGAGATGTTTAAAATAATATTAAATTTATTAGGCTAAGTAAACAATAAAAAAACTAAAATGATTTTTAACATATTTATTTAGTCTTTTTAATTTAATATTTATTATTATTATTTATTAAGATAGATTTGGACATTACAAATCAAAAAAATTTATTATTCAATTGAATAATTTATCTTTCGCTTTATCATTTGACTTTATCCAATTTCTTTGTACTGTAATAATAACATCTTTTTGGGTCTTTTTTCTGTTTTCTTTTTAATTGACAAATTTCTAGACTGAAATTAATGACTGAAAACTGTTATGCGTAGGACCTTGTTTATGTGTTTATACACGCAAGGTTTATAATTGGCGAAGCGGGTAGTTAGTCAACAAAATATTCTCTTGGAGATACAGCAAAGCTAAGAAAAAAGTCTAAAGAAATAAATCAAAAAGGGGGAAAAGCATGAAAACTTCTTTTCTTCTACCTCGACTTGTTACTTTTCCTCAAATTAATTTGTTAATATCTCTCCATTAGATTTTTTTTTTTTTTTGCCTCAGCTTTCACGATTCTATGCAAATAGCCAATTGACCAGTACACGCTTTGTTCTTTTACCCATCGCAAGTGGTCGGGCAAAATATCCATGATATATGTGTTATATGTTATTTGTATCAATATAAATTGAAAAATCTGAATAAATATATATATGGGAAAAACATATAGTAAAATTCATTATCTGCTAGATGCTAAATAAATTAAAAAATACAAAATTTAAAATTTTGGATATCCCAACAACGTTAATTCTGATTAATATCTACTTACCGAAAATTAGAAATATTCACAAGGATAAAACTGTAACCTAACAACATACACCTGACTAATATATATTGCACCTTATTCAAAGCCTAGTCTGTCCCACGTATAATGTCCATATATACTCTCCAAAGATGCGCGCAGAAACGGACTATTTAGTAATTTAACCCATCGTAACTTATTTGCCACATGCACTCTTTTATTTTTCTGAGCAGGTGTCCCATTTTTATGTCAAAGGCTGAAACAATCTTGATGCGATGTTCTCCAACAACATCTTTATCATGCCATTAGAATAAAGTGTATGTGTGTGTGTGTGTGTGGAAATTTGAGTCTCTTTCTCTTTCTCTCTCTCATAATTAGCTCATCAAGCTCCTCCTTCATTTTCTTATTCTTACTAGAGTTCTATTTTGCTATCTTTCATAGAGCTCCGGTTCATGGATATTAAGCCCTCTTGGAGATTTGGGGGGTAGTTTTATTCTTCTTCTAAACTGCATGGCAACTTCAGTTGATCAAACCAGCACCAAGTCTTTGCATCTCAATCAAGTCATCACACTCATTTTCTTAGCTTTCCTTCTGCTCATTAGCCCTACAAGCCCCATGACTCATCACCTCCATGGCACCTTACCTAAGAACACTATGGCTCCTTCCCAGAGGTTCCATCTAGAACATTCCACTCCATCTTCATCCACTATGAATTTGCGTCCGGCAGCTCACACGCGACGTAGCAGCACCGCTTCTTCTGCGAGGAGCAGGAAGAGGAGGGGAGAGTTCGGAGCTGAAGCTCATGAGGTTCCTAGTGGTCCAAACCCTATCTCCAACTAGGTGAGCAACCGGGTTTTTTTTGGGTAATTTAATTTAATATTTTGGGGGTGAGTTCAAAAGATGGGTTAGTATAGAAGTATATATGAGTTTGTATGGATGGAGAAAATAAATGATCATGGAACTTCTTCGTTTGTTTAAAACTTTCATGGAATTCTCCATCTTTTAAGTTTTGAAGTTAATATTGTATAGAAAAGATGAGATAACTATTTTTCACATGTGTATGTATCCATCTATATATTTCCCTCATATTTATGTTTATTTCCTTTTCTAGTGTTTTATATATATAATATCTCTTTTTTCTTTTTTTCCTGCTGTTGACAAAAAATTAAGAATAAATTAATTTTCTGCTTTGTAGATTTAGAGCATAATCGTGTAAAGTTGATTACATCATATTCATTATATTTTATTGCTATTTAAAATCACTATTGTTTTAATATGTTAATAAATATGTAAAATTTGAACAATGCACTAAATTATTCAGAAATTTGAGATATAGCTTATATTCTCATTAAAATACTTTATAATAAAAAAATTTGAAACTTTGTTTGGAAAAATGTTTTCTTATTGATATATATGTCAACTACAATAAAAGTATTAGTCGACGTTATAAAGAAAAAAAATTCTAAGTTAACGGAGAAAAATATGGTTCTATCAGAACAATGTTAACAGAGAAAAGTATAATGAATGGGTTTTCTTTTTTCTATTTAACTTTTGTCAACTTCTCTGATAGAATTTATAATATATAAATGGTACACTTGCAAAAGTAGTCCGTTTGACCAAAAATATATGTTATACTAACATCTACGGAAAAAGCGTTAAGTAAATAGTGTTTTTGGTCGATTATACCTATTTCGTCAATAAAACTATTTTTATAATAGGGTTAGATAAAATATTCTGACTTGGAGATCCAAACCACATTCAATCAAAGAAATGGTATGGAACTAAACCTAAAACCAACAAAATATTGCAATTGATTCTAGATTTCTATATCAAAAAATTGAACATGAATCTGAATCGATCAAGAATGATATCTAAAATATAATTATATTTTTAAATATATTAATTAAATTTACTATTATTGATCTATAATTATTGGTTATTTAATACCAAAAATCTGAAATATTCAAAAATATTTAGTTAAAACTTAAAAATTTAACTATTTATATTTTAAATATCCAAATATGATCCAAATCCAGTTGAAACCGAACTGAACTATATCCGATTCAAATATGAAAATATCAAAAATAGTTCTATACTCCTAAACTGGAGTACCCAAAAATTTGAATCATCCGAACCAAATTCAAACGGGTATCCAAACATCCAAACCTACTTCATGAATTTTATTTGACAACAGAAATATAATATCTTAATTGTAATATTTTGAACTGAATTTGTTTATGAACCATGTGATTATCCTAGCAAGAAGTGGGCCGACTTATAATATTTGTAATCACAATATAGTAACAGGTCGATAAATTATTATTTACATATTAGGATAATAACTAATAACCTATATATTAGTTGTATTTATTTAGATAACCTATTTTTATATTAATTACTAAACTACCTTTTGCTTTTTTAAAAACCCAGTCGTACCTCTATTGGGATGTTGTAAAAAAAACTTTATTATGATATTGCCACAGCATTCATGTTATCACATAATTTTTTTCGCAGAATTATTTTTATGTTATCGCATAATTGTTTTCGCAGAATTATTTTCAAGTTGTTGCAGAATTAATTTTTATGTTGTCGCAGAATTATTTTCTCGCAGTTTTTTGTAGTTATCGAAGAATTGTTTTGCAGAATTATCTTTATGTTGTCGCATAATTATTTCTCGCAGTTTTGTTGTAGTTATCGTAGAATTGTTTTGCAGAATTATTTTATGTTATCGCAGAATTGTTTTGCAGAATTATTTTAATGTTGTCGTAGAATTATTTTTTATGTTATCGCAGAATTATTTTCACGCAGTTTTGTTGTAGTTATCGCAGAATTGTTTTCGCAGAATTGTTTTATGTGGTCGCAAAATTATTTTCTCATAGCTATGTTTTAGTTATCGCAAAATTGTTTTTGCAGAATTATTTTTATGTTGTCGCAGAATTATTTCTCGCATTTTTGTTGTACTTATTGCATAGTTATTTTGCAGAATTGTTTTTGACGTTGTGACATATTTATTTTCTAGCTATCTGACGTGACAAACCATTAACCTGTCATTGTAGGCTGTCTGACGTGACAAACCATTAACCTGTCATTGTAGGCTGTCTGACGTGACGCGTGAATTTCTTTCATTTTTATTGTTTTTCTATTTCATTGACAATTGTTTATTAGATATATAGATTTTTTTTTTTCTTATCCAGCCTAATTTTTAAAGTTAATTATTTCTTGATAAATAAAAAATTATATTTTATTTTAATACCAAAATTCATCATTTTTTAAACTCTATTAATATAAATTGTTTTATTTAATTTAGGCACAGAAAAAAATAAGTCTTTTTTAGACATGAATCCTAATAATTAAATTTAAAATATTCAAAATTCTTCTAATTATATATTTAACTAACTATGTGTGTTTTATGGTTTTTATGTGTAATATTGTATTATGTATTTTTAATAAAAATAAATATGTTTTATAAACACTAAATGTGTTTTATAAAAATTAAATGTGTTTTTATAAATATATAGTATACAAATAAAATAGATGTTAAATTAGAGCTTATGTGAAAGAGAGAGAATATGATGTTGAAGTAAAATTGTCAACGTTGATTTTTTTGTTAAATGACAAATTTGTAAATTATAACAATTATGTAGGTTTTTAGGTATTTTAACCAATAACTTTTTCAACATGATAAAAGGTAGGTCATTTTAGTAATAAGTACTAAAATTTAAGTCATTTTAGGCAAATTTCAGTTACATATTTGAAGAAGAAAAATGAATATAAGCTGTTGTGCTAACAGTCATATAATATAACGTTAATATATCTTATAAATATTATGATTATCGTGTAATATCAATCGTTTTTCTATTTTCCACCATTAACTAGACGATTAAGAGCCAAAATATTGTTTTTATGATTTATTTACAGAAATTCACATTAATTTAAATTAAAAATTGTATGTAATCAAATATATAACAACTCTTGTAAGAGTGAGAATCATATAACATAATAATACCAATATTTATTACATATATATGGGATTTTGAACACAATACCCCATAATGTTAAATAAAATATTAAAATCATTTATCCAAATTGAAAAAAAAAATTAAGAACAAAAAAATAAATTTTTTTTGACAATATGATAATATTAAGGGCAATTCTATTGTATAGACAACAAAAAAATTATTTTCACGTAAAGAAATCATAAAGAAGAAATTCATAAAAATAATATTCATTAAACCAGACAAAGTCATAAAGAGAACATGTATCAATATATTTAAAATAAATTATTTCTCTAAAAACTTTTTTGAATTATTTTTCAAAATATTTTCAGTAAAACCTTCTTAAAAATATAATACGACTTCCTGAATTTGAGTTGTATAAATATAAAAAACATTTACATTTTTACATTTTAGGAAAGTTTTCTTAAATATGCTTGACATTTTCATAATTTTGAGTAGTTTTATAAAAAATAATTCACTTACAAATAGGTATAAAATGTTCTCATTTTTATGTTTAGGAAGACCTTAAAAATGTGGTTTCCTGAATTTCAGTTCGCCTACAAATATACACAAAAATTTACTTTTCTGGGTTTAAGGAAGATCTTCCTAAATGTGTTGGACAACTTCCTAAATTTGAATAGTTAAAAAAAATAAAACTTCACATACAAATATATATAAAAGTTCTGATTCCGCTTCAAGTAGAGAAGCCAGAAAGTCTAATTAAAACAACTTTTACGGCCAACTTTGGTATCTTTGTCTTTAAAATTATTGAATAAATGATGTCTAAAAATTGTTGATGGAAATGCACATTACACAAGAAGCAAGCTGGCATGCGGGATCTTCGAGGAATTTGTTGGTGATGCTATAGACGATTTGCCATGAACACATATAAATCAATATATGTTTATCAATATTTGTTCCCAAAAAGAGCTTTACAAAACATTTTACATGTCTTTTTTGTTTGGTCTATTTAAGAATTTTTTTCTAAATATTAACACTAGTAAAAAAATGGCATATACCTACAAAATACCCACGAATGTTTTCGTGGGTATAGTCCAAAAGCCATAAATACCCACGAAAATCTACGGTGAACAGTAAATAGCTACCCACAAAAATATGCGTGGGTATTTCGTGGGTAATAGTGGATTTTCGTGGGTATCCATAGGAAATATTACACTCACGAAATTATGGTGGTAATTCGTGGGTAACATTCCCACGATTACCCACCAAATATTTCGTGTGTATGTAAAAACCCATTAATACCAACAAAATAATTTGTGGGTACTGAAATACCTACGAATACCCACAAATTTTTTTGCGGGTGTTTTAGAATAATTATTTTTTGTGGTTCCTGGGGTTCGAACACGGGTTCGGTAGCCAGTAACATGTAATGGTTTTACCGTTAAGCTACTGATAATTTTTGTTCATTTATAACAATCAT
The DNA here is from genome assembly GCA_039880935.1 of Streptanthus diversifolius. Lineage (NCBI taxonomy): Eukaryota > Viridiplantae > Streptophyta > Magnoliopsida > Brassicales > Brassicaceae > Streptanthus > Streptanthus diversifolius. Next base: position 8,241,529 of record JAXGFM010000005.1, read on the forward strand.
TAATATGATCTAGAAACAGTACATTAATTTGTTAATTGTAATTAAAAATATTAAAAATTAACCTTAAAACAGTACAATATTAAAAATTAACCTTATTTGTTAATTGTAATTTAATTATTCGAATGGAATATGATCTAGAAGCAGTACATTAATTTTTATTTTTTTATATTACATTATACATAAGCATAAAATAGTACAAATATTTGAATGATTACATTAATTAGAAACTAGAAGATATTACACATAACAACATTACTAGTAAAATACTAAACATTAAACCAACATAATGCTTTAAGCTTATTCTTAACTTGAATTACATTGCTTGACGGGTCAGCAATTTATTCATCATATGAGTCTGGAACAGTTTCATATTCGAACGAAGTAGTTCCTTCATATTCCTCTTTGTGAGTAGTTACTTTGGTTGGTTCGTATTCAGCAATCATTGAGTTAGTACCGATTATCTGTTTAAAAAATAATGTCAACTTCTAATAATCATAAATATTTATCTCTTATAGAAAATATACCTTAACAATATTCCGATCTGTTATGTTGAGGTACTTAGAGTTCCTAGTAAAACGGCATACAGTCACATTCTGTAGAATAACCACCGCACCTACAGCAATAGTGAGTTTGTACTCGTCATTTATGAAGATTTTATGGTGCATGCTTCCTTCGATTTTTCCTGATGGATCCTTTAAGGTTAATAGCATATCTCCCTGGCCGTTGGGAATCAAACATGAGATCATGGCCACAATCTGAAAATGAGATACAATTTATATGTTAGAAAAAATATTCTACTAAATGAAGATAATATTTGGTCCACAACGTAAACCTTTTTGACTTTCACAAATTGCGAAGACGGGGATTGAATTTTTGCAACCTATGTCCAGAATGGTGTATTCCTGTTGTTATAAGAACCTATATTTACGAATGATAGAGTTAGTATTTGTCATCTAAACTCATTATTGTAATGATAAATGCTTATATATATACCTTCGCGAATTATGTAATCGATAATAGAAGTCCACTGAGGACTACTAAAATCTTGGTTGACCTGATGTGACTCATTAATAACATCACGAATGAAATCTTCTGTTGGGCGTGTCTGAGAACTTTCACCCGCAACACCTTTGCATCGGGAGACCTCTTGCGAAACAGACCTTGGCGTATGAGTTGGCAAGGTCCCGATATTATGGGCGTTTGGTTTTGGGATCGTTGAGTTGGTTGGAGTGAAATTGTTGTTGGAGCATCAATAACATTTAAGTTATCGTATGGAGGGCTTGAAGGAACACGAGTTGTGTTTGGAGGATTTCGAACGGAGACTCGGGTTTCCATATAGTAATTCAATAGATCACGGTTTGCCATTTATAATCTGGATTTTTATGTGTTATGATTATGTGATGAATTGCTCGGACTTATATAGGCAAAATAAAGAGATATTTTAAGCAAAAACGTGTCGATGTCTATGTGGTTATAAGAAAATAAAAAAAGTTTGATGCGACATTACATCTAAGTGTGCAATAAAGAAATCGCCAAATTAATTCCGTGAATTACGGTGTCGGCATTGAAAGATGAATTGACAATTCGACAAATAAATGAATGCTGTGAAAGTTTTATATTCTTTACAATCACGGGTCTGTATAATATGTAAAAATTGAAATTTGACAGTATTAATAATTACTGGGTATTTACAGTTACCCTGAAATTCAATTTAGGATGGTCTTCTTAATTTTTAAGAAGTATTCTTACTAATTTAAAAAGATCTTCCAGAAATATTAAAAGATCAAAATCTTACATTTATTTTTGCGTAAAAGTTAGATGTTCATGTCATTTACTATTATTGTTAGTATATTTAAAAAATTTTACTAAAAAATTAAGAAACTTATTTAAAAATTCATTTGAGAAAGACCTTTCTAATATTAAAGAAGTATTCTTACAAGTTTATGAAGACTTTCCATAAACCTTAAAATATAAAATTTTTACATTTTTTCTTTGCCTAAATATTAGAAATTGATGTTATTTGCTAATATTGTTGGTATATTAAGAAGTTACTAAAAAAGTAAGAAATTTATCTTAAAATTTAATAGAAGAAAGCTTTCCTAATATTATAGAAACATTCTTATTAGTTTAGGAAGGTATCCATAAACCTTAAAAGATCAAAATTCTTACATTTATCTTTTCCTAAAAGTTAGATGTTTAGGTCATTTGTTAGTATTGTTGGTATATAAAAACAACTTACTAAAACAGTAAAAAAATATCTGAAAATTCAATTCATGAAAGTCTTTATAATTTTCAGGAAACATTTTTACTAGTTAAAGAAAGTTTTCCAAAAAAATTTAAAATATCAAACTTTTACTTTGGTTTTTGCCTAAAACCAACTTTCATTAAATTCATGAATGTTAAAAAATAAGAAATCCTATGAAGTTCAAGAAACATTGTTACATATTCATGAATATTATCATGAATTGTCAAAAAAAACAATAATTTTTTATATTTCTATATACATTATAGCTTCCTAAATGTGTAATAAAGTGCAATAGGGTTTCCTAAATTTAAATTGTACAAATAGCCACAAAATTTTAATTTATACGTTTTAGGAAAGTCTTCCTGAATGTGTACAAAATTTTCATTAAAGTTTTTTTTTAAAAAAAAATTGAAAGAAATATTGGAAAAAAAATTATTTTTCAAAATTTTTCTTTTTAATTTTAATATTATTAGTTTTCTACACTGTGGCCTAGTGGTCTTTTAGCTTCCACAACCATGAGAAGACCAGAGTTCGAATCCTTGGTTATAGTGTCCTGGGAGACAAGGAACTGACAACTACATATGGTGACTCCCGACTAATATTATATTTATTTTAATAAAAAATTATATTTTAAATCAAAATCAATTATTGTGGAAAAAGGATATAATTATATTTGTACCTTTCAATTCATGTTATTTTGATGATTTTCACACTTGTGTTCTATTTACGTCATAAAAAATATTTGGTTTATTGTAGGATATTTGTCTAATAATAACATAAATAAACAATATTTAACGAGAACAAATTTATTGGAATGATTTACTTGGCAAAACATAAATAAAATTAAACAAAAATTTAGCATAGTTCACATAAACAACAAATGCACATGAACATAAAATATTAAATACAAAAATTTACAGCATTATTACTGTCGAAGTATTGATTTACATCAAGCCACTGGTTCAGCCAGCATGTTACGATTAAGTAGCTGGTCTGAGAGAACCAACAGGTTCAAGGTCTTGTTTCAGACTGTGTTTAAAAAGCTATACGTAGTATGAGGATCTTCTGCGTTTATCTAAATCTCTAAACGATCAAGATAAGACCGGAAAAGAAGAAGCCGTTACATGGAGTGGATGGCACGCTATGAAAAGATGTGTTTAGCACCTGAATTGAATAAATTGTTTTGTGTCTTCAGTTTCTACAATTTACTCTGTATCGTAACCATCTACACTGAATCGATCTCGTTACTTGAATACACGGTTTTCTGTACGTAAGGTAGATAGAGGAGAATTTAGAACAAGTGGTATCAGAGCTTGGTTAAGAGAGCTGAGATCACCTATCTTCTTGACGATGTCTTCCGCAAAGGTCAAGATGGAAAAGTTCAATGGTATGATTGATTATAATAGGTGGAAGGAGAGGTTTCTTGCAAACCTTGATTTTCTGGGTCTGATGGATGCATTAAAAAGTCAGGAAGAAGAACTGAAGTAGGTAGAATTCAAGACAGAGTATTCTAAAGAAAAAGGGGTGGCAACAGAATCCGAGTTGACAAAAGGGACTGATCCGGCCATGACAGAGAGACAAAGAAAAGGGCGTAGCACAATCATCATGTACGTAACCGCTAAAATCCTGATGAAGACTATCAAAGAGAAGACTGCGGTTGGAATGTTAAAATTGGACTCCGAATATATGTCTACATCACTACCAAACAAGTAGTACTTGATGTTAGCAAAGATACAGATCAATCTTACTTTTATTTAATAGAATCGACAAAATTAAATTAAATCAAACTCAAAACAACTAATTGATGATTTTTTTCGAATTGTTATTATGAACAACTTTAGATAGATAGATGCTTTCTTGCAGGATAAAACTATCGATCTTCGTATTACACACCTTACGAAGATCCTGACAAACTATACTCTGAGTTTTCTTAAAATGGTTTGTGGGGGAAGGAGAATATTATATCACTTTTTTCTCTCTCTCAACAAAGTCATTTATGTCTCTTTATATAGTAAATCAAGAGATATGTCGAATGTACTCATACAAATGACCACAAACGAATGGACACAAACGAATGGACACAAACGAACGGATACAAACGAATGGACACATTTGTTGTTAAATCTCCAACAAATTTCTATTCGAATTAACAATACCCACATTTGAATAGAAAATAAATTCTTTTTTTTTTTAAGAAAGTAGAATCAATATGCATCATAAACGGTGTCTTTTGAACTTGAACCTTTCCTAATAAACACTTATTGGATTTTCTTTGTGGGCAATGAACTATAGTCTTGAATTAACCACTTTTTATAGTAAACCGAGACAATAAGTGAAACACAAATATTATCAACTCATTTCTACGGTTGAGATCTTTTTGGTCCTAAACAAATGACGTGATCCAGGACAAACAACAGGACAACTGTGAGGACGGAACAGATGATCGTCCGGACGAACATGAGGACGTACCCGACCATACCAGCGACCTGGCTCTCGACCGTACCAACAACCCCACTCTCGACCATGCTAGTGACCCGACACCCGACCATGCCAACGGCCCAGCTCGACCATGACCGCGACCCAGCCCTCGTCTGTCCCAGCAGCCTGACCATGATCACGTCAACAACCAAGGACCCCCTTTGCCAACGGCCAAGACCTATATTCGACCATGGACTGACCCAGCTGGAGATGTGGACCCTTGGACCATTCCAGTGGGGCCTTTGACCCGCGCCAGAACCAAAACTCTTCAAGACCATATTGGGGCATTCATCAGATCATCCAAGCCGGATTCATCTCTTTGGGGTATGGTATTAAGAATTTATGCTAATTGAATTATGTGATTAAGAAAAGAATACATTTTTTCTTGGGTTTTTCCCATTGGGTTTTTCCAAGAGGGGTTTTTAATAAAGCCCAAATGTGTTCTCGAATGTTCAATTGCATAAGACCCTTAGCAGTTAAATTCTTTGGCCCATTCAATGGCTCATACTATGTTATTGCCACTTTGGCGAATTTGGTGTTCAAACTTAGGATTAAATGCTTTTGAATTTCTGTGTATTCAAAGTTTTGCATGACGTGGTGTTCTGTGCCCTTCATGCGAGTTTTTGACTTTATGCAAAGCTTAGACTTCTTTTCTATTTAAGCATGGCCATGGCCACCTTTATAACCTTTTCTTCATCGAAGTTTTTTAATAAAATATCTTTTGGTATACTAAGAGTTTTTGATAATAAATCAGAGTGTCATATCTGATTCCCCTCTAAGCCTCTTCTTGGTGAGTAGTATCCTTGAACCGCTTAGGAAACCCCTGCTTCTTCACTTAGTGTGTCATATCCAATTGAAGAAGAAGCCGGATTGATAAGAACCACCACCATCTTATCTTACTCATCCGATCCCTTCCATATTTTCCCTTTCATTGAGATCATTCCATTACTACCATTTTGGCGCCTTCACTAAAAACCTCCATCTTTTCCTTACCATCCGCTGCATCATCCAAACTTCCACCGCCGATTCAGCTTGTTGCCGAGACTGGGTTGTGGTCCTTCTCCTAAAGATCAAATCAAGTGGTATCAGAGCAACCAATAGGCTATGCTCTACCCTTTCTCTTGAAATCTTATCTTTGTTGTCGAAATTTTAAGCTTTTGGGTTTCAACCTTTTTGTGACTCTTAAAATTCCATATGAATCTTTTATTACAAAATCTGAATTAAAGAGTTTTTGATTGTGTTTTTGATTTATACCTTGCTGTTTTAAAATTTGTTTAAATTTCATTTGAAGCGGTTGTTTAAGTTTTGTTGGTAGTTTTTCCCCTTTTTGCTGATTATTTTATGAACATTTGATTGGCCAGTTATCTTGCATCCATTTCAGGTACAATGGTTGACTCAGAAGAAGAAGAGTCTAACCATACCCGTTTGGTGGAAACACTCACCACACGAATGAACCAGATGTTGGATGCCCAGTTCACATCTATGCAGGCTAGATTGCGAGATGGGTTATTAGAAGACATCAGAGGCTTAATACCAGAGCCTAGACCTGACAGACGGCGCGTCCTTTTCCCTGAGGAGCCACGGCAGAACGGGCGAGTTTCATCCTCCGACGTGAGCATACACCTGAAAGATATGATGAGGCGTCGGTTGTGGGGAGTCTTGGACACCACAACTATTATGGTGATGAGGCCGCGGCTCGGTTCTACCAAAGTGAAAGGTCAGAATACAATACCCCCGGCCAGACCCAGGCGTGTCTGTGACTACTGACCTCCACCTTACCAGCAGGACAACATCAACTACATCAAACTTAAGATACCACCGTTCCATGGCAAAAGCGATCCCACTGCCTATTTGGAATGGGAACAAAAGATTGAACTAGTTTTCAATTGCCAATATTATTCTGAAACTAACAAGGTGAATGTTGCTGTGACATAGTTTTATGACTATGATTTAAGCAGGTGGGACCAGATGGTGACCTAAAGACGGTGTAATGGAGAGTACCCTATTGATACTTGGCAAAAGCTTAAGGCCATCATGCGTAAACGATTTGTACCTAGCAATTTCCACAGAGACCTACACCAACAGTTGAGGCAACTTACCCAAGGCAGCCGTTCTGTGGAAGTTTATTTTCAAGAAATGGAGACCTTGTTGATAAGGGCCGGTGTTACTGAGGATCGTGAAGCAACCATGTCACGCTTTTTGGGTGGTCTCAACCGAGACATACATGACCGGCTGAAAATGTAGCACTATTTGGATCTTGAGGAGATGTTGCATAAGGCCATCCTTATAGAACAACAAATGAAAAGGAAGCCTAACTTGCGTTCCTTTCATGTTCCAGGTCCCTTGGGAAGCAAGCAATCCTATCAAACCAAGCCGCCCAAGTGAATTTACACCAGCAACCTCTAAGGCCGTAAACAATCCGCACTTCAAACGGATGGACAAAGGGAAGGACGAATCCTACCCGGACACGGGAGATTAGATGCTTCAAGTGTCAGGGTCTTGGACACTATGCAAATGAATGCGTCAATAAGAAGGTCATGATAGTCCTTGACAATGGGGAGGTACAAACTGAGGATGAGGAGGAAATAGCCCTTAAGGATGAAACGGAGCCGGAAGACGAAATTAAACCGCCTGTCCCTAGACAGCTCTTAGCGTTCAGACGTTCTTTAAGCGTTCAATCCAAGAAAGATGGGCCAGAGCAAAGGGAAAACATGTTTCACACCAGATGTATGTAGTCTCATTATAGATGGGGGAAGCTGTACTAATGTGGCTAGTGAGACTATGGTGCAGAAACTAGGACTTGAGAAGACTAAACACCCAAAACCATATCCTTTGCAATGGTTAAATGAGTCTGGAGAGCTGCGAGTAACTCATCAGGTGATTGTGCCCTTCGAAATTGGCAAATATAAAAATGAAGTCTTGTGTGATTTTTTGCTTATGGAAGCCGGCCACATCCTACTTGGAAGGTCTTGGCAGTCGGATCGCAAAGTCACCCACGATGACTTCACTAACTGGCATCACTTCACCTTTAATGGTCGTAAGACAACATTAGTCCCTATGATTCCAAATGAGGTTTACTAGATCAACTACACCTTAAACAACAGAAAAAGAAGGAAGGTAAGTGTAAGGTTAATTTCTTTATCAAGGCCAGTGAAGTGCAAAAGAACTTGGATCCCAAGCAACCTATTATCATGATTGTCAATAAAGAATATTGTTTGTCTGAGCAGCCTTGACATTGTCTTACAGGATTTTCAGGATGTCTTCCCAGAGGAATGCCCAGAAGGATTGCTTCCTGTTCGTGGGATAGAGCATCAAATTGATTTTGTCCCAGGCGCGGTCTTACCCAATCATCTGGCTTATAGGACCAATCCCACTGAAACCAAGGAACTACAAAAGCAAGTAGAGGAACTCATGCGCTGGGAAATTCTTAGTCCGTGTGCAGTGCCTGTACTCTTAGTTCCCAAAAAGGATGGGAAATGGAGAATGTGTGTTGATTGCAGGGCAATCAACAACATTACGGTCAAATACAGACATCCTATACCAAGGCTTGATGATATGTTGGATGAACTTCATGGTGCCAGTCTATTCTCAAAGATAGACCTCAGGAGTGGCTACCATCAAATTCACATGAAGGAGGGCGATGAGTGGAAGACCGCCTTCAAAACTAAGCAAGGGTTCTATGAATGGCTTGTGATGACATTTGGCTTGACAAATGCACCCAACACGTTTATGAGGTTAATGAATCATATTATTAGGGATTATATAGGTCATTTTGTCCTAGTATACTTTGATGATATATTAATTTATAGTAAGAGCCTGAATGAGCATGTGAAGCATGTTAGAATGGTCTTAGAAATATTAAAGAATGAACGGTTGTTTGGTAACCTAGAACAATGTACTTTTTGTTCAGATATTGTGGTATTTTTAGGTTTTGTTGTGAGTGCAGAAGGAGTTATTGTGGACAGAGAAAATGTGAAGGCAATTCAAGAATGGCCCGTACCCAAGAACGTGAGTGAGGTCCGCAGCTTCCATGGGTTGGCTGGTTTCTACCGACAATTTGTAAAAGATTTTAGTACCATAGCCTCACCCTTAACAAAAATCATCAAAAAGAAAGTGGGTTTTAAGTGGGAATAACCGCAGGAGCAAGCCATCCAAACACTCAAAGAAAAGCTGACCCATGCGCCCTTACTTGTTCTTCATAATTTCTCTAACACTTTTGAGATAGAATGCGATGCTTCTGGCATAGGCATTGGTGCTGTACTTATGCAAGAACAAATGATTATTGCATATTTTAGTGAAAAGCTTGGAGGTGCTACTCTAAATTATCCCACATATGACAAAGAACTATATGCTCTGGTGAGAGCTCTTCAAACATGACAACATTACCTTTGGCCCAAAGAATTTGTCATCCACACGGACCACGAGTCATTGAAGCATCTAAAGGGCCAGCAAAAACTAAATAAGCGCCATGCCAAGTGGGTTGAATTTATAGAAACATTCCCTTATGTGATAAAGTATAAGCAAGGGAAAGAAAATATTGTGGCAGACGCTTTGTGTAGAAGGTATGTGCTTATTTCTACTTTGGAAGTCAAAATACTAGGTTTACAACACATTAAAGAACTGTACCCTACTGACCCTGACTATGGAGAGATCTATAAGTCTTGTACTAAGTGTTCCACATATCATTATTTTCAACAAGATGACTATCTTTTCTATGAGAATCGATTATGTGTGCCAAGGTGTTCTCTAAGGGAATTGTTCATAAGAGAAGCCCATGCTGGAGGACTTATGGGGAATTTTGGTATTGCCAAAACCTTGTCCATAATGCGAGAACATTTCTACTGGCCACATATGAAAAAAGATGTTGAACGTATTTGTACCCGTTGTGCTACATGTAAGATGGCTAAGTCAACATCTCAACCACACGGCTTGTATCACCATATCCCTATTCCTAAGCATCATTGGGTAGACCTGTCCATGAATTTTATTTTAGGCTTACCTAGGACTAGAAATGGCAAGGATTCAATAATTTTGGTAGTTGACCGATTCTCTAAAATGTCTTATTTCTTAGCTTGTAGTAAAAATGATGATGCATCTCATGTAGCTAATCTGTTCTTTAAGGAGGTTGTGCGTCTGCATGGTATGCCAAGGTCAATTGTGTCTCATAGGGATACAAAATTTTTAAGTCATTTTTGGAGAACTTTGTGGGCAAAACTAGGAACTAAGCTTTGTTTCTCAACTACTTGTCACCAAGAAAGTGATGGGCAAACTGAAGTAGTGAATAGGATTCTAGGATCCCTTTTGCGTACCTTTGTTAAGAAAAACATTAGAACATGGGAAGATAGCTTACCACATGTAGAATTTGCATATAATCATGTTGTCCATTATGCATCTAAGTTTTCTCCATTCCAAATCGTTTATTGGTTTAATCCTTTATCTCCCATGGATTTATTACCTCTACCTTTGAGTGAAAGGATAAGTCTAGATTCTGAACAAAAGGCCAAGTTGGTCCAGAAGATTCATGCCGAGGCCCGCGCCAACATAGAGGCCAAAACGAAACTGTATGAGAAGACAACTAATAAGGGCCGTAAGAGAGTTGTCTTTCAACCAAGAGACCAAGTATGGATACACCTCAGAAAGGAACGGTTCCCTGTTGAAAGACGTTCAAAGTTGCTTCCAAGAGTTGATGGCCCATTCACTATTGTCAAACATTTAAATGACAACGCCTACATATTGGACCTTCAAGATAAGTACCCTATTAGTTCCAGTTTTAATGTTGTTGACCTTATCCCTTTTTGTGCAGATAATCAGGATTTGAGGACAAATCCTTTTCAAGAGGGAGGGAATGACGTGACCCAGGACGGACGACAGGATGACTGTGAGGACGGAACGGATGATCGTCCGGACGAAAGAAGGAACAACCGCGACCATGATCCACGAACGACCCAGGTCGAGGTTCCGGACGAACATGAGGACGTACCCGACCGTACCAGCGACCGGCTCTCGACCGTAACAGCAACCCGGCTCTCGACCATGCCAGTGACCCGGAACTCGACCGTGCCAACGACCCACTTCGACCACGACAGCAACCCAGCCCTCGTCTGTCCCAGCAGCCTGACCATGATCACGTCAACAACCAAGGATCCCCTTTTCCAATGGCCAAGATCTTTATTCGACTATGGACTGACCCAGCTGGAGATGTGGACCCTTGGACCGTTCCAGTGGGGCCTTTGCCCCGCGCCAGTACCAAATCTCTTTAACACCATCTTGGGGCGTTCATCAGATCATCCAAGCCGGATTCATCTCTTTGGGGTATGGTATTAATAATTTATACTAATTGAATTATGTGATTGAGAAAAGAATACATTTTGTGCTCTTTTTCCCTCTCTTAGGTTTTTTCTATTGGGTTTTTTCAAGAGGGGTTTTTAATGAGGCCCAAATGTGTTCTTGAATGCCAATTGCATAAGGCCTTTAGCAGTTAAATTCTTTGGCCCTTTCAATGGCCCATACTATGTTCTTGCCACTTTGGTGAATTTGGTGTTCAAACTTAGGATTAAATGCTTTTGAATTTATGTGTATTCAAAGTCTTGCATGGCGTGGTGTTCTGTGCCCTTCATGCGAGTTTTTGACGTCATGCAAAGCTTAGACTTCTTTTCTTTTTTAGCATGGCCATGACCACCTTTGTATACTTTTCTTCATCGACGTTTCTTAATAAAATATCCTTTGGTATATTGAGAGTTTTCAATCATAAATCAGTGTGTTATATCTAATTCCTTTCTAAGCCTCCTCTTGTTGAGTAATATATCCTTGAGCCGCTTAGGAAATCCCTGCTTCTTCATTTGGTGTGTCAATTCCAATTGAAGAACAGGCCGGATTGATAAGAACCTTTACCATCTTATCTTGCTCATCTGATCCCTTCCATATTTTCCCTTTCATTGAGATCAATCCATTACTACCACTTAGGTGCCTTCACTAAAAACCTCCATCTTTTCCTTACCATCCGCTGCATCATCCACCCTTCCACCGCCGATTCAGCTTGTTGCCAAGACTGGGTTGTGGTCCTTCTCCTAAGGATCACATCAACAAATTCTGACTTCGTGAGAACTCTAGAAAATTTAGCCATATCAATTTTTATAGGTGCGACCCGACACCACTCTCATATAGGTAATGTTAATCAAAGATACTCCATTGTATCCCTCTTCTAAAAAAGATATTAACATTATTAAGAATAAAATATTCAACCCTTATACATCGATGAAAACACATTGTTACTTCATAGGAATGAGAAATGTGTGAACTTCAGTCTTGAGTCTTCCTTAACCAGTTTGCCTATTGAACATAGACCATGAGATCTCCAATGTTGCTAGGTTAGGTTCCCACAAAGTGATGACTCATTGTGTTGGATTGAAACCCATTCCCTCGAAGTGAATACGACTTGCTTTTTAAGAAGGCCTTTAATCAAAGGATCAGCCAAGTTTTCCCTTGATCTAATGTAATCCAATGCGATCACTCCATTAGAAATCAGTTGTCGTATTGAGGCATGTGTTCGTGTAATATTCCTTGATTTCCAATTATAAATTTTATTTTCCCTCTATTTAAGACAGCCATATGGTCACAATAAATGCATAGTGCAGTTACAGGCTTTAGCCATATTGCAACGTCTTCAATGAAATTTCTAAGCCATTTGGCTTCTTCCACAGCTTTATCTAGTGCGATAAACTCGGATTCCATTGTAGAACGTGCAATACATTTTTGTTTAGATGATTTTCAATACAGATAACCACTTTTAGACTTGCTATCCGTGCTTCCTGAGATCCAATTTGCATCATTATATCCTTCTAAAACATGAGGAAATTTTGTGAAATGGAGACTATAATTAATTGTATGCTTAAGTATCTTAATACTCTAACTAAAGCATTCCAATGTTATTTATTCAGATTACTTTTAAACAACTCAATGAGTAAGTCAAATATGGTTTTGTACAGTTCATAATGTACATGAGGCTTCCCACAATTTGAGTGTACTCTAACTGGGATACACTTTCACCTTCATTCTTTGAAAGCTTGCATGTTGGATCAAACGGAGTTAGTACTGGTCTATTATCAAAATGCCCAAATTTCTTTAGAACTTTCTCTAAATAATGAGATTGAGTAAGTGAATAACCATTTGGCTCTCGTTTAACTCTAATTCCAAGAATCAAATCAGCCAATCCCATATCTTTCATTTCAAAGTTGTCACTCAACATATTTTTTTGGTATTGATAATATCTTTACTTGTTCCCATTAACAATATATCATCCACATATAGACATACAATGATCGTATCATTCTTAGTTTTCTTAATGTAGACACACTTGTCACATTCATTTATAGTAAAACCATACGACTTCATTGTATTAACAACTTCTCATTCCACTGTTTTGGTGCTTGCCTAAGTCCATACAAAGACTTTTCAAACTTACAAACTTTTTTCTTTCTCTTTAACTATAAATCCTTTGGGTTGTTCTATATATATTTCTTCATCTAATTCACCATTTACAAATGCAGTTTTAACATCCATTTGATGAATTTCTAGATTATATATGGCCGAGATTGCTATTATCAATCTTATAGAAGTAATTCTTGTGACAAGCGAATATGTTTCAAAGAAGTCAAGACCTTCCTTTTGGCGAAATCCTTTGCCACTAATCTTACTTCATATTTCTCAATAACTCCATCTGGTCTGAGTTTCTTTGTAAATATCTATTTATGTCCAATTAGTTTATTTCCAGGAGGTAAATCAACTAATTCTCATGTATGGTTACTCAAAATGGATAGCACTTCACTTTGAATCGCTTCTTTCCAATAAGGTGCTTCTAAAGATTTCATTGCTGAAAGATTATGAGATTAAGAGATTTTTAGAATGAGAGAATGAGAGATTTAGAGAGAAGAATGATTTTATTAAGAGAATGAGAATAATAGTTTTCTTAGTTATAAATGAGAAGGAAGATAGATATTTATACTAATCTAGTATAGGCTTGTTTGGATACAAGGATTGCCTTATACATGAATGACTACAAGGATAACATAACACTAGAACACAAACAAGCCTTAGACACTTCCCATTTTACAAAGTAACTCACGCCTTTTATAGGAAAGCTTTAAAGGCTTTCTAATTTCATCATTTCTTCTTCATTCCAACACTCCCCTTCAAGCTTAAGACATAGAGAGTGTCTAAGCTTGCAACCATGAAGCATTACCTCACTTAAAGAAGGAAAACCCAATTGGGACAAAACCTTTTCTAGGGAAAAAGAGTATAACACTCCATGTTGGGATCATTGGTGTGGAATGGTCATAAGGCCAAGTCTAGGATAGATGGAGGCGCCATTCTTCAGAGTTATTTCCTTGGTGAACACATCAGTTAGTTGATCCTCACTCCTTGTATAACAAGGCAAGATGATTCCTTTCCCAATGACTTCCCTTATTTTGTGGCAGTCTACTTCTATATGCTTGGTCCTTTCATGGAACACAGAGTTGGAGACTATGTGTATAGCAGCCTGATTGTCACAATGGATGGTGATAGGTTTCTCATACTTCACGGCAAGATCCTCCAAAATTTGCCTCAGCCAAATGCATTCAGTTGTAAGCTTCCTCATTACTCTATATTCTGATTCTGTACTAGAGCATGATACCACCTTTTGCTTCTTGGTTTTCCAAGTCACAAGGTTCCCTCATATGTAAGTACAATAGCCTGTGGTAATTCTCCTATCCTCCCTATCTCCTGCCCAATCTGCATCACAATAACCAACCACATTTGTGTTTTTATTGCAACCCATCCATATACCTTGTTCATGAGTGCCCTTTAGATATCTCAAAATTCAGTTTGTCATCTCCCAATGTCTCATCTTTGGACCTTGCATGTTTTGAGATACCTTATTCATAGCAAAACATAAATCTGGTCTAGTGATGGTTTGATAAATATGCTTACCAACCACTTTCCTATAGAGCTTAGGATCAATTTCCTCCTCTAGCTCCCTCTTAGTTCCAATTTTATAATCTTCTTCTAAAGGTGTTTTGGCTGGTTTAGCTTCCATCATACCTGTAGAGTTTAGTAAATCTACAACATATTTCCTTTGAGATAAAAAGAGATCTTCCTTGAACCTACACACTTCAATTTCTAAGAAGTATTTAAGTTATCCTAGATCCTTAATATCAAAGACACTCTTCAAGTAATCTTTAGTAGATGCAATGCCAACACTATCACTACCAGATATGATTATATCATCTACATAAATAAGAATTACCACAATAACTTCCTTGCTTTTTAGTGTAAAAAGAGTATGTTCAACTTCAGATCTTTTGAACCCTATATCCATCAATGTTACACTTAGCTTGTGGTACCAAGCTCTTGGAGATTGTTTAAGGCCATAGATAGCCTTCCTCAGCCTAAGAATGTTGCCACTTCCTACCTCCTCCTCTAAACCTGGTGGAGGTGACATGAATACTTTTCTTCTAGTTCACCTTGCAAGAATGCATTCTTAACATCCATTTGCCATAACAACCACTCAAGGTTAGTAGCAAGTGAAAAAACAACATTAACAGAATGAAGCTTAGCTACAGGTGCAAAGGTATTCCTATAATCTTCACCATAAGTCTGAGTAAAACCTCTAGCCACCAACCTAGCTTTATATCTATCAATTTCACCATTGATTTTGTATTTAATGGTAAAAATTCACTTAGAACTTACAACCCTTTTTACTTTAGGTAAAGTAGCTGAAGCATAGGTACCATTCCTTTCCATGGCTTGTTTCTCAGCTAGAATAACTTCCCTCCATTCCTTCTTGGTCATAGCTTCCTCATATGTCTTTGGAATCTGCTCCTTATCAAGACTTGAAATGAAAGCAACATGATTAGTAGGTAAGTAAGCAATATTACAAATTCCCTGATCATGATGAATCACAGCATTCCCATTGTAGAACACTAGTGGTTTCCTTTGTCTTGTGCTCCTTCTAAGGGCTGTAGGTGGAGCTTCTTGGATATGATCCTCCTCTTCACCTAAAACTTCAATAAGAGTGGACACTTCTCTTGATCTTTTGGAAGTTGAGACCAAATTTGATCTTTCTCCTGCTAAGTCTTGTTGGGCATGAGTAGATGTCTCTCCCCCCATGTTCAAGAGGAGGAATGCGAGGAGAACTGAAGATACCAGGCGGCTGACAGACGGAAGGATAGGTTGGTGTGGAAGGCCGCGGACCGGCTGGTGTGGCCGCGGCTGGCTGGCTGGGACTGGTCACGGCCGGAACCGGCTGAGCATGAGGAGCCGTAGCCGTGGGCTGCTGAGCATGAGGGGATACTATACCAATGCTTTCTAAGAGCCTCCTCAAGTTCTCAGCTTGATCTGATCTTGTTGTGGAAATGTCCTTAAATTGATCCTAAGTTCCTTCTTCATAGAAACCTTTGGATTCTTGGAATTAACCTCTCTGGATACCAAGACTCTTCTAGTCTCTGGGTCATAACATTTGTATCCTTTCTGAGTATAAGAATACCCAATGAACATAGCTTTGGTACTCTTTGGGTCCAGATTGTTCCTTTGCTCTCTCAAAACTAATACAAAACAAACACAACCAAAAACTCTCAAGTGGTCAATATTGGGTCTAGTTTTGTTTAATACCTCAAAATCTTATGGGAAATTTCATGTGGAACATCATTGTTCTCACAACTTCCATCAAATGCCTATTCTTCCTTTCAACCACTCCATTGAACAGCTGGTTTGATGTTCAATGCCATGCTTGGCCAGATGTTCTTGGAGTCTGGTGCTAGTGTATTCTCCTCTATTATATGTTCTAAAACATTTAATACTTGCATTGTATTGATTAGTAACATATGCTTGAAAATTTAAAAATGCATCAAATACTCTATCTTTAGAACTAAGTAAAGTAACCCAAGTATGTTTGGATTTTTCATCAATAAAGGTCACAAAATTCTTATGGTTTTCTCTAGATGGAAATGGAGATGTCCAAACATCAGAATCACCAACTCAAAACAATTATCATAAGTATGTATAGATTTTTCAAAAACTGTTTTGCAATGCTTTCCAAGTATACAAGAATCACACATATCCTTTGGCATTTTTAAACCAGGAACAATCAACTCAAGTGCTCTAGTATGAGGATTTTCCTAATATAGCATGCCAAAGATCAGAATCAGTACTAAAAGAGCTAGCATGAAAAGCCGCTTCTAACCCACTACCACTAGTCATGTCTTCAAGCACATACAAGTCATCTCTTGTTGTTCCTTGTCCAAATCTTCTACTAGTCTCAATATCCTGAAAATAGAAATCATTAGGACCAAAGATAGTTTGACAATTTAAATCAGTAGTAGCTATTTTAACTGAGCAAATTAGAAGTAAAGGAAGACATGTCAAAAGCTTTAGATTTTTTATCAAACAACTTAAGTTTTCCTATACCTTTAATTGGTACTTTAATTCCATTAGCAATGACAACATTATCTAAGGCAGGTTCTACATTCTCTAGCAATCCTAGATCACTAATCATATGATGAGAAGCACCAGAATCAACCACCAATGACTTAATGACATTAGGAGTAAAAGAAGTTTGAAAAGAAGCATTAAATTTTTTATCCAACACATTACCATCCTTGATTGCTTTAATAAGAACTTCTAAGTCTGGTTTTGTTACAAATTCAGATGCTGAAGACATGACAATAGTTGAGGCTGAGTGAAGAACTGAGCTGCTACACGCCTTTGAAGGAACTGTCACCAGGCCGTGAGCTTGCAATTGTGTATGGCTGGCCGTGGGTTGTTGTGGCCGAGAAGACCAGCTTGGCTTCAGCTCAGGATGGAGTACCCAAAACTCCTTCTTTGTATGGCTACTCCTCTTGCAATGGTCACATGTTTGTCTCATCTTCCTAGATTCATTTGTTGTTGCTGATTTGAAGAAGCTCTTGTGTGCAGCCACCAATTCAGCTTTGTTGTCAAATAATCCATGAGATCCTTGCTCCTTTTGGATTTAAGCACAAACATCTTCCAAACTAGGAAGCTTATCAGACCTGAGAATATGCTTAATAAGATCTGAGTAATTAGTATTAAGAGTTAGTAGTAACCCAAACACCTTATCTTGTTCTTTCCTTTCAAGGAGAACAATTGGATCAATGGTGGCTGGCCTTAGCATCTCTAGCTCAACCCACAATGCTCTGAATGAGCCATAGTGCTTTGTGAATTCTGCATTCTCCTGCCTTAATTCATTCAAAGACTTTTTCACTTCAAAATTTTTTAAAAGGTTAGTGGTGTTTCCATATACCTTTTGTAAAGTGTCCCAAAGTTCCTTAGCATTTTCACAAAATGAATAAGCCTCTAAGAGATCATTAGCAAGAGAATTTTGAAGTATAGGGAGAACCAACTGGTCTTCTTTGGTACCATTTGGCTTGGGCAGCCACATCTTCACTAACTTCAGCCACTTCATTTTCATCAAGGCCATTTGTAGAAATGTGATTCCAAAGGCCTTTACCACCCAATGTGGTTTTCATGGTCCTAGAACACAAGAGGTAATTTGCTCCATGGAGAATGACAGGAGCTCCAAATGTAGTTTGAATATCCATGAGTTAGAAGGTGGTCAGAATGTGTTGCTGGTCGGGTTGAGTTGGTCGAGACAGGAAGAGGAATGTGTGCCGGGACAAGGAATGGCTGGGACTCGGCACGACTATTTGATGCTGGACGGCACAACACGGCACGGCACGATTGAACGCTTGGTCAGGATGCTGGACGCTTGGTCGGGTCGCTTAGCACTAGACAGCTTGGTCGGGGCGCGAGAACAGCCGGTCGGGACGAGTTTGGGACGAGGGACGTGATGATCATGTGTTCGGTGTTGTGTTCGCGTATCACGGACATAACGCTACTACCAGATGCTGGACTCGAACTCGAACACGGACGCTGGACACAGGAAGCTGCTACCAGACACTTAAATCGAACACGGACACAAGTGGAACGGCTGTGCAGTGGATGATCAGGCGCATGACAAAGACTCACCAAGATGCTTGCAGTCCAAGCAAATTCCAACAACTTATAACCAACCTCAACAACCTACAACAAACTTTGACAACCTCCTGCAACAAGATTCAACTAACTCCAACCACCTAATAACAGTTCTTATCTTTCAACAACAATTAAAAAAAAAAAAAGTCCAAATTCGAATTTTATTATTAAATCAATCCTAAAAATTCAAGTTTCCCTCATTTTTTAACTTTCAAAGATTAAGAGGGAAATCAAGAAAATCAATCTTGAAGACTTAAACCTATCAGAATGAAACCAAATTTCGTGGAGACCCTCACAAGATACTTATTTAACTTTCCAGATTCAAAGATTTAAAGAAAACTGAGAAAAGATTATAATTTTATCACCAGATTCTTGTGAGGGGCGATTTTTGACGTCTCTGAGAAAAACTTCAAGAACTTCCTTCCAACAAAAGGGAATTAAAAAGAAACTAGACTCGAAGGGCTTGAGTTTAGGATTTAAAAAACGCGATTTGATGAAGATTCGACGACTGAATGGCCTATACAGAGGTTTGTGGCGGAGGCACTCGCGGAGGTCCGATTCAAGAAATTTTTTAACTTTTAATTTCCTTGGACAAATCATGCAAATACAATTGGTGTGGCTTTAGAACTCGTCGAAGAACAACCCAGAAAAAGCAGATCGTCAAAAGCTACCGTGGTGTGGCCGGAATTTGCGATCAAAGTTGACAGGACATGATAGAACTGAAAACAGATCATGAAGAAGATGATTTCTTCTTGATTCAAGGATTGAATGATGAATTTTACCCAGATTTGATGCAACCTGGCTTTGATACCATGAAGGATTATGAGGTTAAGACATTTGTAGAATGAGAGAATGAGAGATTCAGAGAGAAGAATGATTTTATTAAGAGAATGAGAATAATAGTTTTCTTAGTTACAAATGAGAAGAAATATAGATATTTATACTAATCTAGTATAGGCTTGTTTGGATACAAGGATTGCCTTATATATGAATGACTAAAAGGATAACATAACAATAGAACACAAACAAGCCTTAGATATTTCCCTTTTTACAAAGTAACTCACGCTTTTTATAGGAAAGCTTTAAAGGCTTTCTAATTTTATCATTTCTTCTTCATTCCAATAATTGAAACCTTATAAATTTGTGGTTCATACTCACTCAGGTATGTCATAAAATAAATACCTAAATCTTTGGAAGTTTTTGCCCTTGTACTTCGTCTTGGTTGATTTTCTTCTTCTTGAACCTTTGAGAGACTTTTGTTATCATCTCGACCTCGTTTACTACTCGTAAGTCTTGGCTCTTTGTAAGGTAAAATATCTTCAATGAACTCATCCTAATTTTACTCAATAATTGTATTCACTTTTACCTCATCATTCTCAGATTTATGAACCAAAAATTCTGTATGTTGCACTATTTTCTGCAGGACCGATATAAACACAATCCACCGTTTTTGGTCCTATAGTAGTTCTCTTTGGTAAAGGAATTTGAACCTTTGTAAGACAACCCCCATACTTTCATATTTTTATATGAAGGAGTCTTATTCTTCCACATTTCATATGGGCTTTTGTCACTCTTTTTATGAGGAATTTTATTTAATATTGAATTTGCCGTAAGAATAGCTTCAGTCCATAAACTAAGTGGCGCACCAGAGTTGTTTAATATGGAATTCATCATCTCTTTAAGCGTTCTATTTTTCCTTTCAGCAACTCCGTTTTGCATTGGAGTATAAGGTGTTATGGTTTGATGAATAATTCCATGTTCATAACAAAACTCTGAGAATTCTTTTGATTTGTAATCTCCACCACGATCTGACCTCAGAATCTTTTTTTCTTATCTAATTGATTTTCAACTTCTGCTTTGAATTTCTTAAACATATTCAAATCCTCATCTTTAGTATCAATCAAATAGATTTAGCAAAAGTTACTGTAGTCATCAATAAAAAAATGTAATAATTCTTTTTACCATGACTTGAAATTGAATGAAAGTCACATAAGTTGTGTATTAAACCAAGTAATGCATTTGACTTTTCTACATATTTGTAAGAGTGACGTGGATATTTTGATTCTACACAGATCTCACATTTGCTTCTTTTAATAGTATTTAGATTGTGCTTTGGTAACAATCCTAAACTCATCTTTTTGTATAGAGAACAATAATTGACATGTCCCAATCTTGCATACCATAAAACACTTGAGTCAATCAAGTAAAAAGAAAGAGAGTTATTGCATGAGTTTTTATTAATGACATATACAACATTCAGTTTGAAAAGATCGTCACAGAGATAACCTTTTTCTACATACATCCCACCTTTAGTGAATACAACCTTATCAGATTCAAACACAATTTTAAATCCTTTGTTGCTAAGGAGAGAACCTAAAATCAGATTTTTCCTAATCTTAGGAACATGAAGCACATTTGTAAGTAAAAGTTCCTTTCCAGAAGTGACTTTAAGAATCACTTTGCCTTTTCCTTCAATGGTAGCGGTGCTAGCATTTCCCATATAAAGTTTCTCTCCACCATAATCTTGTTTGTATGTTGAGAACATACTCACATCGGAGCACAATGCTTTGTTACACCAATGTCAACCCATCAATCATTAGAGTTTGTCATCATATTTGCCTCAGAAATAACAGCAACAAACTGATTTTCCACAAGGTTTGTGTTATTTATGTCTCCAACGTTTGGTTCATCCTTTTATGGCAGCAGTCTTTGGCTCTATGTCCAGGCTTTCCACACACCCAACAAGCACCTTGTGGCTTCTTCTTAAAGTTACAACCCTTTTGAAAAGTGAGTGGCTTTTTCACCTTCTTGTTATTTTTAAAGCTCTTGAACTTGTAGTTGTTTCCCTCAATTACATTGGCCTTTGCTTCCATAAAAGAGAATTTAGACTTATCATTCTTTCGGTTTTCTTCTTCTACACGAAGCTTCAGAATGAGTAGTTCGAGATTCATATCTTCATGTATGTGCTTAAAATAGATCTTGAAGTCTTTCCACGTTTGAGGCAATTTCTCAATAATTAAAGCAACCAGAAAAGCTTCATTCAGCCCCAAAATTTTATCCTTTAATTCATGAGCAATAATCTGGATTTCTTCCACTTGTTTCACCATAAAAACTGTGTCACTCATCTTGAAATTCAAGAACTTTCCAACAATGAATTTCTTAGCAATTGCAACTTCAGACTTGTATTTCT
This sequence comes from Streptanthus diversifolius, assembly GCA_039880935.1. NCBI lineage: Eukaryota > Viridiplantae > Streptophyta > Magnoliopsida > Brassicales > Brassicaceae > Streptanthus > Streptanthus diversifolius. Next base: position 8,263,467 of record JAXGFM010000005.1, read on the forward strand.
TCTCTAGCGATTCCCACAACTGCTTTGGAGTTTGAAATATATTATAAACATCGTAGAGAGGATCTTCCAAGGCATTGAGAATGCAGGTTTTGCATAAAAGCTCGTTTTGAGTCCATGTCTCTGATGCTTTCACGACATCAGCAGGGATATCACCTTCTACATGTAACTCAGATCCTTCAGAAGTCACGCATTATGCCAGGTTCAAAGTCGTGAGATAAGACATCATATTTTTTTGCCATCTTTTAAAATCCATTCCTTTGAATACAAAAGGTTTTTCAATGTTATTTTTCACAATTGCAGCAGATTGATCCATCTATCAAATTCGAATATAAGAAGAGAGAAAAGAGTAAGAAGAATTTATGTCTTAGATTGTTAGCGAAGATGGAGATGCAGATCAATCTTACATATTCAATACGTTACTTTTATTTAATAGAATCAACAAAATAAAATTGATAACAAACTCAGAACAACTAACTTGATGATTTCATTTCGAATTGTTATTATGAACAACTTTAGATAGATAGAGGCTTGCTTGAGCAATCTCCTAAGACAGAAATTTGCTCATACAGTAGTGTGAGTAGTTTCACGGACGTCTATCGTACAAGATACAACTATCGATCTTCTTATTGCACACTTTACGAAGATCCTTGCAAATTATACTTTGAGTTTTCTTCAGAAAATGGTTTGTGGGGAAGAAGAAGATTATATCACTTTTTTTCTCTCTCAACAAAATCATTTATGTCTCTTTATATAGTAAATCAAGAGATATATCAAATGGACTCATACAAATGACCACAAACGAATGGACACATCTGTAGTTAAATCTCCAACACTTAAACAGTGTCTCTATGGATACATGACGAATGAGTCTCTAACAACAACGATGGGTTCTTTAGGATTGTAACCGATCTAGGGAATGTTATGGTAGAAATATCTAATGAAGACCAAGTTATACTTTTGTTAATGTCTTTACGAATGCAATTTGAACAGCTGAAAGACACGCTACATTACAAGAAGACAAATGTGACTCTAGACGAAGTCATAAACACCATTCATTCAAAACAATTGGAGCTAGGCGCTAACGGTAAAGGAAGCAAAATTAATGGGGAAGTCTTGTACTCAAATTCAAGTATGAGAGGTAGATCAGGACTAGAGAATCGAATCAGAATAAATACAAAGGGAAGGCAAGAATTAAATCCTGAGGAAAGGGAAATCCATCAACGTGTTGGATATGCGGATTTGAAGGACACTTCAAGAAAAACTGTCCAAAAAGAAGTAATAACAAGGGAAGATGTTTCTTCTGGAGTCAGGAGAAACATCGTCTGTGATAGGCGTGTAATTGTTGAATCTCCGACAGTGTCTGATATAAACTTGGCCGATACAACTGATTTCAACAACATCTGAATTATGGATACTGACTTTACATTCCATATAACACCAAGAAGAGATTGGTTCTCTGAGTTTGAAGAATGTGTAGCTGGTTCTGTAAGGATGGCGAATGAGAGTGTATCTACAGTCATGAGTATCGGGACCATTCGTTAAGGACTTTAAACAGTACTTATGTGTCAGTAAAGAACGTAAGATACATTCCTCAATTCTCTAGAAATTTTCTGCCCCTTGGAGCATCTGAAAGTGAAGGATGTTCATTTTCATCTGAGCGTGGAACTATGAAGGTAAAGAAAGGATGCAGAATAGTCCTTAAGGCAAAGAGAGAAGGGAAACTACACTTGCAGTGAAGCAGTCACAATGGAGAAGTTAATGCAGTAAGTGTCAGAGATGAAACCAATCTGTGGCATAGCCGGCTTGGACATATTGGTCAAAAGGCATGGATACGTCAGTAAAGAAAGGGTACTTGGAAAATGCAAAGGTGTCAAACTTACGGTTCTTTGAAAGCTGTATTTTTGGAAAGACACATAGAGTGAGTTTCACTACTGGACAGCACACGAGTGGAACTTGCCTTGAGTATATCCATGCGGACCTATGGGGATTTCCGACTGTACCTTAATTTCTCGATAGATGCCATTACTTCTTAAGCCTCATTGATGATTGTTCAAGAAAAGTATGTGTATTCTTCTTAAGATCTAAAGATAAAGCGTTTGGAAAGTTTGTAGAATGGAAGCTGCTGGTGGAGAATCAAGCAGGGTTGAAAGTAAAGTAACTACAAAAAGACAACGACTTTGAATTCTGTAATGGAGAATTTGACAGTTAATGCTAAAAGAATGGAATATCAAGGCACAAACGATGCTTCACACTCACAACAAAATGGTGTGGTGGAGAGAATGAACAGAACTATCATACAAAGGGTAAGAACCTCCTAAGTGAATCTGAACTACCAAAGATCTTTCGGCCTGAACCTCCTAAGTGAATCTGGACTACCAAAGATCTTTTGGCCTGAAGCGGTCAATAGAACACCCTAAACAGAGATTCAGAACTAGATTCAGGAAGAAAAATGTGGTCAAAGTCGGGTCTTTAGACTTGATCATTTAAGAAATTTTGGCTATGTTTGCTGCTACCATACCGATGATGGAAAACTACAACCTAGGGCCAAGAAGGGGATCTTCATTAGATACCTGACAGGTGTAAAAGGGTACAAAGTTTGGCCTCTAGAAGATAAACGAAGCATTATCAGTAGAAATGTAACATTCAAGGAAGATGAATATTATTAAGACTTAGCTAGAAAAACTGATGAAGAAACAGAAAAGAACAAATCGTTCCTTGACAATGAGTTAGGAATTTCTGCAGAAACAGATACTGCTTTAGATGGAGAAAATCAGATCAGATGGGTCAGTTGAAAGATATAAATCTCTGTTAGTATTTCTTTACAACTAACAAGTTGAAGGTTCACATTGCAAGGACACATTTTCTCCAGTAGCTAAGATGAGAACAGTGTGCATTCTCCACAAAATTGCGGCATCTAAGAATTGAGAACTTCACCAAATTGATATGCATGATGCGTTTTTGCATGGTGACCTTGAGTAAGGGCACTAGTAAAAAAAATGAATATACCCATGAAATATCCATAAATGTGTTTGTGGGTGTAGCCCGAAATCCATGAAAACCCACGAATAGCCAGTGTGTAAAGTATTGCTTACCCACAAAAATATTAGTGGTTTTCGTGGGTATGTGTGAGTTTTCGTGGGCATTCGTGAGAAAATTTTTACCCACGAATTCTTTGTGAGTTTTCGTAGGTGGATTTTAAACGAATATCCATAAATTATTTTGTAAGTACAGAAATACCCACTAGCACCCAATTCATGGGTGCGCCGATACCCACTAAAACTCACACATTTTTCCGTAGATAATTTAATTTAATATTTTTTATTAAAACTGTGGTTCGTAGACAGGTTCTATACACAGTAAAATTGATAGTTTTACCATTCAGCTACATACAATTTTTTTTTTATTGTTAACATTCAACAATATATTAACCCTAGAATGGGTTAATTGTTTTTTCAAAAATATTAAAAATTTAGTTTACGGTTAATTATATTTAATTTATACGTATGGAGCATGATCTAAAAACAATACATTAAATTTTATATTTTTATATATTATATTACACATGCATAAAAAAGTACAAAGATTTGAAACAATGAATTAATTAGAAAGTAGTAAATATTACACATAACAACATTATTCATAACTCTTACAATGGAAACTAGGAAAATATTAAACATTACAACAACATTATGCATAAATCTTATTCTTAACAGAATTACATAGCTTTATGGGTCGGCAATTTATTCATCAACATCTGAGTCTGGAACTGTTTCATATTTGTACCCAGTAGTTGCTTCATCTTCCTCTTTCATAGTAGCTCCTTCGGTTGATTCGTATTCCGCAATCATCAAATTAGCACCGATCATCTGTTGGAAAAATGATATCAGCTTCTAATAATCATAAATGTTTATCTCTTATGAAAAATCTACCTTACCAATGTTGTGAACTGTTATGTTGAGGTACTTAGAGTTTCTGGTAAAACGGCATACAATCACATTCTGTAGAATAACCACCACACCTTGACGAGGACCTGGGCAGCACCACCAGACCGGAAAAGCATGTATGAGCAGTGTCGGCCCGAATGTGCCCACAAAACCCATACCCCAGGTGAGAGCCAAGGCGCTAGGACACAAGTTCAACCAGTTCGTCGATCGTGCCATTGAGGTTCTCTCAGCCAGTCCAGAATCTTCACCGGAACCAACCCATGAGCCGGGCCTCCAAATCACGGCCCGATCGTGGAACCTGCTCAGCCACCAAACCGCGGATGCTGGTGTCTTTACCATTATCCACGGGTAGAGGCACCAAAAGACATGCTAATAAATTGTACTATTTTTCTTATGTTCAGTTTTATCATAATAGGTTAACCGAAGAAGGTTTTAATGAGGCTACACTCTTAGTATGCATTATGGCCTGGACTAGTTCACTACTCAGTCATCCTTCACAAGCCCAGCCAACGGCCTTAGGCCTTTTTCTTTCTTTCTTTTCTTTTCTTGCTTTTAGCTTAAGCCTGCGCCACCTGTTCAAGGCCCATGGCCTAATTTACTATTTTTAGACTACTTGTTGTTTTTACCTATTTCCTGCATGCCTTGTAGTTTTTTTTAAACTTCTTGTTGTTTGACCTAATAGTCCCTTGCTAAAATTCTAAGTCCCTCTATTGAATAAAGTAGACAATTTAGAATAAAAACCCCTAGTTCTGAACTCTTTGCATACGTCTGCAAGCCTTAGCAAGATTCTTGGTCCTAGCTCTTGAAAGCTCCCTCTTTCAAGTCGGACGCCCTTTGGTGTATCACGAACCCCTCCATAGCTCGTGTGGTCTAGTTCATTCCATCCGCGCCTTCAGTGATCGAGCTTCTCTCCCTTTTGGTGTAACCTCACCTCGTCCCTTGGAGCTTGTCGTGATTGAGTCTCTCTCACGCCCAGCCCGTCTTACCAGAAATAATCTCATGGTCATCTCACAGGCCCGTGCGTGTGTCACACCTACAGAAGTAGCGAGTATGTACTCGTCATTTATGAAGATGTTATGGTGCATGCTTCCTTCGATTTTTCCTGTTGGATCATTTAGGGTTACTCCCTGGCCGTTGGGGGTCAAACTGGAGATCATAACCACAATCTGAGATACAAGTTTAATTTGTTAGAAAAAATATTCAAGAAATGAAAATAATATTTACTACACAACATATACCTTTTCTACTTTCACAAATTGGAAAGACGGTGATTGAATTTCTGCAACCTGGATCCAGAATGGTGTCCTCCTGTTGTTAAAAAACCTACATTTACGTATAATAGAGTTAATATTTGTCATCTTCAGTGATTATTGTAATTTATAAGTTTTAATTATAGGTATATCTTCGCTGATTATGTAATCGATAGTAGAAGTACATAGATGACTACTAAAATCCTGGTCGACTTGAAGGGGCTCATTAATGACCTCACGAATGAAATCCTGTGTTGGACGTGTTTGAGAAATTTCAACTTGCAAAACTTTTTCATCGTGGGACCTCTTTTGAAACAGTCTTTGGCTATGAGTTGACAATGTCCCAGTATTAATGACGTTTGGTATTTTGATCATTGAGTTAGTTGGAGTGAAATTACCGGTGGAGTATCAATAGCATTTAAGTTATCGTATGTAGGACTTGAAGGCACATGAGTTGTGTTTGTGGGATTTTGAACGGAGGGTCAGTTTTCTATATAGTAATTCCAAATATCACAGTTTGCTATTTTTAAGCTGAATTTTTTTGTATTATGATTTTTCTGTTGAATTACTTGGACTTATATAGACAAAATAGAGAGATATTTTAAGTATAGCCAATGTCTAATTGGTTATTAGAAAAGAACAATAAATTTGATGTGACATTACATGTAGATAATAAAGAAATCATAAAATCAATTACGTAAATTTCAATATCAGTCATTGAATGTTGATTTGACGATTCAACAATTAAATGAATGGTGTGTAAGTTTTATACTGTACACAATCACGGATCTGGATCTGTTTACTAGATGAAAAGTGAAATAAGAAAATCATAATAGTTAATGTGTTTTTACAGCATAATTATATATTTGTTCATAAATGGTTAAGACTTGACCAAATAAAAGGGTACTAAAGTTTCAATTTTTATATGGCCTAACATATTATTTATATAAAACCTGAAAGGCTAGACCGAGTTTGGATATTTAAAGGCCTAGACCCCAAATTTAAAGGGCTTAGCCACAAATTTAAATGGTTTGGTTATGTACTTAAATTTATTTTTAGTAATTAAGAAGATTTAAAAATATTAACAAAGCAGGAAATTCTATTACATTTAATATTATATATTAAATTCAAACATAATTTATTACAGACTACTCCTAGGATAGAAATCAGCTAAATTTAGAAGACTTAAAACTGTTTATAAAAAAGCAAATTATATTACATTTAATATTATACATTGATGTTCACAATGATATATTGGATTTATTCATCATCAGAAGAGGAATCTGCCTCGGAATCATTGTTATTGGTTAGATCATGATCGGATGTGTACACGTCTTTTGTAGCTTGGTGGGGTAATTCATCGTAATTGTCCATGTCTTTAACATGGTGTGACTCGACCCTTGTGAGCCTGGATGCTGCGACAATATTATTCCTTGAATTTTCTTGAAAGACTTGTTTTAAAGCATCTGTAACATTACGAATCCCTCTGGGTACCACTTCTGCACAGGTCAACCATTTTGTCGCGTGCCTCCAATTAATCTTAGGATTTGGTATGTAACAAGCTTGATCACACTGTTCAGGAGTAATAAACGGATCATATTGTTGATACTGCTTGTTTGCAGCAACATCTACCAGTCCTGAACGACTTATACGCATTCCACTCCCACTAGTGATATCGTACCAAAAGCATTTGAATATATTCACCTTCTACCCGACCCCTTCATCGAACTCAAGCAATCTGATGTCGTCTACAATGCAATAATATTTGGTATCAGTTGTTCCTCTAACACAAACACCGACGTGGAATAAGTACCCTCTTGTTCATCCTACTGATGTGCGGAATAAGTACCATCTTGTTGCATACGATGGCCAGGATGTGTATGCTCGACGTGGACCTTGTCGATTATTAACCTATATTATTATTAACCTATATTATTATTTTTATTAACTAGCTTTTTGGCTTTAATATTCCCTTTGACATTGTGGGGTGATGGTTCGAACCCTAAACCTGTATCATAAATTTTAGAGGTGGCCACCATAGTACCACATGATTCCGACAATCTATACTAAAATAGGTATATAAATATCAAATAATATTATTTATATAAAAATTATTGTAAATATACTTACATATTTTTTGCACCAGTGTGCAAAATTTTGTCTTTAAATGTTTGGAGGTCATTAACAGACATTTGTGGATATGTAGTTCGCATGAATTCTTCGAATATCCTGTATAAAAATTATGTAATTAAAAAACATTTATCTGCAGTGGATAATGTTGTTTATGAAAACCATACCTTTGATACGGTGCTAACTCGTGAAAATTATTAATAAGAAACGTTTGCAAAACGTTGTACTCTTCATCCGTTATCCATTCATTTAATGCTTTACCAATGAACCTTCATTCTGTTTGAAAATTGGTGGGACATCGTCGAAAGCGTAGAAATAAATGTTTTCACCATGTTATCATTCATTACCTCGAGCCATCGGTTTTCCAAACAATGGGTAGCTAGCATTGAAATCTCTTCATGTACACAATTCTCGACGATAGACCCTCTAGTTTGTTTCTTGTTCCTAACATTTTTTTTTAAGTTGTACATATACCGCTCAAAAAGAGACATCCACCTAATATGGACCGGTCCTCCTAATATGGTCTCGTCTGGAAGATGTACTTGTAGATGCTCCATAACATCAAAAAGCGAATGAGGAAATATTTTCTCCAAGTTGCATAAGTTAATTGTAATATTTTCTCTCATTGTTTGACCATATGCTTCATTTAATGATGGGACACCGATGTCTCGGAAAAACAAAGTGATTGCTGTGTATTAATAGTAAAAAGATTATTAGTATTTAGTATTGGTGTTTGGAATAAATATAGAAAACTGAAAAAAATGAATACATGATATTGCGATGTGTACAGACTTGGGGAGTAGTTCCATCAAATCAAATGACTGAAGCTTTTGCATTATGAAATGACAGTCATGAATTTTGCATCATGACATGACAGTCATGACTTTTGACACAACTACCAAAGTTGGAAGCATACCCATCTCGAAAGCGAATATCTTTCTTCAATCAACTAAGAAATTTAGTTTTGGCCTCCTTTGACATCCAAAATAATGGAACCGGAGCATTTCGAGTTTATGTAAGCTCTAACACTTTTCGGCTGCATATTATCGCCAAATCTAGCCGAGATTTTATGTTTTCCTTCTTTTTCTCCGGCACATTCAAAATGGTTTGATAATATTATCAAATAATTTTTTTCTCGATATGCATAAAATCTAGGTTGTGTCTCAGCAATAGATTCTTCCAATACGACAACGACCAATATATGTACTAATCATTCATCTTCTTAAATGGTTTGAAGAAAACATAACCAATATATGTACTACGATTTTCAAACGATTTGGAAATAGAAATCTTTGGTGGTAGAAATATGAACAACTGCAGCATCTATTTATAATACCATTGATAATATATGTTGTGTATCATGAAATAAACAGTTAGATTATGAGAACCACATCGAATGAACAAAATCATTTCTAATAACGCTAACCAAAACATGTGGATATAAACGTTTTATAGCAACCTGATTTGACAACACATTATAAGGGTCCATGATGCATCAAAATACTCAATGTCTTAAAAATAATCATCATAAGTGTTTTGAACAATCCAGATTTGACAACTCATTTGAATGTTTAGATGTGTTTTACATCATTCAACGAACAAGATCAATTCTGCTAAAGCTGAACAAGAATTACTGGACTACAGCTTTCATACCAGCAAGATTCAACAAATTTTGTATGATTATATATGACTTATAGTATCCAACGGCTCTGATCAATGCAATGAGTGCTACAAAATCAAACGGCTTGCAGAAATTTAGAAAAATATATCATTAATAAATTAATATAATAGGTTCAGACCAACCAGATTTGACAACTTGTTTTAATAGTCAGATATGACTTACAAAATTAAACGGCTCATATCAATTCTGTTAAAGCTACAAAAATTAATTGGACGTAAGTGTTTCGAAAAATCCAGATTTGACAACACATTTGAATGGTTAGATGTGTCTTACATCATTCAACGGACAAGATCAATTCTGCTAAAACTGAACAAGAATTAAGTGACTACAACTTTCGTACCAGCAAGATTCAACAATTTTTTTATGATTATATATGACTTATAACATCCAATGGCTCTAATCAATGCAGTGAATGCTACAAAATCAAACGGCTCGCATGGATTTTGATGTGTGCACGGACGCAGCAGGAACCAAGAGAGAGGTTCTCGGACGCGGACATGGGACATACTCCGGGAGAGGCTTGACCGAAGACTGTGGAACAGTGCTGGGACGGGAGAGGCTCGACTGGCTAGCGCGAGGAACAGTGGGATGAGCTGAACCACGTGGGTATGGAAGGGAACCACGATTTACCAGTAGGCTCCGAACCTTGGTGAGGTTCAAGCCGCGGCTACCAAGCTTGTGGAGGGGCTAGGCGGCGCTTAGAACAGAATGTTTAGGAATAGTTTTATTATCTTGTCAAAGTAAGATTTTGTTAATGTGAAGGACTTGGCTTATATAGGCCTAAGTCTTTAGGGTTTATGCCCTTAAAGAAAACAACAAGTAGTGTAACGTAAAACAACATGGAGTTCGAATAATGGACCTGGGCCGCAGCCTTGTGGGCTGGCGCGGACCCAGGTTCTATACTTAGAAAAATAACTCGACAAAACAGAATTGGCTTGGTCGTGGGCTTCCAAAGGTGATGAAGCCCATATTCAAGTGCACACTAAGGGTGTTACCTCGTTCAAACCTCATTCGGAAAACCCAATGGGACAAAACCGGAGATAGGGAAAAGAGTACAATTCATTAGTGCGTCTTTGATGTACTTAACATGTGGTGATGGTAAGGACACATGAGTCGGCAATCCGACGACTAAGCAGCTCCCAGGGTGGGGCCGTGGTGCTGAAGTCCGGTCCTTGGTCCGGTCCGTGGGTGGCTGAAGTTAGTGAGGTTGTGGCTGCTCAAGCCAAATGGTACCAAGAAGACCAGTTGGTACTCTCTATACTTCAAAATTCTCTTGCTAGTGATCTTTTAGAGGCTTATTCTTTTTGTACAAATACAAAGGATCTTTGGGACACTTTGCAAAAGGTGTATGGAAACACCACTAAATTTTTAAGAATTTTTGAAGTAAAAAAGGTTTTGAATGAATTAAGGCAGGAGGATGCAGAATTCACAAACCATTATGGTTCATTCAGAGCATTGTGGGCTGAGCTAGAGATGCTAAGGCTAGCCACCATTCACCCAATTATTCTCCTTGAAAGGAAAGAACAAGATAAGGTGTTTGGGTTACTATTAACTCTTAATACTACTTACTCAGATCTTATGAAGCATATCCTCAGGTCTAATAAGCTTCCTAGATTGGAAGATGTTTGTGCTCAAATGCAAAAGGAGCAAGGATCTCATTGATTATTTGGCAACAAGGCTGAATTGGTGGCTGCACAAAAGAGCTTCTTCAAATCAGCACCAGCAAATGAATCTAGGAAGAGGAGACAAACATGTGACCATTGCAAGAGGATTGACCATACAAAGAAGGAGTGTTGGGTACTCCATCCTCAGCTGAAGCCAAGCTGGGCTTCTCGGCCACAGCAACCCATGGCCAGCCACATGCAAGCACAAGCTCACGGTCTTGTGATGGTTCCCTCAAAGGCATGTAGCAGCTCAGTACTTCACTCAGCCTCAACTAGTGCCATGTCTCCAGCATCTGAATTTGTGACAAAATCAGATGCTGAAGCTCTTATTAAAGCCATAAAGGATGATAATGTGTTGGGTAAAACTTTTCATGCTTCTTTTTAAACTTTTTTTACTCCTACTGTCTCTAAATCATTGGTGGTTGATTCTGGTGCTTCTCACCATATGATTAGTGATCTAGGATTGATAGAGAATGTAGAACCTGCCTTAGGTAATGTTGTCATTGCTAATGGAATTAAAGTACCAATTAAAGGCATAGGAAAACTTAAGTTGTTTGATAAATAATCTAAAGCCTTTTACATGCCTTTCTTTACTTCTAATTTGCTTTCAGTTAAAAGAGCTACTACTGATTTAAATTGTGAAGCTATCTTTGGTCTTAATGACTTCTACTTTCAGGATATTGAGACTAGTAGAAGATTTGGACAAGGAACACAAGAGATGACTTGTATGTACTTGAAGATATGACTAGTGCCAGTGGGTTAGAAGCGGCTTTACATGCTGATTCATTTAGTACTGATTCTGATCTTTGACATGCTAAATTAGGAAATCCTCATCCTAGAGCACTTGAACTGATTGTTACTGGTTTAAAAATGCCAAAAGATATGTGTGATTCTTGTATACTTGGAAAGCATTGCAAAACAGTTTTTGAAAAATCTATGCATACTTATAAAAATTGTTTTGAGTTGGTGCATTCTGATATTTGGACATCTTAATTACCATCTAGAGAAAACCATAAGTATATGTGATATTTATTGATGAAAAATCCAAATAAACTTGGGTTACTTTGCTTAGTTCTAAAGATAGAGTATTTGATGCATTTCTAAATTTTCAAGCATATGTTACTAATCAATACAATGCAAGTATTAAATGCTTTAGAACAGATAATGGAGGAGAATACACTAGCACAAGACTCCAACAACACCTGGCCAAGCATGGCATTGAACGTCAAATCAGCTGTCCCTACACTACACAGCAAAATGGAGTGGCTTAAAGGAAGAATAGGCATTTGATGGAAGTTGTGAGAATAATGATGTTCCACATGAAAGTTCCCAAAAAAATTTGGGGAGATGCTCTTGTAGCTGCATGCTACTTGATTAATAGGACTCCTACAAAAGTCCTAGATGACTTGTCTCCATTTGAGGTACTAAACAAACTAGACCCAATATTGACCACTTGAGAGTTTTTGGGTGTGTTTGTTTGTATTAGTTCCAAGGGAGCAAAGAAATAAGCTGGACCCAAAGAGTACCAAATCTATGTTTATTGAGTATTCTACTACTCAGAAAGGATACAAATGTTATGACCCAGAGACTAGAAGAGTCTTGGTATCCATAGATATTAAGTTCCAAGAATCCAAAGGTTTCTATGAAAAAGGAACTTGAGATCAATTTAAGGACATCTCAACAAAAAGATCAGACCAAGCAGAGAACTTGAGGAGGCTCCTGGAAAGCATTGGTATAGTATCCCCTCATGCTCAGTAGTCCCCGGACACGGCCCCTCCTGTTCTGCCTATTCCAGCCATGACCGGTCCCAGCCAACCAGCCGCGGCTACACCAGGTCCTTCCATCCGTCAGCCGCCTGGTGCCTTCAGTTCTCCTGGCCTTCCTCCTCTTGAAAATGGGGGGGGATAGACATCTACTCAAGTTCAACAAGACTCAGCAAGAGAAGAATCAATTCTGGTCTCAACTTCCAAAAGATCAAGAGAAGTACCTACTCCTATTGAAGTTTTAGGTGAAGAAGAGGATCCTATCCAAGAAGCTCCATCTACTGTCCTAAGAAGGAGCACAAGACAAAGGAAACCACCAGTGTTCTACAATGGGAATGTTGTGATTCATCATGATCAGGGAGTTTGTAATATTGCTCACTTACCTACTAATCATGTTGCTTTCATTTCAAGTCTTGATAAGGAGCAGATTCCAAAGACATATGAGGAAGCTATGACCAAGAAGGAATGGAGGGAAGCTATCCTAGATGAGAAACAAGCCATAGAGAGAAATGGAACCTATGCTTCAGCTACTTTACCTAAAGGAAAAAAGGCTGTAAGTTCTAAGTGGATTTTTACCATTAAATACAAAAGCAATGGTGAAATTGATAGATATAAAGCTAGGTTGGTGGCTAGAGGTTTTACTCAGACATATGGTGAGGATTCTAGGGATACCTTTGCACCTGTAGCTAAGCTTCATTCTGTTAATGTTGTTCTTTCTCTTGCTACTAACCTTGAGTGGGAGTTATACATGTCACCTCCACCAGGCCTAGAGGAGGAGGTAGGAAGCGGTAACATTCTTAGGCTGAGGAAGGCCATTTATGGCCTTAAACAATCTCCAAGAGCTTGGTACCACAAGCTAAGTGTAACATTGATGGATAAAGGCTTCAAAAGATCAGAAGTTGAACATACTTTTTTTAGACTAAAAAGCAAAGAAGGTATTGTGGTAATTCTTATTTATGTAGATGATATAATCATATATGGTAGTGATAGTGTTGGTATTGCATCTACTAAAGATTACTTGAAGAGTGTCATTGATATTAAGGATCTAGGAGAACTTAAATACTTCTTAGGATTTGAAGTGTGTAGGTTTAAGGAAGGTCTCTTTTTATCTCAATGAAAATATGTTGTAGATTTACTAACCTCTACAGGTATGATGAAAGCTAAACCAGCCAAAACACCCTTAGAAAAAGAATATAAAATCGGAACTAAGGGGGAGCTAGAGGAGGAAATTGATTTTCATGATCCTAAGCTCTATAGGAAAGTGGTTGGTAAGCTTATTTATCTAACCATCACTAGACCAGATTTATGTTTTGCAGTGAATCAGGTATCTCAACACATGCAAGGGCCAAAGATGAGACATTGGGAGATGGCAAACCGAATCTTGAGATATCTAAAGGGCACTCATGAACAAGGTATATGGATGGGTTGCAATAAAAACACAAATGTGGTTGGTTATTGTGATGCAAATTGGGCAGGAGATAGGGAGGATAGGAGAAGTACCACAGGCTATTGTACCTTCATATGAGGAAACCTTGTGACTTGAAAAACCAAGAAACAAAAGGTGGTATCATGCTCTATTGCAGAATCAGAATATAGAGCAATGAGGAAGTTCACAACTGAATGCATTTGGCTGAGGCAAATTTTAGAGGATCTTGCCGTGAAGTATGAAGAACCTATCACCATCCATTGTGACAATCAGGCTGCTATACACATAGCCTCCAACTCTGTGTTCCATGAAAAGACCAAGCATATAGAAGTAGACTGCCACAAAGTAAGGGAAGCCATTGGGAAGGGAATCATCTTGCCTTGTTATACAAGGAGTGAGTATCAATTAGCTGATGTGTTCACCAAGGCAACAACTCTGAACAATGACGCCTCCATCTATCCAAGGCTTGGTCTTATGACCATTCCATACCAATGATCCCAACATGTAGTATTATACTCTTTTTCCTTAGAAAAGGTTTTGTCCCAATTGGGTTTTCCTTCTTTAGGTTTTTAATGAGATAATGCTTCATGGTTGCAAGCTTCGACATTCTCCATGTATTAAGCTTGAGGGGGAGTGTTGGAATGAAGAAGAAATGATGAAATTAGAAAGCCTCTAAATGTTTGTATAGTAGGCGTGAGTTACTTGAATAGAAAGGGAGTGTCTAAGGCTTGTTTGTGTTCTAGTGTTATGTTATCCTTGTAGCCATTCATGTATAAGACAATCCTTGTATCCAAACAAAGACTAGATTAGTATAAATATCTATCTCCATTCTCATTTGTAACTTAAAAACTATTATTCTCATTCTTCTCTAAACCTCTCTAATCTCTCATTCTCTCATTCTATAAATCTCTTAATCTCATAATCTTTCATGGAGTGGACGGCTCGGTTGTGGGCGAACTCCACCAGCGGTAGACACTCGAGCAAAGACTTCAAATTTCGTCCGATGGTGGCCCTTAGGAGGGTGGACAGCGTCTGATTCACCACTTCGGTTTGTCCGTCAGTCTGCGGATGGCAAGTCGTCGAAAACACCAGTTTGGTTCCTAGCTTCTTCCTTAGGGTCCGCCAGAAATGGCTGAGGAATTTTGTGTCTCGGTCGGAAACTATGGTCCTGGGAATGCCATGAAGCTGTACAATCTCCCGGGAGAACAGACTTGCAGTCTGTGTGGCGTCATTGGTCTTGGCACAGGGAATGAAATGAGCCATCTTCGAGAACCTGTTTATTACAACGAAAATAGAGTCTTTGTGGTTGATCTTAGGCAAGCCTAGCACAAATTCCACAGAGATATCAGTCAGGGATTAGTAAGAATGGGTAGGGGAAGATATAACTCGTAGGGATGAACTCCGGACTTGGCCCATTTGCCGACCAAGCAGTGACTGCAATGGGCCTCGATGTCTCGCCGAAGATGGGACCAGTAGAAGTGCTTCTTGAGTAGGCTCAGGTTTTTGGCCACACTAAATTGTCCCATCAAGCCTCCCTCGTGGACTTCTCTTAGTAGCAACTCACGGTCGAACCTTTCGGGATGCATAGTCTCTGGTCTCTGAAAAGGAACCCATCAAACAAATATAATTGTGCGTAGGTACCAGTGCCTGCGTTCTGGAATGCCTCTTTGAAGTCGTCGTCTGCGTATAAGTCCTTGAGTAGCTCGAATCCGAGGACTTTAGCTTCCATGACCGAGATCAAGGAATGTCTTCGGGACAGGGCATCTGCGACGACGTTTTCCTTCCCCTTCTTGTACTTGATCACGTAGGGGCATGTCTCGATGAACTCCAGCCAGTGGGCATGTCGTTTCTTTAGCTTGGTCTGGCCTCTTAAATGTTGCAGCGTCTGATGGTCGGTGTTGATGACGCATTCCCGAGCAATAAGATAGTGCTGTCAGACGTCCATTGCTCGAACCAAGGCGTACATCTCCTTGTCGTAAGCAGGGTAGTTGATCGCGGCTCCGCTTAGTTTCTCGCTGAAGTAAGCCACGGGCTTCCCTCCTTGGGTAAGAACTGCCCCGATTGTGATGCCAGATGCGTCGCATTCTACCTCGAAGGTCTTCTGGAAGTCGGGTAGAGATAGGACCGGGGCATGGGTGAGTCGGTCTTTGAGCAGGTTAAAGGCCTTCTCCTGCTCGGGTCCCCAGCTGAATGTCCGATCCTTCTTGATCACGGAGGTCAGTGGGCTGGCGATTGTGCTGAAGTCTCTGACGAATCTTCGGTCTAAGCTAGCCAAGCCATGGAAGCTCCGGACCTGGCTGATGCTTGTCGGCGTGGGCCAATCTCGGATGGCCCTGATCTTTTCCTCGTCTACATGTAAGTCCTGTGAACTTACGACAAAACTTAGGAAAACTACTTGGTCAGTGCAGAACGTACACTTCTTTAGATTGACATACAACTTCTCCTCTTGAAGTGTATGTATGATCAACTCAAAATGGGTGACGTGGTCGGCGTAAGAAGCACTGTAAACGAGAATATTGTCAAAGTACACAACGACGAACTTACTGATGTACGGTCTAAGAACATGGTTCATTAGATGTGCTAAGAAATTGTACTCTTTTTCCTATCTTCGGTTTTGTCCCACTGGGTTTTCCAGAGAAGGTTTTAATGAGGCAACCCTCTTAGTGCGCAAGACGACGAAGACTTGTTCACACAATCCGCCACCCTTCACAAGTTTTAGTCAAATTCGGTCTTATTTCATCAAAAAGGCTTATCTATCTCATTTCTTCATTATTTAGACTAAGTATGAGTTTAGGGTTTTAAGCCCATATTTTTATGTTTAAGTCATTAGGCCTTAAGCCATTGTTTTTCTACAGCAAAAAGAACTACATGCTGTTTTTATTTGCACTACTTATTGTTTGGGTTAAACATCATGTTGTTTACCCTAAGTTGTAACTACAAGGCCTATATAAGCCTCACTACTTGCAAGTAATAAAAAAACTCGAATTTTAAAGAAAATAAACCCTAGTCTACTTGTCTTTGACGGCTGCCCTTCCTCCATTGGAGAGCTTGCCTTCGTCTTGTTCCAAGAAGAACAACCTGGTGTATCACAAGTCTTCCGCAGCTTGTGTGGTACTTTCACTCCACTCCTTTCCACCCAATTCGCTTCTGAAGGTCTCAAGTTTCTCGATCAACAGTTGCACTACCACTAAGCTTACATCATCTGGTATCAGAGCCTAAAAGCTCTTAAACATCAGGTTGATTCTATCCTCTTGTTTTGCGATTTTTCATTGTCTTTGTTCAACAGTTTTTGGCTTTGATTGTGTTTCTTTATCTTTCCCCTGAGGTTCTCAGAAAAAGGAGAAGAATCAAGTCATCTACCACAAAAGATTATACAAAAAAAAATTCAGGTTCTATCAATCCTTTTCTTTGTCTTTCATATTTTACAAAAAAAAAAAAAAAAGTTTGCTTGTTTTATTGCTTGTTTGTTGGTAGAATTTTTTTTTTTAAGAAAAACAAAAAGAAAAAACAAATATTGTTTAGGTTGCTTAAAAATAATCTAGAACTTTTTAGAAACTCACCTAGAACACCATTCACATACCTGAAATCCATAAGGTATTGTATGTTGTTTGTCTTTGCTAGGTTTTCTTGATTATCAAGTTCTAGGTCTAAGGTTGCTTGAGTTTGTGTCCCGCGTCTAGGGCTGCTTAGTTAGCTGGTCTCCAAGTCGCATCCAGCCCCTTTAGCGTCCCGGTCGTAGTTGCTTGTGTCCAGCATCTAGTTACCTAGTTTTACTTGTCCCGCGTGTGTTGTTCGTCCAGTTCGCGCGAGTCTTAGGTATAGCACTAGATCGCATCCTGTCCCGCTTTAGAATTGTCCGCGTGTAGTTCCCCTAACAACCCGGTCGAGCCCTTATCCCTCGTTAGGTTTAGTGTTTGGTTCGCGTCCAGTCTCGTGTATACTAGGGTTTAGTTGCGGTCTAGGTGTGTCCTCAAGTGTCGCTAGGTCTAGGCGTTCTTCCTTAGCGTGTCCCGCACGCGTGTACTCCTACCGCATCTTAGGTCTAGCTCCAGGTCTCGCTCGCTAGGTCGTGTGCTCCGCCCCGCGTGAACAGCTTCAGGCATCCCGGTCGCGTCCTTTCCGCTAGGTCAGCTGCTTCAGTTTGTCGCTAGGTCGCCTTGCGTCTAGGTTAGTTTCCGAGTCCGGCTTTCCTTGCTTGCACTAGACGGCTAGGTTACCATTAGTGTGGTTTCTTAGTTTAGGAAGTTTCTTTTAGTGTCTTAGATAGTTTTCCTAAGTTTTCTAGGCAAGAAAATTAGTTTAGGAAATTGTCTAGATAATTTTTAGGAAATTTCCTAGTTCTTATTAGACAAATATTTAGTTTCTATTTAGGATTAGGGACATAAGTAGATATTATTCTCCTAGATATTTA
This sequence comes from Streptanthus diversifolius, assembly GCA_039880935.1. NCBI lineage: Eukaryota > Viridiplantae > Streptophyta > Magnoliopsida > Brassicales > Brassicaceae > Streptanthus > Streptanthus diversifolius. The sequence goes on from JAXGFM010000005.1 coordinate 8,281,736, forward strand.
GTTTTCCTTTTTTAGATTAGGCATTAAATTTCTAGGACCTCGCCATTTATTAGTTTTGTTTTTTTAGTTCAGGACATATATCTTTAGGATATTTAGACTTGGGAAAATTTTCTTTTATAGATAGTTTCCATTTGTGTTTTAGATAGTTCCTTTCTTGCTTGTATAATATTATAAATTCAAAATGATATTTGTGGAAATTTCTATTTAAGGAAAGTTTCCACAATTTACAAGTTTTCCTTCCGGAAAACTTTCCATTTCTGAAAATTTTATTTTCTCGGAAAAGGAAATATGTCAGGGCAGGACGAATCCACGTCCGGGCAGGCCAATCAAACAATGATGCAACTTTTACAAACATTGACTGCCCAGATATCAAACTTCACGAATTGTCTTGAGCGTTTAGAGGAGCCAGCACCCGCACCTGCCGCGCATGCACATCAGCACCGGCATGATCGACCCAAGGCGTCCCACCGTGGTCTAGGAAGAGACCACTACTATGACGAGCCACCGCCACCGCCCAGGCAGCCAGCCGTCCACCCCGACGTCAAGCTCAACCCACCCCCTTTCTCGGGAAAGCTAGACCCCGAGGAATACCTAGACTGGGAACGGAGAATGGAATTACTCTTCGAATACTATAACTACGATGATTCCCGTAGATTTGCATTAGCAACAGCCCAGTTCACCGACCACGCACTGGCGTGGTGGGATCGCGAGATAGCCACTCGCAAGAGAGCAAGAATGGGAGCTCTAACTTCTTGGTACGAGCTGACCCAGCTGATGAGGCGACGCTACGTACCACCTCACTTCCATCGAGAACTCCAGAGACGATTCAGACGCCTTACCCAAGGCAGAAAATCGGTGTCCGAGTACTTTGACGAATTCGAGCACCTACGGAACAGGCTCGAAATGGATGACTCGGAAGAAAGCTCAGTTTATCGATGGTTTACATGAGTCGATAACGCGAATGATCGAGCTGCAGCCTTATCATGACCTTGGTGAGCTTTTCCATCTGGCGGTTCAGATCGAGAAGAGCAACCGGCGCAAGTCCTCAGCACCGGTGACCCACAGCAGAGGAGTAAGACTGTGGACAGCAGTATGCCTACCAAGGCACCAACGACGACTTCCAGACCTAGCCCACCGATTTCTAACGCAGGTCAACAACAGAAGAGCAGCGCCATTACATGCTTCAAATGTAAAGGTAGAGGGCACATGTCTCGCGAATGCCCTAACCAAAGGACTATGGTTTTGACTGCTTCCGGAGACTACGATTCAGCAGACGAGCAAGAGGAGGACCCTTCCACGGCAGACCCAATGTCTGAAGGGGAAGTCGAATACGCTGACTTAGGTGAGATGTTAATGATCAGGAGAGTTCTTAGCTCGCGACTAGAGCAGGAGGAGATTGAGCAGCGTGAGAACATTTTTCATTCTAAATGCACCATCCTTGGAAAAGTGTGTTCTCTGATCATCGATGGCGGATCCTTCACCAATGCCGCTAGCAAGTACATGGTAGAGAAACTTTGGCTACCAGTGACCAAGCATCTGAAACCATACAGGCTTCGTTGGCTTAACAACAAGACAAAGCTGTATATCTCCGACCAGGTCCGAGTTTCTTTCAGCATAGGACGGTATCAGGACCAAGATTTGTGCGACGTCGTCCCCATGTCAGCCGGACATCTCCTATTAGGACGACCCGGGCAGTTTGATAAAGAGACTACACATAATGGACACACCAACTTCTACTCCTTCGTCCATGATAAACGTAGGTACAACCTGGCGTCTATGTCCCCACAAGAAGTGCACGGAATGCAATCCAAGATGGCCAAAGACCAGCATGCACGTAAAGAAAACTTCCTCGTCAAGACAAGTCATTCCAGTTGTTGAAGGAGCGTCTCACACGCGTACCTGTTTTGACACTGCCGAATTTTGACAAGACCTTTGAAGTAGAATACGACGCTTCAGGTGTAGGCATTGGAGCAGTCCTGACACAGGGTGGAAAACCAATTGCCTACTTTAGTGAAAAATTAAGCGGAGCAGCTCTAAACTACCCTACGTACGACAAAGAGCTCTACGCATTGGTCCGAGCCTTGCTAACCTGGCAACATTACCTGCTCTCAAGAGAATGCGTCATATACACGGACCACTAGACACTCCAACACCGCAAGGGTCAGACGACGCTCAAGAAAAGGCACGCTCGATGGTTGGAGTTTATCGAGACATTCCCGTACGTCATCAAGTACAAGAAAGGTGCAGACAATGTCGTAGCTGATGCATTATCCCACATACACAACCTGATTTCGGTCATGGAGTCAAAGGTTTTGGGATTTGAAATGCTCAAGGACCTCTATGCTGAAGATCATGACTTCAAGGAAGCGTTCAAGGAACATGGTCGGGGCAAGTACAGCCGCTTCTACTTGTTTGATGGATTTCTTTTCAAGGACAAGTGTCTTTGCATCCCCGGCGGTTCAGTTCGCGAACTTCTTCTGAGAGAGGCTCATGGTGGCGGGTTGATGGGGCATTTTGGTGTCGCCAAGACCTTGAGTATGCTCAAGGAACACTTCTATTGGCCGTGTCAACGCCGAGATGTGGAAGCCCACTGCGTGCAATGCCTTGTCTGCAAACGATCTAAGTCTAAGATGCACCCCAAAGGCCCATACATGCCACTACCGGTTCCGTCGTCACCTTGGACGGATATCTCGATGGATTTTATGCTCGGCTTACCACAAGTCCATCACAAGGACTCCATCCTCGTCGTAGTAGATTGTTTCTCTAAGATGGCACACTTCATACCATGCAGCAAGATGAACGATGCAATTCAGACGGCGAATTTATTCTTCCGAGAGATAGTACGCTTGCACGGCATTCCCAGGACCATTGTGTCCGACAGGGAAACTAAGTTCCTCCGTCATTTCTGGTGAGTACTGTGGAAGAAACTTGGAGAATCTGGAGCGGAGGAACTCCCAAACAGCAAAGCACGCCAACAAAGGCAGGAGGCACGTGGTTTTTAAAGAAAGAGATTGGGTCTGGTTACATCTGCGACCCGATCGTTTTCCCCAATGGCGCAAGAGCAAACTAGCATCACGAGAAGATGGCCCGCTCCGAGTCCTGCGGCGAATCAACGACAATGCCTATCAACTGGAACTCCCAGGTGAGTATAATGTTTCCACTACGTTTAATGTTGCTGACTTAGAGTTGTTTGATGCAGGGGAAGACTTTGCTTTGGAGACCAAAGCACCTGAAGAGGGAGGGAATGATGAGGACATCGTACCAACGACTGCACCAAGAGTCCCACCAGGACCACAGACACGTTCCAAGGCTCGAGCTTTGGGAAACAAGTTCAACCAGCTAATGGAGCAGGCAGATGCCCAGGAGACCACGGATGAAGACCCACCAGACGGCTCAGGAGTTCAGCAAGGCCCGTTTGTTTCGGTTAAGGAACATTGGAGGTTCCTACTCGAATACTCTTCCACCTCCGGTGTCTTTACCATCACCATTCGGTAAAGACACCAAAAGACGTGCTAAGGAATTGTACTCTTTTTCCTATCTTCGGTTTTGTCCCACTGGGTTTTCCGGAGAATGTTTTAATGAGGCAACACTCTTAGTGCGCAAGACGACGAAGACTTGTTCACACAATCCGCCACCCTTCACAAGTCTTAGTCAAATTCGGCCTTATTTCATCAAAAAGGCTTATCTATCTCATTTCTTCATTATTTAGACTAAGTATGAGTTTAGGGCCTTAAGCCCATATTTTTATGTTTAAGTCATTAGGCCTTAAGCCATTGTTTTTCTACAGCAAAAAGAACTACATGTTGTTTTTATTTGCACTACTTGTTGTTTACCCGAAGTTGTAACTACAAGGCCTATATAAGCCTCACTAATTACAAGTAATATAAAAAACTCGAATTTTAAAGAAAATAAACCCTAGTCTACTTGTATTTGACGGCTGTCCTTCCTTAATTGGAAAGCTTGCCTTCGTACTTCTTGTTCCAAGAAGAACAACCTGGTGTATCACAAGTCTTCCGCAGCTTGTGTGGTCCTTTCAATCCACCCCTTTCCACCCAATTCGCTTCTGAAGGTCTCGAGTTTCTCGATCAACAGTTGCACCACCACTAAGCTTACATCATAGGGGGCTTGTTGTATGGATTGTGCCAGTTGGTCTTGGGCCGTTGGTAGCCAGCTGCCTTTCTCTTATTAGCTTGTTCCACCTGGTTGGCTAGGTGGTATAGTTTCCAAGGTCGTGGTACGGCTGTCTCTCGACCTTCCAGGCGATCTTTTCTTGGAGCCCATCAAGAAATTGAGCCATAAGACTCTCCGGGGAGTCCGTGATCTCGAGACGGTTTCTCAGGTGCTCGAACTCGTCGAAGTATTCGCTGACCGTCTTGGTGCCTTGGATGAATCGTCTAAAACGTCTCTGCAGCTCTCGATGGAAGTGGGGCGGAATGTAACGCTTTCGCATTAGATGTATGAGCTCGTCCCATGAGGTGAGGGGTCCAAAACGACTCCTCCGTCGTTCAGCAACTTCACGGTCCCACCAAGTCAGGACATGGTCCGTGAACTGAGCTGTCGCCAAGGCCACGTGTCTCGGGTCCTCATATCGGTAGTAGTCGAACAGGAGCTCCATCCGTCTTTCCCACTCATGGTAAGCCTCTGGATCGACCTTTCTGGCAAAGGATGGGGGGTTAAGTTTCACGTCTGGGGGCTGGTAGGGAGGTGGTCGGTCTGTTCTCCGGGGTCGCAGTCGTAGCGATAGGTCGGGTGGTTCATTGTCGCGCGGGTCGTGGATTTAAGGACCGAAGTAGTGGGTTTGTCCATTCGTCGTAGTTCCTCTGTTTCTTCCGACACCACGGTGGGAGGCCTCCGAGATGTCTGGTCATCGGGGAGGACCAGGTCGCTCCAACCATTCCATACGGTTTACAAGAGTGTTCATTTGAGCCATGATCTGGCTTAACATCTACATTACCACAATAGAATCTTGGGGACGATCTGATGCGTCCGAGCCACTAGAAGCTTTCCTAAAATGAAAAATTTCCTAAAATATAAACTTTCCTAATCTAGAAATCTTCCTAAAATATAAACTTTCCTAATCTAGAAATCTTCCTAAAATGAAAACTTTCCTAAACTAGAAACTTTCCTTAAATGGAAACTTTCATAATCTAGAATTGGAAACTATCCTAATTTGGATACTTGCCTAAACTAGGAATGGAAATAAGCCCTAAATAGATTAAAATTTTTTTTCCTAGACTTTAATAATTTCCTAATTCAGTTTTGGAAACTTTCTAAGTCTAAATTACTGCCTAATCTCGAAATAGGGAACTTACTAATCGGTTTTTGGAAATAATCCTAGGACTGAATGTTCTAACTACGGCAAACTTCCTAAACCGTAAGATCTCTAATATGGCAAGCTAGGCGCAGGTGGGGAAATTTTCCTAAATGATTCTCGGAAACTATCCCTAACAGCCAAAGGCGTTTTAATGCGGCAGTGAAACTTTCCTAGTTTGGTCACGGGGCGATGGTAAAAGCTGCGGCAAAACCTAGGCACCGCCTGATGTTTGATCGAGGTCGCACACGATGGGAAGCCGCTTGGTTAGAATCTACGTCCGAAGCTAGCGACACGGCCTAGGATGAAAGCGGGTACTAACAGGGACTAGTTACGCGGGACCTAGCGCTCTGGTGCGGGTTCAAGGGTGCGGTTCTACTAATCCGCGAGGACACAGCCTAGGCACACACACGTGAAGGCAAGGAGTCTTACTTCACGATTTCTCAAGCGAATTCAGTGTTCTAGGTTGGTTTCTTTAACCTATTTTGTTTTAATGACAACCTAAACCTTATTTTTATAGATTTTGTTTATAATCGAAATAAAAAAAGCTAAGCAATCTAACAACAATTATATATATATATATATATATATAGCGGATTAAATAAAAGTATAGGATGATAGAACCTGGGTGGATTCTGATTTAGCGATTATATGGGGGTTTCTTTTTTTTTTTTTTTGACTGGTGTCGCACCTTCTTAACCTTGCAGTGCAAAAGAGCAAACGAATCAAAGCAATGAATTAAAACAATCAAACAAACGAAAGCAAAAGAAACAAAACGAAAGGGGATAGGCACAAACAGGGGGTCAGGAGCTTTTCGGCTCTGATACCAGATGATGTGTGCACAGACGTGGAAGGAACCAAGGGAGAGGTTATCGGACGCGGACGAGAGAGGCTCGACCGGCTAGTGCGAGGAATGGTGGGATGAGCTGGAACACGTGGGTATGGAAAGGAACCGCGATACACTAGTAGGCTCCGAACCTTGGTGAGGTTCAAGCCGCGGCTACCAAGCTTGTGAAGGGGCTATGCGGCGCTTAGAACAGAATGTTTAGGAATAAGTTTATTTTCTTGTCAAAGTCTGATTTTATTAATGTGAAGGACTTGACTTATATAGGCCTAAATCTTTAGAGTTTCTGCCCTTAAAGAAAACAACAAGTAGTGTAAAGAAAAAAACAAGAAACAAGAGTAAAACAACATGAAGTTCGAATAATGGACCTGGGCCGCGGCCTTGTGGGCGGGTGTGGGCCCAGGTTATACACTTAGAAAAATAACTAGACAAAACAGAATTGGCTTGGCCGTGGGCTTCCTAAGGTGATGAAGCTCATATCCGAGTGCACACTAAGGGTGTTGCCTCGTTAAAACCTCATTCAGAAAACCCAATGGGACAAAACCGAAGGTAAGGAAAAGATTACAATTTCTTAGTGCGTCTTTGACGTCCTTAAACCGTGGTGATGGTAAGGATGCATGAGTCGGCAATCTGACGACAAAGCAGCTCCCAGGGCGAGGCCGTGGTGCTGAAGTCCGATCCTTGGTCCGGTCCGTGGGTGAACTCGTGGTTCCTTGGGAGAACCTCAATATGGCGTTCGACTTAACGGTTTATCTTGGTTCCTAATGCCTTGGCCCTTGATTGCATCAAGGGCCTGGTTGGTACAACTGGAATAGCTTTGTGTGTGTCTGTGTGGCTTGGTTTGATCGCTGGATCGGGAAGGCGGTCGGTACGGTCCGAGGCCTCATCAGATTTAGAAAAATATATCATAGATAAATTAACATAATAGGTTCAAACCAACCAGATTTGACAACTTGTTTTAAATGTCAGATATGACTTACAAAATCAAACGGTTCATATCAATTATGCTAAAGCTACAAAAATTAAATGGACATAAGTGTTTCGAACAACCCAGATTTGACAACTCATTTGAATGGTTAGATGTGTTTTACATCATTCAATGGACAAGATTAATTCTGCTGAAGATATTTTAATAATTTGGTAAAAATCTATAAATAGGTATTGGTTTCATTAAATAATGATATATAAAACAAAAACATCAAATACTAACTATGTCCAAAAAAAAATTTAATCCATCAAAAGAAGAAAAATAATAACTTCTTTCCTTTATTCTTTACCATGATCAAACAGCCCATCTTTGCCTTCACTTCATCTCAGTAACTCAATCAACCGTTCTAAACACACTGGTTCTACTTCATTGCGTGCTCCAAACAAGACTCATAAAGAAAGCTCCGAAGCTAAGGGATAAAATGTAGTCCTGAAAACCCCTCCATCGGTGAAGACTATTGATAATTTTGAAGAACCTGAAGTCTCTGTTTTAAAATGTCCGAATGACCATTACAGTTGTTGTGAAAAACACATGCTGAATTTCAAGTTTAATTATTAACAAATGTTTTTGAATATTATTATACAACTACTATTTCCGCACGACGATCATTCGTCAGTACAATAAGTGCCTATGGATTTTATGTTTACTTACTTTCTATTTATGTGTCCTTCAATAAGTGGGTATGGCTTACATGTGTAATAATGTACTAATTAATTATGTACAACTACTATTGTCGTACAACGATCATTCATCAGTACAATAAGTGCCTACGACTTTTGTGTTTACTTATTTTCTATTTATGTATCTTTCAATAAGTGGATATGACTTACATGTGTAATAATGTACTAATTAATTATGTGTGCTTTCATAAGTATGTATGACTTTTGTTTGTAATATTATACGAAAAATGCGTGTTTTAATAAAATATATGTTTGCAAATCTTTGTACTCTTATCTTATGAAAAGAAAAACACTTATGGAATGTTATAAATTGATAATTTGGTCGACCACATACTCATATCATACAAATCAACGGTAAAATTTGGTTAACTACATCAAACAGATAAGATCAATACCTACAAAGTTAAACAAAAATGTGGACACAATTGTTGCAGAGCAACCTGATTTGACAAGACATTCTGCAAATACTAGCGAAATTATGTGGACTACACATTTTCCTATTATCTCGATTATTCATGGGTAGTATTGCACAAAAAAATTTTTTGTGGGTCTCGATGAATAATAAATATTGTACTATAAATACAGATGATAGAATGTATATCTTTTACAACTTTCAGTAACAAAGATAATGTCAGGTAGCTAAGACTCTAAATCAACAATTTTGCTGAACATCTATGACATTACAAAATTCTCGTGAGAAACTGAAACTCAATGCGACGAATTTACTCAAGAGATATCTACTTGTGGGAATTTGATTTGTGATCACCTACCGATAATGAAGATTCTAAATCAACAAAGTGTCGATCAGCCAGCGCATACCCACAAACTCGTGGGAAACTGAAAATCAGTGCAACAAATTTACTAAAGATATATCCACATACTCGTGGGAATTTGATTTGTGCTCTTCTGCCGATAGTTTGAGGCCCAAATGTGAAGATGGGTTTAATTTTTTTCAACACAAAGATGATGACCATCTTCGGGGTCCTAACCCGGATATGGTTGTCGATGAAGTATTAAAAAGGCAAAGCTAAGATGTACAACCATTTCATTCAAAGGAAAAGTCACATAGTTATGGTAGAAGTACATTAAGTGAAGGTATGGATCACTACCATGATAATGACGATGCCCAAAGACCAGAAAGCTCAAACTTAAATCTTGATGTGGATACAATTAAAAGAGAAATGTGAGATAGTTTTCTAGACTCTCTACCAATGAAACAAAAGGGAAAGAAAATATTTTCAGAAAAATAAATGCATAAAACACTTTTAATTCTATGTTAATGAACTTTAGTCAACTATAGAACTATAAAAACAAAATTTTAGTTTGGTAAAACTAATTAATATGAAAACTCTCAAAAGTACAACTATTTACAGTTTTAGTAAAACTAATATCTTCAGTATAACTATGTTAAAAAATTTTGGCGCCTCTCTGAACTTTTTTGGCGCCTTTACACAGTTTTTGGCAGGCCTTTTCATTTTTTTTTTTTGCTTTTCGCTCCACACCTCTTTTCTTCTCTCCAAACTTCGATACTATCAAACCCATCGGCGCCTCCTTCAAGTCCTTTCTTCTTTCTCCTTTCGCACATCTTTCACTCTTTTCAAAACTCGAACTTTGATCTTCTCTCTCATTCTATTATACTATGGACCCTAGTTACGAAGATGAGAAGAGGTGAAGGAAGCATTATGAAATGTTGTACAATATGGCCGATAGTGACGATGGGATACCAAAAGTTTGTCCACGTGGTGGACAAATCGTCGTCGTCGAAACAACTGAAACCAAATCCGGTCCCAGAAAGAAATAGTTTACCTGCAATAAGTTTGAGGTTAGAATCTTTATCTTTTAGAAAATTATTAATGTTTTATAACTCATATATTCCAATATTTTCAGGATGATGAATCACATCGTAAAAAGATTGGTTTGATGGTGTCGAACAAGAGATCAATAAACTAAACAAGGAGGTTGATTCCCAAAAATCGAAGATTAGATGATTGGAACTTCAGATTGAACAAGTGTTTAAGGAGATTAAAACCTTAAATGAAAAGATGCAGTAGTAAAAAAATGTTGTATTTTCCTTTCAATAACCTACAATGTAGCTCTTTTGAGCATTTAAACCTTATATTTGCTTTTATTTGTGTTTGATTTTATTTACAGTTATACTTCTTTTTGGATAAAACTGTTGTAGTTGTACCAAGTTATATTTCTTATTGGGTAAAACTAGCATTAGTTATACCAAGTTCTACTTCTTTTTTTTGGTAAAACTATTGGTAGTTGTACCAAGTTCTACTTCTTTTAAGGTAAATTAGAATTATTATTTTTTGTAAAACCACAGTAAATAAGGATCGTTCATTCATTTCAGATCGTCCATTAATTCCTGCAACAAACAACAAACAGTTATTCACAAGTTTTATTTGATACTTAATAATTTTACTTAGTCTTACTTTGTTTAACCAGTTTTACCAATTCTACGTAAACAACACATTATATCATATAGTTTTACCTAGTTTTACCAGTTTTACTAAGTTATACGTATTATCATATAGTTTTACCTAGTTTTATCAGTTCTACGTAATCAACATAGTTTTACCAAGTTATGCATATATATTTACCTAGTTTTACGAGTTCTACGTAAACAACACATAGTTTTACTTCCATGAAGTTGCTCTGGGTGCGGTTGTTGTGCGTTCTGTTTATCTTCTTCTTTCTCTTTACCATACATATTTGTTCCCTTTTCTTCTTTTTTTCGGACCAACGTTCTTTCCTTCTTCGGATTCATCGGACCATCGAGATGAGCGAGTAGAACTGAGTCGAATTTGGATCGGGAAGGAAGAGCTCATCGGAAACTAGGAGGGAAAGCAGGAGAGTCGGGACAAGGAGAGCTCCGTCGACAGAGGAAAATATATATTTTTTAATCTTTTTTTTTCTTTATGGTTTTTTTATGACCCGGTGGATAATCCACCAAATTTAGATGGGTGGATAAAATCCAGGTTTAACTTGTAAATATGTAAAACTTAGGTGGGTTTTAAGTCATTTACTACTTTTTTGATTAAAAATAATTTTCATAAAAATAAATTATGTTATATGACATTTCAGAAATCATTTTTAGTTTTAGGGGTATTCTAGATAATGCCCTTCTCTTTTTCTTCGCAGAGATTTTCTCGGCATCGAAAACAAGACACGAGTGATGCACCATAAATCGGATCAGAGGGAAACAAGGCAGACAGTTTCTCGGCAACCGAAGCCGTGGTGATGCTAATGACTGGATTCAGCAGCGCCAAGATATGGCCACTCCAGTCGCAACGTGATGCAGCAGCGCCAAGATATGGTGAATCGAGAGGCGTTGTGTTACACACGCCTCCACGAGGCTTCACTATAAGCGGAAGTGCTCTGTTTAGAGAACACCGAGCTCCAATCGATGGATTGTCACCTGAAGAAAGAGCTTGACCAGCTGAACACGAGAAAACTATTTATTCTATGTTTTCTTGATCATAGGAATCTATTTGGGAATTAGGTTAACCATTGCGACTACATGCTTGATTTGTGATTAGAATCTGCCTTTTTGAATGATTCACAATTAGAAAGCAGTATTGGTAACAATTGACTGTTCTGAATAGGTCGTAGTTACTTTTAGAGTATGTTTTTGTAATCGTTAGTTTAAGCTTAAAACAGAGTGTATATAGTGTTTCTCTGAAAAATGCATACTTTATTTCTTGTTTTCGACCACATTAAATAGACTTGTTACATCAAACAGACTCTCCTACTTCTCTGCAACAAACTGCAGAGATTCTTTCTCTCCTCCTACTTCTACGGACTCTCTTGGACTTGATCAATTCTACTGACTCTTTGGACTTTGACAAACTAAAACCGTAACGGCTAGTAAACCTTAAACGACTGAGTATTATTTTGCTTCAATCCCTCCCTTAAACTGGAACTCCTTTCAGTTTAATCATCTCTTGTGCACATTCCCATCTCTTCTCTCAGCTTTGTAAATGTTTCAAACTTTACCGCTTTCGTCATCAGGTCTGAGAGTTGATCACGAGTTGAACAATACTCCAGATTGATGATCCCTTTATTCACCAATTCTCTCAAGAAGTGGAACTTCACATCAATATGTTTGCTTCTCCCATGCAGCACTGGATTTTTTGATAATTTAATGGTTGAACTGTTATCACAGTAGAGTGTAGTACCTTCTTGTTCACCTGAGTCGAGCTCCTTTAGTATATTTCGCACCCAGACCGCATGGCATGCTCCATATGCAGCAGCTACAAACTCTGCCTTCGTGGTTAATAACGTTACGATTGGTTGCTTTTTGGAAGCCCATGATACTGCTCCTCCTCCCAACATGAACACGAACCCTGATGTAATCTTCCTGTCGTCCACATCACCAGTATAGTCGCTGTCTACATATCCAATTAGCTCTTGTTTTCCTCCTTGCTTATAGCGAACTCCAAGCCCAACTGTTCCTTGAACATATCTCAATATTCTCTTTGCTGCAAGCAAGTGGTTTTCGCTTGGTCTTTCCATATACCTGCTGACAAGATTGACTGAATAAATCAGGTCTGGTCTGGTTGCTGTCAGATATCTCAGGCTGCCAACTAGCTGTTTGAAGTAAGTCGAGTCCACTTCACCTCCTGTCCCAGCTTTTGACAGTCTCTGTCCTGGAACTATCGGTATCCTCACTGCATTGCACCCTTCCATCCCATATTTTTTCAGAGTCACTTCTGCATACTTTTGTTGATTGATGAAGATACCTTTGTCATCTTGAATAACTTCCATTCCCAAAAAAAACTTCATTTTTTCTAGATCTGTCATCGAGAACTCCATCATTGAGTGTTTAAACTCTGTCATCAAGTCCTCTGAGTTCCCTGTGTAGATTAAGTCATCTACATAGATGTTCACCAGCAGTATTCCTTCGTTTCTTCTCTTCACGAAGAGTGTATGTTCACAGTAGCACTTCTCAAACCCTTCTGCCATGAAATACCCTTCCATGCGACTGTACCAAGCTCTGGGCGCTTGTTTTAATCCATACAAAGCCTTTTTCAACTTGTATACTTTCTCTTCTTCTCCTTGTGCTACAAATCCCTTTGGCTGTTCCACATATACGTCCTCCTCCAAGTCTCCCTGTAAGAAGGCACTTTTCACGTCGAGTTGGTAAACCTTCCAACCGTTTCCTGCAGCTCGAGCCAGAGTCATTCTTATTGCATCCCATTTAGCGACTGGTGCGAAGACTTCATAGTAATCGTCTCTGTGAATTTGATGATAGCCCTTGGCAACAAGTCTTGCCTTGAATTTGTCTATCTCCCCCTTCTCGTTGAGCTTTGTTTTAAAGATCCATTTCACTCCAATGACCTTTGCTCCTTCTGGCAGTTCCAACAATTCCCATGTGTTGTTCTCTTCGATTGCAGCGATCTCTGCCTCCATTGCCTTTCTCCACACCTCTTCTTGAACTGCCTCCTCAAAACAGTTTGGATCCTCAGCTGCCATAAAAGCTGCAAGTACATCTTCTCCTTCTTCTATAACAAAGAACCCTGAGTTTCCAACCACATAATCCTTCATCCATATCGGATTTTGTCGATTTCTTCCTGCTCGTACTGAGGTTTGTCCTTGTGTAGTTGGTCTCTCTGTTTCTTCTTCAGCAATCTCTGTTTCTTCACCCTGAGTCTCTTCATTTCCCGTTTCATCATTGACCGCTTCTTCCTCTACTGCCTCTACTTCAGCATTCTCTGATGCATCATCTATTTGTTCAGCTATATCGTCTGCAGATTCATCTCTCCACTCTAGTTCCGCATCTGTTGCTTTCTGATCCCAGTTCCAGCCTTTGCTCTCGTCAAACACCACATCTTTACTGATTATAAGCTTCTTTGTCTCAGGATTGTAAAGTCGATACGCTTGGATTCTTTGCTTATTCCAAACATAACACACTTGATGCTTTTCTCATCAAGTTTGACTCTTCTTTCGTATGGCACCAATGCGTATGCCACACAACCAAAAACTCTGAGATGCTCCACACTCGGTTTTATGCTGCTCCATTTCTCTTGTGGTGTTACTTCTTCCACTGCCTTGGATGGACTCCTATTCAAAACATACACCGCATATTGAACTGCTTCAGGCCAGAACCTTTTTGGTACTAATTTTTCACCATTATGCATCGTGTCATGTTCATAATGCTGCGGTTCTTCCTTTCAGCTATTCCGTTTTGTTGTGGTGTGAATGTCGCGGTCAGCTGCCGTCTTATCCCATCCTCCCTGCAATAATCATCAAAGCTTTTGGAGTTATATTCTCCTCCTCGGTCTGTTCTCAGACATACCAAGCTTTGACCTATGTCCTTTTCTGCAGCAACTCGGAACTCCTTGAAAACTCCAAACGCTTCTGATTTTTCAGAGAGGAAGAAGGTCCAGCACTTTCTGCTGTAATCATCTATGAAGTTGATCATATATCTCTTACCACTCTCTGATGTAGGTGCAATGCGACCACATATATCGCTGTGCACCAGTTGAAGTCCACGAGTTGCTCTCCACTGACCTTTCTTGTGTATGTTGCTTCTGTTTTGTTTTCCTTTCATGCACACATCGCATACCCCTCCTTCATCCTTTGTTTCCAGGTTTGGAAGTCCGAGTACCATTCCCTTTTCTGCCAAGATTTTCAGGTTGTTGTGGCTGAGATGTCCATACCTCTTATTCCATAATTCCTCTGACTTCTTCTCGGTCTGCAGACATTGTAGATCTGCTCCATCCGCTTCAGTTTCCCCTGTTTTTTTGTATTTTGGCTCGCACAAAAAACATTCGGTTCTTAGACATTGTCGTGTACATAGCCATCTTCTTTGATCTCTTGTTCCATACTTCGCAGACATCGTCATCTATGGTGATTCTTAGACCTTTCTGCTGCAGTTGTCCCATGTTGAGGAGGTTGTTTTTCAGGCTAGGAACGAAGTAGACTGAAGTGATTATCAAGCCTACACCATTTATTTCCAGTCGTAACTTCCCTTTGCCTTCGACCAGCATTTGTCTGTCGTCTCCAAGTTTCACCTTTTGTCGAAATGTGCTATCAAGTTCCACAAACCACCCCTTATTTCCACACATATGGTTGCTGCATCCTGAGTCTAGGTACCAGACATGCTCTTCTTCTTCTTGGATCATGTCTACATGCGACATCAGTAGCATGTCCTCCTCTGCTTCCGCTTCTGCATAATTAGCTTCTCTTTCCCATTCTGGACATTCAGCTTTGAAGTGTCCTCTCTTATGACATTTAAAGCACTCCACATGCTCCTTGTTAAGCATCATACGTCCTCGCTCACGACCTTGATAACTTCCTCTTCCACGGAATGGAATCCTTCCACGTCCACGTCCTCTCTCTCTTTCTGTTCGCCATTGTCCTTCAACCTTGAGTATGTGTTCCTCCATTGAGTGCCTGTTGAGGTTCTGCTCATGCACCATCAGCGAGCTTTGTAATCCATCGACTGTCAGCTCCTTGATGTCATTAGATTCCTCAATGGCACATACAACATATGTGAACTTCTCCACCAAGGTCTTTAAAATCTTTTCGACAACTTTTGAATCCGGGATATCCTCCCCCAGATTCCGCATATCATTAGTGACCTTCATTACTCGTGAAAAGTAATCTGTAATGGTTTCACCCGTCTTCATTTCCAAAATTTCGAAGTTTCTTCTCAACCTCTGCAGCTGCGCAATCTGCACACACGTGTTGCCTTGGTATTTCCTTTTCATTGACTCCCATAAGTCCTTCTAAGTTTCCTTCTTCAGTATCGTCTTCAATATTGTCTTGTCGATTGAGGCGAACAAATAGTTTTTCACCTTGTGATCTTTCACCGTCAGCTCCGCCAGTTCCGTTCGTTGAGCTCCTGTAAGGATCACGTTTCGTTCAGGTCGCGTGATGCCTGTTTAAATGAGGTCCCACCATTCCTTGGACCTGAGTAGGTTCTCCATGAGCATTGCCCAATGCTCGTAGTCGCCATCAAACCTTGGAATAACCAAGCTTTCTTTCTCACTCATCTCTCTCTTCTCACGTTTTTCTTTGGTACCAGACTCTGATACCACTTGTAATCGTTAGTTTAAGCTTAAAACAGAGTGTATATAGTGTTTCTCTGAAAAATGCATACTTTATTTCTTGTTTTCGACCACATTAAATAGACTTGTTACATCAAACAGACTCTCCTACTTCTCTGCAACAAACTGCAGAGATTCTTTCTCTCCTCCTACTTCTACGGACTCTCTTGGACTTGATCAATTCTACTGACTCTTTGGACTTTGACAAACTAAAACCGTAACGGCTAGTAAATCTTAAACGACTGAGTATTATTTTGCTTCAGTTTTTGTGCCATTATTTTATACCTTTTTAATAAAATTTTGTTTCATTTGGATACCACAACATTGATTGATTTCTAAACCAAAATAGAAACTCCTTCGGATGGTGTTGTGATACCGTAGCACGTTTGAACTCATGAGGGCTTCGTCACAACTCAACTTCAAGGAGCAGCTGCCACATGGTACATGCTACCCATTGTGTAGACAAGAGAGCAGTGAAAAAAAAGAGAGGTAAGGAAAAGGCTGAAACAGGCAAGGAAGCTTAGGCGCTGGCTGCAACGATCGCTGTGGCTGCTATGCTCCCTGTCCCGGTAGCGAATCCTGAAGGTTGGTCTTTCTATGTTTTCCTTTAATTCTTATACACTCAAATTTAAGACCAAAGAAGTAAACTTCCTAATGGTTTATGTATCTATGGTTTATTGTTTAAGTGGTTTAAAATGATAAAATTTCAGTTTCCATGTTCTAATTGCAGAGATTGTTGGTCAACTTTAAACGATGTCTTGTTGTACCTTTATTTCTATAAATGTATTATACTTCACTGGATTAAGATGATTGTTGCAGGGTCTTCTTCTTCATAGCAAAAGTGTGCTTACTCGCGGAGTCTGTGCGAAACGCTAACCATACATAGTACCATGTACATTTTGAGAACACTGCTCCTTCTTGTTCTTCTTTGAGGAAAGGTGTGTTTGGATGCTGCAGTTTTCGTATTTTGACAATACCACTCCTGAAGACTTAAAGCTGAATGAATTTGAGCAGGCATGTTATGTTGGTAAGAGCTTTTACCGTCTCACCATTGCATAAGTAAATTCAAAGAATTTATAATTGAATCTTAAAACATAAATTAATAATAAGTTTAATATAAAAATATTAGTTAAGATACTATAGAAGTATTATCGATAATGATGAGATCATCCAACTCTCATAAGAATAAATTAAGATTAAATTTTATAATAATTTATTGTTTGAGACTACTAGAAACTCTGCATAACTAATTGTGCAATGGTGAAATTCAATAAAAGTTTCTAAAAAATTAAATAATAATTTAATTTAGGGGTAACTTGCATAGAGCTAAAGCTTTCTCAAAGTTTCCAGAAGCTGTTAATTGCACAATCGGCGACAACAATTATTTTCTCAAAAAAAAAATTAAAAGCATATCGTACGAGTTAAAAGCTGTGTCATTCTACATTGTCATATAAAGAATATATGCCAAGCGAAAAGAACAACTTGAAATAGTATCATATTCAACCGATATATGAGGTAAAAGATATCACATTATCAATTATCATATTCATATTCATCCATGAGAAACGAGTAGTAGCAAGAAACACCAAATATTCACAGAGCTACAGTGAATACCTGAGCACCGATAGAAACAGGGAAGAGAACATGAACAGAGTTATCCAAACCAACAATCACAGCATTGTTGCTCTTGACAAGGTGATGAATATTTTGGAGAAAAATTGTTTGTATCGAAGGATACGGGCTGTAGCAAGCAAACCTATTTAACAAAGCGAATAAGGCATAAGGTCATAACATGTTTCTAAAAGTAAAGAGAAGCAAACTGGCTTCTTTAATATGGAGAATTTTATATACCTCAACTCGTCAGGGCAACAAGGTTATTGCATACGGGTTTTGAATAACAATAGCTGTTTGCCTCTGACCAGCAAATTCTCTCTGTCTAAAGTAGCTTTCCATTTTGATCGACAAAAACTCCAATGTTCTTCTACAAGTACAAGAAGAAACTAGTAAATCAACACAAAACATACTGAATTCTACAAACAGATAGAAAGAGGACAAAGTTAGAGATACGAAGATGTCAGATACTAAGAAAATATCACACACGACAAATCACAGATGCTACGACAATGTTTCCAATGAAACAGATTAATCACTGGGAAAAACGATCAGATACACTGGTGGAAGTTCTACCTTTAACTAATATTTACTCATTAGGGGTAATGTGCAGTTCCATGGGAATCACTGGTGGAAGTTCCAAGCCGAAATTATCGCAAAGACCAATCATCAACGGGATAACAAGACCGTCTTTCTCCATTCTCCAGAACATTAACACCTCCGATGGCTGCTCGAAGAGGCTTGTTTCTCAAACTTCAAAGTATGCATAACCAAATCAATCACGGGCATAAACCTATTCTTATCAAGATTAATCATGTGCACCACATACCCACTTAGAAATCCGTAGACTACAACCGTATCACTCAACCGTATCGCAGACTCAATTGTCATCTTGTTGTCTGTAATTAGCCAAGGCAGAGTATACCTAGGGATACCGTAAGCAACTCCTTTGAAAAGATAAACTTATAAGAGCCATGATTGCTCAACAACACAAATCCATATTCTAATATTATCACCAGATTTCTCAAGCAATATCTTATTTTTCAAGAATGGTTCGCTTAACCTTTTGCTTTCAGCAGCAACACTGACCTCCACATCAAGCTGCTCAACATCCATCTGCTCTAAGAATCTATGTGCCTCTGCCGAAGGGGACGCTAATCTGACCTCCTCAACAGATGCAAGAAAATTCTTACCTGAAACCAGGACTTATTGCAAGCTTGAATTCACCATCTTTCCCCTAATTTAATCTACTCATAAATTGTCCAAAAATCCTAACCAACATAGAGCAACTCCAAAGGGAAAAATACTGAGACATCAAAACTGCAAGAGAGAAATGGAAACGGAAGAGAAAAATTCGGTAAACTTTTCTGGTGAAGATGGCGCCAAGGGAAGAGAGTGCAAATCTGGAGAAGAAGAAAAATTAAGACGAGAGAAGAGACGCCTCTAAATTCTCTACTGTTAAGAGACAAATTCTAAAAGACTATTAATGTGGAGAGTGTATCAACCACACTTCTCTTATTTCTAAAACACTCTCTATGTAGATTCCACTAAATTTTTAATCATATCTTCCATTTTTTACCCTTTTTTATTCTCATTTAATTAAAAACATTTTTTCTCTGATCTCCTCATTATATACGAAAATAATTATTTACATAGGGTCCACAGAAAATTCTTCTTCTTCCTTGACCATTAACATGGAGTACACCTATCTCAACATTTTTTTAATTTTTTCTTATTCTTTTTTTTTTTCTCTTGAGTTTATACCTGCACATTCGTCCGCCAAAACATTTTTGTCAGTTCTCCACCTCTGAAAACTTCTTTCCGCCATTAACGTGGAGCTCCAAGTTGGTTGATTTGTGGTTTTGGGGTTTAAAGAGGATTTGAGCGAGATTTGAACTCTGTTTCTTCATTTCAGGTAGTGTGCATCATTTAGATGTCTGTTTCAGGGATTAATGATAGTTTAGTGATAAGATTTGAAATGTAGACCACTTTATTTATTATAGAGAAAGTACAACTGGGTGTTACAAAAATACAACTGCGCACAATTATGTTGGAGTAGTATAACTGAGTATGAATTAGTACAACTATGTTTCGTCAATACAACTGACTACAACAGCGCACAACTATGGTTAGATAATACAACTGTGTATAACTAGGGCAAACGAATACAACTGATTACAACTATGGTAAACGTATACAACTGATTACAACTATGGTAAACGTATACAACTGAAAACAACAGAGCATAACTAAAGTTGAATTTTATTGTTTTCAGTGTATAATGAATCAAAAATAGCGCACTCTCGTAAACATTGACTATGCGGGACATTATGTAAGGAAATGAATTGATGTTGTATGGGTTTGAAGAAAAGATGTTCATCACGCTATTGTGATGAAAAAAAAAGAGTGATGAGGTGATAGGTACAACACGTACACAAGCAATGCATGGTGATGAGGACATCGTACCACGGACTGTACCACGAGTTCCACCAGGACCTTTGACACGTTCCAGGGCACGAGCTTAAGGAGACAAGTTCAACCAGCTAATGGAGCATGCAGACGACCAGGAGCTCACGGATGAGGAGCCACCAGACGGCTCAGAAGATCAGCAAGATCCGTTCGTTTCAGCTAAGGAGCATTGGAGGTTCCTGCTCGAAGACTCTTCCACCTCCGGTGTCTTTACCATCACCATTCGGTAAAGACACCAAAAGACGTGCTAGGAAATTGTACTCTTTTTCCTATCTTCGGTTTTGTCCCACTGGGTTTTCCGGAGAAGGTTTTAATGAGGCAATACACTTAGTGCGCATGAAGACGAAGACTTGTTCACATAATCCGACTCCTTCACAAGTCTTAGTCAATTCGGCCTTAGTCCTCTACAAGGCTTATCTATCCCATTTCTCTCTTATTTAGACTAAGTATAAGTTTAGGGCTTTCAGCCCATATTTTTATGTTTAAGTCATTAGTACTTAAGCCCATTGTTTTCTACAGCAAAAAGAACTACATGCTGTTTTTATTTACATTACTTGTTGTTTTGGGTAAACATCATGTTGTTTACCCTAAGTTGTAACCAAAAGGCCTATATAAGCCTCATTACTTACAAGTCATAATACAACTCGAATTTTAAAGAAACAAAACCCTAGACTCCTTTGTCTTTGACGGCTGCATACTCCTTTGGAGAGCTTGCCCACGATTCTTCTTGTTCCAAGAAGAATAACCTGGTGTATCACAAGTCTTCTGCAGCTTGTGTGGTCCTTTCAACCCACCCATTCCATCCGCCTTGCTCCTGAAGGTCTCGAGTTTCTCGATCAACAGTTGCACCACCACCTTAGCTCACATCATCTGGTATCAGAGCCTAAAAAGCTCTTAAACATCAGGTTGATTTTACCCTTGTTTATTTTTGCGATTTGTTGTTGTTTTATCCAACAGTTTTTGGCTTTTGATTTTGTTCTTTTCTCTTTCCCCTTCAGGTTCTCGGTAAGAAGGAGAAGATTCAAGTCATCTACCACAAACAATCCACACAAAAAAATACAAAGAAATCAGGTTCTATCATTCCATTGTTTTTGTTTCATATTATAAAAAAAAAAATATAAGAAAATTTGCTTGTTTCATTGTTTGATATTGCTAGAAATTTTTTTTTTAAGAAAAGAAAAAAACAAAATATATTTTGTTTAAGTTGTATAAAATCAAATAGAAAATTTTTAGAAACACACATAGAACACCGTTCACAAACCTGAAATCCTTAAGGAATTGTATGTTGATTGTTCTTGTTAGGTCTCTTAGTTTCCAAGTCATAGGGCTGTCTCCTTGTCCAGCCGCTTGTGTTTTAGGTCTAGGGGTTCTGTGCTCGCGTCTTGTACCAAGCCGTGAGCCGCCTTCGGTCTAGTGTCTCCAGGTCGCGTCTAAGTTTAAGTAGCTTCGTCCCGCGTGTGTCCCGCACCCTTAGGTCCAAGCCGTGAGTAGCTGCGTCTAGTCCTAGGTGTACCCGCGTGTGTCTAGTTTGTTAGTTCGAGTAGTTGTTGGTCTAGGTCGTGTTTGTCCCGTGTGTGTCGAGTACCTGTCCCGCGAGCATCTAGCGTGTGTTCCCCTACCCGTCGCGCGTGTATATTCCTCTAGTGTCCGGTCGTGTCCTGAACCGAGAAGCATCCTAGGTCGCGTTTTAGGTTTACCGTGAATGCAAGTTCGCTAGCCTGGTTGTCCTTAGTACCGCGTCCCACCGATCACTAGCATTCAACTGTCCCGCGACCACCCTAGTTAGCCAGCGTACCGCTCCTTGCCGAGCCTGTCCCTTGCGTCCCACGTAGCCGCCCAGCCGCGTGTAGATAGGATCGATTAGGTTCATTCTAGCGTCTAGGTTCTTAGCTTAGGGTTTTTAGGAAGTTTAGGCAATTACTTTTAGTTTTAGGAAGTTTTCCTTAGTGTTTTAGTTAGTTTCCTTAAGTTTTTTCGGCAATATAATTAGTTTAGGAAATCTGTCTAGCTAGTTTTAGAAAATTTTCTAAGAGTTAGTAGATAGATATTTAATTTCCTTTTAGGAATTAGGAGATATTTAGATTTTATTCTCCTAGATATCTAGTCTTTAATTTTTAGAATTTTTCCATATCTTAGTTAGGGAAATATATCCTTAGGATATTCTCCATATTTTTAGGTTTCCATTCTAGACTTCGGAAATTTTCCATATTATTTTATTTCCTTTTGTGTATTTTAGGAAATTTTCCTTTAATTTTTATTTTCTTTGTGTTATTTTCCTTTTTTTATAAATAAAATAAAATAAAATAATATCTTTGGAAATTTTCCACATAAGGAAAGTTTCCAAATCTGCAAGTTTCCCGAAAAGGAAACTTTCCATTTTTTGAAATTTCCTTTTCCTCGGAAAGGGAAATATGTCAGATCGATATGAGTCTCCGTCTGGGCAATCCGACCCACAGTGATGCAGATGCTGCAAACAATCACTGCCCAGATGACCACCTTCACGACTCATCTTGAGCGTTTGGAGGATCCGGCACGCGCACCAGCCGCGCACACACGCCACCATCACCGGCAAGATCCACATCAGTACCAGTATGATCGACCCGAGGCGTCCCATCGAGGTCTAGGGAGAGACCCCTACTACGACGAGCCACCGCCGGCACCCAGGCAACCAGCCAGCCACCACGATATTAAGCTCAACCAACCCCCTTTCTCAGGAAAGCTAGACCCCGAAGAATACCTAGACTGGGAGCGTCGAATGGAGTTAATCTTTGACTACTACCACTACGACGAGGAACGCAAAGTAACCCTAGCGACAGCCCAGTTTACCGACCACACACTGGCATGGTGGGACCGCGAGTTAGCCACTCGCAGGAGAGCGAGAATGGGAGCTCTCACATCCTGGTTCGAGTTGACTCAGCTGATGAGGCGACGCTATGTTCCACCCCACTTCCACCGAGAGCTGCAGCGACGATTCAGACGCCTTACCCAAGGCAGTAAATCAGTGTCTGAGTATTTCGACGAGTTCGAGCATCTTTGGAACAGGCTCGAAATGGAGGACTCAGAGGAAAGCCTCATGGCTCAGTTTATCGACGGACTACATGAGTCGATAGCACGAAAAATCGAACTGCAACCCTACCACGACCTTGGAGAGCTCTTCCATATGGCCGTTCAGATCGAGAAGAGCAACTGGCGCAAGTCTTCATCGCCAATCCGATCTAAGGGTACTTGGGGTACTGGCCCCAAGGCATTTGACCGCACTGCTTCCACCAGTGACCCACAGCAGAAGGGAAGAGCTGTGGATAGCAATGTGCCTACCAAGGCACCCATGACGGCTACCAGACCTGCTCCACAGGCATCTAACGCAGGTCAACCCCAGAAGAGCAGTGCCATCACGTGTTTTAAGTGCAAGGGTAGAGGGCATATGTCTCGTGAATGCCCCAACCAGAGAACCATGATCTTGACTGCTTCCGGAGATTACGACTCCGCAGACGAGCAAGCGGAGGAACCATTCACGACAGACCCTATGTCTGAAGGGGAAGTCGAGTACGCTGACTCAGGCGAGATGTTGATGATCAGGAGAGTTCTCAGCTCACGCCTAGATCAAGAGGAAATAGAGCAGCGCGAGAACATTTTCCATTCAAAGTGTACCATCCTCGGGAAAGTCTGTTCTCTGATCATTGACGGCGGCTCCTGCACTAGTGCCGCTAGCAAGTACATGGTAGAGAAGCTTGGATTACCTGTGACGAAACATCCAAAGCCATACAGACTTCATTGGCTTAACAACAAGACGGAGCTGTACATCTCCGACCAGGTCCGAGTTTCTTTCAGCATCGGACGATATCAGGACCAAGTTTTATGCGACGTCGTTCCCATGTCAGCTGGACATCTCCTATTGGGACAACCCTGGCAGTTCGATAAGGAGACCACTCATAATGGACGCACAAACTTTTACTCCTTCGTCCACGATAAACGTAGGTACAACCTGGCACCTATGTCCCCTCAAGAAGTGCACGACATGCAATCAAAAATGGCAAAGGATCATCATGCCAGAAAAGAGAACTTCCTCGTCAACGTAGCAGACATGAGGAAGGCGGCAAGTACCACAGGCACTCAGCTCGTTCTCATGCTCTATCAGGAGGTCTTGAGCGCATCCGAGGCCACCAGCACCCCCTTACGTGTGGATGTCCAGGCACTCCTGGACAAGTACTCGGACGTTTTCCCAGACGAGATTCTGCCTGGGCTGCCACCTCTCAGAGGTATTGAGCATCACATCGATCTCATTCCCGGAGCCCAGCTACCAAACAAACCAGCCTACAAAGTTACCCCAGAGGAAGCAAAAGAACTTGAGCGACAAGTTCAGGATCTCATGGCTCAAGGCTACGTCAGAGAAAGTCTTAGTCCCTGTGCCGTTCCCGTCCTCCTTGTGCCGAAGAAGGATGAAAGTTGGCGAATGTGCGTCGACTATCGTGCCATAAACAACATCACTGTTAAATATCGGCATCCAATCCCGCGTCTTGACGATATGTTAGATGAATTAAGCAGAGCATCTATCTTCTCAAAAATTGATCTCAAGAGCGGATATCATCAAGTTCGCATGCGAGAAGGTGATGAATGGAAGACGGCTTTTAAGACCAAGCAAGGACTCTACGAGTGGTTAGTGATGCCCTTCGGCCTATCCAACGCACCCAGCACCTTCATGCGTCTCATGAACCAAGTACTTCGACCATTCATAGGCAAATTCGTCGTTGTCTATTTTGACGACATACTCGTCTACAGGGCGTCTTATTCCGACCACTTGGGGCATTTGGAGACAATAATCACGACACTTCAAAAGGAGCAGCTCTACGCCAATCTTAAGAAGTGTACTTTCTGCACGGATCAGGTCATCTTCCTTGGATTCGTCGTCAGCTTGCAAGGGTTCGAGTTGACGAAGAAAAGATCCGTGCCATCCAGGAATGGCCCACGCCAACCAATGCCAGCCAAGTTCGGAGTTTTCATGGCTTGGCAAGCTTCTATCGCCGATCCGGTGGGGCACTGACCAAGAAAAGTCGTTTCAGCTGTTAAAGGAGCGCCTCACACAGGCACCTGTCCTGACATTACCGAATTTTGACAAGACTTTCGAGGTAGAGTGCGACGCTTCAGGTGTAGGCATTGGAGCAGTCCTGACACAGGGTGGAAAACCAATTGCCTACTTTAGTGAAAAATTAAGTGGCGCAGCTCTCAACTACCCCACGTACGATAAGGAACTGTACGCATTGGTCCGAGCCTTGCAGACCTGGCAACATTACTTGCTCTCTCGAGAATGTGTTATACACACGGACCATCAGACACTTCAACACCTCAAAGGACAGACGACCCTCAAGAAAAGACACGCCCGATGCCTGGAATTTATCGAGACATTTCCGTATGTCATCAAGTACAAGAAGGGTACGGACAATGTCGTCGCAGATGCGCTATCACGCCGACACAGCTTGATCTCGGTCATGGAGTCAAAGGTTATGGGATTTGAAATGCTCAAGGACCTTTATGCTGAAGACCACGATTTCAAGGAAGCTTTCAAGGAAAATGGGCAGGGCAAGTACACCCGCTTCTACTTGTTTGACGGATTCCTCTTTAAGGACAAGCGTCTTTGCATTCCAAGAGGATCAGTTCGCGAACTCCTTCTCAGAGAGGGTCACGGAGGCGGATTGATGGGGCATTTTGGCGTCGCCAAGACCTTGAGCATGCTCAAGGAGCACATCTACTGGCCACGTCAACGCCGAGATGTGGAAGCCCATTGCGAGAAATGCCTAGTCTGCAAACGATCTAAGTCTAAGATGCATCCCCAAGGCCCTTA
This sequence comes from Streptanthus diversifolius, assembly GCA_039880935.1. Taxonomy (NCBI): domain Eukaryota; kingdom Viridiplantae; phylum Streptophyta; class Magnoliopsida; order Brassicales; family Brassicaceae; genus Streptanthus; species Streptanthus diversifolius. Next base: position 8,307,535 of record JAXGFM010000005.1, read on the forward strand.
CACACCACTTCCAGTTCCGTCATCTCCTTGGACGGATATCTCCATGGATTTTGTCCTTGGTTTACCCCAAGTCCATTACAAGGATTTCATCCTCGTCGTCGTCGACCGTTTCTCGAATATGGCACACTTCATACCCTGCAACAAAACGAACGACGCCATTCAGACAGCGAATTTGTTCTTCCGAGAGATCGTCCGTCTACACGGCATTCCGCGCACCATTGTGTCCGACAGAGACACCAAGTTCCTCAGTCATTTCTGGCGGGTTCTGTGGAAGAAACTTGGCACCAGTCTACTATTCTCGACGGCATATCATCCACAGACGGATGGTCAGACCGAGGTCGTCAACTGAACCCTATCTCAGATGTTGCGTGCGACAATTGGTCGTAACCTGAAGAATTGGCTTGAGTGTCTTCCATATGTTGAGTTTACCTACAACAGAGCAGTCCATTCCGGCACCAAGAAGACACCGTTCGAGATCGTCTACGGCTTCAACCCCACTACACCTATTGAATTCGCCCCTATTCCACTTGGAGAGCTTGTCAGCCTGGAGGGAGAAGAAAAAGCGGAATATGTCAAGCGCTTGCACCAGGAAGTCAAAGAAAATCTGGAGCGGAGGAATTCCCATACAGCAAAACACGCCAACAAGGGCAGAAGGCATGTGGTCTTTAAAGAAGGAGACTGGGTCTGGTTACATCTACGACCCGAACGTTTTCCTCATTGGCGCAAGAGCAAGCTAGCACCACGTGGAGATGGCCTATTCCGAGTCCTGCGGCGCATCAACGACAATGCATACCAACTGGAGCTTCCAGGTGAGTATAATGTTTCCACTACGTTTAATGTTGCTGACTTGGAGTTATTTGATGCAGGTGACGATTTTGCTTTGGAGACCAAAGCACCTGAAGAGGGAGGGAATGATGAGGACATCGTACCACGGACTGTACCACGAGTTCCACCAGGACCTTTGACACGTTCCAGGGCACGAGCTTTAGGAGACAAGTTCAACCAGCTAATGGAGCATGCAGACGACCAGGAGCTCACGGATGAGGAGCCACCAGACGGCTCAGAAGATCAGCAGGATCCGTTCGTCTCAGCTAAGGAGCATTGGAGGTTCCTGCTCGAAGACTCTTCCACCTCCGGTGTCTTTACCATCACCATTCGGTAAAGACACCAAAAGACGTGCTAGGAAATTGTACTCTTTTTCCTATCTTCGGTTTTGTCCCACTGGGTTTTCCGGAGAAGGTTTTAATGAGGCAACACTCTTAGTGCGCATGAAGACGAAGACTTGTTCACATAATCCGACTCCTTCACAAGTCTTAGTCAATTCGGCCTTAGTCCTCTACAAGGCTTATCTATCCCATTTCTCTCTTATTTAGACTAAGTATAAATTTAGGGCCTTCAGCCCATATTTTTATGTTTAAGTCATTAGTACTTAAGCCCATTGTTTTCTACAGCAAAAAGAACTACACGCTGTTTTTATTTACATTACTTGTTGTTTTGGGTAAACATCATGTTGTTTACCCTAAGTTGTAACCACAAGGCCTATATAAGCCTCATTACTTACAAGTCATAATACAACTCGAATTTTAAAGAAACAAAACCCTAGACTCCTTTGTCTTTGACGGCTGCATACTCCTTTGGAGAGCTTGCCCACGATTCTTCTTGTTCCAAGAAGAATAACCTGGTGTATCACAAGTCTTCCGCAGCTTGTGTGGTCCTTTCAACCCACCCATTTCATCCGCCTTGCTCCTGAAGGTCTCGAGTTTCTTGATCAACAGTTGCACCACCACCTTAGCTCACATCACATGTGGGCAAGATGTTCATAATGTGGACAAGATGTTATTTTCCGGGAGATAGGTACAACATGTAGACAAGCAATGCATGTGAACAATTCTTGACCACATTGCTGATATGGTTGTACATCCTCCGGATTGTGTCACAAAAGAGGAAGATCCCAAGTAACAAGATTTCCATCTATTGGAGAACATGGCCAAGGATAAGTACTTCCACAGGAGGTTTGTATTTGTACTTTGATTGTAGTATTGGTGGTAGTGGTCTCAGGGATTGAAACTATTGTGTATTATAGGGTATTACAGGGTTTCATGAATTGAAATAACTGGGTATTACTTGTATAACTATGTACTAGAAAATACAACTGTGTATTATTGATACAACTACATTGTATGATTTATCATTTAGGGTTTAGGGATTAGAGTTTGGGTTTAGAATTTGAGTTTTATGGATTATAATCATGTATTTGGGATATTAAAACCAGTGTTTACCCTATTAATTATAATATCTAATTATTAACATAAAAAGTGAAAATGACATGTTTTAATCTTACAAACCCTAAACATATATGTGTATTGTTAACTTGTTTGATCATTATTATGCAAATTGCTGAAAATTTGTAATTTCAAAAATCTATTACTATGAAAGTTTTCTAATTGTTATTTAGTAACTTAATGTAGTCGATACAACTTATAAAAATGACTACAAATATCGATATAACTGAAAAAATCATAAAGTGACATTTATATGACTACGTATTATTTATACTACTATGTACAACTATAGTGTGAACGCTTCTAGTGTGAAAAAGTGTGAACGCAGAATATTTTTTTTTTTTTATTGAACAGTAGTGTGAATACACGGGAGGGCGCGTATGATTTAGCACCAGTCGTACTCAGTTGTATTCGTACTACTCAGCTGTATTCAGTTGTATCCTCAAAACTCAATTATATTCGATATTTACATAGTTATATTCAGTTATATTCTCAAAACTAAATTGTATTCGTTGTTACATAGTTGTGAACATATTTAGTTTAATAATATTTTAATGCATACACATAGTTGTACTCAGTTGTATTCATATTACTTAATTATATTGTTTAAACATAGTTCTACCCAGTTGTATTCGTACTACTTAGTTGTATTTGTAAAACATAGTTATACAAACAACCACATAAAACCTCATAAAACTAAAATAGAGCCAAAACTACGTAAAGACATAGTTGGAGATGCGGCCATTGTTGTATGATAACATGTAGTTATATTTATTGATACTTAGTTGTAATGATACTACAGGTTAATTAATACTTATATATACATAATCACATAGTTTTATCTAACATACAATTCACATTTCCTTCAAATCAACTACTAATCAACTACTACTATATGGCCATTGAGCATGTGGCTATTGAGGATGTCGCCATTGTTCGAGACGGAAGATTAGAAAGATATGGAGGACTTGGAGGACATGGAGGACCTGGAGGAGATGGATGAAGAGGCGTTCATCTATATTATTTAATATAATATATAATTTAATTATAATTAATATAGATAATTATAAATATAATTATAATTTATATAGATAATTACAAACAATTATAATTATAATCTTGATTATCTAAATTATTAACCAATTGATTTTATAAATATTAATGTATTTGTAATACTTGCAAGAAAACATATCATCTCAATTGGTTAACTCTTAACTCTTTGTACTCAAGGGTAACAGGTTAAACTCTCATAGTTGAGAATTTTCAATAATTCTACATAATATATATTAAATATGTGATAAATACAAAAAACATCGATTTGGTCAAGTGGTTTATGTTACTTGTTTTCTTATATCGGACCCGAGTTCGAGTGTACTTATATGCTTATTTTAGAAAATAAGTGGTGGATCCTGTTTTTAAAAAATGAGGAATTTATTTAAGGTGAAGTTGTGGACCCCACTTAAAAAAAAGAAGAGGATTTCCCCTAAGGTGGAGGTTAAAAGAGATTGGTGGGACCCACCACTAATTTTTGCTTTTAATTTATTAGTTTAACCTGGTTTAAATTTTGATCAACACGGGTTATCTGATGGATTGTGGTACGAGTCGTAAATAAATTTAAGTTTATTGGTTTTTTGTTAATTACTTAAATTTTAACTAAAATAAAATCAAAAATAGAATTATAAAATTGGGAAAGTGTTTGAGAAACACTTTCAATTTTTAAGAGTATTTTAGAAATTGACTCAATTCTAAAGATGTATGTTCAAGTTTCTTATTTTTTTATTTTCTTTTATTTAATTTAATGGTGTTGATACGCAACCGGTATTACATACATCGGCTCTAACATTTTTTTTAAAAAAAGTAAGAAATCTGCAAAACTTTTCTACCAAGAGATTTCTGAGACATCTAGCACTTTTGTATCAATAAATTTAGTATTAAAATATCTTTGTGATACTGTCCAAAGTATCACTACTGAGACCATCCGCAATGGTGAGTTTTTCACCATTTTATGAAACAAAAATTAAAAAAAATCAGAAAAGGTGTGAGACAGGTGTGAGACGTCTCTCCCCATACAGACCCATAAGACATCTCACAATGATATTTCTCTCACTTCTTCGCGCTTGGTCAATGGTGATATGTAAGTGTCTCTCCTCTTCTTCTTTTTAAGCTATAAAACTAATTAGATTATTAAGTGAATTAGTCATCACTATATTTTTCTGCTTTGCGTGTTTTGACCCTTTAATTTCACTCTCCGATTCGAGAAATTTGCTTTTTACGTTTTTATTCAATCTTTCTTGCTGTTTTTTTTCATCTTTCATTTGGGATTTATAAAGCAAATTTATTGAATTTGGTAAAAAATATTCTTTGGGAGGGGATTTATGATTGTCGGAAATCACGTTTTTTCCTTTGATGGGTCTAAAATTTGTTTTGTTTGTAAACAAGGCAGGACGATTATAATAGATTAAGACCGTTGAGTTACCGCGGTGCTGATGTTTTCATCTTAGCGTTCTCTCTTATCAGTAAGGCTAGTTATGAGAATGTATCCAAGAAAGTGCATTCATATTTTGCTACAAGTTTTTGAAATGAAAAATTATAAAGTTTCTTTGTTGTGATTTCACTGCTTTATCTTTTGTTTACATTGGATCCCATAGCTGAAGCACTATGCCCCTGGTGTCCCAATAGTTCTCTTTAGAACCAAACTAGGTTAGTTCATTTTTTGCATTTGTTTTGATATGTTTGCTTACTCCTTTGTGACAATAAGCTCTCCAGCTTTTTTCGTTTTTCCTCCACTACAAGAAAACATGAAATTGGCGACTATAATTAGCAACTACATACGTAGTTGTCAATATTTACAATTAATTAACTACTACAAAGTGATTACTTTACGACTCAATAATTATAGTCGTAAATAAGTCGCTATTTTGCGACTATATATAAAAGTCAATAGTTTTGTCGTAAATTAGCGACTAATTTAACGTAGTCGGTCAGTAGTCGCTAATTAGATAATTAATATGCGACTTATTTACGATTACATATCAGATGGGGAAGAATAGACGTAAGATAGTCGCTCATATAGTGACTAATGTGCAACTAACTGAAATAGTCATATATCTATAGCTAGTTAAGAAACCGAGTTCGAGTGTTTATCCACCACTGTTTACGATTACATATCAGATGGGGAACCTTTATGCACCACCGTTTCACTCCCTAAACCTAAATTCATTTTCACTTGCAAAAAATAGGGTTCCTTGTTCGTCGTCGATTCCGTGTTCTCGGTCTTCCGCCTCAGCCGATTCTTCCATCTTCTCAAGGTAATACATTGATTTCTGGTGTCTAGTACGATTCGAGGCAAGTTGATCGTTGATTTTGTTCTGTTTTGTTGATTTTGGTGTGTAGAGTAAGAGGATAAGAGTGAAGTTTACGATTGAATTGGTCGATTTCTTCCATCTTCTCAAGGTAACCCATCGCTGTCGCCTCTTCTCCGTTATCTATGTCTTTCGATGTATCAAGGTAACATATGATTCTGAGGAGCGGATTTTAGATTTGGGTAATGAATGAAAGATCCTTATAATATATATATGAAAATCTAGACCATCTAAACTTTGTTTGGATTGAAAATGGGTTTATGGGTTTCACACTGGTCAAGCTTACTATTTTTTTTTTTTTGATAATGGGTTTACTACTGAATGCGGTTTGAAAAATTATACTTATCCTGCAACTATCAAAATTTTTATGTTTAATTTATCTCCAGTCGCATGTGTAACAAGAGTCATTTTCTAATAGTTTAGTATAGTATTAAACATTATTAATTATAGAAAGATACAGATTTCTGACATAATAGGTTGACAAATTTATTGGATCCGGGTAAAACTAATTCATATCCTTCTTGCATTCTATATTCCAATACTTAGTTACTTACGGAAGACAGTGATAAAAACACTGGTTTGAAAGAAACTTGTTTCATTCTCTGAGAAAATGTTTTTGTTCTTGATTTCTTCATACACCTTTTCTACAAAAGTTATACACCTTTCTCTTTTAGGATACACTTTGATTTCTTTTAGCCGTAAAGTTAGGATACACTTTTACTTGTTTGATTTCTTCATACACCTTTCTCTTTTCTATTGTCGTAAGATCTGATTTTTGCATTTTTTCATTACTTGTTTCATGCATACATTGATAGGAGTTGTACATATGGTTTCAAGATTATGCTGAATATGAATAGAACATCATCAGTTATTTACGATTGATAGGAGTTGATATCAATTAGTCGGTCAATGCGAAATGGACAAGCATCCTCTTAGCAAAAGATTTAGATGAAATCAAAATTATGGTTTCTTTATCCTATAGCATTGGTTACATCATGTAGCTTTATATTTAATGCACATAGGAGCCGTACTATATGCATGATTCTATTTTGTATTTTATCATTATGTGTGTGTGCTTTTCCTTATGTGTGTGTTTTTCCTGTCTCATATTTGTATGTGTGTTTTTGCATCTATTACCACTTACATCATTTACAAGTTTCCAATGTTTTTGCAGCACAAAGAACATCATGCTTAAGGTTAGGAGAGGACGAAAGAGAACAACCGGATGCAACATTCCTCAAACTCCCGTTACTCAGACCTCTTCGGGGAATAGACCAAGCAGTTTTCCAAATCAGTATAACTTTACACCGCCAAACCACAGTCCTCCGCCTCAGTCGCAGCAAGCTGAAGGTCCCATTATGCACCAACAGTATAAGTCATCAACACCACATGTCCGAGACTATCAACCTCCAATAAGACTCTATCAAGACGAACAGATTCCAGAGGTTCCAATGTCTCCACTGCTAAACTTTCAACCTCAGAGTCAGGAGGCTCCAAGGTCTCCACTTCAAAATTCTCAGGCTCAGAGTCATCCATCTTCTAAAGGTAACAACTTCCAAGAAGATGTGTTGCCAGAACTTCAAGGGGACATGCTAAGAGCTTTAAATGCTCTGCTTATGGTGCCTGACTGTGAGTAGTTTACAACCGTCCTCTCTCCCACACCAAAACCTAACACGACTTGGTATGAAATACAGCTTCACCTCTTTATTGTTTCTGCTCCGGTTATATGTAATGGTAATGATATGCTTGTGTGTATTTGTATGTTTGTAGGTTTACTCGCGATAAAGGATCTCAACTAGTTTAAAAAACTACTAAAGTTTTCACAAACAAGTTCGATGGTCCATATTATAGCTGGACATGTGTGCCTCGAGAAAGACAAGAAAGATACTTCCTAGAGTTTGCGGTATAACTTTTTGTGATTACTTTGCATATTCTCTTTGTTTATTACCACTAACCTCATAATGTTGTTTTTGTGTAGAAAACTCACACTTGGAATCCGTTGATAACAGGGACAGTTCAACAATATTTTGAGAAGAATTGTCAACGCGTATGAAAGACATGGTTAGCAATGTAAGGACTAGCCGAGAGCGTCCATCTTAGATCACAGAAACTATTTGGAAAAGAGTGACAGAGTATTGGGACACTGAAGAAGAACAAAACAAGACTGTGACCTACTCCAATGCTCGTATGTCTGACCGTAATGGTCTTGGTCCTCATATTCACTTAGTTGGGCCGACTTCACATCAACAAGTACAAGAAGAGATATTTAGTATTTTCATATATATATATATGTATATATATATTTTGTAACTTTCAAATGCAATTTTCATATATATGTTAATGAAACATTCATACATATGTTTATTTGTAACATTACAGGAAGAGAAATTGGGAAGACCGGTGAGTCTTGGTGAAGTCTTCATTAAGACACATACAAAGCCGGATGCAACTTACGTGGATCGAAAGGCAGAGAAGATCGCTCAAAATTATTAGAAGAACTTGCTCGAGAAGTTGTCTCAGCTTGAGGGAGAGACTTCATCAATTTCAGATGGTGCTTCACGAATCCGACATTTGACGACAAATGAATTTACTATCATATTTCTTGAGGTAAATTAAAATCTTCCACGCTTCACATTTATTTATAATGTGATTTATTTATGTTTTTAATTTTTTGTTCCATAGTCCACAAAAAAGGATTCAAGAGGTATTTTATATGGAGTTGGAAGCCTCAAGCATACTATAAATGATCTCACGGTGAAGCATAAGCAACAAGAAGAGTCTTCTGCGTTTTTTACTTTGCAAGAACAACTAAAGGAAGCTCAACGCAAAAATTGAAGACTAGGCTGCTGAGCATTCCCGAGTTGTGGCAGAGCAAAAAGACAAGCTCCAGCACTTATCCTTGGTGGAAGAGTATCTATGCCAAACAGATCCAGCATTTTTGGACTTTATGGCAGTCCGTTCAGCAAATGCAACAGCTTCTTCTCCACCAGCTTCATCTCCACCAGCTCCCTAGGTTACTTATCACTCTCCTTTTAAAAACTTGTGATCTTAAATTGATGTTTTATGTATGTTTTTGATGTTTGATGTTAAACTTAATGTTTGATGTTGAAATGGACAAGTGTGATGTTTTATGTATGAATGTTGGTTTTAAATGTAGAATTTGGTTTATGATGTTCTCAAATATTTGAAATGTACTGTAAGACAATTATGCATTGAAAGCTACAAATCAAAACATACCAACTACAACAAAATACCAAATTTTTTTAAAAAAAAAAAATTATCGTCGCCAAACAGTCACAACGTAGGGACTATATAATCGTAAAACAGTCGCATGATAGTAGCAACAATCAAACGACCAAATTTAATTTTCGTAAAATTATTAGTCACCAAATAGTCGCTAAGTGTTATTAAACAGTCATAAAACAAACGCAATGTAATCACCAAAGTACACAGTCGTCAAATAGTCGTCAATGTATGTAGTCGCTAAATAGTCACTAAATAGTCGTAGTCACAAAATAGTCTCCACCTAACATTTTCGCAAAAAATTACTAACTATAGAGTTGCAAAATAGTCGCCTGGCTATAAAGTCGCAAAGTAGTCGCCAGATTTAACGACTACTTTAACGACTACTTCTGTTCATACAAATTACTTAGTCGTAGCTTAGTCGTAGTGTTGTCGTAACATTTTACGATTATGTTATGACTACAATTACAACTACAACTTTTAGTTGTAACATAGTCGTTATTTGGCGACTGCGTTACGACTAAATATTTTAGCGACTAAGAATTTACAATTACTTAAATTAGTCATAACATAGTCGTAATTCACCGTTTAGCGACTAATTAACGACTATATTTGCAGTCGCTAATTTCATGTTTTCTTGCAGTGCTCATTGAGTAAACTTCTCCGTATATTTGTGACACTAGTGGACATTACCTTGTATTCAATGGTTCTGTTTTGATTTGTTCACCTCCAATATATATTCATTTGGTAGTTATTAGCTCTTTTGATCTAATCGAAATTAGCGCTGCTTTTAGGAATAATAAAAATGCTGCGATACTCTTAGGATTAGAAGCTCATCATTTGATTTTATTGGATTTTGGGTTATGTTATGGATCCAATGATTTATCGTATCTCACACTTTCTCGTGATAGTTAACCTGCCACTCCCATTGTAAGAGACAGCCATATACATGTAAGCAGCCATTCAATGTCTAAATATAGCAATTATGAACCTTTAGGAAGGGTTTATTACAAGATATCTTGTAAAAATTTTGGTTGAACAGATTCCGTTTCTTACTAATAATACCTATGCGCACTTTCGGATTCCTGTTGCCTGATCCATCTAAAAGCCCTTTTGATTATTTAGCTTTCATGTTCTGCTAATGGTTTCTTCATTTCTTCATTGACCACCCTGGTGTTGTACCTATTACCACTGCTCAGGTAAACCTAATTTAAAAATCAGTTCAATTTGGGCATCAAAGGGAGAGGAACTGAGGAAGCTAATTGGAGCTCCTGCGTACATTAAGTGCAGTTCAAAATCACAGGAGGTAAAAAGAAAACCTTCTCTTTGTACAAGTTAATTAAAGTTTCACCATTGCACACGTAAAATTTAAAAGTTTCTAACTAAATCTTATATGATAAACTAATTATAAATTTAATATTAAAATATTAATTAAGATACTCTAATAATATTACTTAAAATGATGTTATGAGGATCCTCTTAAATATCATGCTATTTACCATTATAAAAAGTGTGAAGGACAAAATGGAAATATCTAAAGAAGAAAAGGTTAATTTTTTTGTCAATAATAATAATAGAAAATAAAAATTTTAAAATGGTTTAGCCACCCATGTCGGGAGTGGGGCCAAATTGATATACACCATTGGTGGTAGAATACATATACGATGCGCCAGGTTGTTTGCCTTCATATCTGTTGTCCGTGGAATGAAAGATATCCGAAAGGTCTCAAACAAAGCTTTGTATCGATTGATCTCATCCAAATGAACTGTGAAAGCTGGCTAATGTTATGGTGAGTTCACCATCTTTACCAGGTCGGAGCAATCAATTGCAAAAACAGCTCTTAGTCGATGGTGTGCGATCATACATTTCATTGGTTAAATTAGTGTTTTTAATTCGGCATGCAGTGGGACTTTACTAAACCAAATGTTTCTAGCTCCAACCAGTGCCTCTTCCATCCCATTTTTAGTTGAGAACCGACCCTGTCCCAAAAACCATTGGATTCCTTCCAAGATCAATCTATTTGGCACTGCCATGTGGGGCAATGGGACAAGCCGAGGTATGAGTGGCCTCGTTTGAGTACGTATGAGTGGCCTCGTTTGAGTACTTACGTCAAGGCCTTAGGCGTCTTCCAACAGGTGTCCGTCTATTTCCACCAGACTTAAAATTTCCTAAGGATTTATGTCAATATTCTTGAAAATTTTATCATTCGGACTTTTCCACAAATACCAAATGATCCATGGGAAATAACTATTAGAGCTGTCCTTTTGCATCTTTGTGAATAAGTAATGTAGTTAGAAAAGATTAATGTTGTAGGGAAGATATCTAGATGTGAAAGAATCTTAGATAGAGCTCAAGTTTGAATAGTCAGTGGACATTTAAACATGACATGATTTATGGTTTCTTCTGTTGGAAAAAACCTTCCAACTTCTAATTAGTGATTATCATATTTAAAGTAATTATATTAGCTATTAGTGACCTAATTATTCATGAAACTGAAACTAATTAAGTTATGTTTTGACTGAATAAATGGAACATTAATAGTCTAAAATGTGGAACTTATGGAATTCTCATTTTTAACTATATAAAGAGACACATGGTTAAGGTCCCTAATATCCTAAATCAAAGAGTTTTATACCTATCCATAAAGAGAGAAAAGATAAATGTCTCTTAGAGACATAAATAAATTGAAGAAGATCTCAAACCTCACGGTTCTATTCATTGGATTAGTGATCGCAATCATTCCGCAAAAGTCATGGATTCAACTATTATCCATATATTAAATGTTTTGATCTTTGATAATCAAATTAGATATGATTTTGGGAAATACATGAAAATATTATTAAGATTGTTTTTCATGGTATTGTTTATTTATTTTTTCCAAACAAGTGGCATCAGAGCCATAATATTTTATTTGATTATCAAGATTTGCACATATCATGTTTAAATATATATTGCATTATTTGATATTTTATGGATCTTGATTTAATTCGAGATTGTCATCATATTTTTGAAATACTTATTCATTGGAACATTATTTTAAGATATACATACATTTAAAGTTGTATGTATATTTTTGAAAATAAACCTGAATATGTATATACTTAAGGAATTATATGTATATATTAATACATATATAAGATTTTATTTGACATATACATATATTAAGATTTTAGTGTTAATTTTTATTTTTTTTATCAACATAGCCTAGTGGCTTTAATATCCCTCATAACATCGAGGGGTGTTAGGTTTGAACCCCAGGCCTGTGTCATGAATTTCAGAGGTGGCCACCATTGTGCCACATGATTCCGACAAGTGTTAATTATTTATATAATATTTACTCTCTTCCCAAAGGAATGTAGGTTTTGGCCAAATAATTATGCACTTATATTGTTAAAATTATTTATGTGAAAACTTACCATCCCAGAGGAGGATAGGGTTTAACCAAATAATTATAAATATAAAAATAAATATATAATTGCCATTTACGGTGAAAAATTATTTATGCGGATACCATTCATCGCAAATGATGATAGTTTTTTTCCAAATAAAAATAAAGATATGTTTGTTGATTATTATTTATACAAAGCATTACTCATCCAAAAAGAAGATAATGTTTTGGCAAAATTATATATTTGTTGTGCAATTATTATTTATGCATTCATTAGTCATCCCAACTGAAGATAATGTTTGACCAAATAATAATAATAAATACATAATAATCTTAAAGTTTATTTTCATATGAATAATAATTGGTCAGAAAGATGAGCTATTATTTGACCGAAATTGATTATATGTATTACATCATGGTATATGGCTTTGAAATTTTATCACGGATCTTCGGGTGATAGATGGTGTGGACTGTGACAATAATTCAGCCGTACTTTACTCCAACAACAATAAGTGTTCGACTAAATTAAAATTGATTGACATCAAATATTTGGTTGTTATAGAGAGAGTTCAAGATAAACAAATCTCTATATTCATATTGGTTTAGTTTATGTTTTATATATATTAAGTGTTTAATTCTGCAGAATAAATAAAGAGTATTTTTATTATTGAACTCAAATAATAGCAACACATAAAGATATGATATCATTAAGAGTTAAGTAGGACCAATAAGTTGACATGTATAAGGATATTTGACATGTCATTTCATCCATGTTGATCTATGTCATTACATATACTTATATGGTGATCATATTGGTTTGATCATGATATTTAAATGATCAAAAATCGCGTTGATTCCATTATTTTTAAATGTGATGGACAAGATTGTTTAAAAAACAAGTTTAATATATAGCATACGGATGCGCACATAAAATATTATAATTTAATTATTTAAGGATGAATATGATGCCCAAGTGGGAGATTTTCGGAAAAAAGCTTTAAAATTCTATTTAGTGGTCATCATATTTAATATAATTATACTAGCTATTTAGTGGATATTCCATGAAACTGAAACTGATTAAGTTATGTTTTGACTGAATAATTGGAATATCAATAATCTAAAATATGAGACTTATGAGATTTCTATTTTTAACTATATAAAAAGACACATGGTTAAAGTCATCAATATAATAAATCAAAGAGTATTCTACCTACCCATAAAGAGAGAAAACATAAAAGTCTCTTATAGACATAAAAAAAAGTTTCTCAAACCTCTCAGTTCTAATCCTTGGATTAGTGATCGCAATCATTATTCCGCAAAAGTCATGGATTCAAATATTATCCATATATTAAATGTTTTAATATTTTATAATAAAATAAGATATAATTTTTAGAAATACATGAAAATATTATTAAAATTGTTTTTTATGGTATTTTTTATTTATTTTTCCATTCTCTTCCTCCGCTCCAATATTTACCACAGTTAATGTTGCGAAATCTCAAGTTATTGGCTACCGAAGTGCACCATGAATGTTTTTTGCCAAATAAAGTGTTATAAGAGGCCATTTGATCTAACAAATAATAGCTTGGAGGGAGGTGATTCCCAGTCTACATGTGACATTTTCAATATTCCATCCGGATAGATTTGCTCAATTATATATCCCTGTATATTTTTTTTTTTTTTTTTTGTAAAATATCAACTATTTGTGTTTGGTCTTTTGAAACGGGGACTGAATAGTTTTGATGTTTTTCGGAATAATAATTGTTGCTAACATGTTCCAAGTGTTGGTCTCGTTATCGATTAAACCTTTAAACGTAAGTGCAGTAGAAAAACGTTAGTTTATACTAACATTTTCAAAGTTTCTCATATTAAGAGGAAAATGAGAGTTATATCGTCTAGTTTCCCTTTTATTAAACGTAAAAATACCTGGACCAGAATTTAAACCTTAACAGATATGTCCCACCCACTCTTTCGTTGATAAATAAATTATATGTTTAGTAACAACGAATAAACATATGTTATTTAGAACATAAAACAAAGACCGTGGCCGGTTATACCCAATTAAAAATTGGATTGTCTCATATACACACGCAATTGAAGTTTTCGTCTGGAACCACCGAAGCAGGGAAGAAGAATGGTGTCTGGTTCAGGGATATGCTCGAAGCGCATGGTCGTCGACGCTCGACACCACATACTGGGTCGTCTTTGGTTGCGAATGAGTTGCTTAACGGACAAAAAGTGGTGGTCGTTCGATGCGAGGAGATCTGTCTCTCTCGAGGTTTGGTTGGACAAAAGCTGAAGTACATGAGGTTTACTAGGAAACGCTTGAACACTTGCATATGGTGTTCCAAAAATCTTCTGGCGCACTGTTCGCGTGTTCGTACCACTTGAATGTCTCATCTCCAATTGCAGATTCTAGTTGTGAGTTTGAAACATTAGAGTTTTTGTTAGTTTGTAGGAATTAAGGAAATGTCATGATTGGACGCGATAATCGCTTTTGATCCGATTGAAAGTTGATGAAAATCAAAGCTTACATTACGAGATTACAATTGTCTTTTCTTTGGGTGGATTCATAATTCAATTTTGCAATCGTGTTTCACATTTGCTGTGTGCGTAATAGACATGTGGCATTCATACAAATTCAAGTGTAGAATTTGAAATATGGAGATTTTGATTGTCTCTTGGAGTTAGGGAATGTCTCTCTAATTATTATGAATTGTCTCGATCGTCGCTTTTGGATCCGATTCAGAGTCGCTTAATGTTTATTATAGTGAAATTATGTTTCCTGATTCATTTCTTTGTATTTATAAATCTGTTTATTATTGTGCATATTGTGCAAATTGTATTACATGTTTGCTTGTGTGCGCCACAGAAACATAGGATTCATACAAAAAATGTTTTGAGTTTTGTGAAATTGATAACATTGATAATGATGCTCTAAAGTGAGTCCTTTTTGTTTTTTTTTTGTTGTTTTGTGTGATCTGTTTTGTTCTTATGATTTGTTAATAGTTAATGTCCATACGTGTTAATAATGATCAGCTGAAAATGGTAATTAGGATTTTGAGACTTCAGAGCGGCCACAAGTACTGCTCATTGGGTCGTCTATCGTCTGAGGTTGGATGGAACCACTACAATACCATTAAAGTGAGTCTATCTTTCTCTGTCTGAGTATCTCAGTTAGTGTTTTTACTATTAAATTGAGTTTCTTCTACACATTGAGCTTTTGATACCAACTCTGTTTACTTGAAGAACCCTTAGAATTAGGTTACTGAAGTTTTTCACTGAAACAGATCGTTGGAGTTTTGTGTTTTTCTGATAGGAACTTGAGGTGAAGAGAAAGGAAAGGTCACAAGTAATATATGAGCGTAAGAAGCAACTCAACAAGCTCAGGACCAAGGCAGAGAAGGTCGCAGAACAGAAGCTCGGATCGCAGCTCGATGTATTTGCCACGGTTACGTATAGTTGTGATTAAACCCATTTCGTGGAAAGCTAGCCGTGATTTTTGATTCTGCCGCTGAAACTTTGTTATTGTTTTTTTAGCGCTAAGACAAAACATGGAAAATACCTCTCTTTTCATTACTCAATTGTTTTGTTATATAATTATGGATCAAACAATTTTAGTTTTGATGCGTGTATAGATGTAACAAACTTCTACATTTAATATTCACAAAGTTACACCAAATCTACTCAAATAACATTGCATAAAATAGTCAACAAGAAAGGCAAAGGCTATAAAACAAACACAAGAAACTTATGAAGAAGGTGATGATGATGAATCATGATCCTTCAATATATCTTCCATTTGATTCATCTGATCGTCAACATCCTTTATTTTAGCACTATTATCATCCTCAATGACATGAACATCATACACAACCGGTTCCCTGTCCTCAACATCGTCTTGGTCAGCATCAACATGCTTGTAAGTTTCAAGTTCTTTCTCAAGAAAATGCTTCTCCCTCTCTCTTTTGAAAAGAATCTCTTTGAGAATATTCATTTCTTCTTCATCATATGCAAATTTCTCCTCGATCATTCGCTCATATTGCTTCCCTTCCATTTCAAGTGAAGCTTTATCAGCTTGTAACCTCAGAATCATAGCCATCGCTTCATCAGCTGCTGATGCTGAAGCTGCTCTTTCTTCTTCCAATTCCACCATTAAAGCAGCTCGAGCTAATCTCTCTTCCTCAACAGCTTCTTCAAGCAATCTCACCTTACTCATCAATTCCAAGTTCTTATATTTATCAACCGAATTCTTCGTCTCTTCTTGTTCTGGATGATGCAAAATTCTTGTTCTAGTGCTACTGGCCATCTTCTGGATTCTGAGTATGATTTCGAATGGCCAATCAAAGAGAAGTTTATGGACGTTTTGGTACCCAAGACTTCCAGAACAGGGACAAGGCAAATAGATTAAGAACTTGGATGCAATAAAGACGAAAGCTGATACACATAAAAGACAATAAGCAAATGCTAACTCAAGAAAAGCAAAAAAGATTCCACAAAATGTTAATCTGTAACATTCATGGTAGTCCATTTGTTTTTGGTTTCTGTCTCAATCAATAGTCAGACCTTGCCCGAATCTGGAATCTCAGCATGCGAATATGAACTAAATCTGATGATCTGTAAAGAGAAACCTAAAACCATACAAAAAAAAAAAAACAGAGAAGTGGTTAGCTTTTTATAAACTAGAATAGAATAAAGATTTCAAGAACAGTTAGTTTAGAAAAAAAACAGAATGATTTGAATTCAGCCAAACGAAATCAATAATTTTCAGACAAGATTTAACCATAAATTCAGTAATCTTACTTAAGAAAAAGATCTTGAATTTGTCAAAGAAGACAAAATTAATTTTGAACGAGAACGAACAAGAAGAAACCATTTTTCCTAAAGGAAACGGAGATTTAAAGCTATAAATAAAAAAATTCGGGAAATGAAGAAGCCGAAGTTATCAGACAGAAACTTCAATGAAACCTTTACCAGTAAGGGAAAAAACTAACTTCGTAGTAATAGAAGAAAAGTTAAGAACATAAAGAAAGTCAAGAGAAGAGTGAAAAGAAAAGAAGATAAAAGAATAGAGATGAAGCTGAGGTCAGAGCGAAGAACCTGAAACTTGGAAAGTCAAAGAAGAGAGAAGAAGATCGAGAGAGGAGGAGCTCCGGCTTGTAGCTTCGGGAAGAGAATCTTCATTATTTTATTTTTCTAGTTGCCAAAAAAAAAAACAAATCAAATAAATAGCTGACAAAGAAAATCAAATAAATAAAAAAAAGAGTCGGCATTTAAAAGTTTCTCCAGATAAGCAAAATGATCGATCCACGTGACCAAACAAATAGATGTCAAAATAGAAAGATAAGTTAATATAGACTACAACAGGCCCAAGGCATATGAAGAGGTAAACAATCTTAATATAATTAAAAAAAAAACAGAGGCTGTAAGTAATATTTAACTAAGGTTTTATAAAATATTAGAGATTACTAATACTATTTTATTAATCTTATGAAATGAAATTTTGTATTCAGAAAAGAACACTAAAAATACATATTTCATCACTTTACCAACTAAAATTATAAAAGAATTAGGAATCCTAAAATTTCATTAATATCAAGGAGCCCAAGGCAAATGATTTATTTATTTTTCTTCATTAGACATGGCCTTACATAGAGTAGTAGTGGACTTTGACAATGTCTTTTTTGAAGGGGACTGCTATTTGCTATTAAAGAATATCAATAACAAAGAAAAACTTTTAGATTGAGAATCTATGCAGAGACATTTTATCATGGGCATCAAGGTTTCATGAATGTATTTTCACTCATGTATCTCGTCAAGCAAAGTGGCGCATATCTTGGCAAAGAAGGGACTTCCAAACAACATTTTCTTTTCAATGTGTATTTATCCACCAAAATGGTTGACAACAACTTTGTATCATGACTATATTACTTAAAATTTAATACAAGTTGTTTTATCGTCGAAAAAAACAAAAAAGGATAGAGTAGTAGTGTATATAGCCTAAACAATATTTTGTTCTTTAAAGATAAACGGTAATTGATATATTAGACAAGGCAAAAAACGGTAACTGTTTTTTTTTGTGACACAACATATTATATTAAACAAGAAAATTAATCCACCAAGGATAAAACCATTTTACAAAAGAATTGAAGAGATTTTGAGCTTTTGAGACAATGAAAATACATCTTATGTTAAAGTATAATTGAGTTTTATGTTAATGTTGTATATATTAGTTTATATTATAATTTATTAAGTAGTTATTTATGAACAGTCACAATTAAAAAGTATATTGTTACATAATATTTTGTTGTTTCAAAGTCTATGTAAGATTTTGTTATTATCACGAAGACTTTATTATTATCACGTAAAAAAAGATATTGTTGTTCATACTAAAACAAATTTTCCCATTTTTGTTGAATATTTTTGTGTTTTCTATTTATTTTTTTATCTCTTGTGTATAAAGAAATATAAAAAGAGGAAGTACAAAATCCAAGATCGTAAATAGAGTTTACGATTTCCAATATGGTAGCAGAGCTTTAAAGATTTTAAGGTCATCAAGATTTTTGCAATAAAAAAGAACTATAATAACAACAACATCACAAAGAAAAAAAGTTTTTCACGGGAGACCTAATTGGTTTGAGAAATCAATTAAGAGTCTTTGGTGGCGAGAAAATGGACTATGGGATTGTCCAAAAAACTTCTCTTATATTTCACAGAAAGAGGTGATAGCATAATGGATGTGTTGAAGCAAACAAGAGATTTGACTTCATTGAAAGTATTAGAGTTAAGGAAAACTCTAAAGGCACATGAAAAACGTGTTGAAGCCCAAGGAAGAGGCATGAAAAAAAAGCCCAAGGAATATGCATGAAAAGAAAAACCCAAGGAAGAGGCATGAAAAGAAAAGCCCAAGTAAAAGAATGAAAGGAAAAACCAAAAGAAGAGGCATGAAATAAAAAGCCAAAACAAAGATGTGGTAGAAAGAGCATTTAATGTTTGTCAAAAAGATCATCACTATTGATTATAGCATAAAGGTGACAATCAAAGTGGAAAATGGTCAAGTAGTAATGACTGCTGGAACGGGTAACATACAAGTGATGACAAGCCAATGAGAGAAGATCATCAAATATATGTCTCTGGTTCCAGAATTAGCGAGAAATTTGTTGAGTGTTCCTTAAATGATTTCAAACAGATATGGAGTTCTATTTGAAGGCAATAAATGTCTAGTCAATTATCCATAAGAAAAAAGTTAGGCGAAAGAGAGAAACTCAATTAAGGGAGAGTGTTATGTTAATGTTGTATATATTAGTTAGCGTTATAATTTATTCAAATAGTTATTTATGAAAAGTCACAATCAAAAGGTGTATTGTTATGAAGAGATATATATTTTCATTATATTGTGTTATTTCAAAGTCTATAAAAGACTTTGTTAGTATCATGTAAAAATAATGTTGTTGTTCATAATAAAACAGATTTTCCCATTTTTGTTGAATATTTATTTGTTTTCTATTTATTTTATATTTCTTATGTATAAAAAAATATAAAAAGAAAAAGCATAAAATCCAAGATCGTAAATAGAGTTTACAATTTCCAACAAGCTCTTGGCTAAAGTTGTAGAGATAAACATTAATGTTCAAAATTCAGAGGAGAGAGAGGCGTAGAAGAAGTGAAAACTGCCAAAGAAAAAATGGTTCATTTGCAACATTGGCTACTCTTGAAAATTGAAAAGGAGGTTCATACTAGACACGCCTTCACGAATATCAGAAGCTTTGGGGAAGCTAAATTGCAAAGCAAAATTTGGGTGGTACAAAGTATGAAAAGCCTGAAAGTAACAAGAGTGTTTTTTGCTATTGTGGCTGTGAATCTCGTTGGAGCTATTTCAAGACTGATGGCATGACCATCCTTCGCGTATTAAGCGGAAGAAATGGAATTGAACTTGCAAGGTATCAAGGACTGGAGTTGAGAAGTAGAATATGAAGCAATAAACAGATGTGCATCTTTCATTGCGCAAATTGTCTTGGTAGGTAAACTTCCTTCAATCTTATGTTACGAGAGTTTTGCTTTGTGGCTGAAAGATATCTTTGACATTGACAGTGTTCTGACCTCTGTTGGTTCAGTATATTAGGTATGAGTTTGTTTTTTTAGGTGTTTAGGTCTTTGTATTGACCTTTAGGGCTGAGATAGAATGTTGTCTCTTTGCCTATCGATTAGTGGGTATTGATTTTTTATTTTTGAGGTTCTTATTGTGTGAGACTAAGGGGAATCCGGGGTTTGTCCCTTTTTGTTTTGTAAATGTGTTACTTTTAACTAATTTGTAATATACCAGATGTTAAAAAAAAAGAAACCATTTTACAAAAGAAAGTTAACAAATTTATTAAGAAATGGACAACCAACCAAATATTGGGTAGATAAAGATATCAAAATGGACAGAAATTTGGAGGCCAGATTTAATCCAGTTTGTTGTAGAATTAATGGGTATGAACATCATTTTTGATGTTCAAGAAATAGGGGTCTTCCAAATTAATTTATTGTGGTTAATGGATACGGGATTAATCCATAATGTGTTTGTAGGTTCACAGGTTTTATCTACAGACTTTATCAAATCATCTAACCTCTATAATCATTTTTTTTGGTATTAGAATGTTTCACGTATTCAAATTTTAGAGAATCCAAACTTTGAAAGTTGAAACCTTTTTCTCCATCCTGCAAAGATTCTTACTAAACTCTAATTATCTTCTCGAAACTCAACAAACACTGTTCCACCATAGATTTCTTCAGGTAAAACCACAACAATATATCCAAGCAATCCATTGATCAAATTGTCCGCCAATCAGAAGATCATCAATTTCAGACATACCAAGACCGGTACTCCTCTTAATAAGTAAATATTAAATTCAAATAGAGTAGAGTTAGTGTCATATCTAAGAGAACTCTCTGCAAAAAAAATTTAGAAAGAAATCGAGAACTCCATAATATCAAGATATTGCTTACATCACGTAATCCTTGTAAAAATTATTACTAAAAAATCAAAGTGTAAGCATATAGTGGTCGAATATCATCATAAGATTTTATCAATATTTTTAAAAAGTTTTAACTCAATAAAACTTAATCAGTAAAAATCAGTAGAAAAAGAAAATAACATTAGTAATAGATAAAAATATCTTAAACATCCCGATTTAAAGGTAAGATGAAATAGTAGTGAACAAAACTTAAAGAAAGAAAAATAATATATAAAAAAAGAGTGAAGGGAACTTGATCAAAACTAAACAGAAGGTGTAGAATTGTCATCCTCAAAATTGTCTACAATCATCTTTGTGTCTTGTGAATCTCCTGCAATCTCCTCTCATATGTCTTCTCCTGAGCTTGCATTGGTGGGTTTCTGTTGTGGCAGGCTACGTCATCATGCTGGTCTTGAGCATCATCATCATGAACAAGGAGATGGGAAAACTATTTGTCCTTTGTTGACTTGATGTAAACATTCTTGGGTGGGATAAGGTAGGGTAAGAACATAATGAACCTGATATTTAATGACGTTTAGGGGCTTCATCATCCTTGCTTGGCATGCATATTTCATGTAGTAGTGACTAAGTCCAATAAATATATCATTAGAATACCTCGTGAAGAGCTGATGTCGTGGAGGATAAAAAGTGTGTTACCTTCACGTAAAGCTGGAAGTGGTTTGTTGGAAAGAAGAACACACAGCCCCTTATCATCAGTTGCAGGCAAATAAGAGTATTTGAAGAATTTGGAATCATTCATCCATCCTTCAAAAAAAGTCTTCGTCTGAAGTTTGAGAAGATCCAACTTGTTGTCTTCAAACAATCGATCTTCTTCATCCAACTCTACTCCACAATCAAGAGCAGTAACTGTAATTGTTTCACCAAATTCACTAACCATTTTTGGGCTCCTTAGGTCCTTAGAAACATCATGTGATACCATCTCAGAATTTTTAGGAAAATGGCCGTGAGAAATAATCCTTCATCTCTCTTTACCATGCTATACTCATTCCTGCTAAAAATATGCTGAACAAGGACTTGGTGCATATAGCTCATTGTTGGATGTGTGATCTTGCTTGCTTTAAACTTCCCAATATCACGTCATGTGTTAGAAAACAAGTTCCAAATGGCATACTTCTTATTTACTCGCCGAAAAGAAATTTTGCTGTGGCAATGGCAATGAAAACCAAACAACTCTCACAATCGTCCAATGGTGATAGTGTAGGTGGCGTTTTTGATGGTGAAGGATATGACTCCTTCCTTGCGTGTACACTCTTCTTGTTAGTATAAGTCTTAAGAAACTCTTTTGTCATATTCTCATAAGTAGGAAAAGACATATGAGCCATGTGTTTCAGCTCCAAGGCTTCCATATACCACTCAACATCTCGTCTTAAGCCTAAGACATCAAGAGTGTCTTCATTATGCTGGAGAGTAGAAATAAGATTGAGGTCCTTGAATCCTCCATCATAATCAAAATTATCAATATTATTGGACCAGTTTTGTTCATCTCTCTTCTAATCCTTCTTGGATTCTTAGCCTTTGGTTTTGGTTTAGATGTAGGCTTGGGTTTGGGTGCAACTCTTGGTGTGGAAGGCTTCAAAATCATTTTCTCAATTGGTATAAGCATTGTTTGAACTGCTTCCATCTCATCATCTTCATCTCTAAGTTGCAAACTCAAATTGTTTTCACTATACTCTTCAACAATGTTTTGATCCTTAGTTTGTGTTAGTAGAGTAGGTGGAAAGGCTTAGTATAATTGATTCGGATTTCCAGAAATCCAATGTTACACTGAGTTTATATAAAGATTGAAACTACACTAATAAAAAATGGGGGGGGGGGTTTGTATTTGTTACAGTAACAAATGAGAATATGAACAAAACAATTATTCAGGACATGGTTTAAAGAAAAACTCAAACTCGAACATAAAAGTAAGATTGATCTATTGTCGTGGTATCAACAATTTTATCAGCAACCTATAATTATAAACTATTATTTGAACATAGAATTCTAGACATGCGTTATGGACATGTTTGATTTGTTCATAATTTGCATTAACATCAACTCTTGTCGGCTAAGGACAAATCGTTCATCTAAGTTATTTCAAGAAACCTATTGTAGTGTTGATGAATTGGTTTAACATTAATTCAAAGACGAAGTGATCAATTCAATCAAAACATTAAGATCAACTAGACGAAGACTATCAAACGATTAAGCCCTATTTTTGTTCAGTTCAATCATTCATGGATTCTTCTAAAAACCTTTAACCTAACTAGGAAACTACTCAACATGGAGGAATAAAACACAGCATCAGATGAAGTGAAATCCATAATTAAAATGGAATAAAAAGGGGTTCAAAATTATTCTCAAGGTGTAGAGATTTCTTCTCCCAAATCTTACAAGATGCAAAATCTTTCTAATTTTTTTTTATTAAATTGCCCCCTGTCAGAGTTCTCCTCGTCAATAATTAGTAAAAATAATAATAATTAGGTTTGAAAGTTGGCTGATTTTTTATTGGTCTTCCCTAGGTCAAAATAAGGCGACTTGGAAACTTGCCTCATTTTCCCATCAGGCTGGAGCGATCACTCCCTCCTCTTGCTGGGCTGCTCTATCGAGATTCATTCGCCTGGAGCGACTGTTCCATTCCAGAGAGACCGCTCTGTATGATGATTTAAACTCGTTCATTCAATTTTTCTCAAGAAGTTTCAAAGATCTCATCTTCATCCACAACGTTTACTTAACCTGAATGACTCGATAAAGACTAAAACGACTCTATAAAGACTTGGAAAACATATAAAAACAAGGGTTATAAATAATTCAAAACCCAACATATCATTTTATCAAAAAATAAAATCTTTGTTTGTTATCAAACCAACTCAAATCTATGCTCAGGAAAAAGGTTTGAAAAGATGAGGAATCTCAATATTTTAGAAACCGTGATTTTAAACACATGTAAACCACATACCTAGAACACGAGTAGCACATTCTTACCAGAACCCCTTCAACATCTTCTCAAACCCTATTCCATACTTATGATCTCTAGCCTATAAAAGTTCCATTCGAGACAATAAAATCTTTAAATTCATTTAAAAGTGGTGTTGGCTTCTCATGAAAAGCACTATTCAGGACAGACAAGAGCTAGAGATTATGGATGATAGTTTGGTGGTGGAGTAATGAGTGCATAAGGGTTACCAGATGTTTGTAGAGGATGCAGGATATCACACAAAATGACAAGAGAGAATGGATTCATTTAGGCTTCATAACCTCTAATCACTCTTCCTCCTTTGCAACCTTCCACTTGCTAACCTGGTCTCCATCTTACTTGGGATTTTCCTCATGTTGAGAGATACTTTTGAGTTACTAACTCACCACTTTTCATCATAGTTTTCTTTTGATGAGTGAAGAAGGTTTTAAATTGATTCACATCTCTCAAGAAATGAAATGTAAATGTTTGCTCCACATTCCCATGCACTCGTTAGGCTTTATTCAATGGTTAGAGCGAGTGCTCTGGCTCCATGCTCTCTTCTTCAGTTCACAATTTCTTCAGCAAGAGTGAATTAGAGGCTGCATCAATCTTTTTCTCTCCAACCATTTTGCACATGTATGAACATATGAAACTGAAAAATAAAAATAAAAGTAGCCTGAAAGGAAATGAGGTTCAAGGTGGATACTAGCTAAAGATGAGCTAGCTATTCATGATCAGAAAGAGTGGTAAAAGAATAAGAAGTCTTGAATATATGTGTTATTTCCCTAATCTAATGAACATAACCAGAAGGATTATAGTTCAATTTAGGTCAAATAAAGAATGAGTTTAATGTCTTTCCGATGAAACCTAGATAAGTTGAAATGTTTTGGAGAGGGAAATATCCGATATTGTGGTGTTTCTGCTTGTCTATGCATTCAAAATTCTGCAGTACTAATCTCTAGGAATATAGTCAAAAGTACACAATTAGTTAAAAGATCATCATAGATTAAGGTTCTAATTCCCAATATATTTTTGACTGAATAAAATAGAATGACTCATTAAGACACACTGACTCAAAGAAAACATCAAAATGACTCAAAACAAAGAAATGAAAATGAAATTAGTATCATAAACTCTCTCCCCCATATTTACTTCACACCATTCCCGGAGTGGAAATAAATCCAAAGAAAGGCTGAAACAACAAAAGAGAAAGCAGAGGGAAAGGAAGGGTGTTACTGAAGTCACACATTGATGGTGTTGTCAGTGTTTCTCACTCTCTTCTCGTCCTACGTGCTTTCTGCACTGGGGAAAACACGTGGATGTCCCCGGAGTATCCTCCTTGTGATTTGTTTGCCCAATGGCTCTTGTTTCAGTGATATAGAAGCATCGTCGAGAAACTATGCTCAATATCCGCTGCATCAAGTTGTTGTGCGGTGGTCATCCATCGTAGGTACTATGCTGTGTCCGTATCGTCTGATATATCCGAGAGATTTTACTCACTATGGTAAGTAGCACGAGGGAAGCAAAGCAGGTGTGTCAGTCGTCACTTTTTCGTCCAAAGGGGGCTGTGAAGTGCGTGAAGAGTGGGTACGAGAACGTGCGGGGGTCCTATCACATCGATCTGGGTAGAGGAACTCAGCTGATGGAAGCAAACATAAATCTTCCTCATTCTCCAGTTGAGTGAGCGGCAGCTGGAGAAGCTTACAAAACTGCAGGGTCCTCTACTCACCATAATAACGTCTTGCCACAGAGTATGACATCAAATTCACACAGAGTCCACATCACAAAAGGAACAAGCGAAATTTCTCACTCCAATTTGGACTGTTAAAAAAAATTCTTTGGATCACTTAATTTCTTTGGCATCCTATTTTGCAAAACAGCACTGCAGCCTTCTGATACCAACATGACATTTCTGTCTTCAGCAACCTTCCCAAAAACTTTTTCTTTCAAGTCCTTTTTAATGGCTGGAATCATCTGCACAACATCAACCACGAAAAGTTTTATACTCAAATCTTGCAACATCTCTTTGCACTTTGCCTCTTCCAGGTCTTTACAAGATTTTCTTGGTGTAATTGGGCTGGGAACTTTGGAAATACATACTCAAGCAGGATGGGTTTCTGCGGGCTTCATAGGAGTTTCCTTCGGAGCAGTAGCTCCGGATTGGAGCGATTGCTCCATAAAATCCCATTCATCTAGAGCGACTTGGCTGGGAGTTGGAGCGGTTTCTTTAGAATTTGGGACTTCCCTTATCGAGCTTTCTTCACCTAGACAATTTGATTTTTCTGGCTGCCCCTCACCCTTCTCTTTAGTTTTCTCTGAATAAATCATGACCCTTGGTGCATGATATAATGTTTTTCGACTTCTTAACTCTATGACAATGACATACTCATTCCTATGATTCACTTCTACCTTCCCAGAAAGTGTTTCTTGAGGTCACTTTATTGCTTCAGCAGTTCGAGCTACCTGAACATCCAGCTTCTTTACTTAAATACACACGGCTTCATACTTTCCATTTAGGTCATTGTACATGTTATCCATCTTGAGATTGATCTCAATAGCTGAGTTTTGCTGGTTGAGAAGTAGTTTCTGTGTGAGACTCTTGAGTTCATCTTGAGAGTTTTTGTAAAAATTTTAGATGATTGCAGGTTGAATTGTAATTTTTTCTGATTTCCTCCTTGAAATCGGTTCAAATTTGATTTGGAATGAACTGTTTTCCTTGAGAATTTGGGGAATAATTCTTTTAAAATCCCACACATTAAGATTGCTGGTTCTGGTTTCCTCTTTGTGGATACACTTGGTCTTGAGAATTTTTGACATCGATGCTCTTCTATGAAAGATTAGGATGATTGTTGTAATTTTGATTGAACCCACAATTCTTCCAAAATCCTTGTCCATTCACATAACTAATTTCTCCATTTTCATCAGGAAAATACACTATCTTTTGATTTCTTTTCAGCAATAATTTTAATTTAACTATCAGCTCACCGATCTTTTGTGCCTCCATGCTGCTGGTTTTCTTGGATCTGTCATATTCAAGAGACTTATTGTTAGAATTTGCAGTCAAGTTCTAGATAAGCTCATAAGCACCTTATTTGAATAATTCCAAGCAACACCATCATGGAAAATCCCCAGAATCTGCTCATCAGTGTATCCATGATAAAGAAACTCTCTGCGATATTCTTTGAATATTTTCCAAGCTTCACAGATAGCTTCAAAAGAGTGCTGCTAGAGTGAAGGGATCTTGTTCCTCAGAGTTGATGTCTTAGACTTTGTATAGAAGTGATCCAAAAATGTAGACCTGCACTCCGTCCATGTTGTCGAAATCCTAGGAGGTAATGATTTATGCCATCGTGAGACCTTATATGCCAGAGAAATTGATACAGCTTACACTTGAGGAAATCGTGTGGTGCTACAAATTTCCTCAAAATCCTCGATAAGGTCCATCAGTATCTTTGCAGGGAGTCCATAGAAAAGATGCTGCTTCATCAGTGTGGTCATCTGAAATTTGATCTCAAAGTCTTGCCTCTAAATCACTGGTGGCATAATAGCAGATCTGTTTTGGTAAAAAACATATGGATTACCCACATCTCCAATGACACGTTATTGTTGCTATCAATTTTTCTGCTACTGCTCAGTTTGTTGTTTAAGCTTCTATAATGCAACATTCAACTCACCATCATCTTGCATGTCGTTCTCGCCCATAGTGGTTGGATTCGACTACTTTTTTCTATTAGGCCTTTCTTTCCTTCCAAGTTTCTGGTTGCTAAGAGTTACAAGATTTTCAAAGCCTTGAACCCTTGTTCTCATAAACCTGAAACATAAGAAAAAGAAGAAAATAAAAAAAAATGATCACTTAGACTAAATCTTGATTTGAGAATCAAAGGTAACAATTTGTTCCTCGTCGCAACAGCGCTAAAAACTTCATACACTGGTTTTAGTACTTATAAACTCTACTACGAGTGAAAATCAATTCAAAATAGTATAATTGATTCTAATTTCAAGAAGACCAATGTTACACTGAGTTTCTATGAAAATTAAAACTAAGCAAAGACAAAGCGGAGGTTGGTAGTTGTCATGATAACAAACGAGAATAGAAATATCTATGTCAAAGAAAAAAAACCTTAGGTCAATGATAATTTGCAGGAGATCCAGAGCTTATGAACAAAACAATTATTCATGGCATGGTATAAAGCAAATCTCAAACTCAAACATAGAAGTAAGATTGATCCACTGTCTTGGTATCAACAACTATATCTAGCAACATAGAATGTTAAACTGTCGTTTGAACCTAGAATTCTAGACAAGTATTATGGATATGTTCTATTTGTTTACGATTTAATTTAACATCTATTTTCCTTGGCAAATGACAAATCGCTTATCTAAATTACTTCAAGCAACCTATTGCGCTTTTGATAAACATGATTAACCTAAATTCAGAGATTAAATGATCAATTCAATCTAGGCATTAAGATCTACTTTAGATGAAGACTACTGAATGATTAAGCCATATTTGTCTTCAGTTCAATTACTCATGAATTCCTTTGAAGACCTTTAACTTAACTAGGAAATTACTCAGACATGGAAGAATAAAACACATCAATAGATGAAATGAAATCCATAAATGAAACAGAATAACAAAAGGGATTCAGATAATTTATTCTCCCCAAATCTTACAAGATGCAAAATCTTTCTAAACCATTTGTAAAAATCGTCGCCTCTCAGATTTCCCCTCTATCAATACTTAGTAACATTGTGATAATTAGGTTAGAAATTTGGGTGGCTATTTACTGGTCTTCCCTAGGTCAAAATAAGGCCAATTGGAAATTTGCCTTTTTTCCAACTCACCTTTTTTTTCCATCAGGATGGAGCGATCACTCCGTCCTCTTTATGGGTTTCTCTGTCGAAGAAAAAGAGCCGTGAATCTTTGGGTTCAAGTTCAGATGATCTAATAGACGGAGGTGCAGGGGGCCCAGTACCCCCAAAGTCATTATGAAGATTATTTCTTGGAACAGTCAGGGTTTTGATGTGCTACTGACAAAAAAAAGTTGAAGGAGCTTTGCAAAGAAATTTCTCCCGATTTATTGTTTTTAGTATAAACTATGAATAAATGTGATGTAGTACGTGATGTTTGTGTGTCTTTAAGCTTTGATTTTTTTTGTTTTCAGTGCCACTTTGTGGTAGGAGTGGGTGTTTAGATGTGTTATAAAAGAAATGTGTAGATGTATCTTAAGTTGTATCAATCCGCATAACTTACTGATATTTGTTGAATGCATTGGATTTGATTTCTATTTTGTTGTGTATATGGGAATTCTATTCAGAAAAATACATGAATTATGGGAAAGAATTGAACATATTGGTCAACTAAACAGGGACCATGGTTGTTAGTTGGTGAGATTTAATAAAATTTTATCGAATGAGGAAAAGAATGGAGACGACAAAGATTTTACCATTTTAGAAACATGTATTGTTCCTGTGACTTATCTTATTTACGACCTATTGGAAATAAATATGAGTTGGCCAAAGAAGGAAACACTTGGTTAAATGCTGTTTCGAAAGAGTCATTGTTAACTCGGAATGGTTGGCAAGGTATCCCGTGTCTAAAGCGGAATTTTTTATGTCTCTATGGTTTAGGCCATACACTTGTTGTAACAAACATTTCTTTTGTTACTCAAAGCCAGAAAAAACAATTTAGATTTGGAAAACGACTTCTTCAAGTTAAGGATTTCAAAAGATACGTTTCGGAAATTTGCTGGATTATAAATTTAGTTAAAACAGTGCAATACTTGGTTTTAATTAATGAAAATCCTCAAGGACAAATCAGGCCTCAGCGTGGATTACGCCATGGAGATCCTCTGTCCCTTATATTAAAAATCTATTTGCTGATATCATGAGCCATCTTCTTGATATCAATGTCAAAAGAAAGGAAAATTACAAGGGATAAAAGTGAGAAAAGGTATACCAGCTATCACACATTTACTTTTCGCAGATGATTCTTTCATCTTCTTCTTTTTTTTACAAGGGATAAAAGTGAGAAATGGTGCATCAGCTATCTTCTTCTTCTTTCTTCTTCTTTCCAAAAACACACTCCATTTACAACCCCCGTACTCCCCAAAACTCCCCAATTTTGAAACCTAAATCTCGACCCTATCTCATGCCTCTGCGAGTTCACAAAATGGCAGGCATCCTCCGGGAAGAAAGGGCCAAAGAGGAAGAGGATGATTCCTCCTCCGGTGAGAGAACCAACTCCACCCCCGCCAGAAGTAAAGCAACTGATAGAATGGATTCCTTGTCCTCCATCTCCTATAATGGCTGCATCCTCATCTCAAGAACCAGGCTCCTCTTCTCATACACATGTAAACCCTAAACTCTACCCCCTTTTGTTGTTAAATAGGCGTTGTTAGAGCATAGTTGAAGAAAAATTGAACTAAATAAGGAAATTTGAACAAAGTTTTTTTATATAAAACTTTGTAATTGCGTAAAACTGAGTATAAATTAACCAGTAGTATCGGTATAACTTAGAAATAATCAGTGCAACTACGTGTATGGGTATAACTGAGTATGAATAGATAAAACTATATGTTATGGAACAACTGAGTATGTATAGATACAACTATGTGTTATGGTATAACTGAGTACAAATAGATACAACTATGTGTTACAGTACAACTGAGTACCAATAGATACAACTATATGTTCAGGTACAACTGAATATAATTCATACAACTACGCGATCTCTACAACTGGGAATAATTTGTACTACTATTAATTACATAGGTGTTTTGATTGCAGGATATTGAGCCACTTCCACCAGAAAATTTATTCTTCAAACACACTGAGTATGCTAAAATTAGAAAGATAGCATAAAAGTGTAAGGACTACAACATAATATCTGATATAACCGCTCTTAGGGGTGGACAAGAAAGAGATTGGTTTAGAGACCATCCTCAGTTCCAGCAATTATGGCATATATAGAGAAACAAAAACCACAAATTGATGGGTATGTGGATGCTCCACAACTGA
Source organism: Streptanthus diversifolius (assembly GCA_039880935.1). NCBI lineage: Eukaryota > Viridiplantae > Streptophyta > Magnoliopsida > Brassicales > Brassicaceae > Streptanthus > Streptanthus diversifolius. The sequence continues at coordinate 8,338,785 of JAXGFM010000005.1, forward strand.
CTATTGGATATTAAGATTGATGCTCAGGAAACCAAAAGCATTTTAGATTCCGACGTCTATGAGCTTGATCTCATGTCATGCATCTTAGAAGATGATATAGATAATGAAGGAGAAGGTGAAATATCTAAGAAATGGAACAAGTGTTTGGTTGATGAGAACGAGAACATATTATGGCAATACTTATTTAAATTAGACAAAGCTGATCGAACATTAACAATAACAAGAGAGCAAAAGCAATCTGAAAATATCCTAGCGGGGATTCAAGATCTTCCTAATAATAATGAAGATGTTCTTAACAATTTTCAAGAAAGTCTTATGAAGGTGATGTAAGACGGGTTTGGTAAGATAAACAAGAGGATTGATGCATTAGAGAAAATGGTTACTATGATAGAGAAAATGATTGATGTTGAAGATGAGGATGAGGGTGAGGGTGATGAAGAAGAAGAAGAAAATGTTGGAGCTGAAGATGAGGAAGAAGAAGAAAATGTTGGAGCTGAGAATGAGGAAGACAAGGATGATGAGGATGAAGACAATGTTGATGATGAGGAAAAAGACAAGGCTAAAGATGAGGAGGACGAAGTACAAAACTATCCATATCTCGAGCTAGAATGACACCACCTAGGGCAGGCAAAACCCAATATGATACCAGAAGACAAGCATGTCCTTCAACATATGTTTGAACTCTTTTATGTTTTATGTACTTTTGATTTTATGTGCTGTTTGCATAACACAAATCATGGTTTTATGTAGTTGTTCGCATAACATTTTTGGTTAGTAATTCTATTTAACAAGAGACTAAACTAAACATGCAGATTTCGTGTTTTTTTTTAGTTAACATTGTACAAGTTATACGTAGTTGTACAAATATACTCATTTGTATTTTAAAATATAGTTATACCAGTAATATTCAGTTGTAAACGTAATACATAATTTAAAAATATTAAAATATTAAAATTTAGTTGTATATACATATATTAAAAATATAAATATTAATATTAATATTAAAATATATATTACATATTTTAAATATATAAATATAAATATTGAAATATTATGAAACTCGTACATTCACATTTGTCTATATTAAAATATTATTAAATATTGTGTGTTCACATTTGTTCGCACTACGTGTGTTAACACAAAAGTTGTAGTACGTTATACTAGTAATATCACATTACACGTAGTTACAAAATTGTCTTTTGAATATTTTTGTAGTTGTATCCATATTTTTAGGCACTTTTCTATTTGTACACTAGGTAAATAAATTAAGGTTAGTAAACTTTCATAAAAAACATATTCCAGATTACAAATTTTTGAAAATTCACATCATAATGACCAAAGTTGTTAAGAATACAGATACATTTCTATCACACAACAAGAATTTTTCAATTTTTGTGATTTTTAATTAGATATAATAATCATTTCAACACCAGTGGTTTCAGTAACCCATATATATGAGTATAAACCCATATACATATAAAAATAACTATACAAATTTAATATAAACAAAACATAGTTGTACCAGTAATACTCAGTTGTACGAAACCATGAATCCTATACCCTAAACTCGAGAACATAGTTATACTAGTAATACATAAATGTATTATTAATACATAGTTGTACCAATAGTACGCAATTATATTCTTACTACATAGTTGTCACTCTCTTTGGTCACTACTATTACACTCCATTTGACTACTATTACTATACTCAAACCACGAATACAAACCTCCACTACAAGAACTTCTTTTCCTTTGCCGATGTTCTCCAACTAATGAAAACCTTGTTACTTGGGGTCTTCTTTTTAGGGCGACATAATCAGGAGGAAGGGAAACCATATCGCGTATATGGTCAGGAATTGTACACTTAGACATATGAGGAACTGGATATATCGTCTTGTAATAAGTCATGTGCAATGCGTCATCCAATAATACTTGGAAGAAAAATCATGTATTTCCAATTCCGTGTATTTATTCTTTCTTGCTTCTGTAAGAGCCGCTATTGCATGGACACAAGGATACTTGTTAAGATCAAAATGCTTGTATGTGCATGTTTTCATTTTCAGATCTACCTAATAACCATTCTCGTCTTCTCCTCGCACGTTAAATTCAATGAATAAACTGTTTAACACTGTCACATTCAACTTGTCCGCCTCAGCACACAAAGGGTGTAGCTCTTTCTCAATAAAAGGCACCAAAATCCCATCGTCAGTAGAATCATGCCGATTCTTGTTGAACTACTCAAATACCTTTGAAAAAGTCACATCGATCGTAGGTAAAATAGAATATTTTATTGTTTCTCATAGTACACTATTAATAGACTCACATGCATTACTTATGTATATGTTGTACCTATCTCCCGGGAAATAACATCTTGCCAAATTTTAAGTTTTGTTACAAATTTTATTAAGATACTACTCTGCTGTAGGATACTTTTTCTTAAAAGTATTGTATTGTTTTTGGAACTCACACTCTGTGTACACTTCCGTCATTGTCCTGAACAATTTTGCAAGTGTTTCTTTGTTGACGTAGGAGCAGCTTCCCTTCACATTCTAAGATGAGTGATAAATACAATACTCATGTAGAGCTAGCTGTTACACCTCAGTTATTGATTTGATTAGACTCATATGTCTATCTCATTATAAATACTAGATCTCTACAATCCGGTAATACTAATTTCAACTTAATGAAAACCAAGTAAGACTTAAATCTTTCTCACCATCAAAAACACCAAAACAATCGAATGGTGGTGATGATCAGGATCTTTGACGGTCGTTATTAGCTTTCCACCAGTTACATTCTTAATGTGAGTTCTATACACAACGATCACTTTCTTCATGGCTGAAAAGCCTACAATGCTTGCTCCCAACACGAAGAATAAGTACAGAAACTTCTTATCCTCATCTAATTCCACATACGTAACTATTGTACATGGATTTAGGTTCTCTAACATGTATATATAAGAAACAACATCTTATAGCTATCCCACACAAACTTTGTTTTTCTCTCTCCACACGGTATTGCATGATACTTTTACGACTAATATTCCTTGTACAAAATCAATGAAATTCTTTGCATTTGGGGTATCAAGAGTTATTGGAAAAACATCATGCAAAAAAATGCAACTAAGTGTGCTATGCACCATCTTCTCCTTGTAGTTTTACTTGATGATACAGGAGAACGCATATGAATTTTGTTGTACTTTTTAATCGAGAAGCAATTTGAATCATTATGACTTGTAGACCATAAATACCACTTGCAACCTATTCATGCTCCAAAACATTTTACCACGTACCGTATTATATTGGTATTCACAATAGTATACTGATAAAAGTACAAATGTCTAGCTTTTTCTACTAATTCTTACATGTGTGCCTTGTTTTAAAATTTTTGGCATATGTTCACGTTTATACCATCTTCTCATTATAGATTTGCAGGATGATCATCTCCTTATACAGAAGGACATATGTAGCTTTATTAATAAACAAGTTATCTAAGTCTCCTCCTTCTTCATCGTATATAACCATAGCATTATGTACAGAAGGTTCACTTGCAGGTTGATTCATTTTGTCGTAATCAACTCGATAATTTATTTGGCACTAGAAATCATGTCTGAATTACTTGCACCAAATTGACTTGCTACATCATTTCTTGAAACATTTTCATAACTTTGATTATTGACAACCTCCACATGCAACACACTTTTTGAATGATTTTCATACAACTCTAAGTAACAGAAAACTCCATCATCATCGAAGATATAGATTGGTTTCTTAGGATCCAATATAAGTGAAATGTAACTAATTTTCATCCCATTACTACCTTCATTACTAACTTCATTACTACCTTCATCCACCTCCATCCTTTTGCATATATCTTCAACCAATAGCATATAAGTGACCTCTTTACTCGACTTTTTCATCACAAGAACATGATGATCATTTTCTCTAGAACTCCATACAACATCAAATCTCTTCCTTACATAATTTCTTACATAATCGAAGTGTACGAGAGTCCATTATTTTTTATTCAGGATATCCTGAAAACAATAAAATTCAATATTACATAATTATTTAGTAATTATACTTATATCTTTAGTACCCGGTTGTATCCAATGTCGTAGTTATAGTAGTAGTATCAAGTTGTACACAATATCTTAATTATACTAGTAGTATCTAGTTGTACAAAATATCTTAGTTATACCAGTAATACCCAGCTGTACACAACATCTTAGTAGTACTCAGTTGTATTATTGGTACCTATTTTCTGAGCAATACATAAAATCGAGGTAACATTTACTAATCCCGTCACTAACCCAGAAACGGACATGTTGATGATGCATATAACCTAAAACGCAGAACCGGTGCTTAAATCCTCTTCATATGCAACCCCTTATGTTGAACCACCTTCAAACGTCACATTAATGGCGGAAACTCAACTTCGATGGTGACAGCAGACATAAACTCTATGGATGACAAGTGCAGGAGAGAACTTACGAGTTTAGTGTGGCCGTTTAATAGAGAAGAAACGAAAGAAATCGATTAACAATGGAAGAATGGATGCAAAAATATGGTTGGGGAGATAGTTGTAAGATAGTTGTATTTAGTGGATTGGGGGTAAGTTTCGACAGGGAAGAAGAATTAATTGAATGGTGGGTCTTTCCATTTAAATGAAGGATAAATGGTGGCAATTAAAAGGGAAAATTGAATATATAGTTTATGTTTTATAAAGTGTTTTATAAAGTGTTTCACATATAAGAGTCTTTTAGAATTTGGTCCATGCTCTCACTGTGCCAGGATCAGAGTAAGAATCTTTCAGAAAGAAAATGCCAAAAATAATGACTTCGAAAAGTCTCAAGATAATGATAAGAAACCAAATGTCTATGAGATACTTAAAGACGAAAACGCAAGATTTTCTGGAAAGAAGAGAGTCCCACTCATAGCAAAGTTAGGTATAGGGTTAGGATTGGCTCAGACCATTACAGTAATATGTGTAACCTTGAAAGGCTCTGGTAGTGATGGTTCACTTTTTGAGGTTAAGAGTCTGATAGGTCTCAAAGTTTAATCGACAGCAGAGATTTTTATGGTAGATAAGTTTACCTTTTCTGAAAGTTCATTGATGTTTAAATAGATACAATAACGTGGAGATAACTTTCATAAGTCATGGAGTTAAGCTCCTACAAACATGGATGCACAACTCAACTAAGTTTTCGCTCCTTCAGAAAATCTAAAAATAGCAATTGAAAATAGTAACGATCCCGTCTTTGCGCTTGACGTGATCAATCTCTGAAGCGCAAAGGCTTCTGTTTAACCCTCCCGCTTCTTCTCTTTTATTGATCATCTTCTTTCCTATGCTCTGTCCCATGATTTTCTGTTTCATGCTCTGGTACAGTCCTGTCAATACCCTCCTCCCCAAGAGTAACCTTGTCCTCAAGGTTAAAGAGAGGGAAGATGCTATGTAACTGAGCATCATCTTCCCAAGATGCATCTTCCTCGTCAAGGCCTGCCCATTTGATTAGCGACTGAGATGCCAAGTTCAGTTTTCTGTGGTGTAGCACTCGTTCCGGTTGCAGATTGAGTTCTTCATTTGGCCATAGTGGTGGCAACGTTCCCATGGTCGGCGTTGTGCCGCCAATTCGCAGTTTCAATTTTGAAATGTGGAACACCGGATGTATCTGTGCTTCAGCTGGTAGCCAAAAACGGTACTCCACTGCTCCCATGCAATCCGTTACTTCGAAAGGCCGAAAGAACTTATGAGCTAATTTATGTGAAGATCGTGCAAAGGCAGTCGCTTGGCGATATGTCTGCAGCTTCAAATAAACCCAGTCACCAATCTTGAATTCTACTGCTCTTCTTGACTTGTCCGCCGTTTTTTTTACATGATTATTGGCTCTACTCAAGTGGAGTTTGAGTTCTGTCAGCAGCTCCTCGCGGCTTAGTAACTGTTTTTTCAATTCACCGATGATGGTCAATCCTTTGTCATATGGGCGTAGCAGAGGAGGTAGGCGCCCATATACTGCTTGGAATTGAGTCATGCCGGTGGAGCTGTGGTACGTGGTGTTATACCAATACTCGGCCCAGGGCAGCAGCGCCTTCCATTGTCGCGGTCGGTGTTCTACAAAGCATTGCAAATATTGCTCAATGCAACGGTTGACAACCTCTGTTTAACCGCCTGTCTAAGGATGGTAATCGGTGGACATCCAAAGCTTAGTACCCGCACATTTCCAATATTCTTGCCAGAAGTAACTTGTAAAGATAGAGTCTCTATCACTCAGGATTGGTCTTGGTAATCCATGTAGCTTAACCACTGTTTCTACGAACTTAGAGGCGACCTTTCTCGCTGTATATGGGTGAGCGAGTGCAACCAAGTGAGCAGCTTTAGTGAGTCGATCTACTATAACCATAATGACACTGCAGCCCTTGGAGATTGGTAGTCCGGTTACAAAATCCATTGATACATCCTCCCAAACTTGTGTCGGCACTGGTAGTGGGTTGAGTAGCCCCGCAGGTGACATTTTCTATGCCTTGGCTCGCTGGCATATGTCGCAGGCAGCAACATACTCCCGGACTAACTTGTGCATAGCTGGCCAGAATGTCCTCCCACTGGTGCATCGTGAAACTCATATAACAAGTCCTTGATAAGCGGCGACCCCAGAGAAATAACGATCCAGTTATTATAGTAAACTATAACATTCTTAAAAGAGTATGGAGAACCCTGGATTGTGTCGGCCCAGTTGCGAGCCTTGAGCAAGTAGGGGTCGGTTGTCGTTAGCGCTCTCAGCTCCTCCCAAATAGCAGTATGCGGCATGGACACTGCATTGATTTCTAGACTATCCCGTCTTCTGGACAAAGCATCTGCTAGGGCATTCGTATTGACGGGTCGATACAAAATCTCATAATCATAGCCAACCAATTTTCCCATCCATTTATGTTGCTCTGGTGTGAGGATTCTCTGTTCCAGTAGGAACCACAAACTTTTCTGGTCAGTCTAAATAGTGAACCTCCTGCGCAATAAGTATGGCCACCAAGTTCTGATTGCGACGACAATGGCTAGCATTTCACACGCGTACGTGGACCACGATCGCTTGGTGACCCCAAAGCACGACTCATATACGCCAACGGCCTGTTGTTTTGAGTGAGTACGGCGCCTATTCCTTCGCCAGACGCGTCAGTTTGGATCACAAAGAGGGCGCCAAAAATCTAGTAAGGCTAAGGTCGGTGTATTCATTATGGCCGATTTGAGTTTGCAAAATGCTGCTTTCGCTGTCTGATGCCACTCGAATTTTCCTTTTTTGAGCAAATCCGTGAGTGGTTTTTCTATTAGACCATAATCATTCACAAATTTTTGGTAGTAGCCAATCAGACCTAGGAACCCTCTTAGCTCAGTCACAGTGGTGGGAGATGACCAGATTTCCATTGCCGCGATCTTGGTTCTATCGACCTTTATTTTGTCGATGGAGACAACATGCCCAAGATAATCGAGTTCCTTCTTCCTGAATTTTCATTTCTTCAATTTGACATACAATCGATGTTTCTGAATACCGTGTTCATCAACGCCTGAAAGGTGGAGGGCGCGTTACGAAGTCCAAACGGCATGACTAGGTATTTATAGTGACTGTTGTGTGTTCGGAAAGCAGTCTTGTAAATGTCGGCTAGGTGAACTCGGACTTGATGATATCCTGCAGTCAAGTCCAGCGTCATAAACACCACTGCTCCGTGTAGTTCATCCATCATGTCCTCCACGGTTGGAATCAAAAATCTGTCCTTGACAGTGACAGCGTTGAGAGCCCGATAGTTTGTGCAAAAACGCCAAGTTTCGTATTTTTTCTTGACTAGTAATACCGGTGAAGAGAACGTACTGCTACTCGGCCGACTTAACACGGGATCCAGCATAGTTTGTACTTGTTTTTCAATTTCCTCCTTTTGAAATTACGCATACCTATATGGCCTGACGTTGACCGGGTCGGAGCCTTTTTTCAGGGTTATGTGATGCTCAATTGCTCTCTCCGGTGGTAGTTCAGTTGGTGTTGAGAAAAGGGCGGCAAATGACGCGATGAGAGCTTTAAATTTGTAGCTGATATCCACTTTACTTTCTGATGGTGGGTCTAAGTTAATCAAATAGATTGTCTGGCCCATTTTAATGTCGTTAGCGATTTCTCCTTCTTGGGCCTGGAGTAGTTGCGGCCCGGCCAGGCCCACGATCGTGGTGTTGACTCCATTTTTTGAAACTCAGATTAACTGCGCCTTTCAGTCACACAGGGTTCTTCCTATTTCAGACAACCATTGCATCCCAAGGACTATGTCTAGCCCTTGTAATGGTACGGCGTAAAGATCGACGAGAAATGTAACACCACCGAGTTTCAGGGGAACAAATTTATATACTCCCTTGCTGATAATCTCGTTCCCGTCAGCTACTCGCACCCTTGCGGTCTTCGTTGTTGAGATCTTCAAGTTGAGTTTCTGTGCAACTCGCTTGTTGATGAAGTTGTGGGTCGAACCGTTGTCGATCAAGGCTATTACGGAATGGCGGTTAATGGTGGCCTGTACACGAATTGTCATGGGTACCAACCATTTGGTAAGAGCTTGCAATGTGATTTCTGGTTCATAATCAGTATCGCGATCGTCATCACCATTTTTATCTTCTTCCTCACCTTCCATCAACAGAAGTTAGGGTTTCTTACAGTGATGCCCTGGTATAAATTTGTCGTTGCAACTAAAACAGAGGCCCAAAATTTGCGTGTTATTAAGCTCTTCCCAGGTTAGCCGTTTAGTCGCTGTGCTCTCCTCTCTACCACCCGCGGTTGGAGTCGGACTGGAGGAAGCTACGTGTGGCGAAGGTCGGTACTGTCCGCGATATGCTCGGTTGGATTCCATCCTCGCAAATTGTTTTTCCCTCATTCGAGCCAAGGTAATTGCGTGTTTCAGAGTTTTAGATTGAAACATGCGTATCCCGTCGGCGATGGTATTCTTTAACCCACCGAGGTACGGTCCCAATAATGCTTTCCCTGACCAACCGTCGGCTTTGTTATTGCAATTTTTTGAACTCTCTATTCTTGTAAGCTGCTAATCTGTTTAATTTTGGACAGGGCGTCATCAAAGTTGTCTGCTTCTGTAGGGCCGAACCTTGCCCACATCTCCTCTTCAAACACTGGCCACGTGATCAATGTGTTGGCGTTTCGCAGCGTTTTTGAGGTTGCATGCCACCATTCGTTGGCTTCATCTTCTAAATGGTAGATCACAAATTCTACTCTTTGCTCCTCCGGTATGCCTTGGTACTCGAAGTACTGTTTTGCCTTGTTAATCCATTGTATCGGATCCCCACCTTGGAAACGCGGGAAGTCGAGCTTCACGTGCCAGTGCAGAAGGTGTCGTGGTTCATGTAAATTACGCGGTTCAGCTGGTAAGGGAGTCAGGTGATGATCCGCAAGCACACTGGCTTGGTTAGGAGGATCAACACCTTGGGGATTTGAAACGGATGCGTTGTCTCGGTTTTCGGTGATCGTGGCGGTCATCTGTTGCATCATGGTCTCCAAACCGCTAAGTTTGTCGGTCATCCCAATCCTGATGTTCTTGAGCTAGTCTTCGATGCTTCCGACGCAGAGTTCCAAGTTATCAAGACGTTCCTTGTTCGTCATTGCGAGAACAAGAATTTTGTTAGATCTGATACCAAATTGATAGGTCTCAAAGTTTAATCAACAATAGAGATTTTTTGGGTAGATAAGTCTGCCTTTTTAAAAGTTCATTGATGTTTAAATAGATACAATAACGTGGAGATAACTTCCACAAGTCATGGAGTTAATCTCCTACAAACATGGATGCACAACTCAACTACGTTGTCAATCCTTTAGGAAATATAAAAATAGCAATTGAAAATGGTAAATTCTTAATTCCTCCACACAATCCCGTCTTTGCGCTTGACGTGATCAATCTCTGGAGCGCAAAGGCTTCTGTTTAACCCTCCAGCTTCTTCTCTTTTCTTGATCATCTTCTTTCCTATGCTCTGTCCCATTGTTAAAGAAATTTGATTCCGATCTTTCAAGATTGAACCTGAGATTGAACTTGATATGCTTCTTTGAACTTGTGCTCTCTCTCTCTCTCTCTCTCTCTCTCGCTCTCTCTCTCTCTCTTGCATAAAGTAAAGAACACTTTGAATTGTTTACCCGGTGTTCACCTCCCTTCTGAACTCAGTAAGGTTGTTATTCATTGGGGCTTAGCCGAGACTAAGCTTCTCTTATCATTGCTCAAACTCGAGCACTTGGTTACAAAACAAGAAGACAAAGAAAGAACCCTCCCCTTTAGCTCGCTCACAAAAGCTTGATCTCGTACACAGGGTCTCTGTTCTTCGCCCCTTTTATAGTATTAAGGGGTAAGATAAAACGGGGTTACAGACACTCATTTTAATCAGAAAACCCGGTAAAATACAAGTAACGCTAAACCGACAATTACTTATAATTAAACCGAACCTCAAGACCGGAGAAGCCGTTACCCGTTTGAATGTTTGTTACTCTGTTCTACAAAACTCCACCTTCACGAGAATTCAAACCACTTCTCGAATTCTATTTGAATTAGATCGATTTTGTACCCACAACCTCTTGAGCTTATCTGCTCCTTCTTTATATTCCAACTCCACCTTCCTGGGAGTTCCTTTAGCTCTGATTTTCAACCTGCTTGGAAGAAGAAACACTCTGAATTTCATAAGTTAGTATAAATACCGATGTGACTTACTGCTTTTGAACTCTGAGAAACTCAAGAGCTTCCCTAAGCTTCCACACCGGTAAGACCTTAGTTAGTATATAAGTGATATTCTATTCAGTTGCAATCTTCACAACCTGCACATACTCTAAGCGGATTAGATCTATGATAAAATGGTATTTTACTTCCATATGTTTAGTTTGTTTGTGAAATACAACATTTTTCGCCAGAGATATAGCACTTTGTTAGTCACAGCTCACAGCTCCTTGCTTGAATCCTAACTCATTCATAAACCCTTTCAGCCAAACTGCTTCTTTTGATGCCTCTGTCATTGAAATATATTCAGCTTCTGTTGTGGATAAAGCGACTACCTTTTGGAGATTTGATTTCCAGCTGATCGCATTACCACTTGCAATGAAAACTAATCCTGAAATGGACCTTCTTTTATCTAAGTCTGCTGCATAATCAGAATCATAGAAACCTTCAATTTTGAATGTTTCTTTATCCATATAGCATAACTTGATTTATATATTCTCCTTTATATATCTCATGATCCATTTCATTGCGGACCAATGTTCCTTTAAAGGTCTGCTCATAAATCTGCAGACCATTTTAACTGCGTAAGCAAGGTCTGGTCTTGTTCCTATCATGACATACATTAGGCTGCCTACTGCACTTTGATAAGGTATAACCTTCATTTTGCTTTGTTGCTCTGCAAATTCCTTATCAGTTGCAGATCTTAGGCGGAAGTGCAATCCTAGTGGCGTCTGAGTTCCCTTGGCAGATTCAAGACAAAAATTTCCTAAAACTTTCTTGAGATAACCAGTCTGAGACACAGTGAGAGTTCCTTTTTCCCGATCCCTTGTGATCTCCATACCCAAGATCTTCCTTGCTTCACCGAGATCTTTCATCTCAAACTCAGCACTTAAGAGTTCCTTTAGCTGACTCACATGTTTCTTTCCCGTGGATGCTATGAGTATATCATCTTTGTATAACAACAGATAAACGAAAACTCCATCTTTCATTTCTTTGTAGTAGACACAAACATCGTACTCACTTCTTCTGAAACCATTTATTACCATAAAATCGTGGAATCTGGTATTCCATTGTCTAGGAGACTGCTTCAATCCATACAGAGATCATTTCAGGAGACATACCTTTTCAGGGTGCTTCTTGACTATATATCCTTCAGGCTGCATCATGTATATGGTTGCATCTAAATAACCATGGAGGAAGGTTGTCTTAACGTCCATTTTTTCTAGCTCCATGTTGTGATGTGCTACTGCTGATAAGAGGAATCTAATCGAGACATGTTTAGCTACCGGTGAGAAAATATGTTGCTATTCTACCTGGTGCGACCTGGAATGAACATGACTTTCTTGCGACCACAGAGGACTTGGATTCAACAGAACAAGAGAATGAAGAAGAGGAAGAAGAACGGATCAGATTCGATGCGGGACATGGGCTGCCCATGATCCACGACCAGCCTGACCAGCAACCAAACCCGTCCGTGACCCAAGCACCAAGCGACCTGACCTTCGACCGTATTCCCGACCCAAGTGCACGACCTGGCGACCAACCCAACCCTCGACCCGGCGATCAACACGGCAGGAAACATGGATGATCCGACCTGGACCCTAGCCCGTCCACGATCCAGGAACCTCGACCCAACCAAGACTACGATCCATCCGTGAACCTAAGACCTGGTCCGACCCACGACCCGACCGGCTCTAGACCTGACCCAATCCACGATCCGACCAACTCCGTACCTGAGCCGATCCATGACCCGACCCATTACCCATACCCTGTCCAGGACCACAACCCACCACCCAGTCAAGACCCAAACCCAACCAAGCAAGACCTATGGCCCAAGGATCTACAAAGTGGAAGAGGAGAAAGAATGGCCCAAGTCCAAGCCCAAGGAGACAATACATTAGGACTTGGCCCAGTAACAAGATCAAGGAGTCAAGCACAAGTCCAGACCCAAGAAGAATTATGGTTTGGCCCATTAACAAGATCCAGAAGTAAAGTCCAAAGAGAAGCCCTACAAGCCTTAGTCAAAATCGCCAACCAAGGAGAAGAGAAGTCTGAGATTAAACCAATCAATTGGTTTATTTATTAGTTTGTAGATAATTATTTAAATTAAACCAGATTAATAGATTAGACTAAAACTCTGTTGGCATGGATTTAGGAATTAATTAAATTATGATTTTAATTATTAGGATAAGTTAGTTAAGATATTCCTTTTGTGGAATAATTCTTGTTAGGGTTTCTGCCTTTAAAAAGGCATCCACCCCCATTGTATCAAAAGACATCGAATTTTATAAACAATCTTAAAGCTCTTTTGCTTTTTGCTTTCTCTGTTCAGCCTAAGAACATTGATCCTTCATTCACTTAAGAGTAGAGTAATCTGCTGTGAAATTCCATAGCTCTGAGCAGGGTGAACCTGTGCTAGTGGAATCAAAATTCATCCTTCATTCTCGCCTAGGTTGGAGAGCTAGTAGCCTCCAACCGTTCATCAACAATCCGCTGCTTCAAGGAGAGCTAGAATTCACCATATCACCTTCCTTCACGTTGATCCTTTGTTTTTAAAACAAACAGGGCCGCACCAAGTGGTATCAGAGCCTCTTGAAGGTTAGGGTTTTAAAAATCATATGATTTCAGAACCATATCACCCCATCATCAATTTCTTTTTATTTTTTTTAAGTTTCATAAACAAATTCTTATCTTTCTATCTTTTGTAAGTCAGATGAGCCTTTTCTGAATTACAAAGGATCTAAAAAAGGATATATATATTTTTTTTTAAAAAAAAAAGAGCAGAAGAGAAATCCTGCTAGGAATAGGTCAATCAGCTGACGAAAAAAAATCTTGCAATCTTTCTATCTTAAAGTTGTAGTAGGTTTTAGCTCTAGATGTTAGGTGATTGGACTTTGATCTAATCTAAACTTTTGGGAATACCAAAAAAAATACCTATTAATAGATCACAAAATAGAAGTGAGAGAGAAAGTTTTAATTAACAGTTTGTTAAAAAATTTCAAGAAGAATAGAGAATCCAAATGAAGAAACCCCTAGAGGAGAGGGAACCACACGACCTCATAGGTTTGACCAGTTGCAGATGGAGGTCATGATGGATGAGATAACTAGAAGGCTTCAAGTTACTTTTGAAAACAGAGCTAACCAAGCTAATGAATTTTTCTATGGAGTTGACTCCCTTGCAGGTAGACCAGCTCGTGGAGGAAGACTAAACCGAGGAGGAGGGCGCTTTGGGAGAGGCGCCAGGGTGAGAGCTAGGCAATGAACCAGGCTAGATGAAAAGGAACCCCATGAGTACTCGCATAAAAGTGGAGATCAACACCAACCCCAGGAGCCAAGACCAGACAACAGCCTAGGAGGACTCAAGCTTCGAATTCCCTCCTTTTCAGGAAAGAATGATCCAGATGCCTATCTAGAATGGGAAAAGAAGAATGAAATAGTTTTCAGCTGCCAAAACTATTCTGAGGAAAAGAAGGTGAAGATAGCAGCAACATAATTCGATGGGTATGCCATCAACTGGTGAGAACAGATTGTCACCACTAGACGACGCAATGGAGACCCTCAGATCACATCTTGGTATGAAATGAAAACCATGATGAGGAAGAGATTTGTGCCAATCCACTATGGAAGAGATCTTCATCAGAAACTAAGGAGACTAACCCAAGGAACAAGGAGTGTGGAGGATTATCACCAAGAGATGGATTATCAACAAGAGATGGTTGAGACAATGGAAGCTAGTATGGCAAGATTTCAGGGAGGTCTTAGTAGAGACATTAAGGATCGATTGGAGTTGCAGTAGTATGAGGACATGGATGAACTACTTCACAAGGCCAACCTTATTGAACAACAAAACAAAAGAAGGAGCAATACAAGGAACCCCTATGTTTCAGCCTCTAAGCCGCCTTTCAACAGGGATGATAGGCAGGGAGGTTCATCTTTCAAGACGCCTGTCAAGGCCAGAGAGGGACCTACTATTCCTCCTCCACGTGAAGATAAGGCCAAAGGACCAGCAACCCAAATGCCTCCAACAAGAACCAGGAACATCAAGTGTTTCAGATTTCAAGGATTTAGACAGTATACAAATGAGTGCTCAAACAAAAGGGTTATGCTTATCTTAGAGAATGGAGAGCTAACATCAGAAGATGACCAATTAGACAGAAAAAATGAAGCTTACCCTGTTCAAGGGCAACTGTTGGTGACTAGGAGAACCTTGAGTGCACAACCTAAAATGCAGGAAAAAAGAGAGAACTTGTTCCACACGCGATGTCTCATTCAGAAAAAGGTGTGTAGTTTGATCATTGATGGAGGGAGCTGTACAAACGTAGCTAGTCAAACACTTGTGGACCGGCTCAACTTGGTTACTCACAAGCATCCTAGACCATATCAGCTACAGTGGCTCAATGAAAAAGGAGAAATGAAAGTGACAGAACAAGTGGAAATACCTTTAAGCATTGACAAGTACCAAGACCAGATCACTTGTGATGTATTACCCGTGGAAGCCAACCATATACTATTGGGAATACCTTGGCAATATGACAAGAGAGCAATCCATGACGGTTTTACCAACATGCATTCTTTCAAACACCAGGGTAAACAATAACATTGGTACCTCTCACATCCCAGGAGGTGAACCACGACCAGATGCAACTGAAGCAAAGGAGAGAAGAAGCAAAGGCCTGCCACCATGAGAATCACGCCAAGGAACTTGCTAAGGTAAGTCACTACAGCCTTTTTGCTACTCCTAGTGATGTTAAACATGCTTTAAATGATCAACAATTTATGATGTTGCTAGTTTGTAAGGAATTACTAACTAGTAGTACTAACCTGACTCCGAAAATGGCGAGAGAAATTGAGTTTCTATTGCAAGAGTACAGGGATGTGTTTCCAGAAGACCAACCCGTGGGACTACCTCCTTTCCGAAGTATAGAACATCAGATTGACTTTGTGCCAGGCGCCACTCTTCCAAACAGACCGGCTTACAGGACCAATCATGTAGAGACAAAGGAACTTCAAAGGCAAGTCAACGAGCTATTGGAGAAAGGACACATCCGTGAGAGTCTAAGCCCTTGTGCTGTACCAGTCTTGCTTGTGCCTAAGAAAGATGGTAGCTGGTGCATGTGTGTAGATTGAAGAGCCATAAACAACATCACAGTTAAGTACAGACACCCTATTCCTCGTTTGGATGATATGCTTGATGAGTTATATGGATCTTGCATCTTTTCTAAGATAGACTTGAAAAGTGGTTATCATCAGATTAGAATGAAAGAATGAGATGAATGGAAAACTGCTTTAAAACAAAATTAGGATCGTACGAATGGTTAGTTATGCCTTTTGGAATTACTAATGCACCTAGTACTTTTATGAGATTAATGAACCATGTTTTAAGGGCATTCATAGGACGATTTGTAGTAGTCTATTTTGATGATATTTTGATATACATTAAGAACATGACAGAGCATCTTGATCACCTTAGACATGTCTTAGATGTTTTAAGAAAGGAAAACTTTTATGCAAACAGAAAGAAATGCTCTTTTGGAACAGATAACCTAGTCTTTCTAGGTTTTTTTGTTACTTCGCAAGGTATCCAGGTAGATGAGGAGAAAGTCAAGGCAATCAGGGAGTGGACCACTGATAGAGATTTATTTATCTCCACGAGTTTCACCTGAAGTTACTAAGAAGTACCCTCAAGAGTTTACCCGAGCTAGTGACTGCATGTGCACAATTATGCCTCTTGTAGTATAAACGGGATCGATCCTCAGGGAATATTTATAACACAATATATTATGGGAATTAAATTCTAAGCTAAGAGATTCAAAGTTCCATTGTGATTGAAACGGGAGAAATTTTAACTAAATTAGAACAAAGTAATTAAGACGAAGAATGAATTTAATTAAGAATGTATTAATTGAGAAAAAAATCCAACCATGGATTAGGCATTAGAATGTATAGGGATGAGATCGAGATATCAATTCGAATCATGAATGTATAATTTTCATTTCCATACAATAAGATTATGAACAGGTTAATACATTCCCATGTAAAAACCCCTATGCTTAGAACTAGATTTGATCAATTCCCATTGCAAACCCTAAAACTAAACAAGCATTAAGATTCATCTCAATTTTCATCAAATTCTCTAGACAATTAATTCCGCAGGCTAGAATCATAAGATTCACTAATCAGATTATCCTATGAATTCACTATCCCTTTCCTAAGGTGTGAATTCGATAAACCCTAGATTAACTCTTCCAAGATCAACCTAGCATTAAAAATCCCTAATAGTGATGGATTACATAATCCTAGACCGAAATATCATCTCATGATCTCAATTCCCCTAGTCATCTATCCTATCCAAGGCTGAATCTAAGAATCTACTCATACATGATAGAAATTGCAAAGAAAATAATCGAAGGTGAAAAAAACATAATTGAATTGCAGAGATTGAATAATACAAAAATTCTTAAGAAAATAAAACAATATTTGTTTTACTAAACACCATAGATTGTTGAAGAAATCACTAGGGCTTTCTATCACTTTTTCTCTCTGGAGGCTGAATAAAAACGTGCCCTCGGTTTTTCTTAAAACAACCTATTGATAGGTTCCCAAAAACCTAATTTATTAGACTAAAATGACAATAAAAAAATGAGTTATTTACGGGATCGATCGATCTCGACGAAGGGATCAATCGATCCTTGAATCCGTCGTAGACATTTTGGACTGGTAGATCGATCGATCTTGACGGATATCGATCGATCTAGACTTTTTCGATTGTTCTTCTCTCTTTCTGGTCGGTCTTGGAAATTCACGCAATCACGATCACATAATCGATCGATCAATCGTTTCAGGATCGATCTCTTCACATAGAGAGGTGTATAGGTTCAATCTTCATTTGAGTCCTTTCATTCTATTGACATATCCTGATCATCCTTGAATAGTTGTATCAGCTACCTGTGACTTCATAGACTCCGTAAATGTTCCTATCTTGCTTTGTATCCTCTGAAAAATTAAAATGTGGAAAACATTGTAGAGTTCTAATGCATATGAACCTAAATATATACTAAAATATGAATTATAATGGTTAATTCATGTAAGTTATGTACAAAATGATCTATTAAAACTGCTAAAATGTGGGTTTATCAACTCCCCCAGACTTGTCTTTTTGCTTGTCCTCAAGCAAGTGACTAGAATAGGAAAGGTAACAAAATATTGAAACTCAGAGCCAAGCCATATCGGTCAAATATCATGTTCAATATCAAAGCTAATAATTTTCGAATGCAAAGTGTGCAAGTTTACTTAAAAATTTTAGCCATGCCTATTACAAATCATCTTTGATCAAACTTAATCTACACAATGCATTTAGATCAACCAACTATTTTAACATTCATTAAACTAGAAACTTGTGAATCATGTTAGACACTTTCAATGAACTTATTTGGCTAAGGGTAGGGTCAAGAGATAAGAATGATCTCTTCTTCCATAGGTTGTTAAAGCCAAATGTGGAGATCTCTCAAAAATGGAATGAACTTTAGAAGAATGCTAAAGGTAAGCTTCAATAGATGCATACAAAACTAGATTCTCATCTACCCAAAATATACTATTCACTGGAAATGCATACCCAAGTAAAGATTATTCCCCAAAATACTCTTAATTCTACCCTTTAAAAAAAGGCCACCAACTTTAATATTTATCTTTAAGTTTAGACATAAAAGCTTTCATTCAACGTTGCTTTCTAGGAGAGGGGCTAATTCTAATCTGTCCAGCGGGTTTAGATTTTCTCTTAGCTGGTTCTTTTCTCTCTTCTTTTTTTTTTTTTTTTTTTTTTTTGCTTTTTTCGCAAGAACCTTTTTCTTATTCCATAAATTTTGTCGCTATTTCCACTACCCTTTACTAGACCTTTGACTTTTACTTTCTTTTTATCCTTTTCTCTCTTGAACGTTTTGTTCCATTGGCTTTTTTTTTATCTCAAAACCCATTGATGACCCATTTCTTTCTTCCTTTTTGAGTACCTATCTATTCCTAATTGGTTCCAAAAGTGTGAACCAAAACTACATGAGAAGCTAATCTTGTCGGTTCCTACCTAACACGTTCTACCAAGTTCATTCCGAAAAAGGCCTAAAACACTCACTAAAATATAATGTGGTTTGAACAGACGTTAGACTTAAGGTAAGATAGTCTACTTGGATTACAAAGAGTGGTAAAAGGTAAAAGAAATCCAAGTATGTGTAGGTAAAATCAATGAGTTCAAATCCGATAATCTAACCTGATAATTCTAAATCCATGTTATATTCCAATAGATAAGAGATGGTATAAAATCAAGCATGCTTCAACTAAGAGTAATCTAAAGGCAAAAATTCAAGGCATGGATCAATCTCATGTTTCAACAAGCAATTTATGCATCAGATAATTAATAACTCATCAATTAAAACTAATAAAGTGAGCAATAAACTATATTAAGGCAGTTTCGTCATGGTTCCTTATGAAAATGCAATGCAATACTAAATAAATGATGAAAGATAGGTCATGAGAATAAAAGTTAGTGCAAACATAAATATCCTCCCCCAGACTTATTTTACACTGTCCCGGTGTAAAAAATAAAACTAAAGGAAGATACAAAATGAAATAAAAATAAAAATAAAGAAAAGTACAAAAGAAAAGCAAAATGAAATAAAAATATCCTCGGGCTCACGCTGCGACTCTGTCCCGGTCTGCGTCTGCGCCTGGATAGTCTAGCCTCGAAGTCTGACTTTGTGTCCTCTGTATCAGCTCTTGTCCTGTGTCCAACAACATCAGGAATGTATGCAGCTCCGGAAGGCTCGCTTGGCTCCCTGGTGTGTGATCCTCTAAAGCAGGAAGGTGGTTGTGGGCATCTGGTCCGAGCTATCGCCTCCCACATCCGTCGCATCATCTAGTGGGACCTCCTGTGGGACTCCACCACCTAATCTCTAAACTCAGCCTCTGTAACACCGGAGGAGTATGGTGGAAGGTCATACTCTCCGGAATAAGGAGGGAGTGCAAATGCCTCCTCAGCAGCCTCCTGGGTCTGGGGCGGATAGTAATCAGGGACTCTGTCGTCCTCGTCGTGAGGCTGGGATGCATATGCTCTGGATGAGCTGCCCCGTCGTCGTGAGCTAGTGCCAGGCTGATGCAGTCGCTCAGGTGGAATGGTGAACTTCAAATTCGCCCTAGAGCTCAAAGTTGTGAAGTCGCGGAAGGGGAGCTTGCAGAACTGGGTGGCTCCTGCGCAATCCTGGAACTGATAGATGTACCCCGGCTTAAGTATGCCACTGTTCCGGAAGTACTGCTTGTTGAAGAGGGCGATCTTCTGCTTGCTGGGTGTGGAGCCGAGATCAATCCCGTGATGCATAAATAGGGGAGTCAGGAGGCTCCCAATCCGCTCAACTTTCTTGTTCACCGTGTTGAGGCCGCGGGCTTTCTTGGAGACGAGTTTCTCCGCGAAGATAATACCCAGGTTGGTGCACAGCGTGGTCAGGGGAGGGCTGGTGTAAATGGCGTGTGCAGATGATGGGAGTCTGAAGTGAAGTAACATGAGCTCGTCCTTCCTCACCGCTCCAGACTCCTCCTTGGTAAACAGGATCTTGCCAAGGATCTTCGAAACCACCCAAATCACGGGGTTCCAGATGTGAGTCAGCTTAGCTGACCTGGACTCGTAGCCTTCTGGGCCAATCAGATTTCACAGCTCAACAGCCTGCGGGAAATCTGAGGGCCAGCTGCACAGCTCTTGTGTCCGGTCGAATCCGTAAAGATCACATAGTTCCCAAAGGAAAATCTCGTAAAGAACCTCGCTGGAGAAATATGAGAGGGTCCCCTCGCTGGCGGCAGGGATGGCTTCATCCTGATAGCAGAGCTCGGCAGCCGCTAGGAACTGGCGCAACAACTTCGGAAAGAGGGATAGGTTTGGTATGCTATGGTGTCAAGTCCGAGCCTATGCAACATGGTTCGGACCTCTTCTCTGATACTCATCCGCTCGAGAGTCCTCTCAAAGACGAAGCGGGTGGGCGCCATCTCTATGCAGAGCAGCCCATTGTAGAACGTGCAATGATGATGCGTCCAGGCTTTTCCGTAGCAGTTGATACCGCAAATCTCTTTGTATCTCCTGCATAGTAGTGTGCGGGATCAGTTCCGTCCTCCAGTGTTGGCCATCATCCGGATAGAATGGTGTGTTATCCGGACCCACGGGTATGATGTCGTAGCAGGAGCCTCGGGGTCAGGTTGCTGCGATAAAGTGGATGTGGTGTTCTTGCCCCGTCTTTTCCGCGTCTGATCACCTCAAGACATATCTTTTCAGATCGATTGAGATGGTTATAGAATCAGGTAGAGCTCAAAAATCCGATCGGATTAGACCCAAAAAACGCTTAAATCGATGGTGAATCGAAGAATTTAGGAAGAAATTAAAAAATTTAGGGTTTGGGGGTGATTTTTGCGAGAGAGATGAAAATTTTGTGTTTTTGATCTTTTGTGATCGTGTTTTGGGTTTATAAAGTTGTTTTTCAGTTTAATTTAAGTGAAATCGAAACCCGGTTTACTTACCTGGAGTGAGGATCGATCGATCCGTGAATAGATCGATCGATCGCAAATGTTCACGGCTTTATTTTGATCGATCAGTCGATCGATATTTCTTATGTTGTAATCAATCGATCAATCTTAAATGGATCGGTCGATCTATTTTCTCGGACAAATTATTTTTTCATTTCATCGATCGATCAATGCAAACTGGTATGATCGATCCAAGATATTACCGCAAAATTCATCCTTCACGGGATCTATCGATCGATTAGTGAAGATCGAACGATCCTGTTTTCTTGGTGGAACCTACAAAATTTTAAACTAAGTGAGTTGAACTAAATCCTAAATAACTAATATAGAAGTATGTACAATAAGAAATCTGGGTTGCCTCCCAAGAGCGCTTGTTTAACGTCACTAAGCTTGACGACCTGATGTTTGAATTTACACAGTGAGAGGTTCAGAGAGAGAAACTTGTAGGTTCTCGCTCTTGTCTTTGGTTGCTAGGTAAGGTTTGCATCTCTGCCCATTGAGTGTGAACTCTCCCCCACACTTATTTCAAAGGACTACTGATTCATAGGGTCTGACTTCTTTGATGGTAAATGGTCCAGACCATCTTGACTTTAGCTTTCACGTAAAAAGTTTCAGTCTGGAGTTGAAAAGCAGGACTTGGTCTCCTTCTTTGAATTCTCGTCTCAGAATTCTTTTATCATGGAAGGCTTTGGTCTTTTTGTAGATTTTTGAGCTCTGATATGCTACTTGCCTTGTTTCCTCAAGTTCTTCCAAGTCGATCAGGCATTTTTCCGAAGCTGTCTTGATATCAAAGTTAAGTAGCTTGGTAGCCCATAGTGCCTTGTACTCCAATTCTACTGGGAGGTGACAATCTTTCCATACAGCAGGTTGAATGGAGTAGTGCCAATGAGGGTTTTGTAGGCAGTTCTATATGCCCATAGAGCATCATCAAGCTTACTTGCCCAATCATTCCTGGTTTTCCGACAGTCTTCTCAAGGATGTCTGAGGGTGATAAGGTGTAGCCACTTTATGTTTGACTCCATGTTTCTTCAGCAAATTTTCAAAAATTTTGTTGATGAAGTGGCTGCCTCCATCACTAATCACAACTCTTGGGACTCCAAATCGAGGGAAAATTATGCTCTTGAATAACTTGATAACCACCTTCACATCATTGGTAGGACTTGCAACTGCTTCTACCCACTTGGAGATATAGTCAACTGCCACTAAGATGTATTTGTTGTTGTAGGAGGATGGGAATGGCCCCATGAAGTTAATCCCCCACACATCAAATATGTCAACCTCAAGGATGGGATTCTGTGGCATCTCATTTCTTCTGCTCATGTTGCCTTTTCGCTGACATGCATCACACTTAGTGATATGCTCATGAGCATCTTTGAACATCGTAGGCCACCAGAACCCTGCCTGTAATATCTTTTGGACTGTCTTGAAAGTACCAAAGTGTCCACCGTACTCAGAACCATGACAGTGTGTCAGTATTCCTGTTTCTTCCTCCTCGGGGATACATCTTCGAAATTGATGGTTTTTGCATTGGTTGTAGAGATATGGCTCATCCCAGTAATATTGTTGGACATCTCTGAAGAATTTCTTCTTGTTGTAGCCTTGGAGTTCTGGAGGTGGAATTCCGCATGACAAGTAGTTCACAAAGTCTGCATACCATGGAATACTCAGTTCAACGGCATTGGTCTCCAGGAGATTGTTTAGCCCGCTGTCTACAATTTGGAGCATCTGAATTGTATGAATCTGTTCTTCAGGTAGTGAGTCATTGATAGGCATAATTTATAGGATCCTCATCCTAGATAAATGATCAGCAACTCTATTTTCGATCCCTTTCTTGTCCTTGATTTCCAAGTCAAATTCTTGCAGAAGTAGTATCCATCTCAGTAATCTCGGTTTCGTGTCCTTTTTAGCTAGTAGATGCCTCAATGCTGCATGATCTGTGTGTACTATAACTTTAGAGCCAACCAGATAGGTTCGAAACTTCTCAAACGCGTACACAATCGCTAGTAGCTCATTCTCGGTTGTAGCATACTTTGTCTGCGCGTCGTCAAGTGTTCTACTAGCGTAATAGATCACACTCAACTTTTTGTCTTTCTTCTGTCCCAAGACTGCCCCCACAGCATAGTCGCTTGCATCGCACATCACTTCAAAGGGGAGATCCCATTCTGGTGGCTGCACTATTGGGGCACTTGTCAAAGCTTCTTTCAGCTGTAAGAAAGCTGTCATGCACTCCTCATCGAACATAAACTCTGTATCTTTGCACAGAAGTCTTGTGAGTGGTCTGGCAATGCTGGAGAAATCCTTAATGAACCTTCTGTACAAACCAGCATGTCCAAGAAAACTTCTAATTTCTTTGACAGATTTCGGAGGTGTGAGTCTGGTCATGACGTCAATCTTAGTTTTTTCCACTTTTATCCTAGCTTCTGAAATCTTATGTCCAAGCACAATTCCCTCTTTTACTATGAAGTGACATTTTTCCCAGTTTAGAACTAAGTTTGTCTCCTCGCATCTTTTGAGTACTCTGCATAAATTCGAGAGACAAGCAAAAAAGAAGAACCATATACAGAGAAATCATCCATGAATACTTCCATTATCTCCTCAATCATCTCAGAGAAAATAGACATTACACATCTTTGAAAAGTCGCATGAACGTTACATAGTCCAAATGGCATTCTCCTGTAGGTGAATGTACCATAAGAACAAGTAAATGTCGTCTTTTCCTGATCCTGAGGATGAATGGGTATTTGAAAGAATCCAGAATACCCATCTAGAAAACAGTAGTATGAATGATTAGCTAATCTCTCTAACATTTGATCAATGAATGGCAATGGAAAATGATCCTTCCTAGTAGATGCATTCAGTTTTCTATAGTCTATGCGCATTCTATGACCAGTGACAGTTCTTGTGGATATCAGTTCATCTTTCTCATTCCTAATCACAGTGATACCTCCTTTTTTCGAAACTACATGCACAAGTGAGACCCAATTACTGTCTGAAATGGGATAAATGATCCTTGCACCTAGTAATCTCAAAATCTCCTTTTTCACTACTTCATGTAAGTTTGGGTTCAATCTCCTCTGATGTTCTATTGATGATTTAGAGTCATCTTCTAAATATATTCTATACATGCACAATGATGGGGAAATTGCTTTGATGTCTCCTAAAGAGTAACCTAAAGGCTTTCCTATACTTTTTCATCTCATGCAATAGCATAGATGTTTCATCATCAGACAAAGAAGCACTAACGATCACCGGGTAAGTAGAGTTAGTTCCAAGAAAAGCGTACCTTAGCCCTGGTGGTAGTGGTTTGAGTTTCAGCTTCGGTGCATTCTCCTCACTACAATCGTCTTTGCTGCTAGTTTAACATTGTTCAGCTTCCTCGTTGATGTTTATCGATTTCGCAGACTCCTTGGTAAGAGCTAATTGAAGAGAGTCTTCAACAGCTAACTCTTCTAGATATTCTTCAACCATATCTTCCAGCATCTCAATGTAGAATACTTTCTTTTCTATAGTAGGTTTCTTCATAACCTCAATTATGTCAAACTTTAGTACTGAGCATCCCAAGTTTAGGTCGATAATTCCTTTCTTCACATCGATTATAGCTCCAGTTGTGGCTAGAAATGGACGCTCAAGGATGATTGGGTCTGTGGGATCGTCATCCAGTTCTAGTACCACAAAATCGGTGGGAATTATGCAGTCTCCTACTTTTAGAGGCAAGTCTTCTAGGATACCAATTGGATACCGGATAGACCTGTCTGTAAGCACCAATGAGATTCTGGTTTTCTTGAAGTCTATCAAACCTAGTTTCTTTGACACAGTCAGTGGCATCAGACTGACACTTGCTCCTAAGTCAACCAAACATTTCTCAAAGCTTAGAGGTCTAATAGAGCAAGGCAGTGTGAAACTTCCAGGATCCTTGAGCTTCCTAGGTAGATTGTTCTGGATTATTGCACTGCATTCATGATTGATTTGTACCATAGCTTCTTCCAGTGTCTTCTTCTTAGTCCTATGTCTTTAAGGAGCTTGTTGTATATTGGACAGTCTAGAAGGTCCTTGAGTGGCATTGTGACTTGAACTGTTCCCAGCAGCTTCTTGAACTTCTCGAACTGCTTATCTAGTGTTTGCTTCTTGAATCTTCCAGGAAATGGAAGCTTAGGCTCATAAGATGGAAGTACAAAGTCAACTGTGTCTCCTGTAGCTTTGCCTTTGTCAACTTTGGCATTCTCAGCTATGCCTTCTTCCACAGGAGATTCTTCTCTAGCTTCTTCACCTACTATCTCCTCTTCTGCTGCCTCAATACGCATGTCATTTAGTTCATGTTTCTTTTTCGTCACTCTTCCACTTGGCAATTCCTTTCCACTTCTCAGTGTTATGGCTTTGCAGTACTCCTTAGAATTGGGTTCAGGGTGTCCAAGTAGAATCTACCTGAGCAATTTGGTTCTCCAATCCTTTCACATGCGTCGCGAGTCCTTCAAACTTGGAGTTTAGATCATTGTAACAGGCTTTCATCTCAGCAATCTCTTTCTTTTTTCCTCCTTATCCTTCTAGCAGCTGCTTTAGCATATTCTTTACTTCACCATCTTGAGGGGGTTGATTCGAGTTGTTTCCCCTCTGCTGGAAATTGCCAAATTGTGGTCTTGGCACATAGCTGATGTTTGAATGGACTTGATTGCCAAAGTTTGAGTATCCTTTAGGTTGGTTGCTCGCTTGCCCTTGATAACTCCCTTGGTTGTTGTAGTTGTTCCTCTGGAAGTTTCCTTGACCTTGTTAGTTGAAAGGTCTAGGCTGGAAGCTATTTTTCCCTTTCTGGTTAGGTTGTTTAGACTGATAGCCCTGACTTTGACTCTGGTATCCCTGTCACTGCTGCTTCAGTATCGGTAGGTAGACCTGATCTTGCGGGTTCTCTACATTCTGGCTTCGTAGGACAGGTTGTTGTTGTAAGGCCTGTAGCCTCCCTGATTTCCTACATAGCTAACTTCTTCAGGATTCCCTTCCAATGCTTCCATTGTAGGGTCTTGATAGTCTGGTTGGTAGGCATCTTGTTGATCCAAAAAGTGGACTTGTTTCTGGTACAAGTTCAGCACTTTATCCAATCTATCAAGCTTTTCGTTGATCTCTTTAAGCTTCTGGTCCTCCAGCTTTACTCATCTTAATGACCTATCATAGTCCTCACTGTAGCATTGGTTGATTTGGGCCAGGTTTTCAATCAGTTGCTCTCCTTGATCAACATCCAAATTAGCGAAACTTTCATAGCTCGCTGTGTCAAGAGCTATTCTGAACTTCTCGTGAACCCCTCCATGAAAGATTTCCAGCAGTGCATCTTTCACCACTTCATGATGATGGCATGCTTTGGTGTATCCTTTCAGTCTATCCCAAGCTTCATAGAATGATTCATTTGGTCCCTGTCGGAAGGTGGTGATATCATTCCTGATTTTGGCTGTCTTCTGCTTGGGAAAGAAGTTGTTAGTGAATTCTTTCTTGCACAAAGCCCATGTGGAGACCAGTTCTGAAGGCACATTGTGTTCCCACTGAGCAGCTCTGTCTCCCAAAGAGAATGGGAATAACATCATCTTGATTGCGTCTTGAGGGACACCATTTATCTTGACTGTCCTGCAGAGCCTCTCAAAATCATCGAGGTGATGAAGTGGGTTCTCACTAGGTAGACCATAGAACTTCGAACCTTGCACCATGTTGATCAAACTCGTTTTGAGTTCATAGTTGTTGTTGGCAACAGTTAGTGTATGAATGCCAAGGCTGATGGTCCTTTCACCAGGTTCATCAAATGCTCCAATGCGCTAGCGAGGGGCCCTCACGTCCACTTGTGGAATAGGCAATGCGCCTAACCCATGTCCTTAGTGTTCTTCTTGTTGGAAATTTTGAGCTTCTCCTCTGTGATCTTCCATGTTCAGATTTGGAGATTGTTCCAGTCTTTCTCTTAGAGTTCTCAAACGGTTTCCTCTCTCAAAGTGTCCTATCTCGTGAATCAGTGGTTTCAATTTTTGTTGACCTTTACTCCTCAAATTCATGAACCTGCAAAACAGAAAGATTCTCGAGTCTAAGTCAGCGACAAGAGGAATGTGGCAAATGTAGCAAACTTAGTCTTAGATGACTTCTTAAATCTATTGGCTAAATCGCTTCCCCGGCAACGGCGCCAAAAACTTGATAGAGATTTATTTATCTCCACGAGTTTAAACTGAGGTTACTAAGAAGTACCCTCAAGAATTTATCCGAGTAAGTGACTGCAAGTGCACAGTTATGCCTCTTGTAGTATAAACGGGATCGATCCTCAGGGAAGGTTTATAACACAATAGATTATGAGAATTTTATTCTAAGCTAAGAGATTCAAAGTTCGATTGTGACTGAAACGGTATAAATTTTAACTAAATTATAACAAAGTAATTAAGACGAAGAATGAATTGAATTAAGAATGTATTAATTGAGAAAACAATCCAACCATGAATTAGGCATTAGAATGAATAGGGATGAGATCGAGATATCAATTCGAATCATGAATGTGTAATTTGCATTTCCAGACAATGAGATTATGAACAGGTTAATACATTCCTATGTAAAAACCACTATGCCTAGAACTAGATTTGATCAATTCCCATTGCAAACCCTAAAACTAAACAAGCATTAAGATTCCTCTCAATTTTCATCAAATTCTCTAGACAACTACTTCTGCATGCTATAATCATAAGATTCACTAATCAGATTATCCTATGAATTCACTATCCCTTTCCCAAGATGTGAATTCGATAAACCCTAGATTAACTCTTCCAATATCAACCTAGCATTAAACATCTCTAATAGTGATGGATTACACAATCCTAGACCTAAATATCATCTCATGATCTCAATTCCCCTAATCATCTATCTTTCCATGGATCAATCTAAGAATCTACTCAGACATGACAGAAATTGTAGAGAAAGTAATCGAAGGTGAAAAAAAACATAATTGAATTTCAGAGATTGAATAATGCAAGAATTCTTAAGAAAATAAAACAATATTTGTTTTACTAAACACCATAGATTGTTGAAGAAATCACTAGGGTTCTCTATCACTTTTTCTCTCTGGAGGCTGAATAAAAACGTGCCTTCGGTTTTTCTTAAAACAACATATTTATAGGTTCCCAAAAACCTAATTTATTAGACTAAAACAACAATAAAAAAATGAGTTATTTACGGGATCGATCGATCGGACGAAGGGATCAATCGATCCTTGAATCCGTCGTAGACATTTTGGACTAGTAGATCGATCGATCTTGACGGATATTGATCGATCTAGACTTGCTCGATCGTTCTTCTCTCTTTCTGGTCGGTCTTGGAAATTCACGCAATCACGATCACATAATCGATCGATCGATCGTTTCAGGATGAGATCGATCGATCTCTTCACATAGAGAGGTGTATAGGTTCAATCACCATTTGAGTCCGTTCATTCTATTGACACATCATGATCATCCTTGACTTCATAGACTCCGAAAGCGTTCCTATCTTGCTTCGTATCCTCTGAAAAATAAAAAAGTGGAAAACATTCTAGAGTTCTAATGCATATGAACCTAAATGTATCCTAAAATGTGAATTTTAATGGTTGATTCATGTAAGTTATGTACAATATGAGGAGTTTTCATGGACTTGCTTGATTCTATAGAAGATTTGTGAAAGACTTCAGTACAATTGCAGCTCCACTTACATAAGTCATTAAGAAAACCATGGGATTCACTTGGGGACCAGCCCAAGCAGAGGCATTCGAATTACTGAAAGGGAAGTTAACTAATGCACATTTACTTGTATTACCAGACTTTTCTAAAACCTTTGAAATTGAATGTGATGCATCAGGAATTGGAATTGGTGTTGTTTTAATGCAGGAAAGGAGACCCATAGCATATTTTAGTGAGAAGTTAGGAGGAGCGATTATTAATTATCCTACCTATGACAAAGAGCTTTGTGCTCTAGTGAGAGTCCTGTAACATTACCTCTGGCCTAAGGAATTTGTAATTCACATAGATCATGAATATCTCAAACACCTCAAGGGACAACAGAAGCTGAACAAAAGACATGCACAATGGATGGAATTTATTGAAACTTTTCCCTATGTCATCCATTACAAACAAGGTAAGGAGAACATTGTAGCAGATGTTCTCTCTCAAGGAGGTATGCTCTTTTATCTTCGATGGAAATAAAATTATTGGGTTTTGAGCATCTTAAAACTTGTTATACTAATGACCCAGACTTTGGAGAGTTGTTTAAGGACACTGATACTCATGCTCAGGGACGATTTTATCAATTCAAGAAATTTTTGTTTCGAGATAATCGACTTTGTGTACCATGTGGAACCATCAGAGAATTATATGTTAGGGAAGCACATAGAGGTGGTCTAATGGGACATTTTGGTGTTGCTAAGACTTTGGCTACATTACAAGAGCATCTGTATTGGCCCAGCATGAAAAAGGATGTGGATAAAGTGTGCTCAAAGTGCGTCGAGTGCAAACAAGCTAAATCCAAGGTACAGTCCACAGGTTTGTATACTCCATTACCTATACCTGATCATCCTTGGGTAGATATCTCCATGGAATTTATTTTAGGGTTACCTCGAATTAGGAAAGGAAGGGACATTATCTTTGTGGTGATTGATAGGTTTTCTAAAATGGCTCATTTCATGCCTTGTCATAAAACACATGATGCAGTCTTGGTGGCTGATTTGTTCTTTAGGGAAGTTGTTAGATTACATGGAATGCCTAGGACAATTGTGTCAGATAGGGATACTAAATTCCTTAGTCATTTCTGGAGAACCCTTTGGGGAAAGTTAGGCACTAAGTTATTATTTTCCACAACTTGTCATCCACAAACTGATAGTCAAACAGAGTCAGTAAATAGAACCTTGTCTACCATTTTAAGGGCTATTATTAAAAAGAACATTAAAACTTGGGAGGATTGTTTACCCCATGTTGAATTTGCCTACAATAGATCATTACACTCAGCTACAAAACTAACCCTTTTCAAGTAGTGTACGGTTTTAATCCATTGTCCCCTTTAGATTTACTTGCTTTACCTTTAAAGGAACATACTAACCTTGATGGCCAAAAGAAAGCCGAGTTTGTTAAGTCTTTGCATGAGCAGCTTAAGAAAAATATTGACGAAAGGACTAAGATGTATACCAAGAAGAAAAACAAGGGTCGAAAAGAACTAGTGCTAGAACTCGGAGATCTCGTTTGGATTCATCTAAGGAAAGATTTCCAAATGAGAAAAATGTTGGAATGAAGAAGAAGTGATGAATTTATGAAAGCCATTAATTCTAGTTATATGGCGATTTGTATGTTTGTGAAAGGGAGAGTCTAAGGCTTGTTTATATTATAGAATTATGTTATCCTTGTAAGCCATTTATGTATAAGGCTATCATTGTATCCAAACAAGCCTAGACTAGAATAGTATAAATACCTTACTCCCTTCACATTTTGTAACTAAGGATTCATAATTCTCATTTTTCTAATAAATCATTCTTTTCTCTAATTCTCTAATTCTCTCTAAATCTCTCATTCTCTCATTTTACAAATCTCTAAATCTCATATTCTTTCATGGTATCAGAGCCAGGTTGCATCAAATCTGGGTAAATTTCATCATTCTTTCATTGATTCAACAAGAATTCATCTTGTTCTTCATCTGTTTCTGGATCAATTTCGAATGTCATGTTGTAAATCAAATTGCGATCACTCCACGACTCCAATTGACGATCGGCTTTCTCTGGAGTGTGCATCGGCGAATTCCGAATCCACATACACCTGAATCGTATCATTTAACCCAGGGAATCAAAAGGTACGAATTTTCTTCCAAGAGGTGTTCGCGATCGCGTTCGTTTCGAACCTCTTCATTCCCCAGGTCATCTCGACGTCAATATTTCTTCAAATCGTGATTTTCAAATGTCTAAACTCAAGCCCATGGAGTCTAGTTTCTGTTTAAAGAAAGTAGAACTCGATTCCATTGAGTTTAAAGGGTTTTCTTGAAGTTTTCCTCAAAGACGTCCAAAATCACCTTTATCAAGATCCTGGTGATATAATTCTAATTCTTTCTCAGTTTTCTTTAATTCTTTGAATCTGGAAAGTTTAATTAGTGTCTTGTGAGAGTCCTGACGAATTTTCAAGTCAATCTAATAGGTTTAGGGTTTCAAGATTGATTTTCTTGAATTCCTTGTTCAGTTTTGAAAGGCTTTAAATTTGATTTCTTGAATTCATAAAATGTTCTAGGTGATTAAATTCGAATTTAGTAGTCTCAAATTGTTACAATTCTTGTTACTTGAGTTGTTAGGATTAGTTACAGGTGGTTTTAGGTAGTTAGTGGTTGTTACACTTGAGTTGTTGGCGCCGATTTTTTTTAAACAGCTTTTTTTTTTTCTTGGTTGATCATCCCTGCCCAGCATATAATTTCTTGTTCTTCCAAGTTGTATTGCTTATCTGTGCAGGAATTAAATACTCGATTCCAACCAAGAAGAAAATATTATTCGGACAGGCCGAGTGTGTTCATCCCGACCAGCAGTCCAGGCCGCGTTTGTTGTCTCGACCAGCACACCTGATCACGCTTGCTTGTGTACCACCAGCTACTGGAATTCGTGAGCAGCGTGACCAAGATTGTGAACACGCGTGACCAAGCGACCTTGTGACCAGCAGCCTTGTGCGTGACCAGCTGATCCAGTGATTTTCACGCCCACCCCGACCAAGCCGTGACCAGCGGTTTGTTCCGAACAAGCCGTGACTAGCCGGCTTCATACATACCTCGACCAAAGGTTCTATCTGGTATCACGATTTCTTACCTGATTTATTGACCTATTTTGCCTATTAAGCATGGAGATTCAGACATCCCTTAGAGCTCCAGTCATTCTACTTGGAGCAAATTATCTCTTATGGTCTAGGACCATGAAAACCACATTAGGTGGTAAAGGTCTTTGGAACCACATTGCCACAAATGGCATTGAAGACAATGAAGTGGCTGAAGTGAGTGATGCAGCTCAAGCCAAATGGTACCAAGAAGATCAGTTGGTACTTTCTATTTTACAAAATTCTCTTGCTAGTGATCTTTTTATTCTTTTTGTGAAAATGCAAAAGATCTATGGGACACTTTGCTTAAGGTGTATGGAAATACCACTAACCTTTTGAGAATTTTTGAAGTAAAGAAGGCTTTGAATGAATTAAGGCAGGAGGATGCTGAATTCACAAAGCACTATGGCTCATTCAGAGCTTTGTGGGCTGAGCTAGAAATGCTAAGGCCAGCCACTATTGAACCACTTGTACTCCTTGAAAGAAAGGAACAAGATAAGGTGTTTGGGTTACTTTTAACTCTTAATTCTACTTACTCAGATCTTATTAAGCATATTCTCAGGTCTGATAAGTTGCCTAGCTTGGAGGAAGCGTGTTCTCAAATTCAAAAGGATCAAGGATCACATGGATTGTTTGGTAACAAAGTTGAACTAGTAGCTGCTCACAAAAGTTTCTTCAGGCCAACAAATGCTTCTAAGAAGAGGAGGCAATTTTTTGATCATTGCAAGAAGGATGGCCATGCAAGGAAGGATTGCTGGGAACTTCACCCTCACCTGAAGCCATCTTGGGTTTCACGCCCTCCACAGCAGCCGGCCATGCCCTCGGCTAGGCAAGCTCACGGCATGGTGTCTTCAAAGGCAGTTGTAAGTAGTGGTCCTTCTTCACATTCAGGCGCCACCAACATCATGTCACAAGCATCAGATTTTGTGACAAAATCAGACTTGGAAGCTCTCATTAAGGCTATAAAGGAGAGCAATATGATGGGTAAAACTTTTCATGCTTCTTTTCAAACTTCTTATACATCAAATGCTCATAAATCTTTGGTTGTTGATTCTGGTGCTTCTCATCACATGATTAGTGATCTAGATTTGCTAGAGAATGTAGAACCTGCCCTAGGGAATGTTCTTATTGCAAATGGAATTAAAGTACCAATCAAAGGCATAGGAAAATTGAAATTGTTTGATAAAGAATCTAAGGCATTTTATATGCCTTCATTTACCTCCAACTTGCTCTCAGTTAAAAGAGCTACTACTGACTTGAATTGTCATGCTATATTTGGTCCTAATGACTTTTATTTTCAGGATATTGAAACTAGAAGGTGCTTTTGACAAGGAACTACAAAAGATGACTTGTATGTGCTTGATAATATGGCTAGTTGTAGTGCATTAGAATCAGTTTTTCAGGCGAATATTTTTAGCACTGATTCTGATTTGTGGCATGCTAGATTAGGACATCCTCATCCAAGAGCTCTTAAGTTAATAGTGCCTGGTTTAAAAATGCCTAAGGAATTGTGTGATTCATGTATTCTTGGAAAACATTGTAAAACAGTTTTTGAAAAATCAATGCATAAATATGACAATTGTTTTCAATTGGTGCATTCTGATGTGTGGACATCTCCATTTCCATCTAGAGAAAACCATAAATATTTTGTGACATTTATTGATGAAAAGTCCAAATATACATGGGTTACTCTTCTTAGTTCTAAAGATAGAGTGTATGATGCATTTTTAAATTTTCAAGCATATGTTACTAACCAATACAATGCAAGAATTAAATGCTTTAGAACAGATAATGGAGGGGAGTATACTTGTACCAGACTTCAGGAACATCTAGCTAAACATGGCATTGAGCACCAGACAAGCTGCCCTTATACTCCACAGCAAAATGGAGTTGCTGAAAGAAAGAACAGGCACCTAATGGAGGTTGTGAGAACTATGATGTTCCACATGAAGGTGCCTAAGCGATTTTGGAGGGATGCACTTGTAGCAGCCTGCTACTTAATCAACAGGACACCTACAAAAGTCCTTGATGATCTATCTCCATTTGAGATATTAAACAACACTAAACCCACCATTGATCATTTGAAAGTTTTTGGGTGTGTTTGTTTTGTGTTAATTCCTAGGGAGCAAAGGAACAAGCTTGAACCAAAAAGTATAAAGGTTATGTTCATTGGATATTCCTCCACTCAAAAAGGATACAAATGTTATGACCCTGAGACTAGAAGAGTCATGGTGTCTAGAGATGTAAAGTTCCAAGAAGACAAAGGTTTTTATGAAGAAGGAACATGGGAACATTTTAAAGACATCTCATCAACAAGAACAGACCAAGCTGAATACTTGAGGAAACTCTTGGAGAGCATTGGAATAGGAGGTGGTCAGCATACAGCCTCATCACCTTTGCCACCTACATCAGTTGCAAGTGATCATAGCATTTCAGACGTGGCCGGTCCACAAGACTGTCCCGGCCCCTGTCCTGGTCCGTCCAGCCTCACGGGTCCATCCGGCTTCACGGGTCCAGCTGCCTCTTCTCGTCCATCGTCCTCTATTGATTCTCCTGGGCTTCCTTCTCTTGAACATGGGGGGGAGAAGCATCTACTCATGTCCAACAAGACTCAGCAGGAGATGATTCTTTTTTAGCTTCAGCTTCCAAAAGATCAAGACCTACTCTCATTGAAATTTTGAGTGAAGAGGAAAAGGAGGCTCCACCTACTGTTTTAAGGAGGAGCACAAGACAAAGAAATCCACCAGTCTTCTACAATGGAAATGTTGTAGTTCATCATGATCAGTGAGTTTGTAATATTGCACACTTACCTTCTACTCATGTTGCTTTTATTTCTAGTCTTGACAATGAGCAGATTCCAAAAACATATGAAGAAGCTATGTCTATAAAGGAATGGAGGGAAGCTATCTCAGATGAGAAACAAGCTATGGAGAGGAATGGTACATATGCTGCAGCCACTTTACCAAAAGGAAAGAAGGCTGTAAGTTCTAAATGGATTTTTACCATTAAATACAAAAGCAATGGTGAAATTGATAGATATAAAGCTAGGTTGGCCTAGAGGATGAGGTAGGAAGCGGTAATACCCTAAGGCTAAGGAAGGCTATTTATGGCCTTAAACAATCTCCAAGAGCATGGTACCACAAGTTAAGTGTTACTTTAATGGATAAAGGCTTCAAAAGGTCTGAAGAGGAACATACTCTTTTCACATTAAAGAGTAAGGAAGGTATTATAGTAATTCTTATCTATGTAGATGATATAATCATATCTGGTAGTGATAGTGTTGGTATTGCATCTACTAAAGATTACTTAAAGAGTGTTTTTGACATAAAGGATTTAGGAGAACTTAAATACTTCTTAGGAATTGAAGTATGTAGGTTTAAGGAAGGTCTCTTTCTCTCTCAAAGGAAGTATATTGTAGATCTACTAACATCCACAGGTATGATGGAAGCTAAGCCAGCCAAAATACCCTTAGAAGAAGATTATAAACTCGCAACTAAGGGGGAGTTAGAGGAGGAAATTGATTTTCATGATCCTAAGCTCTATAGGAAAGTGGTTGGTAAGCTTATTTATTTAACCATCACAAGACCAGATTTATGTTTTGCTGTGAATCAGGTATCTCAACACATGCAAGGGCCAAAGATGAGGCATTGGGACATAGCCATGCGGATTCTAAGATATCTCAAAGGCACACATGAACAAGGTATTTGGATGGGTAATAATAAAAACATAAATGTGGTTGGTTATTGTGATGCAGATTGGGCAGGAGATAGGGAAGATAGGAGAAGTACTACTGGTTATTGTACTTTCATAGGTGGAAACCTTGTGAGTTGGAAAACCAAGAAGTAAAAGGTGGTTTCATGCTCTAGTGCAGAATCAGAGTATAGAGCAATGAGGAAGCTCACTACTGAATGCATCTGGCTGAAACAAATTTTGGGAGACTTAGCCGTGAAGTGTGAGGAGCCTATCACCATTCATTGTGACAATCAATCCGCCATTCACATAGCCTCCAATTCAGTGTTTCATGAAAGGACCAAGCACATAGAAGTGGACTGCCACAAAGTAAGAGAACCTATTGTGAAAGGTATCATTTTACCTTGCTATACAAGGAGTGAGGATCAACTGGCTGATATATTCACCAAGGCAGCATCTCTGAAAGTTGGTACATCAATCTATCCAAGACTTGGTCTCATGTCCATTCCATACCCATGATCCCAACATGGAGTATTATACTCTTTTTCCCTAAGAAAAGGTTTTGTCCCAATTGGATTTTCCTTTTCTAGGTTTTTAATGAGGTAATACTTCATGGTTGCAAGCTTAAACATCTTTTGTCTTAAGCTTGAGGGGGAGTGTTGGAATGAAGAAGAAGTGATGAATTTATGAAAGCCATTAATTCTAGTTATATGGCGATTTGTATGTTTGTGAAAGGGAGAGTCTAAGGCTTGTTTGTATTATAGAATTATGTTATCCTTGTAAGCCATTTATGTATAAGGCTATCCTTGTATCCAAACAAGCCTAGACTAGAATAGTATAAATACCTTACTCCCTTCACATTTTGTAACTAAGGATTCATAATTCTCATTTTTCTAATAAATCATTCTTTTCTCTAATTCTCTAATCTCTCTAAATCTCTCATTCTCTCATTCTACAAATCTCTAAATCTCATATTCTTTCAAAAAAATCAAAATTAATGCCAAGAGTAGATGGACCATTTTCAGTCCTACGAAGAATCAACAATAATGCTTACCAAATAGACCTACAAGGTAAGTATTCTATAAGTTCTACTTTTAATGTTTCTGACTTAATTCCTTTTGCTGCAGATGAATTGGATTTGAGGTCAAATCCTTTTAAAGGAGGAGGGGATGGTGCGACCTGGAATGAACATGACTTTCTTGCGACCACAGAGGACTTGAATTCAACAGAAGAGGAGAATGAAGAACAGGAAGAAGAACAGATCAGATTCGATGTGGGACATGGGCTGCCCACGACCCACGACCAGCCTGACCAGCAACCGAACCCGTCCGTGACCCAAGCACCAAGAGACCTGACCTTTGACCGTATTCCTGACCCAACTGCATGACCTGGCGACCAACCCAACCCTCGACCCGGCGATTAACACGGCAGGAAACATGGACGACCCGACCTGGACCCTAGCCCGTCCACGATCCAGGAACCTCGACCCAACCTGGACTACGATCCATCTGTGAACCTAAGACCTGCTCCGACCCACGACCCGACCGGCTCCAGACCTGACCTGATCCACGACCCGGCCGGCTCCAGACCTTACCCGATCCAAGACCCGACCGGCTCCGGACCTGACCCGATCCATGACCCGGCCCATGACCCATACCCTGTTCAGGACCACAACCCACGACCCAGTCAAGACTCAAACCCAACCAAGCAAGACCTATGGCTCAAGGATCTATAAAGTGGAAGAGGGGAAGGAATGGCCCAAGTCCAAACCCAAGGAGACAATGCATTAGGACTTGGCCCAGTAACAAGATCAAGGAGTCAAGCACAAGTCCAGACCCAAGAAGAATTATGGTTTGACCCATTAACAAGATCCAGAAGTAAAGCCCAAAGAGAAGCCCTAAAAGCCTTAGTCAAAATTGCCAACCAAGGAGAAGAGAAGTCTGAGATTAAACCAATTCATTGGTTTATTTTATTAGTTTGTAGATAATCATTTAAATTAAACTAGATTAATAGATTAGACTAAAAATCTGTTGGCATGGATTTAAGAATTAATTAAATTATG
The DNA here is from genome assembly GCA_039880935.1 of Streptanthus diversifolius. Taxonomy (NCBI): domain Eukaryota; kingdom Viridiplantae; phylum Streptophyta; class Magnoliopsida; order Brassicales; family Brassicaceae; genus Streptanthus; species Streptanthus diversifolius. Next base: position 8,376,622 of record JAXGFM010000005.1, read on the forward strand.
ATTTTAATTATTAGGATAAGTTAGTTAGGATATTCCTTTTGTGAAATAATTCTTGTTAGGGTTTCTGCCTTTAAAAAGGCATCCACCCCCATTGTATCAGAAGCCATCGAATTTTATAAACAATCTTAAAGCACTTTTGCTTTTTGCTTTCTCTGTTCAGCCTAAGAACATTGATCCTTCATTCACTTAAGAGTAGAGTAATCTGCTGTGAAATTCCATAGCTCTGAGCAGGGTGAACCATCCTACTATGCCATAAATTGGTGTATTCATTTGTAGATTCTCCTTCTTTAATAGTTGATGAGGCACTGCAGGTTTCTGCAGTTTTAGCTTTTCTTTGGAGGAAATACAATGTGTCTCCTTTCTTGTGGCAACCTTTCATTATCACCACACACCCTTTCAGAATCTTTAGCACTTCGTTGGCTCCTTTGAACTCACATCCTTTGTTTTCTAGTGTTCCAAGAGAAATTAAGTTTCTACTAATTTCAGGCATGTAACGAACGTCATGGAGGACAAAGGTTGTTCCATCCGAGTTCTCAAATCTAATTGAAAAAATTCCTTTGGCATTGATGCTTGAATTATTTGCCACTCTGACCCTTCCTTCTTGCACTTCTTTAAATTCCAAGAATATATCTCTTCTAGGTGTCATATGAAACGAGCATCTTGAATCCATAACCCATTCTTCTCTGTCAGCTGCTTCCTGAGATACATTGACTTTATATGCGGTTAGACCTACCAAGTCTTGTGCATCGTCCCGAGCCATAGATGCATCTCCTTTCTCGTGTGAGTGAGATCTCTGTTTATTTCTTTCTAACCACTTATAGCATTGTTTTTTAAAGTGTCCTTCCTTACCACATATCCAACAGATTTTCTTTCTTTCTGCTGATTTAGATTGTGATCTGTTGTTATTTCTGTTCTTACTGCTATGGTTTCTTGACTCGGACCTTCCTCTCGCAAAATGTCCCTCAGAACTGGACCTGGTTCCGAAATTAGACCTTACTTCTTTCTCTTTTCATCTAGTTGCACTCGATACATCTTCTATTTTGATTACTTCCCTACTGTATTTCAATGTTTCCTTTAATTGATCATATCTAGGTGGTAATGCGTTTAGAAGAAGAACAGCTTGTACATCTTCTGGTACCTCAATGCTGAGATGACTCAACTCCCCTACAATCTTGAGAAAGTCATATATATTTTCATCGATGGTGTGATGATCCCGCATTCTGAATCCATAGAGTTCTTGTTGGGAATGAACACGATTTGGCAATGTCTTGGGCATGTAGAGAGCTTCAAGTAATGCCCAAGTTTCTGCAGCCATTGTGCAACGTTCAATCTTGTGAAGAACATGATCACCAACATTTAGAAATATCGTGTTTATTGTTTTGTCGCATCGCTCAAGTTTTGCCTCTTCTTCTGCAATCTTCTTCTTTTCCTTTTCCGGATCCTTCTTCTCATCTTCTTCATCCGACTCCGATCTTGAAGTCCGGGTTACAAAAACGTCTTTCAAACCTGATACGCTAAGGTAAGCATACATTCATCTCTTCCATAACAAGAAATCTTCATTCCCGTCGAATCTTTCTATATCAACCTTAGATCTAGCCATTCTTCTGATCTGATAGTCGATGATGAATCTTCGCGAACTTTCTCTTGAATTTGTGGACCAGAAGCTTTGATACCAATTTGTTAAAGAAATTTGATTCTGATCTTTCGAGATTGAACCTGAGATTGAACTTTATATGCTTCTTTGAACTTGCGCTCTCTCTTGTTGGAATGAAGAAGAAGTGATGAATTTATGAAAGCCATTAATTCTAGTTATATGGCGATTTGTATGTTTGTAAAAGGGAGAGTCTAAGGCTTGTTTGTATTATAGAATTATGTTATCCTTGTAAGCCATTTATGTATAAGGCTATCCTTGTATCCAAACAAGCCTAGACTAGAATAGTATAAATACCTTACTCCCTTCACATTTTGTAACTAAGGATTCATAATTCTCATTTTTCTAATAAATCATTCTTTTTTCTAATTCTCTAATTTTCTCTAAATCTGTCATTCTCTCATTCTACAAATCTCTAAATCTCATATTATTACATGGTATCAGAGCCATGTTGCATCAAATATGGGTAAATTTCATCATTCTTTCATTGATTCAACAAGAATCCATCTTGTTCTTCATCTGTTTCTGGATCAATTTCGAACGTCATCTTGTAAATCAAATTTCGATCAATACACGACTCCAATTGACGATCGGCTTTCTCTGGAGTATGCATAGGCGAATTCCGAATCCACAGCCACCTGAATCGCATCATTTGGCTCAGGGAATCAAAAGATACGAATTTTCTTCCAAGAGGTGTTCGCGATCGCGTTCGTTTCGAACCTCTAAATTCCCCAGGTCATCTCGACGTCAATATTTCTTCAAATCGTGATTTTCAAAAGCCTAAACTCAAGCCCCTGGAGTCTAGTTTCTTTGGAAAGAAAGCAGAACTCGATTCCATTGATTTTAAAGGGTTTTATTGAAGTTTTACTAAAAGACGTCCAAAATCACCTGTATCAAGATCCTGGTGATATAATTCTAATTCTTTCTCAGTTTTCTTTAATTATTTGAATCTGGAAAGTTTAATTAGTGTCTTGTGAGAGTCCTGACGAATTTTCAAGTCAATCTAATAGGTTTAGGGTTTCAAGATTGATTTTCTTGAATTCCTTGTTCAGTTTTGAAAGGTTTTAAATTTGATTTCTTGAATTCATAAAATGTTCTAGGTGATTAAATTCGAGTTTTGGTTATTGAATCTTGATAAAGTCAAATTTAGTAGTCTCAAATTGTTACAATTCTTGTTACTGGAGTTGTTAGGATTAGTTACAGGTGGTTTTAGGTAGTTAGTGGTTGTTACACTTGAGTTGTTGGCGCCGATTTTTTTTAAACAGCTTTTTTTTTTCTTGGTTGATCATCCCTGCCCAGCATATAATTTCTTATTCTTCCAAGTTGTATTGCTTATCTGTGCAGGAATTAAAATACTCGATTCCAACCAAGAAGAAAATATTATTCGGACAGGCCGAGTGTGTTCATCCACACCAGCAGTCCAGGCCGCGTTTGTTGTCTCGACCAGCACACCTGATCACGCTTGCTTGTGTACCACCAGCTACTGGAATTCGTGAGCAGAGTGACCAAGATTGTGACCACGCGTGACCAAGCGACCTTGTGACCAGCAGCCTTGTGCGTGACCAGCTGATCCAGTGATTTTCATGCCCACCCCGACCAAGCCGTGACCAGCGGTTTGTTCCGAACAAGCCGTGACTAGCCGGCTTCATACATACCTCGACCAAAGTTTCTATCTGGTATCACGATTTCTTACCTGATTTACTGACCTATTTTGCCTATTAAGCATGGAGATTCAGACATCCCTTAGAGCTCCAGTCATTCTACTTGGAGCAAATTATCTCTTATGGTCTAGGACCATGAAAACCACATTAGGTGGTAAAGGTCTTTGGAACCACATTGCCACAAATGGCATTGAAGACAATGAAGTGGCTGAAGTGAGTGATGCAGCTCAAGCCAAATGGTACCAAGAAGATCAGTTGGTACTTTCTATTTTACAAAATTCTCTTGCTAGTGATCTTTTAGAAGCTTATTCTTTTTGTGAAAATGCAAAAGATCTATGGGACACTTTGCTTAAGGTGTATGGAAATACCACTAACCTTTTGAGAATTTTTGAAGTAAAGAAGGCTTTGAATGAATTAAGGCAGGAGGATGCTGAATTCACAAAGCACTATGGCTCATTCAGAGCTTTGTGGGCTGAGCTAGAAATGCTAAGGCCAGCCACTATTGAACCACTTGTACTCCTTGAAAGAAAGGAACAAGATAAGGTGTTTGGGTTACTTTTAACTCTTAATTCTATTTACTCAGATCTTATTAAGCATATTCTCAGGTCTGATAAGTTGCCTAGCTTGGAGGAAGCGTGTTCTCAAATTCAAAAGGATCAAGGATCACATGGATTGTTTGGTAACAAAGTTGAACTAGTAGCTGCTCACAAAAGTTTCTTCAGACCAACAAATGCTTCTAAGAAGAGGAGGCAATTTTTTGATCATTGCAAGAAGGATGGCCATGCAAGGAAGGATTGCTGGGAACTTCACCCTCACCTGAAGCCATCTTGGGCTTCACGCCCTCCACAGCAGCAGGCCATGCCCTCGGCTAGGCAAGCTCACGGCATGGTGTCTTCAAAGGCAGTTGTAAGTAGTGGTCCTTCTTTACATTCAGGCGCCACCAACATCATGTCACAAGCATCAGATTTTGTGACAAAATCAGACTTGGAAGCTCTCATTAAGGCTATAAAGGAGAGCAATATGATGGGTAAAACTTTTCATGCTTCTTTTCAAACTTCTTATACATCAAATGCTCATAAATCTTTGGTTGTTGATTCTGGTGCTTCTCATCACATGATTAGTGATCTAGATTTGCTAGAGAATGTAGAACCTGCCCTAGGGAATGTTCTTATTGCAAATGGAATTAAAGTACCAATCAAAGGCATAGGAAAATTGAAATTGTTTGATAAAGAATCTAAGACATTTTATATGCCTTCATTTACCTCCAACTTGCTCTCAGTTAAAAGAGCTACTACTGACTTGAATTGTCATGCTATATTTGGTCCTAATGACTTTTATTTTCAGGATATTGAAACTAGAAGGTGCTTTTGACAAGGAACTACAAAAGATGACTTGTATGTGCTTGATAATATGGCTAGTTGTAGTGCAATAGAATCAGTTTTTCAGGCGAATATTTTTAGCACTGATTCTGATTTGTGGCATGCTAGATTAGGACATCCTCATCCAAGAGCTCTTAAGTTAATAGTGCCTGGTTTAAAAATGCCTAAGGAATTGTGTGATTCATGTATTCTTGGAAAACATTGTAAAACAGTTTTTGAAAAATCAATGCATAAATATGACAATTGTTTTCAATTGGTGCATTCTGATGTGTGGACATCTCCATTTCCATCTAGAGAAAACCATAATTATTTTGTGACATTTATTGATGAAAAGTTCAAATATACATGGGTTACTCTTCTTAGTTCTAAAGATAGAGTGTATGATGCATTTTTAAATTTTCAAGCATATGTTACTAACCAATACAATGCAAGAATTAAATGCTTTAGAACAGATAATGGAGGGGAGTACACTAGTATCAGACTTCAGGAACATATAGCTAAACATGGCATTGAGCACCAGACAAGCTGCCCTTATACTCCACAGCAAAATGGAGTTGCTGAAAGAAAGAACAGGCACCTAATGGAGGTTGTGAGAACTATGATGTTCCACATGAAGGTGCCTAAGCGATTTTGGGGGGATGCACTTGTAGCAGCCTGCTACTTAATCAACAGGACACCTACAAAAGTCCTTGATGATCTATCTCCATTTGAGGTATTAAACAACACTAAACCCACCATTGATCATTTGAAAGTTTTTGGGTGTGTTTGTTTTGTGTTAATTCCTAGGGAGCAAAGGAACAAGCTTGAACCAAAAAGTGTAAAGGCTATGTTCATTGGATATTACTCCACTCAAAAAGGATACAAATGTTATGACCCTGAGACTAGAAGAGTCATGGTGTCTAGAGATGTAAAGTTCCAAGAAGACAAAGGTTTTTCTGAAGAAGGAACATGGGAACAATTTAAAGACATCTCATCAACAAGAACAGACCAAGCTGAATACTTGAGGAAACTCTTGGAGAGCATTGGAATAGGAGGTGGTCAGCATACAGCCTCATCACCTTTGCCACCTACATCAGTTCCAAGTGATCATAGCAATTCAGACGCGGCCGGTCCACAAGACTGTCCCGGCCCCTGTCCTGGTCCGTCCAGCCTCACGGGTCCATCCGGCTTCACGGGTCCAGCTGCCTCTTCTCGTCCATCATCCTCTATTGATTCTCCTGGGCTTCCTCCTCTTGAACATGGGGGGAGAAGCATCTACTCATGTCCAACAAGACTCAGCAGGAGATGATTCCATTTTAGCTTCAGCTTCCAAAAGATCAAGACCTACTCTCATTGAAATTTTGAGTGAAGAGGAAAAGGAGGCTCCACCTACTGTTTTAAGGAGGAGCACAAGATAAAGAAATCCACCAGTCTTCTACAATGGAAATGTTGTAGTTCATCATGATCAGGGAGTTTGTAATATTGCACACTTACCTTCTACTCATGTTGCTTTTATTTCTAGTCTTGACAATGAGCAGATTCCAAAAACATATGAAGAAGCTATGTCTATAAAGGAATGGAGGGAAGCTATCTCAGATGAGAAACAAGTTATGGAGAGGAATGGTACATATGCTGCAGCCACTTTACCAAAAGGAAAGAAGACTGTATGTTCTAAATGGATTTTTACCATTAAATACAAAAGCAATGGTGAAATTGATAGATATAAAGCTAGGTTGGTAGCTAGGGGTTTTACTCAGACATATGGTGAGGATTATAGGGATACATTTGCTCCTGTAGCTAAGCTTCATTCTGTCAATGTTGTGCTTACTGTTGCTACTAATCTTGAGTGGGAATTGTGGCAAATGGATGTCAAGAATGCTTTCTTGCAAGGTGAACTAGAAGAAGAGGTTTACATGTCACCTCCACCTGGCCTAGAGGATGAGGTAGGAAGCGGTAATACCCTAAGGCTAAGGAAGGCTATTTATGGCCTTAAACAATCTCCAAGAGCATGGTACCACAAGTTAAGTGTTACTTTAATGGATAAAGGCTTCAAAAGGTCTCAAGTGGAACATACTCTTTTCAGATTAAAGAGTAAGGAAGGTATTATAGTAATTCTTATCTATGTAGATGATATAATCATATCTGGTAGTGATAGTGTTGGTATTGCATCTACTAAAGATTACTTAAAGAGTGTTTTTGTCATAAAGGATTTAGGAGAACTTAAATAATTCTTAGGAATTGAAGTATGTAGGTTTAAGGAAGGTCTCTTTCTCTCTCAAAGGAAGTATGTTGTAGATCTACTAACATCCACAGGTATGATGGAAGCTAAGCCAGCCAAAATACCCTTAGAATAAGATTATAAAATCGCAACTAAGGGGGAGTTAGAGGAGGAAATTCATTTTCATGATCCTAAGCTCTATAGGAAAGTGGTTGGTAAGCTTATTTATTTAACCATCAAAAGACCAGATTTATGTTTTGCTGTGAATCAGGTATCTCAACACATGCAAGGGCCAAAGATGAGGCATTGGGACATAGCCATGCGGATTCTAAGATATCTCAAAGGCACACATGAACAAGGTATTTGGATGGGTAATAATAAAAACACAAATGTGGTTGGTTATTGTGATGCAGATTGGGCAGGAGATAGGGAAGATAGGAGAAGTACTACTGGCTATTGTACTTTCATAGGTGGAAACCTTGTGACTTGGAAAACCAAGAAGCAAAAGGTGGTTTCATGCTCTAGTGCAGAATCAGAGTATAGAGCAATGAGGAAGCTCACTACTGAATGCATCTGGCTGAAACAAATTTTGGGAGACTTAGCCGTGAAGTGTGAGGAGCCTATCACCATTCATTGTGACAATCAATCCGCCATTCACATAGCCTCCAATTCAGTGTTTCATGAAAGGACCAAGCACATAGAAGTGGACTGCCACAAATTAAGAGAAGCTATTGTGAAAGGTATCATTTTACCTTGCTATACAAGGAGTGAGGATCAACTGGCTGATATATTCACCAAGGCAGCATCTCTGAAAGTTGGTACATCAATCTATCCAAGACTTGGTCTCATGTTCATTCCATACCCATGATCCCAACATGGAGTATTATACTCTTTTTCCATAAGAATAGGTTTTGTCCCAATTGGGTTTTCCTTTTCTACGTTTTTAATGAGGTAATACTTCATGGTTGCAAGCTTAAACATCTTATGTCTTAAGCTTGAGGGGGAGTGTTGGAATGAAGAAGAAGTGATGAATTTATGAAAGCCATTAATTCTAGTTATATGGCGATTTGTATGTTTGTGAAAGGGAGAGTCTAAGGCTTGTTTGTATTATAGAATTATGTTATCCTTTTAAGCCATTTATGTATAAGACTATCCTTGTATCCAAACAAGCCTAGACTAGAATAGTATAAATACCTTACTCCCTTCACATTTTGTAACTAAGGATTCATAATTCTCATTTTTCTAATAAATCATTCTTTTCTCTAATTCTCTAATTCTTTCTAAATCTCTCATTCTCTCATTCTACAAATCTCTAAATCTCATATTCTTACATCTCTCTCTCTCTTGCATAAAAGTAAAGAACACTTTGAATTGTTTACCCGGTATTCACCTCCCTTCTGAACTCAGTAAGGTAGTTATTCACCTGGGCTTAGCCGAGACTAAGCTTCTCTTATCTTTGCTCAAACTTGAGCACTTGGTTACAAAACAAGAATATAAAGAAAAAACCCTCCCCTTTTGCTCGATCACAAAAGCTTGATCTCGTTCTTCGCCCCTTTTATAGTCTTAAGGGATGAGATAAAACGATGTTACAGACACTCGTTTTAATCAGAAAATCCGGTACAATACAAGTAACGCTAAACCGACAATTACTTAGAATTAAACCGAACCTCAAGACTGGAGAAGCTGTTACCCGTTTGAAATATCGTTACTCTGTTCTACACCCATGATACTCTGTTTCATGCTCTGGTACAGTCCTGTCAGAGTCTGGCTAAAGCTTCATTATCTTCTGAAGGTTTTACATTCAATGCCTTCGGAAACATATTCGTAATTCTAGGCAACGCCCCAGGATAATGTAACAGTTAGCCATATTTTGTAGTTAATCTTCCTTATGAACAAGATTGTACGTACCGTTTTAGCTACTTCAGTGTCTTTCTTTCTGCAGATGGGTTTGTTAGCCATTGCAGAAAGACAACGACTTGTAATGATCGGATAACAAAGAACAGATGTTACTCTGTTTCACTTTTGTGTTTTTGACTATTTGATCTTAACTTTTGTGAGAATAACACTTAGTGTTGTTGAAATGAACACACTTACTTCATAAATATTGTAAAAACATTGTTTAAATAGACTACAAACAGACACATGTGAAGAAACACACTTCTTCACCAACAGTCATGACTTTTGACTTTGTTTTTTATGGGATCGATCAATCTTAAACAGGATCGATCGATCCTGTAAACTTACGCAAATTTTATTTTGTGAAGGATCGATCGATCCGTATATGGGATCGATCGATCCCTTGATCACACGCTAACACTCCTCCTTGATCAAGAGTCTTCACACCAAGTTCTTCACGTAATGCTTCAAACCTTGTAACACTTAGCGGTTTTGTGAGAATATCAGCAATTTGAATTTCTCCTGGACAATACTCAAGCTTCATCTTCTTCTCTTTTTCTGCTTCTCTAACAAAGTGATACTTGATGTCAATGTGTTTTGTTTTGCGATGTTGAACCGGATTCTTCCCTATTGCAATTGTTGACTTGTTGTCACAAAATATCTTCACTCCTTCTTCTGATTCAAACCCCATTTCTTTGACAAGTCTCTGCAACCATATTGCTTGGTTTGCAGCAGAACAAACCACAATATACTCAACTTCTGCAGTTGATTGGGCAACAATCTTCTGTTTGTTTGAGTTTCAACAAAATACTCCTTAACCAAGCGTGAAGGCATACCCACTTGTGCTCTTCCTATCTTCTTTTGATCCTCCCCAATCACTGTATGAAAATGCCACCAACTCTGGTTCCTGCACTTTACTTAATTTAACACCATATGCCAAAGTACTTTTGATGTACCTTAGAACACTTTTGACTTCTTGAATATGTTTCTTCAATGGTGCACTCGTGTAACGAGAAAGATATGAACTCACATACATGATGTCAGGTCTAGAAGCACACAGATAAAAGATTCCTCCAATCATGCTTCTGTATTTTGTAACATCTTCATAATCCTCTTTTAATTCTTCTTCTTCTGATTTGATGTGAGTATCCAATGGTGTAGACACACTCTTGCAATCTTCCATCCCAAATTTTCTTAAAAGCTTCTTTGCATACTTCTCCTGATGCAGAAAGATGTCGTCTTCATTTTGAATAATTTCCATACCCAGAAAATAACTGAGTTCTCCTAGATCATTCATGTCGAACTCACTCTTCATCTCCTCTTTAAATTCATTAATCTTCTCCAAGTTGCTCCCTGTGATGATTATATCATCCACATATAAACTAACCACCAAAATGCTTCTTGAATCCTTCTTCACATATAATGCAGGATCATTGAAACTCCTTTCAAGACCATTTGATGTGAAGTAACCATCAATTCATGCATACCATGCTCTAGGTGCTTGTTTGAGCCCATAGAGTGCTTTGTGAAGTTTGAGTACCTTCTCTTCTTCTCCTTTTTCTATAAATCCAGGAGGTTGCTATATATAGATCTCTTCTTCAAGATCTCCATTCAGGAATGCAGACTTCACATCCATTTGGAATAACTTCTATTTGTTTTGTGCTGCAATTGCCATAATGGTTCTTATGGTATCATATCTAGAAACAGGAGCAAATGTTTCTGGATAATCTATTCCATACTCCTGTGTGAACCCTCTGGCTACCAATCTAGCCTTGTGCTTGATTTTTTCTCCACTTGCATTTGTCTTAAAGCGAAAGATCCATTTAACACTTATAACATTTTTGTTATCTGGTCTTTCTACTGCTTCCCAAGTGTTGTTTTTCTTGATCATTCTTAACTCTTCTTCCTTTGCCTTAACCCATTCTATGTTGTTCAAGGCTTCCTCCAGTGCTTGTGGTTCTTCAGCCATCATTAGACACATTTCTTGGATTTGTGCCATCTCTGCAATTCCTGCAGTTTCTGCAACAACTTTTGTTTGTTGCATTAGATCATTGATTGATCTCAATCCCCATGAACCAACCGATGTCTCTCCTTCCTTTTGTCTTCCTCTGTTTGAGACATGTAATCGATCAAACGCTTCACTCACATTATCAACTTGTGAGTTTAAGTCAAAGTCTCCTTCTTGACTTCTTTGGTTTCTCTGGTTTTGATCCGAAGTGGTGAGATCATTACCTTCTGAGATTTTTTCTTCCCAATTCCAAGATTTGGCTTCGTCAAATGTGACATCTCTTGACACTTCAACCTTCTTGTCTTCAAGTAGATAAACTCTGTATCCTTTTGATTCATTGCTAGCCAATGAATATCCCCTATTTTGCCTTATCATCGAGTTTTCTTCTCTTCTCAACTAGAATATGTACATAGCATACACATCCAAATATTAAGTGTCTCACACTTGGTTTGATTCTGCTCCATACTTCCAATGGAGTTACTCCTTTCTCTAATGCCTTTGTTTGTACTCTGTTTTGCAGATAAACAGATGTTGCCACTGCTTCTGCCCAAAACTGATTTGACAATTGTTTTTCCTTCAGCATAGTTCGTGCCATTTCCATGAGGGACAGATTCTTCCTTTCTGCAACACCATTCTGTTGAGGAGAGTATGGTGTTGTTACTTCGTGCTTAATCCCTTTTTCTTGACATACTTTGTTGAATTCCTTTGAGATGTATTCTCCTCCTCCATCAGATCTTATTCTCTTGATGTGATTTCCAGATTGATTCTCCACATATGACTTGAAGATCCTGAACTTTGTAAATACTTCACTCTTATTCTTCATGAAGTACACCCATATCATTCTTGTGTAATCATCAATGAATGTCAGAAAATATCTACTTCCATTCATTGATTATGTTTGCATTGGTCCACAAACATCAAAATGTATAAGGTTTAGAGCATTGCAGGTTTTGCTATGTGATGTCTTAGGAAAACTCCTCCTTGACTGTTTTCCCAATTCACATGACTTGCAGATGTTTTTATTCACTATGAATTTGGGAAAATCCTCAACTGATTCCTCTTTCTGCATCATTTCTATCTTGTCATGACTCACATGACCAAGCCTCTTGTGCCACAGATCAGATTTCTCTTCTTTCTCTGCAACAGCAATATGAGTTTCTTCTTTTGCAGGTTTCCACTTGATTGGAAAGCTTTTGTTCTTCATTTTTATTTCCATAATCTTCTTTCCTTTTGCATCTTTAATGTTACATTTATCATCTTCAAATATAACTCGATATCCATTTGAGATCATTTGAGAAACACTGAGCAATTTCCTTGCTAGACTTGGTACTAGAAGAACTTCTCTTATTGTGTGTATTCCTCTGTTTGTGGGCACTTGAATGTCTCTTCTTCCTTCTGTCATAATCAACTGACCATTACCCACTCTGATATTTGTCTTCTTACTGCGATCTAAGTTAATGAAATACCTTTCTTCATTTGACATGTGGTTTGTGCAACCACTTTCAATAAGCCAGATTTCATCACTTACCTTTGCAGATTCTTCTTCTTCTATGGCACTGAATAGCATATGATTTGCTTTTGCATCTTCTTCAGTTTGTTCTAGACTCAAATATGCTTGATCATTTCTTTTGAGTCTGCAATCTTTGGCTATGTGACCAGGTTTGTCACAGACATAGCACTTTCTCTCATTCTTCACACTCATTTGTGAATTGTTTCTGTTTTTCTTCTTCCAACAATCTACCTCATTGTGATTGTCTTTCTTACACACGCTACACTATTTTTTGGTCTTCTCATGACGTTTGTGCTTCTGTTTGTTTCCCCTTTTTGAAACAAACTTCTCTCCATAGAAACTATTGAGAGATCTCTTGTCTGTTCAAGTACAGCCACAATGCTGTCAAATTTCTCTGGTAAGGAGATGATTATCTTTTTCGCCAGCAGATAATCCGTCTTCTCTTCCCAATGAATCTTTAGTTGGTTACTCAGATTAACCAACTTAGTAGTGAAATCATTTATGCTTCCACTATCTTCCATCTTCAGATTCTCATATTCCCTTCGCAGGGTCTGAAGATTGATCATTCTCACTTGAAAACTTCCTTGAAACTCCATTTCCAAGGCATTCCATGCTTCTTCTGCACTTATTGCAGGTGCAATTCTCAGAAATATTGTGTCTGAGACTACAGTTTGAAGGATTTGAAGTGTCATCATATCCTTAGTACATGCTTCCTCCACCGGATTCTAGATAGAACTGTTTCTGGACTGTGATCTCCAGGCATTGGTTCCTCTGGAACTCCTTCCACCACTGTCCATAGTTTTATGGTTTTTAAGTAAGTCTTCATCTTGATCTTCCAAAAACCATAAGCCTCTTTATTGAAAGTTGGAATGACTTGGTGAATTGTTGTCTCACCTAGCTCTGCTACCATGTTAGCCATTGCAGAAAAACAATGACTTGTAATGATCGGACAACAAAGAATAGATGTTAATTTGTTTCACTTTTGTGTTTTTGACTATTTGATCGTAACTTTTGTGAGAAAAACACTTAGTGTTGTTGAAATGAACACACTTACTTCATAAATCTCGTACAAACATTGTTTAAATAGACTACAAACAGACGCATGTGAAGAAACACACTTCTTCACCAACAGTCATAACTTTTGACTCTGTTTTTTATGGGATCGATCGATCTTACACAGGATCGAGGGTTGATTTCTAATATACTCTTATTTGTGGAGAGTTTTTCTAACTTACTCTCCTTATTTCTCAAATACTCCTCAATTTTTGGAAAGACAAAAATACCCCTGCGTGTATGTGAAAACTAAACCCTAAATGCCTACGGGTGTCACGCGCATTCCTCGGAACCCAAGCACCATCATCTCACGCACATATTTAAGTAATAATTCTGCACATACTGGGTTTTGAACCCGCATCATCAAGGTCATACTAAGAATACGCTACCATCTACGTCAACATGTTTTTGTTGAAATATATTACATATATTAATATAAAATCTATAAAAAAGGACAAAATCGTAATTTTCTATATTATAATTTAAAGAGGAGTATTTCATAACATCACCTGAGATTTAAGAGTATATTAGAAATTGATTCTAGGATCGATCCTGTAAACTTACGCAAATTTTATTTTCTGAAGGATCAATCGATCCGTATACGGGATCGATCGATCCCTTGATCCCACGCTAACAGGGTTTACTTTTGGTTGTTAATGGCAGCCGGATGCGAGCTTTTTATTAGCAAAGAGACGCTAAAATATATGGGTCTGTGGTTTATTCCGGTACTTCTGTTTCGTCTTCATATTACATCTTTTTGTGTTTTGCTTCTTAAAATGCATCTAATCAGATTTTGATAACAGTTTCTTGTAATGTTGAGTGCAGGTTGGAATAACATTGGCTCGAATGTTAACACTGGACGGGACGAGGCAATCTTTTGCTGAGTCTATCTCTCGGAATGCTCCTTATATAATGTCTACAGTGTCATGGGTTTACTGGTAAAAGCAATATCTCTTGTTAAAACAATATAGTCTCCATGGTTCGTAACGGTCATCTGTTTTTGTTGGCAACTTGGAAAATAAAACTCGAAGAGGGGAGTTTGTATAAGCGACATGATACAGTTTGACCTAGGGAAGCTCTTTAGACAAAGTGGGGCATCAGATTATGTTTGTTCAAAGGTGAAACATATTCTTGTTATTTGCCTGTTGAAATGTGTATTCCAAAAGCTGATTGTTTTCTAATTTTCGCATTGGTATATTTTGATGTAAAGCTCGGTATAGGTAAAGAGAAAGCGATGGGCATTACTCAGGCCGTCCAAAAGTATGGAAACCTCTCAGGTTTTGGTAAGTTAGAATTTGAATGCAGTGGAAAGATTATCTGGAATGTGATGAATGACTTCATATTATGCATTGGCTAATGAACATTGAATGCAGTGGAAATATTTTCGTTGGGAGTGAGGAATACTACAGCATTCTTAGCCGGAGCTCTTGTAAGTCTGTCGCGGTATTGATTCCGTATGTAGCAGTATGGTTTCTCAAACTTATCAACATGAACCTTTCACAGGGAGTATCTCCAGAGTGTTTCTTTGCAGGAGTTTGTTGCGGTGGCTTGATTACTCTTCCAGTTCTGGTCTATCTGCTTTTCTCTACATCTGATTCCCTTCTTTCTTACAATGTGACTGACTAATTAGAGTATCTTAATTCTAACAAATGTCTTGTGATTGGGTTTTTCCTTAGAGAACGCCTTATGTTTGCTGTTGCAACAGTAGCAACTGCAGTGGTAAGTAGAGATAGAGACAAAACAGATTGTGAATAGCTTCGAGCCTTTGACACAAGTTTTGGTTCCAATATTTGTGCAGGGAATATGGACAATCTTCCCGTATGTGATGGCTGCATCCACGACTTTGTACCTCTACATTCGCAGTCACTACTACACCTAAGACTTAGCGCTTATTGTTTACTCAAAATATTGATTACATGGAAAGATGTAAGATCTTACCAAAACTACAAACATACTACTCAGCCAACAAACAAATGGTTTATATTATAATGTAGATTCACTCAATGCTAACTTGTTCAACTGGCTTTTCCAAGAACAACTGTTTTTTTGAGTTGTGACATATCTAAAGTAGTATACAAATTCAATTTCATGCACCAGACTGAGAGTATTATACAAATATTTAGTCAATATGCACGTATAGGAAGAATCTTATTTGCTTTCTACCCAAAACACATAATTGCTTGATTCTGCTTGTTGAAGAACTCAGCTGATTGTAATTTAAGTATTAGCATTGATCCCTTTGATCTGTGACCACACTTCGATCAAATCTTTCTTTTTGTATAACACAAATACTCTTGTTTATTGATGAACAACAGAGTCATCTTCATCATCTTCATTATCCCAAGTTAAATCCTCCTCTTCCTTTGCTACACTGACCCGTCTTCGCCAATCAGGTTTCTCCTCTGTCCATTGTCCAGCTTCCAAACTCTTACCCTCATTGCTTCTGATATCATCTTCCATCTGATGCCACACAAGATCTTCGACCTCAGGTAACGATGGCTGTCTCGAAATCACCGAGATATCACTGTCCTTAGACGACACCTCTCTATTCTCTACCTTCTCGTTCTCCAATACCACATCATCTGAACCTCTCTCAGTGACTGAAGATTTCCCCTCTGAGACGGGATTCAACGAAGACCCGCCACCGGTTTCATCTCCCTCATCATCGAGATCCCAGCTCAAATCCTCCTCTTCTTCTCCGGAGATAGCTCTCTTCACAAGCTTAACTCTAGCTTCTTCTGCTTGCTCAAGCTTATGCACTCTGTAGAAGTATCTTCTCCAGAAACTCTCAGCATCCACTTCCATAGGCACAATCTCCTCATAAACCTCTTTCACAGCTTTGCCTTCATTGATTAAATCAACAATATTACTTTCTTTCTCCTCTAGTTTAAACCCTAAACTCCATTTCTCAAATTCCCCTATATCATCAGGTTCTTTAACATATGTGCCTTTATCAGATTGAATCGCAAGCAACTGCATCTCGAAACGACTATATGGTTTCACAGATAAGCCATGACTGCGACGATCACCGAATGCTTCGTGATCGGAGGAAGAAGATAATAGAGATCCCTTACCATGAGAAATTATCTTAGCCGCTGATTTCCACACGGTGGCGCCGATATCATCGATCGCCTGACCAACCGATTCGAGAGACTCTTGAGCGACGGTGGCGCCGATTTCGAGAGAGTCAGGTAAGTCCTTGACGGCACGAGAAGCTACTTGTCGGATTACGGAGGTTTCTTTCTTCAATTCGGTTCCGAATTCCTCGAATTCGCGACGGTAGGAACCGATTACAGATTCGGATTTAGTCGCTAGGGTTTTGATCAGATTGCCGAAGCTCCATGGGGAAGAAGAAGAAGTTGTGGGATCGTCGAGAGGAGATTGAGTGGAATCTGGTGAATCGGGTTGTTGTTGATGATCGCATTCGGAGAGAACTGATTTGAAGAGATCCATAGGAGAAGATGATTGGGAAGGAAACTAAGCTTAGGTTTTGATCGATGAGAAGTTGAATTTTTACGAATTGTCTGAGAATATTCGAACTATTTGTATGTCGTTGATTCTTACTGTTCCAATCGTCAGTCACAGAAACGGACCAATGTCGTTGGCGAAAGAACGGCAAATGATTTTGTGTTTTTCTTCTATTATTTACAAATAGTGACTTTATAATAATATCATTCACGACAGACAAATTTAATTTTTTATTAGTATATGAAAATATGGCAATAATTCTATATACAGTTTATTTTTAATTATACATTAAACTAAAAAATATTGATTGATGGTCTAATCTAGAGAAACAAAACTTATAAACACAAATATAAAAAAAATTATAAGTTCAAACTAAAACCATGGAATTAAGATCAATTAGACTATGTAATGTAGGATGCCAAATAATTTTAAAGTTTTTATACTAATGATTTAAAGGGTTTTTAATATCAAAAATTCAATCAGTCTGTCTTTGTATCAGATATTCTATTATTAGATAATATCTTGATTGCTCAAAAAATGTTTTATGTTTCCAGACCAAAGACTCATGGAAGAGAAAATATATGGTTATTAAGACAATATAATTAAAGCGGATATAATTAAGGCATATGATTAAGTTGAATAGTCATTTATACAAAACATTTTGTGCAAAATGGAATTCTCCCCTTGTGGATTCAGTGGATGATGCGGTGTATTACAGTACTGATTAACAAACAATATGAGGGTGTATAGTTCCAAAGAGGAGTTTTAGATAAGGGTATCCCTTATCCCTTATCCCTTATACGATAATTATGAACATGATCAACAAATAACCAGTTTAAAAATTGCAAGGTCTAGCCTTTCTATCAATTCATTTTTTTTTGCGGATGATAGCCTTTTTCTGTCAAGCAGGAAAGGATGAATGTCAAGCTATACCCAGGCTTTTGAAAGATTATGAGGTGGTTTCTGGTCAATAAATATTTTTTTTTTAAATCATCCATGCAATTTGGGCATAACGAGGATAGTAAGATAAGGGAGGAGATGAACCAAATTTTGGGCATCTCTTCTATTGGAGAAATGAAAATATATTTAGGAATCTCAAAAAGCTTGGAAGGGGCTAAAACATCAATTTTTGGTTTTATCCATGAAAGACTCAATAGTAGGATACAACGGATGGACTTGAAGATTCTTATCCAAATGACGGGAAGATACATTAATGAAGTTGGTTTTAACAGAATTATCAATTCATATATGTCTTGTTATCGGTTACCAAGATATATATGTCTTGTTATCGTTACCAAAGACGGTTGTTAAAAATTAAGAAGTGCAATTGGTGGAGAAAGAGTGACAATAATAAAGGAATACACTGGTTAGCTTCGAATAAGTTGTGTCGATATATAGAAGACGGTGGACTAGGTTTAATGGCAATTGAAGATTTTAACACAGTTTTGCTAACAAAACAGTTGTGGCGCCTCATGGATTCACCAGAATCCTTATTTTCAAGGATTTTAAAAAGTCATTACTTTCGGAATTGAGATCTGTTGGATCCAATAGGTTCATCCTCTCCCTGTTATGGATGGATAAGTATCATAGCTAGATCTCTGGCTAAAAAAAACTAATCAAAAGGGTTGAAACAGGTTGAAGCATTTTCGCATGGAATGATCCTTGGATCTAAGCCTCCCGCCTGAGATCAGCAACCTGTAAATTCAATAATTACCCTACTAATTTTACAGTCAAGGATTTTATAGACACTCAAACAAATACCTGGAATATGGTATTGTTTGAAGCAACTATTATCACTGAGGGTGTGACCTAAATTCAATCTTTAGTGGTGATTCAAACAGGAAATCCGGATACAAATGGGTGACATTTTACAAAACATGAGAAATATATAGTAAAATCGGGTTACATGATAGATCAAAATAATCCAGATAGAGGTAATAATGAAATTTTCTTAGGATCAGAGGTTACCTCACTTAAGGCTTCAGTTTTGAAGATTGTGTGTCCTCCAAAAATGAAACATTTTATTTGCCAAGTACTATCAGGATGTGTACCGGTTACACAGAACTTGAAGTCACGATGAATAAATTGTGATGTACAATATGGTAGATGTGGGGCAGAAGAAGAAACAATAAACTATATATTTTTTTGAGAGTCCACCGGCCATAATGAGCATTATATAAGTTCCCCTCCACTTTGAAGATACTTTCAACATCATCGATATTTTGTGAATATAGATTATTTGTTCTTGCGGATGCCTAAAGACAGTCCAAATAAATTTTTTATAAGATTATTTGGTATTTATGAAAAAATTGGAATGACAAAATTTTCAAAAATTTAGATCGAAACTCTCAAAAGATTGTCTTACTGGCAGAAAATGATGAAAAAGTTTGGAAAGAAGCACAAACATTAGAGTTGCAAAAAAAGTTATCGGTTATATCAATAAGTCACACAACAAAATGATGTTAGTGGTGTCAAGTAGATGGGGCTTGGAAAGAGGACAAATTTTCTGGTCAAAGGTGGGTTAGTAGCAAAAATTGAATGGTAGCATTATTGCTTGCAGCTTGAAATCTTCGATGCAGTCTTTCCTCTTTTCACGTTGTATTAAAGGCCCTGGTCTGAGCAATAGAGTATATACATGCATTTCATAAATTAAATATGATTTTTCGTAACCAACTGTTCGGATGTGATGAAGATGATGTATTCACTAGAAGAAGAAGAGTTTCTGTGACGGAAAGCCCTTTTTATTAACTTCAGAATCTCATTTATTCAATGGACAACAAATACGAAGACTGACAATTAGCACGAGATGCATAAAATCTTCCATCAGCCATGGTTTATGTGGGTATGATTCTCCTGGTTTGTTTAACTAAATATTTTTATAAATTTATTTTTCTAATGTTGTTGTCAAAAAAATAAAAAAATAAATACATGTTAAACAATCTATCTTACAATTTTTAAACAAAAAATATGGTAAAGATAAGATTGAAAAATTATTATAATATAAGATGATCTGATATATACAATAAAGTATTTATATATTAATACTGTTGTAATCATAATATTTTATTATTTTAGTGAGATATTAATTTATTCAGAAATTAATTGGATATAAAACTTAATTTAAAAATGAATAATTCTATTAATTTACTGAGATATCAATTTATAAAGATTATATTGTATTGTGTAATGCTATTTGGTTCCTAACCTTTATTTCAAATAAACATTTTTAACAATTTATATCAAAATATAATATCTTCGGCTCTAGTCCAACAAAGAAAAAAGAAGCTCATTTGTCAATAATCTAAGAAAAAAAATTTATGGTTTTTTCTATTTTTTTATAAAAGAAAAATCTTCTTGTGTTGGAAACACAAAGCCAAAAAGTATCAAAGCTTTGCTGAAACTCCAAATCACCATCCTCATTTTCATATTTGCGTTCTGCCATCGCCGCTGCTGAACCGCTAAGGAGAAGTGGTGCGCCCCTGGTTGTTCTAAACCTGAGGATCGACTTGAAGGAAGGTGATCTAGTTAAGAAGAAGGCTACTAGCACTTCTCTTGGCAGCGGATTGGTTGGAGGATGGATTGGAGGTTACTAACTCTCCAATTGATGTGAATGATGAAGGGGTTTGATTCCACTAGCACAGGATCACCCTGCAAAGAGCTATGGAATATCACAGTAGATTACTCTACTCTTTAGTGATCAAGGGTCAATGTTCTTAGGCTGAACAGAGAAAGCAAGAAGCAAAAGTGCTTTAAGATTGTTTATAAAATTCGATGTGTGTGTTTACAATGGGGAAGTGAAGCCTTTTTATAGGCAGATAATCCTATCTAAATTAATCTACAGAATAATATCCTAACTACTTTATTCCTATCTAAATAATATCCTAACTAACTAATCTAATCCTAAAAGAATATATCAGAATAATATATCTAATCTATTATATCCTAACTAACTTATCTAATCCTAACAAGATTATACCAGAATGATATATCTTATCTAATCTACTCTAACTAACTCTCTGGTTTAATTTTAATGACTAATTATAAACCAAAACACATTAAACCAACAGGCTGGTTTATTTTTAATCTTATTTTTCTACTTGGACCACGTCCATACCCATCCATAAGAGCCCATGGTGGTCGATCCTTCAGCTTTATGGGCCAATATGGGCCCTGCTCAACTCTCATCTTGTTGGGCTTATCCTTGAGTAGGCCCAGCTCGTCCTTGGTGTCTTCCTGGGCCTTTTGAGCCTTATCTCTTGTATGTGGATGAGCTAAGACGTTCCTTGGATCATCAAAAACAAGTATAGCCTCTTGAACTTGCTCGGGTGGTCGAACTAGCTCTCTATGGTCCAACAGAAGGAAAATTCGACCATCTCTTGATTCAATATGAACCAATTGAGTTTTGGCACTACCAGAATCTCCATAATATCTAGCTAGTTGAGAAAAATAGTCTTGGTTGCTTGATTCATGGTTGATCTTAAAAAACTTAAAATTAAGGTTGATCGAGATCGCACCATTCCCTCCTCCTTTAAAAGGATTTGTCCTCAAATCCGAGCCCTTTAAGATGATGGATAATGCTCCTGGATGATCAGATATGTCTCTAGAATGATTATATTCCTCTCCTGGTCGCCAAATTTTGGTTTGTAAGTGGTTGAATCTGTGAGCTTGCAAACAGGGCAAACCAAGCATCTCCTGGTTTAGAAGTTGAATAACTTTTAAACCATAAGGAATTTGGACATGAATCCAATTCGACAGGCTCCTATGAAGGGTTAGGTTTCCAAAAAAAGTTGGTTCATAACTTGGTTCATCCTGGTTCTCTTGGGGTCCTTCAATAAGTAAACGATTATGTCCTTCGGATTCAGTGGTCGTTAGCCGACTTGGAAGTCGAATATCTCTTTCATCTGAATAGATTTTGGTCCAATTCTTTTTTTCAGTGATTTCTTGATGGGTTGAGCTTCTGTAACAAGTCGATTTGTTGCTTAATTCCTCTGGGTCTGGTTTGTATGATCCGTTGATTGGTTGTATGTCTTGTTTGGGTTTGTTGATAGTCTGCAAGATGGAATCTTCTGTATCTTCTTCATGTTTATTTATTTTGAGCTCCTTAGCTGATGGTGATATAGACGTCACTCTGGTTGGGGTGGATTGGTACTGCTCTACAAATTCTTCATGCATCCGTGCCTTAAGACCTCTCCAATCTAGCACTGAATTCTTGTAGATAGTTGGAGGGTTTTCCTTTAACCACCATTCATGAGCTTTTCCTGTGAATGCTGAGACCACTTGTGATAACTCCAGTTCCTTGGGAATTTTGTTGAATTGTAGCCACTTTTCCATATCGTTTTCCCATTGCAAGTATACTTCAGGATCTTTTCTATTTCCTGAAAATAGTAGGGATCGACCTCTGTTGTTGACTTGCTTCTTTGGACTTACTGGTTTTAGATCAGGCGCTTCCCACCTTGGCTTGTGGAATTTTTTTTCTCTCATTTGATTGTAGATCAGATCTGTTAGATCCTCTAATTGCTTCTCACTCAGGATCACAGTTTGGGTAGGTGCAACTCTCTCCCTTGTTGCTTGTTGTTTTGCCTTCTCTCCATATTTTCTTTTGTTCCCAATAGAATACATGGTAAATTTGCTGGATATATGATGAATAGATTATGAATCTAGGATAGATTATTCCAACAAGTTCAAAATAGATCAAAGCCCAATCACCTAAGATCTAGAGCTAAACCTATTGAAACTTAAGATAGAAAGATTGCAAGATCTTTTTTTTTTTTTTTTTTGATTTTTTTTTTGTTTTTTTTGGTCTGATTTTCGTTTTTTTTTTTTTTTGAATTTTTTTTTTTTTTTTTTTTTTTTTTGCAGTTCTTTTTTTTTTTTTTATATCATTTTGTAATTCAGAAAAGGCTCAGCTGATTTACAAAAGATAGAAAGATAAGAATTTGTTTATGAAACTTAAAAATTGAAAAGAAATTGATGGTGGTTTTGAAATCAAAGTGATTTCACAAACTCTAACCTTCAAGAGGCTCTGATACCACTTGGTGCGCCCCTGGTTGTTCTAAACCTGAGGATCGACTTGAAGGAAGGTGATCTAGTTAAGAAGAAGGCTACTAGCACTTCTCTTGGCAGCGGATTGGTTGGAGGATGGATTGGAGGTTACTAACTCTCCAATTGATGTGAATGATGAAGGGGTTTGATTCCACTAGCACAGGATCACCCTGCAAAGAGCTATGGAATATCACAGTAGATTACTCTACTCTTTAGTGATCAAGGGTCAATGTTCTTAGGCTGAACAGAGAAAGCAAGAAGCAAAAGTGCTTTAAGATTGTTTATAAAATTCGATGTGTGTGTTTACAATGGGGAAGTGAAGCCTTTTTATAGGCAGATAATCCTATCTAAATTAATCTACAGAATAATATCCTAACTACTTTATTCCTATCTAAATAATATCCTAACTAACTAATCTAATCCTAAAAGAATATATCAGAATAATATATCTAATCTATTATATCCTAACTAACTTATCTAATCCTAACAAGATTATACCAGAATGATATATCTTATCTAATCTACTCTAACTAACTCTCTGGTTTAATTTTAATGACTAATTATAAACCAAAACACATTAAACCAACAGGCTGGTTTATTTTTAATCTTATTTTTCTACTTGGACCACGTCCATACCCATCCATAAGAGCCCATGGTGGTCGATCCTTCAGCTTTATGGGCCAATATGGGCCTTGCTCAACTCTCATCTTGTTGGGCTTATCCTTGAGTAGGCCCAGCTCGTCCTTGGTGTCTTCCTGGGCCTTTTGAGCCTTATCTCTTGTATGTGGATGAGCTAAGACGTTCCTTGGATCATCAAAAACAAGTATAGCCTCTTGAACTTGCTCGGGTGGTCGAACTAGCTCTCTATGGTCCAACAGAAGGAAAATTCGACCATCTCTTGATTCAATATGAACCAATTGAGTTTTGGCACTACCA
Organism: Streptanthus diversifolius; assembly: GCA_039880935.1. Classification (NCBI taxonomy): domain Eukaryota; kingdom Viridiplantae; phylum Streptophyta; class Magnoliopsida; order Brassicales; family Brassicaceae; genus Streptanthus; species Streptanthus diversifolius. The sequence goes on from JAXGFM010000005.1 coordinate 8,400,423, forward strand.
GAATCTCCATAATATCTAGCTAGTTGAGAAAAATAGTCTTGGTTGCTTGATTCATGGTTGATCTTAAAAAACTTAAAATTAAGGTTGATCGAGATCGCACCAAGAAGTCATCAAACCCGGAATTCAAGTTGTCGCCTTCTCGAATCTGATGCATGCCATCAGCTCAATCTGCGCTGTCATGAGATAAGCCGGCCGTCAATCTCTTCTGCTCTTCTTCTCTCGCGGCTTTGAACCACCATGGGTGGTAGAATTTTTGTTTAGAATTTTGGATTTAATTTTGATGTAAAATACAATTTGTGCAACATGGTTTTAACTGATATTATTGGCAGGAAAAATATTTTATAGTTATAGTCTCAACTCTTGTGAGGGATCAAGCTTGAGTCCTCTTCTTCACCCTGAAAATTATGAAATTCCTATTCATTGTTATTGTTTTGATTCACCAATCATTGAAACTTGTTTCACCGAATTGAATTGGATCCATGAAGGAGATTTTATACTTGTCAAAAGAAAGATGTAAGCAAAATTCAGATATTTTATGTGTGTTCAAATATAAAATTTTGGATAAGTTTTTTTTTTTTAATGCCGTGTAGGGTAAATAAAAAATGTCAATTATTTAAGAGAAAATTAGTTAATAATGCTACATTAAAACCATATTTGTCCCAATATACTTTCTAGAGATATTTAGTAAAATAGGTAGTTTCTAAATATTCCTTAGTGGAAAGGTAGTTTTGATCTTGTAATTAGAAATAAGGTACTTTTGATTTCCTCTCAAAAATTTTAAGACTATATTATCCTTATTGTTTAACTGGATTAATTGATATGTAAAAACTTGGTTTAACAATAAGATTTTGAAATTATAAAAATTATTAGATATTGTATCATAATATATTTTTTATAGAAAAATATTTAGAATCTATCTATTTTACTAAATCTCTCTTTCTTTTTAAAGAAAGTATTATATGACATAATATATTTTTTACAATAATATTGAAACCAAGATTTTACTTGCCTCATTTTATTTTAGAAACAATTGATAGTTTTTTCAACCTCTTAAAAGCGAAAATTATCAGAGGGTGAATTTAAGATAATATTTCATCTATTATATTTGATTTATTAGTTGATATATATATATATATATATATGATAGCAAGTGTTTTGTGTTCTTTTAAATATAAATAAAAAGAAGACAAAAATGCATAAATATTCGAGATGCAATGGGACTCAACACAACAGAGCAATTTGCAATAATTCTCTTAATTAGCTATTGAACTTAAAACCATTCTGATGAATCTTGTTGTTTGAGTTTTTAACAATGACATGTTTTTATGTTTGAGGTTTCTTGTTGTTTTCCTTTTTACAATATTTTGAAATTTTCTTTTTCATAATTTTTGGTGTTTTATTTCATGAGATTTTTGAATATTGTGCTTTTTAGTTTGGTGCTATACTTTTTATTTCATAAGTATACAACAAGTAATATGAAATATATAAAAATTGGGAAAAATCCAGAAGAGAACATTTTTTAATTTTCTGTACATGTATAATTATTATAGAAAAAGTTTTGGTTTAGTAAAATGTAGGAAACTGGTTTAGTATTATTGTTTGGTTTTTGTTTTTGATAATAATATTTAATTAAGGATAATATAGGTATTTTACATCACAAAAATATCTATTTACCAAATGTATCTTAAAGTATCTTATTTTTTAAATTATCATTTTATAAAGTACCTGATCCACCAATTTTCTCTACTTTCTATTGATTAATTTAGAATACTATGCTTTATTTTTTTGTAAATACTATTGTAACCTTATATTTACATATTTAAAAATTGTTTCCAACTAATACTAATTAATTTAACTATACATAATTATATTTATTTAAAACAAAAGTTTCAAAACATTTTTACTTTTTCTTCTCTACCTCTCCTCCTCGACGAACTCTCCGCCTCCTCCACACCGAATTTCCGATTTCTTTCGTCGAGCCCCAACTCTCCCCTAATCTCCGTGTTTTGTAAGTTCCTTCTCATCTCTCTCTCTATCTATGTCTCTCTCGCTTTCTCACTATCTCTCACTCTCGCTACTCCAATTGGGGATTAGGGTTTGTTCAATTTCAATTCGAGTATGTCTTCATGCCCGATCGATTACTGAGTCCCGATTACTCTCTCTTTCTCTCTCTCTGTGGGTCGCTCGCTGTCTCTATCTGTGACTCGCTTGCTGTCTCTCTCTGTGACTCGCTCGCTGTCTCTCTTTTTGAATACTCCAATCGGGTTTAGGGTTTGTTTGTTCGATTTCCTTTTGATTTCGTTTTCGTGACCATTCTACTACTACACTTGTCATTTAGGTTGGATTACTCATGTGAGGTTAATGGTAGCTGTAGGTGATTGTGTAGTTTTGACTAAAGGTTTGTTCTATTTCCTTGTGATTTCGTTTTCGTGACCGATCGATTCTACTACTACACTTGTCGTTTAAGGTCCACGGCCACTGCACTTTGAAAGGTTCTATTGTCGTTTATTACATTTCAATATAGCAAGCAATAACCATAGCTAGAGAATTTATATATTTTATGTTTTTAAACGTGTGTTCTACCTCCACTTGCAGATTGTCTTAAGTGTATAGTGTCTAGCATTTAATAAGGATTGTGGTTGAGTTTTACAGTAAAAAATGGTGATAGTATTAAAAAAATTAAAATGTCTTGTATTTTGTTGCTTTCATCAGTTGAAAATATACACTTAAAACAATCTGCAAGTGGAGGTATAGTCGATCGACTATATGTCGTGTGTTTTTTGTTGCTTTCATTTTGTTGTGTTTTAATTTAACATTTATCATCATTTGTCCTGCATGAGATATGACTATACAAAGAGGTGTAGTCAATTAAATTTATAATGCTTATGTACTTTTTGTGTAGATATGCATAAAATCATATTGAGTATATGATGATAACGTTGGATTACGTTTAGGATTCTATTGAGTTTTTTCGCCTGTTTTACTGGGCCATTTAGTCAAGATAAATTGCATTGTTTGCTATTAGATTGGTTCTATAGTTTAGTTTGAAATGCTTCAGTATGTTTTGTATATATATGCTACGATTCAGAAGACTTTGTTTGTGATGTAACCAAACACATGAAATGAATGCCCTTGTGTTATTGATCGATGTTTTGTGATATATATTGGATATGAATATAGTCAAGAAGTCATCCCATGGACCCTTGTTTTTTTTTATTATTCTTCAATATCAATTAACTAAATTTTTGAAATTTTGTTATTCTAGGTATGGATTTAGAGCTTCCAATGCACATGTTAAGACCAGGGTTTAAACCGCTGGTTTCACAAATCAACAACAGCTGCAGGATGCCGATTCTTTCAAAATTGGAAGAACTGTTGCCGAGAGAATACAAGGAAGTGAAGAAGGATCCTGTGTTTTTAAAAATCATTGCCATTCATGACAACGGTCTAAACTATTCTGCAAAGATGATACACAGCCTCTTATGCCGCTAGCTGGTTACAGACAAGCTTCATGAGCTGTGGTTCTTGTTTGCAAAGAGACTACTGCGGTTCTCATTGCCAGAGTTCTACGCAGTCACTGGGCTGAGGTATGCTGCTAATGATGAGCATGACTTTAACAAGTGGGAAGATGATGGGGTTTTTGGAGTAAGCATCTGAAGCAAGATGGGAAGATTAGTCTGATGATGATTTGGAAAGTGCATATGCTAAATGTTAATCAATGGAGGCGTGTAGATAGACAAAGGCTTGTGTATGTGTGCATAATAGCGGGTGTTATTTTGGCGAGGGGTGAGAAAGCGATTATTCCAAACGATTACATCAAAGTGGTGATGTCCCTAGATAAAATTCGTGCATATCCATGGAGTGTTAGAGCATTTGATGTTCTTCTTGACTCGGTCTTCAAGACTAGGAATAATTTCTTCCTTTTGGCAGACACAACTAAATTGCGACCAAAGACTTATGTTTTAGACGGCTTTTCCTATGCACTGCAAGTGTGGATTATGGAAGCTATTCCACTCATTGGGAATATGCTAGGAGAAAAATTAGATGAAAGTTATGGAACTGCTGTTAGATGTGCCAACTGGTCCGGAGCTGCAAAGGTGTCTCACAAAGAAACCATTCAGCTGGAGAACACATTTGGAACCCAGGTTAGTAAAATGACTTTTTGGATTGGTCGTTGTTAAAGTAGTATGTTTAGTTACTGTTATTTTTTTGAAGACAACAAAACCGCAGTGATGTCTATTGATTGTTTGTTCTGTATAGTGGAGGATGTTCTTCATATTATGTTAACGCTTTCTTCTTTATTTTTTTGTTGTGTAGGATGTTCTCTATCCATTCATTTCTTGGACAGAAAATTCAGATGTCATTGAGGATATGGCGTATCAGCAGTGGTCCAATGAAATGACCGATTGTAGAAATGATCGCCTGAAGGGGTTACTCCGGCAGGACTATGATTGGACTAATCATATATGGGAGGTTGAAGACTGTACTGAAACGTCTTTGATTGTTGATGAGTGAGATGATGCGGACGTACATTCAGATAATATGGATGAACAGCCGAAAGGTGAAGGTAGTTGTGGTTATACATCAAAGAAGCGTAACACGAAACTCTCTCATCATGGTGCAGAGAAACGAAAGATGAAGCTGTTACTTGAACAATTAGCAGCCAAACAAGCACCAACCGCAACCCAAGGACCGAGTCTTGAAGAAATGAAAAAAATTTTTGCAGCAAATGATACATGATTCGTTCACAGCAATGGAGGAGAAACTGGGTAAGCGAATTGATGACAAGATATGCAAACTGGAGAATGAAGTTACAGAGCTTAAAGAGTCACTTATCTTATGTGAAGTCGCAAACAAGATTGGTGAGACTTCTAGCAGTCCGAAACCACCAGATGTGGACAACACTCGCTTGCAACACGGACGAGTGGTACGTAATAAAAAAACTCTTAAACATCGTAGTTGTAGTGTGGTAGTGATGTGTGTTATATCAAATATTATAAAATTATGTTGTGAGGTTGTGTGGCGAGGTAGTTATAATGGCTTATGTAACTCGTATTGCGGTATGTAATGTGTTTGTAATTCGTACGTATGAAGTTTGAAACTTTATCACTGATTTCATATTGTTTGTAAACCGTATGTATGAAGTATTGTTTGTGAAATTTATGTATTGACATGTGGTTTTCACACTTTTGTTCATAAGTTTTTTAAAAATATTGTTGCACAGGTTGAAAACATTGAGTTGGACAATCTATACGAGGTGCAGTTGACTCAAAGTTCAGAACCAGATTTCAAAATTGGTACGCAAGAATATCTGTCAAAAGCATTGAATGGACTGTCTCAAGATTCATTTATATATGAATTTGATCAAACCCAAGAATCAGTTGATTGGTGGACTTTTATGACTTTGCTGCGACCTGATATAGTTGAAAATCCGTCAAAGGCAAAAGATAATCTTAAAGAACTACGGTTATCGGACACTCATTCTGATGCAGATGATAATCCTGACTCACTGCTGACGTTTGTTACTCAAGATGAATGGCCTGCTTCACCAGTGTAAGTGTATTAATTGTTTAATATTTGATTATTATTTTGAATATTGAATGTTTTCTTTGTTCTACATTTGCAGACCATTAAACATTGGTCCCAGTATGTTTAACATGACTTTAGCAAAGCGTAGCATTGGACCAAAAGAGTGGCTTTGTAATGAGGTTAGTTTTGTTTATATTTCACTAAAAATTTAATCTGGTCGAGTATAGGTTATAATTGTCAACTAATTTATTGAGTTTATTTCATGATATAGATGCGGTTATGTGGTTATTCCGGGAAAACACAATTTTGCACCGTTGGGATCAAGATCGTGTGGCATTCATGCCATATTTATTCAACGTCCAAGTCAACACCGCTTAAAATAATTATCTGGTTGACAAGAAGAGATTCATATTGGACAGTTTTCTGATAGCTTATGGAAATGGAGAGCTTCCATCCCATTGACGAACCAACCAAGTGTGGGGGGTGGATGTTGATCGCATCTAAATTTTTTTATTTGTGAACCAGAATCATTGGATCTCCATGTGCGTCAATATTTTAGAGAGGAGAATAGAAGTGTTTGAATGCGACAGTAAGAGAAACAGACAACACGTCGAGAAATATGCCTTCTTGATACCTCGGATTGTTAATGCAGTTCAATCACCGTCTACCAAGAAGCATCTGACGTTGACTGCATATTCTATTGTCGACATTCCAATGAAGCGTAGGTTAAATAAAAGTTGTTGTGACTATGGCGTTTATGCACTGAAATTCATAGAAAGTCACTTGCGTGGGATAGAGATGTCATTGGTTGATGATGAGATGATACAGATGTGTCGAGCGAAGATTGCATTTGATTTATGGAAGGCTGCAAATGATCCAATACTGGTTGATCGGATGTCTAGGTACACATCACCAGTATTTCAGCCTGCTAAATTGTAGACCTTGAGTAGTTTTTATTTAGAGCGGTTGTATAACTTTCATCTTAAATGCTACAACTTGTCATTTTAACGTGTCATGTTTGTTGTATAATAACCTTTCATGTTTTTTTAAAAAACGAGCAGGTTTTTGGTTTGTGTTTTACTCTGATAGTGGTTTCCCCTTCTCTTTAAGACGTTTCAATAAATAGTATTTTTTTGGAAAAATTATATGCAAAATTATTTAGTTCATTTAAAATACCAATTTTTTGTAAATTTAGTAATACTATTCTTTCTATATAAAACTTATAAATAAATAATTTACAAAAAATTAACCAAAATATTAGAAAAAAATTCATATACAATTTTTTATGTAACTTATAATTTAAATTAATTATACTTTTTTGGAAAAATTATATACTCAAAATTATTTAGTTCATTAAAATAACATATCCTTTTTTTTGTAGTGATGACATCTTCTATTGAAGGCTTCTCGAGATTGTTCGGACATAGTTTCGTTCGGACATAGATATGATTGTGGAGGGACTTTTTGGAGGTCTGTGTTCATCATCAAGGAATCAGCCCGATGACTATGATCCAGGGCAGCTGTCCGATGTTCGATTCAACTTTGATCCGGAGCTGTAGATTTTATTTTTAAGCATTGTTTTTTTAGCATTTGTTTATATTTTTAAAACTTTTAATGTAAAACAATTTAATTTTATGTATAATAATATATTTTTATTTTTATTATTAATTTTTTATTTAATTAAATTTTATAAAATAAAATAATTAATTAAATTTAACCAGGGAAAACAAAATAAAAAATAATTAATTGTGTATATCCGCCAAATTTTTGGTGGGATTTCGTGGATAAACCCACGAAAAACTTAGTGGAAAAGCGTGAGTCTACCTACAAATTATTTTGTGATGATTTGTGGGTGTCCATAGGAATTTTTACCCACAAATGTTTTTGTGGGATTTCGTGAGTATTTTGCTATGAATTTTTAGTGGGTTTTCGTGGGTATTTTTACCCACATATTTTTTTTTTGTGGCGTTTCGTGGGTATACCCACAAAAAGCCACGAATTTCTTCATTTTTACCCACAAATTTTTTGTGGGTATTTGGCTTTTTTTACTAGTGAGTGTATCCGAATCGATGTCACTGGTTTTTCCCACATCGGAATATCTTCCAGAAAATTTTGAAGATGCTCTACTTCTTCTGCTGCTTTGTCTAACGCAATGAACTCAGATTCCATTGTTGACCTAGCCAACACTGTTTGATTTTTAAGATTTCCAGGATACTGCAGCACCCCAAGTGTAAACACATATCCACTTGTGGACTTTGAGTTTTTGGAATATAATATCCAATTAGCACCGATATATCCTTCCAACACGGCAGATTCTGAACCGTAATACAGTCCATAATTTTGGTAAAGCGTAAGTAATTTAATACTCTCGTTATCGCTTTCCAATGGATGTGCCCTGGATTGCTCATGTACCTACTTAGTACATTTACCGAGTGAGCTAAATCTGGTCTAGTACAACTAGTCAAATACATTAGACTTCCGATTACTCGAGCATACTCATTCTGTGATACTGGTGCACATGAATTTTTCGTCAGGTGAAGTGTGGTATCCACAAGCGTTGTGGAGGTTCCAGTTGAATAGTTCTTGAATCTATCAAGTACATTTTCAGTGTATTGCTGCTGGGATAATATATATCCTCCAGGATGTCTAGTGATTTTAATTCCGAGAATTACATCAGCTAGTCTCATATCCTTCATTTCAAACTGTCCATGTAACATGGTTTTAGTCTGATTTATAATGTCGTTGTCACTTCCAATGGTAAGCATATCATCTACGTATAAGCATAACATAACATATGCATATTTCGTAGTTTTGAAGTACATACATTTATTGCATTCATTTATGCGGAACCTATTTGACATCATAACTTTCTCAAATTTCTCATGTCACTGCTTTGGAGCTTGTTTAAGTCCGTAAAAAGATTTTACAAGTCTACAGACCTTGTCTTCTTGTCCAAGAATAACGAACCCTTAAGGTTGTTTCATGTATATTTCTTCTTCAAAATCTCCATTAAGAAATGCAGATTTTACATTCATCTGGTGAATTTCCAGATTTCGTAATGCTGTGATGCATATGATAGTCCTTATAAAACTGATTCTCATCACGGGAGAATACATGTCAAAGAAGTCTTGACCTGTTTCTGACGAAATACTTGGACCACAAGTCTGGCTGTATACTTTTCAATAGTCCCATCGGTTTTTAATTTGGTCTTAAAGATCCATTTACAACCGAGAGCTTTGAACCCTTATGGTAAAACCGTTATGTAAAACATATGGTTTTGCATAATTAAATCAAATTCACTGTTGACTGCTTCCTTCCAATAAGGAGTATCAGGTGAAGACGTCGCTTCCACAAAGGTATTTGGTTTATTTTCTGTGAGTAAAATCATCAGAAAATCATCACCAAAATTTTTCTTCTTTCGAGCTCTTTTGCTACGTCTGAGTTCAATTTCAGCGTTTTCTCCATTATCTAGACCAATGGCAATGGCAGAAGTGCTTGCTTCACCTACATCTCTTCCTTCCCTAGTCCGTTTAGTGTGTATTTTATCCTTACACAGAAAAATATCTTCATAGAAAGATGTATTTCGAGATTCTATAATTGTATTTACATGGATATCTGGAATATCTGATTTGTGAACCAGAAACCGATAAGCACTATTGTGGTGTGCATATCCGATAAAAATACAATCAACTGTTTTGGTCCAATTGTAATCTTTTTCGGAACAGGTACTGCCACTTTTGATAGGCACCCCCACACTTTCATGTATTTGTATGAAGAGACTATCTTTCCATAATTCATATGGCGTTTTTCCTATCACTTTGTGTTGCATTTTATTTAGAATATAATTTGAAGTCATTAAAGCTTTTCCCCACATGTTCTGGGTTACGCCAGATTCTTGCATCTTTGCGTTCATCATTTCTTTTAGAGTTTGATTTTTGCGTTATGCAATTCCATTTAATTCTGGTGATTAAGGAAGAGTTATTTGATGAATGATGTTATTTTATCTACAAAATGCATTGAACTGTCATTCATATTCTTCACATCTATCACTCTGAACTATTTTTATAATTTTGTCCAGTTGATTTTCAACTTCCAGCTTATATTCCTTGAATTTATCATAAGCCTCATTTTTGCTTTTTAACAAGTAAATATAGCAATATTTTGTACTATCATCAATGAAAGTCAAAAAATACTTTTTACCTCCTCTAGTGGGTAAGTATTTTAAATCGCACTAATCAGTGTGGATTAAACCCAAAGGTTCAGTTTTTCTCTCAACTTTTGAAGATGGTCATTTTGTGAGTTTTGCTTGTACGCATACTTCACGTTTATCTTTACTTAATTTTCATTTCGGAATTAGGTTTAAATCTATTAATCAAGTTAATGATTTGTAGTTCACATGTTCTTATCTTTCATGCCAAATAGTAGAAGACTCAATCAAATAAACAACTGAATTATTCTTATTAATTTTAGAGTTTGTTACAGCTTTGGGAGTGACTGTCATTACATTCATTTTGATCATGTCCATTCTTAACAAACTCCTTGCCCATATACACCCCATTTTTCTTAAGTACTAACTTATCAGCGTCAAAGTTGATGCTAAATCCAGCCTTACTCAGGAAAGTACCAGAAATGAAGTTCTTCATTATGTTAGCAACATGTCTCACATTTTTGAGGGTGATCTCATGTCATGAAGTCAGCTTCAGTATCACCTTTCCATGTCCAGCGACCTTGGATGAATGTATGTCGCCCATCATGATTTTCTTATCTGTGTGGTACTGTTGATAGGTTTTGAATATTGCCTTATCTTTACAGATGTAGGCCGTTGCACCGATATAATACCACCAGTCCAATGAATTGACTTCATTAGTCACAACACAGTAGAGATCTGCTTTAGTGAAGTTGGCATTATGTGGTCGCTTCTGTATGGTTTTGGTGCAACATATGCCTGCCTTATGACTCATCTTTTCACACTTGTGACACTTTCCACTGAACTTCTTTGCACCGAAGTATGCTTCTTGAAGCTTATGGAGCTAGTGGCTCTGGGGTTCTTGAACGTGTAGTTCTTTTGAAGAGGCGAATTGTTACATCATTGTGAAGTTTTGACTAATTAAATTCACAATGATGAAATTTGTACTAATTAAATTTAAGTTTTGACTAATCTCAAATTTGTACTAATTTATGTTAATTGTTACTCTTCATGGTTTAATATTTATTGACTAATTAAATTCATAATTATTATTAAAATTTTAGAAAATGAAATTTGTATTTATTTTTGGATATTTTAAATGTATAAATCAATTTAATTATTATATATACAAACCGTAAACCATGTATTATTAACATACATTTAAAGTAAATATTATAAAAAATATTTGAATTAATATAAATTAATATTTATTATAAAATGAAGATTTATGAAGCTAAAATATCTAAATTTAGACCAATATATTTTTATCTTGACAAAAGTAAAGTATTAAAATTAGTAAAAGATATATTATTTAATTATATAGTAGTTCAGGTTACAATTGATATTTTACCGTTAACAAACTAGTAAAAATGAATTTATCCATTTCTATTATAAAAATATTAAAATAATTTTGGATTATTGTAAAACGAGTTAAATAAACAGATTAACTTATTTCAATTAAAATATTTAAAAATTAATACTAACGCAAGATATCTTAAATATGCAGATTTTTCTATTTTAACCCATATAATTATTAGATATATTGTGTTACGTTTGATGTTTTTACGTTTTCAAATTATTAAAAAGAACAAATTAATTGTTTTAATTATAAAATATTAAAACTAACCTTGACCAATATGAAATATGTAAAAAAGATGGATTAGCAAATTTTAATTGAAAACATAAAAATTGAAAAGAGAATATGTCAAAAATAACCAATTTTTTATTTTAAACAAAACTATACCCCACTTCTTAAGAACAAACAAAAACCCAGAAATTAATTTTATGATTATAACTTTGCGAAGTCTGACACTAATAAGGAAATTTGCTGCGTTTACTTCAAATGAAGTCTTCCAAAATTTTATATTGTACTAAGTTTTTAAATTATAAAAATTAATTTGATTAAAAATTATATAAAATAATCTATAAATATGAACAATTCTAAAGTATGTAAATTAAAATTTAATACAATTATTTAGGTTTTTGGTCACTAATAGAAAAATATTTGTTTAGATTTTAGATTTAAAGTTAGTCAATGATTTTTTTACGGACTGGCTTTTCGATCAAAAAATAAATTAGATGAATATAAGTATAATCTCAAAGTCGCCATGACCAAGTAATATAAGTTTAATCTCTGTATTGTTGAGTATAAGATTATTTCAAATGTCTTATGTCAGAGATGAAAGAAACTTATGCCAGATTAATATCAGAAACACAATCAGCGTTTATATCAGGAAGATTAATTTCAGACAATATATTGATTGCTCAGGAAAGGTTTCATGGTTTACACAAAAATATAAGCTGTCAAAGTAAGTACATGACAATAAAAATGAATATAAATAAGGCGTATGAAATAGTAGAATGATCTTTTATCAATAAATTTCTCGCGAAGATGTACTTCTCAACTATGTGGATTTCATGGATAATGATGCATTACATCGGTAGAATATAGAGTGTTAATAAATGGACAGTCCAAAGGTTGTATTAGGGTTAAGACAGAGAGATTAATTATCTCTATATTTATTTATTCTTTGTACGTAAGCATTAATTGCAGACATTAAAAAAGCAGAAAGAAAAAAATGGTAACTGAGATTAAAATAACACGATTAAGTCCTGCTATAACTCACCTTTTTGTGTAGATGATAGTTTATTTTTTTTTTGTCAAGCAAAAAGAGAATAATGCCAAACCATTATTCGAATCCTACAAAAAATATGAGGCAGTATCGGGCCAGCATATAACTTTTACGAAGTCTTCAGTACAATTTGAGTTTATGGTGAATTCAGTTGTACAGCAGGAAATGAAACAAATTTTATGTATCTCTGCTAACGGAGATATGGGAGTATATTTAGGAATTCCTGAAAGTCTAGGCGGCCCCAAAGCACAAGTTTTCAGATTCATACATGAAAGTTTTAATAATATGGTGAATGGATGGGCTTTAAAGTATTTATCTAGAGGAAGGAAGGAGGTTTTGATTAAGTTTGTTTTAACGGCACTGCCAACATATGTAATGTCTTGTTATCAAATACCTAAGACGGTAACAAAGAAAATTATGAGTGCAATTGCTCAATTTTAGTGGAGTTCGGATGGGAATAGTTGGGGCATGCATTGGATGGAATGGCAAAATCTATGTGACCATAAAAAAGAAGGTGTCCTGGGTTCAGGAACATGGAGGCATTGAACACAACAATGTTAGCGAAACAACTGCGGAGGTTAATAAACTCACCAAACTCGTTGTTCGCACGAATTTTAAGAGCATATATTTTCCAAATACAGACCCATTGGACAATAAAAGAGTATACTTTCCTTCTTATGGATGTAGAAGTACTACTTCAGCTAGATTTTTGGTTTGAAAGACTAATCAAAAGGGTGTTCAAATATCTCCATATGGAATGATCCTTGGATTCCAACCCCTCGCCCGAGATCAGCAACATGCAAATTCACAGTTTACCCTCTTCCGTTCAAGGTTAAGGAACTATTTGATTCACAATAAAACTAAAAATTGGAATCTGCCTTTATTAGAAGAAACTATTATGTCGGACGATGTTCAATTGATACAGTCAATAACAGTGAGTCGATTTGAAACACATGACACATATGTTTGACACTTTACTAAAAATGGAAGATATTCGGTTAAGTTGGGTTATAGTGGAAACACAATACCCGGACAAAGGACCCACTGAGATTGTATATCGACCGACAACCATTTCTCTTCAGACTCTTGTCTGGAAGATTAAATGTCCACCCAAAAATACAACACTTTATTTGGCACGCGATTACAAGATGTATAGCGGTAGGGAAAAATCTGCGAGCTTGTGGGATTAATTGCGATAAATACTATGGTCGATGTGGAGCATAAGATGAATCTATAAATCATGTCCTTTTTGAATGCCTCCCTGCCATTCAAACTTGGGCGATATATAGGATCCCGTTTAATCCGAATATTTTCCCATCGGCATCAATTTTTTCGAATCTTGATTATTTGTTTTCGAAATTATGTAAAGATATTCCATGTAGATATTTTTCATAGATAATTTGATATTTATGAAAATGTAGGAATGATAAAGTTTTCAAAGTTCTGGACAGAAATCCAGAAGATTCCCTCAAAATGGTAGAAGCGAAAAGGAAATTATGCGAAAAAGCGCAAGTATGTGAGAAATTAACTCGAAGAAAGGAAATAGTTTCAATGGTTGAACCGCCACAAAGAGGATTATTGTGATGTCAAACTGATGGATCATGAAAAGTTTCAGAGAAGTTCTCAGGTCAAGGATGTGTATGTAGTAGAAACGGGTCAGAGGACTTACTGATGGGGAATAAGGAATATAATCGCTAGCTAGTCACCATTAAACACTGAGATGAATGCCCATTTATGGGCAATGGAGTGTATGCGAGCATTACAACAACTAGCAGTAGTTTTTACAATAGACTGTTTGGATGTAGTGAAGATGGTGTCCTATCCCGAACAATGGCCAGCTTTTGTGATACACTTGGAGGAGTATGAGAGATGCAATAACCACTTCAGCAATATAATAATATCCCATATCTGAAGGTCAGCTAATGGAAGGACAGATAATCTTGCGTTTAGTGTACGGAGTATAACATCGCTTAGAATGCATATCAACTCCTACCCACCAGATTGGTTACATAATTCTTCATAGTTTGTTTTTTGTTGATAAAAGAAGATTTAAGAGTTTTTTTTTGTCAACTTAGCCTAGTGGCTTTTAATATCCCCTTAACTCTGCAGGGTGCTGGGTTCGAACCCGAGATATGTGTCATGAATTTCGGAGGTGGCCACTATTGTGCCACATAATTCCGACGATTTAAGAGTTTAGGAGAAGTCATTTGAAGTTTATAAGGTTTAGAAAACTCTAAAAATATACCCTATAATTAAATCTTATAATTAAATTTAAAATTAAGAAAAATTAATTTAATTAAAAATTTGTATAAAATATAAGCAATTGTGATGTCAACTGATTAAATTTTCATACAATTGATTTAAATTAGACTAAGTAATATAAATTTGTCATTTTAATAAATAAAAAAAATCAGATTTTACCAGAAATCTGAAATCACCAAAAAAAGTCTGAAGTATCAAAATTTACCAGAGGAAGAAGCAGTGGAGATACACAAGTTGATCCAATGAATAAATTACGGAGGGAAGTGGAGGGCCAAAATAGTGTTCCACAAGAAATCCCACTGTACTGAATCGAAAGCCTTCAATATGTCTATTTTCATCATACATCTAGAAGAGATCGATTCCTTATGATAATCCTTTACTAGTTCTGTTGTCAGCAACACATTCTCCATCAACAATTTCTCCTTCATTAAAGCGGATTGATTCTGCACAATGAACTTCGGGAGCATGCTTGTAAGACGGTTAACGAAGATTTTTGAGATAACTTTATACATAACATTTCAACACAAGATAGGACGATATTCTCTCTTCTCCTTGGCTTCATCTATGAGAGCTAGGATAGTAGAGTTGAGCCCTTTTGGTAGAAAGCCCTTAACAAAGAAAGATTCTATAGCCGCTATGAAATCATTCCTTATTACTGACCATAATTGTTTGAAGAACTCACTCGTGAATCCGTCAGGTCAAAGTGATTTATCCTTAAGCATCTCAAATAGTGTCTTTTTGATTTCTTCTTCACTAACCTCCTTAACTATATGATCCCTCTGAATATTTTAGCATCAGAAATTTATAAATTCCAGCAGTAGGTATGTGGATGAGTTTGGAATCTCTCCGGTTTGTGTTTTAAAGACTCTTCAAAAGATGTTCACACTTTATTCTTTCTTTTTTTAACGTTTATCCCAGTGGTTATACCACATCCATACAGGTAATCCATTCTGGTTAAGATGCAGGGATCAAACCCCGACTGTGAAGTGATATTGGGAATTTCAGAGATAGTGACTTACCAACTGCACTACTTGCTCCCATCATCTAAAGTGCTACCGGAGATTCGAACCCAGGTGGAGGGACTCCCGCCCCCATTTACCACTGGACTACGAGCTCTTTCGCCATACTTCATTCTTAATGTATTCAAATTCTCTTTTTTTTGTTGTGTGTTCTTCATCTCTGAATTCCCCTACCTTCTAGATCGTTGAAGAAAGTGTATCAAGTGGTTTTTGATAGGAAGGACGCTAAACCCTGACAGCCAGAAGATGTCAAACCTAATCGTTGACCTCCCAAGGAAGTGGCAAAAGCAGGTTCGTTGCAGGGGAGTAGCTCTCTCGACAGAGAATTTCCAGTTCATTTGAACTCGGAGCATGATTTGTTAGAAGATTTGGAGAAAGGAGTTCACACCTATAATAAATGGCCGCTTGCTATTGAAAGATGGGTGGAACATCCTTCTGATGACTATCTGTAATTCATACCCATCTGCGTACAAATCAGACATCTTCCGCTGAATGACTATACAACAGCGGTGATTACTGGTTTTGGGAAAACTGATTGGTATAGTCAACAAAGAAAAACGAATTTTTATAGTATGAAGATGAAAACTCAGGTTCGACTCAAAGGGTTGATCAAAACTTCCAATAACAATCTAATTCTTATGGCTGTGGCTATTCAAGCAGGTCCTGATTTGTGGTTCCAAGTTGAGAGTGCTGATGCGAATTATCAAAGGGAACATAGATGCTCTCAATTTTGTTTAACGTTAAAAATAACCGGCTTCTGAAGCTGGTACGTATGGAACTAGACTGCTTAAATAATCCATGAGAAGAAGACCTCCAAAGGCGAAAAGAGATTTCAAGAGCAAAGGTCTTACAAATGGCTTGGTGCTCAAACAAGAAAAAAGGGTTGGCAAGAGGAATTGTGACCAAAAGAAAAGCTCAAAAGGAGACATCTATTGAAAATTGATTCATACTTCAGTCATGAAACTTTAGGATTGCATAAACTATTTAATTAGGAACAAAAAATACTAGAAAATAAATCATTAATCGAAAAGATGCAATTTATGCAACTTGTGCCTCTTCATGTAATACAAGTAACCAACACAACTTTTGTGTTTGGGTTGCAATGGTTGATTATTAGGTGTGTCTGTCTTCTATATAAACACCACAACATCTGTAAACTTTTCACAATTTAAGTAATAAGAATTAGTGTTGTTTTGATTTTTTTCTTGTTACACACAAAACTTGTGAGAGAAGAATTATACGAATTTGTTTCGTATAATTTGAATTTGTCTAAATCTTATATGGTATCAGAGCCATGGATGCAGCAATGCAACATGTGATCCCAATTTTTAAAGGGGAAGCTTATGGGTTTTGGAAGATCAAATTGAAGACAATACTTGAAGCAAAGAAACTCTGGGATGTGGTTGAGAATGGAATCACCACAAGTAATGTCAGAGATGATGGTGAGCCAATCACGGCCGCAAGGCCAAGTGAGGCCACGATTTTGAAAGATAAAATGGCACTACACATTCTACAATGTGCAGTCTCCGATGTCATATTTCCAAGGATAGCACCGGCCTCTAGTGCACAAGAAGCATGGATGCTATTGGAAACCGAATTTCAAGGCAGTAATCAAGTAAGGATGATCAAATTGCAAATCTTAGCAATCAACTAAGACTACATGGTGAAGTGAAGCCGGATTATCATCTTGTACAAAAGATCTTGATCTCTTTACCAGAACGTTTTGATAGCATTGTAACCGTTCTAGAGCAGACCAAGGATCTAGTGGTATATGCTTGGTTACTTCAATGATATCATTCCCAATGGTGAAAAGATTGGAGGACCGAGAAGATGTAAATCAGTCTTTCAACCATTTGTAGATATGATTAAGGCTTGTAAAAAGGTTGAGTTGAATAGCCAGGGGGAAAAATTCACGTGGGGAGGAATGAGATATAAGCTGTGGATCCAGAGTATACTGGACATGTGTTTTGAGAACAAGGAGTCGTTCAAAAACTTTCCAGCTTCAAACAAACACTTTCTAGACAAACAGAGATTTGCCTACCTCGAAAGACGATCAATCCAATGGTAGTGTACCATATGAGACCCATCCGTCTGTGTTCAGTTATGTATAAGACCATTTCAAAAAATTTAGGGAGGAGATTACAACCTTTTTTGGCTCTTCGTGTCTCAAACTCGTAAGCTACCTTTATTTCTAATCGTCTAATCTCATATAACATTTTAATAGCTCGAAAATTGCTAATGAGTTTATGGCTATAAAAGTCTGACATGTCTAGAGCCAATGATAGGGTCAAATGGAGTTATCTGATACCATTACTTGTTGCCTTAGGTTTCCATTCCATTTGGATTGATTGGGTCATGAAGTGTGTATCAACGGTCACATTTTGGTGTTAATTAATAGGGTGAGAAATTGAATTAAATATATAAAATTCCTGAGAAGAAAAAGTAAAAAAAATGTGCTAAGTCAAGCTAGATCAAAACAGAACTATTCTAAGTTTTTGATGCAATGAAAAAGTAAAAAATAAAAAACAAAGAGAAAATTGGTTTTGAATGTAATGGAAAAAATGTGCTAAGCCATGAAAAATTCGCACATGAAAGTAATGATAATTAGGATTCATTAATCAAGTTTCTAAACTCTAAACATGACTTAATAACTTTTTCATTATGGTGACTCCAGTCACTATACCTAACAAATCAATATAGTCAGCTTTTGTTGGTTATTATAAGTTATATATATGCATTAATCGATCATAAAAAATTGTTCACTAAACTCCGCAACTCAGCTTTGATTGCTTACAATGTCTATCTCATTCAAATACTTGTTCATGTTTTAAATTCATCACTTGCATGACTTTAAATTACTTAGATCAGATCTCTAGTTAACTCTTCATTCTACACTTGCTTCATTTGGTTGTCAGTAAGACATATCTTCACTAAATATTGAGTATCTCTCAAACTCCAAATGATGTGATCCAGATCGAGACGGACAACCTTGGTTCGACTGTGGACGACCAGACGAACGATCAGCACAAACAAGTCCTCGACTGATGAGGCCCCGGACGTAGCCGACCGTACCAGCGACCCACGAGGACCGGACCCGGACGACGCGGTACTGATGAGGCTCCGAACGTAGCCGACCGTACCAGCGACCCACGAGGACCGGACCCGGACGATGCGGTACCCAGCGTACCAATCGAATCAGTGACCCGAGCGGGCGCCAAGGCCTTAGGAACCAAGATCAACCAGTTGTCGAGCGGAGGCTTGAGGTTCTCCATAGGATTGCCGAGCCCGGACCAGGTCCGGACCAAGACCCGGCCCATTGCCCCTTGGCCCCTTCCTGGGAGCTTCTTAGTCGTCGGACTTCCGACTCATGCATCCTTACCATCATCCCGGGATAAGGATGCCAAAGACGCGCTAAGGAATTGTACTCTTTTTCCTACCTTCGGTTTTGTCCCATTGGGTTTTCCGAGGAAGGTCTTAACGAGGCAACACCCTTAGTGTGCAATCGGATTTGGGCCTGCTCATTGTCAAGAGCCCACGGTTTTGATCCATTCTTTTGTTTCTTTTATTTTTTTAAGTATAGAATTTGGGCCGCCTAAGACCATTAGGGCCCGCGGCCCAAGACCACCAATTAGACTTCATGTTGTTTTGTTTCACACTTCTTGTCGTTTTATTTTACACTACTTGTTGTTTTCTTGTAAGGGTAAAACCCTACGACTTAGGCATTATAAAAGCCAAGTCATTACATCAATAATATTCAGACTTTACACAAGAATTTAAAACCCTAGCACTACTTGTTACAATAGCAGCCGTCTAGCCCTCTTAGAGCCTGGTAGCTTGCGACTTGAACCTCATCCGGGTTCAAGTCATCACTGGTGTATCGCGGTTCCCCTCCACACCCGCGTGGTCCAGCACATTCCACCTCATCTCGCGCTAGCCGGTCGAGCCTCTCCCGTCCAGCGCGTCCATCCAGTCTTCGGTCGAGTCTCTCCTGAAGCCTGTCCCGCGTCCACATCCCAGAACCTCCATCAGGGTCTCCGCGTCCGTGCCCACATCATCTGGTATCAGAGCCCAAAAGCTCCTGACCCCGGTTGTATCTATCCCCTTGTCTTTACTTCTTTGTTTCGTTTGTTTAGATTATTTTGAATTCATAGTTTTGATTGGTTTCACCTTCTCCTTTGCAAGGTGAATAGGCTCCTGTTTCAAGCTTCCAAAGATTTTTTTTTAAAAAAAAGAAAGGAGACAACCACCATAGAACCGCTACACCAAATCCATCCTTAAAACCGGTTCCATCTCCTTTGCCTTTATGTTTGTTTGCTAGATTGTTTAGATTGTTTGCAATTTCATTAAAAAAAAAAGAGAACAAGTTTAGGTTGCCTAAGAACAGATTAGACAAAAGAGGAACCCACCTAGAACACCGTTTGTATTGAGAAATCGTGAAGCAAGCTCCTTTGCTTCACGCGATTGCTAGCTAGGTCCTTTGATTGTGTGTTTGCTTTCACGGATGTGTAGCTATGTCTCTTTATAGGCGTTTGCGAGTATCCCTTAGCTAAGACCAGAGCTGAGTTTCATTGCTAGCCAATCCCGCGTCTAGCGACCAGTAGGCGAGTCCGCACAAGAACTAGTTAGCTCCCCCACCCCGCGTAGCCACCCGTTAGTGCACCTATCCGTGAGCAGCCGCTTACCCTAGGAGCGACTAGGTCTAGCAGACGCCCTCCTTGCCAACCCCCGTGTCCAAATTGTTTAGGCAAGAATCTGCGGCATTAAAGTGACCCCAAGCCATTTAGGACAGTTTCCGGAACCATTAGGGCAGTTTTTCTATTCGGTTTTAGGCAGTTTTCCCTAGCCATAAATTGCTTAGAAATTTCCATTTTTGATTTAGGAAAACACAATAATTCGAATATTAGACAATATTTAGACTTAGAAATTTTCCAAAACCGTTTTAGGAAAGAATTTAAGTCTAGAATATTTCCTTTAGGATATCCCTTTTCTAGATTAGGAAAGTTTCCATTTTAGGAAAATTTCTAGATTAGGAAAGTTTCCATTTTAGGAAAGTTTCTAGATTAGGAAGGTTTCCATTTTAGGGAAGTTCCAATTTAAGAAAGTTTCTATTTTTGGAAAAACTCTATTTGTGGAAAGTTTTTATAAATATATAAATGTCTAGTAGTTCGGACGTTCCCGAACGTCCCCATGAATCAGCTGCAGTAATGTAGATGCTAAACCAGATTACGGCTCAGATGAACACACTTACAAGTCGTATGGAACGACTTGAGCAACCCGGTCCTCCCCAACGACCGGACATCCCCGAGGCGTCCCACCGCGGCAACGGAGGAGCCACCACCAATGGACGAACCCACTACTATACGCTCGCGATCCGCGAGAAGAGGATCCACCCGACCATCCACCATACCACATTCCTTATGACCGCGACCCACGCTACGACGGAGCACACGACCGACCGCCCCCTTACCAAGCCCCAATGTCTGGGACCATTGACTGCCACCTTACCAGCAGGACAACATCAACCATCTCAAACTTATAATTTCACCCTTCCATGGAAAAAGCAATCCTACTGCCTATTTGGAATGATAACAAAAGATATTATTAGTTTTCAATTGCCAGTATTACTCTGAAACTAACAAGGTAAATGTTGCTGTGACAGAGTTTTATGACTATGCTTTTAGCTGGTGGGACCAAATGGTGACATCAAGACGGCATAATGGAGAGTACCCTATTGAAACTTGGCAAGGAGCTTAAGGCCATCATGCGAAAATTTTTGTACCTAGTCATTTCCATAGAGACCTTCACCAACGGTTGAGGCAAATTACTTAAGGCAGCCGTTGTGTGGAAGATTACTTTCAGAAGATGGAGACATTGTTGATAAG
Source organism: Streptanthus diversifolius (assembly GCA_039880935.1). NCBI lineage: Eukaryota > Viridiplantae > Streptophyta > Magnoliopsida > Brassicales > Brassicaceae > Streptanthus > Streptanthus diversifolius. The sequence continues at coordinate 8,421,934 of JAXGFM010000005.1, forward strand.
GGCTGGTGTTACTGAGGACCGTGAGACAACCATGTCATGCTTTTTTGGGTGGTCTCAACCAAGACATCCAGGACCGGCTAGAAATGCAACATTATCTGGATCTTGAGGAGATGTTGCATAAGGGTATCCTTATAGAACAACAATTAAAGAGGAAACCTAAATTGTGTCTTTTTCATGTTACAGGTCCTGTGGAAAGCAAGCAAGCCTATCCGCGTGATTTCAAACAAAACCGCCCAACCAGATGGACAAAGGAAGGCCGTAGATCGTCCTACAAGGACACGGGAAATTAGATGCTTCAAGTGTCAGGGTCTTGGACACTACGCAAATGAATGTGTCAATAAAAAGGTCATGATAGTCCTTAAAAATGGGGAAGTAGAAAATGAAGATAAGGAAGAGACAACACTTAAGGACGAAAGTGAGGCGGAAGAAGGAATTGAGCCGCCTGTCTCTGGACAGCTCTTAGTGGCCAGTTGTTCTTTAAGCATCCAATCCAAGAAAAATGAGCAGGAGAAAAGGGAAAACTTGTTTCATACCAGATGCATTGTTAAAAACAAGGTATGTAGTCTCATTATAGATGGGGGAAGCTATACTAATATGACTAGTGAGACAATGGTGCAGAAACTAGGGCTTGAGAAGACTAAACATCCAAAGCCATACCTTTTCCAATGGTTAAATGAGTCTGGAGAGCTGCGAGTAACTCATCAGGTTGTTGTGCCCTTAGATATAGACAAATACAAAGATGAAATCTTGTGTGATATCTTGCTTATGGAGGCTGACCACATCCTACTTGGAAGGCCTTGGCAATCAGATCGTAAAGTCATTCACGATGGCTTCACTAACCAGCATCACTTTACCTTTAATGGTCACAAGAGAACGTTAGTCCATATGACTCCACATGAGGTATACTTAGACCAATTACATCTTAAACAACAAAAAAAGAAGGAAGGTAAATCTAAGGTTAACTTCTTTATCAAGGCCAATGAGGTGCAAAAGAACTTGGATCACAAGCAACTTATTATTATTATAGTCTACAAAAAATATTGCTTGTCAGCTACTAACCTTAAGCCGGAGATACCGAGCAGTCTTAACAATGTCTTGCAAGAGTTTCAGGATATTTTTCCAGAGGAATGCCCAGAAGGATTGCCTCCTGTCTGTGGGATAAAGCATCAAATTGATTTCGTCCCAGGCGTGGTCTTACCCAACCGTCCGGCCTATAGGACCAATCCAACTGAGACCAAGAAACTCCAACGGCAAGTAGAGGAACTCATGTGCAAGGGACACATCCGGGAAAGTATTAGTCCATGTGCGGTTCCTGTCCTCTTAGCCTTTTTGAAGCAGAGACTAAGATATTTCCTTCTGAATTTTCCTCTTGATCATGTCTAGGTTCCTGGCCCCCCTCATGACCAAGGGGAGATAATTGGCCTGGTTGATGAGAAGGCCGATCCACGTCCCGGAGATGAAGCCGTGCCTGTGACCTGGGATGGACCATGGACGTGCTTGGATCAGATGGAGCCATGGACGGACCATGATCAGATGGTCCAAAAGCTGGAGCAGGCTGGGACATTCTTGGATTACGCCTGGGATGGACCTGGGTCGTGCCTGGGTCGTGGCTAGGTTGCGCCTGTAACGAACGTGGGCCGCGCCTGGGTGAACACAGCTCGGGCTGGGCTGGTCCTGGTTCGGGCCATGCCAAAACAAACTTTGATTGTTCTGGAGCTGGTCATGGCGCCTGGTGAGCTGGTCTTGGGCCAGGTGCTGGTGCCTTTGGAGGGACAATACCAATACTTTCCAAGATCCTTCTTAGATTCTCAGCTTGTTCATGTCTTGTTGTTGAGATGTCATTGAATTCTTCCCAAGTTCCTTCTTCATAGAATCCTTTGGATTCTTGGAATTTAACATCTTTGGATACCAAGACTCTTCTAGTCTCTGGATTGTAGCATTTGTATCTCTTTTGTTTAGAAGAATATCCAATGAACATGGCCTTGGTGCTCTTTCGTTCCAGCTTGTTCCTAAGTTCTCCTGGTACTAAAACAAAACAAACACACCCGAATATTCTCAAGTGTTCAATATTATGCTTAGTTTTGTTTAATACCTCAAAGAGAGACAAATCATCTAAAACTTTTTTAGAGTTCTATTGATTAAGTAGCATGCAGCTACTAGAGCATCTCCCCAAAATCGTTGGAGGACCTTTGTGTGGAACATCAATGTTCTCACAACTTTCATCAAATGTATGTTTTCCTCTCAGCTACTCCATTTTATTGTGGAGTGTAGGGACAACTTGTTTGATGTTCAATGCCATGTTTGGCCAAGTGTTGTTGAAACTTGGTGCTAGTATATTCCCATCCATTATTTGTTCTAAAACATTTAATCTTGGCATTGTATTGATTAGTAACAAATGTTTGAAAATTAAGAAATGCATCAAACACCATATCATTAGAATTAAGCAATATAACCCAAGTATATTTAGATTTTTCATCAATAAAGGTCACAAAATATTTTTGGTTTTCTCTAGAAGGAAAGGGAGATGTCCAAACATCATAATGCACTAAATCAAAACAATTATTATATGAATGAATTGATTTTTCAAAAACAGTCTTACAATGTTTTCCAAGAATACATGATTCACACAAGTTATTTTGCAATTTAATTCCAGGGATGATCAATTCTAAAGCTCTAGGATGAGGATGGCCTAATCTAGCTGCCAAAGTTCAGGTGTAACATTACCGTTAACACTATTAGCACATGGTTCTTGTAAGGGATGTATGGACAAATCTTGAAGCACATACAAGTCATTCTTTGTTGTTCCTTGTCCAAATTTCCTACTTGTTTCAATATCCTGAAAGTAGAAATCATTAGGACCAAATATAGCTTGACAATTAAGATATGTAGTAGCTCTCTTAATAGACAACAAGTTAGATGTGAAAGATGGTAAATAAAAGGCTTTAGATTCTTTATCAAACAGTTTAAGTTTCCTAATTCTTTTAATTGGCACATTAATTTCATTAGCTATAACCACACTATCTAAGGCAGGTTCTAAGTTTTCTAGCAAACCTAAATCACTTATCATGTGATGAGAAGCACCAGAATCAACAATCAAAGATTTAGAAGCTATAGATGTTTGAAAAAAAGCATGAAGTGATTTATCCAACACATTACCAGAGATAAGGACCTTGAAGAGAGCTTCCAAGTCTGATTTCTTCACAAACTCAGATGAAGAGACATGGACCAGATTGTTGGGCAAAGTACATACGGTTGTTTGTACCATGTTAGAGGAGCTAGGGCCGCTTGTAGATGAAGCTTTGGACCTGTCAATGAACCAGAGGATGAAGCACCCATGCTCGGCCAAGGGCCCAAGCAACCAAAGCTTGGACCTAGGGCATCATAAAAAAACCATTATTTTGCATCAAATTATTGGTTAATATTTTTAATGTCTTTTAAATATATTTATTTGAATCAAATATGTTAGTTTTTAAAAAATCTGGTGTTTTCCTTTTTAATAAAATTTTATATGGTGATTTTTTTGGAAATGTTTTATTTTTCAATTAATTTTATATTTATAATCAATAGTTAAAAAATAGATTAGTGAAGATAATTTTTTTGAGTATTTTTTTTTATCTTCCAAATATTTTCGGAATGAAGTGGATAGGCCTATTAAAATACTTGATTTTCTTAAAAAAATAGAAGGTTATTATCCAAATACAAGAATCGCTTATCACATATTGTTGACCATTTCGATTTTAATTTCTACCGCATAAAGAAGTTTTCAAAACTAAAACTTATAAAATATTATTTGTGATCTACCATGTCACAAGAAAGATTGAATGGGTTAGTTTTGCTATCAATCGAGACAAGTATGGTTAAAGATCTATATTCCATTATTATTTTTTGTAATAAATCGTTTATGAAGTTAGATTATTTTTAAAAAAATAATTGTTATTTTATTTATAATATTAAAAAAGTATAAAAGAATCAAAAAAGATTTGATTAGGGCATATGATGTGATCATGGAAAGCACCCGGACATGTGGTCAGTTTTCAAGACGTATCTTTTCAACCACGCGGTTTTAATTCATGAAATCACTTGGAGAATGTGATCAGCTCAATTATCTAACTCCTCAAATAAGAATCAACTCAAACCGAGTTCGGATGAAGGAGTTATGAATTTTACAAATCCGGTAATTTTCAAATTACGCGATTCTGACATGTGCGCATTTAAAGAGGAATTTCGGCCAGATCAGGATGAATGAAGCTATAAACCAAGTTGTTCTATAATTCTGGTCCATGATAGAAGCCAAGAAAAGTGGAACCAAGGCCAAGCCCATCTGCCTATGCCATCAAAGATGAGACAAGAAGTTAGTTAAACATTTAAAGCATTTAATGTTAATCTTTTGCATGTTGCTGCATGATTTTAGTTCTATCCAAACATGCAGCCTTGTTTCTTCTTAATTAGGTTTTTGCATGCTTTTGACTTCTTGACCACCGTCACTTGTAACCTCTATATAAAATTGGCTTTGGCCACTCTTGTAATCCATCGAATTTTTTTTAATGAGAGTTTCTACTTCTAAAATTTTCGATCACCTATTAGTGTGTCATATCTAACAGAAATGCTTGGGTTCTTTAGTTTGTCATATCTAAAGAATTCAGGAGATCCGTCTTGGTGCATCATATCCAAGGGATCACCCTTTTTGTCGTCTAGGTGTGTCATATCCTAGGACATTGAGGTTGAAAATATCAAGGGTCTTCCGCATCCCTTGTGCGACCATTCGATTCACCGCCTTGTTTCATGAGTTTAACCACTCTTTAGAAGTCAATGATTATCCCTACCAACTTAGAATGTCGAATCCTTGGGAGGATCACATCATTTGGTATCAGAGCACATTCTAAGTTTGGTTTTATCATTCTATCTTTCTTTCATCCTCTCATGTTTTTCACTTTCTTTCAATTCATCTTCTACCTTTCATCTTCTTTTCTTCTATTTTATATCTTACTTATTTTAATTTAAAAAAAAAGTCAAAATTCCTGTTGTTCTATGAAAAACAAAATTTGAGGGCAAATCTTTTTAAAGGAGGAGGGGATGATGTGATCATGGAAAGCACCCGGATATGTGGTCAGTTTTCAAGACGTATCTTTTCAACCACGACGATTTAATTCATGAAATCACGTGGAGAATGTGCTCCGCTCAATTATCTAACTCCTCAAAGAAAAGTCAACTCAAACCGAGTTCGGATGAAGGAGTTATGAATTTTACAACTCCGGTGATTTTCAAATTACGCGATTCTGACATGTGGGCATTTAAAGAAGAATTTCGGCCAGATCAGGATGAATGAAGCTATAAACCAAGTTGTTCTATAATTCTGGTCCATGATAGAAGCCAAGAAAAGTGGAACCAAGGCCCAAGCCCATCTGCCTATGCCATCAAAGATGAGACAAGAAGTTAGTTGAACATTTAAAGCATTTAATGCTAATATTTTGCATGTTGCTGCATGATTTTGGGTTCTGTCCAAACATGCAGCCTTGTTTCTTCTTAATTAGGCATTTGCATGCTTTTGAATTCTTGACCACCGTCACTTGTAACCTCTATATAAAATTGGCTTTGGCCGCTCTTGTAATCCATCAAATTTTTTTTAATGAGAGTTTCTACTTCTAAAATTTTTGATCACCTGTTAGTGTGTCATATCTAACAGAAATGCTTGGGTTCTTTAGTGTGTCATATTTAAAGAATTCAGGAGATCCGTCTTGGTGTGTCATATCCAAGGGATCACCCTTTTTGTCGTCTAGGTGTGTCATATCCTTGGACATTGAGGTTGGAATATCAAGGGCCTTTCGCATCCCTTGTGCGACCATTAGATCCACCGCCTTGTTTCATGAGTTTAACCACTCTTTATAAGTCAAGTATTATCCCTACCAACTTAGAATGTTGAATCCTTGGGAGGATCACATCATTTGGTATCATAGCACATTCTAAGTTTGGTTTTATCATTCTATCTTTCTTTCATCCTCTCATGTTTTTCACTTTCTTTCAATTCATCTTCTACCTTTCATCTTCTTTTCTTCTATTTTATTTCTTACTTATTTTAATTTAAAAAAAAAATCAAAAGTCTTGTTGTTCTATGAAAAACAAGATTTGAGGGCAAATCTTTTTAAAGGAGGAGGGGATGATGTGATCATGGAAAGCACCCAGACATGTGTTCAGTTTTCAAGGCGTATCTTTTCAACCACGACGATTTAATTCATGAAATCACTTGAAGAATATGCTCAGCTCAATTATCTAACTCCTCAAAGAAGAATCAACTCAAACCAAGTTTGGATGAAGGAGTTATGAATTTTACAAATCCGGTGATTTTCAAATTACGCGATTATGACATGTGCGCATTTAAAGAGGAATTTCGGCCAGATCAGGATTAATGAAGCTATAAACCAAGTTATTCTATAATTCTGGTCCATGATAGAAGCCCAGAAAAGTGGAACCAAGGACCAAGCCCATCTGCCTATGCCATCAAAGATGAGACTAGAAGTTAGTTGAACATTTAAAGCATTTAATGCTAATCTTTTGCATGTTGCTGCATGATTTTGGGTTCTGTCCAAACATGCAGCCTTGTTTCTTCTTAATTAGGTTTTTGCATGCTTTTGACTTCTTGACCACCTTCACTTGTAACCTCTATATAAACTTGGCCTTGGCCAAATTTGTACCTTTTCATCGAATTTTATTGAATCTTGAATCATATTTGATTGATCTTGAAAGTTTGGTCACTTTACTCTCACGAAATCTCTCCATAGTGCGTAATATCTATAGGTCATTTGGTGAAAACCTTGGATTGATTGGTGTGTCATATCCTGTTAATTCCATGTCGGAATAATCAAGGCTTGTCATCTCCTTGGTTGGATTCCATTCGCTTCATTTCTTCAGCTCCACAAATAAACTTCATCCCACCCCTTCATATTCTGCGTGTACATCCTGTTGCCGATCTTGGATTGAGTATCCTTCCCTTGGAGGATCTCATCAGCATCAAATATCATTGGACCGGCGCTGGAAGCACCCAGCACTCCTTCTCTGTGACCGGTTCTCTTGCAGTGATCACACACAGTTCTCTTCTTCTTGGATTCAGCTGGCACCTTGAAAAAACTCTTATGGGCAACCACCGGTTCTTTCTTGTTTCCAAACAACTGGAGAGACTCTTGCTCCTTCTGAATCTTGGCACAGACATCCTCTAAACTAGGAAGCTTATCCTCCCTAAGAATGTGCTTAATCAAATCAACATAGTTAGTTTTTAAAGTCAAAAGTAACCCAAACACCTTATCTTGTTTTGTCCTTTCATGGAGAGTAATGGGATCAATTGTGGCAGGCCTTAGCATCTATAGCTCTGCTCATAATTCTCAGAAAGATCCATAATGCTTTGTGAACTCAGCATCCTCCTGTCTAGGATCATTCAAAGCTTTCTTGACCTCAAAAATTCTCATGAGGTTAGTAGTATTGTCATATACATTTTTTAAGTTTCCCAAAGATCTTTAGGGGCTGACGACCCATTTCCACATGAAGTATGTCGTATACGACCAGACACACACAAACTTAAGGCCGCTTTGGTTTAAACCTTTGGTTTAAACAAAACTAGATCCACCGTAACCAATGAAAAAATAGATTAAACCAACAATTGACCAATAAAATAAAACTATAACCCAAATACAACCCAATTACTATCTGATTACAATAATCAAACCCATATTCCCACTACAGTACTAATCTCTCTCTTCTCTCGATCTCTCTCTAATGTCTCCACAGTACTAAACTCATCGGACTCACTCGGATGAGCTGATGGTGTCATCGCTGGATTTGATGGAGGAGGGGAAGAAACCATCACAGGGGGTGGAGGAGAAAAAGCAACGGTGGGAGGAGGTGAGGAGACGATGTATGGTGACGGTGGTGAAGATGAAGACGATATAGGTGATGAAACAACCGGTGGTGGTGGTGACGTTGTTACAGGTGGTGGTGATTGAGGCGGAGAAGGAGGTGGTGTGACTGAAGGTGGAGCTGATGGAGTAGTAGGAAGAGACGATGACGGAGGAGATGCGGTGGTTTAAGCAAAAATAAACGAGAAATAATTATTAATTCTGCCATAGAATTCCTTATTCAAGTTCTGATACCCATTTGTAAAGAAACCTGAACATATTCCGACAACAGTAATTAGGAAATAATCAGTTCCCTCCCAATGCACTAACTGATGGGGTCATCCAAGCCACACCAACCCGGTACTTGGAGGATGAGGTTCACGCAATCCCATATGTTTCTCACCGCATCATGACCAGGAGCAGAGCTGCCCAAGGAATACAAGAAGAAGGCCAAGAACAAGACCAAGCTCATGGAGTTGAAGCCAGAACCAGCCTAGCCCAAGCACATGGCCGAGGAGAAGAAAGGGAGACAGAAGTCATCAGCCAGCCATTTGACATTGATCAGCTGGATGTTCCTGACCAGGACATCCATGCACACAGCCTTAGGGATAAGGCCTTGTGTGTCCTCACTATTCTTGAGTGAGGACACTTCTTAAGACCTTAAATAATTAGGGTATTTCTTTCCTTTATAAGTTAACCACAATGGGTTCATGGAAAGGTTTTTAATGAGGCTGAAAGTCTAAGGCAACAAGCCTAGTGTCTCATTGGTTTTAATGTGGATATGTCCATTTAAAATCAATTAGGCTTGATCCTATCTTTAGGCACTTGTTTAGCCTTTGTCATATTTTAGTCTTGTCACTTGTTAAAAGTCTTAGTCTATTTTCGGTTTGAGTTTGTTTTGTTGACCACGGTTTGTGTGGTCAACTAGGTCTCTAGGGTGTAGCCTATAAAAGGCAGAACACTCCTTTTTTTTATGGCAGACAAGTTTTAGAACTATTCACCCTAAACGGCCGCCTAGGTCTATCTTTTCTTCCTTTGCATTTGTGAGTTTGTCTCCAAGAAAGGAAGTGATTCCTTTGAAGATTGAGTGTGTCTCTCTTCAAGGAAGGCTGTATCCAAGTCACTCATAACTTGGTGTGTTGCCATCGATCCACTAGCACATTCGCTCCATCCATTACCATTCATCCAACCGGTTCTATCGAAGGCTCACTACCGCAAGCTCCAAGCCAACCAAGGACCACATTGTTCAAGCTCCTTTCCACCGAGTCCAAGTTTGCCGTCCAACCGACCAGCCATGCGTTTCCCATGGCTTGGCTCATATCATTTTGGTATCAGAGCTCAAGTTCCTACCAAGAAAGGTTGTACCTTTCTATCTCTTAGTTTTAGGGTTTCTGAAAATTTTTGTGCATTTTTTAGTTTAGGCTTGCTTCCGTTTCAAATATTTGTCTAGGGTTGTTAAATCTGCCGTGTGTTAGGTTGTTAGTGTGCTGGTTAGCTTGTTAGTCTGTGTAGAAAGAAACAATTGCCAATGTTGAAGCTAGTTGGAGAAAAAAGAGTTAGGTATGGACATGGTAGCTTTTGGCCAGGGCCGTACCTCCCCTTGGTCGGGTGACTCAGCCGGTGGTCCACCCGGATGATGTCACATTGTCTCATGCCTAGTTTAAATTTGAATTTGAATTCCCTTGTCTTTGGCGGTTCCTGTTAATTTTGTTTAGGTTGTGTTTAAGCTTAATTAAGTTTCTAGTTCTTGTTTAGTTTATATTTATTAAGTAATTAACCAAGATCATTATCACTAATCTTTAGGTAATTAGCTTAAGTACCGTTGACTAGTGTTGACTTTTGTTTCAAGGTACCCAAGGCAAGGATGGCTGACCCAGCTCTTAGCAGACATCCTGACCAACATCCAGATCCAACTTGGCTGAGTAGAACAGCCCCAGCCTCAGCAAGCCCAAGCGCCTCCGCCTCCGCAGCCGAGAGTGCCACCACCTTGGCCAGAACAGGGACTGGAAGGCCTGTCCGAAGAGGAAGATTTTCCACCTCACTTCCAAAGGCCAAGACATAGAGAAAGGAGGCTACCTGAGGAGAGAGGCCATCACCATCCACCGCGATCTCACTCCCCACACCTCTCCTCCCACCTTTGCCGGCAAAGTAGACCCGGAAGCCTACCCAGATTGGGAGAGGAGGATAGACCACATATTCGATGTCTATGGGTTTGAAGAGCCAAATAAAGTGGCTTAATCAGCAGCTCAGCTCACTGACCATGCCCTATCTTGGTGGGATCAAGACTCAGCCAAGAGAAGAAGGAGAGGAAAGGAGCCGGTTAGATCATGGGAGATTATGAAATTCATGATGAAGGGGAGATACATTCCACCCATGTACCACAGAGAGCTCCAAAAGAAGTTTAGGAAACTTAACCAAGGACAGAGGAGTGTAGAAGAGTACTTTTGAGGACTTGAGCATTTGAGAAACCGGCTTGGTCTAGAAGATGTCGAAGAGACTCTCATGGCTCAATTCTTGGACGGTCTGCAAGAGAAGATTGCTAGCAAGGTGGAGATGTACTCCTACAATGATCCTAATGAGCTACTACAATTAGCTACACAAGTGGAAAGCTAGCTCAAGAGGAAGACCAGGACTAGAGCCGTGATCAACACTCCATGGAGACCATCTGCTTCAGGCTCCAATCCACATGCCTCCAGCTCCAACCCGGCTTTCACCAGACAGCCTGACCGTGGCAAGACAATAATCCAAGATGCAAGACCACCATACAAGCCTAGTAAAACTACTCCTGCTCCAAGGCCTGAAGCCAGAGCCGCTCCCAATGGACCCAAGACCAGGGACATCATGTGCTTCAAATATCGGGGCCGTGGACATTATGCAAGAGACTGCCCCAACCCAAGGGTTATGATCATCACTCTAGCCGGTGACTATGAATCTCAGGATGAGATGGAGCCCTCTGAAGAAACTGATGAAGGGGAGGATAAAGTGGCCTACCCTCAAGTGGATGATCTTCTGGTTTCAAGAAGAGTTCTAAGCACCATTCAAGAGCCGGATGAGACAGCTCAAAGAGAGAACATCTTTCACACCCTGTGTATGGTACGTGGTAAGGTATGCTCTCTGATCATGATCCTAGGCCATATAGACTAAGGTGGTTGAATGATAGGACTGAATTGAAGATTAGTGAACAAGTCAATGTCTCTTTTAGCATAGGAAAGTATGTTGATGAGGTTCTATGTGATGTAGTTCCTATGCAAGCTACTCATATTCTGTTAGGTAGACCTTAGAAATTTAATAGGGAGGTTGTACATGATGGTAGGACTAATAAGTATACTTTGATGATGAATAAAAAGCGGATTAGCTTAGCCCCATTATTGTCTTCCCAAGTCCATTAGATGCAAATTAAGTTAGCTAAAGAGAAATGCATGACTAAAACCAACTTCATGATTGCACTTAGTGATGTTAGACGCTCACTTTTTGATCCCACTTGTCAAGTAGTTTTAATTGTTTATAAGGATTTGTTGATTGAACACACTAATGCGGTATTGCCAAGGGAGATCCAAGTTATTTTTAACAGGTACAAGGATGTCTTTCCAGAGGAGATACCAGCTGGTTTGCCCCCTTTGAGAGGCATTGAACACCAAATTGACTTTATTCCGGGAGCACAACTTCCAAACCTGGCCAGCTTACCGAGTTAACCCTGCAGAAGCTAAGGAGCTTGAGGCTCAAGTCATAGACCTCATGGCCAAGGGTTATGTGAGGGAGAGCCTCAGTCCATGCGCCATGCATGTGCTCCTTGTGCCCAAGAAGGATGGCTCCTATAGGATGTGTGTGGGCTGCCGAGCCATAAACAACATTACCATCAAATACCGCCATCCAATTCCAACACTAGATGACATGCTGGATGAACTCAGTGGAGCAACCATCTTTTCTAAAGTGCATTTGAAGACTGGATATCACCAAGTAAGGATGAGAGAAGGTGATGAGTGGAGACCTCCATCAGCCAGGTCCGGAGCTTCCATGGTCTAGCCATCTTCTACCAGCGGTTTGTGAAGGATTTCAGCACTCTAGCCGCGCCATTAACATCTTTGATCAAGAAGAGCACCGGATTTGAATGGGGAGAAGCTCAAGAAAGGGCTTTCTTGGAGCTCAAGTACCAGCTGACTCACGCCCCCATCCTAGCCTTGTCCAACTTTGAGAAGACCTTTGAAGTGGAGTGTGATACCTCTGGAGTGGGAATTGGAGTGGTTCTAACTCAAGGAGGGAGGCCAGTAGCCTATTTCAGTGAGAAGCTGACCGGTACCACATTGAACTACCCAACTTATGATAAGGAATTGTATGCCTTGTTCAGGGCTATGCAAACATGGCAGCACTACTTGCTGGCCCGGGAGTGTGTGATCCACACAAATCATGAGACTTTGCAACACCTCAGAGGTCAGACCATGCTGAAGAAGAGACATGCAAGGTGGTTGGAGTATATAGAGATATTTCCATATGTGATCAAGTATAAGAAGGGGAAGGACAATGTAGTAGCAGTTGCTTTGTCAAGGAGGCATGCCTTGATAGCAACCATGCTAAGGTTCTTGGATTTGAATACTTGAAGACTTTGTATCCGGATGATCATGATCTAAAGGCAGCTTATGAGGAGCATGGAACAGGGGCCTACACCAATTTCTTCCTCCATAATGGTTTCCTCTTCAAGGACAAGAGACTATGCATTCGTCAATGCTCAATGAGGGAGTTACTTGTGGAAGAAGCTCACGGTGGTGGCCTTATGGGTCACTTTGGGATTGAGAAGACTCTGAGTGCCTTAAGGAGCATTTCTACTGGCCTAAGATGAAGAAGATGGTGACAACTCACTGTGATAGATGCATCACTTGCAAGAAGGCCAAGTCTAGACTCCAGCCTCATGGTCTCTACCTACCTCTACCTGTTCCAACATTGCCATGGGTGGACATCTCCATGGATTTGGTCTTAGGGCTGCCCAAGATTCAACACAAAGACTCAGTGTTTGTGTGGTAGACTGGTTCTCCAAGATGGCTCATTTCATCCCCTGCTCCAAGACTAATGATGCATCAAAAACCGCAACCATATTCTTTAGAGAGGTAGTGTGGCTCCATGGTATCCCAAGGTCTATTGTGTCAGACCGAGACACATAGTTCTTGTCCCACTTCTGGAGAACCCTGTGGAAGAAGCTTGGCACCAAGTTATTGTTCTCCACTACTTGCCACCCTCAGACGGATGGGCTAACTGAGGTGGTGAACCGCACGTTAGGAGCTCTCTTGAGATCGACCATTGGGTGCCATTTGACCACTTGGGTAGAAATCCTTCCTCTAGTGGAATTCGCTTACAACTCAGCCAGGCACTCCACATCCGGCATGTCACCCTTTGAAGCTGTCTATGGCCGCAATCCAGACACACATTTGAGCTTGGCACCATTGCCTCAAGCTGAGACCATGGACCTTGAAGGAGAAGCTAAAGCCGCGGCAATGAAGAAGATCTTTGAGCAAGTACATGGAAGGATTGAGAAGAGGAATGATCATATCAAGACCAGGATCAACAAGAAGATGAAGCAGCTTGTGTTCCAACCAGGAGATTGGGTGTGGCTACACCTAAGGCCAGAACGCTTCCCCAACAAAAGGAAGCACAAGTTGGATTTCCGGAGAGATGGACCATTCCAAGTGGTGGAACACATCAATGACAATGCCTACAGGCTCAAACTACCAGGTGAGTATAACGTGTCTTTCTCATTCAATGTGTCTTACTTATCTCCTTTTGATGTGCAGGATGTTGGGTCTTTGGAGACCAAAGCACTTGAAGAGGGTGGGGATGATGGGGTCATCCAAGGCAAACCAACCGGTACTTGGAGGATGAGGTTCAAGCAACCCCATATGTTTTTCACCGTATAATGACCAGGAGCAGAGCTGCCCAAGGAATGCAAGAAGAAGGCCGAGACCAAGACCAAGCTCATCGAGTTGAAGCCAAAACCGGCCTAGCCCAAGCACATGGCCGAGGAGAAAAAAGGGAGACAGAAGTCATCAGCCAGCCATTTGACATAAATCAGCTGGATGTTCCTGACCAGGACATCCATGCACACAGCCTTAGGGGTAAGGCCTTGTGTGTCCTCACTATTCTTGAGTGAGGACACTTCTTAAGACCTTAGATAATTAAAGTACTATTTTCCTTTCTAAGTTTACCACAATGGGTTCTTGGAAAGGTTTTTAATGAGACCTGAAAGTCTAATACATCAACCCTAGTGTCCCATTGGTTTTAATGTGGATATGTCCATTTAAAATCAATTAGGCTTGATCCTATCTTTAGGCACTTGTTTAGCCTTTGTCATATTTTAGTCTTGTCGCTTGTTAAAAGACTTAGTCTATTTTGGGTTTGAGTTTGTTTTGTTGACCACGGTTTGTGTGGTCAACTAGGTCTTTAGGGTGTAGCCTATAAAAGGCAGAACACTCCTTTTTTTATGGCAAACAAGTTTTAGAATCATTCACCCTAAACGGCCGTCTAGGTCTATCATTTCTTCCTTTGCATTTGTGAGTTTCTTTCCAAGAAAGCAAGTGATTCCTTTGAAGATTGAGTGTGTCTCTCTTGAAAGAAGGTTGTATCCAAGTCACTCATAACTTGGTGTGTTGCCATCGATCCACTAGCACATTCGCTCCATCCCTTACCATTCATCCAACCGGTTCTATCCAATGCTCACAACCGCAAGCTCCAAGCCAACCAAGGACCACATTGATCAAGCTCCTTTCCACCGAGTCTAAGCTGGCCGTCCAACTGACCACCCAAGCGTTTCCCATGGCTTGGCTCATATCACTAACCAAATTCGATTACAAACAAAAACTTTCGAACAGTTTACAAAAAGAAAGAACAAACTTGCAGACTGAGGTTTCAACCCAGATAAAGTTTGATGCTACAGCTGCAAAAACCATTAAAAAAAAATTATCAGATACACGTGTGTGGTGTACATATAGAATAAAAGACATAACTATGTAAATCAATCTGAAACATTTTTAATCAAAATTTCAACTTTTGTTTTTGAGTTTTTAGGGTTCTTAAGAAAAAAAAAAGATTTGAATTTTTTTGTGTAATCGGGTATTTTTGAATAAGATTTAGTTTATGAGTTTCTGGTTTGCATCGGTTATTTAAGAAAACCGCTTTAAATCGAGGTTATGTAGAAATATGTCTTTAAGTTCGGTATATTGGGGGTTTAAAATTAGAACTTTTGTGCGTGTGAGTTTAAAAAGCGGCCTTAAGTTTATGTGGATTTGGTCATATAGGCCATACTTTGGGTGAAAATGGGTTGTCAGCCCGATCTTTAGCATTTTCACAATATGACTATGCCTCTAATAGAGATCCAGCTAGAGAGTTTTGAAGTATAGAAAGTATTATCTGGTCTTCCTGAAACCATTTTTTATCATTTTGATCATCTGAGTCATCCCCTTCAATGGCTATAACAGGCGCCTTTGTAACATGAATCCATAACCCTTTGCTGCACAAGGTTGTCCTCATGGTTCTGGACCATAGGAGATAATTCGTCCCATGAAGAATGACTGTGATGAGGACATCGTACCACAAACTATACCACGAGTTCCACCAGGGCCTTTGACACGATCCAGAGCACGAGCATTAGGAGACAAGTTCAACCAGCTCATGGAACACGCAGACGACCAGGAGCTCACGGATGAGGAGCCACCAGACGGCTCAGAAGACCAGCCGGACCCGTTCACTTCAGCTAAAGAGCATTGGAGATTCCTGCTTGAAGACTCTTCCACCTCCGGTGACTTTACCATTACCATTCGGTAAAGACACCAAAAGACGTGCTGAGAAATTGTACTCTTTTTCCTATCTTCGGTTTTGTCCCACTGGGTTTTCCGAAGAAGGTTTTAATGAGGCAACACTCTTAGTGCGCAAGACGACGAAGACTTGTTCACACAATCCGACACCTTCACAAGTCTTAGTCAAATTCGGCCTTTACTCCTATATAAGGCTTATCTATCTCATTTCTTTCTTTGTAGACTAAGTATAAGTCTAGGGCCTTCAGCCCATATTTTATGGTTAAGTCATTAGGACTTAAGCCTTTTTTTTTATACAGCAAAAAGAACTACATGCTGTTTTATTTTACACTACTTGTTGTTTTGGGGAAACATCATGTTGTTTACCCTAAGTTGTAACCATAAGGCTTATATAAGCCTCATCACTTAGAATGAGAAATACAACTCGATTTTTACACCAACAAAACCCTAATCTCTATACAAGTTGACGGCTACTACTCCATTGGAGAGCTTGCCTCACGGATTCTTCTTGCCAAGGAGAATCACCCTGGTGTATCACAAGTCTTCCGCAGCTTGTGTGGTCCTTTCAATCCACCCCATTCCATCGCTTTGCTCCTGAAGGTCTCGAGTTTCTCGATCAACAGTTGCACCACCACCTTAGCTCACATCATCTGGTATCAGAGCCTAAAAGCTCTTTAGACATCAGGTTGATTCTATCCTCTCTTTATTTTTGCGATTTAATATTGTTTACCCAGCAGTTTTTGGCTTTTGATTCTGTTCCTTTCTCTTTCCCCTTGAGGTTCTTGGTAAGAAGGAGAAGATTCAAGTCATCTACCACAAATAATCCACAAAAAAATACAAAAAAAATCAGGTTCTATCATTCCATTGTTTTGTTTCATATTACAAAAAAAAAAAAAAAATTATAAGAAAATTGCTTGTTTTCATTGTTTCGTATTGCTAGAAATTTTTTTTAAGAAAAGAAAAACAAAAATATATCTTGTTTAGGTTGTTTAAAATCAACTAGGAAAAATTTTTTTTTTTTAGAAACACACATAGACCACCATTTACATACCTGAATTCCTTAAGGAGTTGTGTGCTGATTGTTCTTGTTAGGTTTCTTAGTTGTCAAGTCATAGGTCTAGGTCCTTGCTGCTTGCTTGTTTGTGCCGCTTGTGTCCTAGGTCTAGGTGTCCAGCGCTCGCGTCTTGCACCCAAGCCGTGAGCCTTCCTTCCTGTCCCAAACCGCGTAGCTTAGGTTAGGTTCCTAGCGTGTGTCTAGGTCTCGGTCGCATTGTGCCCTTAGGTCCCACGGTGCCGTTAGGTGTAGCTTCTGCCAGCGTGTGTCTATCTAGGTTTAGGTCGCGTTCTTGTTAGCCGCGTTCTAGGTCCAGTGCTCATCAGCTTAGGTCGCGCCTTGTCCCGGAGTCCTTGCTAGGTTAGGTCGCGTCCGCGTTCCGTTTTGTTAGGGCTTGTGTCCGCGTCCCGCGTGTAGCGTCTTGGTCTAGGCTAGTCGCGTCTCGTGTCCAGTCGTTTAGCCGTCTAGTCCGGTTCCTAGGTTAAATTGCGTCCAGCATTAGCAGCCAGTCGTCCCGCGCGTCCCGCCTCTGTCCCAGCCGTGTCTCTGGGTCGCCTTTTGGTCTAGGTTAGGTTCGCGACCAGTTCTCCCTGCTTGCATTAGGCGGCTAGGGTTTCTGATAGTTTAGGCACTATAGTATAATTTAAGAAGTTTTCCCTTAAGTGTCCTAGATTTATTAGATAGTTTTCCTAAAAAGTTTTAGGCAATAGATTAGTTTAGGAAATCTGTCTAGTTAGTTTTTAGGAAATTTCCTAGAATTTAATAGATAGATATTTAGTTCCTTTTTAGAATTAGGAAATACTTAGATTTTATTCACCTAAATATTTAGCTTTTAATTTTAGTATCTTTTCCATATCTTAGTTTAGGGAAATATATCCTTAGGATATTTTCCATAATCTAGGTTTCTTTTTTCTAGATTTAGGAGAATTTTCTTTTTTTTTATTTATTTCCCTTTGGTGTTTTAAGAAATTTTCTTTTAATTTTTATTTCCTTGTGTTATTTTCCTTTTTCTACATAAAATAAAAATAAAATATTATCCTTGGAGATTTTCCATATAAGGAAAGTTTTCAAGTCTGCAAATTTCCCGAAAAGGAAACTATCCTTTTCTTGAAATTTTATTTTCCTCGGAAAAGGAAACATGTCAGGTCGAGATGAATCCCCGTCTGGACAGTCCGACCCCACGGTAAGGCAGATGCTGCAAGCCATCACTGCCCAGCTAAACTCCGTCACGACTCGACTAGATCATTTGGAGGAGCCGGTTCGCGCAGCAGCTACCCACACGCGCCACCATCACCGGCAAGATCCCCACCCGCACCACCATGATCGACCCGAGGCGTCCCACCGTGGTCTAGGGAGAGACCCCTATTATGATGATCCACCGCCGGTACACAGGCAACCAGCCGGCCACCATGACATCAAGCTCAACCCACCCCCCTTCTCGGGAAAGCTAGACCCCGAAGAATACCTAGACTGGAAACGTCGAATGGAGCTAATCTTCGACTACTACCACTACGACGAAGAACGCAAAGTCACCCTAGCGACAGCCCAGTTTACCGACCACGCACTGGCATGGTGGGATCGCGAGTTAGCCACTCGCCGGAGAGCAAGAATGGGAACTCCCACATCATGGTACGAGTTGACTCAGATAATGAGGCGACGATATGTTCCACCTCACTTCCACCGAGAGCTGCAGCGACGATTCAGACGCCTTACCCAAGGCAGCAAGTCGGTGTCTGAGTATTTCGACGAATTCGAGCATCTTCGGAACAGGCTCGAAATGGAGGACTCAGAGGAGAGTCTCATGGCTCAGTTTATCGACGGATTACATGAGTCGATAGCCCGAAAAATCGAACTGCAACCTTACCACGACATTGGAGAGCTCTTCCACCTGGCCGTTCAGATCGAGAAGAGCAACCGGCGCAAGTCTTCAGCGACAATCCGACCTAAGAGCACTTGGGGTACTGGCCCCAAGGCATTTGACCGCGCTGCTTCCACCAGTGACCCCCGGCAGAAGGGAAGAGCCGTGGATAGCAATGTGCCTGCCAAGGCACCCATGACGGCTACCAGACCTGCTCCACAGGCGTCTAACGCAGGTCAGCCCCAGAAGAGCAGTGCAATCACGTGTTTTAAGTGCAAGGGTAGAGGGCATATGTCTCGTGAATGCCCTAACCAACGAACCATGATCTTGACTGCTTCCGGAGACTACGACTCCGCAGACGAGCAAGACGAATATCCTCTCACGACGGACCCCATGTCTGAAGGGGAAGTCGAATACGCCGACTCAGGAGAGATGTTGATGATCCGGAGAGTTCTCAGCTCACGGCTGGATCAAGAAGAAATCGAGCAGCGTGAGAACATCTTTCACTCGAAGTGCACTATTCTCGGAAAGGTCTGCTCACTGATTATTGACGGCGGCTCCTGCACCAACGCCGCCAGTAAGTACATGGTCGAGAAGCTTGGCTTGACCGTGACAAAGCACCCCAAGCCCTACAGACTTCGTTGGCTCAACAACAAAACGGAGCTGTACATTTCCGACCAGGTCCGAGTTTCCTTCAGCATTGGACGCTACCAGGATCAAGTATTGTGCGACGTCGTTCCCATGTCAGCTGGACATCTTCTATTGGGACGACCATGGCAATTTGACAAAGAGACCACTCACAACGGTCGCACAAACTTCTACTCCTTTGTCCACGACAAGCGTAGGTACAACCTAGCACCTATGTCTCCCCAGGAAGTCCACAGCATGCAATCCAAGATGACGAAGGATCAGCATGCCAGAAAAGAGAACTTCCTCGTAAACGTCGCAGACATGAGAAAGGCTGCAAGTACCTCCGGCACCCAGCTCGTCCTCATGCTTTATCAAGAGGTCTTGAGCGCATCCGAGGCCCCCAGCGCTCCTTTACCGGCGGATGTCCAGGCACTCCTGGACAAATATTCGGACGTCTTCCCAGACGAGATTCCACCCGGGCTGCCACCACTCAGAGGCATTGAGCATCATATCGACCTCATTCCTGGAGCTCAGCTGCCAAACAAGCCCGCCTATAAAGTCACACCAGAGGAAGCAAAAGAACTTGAGCGACAAGTTCAGGACCTCATGGCTCAAGGCTACGTCAGAGAAAGCCTTAGCCACTGCGCCATTCCCGTCCTCCTTGTACCAAAGAAGGATGGAAGTTGGCGAATGTGCATCGACTGCCGAGCAATTAACAACATCACCGTGAAATACCGGCATCCGATTCCGCGACTTGACGACATGCTAGACGAACTAAGCGGAGCATCCATCTTCTCGAAGATTGACCTCAAGAGCGGATATCATCAAGTTCGCATGAGAGAAGGCGATGAATGGAAAACGGCTTTCAAGACCAAGCAAGGTCTGTATGAGTGGTTGGTTATGCCTTTCGGTCTGTCCAACGCACCCAGCACTTTCATGCGCCTCATGAACCAAGTCCTTCGGCCATTCATAGGCAAATTTGTCGTAGTCTACTTTGACGACATACTCGTCTACAGTGCATCCTATTCCGACCACTTCGAGCACTTGGAGACAGTGATCACGACACTACAGAAGGAGCAGCTCTACGCCAACCTTAAGAAGTGCACCTTCTGCACGAATCAAGTCGTCTTCCTTGGATTCGTCGTCAGCTCACAAGGGCTTCGAGTTGACGAAGAAAAGATTTGTGCCATCCAGGAGTGGCCCACGCCAACCAACGCTAGCCAAGTCCGCAGTTTTCATGGCTTGGCAAGCTTCTATCGCCGATTTGTACGCGATTTCAGTACAATCGCCAGCCCCTTGACAGCGACTATCAAGAAGAACCAAGACTTCAGATGGGGCCCAGAACAGGAAAAGTCGTTTCAGCTGCTAAAGGAACGACTCACGCAAGCACCTGTACTGACATTACCGAATTTCGATAAGACTTTCGAGGTAGAGTGCGACGCTTCAGGTGTAGGCATTGGAGCAGTCCTGACACAGGGTGGAAAACCAATTGCCTACTTTAGTGAAAAGTTAAGCGGCGTTGCTCTCAACTACCCCACGTACGATAAGGAATTGTACGCTTTGGTACGAGCTTTACAGACATGGCAGCATTACTTGCTCTCGCGAGAATGCGTTATACACACGGACCATCAGACACTCCAACACCTCAAAGGGCAGACGACCCTAAAGAGGAGACACGCCCGGTGGTTGGAGTTTATCGAGACATTTCCGTATGTCATCAAGTACAAGAAGGGTACGGACAATGTCGTCGCAGATGCACTTTCCCGAAGGCATAGCTTGATCTCGGTCATGGAGTCCAAGGTTATGGGATTTGAAATGCTCAAGGACCTTTATGCTGATGACCAAGATTTCAAAGAAGCCTTTAAGGAGCACGGACAGGGCAAATACAACCGCTTCTACCTGTTTGATGGGTTCCTATTCAAGGATAAGCGTCTTTGTATTCCAGGCGGCTCAGTTCGCGAACTTCTACTCAGAGAAGCTCATGGAGGCGGATTGATCGGGCACTTCGGCGTTGCCAAGACCTTGAGCATGCTCAAGGAGCACTTCTACTGGCCACGCCAACGCCGAGATGTGGAGGCCCATTGTGAAAAATGCCTTGTCTGCAAACGGTCTAAGTCTATGATGCACCCTCAAGGCCCCTACACGCCACTTCCAGTTCCGTCATCTCCTTGGACGGATATCTCCATGGATTTCGTCTTGGGTTTACCTCAAGTCCATCACAAGGACTCCATACTCGTCGTCGTCGACCGTTTCTCGAAGATGGCGCACTTCATACTCTGCAACAAGACGAACGATGCGATTCAGACAGCGAATCTGTTCTTCCGAGAGATCGTCCGTCTACATGGCATTCCGCGCACCATTGTGTCCGACAGGGACACTAAATTTCTCAGTCACTTCTGGCGGGTTCTGTGGAAGAAACTTGGCACCTGTCTACTCTTCTCTACGGCATATCACCCACAGACGGATGGTCAGACCGAGGTCGTCAACCGAACCCTATCCCAGATGTTGCGTGCGACGATTGGTCGCAACCTGAAGAATTGGCTCGAGTGTCTCCCTTATGTCGAGTTCGCATATAACAGAGCAGTTCATTCCGGAACCAAGAAGACACCATTCGAGATTTTCTACGGCTTCAACCCCACCACACCCATCGAATGCGCCCCTATCCCACTTGGTGAGGTCGTCAGCTTGGAAGGCGAAGAGAAGGCGGCATATGTCAAGCGCTTACACCGGGAAGTCAAAGAAAATCTGGAACGACGGAATGCCCAGACAGCAAAACACGCCAACAAGGGAAGGAGGCATGTGGTCTTCAAAGAAGAAGATTGGGTTTGGTTACATCTACGATCCGAACGTTTTCCCCAACGGCGCAAGAGCAAGCTATCACCACGTGCAGATGGCCCATTCCGAGTCCTGCGACGCATCAACGACAACGCCTACCAACTGGAGCTTCCCGGTGAGTATAATGTGTCTACTACGTTTAATGTTGCTGACTTGGAGTTATTTGATGCAGGTGACGACTTTGCTTTGGAGACCAAAGCACCTTAAGAGGGAGGGAATGATGAGGACATCGTACCACAAACTATACCACGAGTTCCACCAGGGCCTTTGACACGATCCAGAGCACGAGCATTAGGAGACAAGTTCAACCAGCTCATGGAACACGCAGACGACCAGGAGCTCACGGATGAGGAGCCACAAGACGGCTCAGAAGACCAGCCGGACCCGTTCACTTCAGCTAAGGAGCATTGGAGATTCCTGCTTGAAGACTCTTCCACCTCCGTTGTCTTTACCATTACCATTCGGTAAAGACACCAAAAGACGTGCTGAGAAATTGTACTCTTTTTCCTATCTTCGGTTTTGTCCCACTGGGTTTTCCGAAGAAGGTTTTAATGAGGCAACACTCTTAGTGCGCAAGACGACGAAGACTTGTTCACACAATCCGACACCTTCACAAGTCTTAGTCAAATTCGGCCTTTACTCCTATATAAGGCTTATCTATCTCATTTCTTTCTTTGTAGACTAAGTATAAGTCTAGGGCCTTCAGCCCATATTTTATGGTTAAGTCATTAGGACTTAAGCCTTTTTTTTTATACAGCAAAAAGAACTACATGCTGTTTTATTTTACACTACTTGTTGTTTTGGGGAAACATCATGTTGTTTACCCTAAGTTATAACCATAAGGCTTATATAAGCCTCATCACTTAGAATGAGAAATACAACTCGATTTTTACACAAACAAATACATGGAAGGATTGAGAAGAGGAATGATCATATCAAGACCAGGATCAACAAGAAGATGAAGCAGCTTGTGTTCCAACCAGGAGATTGGGTGTGGCTACACCTAAGGCCAGAACGCTTCCCCAACAAAAGGAAGCACAAGTTGGATTTCCGGAGAGATGGACCATTCCAAGTGGTGGAACACATCAATGACAATGCCTACAGGCTCAAACTACCAGGTGAGTATAACGTGTCTTTCTCATTCAATGTGTCTTACTTATCTCCTTTTGATGTGCAGGATGTTGGGTCTTTGGAGACCAAAGCACTTGAAGAGGGTGGGGATGATGGGGTCATCCAAGGCAAACCAACCGGTACTTGGAGGATGAGGTTCAAGCAACCCCATATGTTTTTCACCGTATAATGACCAGGAGCAGAGCTGCCCAAGGAATGCAAGAAGAAGGCCGAGACCAAGACCAAGCTCATCGAGTTGAAGCCAAAACCGGCCTAGCCCAAGCACATGGCCGAGGAGAAAAAAGGGAGACAGAAGTCATCAGCCAGCCATTTGACATAAATCAGCTGGATGTTCCTGACCAGGACATCCATGCACACAGCCTTAGGGGTAAGGCCTTGTGTGTCCTCACTATTCTTGAGTGAGGACACTTCTTAAGACCTTAGATAATTAAAGTACTATTTTCCTTTCTAAGTTTACCACAATGGGTTCTTGGAAAGGTTTTTAATGAGACCTGAAAGTCTAATACATCAACCCTAGTGTCCCATTGGTTTTAATGTGGATATGTCCATTTAAAATCAATTAGGCTTGATCCTATCTTTAGGCACTTGTTTAGCCTTTGTCATATTTTAGTCTTGTCGCTTGTTAAAAGACTTAGTCTATTTTGGGTTTGAGTTTGTTTTGTTGACCACGGTTTGTGTGGTCAACTAGGTCTTTAGGGTGTAGCCTATAAAAGGCAGAACACTCCTTTTTTTATGGCAAACAAGTTTTAGAATCATTCACCCTAAACGGCCGTCTAGGTCTATCATTTCTTCCTTTGCATTTGTGAGTTTCTTTCCAAGAAAGCAAGTGATTCCTTTGAAGATTGAGTGTGTCTCTCTTGAAAGAAGGTTGTATCCAAGTCACTCATAACTTGGTGTGTTGCCATCGATCCACTAGCACATTCGCTCCATCCCTTACCATTCATCCAACCGGTTCTATCCAATGCTCACAACCGCAAGCTCCAAGCCAACCAAGGACCACATTGATCAAGCTCCTTTCCACCGAGTCTAAGCTGGCCGTCCAACTGACCACCCAAGCGTTTCCCATGGCTTGGCTCATATCACTAACCAAATTCGATTACAAACAAAAACTTTCGAACAGTTTACAAAAAGAAAGAACAAACTTGCAGACTGAGGTTTCAACCCAGATAAAGTTTGATGCTACAGCTGCAAAAACCATTAAAAAAAAATTATCAGATACACGTGTGTGGTGTACATATAGAATAAAAGACATAACTATGTAAATCAATCTGAAACATTTTTAATCAAAATTTCAACTTTTGTTTTTGAGTTTTTAGGGTTCTTAAGAAAAAAAAAAGATTTGAATTTTTTTGTGTAATCGGGTATTTTTGAATAAGATTTAGTTTATGAGTTTCTGGTTTGCATCGGTTATTTAAGAAAACCGCTTTAAATCGAGGTTATGTAGAAATATGTCTTTAAGTTCGGTATATTGGGGGTTTAAAATTAGAACTTTTGTGCGTGTGAGTTTAAAAAGCGGCCTTAAGTTTATGTGGATTTGGTCATATAGGCCATACTTTGGGTGAAAATGGGTTGTCAGCCCGATCTTTAGCATTTTCACAATATGAATATGCCTCTAATAGAGATCCAGCTAGAGAGTTTTGAAGTATAGAAAGTATTATCTGGTCTTCCTGAAACCATTTTTTATCATTTTGATCATCTGAGTCATCCCCTTCAATGGCTATAACAGGCGCCTTTGTAACATGAATCCATAACCCTTTGCTGCACAAGGTTGTCCTCATGGTTCTGGACCATAGGAGATAATTCGTCCCATGAAGAATGACTGTGATGAGGACATCGTACCACAAACTATACCACGAGTTCCACCAGGGCCTTTGACACGATCCAGAGCACGAGCATTAGGAGACAAGTTCAACCAGCTCATGGAACACGCAGACGACCAGGAGCTCACGGATGAGGAGCCACCAGACGACTCAGAAGACCAGCCGGACCCGTTCACTTCAGCTAAGGAGCATTGGAGATTCCTGCTTGAAGACTCTTCCACCTCCGGTGACTTTACCATTACCATTCGGTAAAGACACCAAAAGACGTGCTGAGAAATTGTACTCTTTTTCCTATCTTCGGTTTTGTCCCACTGGGTTTTCCGAAGAAGGTTTTAATGAGGCAACACTCTTAGTGCGCAAGACGACGAAGACTTGTTCACACAATCCGACACCTTCACAAGTCTTAGTCAAATTCGGCCTTTACTCCTATATAAGGCTTATCTATCTCATTTCTTTCTTTGTAGACTAAGTATAAGTCTAGGGCCTTCAGCCCATATTTTATGGTTAAGTCATTAGGACTTAAGCCTTTTTTTATACAGCAAAAAGAACTACATGCTGTTTTATTTTACACTACTTGTTGTTTTGGGGAAACATCATGTTGTTTACCCTAAGTTGTAACCATAAGGCTTATATAAGCCTCATCACTTAGAATGAGAAATACAACTCGATTTTTACACCAACAAAACCCTAATCTCTATACAAGTTGACGGCTACTACTCCATTGGAGAGCTTGCCTCACGGATTCTTCTTGCCAAGGAGAATCACCCTGGTGTATCACAAGTCTTCCGCAGCTTGTGTGGTCCTTTCAATCCACCCCATTCCATCGCTTTGCTCCTGAAGGTCTCGAGTTTCTCGATCAACAGTTGCACCACCACCATAGCTCACATCAGACTGGAGCCTTTATATTTTTTTATGGAAATCCATTAAGCTTTATCTAAAACCTGCAAGGAAAAAAAAACAAAAAGAGAAACTAGACAAGACCACACGCGCCTGTCCACACTTTTAGAACCATGGCGCGTCAACCTCCAACAGCCTGCAACCGTCAGTAACAACCTCCAACAGCCTAACAGCCCTTGGTCACACCTTCTAACAATCTTAAAAACTTAACTAGCAAAGATTCAGTTAATAAAATTGTTAAAAATATCTAATCCACTTTTGCCTCCAAAAGTTTAAAAAAACAAAAAACAGATTCCTAGTAACATTCAAGAAAACCATTCTTGAGACCATCCAAACGATCCTAAAATAAGTTTTGATCGTCCAAGATTTTCAAAAGATTAAGAAAAACTGAAGGTTTTAACACAAATACCACAAGTATGTCAAATCTGGACACGTTGAGAAAAATTGATCAAAAAAGATACTAAAGGTGAAAAGGGACAAAGAATACCACCTGTTTCATCAACTAGACTCGTTTTAATTGAGTTTAGGCTTTGGAATCACCTAATTTGATGAAGAATTGAGGAAGATATGCTCGTTGCAAATCCGTAGTTGCACGGCGAAGATGAACGCGATACCACCGGACTTGGACTTGGATAACTTTTGACTCAGGCCACCAAATTGAATGAAACCACCGGGGAAATACTCATAACTCACCGGAAAACAGACCTTGATGAAGAAAATGGCAAGAAATTTTGATTTCTTTCCGGAAAACTCGATCAAACCACGACCTAATCTGTGGATTCACTAGATTTGGAAGTGCGAGAAGATCGTGAGGGAAGAGAAGAGATTTTGCGGAATTGTTATGCCAGATTAATGAAAACTGGCTCTGATACCATGAAATATTATGAGATTAAGTGATTCAGAGATTTTTAGATTGAGAGAGAGAGAGAGAGTTTAGAGAGAAAAGTGAGAATGATTATTATTGAGATTTTAGAAAAATGAATTTCTTGCTTACAAAGGAAAAGAGATAACTATTTATACTAAACTAGTCTAGGATTTTTTGGATACTATGATAGCCTAATATATGTTTGGCTACAAGGATAACATATCATTCATCACAAACAAGCCTAAGCCACTCCCTTTGGACACATGGTGCCTACTTATAATCTAAGGCACACTTTCGTCATTTATTCTCTTTGTCTTCATCATTTTTCTTCATTCCAACAGCCCGAGCCAACATAGAGGCCAAAACAAAATTATATGAAAAGATTTATTTTTTTAACCAGGAGACCAAGTATGGGTACACCTCATAAAAGAACGGTTCCCCGTTGAAAGACGTTCTATACTGCTTCCAAGAGTTGATGGACCATTCACTATCGTCAAGCGTCTAAACGACAATGCCTACATACTGATCTTCAAGGTAAGTACCCTATTAGTTCCAGTTTTAATGTTGCTGCCCTTATTCCTTTTTTTGCAGATAATCAGGATTTGAGGACAAATTCTTTTCAAGAGGAAGGGAATAACGTGACCCAGGATGGAACGAACGACCGTGAGGACAATCGGACGGACGACCGTGAGGACGGACGCAAGGATGACTGTGAGGAAGGAACGGAAGACCGTCAGGAAAAATGAAAGAACGACCACGGCCATGACCCACGATCTATCCGGGACAAAGTTCCGAACAAACATGCGAACGTTCCCGACCGTGCCAGCGACCCGACTCTCGACCGTGCCAGAACCAAAGCGCTTCAAGACCACATTGGGGTGTTAATTGAATTATCCAAGCCGGATCTATCTCCATTGGGTATGATATTAAGAATTTGTGTTAATTGAATTATGTGATTGGGAAAAGAATGTATTTTTGTGCTCTTTTTCCCTCTATTGGGTTTTTCTAAGAGGGTTTTTAATGAGGCCCAAATGTATTCTTGTATGTCCAATTGCATAAGACCCTTAGCAGTTAA
The DNA here is from genome assembly GCA_039880935.1 of Streptanthus diversifolius. NCBI lineage: Eukaryota > Viridiplantae > Streptophyta > Magnoliopsida > Brassicales > Brassicaceae > Streptanthus > Streptanthus diversifolius. Next base: position 8,449,778 of record JAXGFM010000005.1, read on the forward strand.
ATTCTTTAGGCCCATTCATTAGCCCAGACTTAGTTTTTTTGTCACTTTGGCGAGATTTGATGTTCAAACTTAAGTTTAATTGCGTTTGGAGACCGTGTGGTCAAGTGTTGCATGGTGTGGGTTTTGTGCCTTCCATGCAAGCCTTTGACCTTCATGCTGAACCCTAGACTCTTTTCTATTTAAGCATGGTCATGGCCACCCTTGTATGTTTTTCCTTTATCTAATTTTCTTAATAAAGGTATCCCTTTGACATATTGAGAAGTTTTGGTCATTGATCAGTGTGTCATATTTGGTCTTCTTCTAAGCCTCTTCTTGGTGAGTAATATCTTTGAGCCGCTTAGGAAACTCCTGTTCTTTCATTTGGTGTTTCATGTCCATTTGAGGAGCAGGCCGAGTTGATAAGATTCCTCACCATCTTGTCTAACCTTTTTATCTCGCTCCATACCTTTCATTCCATTGTGATAATTCTTCCACCACCACTTAAACGTCCCCTTAATAAACCTCCCTCATCCCCCTTACCGAAAGCTGCATCATTCGCCATTCAACCGCTATTTGAGCTTGTTGTCGAGACTGGGTTGTGGTCTTTCTCCCAAGGATCATCTGCTTTCAAACAAATTTCTCTACAAGATGGTTTTGAAGAGCTTACTCATAAAGTAACAAATCTTTGGGGGTAATCTCACACTAGATCTTCATGTTGTAGGTTCCTCTTTGGATGGTGAGACCAAAGCCGAGTGGGAGCTTCAGTTATTTAGGCTTGAAATTAGTCTTGATAGTAAAATTGAGGAAGTATTAAAAGTGGGATATGAAAAATTGTCGAAGAAACATCAATCCATTTCTCACATAGCATGTTTCTTCAAAAATGAGGATGTTGACCATGTGACATCGATCAAAATCAAGAATCGTTTATAAAGAACTTTCTTTTTTTTAAGTTTAGAAAAGCTATACCAAAAACTAAATTTTTTTGATTCTCTCTGTAAATCAAAGCACATATCTCGTGATATTTATAGGGGAGATCATTCTTATTCATAATGGGTGTCAACAACAATTTGCTAACTCCAAGTCTATTAGGAACTGACTTGAGTTTACCCTAAACATGATACAATTAAAAATACTTTTGATCTTAATCATTAACACAATTAGCATCTTCTTATTCAAGATAATGATTATCCAACATTCTCCCTCCTAATTTTTGAATTTAAATTAGCAAATTCTTCAACACTAATTAGCTCTTTAATTTATTTAAACTTTGTCGGAGATAATCCATTGATCAATATATCTGCATATTGCTTTGTTTCGAGAACATGCTCCACTTCTAATTGATCATTTTCAATGCATTCACGGAAGAAACGATACTTAGACAAGATTTTCTTACTTCTTCCATGAAACACCGGGTTCTTTGTGAGTGTGATCGCCGACTTGTTGTCTACCCGAATGAGGACCTTCTTGGTCTCCGTTCCTACTACTTCACCAAGTAGTTCTTGAAGCCAAATCGTTCTTCGGTAGCTACCATAAATTTGGCTTCACAAGACGATAGAGCTACAATAAGTATTTTATGAGAGCACCATGTGATTGGTGCCGATCCTAAATAAAACAAATGTCCTCTCGTACTTTTCCTGACGATTATGTCTATGTTACGACTACTATCGTTATAACAATGATCCTATCTTCTCTGTTTTGCTTGTATCGTACTCCATAGTTCAATGTGCCATTTATGTATCGAAGTACATGTTTTATCGCCTGTCTGTGAGACTCCCTTGGGCTGTGCATGTACCGACTAAGAACACCTACCAAGTATGCCAAATCCAGTCGAGTGTGGAGTAGATAGCATAAACATCCAATAGTTGTTGGGTACCTTGTTGCATAAGTTAAGGATTCTTTCTCACCTTTACTTAACTTAAGACTTGGATCCATTCATACATGATTCGCATTACACGTTTACATTCCCGTGTTCAACGTGATCTTATGTGTATATCATTCTTCTTTTAATAGTGATTCGCTCTGAACTTTTGTGCTACTTATATTCCAAGATAGGTTGTAAGCTTTACAAGATCCATCATCTCAAATTTAGTCGACATATCCTTCTTGAAGTCGTTTATATCTTCGAGTGTAGTTTCAGTTACGAATAGGTCATCCACATAAACTGCCAAAATGAGTCAGTATTCTTTTTTTCTTGCAATAGACGTCTTGTTCCTTTGAATATCTTCTAAAGATCAAGCTCTTAAGATCTTGATCAAGCTTGTTGTTCCAAGTTCTAGGAACCTGCCTTAATCCATACAATAATTTATGGAGTTTGTATACCTTTTTTCTTCTCCTTTCTTCTGAAATCCTTCGGGTTGAGCAACATGGACTACTTCTTTCAAGTCCCTGTGTAAGAACGCGGTTTATACGTTTGAGTGATGAATTTCCCATATTTTGTAGCAGCTAGCGCAATAAGTAAGCGAACAGTCTCAATGCGGGCTACTGTGGTGAATACCTCATCAAAATCTATCCATGCTTGTTGTACATAGCCTTTTGAAACTAGTTGTGCCTTGTTCTTGCTTATCGTGCAATATGTGTTCCTTTTGATTTTGTTGACCCACTTTAAACCAATGCGTCTTACTTCACTAAGTCTTCAACCAGTGTATATGTTTCATTTCTATTTATCAAGTCGATCTCGGATTTCATTGCTTCAATCAACTCCTTAAAGATTTTGGCTTCCGCATAACATTCTAGTTCTCCATTAATCAATAGCAACATATGTTCACACTCTGCAAGCAACTCATAATCATGAATATACTTTGGTCTTGTTGTAGCTCGATTTGACCTTCTCAGTTTGTATGGGGTATAAACTTCATTCTCCTCTCGGTTTTGATCAGATGTTGCTCTGATTCTTTCTTCATCACTCTTATCCTCTTCGGTCTATGTTTCTGAAACAGTTTCTTTTTCTCCAAAGTCGGCGATAGTTTTTGAGCTATTCTAAATCCTATGGATTCATCTTCTTCACTTCATTTTTCTTCCTCACAGATCCACCCTTTATTTTCGATGAAGACTGTATCTCAACTCACAACCACTTTCTTTCGTTTTAGGTCGTAAAAACAATAAGCTTTGGATCCGGGCTCTGTTATGAGATTAATTAGTGGTCTTGATCTCTCATTGATTTTTCTTAGATGTGTTACCTCTACTTTACCAAACGCCAAACATCCAAACACTCGAAAATGCTCAAAATTTTGGTTTCTTAGAGAAGAAACATTCATATGGCGTTTGATCTACCAAAGCTTTTGTGCAAACTCGATTAATCAAATAGGTTGAATGTCGAACTGCCTCTCCCCACAAATAATTTGTGGGCCTTCAGCATGCTTTTTGTCATCTCTATTAGTGTTTTATTACGTCTTTCAACGACACCATTTTGTTGAGGGGTATATAGTGCAGTTAAGTGACAAGTGATCCCGTTGTCTTGAAAAATGAGTTGAATTCGGCCGATCTGAACTCTCCACCTTGGTCAGTATAAAACATTTTTATGGTCTTTTTTGCTTATTGCTCGACCATCTTCTTAAAATGTTTGAACTTTTCGTATGCATCACTTTTTTCTTTCTTTTGAATGGTACACATGTAGCGTGATTGATCATCAATTAAGAAAAATATGTATATGTTTTTTTGAAGGTGTCGATAGTGAAACTAGTCCACATAAATCACCGTGAATCAACTCACGATTTTCAAATATCTCTAACTTGTCTTTGACGGATAAGAAAGAGGTGTTTGTTTTGTGGTCAAACATGATTCACAAGATTTGTTTACAATCTTAATCTTGGGCACACCAACTACCAAATATTTTTCGGCCATAGCCTTCATCTCTCATAAGTTGATGTGTCATAGCCGTTGATGCCACCTCTACAATGTCTCTATAATCTTCGCTTGTAAGCATGATGAGCTTCTGATTTGTATACTAGCTTTGTAAAGTTGGTTTGGGGTTCTTGTGACTTAATGAACAATTTTCCACATGGATCAAACAACTTTAAATAATCCTCTTTCATACTCACCTCACATCGATTCTCTTGGCTTGTCTGAGGCTCAATATATTGTGTTTGAGTTTTGGTATATAGTATATATCCTTGAGTGAATTTTGTTCCTCCTATTTGCAAACAAACACAATAGAACCTGTTTTGGCTATTTGTACGCATGAGCTGTCACCAAACCTAATTTCTCAAAGATTGATTCATTGATCTCGCAAAAGAAAGACTTTTCTCCGTCATATGATTGCTTGCGTCGTTGTCTAAATACCATATGTTCTTGTCGCTTCCATCGACTTCATATTTATTTGGAATAATTTCTCTTCATTCAATAACACAACTTTGTGAATGTATAGAGTACCATCAGCGACTTGTATCTCCGCGAAGGTTACTTCTTGTTATCTTTGTGGTTGATCCGGAGAAGCTCTTGCGAAGTGATCCATCTTATCACATCGATAACATATATCCTTTGAGTAATCTTTCTTTTATCTTTCCTTAGATTGGTTTTGGTTTCGGTCTGAAGGTTGGTTTTGACCAATATACCTACCTCTCCCTCTACCTCGACCATGTCCTCTAAGTCCTCTACCACGTCCACCACTAAAAATACTATGTGTGTTTTGCGATTCCGAATTCAGAAACATAAGCTTTTCTTGATTTTTAGATTGTGTCTCTTCTCCGGTACATTCTTCGTATGCTTTTAATCTTCCTACGATATCTTTGTATCCCGTTGTATTGAGGTCCAATAGTTTTTTAAGAGATGTTATGATGTGAATGAAATTATATCGTGGTAAACTCGTCAAGAACTTCTTTACAAGCTTTGATTCCTCCATAATTTCTCCTAAGGCAGCACTTTTTGATGAGATTTCAGATAACTTGTCAGAAAAGCTATCTATATTATCGGAATCCTTCATCACCAAATGATCAAACTCTGCGTTTAAAATTTGTAAACATGCCTCACTAACATGACCAGTTCCCATGATGTGCTTTGATTGCATCCCATATGCCCTTTGTTGTGTCTTGCTCTCCAAGTCGCAAAATCAAGGCTTCGTGTATGGACTGGAAAAGTAGTGTCGTTGCTATATCGTTCTTCTCTGGATCCCACACCTTATGAACTCTCAAAGCTACAATGATCTTATGGCTCATACGGTGTAATTAGTTGTGTTAAACATAGGAAATTAAACCGATGAGGATATCAAATCCTTTCCTTTTGTTGTTGACATGATGGCCTTCTCTAACAGTCCATGTCGCGATGTTCTTACCACCCGATGAAAACCTCAACGTTTTCTTTTTGCTGAAAGATCTCGACCTCACCGTCGATCTCTATTTTTGTCTCAGACCTTTCTCGATCGCTTTCTCCAACTAAGAAGAACAAGCTTTGATACCAATTCAAAGTCAATAATTTTTTATAAAAAACTCTCTTATTATTAATTTTTGAAAAGCTACACAGAAAAAAACTAAACTTATTTGATTATCTCTTTATATCAAAGCTCACATAGCTCATGATATTTATAAAAGGGAGATCAATCATATTCTTAATGGGTTACAACAACGGTGTAATCAATCTCATGACCTTTGTTAATTGAATAAACAGAGTATTCGCTTAACAAATTGGTGTGGTGCAACAATCGAACATTTGCGACGGCGGCAATAGTGAATTTGATTGGCGACATTGAAGAGCTCCATAATTGGATAAGTGACCTATCCCAACATGTCGAAGTCATTCATGTTGGTTTCGCTCTGCTCACGAAATCAAATACGGAACTCACGGCGCACATGGATTTGATCACATAAACATTGGCGCAACTCAAATCACACATCATCAGCGAGAAATCATCGGAAAAAACAATCGCTGGTGCCTCTTCTGCCGATAATCAGGTCAGATCCTCAAAATCTCCTCGACACTTGGATGAGAACCAACTAGGTTAACAGAGATTGCCAAATATGATAGAAAATTGATTTGAAATGTAAATAAATCTGGAATTACCTTTGTTTGATGGCTAGCATCTGAATATGTGGCTTAATCGAGCAGAGAGATTTTTTTGGTTGGGAAAGTTTACAGAGCATGATAGGTTTGATTTGATTTCGGTAAGCTTTGAGGGAGCTGTGTTGAATTGGTTCAATATCGAGCTTGCGGAAGATCCGTTTCATGATTGGTATTACTCTAAGCGACAATTGATTAGTAGATTCACAAAGAGGTTGGAAGAGGATCCCGACAAACTCCTATTTGCGATTTGTCAAAAGGGATCTATTCAAGATTATGTGATTGAGTTTGAAGAACTTCGTTCTGTGGTTACATGCCTCGATGAAAAAATATAGAACATGTTTTCTTCAATGGACTTAAACCTGAGATGAAGGAAGTGATCAAACTGAATGAATCAAGAGGGTTGAGACAACACATATCGGCTGTATTGTGCATGGAAGATAGTTCGTTTTGTAAATCATTAGCAGCAGTGTCTTCATCATCCTCCAATAGTTGCAGTTCAGGTTATGCCCTTACGTTCTTCCTCTCATTTTAATTTGGCTTCATAATTCTCAAACAATAACAATCAGATTCCGAAATCATGGGACACCAACCAGTCTTAGTGTCCAAATAAGAGATAATGGAAGCCTCTGAGGTTATGAGTGGGCAGTGTGACTCGCAATTTAACTCCTGCAGAAGTAGCAGAACACAAGCGTTTAGGGCAGAACACAAGCGTTTAGGATTATGCTTTAAGTGTAATTCCAAATGGTCTAAAGCTCATGTATGTGGCAACAAGGAATTGCGGGTGTAGACAGTGATGGATGGGATCAAGGTTGAGATTGCTAATGCTCGACTTGATGAATACTTTCACTGATGAAAATGGGGTTGTCACAGAACCCAAAGAGCTATCGTTTTCATCTTTCTTCGGATTGTCCTCACCAACAATAACAAAGTTGTGGGGCAAAATGGGGAAAATCAATGTGAAAGTTATGATTGACAGTGGGGCTACACACAACTTTATGGATCCATCTTTACTGCCCAAACTCAGTTTGACTCCGTTGTTTAGTACAAAATTGGGCCATGGTATAACAGTCAACAGTTCTAGAGTTTTTCGTGCATTAGCATTAAGTTTGCCTTCTCTGGAGGATGTAGCGGATTTCATTGTGTTGGAATTAGGCAAAGTGGACATTATATTGGGGATTCAGTGGTTACGCACTCTGGGCAGAAGTGAGGTTGATTGGGAGACTCATGAAGTGTCTTTCTTTTTCAAACGCAGACGAGTAACATTGCAAGGAGTCCGACCCTTCATGACAGTGACAGTTCAGTTAAAGAGATGACATCTGTGGAGCCTACAACTAGTTTAGAGTTTGATGTTGAATTGTTTCACATCAAACAATCCGAGTATATGCATGAGATTTCAATTCCGATTGAGCACTTATTGGACAGGCATATCCAGGTCTTTGAAGAGCCTACCCATTTACCACATTTACGTAATAGAGAGCATTCTATCAATCTAATAGAAGGAGCTGGGCTAATAAGTGTTTGCCCTTATTGTTATCACAAACTTACAAGGAGGAAACAGAAATAATGGTTTCTCAAGTGCTGGATGCAGGATTGATTAGACCTAGTCGTTATCCTTTTTCAAGCCTGGTTTTATTGGTTAAAAAGAAAGATGGAAATTGAAGATTTTGTATTGACTATAAGGCATTGAACAAAGTCACGATTGCCGACAAATTTCCAATCCCTCTTATTGATCAGCTTTTGAATGAACTATAAGAGGCTCAAGTGTTTTTGAAGGTGGACTTACAAGCCGATTATCATCAAATTCGTATGTTAGAGAAGGACATTGAGAAGAAAGCATTTTGTACAGCTGATGGATATTATGAGTTTGTAGTAATTCTGTTTGGCCTTACCAATCCTCCCGCTACTTTTCAAGCATTGATGAATAAGCTGTCTCGTCCATTCCACAGAAAATTTGTCTTGGTATTTTTTTGATGATATTTTGGTTTACAGCAAGACGGTGGAAGACCATATGGTTCACCTCCAAACCGTGCTTTAGATATTCAAAGATCATAAATTGTTTGCTAACCGAATAATATGCTTGTTGGGTCAAAATCAAGTAGACTATTTGGGTCATTGGATTTCTAAAGATGGGGTTGCAACAGATCCAGCTAAGACAGAAGCAATTAAAAAGTGGCCAGTCCCTGCGACAGTGAAAGATTTGCGTGGGTTTTTGGGCCTGACGGGGTATTACAGGAAGTTTATCAACATATATGGAGTGATTGCGAGATCGTTAAACAATTTATTGAAGAAAGATGTATTTGAATGGTCTGACATTGCGACTCATGCCTTCGAAATTCTGAAACAGGCTATGGTTTGTGCGCCTGTCTTGATACTTTCGGATTTCTCAGAGATTTTTTATCATGGAAACAGATGCTTCAGGCTATGGGTTGGGTGCAGTGCTGATGCAGAAACAGAGACCAGTCGCTTATTTCAGTTTCAGGTTGTTCGCTAGGGAACAAATTAAACCCATATATAAGAGAGAGTTGATGGCTGTTGTGTTAGCAGTTCACTAATAGTGTCACTACTTATAGGGCAGGAAATTTGTTGTTCACACTGACCAAAAAAGTTTGAAATATATGTTAGAATAGCGGGAAGTTTCTTTGAAGTATCAACGATGGTTATCTAAGTTGTTGGGATAGCCGGGTGTGGAGAACAAAGCTACGGATGGATTATCTCGTATTCATCATTCGCTGGAACCAAAACAGCAATTACAGTTATCTCCTATTACAATTCCTTCAATACTTAATCTGACTGACATCCTCGAAGAGGTAGATAGGGATGAGTAGATAAAGATATTGAAGAAACTAGTCAGTGCTGGATAGTGTCCCAAGCCTGGTTATTCGGTGATCAATGAGAAACTTCTATATCAGGGTTGCTTGGTTATTTCGTGTTCGTCCGTTCACATCCTTATCATCTTGAGGAAGTTTCATGATGGGGTCATTGGTGGCCATTCTGTCGTTCTAAAAAAGATGAGAATATATAAAACCATTTTTATTGACGTAATATGACTAAGGATGTTCAACAGTGTGTTTCCGAGTGTAGTGTTTGTCAAAGGCACAAGTATTCGACATTAATTGTCTCCGGCAGGTTTGTTACAGCCTCTGCCAATTCCGAAAGCTATCTGGGAAGCACTATCTATGGATTTTATAGAAGGTTTACCAGTTTTGGGAAGGACCAATGTCCTTCTAGTTGTGGTTGATCGACTAAGTAAATTTGCCCATTTTCTACGCTTAAAACATCCATTCAGTGTGGTAGACGTTGCTCAATTATTTTTCAATGAGATTGTGCGACTACATGTGTTTCCTAAGTCAATTGTGCCTCACAGAGACATACTATTTCTCAGTTCATTTTGGAGAGGGTTATTCAAGCTAGCAGATACTCACCTCAGGTATAACACATCCTTTCATCTCCATTCGGATGGCCAGACCGAAGTGGTTAATCGATGCTTGAAACGTTTCTTCGTTGTTATGCTTCTTCTCATCCGAAGACATGGGCTAAGTATCTTGCATGGCCTGAGCGGTGGTACAACAAAATTTTTGACATTGGGCACTACTCCCTTTAAAGTGGTATATGGCCGCGACCCGCCTAGTTTGTTCAAGTTTGAAATGGGCTTAAGTACTAACTTTGAATTGGAATCATCGTTAAAAACAGAGATGATATGCTAAGTTTCATTAATTTTCATCTTATACGAGTGTAAGACAGGATGAAGAACAATGCACATAAGCATCTTCGTGAGTTGGAGTTCAACGTTGGTGATTTCGTTTTTCTAAAGCTACATCCATACAGACATCAATCAATGATCAAGAGGCTGTATTGGCTGTTTGTTATTTTGGGCCGTTTGAGGTTTTGGAGAGGATTGGTGCTGTAGCATATAGACTGAAACTTCCTCTAACATTGAAAATTCACAACGTTTTCCATGTATCTCAAATGAAACCGGTTCTGGGAAACACTTATCAGATCACCGAAATACCAACTTCTTTTACTCTGAATGACGAAATTGTTATTGCCCCTTAATCAGTCTTGGCTACTCGATATGATGACAATGGCCATTTGGAGGCCTTAATTGTATGGTCCGACTTACCATCTCATGAGACGACTTGGGAAAAGGTAGCAGGGTTGATTATCAGTTTTCGTCACTTGAGGACAAGCTTCGTGTCTCTGCCGAGGGGGGTATTGATAAACCGTTAAGACTTTATACTAGAAGGAAAAAGAGTAAAGTTGGAAAGGTTGAGGGGGCTACTTGCAAATAAAGGAAGTATAAATAGTTTGTATATCATTATTTTGCATTATCGAGAGTTTTCACCTTTGTATTAGGTTGTTAGAGATATTTCCTCTCTACAATTTGGCGATTCAAGAACTTTTTTTTTATATCGAGAGGTTGATCTAAATTGGAAATAGTAACCTTGGTGTAATCAATTTCAGGACCTTTGTTAATTAAATAAACAGATTATTATTAACAGGAAGCTAGAAGACCAACATATTATTGCTATAGAGAGGATTCCATATTATGTCAGGCCACAAACTCTTATAAGCGAACTGTTCATACGGAGCTACATCAGTTTGTTGGTCCTCGGTTTCATGCCCAAACGCTTGATGTAGTTGGCAGAGAACTTAAAGATTAACACATGTTGCAGAAAGTGTAAGGAAGCTGTGAATTTCGGTTTGCATGATCAATCACCGATCACATGAGCAATGTTTTCTACCGACCAGTCCGAGTGTAGAGGGTAAAATGAAAAGCCTTCATATTCTATAAGGCCCAAAGTTTTAATAACATTGAAGCCCAAATCTAAAAGCCATCTTTTCTTTTTTTTGTTTTTCACAGGGAACGAAGAGCTACGAAATGAGACAGTTAGTGTGAAGACGAAGACGCACGAATGGCTACTCCGTGGTACTTTGTCGCAGTACTTCTCACTATTCTTACTAGCTCTCAGGTTCCAATTCCAATTTTCTTCTTGTTCTTTGCGTCGTCTTCTGTCGCTAATTAGGATTGAATCTTGCTGATTTAGTGCGCTTTCGAGATTCGTTTTCCCTCAGCTTTTTTAGAATTTCCGCTAGTTTATTGATCTACAATTCAGCTATCGCTGGTGGTATCTAGATCATGTCGGTTAGAGTGTGATTATACTATCTCCACGGTTTCGACAAACGTCATGATAGATCGTGAGATCCCATATTCGAATGCTGATAGTTACCTAATTTCATTCTATTTTGGTTCAGTTCATTGCGTTTCAGTGATTGGTTGATTGTTCGATTATAACATAGCTGAACAAGTTCAGTGAGAATTTGTTGTCACAGATAAGCTGTTAGGACAAGTTCAGTGAGAATTTTATGTTCTGGGTTTATGTTTGAGATAGATATTGAACAGTATATGCCGGACCGATTCGAAAATGAGAGCTATATTGATGCTTTATTTTTCCTTTTCACATTGCTTCAGGGAATTTTAACAACTCTTTCTCAAAGTGATGGAGGTTATAAGTACGATTATGCTACTGTTCCATTTCTTGCCGAAGTTTTTAAGGTATTTTGTTGATTTCACTATGCTCAATAACTGAGATTTTTGCATATCTTACTTAGCTGCTGAGTATTATTAAACTTTGTTAACTTCTTGTGCAGTTAATCATTTCTGGTTTATTTCTCTGGAGAGAGATGCGGACATCTTCCTCAGCAACTGCAAGGATTACTACGGATTGGAAGAGCTTGCGCTTATTTGTTATTCCTTCTCTTATATATCTCATCCATAACAACGTTCAGTTTGCTACATTGACTTATGTGGACACATCCACTTATCAGATAATGGGTAATCTCAAGATTGTGACCACTGGCATACTGTTTAGGTATGTGCTTCATGTGCTTTCTCTCTCTGTACTATCCTGTTCGCACTAAAGAAATAGGAACAACAACAAAACATTGATTCTATGTTACCTCTCTGGAGTGAGAAATTTTGTAATTTATCGCCGTTGTAGGTTATTTTTGAAAAGGAAATTATCAAACCTTCAGTGGATGGCAATTGGTCTTCTAGCTGTTGGAACAACTACCAGCCAGGTGATGTATACTCATTGAATTGCGTTTGATTATTCTCCTCATTTTTTAGTACTACTGATATTGCAAAATAATCTTTATAGGCTTATAACCTTATGCTTCTCATAATATTACTCGTCTTAGCAGTTTTTGGGTTTGATGTTGGTGATTCAATATGATTTCAATTATTCAGTTTGTCTTGTCGTTTCAGGTTAAGGGTTGCAAAGAAGCTTCATGTGATTCGCTATTCACAGCACCAATACAAGGGTATTTGTTGGGCATTCTCTCAGCTAGTTTGTCAGCGCTAGCTGGAATCTACACAGAGTTTCTGATGAAGAGAAATAATGACAGCTTATACTGGCAAAACTTGCAGTTGTATACGTAGGTATCTCTTCTTCACATCAGCACTTTCTCATGCCAAATTGTCACAGTACTTATTTAACTTAAAAGGCTCTTTCTTCAATGGGAATAAAATTTTGGTTTAATTGTCATATTCTTTTTTTGTACTTTTACCAGGTTTGGTTCACTTTTCAACGTTGCCCGACTTATAGCAGATGATTTCAGACTCCGGTTTGAAAAGGGTCCTTGGTGGCAACGTATCTTTGATGGCTATAGCATCACCACTTGGTTGGTAGTTCTGAACCTCGGATCCACCGGCTTACTGGTCTCTTGGTTAATGAAATATGCTGACAATATCGTCAAGGTAAAAGATCAAACTTGGCCCTTCACAATCAAACATAAGAATAACTAAAAGAAAACCAGTTCGTTAACAACTCACATCCACATTTTCTTCTAGGTTTACTCTACATCAATGGCGATGCTACTTACTATGGTTGCATCCATATACCTCTTCAGCTTCAAACCAACAGTCCAGGTTTGTTTGTATATGATTTATCTCGTATCTTCCTTCCCGTATAATGTATTTGCCTCATTCGTCTTCTTTGCCTGATTCAAACGATGCAGCTTTTCTTGGGTATTATCATATGCATCATGTCACTCCACATGTACTTTGCTCCTCCACAAACGCTGGTGGACTTTCCCGTCACAAACGAAGCACATCCCAAGACCTTAAAACAAGTTGTCGTTGAAGAAAAGACAGATTCTTGATTCGAATGGATGAAAAGGTTTAGTTCGTCTAGCTTCACCTTCCTTAGTAAATGAGTAGTTTTGAAACAATAATCTTATAATTTCACGTGCCGACTCTACTTTTTTTTTTTTTTGGAATTTGTACATTGAGGTGCCCAAAGTATTTAATTCGATTGATTAATGGTAGCAGATAGATGAATTATTCGTTCTTAACCGTTTGGTTCGATTGGTGGGGTATATTAGAGTTTGTTTGGGTTTCATTTATTGAAGCTATTGGGCTTTTTACAGGCCTTCCTTCCTGGTTAAGATAAGCACATTGCTAATGAAGAGAGCTTGATGGTAAATATTATTTTCTAGTATCAGTCAATTATTAAGGAATTTTTTTACAAAACAAAACCTAGGATAGGAATAATTTCGAACATAATTCAATAGATCATTATATATCATTTTATGGATCATCTGACAAAAGAATAATAATATTAATACTACCAATTAATATGTTTTTTGTAGTTAAATAAATTAGAAATTAAATTATTATTATTAGACGATTTTAATTTTCTTTTAAAGTGAAGGGAAATAAAAAAATGATTTTTTTTCCAATGAATAGATATCATCCGTCCAAGTATGACAGTAATGTGTAGTGTTGTGATGAGAATTTGTTTTCATCTTCCCTTGTTCTTCTTCTTATTTTATACCATGAGTCTGTTCAACGTCTTCGTTTACTTTATTTGATTTGGCACTGATTGCATTTATGTCATTGATTCGGCAATTTTCCTTTGGCACATGATTTGCTACTCTGAATAGTCTTGTGTTTTACTTTGAAGTTGATTTTGAGTTTAACTATTTGACTTGATTACGTCGCTTTACTCTGGATTGGTTTGAACTTACTGCTTCACTTCTCTTTCGTTTTTACTTATGTGTTACTTTTTATCAAGCTTCCTGTTAAGCTTATATTGTCGGACCAAGATTTATATGCTAATAAAAAATAGACAAAAACCTAAATTGAATCGCACCAATCGAATCCAAACCAAATCAATGTATATATCCAAACCATTCGGTTGATGTTTTTAACAACTCAATCGGTTCGGTTTGGTTTGGTTTAAACCAAACCAAATTGAAAAGCAATGTGTTTATTTAAGTAATTTAACTTAATATGTTGTTAATATGAATATATTATCACCCTTTGATCCAAACCCACGTGTTTAATTTCTTAAGTACGAAACTCCATGTTTTTCCTTATATTATTTTAATATTAATTTTGTTTTGTTTTATGTTTTGCAAATTGTTTTTAACCGAACTACACCTTCAACCAAATTAAATCAAACTCAACATAAACCAAACCAAACAGAAACCAAACCGAACTAATTTGGTTGAGTTCAGTTAGATTTTTGCCAAAACTGAATTAACCAAACCAAATCAACCCCAAAATTGAACCGAATTGCCCACCCTTAAATTGCCAACAGTATTTTGTTTAATTCTTCTTATATTTCTAGATTAAGTTTCTCTATTTCTATGGTGGTGTAGACATTAAAAAAAAAGTTTGATTTCAAAAAAATGATGGTTTGTTTTTCAAAAATTTATTGGATAGTATTGGCGAGTTTCCACTCTCGTCGTGGTATCCAGCGTTTTAGCTCAACGTGATCCTGGAACTAGTGCTACATTTGTCTCTTACACATATTTGGAGGTATCTGCTGAGGCATGTATCAACACTAACCCAAAACATAATGCACCATCTACTCTTGTTGGCCATTTAGTGTTTCTTTATTGTATGAATATATCAAATTAATCTTATAAACAAATAACAAATATGACTTTCCACATGATCTATAACCCTAGATTTATTATTACCTAATAAAGTAATACAATTACTTAATACAAAGCCGAAGTGTAAACAGACTGAAACAAACTCGATATATAACGTAAGTAACATTTTGTTTGATATAGTGAAAATTTTAAATTGATAGCATGTTTATTATTTGACGTTCTTGGTGTTCATGCTTTGCTCGACGGTCTTGGCTTTGGCTTTCATGGACTCCTTGGTTTCCTCTGCCTTTCCAGTGACTGTATCTTTGATCTTCTCTGTTGTGTCCTTCACCTTATCCCAGACCTCCTCTGCAGTGTTCTTCGCCTTATCTTTCAAGTTACCCGCCGCATCTGAGATCGTCTGTGCTCCTTCATCCGCCTTCTTGGCCACCTACACAGTCCGATCAAATTTGGTTATATGAATCGTTTGTGAAGGATAAAATTAAATGAAATCATATATATATATATTGGTTTATCTATATGTAATTACGTTTACATTTGCTTTTACCTTTCTGTGTAACTTTTGTAAACGAACTCACAGTTTCATAATTTAAACAAAATCTATTTGTTTGTTATAAACGCGAAGTCAAACACAAACCTGAAAACTACACTTTTAAAATACCCAAAAAATTGGATACCCGAAAACTATAATTTATGTTTAAAACAATTGACTCTTAAGTTTATAAATAATCTGAAGTGAAGTTTTTTGGAAAATATGATACCTTTTCTTTAGCCTCGGTGGCTTTGTCACAGACGGAAGGTTCTTTATTATTCGTACACTGAGTAAACTAATCAAAACATCAAGGAAAATAATTTTAGTTACACGTATTAATATCTTATCATGGATACATAAGAAAACACAAAAAAAAACGATTACATGGACGTTTCTGCCCGGGAGGAGAATAAAAGTTCTCGGAGGGTTGAGTGGCTTGTTGCGGAGGAAAACTGCAACAGCCGATAAGCTTGCCATTTTTTAGGGCTCTTCCTTCTGTTGAATAACTATGGGATGAGTTTGATAATTAGTTGAGGCTAAGAGATTTAAGTATATATAAAGAAACTAAAAAATGCATAGGAGTTGAAGTCTTATGTGAAGAAGACACGTGAATTTTTTAGGTGGGACATGGTAAGTTTGACTCTGAACATCGGGTGATTCCAGTTTTGATTAGCTATTTTTAGCT
The DNA here is from genome assembly GCA_039880935.1 of Streptanthus diversifolius. NCBI lineage: Eukaryota > Viridiplantae > Streptophyta > Magnoliopsida > Brassicales > Brassicaceae > Streptanthus > Streptanthus diversifolius. The sequence continues at coordinate 8,465,869 of JAXGFM010000005.1, forward strand.
TTGACCGTGGGACAAATTCCGTGGAGCCTCTTTCTTTTCCTTATTTGATGCTTGTTTTATTGACCAGTTAAATATATATGGTTGTTGGGACTGCTTTTGTACCATCCAATAATGAATTAACATGTGAAATAAGAGTTCCATATTTCTTGATGGTAAGGTCTTTATACTTGTCGGAAGACAGCAACCAGCTGGAGTTCAAGGGCAGTTCTAGTTATTAAAAGAGTAGGGGTGAAGTGACAGCCGCACTTGCTTACCAGAGACGGTCTGCCACGGCACATGGTTTGATCAAGCACGAATACAACTACGTCTACTACCAGTCTACGACTAAGAAAAAAAACGCACATGTGTCCTATAACACACATTCATCTAACATTCGACAGGTGCCTTTTACATTCTGTACCGAGATACTAGTGCTTATAACAACTCTTGAGAGCATAACGCGGTTGCAAACTGAAAGAATTTGCGGAATGAGTGTAAGACTTTGAGTAGAATTTCTGTGTTTAGAATGAAGAACAAGAGAGAGAGAATGGAGAAATAATAGAGAGAGTGAGTATATTTCTCCTTAAGTGTTCTTGACAAGTTACAATACATATTTATAGGCTAAAACATTAATTTCTAGGGAAGAATACTCTTAGTAACGGCTAGAACATTGAAGAAATAATCCCAACGGATCTTTCCCTTTTAGAAAATAAATTCAAATTCGAATGGTCATCTCGGACCTCCATAGTCCTAGATGTGTTCTGAGGTTGCACTCTGGTTTGATTACTCTTCGTTATCTTGAACTTCCGTCGTCCTATATTCGTTCCGAGGTTGCTCTCTTGTCTTTATTTCAATACTCCCCCTCAAACTTAACCATGGAGTGAATGATTAAACTTGGAGCCATGAAGACCCACCTCATTAGAAAAAAACTAGGATGAAAAATCCAATGAGACAAAACCATACAAAGGGAAAAAGAGTGTGAACTCCATGATTAGAGTAATTACTGGTTGGGAAGATTAATGAGTCCAAGCTTTGGGAGAATGGACTCACACAATTTTAGACTTGCTGCCTTTGTGAAGATATATGCCAACTAATCTTCACTCTTGGTATAACATGAGAGAATCACTCCCTCTTCAATCTTTTCTCGGACTTTATGTCAATCCACCTCAATGTGTTTGGTTATTTCATGGAAGACTGAATTGTCGCTTGATTATCACAGTGCATGGTAATGGGAGTTGTCTGCTCAATGTTCATATCATTGAGAAGCACCTTAAGCCATATTAGTTTATTAGTGAGCTTCCTCATTGCTCTATATTCAGCTTCAGCACTAGAGCATGACAGCACTTTCTGTTTCTTTGTCTTCCAAGTCACCAGGTGTCCTCAAATGAAGGTGCAGTAACTGGTTGTAGATCTTCTGTCAATCCTATCACCAGCCCAATCATCATCACAATATCCCACAATCCCTGTGCTTTCATTCTTACCCATCCATATGCTTTGGTCTAGACTACCTTTAAGATATTTGAGAATCCGTTCCACCATACCCCAGTGATGTATTGTAGGTTCTTTCATGTGCTGACTGACCTGGTTCACAACAAAGCACAAATCAGGTTGTGTGAGTGTTAAATAGATGAGCTTACCCACTTGTCTGTGGTATTGTGCAGCATCCTGAAATGGCTCATCATCATCATTCGCCCCCTCTCGGTTGACTTTGTAGCCATCTGCAAGAGGAGTCTTGGCAGGTTTGACATCAATGCAACCTGTCTCAGTTAAAAGGTCAAGCGTGTACTTTCTTTGAGAAATGAAGAGACCCTCACGAGAGCAGCACACTTCAATCCCAAGAAAGTACTTAAGTTCTTCAAGATCTTTAATTTCAAAGACAGATTTAAGAAAGGATTTAACAGATTGGATACCTTCCTTGTTGTGTCCAGAGATGATAAGATCATCCACATAATTGCGAACAACAACAATACATTGGGAATTCTGGAGAGTAAACAAATTATGATCAGCTTTTGACTTCCTAAAACCATGATCTCGCAGTATATGACTCAGCTTGTGATACAAAGCCCGTGGGGACTGCTTCAGGACATAGATGGCTTTTCTAGGTCTTAATACCTTTCATGTAGCAATATTGTTCTCCAGACCTGGTGGAGGAGTCATATATACCTCATCCTCAAGCTTACCTTGAAGTAAAGCTTCTTAACATCCATCTGCCATAGCTCCCAATATAAGTTTGTTGCCAAAGATAAGACAAAACGCACTGTGGGAAGTTTGACAACTGGGGCAAATTTATCTGTATAATCATCACCATAGGTTTGGGTAAAGCCTCTTGCAACCAACCGAGCCTTGTATCTTTCAATATCACCGTTGCTCTTGTATTTGAATGTGAAAACCCACTTGGAGCTCACTGCCCTTTTTCTTTAGGAGTGTATGCACAACTCGTTTGATATAGAATGTCATGCTTTTCTACATGTTTTTTTAAATCTGAGGCTAGTATATTCTCCTCCATTATCTTATCTTAAAACTTTAAGCTTAGCATTAAAATGGTTAGTGACATAATTGTGGAAGTTTAAAAATGCATTAAACACTTTATCCTTAGAAGAAACTAAGGTAATCCATGTATATTTTGATTTCTCATCAATTAAAGTCACAAAGTATTTATTGTTATCTCTAGACACACATTCATATGTCCACACATCTGAATGAACTAAATCAAAATAATTTTCATATATAGTTGTTAATTTTGGAAAAATAGTCTTACAATGTTTACCAAGAATGCATGCTTCACAACTAGAATGATCAAAGGAAACATTAGGCATTATCAATTCAAAAGCCCGTGAGTGGGGATGGTCTAATCTTGCATGCCACATTGAATCAATAGAAACAGATATATGAGAATTGTTGGGTGAATAATCTTCTAAGACATAAAGTTCATTTTTAGTCCCTCCTCTACCAAGCAGTTTCATTGTCTCAATATCTGAAAATGCATAACATTAGGACCAAATATAGCATAACAATTCAAATCAGTCGTTTCTCTCTTAACTGATAATAGATTAGATGTAAACTTAGGCATAAAGAGAGCCTTAAGACTTTGTTGAACAAACACAGATTACCAATCCCTTTCACAAGTATTTTATCACCATTTGCAATGATCAAATTACCTACAGCAGGTTATATGTTCTCTAGCAAGTCTAGATTACTAATCATGTGGTGAGAAGCACCAGTCTACAATTAGTGAACTACTTGATTTATGTGAAAAGAAAGTGGTATCAGACTCTTTCAGAGAAATAATTGATTTGATAAGAGCCTCGAGGTCAGATTTTCTTACTACATCATCTTGACCAGTCGCAGTCATTGCCACCTCTGGTATCTTTGGATGTGTCTGAGAATGAGTAGCCTCAGAGAAAAGATTGACTCTGGTTAAATCATGGCTTGAGTCTCTGAATCTGGTATGCTCACGGTTTGAGTTCCTGAATGTGAATCTGGGATTTTGCCTGAGATGTAGATAAAGTAGAAAATATGTGTCTTTGTTATGACCCCTTACTTTGCAATGTTCACACATCCCTTGTTTTTTTCATCACATTTGTACACACTCTTGTGTGATGTTGGAAAGTCACTTCTTCCACTGAACAATCTAAGTGACCCTTGTTCCTTCTGAACTTGAGCACAAACTTCATCAAAGCTAGGCAATTTATTTGTCCTTACCAAATGCTTTATGAGATAATTGAATACTGGATTCAGGTTGAGTAGGAGAGCAAACACCTTGTCTTGTTCCCTCCTCTCATTGATAATTACAGGATCCATGTGGCTGGTCTCAACATTTCCAATTCAGCCAAAAGTGACCTGAACTTGCTAAAGTACTTGTTGGACTCCATGTCTCCTTGACTGAAACTATTGATAGCCTTCTTGATTTCAAACACCCTTGTGAGGTTGGAGAGATTACCGAACACCTTTTTGCGAATGTCTCATAGATCCTTGACTGTCTCACAATATGAGTAAGCTTTAAGGGCAGATATTTCAAGAGAGCATTGTAGAATAGCAAGCACAACCTGGTCTTCTTGGAACCGCTTGTTGTCTTCAGCCATGACTATTGCTCCCTCGTTTCCTTCCCTTGGTTCTTGAGAAATTTCAACATGACTCCACAAACCACGACCACATAGTACAACCTTTGCTGTTCTTGCCCAAAGGAAATAGTTTTCTCCACCTTAAGAATCACATGCAGCATCACAGAATTAAAATTCTCCATAAATGATCAAGAGGAATGAATAAATGGTTTTGAAAGATTTGAAGTCTGGATCTAAAATAGAAATTTTAAAAAAAAAATCTGGGTATGAACAGTATTGCAACAATGGAGATTTGCAGATATTTGCAGAGAGTTGGAAAGATTAGAGAAGAATAATGCAAGCTTGATTTAACAAGATCTTATCTCTGATACAATGAAAGAATTTGTGGAATGAGAGTAAGAATTTGAGTAGAATTCGTGGGTTTAAAATGAAGAACAAGAGAGAGAGAATGGAGAAAGAATATATAGAGAGGATGAATATATTTCTCGGTAAGTGTTCTAGACAAGTTACAATATATATTTATAGGCTAATACATCAATTTTCAGGGAAACATACCTTTAGAGAACATTGAAGACATAATCCCAAAGGTTCTTTTCCTTTTAGGAAATAAATTCAAACTCAGAGTGGTCATCTCGGACCTCCATCGTCTTAGATGCATTCCGAGGGTTGCACTCTGGTTTAATTATTCTTTGTTATTTCGGACTTCCGCTGTTCTATATTTGTTTCGAGGTTGCCCCTGATCTTTATTTCAATACAAACTATCATACAAGCTAGATGCTTTATACGTTTGATCTACGCTACACCTCGAGGTTGTTAACTGCCGCACAGTCATGCTAGTCTTAGTACTTATCGACCAGCCCAAATCTACTGAATGTAGCACTTTATCTCTCCTGTGATACCTACTGCGGCTCACCCGCTACATGTACTTCTAGCACGCTATCAGACATATGTGTATATCTCATCACAAAATACCACACGCTACTGAGTCACAACTAGTTCACATTTTGTTTTCTTTACTTCATACTTACATATACTTATATACTTATAAATATAATTTTATTCACTATGCAAATACATGCTATGTTATCTGTAGCACGATATTTGGTATTCTCGACTTAATGCTAGACTAGTAACCAGTACGTACGGAAGTCTAACAAACTTACCGCCAGACTTAGATTTTAGTTTGGTAATCTACTATTTTCTTACAGACTCTGCGAATGCTTGACAGACAGAGGATACTTGGCAGACTTTGCGGATATCTAGCAGACTCTTTAGGTATTTGATAGATTTTATGAAAGCCTTTCAATTTACTGGAAGCCTTTTTTTCTTTTTTGACAACATGATTGTTATACCTAAAGCTATGATCCAAAATGGTGGAATCAAAATGATATAGACGTTTCTTCTAGTAGATTAGCAAGAAGTACACTTGGTAGTCCGTTCAGACTTGGTCTAAGTAGTACACTTGGTAGTCCGTTTCTTGTACTCTGTTTTTCAGCTTTGTACTCTGGATATTCTTTCAATATGCACGATCAATTCAGTGTTTAAAAAATGCTTAAAACGAAAATTGATGAGTGCACAAGTTAATTATCCCGTAAGGCAATGGTGTTTCTGAAAATTAGTTAATTTTTTCATTTTCGGATAAAAAAGAAAAAGCAATAAGTAGTTTGAAGTTGGTGTAAGCTTTCATGTCCGCGAACCCACCTACCGGAGTCCATACCAAATTGAGTCAGTTACGTTAAAATTATTCACACTTAAAATAATGTAACGCACTGTCACATGACTCACATCTCTACAAGTACAACCAGTTCAAAGTTTCGTTTTATGAGATCTTATTTTCTAAATCCGGAATTGTTAAATCACAAAGAATGACCAGACGTATAAGTTCCAAACAAAAATAAACATACGTACAATGGACCGACAAGGCTTAAATTGTCAACAACACTTTTATTATTTCTCTCAACAACAACAAACAAAAAAAGAAAATAACCTTATTGTTAAGTATATTTACAAACACAAGAAAGAGAAGAAGCTTGAGCGGATAATTTCTTACAAAACCCACCAAGACGAAACCCGTTGGAAACGCAATATCTGTTGCAAAGTGGTAACTTTGCGCATTCTCCTGCTACGTATAACCATTCCGTCCGACCACTTTTCCCATCCCGTCCTCCCGCGGCAGCTACCTTTGTGGCCATAGGCAGGTCGGCATTAGTAGCATTCCCATCTGTATCATCATATCAAAAACATTTTGTACTTCTCCCAAACAAAAAAAAAACACAAGATCTTAACGGGAAACGAAGTAATTTTCCATGGATCATACAATTATAAATACCTGACATTAGAAGAGCAATGTAAAAGAAGAGAAAGAGGTAAAGCTTCACGGCCATTCTTGGCTTAGTAAAATCGCCTCTGCAGTCTTTAGTTTGTCTTTGAATGTGATCTTAATATTCTTTGAATTATAGGAAAACGCATTATTTATACCGATATGTGGAAGTCCCTAGATTACTTTATGTAGTTTTATATACCCAAAATTCGTCCTTCTTTTTGCTACCAAATAATGTCGACCCATAGTAGTGCCAGTGCGGAGCCATATATGATTTTAGTAAGTACATAACAATACCTAACAAATATGCAAATGTTAATAAATATATCGATTTAGGAAGATGATTATGGGCCCTAGAGTGGTGCGTCTGGTATCATTAATAAAGGGATAAAATTATAAAAGAAGAGAAATGGGTTAGTTGAGTGTTCTGCATAAGTTAAGGAAAGATTTTCGATCTATCTTTGACTATTTTTCTCTTCCTTTCAGTAGGCTTACAATTGGTTTTGCACATTAAGTCAAAAATATGAAAGGAGACAACAAAAAATGAAAAAAAAGAGTCAAAAGTATGAAAAGAAAACCAAGTTTTTCGTTGAAAGCAAAAAACATTTATCTAAATATAGCTTCGGTTAAAGATGTAACAAGGATCAGTCCGCATCCATATGATTGGCTCTGCCGCGAAGTATTTTTCAGACTGCTGTGGTCATCTCATGAGGACTGCAATATGTAACCACTGTCCAAACCCACACCTTATGGACACCAATGAAGTTAAACGGTTAACACCCGTTCATATTGTTAGACCATATAATAATTAAATTTTAAATCATAAATATTTCAGATGTTGAATTTATAATATATTAAATTATGCATAAAATTTAGAGCAATCAAAATAATTGAAAGTTTTGATTTTCTAAATCAAATATCAAGTCAAATAAAATCTCAGATATTACTAAATTGAGTGCGTAATTTACGCAATCTTTATATCAAAATCAAATCAAATAAAATATGGAGATCCCAGATTCTATCTGGTCGCTTACAGATTTTATGACCAGAAGCGTGATTTCCAAGTCAATAATATCTGCCCATAACTCTCTATATAATGAAGTCGAGCGAACAATTTTAATCATTAAATAATCCAATAGAAAACATATCGCTCATATACATTCACAGCAAAAATAAATCCAACTCTCTCTTGCTTTCGTTTTCTCTATTTTGGAAATAAATATTATTTTCTGAGTATATCGTCAGTACTAATTTGCAGATTCCGAATTCGAGTGTAGCGAATTGGTCAATAAACAATTATATCCTATGATTTAAAAAACGTAAAAAACCGTTAGAATACGGACGCTTTATTGAGTTAAGGAAAGAGATCAAATTTTGCCTTTGTTTCTTATACTAAAGAATTTTCTCAAATCAAGTTTTACAAATTGATTTCACAAATCCGATTTTTACAATTATATCGGGTTTTATCGAATCGTATTTTCTTATCCGAGTTTTCAGGTCATATAGTCTTAACTCATTAAACCGCTTCTAGCAAATAACTACAATCAGATTAAGAAATATGATTTCGGATTTTGATTTGCAAAAGTTTATGCGAACGAATAAAAGCGAGATTGCAAAAAGAGTCAAACGACTTCTTAACGTTCCTGCGAACACTTGAAAAGCGAGATTACAAAATGTAATACAAACGATTTTGGATTTGCGATTTTACAAATGTTAATAAATTGGTGATATCATAAATCAGACTACTCATGATACACGTCTGGACTTCAGATGAAGCTCTTGATCAAGGTTGTGTTTCTAATCTCCAGAGAGATCCTCTTCCAGATGCTGCACAACAAGGGTGGATACCACACAAGAGATGGAGATCCTGTGATACACCTAAAATTCAATCAAGTTAAAAGAAGCTAAAAATCGTTGGCAATAAATAGGCTATGGCCGATGGCTAGTAGTTGCTGTAGTTTTTGTTTTGTAAAAAGTCTGTGTATTTTTTATTAACTCAGAGGCTTTAAATAGCCTAAGTACAGAAAAATAAAAGTTATATCCTAAAAATTAGGTATCCCACAATTTTTACCACAAATTTAGTAAATAATCTGGTCCAATTAATTAAATAAATATTCTATTCTAGATAAGCCACGATTTTTATCACAAAATTTGGTAAATAATCTGGTACAATTGATAAATAAAGCTTAGTTTAAGAATAAATAAAGAAAAAGGACGAAATAAAAAAGGACACAAAAACACTATGTTGGGCGATTTTTATTATTGAAGTAAACGAAGAAGTCTTCTACTTCAGACACACTAAGGGTGTTGCCTCATTAAAACCTTCTTCGAAAAACCCAGTAGGACAAAACCGTAGATAGGAAAAAGAATACAATTCTTTAGCATGATTTTAGGTGTCTTTACTCTTTGGTGATAGTAAAGACACCAGAGGAAGAAGTCTGGAGCTGGAGAAGTTCACTAGAGAAGAGTAAGAGTGAATCTTCTCTTTTAGTGAGAAAAACGTTGGGACTGGTCTTGGATCAGTTGGGTCCTGGTCGAGCACAAACTCCACAAAATGGTTGAATTTGTAGCCAATTGCTCTTTCCCTTTGTCGAGTAATTGGTCCACTTGGCACTTGAGGTACGATCTCTGCGTCAGCTGGCTCATCTGAAGTCCTCGAAGCTCCAATGTCCTCATCATTCCCTCCTTCTTCAGAAGGTTTTGTCCTCAAAAGTGGATCATTTCCTGCATCAAAAAATTTGAAGTCAGAAACATTAAATGTAGACAATACAGTAAACTCACCTGCCAGCTCCAGCTGATATGCATTGTCGTTGATCTTTTTCAGGATTCTGAATTGTCCGTCTCCTCTCGGGCAAGCTTGTCTTTTCTCTTCTAGGGGAACCGCTCTGTCTGCATGTGCAACCAAAACCAATCTCCTTCCTCGAAACTCACTTATTTGCAGCCTTTATTGGCTTGTCGAGCATAAGCTTCTGTCCTCTTTTTGATATTCTCCTTAGCCTTTTGTTGAAGCTTCTTTACGAATTCAGCTTTGGTTTCTTCTTCTAAGTTCACAATCTCAGCTGGAGGCAACATAGTAAGATCCAGTGGTGATTGTGGATTAAATTCGTAGACTATCTCGAATAGAGACATCTTAGTGGCTGAATGAGTAGCTCGGTTTTAGGTAAACTCTAAAAACGGGATACACTTTAACCAGCTCTTTAGATTTTGGCCAATAGTAGCTCTGAGTAGAGTCGATAGCGTCCTATTAACCACCTCTGTCTGCCCATCTTTCTGCGGATGGGAAGTCGTTGAGAAAACTAGTTTGGTTCCTAGTTTCTTCCATAAGGATCTTCAGAAGTGACTCAGAAACTTCGGGTCTCGATCTGAAACTATAGTTCTCAGAATACCAAGAAGCCGTACCACTTCATTAAAGAATAAGCTGGCGGTTTGGCTTGCGTCATTCGTCTTAGCGCAAGGTATGAAATGCGCCATCTTTGAGAACCTGTCTACTACGATAAAAATGGAATTTTTGTGGTTTTGCTTAGGAAAGCCTAGCAAAAATTCCATGGAAATATCTGTCCAAGGCGTAGTAGGAATAGGAAGAGGCATATACAAGCCGTGAGGATGGATTCTCGACTTGGCTCGTTTGCAAACCAAAAAACGAGCACAATGAGTCTCTACGTCTCGCCTCTGATGCGGTCAATAGAAGTGTTCCTTAAGCATGCTCAACATCTTATCCACTCCAAAATGACCCATTAGTACTCCTCCTTGCGCCTCCCTCAGTACTAAATCTTGGATGGATCCCCTCAGAATGCACAATCTCCTTCCCTTGAATAGAAATTCATCGAATAGGTAGTATTTTCTGTAGGCGCCCTTCCCATTCTCTTTGAATATCTCTTTGAAATCGTCATTAGATGAATATAACTCCTTTATCAGTTTGAATCCTAGCACCTTGGATTCCATAACCGAGATTAAACTGTACCTCCTCGAAGTGCATCAGTTACGACGTTCTCTTTTCCCTTCTTATACTTGATAACGTAAAGGAACGTCTCGATGAACTCTAACCATCTAGCATGGTGCCGTTTTAGCTTTGTCTTGTCCTTGAGATGCTGAAGCGTCTAATGATCGGTATGAATGACACACTCTCAGGCGAGTAAATAGTACTGCCACATCTTCATTGCTCTTACTAAGGCATACAACTCCTTGTTGTAATTTGGATAATTTAATGAAGCTCCGCTCAGTTTCTCACTGAAGTATGCAACCGGCTTTCCTCCTTGAGTCAGAACCGCGCCTATTCCGATGCCAGATGCATCGCATTCAACTTCAAACGTCTTGCTGAAGTCCGAAAGTGCTATAACCGGGGGTGGGTTAATCGGTTTTTGAGGAGCTGGAATGCTCGATATTGCTCCTCTCCCCACTTGAATTCCTGGTTCTTTTTGATAACCGAATTCAATGGATCCGCAATGGTGCTAAAATCTCTGACGAACCATCGATAAAAACTTGCTAAGCCGTGGAAGTTGCGCACAAGACTTATACTAGTCGGCGTGGGCCACTCTTGTATAGCCTTGATCTTTTCCTCGTCAACCTGTAATCTCAGTGAACTCACAACAAAACCTAGGAAAACGACTCGATTAGTGCATAATGTGCATTTCTTGAGGTTACGTTACAAATTCTCTTTCTGAAGCGTGCATATAACTGTCTCAAGATGCGTTACATGGTCAGTATAAGATGTGCTATAAATAATTATGTCATCGAAATAAACAACAACAAACTTACTAATGTATGGTCTAAGAACGTGGTTCATTAGATGCATAAACATGCTGGGGGCGTTTGAAAGTCCGAATAGCATGACGAACCAATCGTATAACCCTTGCTTAGTCTTGGATGCGGTTTTCCTTTCATCTCCCTCCCACATTCGTACTTGATGGTAGCCACTTTTAAGATCGATTTTTGAGAAGATGGTGGCGCCGCTGAGCTCGTCTAACTTGTCTTTTAATATCGGGATTGGATGCCAGTACTTGATAGTAATATTGTTGATAGCTTGACAATCCACACAAATCCTCTAGCTGTTGTCATTGTTTGGCACGAGAAAAACTAGAACGACACAAGGGCTGAGACTCTCCCTCACGTATCCTTGGGCCATCAAATCTCAGATTTGACATTCTATTTCTTTGGCTTCTTTTAGGTTAACTCGATACACGGCTTGGTTAGGTAGCTGTGCTCCCATAATGAAGTCGATGTTGTGTTATATCTCCCTCACTTGGCAGCAGTCCAGGTGGCAATTCCTCGGGGAAAACATCTGCAAATGCTTCCAGCAAGGTGTTCACTTCCAACGGTAACTTGATTTTTGTCTTATCTGCAATAAGAAGTTCTTTAAACATGAGCAGAATAATATGTGATTCTTTTTCACGGATGGCCCTTCAAATGTCGGTGGAGTTAATCAAAAAGTTCTCCTTGCGTTTAATTCCATTTGTGGTCATTTTTGCCTGCATTTCCCTCACTTTCTGAGGCGTCAATGGAGCTAGGTTGTACATGTGCTTGTCATCCTCAATAGAATACAAGTTAGTATGTCCATTATGTGAGGTTTCCTTGTCAAACTGCCATGGACGTCCCAATAAGAGATGAGCAGCTTGAATCGGGACCACATCACATATCACTTGATCTCGGTACCATCCCACGCTCAATGGGACCTGGACTTGATTGGATATGTGGAGCTCGACTTTATCATTGAGCCATCTCAACTTATAATGATGAGGATTTTTAGTTCTCTCCAGACCGAACTTTTCTATCATATAAGAACTAGCGACATTAGTACATGAACCACCGTCGATAATAAGAAAATATTAATTACTCTGAATGGTGCAATGAGTATGAAAGATGTTTTCTCTCTGTGCAACCTCTTCAGGACTTACCATCGAGTTAAGAACTTGTCTAATCTTCAGGAACTCTCCCGAATCTGGGTACTCAACGTCCTCTTGGTCTCCATGCTGGTGTGGTTTGTTCTCCTCTTCATCCTGGGATTCGTATTCTCCAGCTTGAGTGAGAATCATGGTTCATTGGTTAGGACACTCTCTCGCCATGTGTCCTCTTCCGTTAGATTTGAAGCAAAGGATATCTTGACTCCGTTGTACCGGAGCTGTTGTAGTTAGCGTCGGCTGAGAAGTACTAGGACCCGGTCCAGGGGTCTTTGTGAAATCACTCACTTTGGCCTTAAACCGGTTCTCAGCTGGTGGCTGAGTGCTACTTCTCCCTGTTGGTTTGAAAGTTGGATTCTAGATGGTTTTTGGTCGAGAAATGGTCGCTGACTTGTACTTGTTCTGTTACTCGATCTGAATAGCTAGATGTAGCAACTCCCCAAGATAATGATAAGTATGTCTCTCCACTTTCCGAGAAATTCGCTCTTGCAATCTGTCAACAAATTGCGCCATTAAGCTCTCCATAGAATCATCGATCTCCAAACGATTCCGCAGATGCTCCAACTCCTTGTAATGTTCCTCCACACTTTTATTTCCTTGAGTCAAATGTCGGAAACGTTTTTACATGTTTCGGTGGAAGTGTGGTGGAACATACTGTCTTCTCATAATGTACTTGAGCTCCTCCCAAGCTATTATGTTTTGGTACCGATTTCTCCTTCTTTTGGTACATTCTCGATCCCACCATGTAAGAGCATGATCAATGAACTGAGCTGCAGCTAAGGTGACTCTCCTCGGATCAGCATATCTATTATATTCAAAGATATGCTTCAACCGCTTTTCCCAATCCTGATAAGCTACGGGATCGACCCTTCCGGCAAAGGTCGGTGCAGAAAGTTTAACATCAGGAGCTTCCAGGGATGGTGGTGGCGGCCGTGGAGGTTGAAACTCCGGTGGTGGTGGTTGATATGGTGGTGGTGGTGGTGGTGTATGAGCATAAAATGGTGGTGGTGGGGCTTGATGTTCTCTGTATCCGCGAGCTGCCCCTTAACGAGCTGTTTCAAAAGTTTCCTGCCTCGTCAGAGTTAAGAGCTCTCCCAAGCGATTTATACCAGCTGCCATAGTGCTGAGCTGACCATTAATAGCCGCTAACATCCAGACCATGACACTATTAGTATTCATCTGGTACGGCTCATCTGACATGGCAAGTTTGGATCGATCGATCCTAGGATAGGACGGTCAATTCTGATTGGTGATCGATCGGTCTCCGGGGTGATTGGTCGATCAGTAGCGGGTCGTTCGATCCTGAATTTGCCCGTAGAAGGTTGGATCGGTCGGTCTGATGGACAGTTGGTCAATCCTTTATTTCTTCGCAAAGGTGTGGATTAGTCGATACAAAGGACGATTCGTCGATCCTATTGAGGAATGGTCGGTCTCCGTGTTGATTAATAATGTTAAACAATAAAAAGAATAATAGCAATGCAAATAAACAATATGAAACTATTTTTTTATTTAGTTTCAATGCAATAAAAACTTATAAATTATAGGTTTAGACACTTTCTTTGAAGATTCAGATCTTCAGCTCTAATACCAAAGATAATACATGTCTAGACGTCAGATGAAGCTATGGATCAAGGTTTTGTTTGTGATCTCTAGAGAGAAACTCTTCCAGAGGCTGCACAACAAGGGTGGATGCGATTTGGACCACAAAGGAGGTGGAGATCCTGTGATACACCAATATTCTTTAACCTAAAATCCAATCAAGTTAGAAGAAGCTAAAAAACGTTGGCAATAGATAGACTATGGCCGACGGCTAGTTGTTCTGAGAGCTAGGGTTGCTGTAGTTTTTGTTTTATAAAAAATCTGTGTATTTTTATTAACTCAGAGATTTTAAATAGCCAAAGTACAGAAAAATAAAAATCATATCCTAAAAATTAGGTATCCCATGATTTTTACCACAAATTTGGTAAATAATCTGGTCCAATAAATTAAATAAAATTTTATCCTAAAAATAGATAAGCCATGATTTTTACCACAAAATTAGGTAACTAATTTGGTCCAATTTAATAAATAAAACTTAATTTAAGAATAAATAAAGAAAAGAACAAAATAAAAAAGGATCCAAAACACTATCTTAAGCGATTTTTATTACTGAAGTAGACGAAAAAGTCTTTTACTTCAGACACACTAAGGGTGTTGCCTCATTAAAACCTTCTTCGGAAAACCCAGTGGAACAAAACCAAAGATAGAAAAAAGAGTACAATTTCTTAGCATGATTTTATGTGTCTTTACTCTTTGGTGATAATAAAGACACTAGAAGATGAAGTCTGAAGCTGGAGAAGTGCACTTGAGAAGTGTGAGATTGAATCTTCTCTTTTAGTGAGAAAACGGTTGGGACTGGCCATTGATCGGCTTGGTCTTGCCTTCTGTCGAGTAATTGGTCTACTTGGCACTTGAGGTATGATCTCTGTGTCAGCTGGCTTGTCTGAAGTCCTCGAAGCTCCAATGTCCTCGTCAACTCATGGTGATGCTTTATGTAAATAATTTACTTGACGAGTTATTAAATTTACATAAGTTTTTTGTAATGAAATATAAATCAGACTACTCACGGTGATGATTTTTTGATTTTATAAGATTTAATCATATATATATATATATATATATGATTTGCTCAACTCAACAACAATTCAAAGAATAATTGGTGATATTCTCTTGTTATTGTGCATTGTTAATATATAAAATATTTTTTACATGGTTATACTTATTGAATTTTTCAACAAAATTTCGGAAGTAAAAAATTTATTTTATACGATTTATTTATTGTACTCATTAAAAACTGTTTCATTCAATAGAAAAAACCTATTAAAATGTTATAAAGCAAAATGTTAGCAAGGCTCCCACTTTGATTTCTGTGCACTATTTTTATATCTCTCAAATTTAATAATATTCTGAAAATTAATTGGATGATTTATAAAAATTATCTGAATAGTTTGAATTTCTTCATTTTGTCTTTGTATAAAATTAAATTGCTACTTTTTGAATTTAATAACTTCAGAAGTTAAAATTTAATTGTTGTAATAAATAAGGACTTCGACACCAGTTATGGTGCAAGTGTTATTGGTTGTGAGTCTAGTGAGTAAACATATCAAATTCAGTTTGGTAATAGTATGCCACATCGGACTATGCCAGATTCTAATGTTTATCAGATTGTGTGAGTGCCTAGTGCTATAAGCATATGACTAATGATTGATAAAATTGATGGAGCTCAATTTATTATATGGTATGAGGAGATCTATATCTCATTGACCATGCTGAAATTAGAGAAGTAACTCAAGGATGATAACATATGCTTTCTCTTGAGAATACTAACAATAAAACCCCTAGAACTAATCCATATAGATTTGTGTGATTTCAAGTATTTACCTACAAGAGGAGGTAAAAAATATTTTGTGACTTTCATAGATGATAGCACAAACTACTACTATATTTACTTGTTACAAAACAAAAATAAGGTTTTAGATAAATTCAATAAATATAAGCTAGATGTTGAAAATCAACTCAAAAAAACTATTAAAATAGTTTGAAGTGATAGAGGTGGAGAATATGATAGACAGTATAATGCATTCTGCAAAGTAAATGGAATCATTCATCATATAACTGTTTTTTATTCACTTGAATCCAATGGAGTTGCAGAACATAATAACCAAACTCTAAAAAAAATGATGAATGCAATGTTGCAAGAATCAGTCGTAGCCCTAACATATGGGGGAAGTTCTAATGACTTCAAATTATATTTATTTGAAGGAAACCGTCAAAAGTGAAATTGATTTCATTATTTAAAACCATATGTTTTACATAACCGATTTACTTGAAGTGTTCAAAGCTCTCAATTGTAAATGGATAGTTAAAACAAAATTAAAAACCGATAGAAAAATCAATAAATACAAGGCTATACTTGTGGTTCAAGGGTTCCACCATAAAGAAGGTTTGGACTTCTTTGATACATATTCTCCAGTATTGAAAATAACTTCTATCAAAAATCTGGTAAACATTGAAACATTATTAAATCTGGAAATCCACCAAATGGATGTGAAAATTGCATTTCTAAACAAAGATTAAAAGAATAAATATACATAAAACAACATGAAGGATATGTTGTACCAGGACAAGAACAATAGTTTGTCGACTTTTGAAGTC
Source organism: Streptanthus diversifolius (assembly GCA_039880935.1). Taxonomy (NCBI): domain Eukaryota; kingdom Viridiplantae; phylum Streptophyta; class Magnoliopsida; order Brassicales; family Brassicaceae; genus Streptanthus; species Streptanthus diversifolius. Next base: position 8,482,317 of record JAXGFM010000005.1, read on the forward strand.
GTTTTATGAACATAAGCAAACTCCAAAACAATGACATGAAAAATTTGACAGTGTCATGATGTCAAATGGATTCAACATAAATGAATATGATAAGTGCATTTATTTGAAGATTACAAAAAATTCTTATGTCATGTTATGTTCTTACGTTGATGATATTCTTATAATTAGAAGCAACAAAATATCATTAATCAGACTAAAATCATGTTGCGTGGACAGTTTGGCATGAAATAAATGAGATTAGCTGATGTAATTCTAGGAATTAAAATCAATAGATATCCTAAGGATGCATATTATCCCAACAACATTATGCTGAAATGGTGCTTGATAGATTTAAAAAATATTCAAACAAGACCTCAAAACCTCCTGTAGATACTACTCTTCACTTGACAAAAATTCAAAAATCACAAGACATCCTGGAGGATGCATATTATCCCAACAATATTATGCTAAAATGGTGTTTGATAGATTTTAAAACTACTCTTCACCTGACAAAAAACTCAAGTGAACCTATATCACAAAACGAATATGCTAGAGTGATCGGAAGTTATGTACATGAAAATTTGTACTAGATCAGAATTAGCACACTCAATAAATGTATTAAGTAGATACACAAGCAATCCAAGACACACATATTGGAAAGCTATAATCAGAGTATTACATTACATACGATTTACTAAAAACTATGGGTTGTACTACGGTTCAGGACCGAAATTTTTGGAAGGATATAGTGATGCCAACTGGATATCTGACTTTAAAAACTTAAAATCAACAAGTGGATATTTATTTACACTTGGTGGTGCCGCAGTATCCTAAATATCTTCCAAATAAACACTTTTGGCTAGATCAACAATGGAATCAAAATTCATTGCATTAACAAAGCCGCAGAAGAAGCATAACAAATTCGTAACTTTTTGGAAGATAATCCGATGTGTAAAAACCAGTGTTATCAATACGCATACACTATGATAACCAATCGGCTATAGCTTGTGCAAAAAATAAATAATACAATTGCAAGTCACATCATATACGTAGACAACATAAGAATATTAGACAATTGATCTCAAGTGGTGTAATCACTCTGGATTATGTTAAATCAGCTGATAATATAGCAGATACTTTCACAAAATGTCTGACACGAAATCAAGTTTTAAAATCATCAAAAGGAATGGGTTTACAGCCTATGAACTAAAGATAAAGTTTGATGGAAACGCACCTCCATGTCTGGATATGTTCAAATAGACAACTAAATCGAATTAAGTGTACACAAGGACTGTGAAACTCAAGTTTTTTTATCCAATTCCTAAAATAAAGAACAATTTTATATGCATATATAAATGTTAAACATTGGCTTTTAGTAATTTTATATATTCTTACCAATGAAGTGAAGCAGATCGTTTCGAAAAAAATACTAATATGAAAAAATCACCTTGTGAGTGTGAAATTTTATCGTTTCTAGGAGAATGAAAAGCTAAATTCTACAAGTTCATTCATGAAAACCCAGCCTGTTCAAGGCCAAAACGAACACAATAAGAAAAAAAAGTTCTACGAGGAAATATAGCCATGTTATAAATAGTGTTTAGGTTTACACAAGCATCCAGTTGGTTCAAGACATCATGTTCACCTTCTGGCTAAAAAAACACGACAAATATTAACATTAATTTGTTTGATGTTGAAAATACAACCAACTCAGACACGATTACCTTTGAAAGTTTTTCTTTTAGCTTTCTCGATCCTAAAAAGTCTTTCAAAATTATCATCAGTTTAGATTCATTTCTATTCATGTGAGGATTGTTGGACCATATAATAAGCAAATGTTGGACGAAAAATATTTTGAACATTGGGATTATAATATGTTGTAAATGTGAATGAGAAATGAGCATAAAATTAAGACTCATCAAAATAAGTGGAAGTTTTGTTTTTTTAAATCAAAGATCAAGTCAAATAAAATCTCAGATGTTATTAGATTGTGTGCAGATTTTAGGCAATCTTTTATACCAAAATCAAATAAAATAAAATCTGAAGATCCCAGATTCTATATGGTCGAGTGCGGATTTTATGATCTGGGGCGTGATCTCCAAGTCGATCATATCTCTCCATAACCTCTCTATATAATCAAGTCGAGGTGAATAATTTTAATCATCCAATAATCCAATAAAAGACACAATACTCTCATACATTCACAGCAAAAAGTAATCCAAGTCTCTCTCGCTTTCGTTTACTCGTTTTCGTTTTCTCTCTTTCAGAAACGAATAATATTTCCTGAGTATATTGTAAGTACTAGTTCGCCGATTCCGAATTCGTGTGTAGCTAATCCGTCTATAAAAGATTGTATCCTAACACTTAAAAATCGTACAGAAACCGTCACACTACGGGCGCTTTATTGAGTTAAGGAAAGAGATTAAATTTCGCCTTCGTTTCTTCTTCTAAAGTGTTTTATCAAATTGCGTTTTACAAATTGATCTCACAAATCCGACTTTTACAGTTGTATCGGGTTTATCGAATTATATTTTCTTATCCAAATTTTCAGGTCATACACATATGACCCGCCCTGCTTTGGAGGGATGTCCAACATATCGAATTCGTGAGATAATCTAATAAAGAAAGATCCAAAGAAAAAACGTGCAAAACTGCATAACTTGTTAACCACGATAAGGCAACCCGCAAAACCTACACATCAAAATTTATGTCTAAATCCATCCCGTAGTAGTATAAATTGGGCCTAGTGTAATATTCCATAGTAGAATACATGAAAAAAGTTTAAAAGAATTAATTTTGCTACCTATGTCACCAATGTGCACTTATTTATTCGGGCACTTGTCCATAGAGAACTCCAGGATTAAACGTTTTTTAGTTAGAATAGTTGAAAGATGAATGATTTATCAGAAAATGATTTTCAATATTGTGTGAATTATGCCAAAACATAGAAAAATATTAGGGAGGGTAAACCAAATCTTGAGATTAAAGAGAGAGTAAACACACCAATTGTTAAACATGGGTGAGTCTGCCTATGAATCGAATGAGTGGACATAGAAACCCAGCGGTCATGACGTTATACCTACCCTATGGACGTTGACCCGTTTTGACATCTCTATCTTCGATAACTCTTTCGGGCAATACCAATGTACCAAAAATATGACTCGTTTAAATTTTGTTTGTATATTAAGTAGGATGGAAAAAGGAAAAATCATTAGAATTTACCATATTTATCTCTTGAATAATAAATTACAAAATTAAAGATCTCAATAATGGAGTTTTGTAGAATGGTTAATTCTAAGGTTTGACTTTACATAAAGTTAAAACATATACTATCATGTTGTTTTTTTAATTTTTTTTGTTTGAAATCTCTTGTAACTATAGTTATTCATGCTGAGAAGATTTTGCATTAATCTCAATTATATAGTATTTTGTAAGTTGGATTCAGAATGTCACTGAGGTGCTCTTGGTTAGTAATATGATATACGTGTTTTGATTTGCCAATTTGAGTGATGCAGCTATTTATTTGTCGCTAGCCTTGTTAATAATAGTAGTGGTTGTCATACAGAAAGGCAGTGAAAATTTTGCTACTTGTCAAATTCAGTGGCTCTTTATCTCTGATGTCAGTAAGCAACAATTAAGAGGATTAAACTATATACATTTGTTTATAAATTAACACTCTTTTTTAATATTGCATATTAGTATTTCTCTCGTTCATTTAATAACTTGACACTTACTTTAATTTTAATCTCTATACTAACTTTTAAATAAAATTTAATACCTTACTTTACTATTTTTATTTTATATTTTTTTCTTTTATAATTTGGATCTACAATATTAATAAAAATTATTAATTAAAATAATTAAAATATTAAAATATTAAAATATTTATTATTTTAGTTTTATTTAATATTGTAAACATTCCAAATACACGTTCAATGTTCTTCCGACATCTTTCATGAAGTTATGCAAATAACTTATTTTGTTCACTCCAGTATTTCCTTCTATTTGACTAATATAACATAGTTGATCATGTACCTATTCTAACATTAAATTGAAATACCCATTATTACCACTTGAATACAATTCATGTGGTTTTTCCAATATATTATTCTTCGACCATTCGTTTTGTTACATATGTTTAGCATTATAGTAAGCACCAATCCATTTGTCTAATATTTTATTTGATTTCTAAGTTTATAAGATTTCTAGTTTATAAGAAACGTGATTGTGGTTAATGGAGCTCATTTGAAAGATATTCAAGGGCGTTATGCGACTTGTCGTCTCACAGTCTCACAAGATGAAATAGTGATATATTTCCTCTAGATTTTGGAATTGTCGATTCAGAAAGTTATATTTCATGGAGGTGGTTCCTAACTCAGCTGCGTTTGGTTTGTGGTGACCAAACAGAGTTGGCGATAATTTTTTATAGAAAATCCATTAGAAAATCTGTTAAATAATATTCCCACTAGCTCATCGAGGAATATGTATCTATCATCTGCATCAGAATTTTCTCACAAGGTTCAAAGAGACTGGTACATTAAAACTTTGGTTAAAAAACTGCAAAAGTGTACGTAATGTCTAGATTAATTTATTTGAAGAGATTCGAAGACAAGAATCTAATATTGCCGCATATTTGAAAGGCTGATGTTTGTTAGTGGTCTCGCTCGTTTTTCCAAGGAATTAGGTATGATGTAATAACAAGTAACATTGCTGAATCTATCAATAAAGTTATTAAAGTCACCCGAGAGTATCTTATTGCTTATTTTCTAGACGAAGTTCATAAGGTGATTTCCAGGTGATTTATGGAACCGCGAGAACGTGCTATGTCACCTATTCACGCTAAGTGTTTACCGTACTTTGACATGTAGATGCAAGATTGGCAATATTTTTTCTGCGCAACACATATCTGCACATCGTAGCTAACAAAATTTTGGCTGCGAGTGAAGGTGAAGCAAGAAAACAGTAACACAATTATATTTTTTGCTGTTTAACATATATTCGACTAAATAATATTAAGAAAACAGTAACACAATTATATTTTTTGCAGTTAGTGGACTGCAAAAGTTGGCTACTCTTCCGGTGAGGACACCATACTCACCAAATCCTGACAGTCAGTTACAAATATCACTCCTGATCTATGAGATACATACATACACTCCATTGCTCAAATAAGTGCTTCTAATTCCGCATGTAGTGGCGATTGACTACACCGAATATTTCTGGCCCCGATCAACATGTCTTCGTTACCATGTTTTGCAGATACCCATCCCTGACCTGAAAACTCTTTTGATTTCTTCCAAGATCCATCAACTTGACACCACCATAAATCTTGATATAATGTCTCTGTGTGTCGTTTTATGTCCCGAGTATTTTCATCATCTCGGTCTTGAGCATCTTTTCATGTTTTACCTTCCGTTTCTACCAACATTAATATATCCTGCGAATTTCTATATATATTCCTATAAACTTTGTCATTCCTTCTCTTCCACAAGTACCAAATAATCCACGGAAAATATCCATTTGGTTCATTATTGGGTATATTATGGAATAAGTAATGTAAATTTGCATAAATCGATGACGTAGGAAAAATGTCTGGATGTGAGGGTATTTTATATAATGCCCATGTTTGAATGGCCGGAGGACATTCAAAAAGGACATGATTAATAGTCTTCTCGTCGGCTCCACAACTTCCACAATTAGTATCACAGCTGATACCCCTTGATTTCACATTCATAGATACCGGAACACAACCTGATACCGTTTGCCAGATATCTATGAATGTGAAGTCTAGGGGTATCAGCTGTGATATTAATCCTTTCTCTTCCATAAGGCAAATTATTTTTTCTCCATACCAATATTTCATGCCTGCAACTTGCAATTCTGTCCACCAAATTTCCCCCATATCCTGACAGATTTGTATTCCAACCCTTTTTTATTGAGTCCATTGATCCTTTTTTTCCTATCCATCGTTTGTCAAACCTAAACTGCTTCTTTTTAGTTTTCCTCTGATGTTCAATCATTGCCACTATCGGCCTATGATCAGATCCCACCATACCTAGATATTCCACAAAAGAAAACGGAAACAAATTATGTCAATCCTCATTTGCCAAAGCTCTGTCAAGTCTACATCGTATGGTTTGCCTATTCCTTATACCTCTCCATGATAAAGAATTTCCAACGGACGGAAAATCAATAAAACCACAATTATTTATCTTATTATTGAATGACAGAAAGGTCGATGCATGTCGTAAAGGACCTCTTTCTTTTTCATGATTCCCCGTAATCTCATAAAATCCCCTATTATAAACCATGAATCATTTCTATTCAAACTGAATCTTGTTAGCCTTTCCCATACTTGATCCCTTAAATTATGTATTGGATCTCCATATACAAATGATATACAGACCTTTATTCCTTCAATCGTCGCTTCAATGTCAATAATTCTATTACTCGAAAATACAATATTAACATTATATGTACTATTATAAAACAAAGCCATACCCCCACTGGCACCTATTGGATCTACCATATGTAGGTAATTATATCCAAAATGATTTTGAAATTGTTGTACAAATGTCCACGCTTGTGTTGTCTCTGAAAGAAACATAAATTCTGGTTTATGCTTAAACCAAATTTTCCTCAAATAACTAATGGTCCACTTACTTCCCAAACCTTGACAATTCCAACTCAAAATCTGCATATTTAATTTAAATAATTTCTCTTACATATGTGGATTACTAGAAAAGTTACCAAAATCGCCCTACAAATTCTCTTGTTTTTTCCTTGACAAGCCTGCACCATTCCTGTATGAGCTTGGCATATTCGTATACCAAAATATGAAAGACTCCCGATTCTCCCCATATTCCTATGATTCCCCAGTAACATATTATGATGTCTCTGGATACTATCATTAAAACCTTTTACGTTGTTTGTATTATCAATATAGAAACCATATTCCCTTTTTTGTTCTTATTGTTTCCTCTTGCATATCTCCATTTTTGATAATTTAGCGCATACATTATATGACCAAGATGCTCCAAAATCCAAGACTCTTTATTTATTAGATCACCAATTATTCCTATTATATACTATTCTGCAAAAACGTTGTGTATAATTGTAAGACATTTGTAATAGTGACATTGTCCACTTTCAGATGTTAAGAAATATATTCGCTTAATCTCATGAAGTGTTCCTTTGTCTTTATTTATATTTCAAAAGAAAAAAGAACGATCCTCTCCCAACCTCTCGTACCTTCCATTATTACCAATCAAAATTCCATAACCAATCCCCATTTGGTTATAACCAAACATCATAACAGCCATATATAGAAATCCTAAGGCAGAATAACCAAGATCATCTCCTTGTATATCCTTGTGTAAGAAATCACCATATAACAACACTATGAGATAAAACCCATGCTTATGAAGACCACTCAACGTCTGCGCTAAGTTGCACCTACTATCCTTACTATATGTAAATATGAAAAGAAAAACCGCAGGACTCCACTCCCTACGACCCCTTAAGAATCTCTCATATATCCTGTTCCAGTGTTCCCTGTTCTCCCCGTACCTAGACCTAAATCAAGACTTATACCCCTCTTTGCTTCACCAACAAACCCCTGCCCTCTATACTCTCGTACCCACTCTTCCACAATATATGATTTAAAATTTCTCCTTGAGCATACAACCATAATAACTTGTGATCCATTCAAACCAATAAAGACTACTCCTCGTCAAAATACCCAAATCCCTCTTATTCACTTGTTTCAAAACCACACATTTACCTTGTAACCTCCTTCCGAGACACCTACATAAAGACCTTCCACCCTTACATACCTCCTTTCTCTTGTCCTTTATGTATCCTACCACTCCCATCATCAATCCTCCCAACTTTAGCATGGCCGGAGTGTCATGTCTTCCATCGCCAACCTTTGGAACCTTCAAGCTCACCAAAATATTAGTTGCACCAACCCCCATCATACTCATCCTACATAGATAAAACCAACACCTCCAAACACTAAGAAAAACTAAATAACCGCATATGTTGTCGTAGATCCCTCTCCCATACAAACCCCCTAACATAAACAATAATGGCGTTTATGTTTATTGTTAAAATAGTTTCCCATTTATTGTCGCTCCCGGATTTTATGGAATACTCTTAAGTACAAAGAGCAAAAAAAAAAACAACTCTAAAAAGCTTTCTACCTATATATTGATTTACTATTTTTGTAAAGAATAACTTTCAAATCTTTAAAACCGCAACAAACTTTTTTGATTTTTCCTCATTTTTGTGGGTCTCAGGTCTCCTTGATCTGACACATAAGCTTTTCAGTGTTTAAAATTTATAGTTGCATCCAATGTTGTAATGATCCGTCCAACAACTCATTTTGATTCTCCCTGTCAACTAAATTCTATCTCTTTTTCTTGGGAAAATTACAAGAAAATTTGTAATTGCGCGCGAACAAGAAAACGCTACCATGGTTCCATCGTTGGAACGAGGAATAAGCATTTCAAATTCATCTAATTTCGATAGGATGTTTGATTCCTCACCGGGAAAAGAACAAGAACATTCTGATTGCATTGTAGTTGAGAACGGAGTTCTTCATTGATGTGAAAACTTTTAAGGATGTTGCATTCTAAGTTAGTAGAAATAATCCTTGATTTTTAAAGAATAGTTAAATTCAAAAAAACAAAGAGGTAAATTAAATGGTCACACAAAAAATGCAGAAAAACTCTTGATATTCCGTGAATCGAATGGTCGCACAAGACTTTTGAAAGATTTTTAATATTCCAATATCAATGTCCTAAAATATGGCGCACTTAGATGACAATGATGGTTGTTGTTTGGATATCACGGAATAATAGGAAAAATGACAAATGGTGGCTCCCTCCGGTTAAAGTCCCTCAAATGGCTTATCAGAATCCTCCCTATGATTGCTTCATTTTCAAAAGGACTCAGTCTCACAAGTTCAAAAAGCAGCGATGGCTATTAATGCACAAGTTCTGTCAGAAATGGCTATCCCTGATAGCTATATTGAGTCTCTCCCAAAGGTGATACATTATTTTGTTGCCCAAATTCGATATATGTAGTCTTAGAGTGTTTCTTTGCGTTTATATCTTTTTCTCTTTTTTGCGTTTACATGTTATAATAACTCGTGTAGTTTTATATTTCAAATGATACAACAATTTTATCATATTCTAAACAATTTTTGTTGGTAAATGTAAATGTCAAACGCAAATGGAAAGAGAATCTAGTTGGTTTGCTTTTTTTTTTTAATTTAAATATAGTAGTCTGTTTGCTATTACATTTTACCAAAAAAAATCTATAGAAATTTTAACAAATTTTTTATTTACACCACCTCTCCTCCCAAAAAAAATAAACCACAAATGTAAATCCAAATGCATAAATTAGCGTTTTTAATCCTGGTCTTTAAAGTTTATGGTGATTATGACGCCTACGTTTATGGCAGAGTGGAAGGGCAAGCCTTGGGGATTCGCTATACAAGAGCATAACAGAGGAGTGGTTTGATCCAGAGCAGTTCTTGTCAACACTTGACTTGTTTATAGAGGACAAAGTGTTGGATGTGAAGAACAGGATCGAGGCCTCAATTGTGATATGGAAAAGAAAACTTCAAGTAAAGAACAACAAATCTTCTTGGGGATCAGCTCTGAGCTTAGATCTTCACTCAACATCAACAAGATTCAGTATAACAAGGTAATTTAAATTATTTTGATATCCCAGCATGATCGGACACATCATTTACTTTAGATTCTTCTAATCCTAATGGTCATGAATCAAGTTTGAATTATGTGTAAATTTTTTGGATATAACATTTTTCTTTCCAGAAAGCCATTTTTTCAAAAAATATAAATTAATAAATATCATTTGTTTTTTCGTAGGAATTGTTTTGAAAATTTAGTAAATTAATAGACGATGAATATAAATTTGACATTTATTAGATTTATGGTATTTTATGAAGAAAAAATATATGACTTGCAATCTCTCAGTTGTAAGGCTGATCTTTTAGTTCAGAGTGCTAAGGCTCGGAAGTCTTTATCTTATTTCGTAGGTTCCACGTTCGAAAATCTTCTGACTAATGCATTTCGTTTAAAATATAAGCAAGAGACATGGATCATGATCGGTTAAAAACAAAAAAGAACATTGATATCTCTTGATTTTTCTTTTACTATCTAAGAATTGATCACGTGTTGTGTTCTAATTACAGGACGTGGGACATGCTGTTTTGGAGAGCTACTCAAGGAAACTAGAGAGCTTGGGTTACACAGAAATGTCAAGAATCGAAGATGATCTTTATGCGGATTCTTTAGCCCAAAAGTAGTGTACAGCTGAAGTAACATCAGACGGTGGGAAAAAAACAATAGAGATGGACTCAGAGTCGGCAAGATCTTCGAACTTTCCCGGTGAAGAACATGAGAAGCTTGACCCGCAATACTCATTAAAGACATTGCTTAACATTATTGGCTGGAGTGACACTCGTTCAAAAGGGCAGTCAGAAAAACCTCCAAAGTCTCCCAAATCGACGCGAAATAAATTTTCATATTTGGAGAAGCTCGAGAACTCGAACGGTTTGAGATGAAAGACAGGCACTGAAGATGAAAGAAAAAAGACATGGGAATTACTAATAGGACAAAACAGAAACAAAGTAGCAATTAACTACTGTCCTTCCGGGTTTGTTTCTTGGACAGAGGAGTAAACAGAGACAGTGGTCCTTTTCGTTTACTAGTCGCTGCGACATGCGACTGCGACCAGCGACAAGCGACTACGACCTGCGACTGTTATGATGTTTGTTTGACAGTCGCTGGTCGCAGTCGCAGGTTGCAGTCGCAGTGTTGTTCGTTTGACAGTCGCTAGTTTTTAGTTATTAATTGTTAGTCGCAGTTGCTGGTCGCTGGTCGCAGGAAAAGCCAGCGACTGAAACATCCTTCAAAAACCTGCGACCAGCGACTGGTCGCAGGTCGCTGGTTGCAAATTATGTGACCAACAAACGAACAATTGTTGGTCGCAGTCGCAGTCGCAGCGACTGGTAAACGAACAGCCCCAGTGTTAAAAATTTGATTTGAGAGCCTAACAATTATATGGGGGAAACGACCGATTTCATGAAATAAACATTGCATGTATGTTTATTCATATGCAACTTATTAACCAATGTCTTAAAATGCATAACTACTTAAATATTTTAACTAATTACATGAATTAATGAAATTAGACCAATTTAATCAAAACCGTAAATGGAGTGAGTTTATGTTACCAATTGATGATGTGGGAGAAGGTTTTAGCTAACGATACTAGAGGATCGGATTCCGACGTACACCATTTTTGTCGGGAGACCTCATATATTTCTTGTTAATTTGTCCGCTCTTGTGTTCGTTATCCTTGAATTTGCATAACGTCAAAGTTATTTTTACATAAACTGAACTCGTCCATATTAACTCTGGTCACTCATTTGGTGAATACACCATCTTCAGGACATCGCAGCAGGGATAAAGACAACCTCAAATCTATAATATGTCTGCATACAATCCATTCTCCAAATAAGTGCTTCTAGTTCTGCATGCAGTGGGGACTGACTTTGACGAATGTTCATTGCTCCCATCGACACATATTCTGTCCCATTTTTCATACAGACCCATCTTTAAAAATTTATCCATTTCCTTCCAAGATCCATCCACTTGACACATCCACATACTTTGCTGAAAGGATTCCATTCGAGGGACTATTGTCTTACTACGGTTTTCATCTGTTTCTTGAGCTTCTTCCCAAAATTTTCCTTCCCTTTTCGCCAGCATAAGAATATCTGGAGGCTTTCTCTTCAGATTCATATACACTTTATCATTCATACTTTTCCATAAATATTATACAAGGAAAATATCAATTTGGCCCATCCCTAGGTAGATTATGAAACAAATAATCGAAATTCTAAAATATCGATGTTTTAGAAAAATTATACGGATTTGATGGAATTTTAGAGAGGGCCCAAGTTTGAATGGCGGGTGGACAATTAAAAAAAAAGTGATTGATGGTCTCTTCTTCTTCCCTACATAAACCTCATTAGATATCACATCTAATTCCACATGACCTTAAGTTCTTTGCTATTGAAACACATCTTGTGATTTTTTGCCATATAAAATGTTGTATTTTCGGAGGACATTGAAATTTCATACAAATGCCTAAAGTGACATAATTTTTGGTCAATAAATGACTTCGTCAATACCTTTTATCTGGATAAATCGTTTCTATCATGTAACTCGATTTTACTGAATATTTTCTATTTTTGTATAATGTCATCCATTCGAGTCTGGTCTTCCAAAAAGACTCACCATTGTGGTTGTAATCTTTTGGAAGACATTGTAGTCTAAGTTAGGCACTAAGCTCTTATTTTCTACTACTTGTCATATTAAAACTGATGGTAGACTAAAGTAGTTAATCGGACCTTAGGAACTCTCTTGCGTGCGTTTGTTAGGATGAATTTAAGGACTTGGGAGGATTGTTTGCCGCATATAGAGTTTACTTATAATTTTGTTGTGCATTGTGCTTCTAAGTACTCGGTTTTCCAAATTGTTTATGCGTTTAAACCCATTTCTCCTATGGATTTAATCTCTATTTCTTTGAGTGAAAGAAGTAGCACATATATATAATTAAAGGCTGAATTGGTCCAGCAAATCCATAAGGATGCTAGGCGGAACATAGAAGAGAATACCAAGCTGTATGTCAAAGCTGCAAACAAGGATAGGAAGGAATTCATTTTCGAAGCCGGAGATTAAGTCTGGGTTCATCTTAAGAAGGAACGATTTTTGGAAGAGAAAAATCCAAGCTAATGTCCAGGATTGATGGCTCTTTCACGATCATCAAGCTGATCAACAACAATGCTTATGAATTTGACCTTTAAGGTAAGTATAATATCAGTTCTATTTTTAATGTTTTTGATCTTCTCCTTTTTTCATGCAGATATTGCGGATAAGAGGGAAAATCATTTTTAACTGGGAGGAGATGATATGATCCTGGCCCAGACGGACGGACAGGGCGGACACACAGACGACCTCACGGATGTCCCAAACACACACAACACGAATGTTCTAGACATGCATGACACAGACGACTCAACAGACGACCAACAGCTGAAGAAGGATGACCCGGACAACCAAGGCATGGACGTTTGGACGGAACCAGTCGGTTCCATGACACAGGCCCAAACCAGAAGACTTGCGGATATCCTTGGAGGTTACCTCAAGACCAATTAGGCCGCGACCCGACCAGAACCACAGACGACCACAAACGTCCTCATCAAGTCTTAGAGTTCGATAATTGGGTAAGTGGTCCAATGTGTGCTTTTTTCCCCTAAATTTGGGTTTGTCCCATTGGGTTTACCAAAGTTAGGTTCTTAATGGAGTCATTGGTCCATTGTCATTGGCCTATTTGTTGAACTTCAGGCCCAGCCTACTTTTTGTCTAAAAGAATTAGGTGTTAGTTGGAAAGTTGGGAGTTAGATAATTATTGTTTTTAATTTTCGGATGCTTGCATGTTCTTGAAAGTTATTTTCTTTCCTTCTCTATAAATAGTTGATGAATTCTCTCATTGTAGCCATCTATCTTTTAAATCAAATTATTTTCTCTTTTAAAGAATAGATCACTTTCTAGTGGTGTATAATATCCAATAGAAATCATAGAATTTATTTGGTGTGTCGTATCATACAAAATTCAAGTTGATAAATCAAATGCTATTTCATAACCTTTGTGCTACTCATCGCTTTACATTCTTTGGCAGTTTTAACTCACGTTCGTTGTGCAAAGCTTATCCCTTTCCAAGACTTTCTTGTGTATAGATTTTGGGTTGATCATTCCTAGGATCATTATGAAAATTAGATGTCCACAAAAAATAAAAAATTATATTTGATAAGCTATCTCTGTAATTAACCAATAATCTTAAATCTAAAGAAATAAATTGTGATATTTTATAAAAAATGTGTGGGACTGATGAAGAATCTATCAACGATGTACTTTTTTGAATGTACTATAGCTATTGGGTATTATCAAAGGTCCCAACTAATCTATTTTTTCTGATAACTTTGATATTTTTAAATTTAAATTATTTGTTTTGTAAACTTCCAAAAGATATATCAATTTTTTTTCCTTTGATAAATTAGTATATCAGAAAAAATAGAAAAAAAAAACCAATGAACTTTTCTAACAGAAAAATGTGATCTTTGGTGGTGTTATATTGATGAGGATGAAAAATAACAGATGCTTTTCAGGAAAAGGTGGTTATGCAGTAAACAAAAAGTACAAGAAACAAGGATGGATGCAAGGATTATTTGAAGTAGTCTTTCTCTTCTTCACGCAGAAATATAAATTCTGATATAGATAATGAAGTATATGAAATATTTTTAGTATTTAGATGTGATTTTTACAAAGGATTGCTCTAATCTGGTGAAGATGGTGTCTAACCCAAAAAAATGGCATAGGTTCATAACACATCTTAAGGAGATCCATTGATCATTTTTGAAATTAAGTTTGTCCCATATGAAAATAATACAAATACGGATAATTTGGCACAAAGTTAATTATGTACCACCAGTTTGGCTAGTGAAATCATTTTGTAAATTTTTAAAATTGTTTTTAATATTTTGTTAAAAGAAAAAAAATTAAAAGTTTAAAATAATAATAGGAATATTTTCCTTTATTTGGATTTTTTTTTTAAAAAAGAATGTTTTGTTGGCGATCATGTGAAATAATATTGATCATTTCTAAAATTTATTACATATGTTTGGAGTTCGAGCCTAACAACACACAATATTAAAAAGGATATTAAAACTGTTAATTTAACTTGAAAAAAAAAATAGTGATAGAGAATATTTTATTTTTTATCAGCTTAGTCTAATAATTTTAATATTTTATTTATAAACAAAATTTGAGGTCAAATTTGGAGTAATTAAAATGAAATCTTAGTTTAACAAAAATAAAAAAACAAAATTTTTTTTTTGTTAATTGTTAATTGAAATCATGTATCACAATGGTGGTTGTTTTTGAAATTCATGACACATATTTTAAATTCAAACACAACACACCCACAATGTTTAAAAAAATATTAAAACTATTAAATTAAATTAATAAAAAAATCCCTCAAGCACTTTGTTAAAAAACTGATCGTTGTCATTCCAGTTTTTCATAACACATACGTTACCCGAAGCCATACGAAGCCTGAAAAGTACTTAAAATATTTCGATTGGTAAAATTTCTCCAGAAATCATCATTTTTTCTTTCATTTCGAAAAGATTGTGAGAATTGTAAGATCCGAAAATCTACAAAATAGTTATGTGAGCAACAAGATTCATTACAAACATTAGGATCTACCAATCAGTTCATCTATATTGTCTTTTAACCAACCACGACCAACTATAAACAAAAGATTTTACAATTTTTTTGTTTTCGTCAAACAACAAGATTCTACAATTATTACAATGTATAAGGTTTGTAACCAAAGATAATAGTCGACATATTGGTCCCGTTATATATAGTTTCTATACATAACATTTTCGTTTACATTTTAAACACATCCCATAAAAGATAGATTTTGTTAAAACAAATGTGTGGTCATGTGCCAGGGAAGGAGCTAGGTGTGGTGCTTGACAAGATGATGAATGCACAAACAACAGAAAGAGAGAAAACAGAGACCCAAGTATTCTCTGTATACATCTCCATCGCGTCTGTCAACGACAACCTCGTCCTGTTCTCTGCCCAGTTCCTTAGTCTATCCGCTTCCGCTGCATATAACGCCCGTCCCTGCAAACACAAGACACTTATTTGCGTAAGCGCAGGCTAAACCGTAGGAAGGGTTTGTCGAAAACCCGTTAATGTTATCGATACAGTTAATCATTCTTAGTTACTTGGTCATCGAACCACCGGCCTCTCCTGAGCCACGAAGTGACAATGGCTAGCAATATCCTTGGAGGAGTTAGGTAATTGACTGACTTTCCTGAACCTTTCACAACACGCATTCGTGGTACGAGCGTTCTAGCGACTGTCTCGGGAAGCTCGCAGATTATGTTAAACATCTGCCTGTTTTTTATACTTGAACCACTGCCAAATAAAACATTGATAATTAAAGAATTGATTATTTTGTTACAGGGAAAAATATATGCGTATATGCGAGTGCATACCTGAGAAGAAGTTCGGTAAGAACCATGCCCGGGGAAGCAGTGTGCAGGCCAACTTTTGTTTTTTGGGATTCTTTCACAACAGAGCCATGAAATTGCCTGAGTCCACATTTTGTTGACCCATATCTGCAAAAAAATCAAGATGGTAATAAACTCAGAAATTCGAATCCATCAAGGAAAGATCAGTATCATCGATTTAAAATAATTTTATTACTTACACGGCTGTGAGAGGAGTGCTAGAACCCCCCGAACCAGCACCATCCATGTTAAAGATGTGCCCACCGTTGTTCTGTCTACTCATCACATCCATCGCTCCTCGTGTGCATAGAATCGATCCAATCAAATTTGTGGAGACAATCTGCAACATATCACATATTAGACCAAGAAACTCCACGATTGTTCAAGCCATAAGTTAAACTTAAAAGTTCATAAAGTATTTTAACCTGTTTGATATCTTCTTCGGTGAAATCGAGCAGCGGTCTAAACCCTTTGTTAGTACCAGCATTGTTGATCTGTCCAAAGAATAAAGACAGAGAGGATAAAATATGATACAAGAGAGAAAAGGTTATAAAAAACGGTACAAAAGAAATATATTTTCTTACCCATATGTTGATGGAACCAAGCTCCTTCACAGCGAAATTTGACAACTTCTCAACGTCCTCGGGTTTGCAAACATCACAGGCAATACCAACCACCTTAGCATCACCCAATTTCTTTCTAGCTGATTCACTAGCGTTACTCATAATCTCTTTGAGGTTTTGCTCAAGCTCTTTGACAGTCATATCGACAGATTCGGAACTGATTTCACAAAACATAACCAAACAAAGCATAAGACTCTATTTCTCAATAGAAACTAATCCATACATTACATATGAAGCTACCACCTGCGAGATGTAACGATCACTCTATCTCCAGAGAGAAGAAATTCTCTAGCAAGTGCTTTCCCTAGTCCCCTCGTGCTAAAGCACCACGTCAGAACACACATCAGCACCACAGAAAACAAGAATCGGCAATGTAACATAAGGCACAGCAATTACCTTCCGGTTATAACAACATTGCGTGGACCAGCTCGGTAGTGATCTTCCAAAACCATGTTAGCACCAGTCATGGTTCCAATGATAACTCCACCAAGCCAGCTATACCAAACCAATGAGTTCATCGAACTATCTCCACCTTTTCATTACAATATATACACAAAACTGAGTCAGACCAAACTAAAATCTTTAAAAAATGTTTTGAATCCTTCTTATCACTAACCTGACAATTTAAATCCAATCAAGAGAATAGCTCCAGTGCTTGTCATCGTCACAATGTATCTCGCAATTTGAACAGCAATCTGAAAATAGATAAACAAAAACCCAAAATTTCAATACATATATTCATACACTTTACCAAACCAGTTGCTATAAAGCTACCCAAATTCAGATTAAGCTAAAAATGGAGATAAGTATAACAATAAGGATCAGACTTTGCAGTAATGTGAGAACAAGATCAAATTATTCATACACTTAAAGAGGCTTTAAACCTAAACATATCTCAATTTAGTTTAAGATTGAAATAGAGATAATTAGAGCAGAAGGGTCAAAATTTTGCAGTTACGTAAGAGCATAAAATTGAAAATTTTGAGAAAAGAAGAAACTTTAAGACTTACAGAAGAGAAAACCATCTCCAATTTTTCAACTTTCTGATTATACTCATCTTTAGATAAGAACCCTAGTTTACTAACATCTAAAACACCAGATTTAAGAGAATTCCACAACCCATTTCCCTCTTTTCCCTTCAATTTCTCACGCATTCTCCGTCTTTCAACCTTTTTCTCCCCTAAATCACTCTCACACCGTTGCACATAAACCCTACTGTTACGTTCTCTACAATTCAATCGTGATCCGACCCGTTTCTGATCCATGAATCCGAGACGGTGCTCCAAGCATCGTGGGTGTACTTGAAGCTTCATCAAAGTAGTCATAGCTAATCAGAGAGTGAGATATGAGCTTGTAAATCTCATGCAAACATATCCTAGAAAGAGAAGATAAAAGAAAGATCTTTTTTCTTTGCTTGTGGGCAACACAAAAGATTAGATATTTTATCTTCGTATTCGTCGAAGACGTTAAATAGAGATCGGAGAAGGAAAGAGATCAGGACGAAGAAGAGGAGAGGTGGTGGAAAGAAAGAAGGAAGAGTTGTGTGATGGCCACACGTTACAGCAACCTCATCTCGTTAGCCCAACATTGACACGTGTCATTTGTGTTTTTTTGTCGTTTGACATGCTCACGATATTTTTCTTTTCTTTGGGAGCTAGTTCGATTCGGTAAAATGGGAGGAAATGATACTATAATCATCGTTGGAGAGATCAATTAACCGTCGGTTTTGATTTGGATCACTAATGTTATTAACTTGTGACATTGACAATTCGATACAATGTCTTTTGCCTTCACCAAACTTGTGGGTTTTTCTTACTATATTTTCTTTTTAAATAATCCGTTCGGTTTAATTTTTCAGTTTGGTAAGAAATAGAACCAAAATTTGATTCCGAAATGCAGTTTGACCATATTTTTTGTGAAGTGTTTGTGTGACCAAATTGATTCAAACTCTCAAGGATTCGTTAAGTTAGTTAAAACTAATCAGTGTAACCGGTTAAGGTAGAATTACTAGGTACCGGGTTTCATTTTTTTGGTTTATCTATTGTGTTGTCGTTTTAATCTCGTTCTTAAGTATAAAAGTCGAGATCAAAATAGAGACGGATAGATTATAGAGAGAGTGAGAGTTTTCTTCTTCTTGTAACGGATCAGAGAGTGAAAAAAGACGATCGAGTGTTATCGGAGCTCAAGTTGGAGCTAAGTTTAGTGAATTGCTAGGAAAGTCTAGTTCTGGTGACGTAGTCATCTTTCCGATTTTGGAAGATCGACGAACACCGGGTAACCATCTGTGTCTTCTTTTCTTTCCTTATTTTCTTTTCAAAGCGTGAATCTTAAAAGCATCGAAGAGATCAAAGTTCGATCACTCAGCATAAGAGGAAGAATCTTAACAAATTGGTATCAGAGCCTTTCTTCTGGTTTTTTTAGAAAGAAATCTCCAACAAAGGACATCGGCGACAAATCAATTCGGCAATGGCAAGATCGAAAGTTGATATAGAAAGATCCAATGGTAACGACAATTTCTCGTTATAGAAGAGACGAATGTATGCTTACCTTAGCGTATCAGGACTCAAAGATGTGCTGGTCACCAAGACTCTGGAGGAAGATTCCGGAGATGATGAAGATAAAGATTCAGAAAAGATAAAGAAATCTGCTGCGGAGAAAGCAGCAAGACTTGATAGATGTGATAAGGTGATGAATACTATATTCTTAAATGTTGGTGATCATGTTCTCAGAAAAATCGAGAGATGCACCACGGCTGCAAAGACTTGGGCTCTTCTCGAAGCTCTTTACATGTCTAAGACTCTCCCGAATCGAGTTCACGCTCAGCTAGAACTATATGGTTTTAAGATGAAAGAAAATCGAACCATTGATGAGAACATAGACGACTTTCTCAAGATTGTGGGAGTGCTCAATCATCTCAGCATTGAACGCCTTGCCCGTGTGGTATGATCAGTTCAAAGAAACGTTAAAGTACAGTTGGACTGTTATCAAAGTTGCGGATGTAGCCAGTGCAGCAAGATCTAAGGAGAAATAAATGAAAATAGCCTAGGCTCAAAACTTGTTTCTGAAGTACATTATGTCAGAGGTAGATCCGAATATATGAATTTTAGTGGAGGTAAGAATAGGAACAACAACCGATCAAGATCCAAATCCGCCGAGAGGAAGAAGATCTGTTGGATTTGTGGTAAAGAAAGACACTATAAGAAACAGTGCTATAAGTGGTTAGACATGAATAAGTCTAGACTCCAGACTCAAATCAAAGGAGAAGCAGCTGTTGGAAAAGACGATGCTTAAGACTTAGCTGGGTTATTGGCTTGTGAGGCAAATCTGTCCCAAGAAGACTCCGAGAAAAATGAATGGATAATGAACTCATGGTGCTCCTTTCATATGACCCCTCGAAGAGATATCTTTCTGGAGCTAAGGAAAGGAGATAAAATCAAAGTTAGAGTTGCAAATAATGCAAGTATCGATGTTAAAGACATTGGGTCTGTGAGGTTCGAAAATACAGATTGAACAACCTTTGTACTCCATGATGTAAGATATATGCCAGATATAGGAAGAAACTTGATATCCCTAGGTAACTTAGAGGAAAAAGGATGCAAGTTTAAAGGGGCGAATGGTGTTCTAAAGATCATAAAGTGTTGTACAGTTATTATGAAGGGCCACAAAAAAACTAAAGAAACTCTGTATTTTTAGCAGGGACAAGCTAGAATCGCTGACTCATGCTACACATCATCTGAGTTAAAAGAAAGTATCACCGGAAATGAATACACTACACTTTGGCACAGCAGACTTGGACATGCGGGATCGAAGGTACTAAAAGAACTGGCTCGCAAAGGATGTTTGGAAAAAGACAAACTAGAGGAACTCATCTTCTGCGAAGATTGTGTGATGGGAAAGACTCAGAGACTTAGTTTCGGAGAAGCTAAACACGTAACCAAGGATAAAATAGACTACATACATTCAGATTTATGGGGATCCCCCAACGTTCCCTTAAGTCTTGGGAAATGCCAATACTTTGTATCATTCATGGATGACTGGTCTCGAAAAGCATTATTTCTTAAGAACCAAGGATGAAGCCTTTGAAAAAATTTGTTAAGTGGAAATATGGTTGAAGTTCAAACTGAGAGAAGAGTAAAGAAATTAAGGACTGGTAACGGCTTGGAATTCTGCAACAGAAGGTTTGATAATTTCTGCAAAATTAAAGGGATCATAAGACATAAAACATGCACCTATACCCCTCAATAGAATGGAGTTGCAGAGAGTTTCAACAGGTCTGTTATGAATAAAATCCAAAGCATGCTCAGTGAGAGTGGACTGAGTACATATTTTTGGGCGGAGGCAACTTCAACCTCTGTATATCTAATAAACAGATCACCCTCATCTTCCATAGAATTCGACATTCCTGCAATTCCAAACTTGAAAAATATAAAGAGATTTGGGTCTGTGGTGTATGCCACTCAGACGAAGGTAAGCTAAATCCAAGGGCAAAGAAGGCTATATTCACCGGATATCCAGACGGAGTTAAAGGATACAAGGTATCGCTTCTAGAAGAAGAGAAATGCATAATCAGTCGAAATATTATCTTCAAAGAAGACAGCTTCTACAAGGACATCACAAAAGAAAAATCTGCAGGTACAAAAACTTCAACAGTTATGCATACCACTAACCAGTTCTTAAACTTAAATCCTACAGAACATAAAAGAAATGGAGAAAATTTAAGTCAAGGTGGAGCCACTCAGACAGATACTGTTTGAATGAAGAAGAAATGATGAATTTAGAAAGCTCTTCATGCTTTCTATATTAGCCGTGAGTTACATAGGTAAAGAAAAAGTGTCTAAGGCTTGTTTGTGTTCTAGTGTTATGTTATCCTTGTAGTCATTCATGTATAAGACAATCCTTGTATCCAAACAAGCCTAGACTATATTAGTATAAATATCTCTCTTCCTTCTCATTTGTAACTTAGAAACTATTATTCTCATTCTCTTAATCTAAAAATCTCTTAATCTCACAATCTTTCATGTTATCAGGGCCAGGTTGCATCAAATCTGGGTAAATTTCATCATTCATTCATTGATTCAAGAAGAAATCATCTTCTTCTCAATCGTCACCTTGTAACTCAAATTCCGGCCAAAACACAACTCTTTTTGACGATATTCTTTCTCTGGATTGTACATCGGCGAGTTCTAAAGCCACTCCAATTTGAATTGTATCATTTGACCTACGGAATCAAACGTTACGAATTTTTTGGCAACAGACCTCCGCAAGTGCCTCCGCCGCGAACCTCCGTGTTTCCCAGGTCATTCTGACGTCGACTCTTTATTAAATCGAGTTTTTCTAAATCCTAAACTTTAGCCCTTCAAGTCTAGTTACTTTTTAAAGAAAGCAGAACTCAATTCCATTTAGTTTGAAGGATTTTCTTGAAGTTTTCCTCAGAGACGTCCATAATCGCCCATAACAAGATCCTGGTGATAAAATTCTAATTCTTTCTTAATTTTATTTAATTTTTTGAACCTAAAAGTTAAATTAGTATATTGTGAGTGTCTCCACGAATTTTGACTTCAATCTGATAGGTTTAAGAATTCAAGATTGATTTTCTTGATTAACTTGTTAATTTCTTGAATTTCTTTAAATAAAGGAATCTTTAAAATTTGATTAAACCTTTAATAAAATTGAAATTTAGGCTTGATTAATCTTGTTTAATTGGATAAGAACTGTTAGAAATAGATTTTGTTGGTTGGAGTTTGTTAAATCTGGTGCAGGTGTTGTTGAAGTTGTTATAAGTAGTTAAAAGGTTACCTTGAAGAACAAGGAATCCACGCGGCCACAAGGAGGTTTGTTACTGGTGAAAGACACGTGCCTGTCCAAGTGGCCTAGGCGTGCCTCTGTTTTGGTTTGGTGGATCATGCTCTTTGGATCGTGCCTGTTGAAGCCTCTCGGAGCCCTCGGCGTGAAAGGGAGGATCAAGTTTGTGACCTGGCGTGATCTTGTGATCTTCGGGTTGTAAAGCTTACGCCCGCGTCCCGACCAAACAGCCTGCATTCCGACAATCGAGTACCGTCCAGACCGGCTTTTATTCAACAGGTTCCATCTGCACAATTGACTGACCAGCGTGCCATGCTTCCTTGGAACACACGCAAGGCTTTCTTGTCCTGCTTGCTGTTCACGACTGGCCTTGATTCTTTCGTCCGCGACCTGATCTTTGTTCCGAAAAGTGTACGGGACCAGCCTTCCAGTGTCCTGACCAGCGCCTTGAAAGCGTTCCTGGCCAGCTCGACCAACTTACACAATTGTACCGTGCTCCAGTCACTAGTATACGTGATCGTGGTTCATCCTGACCTGTCTTAGCCGTCCCGACCAGTCTTTGTCGTCCCGACCAGTCACTCGTATGGATCAGCAAGGGTCTGGATAGGTATTACGCCTCGACCAAGCCAGCTCACTTCCTGATCAATTCAAAGCATGGAAATTCAAGCAATTTTCAGAGCTCCAGTTATTCTCCATGGACCAAACTACGTCTTATGGTCTAGGACCATGAAAACCACATTGGGTGGTAAAGGTCTTTGGAATCACATTTCTACAAATGGTCTTGAAGACAATGAAGTGGCTGAAGTTAGTGAGGTTGTGCTACCCAAGCCAAATGATATCAAGAAGACCAGTTGGTACTCTCTATACTTCAAAATTCTCTAGCTAGTGACCTTTTAGAAGCTTATTCCTTTTGCGAAAATGCAAATGATCTTTGGGACACTTTGCAAAAGGTGTATGGAAACACCACTAACCTTTTAAGAATTTTTGAAGTGAAGAAGGCTTTGAATGAATTAAGGCAGGAGGATGCAGAATTCACAAAGCATTATGGCTCATTTAGAGCATTGTAGGCTGAGCTAAAAATGCTAAGAGCAGCGTCCATTGACCCAATTGTTCTCCTTGAAAGGAAAGAACAAGATAAGGTGTTTGGGTTACTATTAACACTTAATACTTCTTACTCATATATTATTAACCATATTCTCAGGTCTGATAAGCTTCCTAGCTTGGAAGATGTTTGTGCTCAAATCCAAAAGGAGCAAGGATCTCATGGATTATTTGGCAACAAGACTGAATTGGTAACTGCACACAAAAGCTTCTTCAAACCAACAAATGAATCTAGGAAGAGGAGACAAATATGTGACCATTGCAAGAGTAATGACCATACAAAGAAGGAGTGCTGGGTTCTCCATCCTCAGCTGAAGCCAACTTGGGCCTCTCGGCCACAGCAACCCACAGCTAGCCTCACTCAAGCTCACGGCCTTGTGACTGCATCCTCAAAGGCGTGTGGTAGCAGCTCAGTTCTTCACTCTGCCTCCAATATTGCCATGTATCCAGCATCTGAATTTGTGACAAAATCAGACTTAGAAGCTCTTATCAAGGCCATAAAGGATAGCAATGTGATGGGTAAAATTTATCATGCTTCTTTTCAAACTTCTTTTACTTTTAATGCTTTTAAACCATTGGTGGTTGATTCTGGTGCTTCTCATCACATGATTAGTGATCTAGGATTGTTAGAAAATGTACAACCTGCCCTAGGTAATGTTCTCATTGCTAATGGAATTAAAGTACCAATTAAAGGCATAGGAAAACTGAAGTTGTTTGATAAAGAATCTAAAGCCTTTTACATGCCTTCCTTTACTTTTAATTTGCTTTCAGTTAAAAGAGCTACTAATGATTTAAATTTTCAAGCTATATTGGTCCTAATTATTTCTATTTTCAGGATATTGAAACTAGTAGAAGATTTGGACAGGGAACCACAAGAGATGACTTGTATGTGCTTGAAAACATGACTAATGTTAGTGAGTTAGAGGCGGCATTTCAGGCTAGTTCATTTAGTACTGATGCTGATCTGTGGCATGCTAGATTAGGACATCCTCATCCTAGAGCATTTAAATTGATTGTTCCTGATTTGAAAATGCCAAAGGATTTGGGTGATTCTTGTATACTTGGAAAACATTGAAAAATAGTTTTTGAAAAATCTATGCATACTTATGATAATTGTTTTGAGTTGGTGCATTCTAATGTTTGGACTTCTCCATTCCCATCTAGAGAAAACCATAAGTATTTTGTGACATTTATAGATGAAAAGTCCAAATATACTTGGGTTACTTTACTTAGCTGTAAAGATAGAGTATTTGATGCATTTTTAAATTTTCAAGCATATGTTACTAATCAATACAATGCAAGTATTAAATGCTTTCGAACAGATAATGGAGGAGAATACACTAGCACCAGACTTCAAGAACATTTAGCCAAACATGGCATTGAACATCAAACCAGCTGTCCTTACACTCCACAACAAAATGGAGTGGCTGAAAGGAAGAATAGGCATTTGATGGAAGTTGTGAGAACAATGATGTTCCACATGAAAGTTCCCAAGAGATTTTGGGGGGATGTTCTTGTAGCTGCATGCTACTTAATTAATAGGACTCCTACAAAAGTCCTAGATGACTTATCTCCATTTGAGGTACTAAATAAAACTAGACCCAATATTGATCATTTGAGAGTTTTTGGTTGTGTTTGTTTTGTATTAGTTCCAAGGGAGCAAAGGAACAAGCTGGACCCAAAGAGTACCAAAGCTATGTTCATTGGGTATTCTTCTACTCAGAAAAGATACAAATGTTATGACCCAGAGACTAGAAGAGTCTTGGTATCCAGAGATGTTAAGTTCCAAGAAGAAAAAAGTTTCTATGAAGAAGGAACTTGGGATCAATTTAAGGACATCTCATCAACAAGATCATACCAAGCTGAGTATTTGAAGAGGCTCTTGGAAAGCATTGGTATTGTATCCCCTCAGGCTCAACAATCCCCAACCATGGCTCCTCATGCACCACTGGTCCAGCCGTGACCAGTCCTAGCTAACTAGCCACGACCACACCAACTGATCCGCGGCCATCTACACCATTCGGCCATTCTCACCAACAGCAGTCTGGTGCCTTCAGTTCTCCTGGTATTCCTCCTCTTGAACATGAGGGGGGGGGGAGAGACATCTATTCATGTCCAACAAGACTCAACAGGAGAAGAATCAATTTTGGTCTCAGCTTCCAAAAGATCAAGAGAAGTACCTACTCCTATTGAAGTTTTAGGTGAAGACGAGGATCCTATTCAAGAGGCTCCACCTACTGTCCTAAGAAGGAGCACAAGACAAAGGAAACCACCAATGTTCTACAATGGGAATGTTGTTACTCATCATGATCAAGGAGTTTGTAATATTGCTCACTTACCTACTAATCATGTTGCCTTCATTTATAGTCTTGATAAGGAGCAGATTCCAAATACATATGAAGAAGCTAAGACCAAGAAGGAATGGAGGGAAGCTACACTAGCTGAGAAACAAGCCATGGAAAGGAATGGTACTTATGCTTCAGCTACTCTACCAAAAGGAAAAAGGACTGTAAGTTTTAATTGGATTTTACCATTAAATACAAAAGCAATGGTGAAATTGATAGATATAAAGCTAGGTTGGTGGCTAGGGGTTTACTCAGACATATGGTGAGGATTATAAGGATACCTTTGCACCTGTAGCTATGCTTCATTCTGTTAATGTTGTTCTTTCACTTGCTACTAACCATGAGTGGGAGTTATGGCAAATGGATGTCAAGATTGCTTTCTTACAAGGTGAGCTAAAAGAAGAGGTATACATGTCACCACCACCAGGTCTAGAGGAGGAGGTTGGAAGCGGCAATACTCCCAGGATGAGGAAGGCTATCTATGGCCTTAAACAATCTCCAAGAGTTTGGTATCACAAGCTAAGTATAACATTAATGGATAGAGGCTTCAAAAGATCTGAAGTTGAACATACTCTTTTTACACTATAAAGCAAGGAAGGTATTGTGGTAATTCTTATTTATGTAGATGATATAATCATATCTGGTAGTGATAGTGTTGGTATTGCATCTACTAAAGATTACTTAAAGAGTGTCTTTGATATTAAGGATCTAGGAGAACTTAAATACTTCTTAGTAATTGAAGTATGTAGGTTCAAGGAAGGTCTCTTTTTATCTCAAAGGAAGTATGTTGTAGATTTATTAACTTCTACAGGTATGATGGAAGCTAAACCAACCAAAACATCCTTAGAAGAAGATTATAAAATCGCAACTAAGGGGGAGCTAGAGGGGGAAATTGATTTTCATGATCCTAAGCTCTATAGAAAAGTGTTTGGTAAGCTTATTTATCTAACCATGACAAGACCAGATTTATGTTTTGCTGTGTATCAGGTATCTCAACACATACAAGGTCCAAAGATGAGACATTGGGAGATGGCTATGCGGATTTTGAGATATATAAAGGGCACACATGAACAAGGTATATGGATGGGTTGCAATAAAAACACAAATGTGGTTGATTATTGTGATGCATATTAGGCAGGAGATAGGGAGGATAGGAGAAGTACCACTGACTATTGTACTTTTGTAGGAGAGAACCTTGTGACTTGGAAAACCAAGAAGCAAAAAGTGGTATTATGCTCTAGTGCAGAATCAGAATATAGAGCAATGAGGAAGCTTACAACTGAATGCATTTGGCTAAAGCAACTTTTGGAAAACCTGGCCGTGAAGTATGAAGACCCTATCACCATCCACTGTGACAATCAGGCTGCCATACACATAGCCTCAAACTCAGTGTTCCATGAAAGGACCAAACATATAGAAGTAGACTGCCACAAAGTAAGAGAAGCTATTGGGAAATGTATCATCTTGCCTTTCTATACAAGGAGTAAGGATCAATTAGCTGATGCATTCACCAAGGCAACATCTCTGAAGAATGGTGCCTCCATCTATCCAAGGATTGGCCTTATGACCATTCCGCACCAATGATCCCAACATGAAGTGTTGTACTCTTTTTCTCTAGAAAAGGTTTTGTCCCAATTGGGTTTTCCTTCTTTAGGTTTTTAATGAGGTAATACTTCATGGCTGCAAGCTTAGACATTCTTCATGTCTTAAGCTTGAGGGGGAGTGTTGGAATGAAGAAGAAATGATGAATTTAGAAAACCCTTCATGCTTTCTATATTAGCCGTGAGTTACATAGGTAAAGGGGGAGTGTCTAAGGCTTGTTTGTGTACTGGTGTTATGTTATCCTTGTAGCCATTCATTTATAAGTCAATCTTTGTATCCAAACAAGCCTAGACAAGATTACTATAAATATCTCTCTTCCTTCTCATTTGTAACTTAGAAACTATTATTCTCATTCTCTTAATAAAATCATTCTTCTCTCTAAATCTCTCTAATCTCTCATTCTCTCATTCTATAAATCTCTTAATCTCATAATCTTTCAGATACCTCAAGTGATACCTCAAGTGACTCGGACCAATATCAAAACGACAACAGTGAAGAGACTACAGAAGACATAAGAAACTATCAATTAGTTAGAGATAGGGGAAAGAGAGAAACCAGAGCTCCGATCAGATTACAAGATTATCAGATATATCCGGAGGATGAAGACATTGCCGATTATGCTTACTTAATGTTAGAAGATGGCGAAAGAGCAGAACCACAAAGCTTCCAAGAAGCTCTTAAAGACCCTGAAAGAGACCTCTGGCTATGCGCATCAGATTAGGAAATTGAATCACTTAAGAAAAACAGAACATGGATCTTAGTAGACCGGATCAAAACACAAAAGCGGATCGGCTGCAATGGATATTTAAACGAAAGCCTGGGATCAACGGTGTTGAGGCTCCAAGGTTTAAAGCTCGGTTAGTGGCAAAGGGATACTGTCAAAAGGAAAACATTGACTATCAAGAGATTTTCTCACCGGTAGCAAAACATGTTTCTATCAGGTTTCTGCTATAAGCAGTAGTCCACCACAACATGGAACTTGAGCAATGGATGTGAAAACGGTGTTTCTGCACGGACACTTGGAAAAGACAATTTATATGGAGAAACCTGAAGGATACATTGAAAGAAACATCCAGAAAAGGTATGTCTTCTTAAGAGGTCTTCTATGGATTAAAACAATCTCCAAGACAATAGAATGCTAGATTTCATGAGTTTATGGAAAGAAGCGGCTACAGAAGAAGTGAATACGACATTTGTGTTTAGTACAAGAAGAATAAGGATGAAACATATGTTTACTTGCTTATGTACATAGACGACATCCTGATTGCTTCAGTAGGAAAGGGCCATGTTATCAAATTGAAAGAACTTCTCAGTTCTGAATTTGAGATGAAGGACCTCAGAGCTGCTAAGAAAATATTAGGAATGAAAATCAAAAGGGACAGAGAGAAAGGATCTATAAAGATTTCCCAACATGGTTATCTTCATAAAGTCTTAGGGAACTTCGGACTGGATGGAGCAAGAGGAACTCTAACCGCTCTCGGTGCTCATTTTCACTTGAGATCAGCAACAAGGAGGTTGCAGAGCAAAGAGATAGAATGAAGATAGTCCCTTATCAGAGTGCATTAGGAAGTTTGATGTATGCAATGATTGGAACTAGACCTGACCTTGCATATGCTGTGGTAATCGTATGCAGATTCATGAGCAAACCCTTGAAAGAACATTGGCTGGCTGTCAAATGGATCATGCGATATATAAAAAAAACTTCAGATATTGGACTCTGCTATACCAATGAGGGAGAATTTAAAATCGAGGGCTATTGTGTCTCTGAATATGCAGCTGACTTAGATCGAAGACGATCTATCTCGGGTATTGCTTTCACTGTAGGGTGAAACATTATTTCGTGGAGATCAAACCTGCAGAAAGTAGTGGCGCTGTCAACCACATAAGCAGAATACATTTCTATGACAGAAGCATCAAAAGAAGCAGTGTGGTTAAAAGGGTTCATGAATGAAATCAAGTTTGATCAAGAGGAGGTCAAAATACATTGTGATTCGCAAAGTGCCATTGCTTTGGCAAAGAATGTCGTTTTTCATGAAAAAACAAAACATAAGGCAGTCAAGTATCATTTCATTTGTGACTTGATAAGAGAAAGGTTTGTGCAGGTTATGAAGATCTCGACGGATTACAATCCAGCTGACATCTTTACTAAAGTATTACCAATAAGAAAATTAAGAGACGCCATGCATCTCCTTCGAGTAAATAAGTGTTGAAGCCTTCAACAAGGTAGAAATAAAGCTAAGTGGGTTTACTTAGGAGACTAAGGTCTGGTCTGAGGAGTTTCTCAGGATGAATGGTAGAAGAACAAGTGAGACAGGTTTGCTCTCAAGGTCATGTTGATGAATTCTGGCACAAGGTGGAGTTTTGTGAAGTGTGTGTGTGTGTGACCAAATTCATTCAAGCTCTCAAAGATTCGTTAAGTTAGTTGAAACTAATCAGTGTAACCGGTAAAGGTAGAATTACTATGTACCAGGTTTCATTTTTTGGTTTACCTATTGTGTTGTCGTTTTGATCTTGTTCTTAAGTATAAAAGTCGAGATTAAAAGAGAGACGGGTAGAATAAAGAGAAAGAGAGTGAGAGTTTTCTTCTTCTTCTTGTAACGGATCGGAGAGAGTGAGAAAAGACGATCGAGTGTGATCGGAGCTCAATTTGGAGCTAAGTTTAGTGAATTGCTAGGAAATTCTAGCTCCGGTGACGTAGTAATCTTTTCGACTTTGGAAGATCGACGAATACCGGATAAACATCTGTGTCTTCTTTTCTTTTTTTATTTTCTTTTCAAAGCATGAATCTTAAAACATCGAAGAGATCAAAGTTCGATCAGCATAAGAGGAAGAATCTTAACATTTTGTTTTTACTTGAATATAAATTGGATTATTATTTAGTTCTTAGATGATAAAAAGGTGAAATTTTATTTGTAGTGTAATTGTCTCAAACTAATTTGTTAAGAATGTTTAAGATTTGGTGAGCTTTTGTCTTAAAAACCAAACTAAGTAGAAAATAGATGATTAAGAACCAACTTTGCTACAAAGCAGATATCAAGTAGCCAAAATTCTTAAGAACTATTAAGTAAGTGATGCTTTGAGAATTGATTTCGGAAGAGGGAAAGAAGCAAGACACCATCACGACGTATAATTGGTTTGCCCATCAGGATGGTTTTGGACAGCACACTCACAAATCCGATTAGGATGAGGAACATGGATGGCAGCAGTTGTATGTCTATGGACCTTAGTAATTCATTTTATGGCTCAAATCTAATGTAAAGCTTCTAAATTTTATGTAGTTAAATCAAGGCAAACTATGGTCCAATTCATGTTTTGTTTAGAGGGGCTTTTGATATAGAAAAGGAAAACTTGTTAGGAAAAGAAAAAGAGGAGCACAGCCTTGGCTACAAACGAAGGACTTCACAGTCTAAATAATTATACGAACAAAAGACAAGAAAATTGAGAGGCAGAGATGGAAGAGATAGTACACGACAAAAAGAGACCAGGAGAGAGAAGAGAGTTTCATTAATATGTCTCTCCATTTTTCTCTATTAATCTTTTATGCTTGTTGTTTGTCTAGTTCTTCAAAGTCCTATTGTGTAAACCTGAAACACAAAGTAAACGTGAGCTAAAGCGTAAGCGTTTCTTTAAGCCTTGATTGCTAGTAAAGTTATGGGAAATGAATCTTTCCCGCGAAATACCGTAAAGTAAGAATTTTTGGTGATCAAATTTCTATGGATCTTTTTATTTGTTATTTATCTCGAAAATCTAAGAAAAAAATTCATAAGCATTTAATCAGATCAAAAACCCTTACAGTGATATCAGAACATCCAAGTCTGATAGAGAGTGTTAGAAAAGATCTTATTAGAGACTTAATAGCTAACACAAGAATTAAGGTGGACAGATTTGATGGAACATGTGATTTGTCTTTGTGGAAGGTTCAGATGTTAGATCACTTATAGGGTTTTAGAAGTGAAGGACGATGATATGATCCTGATCAAGGCTGGACATATGGACGTCCAGAAACCATTCGGTCCCATGACCAAGTTCCAAACCAGCAAGCTTGAGGACATTCCAGGAGGTTATCTAAAGACCATACGGACCAAGATGCGAGTAGGACCAAGGATGACCAAGACTGCACCTACCTAAGCCGGTATGCTAAGTTTGATCCAAGCTATTTGAATTAAGTAAAGGGGAAAGTTGTATATCTTAGTACTCTTTTTTCTTAGTGAGTTTTTGTCCCACTGGGTTTTTCTCACTAAGGTTTTGATGAGGCTTGGATATACATCTTAGATGAACCTTTGTTTAAGGCCCTTAGCATTTTGTTGGATTAAACTTAGTATTTTTGTCATTTTCTATCTTTTTCTTTCTTGTCTTTTGCATTTAATAAGTAGTTGGCAGATGGGAGTTCGGAGTTATCTCCTTTACTTTCCTTCTTGCATGGCTTTGCATGTTCTTGGAGTTTATTCCGAACATGCAAGCGTTCTACCTTTTCCCTTTTCCTTCTCTATATATAGATGGCTTGGCCATTTGTAGTGATCATCGAAAATTTTAATAAAAATAGTCTTTTCTTTCTTAAGAATTTCGATCACTGAGTAGTGTGTCATATCTACTCTCTCTTAGATCCTCCCTTGGTGCATAATATCCTTGGGCCCATCTAAGAAACCCTTGTAGTACCTTGGTGCGTCATATCCTTGGTGCTGCAAGTCCGGTGAATCAAAGGAATTCTGCAGCCTTTGTGTGCCCCTTCACCCCACATCCCTTGGCAACTTGAGCTTACGCTCGTTGTGCAAGGCTTATCCCCCTTACTCCCTTGTTGTGCCGGTTTTGGGTTTGTGATATTGACCAAGATCATATCAAGTGGTATCAGAGCAACACAACAAGCTGAGTAACTTCTATCCTTTTCTTTTAAATTTTCGTTTAAGTTTTATGTTTTAAGTCATTTGATAAATCTGTGTTGAATTTCGTTTTAGAACATTTGATCTGGCCACATCTTTGTGTTTTCAATGGCAGGTACCGAAGAAGAATCCGATGAGACGTCACGCCAAACTCGCCTCATAGAACAACTGACAACACGCATGGAACAGATGATGAACGCCCGGTTCCAAAACATGCAAGCTGGGTTAAGGACTGGTATGCGTGAGAGTGTGCGTGAGGAACTTCAACAGCTGCTCCCTGAACATCGACCAGAACGACGACGTGCACTGTTTCTAGAACAGCCCAGACAAAATCATCAGAGACTAAGCCCGGAAAGGCGTGACCACGTTTCAAGAAGGCATGGTGCTCCCTCTTCAAGAGGTAGCCGTGAACACCATGAATACTATGCTGATGAAGCCGCTTCCCAATTCTACCATAGTATTGATTCAAACCGCAACTATCCTAGGCATCAAAGGCGTGTTAACGAGTCCAGACCACCACCTCACGACCATTTCAAGGGTCTTAAGCTCAAGATTCCATCCTTTCATGAGAAGAATGATCCAGCCACATATCTGGAGTGGGAGCAAAAGATCGAGTTGGTATTTGATTGCCAATTTTATTATGAGGGCAATAAAGTCAAAGTTGCAACCACCGAGTTCTACGACTACACGTTGAGTTGGTGGGATCAATTAGTCACATCCCGAAGAAGGAATGGAGAATATCCCGTTGAGTCTTGGCAAGAAATGAAGAGGGTCATGAGGAAACGGTTCGTCCCAAGCCATTACCATCGTGATCTACACCAGCGTCTAAGATTGCTGCAGCAAGGGAACCGTAGTGTTGAAGAATATTATCAAGAAATTGAGACCCTTCTCATCCGGGACGATGTCCTTGAAGATAGAGAAGCTACTATGTCCCAATTCCTTGGAGGTCTTAACCGAGATATCCAGGATCGCTTGGAATTGCAGCACTATGTTGAGCTAGAGGAGATGCTCCACAAGGCCAAACTGATCGAGCAGTAACTCAAGAGGAGATCTTCTACTCGACCCACTTATGAAGCAAGCGCTACCAACGCCAAGTCTGCTTATAACCACGACGTCAAGCCCGCTTATCCTCAGGAAACCAAGATATTCACGCCTAAGGATGAAGCCCGACCGTTCACAACTACCCAAGACAAAGGCAAGACCATTGAGCACTCCACCCGAACCCGGGACATCAAATGTTTCAAGTGCCATGGGATGGGTCATTATGCCAGTGAATGTTCCAACAAAAAGGTGATGATCCTCATGGAAAATGGTGACGTGGAAACTGAAGATGAGGAACCAAAAGATGACATTCCCTCGGATGACGGTGAAGAGCGACCAGTCTGTGGTCAATTATTAGTGGCTAGACGATCTCTAAGTGTCCAGCCCAAGATGGATGAACAAGAGCAGCATGAGAACTTGTTTCATACAAGATGCATGGTGCAAGGCAGGATTTGTAGCCTTATTATTGATGGAGGAAGCTGCACCAACGTTGCTAGTGAAGAAATGGTGAAGAAGCTTGGACTGAGCATCATGAAACACCCTAAGCCATATCCGCTTCAATGACTGAATGATTCTGAAGAAATGAGAGTCACTAGTAAAGTGATAGGTTCCATTGTCCATTGGGAAATATGAGGATAAAGTTCTTTGTGATGTTCTACCCATGGAAGCCGGTCACATACTTCTTGGAAGGCCATGGCAATCATACAGCAAGGTAACCCATGATGGCTTTACTAATCGCCATTGTTTTGAGTTTAAAGGTAGGAAGATTACCTTGATCCCTATGACGCCTCAAGAAGTTTATCAAGACCAGTTGCATTTGAACCCTTGCAAGCAACAAAAGGATAAGGTCAATGGTCAAAAGGGTACAAGAAAATTCTTCATCAAAGCTGGAATTTCGGATTTGAGGTCAAATCCTTTTGAAGAGGGAGGGTATGATATGATCCTGACCAAGGCTGGACATATGGACGTCCAGAAACCATTCGTCCCATGACCAAGTCCTAAACCAGAAAGCTTGAGGACATCCCAGGAGGTTATTGGAAGACCATACGGACCAAGATGCGAGCAGGACCAAGGATGACCAAGACTGCACCTACCTAAGCCGGTATGCTAAGTTTGATCCAAGCTATTTGAATTAAGTAAAGGGGAAAGTTGTATATCTTAGTACTCTTTTTCCTTAGTGAGTTTTGTCCCACTGGGTTTTTCTCACTAGGGTTTTTATGAGGCTTGGATATACATCTTAGATGAACCTTTGTTTAAGGCCCTTAGCATTTTGTTGGATTAAACTTAGTATTTTTGGCCCGGCCCATTTTCTATCTTTTTCTTTCTTGTCTTTTTGGATTTAACAAGTAGTTGGCAGATGGGAGTTGGGAGTTATCTCCTTTACTTCTCTTCTTGCATGGCTTTGCATGTTCTTGGAGTTTGTTCCGAACATGCAAGCCTTCTACCTTTTCCCTTTTCCTTCTCTATATATAGATGGCTTGGTCATTTGTAGTAATCATCGAAAATTTTAATAAAAATAGTCTTTTCTTTCTTAAGAATTTCGATCACTGAGTAGTGTGTCATATCTACTCTCTCTTAGATCCTCCCTTGGTGCGTAATATCCTTGGACCCATCTAAGAAACCCTTGTAGTACCTTGGTGCGTCATATCCTTGGTGCTGTAAGTCCGGTGAATCAAAGGAATTCCGCAGCCTTTGTGTGACCGCTTCACCCCACATCCCTTGGCAACTTGAGCTTACGCTCGTTGTGCAAGGCTTATCCCCCTTACTCCCTTGTTATGCCGGTTTTGGTTTTGTGATCTTGACCAAGATCATATCACATCTTGACAGATGAGACGTTGTTGAAGGATCCACATACACCCAAAACCAAAGAAGAGTTAGAAGTTGACGCAAGGAAGGATCCCAAAAGGGATTAGTAGGTATCTCTATTTCTGATCTAAACATTAATTTGGTAAATTTGAGATATCAGAAAAGGCCAAGGATCTGATTTTCTTGACGTCTGAAATCAAGTGTTACGAAAGACCAGCTATTATGAATTAGCAGTAGCTATGTATGTCTACATTGAACCAGTTGCATATCGAGATTTCATTGCCAAAACCGCACCTACTTGAGTTTAAATTCTCTTACTACAAGATAGCTGACTAACAATATAGATTAGAATATGGATGACTTTCTTAAGTTGGTTGCAAACCTAAACAACCTAGTAGTGGATGTGTCAGATGAAGTTCAATCTATTCTGCTGCTAAGTTCATGGTGTCACGAGTATGATCAACTCAAGGAGACCCTTAAGTATGGCAGAAATACTTTCAAAATGAAATTTGAGTAGCAGCGAAATCTAAATAGAGGGAACTGACTAAGAGTGGAAGCCTTTCATGAGTATGTGAAGGTTTGTACGTAAAAATAACAAGCATAACAAATCAGAGAGGGAATGATAATGAAGTTCAGTGGAGAGGAAGATCTCAAAACAAAAGCACATCAAAATCGACGCAAATGTTTAAAAAAAACGAAGGTTGTTTTATATGTGAATATGAAGGGTATTAGAGAGAATCAAGAAAATGAGCCAATGCCAAGACTCCAAAAGACAAAGCAGTTTATTTCCAAACTTAGCATTAACATATTACTAAACTCTTAATGCTAAATTTGAGAGGTAATATTAGACTAAAAACACAAGGAAGTGAAGAAATCAAGAAGTGAAAGTTATGAGATTAAACCAGAGAGCAACTTTGGAGCACATCTCGGACAACTGAAGTCCGAGATGGCGAAGAGTATCCAACCAGTGAGAAGACTAACACATCAAGGAAGACTGAGGTCCAAGACAACTACTCGAATTTTTATTTATTCTCAGAAAGAGAAAAAGTAGTTGGGAGTAACTCTTAAATGATCTAGTCATTTCTAATCTGCTTTTCCACTTGCACTTTATGACTTAACCTATATATATGTGTCGTAACTTGTTCATAAAATTCAAGAAAATATAATCATCCTTCACATACTTTTTTATTCTTTTTTTACTTATGTTGTTCTCCAATCTTCTTTTCTCTTAGTTTTATTCTATTGTTTTTTATTCTACCCAGAAACTCTATCTAAACTGTTAATCATATTCCAAAAATTCTAACATGATAACAGAGCTTGGTATTAAATCAAGCAAAATCATTTTCATCTCTTGCAATAAATCTTCTTAAATCTACTTACTCTGAGACTGAATAATCCTCAAAACCCATGTGGTGCTGAGTTGTGAGAGATTAGGATCCTTTATTTCTTGAGTATAGTTCAAACAAATCTTCAATTCAATCTCTCATCTTTCATCTATAAGAAAAAAAACCTTACCATTTTCTTTTATCCAGTGGATAAAAGCAAGTACCCACGGTTTTCTTTGTGTTCTTTCATTGTTGTTATGAACCATGGTTGAACAAATGACATTGAAAAGGAAAAAAAAGTGGTTTTGATGAAGAATCACAAGGGAGAGAAAGAAAATAGTGATTACCTTTATTCTTTACCTATTGGTCTCTAAAGTGCATCCTTTTGGATATAAGACACCTAGAGAAGGAACCACCAGCAGAGATCTGATGAATCCAAAAGTCCTTAAGGAAAAAAATTACTTATATTCTGGGTACTAATACTATTCTTTATGCTCTCACCATCTCATACTCTGGTTACTTATACTATTCTCTATGCTCTCACCATCTTTTGTTTAGAATCTGTCCAAAAATCTCAAACAGGTTCAATCTTTAAAGAGAGTTTGGAGTTCACTTGTTGTCTCAATAAGACATAGCGAGTGTGGAGTGTTTGGAACAGTCATACAAACTGGAAGAATTGTTCAAGGGTGCCTTTTCATGAGTCTTCTATCTATATAAGACACATCAGAGCCTACTATGCAAGAAGTATATTCCTGAGTGCACTACACATCAGCCTACTCTAGAAGAGTACATTCCTGAGTGTAGAAAGAATAAGACACATCAGAGCCTACTCTAGAAGAGTATATTCCTGAGTGTAAAAAAAAGAAGACATATAAGAGCCTACTATATAAGATAATATTTCTGAGTGCCTACACATCATAGCCTACTCTATAAGAATATATTCCTGAGTGTAGCAAACAACCCATCTATCAGAGCTTACATCAGAGAGTATATATTCCTCAAGATGATCAGAGCCTACACCAAACAATGTATATTCTTGAGGGTGCAGAGCAATTCTTACTCAACCAAGAAGCGTTCCACTTATTAGAGCCTCCATCAAAGAGTGGATATTCTTGAAGGTGGAGGGCAATGCTTAATCAATAAGAAGGCGCAACAAAAAGCTTGAAACTAAAACCAATGGCCATCAAGCTGTCAGAACCCACGATTCAAGTGAAGAGGCAAGTTGTCAGAATCCACAAATAAAGTGGAAGGACAAGCAGTCAGAACTCACAATTGGAGGGACAAGCAGATAGAAGATGATGAATCAGCTCAAAGCATGAAATGCCTGTGCTAAGAAGATGATCAAATTGCCCAAGAGGTTGCCATGAAGTGTGTGGAGCTAAGGAAGATTGTACACAAGTATGGTGTCAACAAATCAAGACAAAAACTCCAAAAAAGAGGTAACAAAGGAATGGAGTGAAGGAGTTCAAAATAAGAAGCCAAAGTGATCAAGACTTCATGGCAATATACTACTCATTACCATTCCAAGTGAATACAAGGTACTCTTGAAGCATATGAGCTAAGCTGGACCAGATCATTTCCCAAACTGACAAAACTTAAAAGCAAGGGGGAGATAAGTAATGGTCTTGGGAAGCAGCTTCAAAGCTACTTAAAGCTTATAAAGAAGTAAAGAAGCAAAGAAGGATGACTTACTTGCCATTTAAGATGACCATGATCCTGGGTCTATGAAGTCCATCAAGATAATTCTAAGATTCAAAGACCCACTGGGGAATCTCTAGGCTGAGGAGACTATAGTCTTTTTCTTTAGCATTAATTTTATCCCATTGGATTTTCCATGCTAAGGTTTTTAATGAGAGAGTTCTTCAAAAATCCAAGCTTAATCTCTAGATCTCCTATGATCAATCTTGATGGGGAGTATTAGAGATGATCAAGGAAAGGGCCAATGCCAAGACTCCAAAAGAAAAAGCAGTCAACTTCCAAGCTCAGCATTATCACATTACTAAACTCCTAATGCTAAACCTAAAAATATGTATTGGACTAAAGACCCAAAGAAGTGAAGACCCAAAGAAGTAAAAGTTATGAGACTAAACCAAAGAGTAACTTTGGAGCACATATCAGACAATTGAAGTCCGAGATGGCGAAAAGTATCAAACCAGGGAGAAGACTCAGAATACATCTAGGACGACTGAGGTCCAAGACAACTACTCAAATTTTCATTTATTCCCAGAAAGAGAAAAAGTAGTTGAGAGTAACAAGAACTTATGAGTAAATCTTAAATGATCTAGTTGTTTCTAATAGGCTTCTCCCCTTGCACTTAATGACTTAGCATATATATATATATGTGTCATAACTTGTTCATAAAATTCAAGGAAATATAATCATCCTTCACATATTCTTTTTATTTTTTTTACTTGTGTTTTTCTCCAATCTTCCTTTCTCTTAGTTTTATTCTCTTGTTCTTTATTCTATCCAAAAACTCTACATAAACTCTTAATCATAATCCGAAAATTCTAACAAAGGACATCAAAAGAGAAAATCTTGAAAGAAATAAACCTTCGCATTCTGAAAATCTTGCAACAAAGCCTAAGCAATCCGTGGTGTCTAACTGTCAGCACTTAAGATACAATGAAAAAATGGGTTATAAATTTGGTTCTTCATACAACGGTACACTTGACATAGAAATCATGTTTGAATTCAATGAGTTCAATGGCGGTAGAGTTCTAATGGTTAATAACACTCATGGTAACATCAAATAAATCGGAAAGATTCGGATTCAGAACTCATATGGTTCTGTAGTGATACTCAAGGTACCAAATACATGCCAAACGTAAGTAGAAATTTGATTACATATGAGATGTTAAATATCATCAGGCTGCAAATATGAAGAAAGTGATTTCATTATGCACTTCTAGAAAAAATAATAAGGAACTAATATCACGAAAATATCATGAAGGACTTATTATCTAGAGGGCACGGTTGCTAAGGGTGAAATAAATGTTTCTAGTGTTGGAACAATATATTAATAAACATGTGAATTTATAATATATAATTAAAATATGAATAAGAATTTGCTTAGAGGGAGGTCAAAGATTTTCTGTAACTTAGAAATTTTTGTATTAAAAACCAAATAAATTGTCAGAATCATGTGGCACAATGGTGGCCACCTCTGAAATTCATGACACAGGTCTGGGGTTCGAACCCGGCACCCCTCAGTATTATGAGGGATATTAAAGCCACTAGGCTATGTTGACAAAAAAAAAAAAAAAACCAAATAAATTTGTCCATTAAATCTACTTGACCACCAAGATATTCCTCTCCTATAAATACAAATCTACCTAGAAAGAAAAAATCATCCCTTCATTCTAAAGCAAGAAAACACCATTAGACACATTTTAGATATTATTTGAGAAGTTTTTAAGTATTGAAGCTCTCTTGAAATATCTTCTTGGTTGTTGGTGTTAGGTGCTAGTAGCTAAAGAATTCACAAGGTTTAACAGTTTCCTACTTTCTCCCTCTTCTAATTTTCTCTTTCAGAAGTAGATTTTTGTTCTTGAGTATATAGTAGAAATTCGCTCTTAGATTCAAACATGAATGAAGCATGTTTGTCTTAATATTTGGTTTTATCCTGGAATTCAAATAATGCTTAAAAACCGTCTTATTGCGGGCATTTTATTGAGTTAAGGAAACGGATTATCTCGCCTCCAAATGTTTTTGTTTTTTGTTCTTATGATTCTAAAAACAAAATTTTGTTTAAGGTTTTATAGTTTATATTTTTTTTATTAAGTCATGTTAATGTTATTTATTATTAAATTGTCAATATTATAATGTTTGTCAAGGCTGCAAATAACATAAATGTCAATATTAATATATGTAAATATATATATAAATATATATATATGTGTGTTGATATTAAATATATATATATATATATATGTGTGTGTGTTTGTGTGTGTGTTTCGTAGTTTATTTCTATTTTAAAATATGATGTGAATTGATATTTCTAAAATCCGGTTTTATAAGGTTCTACAATCTTAACTCAATAAAATTCGTTTTTTAAACGGATTTGTTGTGTAAAAAATTGAATTTGCAAAAATCAATGTGATTGTTTTTGAATGTTGGAAAAAAATTTAATAAAAAATAAATCGGTTCAAGGTTTCGTGACCGGATCGATCGATCCGGGTCTCAGATCGATTGATCTTTGTCGGTCGTTCGAGAGAAATCAGCTAAATTGTAACCGAAACCGGTACCGCGGGTCAAGTTACCGATCGATCGCAAGCTGGTTGATCGATCTCGCAAGATCGGTGCTGTTAACTGGGTAGGTGACCGATCGATCAAATATCTGATCGAACCGGGTCGCAAGACAACGCAATGATCTAGATCACTCAATCCACGTGAGATCTATTGATCGCAGCATACGAACTCCGATCAATTCCCTTAAGATCGATCGTGAGTGTAAATGCAAGAAAATCTTGTTTTCTGATACTGCAATGTGTCTAAATGTGTTAAAAATGCATCTAAAAACATGTTAAAAATGAGATTCTAACTCATGATTTAACAGTGTTAATAGATGGCAAACACTAGTAACAAACTCTGAAATTAATAAGAATAATCGAGTCTTCTACTATTTGACATGAAAGATTAGGACATGTGAACTATAAATCATTAACTCGGTTAATGAATTTAAACCTTATTCCGAAATGCAAATTAAGTAAAGATAAATGTGAAGTATGCATACAAGCGAAACTCACAAAAAGATCATCTCCAAAAGTTGAGAGAAGAACCAAACCTCTGGGTTTAATTCACACTAATTTGTGCGATTTAAAATACTTACCCACTAGAAGAGGTAAAAAGTATTTTGTGACTTTCATTGATGATAGTACAAAATATTGCTATATTTACTTGTTACAAAGAAAAAAATGAGGCTTTGGATAAATTCAAGGAATATAAGCTGGATGTTGAATATCAACTAGAAAAAAATATAAAAATAGTTCGAAGTGATAGAGGTCGAGAATATGAAGGATAGTTTGATGCATTTTGTAGAGAAAATGACATCATTCATCAAACAACTGCTCCTTACTCAACAGAATCAAATGGAATTACAGAACACAAAAACCAAACTCTGAAAGAAATGATGAATGCAATGATGCAAGAATATGGCGTAACCCAGAACATGTCAGGGGAAGCTTTAATGACTTCAAATTATATTCTAAATAAAATCCCACACAAAGTGACGGGAAAAACGCCATATGAACTGTGGAAAGGTATAGTCCTTTCATACAAATACATGAAAGTGTGGGGGTGCCTAGCAAAAGTGGCAGTACCTCTTCCGAAAAAGTCCACAATTGGACCGAAAACAGTTGATTGTATTTTTTATCGGATATGCGCACCATAGTAGTGCTTATCGATTTCTGCTGCACAAATCAGATATTCCAGATATCTATGTAAATACAATTATAGAATCGAGAAATGCATCATTCTTTGAAGATATTTTTCCGTGTAAGGATAAAATACACCCTAAACGGACTAGGGAAGAAAGAGATGTAGGTGAAGCAAGCACTTCTGCCATTGGTATAGACAATGGAGAAACGTTGAAATTGAACTCAGACGTAGCAAAAGAGCTCGAAAGGAGAAAACTTTGGTAATGATTTTCTAATGATTTTACTCACATAAAATGAACTAAATACCTTTGCGTAAGCAATGTCTACATCTGATGCTCCTTATTGGAAGGAAGCAGTCAACAATGAATTCGATTCAATTATACAAAATCATACGTTTTACATAACGGATTTACCAGAAGGGTTCAAAGCTCTCGGTTGTAAATGGATCTTTAAGACCAAACTAAAAACCGATGGGACTATTGACAAGTATAAAGCCAGACTTTTCGTCCAAGGATTTCGTCAGAAAGAAGGTATAAACTTCTTTGACATGTATTCTCCCGTGACGAGAATAAATTTTATAAGAACTATCATATGCATCGTATTACAAAATCTGAAAATTCACCAGATGAATGTAAAAACTGCTTTTCTTAATGGAGATCTTGAAGAAAAATATACATGAAAGAACCTGAAGGGTTTGTTATTCCTGGACAAGAAGACAAGGTCTGTAGAGTTGTAAAATCGTTGTACGAACTTAAACAAGCTCCAAAGCAGTGACATGAGAAATTTGACAAAGTTATGATGTCAAATAGGTTCCACATAAATGAATGCGATAAATGTATGTACTTCAAAACTATGAAATATGCATACTTTATGTTATGCTTATACGTATATGATATGCTTATCATTGGAAATGACAACGACATTATAAATCAGACTAGAACCAGTAACATGGACAGTTTAAAATGAACGATATGGGACTAGCTGATGTAATTCTCGGAATTAAATTCACTAGATATCCTGGAGGATATTTATTATCCCAGAAGCATTATGTTGAAAAGGTACTTGATAGATTCAAGAACTATTCAACTAGAACCTCCACAACACTTCTGGATACCACACTTCACCTGACGAAAAATTCAGGTACAACGGTATCACATAATGAGTATGCTCGAGTAATCGAAAGTCTAATGTACTTGACTAATTGTACTAGACCAGATTTAGCTCCCTCGGTTAATGTACTAAGTAGGTACACGAGCAATCCAGAGCACACCTATTGGAAAGCGATAACGAGAGTATTAAATTACTTACGCTTTACCAAAAATTATAGACTGCATTACAGTTCAGAACTTGCTGTGTTGGAAGGATATACCGATGCTAATTGGATATCAGATTCCAAAAATTCGAAGGCTAAGGTGCTGAATATGGTAAGTCTTCTCTGACTGGAAAGAAGTGGCCACTAGATAATCTTCAAAACAACTTCCCTTAAGTGCCTTAGCTTCTTCTTGATCTTGAGTCTTGCCTTGAGGATCTTCAAAAAGCTCTTTTTAGCTTGAATAGGAAAGATAAGGAGTTTGTTGCATTGATCCATGATGTTATCTAGATCCCTTTAGTTGATAGAGCTTCCACACTTTAATTATGTTTTCTCTTAAGTCTCTTGCTTTGGATATTGTTCTTGGTGATTATCTCATGGTAAGGAATATGTTGGTTGGTTCTTGAGTGGTCATTATGTCCTCATCATTCCCTTCCCATTGAGAAGATTAGGACCTCATAATTTCTTCTTCTGTATCAAATAGAGATAAGTCAGAAGCATTAAAAGTGGATGATATGTTAAACTTACATGGTAGATCGTTTTGATAGGCATTTTCATTGATCTTTTTGATGAATTTAAAGAAACCTTCTCCTCTCGGTTTAAGTTTAGACATCCTCTGAGTTGGGAACCGTTCTTTTATCATGTGGAGCCAAACCCAATCTCGTGGTTCAAAGGTTATTTCCTTTCTCCTTTTATATGCATACTTTTTTCCAAGTTATTTCTGACCTTTTGGTGTAGTTTCTTGACTAGCTCCGGTTTAGAGTTTCCATCTTGGCTAATCATATGTTCTTTGTAAGGTATAGGTACTAGATCCAACAACGTATTAGGTTTAAAATGTCATGCAACTTCGAAAGGACAGAGTTTCATAGCCGAGTGGAGGACACAATTATAAGCAAACTCAATAAAGGGTAAACAATCAAGCTGATTCCTCAAGTTTTTACCAACCGTGGCCCTTAATAAGGCTGAGAGGATGCGGTTGACAACTTATTTTTGTCCATCTGGTTGTGGATGACAAGTTGTTGAGAAGAGAAGCTTGGTGTCTAGCTTTTTCCACAAAATTCTCCAAAAGTGGTTAAGGAACTTGATGTCTCTATAAGA
Organism: Streptanthus diversifolius; assembly: GCA_039880935.1. NCBI lineage: Eukaryota > Viridiplantae > Streptophyta > Magnoliopsida > Brassicales > Brassicaceae > Streptanthus > Streptanthus diversifolius. Next base: position 8,526,789 of record JAXGFM010000005.1, read on the forward strand.
AACAATGTTCCTTGGAATTATTTGATACTTCACTACCTTAAATAATAAGCCAGCAGTTTGTGTAGTATCATTGGTTTTATTGCATGAAATGAAATGAGCCATCTTTGAAAACCAATCCACCACAACAAAGATTGAATCTTTGTTTCTTATCTTTGGTAACACTAAGACAATGTATATAAATATATATCCAAGGTATGTTATAAATAGGCAAGGGAATGTATAAAACATGTGAATGTAACCTGAATTTTTCTCTAAGTCAAATGCATTTGGCACATATGTGCTCCAGATCTCTCTTCAAATGCGGCCAGAAGAAGAGCTCAACTACTATGCTTAGATTTTTGTCTACTCCAAAGTGCCCCATGAGTCTTCCTAGATGTGCCTCTCCTAAGATTATTTCTTGCATAGATCCATGAGGTATGCAGAGCCTCTTATCCCTTAAAAAAACCATCTTGTTTATAGAACAAACCTATGGCGACTCTTGTACATGGAATGTAAACTTCTTCAAAGTCAGGGTCCTCTCTATATTAATCTTTTATGTGCTCAAAACCCAATATTTTAGCCTCCATAGTAGCTATTAGGGCATGCCTTCTTGACAAAGCATCAGCTACAATGTTGCCTTCTTGTACTTGATTACATAAAGAAAGGTCTCCACGAATTCTAGCCATCTAGCATGTCCCTTCTTGAGTGTATTTTGTCCTCTTAAGTACTTTAGATTCTCATGATCTGTATGAATAACAAACTCTTTAGATAAAAGGTAGTGTTGTTAGGTTTCAGGAGACTTTACCAGGGCAAAAAATTCACTGTCATAAGTAGGGTAGTTTAATGAAGATCCATGGAGTTTCTCACTAAAGAATGCTACTGGTTTGTTTTCTTGGCTTAGTACAGCTCCAATTCCTGATTCTGAGGCATCACATTCCATCTCAAATATTTTATCAAAGCTAGGTAAGATAAGAACCGCTGCATAAGTAAGGGTATCCTTAAGCTTTTTAAAAGCGTGTTCTTGTTCTTCTCCCCACTTGAAAGCAAAATCTTTCTTGACGAACGAGGTTAGAGCGGCAGTAAGGGTGCTGAAATCTTTGACAAACCAACGGTAGAAGCTGGCTATACCATGGAAGCTCCTACATGACCAATGGTAATTGGCGCAGGCCAATCTTTAATGGCTTTGATCTTCTCATCAAATTTTCGACCCTGAGAACTTACAACAAAACCTTAAAACACTAATTGACCAGTGAAAAAATTAAATATAGGCATAGATCTCAAAAGGGTGATCGAATGAAGTAATGAAATATGGTTGTTAAACACTTTCTTTCAAAACTGTGGATGGCTGAATGATTTAGTAGCACACGATTGATGGAAACAAGCCTATTGGTTGTATAACTTCTTAGGACTTGATTTGTGAATGGAATTAAGTAACACTATGGGAGCGAAGACGCCACAAAACCCTATTTAAAGGGGCTTTGATAAGTCAAGATTGCTCTAGAGCTTTGCTTCTCAAAAACACTCAAAAGACTTCAATTTGCTTTGTTTAGGCAAAAATCAGGTTCTTTATTTCATCAAGGTTAAAAAAATAAAAAGGCTACAGTGGGATTTTATAAAGACACTATCAGCTATACCCTTCTAGGAAACTTGAAGTTACAAGAAAAGAAAAACCTAATTTCCTACACATACTATTGGCGATAAAAATTCCTTAAACTACTTAAATGAAATATTGAAACTTGAACAAAGAAGCACAAAAAGGTTAGTTAACATATATCAAAGAATGTGGGAAATTGTATTCATACCTTGACGTCTTCTTATGGTTGCAACGGCTATACCTAGTGTAATTTGTGAAGTGTTGCACTTTGGTGAAGTCCCCTAAGTCTTGAAGTGCATCGTGTCACTTCCGCTTAGGTGCTGAATATGGTAAGTCTTGTCTGATTTCAAAGAAGTGGCCATTCTCCTAGATGATCTTCAAAATGAGTTCGCTTGAGTGCCTTAGCTTCTTCTTGATCTTGAATCTTGCCTTGAGGATATTAAAAAGCACTTCTTTAGCTTGAATAGGCACAAGGAGTTTGTTGCATTTATCAGTGATGTTTTCTAGCTCCCTTGATTTGAGTTGAGCTTTCACACTTTGATTAAAGGTTTCTCTTAAGAGTCTTGCTCTGGATCTTGTCATTAGTGTTTGTCTCATAGTAAGGATTATGTTGGTTGGTTCTTGAGTGGTCGTTATGTCCTCATTAGTTTCTTAATAAGTTTGTTGATGCCACAACAGTGGATCAGTCTTACTTTTATGTTTGAGTTCATAACATGTGCTTAATTGTGCCACAACTAGTTGTTTTGTTCATAATCTCTGAATTTCTGCGAATCATCCTTAACCTAGCGGTTTCTTTTGTTATTTTTAAATTGATATTCACTTTCTCGTTGTTACTTTCACACACCAAAAACTCATCTTTTGTCTTAACTTAGTTTAATTCTCATAGAAACTCAGTGTAACATTGGTCCTCTAGAATTTTAAACTTTTTTACTATTGTGTATTGTTGTACACTTGCTGTAGAAAATGGATTTATAAATTCAGCGTATCAATTCGTAACCTTTGATTCTCAGAATGAAATTTTGTATTAGATTTACTAACTTGTTATACTTTTCTTCTCGTTTGTGTTTCAAGTGTACGACCAGAAGCCAAGGTTCCGAAAATCTTCTCACACTCAACAATCAAGAGTTATTAAGCCTAGAATGAGCTAACAAGAAAAAGAAGTCGAATCAAGCCATCATGGATGAAAAAATCTACAACTGAGCTACAGATGGTCAAGTAGTTGCTTCTGTTCAGAGGCTTAAACAGCAAATGCAGCAGTTACAACAACGACAACAACAACATGCCATTGGAGATATACACATGCCTCATGCATTCTACCAAAACCGAGCTGCTATTTTTCCACCAGCTAGGCCTAGTGTATGACTAGAGGCCAAGGTTCTGAAAATTTTCTCACATTCAACAATCAAGAGTTATTAAGCCTATAACGAGCTAATGAGAAAAAGAAGTCGAATCCAGCCATCATGGATGAAAAAATTGACAACTGAGATACATATGGTCAAGTAGTTGCTTCTGTTCAGAGATTTGAACAACAAATGCAACAGTTACAACAACAACAACAACATGCCATTGGAGATATACACCTGCCTCATGTATTCTACCGAAACTGAGCTGCTATTTTTCCACCAGCTAGGCAAAATTTTGAAATCAAGCCTCAGCTGATAGCGCTGGTGAAGCAGCACTTGTTTCATGGTTTGACTGCAGAAAATCGGATGGACCACATTAAAAACTTTAAAGAGATTTTCATTACCATCTGCTCTAATGAAATATTTCTTGATATTCTCATATGCAAACTCTTCTCATTCTCTTTGACTGAAAATGCATTGAGGTCACTTCTCTCTGGATTGTTGACCACTTAGAATCAACATAGAGCTGCCTTCTTAGACTACTTATACACCAGGTCCAAGACAGGTTCACTGGAAAACAAAATCATCACTTAGAGCAGCATTCAGGAGAGTCTTTATGTGAAGCATAGGAATGATTTAAAGAATATCGCAGGGAATGCCTTCGTTATAATTTTTTAGAAGAGAAAATTCTTGGTAATATATGTGATAGAGTCAATTAGGACTACAAGAACACTCTCAATGCTGCTAATAATGTGAATTTTATGACCAAGACCAAGAAATGAGCATATCAGTTGATAGAGAACTTGGCTGCATATTCTAGCAATCGCTACACTGAATATGATAGGTCTAGGTATGTCAGTAAGGTTGAGTAACATAAGATTGATGAGTTGACAGCAAAAGTGAACTTGTTTCTGAAAGGAAATAAGAGAAATGTGCAGTTTTATGAGAAAAAAAAAGATGAGCAGCAAGCTGAACTATGTGAGTGGTCAGGGCTATGTGCAAAATCAATATTTTTAAAAGAATTTCTCTCTGAATTTTCAAGCTCTTGCAACTAACTCTCAAGACGAGCTTAAGGCTCTTATGCAACTAGTTCTACTCAGCCAGTAGAAATATGCTAATGAAATCAATATCAAGGTTGAGAACATGTACAATGATCTCAACAGCAAGTATGAAGCTGTTTTCACTCATATGAAGAAGTTTGACATTCAGGTTGCTCAAACTGTTAAGGAATAAAGAGACTACAACGAAATTGGCCTTGAAAGGTGGAGAAAAACTCCTGAAACAAGTATGTCAATGCAACTGAAGATGAGAAGTGGAAACTTTGCACCAAAAGCTGTGACACATAAAAACAAGCTAGGAAGAAGGCTGAAGAGAAACCACTACAAGAAAAACATCATGTTCTGGGTGAAGGGGGTTCAAAAAAGTGACCACCAAGTCCTAGAACGACTGCTTCGATATCCAGCCAAGTCGCTCCAGGTGAGCTAGACTTGACAGAGAAACCCGTTTATTTTAGAGTGACTGCTCCAGTTGAAGCTCCAGCTAAACCTGCAAAAATTTCTCCAGCTCGGGTTTATATTCCTAAGGTTCTTTATCCAGTTCTACCTAAAAATCTGAAGAATCCCATCAATGCAGATAAACTGGCTAGTTTTAACAAGATGGTAAAATATATTAGAGAAATCTCCTTTAAGGAAGCCATGGAGAATCATCCACTCGAGAAATTTTGGGAATTGTAGAGAAGCTTAAAAAGAGATTAAGGCAATATTTGTATAAGCAAGGAGTACACCACACCACTCAAATGAAAATGCAAGTTGGTTTTTTGTATGTATCATAATGTTCTGAACGCTGAGTTCGCAGCTGGATCTATATGTATATTTTGGTGACATGTAAAATCTAAATATTATATACATAAAATAAGGTTTATAAAATATTTGGGTTTTCAAGGTACTAATCCTAGTCCAAAATAACTAACTATCGGGTACGACTCGGGTTGAAAAACATTGAGCTATGCTCGATAGGAAATGTATGCTTGGACGTTTGGTATGGGGTTTCTAAATTTATTTCATGAACTTCAGGTTGAATTTCGAGTTACATATTGTAGAATCTTTGGTCTTGTTCAGGTTCTATGTGGTTGGTTGTGCATGTTCATGCACGACCGATCAAGTAAACTTTAATCTATACTGGATCAGGGGTGTTACAAGCAGAACCTTACTTCGTCGTGTTTGTAATAATATACAGATTAGTATAGAAGATTAGAAAGAGTTTTCTGGGTAATATGAAGAACACAAGTAAGAGAGATTAAGGGAGAGATTTAGATTTTCGTGACAAGGGGAGAGAGAGAGATGGAGACTGTTACAGAGAATGAGAGAAGGATGATTGTATTTCCTTGCCTAAGTGATTACATATGTTAACATATTTATAGTGTAGATACAAGAGATACAATAAAGGAGGCTACATATTTATTTTCCATATTTGCCTAAATCTAAAACGGAACAAGTGACTTATCTTTCCAACTTGGTATTCCTTTGCCTTGGACGCCAATTTAGTCTTCCAGCCCCCTTCTTCTTTCTTCTAAAAGCCTTCTGATTGGGCTTGAGCTTCTTTATGTATTCCAGCTCCATGCTTAAGTTATTCTGGCCTTCTTTTTTTGTTAAGCTACTCTCGTGTTTAGTACAATACTCCCTCTCAAGCTCAACCATGGATGAATGATTAAGCTGGGAACCATAAAGACCCACCTCATTAAAAACTTTAGGATGTAAAACCCTTTGGGACATAAAAATCTTAAGGGAAAAACAGTATGGATATATTAGCTAGAGGATTCCATGGTTGGAAAGGTCTATGAGTCCAAGTTTCAGAAAGATGGAATCACATACCTTTAGACTTGCGGATTTGGTGAATATATCTGCAAGTTGATCCGAGCTCCTTGTGTAACAAAGTAGGACAATTCCTTGGTCCACTACTTGTCTCACTTTGTGGCTGTCTCCTTCAATATGCTTGGTCCTCTAGTGGAACACATTGTTGGATACTATATGTATGGCATCTTGATTGTCAGAATGCATGGTGATTGTTGTTGAGACTTCTAAGTTTATATCATTGAGAATATTATTGAACCAGGTAATTTCCATGGTGAGCTTCCTCATGGCTCGGTATTCAGATTCCACACTTGAACAAGAGACCACCTTCTGCTTCTTTGTCTTCCAAGTAAATATATTGCCTCCAATGAATGTGCAATAACCTGTAGTTAATCTCCTATCATTTCTGTCTCCAGTCCAATCTGCATCACAGTAACCCACAATGTCAGAGCTTCCATTCCGCCCCATCCAGATGCATTGGTCATGTGTCACTTTTAGGTATCTTAAGATATGGTCCACCATGCTCCAGTGATGCACCTTTGGGGCTTGCTTGTTTGGCTAACCTGATTTACAGCATAGGACAAGTCAGGTCTAGTAATGGTTAGATAAATTAGCTTACCAATCATCTTCCCGTAGAGTTTGGTGTCTTCAAACAATTCATCTCCAAGCTCCCCCTCACGTTCCACCTTGTAACCTTCTTCTAAAGGAATTTTTTTTGTTATCTAATCTATCTTTTTTCTTAACTATTAGTTATAAATATAAAAAAAAATTAAGAAAGAAAAAAAAAATATTTTCAAATTAAAAAATCACTACTATTTAAAAATCACCACTGCATTTGGTAAAATATTTAGAAGATGAAAAAAATGAATCTCTAAGTCTTTTTCTCTTAACTAATCTATCTTTTTAAAATATTAATTATAAATATAAAATTAATTGAAAAAGAAAAAAAAGAAAAATTTCCAAATTAAAAAATCACCACTATTACAAAAAGAAAGCACTAGTTTTTAAAAAAATAATTAACAAATTTTTTCTAATAAAAAATATTTAAAACCTATTAGAAATATATTGATCTATAGTTTGATGCCCCAAAAATATAACTTTTTGTGATGCCCTAGGCACAGGCTTCGGTTGCTTGGGCCCTAGGCCAGGCCTGCTTATAATTTACGTGCATCAAAGATCAAGTGTGTACTTCCTTTGTGATAAGAAGATGCCTTCTTTTGTTTGACATACTTCTATCCCTAGGAAATACTTTAGTTCACCTAAGTCTTTTATATCAAAAGTAGATTTAAGATAAGCTTTAGTGGATTGGATTCCTACATTGTCATTTCCTGAGATGATTATATCATCTACATAAGTGAGAATGACTACCATACCTGTTTGGCTTTGGAGTGTGAAAAGAGTATGATCTGCCTCACACTTCCTAAAGCCCATATCTCTAAACGTGATACTCAGCTTGTGGTACCAAGCTCTTGGTGACTGTTTGAGGCCATAAATAGCCTTTCTCAGCCTAAGAAACTTTCCTGAAGCCACTGTATCTTCAAGGCTAGGTGCGGTGTCATGTATACTTCATCCTCTAATTCTCTTTGTAGGAAAGCATTCTTGACACCCATCTGCCTCCCAATCAAGGTTAGTAGCTAATGAGAGAAGAACTCTTACAGTGTGTAATTTGGCTACTGGTGCAAAGGTGTCATTGTAGTCCTCTCCATAGGTCTCGGTGAAACCTCTTGTAACTAGTCTTGCCTTGTATCGTTCTATCTCTCCATTGCTGTTGTATTTAATGGTAAAGATCCATCTGGAGCTCACTGAGTTTTGTCTTTAGTCAAGTCGGCCTCATCCCAAGTGTGGTTGATGTCCATGGCATTGCATTCGGCCTTGACCTCATCTCTCCACACCTTAAGCTCCTTTGCTTCCTCATAGTTTTTTGGGATATGCTCTTGGTTGAGAACCCTTATAAATTCTTGATGTTCTGAGGGAATATGAGCTAGGGAAAAAATAGCTTGAGTTGTATGAACTACTGTTTGGACATTGTAGTATACTTTGGTGTTTATTCAATTTGAAGCTGGTCACCTCTCACTTTGACTTCTCCTAAGAACCACTTAATTTTCTTGCTGGACCACTTGTTCTTCTTGTTGTTACTCCTCAGGTTTGGATTCCTCAGGTTCTTCTTGATCATGGATTTGTGGGCTCGCTTCTTGGTTGCTCTGTCCAGGTTAAAGCTCATCACTTTTTATGCCTCCTTCATGGTCAAGGGAACCAGCTGAAGTTGTGCTAGAAGGAGAAGTTGACGGCTCTTGGGGAGTTGTAGCTGGTGCACTTGGTAATGTTACCCCAAGATTCTCCATAAGGTGTCTGAGGTTGGTGGCCCAGTCCGAGGTGGATTGGGAGAGGTCTTTAAGATCATCCAAATTCTTATCTTCATAGAATCTTTTTGATTCTACAAACTGCACATCTCTGGAACTAGTACCTTCTTAGTCTTTGGATTGTAGCATTTGTATCATTTTTGAGTAGTTGAATAGCCAATGAACATAGCTTTAACACTCCTGGGTTCCAGTTTATTTGTTCTCCTGGAACAAGTACATAACACACACCCCCAAAGACTTGTAAGTGTGAGATAGATGGTTTACTTTTGTTAAGTACCTCTAATGAAGTTACATCCTCCAAGACTTTGGTAGGTAGGCGATTGATGAGATAGCAGGCAGTGACAAGGGCATCTCCCCAAAATTTATTTGGAACATTGATTTGGAACATGATGAACCTCGCCACCTCCATGTGATGTCGGTTCTTCCTTTCAGCCACTCCATTCTGTTGTGGCGTGTATGAACAACTAGTTTGGTGGATGATTCCATGTTTGTCCATGTATTGTTTGAATGCTAGACTTGTGTATTCTCCTCTATTATCTGATCTAAAGATTTTGATTTTGGCATTACAATGGTTAGTCACATATGCTTGAAACTAAGTAAATGCTTCTAGGACCCTATCTTTAGATGACAATAGTGTTATCCAGGTATATTTCAATTTTTGATCTATAAATGTGACAAAGTACTTATGATTATCCCTAGACATGCATGGTGAAGTCCAAACATCAGAGTGAATGAGATCAAAACAATTTTCATATATAGTTGAATACTTGGGAAACACTGATCTACAATGTTTTTCAAGTATAAAGCTTCACATTAATTACCTTTTTAGGACATGCTTGACAAAAATAATTCTAAAGCCCTAGAATGGGGATGTCCTAGTTTCGAATGTCAAATAACACTATTAGCCTTATTTAAACTATAATTAAAAATTATTGATAAAGTTGAGTCTGGTTGTATGTCCTCAAGTACATACAAATCGTTCTTGGACACTCCTTTTACATATACTTTATTGGTCTTAATATCGTGAAAATAAACATCATTAGGACCAAAGATTGCATAAGAGTTAAGATCAGATGTTGTTTTCTTAACAATTAGTAAGTTTGAGATAAATGTGGGCATATAGAAGGCAATTGATGCTTTATCAAACAGATTAAGGTTCTCAATTCTTCTAATTGATATATTATCTCCATTAGCTATCAATACATCTTCTAAAGCTGGTTCTATATTACTCATTAGTTTCTTATCACTAATCATATGATGAGAGGCTTCTGAGTCTACAATAAGCGGTTTAGAGATATTTAAAGCTTTGAATGAGTTACCAGAGATGTTTGATTCCTTGAGTGCTTTGACCATTGCATCAAGGTTGGATTTTCTCACAAAATCTTGTTGGATTGTTGCAAGAGCTTTCCCTTATTCCTCAGTGATTGGCGTGAAAGAGCTAGAGCTTGCCTTGGCTCTTGTTTCATGAGTTGCTTCATGAGTGAGATTGGCTCTTGGTTGGTTTCCCATTTTTGGCTTTAAAATGTGGATGCAGGATCCAACACTTGTCTTTGGTATGCCCTTCCTTCTTGTAATGGTCACAGTATGCCCTCCTTTCTCCACGTTTCAAGCCTCCCTTATGGTACACGACTGCTTTGTTGGTTGAGATGAGTTCTCCTTTGCCTCCTAAGAGACCAAGTGAGTCTTGTTCCTTTTGGATCTTGTTGCACACTTCTTCAAGAATTGGAAGAGTGTCTGACCTTAGAAGATGTTTGATGAGATCATTGTAGCCCAAAGAACTTATCTTGCTCATGCCTCTCATTCAGCACCATGGGATCCAATGTGCTTGGTCTGAGTATTTCAAGTTCAGCCCATAAGGATCTTAATTTTCCAAAGTGTTGAGTGAACTACATGTCTTCGTGGGTTAACTCATTGATGGCTTTCTTCACTTCAGACACACGGCTGAGGTTGGAGGTGTTGCCATAGATGTTTTTAAGAGTCTTCCACAGCTCTTTAGCTGTGTCACAGTAGGAGTATGCTTCAAGGAGAATTGTTTCAAGGGAGTTTTGAATCACATATAGGACCAGTTGATTTTCTTGAAACCATCTGTCTTAATTGATAATATGTATTTCTTGACTATCTCCTTTAACTGCGGCATTAGGTGCTTCTTTCCTAAGGATGTGACTCCATAACCCACGGTTACTCAGCACTGTCTTGGTGGTTCTAGCACATAGGAGGTAGTTGATCCCTTTCAGTATTATTGGAACACCAACCTTTGTGCCTTCCATGATGTTTACACACAATTTAGGTGAGATAAGAATAGGATGTAGCGTTATCAAGAAATAAATTACCCTAACCTCTCACAACTAAGCACCACAAGGATTTGAGGACTTTTCAATCTCAGAAACAGTAGATTAGGAGGATTTATTTCAAGAGTGAACAGAGATTTTGAGATTATAAGAGCGAAGACTCTGATACCAAGTAAGAATATGCGGATTAGTATAGAAGATTAAAAAGTTTTCTGGGTAAAATGAAGAGCACTAGTAAGAGAGATTAAAGGAAAAAATTTTGTGATAAGGGGAGAGAGAGATGTCAGCTGCTAGAGAGAATGAGAGAAGAATGATTATATTTCCTTGCCTAAGTGATTACATATGTTAACATATTTATAGTGTAGGTACAAGAGATACATTAAAGGAGGCTACATATTTACTTGCCATAAACAATTATTTGCCTAAATCTAAAAATGAACAAGTGATTTCCCTTTCCAAACTTGGTGTTCCCTTGCCTTGGACGTCAATTTAGTCTTCCAGCAACATTCTTCTTTCTTATAGAAGCATTCTGGTTGGGCTTGGAAGTATTCAAGCTCCAAGCTTAAGTTATTCTTGTCTTTTTCTTTTTAAAGCTACTCTCGTATTTAGTCTAATAGGGTTGATCTAAACATGGGGTGATGTTGATCTTACTTCAAAGGTTATCTGGAATCAAGAGCGGCCCTCCTCGTTAATTCTAGGCGACTTTTCCACGAAGCTGACTTAATTGTGGTGCGACCTGGAACGAGCAAGACCTCCTTTCGAAATCAGAGAACTTGGATTCAACTGAGGAGGATAGTGGGGAAGAGAAAGAAGATTGGACCAGGCCGCCAAGTCCAAGTTCCGAACGTAGAACCAGCCCCGTCCAACCTGGCACAGAACATGGGCCGTCCGCTTATCACGGCACCAAACGCGGCCCGTCCGCGTTTCACGGCACCAGGCCCGGACATGGTCATGACCTTCTACCCGACACCGGCCTGGCCCCCGACCTAGCTCTTAACCGCGGAGGAACCAGCGTAGACCCTGGCTCTGGTCCTCGACCAGGTATGGACCACGGGCTGTCCGAGGTGTACGGCCTTCGACCCAGCGAGAGACTTGACATGGAACAGGGCGCGACTTCAGGCTTGCAACCCGGCCTTGGCCCAGGCCCTCGACCCGACCTGGACCACGACCCGTCCATGAACCAAAGACCAGATCCGGCCTACGACCCGACCAAGTATTTGTTGAAATGAAGAAGAGAAGAAGTAGTTTTAGACAAAGAAGAGAGTATAAAGTGTTAGAAAGAAGAAGTGAGTAAATACTCTAAACCAAAGAGAGAGTATGAAGGAGCTTCTAAACCTATCACCAAACAAGGGCATTAGGTGTCTAATAGAGAGTGTTTGGACACAAGGATTGTAAACTCTCTATATAAACACATGTACTCTTTATTTGTAAGAAAGAGAAAATAATTCTCTCATTATTAATAAAAATTCATTTCTCTCATTCTCTTGCCTCTAAAACTCTCTCTCTCTATTCTCTTGAATAATGGTGAATCTAAATCTATCATTCTTTCATGGTATCAGAGCCAGGTTGCATCAAATCAGGGTAAAATTCATCATTCTATCATTGAATCAAGAAGAAATCATCTTCTTCACAATCTCCTTTCAGTTCTATTTCGACCATCATCTTGAAACGCATATTCCGGCCAAACCACGGCTCCTTTTTATGAACTTCTTTTTCTGGATTGTACATCAGCGAGTTCTGAAACCACTCCAATTGGAATTGAATCATTTGACCAAGGTAATCAAACGTTACGAATTTTCTTGCATAGGACCTCTGTGAGTGCCTCCTCCGCAAACCTTCGTGTTTCCCAGGTCATTCCATCGTCGAATCTTCATCAAATCGCGATTTTCCAAATCCTAAAATCAATTCCTTCTAGTCTAGTTTTTTTTTAAAGAAAGCATAACTCAATTACCTTACATTTGTAGGAAGTTTTTGAAGTTTTTCTGCAAGACGTCAGAAATCGGCTCGCACAAGAATCTGGTGATAAAATTCTTATCCTTTCTCAGTTTTCTTAAAATCTTTGAATCTGAAAAGTTATATAAGTATCTTGTGAGGGTCTTCACGAAGTTTGGTTTCAATCAGAAGGGTTTAAGTCTTCAAGATTGATTTTCTTGATTTCTTTAACAAACTTTGAAATTCTGAAAAATGAGGGAAACTTGAAATTTTTGGATTGATTTAGTAATAAAATTAAAAAAAATTATTTTTTGATCATGTTTGTGAAGATAAGGACTGTTAGAAGTTGATCTTGTTGGTTGGAGTTAGTTAAAATCTGTTGCATGAGTTGGTTGAAGTTAGTTGAAGGGAGTTAGGTTGTTGACTTGGTTGGCAAGAAACTACCATGTGCTCTGGTTGAAGAAATTCCAGACAGGATAACTCACGAATCAGTAAATAATAATGATCATAGGAATCATAGATTCGACAATGTGAAGCTGCTAAAGGAGTGTGTTCCAGGTTTAGCTTGGTTGGAAGCTCCATGGGTGGTGATGGTTAACCATTTGCGCATTGAACGGAAAGCAAACAGTGCTGATTTGCCTCTTATTGCTTAGAATGATTAAGAGGAAGCTACAAGAAAAAGCGCTTAAAGAAGCTAGTGAAACTACTTATTGTTCTATTGATAAAGCGTTTTCTTATATGGTCTTCATGATCGAGAAGATGCATAGCCTTGCGTTGCAGACAAGGGAGACTATTTTATATGAAGACTTACAAGGTGTTCTTAAGCAGGATAAGAAGGATATGCACGCTTCGTTGTTTTGGATTTTCCAGCGAGTGTTTTCTCAGACGCCTACTTTGATGGTGTATGTCATGATCCTGTTGGCGAATTTCACTGTGCATTCAGTTGCATCGAATCTAGCTATTGCAGCATCTCCCTAGACGCTGCTGTGACAGAAGAAGCATCATCGGTTACTAAAGGCCAAGATCAGACGCATCAAAGGTCTGATTTTTCTTGGCTGAAGGAGTCTACATTTTCTAGTGGAGGTGGTCGGATGTATTTAGGGCCTGTAGGAAGTGACACTTTTGATAAGATCTCTCGCTTATCGACACAACAAGAGTCAGTTTCAGGACAAGGGATTAGGGAAGAGGAGCTGAGTCTGTGGAATTCGATGGTGGAAGAAGCTGATCAAATGATAGATTTCCTTGTGGATCATGACATGAAACTAAGACTTGTTTCACCGATCAATACAAGGATTGAGCTGGACGATTATTCCAATTACGCAAGAACAGAGCTTTTATATAAGATAGGTTTGGCTCAAGAACCGAACAACCCTTTGCTCCTTGCTAACTACGCTCAGTTCCTTTACCTCGTCTCTCAAGACTAAGACAGAGCAGAGAAGTGTTTCAAGAAAGCTATAAAGTCAGGAGAAGTTGATGCGGAAGCGTACAGCAAGTACGCTATCTTCCAGTGGAAAGTTCAGAAGGATCTTTAGGCTGAGGAGAACTTTCTAGAAGCTATATCTGCAGACCCTACCAAAGAAGAAAGGTGTGAAGAAAGGATAAACCTTCTAAGATGGAAGGTTCAATTGATTCTACCTAAGCTGTTGTTCCAAAGGAGGTGAAAGATTATGAGATTAAGAGATTTGTAGAATGAGAGAATGAGAGATTAGAGAGATTTAGAGAGAAGAATGATTTTATTAAGAGAATGAGAATAATAATTTCTAAGTTAAAAAAAAGAAAGGAGAGAGATATTTATATTAATCTAGTCTAGGCTTGTTTGGATACAAGAATTGCCTTATACATGAATGGCTACAAGGATAACATAACACTAGGACACAAACAAGCCTAGACACTCCCCTTTGACTATGTAACACACGACTTCTATAGAAATTTTCAAAAAAAGCACTTCATGCCTTAATAAAAATCAATATTTTAGAGAATGAAGAAATTGAAATTAAACCACTTAATTAGATTATGCCAAGAAATCTGTTGGCATAAAATTAGGAATTAAATTGTTAGGATATTTTTGTTAGCATGGAATTAGGATCAAGTAATTAGGATATTCTTTTTTGTAGGCATAATCTTGTTAGGGATTTATGACTCTAAAAAGGCTTTCACCCTCTTTGTAAATGCCACTTAGAGCATTTTTGCTTCTTGTTTTCTCTGTTCAGCATAAGAACATTGATCCTAATTCACTAAAGAGTAGAGTAATCTACTGTGAAATTTCATAGTTCTAAGCAGGGTGAACATGTGCTAGTGGAATCAAAACCCATTCTCATTTACGCTTAAGTTGGAGAGCTAGTAGCCTCCATCCCTTCACTAAACCAGCCGCTGCCCAAGGAGAGCTAGTAGTCTCCTCCAATCGCCATTTCACCTTCCTTCAAGTTGATCATTTGGTTTCAAAACAACCAGGGTCGCACCAAATTGGAAGCCCTGAATCTTCTTCTAGATACATATCATGAGCGTCTTGATTGGTTTAAATAGGTTGAATGCATCCAGAGCCTCTAGATGGCCGGTGAATGTTAGTTGTATGGTGCTTCATGTTGGGCGATAGTACGTTGTCTGATTTATTACTTTGTCTTTATGAGATGCTTGTCTTCCCCCTCCTTTCTAATGCCAATTTTTTCGGGACAAAATACTATGAATATCTCATTCTAAGAGCTTATGTGTAAGCCACGGGGTATATGCGACGGATGAGGAGCATCTCCTTGCTAGGGATTCCATGAGTCTCCTTAGGTTGGGATCATCTTCGGTTTTAGTTTGCGCATGGTAGAAGGGCGTTAAGATCAACATGAGGGAGAATTAAGACTTCCTCTCCCGAAAACTTTCTGGTTAGTTATATTCGAAAAGTTGATGGGTTTGAGTGAGGAGCTTTGTTTATAGATCAGAATTCTTATTTACTAAAAATTGTTTATTCCACGTGTTTTGGTGTTTGGATCACAAGAGAAATAGAGTTAGATCTCCATCCTCTTAGGTTCTTCCCTTTACTCATACGAGAGATTTTGGTGTACTGTTCCTTTAGTTGAGTTTTGTGTATGTATCATATATGTCGTTTCTTTTGATTTGGATAATTGCACATAAACAGTTGATGAAGTTCTTTCATTACTCATTCTCGACTTGTGCCGTGCAGCGGATACTTAGAGCATTTCTAATGATCAGATATTCGTTTTAATCATCTTAACGATTAAAAAATATTATTAATATATATTTAATAAAATAATTAAATTTTAATTATTATAAAAATATAAACCAATTAAAAAGGACAAGTGTATTAATTATTTTAATGACTGATTCTCAGTTAAAGGTTTTGAGAATGGTCTCTAAATTTCTCATTCTAACTATTTGTTTATATTCTATATTTTAATGTTAAGAAATTTATTAAGAAATTTGGTCGGCCACTCTTTCTTTACGACCGATCTCTAAAATAAATTTACTTTTACTTACATGTTATCAGTTTAAATTTTTACTTAAAATAAATTTCAAGAAATTATTTTTTGGCTAAAAAAATTAAAAATATATATGTTTAACTATTTTTTACTTCTTAACTTTTTTAATATTTCTTATAACATTATTTCTTAAATGTTTTGATATGTTAGGAAATATAGAAATAAATGATGGTTAATAAATTTGAAATTATAATTATAAAGCAGTAATTTCGTAATAATTCATTATTACCACCATAAATCTTTTAAAATAATATTTTATTTCAAAATAATTATGGTTATGCGGGAACCAAAATAATTATTGCTAACTTCTTAATATAGGTATAAGATTTACATGATACACGTTCAAATTTAATGCTTCAAAAATAAATGAGATTATCATAGTTATCTACCGAAATTGACGAAAACAATTTTGTTGATAGAATGAAACAAGATTTGTGTTCTGAATTTTAACTATGGAATATTATATTAACATGGACGCGTCATGTTTTAGGTTAATAAAAGCATAGAGAGAGGTGGGTGGATATGAAATTGGTAAAATAGATAAATCAAGAGTAGCTTAACTCGAATGGTGCCAATTCAACAACCACAGACTACTGCAACAAATCTACCCCTTTCTACCTTTAAAAGCATTCCTCCCTCTTACTTCACTCCTTCCTTTAAAGTTTAAGTCAAGATACTTTTTCTGTTGTCGATATACATTAAAAAAAAAAAAAGTTACTTGTGATATAATTTCACTTTTACAACAAAACATATAAAGAGGTAAACTACTTTTCTTACTATTTTTTTTTTCACTTAACACTACATTTACTTTTTCTGTTGTCTATCTCATTTTGCCTCCTTGTTTTTCATTTTAATAAATTTTAATTGTAGGAATACAAAGTATACAAGCAATAATTTGTATTTCAGTTAGTTTCTATTCAGTATGATTATATAAAATACTCATTTATAAGAAATTCTTTCACATTAAGAATTATGAAAATTTGAAACAAAATACAATTATTCTATATATGTTCGCTAACAAATGCAGAAAGGCGGTGGAATTAACCTAAACTTGGAATATGCGGTTGATTGGATATGAAGACTTTGAGCTTTACGTATAATATGTTTATAACGCTAGCCGGTAATGATTTTCAGTGGTTGTTTTCGAAACCGATTATTATTTTATTTTGAAGACAAATTTGATTCCACAGAATCCAAAGAAGAGAATAATATAAATATAGGTAGACCAAGAAAAGTATGGACTTTTTCGGTGATTTAAAAAAACGAACAAGAACGGGAGCGTCTCGAAGGACAAAAAGTAACATACAAAACACAAAATAATCATTGTTATGAATAGTAATCATGCAAGAATTTTTTTTTTAAAATTGAATGCAATTGAACAAAGCTGAAGGGAGAAAAAACAAATATTGGACTATATGCGGCATTCACCACTAACAAAATGCCTTTGTTATTCATAAAAAAAAACAAAAAACAAAAAATGCCATTGCCAACCGACAAATTGAATATTTAATGACTTAGCTACCACAAATTCCTTTCTTAGAGTAAAAGTGGAAATGTTAAGATATAAATCACTATCGAAAAAAAAACCTAAGAGAGAAATAATTAGTATCGATATTTTTCCTCAATTCTTGGTTATCGAGTTTTGAAATTTTAGGTACTGCTAATCTTTCTAAACTTTTTAATCATTTATAAATGATACACATACTTAAGGAATGGACAATGAAATGTACTTTCTAAAGTTCATAACAATTCATCTTTTCAAAGTTGTTACCGTTCGAAGCCATTGTAATTGATGTCTTCCTGCATAGAGATACATTAATTAGTACACCTATAAAGATAAATGATCTAACTTAAACCCTTGAATATAATAACCTATTTTTTATGTCTTCAAGAAAGTAAAAAAAAAAAAAGTACATAAAAATAAAGTAAAGCATTTCAACGTCTATTTATTATTAGGTTATTTTGGTAGATGATATATATACGGTGACAATTTCGTAAAAATGATGGGTTTAACCGATTTTGAAATACTGTAAAATCACACTATTTTTTAAAAAAGATTACACGCGATAAATAGACAATGATATCTAGTTATTTACAAATATATAATCCACCGATTTTGCAACAAAGAAAAAAAAACACATGGTCATTAGGTGGTATAACTTTTTAATATAAGCAAGAGCTTTCTAGGGACAATTCACCAAACTCAAAGAAGAAGACAGAAGTAATAAGAATAGACAGATCTGTTTCTCATTCTTCAGAAGTACAAGAAGAAACCAACAGAAAGATGGTGCTTAGAAGCTCAATCTCCAACACAAGAAAATTCTTCCAAAAAACTATCGACAACTTCAAATCATTTTTCTCCAATAATGCTAGCTATCACAAACTACCAAAAACACCTAACAATACCTCCATCAACAATCATCATCCTCATCATCATCAAAACCCAAACATCATCATTTCATCATCACCGACATCATCCATAAACAAGCAGTTACAACCGAAACCAAGAGACTATGTGACCAAACACAGAGCTTTGATTCAACAACTGAGAAGAGGAGACAGAGATGAGACACTCTTTTCCAAACCAAAGGTTGAGCTTGTTCGTCGAAAGCTAGAGGAGATGGAGAAGATGATGAATGATGATATAATAAACGATGACGAACATGTCTCAGATGTTCGAGAGTTCTTGCATTGCTACTCTCGTCTCCGTTGCGCTGCTTACCTCGACGTGGTTGAGCAGTTTTTCATGGAGGTCTACTCTGATTTCTTTAGTCTTCAGCCTCTCGAGCACACTAGAGCGGCTGTTCGATCACGGTATCCCACGGCGGTTGGAGTTAGATCTTACGGTGGCCAGAAAAACTGATGGAAAAGTTCCACATGATGATCATCTGTCTCCTTTAATTGTTTCAATTCTACTCTGTTTATTTGTCTATATCTTTTATTTAACATCGTGATCGTATTCCCTGTTGTGTGGCTGTTTTATAGTAGTTTTTAGATTTTTTTTTTCAGATGAATTTTACAAATAACAATTTTTATGAACCTTATTTCGGAAATGAATACTAAGTAGTGTTACACAGTAATATTCGATATCTGAAGTTTAAAATTTCAGCCATTATTATTTATCGACACAGATATGTTTACTTAAATGTATGGTATATAGAGTCCCCGATTTCAAGTTACGGAAGACGATAAATCTACTAGCCTGAACAGGGATAGGCAACTCTGACAGTGAAAACAACGAGGATTGGCAATTCTTGATAAGAAACATTATTTATTTCGTTTGAACCTCCGCTTGACCAAACATGGCCGGGAGATAAAGAGGAACTCTCCAATTGGTGACGGGAAAAATCTTTTTTTTTAAGAAAGAAGAATAATTAGCTTTCACTATTAAATCAGATGAAAAAGCAACGAAAACCATCCACATCCACATCCATGAGACAAAAGAAATTTCACTGAATAAATAAAAGTAAAAAATATATAAAAATAAAAAAGTGACTCAGTATCTCTTGAGTCGTTTCAGAAATAGGCGTCCATTGAAATATTTTTTTTTAATTTCCTTTCAAATTTAATCTTATTTTTCTATTCACTTTTCTATTTATATAATAATAATAATAAATTTAATAATAAAATATTAATTAACAAATTATTTAGAGTTTCAAGGTTGCTGATGCTCACTGTTAAAAAGATAAAGAAGGGAAGATATAAAGATGAAAAAAGGTCAACACTCTGCTAAAGAAAATTTGGCATATATTTTTTTTGGCGTTGATTTGGCATTGAAATTGACGTTGACTTGGCATTGATTTTTTTGGCGTTGGATTTGGCATTGGTTTGGCGGTGTTGGAATATGCATTGAAAGGAGGCTGGAATATAAAGTATAAAAGATGGCTAAATAATAAGGGTGAGGCAAAGTGTGCAGTTGAAGGTGACTTTCCTTGTCAATGGCTGATTTATTGTTCTTTTGAGGAATCTGTTGGTTAATAGATGGTGAAGACATTTGAAGAGGAGCATAGTTGAATAAAAGATTGATACAGCTGATATTTCATATATCTGATTATTTTAGTAGAATTTAGATTATGATTTGCATTATATTTATGTTATTATAATTGCATACTATTGTGTTTAAGATTACCTTTTGCATATTGTTGTATTATTAGATGATAGCAAGATTGTACTATAAATTGAAGCAAAAATAAACTAAAAGCCGAAGCTCTCCTCAAAAGTCAGAGAAGACCGAAAAAAAATAAAAGAAAGACATCTGGAACGTTCAATGGGTTGCTAAACCAATAAGAAGAGATGACTTAGCGTTTTAAGAAGTTTAACAGGTCAATGTCAGCTGTCATATGGTTGACTTCGCCCTCATTCCTTGTTTACCTATAAAAACTCTAATATATTACCTAGTTAAAGATAGTTTTTAATTTTGAGAATCAACATTTTATGTTAGTCTTCTTTTATTCTAGCTTTTTCATAATTTTATATTTTTCTTAAAAGCTTTTGATTATTTTTGTAAGAATTTTTTAAGTATTTATTCAATAGTTTTATTTTCATGATTTGTCCTAGTTATTCATTTAGTTATTTCCAATTTTTAAATCTTAATTTTTATTGCAATCCAATGTTTAGTGAATTATCAACAAATATGATTTATCTATTCATGGAGATTAGTGAATAGTTTCATATAGCTTTTGGATTAGGTATGGAGGGTATTTTAAGAATAACGATGATTGTGTAAAGCTCCAAATCTTTGTTTCCACCGTATGACTGGTTCATTTTGGCCACTTGAGTATGATTCATTAGTCCAAACATACCCTGATCGGATGTTTGTCCCGCTTGAATATTCTAAGCACGGGTTTTGCTAAACCTGCTCAATGGAAGTTGGCCTAAGGTTGCTTAGCTATTTAAAAGAACACAATCGTAATGCTTTTTTTTCTATCAAATCTCAAAACGAAAGTTTGATGTTTGACTGCTGGCTAATACAGTTGTTTTTACTCTGAAAATAGATTAACTATAAACTAGAGTTTTTCATTAATAGGGTGAACTTAATGAGCCTATATACATGAATTAATATAATCTTTTTAAAATATTCAACCAATTACCTAAGCAAAAAGACTTATTTATTTTTGAAAACTCATAAAATCGATTTCATACCCTTTAGTTTACTTCCTGCTAATTTTATTGTACTAAGTTTTAAGTTTTGTTATTCATCATCTATTTATTGTTTAATTCGTATTTAGTTAATTTCTGCAATATATGTAAAACTCAACAACCGGTTACCAAACGATTATACCTGATTTCACCTAAATTTAGTGAAAACTTGTATTCTAGTGTTTCAATAAACCCTGAGAGTAGATTGATATCATAAGTACTAAAATATCACTGAAGTGTTGAAAAATAAATAATTAGTAACTGCCATCATTGCCACTTTGAGATTATTTTCATCAGTAGGAGCTAGTCTTTATTTGAGATTAATCACTGTTTCAATCACATCTCGGTTGTCATATCTAAGTTTCCCTTGTCTTTGATTTTAGGTATATGCACCTTCGCAGTTGAGGCTCAACGAACCTTCATCTATAAGTTGAAGATCTTTGCCATTTTTAAAGAGAAAATACAAAGGCATGTCAAATACGTGAACACCAAGCACACATCGTTTGTTTGGGAACCAACCTGAACCTCTTCTGGCCGATAACATGGAACACGATGAACTACCAGAAAATGTTGGCGTGTATAAACCGCCACCGGTTCATAATCTTCGCTAAGAAAGAGTAATCAGTACCTATGATGAACCTAATATTCATGGCCATCAAACTGGGATAAGACCGCCTCCAATCGAGAAAAACAATTTTGTGATTAAGACGAGTCGAATAAGCATGGTACAAGGCAACAAGTTCCCGGCTTATTAATAGAAGACACTCTTGACCATTTGGACCAGTTCTACATGCTCTGTTCCACAGTGAATATCAACGACATCTCTGAAGATGCATTCAAACTTTGCTTGTTTTCATTCTCCTGGTTGACAAAGCACACATATGGCCCTCCTAACACCATTACCACATGGGGTGATTGCAAGAGAATGTTCATGAGCAAATTATTCTCTACTACTTGCATTGAAGGCTGTGTAATGACATCTCAGGATTTGCACAGGGATCTACTAAGAACTTCATCAAAGCATGGGAAAGAATTTTAGGGTTACACCTCTCAATGACCCATCATGGTTTTTCCCGCGAATCGCTTTTGAGCACACTTTGCATAGGCATCCTGCCTAAGATCAGAATGCTCCTTGACACCGCTTCCAATGGAAATTTCCTAGGACAAGATGTTGAAAGAGGTTTACAACTGGTTGAGAATTCTACAAGTGATGGAAAAGCTATGACCACACTTTGCACGATGGTGGTAAGAGAGATACCGCTACAAAAAGGATATCCAAGCACATAATGACAAGTTGGATCGAGTACTCTAAGCTACACAACGTCAAGTCAGCTTGCCAGTGAACCATAATACACTCATTGCTGCCCAACCGACATGTACATTGACAGAGTAGAAGAACTCAATTATATTGGTGGACAAGGCTTCAACAAGGGCTACAATCCAAATTTTAAACACTAGAATCTGTCCTACCACAGTACAAACATCGAAAATCCACTAGAAAAGCACTACCCATCCCCAAAAAAAAACCCACCCACCTGAACACCTTCACAAAGGGTGATCGTTGCGGTAACCCAAATTGCCTTTCTGCCTGGTTACCATGCCAGCACCAAGTACAAAGCCAAACCCTACTACCCAGACACCAACCAACCTTATTTTCCTAACCCACCTCCACAATAAGAGCCCCCTCCGATAAGAGATGATGAGAAAACTCAAATGCTCAAGAAAGTTCTCAATGGATATAGAAAACGTGCTACCGATCTCAACAACAAAATCAAAGAGATTCGTACAAAAATGGGCACCGTGTATGGTGATTTAAACTCTTAACTTAAGAATCTTGCCACACAAGTACAAAAATCGGAAGTTTCTTCTTTCAAGAGGCGAATGGGTACTCTTCCAGGTAACCAGAAACTCACCCAAAGAAGTATGTCAATGCTATAACAACAATGAGTATGAGAGATCTTTCTTCTGTCAACCTCAATAGGGAAATCTTGGTCCATGTGGGGGGTAATATAAATTTTGATCAAGAAAGTAAAGAAGATGAAATGAGCAAGAAAACGTTGACCAGGGAAAAGGTGATACTGAGCTGCCAACAATAACTGCAGTCAAAGATTCTTTCCTTCCACTTCCTTATGAGTCAAAACTCTCTTTTCCAGGGAGATCCAAGAAAGAACTATTGGACAGGTACAAAGCTCTATTCAAGAAGCAGGTGTCATTACTAAAAGTCACTCTTCCATTGATCGAAGCATTATGGAAAGTGCCAAAGTGGACCAAGTATCTAAAGTATGCTGCCAGGGAAAAGGAAAAACAGTTATAGGGCACGGGGATGCTAACCCATGAGTGGAACACCATAATTTAAAGGAAAATCATCACGAACAAGGTGGAAGATCCAGGAAACTTCACATTACTATTTGCTTTGAGACCCATCACCTTTTGTAGATGTCTTTGTCATTTTGGAGCAAGTGACAAACTCATGCCCTTGTCCATTGCCAAGAAGTTGGGCTTTAAACGGTCCAACGAGTGCCAGATTTCTCTTGTTTTTGCCAATCAATCAGTAAGGCATCCAATGTGTCTACTAGAAAATCTACCCATTATGGTAAACAATTTTGAGATACCCACATACTTTGTGGTACTGTAGATGGACGAAGAGCCTAAAGACCCTCTCATTTTCGGTTGTCCATTTCTAGCCACTAATGAAGTTCAGATTGACGTTAAGAAAGAAAAGATAGACCTGCAGCTCAGAAATAAGGTTTTGAAATTTGAAATCAACAAAGTTATGAGGAAGCCAACATTTGAAGGACAAGTCTTCAACATAGAAGAACTTGATGCGTTGGATGATGAGCACATTGTAGAGATAGTCACTGGAGATCCCCTAGGAAAAGCCTTGATATTCAAGCAAGGAAAATATGTGTTGCTAGATGCTGATAGCAAGGAGTATGAGACGCTGCTAGATTCGCAAAAACTTTACAACGGGCAAGCAATTTTCGTGGTGCTGAAGCAAGAACTTCATGCCATGGAAACAGAGGCTATAAAAGTAAAGGAAATCAGCAAAGAAGAAGCTCAGATAAATAATGACTGTAGTAAACTTAGAGCTCCAAATGTAAACTCAAACCTCTCTCAAAAAGGCTCTGGTCGAAAATGGCAAATATAAGAATACCCACCCAGCCCGAGCCCATCCTGCCCTAGACAGAAAACTACAACGCAAGGGTGTTGGAAGAAGTAAAGAAAGAAGCAGAACCAACCTTGAGGAAACAGGAGCACCGAGCAGAACAAGAAAAAGTATCCAAGGGCTGAAGAATGCTGGTGGAAAATTCATGGTTAATGGACAAAGACTCAAGCTGTATTTGGTGAAAGAATGTAATAGGAGATGGAACAGCAATGTCTCTCCAAGATCCACTCACCTCCTAAAAATAGAAAGACAACGTCGAGCTTGTGATGTTAAATAAGCGTTCTTGGGAGGCATTCACATGTTATCTTTGTCTATATATTTGATAGAAACTTTTTATTTGGTTTTACTTTCTTTTTATTTTGTTTTGTTTAGGCTTACATTGGATCATAAAATAGGTTGAGCAAAAAGTTAGGGCGAACATATATTCTGAAAAAAGAAAGGAATAAAGCAAAGAAAAATTTATATAATAGGTTGCCAACCCAACGCTGAAGCCAGCGAGCCTTCTCCGAGGCATCCAGCCCACAAACATATCTTTCTCCTCCGCCGAACACACCAACTCAGAGTTCTTCTAGATAATACACATCACCTTGTACATATTTTCATTATTCTTCTATTATTGTTGTTTTTGGTCCTTTTCACTCTCTTAAACACACTGAGACGGTGTGAAGTAATTCTAGGAGAGGGACCTAGTCGATAACTTTGTGTTCTGTGATTTTCTTAGTCATGAATTGTAAACGTCCATTTCCATTAAAAAAAATTCATTTAGTTTGTTAGGATCATTTTGTGAAATGTCAACTTAGGATTAAGTGCAACTTAGAATCCCAATGTGGTGAAATATGGGCTAAGTAACAAAAAGATGTGTTGTTTTGGGAAATCTCACTTAGTCGATTTTAAGTATTTTGTATTCAGGGTAATAAAAAAATCAGACTTAACCTAACTGAAGCCATTTGGGAGTTTTCAGTGAATAAAATGATAGTTTTAGGATTTGTGACTCAGTGTGGTAGAGAATAGAGATGATCCCCTTGTATGCATGAATTATTTTTTTTTCTTTAGCAAATTTACACAATGTCAAAAATAATATTTTTTGAGTGATAGCCACCTAAGAAATTTTAAAGCCAAAAGAAACACCTCATTCATTTTGCTCAGACCATTTCTTCACCCTTAAAACAATCGAGATTTGATTGATTTCTACTAAGTGAGACTGCACCTAAATACTTGCTAATGAATGTAAAGAGCTGCTTTATATTTGGTTGTGTTAGTTCCATAGATTGTTGAAACCGAATAGCTATGATAAAGTACAAAAGAATATTTGTTTGAAATAATATAGAGATAACCATTTCAAAAGGGCTGCAATTCTTTCTTTGTTTGACATTTTGTGGTAGTAGATTCTTCTTCCTTTTGATTTTTCTTTATGAGATTATTTTCCTCTTCAGTTCACTTGAGGAAAATCAAAGGACAGGTCTGGAAGAGTTGATATTTTTTGTTTTTACTGTTTAGACTATGATTTGCATCATATTTCAATCATTTTAATTGAAATAGAAGGAAGTCATTTGGAGCGTTCAATGGTTTCTAACCCATTACGAAGAGGTGGCCTAGCATTTTAAAAAGTTTAACAGGTCAACGCCAAATGTGCTAGGGTTAACCTCGTCCTCCTTCTATGTTTACCTATAATAACCCTATTTAATATTTTACCTAGGTAGTAGCAGTCTTTAATTTTGAAAGTCAACATTTTATGCTAGTTGTCTTTTACTCTAGATTTTTAATAATTTTATATTTTTCTTGAAAGATTTAGATTATTTTGTAAGATTTTTATTCAGGATTTATTCCGTAGTTTTATTTTCATAATTTGTCCTTGTTATTCATTTAGTTGTTTACAATTCTGAAATATTAATTTTTCTTGCAATCCAATGTTTAGTGAATCATCAACAAATATATTTTATTTATTCATAGAGATTAGTGAGTAGTTTCATATAGCTTTTGGATTAGGTAGGGATGATGTTTTAAGAATAACGATAATAGTTAAAAATTCCAATTATTTGTTCCCACCTTGCCTAGAGGTGTTTAATGATAAGTTTATTTTGGTCACTTGAGTCTGATTCATAAGCCCAAACATATCTTGACCATATGTTTATCCTGTTTGAACACTCTAAATATGAGCTTTGCTAAACCTGCTCAACGAGGATTAATATCAGGTTGCTTAGCTATTTAGAAAGAACACAATCATAATGCTCATTTTCCATCAAATCTCAAACATAAGTTTGATGCTTGATTGGGTGACTATTGAAGTGGTTTTTACTATAGAAGTGGATTAACTATAAATTATGATTTTTTCATTGTATTCCTAGTATTTGAATAATTATATTTCTAGTATTTGAATAAAACTCCAAAATAGATTGATATCTTAAATAATATAACTAAAGTGTTTAAAAATCATAATTATCAATATCAAGTGGCTGACCGAGGTTGTTATTGCTGATATGTTCATCAATGAAATTAGGAAGGATCATAATTTGCAGACATGATATATGTCAAAAGGCGAGATAGAGCATTAAGCTCATCAAAGAAGAATATGATGAGCAATTTGCAAGGATCAAAGACTACAAAAATCAAACTCCATTGTAAGTACATTAGTTTATGTACTATTTTCAATGTAACTGTACTAGCTATCTTCAAAAACTAATTGATATGTTTTCTTGTGACTAGAGTAAATCCTGGTTTGTCGATTGATCTAAAGAAAAATATTGGAGATAATGGAAAAGAAGTATTTGATAGGTTTTACATGTGTTTTCAAGCACTGAAACAGATTTGGCGTATGTGTTGTTGACATATCATTGGGATAGAAACAACACATACGACAAAAAATGAAATTTCTTAAAATCAAATTCAAAAGGACAACTCCTCGTAGCTGTGGAAAGAGATGGAAACAATGAAATTTATCTTGTTGCATGTGCAGTCGTTCAGGTTGAGAACACTGATACTTGGGAGTGGTTCATTCAGAAGCTCAAAATAGATTTGGACCTTTGCAATGGTGAAGGGTTCATTTTGATTTCATATAAACAAAAAGTAAGTTCATTTCGCTTTTATCTTGGTTTGTTTGAGAGGTTAATGGACTTAAAATGGATGTTTCTTTTTTTTCTTGAGGGATTGACAAAAGCAGTGAAACAAGAATTACCAGATGTCGAACATTATAAGTGCGCAAGACACACTATAACTTGAAGAAAGTACATCCATCTAAGCCTGATATAGAAAGTTGTTTTGATGGTGTCAAATAGTTATGAAGCAGATTACAAGGCAGATTTGGAGAAATTAGAGGCTTACGATGTGGATGTTTATGAGTCGTTGATGATGAGAAACCAGCTGCTCCTAGTCGTCCTTTCTTCAAGGCAACAACTCGCTATGAAGATGCACTTAACAACTTTTCTGAATCTTACAATAGTGCACTTGAGAAAGCACGGTCTCTGCCTTTGGTGGAGTTGTTGGAGACAATGAGAAGGCTAGCCATGATCCGCATAGAGTTGAGGAGGAAAAAAATTGACAAGCCCAAAAGTTTATTTAGTCCTAAGGTCGGGAAGATGATTCTTGCCAAGGAAAAACACAAGAATCCGATAATTTTATGTTTCTCATTGGTATTTGACAAGTGCATGGGAAATGCAGTACAATAATTCTATAACTCCGGTTGAAGGGGTGAAATTTTGGCCAGAAACCGACGAACCAAAACTTCGAGCACCACCAAGGGAGAAATCTAAGGGTCGGAAGAATAAGCCACAAAAAAAGAATAAAGTCTATCACCGAATCTCCAATTAAGGGGGAAAAAGTTGCAAAACAAACACGAATTATGCGTTGTTGTCGATGTGGTGTTTCGGGTCACAATGCAACAATGTGTTCTTATGATGGAGTCCCGTTAAAGCTGACAAAGAAATATCAGAAAGCACAAGATATACTCTCTCAGTCTCTAAAGAAATAATATTTTAATAAATTTTATTTTATTTTATTATTTTTTAAATGATTATATTATTAAATAAATATTGAACCAATAATATTAAGACATATTACAAAGAATCTCTTAAAAGAGTCTCTAAAAATTTTTTCTATTGAGACTTTTTAAACCAAAAATCTCATAACTTTTATTTTTTTTTTTTTTTTAATTAGATGATATTTTTAGAATATTACCAATGCAGATGGTCTTAAGTTTCAGATTTGTATTTTCAGCCTCTCCACTGAACATATTCCATCGTAGTTTTGAGATTTTTAACTAGTTTTGTGCTTGCTATGAGTTGTGAGATTGTTTGAACATAGTGCATTGAACTTTGTAATTTTTTGAGTGACTGTGGTTTTGTTGTGTGGCTGTTCAGGTATAGCTTCATGGATAAATAAGTTCATTGTAGTGGTATTGTTGCGGTGGTTTCGTTGCAGTGACTGTAATTGTTTGGATGAGGTTCATTATGTTGTTGCTTTTTATTCGTCCTGGGCATTCGGAATATTCGGGTTATTCGGGTCGGGTTAATCGGAGTTCGGGTTATTGCTAGAAAAATAATTACAACCGAATAAACCAAAATTTTAATCGGTTTCGGGTCGGTTCGGATTACGTCTTTTTCGGGTTGTATGTTGGAAAAAAAAATTGCAACCAAAGCTTAATCGGGTATATAACCCGAACAAACCGAAATAAGTAAAAATGAAAATTGGAAATCAATGAAATTCGGGTTGTAAAAACCGAACAACCCGAAATTAGTGCAAAAACACATCCAAAATTATACACAATCGGGTTTTATTACCCGTATTTTGGCAAAAAAAAAATACATCTGATTGCCACATATATGAAAGGTACATTAGTTTACCATCAAAATGAGATATAACAAAAGACATAAGCTACCATTAGAGCTGCATTACACCCGATAGGCATTTACATTGCCTTTACCATGATTTGCAGAGTTTGATTACAAAAAATACAAGCTTGAGTAGAGAAGATCTTGAGTATACAAGACTGAAAGACAGACTTTGCATAACCAATCAACATCTTCACTACTTAAGCACCAAAAACCAAAAAAAAAACAGCAGCTTCGTAGCTTCCTATATACCTGCGTATTGGAATTAAACGTAAGCTAAGCATAACCACACAATCAAAACATTACACAAGATAAGCATAAACATACTACCCTAACATCCGAGTGTAACCACACGCATACTACCCTAACATCCAAGTGTAACCCCAAACATTCTAATCTAACATAATACACTAACTAAATGTAAGCAATAAGAGAAATCATACCTGCCATAGTTAGAGAAATCAGTGGTGAGGTAAAGTTGGAACTGAATTCCTTGAATCTACTTAAAAAATAGAGTCAAATTAGAAGTAAATTTTAGAAAACATACAAAATTTACAAATACTTACCAAGAGATTCATAAAACTCAATGTCTACCAACATTTCTTTCACGCTAGCAACCTCAACTTGCGATTTATAATAGCACCTAAGCCACTGTTGTCAGCACACGAGGACCTCCACCATATAAGGTGTTAAGGAACTCCTATAAGGATCCAACACTCGCCCACTAGTACTAAATGCTGATTCAGAAGCAACAGATGAGACTTGAGTTGCAAGAACATCTCATGCAAATTCTGATAGTATAGGGAATTTGG
This sequence comes from Streptanthus diversifolius, assembly GCA_039880935.1. NCBI lineage: Eukaryota > Viridiplantae > Streptophyta > Magnoliopsida > Brassicales > Brassicaceae > Streptanthus > Streptanthus diversifolius. The sequence continues at coordinate 8,556,559 of JAXGFM010000005.1, forward strand.
AGCTATTGCATTTCCACCAACTCAGAACATCATAAGGCATTCCTAAACTATTTTCCACTCTGATCTCAGTTTTCTCTGTGAGATAGATATCAAGTTCACCGCATCCATCATCACTGCTTGTTGACTGAACCATCTTGCTGTACATGGACTCTATCGGTTCGAAGTCATCTTCATCATCTGTTACATCAAATGTAGCGGTTGCAGGCTCAGTTCCAACATTAGTGTCTTCTACTCCATCACTCGCATCTGATGGTTTGCTAAGCCTAGCATTATACTCTGCATACAGCCGTCTCATTGCATCAGTAACCAATGCACTCAGCCGTCTACACTCTACTGTCCCCTTCCCATAAAGCTGTTCAAAGCAGAGACTGGCCAACTTCATTTTGTGACGGGGATCAAATATACTAGCCATTATCATCAGGGGGTTCATATTTTCGAGTCCATCCCAATACTTCTCGAACTTATCTCTCATAACATGGGCTTGGTTTCTAATCGCTTCTACAGGACTAGTACACTTGGTCATGAGTGCTCTTTCAACATTCACAATTTTGTTATATGCAAGGGTTGACGTTACTGATTGAGAAGCAGAAAAAATCAAAGTACTTTTGTAGAAGATCTTCAGAAAAGTGACTAACCTTGCAGCTTCATCCCAATCAGCATTAGTTGGTGGCCCAACTCTAACACTCTTAGTCTTTTCATCTTCTTCTAGAAAATAATCACAATATAACTTGTCCTCTGCTGCCATCTTCTCAAAAGCAACTCGCAACTTAATCGCAGAAGACAGCATCAAGTAGGTAGAGTTCCATCTCGTTACAATATCTAACGGCAAGCTTCCTCTACAAACCCGCCCAGTTTCACACTTCAACACAATGGACCTAAGCCTACTGAAAGATGACCTCACATACTTGACTGCATTCCTAATTGCAAGTACACTTGAGTTGATGCATTTTAAACCATCTCCCACAATAAGGTTAAGTATGTGGGCACAACATCGCATATGCAAGAATTCACCATCGCTCACTAATGCTTGTACACCTCTCTAACTGTCGCAACTCATCTTTGAACACAGCCAAAGCCCTATCATTATTCCTTGCATTATCAACCGTTATTGTAAAGACCTTTTCTATTCCCCACTCTTCTAAGCAATCAAGTATATGCCCTGCTATTGTCTCTCGTTTGTGATCTGTGATAACCTTAAAACTAATTATTCTTTTCTGCATTTCCCACTGAGTATTAATCCAGTGACATGTGACCACCATGTAGTTTATGCTAGTAGTGGGAGACGTCCAAATGTCTGTAGTGAGAGACACCCTTTGTTTCTCAACTTTGAAAAGGTTCCTCAAAGCTGCCTTATCCTCCTTAAACATTGCAACAATATTTCTAGTACATGTCCTTCTAGAAAAGGTTGAGTATAAAGGCAAAATATTGAAGCAGAAACGCTTCCAACCTTCAGAATCCACAAATGACAAAGGCAACTCATTCACTACTATCAGCTCATTAACTGATCTCCTAAACATATGCGGATCATAGGCTACAACCCTCATATTGCCCTTATCATCACTTAACACTTTCTGCTTCTCTTTCTCATCAAAGTCCTTAAACATCTTACATCTATTTATATGTCCTATCAATGAACTAGTTCCAACTAGCTTAGAATCACAGCAAAGTTCTAAACCACAGTACTTACAGTTGCACTTCGTAGGATCATCTTCCCTTTGGAGATAATTTTTCCACACAGCAGCTCTTCTAGCGTATTTTCTACGAGGCTTATCAGACTCTGGTTCAGGCATGCTACGCTTCTTCCCTATGACAGGATCCACTGTCTCAGGATCCATATTCGTCACCATTTCAGGGTCCATACTACACGTGAAAGTTAACAAACTAATTAGCTTCAAACTAATTAAAGCTAAACTGAGTTCTAAACAAGCTCATTCTACAACGGCAGAACAACCTTCTGTCAAAGACATTCAACCAAACAAATTACAAAGTAAGAACATGTACTCTACTAACAACCAAACATAGTAACATACCGACAATGCAACATACTAACAAATTCCCACATTCAATCTTACAATGTAAGTACAAACTACTGCCTCAAGATTATACTAACAAAAAAACCACTCACAATCACATTTCCATTTCAATTTCTCGAAAACACATTATGACATAACAAATCAAAACATTCGTCCAATTTTAAAAACACCCACAAATAAGAAACCAAATCATAGACAGAGAGGTCACTAGATATGAAAGATTAGCACAACAAAAGAGGTTTGGAAAGATTATGCGAATTTTCAAAGAATTGATCTACAGAGATTGAAAAACTTACTAATCTTCGATAGCAACTCTTCGCAGAGTTGAGACTAAGAGAGATGATTCGTGAAACAGAGATGAGGCGATGTAATGACGAGGCGAAAGGATCGACGGAGATGTAATCGACGGAGATGAGGCGATGTAATCGCCTCGAGAGTGAAAGTCGTCGAAAGAGTGAAAGTCGACTCGAGAGTGAATTAGGTTTAGGATAGGGTTAAGTTTTTGGCTTATATAGGTCGGTTTAGTTATTTGAACCCGAACGGTAACCGAATACCGAACCGAATAAACCGATTTCAATTTCGTAATAGAATCTGTGCCGATCGGTTCTACTCAACAATTTACTTCGGTTCGGTTTGCTAATAAATCGGGTTTAACGGTTCGGTTTTTTCGGTTTCATCCGAATGCCCAGGATGACTTTTTATATTGTTTTTGGTTAGCAACACATAGTTTGTATTATGTTTTTTTTTCAACTTAATTTATTGACTTTAATATTTTTTTATTATTGTAGAATGTTAGATTCGAATCCTAATTATAGTAATGAATTTTAGAGGTGACCACCATTGTGATATATGATTCCCATAATTTATTTTCAGTTTTAGATTCTGTATTCTCTTTTTAATATTTGTTAGTTTGTTCTTTTTTTATGATTTCAAAATCAATACAACTTTTGATATTAATTTTTTTCAATTTGCAGTTTTCTTATAACCGTTTAAATCAGTAGCTCCAATTTTTTTAACTAAACCAAAATGAGTTGTCAAATAAATCAAAATGAGGTCGTGTGTGTTTTTTACGATTTGTCAACAAGGAATTGCTGACTCGGCTGCCATGTCATCCTCCATTAACTGATTGACTCACAGGTCCATGGTACATGACCAGGTCGGAGACCGTGGATTTCTTTTTTTTTTTTGTCAATTTAGTTTTTTAATATCCATTTAATATTGCAGAATGCTGAGTTCGAATCTCAAACAAAGATTTTAATATGAATTAGCTGTTTCCCTACCAATTGCATTACTTTTCTTTTTAATTATGCCTTTATCTGAGTGTGCAATCTTAGCAAATAGGATAAATTACTTTAGTGACATATATATTAGGTTTAATTACCTATATAATTTATATTTTTCTTTAATTATTGAACTGTTTATTGTTTTTTTAAAAAAATCCAGTTGTACCTCTATCAAAACATTGTTAATAAAAATTAATTACCATAGTACAACTATGTTAATGTTACCGCATATTTGTTAACGTAGATTTGTTCTAACGTTCCAGTAGACTTATTTTTTATGTTATCGTCGATTTAATTTCCTGCAGAATTTTTGTAATTATCATAGATTTACTTTTACAGACTTATTTTAACGTTACCACATACTTTTTTCTGCAATTTATCTTAGTTATAGCTGATTTGTTTTTTGCAAACATATTTTGACGTAGTCGCAGATTTATTATCACATAGATTTATTGTAGTTATTTTATATTTATTTTTACAGACTTATTTTATGTTACCACAAAAATATTTTTACTGCAGATTTGTTTCAGTTGTGGCTGACTAATTTTGCATACTTATTTTGATGTAACCGCAGGTTTATTATGACATAGATTTATTGTAGTTATCGCATTTTTATTTTGTAAACTTATTTTTACGTCACCACAGACTTTTTTGCTTCTGATTTGTTTCAGTCATAACGACTTTTTGTAAACTTATTTTACCGTTGCCGCACATTTATTATCTCGCAAATTTGTTGTATTAATTACAGATTTAATATTGCAGACTTATTTATACATGTCCGCAGACTTTTCTCTGGCTAATCTAGGCCGTATGATATAGTGTTTCCATTATTCACCATGGACAATGTCGTACCATGAAATTTGTTTTTTTGCGTTATGAAGCAGTCATAATCGATTTTGGATATCTTTCGTTTCTTTTATAATCTTTCCATTTCTTGCAGAGATTTCGTTCAGCTGATATGGAGCAATTTATTTTAGTATATGGAGAATGGAAGTGTGAATAAAACGATGGTATTTTGTTATCGATGTTAAGTGAGGATCGCAAATATCACAAATTAATTTAGCTGGATATTGTATGAGGTATGAGATTCTCATTGGAAATGTAGTAGAGGATATGAGTTGGATAATAGAGAATATGACATCAACTTGAGCTATATGTTGTCTTAAGAGATTATGTAAAAATTGCCTCAAGAAACACCTATGATGTATATCTCAAATTTTACGCAATTACAAGTTTCTTGGGATAATCAAAAGAAATTTTCTTCGACTTTGTGTGCAATTGAAGGAAAAATTGGATAGGAAGACATAAGAAGATGAGGTTCAATTGGAAAAACTGATATGAAGGAAGTAAATGAAGTTCCAAAGGCTAAAAAGAGCTTGGAAGAAGATTGTGATGAAGAAGATGAATCCAGATTTGATTATTGTGACGACTCTGACGAAATAGACTTAGCCTATGAGAAATTTGAAACATTTGAGATGGTGCATGAAGATGATTATTAAAACCTAAAATCACTTTGTGTGCAATTGAAGGAAAAATTGGATAGGAAGACATAATAAGATGAGGTTCAATTGGAAAAACTGATATGAAGGAAGTAGATGAAGTTCCAAAGGTTATACAGAGCTTGGAAGAAGATTGTGATGAAGAAGATGAATCCAGATTTGATTATTGTGACGACTCTGACGAAATAGACTTAGCCTATGAGAAATTTGAAGCATTTGGGATGGTGCATGAAGATGATTATTAAAACCTAAAATCACCTTCTAAGAAAAGAGGTGCCCTAATGTTTGTAAGTGAAGGCAATGCAAGTGTTGCCCAGTTAGTGAATTTTGATTTGATTGATTTGGATTTAGCTTTCGGACAATGCTATGACACGAAAGAGCATTTGGTGATAAGAATTAAGATTCTTAGTGTGGTGAAAAAATTTGATGTCGAGGTACATAATTGACATCATACCAAATGATTGCCAAATGTTGGATGAAATGATATTCTTGAAAGGTCCGAGCTACACCATTGGGAGATTATCCTATATTTCATTTTTGAAAGCATGTCCCAGCACATAAGATACTTGCATTACTATAAAAAGATTTTATTGGTGGAGTATGACCAAGTGTATTACCAATGCATGTTGCTGGAGCTATATAAACGATTTCAAATGAAGTTATTTGACCGCAGATTTATTAGTGGTCACTGCAAATTTATTTTTAGTTTCTGCAGATTTATTCTAATTTCTACAGATTTATTGTTTGTTCTTTCTATAGATTTTGCATTGGAAGGCATATCGGATATTAAGATATGCTCGAAATTTGGTTAGGGAACACATAAAAGTAGATACAATTTACTATTAACATACTTATACATGATTAAAAGAGAAAATCTCGGGTCACACACATAACTTGTATTTGATGAAAAATCATAGATTCAAGTATCTGTTTTTAGCATTTGGAGGTAGCATCAATAGGTTTCCATTCATGCAAAAAGTGGTGGTTGTTGATGGAAACTTTTTGCAAGGAAAATACAAAGGGACACTTCTTACCGCTACAACTCAGGAAGGTAATTTTAATATATTCCATATTGCTTTTGGTGTAGTTAATACTGAAAATGACGAATCATGAAAATGGTTCTTCGAGCAACTCAGCGCTGTCTTCTCCGATAATGAAGAGCTGACCATTATTTTAGATATGCATAAGTCTATTGGGAAAGCTATTGCAACATCGTATTAGTAGTGTAGTCGTGGAATTTGTACGATACTATTTGTACAATAATATATTAATATGTTTTAAAGGTAGGGAAGAATTTAGTTTGGTATCAACTACAAGCATTAAATCCTGCACTTTTTGCATATCTCCAACGAGCTGATGTACGACTTTGGACACATGTTCATTTTCCTCGATATAGGTACAATATTCTTACAACCAACATTATTGAGTCAATGAACTACGTTTTTTCTAAGCTATAAAAATCCCTATAGTACAACTACTGGAAGTAGTTAGATCGACGATGAAAAGTGGTTTAATACTCGAAGGACCGATGAAATAAATTTGCAGATAACTCTAACCCGTGAAGTTGAAAAATTGTTACAGGTAAATAAGCAAAACATGTCATCTTTAATTGCCACAGAATTTTTGTATTTTTCATATAAGTTACCGCAGATATTTTTATGCTGGTGCAGAATTTTCTTAGGCCTAATGTCAGGTTTTCGTTATACCAGAACCGTGTTAAAAAAATCAAAATTTTTGAGTGTTAAAAATATGGATGCCCTACGAGTACAAGCAAAATGTGGAGGTGGATCTGTGAATGTTGTAAATTTGAGAGATAAAAAGTGTACATGCCGTAGATTTGGCATGGATAGGTTGTCATGCGCTCACACAGTTTAAGCGGCTAGAAAAGAAATATCTCCCATATTTCATTTTGTCATTTGTACTATCATGACTTCTACTTGTACAATGTGTATTCTACCGCTATCATGTCAAGGTATTTCAGTCTACCAATACGGGAACATGTTGCGAGAAAGGTTTGTTCTCCACCTATTCCTAAGCAACAACCATGTAGACAAAAAAAAATAAAAAAAATAAAAATAAAATCAGTCTTAAAAATTGCGATGGTGAAGAAATAGCCTAAAAAACAACACGCATGTCGGAATCATGTGACACAGTGGTGGCCACCTCTGAAGTTCATGACACATGTCTGGGGTTCGAATCCAGCACCCCACGATGTTTAAAGGGGATATTAAAGCTACTAGGCTGTGTTGACAAAAAAAACAACACGGATGTGGTACCTGTAATGAAGTTGAACATAATCGTCAAACTTGTAAAATGGCATAAACAATAGGTGTCTCAGATTTATTTAATAACATCACATTTTTATTTAATAATATTGCAGCTTTATTTGTAGACAGTTGTACTATAAACATAGAAACTATACAATGTCTACCAGTACGGGAACATGTTGTGAGAAAAGTTTGTTCTCCAACTATTCCTAAACAACAACTAAGTAGACCCAAAAAATCAAGAATAAAACCAGTCTTAAAAATTGCGATGGAGAAGAAATAGTATGGAAAACAATATGCATGTGGTAACTGTAATGAAGTTGAACATAATCGTCAAATTTATAAACTAGCATAAACAATAGGTGTCTCAGATTTATTTAATAATATCGCAGATTTATTTGTAGACAGTTGTACTGTAGAGTTTGAAACAATATGTATCACAAATTTATCTAATAATATCACATATTTGTTTTCCGTTGGCAGATATATTTTCCATTGACAAATTTGATATGGTATTGTTACTCCATCCGTTTGGTATGTATATGACGCAGTTTTATAGGCAAATAATAAAGGAGAGGGTTGGAAAGGAAAAGAGAAAAACATAGTTTTATTAAGATATTAGCTAAAATAGAAATTAAATAAAGTTTATCTCTAACTTCAACCAGTCAATGTAAAAAATGTTCAGGTTGATAAGCGCTGAAAAAAGACATTCGCTTTCGTCAGCGTATTTCTGGCGTGCAGCTGCCATGTCTTGTAACTCTCCTGCAAGTATTTTGTCGAGCACAAAGAGTTTGGCGTGTTTCATCCTTAGTCGGAGAGAGTGAGCTTTTTCCTTATTCTACATTTGGTCTTTCACTATATGCAGAATGACGTTCATACGGTCTTTCACTTGTCCACCGTTCTCCAAAGCGTCGTTCAACGCCTTCTCCAACCCCTCCTCCCTAGTCACCATGAAATTTCTCTTATTTGAAGATGAGGATGCATTTGATGCCATTTTTAAGAGATTTTTTTTGTGTTGTGAACGGAAAGTGATTTTTATTGAAGTGGAATCTTAGGGAATGGTAGATCTATTTATAGTAGTTGTGACATAAAAATTTGAAGGGCTTCAATGTCACGCCTGTCCAATTAAATACCTGAATGTTTAATAAAACATGAGAGATAAAAAAAAATTGTAGTTGTTTAATATCACGCCTGTCCAATATATATCATGTGCCGTCTGTTCATTTATGAGACTTTATTTATCGAGAATTTTGTGTTGTCACCGATTTATTTTGTTTAGGGAAGACAAAAAAGTTTTAGTTTTTCAAGGTAACATATATCCAATTAAATGTCATGTTATCTCTGATTTATTCTGTCGTCGCTGAGTTATTTTTTTGGTTTTGTCACTGATTTATATTTATTGTGTTGTTGTTAATTTATTTTTGGCGTTTTTACTGATTTAGTGTTGGAGTTGTCGCTGATTTATTTTTATTTTGTTGTCACTGATTTATTTTTGGAGTTGTCGCTGATTTATTTTTGGAGTTACCATTGATTTATTTTATTTTGTTAACGCTGATTTATGTTTGGCATTGTCGCTGATTTATTTTTGGAGTTAACTCGTTAGCATATTTAAGGCTAACTCGCTAGAATATCTAAAGTTAACTCGTTAGAATATCTAAGGTTAACATGTGAAAGTTTAGTTATGTATTTAATATTGCGTAGTATTGTTCTACTGCAGACAAAATGGTTCAGCACGATGGGGCAATAGATTAGTCAAACATACGATTACTTCCCCCTTATGTTGGGTACTTCCTCGAAAAGCTCTACAACAATATTAGACCGGGACACAATGTTCCTATCATTAAGCCTCTTGAAACTCTACTCTATAGCAAGACACTCAATGTATATTAGAGCAAAGATGCCGCAATCTCCGGGGTTTTCATTGAGTGGGACGTTCTTCTTCATTTTACTCAACTTGAACGTCCTATCGCTAGGTCGGGTATCTAGAACGCAAAGGTTTATTATTACCGGCATAATTTTGCATAGAAACTGCAAGTTTTTGACGAGCATCTTGTCACTGGTGTGACTTGGTATGGAGTTGTAGACGAATATCTTTTCCAGTGGAAAATTAAAGTCTACCACAATCTAATGATTATTTTTGACGTTGACAACACTGTTAAAGTTATCAATATCATGCCACCATCTCTTTCATGTTGTCAAGTCAGCAGTACCGTACCGTTAAATTAAGCCAAATTACTTTCATCAATAATGAATTTGGATGTCTTCGGCGGAACCATTTTAAAATTGGTTTACATGATATTCATAAACCATTGGTCTACAAAGCCAATCATTCCCTAGAATGGTGAGTTAGGATGCATGTGTCTTAATCGAAACATTGTTAATGCTGGAGAAAAGTGTTTTAGATAAGAAAGAATGAGTGAGTAAACAATAAAGCCTCTGAAATAAGTCCTCATCTACTTATAGAAAGTCTGCAAAAAATAAAATAAGTCTACGGATACAGAAAATGTCAATGGCTACGAAAATCCCATATGTTACTTATCCAATCCGCAACAATCCATACATATTCTTTTAAAATATCATCCCTTACTAGGAAGAAGGACCTCTTTAAACAAATCCACAACATGGGTTGATTTAAATGATTCATCAGTGGACCAAAAATAAACATTATGTAAAATCCAAAACCTTGATGATTAGTAGATAAAAATAACAAGGTATGCTGATGTATACTAATACTGCTGCCTCCACTCTTCGAGCCACTGCTATTTTTGTTCAGCTACTGGAAGCATAGGATCATAGTCGTTTCCTATAGGAATAGCACATGGAATGATGCGTTTGACCATAGAGTTATGAATGTATGGTGATTTTTGAATATCAGCCAATTTTGGAATTCATTTTTAGTGGACCTCCTTCATTCAGGCCTTTCAGGTTCTCATCGACGATGGTCAAAGCATTGTCAAACCTGGCTCCGGAAGTTCATCAAATGCATCTTTACTCTCTTCCTCCAGTCATGACTATGTATATATATGTAAGACATCCATTAATCATGCAACAACTGCATCAACAAAAAAAAAAAATCCTGGAACATGACTTATCGATCTTTCGGAACTGTCAAGTAGTGTTGGTATTATAAAATGAGTCATCTACCCCTGTCCGGTGTATTACTAGTGGCTGGTGTTTTACTACTGGCTCTATCATCTTCTCTCTCTCCTATTTTGTTAGAAGTGCTGAGATTAGTTTCTACGTGTTTGATCTTCCCTACTTGCTCTGCTTATTGTTGTAGATTTATTATATTTGCCTTATCCGTACCGGCAAACGCATCAAAATTTTCATTTCTTCTAGAGTTTTTGTCGTCCAAGTTGTTTAATTTATTGGCTAAACCTTCAGCCAACTTAACCAATGAATGAATGACATCTTTGTTATCCTGCACATTTACCAAGTTGTCTAGTTGGCACAAGAGTTTATATAAATCTGCGGCTGCTAACATTTTTGCTTATTCTGCTTCTACCATTTTCTACAATTCCATCTTCTGCTTATTCTCCTTCTTCTCCTTAGAAGTCCGGTCATTCAAAAGTAGAAGAAGTTTCTTTGAAACCTCTTTTCCTACAGCCAAACAACTTGGAACCAACTGATCAGATATGTATCTTCAAGAAACTTGTCAAGTGTCGGATCCAAAGCTTCTTCATTGTTGCTCTATTGAGCACACATTCTTCTTTTGCAACAAAAAACATATGCCTCACACAAACCAATAAATAAATCAGTGATATGATCTAAATATATCGGCGATAACAGGTAAAGCATCCAAAAAATCAAGGGCTACTGATAAAAAAATCCACGGCAAATGAAAACAAGTCTACGATAATATGTAAATGAATATGTGACTGCAAACAATAAGTTAAGCTTCATACCTGTCAATGAATAGCTTTCTCATCAGCTATTAGATCTTTAAATTTTGGCGACTGTTTCGCCAGTTGAGAAATCAACTAAACTCCTCTGCTACAACAGGAACGTACTCAAAAACCCATATGAGTAAAACATGAACACATCCATATACTGTATAATTTTTCTTTACATTCAATATATTTAATCGAATCTACTAAACTAGTAAATCTCATTCATCCCATGTAAATTTTTCAAAGCTCTTTACATCAACCACTATTTTGCATTTGACAACGGTATCTGGGATCCATAATGTATGCCACAAATTCCAACATGCACAATGCATAACCTTACTAACATCATGCTCTTCTCCAAAGAAGTAATCAGTCTAATCCTCTTGTGCACTCAAATGGTATTAGACGGGAGTTACATTATAAACAATTTTAATTATTGTATTCACAACTTCTTATCCCACATTAATAAAATAACGCAATACTTCTAGATTAACTGTCGTGATTTTTTCTAGAGTTTTGGCTTTGTTCTTTTTTGTGATTAATTTATAATTGAGTTCTTGTAAAATATATGATATCCCTTCCATCATCTATGTAGTACTTGAAAATTCAGATAAGAAAATACGATTCGATAAAACCCGATACAATTGTAAAAATCGGATATATGATGAATTCATTTTGTACCACACGATTTGAGAAAGCGATTTAGAAAAAAATAACGAAGGCAATATTTAATCTCTTTCCTTAACTCAATAAAGCGTCCGTAGTGCGACGGTTTTTATACACTGAAATTTTATTTGACTCGATTTTTGATTTTAAAAGAACCAAAAAACTTTAATAAACAAAAAATATAGGGACTACTCGACTACGAGACAAACCACAAACCACAAATCACGATCGCGAGCGAGCGGCGGTGGTGATGGTGGTGCACGCATGTGGATTCTTTGGTTCTCCTCATGTACCAATTTGAACTTAGATATTTTGTTCTCATATATATATTAGTGGAGAAAATTTCTACTAAGCAAAATTGAGACTTTTTAACTTTCACTTACTTTGATACATCTTAATTTTATGCATATTTCTCATTCACATTTGCAACATATTATAAGCCCAAACGAATTGCAAACTCGTTGTAGGGCGTTCGCAGAAGCGTTTGTTTTAAACTTCAAACCGAATCGTAAACTCGTTGTAAAGCGTTCGCGGATAACGTTTTGCAATCTCGCTTTTGAAGCATTCTCAGACATGTTTCAAAATCGTTTAATAACGTTTTCCAAACTTGCTTTTAAGCGTTTTCAGAAACGTTTAAAAATTGTTGTATAACATTTTGCAAACTGGCTTTCAAGCCTTTGCATAAACGTTTACAAATTGAAAAATCAAAATCGTATTTTTATTATTTAATCCGATTGTAGGTATTTTCTAGAGGCGGATTTATTGATTTAAACTGTATGACCTGAAAATTTGGATAAGAAATACGATTCGATAAAACTCGATACGATTGTAAAAATTGGATATGTGAAATCAATTTGTAAGACACAATTTGAGAAAACGATTTAGAAGAAGAAACGCATGCGAGATTTGATCTCTTTTCTTAACTCAATAAAATACCCGTAGTGTGACAGTTTCTGTAAGCTTTTTAAGTCTCAAGATACAATCGTTTATGGACAGATTCGCTACACTCGAATTCAAAATCTGCAAACTAGTAGCTATGATATACTTAAGAAATATTTTTCGTTTTTGAAAGAGAATAAACGAAAGTGAGAGAGAGTTGGTTTAGTTTTTGCAGTGAATGTATGAGAGCGATGTATTTTTTGATTGGATTATCGGATGATTAAAAATGTTTTCCTAGACTTGATTATATAAGGAGTTGTGGCGATATATGATCGACTTGGAGATCTCGCTCCTGGTTGTAAACTCCGCACGCGATCAGATAGAATCTAGGATCTCCAAATTTTATTTAATTTTGATGTAAAAGATTGCGTAAAATCTGCACGCAATCAAATAATATATGAAATTTTATTTGACTCAAATTGTAATTTAAAAAATAAAAAAAACTTCAACAGCCAAAAAGATAGGGACTACTCGACTACGAGATATTCCTACGAACTACAAATCACGATCGTGAGCGAGCGGTGGTGGTGGTGGTGAGCGCTTGTGGATTCCTTGGTTCTTCCCATGTACCAATATGAACTTAGATACTTTGTTTCCATATATATACTAGTGGAAAAAAGTTTTCCTAAGCAATGTGAGATAGTTCAACTTCCATTTATTTTGTTGGGTCTTAATTTTATATCTATTTCTCATTCAGATTTGCAATATATTATAAGTCTAATGTCCAAAATATTTTGGGTCCAACATTTATTTATTATATGGTCCAACACTATGTAGTTTCATTCAATCCACCTTTCTCGCATGAAGACAGTGCTACTGTCTCTCCCTCGCGAATAATATCCTCTCAACCTCCAAACTTTTTCAAACCCTAAAATTCGAAAATCTATACGGTTTTAAGTGTTTTTGGGTCTAATCCTCTCAAATTTCCGAGTTCTACACGATTCCATAACTTTCACACTCGATCTACAAAGGTATGACTCTCAATCTCCACTTTTTCATTTCGGTTCAAATAGGAAAAATCGACAAAATCTTGAATTTTAGGATGTTTTAGGAGAAATGGATGTTGAATAGGAATTTGTTAGGGTGTTTCGCACATAACCCATTTATAGTTTAGCGAATTTGGCTGAGATTAGGGAAAATCGGATTCTATGTTCTTCGTTGAGGTCACGTTCGATCGAAAGCGTTGAATCATTAGAAAAGGGTAGAAACTCCATAATAGATTAGGATCGATCGATTACATTTCCAACCGATCGATCGGTTTATGTGCATTTGACCGTAAGAGTTACGGATCCGATCCTTCAGGGGACCAATCGATCGATGTTAGGCCCGATCGATCTGATCATACATCAATCGATCATTTATTTTTTTCAATTTTTGCGATTACCTACTTACGGATTTTCTTCCTAAGTACGCAGATATGGCTAGAGGTGACCAGACACAGAAGAGACGAGACAGGGCTACCGCTTCCAGCTCATCCCAGATAACGGATTCCGACATTCCGACGACTACATTGTATCCGTGGCCTCGCCCGGATAACAACCCATTTTATCCGGGCGACGAGCAGGACTGGAGGCCAGAACTGATCCCGCACACTACTATGCAGGAGATGCAGCGGGACTTGCGGTATCAGAATTACCGCTATGGAGAAGCTTGGACGCACCACCACTGCACGTTCTACAACGGGATGCTGCGTATCGAGATGGCGCCCACCCGTTTCGTCTGCGAGAGGACCCTAGAGCGGATGGGAATTCGAGAGGAGGTCCGAGCTATGCTGCAGAGGCTTGGACTGGACACTATCGTGTACCAGACATACCCACTATTCCTGGAGTTGGTACGCCAGTTCCTTGCCTCTACTGAGCTCCAATATCAGGATGGAGCCATCCCTGCTGCCAGCGAAGGGACAATATCGTACTTCTCCAGTGGAGTATTGTTCGAGATTTCCCTTCGGGAGGTCTGCGACGTCTACGGGTTCGACATAACTCAGGAGCTGTGCAGTTGGCTCTCGGATTTCCCACAGGCCGTTGAGCTGTGGAATCTGATTAGCCCAGGAGCCTATGAGTCCAGGTCAGCTAAGCTGACTCACATCCGAAACCCCGTGGTTCGTGTTGTGGCGAACATCCTTGGTAACATTTTGTTTGCCTTAGGTCTTCCTTAAGCAATCCATGGTGTTTAGTAATACATTTCTAGATTTATTTCAATAAGAATTCTTGTATTTTCCCATCTCTGCAATCTAATTATGTTTTTCTCATCTTTATTGATTTCTCTGCAATTTCTATTATGTCTGAGTAGACTTCTAAATTCAGCCATGGACAGGATAGATAATTAGGGGAATCCAGATCATAAGATGATGTTTAGGTCTAGGATTGTGTAATCCATCACTATTAAATATGTTTAATGCTAAGTTGGTCTTGGAAGAGTCAATTTAGGGTTTATCGAATCCACATCTTGGAAAAGGGATAGTGAATTCATAGGATTTGATGAAAATTGATATGAATCTAAATGCATGTTTAGTTGTAAGGTTTGTAATGGGAATTGATCAAATCTAGTTCTAAGCATGGAGCATTGAGGGGAAGCAATTTGAATCAACTTCCTCAGGATGATGAAGTGAAGAACATGCTGAAGCAGTTACTAGAAGGACAAGGAGGAACAAAGAAAGAGATAGCTGAGATGAAAGCTTGTTACAATGATCTAAACTCCAAGTTTGAAGGACTGGTGACGCATGTGAAAGGACTGGAGAATCAAATTGCTCAGGTAGCTTCATCCTCAAGATGCAATGAAAAAAAAGGGGTTCTACCTGAACATCCTGAACCCAATCCTAAGGAGTACTGCAAAGCCATATCACTGAGAAGTGGAAAGGAATTGCCAAGTGGAGGGGCAACAAGAAAGAAATATGGATTGGATGACACACCTACTGAGACAGCAGCAGAGAAGATAGTTGGTGAAGAAGCTGAAGAAGAATCTCCTGCAGAAAAATGCATCGCTGTGAATGCCAAAGATGACAATGGCATAGCTACAGGAGAGACAGTTGACTTTGTACTCCCATTCTATGAGCCGAAACTTCTATTCTCTCGAAAATTCAAGAAACAAATCTTAGACAAGCAGTTTGAGAAGTTCAAGAAGTTGCTGGGAACAGTCCAAGTCACGATGCCACTCATGGACCTTACTCTAGACTGTCTAATCTACAACAAGCTTCTTAAAAACATAGTGACCAAGAAGAAAGCAGTGGAGGAAGTTATGGTACAAATCAATTATGAGTGCCGCGCGATAATTAAGAACAATCTGCCCAGGAAGCTCAAGGACCCTGGAAGCTTTACATTACCTTGCTCTATTGGACCTCTAAGCTTCGAGAAATGTCTTGTTGATTTGGGAGCAAATGTCAGTCTGATGCCACTGACGGTGTCGAAGAAGTTAGGTTTGACAGACTTCAAGAAGACTAGGATCTCACTGGTGCTGGCAGACAGGTCTATCTGGTATCCCATTGGTATTCTAGAAGACTTACCTTTGAAGGTAGGAGACTGCATAATTCCCACCGATTTTGTGGTATTAGAAATGGGTGATGAACCTACAGACCCAATCATTCTTGGGCGTCCATTCCTAGCCACAGCTGGAGTTATCATTGATGTAAAGAAAGAGATTATCGACCTGAACTTGGGATCCTCAGTATTAAAGTTTGATATACTGGAGGTCATGAAGAAGCCTACGATAGAGAAGAAGGTCTTTTACATTGAGATGCTGGAGGATATGGTTGAAGAGTATCCGGAGGAGATAGCTGTTGAAAACTCTATTCAATTAGCTCTTACCAAGGAGTCTGCGTAATCAATAAAGATCAACGAGGAAGTGGAGCAGTATGAGCGGATCCTGGACTCTTACAAGCCACTTAAAGGAGAGATTAAATCAAAGTTGGAAGTTCCAGAAGCTAGCAATGGTAAGACTAGCAGTAAAGACGATTGGAGTGAGGAGAATGCACCAAAGCTGGAACTCAAACCACTACCACCAGGGCTAAGATATGCTTTTCTTGGAACAAACTCTAATTACCAGGTGATTGTTAGTGCTTCTCTGTCTGATCATGAAACGTCTATGTTATTGCATGAGCTGAAAAAGTATAGGAAAGCCTTAGGTTACTCTTTAGGACACATCAAAGGAATTTTCCCATCATTATGCATGCATAGAATATATTTAGAAGATGACTCTAAGTCATCAATAAAACATCAGAGAATACTGAATCCAAACTTACAGGAGGTAGTAAAAAAGGAAATCTTGAAATTACTACGTGCATGAATCATTTATCCCATTTCAGATAGTAATTGGGTCTCGCTTGTGCATGTAGTTCTGAAAAAAGAAGGTATCACTGTGATTAGAAATAAAAAAAGATGAACTGATATCTACAAGAACTATCACTGGTCATAGGATGTGCATAGACTATAGAAAACTGAATGCATCGACTAGGAAAGATCGTTTTCCATTGCCGTTCATTGATCAAATGTTAGAAATATTAGCCAATCATTCATATTACTGTTTCCTAGATGGGTATTCTGGATTCTTTCAAATACTCATTCATCCTCAAGATCAGGAAAAGACGACATTTACTTGTCCTTATGGTACTTTCGCTTATAGGAGAATGTCATTTGGACTATGTAACGCTCCTGCGACTTTTCAAAGATGTGTAATATCTATTTTCTCTAAAATGATTGAGGAGATAATGGAAGTATTCATTGATGATTTCTCTGTGTATGGTTCTTCTTTTGCTGTGTGTCTTTCAAATCTATGCAGGGTACTTAAAAGATGCGAGGAGACGAACTTAGTTCTGAATTGGGAGAAATGTCATTTCATGGTAAAAGAGGGAATTGTGCTAGGACACAAGATTTCAGAAGCAGGGATAGAAGTTGATAAAACCAAAATTAACATCATGACCAGACTCACACCTCCGAAATATGTAAAAGAAATTAGGAGTTTTCTCGGGCATGCTGGTTTCTACAGAAGGTTCATTAAAGATTATCTAGTATTGCCAGATCACTCACAAGACTTCTGTGCAAGGATACAGAGTTTATGTTTGATGAGGAATGCATGAAAACTTTTTTACAGTTGAAAGAAGCCTTGACAAGTGCCCCAATAGTACAGCCATGAGACTGGGATCTTCCCTTTGAGGTGATTTTTGATGAAAGTGACTATGTTGTGGGAGCAGTCTTAGGACAGAAGAAAGATAAAAAGCTGAATGTGATCTATTACGCCAGCAGAACACTAGACGATGCACAGACGAAGTACGTTACAACCAAGAAAAAGCTACTAGCGATTGTGTACGCGTTTGAGAAGTGTACGCGTTTGAGAAGTTTCAAACATAGATCACACAGATCATGCAGCATTGAGACACCTACTAGCTAAAAAGGATGCAAAACTGAGACTGTTGAGATGAATATTACTTCTGCAGGAGTTCGACTTGGAAATCAAGGACAAGAAAGGGATAGAAAATGGTGTTAATGATCTTCTGTCTAGAATGAGGATTCCAGAAATTCTGCCTATCAATGACTTATTACCTGAAGAGCAGATTCATAAAATTCAGATGCTTCAGATTGTAGACAGCAAGTTAAACAATCTCTTAGAGACTAATGTCGTTGAGCTGAGTCTTCCTTGGTATGCAGACTTTGTGAACTACCTGTCCTGCGGAATTCCACCTCCATACTCCAAGGCTACAACAAGAAGAAATTCTTCCGAGATGAGTCATACCTTTATATGCAGTGCAAAGACCATCTATTTCGAAGATGTATCCCTGAGGAAGAAGTAGCAGGAATATTGATACACTGTCATGATTCTGAATATGGTGGATATTTTGCTACTTTTAAAACTGTCCAGAGGATACTGCAAGCTGGGTTCTGGTGGTCTATGATGTTTAAAGATGCTCATGATCACATTATCAGGTGTGATGCATGTCAGAGAAAAGGCAACATGAGCAGGAGAAATGAGATGCCACAGAATCCCATTCTTGAGGTTGAGATATTTGATGTGTGGGGGACTGACTTCATGGGATCCTCCTACAACAACAATTACATCTTAGTGGCAGTTGATTATGTCTCTAAATGGGTAGAAGCTGTTGCCAGTCCTACTAATGATGCGAAGTTGGTTATCAAGCTGTTCAAGAGCATAATTTTTCCTTGATTTGGAGTCCCAAGAGTTGTGATTAGTGATGGAGGAAGCCATTTCATCAACAGTCTTTCAAAATTTTCTGAAGAAACATGGAGTCAAGCATAAAGTGGCTACACCTTATCACCCTCAGACATCTGGAAAAGTGGAGGTATCGAATAGGCAAATCAAAGAAATTCTTGAGAAGACAGTAGGAAAATCAAGAAAGGATTGGGCAACTAAGCTTGATGATGCTATATGGACATATATGACTACCTACAAGACCCCCACTGGCACCACTCCATTCAACCTGCTGTATGGAAAGAGCTGTCATCTCCCGGTAGAGTTGGAGTATAAAGCATTATGGGCTACCAAATTGCTTAACTTTGACATCAAGACAGCTTCGGAAAAACGCCTGATTGACCTAGAAGAACTTGAGGAGACAAGGAAAGCAGCATATCAGAGCTCAAAAATCTATAAAGAGAAGACCAAAGCTTTCCATGATAAAAGGATCTTGAGACGAGAATTCAAAGAAGGAGACCAAGTATTGCTCTTCAATTCCAGACTTAAACTCTTTACAGGGAAGTTAAAATCGAGATGGTCTGGACCATTCACCATCAAAGAAGTCAGACCTTATGGAGCAGTAATCTTTTGGAATAAGTCTGGGGGAGAGTCCACAGTCAATGGGCAGAGATGCAAACCTTACCTAGCAACCGAAGACAAGAGCGAGAACCTATAAATTTCTCTCTCGGACCCTCTCACCGCATAAATTCAAATGTCAGGTTGTCAAGCTAAGTGACGTTAAACAAGCGCTATTGGGAGGCAACCCATGTATTTTTTGTATATATTTATGCTTTTTCATTTTTTAGAATTTAGTTATACTAACATAGTTCTCGTTTTATTCAATGTGTAGTTGAAGCTAAACGATCGATCGATTTTTCAAACGATCGATCGATCGCATAAATACGGGATTTTGCGGTCATGAACACAATCGATCGGGTACAATACCTCGATCGATCGAATAATGAAGGAAAAAGCTACGTAAAAATAGATCGATCGAGCTACAAGTGGATCGATCGATCGCCATGAGAGCGACAAATGCCGTGACATAACTCGATCGATCGTAACTCACACGATCGACCTAACACCGATTGATCGAAAACGTCGTGTACAAACTCGATCGACCGGTCCAAAAATTATCGATTGATCGCATTCCCAGGTAAGTAAACCGGTTCGGTTTTATTTAAATCAAAACGGAAAAACATGATTAAAACCCCTTATTTCGATCAAAACGGATCAAAAACAGTTTTTCATCAATTTCTCCTCTCTCCCTCGCGAAAAATATCCTCTCCACCTCCAAACTTTTTCAAACCCTAAAATTTGAAAATCTAAACGGTTTTAAGAGTTTTTTGCTCTAATCCGCTCAGTTTTTTGAGTTCTGCACGATTCTATAACTTACACACTCGATCTACAAAGGTATGACTCTCAATCTCCACTTTTTCATTTCGTTTTAAATAGGAAAAATCGACAAAATCTTGAATTTTAGGATGTTTCAGGAGAATTGTATGTTGAACAGGAGCTGTGCAGTTGGCTCTCGGATTTCCCACAGGCCGTTGAGCTGTGGAATCTGATTGGCCCAGGAGCCTATGAGTCCAGGTCAGCTAAGCTGACTCACATCCGAAACCCCGTTGTTCGGGTGGTGGCGAAGATCCTTGGCAACATCTTGTTTGTCCTAGGTCTTCCTTAAGCAATCCATGGTGTTTAGTAAGACATTTCTAGATTTATTTCAATAAGAATTCTTGTATTTTCCCATATTTGCAATCTAATTATGCTTTTCTCATCTTTTATTGATTTCTTTGCAATTTCTATTATGTCTGAGAAGACTTCTAAATTCAGCCATGGACAGGATAGATGATTAGGGGAATCCAGATCATGAGATGATGTTTAGGTCTAGGATTGTGTAATCCATCACTATTAAATATGTTTAATGCTAGGTTGGTCTTGGAAGAGTCAATTTAGGATTTATCAAATTCACACCTTGGAAAAGGGATAGTGAATTCATAGGATAGTCTAACTAGTGAATCTTATGATTCTAGTCTGCGGAAGTAGTTGTCTAGAAAATTTGATGAAAATTGAGATGAATCTAAATGCATGTTTACTTGTATGGTTTGCAATGGGAATTGATCAAATCTAGTCCTAAGCATAGGGGTTTCTATATGAGAATGTATTAATCTATTCATAATCCCATTGTCTGGAAATAAAAATTACACATTCATGACTTAAAGTCATAACTTGATCTTACCCTTAGTTACTCTAATGCATAATCCATGGTTGAATTGTTTTCTTTATTAGCATAATCCTAGTTTAATTCAATCGCTACTTTATTTATTTTGCTATCAATTAGTTTAACTTTCTATCAGTTCTATCACAATCAATCTAAAACCACTTAGCTTAGATAAGAATTTCCAAAAATCTATTGTGTTACAAGTCTTGCCTGAGGATCGATCCCGTTCATACTACGATAGGCACAAACTGTGTACTTGCAGTCACTAACTCGGGTAAACTCTTGAAAATACTTCTCAGTATACTAAGGTGAAACTCGTGCAGATAAATAAATCTCTATCAATACTTAATCCTAGGAGACTTAGGATTAAGACCTCTTTCTATGTGACTTGGGAATAGATATTCTGTTTAGGAGTTCTAACAGAATTTGGATTTGAGTTCATTTCTTTATATAGAAAGATGCCAAGATGTGAAAAACTGTATGAGTTATAAAGTGATTAAGAAATTTTATGAGCTTTAGTTTCTTGAGATGTTTTTCTAATGCAATAAAAATTGGTTCTTTATAATCTTGCATTTTTCATCTTTTCTAATTCTATAACAATAACACATTCCAGAAGCTTGCGTGGGCTCAGTAGGTGAAAGTTGTTTTGCCTAAAATTGTCAAAAGTCTTGGGCGTACACATGTAACATAGTTTTATTTGTCAAAATATCTTAATGGCTTTAATATCCCCCTTAACATTATGGGGTGCTAGGTTCAAACCTCAGACCTGTGTCATAAATTTCAGAGATGACCACCATTGTGCCACATAATTCTGACCATGTAACATAGTTTAAAACAAATAATATAGCAGTACAATTACTTTAGTTTAGGAGAATTGTACAGCATTATGCATTTGCTTTATTTTATGGTCTCTTTGACTAGTCCTAATGGTGTTTAGGTCTGATCCTACAAAATTTTGGACAACTTGATGACAATAGTTACTGCACCGGTCATTCCACCAAGACCTATCACACGGTCCAAGAGGAAGGCTTTAGGAGACAAGCTCAACATGCTATTGGAGAGTGAAACCGGAGAGGAACTCGGGCAGATCAGACCGACCATGCCCAGCCCTCGATCGACCGTGACCGTGCCAGGACCGTCTGTGCCAGGGCCATCCGACCAGACCATGCCAGGAACAACCGACCCCTTCCAACCGGACAAGGAACAATGGAGGTTCCTTCTCAAAGATTCTTTTTCTTCCGGTGTCTTTACCATTACCATCCGGTAAAGATATCAAAAGTCGTGCTAGGAAATTGTACTCTTTTCCTTATCTTCGGTTTTGTCCCACTAAGTTTTCCGAAGAAGGTTTTAATCAGGTAATACTCTTAGTGCGTAAGACGGTGAAGACTTGTTCTCAATTTCACTTCATTCACAAGTCCTCATCGATTTCTGGCCCAAGTGTTATTGGGCTTTTTCTATCTTTAGTTCTATTTCTAGACTAAGTATGTTATTTTAGCTTATGATTCATGTTAACTACTTAGGCCCAAAGTCTATTTTTAATTGGCATTAAGTAATTTTTTTGCTGTTTTTAATTCTTTGAGAGGCTGAACATCATGTTGTTTAGTCTAACTTGTAATAAGACATTATATAAGCCTTATTCTATTTATTAATAAAATAACAAGCATTTTTAGAACAAAAACAAAAGCTAGGACTCTTTGTCTATATCCTTAAGTGCCGCCTCCAAGCCCCTTGGTAGCAGCCGTGTTCTTCAACCAACTTCTGGTTGAAGTTCTTGGAGTATCACAAGCTTCTTTCACAGCTTGTGTGGTCCCATTGATCCACCCTTCACTTCCATCTCTTCTGTCCAGCAACCTGAGCTTATCGGTGAAAGACAGCTCACCCCACGGTTCTTGCATCATCTGGTATCAGAGCTTAAAGCTCCTGAACATCCAGTTGAATCTATCATTTATATTTGGCGAATTATTCGTGTTTTTGTTGCACTTGTTTTTGCTTTTGAATTGGTTTCTTTCTCTTTTTTCCTGAGGTTCTTGGTAAGAAGGTGAAAGAATCAAGTCTCATACCACAAACACACAAAAATGAGGTTCTATCAATCTATAAACTTTGTTTCATTTTATCTATATAAAAAAAGAGATATTGATTGTTTGCTTGTAGTTTAATTTTTTTTAAGATAAATAAAAGTGTTAGGTTGTTTAAAACGAATTAGGGCTATTTAGAAAACTCACCTAGAGCACCAGCTTGACCTTGAGAAATCGTGTACAAAAACATGGACTACACGCAAGTGTTTTGTTTGTTAGCCTAGGTTCGAGTCCTTGTTTGTCAAAACCGCACCTTAGTCCCTTAGTTCCTTCGCTCCAAGTTCCTTGTTGAATTGAAGTCTAGGTCATATTCGCTCGTGACTTGCTAAAGCTAGGTCTCTTAGTCCCGCACCTAGCGCTTTGCCACTGCGCTTAGCGCCTTGTTCAACTCCATTCCTAGCCCGGCCCTCGTCCCATGTAGCCTAGGGCCCATCCCGGGTTTGTTCCACAATAACATGTAGGCTCTAGGTTCCCACCGTTAGTTATAGGGTCAGCATCCTGCACACGTGCTCAAAACCAAATCCTTAGGTCTAGCCCGCACCAGTAGAGCCGCGCCTAGCGCCTTCAGCCTAGCACCGAACCTTAACGCCTCACCTCTAGCCCCCGAGCCATCCTGCAACCTGCAAGTCGAATTCCTTAGGTCTGCAATAGGCGGATAGGTTCATTCATAGTGTCTAGATTCATAGTATCTAGTTTTAGGATTTTTTCCCTTAGCATTTAGGCATTGAATTAGTTAGTTTCCATTTTTCTTTAGGCTAGAAAATAGTTTAGGAAGTTCTCAATACCACTTAGGAAGTTTTCCTAAATTTTTTAGGCAATCACTAGATTTACCTTTTTAGTTTAGGATAGCTTCCCTTTTAGAATTAGGAATTAATTAGTTTTTTCCTTTTAGATTAGTATAGATTCTCTTTTAATAATTGGACAATTAACTTCTATGATATTGTCATTTAATTAGTTTTCCTTTTTAGCCTTAAGCAATATATCCCTTTTAGGATAGTTTTCTTTTCTTTTATTGTCCTTTTTGAAATTAGGAAGTTTTCCTTTTAAGAAATAATAAAATAAAAATAAAAATAAAATATGTGGAAATTTTCCATAAAAAGAAAATTTTCCGTTTTTGTAAGTTTTCTTTTGGGAACTTTCCATTTTTGAAATTTCATTTTTTCAGAAAGGAAATATGTGAGGGAGTGATGAGTCCACATCGGGACAGAACAGTCAAGCAATGATGCAGCTTCTGCAAGCATTGACTGCTCAGATGTCGACCATAGCGACGCATCTCGAGGGTTCGGAGCAGTCTGCACCTACAGCAGGCCTCACACCACTCCCAACACCACCATACCCAAGGAGGCTAAAGAATTCAACGGCAAGTTCAGGATCTTATGGCTCAAGGTTACGTCAGAGACAGCCTAAGCCCCTGTGTCGTCTCGGTCGTACTTTCGCTGAAGAAGGACGGGAGCTGGAGTATGTGCGTCAACTGCCGCGCTATCAACAACATCACGATCAAGTACCAGCACCCCATTCCGCGCCTGGACAACATGCTAGATGAATTAAGTGGAGCCGCAGTCTTCTCTAAAATTGACCTTAAAAGCGGATACCATCAAGTCAAGCTGCGAGAAGAAGACGAATGGAAGACTGTGTTCAAGACTAAACAGGGTCTTTATGAGTGGCTAGTAATGTCATTCGGCCTATCCAATGCCCCAAGCACATTCATGCGCCTTATGAACCAAGTCGTTCGACCGTTCATTGTCAAGTTCGTAGTAGTCTACTTCGACGACATTCTCGTCTATAGTATGACCTACTCAGACCATTTAGAGCATCTATACGCCGTTATCACCACCCTCCAGAAAAGAGCAGTTCTACGCAAACCTCAAGAAGTGTACATTCTGTACAGACCAAGTCGTCTTCCTTGGATTCGTCGTGAGCTCACAGGGACTCCGAGTGGACAACGAAAAGATCAAGGCTATACAGGAGTGGCCCAAACCAACGTCGACCAGCCAGGTCCTTAGCTTCCACGGACTCGTCAATTTCTACAGACGGTTTATCCGAGATTTCAGCACAATCGCTGGTCCCTTGACCTCTACAATCAAGAAGAATCAAGAGTTTTGTTGGGGACCCGACCAGGACAAGTCCTTCAAGCGGCTGAAGGAACGCCTCACCCACGCACCAGTCCTCGTCCTGCCTGACTTTAACCAGACCTTCGAGGTCGAATTTGATGCTTCAGGGATCAGCATAGGAGCAGTCCTAACCCAAGGCGGAAGACCTGTCGCCTACTTCAGCGAGAAGTTAAGTGGAGTCGCACTTAACTATCTGACCTACGACAAGGAACTCTACGTATTGGTCCGCGCCTTAGAGACTTAACACTCCAGCACCGACCATCAGACACTCCAGCACCTTAGAGGATCATCTACACTTAAGAAGAGGCATGCTCGTTGGTTAGAGTACATTGAGACCTTTCCCTACGTCATCAAGTACTAAAAGGGAATTGACAACGTTATGGCTGACGCCTTATCCCGAAGATACAGTCTCATCTCCGTAATGGAATCAAAGGTCATGGGATTCGAGATTATCAAAGAGCTGTATGCTGAAGACGCCGACTTCACTCAGGCCTACCAGGAGCACAGCAAGGGCACCTACAGAAAATTCTATTTGTTTGACGGATTCCTTTTTAATGACAAGCGTCTCTGCATTCCGAGAGGATCGATTCGAGAGATACTTCTGAGAGAGGCCCACAGAGGAGGTTTAATGGGTCATTTTTGGATAGACAAGACACTAAGCATGCTTAAGGAGCATTTCTACTGGCCCCACCAGCGACGAGATGTAGATGCTCACTGTGCTAAGTATCTTATCTACAAACGGGCTAAATCTAAGATGCATCTGCAAGGTCCGTACATGCCACTACCAGTTCCTTCTGCCCCCTGGATAGACATCTCCATGGAATTCGTACAAGGATTGCCGAAAATCAATCACAAGGACTCCATCTTCGTAGTGGTTGACCGATTTTCCAAGATAGCGCATTTCATCGCTTGCAACAAGACCAATGACGCAAGTCAGACCGCCGACTTATTCTTCAAGGAGATAGTACGACTGCACGACATTCCCCGGACGATTGTGTCAGTAGGAGACACCAAGTTCCTCAGTCACTTTTGGCAAGAATTGTGGCGTAAGCTAGGAACTAAGCTCTTGTTTTCTACTGCGTATCATCCACAGACGGACGGACAGACCAAGGTGGTCAACAGGATCTTGTCGCAGACGCTGAGAGCAATCATTGGCAGGAATCTGAAGAATTGGTTGGAGTGCCTTCCATACGTCGAGTTTGCTTACAACAGGGCTACACACTTCGGAACAAAGCGGTCTCCTTTTGAAATTGTCTACGACTTTAACCCTATCACGCGGATCGAGTTCACACCCATTCCTTTGGGACATGCCATCAGTTTAGAGGGAGAATAAAAGGCAGAATCCATTAAGCGCCTAAATGAAGAGACCAAGAAAAATTTGGAGCAAAGGAACATCCAAAACACCAAGAATGCCAACAAGGGCCGCCGGCACATAGTGTTCAAGGAGGGAGACTGGGTTTGGATACATCTGCGACTAGAGATGTTTCCCCAGCGCCAGAAAAGCAAGCTTGCACCCCGGGGAAATGGTCCATTTTGCGTCCTACGAAGAATCAACGACAATGTCTACCAGCTCGAACTTCCAGGTGAGTATAACGTGTCTAGTACGTTTAATGTGTCTGACTTAGAGTTGTTTGATGCAGGTGAGGAGTTCGCTTTGGAGACCAAAGAACTTTAAGAGGAAGGGAATGATGAGGACATCGAGCCAGCGACTGCACCGGTCATCCCACTGGGACCTCTCATGCGGTCCAAGAGGAAGGCTTTAGGAGACAAGCTCAGCATGCTATTGGAAAGTGGAACCGGAGAAGAACTCTGACTGATCAGACCGACCAGGCCCATCCCGGACCGACCGTGACCGTGCCAGGACCGTCCATGCTAGGACCATCCGACCAGACATCCGACCAGACCGTGCCAGGACCAACCGAAACCTTCCAACCGGACAAGGAACAATGGAGGTTCCTTCTCGAACATTCTTCTTCCTCCAGTGTCTTTACCATAACCATCCGATAGAGACACCAAAAGTCATGCTAGGAAATTGTATTCTTTTTCCTATCTTTGGTTTTGTCCCACTAGGTTTTCCGTAAAAGGTTTTAATGAGGCAATACTCTTAGTGCGCAAGACGGTGAAGACTTGTTCTCAATTCCACTTCATTCACAGGTCCTCATCGATTTCTGGCCTAAGGGTTATTGGGCTTTTCCTACTTTAATTCTATTTCCAGAATAAGTATGTTATTTAGGCTTATAAGTCATGTTGACTGCTTAGGCCCAAAGTCTATTTTTAATTGCCATTAAGTAAACTTCTTGTTGTATTAATTCCTTGAGAGGTTAAACATCATGTTGTTTAGCCTAACTTGTAATAAGATATTATATAAGCCTTTTGTCTATTCATTAATAAAATAACAAGCATTTTTATAACAAAAAATAAAACCTAATACTCTGTCTAAAGCCCCTTGGTAGCAGCCGTATTCTTCAACCAACTTCTAGTTGAAGTTCTTGGAGTATCACAAGCCCCTTTCACATCTTATATTGTCCTATCGATCCATCTTTCACTTCTATCTCTTCTGTCCAGCAACCTGAGTTTTTCGGTGAAAGACAGCCCACCCCACTGTTCTTGCATTATCTCGGAATGCTACGTAATACTGAATACGGGAGAACACTTTTTGATGAATGGTTAGATGGCCTCATGGTATCAACCTCTGCATCAAGAAACGAACATCTGTCTGGTTTCTGGTTAAGACTCGGACTATATGAATTATATACCCTTAGAGGCCCAGTGATACCTTTGAAGAGACGAGACATTCACAGTTTAGACCCATTAATATAAACATATTTTGGAGATGGGCTGCGCATCATGATTAAAAATCCTACCTAAATTAAGTTCGGGTCATTTAATATTCAATAATTACATGTCAGCTTGTCAAAAAAGAAGATCGGCAAGAATAAGAAAATTCGGTAAAAAGGGAAAAAATTAAACTTGCATCAAAGAAGGGGAAAAAATCCATCGGAATCATGTGACATAGTGTTGGTCATCTCTGAAATTCATGACACATGTCTAGGATTCTAACCCAGTATCCCACACTGTTAAAAAGAATATTAAATTCACTAGGTTATATTGACAAAAGAAACAAGTGAAAAAACCAATGTGTATGGATAGGCAGCAATTCTAACTTGGGCTTGCACTTGTTTGGCAAACATGCGATACACCAGTATATGTTTTCATATGTACAGCTCTAATTTCTTTGTGCAGTGAACGAACTGGAGAAGTGGCGAGCCTTCACTCTTATCTTCAGGATATTCAACACGTATTTCTTTAAAATTCATCCTTCACATTCTATTTATCGAAGAGGGAAGCAAACTAAGCGCCGGATGTGATAGCAAAAAGAGTAAGATCTTGTCCTCTCTATTATGCTGTTATAGACAATAGTATGCCCTATTGGCTGAGGCCTATTAAACACTTGAATTTGGTATCAATAAAGATTATTTTGCGTTAGAAAAAAGAAGGGGAAAAAACCAATGAAGTGTAGGTATAAACAAGAAGGCAGATCGTCAAAGAAGCGATCCATCACGTTTGTGCGAGACCTAAGAGATCAATCATTAAGAGCTCTCCAGCTTTAAAGGTTTTTTAGTTTTTATTCACATTCCAATTATCTTTTCTTTTCGACAACCTAATCCTTTTTATAATCTTCGAAATAGTTAATAAGAAAATCTCCTAATCCTCAACTAATTTTGATAATCTATTAGATAGATAAAATCCAAATTTAACATGGTGACGGAAGAGAACAATTAAAGATGAACTGAAATTGAACGACGAGCTGGAGATAATGACAGAGAAGAGCTAAACGCTAAAATTTCATGAGATGTACATTAACTACAAGGCGATGGTAAGCTATTTGCGTCATGGTTTCTTTTTTCTTTTCAGTGTATTTAGTAGGTTCAGAGAAATGATAATGGACTCTTGTTACAATTTAGGTTTGTCTGGTGGAACCAATACCTTTTGTCTGCTTACATTTTGTGATGGGTTCAGATAATAGTTAATGGGCTAGGCTTGAGGAATGTTCTCTAATGGTCCAGACCCTTGAAGAATTTAGTGTTCGGGTTCATATAACTTTATAAAATTCTTATGTCAAAGAAAAAAAAGAAAAAGATAAATGTAGTAGTAACTTGTAACTGAAGAGAATCAGTTGGAAGTCACGAAGGACATCAGAAAATCAAAATTTCTAATGATGGTTTGTTCTTATGATTACAAACTTACGTACAAATTAAATAGTTAACTTATTAATGGTATTTCGTTCAATCTATTAGTTGTGGTATTCTGGACAATATATGAATATATGATGCAACGTAGATTTATGATCTAGCGTTTTTTTCTATTGATAATCAATCGAGCATATATATACATATATATATATACATATATATATATATTGTCAATTTATTCGTGTTTTAATATTGGTTTTAATATTGTGAAATGTTTATTTTGAACTCCAAATATGTGTGATAAATTTTAGAAATTACCACGATCGTGTCACATTTTCCATATCATAAATTTAAAATAACGGTTTATTTTTTATGTATTTCAATAGTTATTTATTTAGAATTTTAGTAGAGTTTTAGGCTAAACATCTAAAAAAAATCAGACAAATTAAAAAATGACAAAACAAATTGCTGAACAAAATTTGATCTAATTTTTTCGTTAATGTTTAAAATGTTTTTGCCTTTTCACCTTCTCATCTTTATTTTTTCAATTATGTAAAAAAAAAATAATTAAAATTAGAATTAATTTCTTAAAATAATTTTTATATGACATCTTTTGAAATTTTGAAACACATATAAATTCTAAGAAAAATAAATATATAATGTTAGACTAAGAATGAAAATTCTATATACAACAAAATTCATATAAAACAGAGTCTCGTTTTATTTCATATATTGTGATATTAAATAGTTTTTTAAAAAAAAAATAGCAGCAGAACTGTAAATTTAGTATTATATATACGGAAGTAGGGGTCAACACAGATTGAATATTATGGATGTGGATCTATGGTTATGCTATCTAGATCTGGATCCGTAAAATTGAATATCCAAAAAAAATTCAGATATATGCAAGAAACACGGATTCGATCCATAATTAAATATATATATATATATGAAAAAATTTATTACGTAATTTAAAAAAAAAATTGTAGAAGTAAACTACTGAAAGTTTCTAGAAATGTTTGATTCTGATTTTGAAATGGGAATTAGACATCCGGCAAAGTTTTCATAATATTGAAGAATTTTTAATTTAACTTAATGTATTTAATATTATTTTTAATATTATAGATAATAGATTTGAACCCTATATATATGTCACAAATTACAGAGTTGATTACTATTATGTCACATAATTCCACAATTATATATATATGATAAATTGTTTTATAATTACATGGACAATTGATTCTGTCGTTTCTATTTCCTAGCACTTATAACAACATATTTATATTTAGATTCGTTGGGACATTAATGAAATTTTGTGTGACTTTGTATTTTCGAAATGCTAGTAAAGGTATGAACCAAGTTGATATTTTCAGCTAAAGTTGCAAAAGAGTCTATTTCTATTGGTCAAAAAAAGATCCATCAAATAGATTCTTTCTTTATATATTTACTGATCCTGAATTGATTGCTCCACTATAATTATGTTTCTGAATATTTTCCGATTTTGTCCCAAATTGTTTAGTCGAAAACATGAATAGTTTGTTGAGGGTGCTAAAACTCTTTTACGGCCATAGCCACGATTGTTTTCTCTCTCTCCCAAATGTGGCATCTTCTCGTAATTGCTGAGCCAATCAACATAATTCTGAAACCAATATGAATACATTTTTCTATAACCGAATTAATTATAAACGAAAACGAAAATTAATCTTAGAGTAGATAGAAAGCCATTTTTGTTGTTTAAAGCGTTTGTAGCGACAAAAAAAAAGTTGACATCAATACTTAATTAGTGAATGTCAAACACATATTTCCAGCTGAGATCATTTATCTTGAATTTTACATTAGTATACATTAACATTATGAATTTTACGTATGCTACATTATTTAAACCTAGTTTCCACTTAAATCTAGAAGAATATGAGGGAAAAAGAAAAGGCTGGCCCCTAAGATCTTGGAATCCCTTTAACATGTGAAGGTAAATGATGCTATCTAATCATTGAAAGAGTCAAGTTGCAAATGGCGTGGCCCATCTCCTGCTTCGTCAATCGTCACTAAGTAGACCTAATAGTAAAACAAATCTATCAAGAGATCACACATTTTTGTTCCCACAATAGATGTTTATTACATGTTGCAATATCTTGTGCTTTCATCTTATACCGTATATTCTTCTAAAATCGGCTATAGTTTACATCAAAAGGTCAAATATTTCATTATTTAGTATTAAAGACTTTCATTTCAAAACCAGTTGGTAATTAGTATATGTGAGGGATTGTTGGAACAATATATTAATAAGCATGTGGACTTATAATATATAGTTAAAATATGAATGACAGTTTGCTTAGGGGAGATCAAAGATTTTTTGTAACATACAAATTTTGGTATTAAAAACCAAAATAAATTTGTCCATTAAATCTACTTGACCACCAAGCTATTATTCTCCTATAAATACCAAGCTAGCTAGAAGAAAAAAATCATTCATTCATTCTAAAAACAAGAAAACACCATTAGACATATTTTATATATTCTTTGAGAAGTTTCTAAGTATTGAAGCTCTCTTGAAATATCTTCTTGGTTGTTGGTGTTAGGTGCTAATAGCTAATGAATTCACAAGGTTTAACAGGTTCCTTCATTCTCCTTCTTCTACTTTTATCTTTCAAAAGTAGATTATTGTTCTTGAGTATATAGTAGATAATTAGCTCGTAGATTCAAACATGAATGAAACATGTTTGTCTTAATATTTGGTTGTATCCTAGGATTCAAAGAATGCATGAAAACCGTCTCATTGCGGGCATTTTATTGAGTTAAAGAAAATGATCATCCCGCCTCCAAATGTTTTGTTTTTTGTTCTTATGATTCATAACCGAATTCTGTTCATGTTCTTATTAAGTTGTCAAAATGATTGTCTTGAAACCATGTTTTGAAAATACTGAATCTATAAACATGTTCATGAGATAGTTTTTAGACATATAATTAATTAATTATTATTAGCTTTTATGTTCTTACTAATAATTATGATGGTCAATCCTAGAATTGATAATATAAGTAATTGCATGGTCAATATTGAATTAATTATTCATGGTCAAAATTGTTATACTTAATATATAATTTAATATTGTTAAATTATATAAATGATATTATTATTTGTTGAAATAAGTTTTGTCCACATAAATGATAATATTAATGTTTGTACAAATATATACATATGTCTATACTAATATATATATATGTGTGTGTTTAATAGTTTATTTCAATTTTAAGAAATAAATTATATTACAAATTGATATTTCTAAAATCCGGTTTTATAAGGTTCTACAATCTTAACTCAATAAAAATTCTCTTTTTAAACGGATTTGTTGTGTGAAAAATCGAATTTACAAAAAATCAAAGTTTTATTTTTGAATATTGGAAGAAATATATATATATATACATATATAAATAAAAAAAAATATAAAAAAAATAATTCGTTTACAAGATTTCTTGATCAGATCGATCGAACCTTGTCGGTCGTTCGAGAGAAATCAGCTAAATTGTAACCGAAACCGGTACCACGGGTCAAGCGACCGATTGATCGCAAGCCGATTGATTGATCTCACAAGATCGATGCTGTTAACCGGGTCGCAAGACAACACAATATTTAAGATCGATCGATCCACGTGAGGTTGATCGATCGCATCATACAAACTCCGATCAATTTCCTTTAAGATCGATCGAGAGAGTAAATGCATGAAAAACTTGTTTTTCTGATATCGCATTGTGTCTACATGTGTTAAAAATGCATCTAAAAACATGTTAAAAATGAGATTTTAACTCAAAGTTAAACAGTGTTAAACAGATGGCAAACACAAGTAACAATGCTGAGATTGCACCAATGGTGACAGCTCAAACCACTATTGTGCCTGTCAACACAAATGGCTACTTCCCGAGAAGTTTGACGGGGCTGGCTTCAAGAACTGGCAACAGAAGATGTACTTCTACTTGATATCTCTGAACCTGACAAAGTTCTTCAAGGAGGACAAGCCTGAAACTCCCGAAGAAAGAGAGACAGATGTGCGCACATTAGTGGTTTGAGCTATCACCGTTAGCCACATTGGAGGCTTGGAAGCACTCAGACTTCCTATGCAGAGGTTGGATCCTAAGCCGACTGGTGGACAACTTGTACTCTGTTTACAACAATGACAAAGAGTACTCCACTTCCACACATCTTTGGATAGCTTTGGAAAGGAAATACAAGTTTGAAAATGCTGGTTTTCAGAGATATGCTGTGGCAAAACTTCTCGACTTCAAAATGGTGGACTCAAGGTCTA
This sequence comes from Streptanthus diversifolius, assembly GCA_039880935.1. Classification (NCBI taxonomy): domain Eukaryota; kingdom Viridiplantae; phylum Streptophyta; class Magnoliopsida; order Brassicales; family Brassicaceae; genus Streptanthus; species Streptanthus diversifolius. Next base: position 8,590,214 of record JAXGFM010000005.1, read on the forward strand.
TAATGGATCAAGTTGAGAAATTGCAGCTGATCAACAACGAAATTGCAGCTGAAGGAATGATCCTTCCTGAAGCTTTCATCGTTGACTGTACCATTGAGAAGTTACCGCCAAGCTGGGAGGATTTCAAGAATTACTTGAAACACAAGCGAAAGCAAATGTCGCTTGAATCACTGATCTCAAGACTTCACAATGAAGCAACGATTCGCCTCTCCAAGAATGAAGAGAGAGGGTATCAGGCTTACCTTGCTGAACAGCTTAAGGCAAAAGGCAAGGGAAAAATAGGAGAAAAGAACTACACATTCAAGAACCCCAGAGCCACTAGCTCCACGAGCTTCAAGAAGCATACTTCTGGTGCAAAGAAGTTCAGTGGAAAGTGTCAAAAGTGTGGCAAGATGGGTCATAAGACAGACATGTGTCGCACCAAGACCATACAGAAGCGACCACATAATGCCAACCTCACTGAAGCAGATCTCTGCTGTGTTGTGACTGATGAAGTCAATTCAGTGGAGGGAAACCCATTGGACTGGTGGTATGATACCGGTGCAACGGCCCACATCTGCAAAAATAAGGCAATGTTCAACACCTATCAACAGTGCCACACAGATGAGGAAATTATGATGGGCGACATACATTCAGCCAAGGTCGCTGGACATGGAAAGGTGATACTGAAGCTGACTTCAGGACATGAGATCACCCTCAAAAATGTGAGACATGTGCCCAACATAAGGAAGAACCTCATTTCTGGTACTCTCCTGAGTAAGACTGGATTTAGCATCAACTTTCACGCTGATAAGTGGGCACTTAAGAAAAATAGGATGTATCTGGGCAAGGGGTTTGTTAAGAATGGACTGATCAAAATGAATGTATTGAAAGTCACTCCCAAAGCTGTAACGAACTCTGAAATTAATAAGAATAATCCAGTTGTTTATTTGGTCGAGTCTTCTACTATTTGGCCTGAAAGATTAGGACATGTGAACAATAAATCATTAACTCGGTTAATGGATTTAAACCTAATTCCAAAATGCAAATTACGTAAAGATAAATGTGAAGTATGCGTACAAGCGAAACTCACAAAACGACCATCTCCAAAAGTTGAGAGAATAACCGAATGATTTCATCACATTGCTGGCTAGGTCAACAATGGAATCTGAGTTCATTGCGTTGGACAAAGCAGCAGAAGAAACAGAGCATCTTCGAAATTTTCTGGAAGATATTCCGATGTGGGAAAAACCAATGTTATCGATTCGGATACACTGCGATAACCAATCGGCTATAGCTAACAATAGCTTGTACAATGGCAAGTCACGTCACATACGTAGACGACATAAGACCATTAGACAACTGATCTCAAGTGGTGTAATTTTGCTAGATTACATCAAATCAGCTGATAACTTAGCAGATCCTTTTACGAAAGGTCTGACCCGAGATCAAGTATTTAAATCATCAATAGGAATGGGTTTAAAGCCTATGATTTAACGATGAAATTTGGCGGTAACCCCACCTATACTTTCTAGGTTCAAAGGGACAACTAAGTCAAATTAAGTATAAGAAAACACTGTGAAACTTATGTTTCTACCCAGTTCCTAATAATGATAAACAGTGTTGTCTGCAAAATTGAGGGTAAGCGTAAGCTTTTAATGATTTCATCATATTTATTTCAATGAAATAAAACAGAATACTTCGAAATAGAATACGAGAATCACCTGTTGAGTGTGAAATGGGGCCGTTTCTAGGAGAATAAAGGAAGACTGTATTCTCCAAATTCACTCAAGAAATAACAGGCATGTTCAAGGCTAAAATGAACACAACGAGAGAGCGAAAGTTCTATTAGAAAATATAACTGTGTTATATCTATTGTTTCAGTTTACACTAGAAATCCGGATGGTTCAAGACATCGTGTTCACCAACTGGGCTTGTAAACTCGATAGATTATAACAGTGATTGGTTCAACGCTGAAAAATGCAACCTTTTCATATATAGTTATTTTTCGCATATACTCAAGAAAGTCTTCTTTCAGCTTAAATCTATCCTAAAAATGTTTTCAAAACATCCTCAGTGTTTTTAGAGTCAATTCTATTCATGTGGGGGATTGTTGGAACAATATATTAATAAGCATGTGGACTTATAATTTATAGTTAAAATGTGAATTAGAATTTTCTTAGAGGAGATCAAAGATTTTTTGTAATTTACAAATTTTGGTATTAAAAACCAAAATAAATTTGTCCATTAAATCTACTTGACCACCAAGCTATTCTTCTCCTATAAATACCAAGCTAGCTAGAAGGAAAAAATCATCTCTTCATTCTAAAAGCAAGAAAACACCATTAGACACATTTTATATATTCTTTGAGAAGTTTCTAAGTGTTGAAGCTCTCTTGAAATATCTTCTTGGTTGTTGGTTTTAGGTGCTAATAGCTAATGAATTCACAAGGTTTAACAGGTTCCTTCATTCTCCTTCTTCTACTTTTATCTTTCAAAAATAGATTCTTGTTCTTGAGTATATAGTAGATAATTAGCTCGTAGATTCAAACATGAATGAAATATGTTTGTCTTAATATTTGGTTGTATCCTAGGATTCAAAGAATGCATGAAAACTGTCTCATTGCGGGCATTTTATTGAGTTAAGGAAAATGATTATCCCGCCTCCAAATGTTTTGTTTTGTGTTCTTATGATTCAAAACCGAATTCTGCTCATGTTCTTATTAAGTTATCAAAATGATTGTCTTGAAATCATGTTTTGAAAATATTGAATCTATAAACATATTCATGAGATAGTTTTTAGCCATATAATTAATTAATTATTGTTAGCTTTTATGTTCTTACTAATAATTATGATGGTCAATCCTAGAATTGATAATATAAGTAATTGCATGGTCAATATTGAATTTATTATTCATGGTTAAAATTTTTATACTTAATATATAATTTAATATTGTTAAATTATATAAATGATATTATTATTTGTTGAAATAAGTTATTTCCACATAAATGATAATATTAATGTTTGTACAAATATATACATATGTCTATACTAATAGTTTATTTCAATTTTAAAAAATAAATTATATTATAAATTGATATTTCTAAAATCCGGTTTTATAAGGTTCTACAATATTGTGTTGGCAACATATATTATTAGCGAGCGTGCCAGGAAGAGTGCTTCTTATGTATGTTCCCTTTTTACTCGTTTTATGTTAAAGCGCATGCATTTTCCTAAAGCAAATAAAGTTTCTCTCTTTTTCTTACACATGTGTAACTTCTTCATGATTCCGATCGGGTCCAAGATCTAACAGACATATAATATGCCGATCTTTTGTCTTTATTCATGGGAATACGGTTAGTTTCGTAAAAGTGATTTAGATGTGCTTTCAGGATGAACGTGGTCATGTTCTTAAGACTGTTTTCTTCCTTTTGTAGTTAAATCTAATATATTTTGTAAGTAATCCTCCGAAATATGTATCACTATATTGAACTGTTAGGCAACTAAAAATTAGAAAGATGGAAAAGAACTGTGTATTTATTCTCTCAGTTCTTAATTAAGTGTTTTACATCTATTTTTTGTTTTTAATTATCTTTAGTTCTCACTTTCAAATGTAATTATGATAAAAAATTCCATAGATAACCTCAATTATATTCAAACAATTTATAAAAAAATAAAAAATCACAATTAATGATATTCACATTAATTGTTAACAAAAAAAAAGATATTCACATTAATTATATTGATATGATTAATACAGTCAACTAATAAAATTCTTTAATATATGAGAATTTTTTTAAAACGACTATTAATAGAAATAAGATGGAGTAATTTTATGGTGGTCAATGTATCATCCTAACCAAAAATCTAGATTTTCCAATTGTGATATCAATTGTGGTTGACCATTGTAAATATCCTAAATGACAAGTTAACCCAGCCCTAGGTCTCGGCATTAGTATGAATTTTGGCTGTATCATTCTTTAGATCCCAAGGAAATGCTCGAGTTTTAATAGGATTTCATCAAAAAAAAAGAGAAAAGCAAAGAGAGAGATTCTAACCCTTGGTGCGATGGATTAATCAACTCGTAGAAGGGATTAGTATTCTAACGCATTAGTCCAGTCAGCCGGAAAATTCTTTGGATCTTATTCGAGGCATTCAAGAGGATTTGTGTGAAGGCCCAAAATCTTCATATATATAAGAATGGTGGCCTACACAAAATATTCACTGAGAGTACACAACACTTTTAGCCGTAGGAGGCCTTATAGACAAGTATTGTTTTTGTTGTTGAATACAGATTTAAATCAAAAAGGTTATCTTCGAGAATAGATGATTTATGTTTCGTTGTTATATATGGCAAAAGTATTATCAAAGAATGGTTCTAAACCAAATGAGATTATGGAACAAAGTCTCATAGATTTCTGTGGTTATAAAAATAAAATTACAAGTATGTCCAAAACAAAATCTTATGCAGTTAGAAAAATTTCTTTTTGTATTTCAACTTAGTCGCATTTGGACTTTCTCGTTCAGTTTTATATATAGTGCCTCAGAAATCAGAATAAAAACAAGAATTAAAAGTGAGACTCCTGCCTTGTTGATAAACCTTTTATTACAATTTGTTTGCGGTTAAATTTGGGTTATCTCACTAGATTCATCACACCTCCATGTGGTATCTTTTTACTGATCTTGCCAATTCATTATTGTATATTATTATTATTATTATTATTTTTTCACAAAAAACTACTAAATGATTCAGATAGTCAACCCGATGATACAGAATTAACTAAACTATTAATAAGAAAGCAAATTAATATAGCATAATTTATATAAACGATTATGAAAGCAGTTATGCGAATATGCAATGTTGGTCTAAACATTCGATAAAAAGTAAGAGAAAAAAAAAACAAATCTTTTTATATACATGATGAAGCAAGAGTAATTTGCAATAGATGACGCCATGAAAATCCTTTACTTCATTATTTTTAAAAATTGAAATTGAGATGCATTCATTGTACAAACTGGTTTCTTTTGTTTAATTTAAATTTGACATTCATTTGAAAGAAAGATTATAAAAAATCATTTTAATTTTTTTTTAAAAAAATAGTTGAAAAATAGGAACATAAAAATTTATGAGCTTGAATGCCAATTCACTAAACTTACAATCATATGATAATGACGAATTATGGTTGTGTTTTTAATTCTATGTCTTATAGCAGAGCGGCCCACCTAAACTCGAAAAAGAAATTGTTATCCTTTTCATAATTAGTTAAATAGAGTCTTCGACAAACATATATATATATATATATATATTGGCCATGCATATTATTTCTATTTTGTTTGTATCCGCACATTATGATAACCAATCGGGCGGCCTAAAAACCGAGACAAATCTGAAATGGACCACGAACATTAAAAGCTGTTAAAGATTAAATAAAAATTAAATTAAGAAGAAATAAAAAAAGGAAAACATAATGCGAATGGTCCATATGCATGTGAAGCAGTACGGAATAGAGATGCCATGCAGCAATAACACATACTCTAAACATGCACCTCCCTCTATGGACCATTCCAAACTTCGTTCTCTCTTTTTAGTTCTTGTACTTTGCTTTATTTTATGCATTTTTTTCTTAGCAAAACCAGTCCAATACTTATACTCCCCTTATCAGTCTCTTTGACTCTGATGTTGAGTCGACTTTCTTTTCCTTAAAGTTAGCTTTTCTCTATGCCGATCAAATTACTAATCATTAATTGATGACTTAATACCCTGATTAATCTACTGGTCTTGGGAGGGGTTTATATATTGGATCACTAGTCTTCAGTTTCACCGATGTCTATCAACCCTTAAATAATGATAAATGAAACATGACATATAAGTATTATAACCGGGATTATTCAATATTTCTGTTTTTTTTTGTCATTATAAGTAATCTAAAAAGACTCCAAAAAATACCAAATCGGCATTCCAAAATCTATATAAATAATGTATGACGGTTGTAGAGGAACACTCCGTGATAATTTGTGTATTTTTATGTTGTTTGCGTGTGGGATAAGTGAAAGAGAAAAGATGTTAAAAAACTCCTTGTGTCTATGATAATGAAGAAGATAGACCATTCAAGTGGTTGATCAATTTCGAACAATCTATTACAATTTTTTTTGGTATGTTGAGATGCAATCATAGATTCCATAACCCAAATTAGTACTTAAATTAAGTATAAAGTGGTGAGAGATTACATCTGATGTTTCTTGTCCCCATCAATTCGTCTACTCCTATGTTACTACTGTACCATCTTTATCTTGAAAATAAATCACCTTCTTTCCTTGGTCCATCCATATGACACCATCGACCATTTTAGGACAAATTGGATACTCCTGAACCTTTCGTAGATGTTTGAATCTGTGAAAATCTGGTGGCTGCCGATAGTTGGGCCTTTTCCCAGAGTAATAACTACGACTATGCAATCAAAGTATCTCTCGGGGATCTCGGTCAATGTAACCATATAACTTATCATTTATACTCTTTCAGAGATAACATAAAGATTCATGGAAAGTTTTGATTCAAGTAACCTAAAAGAAACCTCGAGAAAAAATAGTCCATATTTGATAAAACGATAACACAGAAAACACTTTTAGATTATATAGAATTTGTGAAAATGCCATGTTTGAATAGCTGGAGGACACTTAAATAATACATGATTAATTGTTTCTTATGCTGCCCTACATATTGCACAACATAATTAATCCCTCTTGACGTTAAACTTTTTTTATCCGATAAGCATCCCAATATAACTTGCCAAATGAAGGTTTTTTATTATTCGGGACATCTTAATTTTCAAAGAAAACGCATGTATGGCTTGCATGAATAAACTGCTTCTATCTTTATTCGAGTACTGGTACAATTCTGGGATGAATGTCTCTTTCTGGATCACTTATAGGGGGTATGTGTGGAAAAAAGTGATGAAAATGGACTTCTCTTTGGATTTATGAGTTGTTCTAAAGATGTTTTGTTACTTCTAAGACACATGACAACCCTGCTTAGTTTTTAGGATCACAGAAGATCACTCTTTCTTAGTGTGATATAAAAGTGTTCACCAATGTGAACAAAGAAACAAGAGTCTCCAATGGCTATATGGTTTTCACCGAAAGACGAATTTTATTCAAAGATTAATGGGTGTACTCTGACAAAAACGTGGGATGATTGAGTCTTGACACAGATTGGGTTTAAGATCAATGCTGCAGAAATCCATTCATCTTTTACGGGCTATGGGTTGGTCTTCCGGAGCAACCTGGTAAGTACATTAGGACAATGGGTTGGTTATCCGTTGTTACTAAAGTCGAAACCAAGGAAATAACTTATGGATTTAGTGAGCTTCTTGGTTCTTGATCTTGTCATAGCACCATGTGGAATCTGCAATGCATAGTTTTCTTATAGTGTGTTCATGTTTCCTTCTCCTTCTTCAAGCTTGTTGGAGGCTTCAAGCTTAAGTTCTTGTTCTGTTTCAAGCAACTCCTTGTCCAATCCGTCCATGATCACATCATCCCTTCCCCTTTCAAAAGGATTTGCTCTCAAATCTAGCTCATCTGCAAAGAAAGGAATCAGGTCAGAGATATTAAAGGTTGAACTCACATTAAACATACCTTGCAAATCAATTTGGAATGGATTGTCATTGACCTTCCTTGTGATTGTGAGTGGTCCATCAACCCTTGGCATTAGCTTAGACTTCATCTCAGCAGGAAACCGATCCTTCCTTAAGTAATTCAGAACTTGATCTCCTACTTCAAAAGGATGTTTGCGCCTAGTCTTGTTGGCATGCTTAGCATATTTCTTAGTCTTCTCCTCAATGTTCAAGCAACCTTCTCTCATAAATATGCTTAACAAGTTTAGCCTTAATTTCTCCATTTAAACTGGTTTTTAACTCAAAGGCAAAGAGATTAAATCCAACGGACAAAAAGGATTAAAGCCATTAATGATTTGGATTGGAGAATACTTAGTGGCTGAATGAACACAATGATTGTATGCAAATTTAAGATGTGGTAAGCATTCTTCCCAAGTCATTAGATTCTTTTTATTCACGACTCTAAGCATGCTAGAAAAAGTTCTATTGACTACTTTTCTTTGTCAATCTGTTTGAGGATAACAATTAGTTGAAAACAACAACTTAGTTCCTAATGTAGAGCATAAATTTTTCCAAAAGTAACTTAGAAACTTGGTGTCTCTATCAGATACAATGATCTAGGCATCTCATGTAATCTAATAATGTCCCTAAAGAACAAGTATGAAACATGAACAACATCATCAGTCTTATGATATGGAATGAAGTGAGAAATTTTTGAGAATCTATCATTCACAACGAAGATAAAATCCTTTTCAGTTTTGTCCTAGGCAAACTTAGTAAAACAATTCATTGAAATGTCACACCAGCGGAATGGGTAATGGCGTGTACAAACCTTTGGACTGAGACTTAGCCTTAGACTCTTTTCAAGTTATGCATCTGCTACAAATCTTCTCAACATCACTCTTGAGGCACGACCAATAGAAGTGGTCTTGGACGATCTTAAGTGGTCTTGAGAAATTAGGATTACACAAAAAGTTTGAAATCCTATAGAACTTTTTAAAGGCAGCTTTCATACAAGCAATATATTGTTCTTTGAATTCAGCATCAGAATCATAGAGTTCTTTGATTTGTTCAAGTACAAGTAGATTAGCATCTAGAGTAGTAATGAGTGCACACCTTCTAGATAAAGCATCGAAAACTAAGTTTTCAGTGTGCAATATAAACTCCTTTGGCGAAAGATAGTGCTGCCAAGTTTGCAAACCTCTCACCAATACATAAAAATCTTTATCATACGTTGGGTAGTTAAGCATGGCTTCTCCAAGCTTCTCACTGTACTATGCAATAGGCATTCCTTTCTGCATCAATAAATCACCAATCCCAACTCCTGAGACATCACATTCTATTTCAAACGTTTTGAAAAATTTAAGGTAAGACTAAGAGTGGAAAGTGAGTAAACTTCCCTTTCAAGGCTTTGAATGGATCCTCTTGAGCTTGCTCCCATTTGAAGCCCACATTTTTCTTGATCACTTCAGTCAATGGAGCAGCTATCGTGCTGAAGTCCTTGAAAAACCTCCTGTGAAAACTAGCAAGGCCGTGGAAGCTCCCAACCTCTCCAACATTCTTTGGACTATGCCACTCTTTAATATCCCTTATCGTTTCTTCATCAACACGTATGCCCTTTGCTCCTACAACAAATCCAAAAAACACGAGATAATCTGTTGCAAAAGTACATTTCTTGAGGATTGTATAGAGATTTTCTTTCCTAAGAACTTTTAGAACATACTTCATGTGCGAAACATGGTCATTGAGGTTTTTGTTGTAAACTAAGATGTCATCACAGTAAACCACAATGAACTCTCCTATATAAGCTCTTAAAACATGGTTCATTAATCTAATAAAATTACTAGGTGCATAAACCAAATGGCAAGACTAACCATTCATAAAAACCTAGTTTGGTTTTAGAATTTGTACTTAACTATTATGTTGTTACGTCTAACATATTATCAAGTCTATGAATAGGATGTTTATACTTAACTATTATGTTGTTGATTGCTCTACAATCAACACATATTCTCCAACTACCATCCTTTTTACGCACCAATAAGACTGGAACCGCGCATGGGCTCATGATCTCTCTAATGAGACTTTTTTTTTCCAGCAACTCATCAATTTGCCCTTGAAGCTCCTTGGTCTCAGTGGGGTTTTCCTGTAGGCTGGTATATTATGTAAAGAAGCTCCTAGGATGAAGTCAATTAGATGTTCAATGCCTCTTAAAGGAGGTAGTTCATAAGGGCTCTCTTCTGGAAATACATCTTCAAACTCCTGCAAAACAAACTAAATCTCACTTGGAATCTCTTAGAAGAAATCATTAGTGATTCCTTATAAACAAGTAAGATCATTGATTGTTCGGAAAACAAAACCTTTTTAACTTCTCCTTTCCTAGCATAAAAATTAGATGGTTTTACTTTTTCATTGGAGTTGTCTGAACTGGTAGCTGCTTCTTTCTTACCCCTTTCATGTTTCATTCTTTGCTTAAGAAGCATTTGATCCTGGTGAACTTCCTGAGTAGTAAGTGGCACCAAGATGACCATCCTGCATTGGTGAGTGAATTAGTGTATATTCGTATAGCCGTCATGGATCACCTTCTTGTCATATTGCCACAGCCTTCCAAACAAAATGTGTAATGCTTCCATTGGCAAAACATCACATAAGATCTCATCTTGATATTTACCTCATTAAGCAATTGCAAAGAATAAGGTTGTGGATGCTTCTGAATTTAAAGTCCTAGCTTGCGCACCAAGGTCTCACTAGCCACATTGGTACAACTTCCTCTATCCACAATCAAACTGCAAACTTTATCTTGAATCAAGCAGCGGGTATGGAAGATGTTCTCTCTTTGATCATGATCCTTTGGTCGGGTTTGGACACTCAATGTTCTTATGGTCACAAGTAACTCCCCTGAGCCGCATAATCAACCAGTTCCTCTTCTGATTCTCTGTTTGAAGGTTTCTTTGATTCCTATTCTTGAGACTTTATTTCTCCATTCTCCAAGAGAATCATCACTTTCTGATTTGCACATTCACCCTTTGACATTTGTAGCACTTCACGTCTCTTGTTCTTGTGAATGAGACTATGACTTTTCCTTTGATATCATTAACAACAACACTAGTCTTAAAATCATAACTAGAATTGTTGGGTTGCTTACTTTTATCTTGGATTGGTGTTTTGGAGTTAGATGTATAGCTTGGCTTAGCATAGCTTTTTCTTTTTATTTTATTTCCCAATCAAGATTGCCTTGTACAACATCTCCTCTGTGTCATTTCCAACCTATCTTGGATGTCGCAGTTGAGATCTCCTTAGAATCGTGCCATTGTTCCTTCATGATCGTCATCTATGTCTGCTTCTGAGCATAAGAGACTCTATCTCTTGAGTTAGAAACCTTAGCTTGTGATGCATATCCCTGTGATAGTGACTAGAGACAGACCTCTTTCTCATCAGAACAATCATCTCTTCCCATGTAGTAATAAGTTGCTATCCTGTTCTCCTCTTGGTTGTCGCAAATTCATCCCACCAGTTAATAGCATAACCACAAAATTCAGTTGCAGCAAGCCTAAACTTTTTAATTTCTGATAAATTCTGACAATCAAACACAAGTTCAATTTTTCTCCCATTCTAGATAGACATCGATGTCCTTTGCCATGAAAGGATGGGATCTTGAGTTTGAGTCCTCCATGGTTATCATTTATTCTTGTTCCATTGGCTCTTGCACGCGGTTTGATCCCTCCAAGGTTATCATTTATTCTTGTTCCATTGGGTCTTACACGCGGTCTGTTGTCTTTGATACTCCTAGGTGAAATTCTAACCCTCCAGTTTGGCGCTTCTTGGTTGGTTTTTGTTGATCCTCCTGAACCCTGTCCAACCGAGTATAAACTTCTTCAAGACCTGTTTTCATAACCCTAGTCATTTCACCCATTAAAGCTTTCATTTGAAGATGTGACAATCCTGGATTGGTGTTCTCTCTTGGGTTGTCGCTCTTTTCTCCCTCACTTGACATGCTTAATCTGCCAAAAATAGCAAACAAGTTACGAGTAAAGCTTCCTCTTATGCGTCCTCCTCAGAGTGCTGTTCTGCAAGAGAAGCAAACATGTTAGCAGAAAACGAGTTCCTCACAAGTGTTTTCTCATAAGTGTTTGGCTTTTTTTATTTATTTTTTATTTTTAGAGATCAGTCTGTGAATGCTCAAGAGTTATAAGTGAACAAACCCTTAACAGCCCAATGAGTTCCATTTTTTTATGAAAGAATGAGATAGACAGATCGCAAAATTTTTGTGGCTAAGATGATTGACCAATTTCTAGATCCGATTTTCTCTTTAACATACACTCTTATTATTTTGTTTTTTTTTTAAAAAAAATGGAATGTCTCAGCTAGCAAGATAGATAAACAGAAAATAATTTTTGAGAAGATGAGAAGATGAAATCGTTTAGAAGATAAAGAGATGAGAAAATAGAATCAGAGATTGATACCAAACTTTTCAGAGTGGGGTCTGATACCAAATGGTGTGATCCCCAAGGATTGCACTCTGAAAGGTGGTGGTTAATAGATTGACTAAGGAAGTTACTAACTTCACAAAATATTTGGTGGATTGTATTGGATGCCACAAGAGGTGCGAAAAAATTCTTGTTATTCTGATTCCTAAGCAGTCCTAAGAGAATCACTCACTTAGTATCCAGATAAGAAGATCCTCAAGCAGTCCTAAGTGAATCTCACACTTAGTATCCAAATGAGTGGGCTGTTGTAAGGATAAATTCACCAAACAACAAGGCTATTCATGAAGAACAAAAAATAATCACTCTCCAAGACATCAAAAGACAAAATGGCAAAAAGCTTCTTATTCAATACTTGGTGGTTTGCTTTATACTTAGCAAGTTTACCAAAACATTTCTAGTTTACAGAAAACAAGCAGGACTTAAACAAAAAACAAAAATAACTCTTAAACTACATTGAATGACTCCTCAGTTCATCTTAGAGTGTTTCTCTGCTTGGAAAGAGTCTTGATATATTCTTGACTCTTTATTCCTTTTTTGGCATGATTTCAAATATGCAAAGTGGGCTTGCTTAAGTCTTGACACAGATTGGGCTCAAGATCAATGCTGCAGAAGTCCATTGGTCCTTTACAGGTTACGGGTTGGTCTTCTGGAAATAACTTATGTATTTAGTGAGCTTATTGGTTCTTGATCTTGTCATAGCACCTTGTGGAATCTGTAATGCATCGTCCTCTTCTATTGTGTTCACATTTCCTTCTCTTTCTTCAAGCTTGTTTGTGACACCAAGATTAAGTTCTTGTTCTGTTTCAAGCAACTCCTTGTCCAAGCCATGGTCATATCATTAAGATACCCAATATATTCTTAATGGGTTTGGAAAGTCCAAATATTAATCATAGTTGGTTTATAATTGACCAATCATAACCCTAATATATTTAGATTATAAATCCAAAATACACAAGTATAGTACATAGTGGTCGATCCTTCAACTTTATGGGCCAGTAAGGTTTCTGATAAGCCAACAACTTTTTGAGCTTTTCCATGATTAATCCCAGCTTGTCTCTGATATCTTTATGGTCCTTTTGAGCTTTGGATCTTATTATAGTTAATAGAGCTTTCCACATGACAAGTGAGTCATGTTTTTGATTAGCTTAAGTCATTTGGGTCGTTGGCGAGTTCTCCTTGTTCTAGTTGGGCTCATGTAACTCGTCTTACATCTCCTTTTCAACCCTTGTACATGCGGTTGCCTTTTCCTTACTTAACTGCAAATCTTCCCAAGATTTCCTTTTCCACCTCCTCCATGTCATCATTAATCAACTCAAAATCACTCTGCTGCTCCTCGTCGTACCCAGACTAACTTGTACTTAGGCCATGTACAATCTTGTACTTATTAACCATCTTATCTGAGATGTATATTGGATCATTAAAAACAAATATGGCTTTTTGAAGTTTCTCGGATGGTCGAACTAGCTCGTTATGGCAGGTAGAAGGAATGTTAGACCATCTCTTGGTTCAGCATGAGACAAGTGAGTTTTAGCATAACCAAAATGTTCATCAAAGCTAGTTGGTCGAGAAAATTGGTCTTTGTTGCTTGAGAAGAAGTCAGGATCACCTTGTTTTATCATTGACTCCATAAGTGGCTTAACCCGGTCGTCCTGGTCAGGAACAAGACCAGCAAGGTTCTGTTCTCTATACTTACGAGCTAGGCCGTCTATTTCCTTCATGATCCCCTTATTCCTTGCTCCATTAATTGTTCTTTTTTAAAATTTATCTTCAAATCCCTGAAGTTGAAGCTGATCAAGATCGCACCATCACTTCCTTCTTTAAAAGGATTTATCCTCAAATTCGAGCCTTTTAAGATGATAAGCACAATCTTATCCTGCTCTTCTTACATTTCTATTGCTGTGAAGATCCTCAGTATGCAACACATCTCAGGAAGTAGTATGGGCTCTTCATGATGGAGTAAGGACCTTCTTCGACACTCTAACGGTCGTACCAACCCCATATGGCCAAGAATGAGCAAGATTTGGTTATCTCTCAACCGATCTTGATCCCAACTCAAACTCAACTGATCTTGATCCCAACTTCGGTTAGCATGCAACTCCTGATCAGCCGGTCAAGTACAATGATCTCCATACTCACTCTTGAGTCTTGAATCGTCTCTAGCCTCTCTTGGGTTGTCCCTTGTCTGTCCATACTCACGCACCATTTATCTCAGGTCAGCGTTTAGAGTGAAGAACTTGACCTTAGTTGAATCAGCTCCAGATGACCTTGCTTTGATTATTGAAGGCGGTTTATCCAAGCTCCTTCTAGACCTAATATCAACATGAATCTTAAGGTGTCTCGGTCTAGGATAATGATAGCATGTTTAGAAGTCTTTGATTAATACAAGCAGTTCAGACTTGCTCTCTCTATTCTTGCCTTGGCTGCTGATTTGAGTTACATTACACCCTCCTCTTTATAAGGATTTGACCTTAAATCCTGTTCTTCAAGGATGAAAGAATTGTGTAAATTCAGTTCCAAAGTTTTGCCTTTTTGAAAAGGATGTTGTTAATGCCTTTAAAATAATATGTTGTTCCTTCTGGTTCAAATGCACCCCTTTGACAAGTTTTAAATGTTGAATGAGATTGAACTGGACACAAACAAGAGGCCTGATAAGTGAATAATAAGAAAAAATATAAATGAATTCACCTTGTTGAATCAAAATTGATAATATCACAGCCACAACAGCCTATAGAATCAAGTCGAGGGAAACAATTTTAATCATCTGATCGAGAAACACATCGTTCTTATACATTCACAGCAAAAAATATTCTAACTCTCTCTCGCTTTCACTTTCTCTCTTTCAGAAAAGAATACTATTTCCTGAATATATCGTACTTACTAGTTCGTAGATTCCGAAATCGAGTGTAGTGAATCGGTCTATAAGCGATTGTATCATGAGACTTAAAAAGCGTGCATAAATCATCGCATTACAGGCGTTTTTTGTTGAGTTAAGAAAATAGATCAAATATCGCATTCGTTTCTTTTTCTAAATTATTTTTTCAAATCTTGTTTTTACGAATTGATTACACATATCCGGCTTTTTACAATCGTGAAGGGTTTTATCGAATCGTATTTTATTTTCCAAATTTTCATGTCCTACAGTCTTAACTCAGTAAATCTGCTTCTAGTAAATACTTACAATCAGATTAAAGAAAAAAAAATAAAAAAATTTTTTTTTTTCAATTTGTAAACGTTTATGTGAATGCTTAAAAACGAGTTTGCAAAACGTTATAAAAGGATATCTAAACGTTCTAGGGAAAGTTTAAAAGCAAGTTTTCAAAACGTTAAAAAACAATTTTGAAATGTGTCTGCAAACGCCTCAAAAGCGATTGCAAAACATTATTCAAACGATTACAAAACGCTATCCTCAAACGCTCTACAGCGAGTTTGTGATTCGTTTTGAAGTTTAAAACAAACACTTTCTGCAAACTCTCTAAAGTGAGTTTATGATTCCTTTTAAGTTTTAAAACTAATGGCTTAAATCGCTAATTTTAGCAATCGTAATTTTAAAATGCACAAAATTGCGTTTACCTTATAAAGGTTATGACTATCATTTTTTCTTGTGAAACAGATGGCAACCAACACTGAGAATGCTCTCGAAAATTGTGAGGTTGTAGCAATGAAAACAAGTCAAGTCACTCCCCAGGTGCTGCTTGATACCAATGCACTGCTTCCCAACAAGTTTGACGGGAATGACTTTAAAACGTGGCAAGAAAAGATGTTCTTTTACCTGAAAGAGGATGAACCAAAAGCCCCTCCTGGAGCCATTGTTTTGCACACCCTCTCCAACATTGAAGCTTGGATGAATTCAGACTTTCTGTGCAGATGTTGGATCCTCAATCGTATGGTAGACACATTGTAATCAGTCTACAACAACGATAAGGAGTACCCCACGTCCAAACATCTATGGATTCATTTGGAACGAAAGTACAAGTCTGAAAATGTTGGATTCTAAAATGGTGGACACAAGATCCATAATGGACCAAGTCGAACAGTTGCAACTGATCAATAATAAAATACCAACTGAAGGAATGAATCTCCCTGAAACCATCATAGTTGACTGCATGATTGAGAAACTTCTACGTAACTGGGTGGAATTCAATAATTACCTTAAGCACGTAAGCAATTAACTCTCGAATCACTGATCTGTAGGCTTCCCAATGAAGCAGCAATTCGTCTTTCAAAAACAGAGGAGAAAGGGTATCAGACATATCTCACCAAACAGTATAAGGCAACATGTAAAGGCACAGGTGAGGAAAATACTAAAAAGTACAAGAACCTCAAGGCATATGGCTCAACATGATTCAATAAGCAATCCCCTGATGAAAAGAAATATCGTGGGAAATGTCAAAATTGTGGCAAAATGGGTCACAAGGCTGATGTTTGTTGTAACAAACTATTCCAAAAAGATAAAATCATGCAAACCTAACAGAGCAAGATCTTTGTTGTGTTGTCATTAACCAGGTCAACACAGTTGAGAGAAATTCTCTGTAATGGTGGTACGACACATGTGCTACGACCCACATATGCATTGGTAAGGACATGTTCATCCAATCATCTGATGGGCAATAACCAATCATCCAAGGTTGCAGGACGGAGTAAGGTGATCCTGAAGCTGACCTCAAGACATGAAATTACTCTCACCAACATGAAACACGTTCTTGATATGAGGAAGAATCTAATCTCTGACATTCTTCTGAGCAAGGCTGAAATATGCGCTAACTTTCACTATGACAAGTTGGTTCTCAAGAAAAATAGGTTGTATATGGGAAAGGGGTTTGTTAAGAATAGACTGATCAAAACTAATGTAATTACAGTCATTTTTAAGGTTGAAACCAACAATTTGATTAATAAAAATGCTATAGTTGATTATTTTGTCAAGTCTTTTGATATTTGACATGAACATTTCAGATATATGAATTATAAATCATTAAGCAGGGTAATAAAGTATTTCGTGATTTTGTGCGATATAAAATATTTACCTAAAAGAGGAGGTAAAAAGTATTTCGTGACTTTAATTGTTGATAACACAAAATACTGCTATATTTACTTGTTACGAAACAAAAATGAGGTTTTAGATAAATTAAAGAAATATAAGCTAGACGTTGAAAATCAACTCAAAAAAACTATTGAAATAGTTTGAAGTGATAGAGGTGGAGAATACAAATGATAGTTTGATGCATTCATCAGACAACTGCTCCTTATTCACCAAAATCCAATGGAGTTGTGAAACATAAAAACCAAACTTTAAAAGAAATAATGAATGCAATGTTGCAAAAATCAGGCGCAAGTCCATAACATTTGCGGAAAAACTATAATGACTTCAAATTATATTTTAAATAAATTTTCTCAAAAACTGATAGGAAAAACACCATATGAACTGTTGAAATGTATTTTTATCTCATATAAATACTTGAAAGTGTGGGGGTGCTTAAAAAAAGTTGCAGTACCACTTCCTAAAAAGGTCATGGTCGTACCTATAACAGTTCATTGTATATTTATTAGCATGCACACAACAGTAGTGCTTGTCGGTTCTTAGTTCACAAATCAGATATACCGGATATCCATGTAAATACAATAATGGAATCGTGAAATGCATCTATCTTTGAAAATAGTTTTTCTTGTAAGGATAAAATAAACTTTAAGCGGACTATGGAAGAAAGAGACGCAAATATTTTAACAAACGTAGCAGGTACATCTACCATTTTATTGGAAAATGGAAATGATGATGAAAATGAGCATAAAAAAGCTCGGAAGGAAAAAAGAATTGTTTGGTGAAGATTTTTAGTGGTTGTACTCATTGCAAAATAAACCAAAAACCTTCACTAAAACAATGTCTACACCAGACACACCTTGGAAGGAAGCCTTCAAAGTGAATTCGATTTCATTGTGCAAAATCATATATTTTACATAACTGAAGGGTTCAAAGCTCTTGGTTGTAAATTGGTCTTTAAAACCAAATTAAAACCGATGACACAATCGATAAATACAAAGCTAGACTTATGATTCAAGGGTTCCACCAAAAACAAGGTTTGGACTTCTTTGATACATATTCTCTAGTATCGAGAATAACTTAAATCAGAAATATGGTAAGCATTACAGCATAACAAAATCTGAAAATCCACCAGATTCATGTAAAAACTGCATTTCTAAATGGAGATTTAGATGAATAAATATAAATGAAACAATCTAAAGGTATGTTCTACCAAGACAAGAACACAAGGTGTGTCGACTTGTGAAGTCGTTGTATGGATTTAAGCAAGCTCCAAAACAATAAAATAAAAATTTAACAGCATCATGATGTCAAATGGATTCAACATAAATGAATGTGATGAGGTGCATTTATTCTAAGACTATGGAAAATGGTTATGTCATGCTATGTTTATACGTAGATGATATGTTTATCATTGGAAGCAACAAAGATATCATCAATCAAACTAAAATCATGTTGTATGGAGAGTTTGACATTAAATGTATCGAATTAGCAGATGTAATTCTAGGGATTAAAATCACTAGACATATTATCCCCACAATATTATGCTGAAAAAGTGCTAATATAATTAAAAACTATTCAAATGGGACGTCAAAAACTCTTGTAGATACTACTATTCACCAGGCGAAAAATACAGGTGCACATGTATCATAAAACGAATATGCTATAGTGATCGAAATTCTGATGTACATGACAAATTGTACCATACCAGATTTAACACACTCAGTAAATTTACTAAGTAGGTACACGAGCAATCCAAGACACACTCAATGGAAAGTTATATCCAAAGCTATATACAGAGTATTAAATTAAATACTGTTAACTAAAAACTATGAGTTCTGAATGCAACAGCTTTGGAAGGATACAATTATGTCAACTGGATATCCGACTCCAAAAACTCAAAGTTAACAAGTGGATATGTATTTACACTTGGTGATGCTACAATATCACAGAAATCTTTGAAATAAACACTTCTGGCTATATCAACAATGAAATCAGAATTCATTGCATTATACAAAGTTGCAGAAAAGCTGAGCAGCTTCGTAAATTCTCGGAAGATGTCCCGGTATGGGAAAACCAATATCATCTATACGCATACACTGTGATAACCAATCAGTTATAGCTCATGCTAATAACAAATTGTACAATGATAAGTCACGTCACATACATAGGAAACATAAACTCATTAGGAAATTGTTCTCAAATGGTGTAATCACTTTGGATTATGTCAAATCAGCTAATAATATAGGAGATCCCTTCATGAAAAGTCTGACAGGAGATCAAATTTTAAAATCATCAAATGTAATGGGTTTACAGCCTATTAACTAAAAGATAAATTTTGATTGAAACGCTACCTCGATGACTGGATAGGTTCAAAGGAATAATTAAATCAAATTAAGTCTACAAAATTACTGTAAAACTCAAGTTTCTACCTAGTTCCTAAGATAACAAACAGTGTTATCTGCACATATAAATGTTAAGCATTGACTTTTAATAATTTCATATATTATTACCAATGAAATGAACCAGATCGCTTCGGGAAAAGAATAAAAATATGGAAAAATCACCTTGTGAGTGTGAAATGGGGTCGCTTCTATAAAAATGAATGTAAGACTATATTCTCCAAGTTGACTCATGAAAATATGTCTGTTCAAGGCTAAAACGAACACAATAACAGAACAAAGTTCTACGAGGAAATATAGCTGCATTATAAATGTTGTTTAGGTTTACAATAAGCATCTAGTAGTTTCAGAACATAATGTTCACCTTCCGGCTAAGTAAACCCGACATATATTAACACTAACTAGTTCAATGCTGAAAAATGCAACAAACTAAGGCACGATTATATTTTGGTTTATACTCATGAAATTTTTTCTTAAAGCTTTCTATATCCTAAAGAGTCTTTCAAATTTCTATTCATGTGGAGGGGGGGATTGTTGGACTATATCATAAGCATATGTTGGACCAAAAATGTTTTGAAAATTGGGCTTATAATATATTACAAATATGAATGAGAAATGACCATAAAATTAAGACTCCATCAAATTAAATGGAAGTTAAAAAGTCTCACATTGCTTAGAAAAACTTTTTTTTTCACTATTATACATAGAGAAATAAAGTAGCTAAGTTCAAATTTGTACATGGGGAGAACCAATGAATCCACACGCACGCACCACCACCACTATCACTGCTTGCTCGCTTGCGATCCCAGTTCATGTTTTGTGGTTTGTGGTTTGTGGGAATATCTTGTAGTCGAGTAGTCCCTATCTTTTTTGGCTAGTAAAGTTATGATTTTTAAAATCAAAGATCGAGTAAAACAAAATTTCAGATATTATTTGATTGTGTGTGGATTTTAGGCATTCTTTTTATATCAAAATCCAATTAAATAAAATTTGGAGATCTCATATTCTATCTGATCGTGTGTGGATTTTACGACCAGGAGTGTGATCTTCAACTCGATCATATCTCACCACAACTCTCTATATAATCAAGTCGAGGCAAACAGTTTTAATCATATGATAGAAAAACACTTTGTTCTCATACATTCACAAACAAAAAGTAATCCAACTATCTCTCGCTTTCGTTTTTTCTCTTTCAGAAATAAATACTATTTTCTGACTATATCATACTTACTAGTTTGCAAATTCCGAATTTGAGTGTAGTGAATCGGTCTATAAGCGATTGTATATTGGGACTTAAAAACGTACATAAACTGTCACACTACGGTCACTTTATTGAGTTAATGAAAGAGATAAAATCTTGAATTTGATTTTCCTTCTAAATCTTGTTTTTATGAATTGATTACACATATCAGAGTTTTTACAATCATATCGAGTTTTACAAATTATATTTTTTTTATCCGCATTTTTAGATCCTACAGAATATAGTCTATCAGAATCTAGTGGTAGATGAAGAAAGACGAAGATTAGAGTCTTATTTAAAGAAAAAGGAAACTCTCCAAAATCGCATCATGAAAAATCTGAACTGGGAAATTTTGGAAACTGTTCCAAAAGTGAATACCCGATAACATCAGAAACAGTAACAACATCTTTTCTCTTAAAATCACCAATAAAAAACATGTTCTAAAAAACTCTGAGAGAAATAATCCCAAAATCAAACGAATTCTCACCTCACAATATGGTACAAAGGAACAGAGAAAATCGAGAACTCACCTCATCCTATGGTAAAAGGAAAGACTATATAAACTTTTATTGGCAAAATATTCTCCCCCACCCAGAATGGCAAAAGAGGAGGATTATTCAGCCTATTATTCTATGAAAATATTCACCCCCTTATACTATAGTAATAGGGCTTTAAACTATTTTAAGGACTCTTGCTTTACATTACGTAAAAAGGTATGTAAGAGACCTCACATTGTAGAAAAATTGTTACCTAAACACTCCGGTAGAAAAGAAGAAGAATAGGTGCGAAATCATGAGAAAACTCCCACCAGCAGAAAGGATGAAGAATGCAAAAGAAAATTTTCTGAAAGAAACTAAACAAGACAAAGTATAAATACAAGCCTTAATGATATAGTCCAAATCGAGAAAATTATGTTAGTTGCTTATTTTTCTAGAACTTTTTTCTTGAAATGCACGCTTGACTAAGAACAAGATGCGGAGCACAAATTGACAACTATAATATCTCTAGAAAGTAATTCCACCTCTAGAGCCATGTTTGCGGACATATTCTGGAGAAGCACTCAGTTCGTTTGGATGATATGCCATCCGTATATGTGAGAAGACAGAAACAGGGTAACGTGGCAGGAGTGACGTGTACGTTGGACAAAGGAGATAAGAAGGAATATAAAGGGGAATCTGTGGGGGGGAAAAAGGGGTATGGAGGAATAGAGAGTGGTACGTGTGGAGAAGATTCTCTCTCTCATACGAAAGAGTCAGGGAATTCCGTTCTGGGTTCTTTCTTCTTGTCGTTTGTTCTTTTTTTTTTTGAGTAAAAGTTTCCGTGAAACTTTAGGTAATGAACTAATCATTTCTATTTCAATAAAAGCAGTATTATTCAGTTCTTAAAAATCATCATATTTCCTTTGTTAAACGATAATTACAACAAAGTCGCTTAACAAATTGGTGCGGTGAGCATTTGTTCGAGCTTCGTGACGTTTTCTTATGGTGGATCTTCCGGGAGATGTCGAAGACCTTCATGTTCGTTTGGGGGAGGTCGCTCAACAGGTGGTGGTCATTCATGGGGGTTTTGCACTCCTTACTAAATCAAATACGGACCTCAATTCTCGTATGGATTCTTTCGATAGACAAATAGGATCCATTGCACACACCTTATCGCGTTTGGAATCTCATATGTGTGCCGATAAACCTACGGGTAAGGCCGTTGCTCGTCCTTCCTCAGCCGAGTCCCAGATTCATCATGTTCATTCTCCTCCACCTGGTGTGGCTAACCCTCCAGCACATCACGGTATGGGGAACATACTGGAAAATCGTCTAGGTATGCTTCAGAAAGTCGAACTTCCAATCTTTACCGGTTCCCACCTGAATATTTGGATAAACAGAGCAGAACGTTTCTTCCGTATGGGTCAATAATCGGATTTTGATAAACTCGACTTGATCTCTGTCACGTTTGAGGGGGCAGTTCTCAACTGGTTTAATATTGAAATGGCGGAAGATCCGTTTCGCGATTGGAATCATTTCAAGTCCAGGTTGATTAACCGTTGACGATCCGGGTAAGCGTTTGTTCGCATTGTGCCAAACAGGATCGATTACAGAGTATATCACGGAGTTCGAAGAGCTGCGGTCTTTAGTGTCAGGTATTGACGAGCAAAATCTGGAACATGTATTTTTTAATGGCCTCAAACCTGAGATGCGGGAGGTCATCAAACTAAAAGAACCCCAAGGGTTACGCCAACATATCGCAGCCGTTCTCCGTATGGAAGACAGCGTTTTTTGCAAGTCTGTAGCTGCCGTCTCTCCGGGTTTTCGATCGAGCCGCTCTTCGGACTTGGGTATCCCTGTTTCTCCTTCGGCAGCATTACTTCCCTCCCCTGTTCTGGGACAGTCGAGTCCGTCAACTTCGTTTCCTCGCCCATCCTGGAAACAAAACCGTCCGGCTACAGATGCCATGTCTCGTCATCTTTCCCCTACTGAAGCAGCGGAATACAGACGGCTCGGCCTTTGTTTTAAGTGTAAAGCTAAGTGGTCTAAAACTCACACGTGTACTCAGGTTCATCTCCGCATGATCACAGTGATTGACGGTGTGAACATGGAGCTCTCCAACGACGATATGGGGAACTCGTCTCCGGAAGACGCAAGTGTTATCACAGAACTTCGCGAACTCTCTTTTGCCTCGTTCATGGGTTTGTCGTCACCTACCACGATGAAGCTATGGGGGCGTATTGGCCGCATCGATGTGGTTGTTATGATCGACAGTGGTGCAAGACACAATTTTTTGGACCCATCGTTATTACCCAAGCTCAATCTAACATATATTTACAATGCTCGTATGGATGTCATGTTGGGTAATGGCATTCTCGTTCAAGGACTGGGCATTTGCAGAGGCGTGTCGTTTTCACTTCACTCCTTCAATGATGTTACAGATTTTATAGTATTGGAGTTGGGTTGAGTCGATATTATACTTGGCATCCAGTGGTTACAGACTTTGGGACGTTGCGAGGTCGATTGGCAAACGCAAGAGCTTTCGTTCGCACACCGTGGTTCTTGCATTTTGATTTTCGGCGACCCATCTCTCCATTCGTCGGTGACTACAATTCCCACGGTTCGCGCTTTGAATGCTAGTTCGGATACGAGTTTTCCAGTGGATTTATTTAATCTTCCGATTGCATCATCCACGCCTACAGTTCTGGTTCCACTCACTCAGCTTTTGGAACACCATGTCTCTGTTTTTGCAGAACCGACTCAACTTCCTCCGCTGCGTAACAGAGAACATGTCATCAATTTGCTACCAGGAACAGGACCAGTCAGTGTCCGCCCATATCGGTATCCTCATACGTACACAGAGGAAATGGAGAAGCTGGTTTCTACAATGCTAGACGGTGGTCTAATCTGACCAAGTCAATCTCCTTTTTCTAGTCCTGTGCTATTGGTTAAGAAGAAAGACGACACTTGGCGGTTCTGTGTAGATTATTGTGCGTTGAATAAGGTCACGATTGCGGATAAATTTCCCATCCCAATCATTGATCAACTACTGGACGAATTATACGGTGCTACGATGTTTTCTAAAGTCGATTTACGGGCAGGCTATCATCAAATTCGAATGTTTGATCGCGATATTGAGAAGACTGCTTTCCGTACTCCGGCAGGTCATTATGAATTTGTGGTGATGCCATTCGGGTTGATGAACGCCCCTGCCACATTCCAAGCTCTAATGAACGATATTTTCCGACCGTTCCTGCGAAAATTCGTTCTCGTCTTCTTTGATGACATACTCATTTATAGTAAATCGCTCGATGATCACGTCCTTCATTTGCAGACGGTTTTAGAGTTGTTCGAGCATCACAAATTGTTCACTAATCGCACCAAATGTCTATTTGGACAGTTTCAGGTTGATTACTTGGGCCATGTCATCTCTGCTAGCGGCGTCGCTACTGATGCGGCAAAAACAGAGTGTGTCCGAAATTGGCCAATTCCGACCACTGTTAAAGAACTTAGGGGATTCTTGAGTTTAACGGGCTACTATCGTTGTTTTGTTAAAGGGTATGGCGTCATTGCTCGTGCACTCACACACCTCTTGAAAAAGGATGCTTTTGAGTGGTCTTCATGCGCACAACAAGCATTTGACTCTTTAAAAACAGCCATGGTTTCTTCTCCGGTTTTAATATTGCCGAATTTCTCTGATACTTTTGTCGTGGAGTTTGACGTGTCAGGCTATGGATTGGGAGCTGTTTTAATGCAGCAACATCGACCAGTGGCGTATTTTAGTTCAGGATTATCGGACAGAGATCAGATTAAACCAATATACGAAAGAGAACTAATGGCCATTGTGCTGGCAATTCAAAAGTGGCGTCACTACCTTCTCGGCCGTAAGTTTGTGGTCTGTACAGACCAAAAGAGTCTTGAAGTTTTTTATTGGAACAGCGTGAGGTTTCGTTGGGATACCAACGTTGGTTGTCGAAATTATTGGGATATGATTTTGAGATTGTTTATAAACCTGGTGTCAAAAACAGAGCCGCGGACGGTTTGTCTCGGATCTTGCACTCTGCTTCTTCGCGATTACCACCAGTTCTAGCCTCCTTTACTGTTCAACAGTCATTGGACTTTCAGACCATTCTTCGTGAAAACGACGCCGATGAGGATCTCCAAAAGCTAACAATATCTGTTCGTGAAGGTTATATGATCAAGGAAGGTTACTCACTTATCAATGGTAAACTTTTCTATCATAATAGTTTGGTTCTTCCAAGCACGTCGGCATACATTCCTGTTATCTTACGGGAATTTCATGATGGGGTGGTTGGGGGACATACAGGTGTATTGAAAACCTTGAAACGCATTCGCCACCACTTCTATTGGCACAAGATGGGTTCTGACATTCGGTCTTATGTCTCTGGTTGTGATATCTGTCAGCGGCATAAATATTCGACGTTATCACTAGCTGGTCTTCTCCAACCATTGCCGTTACCGTCACAAATCTGGGAGGGACTCTCTATGGACTTCATTGAAGGGCTTCCTGTTTCTCTTGGAAGTAATGTCATTCTGGTTGTAGTCGATCGTTTGAGCAAGTTTGCTTATTTTCTCTGCTTGAAACACTCATTCAGCGCGGTGGATGTAGCACAGGTGTTTCTCCAAGAAGTCGTTTGTCTCCATGGCTTTCCATCTTCAATCGTTTCTGACCGAGACCGAAACATTCTGAGTTCATTTGGCGGGGTTTGTTTAAACTGGCGGGAACGCAATTGAAGTTCAGTACCGCATTTCATCCTCAGTGGAATGGCCAAACTGAAGTTTTGAACCGATGCCTTGAGACTTTCCTTCGTTGCTATGCCTCTGATCATCCGAAGTTATGGGCTCGCTTTCTGCCATGGGCTGAGCTGTGGTATAACACCAACTTTCATACAGCTTTGGGGACGACTCCTTTCAAGGTCATTTATAGGCGGGATCCTCCGACTCTGTTGAAATTTGAACCGGTTTCCACCACAAACTATGAATTGGAGATTGCTTTGCGTGAACATGACAACATGTTATAAATTATTAAGCAACACCTTCTTCGAGCGCAGGATAGAATGAAGACCAATGCGGATAAACATCGGCGTGAGTTATCATTTGAGGTCGGGGATTTGGTCTTTTTGAAGCTGCGCCCGTATCGTCAACATTTTGTGGCTAAACGTCTCTATCAAAAACTTGTGGCGCGTTATTTTGGCCCTTTTCCTGTACTGGAACGCATCGGTGAGGTTGCCTACAGATTGGAGCTTCCTCCAGATTCGAGGATTCACACCGTTTTTCACATTTCCCAACTCAAACCGGTTTTAGGGAACAATCATCAAGTCTCTCCTCTACCGTCTTCTTTCAATATTAATGATGCAGTCGTTATAACTCCAGAGTCTGTTCTTGCGACACGTTATGATTCTCGGGTAACTTAGAAGTATTAGTGGAATGGTCTGGTTTGCCTACGCACGAGTCTACGTGGGAGAAGGTTGCAAGTTTGCTTCATCAATATCCGTCGCTTGTGGACAAGCTCCATGTCAAAGGAGGGGGGGTATTCATAAGCCATTGCGCATATATGTGAGAAGAAAGAAACAGGATAACGTGGCAGGAGTGACGTGTACGTTGGACACAGGAGATAAGAAGGAATATAAAGGGGAATCCGTGGGGGAAAAAGGAGTATGGAGGAATAGAGAGTGGTACGTGTGGAGAAGATTCTCTCTCTCATACGAAAGAGTCAGGGAATTCCGTTCTGGGTTCTTTCTTCTTGTCGTTTGTTCTTTTTTTTGAGTAAAAGTTTCCGTGAAACTTTAGGTAACGAACGAATCATTTCCATTTCAATAAAAGCAATATTATTCAGTTCTTAAAAATCATCATATTTCTCCTTTGTTAAACGACAATTACAACAAAGTCGCTTAACATTGGATCAGGTTTAATGCTCGCTGCAGAGCCAACTTCCTCATGACAAGGAAAACATCAGAGGAGATAGCCTTCCGAATTTCAATTTATAATGACGACTAAACATTCTCCAATTCATAATGAGATTTCTTCAGCTCAGATTGAGAGCCCTCCTAATCAGATCTGGATTTTTCTAGCTCGGATTGAGATCTCTAAAGCTTGGATCAAGCTCTCTCCAAAACAGACTGAAATTTTTCCTGTTTGGGATGGAAGCTCACTGGCAAGGACTGAGATTTCTCCATCTTAAAACAAAGTATCAAATGTGATCAAAAGCTTTTATGATTGATAAAAAGGAAGGAATACAAACTCTTTATTTATTGGAGATTAAAGCGTGCAATACAAGCAAGAAATAGAAACTCTGCAACTACTTCCTAAATACTCGGACGTTGGTGACTAAACTCTCTGGACTTCGTAGACTAAAATTTTGACCCGCTCATCCATTATACAGCTCCTACTTTCATGACCTTGACTTATTCTTCCACTTTTGATCGTCAATGCCAACATACCCCAAACTAAACTCGTCTAGCGATGTTTAGTTTGTTGTTGTTCTTCTTCTACCTCCTGCACTCCAAGTTGCTTTCTCAACTTGATGAATGTATCAAGCTTTAATAGTTTTGTCATGACTTCCTCTACTTGTTACTTGGATCCACAATGTATTAAACTGACTTCCCCTTCTCTTACCAACTCGCGAATGAAATGAAAATGCAATTTCATGTGCTTAATTCTTCCATGTAATACTTGATTTTTTTGAAAGTTTGATTGCCGAACTGTTGTCGCATTGAATGATCACACTCTTCTATTCTCCTTGATTAAGACTCTCACATTGAGTTGAGTTGCACAACCTGATGTAGCCACATACTCTGCCTCTGTTGAGGAAAGAGTCACAATTGGCTGCCTCTTCGAACTCCATGCTATTGTCGCATTGCTTAGAATAAAAACGTATCCAGAAGTGCTCCTACAACTGTATGAATCTCCTGCAAAATCATTATTCGTGAATGCTTTCATTTCACCATCACTCTCTTTTGCATACACTAATCCTATTTTTACGGTTCCCTTGACATACATTAATACTCTCTTAGCAGCCAAGAGATGAGCATATTTTGGTTTCACCATAAACCTGCTAAGAAAGCTCATGACATACATAATGTCCGGTCTCGTCACTGTTAAATACTTGAGGCTGCCGATTAGCTGTTTGTACAAAGTAGGATCTGCATCTTCACCAACCATCTCTTTTGACAATTTTGCTCCAGGGACTATAGGATTATTCACGAGATGACACTCTTCCATTCCAAAACATGATAATAGCTCTGCAGCATACTTTCTTTGTGACAGAAAAAATCTTTTCTCGTCTTGCTCTACTTCCACACCCAGAAAGTAGCTCATCTTTCCCAAGTCTGTCATTTCAAACTCTCTTTTCATTGAAACTTTAAACTCCTTACATAGCTCATCATCATTCCCTGTAAAAATTAAGTCGTCCACATAAAATATGATGATGAGGATCCTTTCTTCAGTCTCTTCGTTGATGAAGAGAGTATGCTCAAACTCACACTTATAAAGCATTCTCGCAAGAAGTAATCCTCGATTTTGATGTACTAAGCTCTTGGAGCTTGCTTAAGGCCATAAAGCGCCTTTTTCAAATGGTAGACTTTGTTTTCTTCTCCATTCCTTTCATAACCTTCGGGCTGCTCAACGAACACAGTTTCTTTCAGTTCCCCATACAAAAATGCACTCTTAACATCGAGCTGATAGACAGTCCATCTCTTTCTAGCCGCTTCGGCAAACAGCATTCTAATCATTTCCCACCTAGTCACAGGCGCAAACACTTCTTTGTAATCAATACCATGCTTCTATGAATATCCTTTGGTGACTAACCTGGCCTTGAACTTGTCGACTTCACCCTTCTCATTTAGTTTAGTCTTAAAGATCTATTTCACTCCAATCTTCTTGATTCCTTCTGGTAAATAAACTAGTTCCCATGTTTCATTTCTTTCAATTGATTCTATTTCAGTATCCATGGCTTCTTTCCAATTCTTCTCTTCCACAGCTTTCTAATAATTAATCAGATTATCTCTGGATGCCAACAAGGACACTAGTTGCATTTTTTCTTCATCAGAGAATGTCTCATCTTATGTAGTCTTGCAAGTACCTTGGTGGAGATCTGCTTCATTGCGAACCTTGAGGAGTTGTGACAGTTGGTGTAGCTATTCAATATGTTTCACCCACTGTTATAATGCGCTGCTCCTCTGCTTCACCTGCTGCCTATGGATTCCCGGTTTCTGGTTGTTCATTTGCGGTAAGTTGTTATTCAGCATCTGTAACTTGTTTTTCTTTATCGTATACCAGAATATCATTTGCTTCCTCCTCATTACTATTCTTCCAATTCCAACTTTGCTTAGCATCAAAGATCTTATCTTTGCTAACAATGATTTGATTCTCCACATGATCATACATTGTATAAGCTTTTGGGACTCCACTTACGCCAAAAAAGATGCACTTTTGACCTCTATCATTAAGTTTGACTCTCTTCTGACTTGGAATGTGTGTGTAATCTACGCAACCAAAAACCTTAAAATGATCAACGCTTAGTTTAATACAGTCCAAACTTCTTGAGGAGTCTTGTCCTTCAACACAGCTGTAGGACTCTTATTTATAACTTGAGTAGTCCAACTTACTGCTTCTCCCCAAATTTCTCTGGCATCCTCATCTATATTAACACTCATCTCACCATATTCATTATGGTCCTATTCTTCCTCTCAGTGGTGCCATTCTTTTGTGGCATGAATGCTGCAGTGGACTGTCTCTTAATCCCATGTTGAACATAGAATTTATTGAACTCGCTTCCTGTGAATTCAATTCAACGATCACTTCTGAGACAGCCTATCTTTACTCTTGCTTCATTTTCAATCACCATTTTGAAACTCTTGAAGAATGAGAGGCTTCATTCTTTGTTGTCAGCAATCATATCTATATTTTTCTGCTGAAATCATCTTTAAAGGTAAGAATATACTTCTTCCCTCTGATTGTGTTTGGCTGAATGAGACCACATAAGTCTGTATGGAATAGCTCTAGCTTCTCTGTTGCTTTCCACTTAGCATGTTTTGGGAACGGTTCTCTGTGTTGTTTTCTCTTAGCACAAACTTCACACACCATCTCAAACCTTTCCAGCTGCGGAAGTCCCTCAACCATTTGTTTTTTTTTAATGATTTTGTAGACTTTGATTCAAATGCTCTTACCTTCTGTGCCACAACTTTGGTTTGTTAGAGGCTACATGCGTACAAGATTTCTCAGCCGAGTCCGCAACTATAAGGAACATGCATTTACCGTCACTAAGGTGGTGAAAATTGATCCCCATTCTTCATGATATACTCTGCACTTTCCTTCCTTGATGATGATTGTCATCTTCTTCTCTTGCAATTGACCAAGACTGAGCAAGTTTGTTGTTAGCTCAGGAACATAGTAAACATCCGAGATTATATGACTCCTCCCTTTCACCATCACTTTCACACTGCCTTTCCCTCGAACTCACATTTTATAGACGTTTCCCAGCCTCACCATGTGCATTATCTTCTCATCCAAATCAGTAAACCAACTTTTGTCACCCGTCATATGGTTCGAGCAACCCAAATCCAAAAACCACATGTAATCTCTCTTTGAACATTCTTCGTCTATAAATGCCATCAGCAACACTTCTTCTTTCTCATCGATCTCTGCGTAATTTTCTGAAGTGTTCCAAGTGAGGAATTCTAACTGATTATGTCCCAATCTTCGAAATTTAAAGCAATCAACGGTGGCTCTGTTGTTGCTTCTTCCGCGACCTTGACCCCTGAAACTACCTCTGCCTCGTCCTCTTCCTTTTTAGGTCACTTTCAGAACATGCATCTTCTCTTCTCATTTTCTATTCATGAACCAGAAGACTGCTCTGCAACTTGTCTAAGGTGAGATGGTTCAGGTTGTTGGACTCCTCGATTTAACATACCACGTAATTGTTATTAGCAGTCATGGATCTTAAAATCTTCTCCGAGATCATGGTTTCAGTTAGCGTATCACCATACATTCTCATCTTTTTAGGTATGGTTAAGGTTCTTGAGAAATACACGTTTATATTTTCATTCTCTTTCATCTGCAAAGTTTTATACTCCCTTTGCAGTGCTTAAGCTGAACAGTTTAACCTTTGTCGAGCCATCAAATATTTGTCACATACTCTCCCATATCTGTTTGCTAACGTCCGTGTTGAGAATGGTGTCGAGAACGTCCTGATCGATGGACTGAAACAGGAAGTTCTTCAGCTTCATGTCTTTCAACTTATGTTCTTCGGTTACTTTCACTTGTTCTTCCGTAGACGTGCCGCCGTATATTTAGCTGATCTTGTTCTCTCTGAGATCCCTATACTCCTTTGATCGAATAAAGTTCTCCTGGTCATAATGACCATCGAACCTTGGAATCGCCAGCACAAGCAACCTCTTTTCGTTGTTGCTGTTTTCCCAATTTGAACTTCTTCTCTTTCTCTCAAAGGTTAATCTCTCTCTCTCTCGCTGCTTTTAGTGATAGTCCTCTCTGATACCAATTCTTAAAACAGAGTATCAAACATGATCAAGAGCTTTTCTGATTGATAGAAAGGAATATATACAAATTTTCCACTTATACGAGATTAAACCGTGCACTACAAGCAAGAAACAGAGACTCTGCAACTACTTCCTAAAAACTTGAACGTTTGTGACTAAAATCTCGGGACTTCATTGACTAAAATCTTGAACCGCTCATCCATTATTCAGCTCTTACTTTCATGGGTTTGACTTATTCCTCCACTCTTGATTGTCAATGCCAACACTCCAACCTTATAACAAAAATTTCTCTCTCTGATAAAAGCGAATTTATTTGGGACAAAGCGAAGTCAAATTCTTCTTAAAGTCGAGTAACATCATTAAAAATAGATACTCTATGCCGCAATCCAGTACACTTTGGATGACCTAGGATTGACCACAGACGACCGCGTAGTCAAACGCATCCTCGACCCGTGTCCGACAGGTTCCGGTCGATACCACAATCAATCTTATGAGTGACCCAAACTACGACCAAAGCACGACCCGCACCGACCCACGACCGTCCTTCGAGCGTGTCCACGACCGTCCTTCGAGCGTGTCCACGACCGGGATCACCACTCCATCCGTAGCCCTGACCAAGACAACGACCGCGTCCGTGTCCACATGACCCAAGGTTCGACCGTGACCGTGTTTCTGACCTCGACCGTACCAACGATCATGGAACGTTCCGGTCCTCGACCTCGAACGGGCCCAACTTGACTAAGAACTTTGTTCGACCATAAACTGACCCGACCAAAGAAGTGGAGCAATGAACCTTCCAGTTGGTCCATTAACTTGTGCCCAGACTAAGACACTTCAAGATCATATTGGAGCTTTCAAGAAATCTTCAAGACTAGATTCTACTTATTTAGGAATGTTAATATTGATTTATGCCAATTGAATTATGTGATAGGAAAAATATTACATTTTTGTGTTGTTATTCCCTGTCTTGGGCTTTTCCCACTGGGTTTTTCAAAAAGAGGTTTATGAGGAGGCTTAAATGTAATCTTGTAAGTCTAATTGCACAAGGCCTTTAGAAATATAAATCCTTACTTAGCCCACCTCAAAGCTTGGTTCATTTCTCTTATTTTTGGTGAGTTTTCTTTGTTCATTTTTGGGAGATTTAAATTTGTTGTTAACTGTGTAGTCAAGCCTTGCATGGCTCTAGTATTTGTGTCATCCATGCAGGCCTTTGAATCATTTGAACATCTTTCCCTATCATCTAAATACACTCGGCTATGACCACAATTGTAGTTTTTTTTTCCATCAAATTTTCTTAATAAAATATATCTTTGATATCTATAAATCTCGATCACTTTGGATCAGTGTGTCATATCTGATCTATTCCTAGGTCTTATTTTGGTGAGTAATATCCTTGAGCCACCTAGGAAATCCTTGTTCTTCATCTGGTGTGTAATATCTATCTGAAGATCAAGCCGGATTGATAATGATTTTTGCTTCCTCATCTATTCCATTTTATTCATTCTTTCTTCTTAATCATCTGCATCCACCCATCCATCCGTCTAACCGGTCTAGTCCTTTGATCGCCATTACATCCGGAAAGACCTCTACGATCTCTCTTTCATCCATCCATCATCTAAACTTTACCACTTCCGTATCTCACAACCTGTTGCCGATCTGGGTTTGTGAATCTCCTTGTGAGGATCACATAAGTGGTATCAGAGCACCAACAGGCTGTGATCTGATCTATTCTTATTTTACTTCTGTTTGTGATTTTAAATTGTGTGACTATGTCGGTTTTAATCTGTTTGAATCGCAATTTTGGCCGTTAGTATTCTGATTTGTCTCATTTGTGACTGTTGGTCTTCTGAATTGGATCTAGAGTTCTTGGTGGTTGTTGTTTTATTTAGATTAGTAAACGCGAGTTAAACTACTTGATCTTACCTTAAGTTTAATCCTTTTGCAAGTCATCTAAGGGGAATGTCTAAGGCTTGTTTGTGTTCTAGTATTATGTCATCCTTGTAGCCATTCATGTATAAGGCAATCTTTGTATCCAAACAAGCCTAGACTAGATTAGTATAAATAGCTATATCTCTCCTCATTTGTAACTTAGAAAAATATTATTCTCATTTTCTCAATACAATCCTTCTTTCTCTCTAATCTCTCATTTTCTCATTCTCTAAATCTACAAATCTCTTAATCTCATATTATTTCATGGCATCAGAGCCAGGTTACAACAATATGGGTTAAAATTCATCATTAAATCATTGAATCAAATCGAGATCAATCCGTTTTTCATTCCAATTTCGTCCGTCAAATTGGATCATGAATTCCTGTCAAACCACGACATCTTTTGACAATCTGCTTTTTTGGATTATTCTACGGCGAGTCCGGAAGCCACGCCAATTGAATTTCCATCATTTGACCACGGGAATCAAAAGATACAAATTTTCTTGCATCGGACCTCTGCGATTGCCTCTGCTGCGAACCTCCGTGTTTCTCTGAGCGTTTCGTCGTCAATCTTCACCAAATAGTGATTTTACAAATCCTAATATCAAGCCCAACGAATCTAGTTGCTGTTTAAATAAAGCTGAACTCAACTCTCCTAAGTGTGAAGAAAGTTCTTGAAGTTTATCTCTCAAGACGTCTCGCCTTTCACAAGAATCTGGTGATAAAACTCTTATCCTTTTTCCATTTTCTACAAATATTTGAATCTGGAAAGTTAGATAAGTATCTATTGAGGTTCTCCATGAATTTTGATTGCAATCAAAAGGGTTTAAGTCTTCAAGATAGATTTTCTTGATTTTTCATCAAACTTTTAAAATCTGGAAAATGGAGGGAAACTTGATTTTTGGATTGGTACATTGGTAAAATTCGATTTTTTTGTTGCTGGATCATCATTGGTTGTGAAGCTAAGGACTGTTAGAAGTTGTTCTTGTTGGTTGGAGTTGGTTGAATTCTGTTTCAAGAGTTGTTTTTGTTGTTGGCCTTCTTATCCACGCCCCACGCCCGAGTGTATAACACGACCGTCGGCTTCAGCCGACCATTCCATCTCCTGGTCCGAACAAGCCGACCAGCATGTCTCTGTCTGAACAAGCATGGAGATTCAAACTACTATCAGAGCTCATGTCATTCTACATGGAGCAAATTATCTCTTATGGTCTTGTACCATGAAAACCACATTGGCTGGTAAAGACCTTTGGAATCATATTTCAACCAATGGTCATGTTGAAGATGAAGTTGCTGAAGTTAATGAGACTGTGGCTGCTCAAGCTAAATGGTACCAAGAAGATCAATTGGTACTCTGTATACTTCAAAACTCTCTTGCTAGTAATCTCTTAGAAGCTTATTCATTTTGTGAGAATGCTAAAGAACTTTGGGACACTTTGCAAAAGGTGTATGGAAACACCACTAACCTCTTAAGAATTTTTGAGGTGAAAAAGTCTTTGAATGAATTAAAGCAGGAGGATGCAAAATTCACAAAGCACTATGGCTCATTCAGAGCATTGTGGGCTGAGCTAGAGATACTAAGTCCAGCCACAATTGATCCAATTGGTCTCATAGAAAGGAAATAACAAGAAAAGGTGTTTGGGTTACTGTTAACTCTTAACACAACTTACTCAGATTTTATTAAGCATATTCTCAGGTCTGATAAGCTTCATAGCTTGGAAAATGTTTGTGCTCAAATACAAAAGTAGCAAGGATCCCATGGACTCATTAGCAACAAGGCTGAATTGGTACACAAGAGTTTCTTCAAACCAACAACAACAAATGATACAAGGAAGAAGACACCAATATGTGACCATTGCAAAAGTAGTGGCCAAACAAAGAAGGAGTGTTGGGTACTCCATCCTGAGATGAAGCTAAGCTGGTTCCTTGAGAAACAACAGCACACAGCCGACCACACTCAGCCTCAAGCTGCCGGCCATGGCCAGTACCAGCTCCCGGCCCCTTCTATGGCTTGTACCAGCTCCAATTGTCACTCGGCCCCAACCAGATCTATGTCCTCATCTTCTGAATTTATGACAAAATCAGATCTAGAATCTCTTCTCAAAGCAATTAAGGATGGTAATATGTTGGGTAAAACTTTTCATGCTTCTTTTCAAACTTGTTTTGCTCCTAATGCCTCTAAATCATTGGTTGTTGATTCTGGTGCCTCTCATCATATGATTAGTGATCTAAGATTGCTAGAGAACTTAGAACCTGCCTTAGGTAATGTTGTCATTTCTAATGGAATAAAAATACCAATCAAAGGCATAGGAAAGCTTAAGTTGTTTGATAGAGAATCTAAAGCCTTTTACATGCCATCTTTTACATCAAATTTGCTTTCAGTTAAAAGAGCCACTACTGATTTGAATTATCAAGCTATCTTTGGTCCTAACGATTTCTACTTTCAGGATATTGTGACTAATAGGAGATTTCCACAAGGGACTACAAGAAATTACTTGTATGTGATTGAAAATATGAACAATGCAATGGAACCGGTTGCTAGTATTAGCTCCTTCAGTAATGATTCTGATCTTTGGCATGCTATATTAGGACATCCTCATCCTAGAGCACTAGAACTAATTGTTTCTGGTTTAAAAATGGCAAATGATATGTGTGATTCTTGTATATTTGGAAAACATTGCAAAACAGTTTTTGAGAAATTTTTGCATATCTATGATAATTGTTTTGATTTGGTGCATTCAGATGTTTGGACATCTCTATTACCATCTAGAGAAAACTACAAATATTTTGTGATATTTATTGATGAAAAGTCCAAATATACCTGGGACACTTTGCTTAGTTCTAAAGATAGAGTATTTGATGCATTTCTAAATTTTCAAGCATAAGTTACTAACCAATACAATGCAAGTATCAAATACTTTAGAACAGATAATGGAGGGGAATACACTAGCACCAGGCTTCAACAACACTTGGCCAAGCATGGCATTGAATATCAAACCAGCTGTCCTTACACTCCAAAACAAAATGATATGGCTGAAAGGAAGAATAGGCATTTGATTGAAGTTATGAGAACAATGATGTTCCACATGAAAGTTCCCAAAAGATTTTGGGGGGATGCTCTTGTAGCTGCATGCCACTTGATTAATAGGACTCCTAAAAAAGTCCTAGATGACTTGTCTCCATTTGAGGTACTAAACAAAATTAGACCTAACATTGACCACTTAAGAATTTTTGGTTGTGTTTGTTTTGTATTAGTTCCAAGGGAGCAAAGGAACAAGCTGGAACCAAAGAGTACCAAAGCTATGTTCATTGGGTATTCTCCTACCCAGAGAGGATCCAAATGCTATGATCCAGAGACTAAAAGAGTCTTAGTATCCACAGATTTCAAATTCCAAGAATCAAAAGGTTTCTA
The DNA here is from genome assembly GCA_039880935.1 of Streptanthus diversifolius. Lineage (NCBI taxonomy): Eukaryota > Viridiplantae > Streptophyta > Magnoliopsida > Brassicales > Brassicaceae > Streptanthus > Streptanthus diversifolius. The sequence continues at coordinate 8,627,302 of JAXGFM010000005.1, forward strand.
TGAAGAAGGATCTTGTGATCAATTCAAAGACATCTCCACAACAAGATCTGACCAAGCAGAAAACTTGAGGAGACTCTTGGAGAGCATTGACATAGTCTCTCCTAATCCTCAGCCCACGACCACCTCACCTCAGCCTGCACCAGCTGTGTCCAGCCCCGGCACGGCCAGCCGTGCCGATGCCATCCACTCCAGCCGGTCCGTTTTCTTCTGGTCTTCCCTCCAGATATCCTGGCCTTCATCCTCTTGAACATGGGGGGGGGGGAAGCATCTACTCTTGTCAAACACGACTCAGAAGGAGATGAATCAATTATAGTCTCAGCTTCCAAGAGATCAAGAGATGTGCCCACTCTCATTGAAGCTTTAGGTGAAGAGGATGAGCCTATCCAAGAAGCTCCACCTACAGTGTTAAGAAGGAGCACAAGACAAAAAAATCCACCAGTCTTCTATAATCAGAATGTTGCGGTTCATCATGATCCGGGAGTTTGTAACATTGCTTACTTACCTACTTACCATGTTGCATTCACTTTAAGTCTTGATAAGGAACAGATTCCAAAGACATATGACGAAGCTATGACTATGAAAGAATGGAGAGAAGTTATCCTAGCTGAGAAGCAAGCCATGGAAAGGAATGATACCTATGATCCAGCCACTTTACCTAAAGGAAAAAAGGCTGTAAGTTCTAAATGGATTTTTACCATTAAATACAAAAACAATCGTGAAACTGATAGATGTAAAGCTAGGTTGGTGGCTAGAGGATTTACTCAGACTTATGGTGAAGATTATATGGATACCTTTGCACCTATAGTTAAGCTTCACTCTGTTAATATTGTTCTTTCACTTGCTACTAACCTTGATAGGGAATTATGGCAAATGGATGTTAAAAATGCATTTTTACAAGGTGAATTAGAAGAAGATGTATACATGTCACTTCCACCAGGTCTAGAGGAAGAGGTAGGGGCCGGCAACATACTCAGACTGAGGAAGGCCATCTATGGCCTTAAACAATCTCCAAGAGCTTGGTACCACAAGCTGAGTGTAACCTTGATGGATAGACGCTTCAAAAGATCTGAAGTTGAACACACTCTTTAGAGTAAGGAAGGTATTGTGGTAATTCTCATTTATATAGATGATATAATCATATCTGGTAGTGATAGTGTTGGTATTGCATCTACAAAAGAGTATTTGAAGAGTGTCTTTGATATTAAGGACTTAGGAGAACTTAAATACTTATTAAGAATTGAAGTGTGTAGGTTCAAGGAAGGTCTCTTCTTATCTCAAAGGAAATATGTTGTAGATTTACTAACCCCTACAGGTATGATGGAACCTAAACCAGCCAAAACACCCTTAGAAGAAGACTATAAAATCGAAACTAAGGGGGAGCTAGAGGAGGAAATTTATTTTTATGATCCTAAGCTCTGTAGGAAAGTGGTTGGTAAACTTATTTATCTAACCATCACTATACCAGATTTATGTTTTGCTGTGAATCAGGTATCTCAACACATCCAAGGCCCAAAGATAAGACATTGAGAGATGGCAAATCGAATTTTGAGATATCTAAAAGGCACTCATGAACAAAGTATATAGATGGGTTGCAATAGAAACAAAAATGTGGTTGGTTATTGTGATGCAGATTGGACAGGAGATATGGAGGATAAAAGAAGTACCACAGGCTATTGTACTTTCATAGGAGGGAACCTTGTGACTTGGAAAACCAAGAAGCAAAAGGTGGTGTCATGCTCTAGTGCAGAATCAGAATATAGAGCCATAAGGAAGCTTACAATTGAATGCATTTGGCTGAAGCAACTTCTCGAGGACTTGGCCGTGAACTTAGATGATCCTATCATCATTTATTGTGACAATCAGGCTGTTATACACATTGTCTCCAACTTTGTGTTTCATGAAATGACCAAGCATATGGAGGTAGATTGCCACAAAGTAAGAGAAGCTATTGGAAAAGGAATTATCTTGCCTTGTTATACAAGGATTGAGGATCAACTAGCTGATGTGTTCACCAAGGCAACAACTTTAAAGAATGGCGCCTTCATCTATCCAAGGCTTGGACTTATGACCATTCTACAACAATGATTCCTTCTTTAAGTTTTTAATGAGGTAATGCTTTATGGTTGCAAGCTTAGGCATTCTCCATGTCTTAAGCTTGAGGGGGAGTGTTGGAATGAAGATGAAATGATGAAGGAAGAAAGTCTCTAACTTTAGCTTAAGACTGTGTGATCTAAGTCATCTAAGGGAAGTGTCTAAAGCTTGTTTTTGGTCTAGTATTATGTTATCCTTGTAATCATTCATGTAAAAGGCAATCCTTGTATCCAAACAAGCCTAGACTATATTAGTATAAATAGCTATTTATCTCCTCATTTATAACTTAGAAAAATATTATTTTCATTTTCTCAATACAATCATTCTTTCTCTTTAATCTCTCTAATCTCTCATTCTCTCATTCTGTAAATCTATAAATCTCTTAATCTTATATTATTTCAATACTGAACTATAGTAAAATCTAAGTGATCATGTTATGCATGTTAAATCAGTTTTAGAGGTGCTTAGGAGAGAATGGTTGTTTGCTAATTTGGATAAGTGCACTTTTTGCTCAGATAATGTGGTGATGAGATCCTGGGAAGGATCAAACCCAAAATCGGCGCACAAGGAAGTTTTAGAAAGGGATAAGCCTTGCACAACGAGTGTGAGCTCAAGTTGCTAAGGGATGTGGAGCGAAGGATCACACAAAGGTTGCGGAAGGCCTTTTATTTACCGGCTTGAATTCCTAAGGATATAACGCACCAAAGAAAAACAAGGATCTCTTAAATTAGTCTTGGATATTACACACAAAGGGGGCTTAAGATAAGTTGGATATTACACACCAACAAGTGATCAAAAAATTAAAAGTAGAAACTTTTATTAAAATGTTCGATGAGTACAAATGAGAAAATGGGGTACTACTTATAGAAGAAAAAAAGACAAGGCTTGCATGCTCAGAACAATTTCCAAGAACATGCAAGCACATGCAAAAGCCGAGAAATAAATGCATTAATGAGATAACTCTCAGCTCCTCAACTAACAACTACTTCGTAACTCTTGATGGCAAATGAGGGAAAATGGGCCGGCCTATAGTCAATAAATGGGCTGAATAGAAGTGGGCCAATTGCTTCATTAAAAACCTATCTTTGGTAAACCCAGTGGGACAAACTCAAAGACAGGTAAAAATATCACAGTCAGTCTACTTAGCCACTTATTGAGTTTCAATGGCCTGAATTAGGATGTTTGTGATCGTCCATGATTCTGGCTGGGTCGCGACCTGAATGATCTTGAGATAACCTCCAAGCATGTCCGTAAGTCTTCTGGTTCGGGCCCGGATCATGGGACCGACTGGTTCTGTCCAAACGTCCACATCTTGGTCATCTGTGTTTAGCTTTGGATTGTTCGTGGAACTGTCTATCCGGTCGTTCATATGGCCGTGCCTCCAGTCATTCATCTGGTCGTCCTGACTCTTCATCCAAACATCTGTTGGTTCGTCCATATACTTTTTGCCTGGTGAGGATCACATCATGTAGTATTTCTAGGTTTTATTGTAAGTGTAGATGAAGTTAGTGTGGACAAGGAAAAGGTGAAACCTATCCTCGATTGGCCAGTACCGAAGAACGTGAGTGAGGTCTGCAGTTTTTATGCTCTAGCAGGGTTTTATCGCCGATTCGTCAATAACTTTAGCACTATAGTCGCTCCCTTGACCGAAGTAATCAAAAAAGAAGTTGGATTTGAATGGGAACAACCGCAAGAACAAGCATTTCAGATGCTCAAAGATAAGCTTAATCATGCTCCTTTACTTACTTTACCTAATTTTTCTAACACATTCGAAATAGAATGTGATGCTTCTGACATAGGAATTGGAGCTGTACTTATGCATAAACTACCCAAGATATGATAAGGAATTATACGCTTTGGTGAGAGCTCTTCAAACATGGCAACATTATCTTTGGCCCAAGGAGCTTTTCATCCACACAGAAAACAAATCTTTGAAGCATTTAAAAGGCCAGCATCAACTGAACAAGCGCCATGCCAAATGGGTAGAATTCATCGAAACTTTTCCTTATATGATAAAATATAAGCAAGGTAAAGATAATATCGTTTTTGATGCCTTATCTAGGAGGTATGCACGTATTTCTACCTTAGACGTTAAGTTAATGAGTTTTGATCACATAAAGGAATTATATGCTACTGACCCAGACTACGGAGAAATCTATAAGTCTTGCAATAAGTGTTCTTCAGATCACTATTATCAACAAGATAGTTTTCTGTTCTATGAGAACCGATTGTGTGCCTAAGTGTTCCTTATGAGAATTGTTCATAAGGGAAGCTCATGCTGGTGGCCTTATGGGGCATTTTGGTATTGCTAAAACCTTGTCAATAATGCGTGAACACTTCTACTGGCCACACATGAAGAAAGATGTAGAGAGCATTTGCAATAGTTATGCAACATGTAAAATGGCAAAGACAACAACTCAGCCACACGGTTTGTATCAATCACCCTTTACCCATTCCTAAGCATTCGTAGGTTGATCTGTTAATGGACTTCATTTTTAAAACTGCCTAGGACTAGGAATGGTGAAGATTCAATATTTGTTGTGGTTGATCAATTCTCTATAATGTTGCATTTTTTAGCATGTAGTAAAACTGATGACGAATCTCACATAGATAGTTTGTTCTTTAAAAGATTGTACGTCTGCATGAGATGCCAAGATCAACTATTTCAGATAGAGATAAAAAGTTTTAAGTCATTTTTGGAGAACTTTATGGTCTAAATTAGGTACTAGACTTTGTTTTTCAACTACTTGTCATCCAGAAAGTGATGGACAAACTAAAGAAGTTAACAGGACTTTAGGATCCCTCTTGCGTGCATTTGTTAGGAAAAAACATTAGATCATGGGAAAATAGTTTACCTCAAGTAGAATTTGCATATAATAATGCTTTCCATTCTGCATCTAAGTTTTCTCTTTTTCAAATCGTTTATGGCTTTAACATTATTTCACCATTGAATTTAATACATTTGCCTGTGAGTGAAAGGAAAAGTTTAGATGGTGAACAGAAATCCAAACTGGTCCAGAAGATCCATGAAAAGGCACGTTCAAATATTGAGGCTAAGACCAAGCTTTATGCTAAGGCAGCCAATAAGAACCGCAAGAAAGTTATTTTTCAACTAGGCGACAAAGTGTGGGTCCATCTCTGAAAGGAACAGTTCTCTGTTGAACGGCTTTCCAAATTGCTTCCAAGAGTATACGGACCATTCACTATTGTCAAGCGTCTTAACGATAACGCCTACACAATGGATCTTTGAGGTAAGTATCCCATCAGTTTTAGTTTTAATATTACTAAGCTTCTTCCTTATTAATCAGATAATTTTGATTTGAGGACAAATACTTTTCAAGAGGGAGGGAATGACGCGAACCAGGACTCTTCGCACGACTCAGGATCAACCACGGACAACCGCGTGGTCAAAGACATCCTCGACCTGAGGTTACGGTTGATACCACGGTCAACCTTATGGGTGACCCAAACTACGACCCAACATCAATCCGCGTCTACCCACAACCATCCTTCGAGCGTGTCCACGGCCGTGATCACCACTCCATCCGTAGCCCTAACCAAGACCACGACCGCGTTCGTATCCCACACGATCCAAGGTTCGACCGCGACCATGTTTCTGACCGCGACCGTACCAGCGATCATAGACCGTTCCCGTCCTCAACCTTGAACGGGCCCGACTCGACCAAGACCTTTGTTCGACCATGGACTGACCCGACCAAACAAGTAGACCAATAAACCATTCCAATTGGTCCATTAACTCGTACTCGGACTAAGCCACTTTAAGATCATATTGGAGCTTTCATAAACTCTTCAAGACCATATTCTATTTATTTTGAAATGCTAAAATTTATTTATGTTAATTGAATTATGTGATTGGAAAATATTACATTTTTGTGCTCTTTTTCTCTTTCTTAGGTTTCTCCCACTAGGTTTTTCCAAGAGAGATTTTTGATGAGGCTTAAATGTATTCTTGTAAGTCCAATTGCATAAGGCCCTTAGAAATATAAATCATTATTTAGCCCAACTCAAAGCACGGTTCATTTCTCTTCTTTTTGGTTAGTTTTCTTTGTTCATTTTGGGAGATTAAAATTTGTTGTTAACCTTGTAGTCAAGTCTTGCAAGGCTTTGCTATTTGTGCCTTCCATACAAGCCTTTAACTCATTTGAATATCTCTCTATCATCTAGTTAAACTCGGCTATGGCTACAATTGTAGTTTTCTTTTCATCGATTTTCTTAATAAAATATCTCTATGATATCTACAAATCTCGGTCACGTTGGATCAGTGTGTCACATCTGATCTTCTCCTAGGTCTTCTCTTGGTGAGTAATATTTTTGAGCCACCTAAGAAATCCTTAATCTTCATCTGGTGTGTAATATCCATCTGAAGATCAAGCCGGCTTGATAAGGATTTTCGCTTCCTTATCTATCCCATTCGATCCATTCTTTCTTTTTAATTATCCACATTTACCCATCCATCCATCTAACCAATCCAGTTCTTTGATCGCCATCACATCTGGAAAAACCTCCACGATCTCTCTTTCATCCATCCATCATCTGAACTTCACCCTTTCCGCATATCACATCCTGTTGCCAATCTGGATCACATCACTTTGTCAGCTTCAATAGAAGATATATGCGTCTGTACTGAACTCATGACTTCAACGGTCCAAATATGAGTCAGGTTCCTTGACAAGAGTCACATCACTTGAGAGAACCTGAAAATCACAGAGCTAGCATCAAGCAAAGTCACTCAGAGTGCTTACCTTTTCAAACAATATGCGTCCTGGACGTATTGATCATCGTCAGAGAAAGCATTTAGCTCTAAAGGTTCATTGACACTTGTAAACTTGCTGAAAATAAAGGTTGTTGACTCCCGATTTTGTTTAAGATGAGAGATAATCCACATTCCATATGAATAAAGAAGAAAAGAGAGCTATGATTAGAATTCTCCATCAGATGATCGCTCACAGTCGTCAATGGTTAAAATCGGAGGAGGAAGAGTTTTAGTAAATCTTGCTTGGAAAATAAGTTTGGGTGAAAAAGAGTGGCGACTTCAGCCATTCTCGATCATCAGAGAAGTGGTTTCTTGGAGAGGTTCATCACGGCAGAAAATTTCTTTAGTCGCAATCACATTCAAAGGATTCTCTTTTGGATAACCAACACTATCGTTTGGTCAGCCACATATTTCGGCAAAATAGAAGTTTCAGATGTACCCGTACAAGTTTTGACCTACTTGGTTTCCACCTGATAGTTCTCTTTGAAGGAGTTGAAATTCCTACCGAGGCTGAAGTAGAGGAATGCCCTGAAAAGATAACTTCGTTTGCTCAAAATATTCAAATAAGCAGACTGAATGACTCGAGGAAGTACATTTTACCCTTCTTTGAAGATAATTTTTCCTCTATGATATCTCCTATGCGTCCGTTAAAGACTCTGCAAGGAAACTCTTTCAAAATTCGAAAAACCTGAGCGAAAGCAAGAATGAAGACATAATTTACCTCCCGCAGAAACAAGAAAAGTTAAGTCAATGATAAAAAAAACAGTCTTCCTGGGAGGTGAATCATAGATGAGGAATAAATTAAGCGTCGCAAGAAAATTCAAATTTAAGAGCAAAGTGAGGAAGGTCGTACTTGTCGTATTTTTGCAAAGGAAAAATTAGATCAGGACTAGCAAAAGCACTATTCACCGGAAAGAAGAATTATTGCTGCCACTAATCATCATATTTGAGGATTAGATTACTGATAACCCTTTTTGGTGCTTTCGCTGAATAAGAATAGAAAAATGCGCAATACGCCTCGGCCACCTATAGAAGTCATGCATGTAAAAATAGACATCAACGCCATAAGAAAACGCCAAAAACCCAAGGAGCTAGATGTAATTGTAAATAATAAAGGCCAGTATCATTGAGATATTCGAATAAAATCCTCAGAATAGGAAGTATGCATGTCTTAATGTAGATTTCATAAACATATTAGAACCCATGGGGGGGGTGTTCTTGGGATTTTGCCCTTTTTGCAGCTGCACACTCGCAATTTCATTAGGAATAACATGTTCTGAGAGGAAAATTGTAAGAATTTACCCCTTAAAAGTAGATTTTGGCCATGTACAAAGAGATTTTGGTCCCATTAATGAAAACAGGAACAACAAAATCATAGAAGAAGAATGATTAAAGAAAAACAAAGCTATGAAAATTGTTGGGGGTGAATTGATATTAACGGTTAAAAATGGCTAAGTACGATAATTATACAAGGTTATATTTGTGCGAGTTTATGAGGATACAAACGGAAATCACCATCAAGCTATGCCTAGCTCAATTAACGCTGCGGAAGTAAAGGAAAAAGGCTAGGCCAAGCCATATGCTCCATGGAAGAACTAAACACCAGTTGGCTGATCCAAAGTGCCCTTAGCCGAGCCAAAGTGCCCTTGGCAAAGCAAAATAGCCTTTGGCCGGGCCAATTATTCTTTGGCCGAGCCTAATGGCGTTTGGCCGAGTCAATTGGTCTTTGGCCTAGCCAATTGTATTTGGCTGAGTCAATTGGTATTTGGTCGAGCTAATTGGTATTTAGCTAAGCCAATTGATATTTGGCTAAGCCAAATGGTTTATTACTTCATGTTTCTGAGCTTTGTTGAGCCAAATCAAATTAGGTCATCTTTTGTGAGAGCTTTGACTCCCTAAATTGTGAGAGTTTCGACTCCCTAAATTTGGTGCCGTATGTGGAGACACGAATACTATGACACTCGAAGACTAAAGAACACAAGATTTAGAGAGATGGCTAATAATGAAAACGTAAGCGCCATTAAGTCAAGCATGGAGGAGAAGATCATGGCATAAGTGATTGCAGGATAAGTTGCCGCAGTCAAGACAAAAGAAATACTAGTCACGATTCCAGAGGATATCAAAGGTGGTGTGAACCAGCTCTGATGAAAGAGAGAACGAACAAAAGCATCGCATAGACAAGCATCTTTGCGACTATCAGATGAAAGAGTTCTCAGAAACCAAATATGAAAATACATGGTAGTAGGAGGATCCCAATAATATATCGATGGTGGTGTGTTCTCAATCAAGGAATTCTGCGAGAGCAGGAACTAGCCAAGTTCAGACAAAGCTTCCCCAATGCAGGAATGATGAAATTTTGATCGGAGAAAACGATGTTACATGCATCGAACAACTCCATAACGACCCACTCGTTGTTAACATGATGATTAAAGATTGCAATGTGGAAAATATACTAATCGACACTGGAAGTTCTGTTGACGTTATCTTCATAAAAACCCTCAAGCGAATGAATGTTAGTCTATCCAAAATGTTGGAATCCTAAAGCCATTAACTGGATTTTTGGGAAAAACAACAATGATATTTGGAATGATCATGTAAGCTGTACAAGCTGGATGATTATTAAAGATGGTGAAATTTTTGGTTGCTGATCACCCCAAAATATACAACGTGATAATTGGAATGCCTTGGATAAGTTCCATGAAAGCGGTTCCCTCAACATATCACCTTTGTGTAAAATTTCCAACCCTTGGATGGATCAAGTAGATTTGGGAAAATCAATAGAAATCGCAGTTCTGTATCCTAGCCGAGCAGAAACCAGGAGTCGGAAAGCTAAACCAGCATCCAAAACAAGGCGTAAAAGATGAATGAAGGCGGATAATCAATGAAGATAGAAAAAATGCTGCAAAAACTGCAAATCATAGAGGTTCATGAAGAAGAGAGAGAGCCTACCTCTAAGTCTGTTATCTCGGTATGCATAGATGACCTACACCCATAATGCATAGTTAGTAAAACTAACTTGGACAAGAAGATCAAGGTGGATCTAATTGTTTTCCTTAAAGAAAACGTAAATACTTTTGATTGGGCAGTGGAGGATATGCATGGGATTAACATCAATGTTGCTTGCCATGAACTCAATGTCGATCTTACATTCAAGTCGGTAAAGCAGAAAAGAAGAAAACTTGGACCCAAATGAGCCAAGGCTGTCAACGACAAAGTATATTGATTGCTAAAGGTGGGATGAATTACCAAAGTGAAGTATCCAGACTGGCTCGCCAACCTAGTCGTAGTAAGGAAATTTAGCAAATGGCGAGTTTGTAACCGATCACAGAACATAGTTTGTCCCAAAGATAGTTTCTCATTGCCTCACATCGATCGATTAGTTGAAGCAACGGTAAGGAACATACTACTTTCATTCATGGACACCTTCTCTTGATAAAATCTGATCATGATGAATCCTGACGATTACGAGAATATTGCATTCTTAACCAGTCACAGAACATATTTCTACATGGTGATACTATTCGGCCTAAAAAATGCCAGATGTGGATGCTAAGCAACATAGTCATGACGAGGAGCAATACAATCAGATGGAGCTGGAACAGGCTAAGGATAACTTGGGCCACATGGAGAAAAAAGTACACGGATGACACGGCCCAGGAGGAGAATGAAGCAGACACGGCCTAAGAGGAGGAATCAAAAAGCATGATTGCGCCAATGGCCCACGAAGAGGGAGTAACAGGCGTGTGGCAGGGCCCAATAATGAGGTCCAGATTTTTAGCCCAATGAAATGCCCTTTACAAGTGGCTTGGGCTTTGGCTAAGGAGAAGAAAACCAAAAAGAAATTAATGTGTTGGTTTAATCAATTTTGAATTGTAATTAGTCATTTCAATTGAACCAATTTTAATTAGAATTAAGAAGTAAAGCAATGTACTTAAATTAGACAAACTTAAATTAGATTAGAATTACTGAACCATTCTGGTTTAGGCTATTTTTTTGCCTATTTAGGCAAAATTGAAGCCACCATGGAAGACAATCGAATTTTTAATCAAAAGCTTTTACAACAACTTGTGTGTTTTCCTTATGTGTTTTATCCATTCAGCCTAAGAATGATAGGTAAGTAGAATTATTAACTGTGATCATATGTGGCTCATAGCAGGGTGATATTGTGTCATCGGATTTGCTACACATCATTTAGGCATTCCATAACCTTAAGGAGAAATCCATTCACGCCATATGAGAGCTACTAGCCTCTGATTCAAATCGTCACCCTCTCCAATTGATCCAGAGTTTCTACACCTATCCAGGATTGCACCAAGTAGTATCAGAGCCTATTGAAGGTTAGGATTGTGACATGACCCTGGATGGAAAAGACGACCTTCAGGACGAACGAAAGAATGACCGCAACCATGACCCATGATCGACCCGAGTCAAGGTTCTGGACGAACATGCGGACGTGCCCGACCGTGCCAGCGACCCGACTCCCGACGACGCCAGCGACCCGGCACCCGACCGTGCCAACGATCTGGCTCGACCACAACAGCGACCCGGTCCTCATCTGTACCAGCAACCCGACCTTGATCACGCCAACAACCAAAGATCATCTTTGCCAACGACCAAGACCTATGTTCGACCATGGACTGATCCAGCTAAAGATGTGGACCCTTGCACCGTTCCAGTGAGGAGTTTGACCCATGCCAGAACCAAAACACTTCAAACCATATTGGGGCGTTCATCAGATCATCCAAGCCGGATTTATCACCCTTGAAAATGGTATTAAGAATTTGTGCTAATTGAATTATGTGACTGAGAAAAGAATGCATTTTTGTGCTCTTTTTCCCACTTTTGGATTTTTCTCATAGTGTTTTTCCAAGAGAGGTTTTTAGTGAGGCTCAAATGTATCCTTGTATGTCCAATTGCATAAGGCCCTTAGCAGCTAAATTCTTTAGGCCCATTCAATAGTCCAGACTTCGTTTCTTGTCACTTTGGCAAAATTGATGTTCAAACTTAGGTTTAAATGTTTCTTGTACTCAAGTCTTGCATGGCGTGGGATTTTATGCCTTGCAAGCCTTTGACCTTCATGCAAGAACACTAGTCTCTTTTCTATTTAATCATGGCCAAGGCCACCCTTGTAATTTTCTTAATAAATTATCCCTTTGATATATTGAGAAGTTTCGGTCATTGATCAGTGTGTCATATCTAGTCTTCTTCTAAGCTTCCTTCCAAGACCGCTTAAATGTCTCCTTTAATAAACCTCCATCATTTTTCCCTTACCGTCTGCTGCCTAATAGTCACTTTTCCGCTACTACAGCTTGTTGCCGAGACTGGGTTGTGGTCCTTCTCCCAAGGATCACATCAAATGGTATCAGAGCATCAGCACGCTGTTCTCTTTTCTCTCTCTTGAATCTATTATTTTGTTGACCAAAATTTTTAGAATTCGGGTTTCAAACCTGTTGTGTCCTTTAAACTTCCAAAGAAATTTTGATTACAAAATTTGTTCTAAGAAGTTTTTGATTGCGGTTTTAACTTAAACTTTGTTGTGTAATAAGTTGTTTGAATTTTATTTGATGCAGTTTATCTTCAAAACTTTAAAAGTTGGTTGGGAGACTATTCTTTTAGCCGTTTATCTTGTGAACAGTTTCCTTTGCAATTGTTTCAGGTACAATGGGCGACTAAGAAGAGGAAGAGTCTAACCATACCCACTTGGTGGAAACAGTCACCACACGAATGAACCAAATGATGGATGCCCGGTTCAACTCCATGAAGACTGATTTGCGAGATGGGTTGATAGAGGACATTAGGCGCTTGATACAAGGGTCTAGACCTGACAGACGACATGTCCTATTCCCTAAGGAACCATGGCAGAACCAGCGAGTTTCATCTTCTGACCGGCGTGAGCATACCCCTGAAAGGCATGATGAAGCTTCAGTTGTGGGAAGCTTTGGACGTCACAGCTATTATGGTGATGAAGCCGCAGCTGGGTTCTACCAGAGTGGAGGTTCAGAACACAATAACCCGGCCCAACCCAGGCGTGTCTGCGACCACCTCCTGCCACCTTACCAGCAGGACAACATCAACCATCTCAAACTTAAAATTCCATTCTTCCATGGCAAAAGCAATCCTACTGCCTATTTGTAATGGGAGCAAAAGATAGAATTAGTTTTCAATTGCCAGTATTACTCTGAAACTAACAAGGTTAATGTTGATGTGAAAGAGTTTTATGAATATGCTTTAAGCTGGTGGGACCAATTGGTGACAACAAGGCGGCGTAATGGAGAGTACCCTACTGAAACTTGGCAGGAGATTAAGGCCATCATTGAGACCTTCATCAACGGTTGAGGCAACTTACTCAAGTCAGCCTGTTGTGTAGAAGATTACTTTCAGGAGATAGAGACATTGTTGATAAGGGCTGATGTTACTGAGGACCGTGAGGCAACCATGTCACGTTTCTTGGGTGTTCTCAACCAAAACATTCAGAACCGGCTGGAAATGCAACATTATGTGAATCTTGAGGAGATGTTGCATAAGGCTATCCTTATAGAGCAAAAACTAAAGCGTAAACCTAAGTTGCATCCTTTTCATGTTTCAGGTACCGTGGGGAGCAAGCAAGCCTATCCGCGTGATTTCAAACAAAACCGCCTAAGTGATTACACACCTATAACTCTAAGGCCGTAAAAAACCTGCACACCAACCAGATGGACAAAAGAAAGGCCATAGATCGTCCCACCTGAACACAGGAAATTAGATGCTTCAAGTGTCAGTGTCTTGGACACTATGCGAATGAATGTGTCAATAAAAAGGTCGTGATAGTCCTTTACAATAGGGAAGTTCAAACTGAAGATGAGGAAGAGATAGCACTCAAGGACGAAACTGAGCCAGAAGAAGGAATTGAGCCGCCTGTCTCTGGATAACTCTTAGTGGCCAGACATTCTTTAAGAGTCCAATCCAAGAAAGAAGAGCAGGAGCAAACGGAAAACTTGTTTCATACCAGATGCGTTGTTAGAAACAAGGTATGTAGTCTCATTATAGATGGAGGAAGCTGTACTAATTTGGCTAGTGAGACTATGGTGCAGAAACTAGGGCTTGAGAAGACTAAACATTCAAAGTCATACCCTTTGCAATGGTTAAATGAGTCTGGAGAGCTGCTGAGTAACTCATCAGGTTTTTATGCCCTTGGAGATAGGCATATACAAAGATGAAATCTTCTATGACGTCTTACATGTGGAGGCTGGCCACATCCTTCTTATAAGGCCTTGGCAGTCAGATCGTAAGGTCACTCATGATGGCTTCACTAACCAGCATCACTTTATCTTTAGCGCCCGCAAGACAACGTTGGTCCCTATGACTCCACATGAGGTTTACTTAGACCAACTACATCTTAAAAAGAAAGAAGGTAAGTCTAAGGCTAACTTCTTTATCAAGGCCAATGAGATGAAAAAGAACTTGTATCACAAGCAACCTATTATTATGATAGTCTATAAAGAATATTGCTTGTCTGCTACTAACCTTAAGCCGGAGATACCGAGCAGTATTAACAATGGCTTGCAGGAGTTTCAGGATGTTTTCCCAGAGGAATGCCCAGAAGGATTGCCTCCTGTTTGTGGGATAGAACATCAAATTGATTTTGTCCCAGGCGCGGTTTAACCCAACCAACCGGCCTATAGGACCAATCCAAGTGAGACCAAGGAACTCCAACGGCAAGTAGAGGAACTCATGCGCAAGGGACACATCCCAAAAAGTCTTAGTCCATGTGCGGTTCCTATCCTTTTAGTTCCCAAAAAGGATGGAAAATGGAGAATGTGTGTTATATTATAGTAAAATACAGACATCCTATACCAAGGCTTGATGATATGTTGGACGAGCTTCATGGTGCTAGTTTATTCTCAAAGATAGATCTCAGGAGTGACTACCATCAAATTTGCATGAAGGAGGGTGATGAGTGGAAGACCGCCTTCAAAACTAAGTAAGCACTCTATGAATGGCTTGTGATGCCATTCGGCTTGACAAATGCACCAAGCACGTTTACGAGGTTAATGAATCATATCCTTAGGTATTATATAGGTCATTTTGGTTGTAGTGTACTTTGATGATATATTAATCTATAGTAAAAGCCTAGATGAGCATGTGAAGCATGTTAGAATGGTATTGGGAGTGCTAAGGAAGGAATGTTGTTTGCTAACCTATAAAAATGCACGTTTTGTTCAGATAACGTGGTATTTTTAGGTTTTTTTGTAAGTGCAAAAGGAGTTAGCGTGGACAAAGAAAAGGTGAAGGCAATTTAAGATTGGCCCGTGTCCAAAAACGTGAGTGAGGTCTGCAGCTTCCATGGCTTGACTGGTTTTTACCGACGATTCATTAAAGACTTTAGTATCATAGCCGCACCCTTAACAAAAATCATCAAAAAGGAAGTGGGATTTAAGTGGGAACAACCACAGGAGCAAGCCTTTCAAACACTCAAAGATAAGCTTACCCATGCGCCTTTACTTGTTTTTCCTAATTTCTCTAACACTTTCGAGATAGAATGTGATGCTTCTAACATAGGCATTGGTGTTGTACTCATGCAAGAACAAAGGCCTATTGCATATTTTAGTGAGAAGCTTGGAGGTGCTACTCTAAATTATCCCACATACGACAAAGAGTTATATGCACTGGAGAGAGATCTTCAAACATGGCAACATTACCTTTGGCCGAAATAATTTGTCATCCATACGGACCATGAGTCATTGAAGCATCTGAAGGGCCAGCAAAAACTAAATAATCGCCATGCTAAGTGGGTATAGTTCATATAAACATTCCCTTATGTGATAAAGTATAAGCAAGGAAAAGAAAATATTGTTGCTGATGCTTTATATGAGGTATGCACTTCTTTCTACTCTAGAAGTCAAAATATTTGGTTTGGAAAACATTAAGGAATTGTACCCTACTGACCCTGACTATGGAGAAATCTATAAGTCTTATACTAAGTGTTCCACAGGTCATTACTTTTAACAAGATGATTTCCTTTTCTATGAGAATCGGTTATGTGTGCCAAGATTTTCTTTACAGGAATTGTTCATAAGAGAAGCTCATGCTGGAGGACTTATGGGGCATTTTAGTATTGCTAAAACCATGTCCAAAATGCGAGAAAATTTCTATTGGCCACATATGAAAAAGGATGTTGAACGTATCTGTAGTCGTTGTGCTACATGTAAGATGGCTAAGTCAACATCTCAGCCACACGGTTTGTATCACCTTCTACCTATTCCTAAACATCCTTGGGTAGACTTATCAATGAATTTTATTTTAGGCTTTCCTAGGACTAGAAATATCAAGGATTCAATATTTTTGGTAGTTGATCGTTTCTCTAAGATGTCTTATTTCTTAGCTTGTAGTAAAACTGATGATGCATCTCATATAGCTAATAAGTTCTTTAAGGAGGTTGTGTGTCTGCATGGAATGACAAGGTCAATTGTTTCTAATAGGGATACCAAATTTTGAAGTCACTTTTGGAGAACTTTGTGGGTAAAACTAGGAACTAAGCTTTGTTTTTCAACTACTTATCATCCAAAAAGTGATGGACAAACTGAAGTATTGAATAGGACTCTAGGATCCTTTTTGTGTACCTTTGTTAAGAAAAACATTAGAACATGGGAAGATAGTCTACCACATGTAGAATTTGCATATAATCATGCTGTCCATTCTGCATCTAAGTTTTCTCTATTCCAAATTGTTTATGGCTTTAATCCTATATCTCCCTTGGATTTGTTACATTTACCTTTGATTGAAAGGATAAGTCTAGATGGTAAACAAAAGGCCAAACTGGTCCAGAAGATTCATGCTGAGGTCTGCGCCAACATAAAAGCCAAAACAAAACTATATAAGAAGGCAGCTAATAAGGGCCGTAAGAAAGTTACTTTCCAACCAGGAGACCAAGTATGGATATATCTCAGTAAGGAAAGGTTCCCTGTTGAAAGACGTTCTAAATTGCTTCCAAGAGTTGATGGTCCATTCACTATCGTCAAGTGTCTAAATGACAACGCCTACATAATGGACCTTCAAGATAAGTACCCTATTAGTTCCAGTTTTAATGTTGCTGACCTTATCCCTTTTTGTGCTGATAATCAGAATTTGAGGACAAATCCTTTTCAAGAGGGAGGGAATGACGTGACCCATGATGAAACAGACGACCTTTAGGACGAATAAAAGAACGACCGTGGACATGACCCATGATCGACCCAAGTCAAGGTTCCGGACAAACATGCGGACGTGCCCGACCATACCAGCGACCCGACTCCCGACGATGCCAGCGATCCGACACCCGATCGTGCCAACAATTCGGCTCGAACACGACAGCGACCTGATCCACTTCTGTACCAGCAACCCGACGTTGATCACGCCAACAACCAAGGAACATATTTGCCAACGACCAAGACCTATTTTTGAACATGAACTGATCCAGATTAAGACATGGACCCTTGGACCGTTCCAGTAGAGCCTTTGACCCGTGCCAGAACCAAATCACTTCAAGACAATATTGGGGCGTTCATTAGATCATCCAAGCCGGATTTATCTCCCTTCGGTATGGTATTAATAATTTGTGCAAATTGAATTATGTGATTGGGAAAAGAATGCATTTTATGCTCTTTTTCCCTCTCTTGGGTTTTTTTCATTGGATTTTTCTAAGAGAGATTTTTAATGAGGCTCAAATGTATTTTTGTACGTCCAATTGCATAAGGCCCATAGCAGCTTAATTCTTTACGCTCATTCAATAGCCCAGACTTAGTTTCTTGTCACTTTGACGAAATTGATATTCAAACTTAGGTTTAAATGTTTTTGTAGACCGTGTAGTCAAGTCTTGCATGGCGTGGGATTTTGTGCCTTCCATGCAAGCCTTTGACCTTTATGCAAGAACCCTAGTCTCTTTTCTATTTAAGCATGGCCACGGTCACCCTTGTATCTTTTTCCTTTATCGGATTTTCTTAATAAAGTATCCCTTTGATATATTGAGAAGTTTCAATCATTGATCAGTGTGTCATATCTGGTCTTCTTCTAAGCCTCTTCTTGGTGAGTAATATCCTTAAGCCGCTTAGGAAACCCCTGTTTTTTCATTTGTTGTGTTATATCCATTTGAAGAGCAGGCCGGGTTGATAAGATTCCTAACCATCTTGTCTAACCATTTTATCTCGCCTCATATCTTTCATTCCATTGTCTTAATCCCTCCATTACCGCTTAAACGTCTCCTTTAATAAACCTCCATCATTTTTCCCTTACCGTCCGCTGTCTATTCGTCACTTGTCCGCCACTACAGCTTGCTGCCGAGACTAGTTTGTTGTCCTTCTCCCAAAGATCACATTAGGTTGAGTAGTCAAGATTCTCACTTTTATTAATCGATTTTCATTCTTTCATTCTTTGAGTAAGTCACTGAACCAATCTCGATTTGCAATGAAAGCAAAAAAAAAACAAAAAAAAAATTTAAAAAAAAAACACAAAGAAAACCGAACATAGGATAAATCATCAAAAGGGCGTCAAACCCCATATTTAAATAAAGTTCATTACAAGTCACAAAGATTTTGAAACATCAAAATTATAAAACAAATATGAAAACACTAAGCATGGTCAGGAACCCTTTCGACAATAATGTCAGCGATGGTGGGAGTACACACGTTTGAACCAGCAAGAACTACAACTCTAACATCCTTTGACGAACACTCAATCGGAGAAGTTCCAGAAAAATGACTCACAGAACTGGGAGAAAACAGAAAGAGTAGGGACTACGATTTCAGTTTTGCGGCTACATCATTCTACAAATTTGCAGAATCTTTGAGCTCTGCCTTCCAACGAATCAGCTTTTCCTTGTCGAAATCTAAAGTTGGTGTTTCTCTCCCTTGGAGAATTTTAACAAGTTGGAGATTACTATCCACTTGGGCAACATAGATATCTCCTGATTGAGCTGCAGCCAGGTCCTCAACAAGAATTTTTTTTTGTCAAAAAAACACGAAATTTCTTGATTAAATCACACATAACCTCTTTGTGCATCTTCTTCATCTTTTTCACATACTTGACCTTGTCATTCCTCATCTGATCTGTTAACAACTTGCTAATTATCCTTCGTAAGCTGCGCAGATTCGCCCTCAAGAGCTTGATCCGAGCAGAAGACAAAGCCTCAACAACATCAAATTTTCCTTTCATGAGTTGCATCTCGGCCTTAGCATTTTCAGTATGACACCAACCTTGGTGAAATTTGGTATCATACACACATATGATCTTGTTTGCAGCCAAGAGAAACTAAAGATAAGAAAAGATATCAGATCTCAAAACAAACATTCAAAGATAGGCAATGACTCTCCAAACATCATACTTCACACAAAAATGGTTCATGTCAGTGTAAGCTTCAAACTCCAGCATATTTTTTGGGGAATGAAGATTAACGTTAGGATCTTTAACCATGGAGAAGAGATCAGCTGATCTAGGACCATCAAGATACTTGCCTTGAACATTTCAAATTTCAACGCTCAAACTGTCTTTAGGAAGCGAAAATCACCCGAACGACGCCTTTTCTTCTCATTTTGTTCATCAGCAAGACCTTTTCCTTTATCCGCGACTGGAGCCTTGCGTTTTTGATTTGGAATGTTATTCGATGATGCTGTATCAGAGGAAGTTGGAGCACGCAAACTTGGGCGTCTCTTTTTCCCGCCCGATGCAAGCACCAAGGTTTGGGTCAGAAGAAGGAGAAGTTGACCTGACAGCAGGCAAGGTTGGCTCGGCCATACGAGATGATGACTCAGAAACATAAGGTGTTGTATTAATAAGATAAGCCATTGGATCGACAACAGGAGGTGTTGGCATGGCAAGAGACAATACCGGCTTAGCCACATGAGATGTTTACTCGGCAAGACACATCACCAACTTGGTAACAAGAGATGTTGGCTCTGCAAGACATGACATCAGCTCGGTGACATATGGCATTGGTTCTCCAGCAGGAGGTGTTTGCTTGGCAGGAGGCTGCATCGGCTTGGCAACTGAAGACTTTGACACAGAGATATGCGGCTCGACGGTTTGATTTATGTTTTCCTTCTCGTGCTTTTCTTTATCTTCCTACATGTCCTAGAAAGTCATCCTTTCCCCATTCCTACATAAGGAATCTCACTTAAGATCAAAAACTTCAAGAAACAACTAGAAAGAGAAAAATGAGGATGAGAATTGATAAGGACATAAGACCTACTCAAGAAACGGCTCCTTGCCATGAGGCGATCACCAAGGACAAGATCAGGAATCCGAGACTGAAGAGAAAACTTTAACCAGAGCGTGGAGGCTCTATTGAGTACCTTGTAGCTACAAAATATCCCAGAGTAACACAATGAGCTCACCAACTCGACCATTTGGTTCAAAGAGGAGCTACTTGGTGGTCAGGATATTTCTCAAAGACAAGGACAAGCCACAGCTTGCACCAAGAGTCGTCTAGAGGTTCAGCATGTGGAGTGGCTGCTTCTTTCACACCACAAACGACTTGCCATACTTAGCACCTCAATCTTAAATGTACTGGTGCACTCCATAGTATAGAAGATTCATCAAAATGAGAAACTTCATCGACGCCATGGTATGAATTAAATCTATAACTATTTGAAATATCTTGACTAATATTTTATGTTTCTTCTTCAATTATTTTTTTTCCTTGTGTAAGACTAATATTATTCGTTATTAATGGTATTGTATTGCCAATTTAATTAGGCATCTAGGTTTTCTTTTTCTTGTAATCTGCTTTAAATCCCCTAAAAAGACATAGCTGATGGACTCCTTATAAAGTTCTCTTGCAGCCTTGTTATTTATTTAACTTAGTTGAAATAAAAGAAACCAGTTTTTGCCTTATAAAAACCCTTAAGTCTTTTGAATGTTGTGAGAAGCAAGCTTGAGAGCAAATTATCGACTAATCAGAACTCTCTTCCATAGGGTTTTGTGGTGCCATTTATTTCTCTATGTTATTTAACCCATCCTATCCTTCAAGTCCTGAGAGATTTGAACAACCAGTAGGCTTGAGTCCACTATCGTTTACCAACCCATTTGCCCACCATCGTTTATCGTTCCATTTACCCACCCCTTTTTACTAACCCCTTGTTCTTACCACCTTAATCGGAAGCTAGTGTAGTCCTCACACCCTTCACGTCCGTTACTCCACCACCCTTATGAGATATTGGTTTGGGTCTTACATCATCTTAGTATAAGAGTCTATAGGCTCCTTACTAGTTGTTATCTACACCTTACCTTACTAGCGTCATTACTTTTTCTTGCATCCTTCATTTTCATAAACATAAAAACCTCAAAATTTATCTTTGCTTGTTTGATTTGTTTTCCTTAAACTTAATAACCATAAAAAATCTTTGCTTTGATTTAAGTCACCCTAGATTTCTTCCATTAATAGAAAACCACACAAAATTAATTTTCTAGAAGTTTCCTTTTGTTTAAATCAAGTTACAATAGCATAAAACTTAAAAAGAAAAAAATAATTCCTTGTAATCGTATTTTTCGTTCCTTATGAGTTATTGCCTTGTTGTTGAGATCCTATTATAGGCTTGATTTTTACTCAAGACCTAAGAAATTGGAGATAACGACTAACATGTGAACATGAAGCAACTACTAGACACTATGTAAGGTTTTACCGAACGCATGGACCAGACGGAGCAAAGGCTAACAATACCCAGAACCCTCACCCAAATGGTGGTGCCCCGAGGAGGCAGCCTTCTAGAGGCTGGCAGAGAGGGGGATAGAAGAGCCAAAGAAAATTATCCACAACAAGTAGGCAGATATGTTAAGCTTCTAGCCTCAACCTTTGCTGGAAAGGTCAATCTTGAGGCCTACATTGACTGGAAAAGGAGGATTGAACACATCTTCAACTATTACTAGTATTCAGAAGAGCGGAAGGTGTCATTGGCGGCTGCTCAGCTCACGGACAATGTTCTCACCTAGTGGGACAGAGAAGTTTCTGAGAGGAGAATGTGGCGTGGACAAATCCTTCTTTGGGACGACATGAGAGAACAACTGCGGAAGAGTTTGTCCCTACATATTACTATAGAGACTTAAAAAATGATTTTCAAATATTTTCTCAGGGAACTAGGACAGTAGAGGACTATTATGAGGAGTTTGAAGCTATCAAGAACTGTCTTGAAGTGCAAGACTATGAGGAGCTCTAATGGCTTAATTCTTGGATGGAGTCTTAAACCGCATAGCTAGAAAGATGGTGAGGCAAAACTATGATCACTTTGAGGATTTGTTACAATATGCCATCCAAGATGAACAACACATCAAGAGAAAGATCACTAGCACCACCCGTGGCAAGCCCACCTGGAATCCACCTCCCCAAAGAAGCCTAGACAGAGGCAAAACTGTTGAAGTAGACTCACTGTTTAAGAAGACAGCACCCAGGCCGATTAGAGTCAGCAAACCTAAGCAAGATAAGCCCTAAAAAAATTTGGACATAACTTGTTTTAAGTATCAGGTAAAACGCACTACGCTAGGGAAAGCCCAAACCAAAGAGTGATGAGGGAGAATATGAGACTGAGGAAGAATTTGATGAGGAACAAGTTGGTTCTGATGAAGACGTGTCTAATTACCCCGAAGTATGAGAAATCTTAGTCACTAGAAGAGGTCTCTGTGCATTATTCGACCCAGAAATGGTGCAACAAGAGAAAATCTTCCAAACGAGATGCAACATCGAGTCTAAGGTATGTAGCTTCATCATATATGGTGGTTATTGCACTTATCTGGCTAGCAAGTATCTTGTTGACAAGCTAGGACTTAACCAAACATCCGCATCCTTACAAGCTCAAATGGCTCAACGATGAGATTGCATTGAGAATTTTGGAACAAGTCTTAGTGCCATTCAGCATAGGAAGGTACTCTAACCTAGTAAATTGTGATGTGGTGTCAATGCAAGTGGGTCATCTTCTCTTAGGAAGACCATGGAAATTCGACAAAGAAACCATATATAATGGTTACACCAACTTCTACCTCTTCACTCATGACAAACTTAAGCACAGCCTAGTTCCTCTTATTCCTCAAGAAGTGAACGAGATGCATAAAACTATGTCCAAAGGAGCTAAGGTAAGTAAAACTAACCTGTATGTCAAATATAATACTGTAGCTAAAGATATTAAATCCAAAATACATATGCTGCTCATGGTCTTTACAGAAAGTTTGTTGTCAGGTCAAGAGGACTCGACCAAACCCGGTGAAGTTCTTACATAGACCAGTTCAAGGACATTTTTCCAAAAGAAATACCGGCCGGCTTACCACCCGTTATAGAGCATCAAATTGACTTGATCCCTGGAGGACCTCTATCCAACCGACCATTCTATAGGATCAACTTGGTGGAGGCAAAAGAAATAGAAAAGAAAATGCAAGACCTTATGTTTAAAGGCTATATCCGCAAGAGTCTAAATTCATGTGCTGTTCAGTTCTATTGTTGTCGAAGAAAGATGAAACATGGAGGATGTGTTTTGATTTCATATCCATAAACAAAATCACCATTAAATATTTACATCCCATTCTAAGGCTAGATTATATGGTGGATTAGTTAAGTAAAGCGACGGTTTTCTCCAAGATATACTTGAAGAGTGGATATCACCAAGTCAGAACGAAAGAAGGAGATGAGTGAAAACACACATTCAAGACCAAAAGAGGTCTATACAATGGCTGGTCATGTCATTTGGACTCACTAACACCCCAAGTACATCCATGAGGCTCACGAACCATGTCCTAAGGGCATATCTTGTTCTATAACTCATGCCTTGCTGATCATCTTAAACACCTAGAGAAATTACTAGAAATACTCCGCTTAAAAAGTCTTTATCCCAACTTAAAGAAATTTACTTTTGCACTGATCAAATGGTGTTTTTAGGATTTGTTATAAGTTCCCAAGGTCTAAAGGTAGATGAGGAAAAGATCAATCTCATTCAGAAATTGTTGACGCCTACTAAAATTGGACATGTGAGGAGCTTCCATAGCCTAGCTAGTTTTTACCATAGGTTTTTTCAAAGACTTCAGCACCCTTGATGCCTCCTAACCTTGGTCATCAAGAAGTATATTGCTTTCAAGTGGAGAGAAAAACAAGAACGCGCCTTTAAGAATCTTATGGACAACCTTCCTCATGCACCGGTTCTTGTTTTACCTAACTTTGACAAAAAAAAAATTTGATTGAATTTGATGCATCAGGAACAGGAATTGGAGCTGTATTAAGCCAAGGAGGCAAGCCAGTGGCGTTCTTTAGTAAAAATCACCATGGGGCATCATTAAATGATCCCACTTATAACAAAGTTTTTGTCATGGTAAGATCTCTTCAAACTTGGAAACATTACCTTTTGTCCAAGGATTTTTTTATTTATACAGATCATGAAGCTTTAAAATACCGAAGAGGACAAACCACCCTTAAAAAGAGACATGTTAGATGGCTACAATTCGTGGAGACTTTTCCCTATGTGATCAAGTATAAGAGAGGGAAAGACAACATCGTGGCTGACGCCTTATCCCAAAGGTATGCCCTGATCGCCACTATGGAGGCCAAGATCATGGGATTTGAGCATATAAAGACTCAGTACGTAGAGGACCCCGAATTTGGAGACGTCTACTCTCAACGCACAAGAGGTGTCATATGATCTTTCTACAAGCAAGATAATTTTCTTTTCAGGGACAAGAGGCTATGCATTTCCTCAAGGATCAATGCGAGAGTTAATTCTAAGGGAGGCACATGGGGTGGACTCATGGGACACTTTGGAGTTGACAAAACCTTAAGCATAGTGGTCAAGCATTTCTTCTGGACACATTCAAAGAGTGATGTGGAGCATTTTTGTGCCAAATGAATTGTTTGCCTTAGAGAAAAGTCAAAGTTACATCCACATAGTTTATACATGCCCTTATATATTCCTAACATGTCTTGGATAGATATTTTGTGGATTTTGTCTTAGGGTTACCAAAAATAGAGAACAAGGACTCAATCTTTGTTGTGGTGGATCAGTTTTCACACGTGGTACACTTCATTCCATGCAACAAGACCAGTTCTTTAACGAGGTAATGATGTATCATGGCATACCAAAGACCATTGTTTCTGACCGAGACACAAATTCTTTAGCCATTTTTGGCGAACCTAGTGGAGGAAGCTAGGAATCAAGTTTTTTATCAACAACTTGTCATCCATAGACGGATGGGCAAACTAAGTTGTCAATTGTACCCTTTCCACCTTGCTGAGGGCCACAATTAGAAAAAATAACTTATGAATTGGTTGATTTTCTTCCTTTCATAGAGTTTGCTTATAATTGTGTGTCACACTCTTCTACTAAATTATCTCCTTTTGAAGTTGTCTATAGTGTAAGTCCTAACACCCCATTGGACCTATATGTAATACCCCATAAGGAACAGATGGTTAGCCAAGATGGAGAATCAAAAGTCGAGTTAGTTAAAAAGCTATACCAAATAGTCAAGTACAACTTGGAGAAGAAGAACGAACAAGCTA
The DNA here is from genome assembly GCA_039880935.1 of Streptanthus diversifolius. NCBI lineage: Eukaryota > Viridiplantae > Streptophyta > Magnoliopsida > Brassicales > Brassicaceae > Streptanthus > Streptanthus diversifolius. Next base: position 8,652,642 of record JAXGFM010000005.1, read on the forward strand.
ACAAATATGTGGATAAAGAGGGGAAATAGCTAACCTTTGAACCAGGGAATTGGGTCTGGCTTCACTGGAGGAAAGAACGGTTTCCAACCTAGAGGCAATCCAAGCTGGTGACAAGAGGAAACGGCCCTTTCAAAATCATCAAGAAAATCAATAATAATGCCTACTAAATCAAACTACCCAGTGTGAGTGTAACATACCACATACATTCAATGTTACTGATTTATCTTCATTTGATGTCGGTGAAGCAATTCTGAAGATATAATCTTCTCAAGGGGGACAAAATGATGAGGACATATGACCTACTCAAAAACGATCCCTACAATTTCTACCATGAAGCAATCACCGATAACAAGATCAAGAACTGAAAATTAATAGAACATATCAACCAGAGTGTGGAGGCTCTACTCAGTACCTTGAAGCTAGAAAATGGCTCAGAGCAACATAACAAGCTCACCAAATTGATGACTCCGGTCAAAGGAGAGCTACTTGAAGATCAAGACATTACTCAAAAATAAGGAGAAGCCACGGCTTGCACCAAGAGTTGTCTAGAGGTTCAATATTAGGTGTGGCTTCTTCTTTCACACCACAAACTACTTGCAATACTTAGCACCTCAGCCTTATGTGAAACGGTGCAATTCTTGAGACAAGCCTCATCAAAATGCCACACTCCATCAATGCCAAGGTATGAATTAAATCTATAATTATTTGAAATATCTTGACTAATATTTTGTGTTTCTTGTCCAAGTATTTTGTTTCCTTATTTAAGACTATAGTTTTCGTTTTTAATGGAATTTTATCGCCAAATTAATTAGGCATCTAAGTTTTCGTTTTCTTGTAATCTGCTTTAAGTCCCCTAGAAATACATAGCTGATGGAGTCCTTTAATGTCTCCTTGCAGCCTTGTTATGTTTTCATTTTGATGAAATAAAAGAACCTAGTTTTTGCCTTAGCAAAATCATAAAGTTTGTGAGAAGCAAGCTTGTGAGCAAATTATCGACATATCAAAACTCCTTTCCATAGAATTTTGTGGCATCATTCATTTCCATGTGTTACTTAACCCATCCTATCATTCAAGTCCTAAGAGAGTTGAGAAAACCAGTAGGCTTGATTCCACCAGCGTTTACCAACCCATTTTCCCACCATCGCTCAATGTTCCATTTACCCACCCCGTTTACCAACCCCTTGCACGTACCACCTTAATCGGAATCAAGCATACTCCCCACACTCTAAACTTCATCTATGCTTCAAGCCATCGCTGTATGGGAAGCAGGACTTAGAATGAAGGGACAACTTCTTGAACCAAGAAATTGTAAAACTATACATTTAATATATTTTCTATAATTTTTGTTTACAAATTTAACTTGAACAACTTGTGTATCTTTGTACGAAAGAGCTTATCTTAACATGAATAATAATAAAAATCGCTTTCTGATCTTTCGTTGTCTTTGTGTTCTTTTTTAAATTAGAGTTTTGAGCCCTAAATTTACTTTTTAGATTATGTTGTACGAGTTTCGACTCCCACAAAAAGTGAATCGATTAGCCGGGATTTTGGCTTATCATAGGCACCACCTCATGAAATACTATAAAATGAAACTGACTTCAGTTTAAGAAATTAGGAGGTCTAATGTTAGGGTGTAAATCCCGACCTAGAAATTTAGGCAAAAATGAAGCATAAATCAAAAGGCCCAAAACGGAGTAAATAACATTACCGAAGTGGAAGAAACAGATTGAAGTCAAACAGCAAACTCAAGACCACACAGAATGTATGACACAACCAAAATTATGTGATCATACCCAATTTCAATTTCGAAGCGTCCTAAAAAAATATTTGGAATGTGTAAAACACTGTAAGTTATAACAATTGAATCCACCAAAGTAAATGTCATTATAATTTAGTATAACTATCTAAATTAGAGGCTTCAAATTGACATAGACCATTACTGCTGGGAGCCGACTTACACTATGCGCGAGGTTATCCGTCTCAAGAAAAATAGGATGTGTAATTAATATAAGATTAGTAAAATATATGCAACTTGACATGAAAAAATTGAGAGAAGTAAACATATGTAAACGGTCACAGATATTAAATGTTAGATGGTCTACCGAAAAGGAAAATACAAACATTTCATTACATTCTTACTCTTTAACTCAACAAAAAAAAAAACAAGAAGAGCAATTAATACGACGGCAACGTATGGAAAAGGCGTGAAGACGACTAGAAGCATTTTGGCATATTATGTGATTTTATGGGCCACCCTTTTATTTTAATTTTATATACTTTAATGCTTATTTATTTCAACTAACTAGAGTGATTGTTTAGACAAAATTGTTTACGTAAGATGAAAAACTAAAAACCTCCGGCATTGTACTAGTGTTGGGAGCTCGAACAATTATTTAGTGCAAGGGTAAAAAGGGTTTTCTTACACTAAATACTTAACTAACCTAGGATTTTCAACACCAAGCCATCTTTTTACCATAGCCCGCACACACGGGACAAACACTACAGCCACATTTTTCTTATAGAATTCTTAGAGTTTTATTGTTGAGGGACTAGATTCCCTCTTGTACCTGATGAAAAGAAGATTTCTAAACCCTCTTTCTTTACTTTGATTTACTGTTATGCAATTCTTTTTTTAATCAATTTTATGCTTTTTAATCATAATTGGTAACTTTTTAATGAGTTTAAGGCTTCATCAAGGAGAATTTCATGAATTTCACAAATTTTATAGATTAATATATATGACTCGTGCATTCCATGCTCTGAGAGATTGTTTGAATCCGTAACGAGCTTTGTTGCACAGGCAAACGTGATCAAAATGTTATTTATCATGGAAACCGGTTGTGGTTGCATATATACAATCTCATTGAGTTTGCAGTGAAGGAATACATTTTAGACGTCTAGTTTATGTATATTTTATCTACAAACGATTTCAACATCGAAGACAATTCTTTTTGTTGATGGTTTACGACTTGACTGAATGTTTCATTGTAGTCAAGACTAGCTTTTTGTGATATTCCATTGCCGACTAAGCGCACCTTATAGCGAGAGAGACTACCATATGCATCATATTTATATCTAAACAGCCACATATATTTGAAAACGGTAGCATCAGACGGTCGTGGTAACATATCAATAGTCATCTTTTTAGTCAATGCATCGTACTCTTCAGTCATAGCAAGATTCTAGTTTGGGTCAGAAAGATTTTTTAGATAGCTGGTGGGGATGGGAGAAGGTATGGTAGTGTGGAGAGAGAATTTTCTTTTGTTTTTGATATGTTGGGTTTTTGACACATTCTAACTCTTTTGTGTTTTTTATTGAGAGATTTGTTTTTAAAGTGTGTTTTAGAGTCTTCTAGTCCTTTATCGATTTTTTTCCAGGTTTTAGGTAGTTTTGGATGAAGAAGGGAGCTTTTGAAGTAGAAAGGGCAAAAAAGCAAAGAAGCAAGAATTCAGGTTTTGAACAGTCAATCCATTTGGAACACCTACTCCGGTCTGACGAGAAAGAAAAATAAACTTTTCAATTTACCTAATTTTGCTCCAATGATCCCTAAAAGTTGCAAACCGCAATCTATCACTTTTCTTCTAAGCTTTTCACAAGAGAACGAGATATATATAGAGTTTTATACAGTTTTACTAAGAGATATGTAGAACTTTGTAACCTTGAGGAGAAGAATCTCTACAACTTTTGGAGAAGATTTCTGAACCCCCTTTAATTGCTTATTATTTATCCATGGATTCTTCATTATCTATTAATGTGTTTTTTTGTTTCCATGGCTGAGTAGTTCTCTAGTCTGTTAGGTTAAGAGTTTTATCAATCGATTATCTTCATCTAAGTTAATCTTAATGTCCTGACTAAATTGATCACTTAAATATCTGATTCTAGGTTTTATCAAAAGTGTAATATGCTGTTCAAAAATAACATAGATGAGTGAAATATCCTTGGCCAACGATTGTTGATGTTAAAGTAAATCGTGAACATATCAAACATGTCAATAATGCTTGTCTAAAATTCTAGGTTGCTAGATAATTTTTTTGATACCACTGGATCAATCTTAATTTTATATTTGAGTTCACGTGTTTAATTATGCCTTGAATAGTTATTTTTTCATGATCTCTGATTTCCTGTGATATTGCCTTTAACCTAGCGTGTTTGTTTAGTTGTTTTACATCAATTATATACATTTTTGTTTGCTTCTGTGACAACAATAAACTCACTTTCTGTCTTAGCTTAGTTTCATTCCCACTTAAACTATGAATAGCATTGGTTCTCTGGAATACGAATAATCTATACTATTGTGAATTGCTGTACACTTGCAAAAGAAATTAAAAACACAAAATTCAGTGCATCAAGTTTTTGAACCCCAGCTTTGCTCCTTGTCATAATTTGGTGACTAGTTGGAGGTGGCAAAGACTCAGTTGGGAGAGGTTGAGATGGGGGAATATGCAGGTACTGGATGATTCACATAAAGTGGATAAGATAGATTTTATTATAATATTTGTATGAAGATGGGGGATGGTTCATCGTTAACCTTCAAGAAGTTATATTTGAAGGGTGAATCGGTGACGGAAGTTATATTTGGGTTAATGGAGAGGAGATGAATGATTTCGCAAAAAAAGAAAAGAAAAGGAAAACTCGATTTAGGGTTCGGCAATGTTCGATTTTGGAGAGTTTAAGAAGAAGATGCAGGATTTAGTGGATTTTGGTGGTTGTGGTGGTTTCGATTTCCCCGGAGAAGAAAGGGGGTAGAGGAGAACTCGAGGGAGAGGGCGAGAGGGAAAGAGAAGAAAGAGAGTGGGTGGGCCCAGGGGAGTAGGGTTGATGAAAATTTAAAATAACCTGGTTCGGGTCGGGTTGAGCGGGTTAATCCACTTGATCATGGTATGGGTTGTAATAAATTTAAAATCTGAAAGTTATTTCGTAATGTTGCTAGTTTTGGATTTAAAAATGTCAACAAATAAATGAAAATTAGAGAGAAGTGTTTTAAAACTATTTTTAACTTTAGAGAGCTTTTGAGAATTTGACTTCATTGCAGTTATTAAATGATTAGTGTAATTTTTTAAATGGATCTTTGCAACTTTTTAAACGAACCATTGCGATCGTTGGGTTTATGGTCATTAACCACTCAACTATAAACCACTGAAATCTTTGGTTATTAACTATTATAACCTTAGATGATTACCATTAAAACTTGATTCAATTTGTAGTGATTAACAATTGTAATTTATGGTTTTTATAAAGGTTTTTTGTGGGCTGTAATAAAAGACATTGAGAGGAAAGGACGAAGGAAAAGAGAAACAAAGAAAAAAGTATTGAGAGAAATTCATTACTCCAAAAATTTATAAGCAAATCTTTAAAAAATATATATACACTAAAAACTCTAATTGTGTAGAACAACAAAAAACATTAGTTATTTACCCTAACCCATTCCCAACTTTTCTGTACATTTTCCTCAGTCTTCTCAGCCTCCCAAATCTCTACCAAATCGTTCTCGCTCCCCCGTTTTAACCCAAGCCACACTTTGGGGCTCAATATTCTCAGATCTGCCTTAGATAACCCTTGATCTGATCCATTTCAGATGAAAATCATACCCAGTCAAGCAGGATCTACGATTCCTCTTCCCTCTCATACAATACTATGTATAGTATTGAAGAAGAGGTATTGCCTGACTTTAATTGTGGATCTACTATCAATCGACTTGACATTTCAGTCTAACAGAGTGTGAATATCTTTTACTCGAGCTAGTTCACTAGCAGCGAGACCACCCTTACCACCTGACTTGACCTTACGGTCTGACCGGGAAGACTGCTCTTACTCGTCAAGCGAGATACTACTACTGCTCGACTATACCTTAGGGTCTGAATGAGAAGAACATCTTTTACTCAGCTAGCTCATGTTACCCTTATAGTTTTTCTCCTCCAAATCTGGTTACCAGTTCTCTTACTAGCTCACCGAGATCCTAATACCGCCTGACTTGTGCCTCGGGGCTGACTGGGAGGACAGTTACTACTCATCTAAATGTAAACAAAGGCGAACAGTTTTTGATGCTATTGGTCTAGCTTAGTAGATAGTTGCAAGAGGTGACTAGGTCGCCGCTAAGTGCAGCACATGATCAGATAGGCAAGAGCTATAAATCAGTATATCATCAAAGTAAACAACTAAAAATTTGCCCATGAAAGGTCTAAGGATATGGTGCATGAGACGCATGAATGTGCTTGGGGCATTGGAGAGCCCAAACGGCATGACCAGCCATTCATACAACCCATGCTTGGTCTTGAAGGTTGTCTTCCACTCATCACCTTCTCTCATCCTCACTTGGTGATATCCACTCTTGAAGTCCGCCTTAAAAAAAATGGTTGCTCCACTGAGTTCATCCAACATGTCATCTAGTCTTGGGATTGGATGGCGGTATTTGATGGTGATGTTGTTTATTGCTCGGCAATCCACACACATCCTGTAGGAGCCCTCCTTCTTGGGCACAAGGAGCACAGGTACGGCACAGGGGCTGAGACTCTCCCTCACATATCCCTTGGCCATGAGGTCTCTGACTTGGGCTTCAAGCTCCTTAGCTTCGGTTGGATTGACTCGGTAAGCTGGCCGGTTTGGAAGTTGCACTCCAGGAATGAAATCGATCTGGTGCTCAATGCCCCTCAAAGGTGGTAAGCCCGCTGGTATCTCCTCTGGGAAGACATCCTTGTACCTGTCAAGAAGAACTCGGATTTCCCTTGGCAAGACCGCATTAGTATGTCCAACATTTAACAAGTCCTTATAAACCATCAAAACTACTTGACAAGTAGGATCAAAGAGTGAGCGCCTAACATCACTAGGTGCAATCAAGAAGTTGGTCTTAGTCATGCATTTTTCCTTAGCTAATTTAATTTGCATCTCATGGACTTGGGCATGCAATAATGGAGCTAAACTAATTCGTTTTTTATTCATCATCAAGTAGTACTTATTAGTCCTACCATCATGCATAACTTTCCTATCAAATTGCCAAGGTCTGCCTAACAAGATATGAGTGGCTTGCATAGGAACTACATCACAAAGAACCTCATCAACATACTTGCCTATGCTAAAAGAAATCTTAACTTGCTCATTAATCTTCAATTCAGTCCTATCATTCAACCACCTTAATCTATATGGTCTAGGATGCTTGGTGGCTGTCAAATTCAGTTTTTCAACCATGTATGCACTGGCCACAATGGCACATGAACCACCATCAATGATTAAGGAACATACCTTGCCACTTACTATGCAACGGGTGTGAAAGATGTTCTCCCTTTTGGCTGTTTCATCCGGTTCTTGTATGGTGCTGAGAACTCTTCTTGAGACCAAAATATCACCCACTTCAGGGTAAGCTACTTCATCCTCTTCTTCATCAGCTTCCTCAGAAGGCTCCATTTCGTCCTGAGACTCATAATCACCGGCTGGAGTGATGATCATGGCCCTTGGGTTGGGGCAATCCCTTGCATAGTGTCCACGGCCCTGACATTTGAAACACATGATGTCTCGGGTCTTAGGTCCAGTGGGGGCAGGTCGAGCTTCAAGCCTTGGGGCAGAGGTGGTCTCCCTAGGCTTGTAGGGTGGTCTTGCTTCCTGGGCTATAGCCTTGCCTCGGTCAGATGGCCTGTTGAAAGCCGGGCTGGAGCTAGAGGCTTGCAGATTGGAACCTGAGGCAGTAGGTCTCCATGGGTTGTTGATCACTGCTCTGGTCCGGGTCTTTCTCTTGAGCTGACTTTCCACTTGTGTGTCCCGGTGTAGCAGCTTATTGAGATCATTGTAGGAATACATTTCCACCTTGCTAGCAATCTTCTCTTGAAGAGCATCCAAGAATTGAGCCATGAGAGTCTCCTCGGCATCCTCTAATCCAAGCCGGTTCCGGAGAAGTTCAAACTCTCCAAAATACTCTTCTACACTCCTTTGGCTCTGGTTGAGCTTCCTAAACTTCTTCTGGAGCTCCCTGTGGTACATGGGTGGAATGTACCTTCCTTTCATCATGAACTTCATGATCTCCCATGGTCTAACCGGCTCCTCTCCTCTCCTTCTTCTTTTGGCCGAGTCTTGATCCCACCAGGATAAGGCATGATCAGTGAGTTGAGCTGCTGCATAAGCCACCTTTTTGGGTTCTTCAAACCCATACATATCAAAGATGTGATCCATCTTTTTCTCCCAATCCAAGTATGCTTCCGGGTCTACCTTGCCGGCAAAGGTGGGAGGCGTGATCTTGAGGTGTGGGGAGTGACCCTAGGTGGGTGGTGATGGCCCATTTCTTCAGGAAACCTCCTCTCTCTGTGTCTTGGCCTTCTGAAATGAGGTGGGAAGGCTTCTTCCTCAGATAGACCCTCCATGTCATGTTCTGGCCAAAGTGGTGGAGGTGCTCTCGGTTGTGGTGGTGGAGGTGCTTGAGCTGGTTGTGATTGAGGCTGCTCCACTCTGCCAAGCCGGTCTCCTAACTGCTGAAACTGGGTCTGGAGACTAGTGAGTATATCCGCTAAGGCTGGATCAGCCATCTTAGCTTAGGTACCTTGCAAAACAAGAAAGTCAACTAGTCAACGGCTCTTAAATTAATGACTCTATGATTAGCACTAATGACCCTTACCAAAACTTAATTTAATTTTAAATAAACAAGATTAAACTTAAATATACTTGAGGCATGAACAAATACTATCTAAGAACCACCAAAAACTAAAACCAATTCGAATTCGAAAATTAAACATGCAGGGGACAACATGACATCACTCGGTGTGGACCACTAGTGACTCACCCGACCAAAGGACGAGGATACAAACGGCCGGTCGAGGGTCCGGTCGGGAATGCGAACGGCGGGTGTGATGCGATGGAACGAGGGCTGAACGAAAGGGGATTTGGAACGATTTGAAAAGGTGGATTGAGGGCAACCCACCAAGCTATGTCAGGCTTGGATACAGCCTTCATTGAAGAGAGACACACTCGATCTTCAAGGAACTCTCTTCTTTACTTGGAGACACACTCACACACAAGGAAGAATGGTAAGACCTAGGCGGCCGTGGACAAGGGTTTTGGGTTCTAAACTGCTTGCATAAAATGGAGAAGTGTTTGCCTTTTATAGGCAACATATGACCTAGTTGACCACAAGACTCGTGGTCAACAAAACAACTAAACCCACATTAGACTAAGTCTTTAAACAAGTTATGAAATAAGACATAAAGGCTAGACAAGTGCCTAAGATATAATCAAGCCTAATTGATTTTAAATGGACATATCCACATTAAACCAATGGGACACTAGGCTTGATGTCTTAGACTTTCAGGTCTCATTAAAAACCTTTCCAAGAACCCATTATGGTAAACTTAGAAAGGAAAAAAGTACCCTAATCATCCAAGGTCTTAGAGGGTGTCCTCACTCTAGGATAGTAAGGACACACAAGACCTTATTCCTAAGGCTGTGTGCATGGATGTTCTGGTCAGGAACACCTAGCTGATCATGGTTAAACGGCTGGCTGGTGTCTTCAATCTCCCCTTCTCCTCCTTGACCATGTGCTCGGACTATGTTGACTCCAGCTTGATCTTCATAAGTTTGGTCCTGGTCCCGGCTCTTGTCTTGCACTCCTTGAGCGTCTCTGCTCCTTGTCATGATGCGGTGAGACACATATGAGGTTGCCTGGACCTCATCCTCCAAGTATTGGGTTGGTGTAGCATGGATGACCCCATCAGGTGGAAATGGTCGCAGGAGCCCCAAACTGTTGAGGTATGATGTGCAATATAAAGAGCAGGAGAGCTTCATAGGTGCAGCATCCACGAGTTGAAAAATATTGCATCAGATGGCAAAAAGAGAGGAGAAAAGTTTGGATATTGATCTAAAGATCAAAGAGTGCAGAAAGATGATGTCAAAATGAAGGAAAGATCATCAGGCAAATGCCAAACTCAGGATCCTGGAAATGAAGAACCAAATCGACCAGCTTAGCCATAGGATCATTTTGATACAGAGGAGCTGATATTTTTGAGAAAGGAACTTGAGGATGCGTATAGAAATGAAGAGCTATATTGGAAGATATTTAGCCGCATTCAATGGCTCCAAGCTGGAGACCGAAACACCAAATTCTTCCATGTAATCACAAAGGAGAGGAGAGCATACAACAGAGGTAACATGTTGTGGGATTGTCTGGAAAAATGGTCTACACAAACAAGGAAATGGGGCAGTTGGTGGTTACTTTCTTCGCCCACCTCTTCACCTCAGAGCTGATGAATATAAGCTTAGTGGAGTCTCTTATGTTACCACACGTAGACTCTATCATCACAGAGACTCAAAGCCAACATCTCACTTCTCTCAACACTGTTAGTGAGGTGAAAGCGGTAGTCTTTGGTTTGAATCCTCATAAAAGCGCGGGTACAAACAGTTTATCTGGTGCATTTTACCAAGACAACTAGGATGTAATTAGATCAGATGTCTACAATTGTTGACAGAATTTTTGGAGACTGGATTCTCTGATAACAGAATAAACTTTACAAGCATATGACTGATCCGACAGAAGCAAAAGCTAACAAAAATCAGAGATTTCTGTCAAATGAGCTTCTACAATTTTATTTACAAGATTGTCTCAAAGCTGCTATCATCTAGACTCAAAAGTCTAATGTCCCAACTTATCTTGGAGAATCAAGCAGCCTCATGGAGGGTTAGCTCCTCACAGACAATTATGATTGTAGGGCATGAACTAATGCATGCTTTGAGAACCCGAAAGGAAGTGGCCTATGACTTTATGGTCATTCAGACTGATATGAAGAAGACATTTAACCAAGTGAAATAACATTTCGTTGAAGACACTATGAGAGCGATGGGATTCTGAAAATAATGGATGAGTAGAGTAATAGCTTGCATTACTTCAACCTTTTTGAAGTTCTTCTGAATGGAAAATTGAATGAGAGAATTACCTTTTTATGCGGACTTAAGCAAGCAGACCCTCTATCTCCTCTGCTCTTCATACTTTTTGCGGAGATGCTAGCCAAGAGAAATGGCATAACAAGCCAAGCAAATATAAGGTATTAAGATTGCCAATGCCTGCCCACGAGTGTTGCACCTTCTATTTGCATAAAACTCTCTATTCTTCTGCAGAATAAGAAAGACAAAGTAAATCAGCTCACAAAACTCTTGGCGGACTAAAGTGAAGTTTTTGGGTCAAAATATAAACGCAAGTAAGTCTAGTATAGTCATGCCCAGAAGGTGAACTCGGCTACAATCTTGGAGATAAAGGATATTTCGGGATTCAAAATGATGTGTGAAAGGGACTCTATCTAGGCTTACCGGAGAGATTCATCGGATTAATGGTCTCAACCCTTAAGTTTCTAGAGGAAAGAGTAAGCAAGAAAATAAATTCATGGAAGACTAAATACCTATCGATGTCTGAAAAAGAAACTATCATCAAAACGGTAGCCCAAGCTCTCCCAACATACATCATGTCGTGTTTCCTCTTCCCGAAGTCGACATGTGCCACTCTAAACATACACATATCACATTTTTGGTGGCACAATCAAAGTACAGCCAAAGGAATCCACTGGGTGGAGTGGCAGAAATTCTGTAAGGCTAAGTCCATAGGTGGACTTGGATTCAGGGAGATCGATGGTTTAATAAGACTACTAGGCAAGTAAATCTGGCGCATAGCATCATATAAGAAACAGTTTATTAGCCAGAACTCTCAAAGGCAGATACTTTAAAAACCGTCCATCCTCACGGCAAGGCTATGATCCAAGACTTCCTTTGCCTGGAGAAGTATCCACCAAGCTCAAACTCTGCTCCAGATCAGACTTCAAAGGAATATTGGAAATGACAAAAACATTAAGTTGATAGAGGATCCCTGAGTTGTTGACTCTCAGCCCAGACCTCCATTTTTGAGGGACGAATTCAATCCAAAATTGGTGTCCCACAATTACTTCAAAGAACAAGGCTCAGAGCAATGGAAGATAGAATGACTTAAGAAAGCTTTTTCTGAGATGAAATTCTGTATGATCTGCAGCGTCATGACAAGCAAGCAGGACGTGAAGCTACCCTATAGTGGATTCACCAAACGGGTGGTAATTACTCAATCAAATCAGGTTATAAACTCTGGTATGACAAAATCCTCAACGCAAAAGAAGATACTCAGGTCACCAACCCCAGTTTGGAAGGTCTTTACATGGAGATATGGAAGGTAGCGACAACCCCCAAAATCAAACATCTGATTTGGAGAATTCTAAGCAACAGCCTAGCCACAAATTATGTCTTTAAGAAAAAAACAATGACATCCCAGCCCGAATGCCCACGATGTGGGTTTCAAAGGGAAGACATGAACTACCTGTTCTTCCAATGTGGCTACACAAAAGGAGTATGGATGGGCACACCAGCAAGATTCCTTTTTCTATTGTCAACAGAGGTCTCCATCTATACCAATATGGCAAAATGCTTCTGGGACTCCCAACAGAGACAGGGACTACACTTTTTGCCTTGAATCCTTTGGAGACTGTGGAAATCGAGGAATGAGTTTTGAAAGCAAAGAATACCCACCTGAAGAGATAAGTCAATTGGCCATGGATGAAGCAGGAAGATTGGAGACGATTTCAAGACTTGAAGCCTTAGAACAGTCACCCGAACAACATTCAACTCTACAACCCCGAGATTTATCCGGAAACCAGAACGGTCACAAGAAATTCAGTAGGTCAGGTCAGGCTCTTTGGAGCCAAGGTGTATTCGCACTTGGCCTCTGCACTACATGTGGACGCTGCGGCCCTGACTTGCGTAGTCAATTGCTTATCTAACATGGGGTATCAGAATATCTATTTCCATGTGGAATGTCTGAAGTTATACACTGAGGTGAAGCATTCAGAGAAATGTCCAAGTCTAGCTTCGTACTTTCAAGATATTCATGAGATTTTTCTCCGCAATCCAACCTTCACCATGCAGACAATAAAGCGGCAGGAAAACTTAGGTGTCGATGCTATAGCTCGGGCAGCTATGACATGTCATATGTATTATGTTCTCATTGACAATACTTTACCATGTTGGCTTGAACAATTTTTACATGGTGATCTCGATATGATCACTTAAAATTGGTTATATTATTATGAAATGCATTTTCATTGAGTAGGAAAAAACCGTTTAGTTAGAGCGAATGCAACAACTTCCTTATTAAATTGAGAGCTTCTGATCTCTCCTAGTTAGAAGATAGGTTATATTCCAAGAGATTTATAGAATCTTCATGTTGTACATTTGTGTATCATATTGTACATATTTGTACATATTGGCCGAGAAAAATATTCATAGAAATTTCCCTCAAATATTTGATTTGTGATAAACATATATTTTATTTATTGTACTTTCAATTCATAATTAATTGGTAACTAGGTGATTCGTCTGTGTTGATGTGTGGGTATAACTTATTTACATAAATTTTTAATTTTTAATAATTATTAAGTTTGTCACAGGTGTTATGCATATTGAGTTACATATATGAATTATAGAATGATAATTTATGTGTTGATGTAATTTTTATATTATGTATGTTCAGAATGATTGTTTGATGTAAGATTACTAACAAACTAACAAAGTTTTGTGAAAAAGAATAATAATAAGATTACCAAAAAATCTTCTATAAATGAAAGATCTTCTACTTCATATTACACTATATCACACATTTTGGATGAACAACCTATTTATCTTAACATAAAAAATAAAAATAAAAAAGCAAAATAAAACGGAACAACTTGACGCTCTTTATACTAGGTCGGGGCGCGAATACCCGTTACTTAGCATGTACCCGCTAGCAGGCCCGTACCTGACCTATTTTTTCGGATAATTGTTACTAACATGCCAAGTATCAAGCAATATTTTAGGAATACATGTAAGTACGTTCACATATCAAGCCTTTTTAAAAAAATTCATTACTTGGCCCATACCAGTTACTTGCAAATTACCCGCTATTACCCGCAAGTACCCACAAATTAATTTTTATTATTTGTTATTACTCGCAAGTACCCATAAGTACCTGTAAGTACCTGCAAATACAAGTCAAGTACCAAGACAACTAAAAAAAGCAAGTACTTGTTTAGGAAAATACCCATTTTTAGAAAAATAAGTATCAAACCAAAAAATTTATTATCGGTTTTGAACAAAACAAGTATCAAGATAGCTCAAAAAAACAAATACCTACCCCCATGCCAAGACATAATTTATACACTATTATGTAATTCTTTCAAATATTCCTTTTAAACAAAAAAAAACAAAATCACTCGGACCATCTAACTCAAATTTAATCTTAAATGAGTGAATCATTTAAAGATTTTCTATACTAGCGTATGTCGCAACGTATTGTACAATGTGAAATTTCTAGTGAAACAAATCATGTCTATGTAGACTGTACTATATATGATCTAGTTGCATGAAAGCAAAGATTATGTTTTCGACGTATTTATGTATAGATTAGAGGAAGCAAGAAAATACAACCGTTGTTAATCCTTTGACTCTACACGTCTAGCTCATTCTTTTATGCTATTTCTTCATTTACATAACGCACACACGTTTGCTACTAACATTTTTTGGTTCGGCTAATAAAAGATATATTAAATGCTCAAGAACGACAACTTCTTTAGAATTATATATGATTTTTAATAGTTCTGTTCAATTAGTCTAAGTTGACTGTCTAGAGAACTAGAGATAAGAACAAGCTTGAAAATTGAAGACACCTGCGAAAAAAATTCTACATATCTCTATGGTGAGAATGACTTCAAGTTGAGTTTACATTCACAATAAGAAGCATAAATACATTAGACCCCATCAAAAGATAGATGTGGCCAAAAATGCATGGGCTAAAACTGTGGTCCACTCGAGTGATTTAGATGTTCACGTATACATTTTAATGTGGATGTATTATGTATTTAATAGTAGTCATCTATTCTTCCTGTTCGTGTAATTTTAAATATTATGTATGTTTACATCAATTTCGAGTCAAATGAAATATAATGAACTAATTAATACACTACATATACTGAAAAGATCATCAAGCTATTCAAACTGCATTACAGGTATTTCACGTTTACTTACATTATCTAGCTATATCAACTTAACTTTTTTATCAAAACCCTGAAAATATTAATATCTTTGAATTTATCATAGTAAAAATTCATTTGATAATTAATGAGCATGAAATTCTATAACTTAATAAAGACATCAATATTTTATTTTTTTGACGAAAAGTTCATAAAAACCATAAAATATAAAATATCAACTACAATCTGTCACTAATATAATTAAATAATTTAAATATTGAATAAATTATATTTTAACTTTTTATCAAGTTAAAAGATTTTTTTATAATATTTGTATCGGTGTAATTATGAGATTCAACTAAAAACTTAACTAAATTTATAAAAAAAAAAAATTTGGACATTGGTTAAGACATGCTCTTTTCTCTTAAGGTTTCTTGTCATTTATGTTTGTTTTAAAAGTTTTGAATTATAACATATATATATATATATTATAAAAAATATTATACAAATTGGTGTGTATTTTTTCTCTCTAGTAAAAAACAGATTAGACAAAGATGAAAAAATTACATAATAATTAATATGATAAAAAATATTTTTTGGTAACTAATGTCTAAGTAATCCTATGTGATCAAGTGTATAATGCTTATTTTACTGTATACTTTTTTAGTTGTATGCTTAATCTAATTACCTCTAATGGGATTTTAACATTTTCATTAATTCTTAATAGAATTTTTAGTAAGTATAACACATGACTAAATGGTATTTTATGACATGTTTTTACAGTATTGATTATGATGACAAAATATATCAAAGTTTATGATTATAAAAATTACTATAGTCTTAGTTTTTTGTAAAATATCTGATTATTAACATAATTATAACACAGACATATCAAATTTAATAATTATACATGACTAAACAAAAGTATTTATAGTTACTTTTTATATGAAAAAATATTCAATATTTTCTTACACTATTGGTTAGGCTCGTACAAAACTGATACATACGATCCCATGAAAAATCTACAGTTAAACATATTTGCGAGAGTATTATTAGAATAAATGATATCTCTTGTTGCATCGTCTTTTAATTGACTACAAGAATATCACTAATAGATAAAGATGTGTTAAAGTCCCTTTGTTTTAATGGTTGATCAAAAGCCATATTAATGGTTAATAAAAATCTGGAGTTTAATGTTTAGAGGATATTAATTTTCAGATTAACAGAGATATATATAAATAACATTCTAACATAAAATAAATAGTCATTTATTGTGATCATGGATACATATGTCCATCTTAAATAAGATGCATATAAACTTCATATATCGTGAATTCTGGTGGAGTGATATAATTGTCTATTATATATTTGTTTTTGTAGTTGTCTGAATAAGATGCATATAAAAACCATATATCGTGAATTCTGGTGGAGTGATATAACTGTCTATTATATATTTGTTTTTGTAGTTGTCTTCAAACTTTATAACTGAATAACAATTCAGATGATAAAAAGGATAAAATTTTAAATATATACAAATCATAAACTTTATTTATATTTTTGCTATAAAATTTTTACTTTTGTGAAATTATTATTATTATATTCTCTTTTGATGATTAAGAGCCGACAATTTTTATATTTTGCCAAGTAAATATGTAAAATAGTGCCATCTCAAATACCACTTGAATTTCTGATCTATCGACTTCATTTTCAATATTTTATTAGTTGAGCTAACAACATTTAGTATTATTGTGTAATTAACTACTCAGTAAGTATATGTTTATGATATTATTAGTGTAATATTACGTGAAATACATATAGGAAAATATACATATTTTGTTTTGTCATAGACAAGATCAGTATCAAAGAGCTTAAAATTGTATACAGTGATAGAGCTTTATTCTAACATTAAATTAAATTTGACTATTAAGCTTGTCTAACTAGTATGATGTTATATGATGTACGAACATGTAATATTCTACATTTTATTAGGAAATATCAAATAATAAAAAGTACCTATAAAAATTTAAAATTTAATCAAAAAAAGATCATGATATTTTATATATATATTATAATATTTTCGTTTTTAGAGTAAATTTTTTTGCAAAACGATAAAATACGTAGAAGTCGGGAAAATGTGACAGAAATTTATTTGTAGTCCAATATGTAATTATAGAGGAAATCTCATAAAAACGGCGTCAAAAACCAAAAAAAAAAAAAAAAAAAATCAGACTAAACAAATAAGGATGGTGGTCTGAAAGAAAAGAGGATTCATTGAGTCTTGACTGGAAGTTGATGAAAGAAAAGAAAAGAGGATTCTAAAGTGTAAGAGTTTATGATGAAATGACTGGAAGTTGGTTGGAAAAGTGGGCTAGAGTCTCGAAAGTCAAGAGAGAACACTCCAAGAACAGCTATGATTCAGTGAACATATTGTGCAAGAGAGAGAGAGAACAAAAAATCAGATTCATTTTTAGGTGGAGAAAGAGTCTTATTTATAAAGTTTTTACCATGTCAGGGTGAAATTAGGAGTAATGAAATTGTTATCCCTATTCGGTATGGGTTGTCAGCGTCGATCCAGTACAAAGCACTCAAGTGATTTTTTAAAAAGACTTAAATGTCATAAATTATGGATAATCATTATATTTAATGCTTACTATTCTATATAGACCAAAAAGATTTTTTATTCTAATTATTTTTCTGCGATATTTTATTCTATCTCCTATTATATATTATCTGCAAACCATAACACTCTTATAAAGCACAGGATTTAAAACTAATTTTGGGGTTTTAAATCTTTTAGTTGGGGTTACGTTTTCAGGTTTTGAAAACTATAGAACAAAAATCGAATTGCTATTTTCTTTTTATATGATTCTGGTTTATGAGTTCTATATAAAATAGAATTAAGAAAATATAATAGTATGAAAAAATAAGTAACCAAATGGAATAGAAACAAAATGTATAAAAGAGTATTTCTGTTCATACAATTTTGAAATTATTATTTTCCGAATAATAAAATAGAGATACTATATTCTTTATTTTAGATCTTACTTTGATTATACATAAATTTACCCTCGTTTATTCATATAGCTAGGTGTCTGATAAGTTGATGTAACCACAAACAGAACAACAAAACTTGAATTGAAAATTAGGCACATGTCAATAATTTAATTCATCTAAATAAGATGATTATTTATTTATATTATTTATATAAAATTAAGTAATTTGTTGGTTTATATTTAACTATAGTGTTATTGGTCTGTGAGAATCATATGAAAAAATAATAATATATTCATCACATATATCTGAAATATAAATCTAAAATCTTAAAATATTAAAAGAAATATTAAAGTTAATAAATTAAATTAAAAACAAAGTGTTATTGCTCCATAGCGAAGGGGCCAATCGAATCTTCCTCAAATAAGGAAATGAAAGCATTCGTTTCTTTCATATGTGTACACATGTTTCAAATCAATTTGATGCACACATAATTTTTGGTTAACTATAAATTTTTTGGATCTTAGCTCAAATAGTGTTTCTCCTTTTTTTTCTTTTCTCTTTTTGTTTTGGTGAGCTCAATTTCTTTTATCGCTCAAAAATTTTCCATAAAATATTAGATTTTAAGTAAATTTTTTTCAAAACAATAGCTCTGAACTACTTTCTTTTCACTGAGATTTTGACAAAATTAAGTTACTTTACCTGTATTGATACCTACAAGAAACTAATTTCCGTAGATTTACAAACTATTATGAGGAAACAGATTCAAGATTGGTTTTATAATATTTGTTAAAAAACTATTAATTTTCTAATGTATTATATATATATTTTGTTCCATTGTCGATATACCGTAATTCAAAAAAAAAATATTCAAATGTACAGAGCAAATGAAAGAATTAACGAAGGTTTCTGAAAAGTTTTGAATCATACAACATGGTTTTAAATTCAATTAAGACCCATAAGCTTAAGAACCCGTGTTAAATATACTTCTAGGTACTTCTAAAAGCAATTGAATTATTAGAAACTTTAACTAAACAGAAATAATAATTAAAAAAAATTGTTTCGGGAGACGGTTTTAAAAAGAAATATTGATTTTACAACAATTGATATTCTCTTCAAACATTTGATGAATGACACTAAATACAAGAAAAACCTATCTATAATAGAACTCATTAATATAGCATTAACTTTATTAGAAACCTAATTTCAATTAAAATTAATTGTCCATGAAAGCTCCCCACCTCCATATCATCACCACCACCACCCACTAACATTAAACACATGAACTTTAAATACAATAACATAAAGCTGAATTCCTAATAAAAAGACTCAAAACCAAACTCTCATTGTTTTTCATTCAACTAATCAAGCAAATGAGTATTTGAACTAAAGCTTTCATTAATTCCCTTCAATAATCATATTTAAATATTTATTTTATTTACAAAAAAACCCAGCAAAACATACATAAAACCACATTAATATATACAGAGGTGGACCATGATCTAATATTTTCTTCCTAAAATCCAAAAATGTTTGACCTAACTCTTCTTTCTAACTCTCATATGTCATAATTAAAGAGTTAGGAACCTTACATAAATGCACTACTACTAACTACATCTCCTCTTTTTTAAAAATCCAATCCAAACTTTGCAAAATCGAAATTCGAGTTAAAAATGCTGAGGACAAGAAAATGGTAATAATTTTTGTTGAACCGCAATATCCTCAGCAATCTTCTTAGCATCAATGGCTACACCAAGCAATCCACGCTTTGTGAAACCGACTGCATACAATCCGCTTTCGCCTTTCCATCCGTTAGGAAAAGGTTTCCGCGGAAATCCATCTTTCTCACAAAACATGTTGATTCCCTACAAAAAGAACAAATCAAGGTCAAACAAGTTAATTCAACTATTGAAATCTCAATAGCTTGCGATGTGTCAACATCAAGGAATTAAGAATAATGAAGATGTAGACGCATCATCGCTCATGGTACACACCTTTAGCCACATGGGTACGTTGCTTTTGTAACCCGTAGCGAGTATAATAGCATCGAAGTTATCCACTCTCCCATCAACAAACTCTGCCGAATTTTGCATTACTCGTTTCATCTCCGGATACACCTAAAAATAAGTATAAAAGAAAAAAAAACTTCACTATACCATAATCCCACGTTTTTTTTCTCTGTAATCAATATGGTTTAAAACCAAGACTTAATTAATGTACCTTGATGTGTCCACTTCGGATTTTGGCGAGAGTGCCAACGTCCAAAACAGGAGTCTTTCCGCATTTGATCTTGCGTTCAAGAGGGCCGAGTTTTGGTCGAACTAGCCCTAATCGATCCGTGTCGCCAAGAACCAAACGAGACATGCGTAACAAAAAGCGATCAACCACTTGCACTGGAAACCACTTTACCAGGCTCGTGGATATTCCGAAAGTCGATATACCTAGCAATTCTTGAGGCAATACGTGCACCTGCAGCATTAGTTGACAACTCCATTAGCCATAATACTTGATTAATTATAAAATCTTGATACATACAATTGCAAGACCTTTAGTGCTTGGAAAATAAATATTTTCTTACTTGATCAGAAAGAGGCCAAGTGTTATAATCAAACCCTAAAGACTAACTAATCACGTACAACAGCCATACTAAATATCTGTCATCGTTCTACATTCATATTATAGAGACATTAAGCTTTTTTGACATACATAAAAGTGAGAAATAAGTTATTCTCACCGAGTCACGAACCACAAGAGAAGGATGAGCATGGAAGTTACAAAGATCTAAACATACTTCCATCCCGGAGTTTCCACATCCCACGACCAAAACTTTCTTCTCTCTAAATATTTCGCCGCTCTTATAGGAGCTTGTGTGGAGTATTGGGCCACCAAAACTCTCCATTCCATCAATCTCCGGCATCACCTCCTCCGCATTCTCCCCCGTCGCCACAACAAGCCACCGCGAAACATACTCCGTTGTCTCCTCATTCTTTACTCCGGTAGACCTCACCCTCCATAAACCGCACCGCCTATCGAACTTCGCATCTTCCACAGTCTGATTAAAAATGGGCTTTAGGCCAAAGTGTTCAGTGTAGGACTCAAGGTATTCGATGAACTGTTGCTTTGTAGGATAAGTAGGGTAGCTTGATGGGAAAGGCATCAAAGGAAGCTCACAGAATTGCTTAGGGAGATGAAGCCGGAGACGATCATATGTTTTGAGTTGCCATAGTGAGGCTATGCAATTAGAACGTTCAAGAATCAAACTAGAGATGTCTCTCGATTTTAAACACGCCGCCACGGCCAGTCCCGACGGGCCAGAGCCGACAATGATTGGTCCAGGGATCAATATGCACCTTGATTCCTCCACAAACGGATCATGGACTCTCTTGCCTAACGTTTCTGTTAAAAAATCCATAGAAGAGAGAGAGAGAGAGAGAGAGAGAGAGAGAGAGAGAGAGAGAGAGAGAGAGAGAGAGAGAGAGAGAGAGAGAGAGAGAGAGAGAGAGAGAGAGTGAGAGAGAGAGAAGAAAAGATATGGAGAGAGAGAGATCGGAAGATATGCAAGAAGTGAAGTAGAAGACTGATTTTGGATTATTAGATTTATAAACCCACGTGGTAAACAAATATCATACTCTTTTTATGACTCAGTGGATAATATGTCCCGAGAACCATGGTGAAAAGAGAGAATGAGTTTCATTGATCTTATCTACAAAAACAAATAAGAAATAAATTAAATCAAATTAGATAAGAAAAAGATCGGATATTCCCTAGAGATCAGGGGAAATCTACGGATGAAGATTATGTAGTATATGTTATAAAAAAAAAACTCTCTAGAATTGAAATTTCAATTTAAAAGAGATTTCGGATTTGGGATGTTGAGAGAAGAAGAGGTTTGCGGTTCTGAAACAAACACTTTGGGGGAGAACTAACTCTATATATGAGTTAAAAAGAGAGAGATGAGATGGTGATGGACACATGACATAATTAAGGAGAGATATATACATATGTCTATTTGTATCTATATGTATATATAGGTGGGTAGGTTAGTGGCATGGGTATGTTATATTTAATTAATTTAATTATAACTATTACTTTATATGGATTATTTTTACCATTATGGGCAATTGCAATTTGATAACGAACCTTTAACTAACCATTATACTTTTCTTTTCTTTCCCTTTTAGGTATCTCACTATTGATAAAGGGAATATTGCAAAAACGACAATATTTAAGAAAAGAATGACGCAATTAGATCATTATAAACAGATAAGTCGGTACACATTTGTGTGTTACAAAGTCAAACCAAACTAAAACTTACAAAATTTTACTTGAAATTATTAATACGAATGGCTGACAAGTATTACACAATTAACTGATAATTGCTATTAGATTTACTTTTAATAACAGAGAAAACTTTTAACTAGTACAGCCTTTTCACTCGGCTCCCAGTGACGGTCGAAATGAGCTAACCAGCCAACAACCCCTGGCGATGTTTAGCCTTACGCTGGTCACCGTAAAGAACAGACATTTGTAAATACCCGGCCTGAAAACAAATCACGATTGTCAACAAATTCACGTCTTCCTAACATTTTTCTTCTTCAATCAGAACTTGATGATAATCCAAGATAAGTCAACCTTAAAAAACCAAGAAGCTCTCATA
Source organism: Streptanthus diversifolius (assembly GCA_039880935.1). Taxonomy (NCBI): domain Eukaryota; kingdom Viridiplantae; phylum Streptophyta; class Magnoliopsida; order Brassicales; family Brassicaceae; genus Streptanthus; species Streptanthus diversifolius. The sequence continues at coordinate 8,675,277 of JAXGFM010000005.1, forward strand.
AGTTGATACAAAACAAACAATCGTTGACCTAAATAAAAAATTGAAACAAACATTCTTCTATATTTGACAATGGGTTTCAATATTATCCTGTTTGATCTGCGCTAGTTGATAAACAATTAGAAGCTACCTATCAAGGATCGAACATTCAAGATGTCTTTGAGTCGCAACAAGGACTTCCGGCCCGCAACAAGAATACACTGTCCAAGTTCATTGTATATAGAAGATTCCCCACCAAATCCAAGATCCCTACAAATTCTTCCTCCATCCCTAAAGATCCACCCGAGATCCCTAAGAATCCGTCCGGGATCCCTAAGAATCCGCCCACACTTATGAGTATCTTTGATTTAGCCGTTGGATTAGATTAATCTCCACCATCCATTCTGGAGGTGTTTTTGTATAAATAAGGGTGAAATCCCTCAATTGTTATCATCCAACATTGTTCTCAATATATGAGATATTGAGAGCATTTCCTTCTTGTTTTCCGAGTTTCCTCTTGTTTTATAAGTTTTCTTGAGAGTTAGTCTACCTAGACAATTTTTCCAGATCCAAACCAGTCTAGGGTGCACGGTTTGATCCCATAAAATAAAGCTCGTGACAAATAGAATCAGAGCCAAGTTTGCTCCAAATCGAAGAAGTGACCAAGAGATAGCGGGACACAATGAAGAATGTGATATTTTGGGGAATGATGGTGTAGACGAAAGGGGACGAGAGGTCTTTTCTTCTAACGTTTCAAAGAAGAAGCGTGACAAGAGAAGAGTCCTAGATGAGTTTGAAGCCATGGGCGCTACAGTGACATAAATGGGGGAGAGACTCGAAAGAGTTGAGTACTCCACCACCGAGCTTGAAAGCACGGTTTTCACTGCGATCGGAGGAATTAATGAGGACGTTGGTGGAGTGGAGACAAGATTCCACCAATTTGAAGAAAACATGTTGGTAGCAGTCCATGAATTGTGGGTGTGCATCGAGGCGATGCAAGGAGACCTTGTGTTGTGCAAAAGGCGGTTGCCAATGCAGGTACTAGCAACGCAAGTGCACGTAGAGTGGAATATCCAAGGCCCTCACGTTTTGATTGGGCTCAGGATGCCAAGGAAGTTGAGAATTTCTTATGCCAAATGGAGCAATACTTTGATAATCTCAGTGTAGGAGACGAGATGGCAAAGATCAAGGCGGCCGTTGTCCAAGAACTGGTACTCGCCCTTCCCTACTTCAGTATCCCCTTTGAGGTATAATCTGATGTTTCAGACTTTGGAATTGGAAGAGTTATGATGCAGGAAGGACACCCTATAACTTTCGAGAGTCGCAAGCTGAACGATGCTGAAAAGCGGTACATTGTGCAAGAAAAGGAGATGACAACGATTGATCATTGTTTGCGGGTTTGGCGACATTACCTCTTGGGAGTCCTTTCTACGTGAAGACGGACAATGTGGCAACGAGTTATTTCTTGACTCGAAAGAAGTTGTTGCAAAAAAAGCCAGATGACAAGACTTCCTAGCCGAATTCGACTTTTCCTTGGAGTACAAATCAGGAAAGGGAAACGTAATGGCCGGTGCACTAAGTCAAAAGTTCGAACTTGCGGCGATCAGCCAAGTGGAAAGTACCCTCAAGGAATAGATCCGAGAAGGGCTTGACCAGGATCCTACCACCAAAGAGTTTGTGAAGATGGCCTTAGAGGGAAATACTGTCCACTTTTGGGTAGAAGATGGCATACTCTACACCAAGGTAGACGAGTATACGTCCAAAAATATGGGAGTCTACAGCACGACATAATCTGGGAATGTCATGACACACTTTGAGCGGGACATCCGGGACAGAAGCAGACATTGGTCTTTGTAGAAGAGGCTTATTTATGGCCACAGATGTGAGACACAATAGAGATCTATGTGAAAACGTGTCTAGTGTGCAAGTAGGATAAAACCGAGAATAGGTAACCAGTGATACTGCTGGAACCCTTGCCCATACCAGCTCGATCTTTGGAATCGATTTCCATGGACTTCATCATTGCACTGCCGACATCTGATTGGTTTGGGTCGATTATGGTCATCATCGACCGGTTTTCCAAGTATGGGCCGTTCATAGCTTGTCCAAGAGACTGCACTGCAGAGGGTGCAGCTCGGGCATTCTTCAAGAATATGGTCAAATTTTGGGGATTACCAAGCATAATTGTAAGTGATCGTGATCCTCGTTTTAATGGGAAACTTTGGACAAATTTTTTCAAAACTCTTGGAATGGGGCTTAATTTCTCAACAAGTTTCCATTCCCAAACAGATTGCCAAACAGAGCGAGCAAATTCGCTGCTGGAATGCTTTCTTTGGCACTTTGTGAGTGCAAACCAAGAAGACTGGACAAATTTGTTGGACATCGCTCAATTTTCTTACAATCTGCAGTGGAGCGATGCAAACAACTCCTCATGCATTGACCACATCAAGCAACGAGACACAAAGTCCAAGTGCGCATAAAATGATTCAAACATGGGAAGATGACGCTGATTTTGCTCGGGTCTATTTGGAGAAGTCCCGTAAACGGATGAAGAAGTAAACCAATGGGAAGACACGACCATTGGACTTGAAGGTGGGGAACCAAGTGTTGGTAAAACTTTTCCCCAACAGTTCAAAGTGTTTAGGAGTATGCACAATGGACTCCTTCGGAGATATGAAGTACCGTTTAAGATAACAGCGAGGATATGCAAGGTCGCCTACAAACTTGACCTACCTGAATCACTGAAAATTTATCTGGTATTTCATGTCAGCATGCTAAAGCCATTCCAGGAAGACATAGAAGATGATAGTCGTGGACAGTCCAGTCGAGCACCACCGATTGTAGCCAAGTCTTACGACAAGGAAATGAAAAAAGTACTCGTATCAAAGGTAGTCCAGAAGCGTGGTGTTCCTCGGCAAACACACTTCCTTATCAAATGGAAATGACTACCTGAGTCTGAGGCATCATGGGAGGACTTATGGCAGTTCAAGGAGCAGCTAAGAGCGTTCACGGTGACGAGGGCGTTGCCAAATTAAGTGGGGGAGAATGTCACGGACCGGACATTCAAGATGTCCTTGGGTCGTAACAAGAAATTTCAGCCCGCAACAATAACATACTGTCCAGGTCCAATGTGTATAGAAGATTCTCCACCAAATCTAAGATCCCTACAAATCCGCCCTCAATCCCCAAAAGATCCGCTCGGGATCCCTATGAATCCGTCCATGATTCTTAAGAATCCGCCGACACTTATGAGTATCTTTCTTTTAGCCGTTGGATTAGATTAATCTCCACCATCCATTCTAGATGTGTTTTTGTATACGTAGGAGTGAGATCCCTCATTTCTAATCATCCAACATTTTTATCAATATATGAGATATTGAGAGCATTTCCTTCTTGTTTCCCGAGTTTCCTCTTTTTTTTTTTTAATTTTCTTGAGAGTTAGGATGCCTAAACCGTTTGTCCAGATCCAAACCAGTCTAGGGCCGCACGGTCTGATCCCATAAAATCAAGCCTATGACATACCGCTCCTATTATTCACGAATAAGAATGGTGCATCACACTATAACCTTTTTTTGTCACAAAATTACTTCCATTAAATTAACGAGTTACAAAATTTCAGTCGAGAATAAAGTCTCTAAACACTTGTTAGCTAACAAATCAACATAGGAAGTGAAAACAATACAAACTGAAATGAGAAAAAAGTAAACGATAGAGTAAGGGTATTAATATCGCAGAGGATTCCATGTAGTTCCCAGTGACTTGAGTGAGACTTGATAGAGTCGATACACTCTTTGGAGTTAGAAAAGATGCACAACCGAGATATGTCCAAATCTATGGCCTTATTTAAGATTCCTAAGGTAGCTAAACCTTCTCCAATAAGAGGAGAAGAAACATGTTCCTCAATATTAGAGTGAGTTTGTCATTGAAGCAGATGCCCAAGACCGAAATAAGGTGGGAGGAGTCCCAAGCTACATCCGCAAGGACAGAGGTAGCAAGGACCGAGGACGTGTCCGGAGGGAGGTGGGGTTTCAGCAGTCCGAGAGTATACGGTTACTTGAGAGATTGGGATTGCATCCATTTGTGGGCATCTCGCATTGCTCTTATTAGAGTATCAACTTGAGATGTGTATCTTTGTTGGAAGAGGAGATAATTTCTAGTCTTCCAAATACTCCAGAGGTCACAGGGAGATAGTAAACCAACTCCCCAAGGCGGTCGAGCCGTAAGACTAATCGATCTCGCGTAGACGTCGTGAAGGGATGTTCCCTTGTAATGGAATATTGTTTTCCATTGGATTAAATCCCAGACCTGCTTAGCAAAAAGGCAGTCAAATAAAGTATGGTATAATGATTCTTCTAGTCCACAAAGGGGACAAGGAAAAAGTCCTTGAATACCATGAGAGGCTAGTATTTCTCTCGCGGTAAAGCTCCATTAAGCATTCTCCAAACAAACATACAGATCTTAAGGACATAATGTAAGTGCCAAATAACCTTCAGCCAGTCCGGTCGGGTCCCCGTACTCTCCAGAGGGAATGAGTTCTCTGTATCTTCGGTAATAGCATAGTAACCTCACCTAGTGAAGTAATTCCTATCCTTCATTCCCATCCACATCCAGCGACCGTCACCCCTGGATTTGCTGAAGCGAATGTTAGGGATGTTTAACGAGAGCGAGGGAAAGAGAGAGGTTACAAATATTTTATCCAACAGCTACCATTCGACGCGATAAGGTCATAGACAAAGAGATCCTTGTATAATCAGGGTGGTGGACCCATAGGACCACGAAGTGAGATAGATGGAATCCATGGGACATTCCAAACCTTAGTCGTGTGTCCATTACCGATGGATTTAATCAGTCTACGCTTTATAACATTTAGTCCAACTAGGATCCCTCGCCAGCCATGAGAGCAAATATTGGATAATTCTGCTCCTAAGAAATCTGAATTTACACAATACTTGTTCGGAAGGAGTCGTGCTATAAGGGAATCTGGGTTCTGGAGGATACACCAACTTGTTTTAGCAAGAAGTGCATCACTAAAACTTTAAATGTCCTTAAATCCAAGATCTCCAAGTGGTTTGGGGCGACATAATTTGTTCAAAGATACCCAGGATATTTTCGTTTACCTAAATAGGTATCCCACCAAAAATGGGTAAGTAGAGATTGAATCTTCTTACAGAGATAGACTGGTAGTTTAATGTTCACCATGACATAATTTGAAATAGCCGCTAACACTGATTTGAGTAAGACCAATTTTCCTGCGGACGACAGGAATTTGGTAGACTAGCTCAAGATTTTTGTCTTAATTCTATCCAAGATGGATTAAAAAATATCCTTCTTCAGCCTACCAAAATGCTCTGTGAGGCCGAGGTACTTGTCCATGCCCCTTTATTGGAAAAAGCCTAGTATGTCCCTACTTTTTTACTGAAGGTCATTAGGGACTTTTCTGGAAAAGACGATGGATGACTTGGCCGAGTTTATAGATTGGCCTGAAGCCTTTTCATAGCAGGAAATAATTTTCATGAGTGCTTTCGATGATGTAATGTCTGCTTTGCTGAAGAACATAGTATCATCCGCAAAAAGCAGGTAATTTATTCGGGCAGCATGCCGAGCAATGTGATCCCTTTTAATCCTCCTGAAGTTTCTGCATTACGACAAAGACCTGACAGGATTTCACTACATAATATGAAAATGTACGGTGAGAGTGAGTCTCTTTTTCTTATTCCTTGGGTCGGTTTAACGTTTTTGAACGCTTCATCATCCACTAAGTAGAAGTATGAGACCGTCGAGGATGGAAACCAAAGCGCATAAGGACCACATGAATAAAGGGCCATTCATGGCGATCATAAGCTTTACTCATATCAGTCTTAACTGCCATATAGCAGTGATATTTGGCTTTTGAGTTTTTGAGAGTGAAAGATCTCATGGATGATGAGTATATTAATCAAAATTGCACGACCCGCCACAAAGGCAGATTAGGGGTCCGAAATAAGATCCTCGAGGAGCGGCTTTAACCGATTAGCTAAAATTTTTGTGATAAATTTGTAAAAGACATTGCAAAGCGCAATGGATCTATACACCGTTACCCGTTCGGGATTTTGCATCTTTGGGATGAGCCTGGAAAATGTATGATTGAGAATTAGAGGCATCTCATCATCCAAGAATTTTTTTTGTATATTATCTACTATATAAATGTGCAGGGTGTCCCAATGAGCCATAAAGAAACCAGCCAGAAACCGTATGGACCCGAGGCTTTTGTGGGTGTGTGTCTTTTATGGCTTTAAGGATCTCCTCCTGTTTTGGGATGGATATGAGATTGTCATTGGTCGCCAATGATATGCAAGGCATGATAGTTTCATCCACAATTTAGGTACCAAGAGAGCCAGTGGATGTGAAGAGAGAGTGATAATAAGTGGAAATGACATCCGCCACCTTTTCGGTTTCAAAATGGACGGCACCAAGGTCATCTTCAATCACTTTAATGTGGTTGATATGGTTTCTGGATTTTCTCGAAGCTTGGAAATAACCAGTATTTTTGTACCCTAGAGTCAGCCACAGGAGCCGACTTCGTTGTTGCATAAACCTCTCTTCTTCAGCTTGAAAGTTGTTCAGGATGAGAGATAATTCTTGGATAAGAATATCATTGGGAACGGGGTTTGATAAAGCCATATACAAGTTGTCGCGAATGCGATCCATAACTTCCCGTTCTTTTTTGAATTCTTATTTTGCCCAATGGCATAGATCGATATAACATTTATGCAACTTGTTGTAAATGGGAAGGGTTGGGTATGTTTGCCAAACACGATGAAAAATTTCTCTAGACTCGGGAATATCTTGTAGTCGCCTATCATACCAATTTTTTTTTGTTTTTTTCTTTTCTCTGAGTCCGATCGAAGTGACCAAGGTTATGTGGTTTGAACATTCAAGGGCAAGGTACTCGCAGCGATCAAAAAATAAATAATCGGCCCAAGCGTTATTAACAAGTGTCCAATTTAAACGATTTTGAATCAAATGAGTTCCTCTCTTTCGCCTCCAAGTAAGTGGAAACCGGAATGTTTGATTTCCCAAAGATAATTTAGAGCAACAAAGGTCCGAAAATTAGTGAAGGATGATTCCGGTCTACGAGGCCCACCTAGCTTTTCATCATTATATAAGATATCATTGAAATCCCCTGTAAGGAGCCATGGAGAGTTCTATCATGGGTTAGAGCCGTAATATTTAACCATAGGTCATTCCAGGTTGTAATTTACGGAGGACCATAAATAAATGTTATCGATATAGATTGCTGTCTCAAGTTATCGATACATCAATAAAACTATCCGAACTAGATGTCACAACAAGGCTCATCTCCGATGGCCAAAACAAAGCTAAGTCTCCTCTACCTCTGGAGTGGGGAGGGAAAAAAAAGTGAGACGACATATTTAATACATAAAGAGATTCTACCACAGCATTATCGTGGTTCTTCGTCTACGAGAGGAATAGGATACACGGAGAAAAACGTTGTTTTAGCTCCTTAATTCTTTGAACTGTTGCAATATTCCCCATACTGCAGAGGTTCTAACTCACCAATCTTAAGGAACCCGGCGAGACAGTTGAAAAACCGTCTTTCTCTTCGAGGCCATGGCGGGAATCAGTGTTGTGAGTGGTGCTGCATTTACTCTAATTTCATCTGGTGCTTGAGATTGGTGATGAGCGCTGGCTTGTGTAGTTGCTATAGTTGGCGTCTTCTTTGTGGCTGCTGAGGGGTCAGCTCCATCGTCCCAGAGTTTTAGAGGATCACTTCGTTGCCGCTGCGCATGTGGTCAAGGATAATGGGGAATACAACTGATTTTGTTCTTTGCTGGACCTTGACTAAGTCAGAGGAAAGATGAGACGTGCATGACACGAGTCGACATAGGAGGGCGACCTCTTTTATGTTTTAGAGCAACATCCTCATCCTCTTTGGTTTCCGGTTCCACTTCCTCAAGTGATAACTGATCATCTATATGCGCAGATTGAATAACCTGCTCAAAAGGGTCAAAAAGTAACTTGCGCGATGTAGGTGTAATGGCTTTAGACCCTGGTCGTGTTTTTGTATAAGGAGGACTGGTATTACGACCAAGCTCCACTATGTTGTTATCAATCTCATCTAGGGGGATCGATGGATTAGGATGAGTGCGCTCTAGAGGAGGTCCCCGTGTACGTGGGGGAAGAATTTCTCCATCTGAATTTGGCGATTGGCTCATGGACTTAGGTCACTATTCTTGTTTAGAATCCCGACGAGAGTATTGCCGATGGGGAGAGAGATCACTTGACCAAAGTGATGTCCGAGAAGATATGTGGGCTCTAAGCAAACCAGTTTCTCTCGTTGACTGAGTAGCATGGCATTGCACTGGATGGCGTCATGAATTTGCATAACCCCGGGGTGGGAGATGCGGCGAGATACGATCTTCCTGATTTCCCCTAGGGCGATCAGATCCAAGTTGGGAGCGTCGTTGTGGTTCACGTCGTGTATTGCCAAGATGACGATTGTAATCACGTTTGCGAGGTGCTGTACCCTGAATTCGTGGAGGCTGGGCTAGATGATCAGTGTATGTGGGAGCAGAGATATCACTGAGTTTCTGGTTAATTTTTGAGCTTCCAGTCGGAATCATATCACAATTTGCATCATCATGAGAGAGATTATGACAACTATGGCAGTGATTCTTTAGGCCTTCATATTTTAATAAGATAATAGCTTTCTGTCCTCCTCCAAAGTCGATGATGGAAGTCTTGATTAAGGGCTTAAGACCGTTGATCTCCACTCTAATATGAACACTATAATGTGTGGTTTTGAAATCAAGAAATTTACCCAGACCATCACCAATTTAGAAAAACATATCCTTCTGCCAATAATGCAGAGGTAATCCCTTAACTCGAATCGAGAAAGGAATTAAAAGAAGGGAACTCATTCGAAATTGTGGGCTTCCAGCACTCCATGATCACCATGTATATGGCAAAGAAATATGGGCGATTTGCGAGGACATATTCGAGATCTTCTTCGAATTTAAATCAAAATTGAAAACACCCACGCCCCAAGTCTGATCCAGAAGCTAATCCCTTTATTTTCCAACTCTGTTTAAACATGTAAATCATGGACCATATCCGTTGCACCACCGGATTGGTAAGATGACCAACCATTGTGTGAGAGTTTTCGACAACTAGCTCAGTAGTGTCAAGATTTTTTTGTCGTGATGCAAAGTATGAGATTATTGGAGTCATCCATAAGAACATTCTTCCCCTTATCAGCTTTCGAATAATGGGGAGCCGTAACATAATGGGAGTATGTGTGCGTATCTGGCGATAGTACGAGAGAGAGTGGAGACTAAGATTCAGCCCCTCCGTATTGTGCGTCATGAGATAATTGTTTGTCAGAGAAAACAGAGGATACTCGTGAGCCAAGATGCGAACTCCAGTTCGAGAAGGTAGACGCCGGACATGGAAGAGGTTAAGCCACCAGAGGTCGAATAACTCAAAGATACGGTTGCCGGAATGGTCGTCGTAAGATGCATACTTCGTGGAAAACAGACACAGTCGAGAAGCAGAGTTCACCGTGTCAAAAAAGAGACGATTGATGTTTAGGTAGTTAAGCCCTCTGAGATTGAGAAGACGCAGAGGTATATTCGCCAAAGAGGTTGTTGTAAGAGCTTTGTCTGTGTAAGTAGCCGTCGGTGGACAACAACCGCAGCAAGAGAGTGAGACTGGGGGGGGGGGGAATGGGACTGCCTAACTGAGATTGTAGCAAAGAGGTGCTAAATTTAAAATTGGAGAAGAGGGGAAAATGGTGGTGTTCATCCTTTTACAATGGTAGCTTAGCACAAGGTAACAAATTTACCATCAAGTCAGGTAAGTCAGGGGAAGAAGATCCTTTATGTTACGTTGCAGGCATCACCAGGATAAGGAGTTCCGGCGAACTCTGGCGCCAGACGAGGAGGAGCGGACGTTAAAACCAGTGGATAAAAGTCTGGGTTTTTGAAAAAGTTTACTCGAAAAGGAGGAAGATGAGTTTTAGCTGCTGGGTAAAAGGAGGGAGTTAGGAGGGTTTGCAAGTGGAGAAGCTTTTCGAAACTCAAACGAGTCTCGAAACTAGAGAGAAAATTCACACTATAACCTATATTGGCATAATAAACCTTTTTGATGAAGTCTTTAAATTGTTTTGTTTGTCATTTTCTTCAGCGTCATCAGGTTAGGAGCTTTCAGTATCAAAGTTGTACAATACTTGAGTTCTATAGGGCAAATGATATATTTTCACTTGAATTATGGCGTTTATCACCAAACTCACACAGATTTAAGCCCGTGTTTTAAAATCATAGATAACAACAGTTCAAAACTTATTTTCACACATAATGAAGTTCAAATATTTTTTCCACACAAAATGAAAGTTCTAATCTTGTGAAAACATAACCAATTGTTTAAATAAACCCACTTGTACCGTAACCATGACCAAATAGATTAAACCATTAATTAAATCATAAACAAAGATGATAACCCGATTATAATCCGATTACAACCCGATTAGAACACAATTATAGTTATCTAACCCTAACCTAAAACAAAAACACAATTCTGCCTAATTCTCGAACCCTAAAAATCTCAGTTCCCCTGACTTCTTGAACATAAACACAATTCTATTTCCCGAGACGACGATTGTGTGGAGATGCCGCTCGTCCTTCATGACCCGAATCTGATTCACAAAGTATTAAAGACGACGAAGACAACACTGAAGCTAAGGAGCGTCTTGAATTTCAAGTCGAAGATGATGTATGATAAACCCACATTTTGGTAGTTTTAATAGATCGTTATGAACATAATTTGCATGAATTAACTGTTAGATTTCACATTTTAGGACACATTTAGGTTCATATGTATTAGAACTCTATGATGTTTTCCATTTTTTGTTTTTCAGAGGATACAAAACAAGTTAGGAGCGTTTTCGGAGTTTATGAAGTCACAGGGGGCTAATACAACGATGCGAGAATGATCAGAACGTGTCAATAGGATGAATGGACTCAAGTGATGATCGAACCTATACACCTCTTGATGTGAAGAGATCGATCGATCTCAGTTTGCATAGCTCGATCGATCGTTTATGTGATCATGATTTCGTGAACCTTCAAGACCGACCAGAAGAAGAGAAGAACGACCGAGCAAGTTTAGATCGACTGATACCCGTCAAGATCGATCGATCTACCAGCCCAAAATGTCTACGACAGATTAAAGGATCAATCGATCCCTTCGCCCGATCGATCGATCCGCATAAATAATTCAATTTTTTTTTATGTCGTTTTAGTTTAACAAATCAGGTTTTTGGAACCTATAAATAGGTTGTTGAAGGAAAACCTAGTGATCACGTTTTATTTAGCCTCCAGAGAGAAAAAGTGACAGAGAACCCTAGTTATTTCTTCAACAATCTATGGTGTTTAGTAAGACAATTACAGTTTTATTTTCTTAAGAATTCTTGTATTATTCAATCTCTGCAATTCAATTATGTTTTCTTCACTTTTTATTGTTTTTCCTGCAATTTCTGTTATGCCTGAGTAGATTCTTAGATTCAACCATGGATAGGATAGATGATTAGGGGAATCGAGATCATGAGATGATATTTAGGTCTAGGATTGTGTAATCATTCACTATTAGATATGTTTAATGCTAGGTTGATCATGGAAAAGTTAATCTAGGGTTTATCAAATTCACACCTTGGAAAAGGGATAGTGAATTCATAAGATAATCTAATTAGTGAATCTTATAATTCTAGCATGCGAAAGTAGTTGTCTAGAGAATTTGATGAAAATTGAGATGAATCTTAATGCTTGTTTAGTTTTAGGATTTGCAATTGGAATTGATCAAATCTAGTTCTAAGCATAGCGGTTTTTACATGGGAATGTATTAACCTGTTCATAGTCTCATTGTCTGGAAATGAAAATTACACATACATGATTTGAATTGATATCTCGATCTCATCCTTATGCATTCTAATGCCTAATCCATGGTTGGATTGTTTCCCCAATTAATACTTTCTTAATTCAATTCATTCGTCGTCTTAATTACTTCGTTCTAATTTAGTTAAAATTTCTACCGTTTCAATCACCATTGAACTTTGAATCTCTTAGCATAGAATAGAATTCCTATAATCTATTGTTTTATAAACCTTCCCTGAGGATTGATCCCGTTTATACTACATGAGGCATAACTGTGCACTTGCAGTCACTAATTTGGGTGAACTCTTGAGGGTACTTCTTAGTAACCTTAAGTGAAACTCGTGGAGATAAATAAATCTCTATCAAGTTTTTGCCGCCGTTGCCGGGGAAACATTTTAGCCAATAGATTTAAGAAGTCATCTAAGACTAAGTTTGTTACATTTGTTACATTCCTCTTGTCGTTGACTTAGACTCGAAAATCTTTCTGTTTTGCAGGTTCATGGATTTGAGGAGCAAAGGACAACAAAACTTGCAACCACGGATTCACGAGATAGGACACTTTGAGAGAGGAAATCGTTTGAGAACTATAAGAGAAAGAATGGAACAATCTCCAAATCCGAACATGGAAGATCACAGAGGAAAAGCTCACCATTTCCGACAAAAAGAACACCAAGGGCGTGGGATTGGTGCATTGCCTATTCCACAAGTTGACGCAAGGGCTCCTCGCAAGCGCATTGGAGCATTCGATGAACCAGGTGAAAGGACCATCAGCCTTGACATCCCTACACCAACTGTTGCTAACAACAATTATGAACTCAAGACGAGTTTAATCAACATGGTGCAAGGCTCCAAGTTCTATGGTCTACCCAGTGAGAACCCACTTCATCATCTAGATGATTTTGAGAGGCTCTGCAGGACAGTCAAGATCAATGGTGTCCCTCAAGACGCAATCAAGATGATGCTATTCCCATTTTCTTTGGGAGACAGAGCTTCTCAGTGGGAACACAATGTGCCTTCAGAGCTGGTCTCCACATAGGCTTTGTGCAAGAAAGAATTTACTAACAAGTTCTTTCCTAAGCAGAAGACAGCAAAAATCAGGAATGATATCACTACCTTCGGAAAGGGATCAAATGAGTCATTCTATGAAGCTTGGGATAGACTGAAAGGTTACACCAGATCATGCCCTCATCATGGGGTAGAGAAAGATGCACTGTTGGGAATTTTTCATGGAGGAGTTCATGAGAAGTTCAGAATAGCTCTAGACGCAGCGAGCTATGGGAGTTTTGCTAACTTGGATGTTGACCAAGAAGAGCAGCTGATCGAGAACTTAGCCCAAAGCAACCAATGCTACCAGAAGCTTAAAGAGATTAACGAAAAGCTTGATATATTGGATAAAGTGCTGAATTTGAACCAGAGACAAGTCCACTTTGTGGATAAACAAGATGCCTACCAACCAGACTATCAAGACTCCACACTGGAAGCATTGGAAGGGAATCCTGAAGAGGTTAGCTATGTAAGAAACCATGGAGGCTACAGACCTTACAACAACCTGTCCTCCAGAAGCCAGAATGTAGAGAATCCGCAAGATCAGGTTTACCCACCGATGCTGAAGCAGCAAGGACAGGGATACCAGAGTCAAATTCAAGGGCAGTCAAGCAACCAACCCAGAGGGTACTCAAACTTTGGCAATCAAGTCCCTTCAAACAGCAGCTATGTGCCAAGACCATAATTTGACAATTTCCAACAGAGGGGAAACAAAATCAACCCCCTCAAGATGATGAAGTGAACAATATGCTAAAACAGCTGCTAGAAGGACAAGGAGGAACAAAGAAAGAGATCGCTGAGATGAAGGCCTGTTACAAAGATCTAAACTCCAAGTTTGAAGGATTTGTGACTCATGTGAAAGGGCTGGAAAATCAGATTGCTCAGGTGGCTTCATCCTCAAGAAGCAATGGAAAAGGAGTTCTACCTGGACATCCTGAACCTAATCCTAAGGAGTACTGCAAGGCCATAACATTGAGAAGTGGAAAGGAATTACCAAGTGGAGGAGCAACAGGGAAGAAATATGGATTGGATAACATACCTATTAAGACAACAGTAGAAGAGATAGCTGGTGAAGAGGTTGAAGAAGATTCTCCTGCAGAAGAGAGCATCGATGTGAATGCTAAAGTTGACAGAAGCAAAGCTACAGGGGAGACAGCTGATTTTGTGCTCCCACCTTATGAGCCCAAACTTCCATTCCCTGGAAGGTTTAAGATACAAATCCTTGACAAGCAGTTCGAGAAGTTCAAGAAGCTGCTGGGAACAGTTCAAGTCACAATGCCTCTCAAGGACCTTGTTATGGACTGTCCAATCTACAACAAACTACTTAAATACATATTGGCTAAGAAGAATGCACTGGAAGAAGCTATGGTACAAATCAATCATGAATGCAGTGCAATAATCCAGAACAATCTGCCTAGGAGGCTCAAGGATCCTGGAAGTTTCACATTGCCTTGCTCTATTGGACCTCTAAGCTTTGAGAGATGTCTGGTTGATTTGGGAGATGTCTGGTTGATTTGGGAGCGAGTGTCAGTCTTATGCCACTGACTGTGTTGAAGAAATTAGGGTTGACAGACTTTAAGAAGACTAGAATCTCACTGGTGGTGGCAGACAGGTCCATTCGGTATCCTATTGGTATTCTAGAAGACTTACCTCTAAAGGTAGGAGACTGCATAATTCCAACTGATTTTGTGGTATTAGAAATGGATGACGAACCTACAGACCCAATCATCCTTGGGCGTCCATTCCTAGCAACAGTTGGAGCTATTATTGATGTGAAGAAAGGGATTATCGACCCGAACTTGGGATCCTCAGTATTAAGTTTGACATACTGGAGGTCATGAAGAAGCCTACAATAGAGAAAAATGTCTTTTACATTGAGATGCTGGAGGATATGGTTGAAGAGTATCTGGAGGAGTTAGCTGTTGAAGACTCTCTTCAATTAGCTCTTACCAAGGAGTCTGCGAATTCAATAAAGATCAATGAGGAAATGGAGCAGTATAAGAGGATCCTGGACTCTCATAAGCCACTCAAAGGAGAGATTAAATCAAAGTTGGAAATTCCAAAAGATAGCAATGGTAAGAATAACAGTAAAGACGATTGGAATGAAGAGAATGCACCAAAGCTGGAACTCAAACCACTACCACCAGGGCTAAGGTATGCTTTTCTTGGAACAAACTCTACTTACCCGGTGATTGTTAGTGCCTCTATGTCTGATGATGAAACGTCTATGTTATTGCATGAGCTGAAAAAGTATAGGAAAGCCTTAGGTTACTCTTTAGGAGACATCAAACGAATTTCCCCATCATTATGCATGCATAGAATATATTTAGAAGATGACTCTAAGTCATCAATAGAACATCAAAGGAGACTGATTCCCAACTTGCAGGAGGTAGTAAAAAAAGAAATTTTGAAATTACTAGGTGCAGGAATCATTTATCCTATTTCAGACAGTAATTGGGTCTTACCTGTGCATGAAGTTCCGAAAAAAAGAGGTATTACTGTGATTAGGAATGAGAAAGATGAACTGATATCTACAAGAACTATCACTGGTCATAGGATGTGCACACTATAGAAAACTGAATGCATCAACTAGGAAATATCATTTTGCATTGCCATTCATTGATCAAATGTTAGAAAGATTAGTCAATCACTCATACTACTGTTTTTTAGATGGGTATTCTGGATTCTTTCAAATACCCATTCATCCTCAAAATCAGGAAAAGACGATATTTACTTGTCCTTATGGTACCTTCGCTTACAGGAGAATACCATTTGGACTATGTAACGCTCCTGCGACTTTTCAAAGATGCGTAATGTCTTTTCTCTGAAATGATTGAGGAGATAATGGAAGTATTCATGGATGATTTGTCTGTGTATGGTTCTTCTTTTTCTGCTTGTCTTTCGAATTTATGCAGGGTACTCAAAAGATGCGAGGAGACAAACTTAGTTCTGAACTGGGAGAAATGTCACTTCATGGTAAAAGAGGGAATTGTTCTTGGACACAAGATTTCAGAAGTTGAGATATAAGTAGATAAAGCTAAGATTGACGTCATGACCAGACTCACACCTCCGAAATCTGTCAAAGAAATTAGGATTTTTCTCGGACATGCCGGTTTCTACAGAAGGTTCATTAAGGATTTCTCTAGCATCGCCAGACCACTCACAAGACTCTTGTGCACGGATACAGAGTTTATGTTCGATGAAGAGTGCATGAATGCTTTCTTAAAGTTGAAAGAAGCTTTGACAAGTGCCCCAATAATACAGCCACCAGACTGGGATCTCCCCTTTGAGGTGATGTGTGATGCAAGCGACTATGCTGTGGGAGCAGTCTTGGGACAAAAGAAAGATAAAAAGCTGAATGTGATCTATTACGCCAGCAGAATATTAGACGATGCACAAACGAAGTATGCTACAACTGAGAAGGAGCTACTAGCGATTGTGTACGCATTTGAGAAGTTTCGAACATATATGGTTGGTTCTAAGGTGATAGTACACACAGATCATGCAGCACTGTGACACCTACTAGCTAAAAAGGATGCAAAACCGAGACTGTTGAGAGGATATTACTTCTGCAAGAGTTCGACTTGAAAT
Source organism: Streptanthus diversifolius (assembly GCA_039880935.1). Lineage (NCBI taxonomy): Eukaryota > Viridiplantae > Streptophyta > Magnoliopsida > Brassicales > Brassicaceae > Streptanthus > Streptanthus diversifolius. The sequence continues at coordinate 8,691,815 of JAXGFM010000005.1, forward strand.
CAAGGACAAGAAAGGGATAGAAAATGGAGTTGCTGATCATCTGTCTACAATGAGGATTCCAGAGATTCTGCCTATTAATGACTCGTTACCTGAAGAGCAGATTCATACAATTCAGATGTTTCAGATTGTAGACAGCGAGTTAGACAACCTCTTAGAGACCAATGCCGTTGAGCTGAGTCTTCCTTGGTACGCAGACTTTGTGAACTACCTGTCATGCGGAACCCCACCTCTAGAACTCCAAGGCTACAACAAGAAGAAATTCATTCGAGATGTCCAACAATACTACTGGGACGAACCATTTCTTTACAAGCAGTGCAAAGATCATCTTTTTCGAGGATGTATCCACGAGGAGGAAGTAGCAGGAATACTGACACAATGTCATGGTTCTGAGTATGGTGGACACTTTGCCACTTTCAAGACTGTCCAAAAGATATTACCGCCAGGGTTCTGGTGGCCTACGATGTTCAAAGACGCTCATGAACATATCACTAAGTGTGATGCATGTCAGCGAAAAGGAAACATGAGCAGAAGAAATGAAATGCCACAGAATCTCATTCTTGAGGTTGAGATATTTGATGTGTGGGGGATTGACTTCATGTGACCATTCCCATCTTCCTACAACAACAAATACATCTTAGTGGCAGTGGATTATGTTAGAAGCTGTTGCAAGTCCTACCAATGACGCGAAGGTGGTTATCAAATTATTCAAGAGCATAATATTTCCTCGATTTAGAGTCCCAAGAGTTGTGATTAGTGATGGAGGCAGTCACTTCATCAACAAGATTTTTGAGAATCTGCTGAAGAAACATGGAGTCAAGTATAAAGTGGCTACATCCTATAACCCTCAGACATCTCGGCAAGTGGAGGTTTCGAACAAGCAAATCAAAGAAATCCTTGAGAAGACTGTCAGCCAATCAAGGAAGGATTGGGCAAGTAAGCTTGATGGTGCTCTTTGGGTATATAGAACTGCCTACTAAACCCCCATTGGCACTACTCCATTCAACCTGCTGTATGGAAAGAGTTGTCACATCCCGGTATAATTAGAGTACAAGGCATTATAGGCTATCAAACTGTTTAACTTCGACATCAAGACAGGTACGGAATAACGCCTGATTGACTTGGAAGAACTTGAGGAAACAAGACAAACATCATATCAGAGCTCCAAAATCTACAAAGAGAAGACCAAAGCTTTCCATGATAAAAGAATCCTGAGACGAGAATTCAAAGAGGGAGACCAAGTCCTGCTTTTCAACTCCAGACTGAGACTTTTTCCAGGAAAGCTAAAGTCAAGATGGTCTGGACCATTTACTATCAAAGAGGTCAGATCCTATGGAGCAGTAGTCCTTTGGAATAAGTCTGGGGGAGAGTTCACAGTCAATGGGCAGAGATGCAAACCTTACCTATCAACCAAAGACAAGAGCGAGAACCTACAAGTTTCTCTCTCGGAACCTTCTACTGCATAAACTCAAACGTTGGGTCGTCAAGCTTAGTGACGTTAAACAAGCGCTCTTAGGAGGCAACCCACGTTTCTTATTGTACATACTTCTATTTTAGTAATTTAAGATTTAACTCTACTAACTTAGTTTTTAGTTTTGCAGGTATTACCACAACTTCAAGATCGATCGATCATCAGCAACCGATCGATCGATCCTAAGAAGGCTGGATTTTACGGCACAATCATGGATCGATCATACCCGTATGGAAAGATCGATCGATAAGAAGGAAAATTTTGCGATCGATCGATAACTTCTGCGATCGATAAAAAAAATCGACCGATAACTTCTGCGATCGATCGATCTCTTAAAACATAGGAAATCCCGTAACCAGCCAAGATCGACTTGCCGAAAGGAGATCTATCGATCAACCGATCGATCGAATCAAAGCCGTAAAGATCCGCGATCGATCGATCGTTAAAAGGATCGATCGATCCCTATTCCAGGTAAGTAAACCGGGTTTCGATTTCACTTAAATTAAACCAAAAACAACTTTATAAACCCAAAACACGATCAAAACGGATCAAAACCCTAAAACTTCATCTCCTCTCGCGAAAATTCACCCTCACACCTTCAATTTTTAATTTTTTCATAAATCCTTCGATTCACCATCAATTTGAGTGGTTTTTGGGTCTAATCCGATAGAATTTTCGAGCTCTACCTGATTCTGTAAACATTCTAATCGATCTGCAAAGGTACAATTCTAAATCTCTACTTTTTCAATTAGGTAAAAATAAGAAAAAATTCGGCAAAATTGGGAAGTTTAGAGTGTTTTAGGAGAAATAGGAGTTGAATAGAGGTTTGTTAGGTTTTTTGGAATATAACCTGTGCATGATTTAGGAGATTTGGTAAGATTTAGTGAAATTAGGGATTTGAGTTCGAAATCGGGTTCGCGATCGATCGATCCCTGTTTTGGATCGATCGATCGAGCTCTATAAAACCTACATGTTAAAAACCTGTAACAGATTAGGATCGACCGATCAAAATTTGGATCGCTCAATCTTTGTCGAGCACGATCGATCGCATGCTATTTTCAATCAGCTCAATCGCTTATTAACATAATTTGGTTTCTGTTTGTGCAGATATGGCTCGAGGTGATCAGATGCGGAAAAGACGGGGAAAGACCACCGCTTCCACTTCATCGCAGCAGCCTGACCCCGAGGTCCCTGCGACGACATCATTCCCGTGGCCTCGTCCGGATAACACACCATTTTATCCGGATGATGGCCAACACTGGAGGACGGAGGTGATCCCGCACACTACGATGCGGGAGATACAGAGAGATTTGCGGTATCAGAACTACCGCTACGGAGAAGCCTGGTCACATCATCATTGCATGTTCTACAACAGGCTGCTCCGCATAGAGATGGCGCCCACCCGCTTCGTATGTGAGAGGACTCTCGAGCGGATGGGTATCAGAGAGGAGGTTTGAGACATGCTTCATAGGCTCGAAGTAGACACCATTGCATATCAGACCTATCCCCTCTTTCCGGAGTTGGTGCGCCAGTTCCTCGCGTCTGCCGAGCTCCGCTATCAGGATAGAGCCATCCCCGCCGCCAGCGAGGGGACCCTCTCTTTACGAGATTTCCCTTCGGGAACTCTGTGACCTCTATGGGTTCGATAAAACCCAAGAGCTGTGCAGCTGGCCTCAGATTTTCCACAAGCCGTGGATCTGTGGAATCTGATTGGCCCAGGAGGCTACGAGTCCAGTTCGGCTAAGCTGACTCACATCCGGAACCCCGTGGTTCGGGTGGTTGCGAAGATCCTAGGCAACATCTTGTTTGCCAAGGAGGAGTCCGGAGCGGTGAGGAAGGATGAGCTTATGCTACTTCACTTCGGACTCCCATCTTCTGCCCACACCATCTATACCAGCCCTCCACCGACCATGCTACGCACCAACCTGGGTGCGATCGCTCGGACCAGATGCCCATAGCCACCTTCCTGCTTTAGAGGACTACAGACCAGGGAGACATGTGAGCCTTCTGGAGTTGCAGACGATATGCCTAATGTTGCTGGACACAAGACAGGAGCCGATACAGAGGACACATATGCGGACTCTGAGGCACGCTTACGCAGACACAGATGCAGACCAGGACAGAGTCGCAGCTTTAGCCACGAGGACCATTGATTTAGTAACATTTCTTTCTTTTGCTTTCCTTTGTATTTGCTACCATTTTACTTTGTTTTGTATCTTCCTTTAGTTTTATTTTTACACCGGGACAGTGTAAAATAAGTCTGGGGAGGATATTAGTGTTTGCATTCACTTTTGTTTTTATGACTTATTTTTTATCATTCATTTAGTTTTGCATTGCATGAGTATAAGGAACCATGATGAAATTGCTTTAATATAGTTTATTGCGCATTTTATTAGTTTCAATTGACGAGTTATTGTCTATTTGATGCATAAATTACTTGTTGAAACATGATATTGATCCATGCCTGAAATTTTTGCCTTTAGATTACTCTTAGTTGAAGCATGCTTGATTTAATGCCATCTCTTATCTATTGTAATATAATTTGGATTTAGAATTATCAGGTTAGATTACTGGATTTGAACTCATGGATTTTACCTATACATACTTGGATTTCTTTTACCTTTTTATCACTCTTTGTGATCCGAGTAGACTATCCTACCTTAAGCCTAACGTTTGTTCAAACCACATTATCTTTTAGTGAGTGTTTTAGGCCTTTTTCGGAATGAATTTGGTAGAACGTGTTAGGTAGGAACCGACAGGATTAGCTTCTAATGTAGTTTTTGTTCACACTTTTTGAACCAAGTAGGATTAGGCGGATACTTAAAAAGAAGAAAGGAATGGATAACCAAAGGGTTTTGGAATAGAAAAAACTATGGGAATAAAAACTTTAGGAGAGAAAGGGAAGCAAAAAAATTAAAGAGGCAAAAGTCTAGTAAAGGGTAATGGAAAAAGTGACAAAATTTCTGGAGTAGAAAAAGGTTCTTGCAAAAGAAGGAAAAAAAAGAGGAAAGAACCAGCTAAAAGAGAACTCAAACCCGCTAGACAGATTAGAATTAGCCCCTCTCATAGAAAGAAAAGTCAAAATGAAGATTTTATGATTGATCTTAAGGACAGTATTAAAGTTAGTGATGCCTTTCTAAGGGTAGTATTAGGATCATTCTGGGGAATAATATTTGCTTGGGTATAGATTTTCAATAAGTAGTATATTTCGGGTAGATGAGAATCTAGTCTTGTATGCATCTATTGAAGCTTACCTTTAGCATTCTTCTAAAGTTCATTCCATTTTTTGAGAGATCCCTACATTTAGCTTTCAAAACCTATGGAAGAAGAGATCATTTTCATCTCTTGACCTTACCCTTAGCCAAATGAGTTCATTGAAAGTGTCTAGCATGATTTACGAGTTTCAAGTTTAATAAATATTAAAAGAGTTGGTTGATCTGAATGCATTGCGTAGATTGAGTCTAATCTAAGATGATTTTTGATGGGCATGGCTAAAATTTTTGATGTTGAACAAGATATTTGACCAATGTGGCTTGGCTCTGAGTTCCAGTAGGTTTATTATCTTTCCTATTCTAGTCATTTGCTTGAGGACAAGCAAAAAGACAAGTCTGGGGGAGTTGATAAACCCACATTTTGGTAGTTTTAATAGATCGTTATGTACATAATTTGCATGAATTAACTGTTAGATTTCACATTTTAGGACACATTTAGGTTCATATGCATTAAAACTCTAAGATGTTTTCCACGTTTTGTTTTTCAGAGGATACAAAGCAAGTTAGGAGCATTTTCGGAGTTTATGAAGTCACAGGTGGCTAATACAACGATGAGAGAATGATCAGAACGTGTCACTAGGATGAATGAACTCAAGTGATGATCGAACCTATACACCTCTTGATGTGAAGAGATCGATCGATCTCAGTTTGCATAGATCGATCGATCGTTTATGTGATTATGATTGCGTGAACCTTCAAGACCGACCATAAGAAGAGAAGAACGACCAAGCAAGTTTAGATCTATCGATACCCGTCAAGATCGATCGATCTACCAGCCCAAAATGTCTACGACGGATTAAAGGATCGATCGATCCGCGTAAATAATTCAATTTTTTTTTATGTCGTTTTAGTTTAATAAATCAGGTTTCTGGAACCTATAAATAGGTTGTTGAAGGAAAACCTAGGGATCACGTTTTATTCAGCCTCCAGAGAGAAAAAGTGACAGAGAACCCTAGTTATTTCTTCAACAATCTATGGTGTTTAGTAAGATAATTACAATTTTATTTTCTTAAGAATTCTTGTATTATTCAATCTCTGCAATTCAATTATGTTTTCTTCACTTTTTATTGTTTTTCCTGCAATTTCTGTTATGCCTGAGTAGATTCTTAGATTCAACCATGGATAGGATAGATGATTAGGGGAATTGAGATCATGAGATGATATTTAGGTCTAAGATTGTGTAATCCATCACTGTTAGATATGTTTAATGCTAGGTTGATCTTGGAAAAGTTAATCTAGGGTTTATCGAATTCAGACCTTGGGAAAGGGATAGTGAATTCATAGGATAATCTGATTTGTGAATCTTATAATTCTAGCCTGCGGAAGTAGTTGTCTAGAGAATTTGATGAAAATTAATATGAATCTTAATGCTTATTTAGTTTTATGGTTTGCCATGGGAATTGATCAAATCTAGTTCTAAGCATAGGAGTTTTTACATGGGAATGTATTAACCTATTCATAGTCTCATTGTCTGGAAATGAAATTTACACATCCATGATTTGAGTTGATATCTTGATCTCATCCTTATTCATTCTAATGTCTAATCCATGGTTGGATTGTTTCCCCAATTAATACTTTCTTAATTCAATTCATTCGTCGTCTTAATTACTTTGTTCTAATTTAGTTAAAATTTATACCGTTTCAATCACCATCGAACTTTGAATCTCTTAGCTTAGAATAGAATTCCTATAATCTATTGTGTTATAAACCTTTCTTGAGGATCGATCCCGTTTATACTCCAAAAGGCATAACTGTGCACTTGCAGTCACTAATTCGGGTAAACTCTTGAGGGTACTTCTTAGTAACCTCAAGTAAAACTCGTGGAGATAAATAAATCTCTATCAATATGAATAATTTCACGGATGAACCATCGATTCTTCATAACGTATATCCTGAGAGCGACGAAGATGGAGATGGCGTGAATGACATAAAACACAGTGATAAAATGTTGTACAAAGGTCAGAAATTCTTCAATGATGTAGCGTTTAAGGAGGTGGTACTCGACTATGCACTAAAACCGACAGGAACATCATACATAACAGGTGGGATAAATCTAAGCTTGAGTTCAAATGTCTAAGATATGGTTGTTCTTGACGGATATACTGTGCAATAACTCAAGCTTCACCAATGTGTCAAGTTAGAGTCTTCGTGAAGAGTCATACTTGTGTTCCTAATGGTGAGTCTGCGATGATTAAGGTTCCCTTAATAGATAGGTTGTTAGTAGATAATAATCATGAAGAATATAATTACTTTATGCCGGTAAAAATGATGGAAATTATCAAGGAAAGATGGAAGATTAGTGTGTCACGGTCTCAGTGTCAGTATGCTAGGAATAAGACACTTAGTTGGATTAATAGAGAATATGTTGAGCAGTTTTCTAGACCCAGAAAGGCACACCCTACTCAATATTTTTTACTTTTCGCCAATCGAGAGTTGATTGATATTGCATAAATATGAAGTATGAGTCTATTCTTCCATACCATGCATGTGGTGCTTGCTTTAAACCATGTAAGGGTTTGTATAGGTTTTACACCTTGTCTTCCTTTCCTTCAATCACAAAACCAGGCGGTTATGTGACATAGACCTTTTCATGTAGTTCACCATTGAGAAACACTGATTTTATGTCCATTTGATACAATCTCCATTCCATTTGAGCCGCATATGCACGTATAGCTCATATTGTATCATGTCTTGAGACCGGGGCAAATGGCTCAAGTATTAAACTACATATTCTTGAGAAAAAACTCTTGAAAAAAGCTTTGCTTTGTGTTTGATCGTATTGCTGCTTGTATCCGTTTTGATCTTAAAGATCCGTTTCACACTTATCACGTTTTTCTTCTTAGACTTATCTACTAGTTTCCATGTTTTGTTCTTCGCAATCATATTTATTTCTTTGCTCATTGCCTTTCTCCATTCTTTAGTGTCACAACCTTCATTGTTAGTTTGTGGTTCCTCATGTGCAAGAAGGCAAGCTTCTATTATTTGAGCCGCTAATTCAACCTTTAGTCTTGGTACTATTTGCATATTTCACTCATGGACTTGAATCTCCTTGGTGACTTAGAGTTCTTTCCTTCTTAACTGTTAACTTGGTTACCATGTTGAGCATAAACAGGGCTAGAGACATTTTCGACTTGATCTCTTCGTGCTTGTTGATCATTTGTGGATAAGATAAAAGTCTTCTTAATTTCTTATTTCCTTTCCATATCCTACTTCTTTTCTTCTTCAAAATCAACATCTCTCGTTACTTCAATATTCTCATTGTCCAAGATAAAAACTTTATAGCTTTTGGATTGATTGCTATATCCAATAAGAATTCCTCGCTTTGTCTTAGCATCTAACGTTTTTCTTTTTTGATCTGCAACGTGAATGTAACATATACTTCCAATTTTTTTTACCTGTGACACGTTTGGCTTATGTCCACACCGCTTCTCTATAGGCGTTACATCAACTTATATTTCCTTTGATGGTAAACGGTTCTGAAGATAAGCCGACGTATATACTGCTTCAGCCCATAACTTGAATGGTAAGCCTTCATCAACAAGTAAAGCTCTTGCCAACTCCACCAAAGATCTATTCTTGCGTTCCGCTGTGCCATTCTGCTGTGGCGAACTCACCACCTCCATCGGACCTTAACATATTGATCGTATAATCCAATTGCTTTGAACTTCTTAAACAGAGAGAATGTCTCAGATTTTTGCTTTAGGAAATAAACCCAACACATGTGGGTATAATCATCAAAAAAAATTTTTTATCAGTTTCCATCAAGAGATTGGTGTTACATCGGTCTGCATACATTTGTATGCACAATCTCAAGTTTTTCTCTCATCTTAGTTTGCAATTCTTTTGGAAATATTTTTCGTGATTGCTTTCCAAGATTACACGCCTCACATGCTTCCTTGTTGACATTAAACTTTGGTAATCCATTTACCAAGTCTTTGTCTTGGATTTGTTGCAACCGTGTGTTGCCTAAATGGCCAAGTCTTTTATGTTATGTTTCCATTTCCTCTTAATCACTTGTATTCATGGCTTCTTCTTGAACCGAACTCATCTTGATTCTGAAGCTCTTGTGAGTCATGGGATCTCCATAATCTTCATGCCGTTTTCATCTGGTATGATGCATCTCTTATCTTCAAAACACACTCGATAGCTGCTTGAGATAATTTGAGGAATACTTAACAAATTTTTCTCCAAACCGGCATCAAGAAGACATTTTGATGACTTTCTTTCCATAGCTTGTCATGACGGTAATATATCCTTTACCGGCTGTCATGATGAACTATCCATTTCCAACTATAATTGAAACCTTGATACTTCTATCGATCTTCAAAATATATCTTTCTTCTTTGGTAATATGGTTAGTGCATCCACTGTATACAAACCAAATGTCCTCTATCAGTGTTGTTAGCGCTTATTCAGTTACACTAAACAACATATGGTTTTCTTCTAAGTCTTCATCTTCAAGACTTACATGTGCTTTTTCTTTTCGCATTGAGTTGCACATGTTTGCATAGTGGCCGATCTAACCACATTTGTAACACTCCTTGTTACTTCTTTGATTCTTACCATGATTGTCTTTCTTCGGTGTTTTCCAGCACTCATTTTTTGTGTGGTTGCTATGTTTGCAAAACTCATACCACTTCTTGTTTTGATTGACACTGCTCTTGGTGTTATCTCATTTGAAACTTAAACTCTTTTTTTTTGCTTGAACTTTGAAAGCTTCTTCATTAGTGCATTCTTTTCTTGCAGCCAATATTGCTTCATGTGCTTTTAAAATACTGATTAGCTTTGTCATCGTTAGTGAAGTCAAATCACGAGATTGCTCCATAACGCTTACAATTCTATCAAACTTGGGTGGGAGAGAGATGAGTATCTTCTATATGAGTTGATAATCTGTCTTCTTTTCACCATGATAAATTAACTGATTTTCCAAAAAAAATTAACTTGTCGGTGAACATCTTAAAATCTTCGTTATCAAACAGCTTCAAATTTTCGTACTCTCTCTGTAACGATTGAAGTTTAACCAATCATAATTGAGGAGAAGTCATACTTTTCCCCATAAAATACAGGGATGATTTGTTATGATGAGCCTTGCATTGTCTTGTCTTTCTTTTAAAATTAATGTATGCGATAAAAAACTTGTTTTTTCTCTTTTATCCACTCAATCGAAAAGCTCTGATACCATGTTGGTGTTTCGTTGTTTTTGATTATAAACAAAAATAGAGTATGAAACGAAACAAAAGAAAAACAGAGTATGAGATGAAACAAAGAAAAGGAAATAGAGTAATCAAAATTTTATTGAACTGTATTACTCTGGATGATTTTACAACACACATATTTATATATGACACAAAGAAATATGATCGTATAGACACATAAAAATTTATAACCTTACATAATAACATATCACTTAATCATAATTGACACATATAATACTTTATATTATATATGAGATATGATTATATTTTAACATGGGGGATCCTAGGTTTGGGAAGGCTTCACTCTTGCCTTCTGGCCTGCCCTTTGTCGACGGTTCAGCTCGGAGAAAATCTCCCTCAGATTTTTTGGAAAGGAAATTCTCGGGCTCAAAGAAAGAGGAGGATCACTTTTCAGAAAAAGTAGAACTTGTCGATGTAGAAAAACTCATATTGAAGAATTTGATTGACTGAAGTCAAAACCACATATGATGAAAACGAAGAGAGAAAAATGAAAGGGTTTACCTTAGATCGCAAAGAAAAATGACATGATGAAAGAAGAAGTTTTTAGATTTTATTTTATGAGAGAAAGAAGATTGATTTCTTAGAGATATATTTGATCGATTGCTAGGAAATCATCATTATGCATGGCGATTTTTGCATTTCTTTCTATCAAATTAAAAATTTAATCATTTTTTGTATTCGAAGCTTTGCTTTTTCATCGCTATACACAACCAGAACGGGTAAAGAGATAGGTAGATGAAACATGTTCAAAACCCTCAAGTATTACACAATTGTCAAACAACAAATCGTCTAAAATAAAACAAGTTGTTTATGACTAAACCCTCGGCCCAAAATTAAAAGAACAAAACGGGCCTAAGCTAAAAACAAAATAAAGGGCCGAAACCAAAGAGAAAAATAAGATAAGGCCGGTTTTAGAACTTGTGAGAGATGGACTTTATGAACAAGTCCTAATCCGGTTTGTACACAAGAGGTGTTGCCTCATTAAAATATGCCTCGAAAAATTTATTGGGCAAAACCGAAGATAGAAAAATGATATAATTCTCTATCATGGCTTTTAGGTGTTTTACTTAAGGGTGATGGTAAAGACACCAGAAGCTGTGGTATGCATGCTTGTTCTTCCACTTATGAGGAAATCGTTTGGGCCGCATGTGCAGCCAGACCTAGTCTCCTTCTTTCAATACGACTTGCTTTCTTCCTTTGTTTGCGTGTATTTCGTAAGTGTCCGTCCACTTCTCAATGTTCTCCTTAGCTTTCTGGTGAATCTTCTTGATGAATTCAGCTGAAATCCTTCACGAACCGACACTAGAAACTTGCCAAACCGTGAAAGCTCCTGACTTGGCTGATGCTTGTCTGTGTAGACCAATTTTGGATGGCCTTGATCTTGTCTTCATCAACCTGTATGTCCAGCGAACTTGCAACAAATCCTAGGAAGACAATCTTATCAATGCAGAAGGTGCACTTCTTAAGATTAGCATACAACTTTTCTCCTTGAAGTGTTTGTATAACCAACTCAAGATATGACACATGATCAGAATAAGACGAACTATGAATGAGAATATCATCAAAATAAATAATCATAAATTTACTGAGGTATGGTCTAAGATTATGGTTCAGTGGACGCATAAACGTACTCAGGGTGTTTGATTGTCGAAATGGTATGACCAGCCATTCGTACAACTCTTTTTTGGTCTTGAAGGCTGTTTTCCATTTTTCACCTTCTCACATCCATACTTGGTGATAATCTCTCTTTAGATTAATTTTGGAATTAGTTCATCTAACATGTCGTCAAGCAGCGGAATGGGATGCCGATTCTTGATGGTGATGTTGTTGGTGGCTCGGCAATCCATGCACATCCTCCAGGTACTGTCCTTCTTACATACCAATTGAACCGGGATGGCGCATGGGCTAAGGCTCTCCCAAACATAGCCTTGTGCCATCAGCTCACGTACTTGTTGTTTCAGCTCATTAGCTTCCTTGGAATTGACTCGGTAAGCGGGCTGGTTGGGTAGTTTTCTGTTCTAGATGATTTCTATGTGGTGCTTGATCCCTCTTATGAGCGGTAGTCTGGTTGACAGCTCCGGAGGAAACAAGTCACTGAACGTGTCAAGTAATTGGGCCACTTCGGATGGTGGCTGAGGTCTAGCTTTTTCTACACTCAAAAGTTCTTTAAAAAATTATAAGGACAACTTTAGAACCATCCTTACTCATTGCCTTGAGGATAACAACAAAGTTCACGAGGAATTTCTCCTTGTGTGGGCCTTTCTCCTTGGCCGTTCTCAGTTGGATTCCCTGTACTTATTGTAGTGATAAAGGTGCCAAATTGTACATGCGCTTATCATGGACAAAAGAATAGAGATTAGTCCATCCATTGTGTTTGGTCTCCCTGTCAAACTTCCATGCACATCCCAATAATAGATGACCAGCTTGCATCTGTACCACATGGCATATCATCTGATCATTGCAACAGTCTATATAAAAGAGACCTTTACCTAATCGGTTATGCATATTTCAGACTTGTCATTGAGACACTGTAACCCATATGGACACGATGTTTGGTTCTCTCAAGTCTTAGCTTCTATACCATGTACGAACTAGCAGCATTAGTACATAATACACCATCAATAATTAGAGAACATACCATTCCATGGATTGTGCATTTGGAATAGAAAATGTTCTCTTTTTGGGCGATCTCCTCCGGTCCAGACATTGAGTTGAGAACGCGTCTGACCATCAAAAGATCTCTGGAATCAGGGTATTCTATTTCGTCCCCATTGTCTGGTAGGTCGGATTCATCTTCGCCTTTTTCATGAGATTCGTACTCACCGGATGGAGTCATGGTACGAATTTCTTTCGACCTAACGGGTGATCTTCTCTTTTAGACCATCCAGGATTTGAGCCATTTAGCTCTATGTCGAGACGGTTTCTAAGATGCTCGAACTCGTCAAAGTACTTAATCACGCTCTTAGTGCCTTGGGTTAGGCACCTAAAACGTCTTTCCAGCTCTCAGTAAAAATGTAAAGGGACATAACGTCTCCTCATGAGGTGCATGAGTTCCTCCCAAGAAGTCAAAGGCCCGAATCTGCCTCTCCTTCTCTCAGCCATATCTTGGTCCCACCAGGTCAGGGTGTTGTACGTGAATTGATCTGTGTCTAAAGCCACTCTGTTATGGTCTTCATATAGGTAATATTCGAAGATAAGATCAATTTTCTCCCCCAATCGAGATAGGCTTCCATATCTACCCTTCCCGCGAATGTTGGTAAGTTCAGATTCACGTCAGGATGGGGTGGTAGTGGTCGGACGGGTGGTTACTGTTCATGGGGCTCTTGTACCCACATACCATGATACACGTGCGATGAGTCGGGATAGTCCTCCACGACTTGACACGTTCCTCTCATTTAGGATGCCTCCGGATGTTTGGTCTCCTAGGTAGCATGGGCTGTTCAAGTCGTTTAATACGAGCGAGGATAGTGGTCATTTGTCAAGATCTGCATCATGGCTCCTTGGTCGCTGTTTCAGTCTGATGCCTCTGAACCCATAAAATGGTATTACTTGCAAGAAAAAATGGATCAAATCAAATAAATAAACTTTCCAAGACAGAAAACAGGCACAATTAGGATATAATAAAATATGCAATCAAACTTAATGGAAAACTTCCACCTTTTTATACTAGGTTGCGACAAAATTGAAATTTCCTAAAGCTAGGTCACACGATTTAATGCTGCTATGACAACCCTAAAACCCTAGAAGGGAAAATGAAACAATTTAATGATAATTAATCACGGGCGCCGCACATGAAACTTAATTAGGGTTTATGTGTATTTTTTTGATTGAATGTAATGACAATGAACTTTATGGATTGCAAGCAAGATGATATTTTCTAAACTCGGTGAAACACACAAGTTTAGAATGCTAGGATGAATTTTAGTCTAGCAGAATTTGATACTGCAATAATTTTTTTAAGATCTATAAAAAATAACAAGCTTGGATTTATATAACCTTGGAGATAGGAATTTTTTGGCTCTGATACCAGATGATACACGTACGGATCTGAAAAGATTGGTTGGGGTTACGCCTGATCGAGAGAGAAGCTCGATCTAGATTCAACACATTTGGGTAGATTGAAGTTGGACCACATGAGTATGAGGGGCTCATGATACACCAAAGGCATCCTGACTATAAAGAAATTAATCAAGAACAACGATATAACATTTTGCACAAGGCGGCAGCCATTCTAGGGTTTTTTAGAACTATAATATTTGTTTCCTGAATTGTCTGTTTTATTCAATTAAAAGACTTAGGCTTTTATAGTGTTTTAAGTCTTACACAATCGACCATTGAGGTCAAACAACAAAGCATCTAAAATAAAACAACATGTAGTTTATGACTAAGCCTGTGGCCCATAATTAAAAGAACAAAATAGGCGAAGATAAAAATAAAGAGGAGGACCAAGGCCAAAAGAAAAAAATAAGATAAGGTCAGTTTTAGGACTTGTGAGAGATGGGCTATATGAAAAAAATCTTAATCCGGTTTTCATATTAGAGGTGTTGCCTCATTAAAACATTCTTCGAAAAATCCATTAGGACAAAACCAAAGATATGAAAAAGAGTATTTTAGATATTTTATCCAAGGATAATGGTAAAGATACCAGAAGTCGTGGTCTATTGGCTTAGGAACCTTCATAGTTCATGGGTCAAAGTCAGAAACCCATTGTTCTAGGGCGGCTTCTACGGACGTTTGGAAATTAGGTGTAGGTTGTTGGAATAACTTCTCGGATGCAGTCGACGAACCGGTTGAACTTATGTCTGATTGTTTTGGGAACGGGTCATTGGTCCTTACGGTACGTACAACACGGGAACCTTTATGCCTAGGTCGTCCGCAGTCATTGGGTCGGCGTCCATGGTACTAGAGCGGATCATGTCCTCATCATATAAGAGTGAATACTATTAGTACATTAAACAAGGAATTAAAAAGTGAATGCTATTACAAAAAACCTAATTATTATTTTTAATTAAAAAGGGATTCATAAAACATATTGACTTTAAAACTATAGAAAATATATATTTTAGACAATATTATTGTCAAGTGTCAACCAAACAAAAAGTATACGATTAAAAAAAAGTTTTAGATATTAAATGAAGATTTTTATAAACTCTGAGTTTTTTTAAAATCATTTTCTCTAACTAACTTCATATTTTTTACTGAGAAATAGTGAAAAATGTGAAACTTAGACCTAACAAGTTTTCTATTTTGTATTTATATTCCCTTTTACTCGTTCAAAAAATATTGTAAAAACATAATTTAGTATTTTATTTATCATAGTTATTTATTTCTTTTTAGATAAACAAAAATTGGTTTACAAAGTTATTATTATAGAAGAAGAAAAATGTGTATAATTGGATAACATCACAAGTCTCTTTAATAAGTAAGCTTAAACATCTGAAATCAAGATTTTCGTATCAGTATGAGTTATAAATATTAATTAAACAGGTAAAGAATTTTATTTTAGTGGTTTTGAAAGATTTTTTAAATGTATTACATATTTTTAATTGACCAAATATCATGATTTCAAATAACACATTCGAAACTACTATAGGTTATGTAATATTAACGTATATAATATTTAATAAAAGAAAATTTAATATTAAATGTATTAACAAGAATTGATAATGTGATATTTTGAGGATTTTGGTGGATATTTAAGGACATTTGAGCTTTTCTAATTTAAAAATTATTTAAAAGATATATAATATTTATTTGTTTTTAAGCTATTTTCCATTGAAATGAAAAACTCATATTGAAAATTTTCAATTTTCTGTTAATAATTTTAATTTCCAATGAATATTTTTATTTTTTCATTCTAAAAGTTTTGACTTCATTTGTAATCGTATACGTTTTGTTTACTTGAAAAAAAAACAACTTTAGAAACTTCCAAATAACATCATAAAATGTGGTACTTATATTCATTAATTTTTAACTAAAATTATCTTTCAAATCTCTTCAAATTACATTTGATAGATTTTCTTGATGAAATTCCTCATTTCCAATAATCTAGGACTTTTTAAAAATTTATACAATTGATTAATCCAGTAAACTGAGATCTTAAATAATTTTACAAATGCCAAATCTCATAAAGGAGGATTTGAAAAAAATGAAATCCTCTCAAAGCCCTATTCCAGTAACCCTCCTTAGTGACTCTCAACATTATTGAGTCTAAATTTGTGTATGTACACGATGAAAAATAATGTAAAATCATTTTTTATTTCATGTAATTTTTCTTTAGTTATTGGAGTTATTTCTTCAATGTATTAAAACATTTTTTACTAATTGAGAAACTGTAATATTATTATATTTTTTTTTGCATTATATCTTAAAAAAATATCAAAGTTACAATAAATTATATGTATTTCATAATTTTTAATATAACACTAAAAATATTAAAAATATAATACTACCCAATAATTTTTACATGCATATAAGTTTAAAATCCAATAATTCTAAATTATTTTATTAAAATATCATTTCCACACAATTAACAAGTTATTTCTTGTTATTTTATTAAACTAATAAGAAAAAAAAACTTGAATTTCAAGTACTATCGATATGAAACCAGCGATCAGGTTGATTTTGGTCCTGTTCAAGAGATCAGACACATTGTTTTTATCTTCGAATAAACCATCTTCATTCCAAATTCTACATTAGTTCTCAAATTTTGCAGGTCACCATATAAACAAGCGACATGTCTATTGCTGCCTGCTGGTTACTTTTGGAACATTATGTTTATCTTTATAGGTAATAAATCCTCGGAAATTTTTTTGTTGGATATATAAAACATTATTTTACTGAGTTATCTAAGTAATATTAAAACTATTTCGTAGTGAATTTAAGATCATAGATGCATAAATGGTATTATATCCCTTCTCGTGTATGAATTATGTTAGGTGGTCTCAGTATTTCGGTGGAAACTGTTTGAATCTTTGTAGCTTTGTTGTATTTTAATACACCGCTATCATTAATGAAAATAATATTATACGTTAAAAAAAAACAAATTACTGAGGATGTAAGCTACGTTTTGTGCAACTTTAAGATGAAATGGTTGGACTCAATAGTTTTTTGTTTTAGTAACTCGCATGGACCTCTTAGGACCATTAATAAATGTAATTGAGAAATATGGTCCTATGACTCATAGTACATGCTTTGTTCCAACAATAGAGCTTGCTCGCTGGATACATATGTCTTACCTCTATTCCGGTCCCAAAACATATGTCTTTCTCTGGGAAGTTGGACATCAAAATCGGGTAGGTTAACGATTCGTCAAATCCCAAGGTAATTCCTTGTTTAGAAGGACCGTTCAATGGAGCACAGAGTGAAAGACGTGTGGATAAAATTGCAGAACTGGTCATGTAGTACAAACTATCATTTAGAAAAATCTCTTAGTTCTACGTATAATTAGTTTAGATGAATCTTTTAGTGTTATTTTATTTATTATTGTCTATTGGACTGTCTTTAAAGGTGTTTGGATATTTGCTATAATGATTCAAATAAGTTGATAGGTAAGACCATCTGATTCGAGTCCTTCATAACATGTGTGGTCACACCATCAGACTCAAGATCAATTAGAGACTGAGTGGTCAGACAATCCACTAGATGAACCAGAAAAAACTACTTTACCTAAACCCACATAGGTGGTATGTTATCGGGAGTTAGCATTATTAGGAAATAAGTGGTCATATAAAAAAACCAAGTGTAAAGTTTTCTGGATCTGAAACTTTTTTTTGGTGATCTTACATTGGATGATGGCGGTGCATTCATGGGAGAGTATTACCATTCCTTCCATCTCCTTGGTCTTCTCTCGCACAACATTCTTCAAATATTTTAACCATTTTGGTACCATTGAAAATGCTTCTAGTAGGGGTATAGTCAGATTAAGAGTGCTTTGTACAGTACAAATTGTACTTATCCCTCAGTTGTTTCTTGAATCTTCCAGGGAATGAGAGTTTGGGCTTGTACGGAGGTGGGTTGAATAGGTCTTTCACGGTTAGTTCTGTTGGTGTCTTGCTTCTAGGTTTGTTGTTGGCGGTTTCCTCTGTTTCATCCTTTTTTTTTTCAGTATCCTCGTCGAGATTTTGGTCTTGAGCCTCCCCCTCACTAGTTCTCGAAATATCCTTATTGAGGTCTTTGGTGTCAATTTTCTTTTCGCTACGTAGTATGACGGTATTAACTAATTCTTCGGAGGTGTTGTTTTTTGTGAATGTTTTGTACAGATTAATTGTTTAAATTGTTGAGCGTCTGTTAACTAGGCATGTGCAGATTTTAAATTTGGATTGGAGGTCACCGTACAGTTGTCCATTTTTTCATTGATGTTTTTCATTCTTGAGTCTAGCTCCATTGCGTGTTTGCTTTGGCATTTAAGGGGTTACTTTAATATCGATGTAAGATTGTCAGTTGCTGATATTAGGTGTGGATGTGATGCTTAGCTTTCGGACGGTGTTATGGTGCATGGTATTGTGCTTGGTGTTAGGAAGTTAGCGAATTATTTTGTGTTATGGAGTTGCTTATGAAGTTTATAAGCATTTTGTTGATCGTATCCAATGAAGTATAGATCCTCGTAGTATTCCTCGTATATTATGATGCGTAGTGATCAGTATAGCCATGGTGCCTACCAATGTGAGTGTTAGGTTGTAATGTTTGGAGGACTTGGTCTAAATTTTCAATCAGTGCTTTCATTTCCTTCCTTTCGTCTTCGTTACTATCTCCATTTTCTGATCGCGTTCGTTCATATTCTTCTCCATAGTTGTTGTTGCTTGTTGCTAGGTTCTCCACTAGGTGTGTACTTTTATCGGCCACTTGTCCCAGAAAGTTTCGGTTTGATGTTGTCTCCAGTAGCATTCGGGTTTTTGGAAAGACTCCTCTATATAGCGTGCTAAATATTTGCTTGTGGAAGAAACCATGGTGAGGGCATTGGAAGATGTAACTCTTAAGTTTTTCCCATGCTTCACTGAAGCTTTCCATTCTCTGTTGTTTGAAATTTGATATCTCATTCCTCAGGTGAGCTGTTCTTGGTGTGGAGAGGAATTTTGTTAGGAACATTTTTTTTGCAGTTGTCCCAAGTTGTGATTGCATTTAATGGTAGGTTCTTCTGCCAAAGATGAGCTCTCTCACTAAGAGAGAATGTAAATAGGTGTAGCTTGTAGGCCTGCATAACATGTCGAAGAGGTTGATATGGTCTAACGAATCTTCTGTAGGTATTCCATGGAACTTGTTTCTCTGTACCATTCGAATCAAGCTTGCCTTTATCTCAAAGTTGTTGGTTTCGATTGTAGGTGGTCGTATTTCGGATCTATGGCCATGAGTGAGTGGCTTGTCGTATCCTCCAATGTGGTTTATATGTTGCTCCATAATCCTTACAGATGGATTTACGCAATCTGTTTGAGTTGTATCTGATCTCAAATTAGAACCAAATCCTAATGATGAAAACGTGTTTTGAATTGGCAACGATGCCTGTTTGGTAGTTGGATCTTTTTGACCTCAGAATACCAAATCTCCTAGTACTGTAGTACTTAGGTTTTCAATACAAATCAGGGGTTTTCAAGCACTAAGAATATATGAATTAACTTAATTTAAGCCAGATAAAAGAGTATGGTGATAGATTGATGTCGTTAAATCTAGGCCTACAATTGACCTGATTTCAAAAAAGAAAAAAAAAATAAATTCAATTAACTAATGCTTCTTAATTAAGGAAAGTAAATTTAGCAAAAAGTAAAGAAGCAAAAATTTAAACATTTGGTTTGTGAAGATATGTTAAAAGTCTGGTCTTCGGGGTTCAAGTTAAGTCGGACATTCAAGGAGAAGAGAGTGTTCTTTTGGTGTTCGACTCATCCCGATGGTCTGAGATGCACTTATATTGATTAATATACTTTTGTGGCAAAAACCACTTGCACATCCACCAAAATATCTACAAATTTCTTCGGGTATTTGAGTGGAGACGAGCATTAAGAACGGGTTCTATGCTCTAACGCAAGGCTATCTGATCATACATACATAGGCCAGATCCCGCCGAGCTCATATTCTAGTGTTTCTAGCTTTTAAACAAACTCCGGTTATGGTAGACTGACCCAAGGAAATCAAGTCCAAGTGGCCAAAATGAACTTGTCATTAATACTACTAGACATAACATGGACGTGTAGATTTGTGCACCTTGAGAGTAGTTTTATCCTTCCTAGAACATCCTCCTGAACCCTCACCCATTGATCCGAGGGGAAGTCTACTTGCTAGTGTTCATGAGGGAGAATATCATATTGATTGATTATGCCCCTCTCATTATTTAAAGGTTTTCTTCGGATCAAAAAACGATTGACAAGATAATTGAAATAATAGCAAAATTGATGAAAAAACATTGCATAAAATACTTAGTGTAAATTGTTCAACAAAATAACTTTAAAAAAAATGAAGAAGCTCAGGACCAATAGCAGGTCCTTTGCTCTAAAACCTAAAACGTCAGTAATAAAATATGATTAATTCAGTCTCCCTTTTAGTTAGGTATGAGGCAATTTACTTAAGAGAAAGGAAAGTAGATTCGGGTTTTCCGATGTGTATCTTCTCTCAATCTTTGCTACTTTATTTATTGATTTCTTCCTTATTTGACTATCTTGTTGGCAAACTGATGACAGCAATCTGTAGTCCCTCGCTCCATCCTCTGCTTCCATTACGATTTCCTCTGAACGCGCCCCCTTTTTAGTCTTTTTTCTTGAATTTTCTTCCTTTCTTCTAGTGTCTCGTCTCAACACCTATTCATGCAATTTTTATGCATATGCGCCCAATATGATTCTAATATGCAAGAATGCAAAACAAAAGCGCCCTAAAACACAGTTTTAAAACAAAGAAAAATCCAATACATCAAACGACCTGAAGGAAAACATGTTTTCTCATCTGGAATCAACAGTGAAACATTGCATCATTATATTTAGGTTGATTGGCAAAGTAGTTGTCAATTAGTCTTTGGTTTTCTGATACACGATCTTTCTAGAATATTTTCTCTTGCTATAACATGAATAGTCTTACTCTATTTTGTTTCAACGCTCTTTAAACATGTTGATGATATACATATATTCAAAACTGTCTTTTGTAAGCTTCGATGTCAAAACAAGTTATGATGGATCCATTGAATTATTATTTTTTTGGTAATATAATATTTGTGATATTGGTTCATCAATGAAAGAGTGAATTTCAATTAATAAAAAATTGTGTGTTTGAAATCAACAGAACTCAAATAGGTATGTAATGCATTTAACTAAAGAAAAGAAGTATCATTAAATTGAGTTGTTGAAACCAACAATATCGAAACAGATAATATAATATGGAAAATTAAAAGATAAGTATTTGATTTCACATTAAAAACCAAAAATCATGCATTAAAAATAATAGATTACTGACAAGCAAACATTACGGCACGAAATGATAAATAACCATTATTGTATGAAAAAAATAAACATACAATTGACAAACATTAAAATGACAAATGACAAATGGCAAATAAACATTAAAGCATAAAATGAGAAAATATATGTTTACACATGAAAACCACTAATTTCCAAAAAGATTGTGGCTCAACTTTTCCAACATCTCTTTGCTCCGATCATTGGGATGCTCTTTTTCAGTTAGCTTCATAAACATCTTCATCTTCTTAGTTTGAGTGCTTTTTTCATCAATTGGTTTGCCTCCTTTTTTCTCTTCACTATTTTTTCAAAGTGTTCAACTCTTTCTTTTTCAATTGTTTGAATTCATTACATTCTTTGTTAACAACTTCCAAACTACACCCTTTACCTTTCTATTTAGTTTTTTCTTAGTTGCATCATCCTATTTGATGAACACTAGATCTTACAGAGTTGGAGTAACTTGCACCACTCTCGTGTGTTTTCTTAGATAGATCTAGTATTTCCTCCAACCTGATTACCATAACATGGTTGATCGCGTACAATGAGTCATCGTGGCATTAAAATGAAATGCTCATTTGTACCACTTGAATGTAGTTCATGAGCTTTCGCCAATACATCATTCTCTGACCATCCGTTTTGTTATATACCCTTAGAATTACCGTAAGCACCAATCAATTTGCCCAATTTTTGGTTCATTAAATTTTCATGATTCTGCACGAAACTCCATCACGCGAAAAAATCAAATGAGCAATGCTCATTACAATACTGAAAAATTTTAGCAATTTTACCAATATGTTTCACCTTTTTGGTTTCTTCTAGTAATATTGTTTAATCCATATTTAATCCATCCACTTAGTAGAATTAAAATTTGCTCAGTAATCCATTTAGGGTTTTTTGGAGAGTAAATGTTGAGATTCCTATGCATTTAGAGTGGCTTTATTAACACCGCTCATCCCTCCAAAAGCAATTTGTGTAAAATATCCTGAAAATTCAATTGCAACATTTTCATTATCTATCAAAATAGATGAATAAAGGGGTGGTTGAAATGAAGATGACATAATTGATCCATAATATGGATGGTAGTTTTAAGTAGATGATGGCATGTAAAAATTTGATAAAAAACTATAATTTTGGACATTTTAGGATTGTTTAAAAAATTAATTTTAAAATTGATAATTCTTGGGATTTAGGTAGGGAAAAGGTAATTATTAGAATTTTGCAAATGATTATTGTTTTAATCCATTTCACAAAAATATATTTAAAGATTTAATTATATTTGGTTTATTGAAGATTAATTAAAAATTATAATAGAAATGAAATTTTTGTGTACAAATTAAATGAGCCAAGTCTTTATTTAAAGACTAAAAATAATAAATTTTCATATAAAAATTGTTTAAAAAATTATTTACTATATATTAATTGATCTAAAATAGATAGATGAGATAAAATTTTCCAAAATCTCAATTACCAGAAAAAGAAAGCATGTGTCATATTTTTAACAATTTTTTTTATTTGGGTGAAATTTTCCCTTACGGTCGTGTGAAAAACACACGTTGTGTGTTTTGTTCCTATCTGCCACGTGGTATTAATAAGCCAAAAAAAACTTATTTAATTATATAATTTTTGAGGTTTTAACAAGTCCATTGCATACTTTTGGCATTTGAAAATTTTATTCAATACCACCAGTGTAGGTGGTCTTAGATCAAATTAGACGTTGGTATTTTTTTATTGTGTCGTGAGTTCGAGGAATAAGCCAATAAAAATGAAAAGAGACACATCGCAAATAATCATAAATACTTAAGTTATATAAGGTAAGTGAATATCATATGATTTGATTATTATAGTAATGTACTGTAAATTATGACCATGACATGGGGAAAACGATCTACATCCCCACGAAATATGGAACATCGTATCAGATACTACCCATTTTAACAACTCAATCTCTTTATCCATCTATTCAAATTTAAAAATTTAATTGCACTCAAATTTATCCATTTCGTTCTAATTCTCCATAATGTTCGGTTCATTTGGTTTTGTCGCTGAACCCGATGACGTACCAATAAAAACTGGTTTTGAATAAAAATCAAAATCAATTTTGTAAACCAAAATATCCATACCCAATTAAAAAATAATTTTTCCCCAAACCATATTCTTTCTCTCTCTACCTCCCTCGTCTTTCTCTTTCTGCTCCACCTCCCTCGTCTTTATTGCCCAAAAATCAATTTTTAAAATTTGTTTATGAAAAATGTAACTCAAACAAAAAAAGGAAGAAAGAGATTCAAAAATTTAAGTTTCAATTCCATCCTCTGACATTTGAAGACCAAAAATCCATTAGACCAAAAATCTGGTCTTTCAATTCCATGTGGCATTTTTTCTAACATTTTGAGAAGAAGAAAAAGGCTGGAAGGAGTGAAACCAGGGATGAAGGGTGCGGGTTAGAAGGAGAAGGCGGATCTGATGAGGGATGAGCGACAATATTAACAATGGGGCACTTGTGTTCAGGTTTCAAATACATGTTTCTGCATTCCCTGGCAATATTGTGTTGTGTGAGAGATTAACCTGAAATAAAACAAACAAAGCTTTAATGTTACAAAACGAATTGAAACAGAAGCTCTAAGAAAAAAAAAAAAAAGACAGATCCACCAATGAGGGATTATTAGTGACTGCCTACTTTTTTGACCAGTGAAACAAAGAATCTTGAGATATTTGTTTCTAAAGACACTGCAGAGGACAGAGAGAGAAAGACGAGGGATGTAGAGAGAGAAATAATATGGTTTGGGGAAAAATTGTTTTTTTAATTGAGTATGGGTATTTTGGTTTACAAAATTGATTTTGATTTGATTCAACTTTTATTGGTTAGTCATTGGGTTTAACGACAAAACCAAATGAACCGAACATTATAGAGAATTAGAACGAAATGAATAAATTTGAGTGCAATTAAATCTTTGATTTTAGGTTGATGGATAAAAAGATTGAGTTGGTAAAATGGGCAGTATCTGATATGATATCTCATATTTCGTGGGGATACAGATTGTTTCCCCCACGACATGTGATCCAAAGAAAAATTTAGGTTGATTACAGAGACACATCCTGAGATGAGTTGTAAGCATTGGATTCAATGAGACTAGTGCATAAACGAGCAAACAGAATAGTTGAATTAAGATCGAGGTTCTAGTATAATGATAGGTTCACTAATAAGCTATTACATCGTTAAGTGTACTAGGCCGAATCAAACTATCCAAGCCACCATCCCTTCCTTCCAGCCTTAGTCTCGCGTTCTAGCCACTACGGTTACCATCCCGAACAACTTTTTTTCTGCATCCATAAAAGAGGCATAAGCAACGAATTTCTTAGTGAGAACGATTGTCTCATCTCACTCAGTCGATCATGGTCAAATAATCAAAAAAACATAGTACATTCAAACAGTCAAACATCCTAGCCACTCGAACTTTCATCCAAAGCATCAATTTCAATTTGCATTGCTTATAACATCTTGAGAGTAGTACACAGGTAATTTTGTGCTTAAAATAACATGGACATAAGCACAATGTGAGGCTGAAAACCATGAGCTAGACCAATACTTTTTCAATGGGATACAAAGTATCATCCGACTCCTAAAGTGGTTAATATTTGTCTGCCATAAACAAAACAAAATCAGCAAACTTTGCTGGAAGCTTTTGTGGACGTTTTTGCAACCAATATCTTTTAAAGCAGAGTTGTGATTAACTGAAGTAGAAGCAATATTAGGCATTGGAGGATTCAATACTACAGGAAACAAAATATATGTATTAACATGTGGTGCGGGTTCAAATCAAGAATATTCAGAAAAAATGGAAGAATAAGGTTCAGATTGTGCGAAGTCAGAAGACAGCGGAGCATCTTCAGTGACAGCAGTTTCAAAATCATCATTGTTAACGATTAATGATTGTGCTTAGAAAAATGGAACCAAAGGAGTGACATCATGTGTGAGAACTGGAAGATGCAGAGAATGGAAACTGACTTTCGAAATATATCACATCTCGGAAAACTGATATATTTGATTATCTAAGTCATACACTTACCAGTCCTTTTTACCAAAGGGATAACCCATAAAAATAGACCTTTTCCTTCTATTAGCAAATTTGTCTATGTTGTGGTGTTGATTATGAACGTGGCATAAACACCTAAAAACAAGAAGATTAGATCAAGAAGACAAACAATGGTACAACAATTCAAATAGTGTATTCTCACCAAGAGTAGCTGTCACCGTACAATTGATAACATAGCCAGCAGCCAAAATGCGTTGACCCCAATATTCGAGAGGAAGAGAAAGCCAGCAGCCAAAACGCATTGACTCCAAAATTAGAGAGAAAAAGATGCTTAAAAACGCAGAGCTCGACCAACGTTGAGAATAGGGGAACGTTTTTTTCAACTATACCATTTTGTTATGGTGTTCCAATGCAAGATATCTCATAGATTATGACATGTTCACAAAAGAAAACACCCTAACAAATGAATTCAGTTCTTTACCGCTAATCAGCCATTTATTTGGTTCGTGGAGGATACAAACCAAAATTTTCAATTGTGCATCCCTATTCCCACTAATTTCAATATGATCTGCTATAGTGATTGTAGTGTGAGCAGATTTAGAAGCAGCATGGGCAGGAGCAACGGTATTAGCACGCGGTGTGTTAACACAACGACCTCTTCTTGAAACTGGTGGTGTTAATGTTGATGAACCAGTTTCATATCGCTTCACAAAATGATCCATACCAAATCAGATAGCCGAGTTACAAAAATAACTCTCCACCAAACGATATGTCATGCCGCAATAAGTGCCATTAAGAATTGCTGAAGTTTGTCTTATTAACATTCTTTGTATATTTTTCCATGGTCATAGCTTGTTGATAATCAGCTACAATTTTCCACAATTGAGTCAATTTCCCATAGCATTCTTGTATCAGAAAAATATTTTGGTAACAATTTGTGAGTTCAGTCTTAAAATTTTAACACATTGCCTATTATGGATAGAGAAACGATGTTAAATGCGAGTCCACAGATCATAGCAATCTGATTAACAGATAGAGAGGTATGAATATTTATATTAATTGAGTTATCACCAGATTATAAATCATACGGATCCATGGTTCATCATGTGTTTGTGAGAGTAACAACAATACGAAAATTATTTGTTATGAAAAAATTAAGATGCTTTAACGATAGTGTAATCGAATCTAGAGTATATCAATATAAAAAAGAAAGAAATCAGAAAGAAATGATGGTCTAGGATCAGAAGGCCTATGACCCAATAATCTTTACTTAATCTCTAATACACCCCTCGAAGTAAGGATTTTTTTAGCCATTGATTTCGACACACCATCGACATCAATCTCTGGTTCAAGTAAGTCAGGATACTTCAAGACCGAATTACAGAGAATGGATTTGGTTCGGACTCTGATACCATGTTAGAAACCCTAATCTTATCAAAGCTTTTCTGTTATTGTTTCAATATGCTGGAGACTACATATTTATCCAAGATAAACTTAAATACTTAATTATGTGTAAAGTATTAGACTAAACTATCCTTTTTATAAGTAATATACATATCGTTAACACTAACCGCACATGAGTGAGTGGGATAAATTTTCACCATATCTTGTATATTTTTCAGGTCAGAGACTTAAATAGCTAATATTTAGGTCTTTTATTAAAAAATAATATGTAGTTTCATACTAGAACTTGGATTTGACTAAAACTGGTTGAATGACAAAGTATGGTAAATTATTTATATATAGCCATAATGTCCATCAACGAACAAGTAAACACACTAATCTTTTACAGATAAAAGAAAAAGGAGATAACACTCGGGACTTCTAAAGAACTGTGGAAAATCGGAGTTTACAATTGGATGTTTATAAGGTATTGCGCACTAGAGGGAATGTATCTTTAAAAGAACTGTATAACTTCTCAAATACAGCTTTAATTTTATAGACAACACTCAGGATATCTAAAATCCATCAATGACAAAAGATTTTTTTAAACCTTATGGGGCACAATAAGACACTTAGACTTTCATGTTTCCATCATCGTTTCACCAAATATATATATATATATGTCTTAGATGTAAATTAACACATTTTTCTCTTTTCGTGATGCTGAGGATATTCGTTTTTGCAACTTTTGTTTCTTATGAGTCTTATTCCGTTCGGTTATGTTTTTTTTTTTTTTTTTTAAGGTTTGAACTGAAATTTCTTTAATTTAGAACGTGAATACCACCTATCAATAAAATATATGTTTGCGATGTAAGATGGGGATTTAGACAATTTTGGGAATTCTTATAGGGTTGGCATTGCAAATCGAGCGATGATGAAGAAGGGTTGCCAGACTTTTTCGGCTATTATCACAATTTCACAGGTTTAATAGGAGGTTGAGTACTTGAAAAGCGTTCTGGTGGTGATAGAGTTAGCATAACTGTTCCAAAAATTCATTAGATTATCACTATCTCAAGAGAGTTTTCCACGATAGATCGGGTATACGTTTTATTTCACATCAAAAATGGCATATATGACCAAACTCACAGAGTTTTAAGCTTGTATTTTATAACTACACATAATGACAGTTCAAGACCTATTTCCATAAAATTCGAAACATCAAAACCTATTTCCAAACAATCTATATTTAAACTGGTTTTTTAATTAACATGTGCAAAACCGGAAATCCCTAAACCTGCTCTTCTACAAATACCCGATTACTAAACAAAAAAAATCGACTCCTTCTCTTCTCTCTTCTCCTTAGAACCCTAATTTTCCATAAAATCAAAATAAAGTGTAAGTTTGTTTTTTGATGAAATTAAAACTCATTTTAGTTATAATTTGATTGTAGAAGCTCCATTTGACTTTTTGTAGCTTGATTTTTTAGATGAGCAATATCTCTGGTTCCACCGCATCTTCAAGTTCACTTCGAAATAGAGTTGTTGGTGTGCATACATCTACTGGTGTGGTGCTCAAATCGTTGTAAATGTTTTAAAATCTGACTTAAATCCTTACCGGTGCTATTTCCATTGTTTTCATGTTTCTTCAAATAAGATAATTTGCTTGTATTTATGATTGTTTATATGCTTGTTTTAAGTTTAACTACGCTTAATTATTAAAGCTAATGGATGAAAATCAAGTTTTCAAATGGGTTGATGAAGCATTGTTGAATGAAGTGGAGAAAATCCAAATCAGAGAGACTTGAGCAAATGATAAGGAAAAATGTGTTTTTGATGGTACCGACTATGAGAAGATAATGTTTGAGAAAATAAAAGTTGTGTTAAGTGAAGCCAAAATAAGTTTGAAGAAAAAAATGATTCTTGTAGTGTTTGGTTAAATGATCATAGTTGGTTTAGGAAAACTCATTTGATCATTTGATTGTTGTATTAGAATAATCTTTAACAAAATAAAGATAATATTTGATCATTCATTCATTTGGTCATTCATTCATTCAAAAAGATACTATTCATTTAATTGTTCACAAAAGACAATATTTATTGAAAAAGGCATTAGAGAGTTTTGTTCACAAATGACAACATTCTACAGCATTTGAGAGTATTGTTTATATATTAGACCTAGGATCTAGACAATGAAAGCTAAGATGATCAATCACTTTCTTCTTTGGACTCTTTGGTTCTTTTTTTCCAAAACATTTTAACAACTGTCCATGCTACTGGATAGATGACATTATTTGCATCTTTACCTAAAGCCACTAACAACTGACATTTATGTGTTGATCTTAAGAAACTGCCATCAACACCAATCAGTCACCTACATTAGTCATTCCGAGTGTTTCTCAGAACTTGCACATGAATGCAAACTTAACATGTGGAATATTTCTTCTAAATAAATAAAGAAATCACTTCCACATGTATAAAAGAAGATGAAATTTCATAGAAGGGGATATACACACTTTCGGCCAAAGGAGAAAATTAGAGAAGTCAATAATCAGTTTGATTATTTTGATTATCTTTCTAATCATTTTCTTACGAACTAATTTTCATATTATATCATCTTCAAGCTTAGACTAATCATAAAACTTATTTTTCCACATTTTTAAAAAAAAATATTTGTTGGTAAATTTTGAGTTCACCAATTGATGCTATTGTTTATATAAGAAAATTTATAAATAAATCTCTGTAAAAAATATATCATTATTTAATTTTCGCTCTTGAATATTGCTGATTTATTAAAAAAATTAGCTAATGATTATTCCAAATTTTTGGTAATATTCAAGTAAATAATGCATATTTGTTTTCATAGAGGCATAAAATATAATATTTTATTGACTTTCATAACAATGCTTTGACAAAAGTCATTGATTAAAATCGTTTTATGTGGAAGTTTTGTTTGTTCAGTGGTTAACTACAAATTAATTAATGTTTTTATATTAGAAAGGCTGAATATCTCCAAAACTCCTAGTCTTCTATCTCTCTCTGTGTGTCTCTCTCTCAACCTCAGTGAAAGCCCAAACATCGTTTGTTCATGAAAGTCTTGCCTTCACAAAGTTGTCTCACTCGCAATGGACTGATTACTTCCTCTCTATTCCCATCAGTGATTCGGTGAGAAAATAACTGATTATTTTCGTTTATTGTTAAGGTGTATTTACATATATCACTCTAAATATAACTTTCCCGGGAAAATAACAAACTTCCTGGTATAAAACATTAAAGGAAAAAATATTTTACTTTATCTAAACTAATAGGAACTGGATGTTATTACTAAAGAGATTGACATACTCATACCTAAAGTGAGGGAGCTCATATGTTCCCAAGGTGACGATGAGACATTAAAGAAGAAAGTGCTTTTGATCCAATTACTTCTTAGTCTTGGTCTCGCATTTCATTTTGAGAATGCGATCAAAGATATCCTCGTACATGCTTTTCAAAGGATAGAGGATATAATTTGTAATGAAATGGACTTGTCTACAATCTCCATCATATTCCGCGTTTTGAGAACATACGGACACAATATTTCATCAAGTAAGACAATTTGTTTTTTTTTATATTTTATTTACTGATATTCATGCAAATAACTTAGCAATTTAAACTTAATCTATGCAGCATAACCACTGAGTTTACAACAATTATACTCATAAAAAATACTTCTATAAAATTTTGTTGGAATTTTTATCTGTCACTAATTACTGTAGATCGTTGAGGCGTGGCTAGGACTGATGATGTATTTCGGACCTCAATATTCAGGTGGGAGGGTTATTGCCGCTAAATTCAACTACCTCCTTACCATTTTAGATGACGCTTGCGATGATTATTTCTCTATTCCTGATATTACAAGCCTCGTAGATTGTGTGGAAAGGTACATCCACTAACTCTGTACTTGTAGTATTTTTAAACTCGTTTTGTTGATGCTTTGTGAATTATATTTATTTGCCAAATTACTTGACAAATTCTTTATAAAAAAATTCTGAAATGCACGCTTATAAAACAAAAACAACAAAAATCTGTTTTAACCAATTAGTAATCTTGACTAAAACTTCTGTTAATACATTTAGCACACGAAAATTGTTAAAACTTCCGCAAGCAATATTCCTGTAATTTTCCCAAAACATATTTGGGTTCATATAAATATTTTTCTTTATCAAAGTATTTGCTATTGTAATTTTTCAATAGTCTTATTTTCATTTGATCCCAAATGCATAAAATTAAAGAAATAATACATAGGGTAATTGAGTATTTCATCAACATAATTACGCACGCAATTTCTTGTCATGTTGTGAGTTTAATTTTTGACGAAACAAAACCAAAAAGATCTTTCAACTCTAAATATGTGTAGATGGAGTCCTGATGATGTTAACACACTAGAAGATATCTCACGAATGGTATTCCAGCTTTCGTTAGATGTTTTTGACGATATCGAAAGAGGAGTGAGGTCTCATGGAAAATCCTACCACTTGAAGGAGATGCTAGAAGAGGTGATTAATATGAAGATTTTTTATATAGTACATAGACAAAAAGAAGATCATACTATATTTTCGACTAAACAGCTGAAGATTCTCGTGAGAGCGAGCCTTGATCTTGTCAAATGGGCACGAGGAAATCAGGTTCCTGGCTTCGACGAGTTTTTGGAAGTTGGTGGAACAGCACTTACGACGTATGCAACATTAATGTATTCTTTTGTCGGAATGGGAGATACTGTCGGGCAAGAAGCTTACGAGTAGGTAAGATCTAGACCGAGACTGACCAAATCTCTAGCTGCAAAGGGTCGTCTAATGGATGATGTGACTGACTTCGAGGTAGAATGGAACTATCTATTTTCTTTTTAAATTCAAGTTTTTTTTATTATGAAAGCTTGTGGGATTGTGAATTATCTTCTAACCTAGCCATTTGATATTGTTAGAAGGACATGAGTAATGGGTTTGCTGCAAATGCGATCAACTATAATATATGAATCTATTTAAAGTTACCAAAGAAGAGGCAATGTTAGAATGTCAAAAGATGATTGCAGACGCCAATAAGACCATAAATGAGGAGCTATTGAAGACAACCGGTGTCCCATGCCGAGTTCTCAAGCAAGCCCTCAATTTTGGATGCTTATTGCATGTTCTCTACAGCAAGTCTGATGATATATACAACTGTAGTGAAGGAAAACTCAAGGAGTATATAGTCACTTTGCTTGTAGATCCAATACGTCTTTGAATGAAAGATTAAGAGATTGAGATATTTAAAGATTTGGAGATTGAGAGATAGAGAGATTAGAGAGAAAAGTGAGAATTAATATTATTGAGAATTTATAGAAAAATGAATTTCTTGTTTACAAAGGAAGAGAGAGATAGTCATTTATACTAATCTAGTCTAGACTTTTTTGGATACTAAGATAGACTAATACATGTTTGACTACAATAATAATATATCATTAATCCTAAACAAACCTAAGTCACTATCTTTGGTAGCTTAGACACATGACACATTCTCCTTAGAGTCTAAGACACTCTTTCTTCATTTCTTCTTCATTCCAACACTCCCCCTCAAGCTTAAGTCATGGAGAATGTCTGAGCTTGCAACCATGAAGCATTACCTCATTAAAAACCTAAAGAAGGAAAACTTAATTGGGACAAAACATGTTATAGAGAAAAAGAGTATAACACTCAATGATCAGGATCAGTGTTGTTGAATGGACATGAGGCCAAGCCTTGGGTAGATAGAGCCACCAGTCTTCAGTGTTATAGCCTTGGTGAATACATCTGCTAATTGATCTTCACTCCTTGTGTAGCAAAGTAAGATGATTCCATTTCCCATAGCTTCTCTCACCTTATGGCAATCCAACTCAATATGATTGGTTCTTTTATGAAACACAGAGTTAGATGCAATGTGTACCTGCTTGATTGTCACAATGGACAGTGATAGGAGACTCCAAACTCAGACCAAGAATGTCATGGAGGAGTTGCTTCAGCCAGATGCATTCTGTAGTAAGCTTCCTCATAGCCCTATATTCAGCTTCTGCACTAGAGCAGGATACAACCTTCTGCTTCTTAGTCTTCCAAGTCACAAGATTACCTCCATGAAGGTGCAGTAGCCGGTTGTGCTTATCTTATCTTCTCAGTCTCCTGCCCAATCTGCATCACAGTAACCTACAACTTTTGTGCTTCCATTACAACCCATCTATATACATTGTTCTTTAGTGCCTTTCAAGTATCTCAAGATGCACATAATCATGTCCCAAAGTCTTACCTTTGGGTCTTGCATATGTTGAGACACCTGATTCACAGCAAAAAACTTGTCATTTCCTAGCTCCCCCTCAGGTTCCATTTTGTAACATTTTTCTAGAGGTGTCTTAGCTGGTTTAGCTTCCATCATACCTGTAGAGGTTAGTAAGTCCACAATATATTTTCTCTGAGATAAGAAGAGACTTTCATTGAACCTACACACTTCAATTTCTTAAAAATATTTAAGTACAACTAGATC
Source organism: Streptanthus diversifolius (assembly GCA_039880935.1). NCBI lineage: Eukaryota > Viridiplantae > Streptophyta > Magnoliopsida > Brassicales > Brassicaceae > Streptanthus > Streptanthus diversifolius. The sequence continues at coordinate 8,725,138 of JAXGFM010000005.1, forward strand.
CTTAATATCAAAGACACTATTTAAATAAGCTTTAGTAGAATCAATGCCTACTTTATCACTCCCTGATATGATTATGTCATCCACATAAATGAGTATAACCATAATATCTTCCTTACTCTAAAGTGTAAAGAGAGTGTATTCAACTTTTGACATTTTGAAGTCTCTGTCCCTTAAGGTCACATTCAGCTTATGGTACCAAGCTCGTGGGGATTGTTTTAAACCATAGATAGCCTTTCTTAACCTCAATGTATTGCCGCCACATAGTTGATATTCTAGACCTGGTGGTGGTGTCATGTACACTTCCTCTTCTAGCTCACCTTGTAAGAATGCATTCTTATTATTCATTTGTCATAATTCCCAATCAAGGTTAGCAGCAAGAGATATAACAACATTAACTGAGTGTAGTTTAGCTACAGGAGCAAAAGTATCTCTATAATCTTCACCATAAGTCTGTGTGAATCCTCTAATCACTAACCTAGCTTTATACTTATCTATCTCACCATTGCTTTTATATTTAAAGGTGAAAATTCATTTAGAACTTACAGCCTTTTTTCTTTTTGGTAGGGTGGCTGGTGCATAGGTTTGATTCTTCTCCATAGCTTGTATTTCAGCTTGAATTGCTTCTCTCCACTCCTTTATCTCCATTGCTTCCTCATAGCTCTTTGGAATATGATCATTATCAAGACTAATAGTAAATGCAATGAGAGGCAGATATATGAACTAAATTACATACTCCCTGATCATGGTGAACTACTGAATTGTTGTTGTAGTAGAAGTTGAGTGGAAATATCTGCCTTGTACTTCTTCTAAGAACAACAGCCGGTTCCCCTTTTTCCTCTCCTTCTAGAGCATCTACAAGATTAGGTTAAATATCCCTTGCTTTTTAGAAGCCGAGACAAGAATTCTCCTTCTGAATCCTCTTGATCATATCTAGATTCTTGGTCTCCCTCATGACCAAGAGGAGATGTTTGGCTCGGTTGGAGAGAAGGCCTGGTTGGAGAGAAGACTGGTTCATGCCGCACCAAGGTTGGAGCTGATTCCGGTACTTCCTGCGCCTGAGCACGTGTTCTAGGCCGGGACGAGGATGGAACATTAGCTGGTGTCGGTACTTCCTGCGTCTGAGCTGGACCATGGGCTGGAGCAGGCCGTGACGAGGCTGAGGCCGGTTCTTGCTGAGAAAACAATGGAGCCGGGTCGTGCCAGAATGGAGCTGGTTTGTGCATGAGTTAACGCGGTTCAGGCTGAGCTGGTCCTGGTTCGTGCCATACCAGTACAGGGACTGAGGGAGCTGGCACTTGATGAGGAGGAGCTGGTCCAGGTGCTGGCGCCTTAGGAGGGACTATGCCAATATTTTCTAAGATCCTTCTTAGATTCTCAGCTTTATCATGTCTTGTTGTTGAGATGTCCTTGAATTCTTCCAAAGTTCCTTCTTCATAGAATCCTTTGGACTCTTGGAATTTGACATCTCTAGATACCAGGACTCTTCTAGTCTCTGGGTTATAGCATTTGTATCCCTTTTGTGTAGGAAAATACCCAATGAAAATGGCATTGGTTCTCTTTGGTTCCAGCTTGTTCCTAAGTTCTCCTGGTACTAAAACAAAACAAACACACTCAAATACTCTTAAGTGTTCAATATTAGGCTTAGTTTTTTTTAATACCTCAAAGGGAGACAAATCATGTAGAACTTTAGTTGGAGTTCTATTGATTAAGTAGCATGCAACTACTAGAGCATCTCCCCAAAATCGTTTGGGAACCTTCTTGTAGAACATAATTGTTCTCACAACTTCCGTCAAATGTATGTTCTTCCTCTCAACTACTCTATTTGGTTGTGGAGTGTAGGGACAGCTTGTTTGATGTTCAATGTCATGCTTCTGAAACTTAATGCTAGTGTACTCTCCTCCATTATCTGTTCTAAAGCATTTAATCTTGGCATTGTATTGGTTAGTTATAAATGTCTGAAAATTAAGAAATACATCAAACACCCTATCCTTGGAACTAAGAAATGTAACCCAAGCATACTTAGATTTTTCATTAATAAAGGTTACAAAATATTTTTGATTTTCTCTTGAAGAAAAGAGAGATGTCCAAACATCAGAATTCACCAAATCAAAGCAATTATTATATGAATGAGTTGATTTCTCAAAAACAGTCTTACAATGTTTCCCACGAATGCATGATTCACACAAATCAATTTGAAATTTAATTCCAGGGATTATCAACTCTAAAGCTCTAGGATGAGGGTGACCTAATCTAGCATGCCAAAGTTCAGCTGTGACATTGATATCTACACTATTAGCACACGGTTCATGTAAGGAATGCATGGAAAAGTATTCAAGCACGTACTAGTCATTCTTTGTTGTTCCTTGTCCAAATTTCCTACTTGTTTCAATATCCTGAAAGTACAAATCATTAGGACCAAATATAACTTGACAATTAAGATCGATTGTAGCTCTTTTAATAGAACAAGTTATATGTGAAAGATGGCATATAAAATGCTTTACATTCTTTATCAAGCAATTTAAGCTTTTCAATCCCTTAAATTGGCACATTGATTGCATTAGCTATTACCACACTACCTAAGGCAGGTTCTAAGTTTTCTAGCAAACCAAAATCACTTATCATGTGATGAGAAGTTCCAGAATCAACAATCAAAGGTTTAGAAGCAATGAATGTTTGAAACGAAGCATGAACAGATTTACCCAAAACAACCAGAGCTAAAGGCTTTGAAGAGAGCTTCCAAATCTGATTTCTTGATAAACTCAGATGAAGGAGTTGTGGTCATATGTCCTTGAGCCGAATTATAAGGCATAGGAGAAGCGGCTGCATGAACGGCTGGTGAAGGGTCGGGACCGTTTGCTGGTGAAGGCTTGGACCTGTCAATAAACCAACTCGACTTTAACTCAGGATAAAGGACCCAACAATCCTTCCTGATGTGACCCGTTCTCTTGCAGTGATCACTAACAGTCTTCTTCTTCTTGGATTCAGCTGGAGCCGGCCTGAAGAAAATTTTGTGGGCAACCACCGGATCTTCCTTGTTTCCAAACAGCTGAAAAGATCCTTGCTCCTTCTGATCTTAACACACATCCTCTAAGCTAGGAAGCTTGTCCTCCCTAAGAATTTGCTTAATCTTTCAAGTCAAAAGCAATCCAAACACCTTATCTTGTTCTCTCCTTTCATGAAGAGTGATATGATCAATTGTGGCAGGCCTTAGCATCTCTAGCTCTGCCCATAATGCTCTAAAAGATCCATAATGCTTTGTGAACTCAACATCCTCCTGTCTAAGATCATTCAAATCTTTCTTTACCTCAAAAATCCTCATGAAGTTAATAGTGTTTCCATACACAGTTTTTAAAGTTTGCCAAAGATATTTAGCATTTTCACACTATGAAAATGCTTCTAAGAGGGATCCAAAAAGAGAGTTTTGGAGTATATAAAGTACAATCTGGTCTTCCTGAAACTATTTGTTTTGATCATCTTGATCATCTGAGTCAGCCCCTTCAATAGCTAGAACATGCGCCTTTGTTACATGACTTCATATGCCTTTGCTGCATAGGGTGGTCCTCATGGTTCTTGACCAGAGGAGGTAGTTCATCCCTTGAAGCATAACTGGAGATTTTAAGTTCATTTGATACTCCATCAGACTCGCTTTAAAGCCTGCAAGAAGATGATAACAAACAAGAAGCACACGCGTTAGACCAATGCAATGAAGGCGCGTTCAACAACCTTCAACCATGAGCAACAACTTCCAACAGCCTAACAACACTTGGTCAAAAAATTTTAACAGCCTTCTACTGCTTAACTAAAAAAGATCCATTGATTAAAAGTTGTTAAAACTGCCTAATCAATTAAGAACCAACTTTTCTCCAATTTTTTAAAAAACATAATTTTAACAACTTTCAAGAAAACCTTTCTTGAAGTCTAAAACTATTTTGATTGAAATGATAATTCTTGAGACCCTCCACAAGATCCTTAAATATCTTCTGATCATTCAAGATTTGAAAATATTGTGAAAGAATTGGGTTTTTACCACCAAAACCCGAAAAATGTCAAATCTGGATACGTCGGAGTAAATTGATCAAGAAAGCTTCACAACTTGAGAAAAGGAAAAGCAGACCTCCTGAATTATCAACAAGACTCGTTCTACTTGATTTTAGGCTTTAGAATTGCTCAATTTGATGACGATTTTGAAGAAGATATGCTCGTTACAAACCCAGATACTCGCGGCAGAGGCGATTGCGAAGCCACCATAGGTGAACTTGGATAACTTTTGACTCAGGCCACCAAATTGGATGAAACCACCAGGGAAATGTTCATAATTCGCCGGAAAACAACCATTGATGAAGAATATGGAAAGAAACCTCGAGTTATTGTCGTAAAACTTGATGATCACACGATGATTTGGCGGCAGACTTGGTTTTGAGGTTGCGTGAAGATCGTGTGTAAGAAAGGAAGATTCTGCTGAATTTTTATGCCAGATTACTCTGATGCCATGAAAGATTAAGAGATTTAGAGATTTAGAGATTTGGAGATTGAGAGATAGAAAGATTAGCGAGAAAAGTGAGAATTAATATTATTGAGAATTTTTAGAAAAATGAATTTCTTGCATACAAAGGAAGAGAGAGATAATCATTTATACTAATCTAGTATAGACTTGTTTGGATACTAAGATAGTCTAATACATAGTTGGCTACAATAATAACATATCATTAGAATTTAAGGCACTCTTTCTTCAATTTTTCTTCATTCCAACATTGAAGACTTTGAATTACACCATGGTTTAAGATCATGAAAATGTTTTATTGGTCATTGTTGAATAATGTCAGCTTACAAATGTGTTAAGAAAATTATAGTTATGAATTGTATCATTCAGTAAAAGTTGTATATCTGTATTTTATTTTATTCTATTTTTTTTTCTTTGTATAAATGGAATCATGCGCAAAGCCAAGACTAGTTACCTCTATACCTTATGGAAGAATTGGGTACGTTTACCATTTCTCCATTGCTAACCGTTGATTAAAATATGCGAAACATTTTATGCATGAGAGATTTCATTTCCACATACACATGTGAGAACATTCCTTTAACATTGACCTGGATTTTAACTCTTTTTCTGATTAAAATTTTAATATTTTTTAGGAGAATTAAAGTACAAAAGCCTCAGTTATTCAAATGAAAAAAAAAAAACTATACACTTTGTTATATACTAGTAGCATTATAAATGAGTGCATCTGAATCACGCCCACAGAAGAAAGGCCCAATAATTTGATGCCTTCATCAGATGCAGTCCATGAAGGGGAGTGATCAGATAATGTTATTCGCTGCATCAATGATCGGATGCTTATAAGGTTTTGAGTTGCGAAACTTAGACGCTCGTTGTTGATGTGACATCACTGATTGATAGAGTATCCACTGATCATAACGTATGAATTCTGGTGCAAATAATGATTTCTCTCCATCTAGATATTGTAGTTTGTTGCTTGCCAGACCATAAGGACCAATTGCTTGACGAATGGAATCCCAATTTTGAAGAGTAGGAAGACTGATTTTTTACATATCAAGTACCATAAGAATTAATAATTTGGGATGGAAGATAGCTTTTAAATTATGAAATGTCTGGATAGAGGATAAAAGACTCTAACAACATTTCTAGTCCGAGAATTACAACTCATTTAAACATCCTACTATATATTAAATATATATTAAATAAATTTTAACAGAAAAATCATGTAAGTGATTTATGATGATATATAACTTATACGTGAAATCTCATAATATTTTTCTTAATTTTGATGGGCTGTTGATATTCTATTTTTCCTTAATTAAGATATGTAAAGAAAAACTAATACTTGAACCATCTAACAGCTGTTTCCAAACAAATAGAAATTTTTCATATAAATCTTATATATTAAATTTTTTAAAAAAATCCCAGTTATCTCAAAAATGTAAAACTTGTCCAAAAATTATTACAGAAACAATATAATTATCAAAAATATATTCTTAAACCATAGAATATTAAAATAAATACAGATTTTATGATAAAAATTATAGATATAATCTTAATTATACTTCTATTAATAACTAATTATATAAACCTAATCATATTATAAATATATGTATATGATAAATATATAAAATTCATATGAATAATGTAACGTTATGTTAAGGTATTTAATCAATTTATTTATATTGTCATTTTTACTATTGCTATTTTATCAATGATTATTATAAAATAAATTTTTACTTATCTAATTTTTAAAATAATTTTTTGTACCTAAATATAATGTTTATAGAAAAAAATTATAATATTTAGATTTAATTTACTGTGATTATTCATTTCTAGAAATATCATTTCATGTATTAATTGCAATATTCAATTTTAGATTATATTCCAGTTTACCAAAATTTTCTAAAACAATAATTAGCTGCAACATTTTTTATAATTAGAAAAAATTTATAATACGTAAAAGTTAATCAGTTGCACAATAAAATATTGACGTTTCTAATTATAGTTACCAAAAATAATGGTGGTACTATCCAAATATAATCACCCAAAACATATCATTTGAAGAGATTTTGAGATCTCCATACCTTATAATTAGCAAATATTCGTTAGAATGTATTACATTTATTGACTAAAAAACTGAAATATGGTATACAATCAAATATTTTCTTTAAATATAGGTCATGTAGTTATCGGTTGTCATCACATATTTTAAAATAATAATAAAATATTAATTTTGATTTAATTTTAATATTTTAATAAAATAATTTTTATCACATATTGTATATAAGACTATCCTAGAACCATCTAAAATTAAAATAAAAACCAATCTTTGAATTATCTATTAACTATTGACAAACATACAACTAAATATTTCAAACAATTTTCAAATACTAAAAAGTTTCAAAAGCTTAATTATACTAAAAATATAAAATTTTTCCAAAAAAAATATATTATAAAAATGGAAACTATAAAAAAAATACTGATTTTATGATAAAAAAATGAAAGAAACAACTTTAATTATATTTCTGTTAATAACTAACTACAACAGTATAAAGGGGTGATGGACTAGTTTTGTTTAACTATTAATAATTATTATGCCAGAGGTTTTAAGATGGTTATTGCAATTCCTACACACCAATTATCAAGAAATTATGTTAAAAAGGAATGATAAGGGGTTATGGAGGTATTGTGATGAGATACTAGTAAGGACTCAACCTAAAATTGGCACACACAAGATATGGACTGAATAAGCCTTGCTGCAATGAAACGAATTCAGTGAAAATGGATGTGGAGGAAGTTGTCACACAAAATTTGTGGAATTCCTTTCATTCACCATGGATCAAATGTTCGCACAAGAGATGCGGAAGGCCCTTGTTATACCAGCCTCAATGCCCTTTGATTCCCTTGGATATGACGCAACAAGACGTATCTTTTGGATTCTTTAGATATGACACACTAAAGAATCCAAGAATTTCTGTTAGATATGACACACCAATATATATTGATCCATAATTTTTTTAAAAATAATTTTTTTAAAAAGATGGATGCTTGAAACAATAGAAATTATCAACTATTTATAGAAGAAGAGAGAAGACAAGGCTATATGCTTGGACAGAACCCAAGAACATGCAGCAACATGCAAGAGCCAAACATTAAATACATTAAATCTTCAACTCTCCAACTAACTTTTTGTCTTATCTTTGATGGCATAGGCGTGAATAGGCTTGAGCCTTGGTTGGGACGGATTTCATTTCTCTGATCATGCTTCTTTTCCTTAGAGCTTCCTAGGATCATATCATATTGGTTGGCAGAAGTGTCATGTAATTGGAATGGTTTTTAGATTATTTAATAAGTAAAACTAACCCAGTGGTATAAACATAATTTAATTTACATATGCGGATTTTAAGTTGGCATTGTCAAGGTTTGAGAAATAAGTGGTCTATTAGTTATTGTTGGAATGAAGAAGAATGATGAAGACAAATCAAGAGGAAATGAAGAATGTGTGCCTTTGATTCTAAGAAGGCGCCATGTGTCCAAAGGGAGTGGCTTAGACTTTTTTGTGATTAATGATATGTTATCCTTGTAGCCAAACATGTATTAGACTATCTTAGTATCCAAACAAGCCTAGACTAGTTTAGTATAAATAGTTAATTCTCTCTTCCTTTGTAAGCAAGAAATTCATTTTTCTAAAATCTCAACAATAATCATTTTCTTTTCTCTCTAATCACTCTCTCTCAATCTACAAATCTATGAATCTCTTAATCTCATATTCTTTCATGGTATCAGATCCATGTTACATCAATCTGGCATAGCAATTCCGCAAAATCTCATCTCTTTCCTCACGATCTGCTCGTTTCTTCAAACCAGTGAAGCCGCGGTCTGGTCGTGGTTGGATCAAGTTTTCTTGCAGGTTTTAGATAAAGTCCAATGGAGTATCAGACAAACATAAAGGCTCCTTTCATGCTTCATGGGACGAATTATCTCAAATGGTATAGAACCACGAGGACAACCTTGTGTAGCAAGGGGTTATGGACTCATGTCACAAAGACGCCTGTTACAGCCATGAAGGGGATGACTCAGATGATCAAGATGATCATAATAAATGGTTTCAGGAAGACCAGATGGTACTTTTTATACTCCAAAATTCCCTAGCTGGATCTCTCTTAAAAGCATATTCATATTGTGAAAATGCTAAAGATCTTTGGGAAACTTTAAAAAATGTATATGACAATACTACTAACCTCATGAGAATTTTTGAGGTCAAGAAAGCTTTGAATGATCTTAAGGAGGATGCTGAGTTCACAAAGCATTATGGATCCTTCAGGGCATTATGGGCAGAGCTGGAGATGCTAAGGCCTGCCACAATTGATCCCATTACTCTTCATGAAAGGTGAGAACAAGATAAGGTGTTTAGATTACGTTTGACTTTGAACACTAAATATGTTGATTTGATTAAGCACATTCTTAGGGAGGACAAGCTTCCTAGTTTGGAGGATGTCTGTGCCAAGATTCAGAAGGAGCAAGGGTCTCTCTAGCTGTTTGGAAACAAAGAAGAACCGGTGGTTTCCCACAAGAACTTCTTCAAGGCGCCAGCTGAATCCAAGAAGAAGAGAACCGTGTGTGATCACTGCAAGAGAACCGGCCACACCAAGAAGGAGTGCTGTGTGCTTCATCATGAGTTGAAGTCAATCTGGTTCATTGACATGTCTAAAGCTCCTTTTACAAGTGGCCCTAGCTCCTCCAACCTGGTACACACAAGCACATCCAATCTGACCACCAATCCGGTCCTTGCTTCTTCATAATAGTTTGTGAAGAAATCAGACTTGGAAGCTCTCTTCAAAGCCTTTAGCTCTGGTAATGTGTTGGGTAAATCACTTCATGCTTCTTTTCTAACATCTATAGCTTCTAAACCTTTAATTGTTGATTCTGGAGCTTCTCATCACATAATCAATGATTTAGGGTTGCTAGAAAACTTAGAACCTGCCTTAGATAGTGTGTTAATTGCTAATGAAATCAATGTGCCAATTAAAGGAATTGGAAAGCTTAAATTGTTTGATAAAGAATCTAAAGCCTTTTATTTGCCATCTTTCACATCTAACTTGTTGTCTATTAAGTGAGCTACCACAGATCTTAATATTCAAGCTATATTTGGTCCTAATGATTTCTACTTTGAAGATATTAAAAAAGTAGAAAATTTGGCCAAGGAACAACAAAGAATGACTTGTATGTGTATGAAGACTTGTCCATGCATCCCTTACAAGAACCGTGTGCTAATAGTGTCAATGTTAATGTTTCAGCTGAACTTTGGCATGCTAGATTAGGCCATCCTCATCCTAGAGCTTTGGAATTGATAATCCTTGGAATTAAATTACAAAATGAACTGTGTGAATCATGCATTCTTGGGAAACATTTTAAGACAGTTTTTGAGAAATCAATTCATTCATATAATAATTGTTTTGATTTAGTGCATTCTGATGTTTGGACATCTCCCTTTCCTTCTAGAGAAAACCAAAAATATTTTGTGACCTTTATTGATAAAAATATAAATATACTTTAGTTACATTGGTTAGTTCTAAGGATAGGGTGTTTGATGCATTTCTTAATTTTAAGACATTTGTTACTAATCAATACAATCCCAAGATTAAATGCTTTAGAACAAATAATGGAGAGGAATATACTAGCACCAAGTTTCAGCAACACCTGACCAAACATGACATTGAACTTCAAACAAGTTCTCCCTACACTCCACAACAAAATGGAGTAGCTGAGAGGGGGAAAACAGACATTTGATGGAAGTTGTGAGAACAATGACGTTCCAAAAGAAGGTTCCCAAACGGTTTTGGGGAGATGCTCTAGTGGTTGCATGCTACTTAATCAATAGAACTCCAACAAAAGTTCTAGTTGATTTGTCTCTCTTTGAGGTATTAAAAAAAACCAAGCCTAATATTGAACACTTAATAGTATTTGGGTGTGTTTGTTTTGTTTTGGTACCAGAAAAATTAGGAACAAGCTGGAACTAAATAGCACCAAGGCCATCTTCATTGGATATTCTCCTACACAAAAGGGATGCAAATGCTACAATCCAGAGACTAGAAGAGTCCTAGTATCCAGACATGTTAAATTTCAAGAATCCGAAGGATTCTATGAAGAAAGAACTTGGGATGAATTCAAGGACATCTCAACAACAAGACATGACCAAGCTGAGAATCTAAGAAGGATCTTGGAAGGCATAGGTATAGTTTCTCCACAGGCACCTGGCCCAGGGCCAGCTCATCAACCGCCAAGGCCAGCTCACCAAGCGCCAGGACCATCTCATCAAAAGCCCGAACTAGGACCATCCCAGCCCGCACCATGTTCACCAAGGCGCGACCCAGGTTCGACCCAGGCATGACCCAGGTCCAACCCAGGCACGACCCAGGCACTTCCATGGTCTCATTCCCGGTCTCTCGGTCACAAACCAGGTCACAGGCGCGGCTTCACCTCCGGGACGGGGCGCGGCCTGCTCTTCAATCAGGACAAGTGCCTCCCCTTGATTATGAAGGGGGCCAGGAACCTAGACATGATCAAGAAGATGATTCAGAAGCAGATATCTTTGTCTCAGCTTCAAAAAGGCCAATGGATATTCAACCTAATCTTGGGGATGCTCTAGAAGAAGAAGAGAAAGGGGAATCATTTGTTATTCTTAGAAGAAGTACAAGGCAGAGATTTCCACCCAACTTCTACTACAACAACAATGCAGGGATTGTGTAATCTAGTTCATGTACCTGATTCTCATGTTGCATTTACTGTTAGTCTTGATAAAAAGCAGATTCCAAAGACCTATGAGGAAGCTATTGAGATAAAGGAGAAGAGAGAACCAATTCCAGCTGAAAGACAAGTCATGGAGAAGAATCAAACCTATGCGCCAGCCACTATTCCACAAGGAAAAAAGGCTGTAAGTTCTAAATGGATTTTTACCATTAAATATAAAACACAATGGTGAGATAGATAGGTATAAAGCTAGGTTGGTGGCTAGAGGATTCACACAAACTTATGGTGAAGATTATAGGGATACCTTTGCTCCTGTGGCTAAATTACATTCAGTTAATGTTGTTTTGTCTCTTGCTGATAACCTTGATTGTGAGTTGTGGCAAATGAATGTTAAGAATGCATTCTTACAAGGTGAGCTAGAAGAGGAAGTGTACATGACACCACCACCAGGTCTAGAAGATAAAGTAGGTGGCGGCAATACACTGAGGTTAAGAAATGCTATACATGGCTTAAAACAAACTCCAAGAGCTTGGTATCATAAGTTGAATGTGACCTTAAGGGACAGAGGCTTCAAAAGATCAGAAGTTGAACACACTCTCTTTACACTTCAAAGTAAGGATGGTATTGTGATTATACTCATTTATGTTGATGAAATAATCATATCATGGAGTGATAAAGTAGGAATTGATTCTACTAAAGCATATTTAAAGAATGTCTTTGATATTAAGGATCTATGTGAACTTAAATACTTCTTAGGAATTGAAGTGTGTAGGTTCAAGGAAGGTCTTTTCTTATATCAGAGAAAATATATTGTAGACTTGCTAACCTCTAAAGATATGATGGAAGCTAAACCAGCTAAGGCACCACTAGAAGAAGGTTAAAAGATAGAACCTGAGGGGGAGCTAGGAGATGGCGTGTTCCATGATACAAAGGTGTATAGAAAAGTGGTTGGTAAGCTCATATATTTAACTATCACTAGACTTGACTTGTTTTTTTCTGTGAATCAGGTGTCTCAACATATGCAAGACCCAAAGATAAGGCATTGGGAAATGATCATGCGCATATTGAGATACTTGAAAGGCACTAAAAAACAAGGTATATGGATGGGATGTAATGGAAACACAGAAGTTGTAGGTTATTGTGATGCAGATTGGGCAGGAGACAGAGAAGATAGGAGGAGTACAACCAGCTACTGCACCTTCATAGGAGGTAATCTTGTTACTTGGAAGACTAAGAAGCAGAAGGTTGTATCTTGCTCTAGTGCAGAAGCTGAATATAGGGCCATGAGGAAACTTACCACAAAATGCATATGGCTGAAGCAAATCCTTCTTGACATACTTGACCTGAGCTTGGAGTCTCCTATCACTGTCCATTGTGACAATCAAGCAGCTATACACATTGCATCTAACTATGTGTTTCATGAAACAACCAAGAATATTTAGGTGGATTGCCATAAGGTGAGGGAAGATATTGTAAATGGGATTATCTTACCTTGCTACACAAGGAGTGAAGACCAATTATCAGATGTGTTCACCAAGGTTACTACACTGAAGACTGGTGGCTCTATCTATCCATGACTTGGTCTCATGTCCATGCCTTAACACTGATCCTGATCATGGAGTGTTATACTTTTTCTTCCTAAAAAGGTTTTGTTCCAATTGAGTTTTCCTTCTTTAGGTTTTTAATGAGGTAATGCTTCATGGTTGCAAGCTTAGCCATTCTCAATGACTTAACTTGAGGGGGAGTGTTGGAATGAAGAAGAATGATGAAGAAAAATCAAGAGGAAATGAAGAATGTGTGCCTTTGATTTTAAGAAGGCGCTATGTGTCCAAAGGGAGTTGCTTAAACTTGTTTGTGATTAATGATATGTTATCCTTGTAGCCAAACGTGTATTAGGCTATCTTAGTATCCAAACAAGCCTAGACTAATTTAGTATAAATAGTTAATTCTCTCTTCCTTTGTAAGCAAGAAATTCATTTTTTCTAAAATCTCAATAATAATCATTCTCTTTTCTCTCTAATCTCTCTCTCTCAATCTACAAATCTACAAATCTCTTAATCTCATAATCTTTCAGTTATTTACGTGAGATTTGGTTTAAGAATAAGCTAGAATTTATGTTATTATCAGAGACAAAACAAGCGTTACCATTTGTGCAACAATTTCAACAACATTTTGGATATGAACATTTAGACACAGTAGACCCAAAAGGCTCTAGGAGGGGGGGGATTGGCGTTATTTTACAATAAAAAATATAAGGTTAATTTTTTATTCTCAAGTAATAGAATCATTGATATTGAAGCGATGATTGACGGCACAAAGGTCTACCTATCATTTGTATATGGATATCCGGTACAAAATTTAATAGATCAGATTTGCGAAATATTAACATTATTTAGTTTAAATAGAAATGTCATGTGGTTCATAATAGGAGATTTAAATGAAATTACAGGCAATCATGTGAAAGAATGTGGTCCATTACGACATGCATCGACATTTACGTCATTTAATAATATCATGAGAAAGAATGTGGTTCGGGTTGACTTTCCGTCAGTAGGAAATTCATTTTCTTGGAGAGTAATTAAGAATAAGAAAACTATAAGATGTCGTCTTGATAGGGCGCTTGCTAATGAGGATTGGCATAATAGGTCCCCTTTCTATTTTGTTGAATATCTAGGCATAATGGGATCTGATCATAGACCAATTGTGGCTACGTAGAGAAACAAAAAGAAAAGAAAATGTATCAGTTTTGATTTGACAAAAGATTGATAGTGAAAGATGGGATACCGGAGTTTTAAAAAAGGGTTGGGATTTAGTTCCGACAGGTAGCATGGGAAATTTGGTAAACAGTGCATACATGAGATATCGGTTTGGAGAAAACATAATTTATCTTATGGAAAAGTAAAATAAATAATTTACAGAAAGAATTAGAGGAGATTCAGGGTAAAAGTAGGCAAAACGAAAAAAGGGTTAGAGATGTGGTAGACAAGCTTAAAAAAGCTTACATGGATGAAGAATTTTTTTGGCAGCAGAAAAGTCGAAATATGTGGCACCATAAGGGAGATCATAATACTAAATTTTATCATTCATTAACCAAAAAAAAGAGGGCTAAAAATAGGATTGTGGGTTTGTATAACGCGGAAGATAAATGGGTTACCAGGGATGCAAAGGTGGAGGAAGTGGCAGTGAATTATTTTTCACAATTATTCACTTCTAAAGCTGTAGATGAAGATTAGGAGTTTTTAAGGGAAGTTCTGGCAGTAATTATAGATCTGACAAATGATCGCCTTATGATACTAGCTAAGGAGGAGGAAGTAAGGAAAACAATATTTATGATGCATTTGGAAATTCGTAAATTATTTATTTGAGGACTAGTAGTTTTGGTCAATGATTAAACTGGACAAATATATGTTTGATTCTCAAAACGGAACTACCCTCCAGAATGACAGAATTGTGACCTATTAGTCTTTGTAATGTGAGTTACAAGATTATGTTAAAGGTGTTATGTCAAAGATAAAAAGGTTCTTACTAGGATTAATTTTGGAAACTCAACCGGCTTTTGTTGCCCAACGATTAATTTTAGATAATATTTTAATTGCTCAAGAAATATTTTATGGATTAAGGACAAATAAGTGTTGTCAAGGTAAGTTTATGGCCATAAAGATAGACATGAGCAAGGACAAATAAACGATTTTAAATAATATTTTAATTACTCAGAAAATGTTTCATGGATTAAGGACAAATAAATGTTGTCAAGGTAAGTTTATGGTCATAAAGACAGACATATGCAAGACTTATGATAGAGTTGAATGAGTTTTCATCCAAAAACTCATTCAGAAAATGAAATTTTCATCACTTTGGATTTCTTGGATAATGAGATGAATAACGTCAGTCCGATACAAAGAGTCTCCAGCAGAGAGATCCGTTATCCTCATATTTTTACATAATTATGTACAAAAGCTTTGACTGCTAATATAAAGAAAGCAGAATGTGAAAAAGTAATTAACATGTTTAAAAATAGCAAGGTCAATTTCTGATATTTCTCATTTGTTGTTTGCAGATGACAGTTTATTTTTTCTGTCAAGAAAAAAGGAAAAATGTTAAGTCACACTTAGAATACTAAAAAACTATTAGGAGGTTTCAGGGCAGCAAATCAATTTTACGAAATCATTGGTTAAATTTGGTCATAAGGTTAATGAATGAATACAATAAGAAATTAAACAAGTATTAGGTATCACTACAACTGGAGGAATGAGTACATGTTTAGAAATTCTTGAAAGTTAATGAGGCTTAAAAACATAAGCTTTTGAATTCATTTAAAAGCAAAATGGTTGGACTATGAAATTATTGTCCAAAAGGGGAAAGAAGTTATGATTAAATCAGTTTTAACGCTATTACCTACATATATAATGTATTCTTATAGGCTATCAAAAATGTTAACAAATAAAACTACATGTGTAATATATATTTTTTGGTGGAGTTTGAGTGACACTAATCGAAAAATGCATTGGATTGCATCGAAAAAATTATGTAATCATAAAATTGGGGGTGGACTTGGATTTTGAAATATTGAGGATTTCAATACAGCTATGTAAACAAACCAATTATAGAGATTGATAGGTTGCCCATAATCATTATTAGCAAAAGTTTTTAAGGTTAGGTATTACCAGAATTAAGATATGTTGGATCATATAAGATCATACTCTCTATCATAAGGATGAATTAGTATTACATCAGCTAGATTTTTGGTTAAAAAAAATTTAACCAAAGGATTGGAACAGACTCAAATATCTCTGTTTGGAATGATCATTGGATCCCAGCCTCTCGCCCGAGATCAGTAACTTGTAAATTTACAGTGTGCCCAATACATTTAAGGTGAAGGACTTGATTAATAGGGAGAAAACACTTGGAATATGTCCTTGTTGAAAGCTACAATTGTCCCCGAGGATGTTTAAATTATACAGCTATTGGCAATTAGCCGTGACTGAACACTAATGGATAGCATTACAAAAAATAGTAAATATTCGGTGAAATCATGATATATGATTGAAACATTTTACCTAGATAAAGGTACAAAAGAAGTTACTTATGGTCCTACAATCACGGTATTGCAAGCATATCTGTGGAAGCTCAAATGTCCACAAAAAATAAAACATTTTATCTGGTAAGCTTTATCATGTTCTATCCCGGTAACAACTAATGTAAACACAATAAGTATTAAGGTTTGATTCTATTTATGAAAGTTGTGAAGCGGATACCAAAACCATTAATTATATCTTTTTGTGTAAAAAAGGTCCAATTTGTTTGAATAGCATATTTTAGTTTCATATTGTTTTTTTCTGTCATTTATGTTTGGATTTACTTCCACACCACTAGTTTCTTTTTTTGGTCAACTGTATGACTACATATAAAAGGAGCGAACCAGGAGTAAATCTCCGAAAGTAACACAAACCCCAGGCTCCTAATCATCGTGTCCCACAGGCACAAAAAACAAATTACAGCTCCAACCACCGCAATGAGACGACAAAACAAGACCAGACTGCACAACCAGAAATTTACACCTAACTGAAAAACTTGTGCTGATAATGGGATTCGAAAACACACCTTTTCGGATATTAATATGGAACTGAGACCAAATAAGCAATGCTAAAATTGTTGTAAGCATTGAGATTTAATTTATTTTTAATAGTTCTTATTTTTTGTTCTAATGTAAACGACATAGTTTTGAGTAAACAGAACCGTTAAACAAATTAACCCTGTAATCAACCCCATTTAAGCCTTTAATTAATTCGGTTACTTGATTTATCAATATACCTGAAAAAGCAAAGTCAACAATTTTTTTTTCAATATTTTTTTTTCAGAAAATCAACAAGAATTTGATATTTATTTGATACTCTTTTAGTTGAGGATTAAAATTAATAGGAAGTTTAGTATATATTAAACATTTTTCCTGAATTAAATAATAAAGTTTTTTCAATACATTAATCTGTATTACTTGAAACAGTAGTCATAACTAAGATCTTCACTTAAATCGAATAGCTCCAAAATCAATTTTATTTTCTTTATAATTTAATTGAGACCCTTATCAACAATAATTTTTCCGGGTCACACATGTCTCTGTCTATTAATCGTTGCAATTATTTGGTCTTTGTAAACTAGGTCAAACCTTGCATACTCTAATTCAGTATTTCAACCAAAGATTAAAGAAAAAAATTTCACTCAACAATTATTTAAAGGTGACTTCTATATTTTTGTACAACCATAAATAAGTTATTTATTGGACGAAGACTCCATATATAATTTTTAAAATCCGTATATGTTTTTTGAAGACTGTTTATTTCTGTCAAGACTCTGCACAACCAAACAAAAATAATTCCCATATTTCCTTGTTTATTAGAGCTTAATTTTCAAAGCTCAACAATTATTAAATGTGACTTTGATGTTTGTCTTACCATAAAGATGTAATCTTATTGTTATAAGATACCGCATATATTTTTCAATAACTCCGCTTATTTTTTTCCACACTGTTTATATTTGTTAAAGACTCTGCACAACAAAACAAACCTAATACCCATATTTCATTGTTTTAATATTAAAGCATAATTTTCAAAGTCAAAGTGCATGTCTGAGTCCACACTGCTTTGCACACTGTATGCTTGGCTGACGAAACATGTTACATTGAAACTGAAATGGAATATGTGTATTAATCCTCCAAATAAATAATTCAATGATAGAATAATCCCACAAAAAAAGAGATATAATTTTATGAAACAATGGTTCTAATATGTTTGACGTCAGAGTATTATTATTAAGTAAGCATTTGCAAATGATGTAATCACATTTGGAGTTGGCTACATTTTATAATTTGACAAAATTATAATAACCACAAAGAGACATTTTAACATAATTATGATATTTCATTGTTTTGACTTAAAATGATAATGCACATTTTTATTAAGGCATAATGGATGCTTCGTCAGCTATTAAAAATTAAAGATGCTACATAGACTTGAAGGGATATATTCAAACACCTTTACCCGGAAAAATTCATTTACTCAAAATTTTAATCCGTTTTTTTAAAAATTTTTCATCATCCTTTTAATATTTGAAGTGCATATTAGCTAATAAGATATTAAAATGTTAAGTCTAATAGACTTCTCTACCATCCTTTTTTCTGGTTTTTCTCTCACGTCCTATCCTAGTCACTGCAGTTACCTTTCCAAACAAATTATTTTCTAAGAGGTATAAGCAACAAGTTATTTAGTGAGAACAGTCGTCCATCTCACTCGACCATAGTCAGGTAATAGAAAATAAACAATATATTCAATTAGTCAATCATGAAAGTCAGGCCGATATACTTTCCACATGATTCATCAACCGTATCTGGATTTCTCACCAAGCGAATCAAACGATTCCCAACAATTAGAGACAAACAGATCAACAGACAAGTATATTAGATCAAGCAATCACACACTCAATCAATCTAAGCTAGTCAACGACCGTAGACCATCACCATAGTCACACACTAACCTTAAGATTTTGGTTAACTGGTGAAAATCTCGCTTCTAACACCTCTTGTCGCAGATCGTAGAAGATAACTTGATGGCCGTTAACAAATTTGAAGAATTCCCACAAAACATCATACAAACACTAAGTCTTTAAACATATTACAGATACATATCGATAAAACATAAAGTCCATCGATTGTTAGCACAAAACTCCTGAGCCAGGCTTTTTTTCGAAATATTTTCGTATTCCTTGAACATCTTCCCTTTTTCCCTAATCCCTTGGCCATTTATTGAAATATTTTATATTTTTTGGATAACTTGCTTTTTCTCCGATCCTTACCAGATTGGCCCCAATAAGAGCCCAAGGAACGCAGTCATTACCGTTCTTCCCAACTTAGAATGGATTCATCCTCGAAACTACTTCTTAGCCTTCTTGAACTCAACTGGTTTTGCCACTTGCTTATCAAACCATTTAGGAAACCTTTTATTCATTACTGTTTCTGGTTCCCATATGGTCTTTTCTTCACCATCACAATTCAAAACGACTTGGATCATTTTGACCTTCTTCATGCGGTCTTCTTTAACCCTTCTCCCAACGATTTGAACTGGCCTCCCTTCCACGGTCATATTTTCCTATACATCTGCCGGTGATTCTAGTATCATGTTATACATGTCACTTATGCATTTCCTTATCATAAAAATGTGAAACACCTTGTAAAATTCACTCAAATCTGGTGGTAGTTCTAACTTGTAGGTCACAGGTCCAATCCTTTACAGAATCTTATACGACCCCATGTATCTTGGACTTAATTTTGTTGTCTGATTTGATATTTCTTTTCCCTTGTAAGTGAGCATCTTAAGATAGATCATTTCCCCAACTTTGAATTCTAACTCTCTCTTGTGTTTGTTCGCATAACCTTTTGCCGATCTTGACTTCCTTTATCTTAATCCGCAAAATTTTGCTCTTTTCAGTCATTCAGTCAACCAGGTTCAACCCAAAAATACTCTGCTCCCCCACTTCAGTCCAACACAATAGTGTTCAACAAGACATACTATACAACGCTTTGTATGGTGACATCCCAATGCTCACCTGATAGTTATTATTGTAATCAAACTCAGTCAAAGATAGATGATCTGCCCACTTACTGACCCAGTTTAAAATCGCAGCTCTCAACAAATCCTCAAGTGTATGGATCGTCTTTTCCGATTGTCCATCAGTTTAGGGGTGATAGCCCATACTCATATGGACCTTAGTACCAAATCTCTTTTAAAACGATTTCTACATAACCGAAGCAAACTTGATGTCATGGTATAATACTATACTTGCGGATATCCCATGTAACCGAACAATCTCCTTCACATACAACTTTGCATGTTTCTCCAAACCGTTCTTCCTATTTACTGCGAGGAAGTAGGTAGATTTGGTCAAGCGATCCATGATGATCCATATCGCGTCTTTATTGTCACACGTTGGCAATCCCGTGATAAAATCCATCGTGATCAAATCTCACTTCCATTCAAGGATAAATAATTTTTGCATTAACCCTGCTGGAACTTGATGTTCGGCCTTAACCATCTGAGACATCGGACAACCGGCCACCAACTTAGCGACATCTTGTTTCAGTCATACCCAATGGTAGCATCTCTTTAAGTCCTGATACATCTTTGTCGTCCCAAGGTGAATGGAACGCACACTCGGCCATTCACCAAATGTTGATCGTTGCAAACGCGCACTCGGCCATTCACCAGTATTGTCCCATTATTCAATTTTTGATATTCGGTGTGATTGTTTCGTGCCGTCTTGTTAAGTTTCTCGTCCTCGTCCTGAGTTAGCCGGACATGCATCAATAAATCTGCATGATCAGCTTCTCCTAAGCCCAACGGTTCCAAGTCATCTGTCAAAGCAGCAAGACGCAAGGTTCCTACCATACTGACCAGACCTTTCATTTCTTTCTCAGCATCTGCGGCCACTCTCTTCCGACTTAGCGCATTTGCAACCAATTTTTCCTTACCCGACTGATATTTAATGACCAAATCATAATCGGCCACAAGTTTCATCCATCTCGTCAGCCTAAGATGTAGTTCTGGCTATGTGAAGATGTAAAGCTCATATGGTCCGTATAAACTTGAACTTTCCCACCGTAAAGGTAAGATTTCCAAATCTTCAACAAAAACACAACGGATGTCATCTCGAGATCATGGGTTGGATAATTTTCTTCGTGTTTCCTTAACTTTTTGAATGCATAAGCAAAGACCTTATCTTATTTTACGTCAGAACAACCCCAGTCCCATCTGTGATGCATCTATGTAGACTAAATACAGTTCATTGGATTCTGGTAAAGCCAAACCGGAATGCTTGTAAGCATTTCCTTTAACTTAGCGAAACTCTGCTCATAATCCTGCGACCATATAAACAGAGTGTCTTTCCCGGTCAGCTTGGTCATTGGTCCAGCCATGTTAAAAAAGCACCAAACCTTCTATAGTAGCTAGCAAATTCAAGAAAACTCCGTATTTTGAAGCATTTTTCGGTCCTGGCCATTCTGCAATGACCTTGATATTTTCTGGGTCAGCAGACACTTCTTGGTCTGAGACCACATGACCAAAAAATCTGATTTCCTTATGCCATAAAATGCACTTATTTAGTTTGGCGAACATCTTATGTTCCTTTAGCTTACTCAAAATTGTACTTAAGTGACTTTGATGCTCTCTTGGTTCCTTGAGTAAACCAAAATATCATGTATGAAGATGATTATGAAACATCGTGTTCATCAGCTTCATGAATGCAGCCGGCACATAAATCAGTATGAAAGACATGACGACAAACTCATAGTGCCCGTATCTTATCCAAAAGGCTGTCTTTTGGATATCGGTCTCGGCTATCACAATATGATGGTAACCCAAAGCAAAATAAGTCTTAGGGAAATAAGTAGCCCCTTTGATTTGGTTCAACAACTCATCAATCTTTGGAAGCAGGTACTTGTTTTTCACTGAAACTCTGTTTAACCCACGGTAATCGATGCAAATTCTTAAACTTCCGTCATTCTTCTTGACAAACAGTACAAGTGTACCCCCATGGTAAATTTTTTGAACGGATGAATCTTTTCTCAATCAGTTCGCTTAATTGTTTACTCAACTCGGCCATCTCTGTCGGTGATATCCGGTAAGGAGCTTTAGATATCAGAGCTGTACCAAGCTCTAGTTCAATAGTGAATGAGTCCGATCTTTCAAGTTGTGGTCCACCCAACGCTTGGAATACATCTGAAAAATTCCTTTAGCACTGTAATCTCACCAAGCTTGGTGTCTGGTGTAACATCTGATGTGATCGTGGCCAAATATACCTCACACCCTTTTTCGATCGTTTGTTCCTTGCCGAAATGGTCAAGCTATCCAAAGTTTGTTGAATTCCCTGCTACTCCAGCATTGTTTTTTCCTTCTCAAGCCAAACTTTCTCTCGGTGACAGTCTTGGTGCACAACACACCACCCACGAAAACGATGTCTACAACATTGACCGAAAATGCTAGGGACCAAACATGCAACAAGCCATTCCATCCAGCAACATTACTAAGTAAGCTATAAGAACTTACTAGTAATCGGACGAGAGGGATTTGCCTCAAAAGCATCCTCAAAGATTTAATACACTCACAGTGTTACACCATTCATAATGGCCTGCCTTTTTGATGGCGGTAGAAGTCCTTCATTTGCCTGTTTCCCAGAAGGTCGCACCAACTTTAGACACTCAAATCTGAAGTGCCTCGGTTCATGAAAATAATGAAAAATCTTGTCCCTGGTATTATGATCCGAGTCACTCTCCCCCGAGTTCCTCTTTGGAAAATCCCTAATCTTGTGGCTCAGACTGCCACACCAGTAACATGTACCAGAAGCGGCCCTACACTGGCAAGGGTGCATCCTCCGATTACTTTGACACACAGAGTTCACTGCTATTGACTTACTGGTACTCAGATTTTTCTCTCAGTTCTTATTTTGGCCCATACCATGTTTAGACCTATCATGCAGTCCAGTAGCCCCCATCCACTCTGCACTTAGAAGCTTAGCTTCTTCCTCTTTTTCCGCTTTCAATATGGCCACTATCTCCACAAGCTCGACCATCATGTCATATTTTTGGACCTGGTAGCGATTACGAAGATCAATCCGCAGGCCCCGAATGAAACAAAAAAACTCGTATCCTTTCAACTTCGAATTTGCGTCCAGCAAACTTCATGAGAATGTTATACTCAATCTCATACTCTCTCACACTAATTGATCCTTGACGCTACTCAAGGAATGCGCCTTCAAGCTGGTTAATAACTTCTGGGGGGAAGTACTTAATGTGTAATTCCTCACGGAAGTTCTGCCACAAGCAGTTATGGTTCCAAATTTCATTTCGATTCTCCATCTCCACTCGTCTGCCTCTTAGGTTTAGCACCACCCGCGAAGTACTTAATACCAAGCTTACACATATGATCGGTCACCGTAAATTATGATGGGATCCCGTCCCCAACAACCATCTCAGCTGCCTGTTCATTCACAAAGGGTGGTGGTACCACATGCACTGGTGCCGTAGGGACCGCTGCAAAACCTGGTAATCTTGCTAAGATATGCTGATCAGCCGCACCACCATTCTTCATCTGAGATCGGGTATTCCTTAATATCTACAACGATCATGTCGTTTACCAAGTTAGCTCGACATTAACTTATTTCACACTCACATAAATCTTACTTACCATGAGACTGGCTTTGGAAAGATGGATAACCCACTAACCCGTTTATGCTACACATTTTCCTAGAATCAACAATGCTCTGATACAAATTAAAATACCCTTACCCAAAAAATTTACTTCAAAAAAATTTTAATCCGGTTTTCCTCAACTTCTTCATCATCCTTTTCAATAAGACAAGTGCATAAACGAGCAAACAAAATAATAGAATTAATACCGATGTTCAAGTAAAATGACAGATTTGCTAATAATCTATTACATCGCTAAGTCTACTAGACTGAATGAAACTAGCCAAGCTACCATCCTTTCCTTCCGGCTTTTGTCTCACGTCCTATCTTCGCCACTGCGGTTATCTTTTCAAACAAATTATTTTCCTGTGTCCATAAAGAGGTATAAGCAATGGATTGCTTAGTGAGAACGGTCGTCCCATCTCACTTGGCCATGGTCAAGTAATAAAAAATATTTTCAATCAGTTAATCAGGCCGATATAATTTCCACTTAACCAAAGCTGGATCTCTCATTAAATGAATGAAATGATTCCATACACTTATAAACAAACAGATCAACAGACAAGTATATTAGATCAACCAATCAAGCATTCAATGAATCTACGTTAGCAAATGACCCTAGACCATAGCCACAGTCACACACTCACTTTAAGTTTTGGTTAAATGGTGAAAATCTCACTTCCAACACCTCTTGTTGCAGATCGTCCAACCCAACTAAATGGCCGCTAACAAACTTGAAGGATTCTCGCAAAACATCAGAAAAACCCTAAGTATCTCGACATCTGACAGAAACATATCGATAAAACACAAAGTTCATGGACGCTTACCAGAAACTCTTCGACCAAACGACTTGTTTCCTCTATTTCTTTCAAAGTTCTTACTTTTGCTCGATAAAGTCTTGCGAAAGGTTGGAAACGGCTAGTGTTCTTATTTATATGACAAGGCTCGACTAGGATTTATTTCCCTTTGGCCAAATCCAGTATGCCTGCCCCTTAGACATATCTAGAACGTTCACATATTCTTTCGGGAACATTTACATATTCCTTCGAGAACATTCTCATATTCCTTCAGGATTATTCCCATCTTCCTTTGGAAAATTTCCCATTTTCCCGAGCCATGCTGTTTCTCAAAATATTTTCATATTACTTGGATATCTTTTTTTTTTTTTCCCGATTCCCTTGGCAATTTCTAATAATATTTCCTTATTTCTCGGATATCTTCCCTTTTTTCGATTCCCTTAGTCATTTCTCATAAAATTTTCATATTCCCCGAATAATTTGTTTTTCCCCTATCCAGACCCGATTGGCCCCAATAAAACCCCAAAAACATTGTTATTATACATATGGTATGAATCCTAGGAAACATTGAATGTGAAGAGCGTAAAAGTAGTAATATATTATTACAATTTTTTTCGTAAGTCGCAAAGATCAATAAAAAACCTAAAATAATTTTTTTTTAAGTAAAACTTATAACAAACAGCGATTTTTAATTGCAGTCACAAATCCCAATTGCAGTTGCAACAACAGATAAACTTGCTGAGAAAAATAGTTTTTATATTTCTAATTAGCAAAGTGGATGAGATCAAATTTTTAGAGTAACTATACGATATGAAATGATGCGCATGTATCTAGAATATAAGAATTTGATTCCTAATGTAACAGCTAGAAAATGTGTAATCAATTTTCCTTGTTGAATTTGCACTCTTTTGCACCACATTTGCAGAATTTGATGTGTTCTGCAAATTCCTTGTTGCATTCTTCTTTGCTGTACGAAAATCTCTTTTATAATGACTCTTCTTGCTACAGCCAATGCGTTTGCTTCTCTTTTTGTCTTTCCCTCTTCTGATTATGGGTAATTAGAAAGAAATTAATCAATTTAAACGAAATTAAAATTTTAAATATGGGTTGGTGGATATTGTGGCAGATGTTAAAAAATAGACCGCATCTGATACAATATCCTATATTTTGTGGAGATCTGAATCGTTTCCCGCAACAAAATCTTTGGTTTCAGACATGTTCAGCCCAAAAAGCGTGATAGAAAAATAAATTGTTGAAACAGTATAATCTTGCTTTTTTTTACAACATATCCATATCTGTTTGAAAGTTGTGAGATCTATTTTCTGGAAATCTTGTCTGATAGACAGAAAAATATTTGAAACATCATGATCTTACAAATCCTCTTAATCTTCCTGCATGATCGTTTCTGGTCTTGCCTCTAACAACGCCTTCTTCATCACCTACTGCGACAGCAAATCACTGACTTGCATTTACCAGAGACCAATTGGATGGTAGCGCAATTTTCTTTTACAAATATAGAATGAAATTTTTTTTTATTCTGAATATCCTACCCTTTAGAAAGGAAATATACAAACTAAATATGGCTACATTTGCAAATTAAATATGTTTTACAATTTAATCACTTTCTCTAGGAACATGAATTCAGTTCTACAGCATTTGCATTAAGTTGGTAGTATCACAAACTTTTTACAAGGTTTCAGATTTTTGTTGAAAATTTTCTACATATAAAGATATTAAGTAAAATCGGCCATAATATGCTGTTTTTATTATTTTCCTTAACGATTTGCTTCTGTAAGTAATTGATGGCAATTGCTCGAGGTATGGTATAAATTCATTATCTTCATGTTTGAGTTCCAATAAAAACGATCTTTTTGCGAGTTAGTAATCTAGGTTTGGAATTCGGTCTATTTAAATATCAGCGAACAAGCTATCTTGATCGGGTTAGATTATTCTTGGGTTTAGTCGAACAAGTATATGTCTCTGAGTCGTTGCGATTAATTGGTCTTTGTAAAATAGGCTGAACCTTACATGCTTCAATTCAATACTGCAACCAGGAGTACCGAAAATTAAATTTAAAATTTTACACTGAACAAGCCTATCATTTTATTGTTAGACGATTATGCTTATATACTACTAATATACTATGAAACAATGTAGCTAACAAATAATTTATTTTAAATAATAGTACTAATATACTGTGAAATGATAGTATCCTAATACACTATGAAAATAAACTGTTAGAGCACTTTTATTATGTTATCCTTGAAGTAGTATAAATAATTTTATTATTAAATTAGATATGAAATATTTCATAAGTTTTTGTTCACAAAAATGTGTCGACAATTTTTTTAATTTTTTTAAAAAAAATTTATGTTTTGAATGAGATGAGACTCTAAACATATGAGCGTTACACATGCTCTTAGATTTTAGAGTAAAAAAATAACAAAACGTTCTCTCTTAAATTTTAAAACGAATAATTTGACAATAACTGTGAGATTTTCTTAGTATGATATTATTATATATATAAACTATTTATTTTCAATTTGGATTTATAAACAATCCTAATTATGTTGTTGACCTAAAGGGCGTGAGAATAAGTACGTTTAGTGAGAGGTAAAATTAAGAATAAAGATGTAAGATCTCACCAATGACGAGAGAATCAAGAGACTGACGACACTTCTTGTTTTTTTATTCTATTAGATTATATTGGTTACACTATTTATAATGGGAAGCACAAGAGAGATACATGTAGTGAAGATATTATTGAATTTCCATATTCACGATTGATCGATTCATCTCAGCGGTATTTTATGGGATCGACCTTTTGTTTGACGATCGATCGATCCGCATTTGGATCGATCGATCCTGAGAAGCATCTCACGCATTCC
This sequence comes from Streptanthus diversifolius, assembly GCA_039880935.1. Lineage (NCBI taxonomy): Eukaryota > Viridiplantae > Streptophyta > Magnoliopsida > Brassicales > Brassicaceae > Streptanthus > Streptanthus diversifolius. The sequence continues at coordinate 8,752,306 of JAXGFM010000005.1, forward strand.
TTCCTTATTTTCTTCTCCATTCCACTTCCCCTCAAATTTAACCATGTATGAATGGTTAAACTTGGATAGCATTAGAATACACCTCATAAAAATCTTAAAATGTAAAACTCAGTGGGACCAAAACAATTCTAAGGAAAAAAAGAGTATGTACCTCATGATTAGAGGATCATGGATATGTAAAGTCTATGAGTCCCAGCTTAGCATGGATGAACTCATAGACGCTGAGACTAGCAGCCTTTTTTAAAGATGTCAGCTAACTGATCTGAGCTCCTAGTGTAGCAAGGTAGGATGATCCCTTTATCAACTGTTTCTCTCACTTTGTAGCAGTCCACTTCAATGTTCTTTGTCCTCTCTTGAAAGACTGAGTTATAGACCATGTTGATTGCAGCTTGATTATCACAATGCATGTTAATAGAAGTTCTCTCAATGGCTAGGTCTTGAAGAAGAGCCTTCAACCAGATACATTCAGTGATCAGCTTCCTCATGGCTTGGTATTCTGTTTCAGCACTTGAACAAGAGTTAAACTTCTGCTTCTTTGTTTTCCAAGTCACCAAGTTTTCTCCAATAAACGTGCAGTTGCAAGTTGTAGACCCCATATCCTTCCTATCTCCAGCCCAATCAGCATCACAGTAACCCACAATCTCAGTACTCTTGTTATATCTCATCCAAATCCCTTGATCATGTGTTCCCTTCATATATCTCAATATCCTTTCTACCGTCTTTCAATGGAACATCATGGGATCTAACATATGTTGATTAACCTGATTCACAACAAAGCACAAATCAGACCTAGTAATCGTCAAGTATATCAGCTTACCAACTATCTTTCTACACAACTTCTGATCCTTAAACTCTTCTTGACCACGCTCCCCCTCAGGTTCAAATTTCTAACCTTCTTCTAATGGTGTCGTGGTTTGATTCAAGTATCCCTGTATCAGTTAGTAAGTCCATAACATACTTCCTTTCTGATATAAAGAGATCTTTTTTGGACATGCATACTTCAATGCCTAGAAAATATTTTTACTCCAAGATCTTTGATATCAAACACAGATATAAGATACTCTTAAGTAGATTAGATCCCTACCTTTCTTTTCCAAAAATGATTATATCATCTACATATATAAGAATAACTACTATATCTTCTTGGTTTTATCGAGTGAAGAGAGTATGGTCAGCTTCTGATCGCATGAAACCTCTATCTCTTAAGGTGACACTAAGCTTGTAGCCAGTGATAAAACAACTTTGATGGTGTGTAGCTTGGCAACAGGAGAAAATATATCTATGTAGTCCTCAACATATGTCTACGTGAATCTTCTTGCCACAAGTCTAGTTTTATACCAATTAATTTCTCCATTGCTCTTATAGTTGATAGTGAAGATCCACCCTCATTCCAAGTATGATGCCTTTCCATAGCATTTCTTTCATCCCCTATTGCATCTCTCCATACTTTATGTTCATTTGCCTCCTCATAGGTTCGTGGAACATGCTCCTGATCCAAGCTTCCAATAAATACTTGATATCCCTTAGGTACATGAGCCAACTTACACACTGCTTGTTATGGATGAGCAGTAGACTCTTATATTCTTCCAATGTGATGGAAACCTCTGTCTAGTATTTATGCAAAGATTAATTGGCTCTCCCACTTGATTTTCTTGTACAATCTGATCATGGGAAGGTGTTGAGTTGGATTCCTTATCTGGTTTTGCCTCATATTGCTCTGGTTGTCCTGAGTTGGATTCCTGCTCAGCCTCCTGCTAAACCTCATCTTGATCATGAACATCTGAGTATTTAGCTACTGATTCAGAAACATTTCCCCCCTCATGATCAAGATTCCCAAACATATCATCCTAGCCATCACTATATGTTGAAGGCGCATGTCTCTTTGGTCAATGGTTATGTGCTTGTGAGATTCCAAGACTGTCCAAAAGCTATCTTAGTTGAGCAGCACTGTCTGGTGAAGAATTTGAAATACCTTTGAATTCTGACCAATTAAACCCCTCATATATGCTCTTTTCTTCCATAAACTTCACATCTCTGGAGATCAACACCCTCCTTGTATCTGGTACATAGCAATTATATCATTTCTGATTTGGTGAGTATCCAATGAACATAGATTTTGTGCTCTTTGCATATAGTTTGTTGCGTTGATCTCCTGGAATCAAGAGAAAACACGCATACCCAAACACTCTTAAGTGATAAAGAATAGGTTTAGTCTTATTTAGTACCTCAAATGGAGTTTTGTCTTGACCTTGAAACTTCCTTCAAGTGCCTGTTCATGCGTTCAGAAACTCCATTTTGTTTTGGAGTGTAAGGACAACTTGTTTGATGAATGATGCCTTGCTTAGAAAGGAATTGTTTGAGAGCATGGCTTATATATTGTCCTCCACTATCAGATCTAATAGATTTAATCTTAACATTGTAATGATTAAACACATATATTTGAAAGTTTATGAACGCTTCTAGGATATTATCTTTAGATGACAGCAATGTAACCCAAATATACTTTGATTTTACATCTATGAATGTGACAAAATATTTGTGCTCTTCTCTAGATTCACAAGGTGAGGTCCAAACATCAGAATGAACAAGTTCAAAGCATTCATTATAAATGGTTTCAGACCTAGTGAATACTAATCTATAATGCTTACCAAGTATACAAGCCTCACATTCATCATTATTAAACAAAATTTTAAGAAATAAGAGTTCTAAAGCTCTAACATAAATCACCCTTAAAACTAGAAGAATTCAAACTGGAGAAACAAGAATTAGTAGATAAATCAGGAGGATTTGGTGTGAAGTCTTCCAACACATTGAGATCATCCTTGGTCACTCCTTTCCCAAGTATCTTATGAATTTCAATATCCTGAAACCATACATCATTAGAAATAAAAAATAACATGAAAATTAAGATCTTTAGTAGCCTTTTTTATAGATAACAAATTAGAAGTGAATGAAGGCATATAAAAAGCTTTAGATTCCTTATCAAACAACCTAAGGTTCCCTACTGCTTTGATTGGTACCTTAACTTCATTTGCATTCACAACATTCCCTTAAGTTGGTTATACATTCCTTATCAATTCTTAATCACTAATCATGTGATGAGAAGCTCGTGAGTTTACAATCAATGGCTTAGTGATATGAGATGCATTAAATGAAGAATGAAGAGATTTACCAATCACATTACCAGAGTTTTCCTTCAGGGCTTTGATGAGTGAATCAAGATCTGATTTCTTTACGCAATCATGTTCAGAAGAAACTATGGCCCTGACTTCCCCTCCTTGGGTTTGAGAACTTCCACTTGAACGGTTTGGATAAAGGGAAGAACCTCCTTGATTGGTTGATGTCACGATATCATGAGATAGGTGAGCTCTTGGTTGATCCTTCCATTTTCTTGGCTTCAAATATGGATGAAGAATCCAACAATTATCCTTAGTATGTCCCTTCTTATTGCATTGATCACAGAGCAAAAACTTCTTTTCCTTTGGTTCTTATAGACTTTTTTTTGCAGTGATCAAGTCTCCCTTGCTTCCAAAGAGGCCATGTGTTCCTTGCTCTTCATGGACCTTGGCGCAAGCCTCTTCAAGACTTGGGAGCTTGTCTTCTCTCAGGTGGTGCTTAATTAGGTCTGAGTAACTTGGATTCAAATTCATAAGTAAGCTAAAGACCTTGTTTTGTTCACGTCTTTCATTTAGAGTCATGGGATCAATGGACTTGGCCTCAACATTTCAAGCTCTGTCCAAAGTGCTCTAAATTTATCGAAGTGTTTGGTAAACTCGATATCTTCTTGATGAAGCTCATTAAAGGCTTTCTTCATTTCAAAGATCCTCAGCAAGTTTAATGAGTTCCCATACACATTATTCAGGGTTTCCCACAAGTCATTTGTTGTTTCACAGTAAGAATAAGCTTCCAAGAGTGAACCTTCCAGAGAGTTTTGAAGGATGGAAAACACAATTTGGTCTTCTTGAAACCATTTCTCCATTCCTCGTATTGCTTCTCTTGTCTGGTCTTATAGAGCTCCTTCTTTAATAACTATTAGGTGCCTTATTCAGTAGGACATGAGACCAGAGACCACGATTACAGAGTATTGTTTTCATTGTTGCTTCAGCATCTCTAAAGCAACAATCTGTCTTGATTTTTCCATGTTATGAGATTTTGATGAAAGGTTGAGTCTTTAAGCACAAAATAACCACCTTGATTCACTCGGTTAATGGAGATTAATGGCGGATAATTAGGTTTTCAGAAAAGAGAATGAGATTATGCAGAATTTTTGAAAAGAAAAACAGATTTAGGAACAAACACGTTCTGATACCATGTGAGAATAAGTAGGATCAATGAGAGTTTAAGGTGAGATTGAGAAGAATGATGTAATAACTCGCCAATGGCGAGAGAATCAAGAGGCTGACTGCGCTTCTTGTTTTCTTTTTTGATTAGGTTATACTGGTTACACTATTTATAATGGGAAACACAAGATATTATTGACTTACTATATTCACGATCAATCGATCCACCTTAAGATCGATCAATCCACCTCAGCGGTACTTTCAAGGATCGACTGTGGATGCTGGGATCGACCTTTTTGTTAGACTATCGATTGATCTGAATTTGAATAGATCGATCCTAAGAAGCATCACATGCATTCCCTTTCTTTATTTCCTACTTCATTCCAACAAAGATTATAGATTTATTTTATATTTTTATACTTCTCATCCTTCAGCTCGGTTCGACCAAGTCAACCACTTTATCTTTTCCGAACAAACTAATACATTCACATCAGCATCCTGGCTAGATGTCTGATCTTTGCAGTTTCCATAAGTGCTGTGGTAAAACTGTCTACTTGACAAAGCAGAAACCATCATGTAAGAGTTCCCCATAAACCTTATGGTACATTCGTCCAATAAAAAGCCAGGGCCAGTCGTGCAACAGATCTCTAATTAACACACATCCATTTGCAAGCCAATCACATATCACACGGTTATGTTAAAAGATCCCATACTAAGCTGAGCATAAATAAACCTCCACATCATGAGTATGGCAAGCCTCACACAAAGCATTTGATTGATCCTCCTCTAGAAGACTTACATCTTTTGACTACGTTATTTGAATCATGACATAAGCTCGTCTCCTTTAACGACAGTTAAGAAATAATTTCTCGATTAATTAGATGTGTCCAAATCCTTTTTTATCGAGAACACAATTTCTTTATTCTGATTTACAGAAATAAATTAACTTTTCTTATAAAAACAAAATATTACAGAAATTAAGAATGGGGGACTCACAAAAAATGTTTACCCCATTTTCCGATGAAAGGATTTTAAAAGATAAATAATTAAAAAAATACTTATACTAATTCGCCTCTGTGGCGACTTCAGAGCACTCCCCTCCGGCGTCTTTTTCTGTTCCCATACGCCACCATTGGTTTTTTCGAGAGGAGGAAAACGAATTCAAATCTTAAGAACTCTAGAGAATTATAAAAACAAATTTTCTTATTAATTTAGAAACTACTCAAAACTAAATCCGTCTCTTAGAACTTATGAAACATCTCTTCATTAGCTCTCTACTTATACAAAATCAGACATCTCCTAAATTTATTTAGAAAACACTAATCATCTTATCATGTTTTCTTTTTTCCTAATTTCCTTTTTTTCCTAAAACCAAATTGTTTAGGAAACATTCATTCTAGTTAGTTTGGAATTAGCCAACATTCTCCTCCTTAATTCCAACTTGATCTCCGGTTTGATTGATCTGTTCAGCTCCAATTAAGCTTCTCATTTATTTGAACTTGATCCTTGCTAACGGCTTGGTGAGGATGTCTGTCTTCTGCTCAGCTCAAGGTATGTTCCACTTCAATGTGTTGGTTTTCTACGCACTCTCTAATGAAATGATATTCAAGAGAATATGTTTACTTCTTCCATGAAACACTGAATTATTTGTAAAAGATATGACTGATTTGTTATCAATCTTTACTATAACCCTCTCACTTGGCATACTTAGGATTTTACTCAACAATTCTTTAAGCCAAATAGCTTGCTTTGCGGCTTTGGTGGCTGCAATGAATGCAACTTCACAAGAAGACAATGCTACGGTTGGTTGTTTTTGTGACATCCAAGTAATTTTCAATGATCCTAGGTAGAAAAAGTTTCATGAGGTGCTTTTTTTATCATCAACATCGATATTGTGACTTCTGTCACTATATCCAATTCCTATTTGACCTGTTATTTATTGAAAATAAGCCAAAATTCATTGTTCCTTTAACATACCTTAACACATATTTGATTGCTTGTCTGTGTGAGCTTCGAGGGCTTTGCACATAACGGCTCAATACTCCTACAGCAAATGATAAGTCTGGTCTGGTGTGAAGAAGGTAACTTAAATACCCTTTCATTGGTTTCATCAATCTCGGGTTTGTTCGTCACCTCTGAGAGCTTTAAACTCGAATCAATAGGATATTGTGTTGCATTACATGTTTCCATGTTTGCACTGATGAAAATTCCCTGAGCATAACCTTCTTGTTTGTTTTTTATAACATCGCTCCCTTGAATCACTTCCATTCCTAGATAATAATTCAGTTTTACTAGATCTTTCATCCCGAATGTCTTTCATATCTCTTGTTTGAATTGTTTGATGTTCTTGAAAGAGTTTCCTATCACAAACAAATTATCAACATATATATCCACCAATAGAAATTTGTTTCCTCGGTTTGTGCGGTAGACTGAGGATTCAAGCATCTCTTGAAATCAATCTCCTTTAAAATGTTGTCAAGTTTTATGTTCCAAGCTCTTTGTGCTTGACAAAGTCCGTAAAGAGTTTCATGAAGTTTATAAACATGATTTTCTTCTCGCTTTTTCTCAAATCCTTCTGGTTGCTTTATGTATACTTCCTTCATTAGATTACCATGTAAGATTGCGGTTTTAACGTCCAAATGGTGAACCACCAAGCCGTTATTGCTGCCATGGCTATAAGAAGTCGTATTGTCTCCAATCTTGCTACTGGAACAAAAACTTCTTTGAAATATATCCCTTGTTGCTGTACATAACCATTTACTTACTATCCGAACCATACACTTTTCTTTTAATCATATAGATCCATTATAACCCAATGGGTTTAGATCCTGCCAGTTTGTCAACAAGATCCCTATTGTTTTTTACAATAGAATCCATCTCTACCTTCATAGATTTTGCCCATTCGTATAGATTTTTGGCTTCATAGAAGTTTTTCGGTTCCCATCGATCGTGAACAAAAGCTTTTCACCTTCTAGATCTGAAAGTAAGACATAGTCATTGAGATTTTTCAATCGTGATGTTACTCGTCCAGACCTCCTAAGTGTTGGTTGAACTTCTTTATCTGGGTTTGCATCGTCTGGATTAGTGTTCTCCCCTTCTTCCTTGTCAGTCCTTATTGACTCATTGTCGGATGCTTGATGATCACGATTGTGTTTGTCGCTTCCTCTATTTTGAACAAGCCCGCCATGAGAGAGTTTAAAGATTCCTGTTTCCCCATCAGTTTGTATGGTCGTATTAGACCAATCCCAAGCTTTCTTTTTATCAAAGACGACATCCTTATTTACTATGGTCTTTTTTTCGTTGGATCATACAACCTGTAAGCCTTGGAACCCAGTTCTGTTCATAGGTTTATAACGCTCTTTGATTTTTCATCTAGCTTCTTTAGGCAAGGCCCAATGGCTTTTGCATAAGCTACACATCTAAAAACTCTCAAGTGTTTGATGTTTGGTTTCTTGGAAGTGAAGCTTTCATATGGACTTTGATCATTCAAAACTTTTGTTGGTACTAGATTTACGAGGTAAGTGGTGTGACAAACAGCTTCTCCCCATAGAAAATTTGGAATGTTCATTGCTTTCAACAGACTTCTTCTCATCTCTATCAAGGTTCGATTCCTTCTTTCAACCACACCATTTTATTTTGGATTACATGGTGCTGTAAGATGTCTCGTGATCCCATTCTTGTCATAAAATTGATTAAATTCCAAGGTAGTAAAATCTCCTCCTTTGCTTGAGTCTTTAAGCGATAAATAATCTTCTCTCATGATAATTTGCAGCCTCCTTCTGTTGCTTGTCCAATAATTATAATATTATGCTTTAGCTCGAAAATCAGATCAATGTATGTGAGTGATTTTTTCGCCGGTTTTGCTTTCAAAAAGTATTGTACCTTTCCCCTCTATGTCTACATATGAGCCATCACCAAATCTCACCTTACCCTTTATGTTATGGTCTATATATTAGAAGAATCCTCTGTTTCCGATCATGTGGTTACCTGCTCCGTTATCTAGATACCAAATGCTTGTTTTTTGATTATTGGTATCAAATTTTTTTGAGAACACGACCTCATGGATATAAAGGGCATAAGTTTCTTGTATCTCATTCAATTTTGCTTCCTGATGTTTTACTCCTTTCTCGGGACTAATCGTCCCGAAGTGTCCAGATTTGTCGCATTTCCAACAAATCACTTTGCAGCGATCTTTCTTCTCCCATTGATTGTTGTTTGCAATTTCTCCATTTTGGTTTTGGCCATTGGTCCTCTCTCAGCCCCTGCCTCCACCGAGTCTTGCTCTACCCCTTCCTTAGAAACCACCGAATTCTCTTTGGTTTCCTTGGTCTCTGTAGACGTACATTAGTCTCCCTTGGTATTCTTATACAGTTACTTTCCCTACATGCTCTTCATATGCTTTGAATCTCCCAACAATATCTTTAAACCCAATGGTATTTAGATCTAAAATTTGCTCAAGATATGCCACAATATGAATATGCTTTGTCCTAGGCAGTCCTTTTAAGAATTTGTTGAACGTCTTGGACTCGTCTATAACCTCACCCAGAGAAGCTTATTTAAACGCAAGACCCTGTATCATTCCCACAAAATCATTTACCGAGTTGTTGTCATTCTTCGTAATTCTATCAAACTCCATCATCAAGGTTTGAGGTGTTGCCTCTCTCACGCAATCTGCTCCTAGATAGCCTGCTTTTATGGCCTCCCAAATCGTCTTTGATGCGGTTTTTTATCCTTTTTTGGATCTTCATCTCCACTCATGTGCCTCTTAGGTTTTGCACCACCCGTGAAGTACTTGTAACCAAGCTTACATATATGATCGGTCACCATAAAGTATGATGGGATCCCCTCCCCAACAACCACCGCAGCTGCCTATTCATTGATAAAGGGCGGTGGTACCACAGGAGATGGTGCCATAGGGACCGATGCAAAATCCGGTAATCTTGCTAAGATCTGTGCCAACACCCTCAACTCTTGTCCCAATTTGACCAAAGGTGCATCAGCAATGTTCCCTCGCACATTTGTTGCATCCTCGACATATCCATCATTACGGACAGTATCATTCTTTGCTGCCGTGTGCTCATTGGCCGCACCACCATTCTTCATCTGAGATTGGGTATTCCTTACTATATACAACGATCATGTCGTTTAACAAGTTAGCTCGACATAAACTTAGTTTCACACTCACATAAATCTTACTTACCATGAGACTGGCTTTGGAAAGATTGATAACCCACTAACTCGTTTATGCTACACATTTTCCTAGAATCAACCATACTCTGATACAAATTAAAATACCCTTACCCAAAAAAATTCACTTAGTAAAAATTTTAATCCAGTTTTCCTTAACTTTTTCCTCATTCTTTTCAATAAGATAAGTGCATAAACGAGCAAACAAAATACTAGAATTATTATCGAGGTTCAAGTAAAACGACAGATTTGCTAATAAGCTATTACATCGTTAAGTCTACTAGACTGATTCAAACTACCCAAGCTACCATCCTTTCCTTCCGGCTTTTGTCTCGCGTCCTATCTTTGCCACTACGGTTATCTTTTCAAACAAATTCCTTTCCTGCATCCATAAAGGAGGCATAAGCAATGAATTGCTTAGTGAGAGCGGTCGTCCCGTCTCACTCAGCCATGGTCAAGTAATCAAGCAGACAAGTATATTAGATCAACCAATCAAGCACTCAATGAATCTACGTTAGCAATCGACCCTATATCATAGCTACACTCACTCACTCACTTTAAGATTTTGGTTAAATGGTGAAAATCTCATTTCCAACACCCCTTGTTGCAGATCGTCCTAGCCAACTAAATGGCCGCTAACAAACTTGAAGGATTCTCACAAAATATCAGACAAACCCTAAGTCTCTCGACATATGAAGGAAACATATCGATAAAACACAAAGTCCATGGACGCTTACCAGAAACTCCTCGACCAAACGTCTTGTTTCCTCTATTTCTTTCGAAGTTTTTACTTTTGCTCGATAAAGTCTCGCGAAGGGTTGGAAACAGCTAGGGTTCTTATTATATGACAAGGCTCAACTAGGGTATATTTTCCCTTGGCCAAATCCAGTCTGCCTACCCTTAGACATATCTTGAACATTCTCATATTCTTTCGGGAACATTTACATATTCTTTCGGGATCATTTACATATTCCTTCAGAATTATTCCCATATTCCTTTGGAAAAATTCCCATTTTCCCGAGCCATGCTGTTTCTCGAAATATTTTCATATTCCTTGGATATCTTTATTTTTGCCGATTTCCTTGGCAATTTCTAATAATATTTTCTTATTTCTCAGATATCTTCTCTTGTTCCCGATTCCTTTAGTCATTTCTCATAATATTTTCATATTCCTCGAATAAATTTCCTTTTCCCCGATTCAGACCTGATTGGCTCAAATAAAACCCCAAAAACATGGTTATTATACATATGTTATGAATCCTATGTAACATTGAATGCTAAGAGCGTAAGAATAGTAATATATTATTACAATCTTGTTCGTTTACTTGTCACCGCAACTTGCGAGTACTATAAGTCACAAAGATCAATCACAAAACCTAAAATAATAATTTTTGTAGTAAAACATATAACACAGCGATATTTCATTCCATTCACAAATTGCAATTACAGTTGCAACATCAGATAAACTTGCTGGGAAAATAGTTTTTTATATTTCTAATTGGCAGAGTGGATGAATCAAATTTTTAGAGTAACTATAAGATATGAAATGATGCACATGTATCTAGAATATAAGAATCTGTATGATGTCCTAATGTAACAGCCAGCAAATCTGTAATTAATTTTCTTTGTTGAATCTGCACTCTTTTGCACCACAATTGCAGAATTTGATGTGTTCTGCAAATTCCTTATTGCATTCTTCTTCGCTATACGAAAATCTCTTTTATAATGACTCTTCTTGCCACAGCCAATGCGTTTGCTTCTCTTTTTGTCTTTCCTCTCTTCTGATTATGGAGAATTAGAACGAAATTAATCAATTTAAGTGAAATTTAATTTTAAAATATGTATTGGTGGATATCGAGGCAGATGTTAAAAAATATGCCGTATATAATACGATGTCTTGTATTTTGTGGAGATCTAGACCGCAACAAGATCTTCGATTTTAGACATGTTCAGCCCAAAAAGGGTGATAGAAAAATAAATTATTGCAACAGCATAATCTTGAATTTTTTACAAATCCTCTTACATAGGGTGATAGAAAAATAAATTGTTGAAACAGCATAATCTTGCATTTTTTACAAATCCTCTTACACAGTATATCCATATCTGTTTGAAAGTTGTGAAATCTATATTCTGAAAATATCTTCTGATAGACATAGAATTTTTTTTGAAACATCATGATCTTACAAATCCTCTTAATCTTCCTGCATGATCGTTTCTGGTCTTGCCTCTAACAACACCTTCTTCATCACCTACTGCGACAGCAAATCATTGACTTGCATTTACCAGAGACCAATTGGATGGAAGCGCTATTTTCTTTTATGAATAAAAAACTAGCATATTTTCTTTTACAAATATAGATTGGAAAAATTTTTATTATGAATATTCTACCTTTTTAGAAAGGAAATATACAAAGTTTTAAGTTCTACGAAACATCAATACTATTGTTAAAAAGCATTTGCAAACAACGGAATCACTTTTACATTTGGGTACATTTGCAAATTAAATATGTTTTACAATTTAATCACTTTCTCTAGAAACATGAATTCTGTTCTACATCATTTGCACTATGTTCACAAACTTTTTACATGGTATTAGATTTTTGTTGAAAATTTTCTACATATCTTTATATTAAGTAAAATCGGCCATAATATGCTGTTTTGTTTATTTCGCTTAACAATTTGGTTATTTAAGTAATTGATGGCAATTGCTCGAGGTATGGTATAAATTCATTTTCTTCATGTTTGAGTTCCAATAAAAACGGTCTTGTTGCAAGTTGGTAATCTAGGTTTGGAATTCGGTCTATTTAAATATCAGCGGACAATCTATCTTGATCGGATTAGATTATTCTTGGGTTTAGTTGAACAAGTCTAGGTCTCTGAATCTTTGCGATTAATTGGTCTTTGTAAATTAGGCTGAACCTTACATACTTCAATTCAATACTGCAACCAGGAGTACCGACAATTAAATTTAAAATTTTATACTGAACAAACCTATCATTTTATTGTTAGACGACTACACTTATATATTATTTGAAGACTCCGTTTATGTTTTTAAAGACTTTGTTTATTTTTGTCAAAGACTCTGCACACCCAAACAAACATTAATTCATTGTTTTAGTGATAATGCACGTATTTGTTGAAGTGAGCATCCGCAAACGTGTATGCTTCGCACCACCACACTGTATGCTTTTATTGTACTTGGACATGTATTAATCCTAGAAATAAATGAATGATAGGTACTAATATTCTTTCTTCTCACAAAAAAGAGGAGATATACTACTAATATACTATGAAACAATGTCGCTAGCGAATAATTTATTTTAAATAATAGTACTAATATACTATGAAATGATAATATCCTAATACACTATGAAAATAAACTGTTAGAGCATTTTTATTATTATATCATTAAACTAGTATAAATAATTTTTATTATTAAATTAGATATGAAATATTTCATAAGTTTTTTTTAGAAAAACATCTCGACAAATTTTTTATTTATTTATTATTATTTTTTGTTTATGTTTTGAATGAGAAGAGACTTTAAACATATGAGCGTTACACATGTTCTTAGATTTTAGAGTAAAAAAATAACAAATTTTCTCCCTTAAATTTTAAAACGAATAATTTGACAATAACTGTGAGATTTTTTAGTATGATATTATTATTATATAAACTATTTATTTTCAATTTTGATTTCTAAACAATTCTGATTATGTTGTTGACCTAAAGAGTGTGAGAATAAGTAGGATTAGTTAGAGTTTAAAGTGAAATTAAAATGAAAGATGTGAGAACTCGCCAATGACGAGAGAATCAAGAAACTGACGACACTTTTTGTTTTTTATTCTATTAGATTATATTGGTTACACTATTTATAATGGGAAGCACACAGGATACATGTAGGGAAGATATTATTGAATTTCCATATTCACAATTGATCGATCCACCTCAGCGATATTTTATGGGATTGACTACGGATGCTGGAATCGACCTTTTGTTTGACGATCGGTCGATCTGAATTTGAATCGATCGATTCAGAGAAGCACAACACGCATTCCCTTCCTTATTTTCTTCTTCATTCCAATACTTCCCCTCAAGTTTAACCATTGATGAATGGTTAAAATTTGATAACATTAGAATACACTTCATTAAAAATATTAAAATACAAAACCCAGTGGGACCAAAAAAATCTAAGGGAAAAAGAGTATGTACCGCATGATTAGAAGATCATGGACATGGAAATTCTATGAGTCCCAGCTTAGCATGGATGGACTCACAGACTCTGAGACTAGCAGCCTTTCTGAAGATGTCAGCTAACTGATATGAGCTCCTAGTGTAGCAAGGTAGGATGATCCTTTTATCAACTGTTTCTCTCACTTTGTGGCAGTCCACTTCAATGTGCTTCGTCCTCTCTTAAAAGACTGAGTTAGAGACTATGTTGATTGCAACTTGATTATCATAATGCATGGTAATATAAGTCTTTCTCTCAATGCCTAAGTCTTGAAGAAGAGCCATCAACCAGATACATTCAATGGTCAGCTTCTTCATGGCTTGGTATTCTGTCACCAAGTTTCCTCCAATAAACGTGCAGTAGCAAGTTGTAAACCTCATATCCTTCCTATCTCCAGTCCAATCAGCATCACAGTAACCCACAATCTCAGTGCTCTTATTGTTTCTCATCCAAATCCCTTGATCATGTGTTCCCTTCATATATCTCAATATCCTTTCTACCATCTTTCAATGGAACATCATGGGGTCTAACATATGTTGATTAACTTGATTCACAGCAAAGCACAAATAAGGCATAGTAATCGTCAACTATATCAGCTTACCAACCATCTTTTTATACAGCTTCTGATCATTAAACTCTTCTTGACCAAGCTCCCCCTCATGTTCAAATTTGTAACCTTCTTCTAATGGTGTCTTGGCCGCCCTTGATTCAAGTATCCCTGTATCAGTTAGTAATTCCAGAACACACTTCCTTTGTGATATAAAGAGACCTTTGTTGGGCCTGCATACTTCAATGCCTAGAAAATATTTTAGTTCTCCAAGATCTTTGATATCAAACACAGACTTAAGATACTATTTAGTAGATTTGATCCCTACCTTTTCATTCCCAGAAATGATTATATTATCTACATATATAATAATGACTGAGCTTATAATAATGACTCAGCTTCTGATCGCCTGTAATCTCTATCTCTTAAGGTGACACTGAGCTTGTGATACCAAGCTCTTGGAGATTGCTTGAGCCCAAAGATGGCTTTTCTTAATCTTAAGACCTTTCATGGAGAAACTGTATCTTCAAGACTAGGTGGAGGAGTCATGTACACTTTTTCTTCCAATTTGCCTTGAATAAACGCATTTTTAATATCCATTATCTAATAATCCCCATCCAGGTTTGCAGCAAGTGATAAAACAACCCTGATGGTGTGTAGCTTGGAAACAAGAGAAAATATATCTATGTAGTCCTCCCCATATATCTATGTGAATCCTCTTCCCACAAGTCTAGCTTTATACCTATTAATTTCTCCATTCCTCTTATAGTTGATAGTGAAGATCCACCTTGAGCTTATTGCCTTCTTCCCTTTTGGTAGAACAGCCTCATCCCAAGTATGATTCCTTTCCATAGCATTTCTTTCATCCCTTATCGCATCTCTCCATATTTAATGTTTATTTGCCTCCAGGTTCGTGGAACATGCTCCTGATCCAAGCTTCCAATAAATACTTGATGTCCCTTAGTTACATGAGCCAACTTACACACTGCCTGTTCTGGATGAGCAACTGCATTGCTGTTGTAGTAAACTCTTGTGTTCTTCCAATGTGATGGAAACCTCTGCCTAGTATTTCTGCAAAGATTACTTGGCTCTCCCACTTGATTTTCTTGTATAATCTGATCATGGGAAGGTGTTGAGTTGGATTCCTTATCTTGTTTTGCCTTATCTTGCTATGGTTGTTCTGAGTTGGATTCCTGCTCAGCCTCCTACTCAGCCTCTTGCTCAGCCTCCTGCTCAGCCTCATCTTGATCATGAACATCTGAGTATTCAGCTGCTTATTCAGAAACATTTCCCCCCTCATGATCAAGATTCCCAGACCGATCATCCTGGCATCACTATCTGTTGAAGGTGCATGTCTCTTTGGTCCATGGTTATGTGCTTGTGAGCTTCCAAGACTGTCCAAGAGCTGTCTTAGTTGAGCAGCACTATCTGGTGAAGAATTTGAAATAACTTTGAATTCTGACCAATTAAACCCCTCATAGAAGCTCTTATTTTCCATAAACTTCACATCTCTAGAGATCAACACCCTCCTTGTATCTGGTACATAGCACATCCTTTTTGATTTGGTGAGTATACATTGACATAGCATTTGTGCTCTTTGCATCTAGTTTGTTGCGTTGATCTCCTAGAATTAAGAGAAAACATACACACTGAACACTCTTAAGTGATAAAGAATAGGTTTAGTCTTATTTAGTACCTCAAATGGAGTTTTTTCTTGGAGAATATTAGTAGGATTTATGTTGATAAGATAGCATGCTGAGACCAAGTCATCACTTCAGAATCTCTTAGGCACGCTCATATGAAACATCATTGACTTTGAAACTTCCTTCAAGTGCATGTTCATGCGTTCAGAAACTCCATTTTGTTGTGGAGTGTAAGGATAATTTGTGTGGTGAATGATGCCTTGCTTGGAAAGGAATTGTTTGAAAGTATGGCTTGTATATTCTCCTCCAATATAAGATCTAAGACATTTAATCTTAAATTGTAATAGTTAAACACATATATTTGAAAGTTTAAGAACACTTCTAGGAAATTATCTTTATATGGCAGCAATGTAACTCAAATATACTTTGATTTTTCATCTATGAATGTGACAAAATATTTGTGCTGTTATATAGATTCAAAATATGAGGTCCAAAGATCAGAATGAACAAGTTCAAAGCATTTATTATAAATGGTTTCAGACCTAGTGAATACTAGTCTATAATGCTTACCAAGTATATAAGCCACACATTCATCATTATTAAACAAACATTTAGGAAATAAGAGTTCAAAAACTCTAACATGAGGGTGTCAAAGCCTTGCATGCCATAAATCACCCTTAAAACTAGAAACATTAAAACTGGAGAAACAAAAAGTAGTAGATAAATGAGGAGCATTTGGCGTGAAGTTTAACAACACATTAAGATCATCCTTGATCACTCCTTTCCCAAGTATCTTATGAGTTTTCAGATCCTGAAACCATACATCATTAGGAATAAAAATAACATGAAAATTAAGATCATTAGTAGCCTTTTTTATAGATAACAAATTAGAAGTGAATGAAGGCATATAAAAAACTTTATATTCCTTATCAAACAACCTAAGGTTCCTTACTCCTTTGATTGGTACCTTAGCTTCATTTGCATTCACTACATTCCCTTAAGTCGGTTCTACATTCCTTATCAATTCTAAATCAATAATCATGTGATGAGAAGCTTCTGAGTCTACAATCAATGTCTTAGAGATATGAGATGCATTGAAGAATGAAGAGATTTACCAATCACATTACCAGAGTTTTTCTTCAAGGCTTTGATAAGTGAATCAAGATTTGATTTCTTTACGAAATCATGTTAAGAAGACACTATGGCCCTGACTTCCCCTTCTTGAGTTTAAGAACTTCCACTTGAACGGTTTGGATAAAGGGAAGAACCTCCTTGATTGTTTGATGTCACGATATCATGAGATAGGTGAGCTCTTGGTTGATCCTTCCATTTGCTTGGCTTCAAATGTGGATGAAGAATCCAACAGTTATCCTTGGTATGTCCCTTCTTCTTGCAGTGATCACAGAGCAAACATTTCTTTTCCACTGGTTCGTATGGACTTTTTTTTTTGCAGTGATCAAGTATCCCTTGCTTCCAAAGAGGCCATGTGTTCCTTGCTCTTCATGGACCTTGGCACAAGCCTCTTCAAGACTTGGGAGCTTGTCTTCTCTCAGGAGGTGCTTAATTAGGTCTGAGTAACTTGGATTCAAGTTCATAAGTAAGCCAAAGACCTTTACCAGTGTTTCATAAACTCGATATCTTGTTGATGAAGCTCATTAAGGGGTTTCTTCACTTCAAAGATCCTCAGCAATATTGATGAGTTCCCATACACATTCTTCAGGGTTTCCCACAAGTCATTTGTTGTTTCACAATAAGAATAAGTTTCCAAGAGTGAACCTTCCAGAGAGTTTTGGAGGATGGACAACACCATTTGGTCTTCTTGAAACCATTTTTCCATTCCTCCTATTTCTTCTCTTATCTGGTCTTATAGAGTTCTTTCTTCAATAACTATTAGGTGCCTTATTCAGTAGGACATGAGACCAGAGACCACAGTTTTCATTGTTGCTTCAGCATCTCTAGAGAAACAATTTGTCTTGAGTTTTCCATGTTTTGAGATTTTGATGAAAGGTTGAGTCTTTAAGCACAAAAGAACCACCTTGAGTCACTCTGTTAATGGAGATTAATGGCGGATAATGAGGTTTTCATAAAAGAGAATGAGATTATGCGGAATTTTTGAAAAGAAAAACAGATTTAGGAGCAAACACGCTCTGATACCATGTGAGAATAAGTAGGATTAACGAGAGTTTAAAGTGAGGTTAAGAAGAATGATGTAAGAACTCGCCAATGGCAATAGAATCAAGAGGCTGCCTGCACTTCTTGTTTTCTTATTCGATTAAGTTATACTGGTTACACTATTTATAATGGGAAACACAAGATATTATTGATTTACTATATTCACGATTAATCGATCCACCTTAGGATCGATGGATCCATATCAGCGGTACTTTCAAGGATCAACTGTTGATACTGGGATCGACCTTTTTGTTTGACTATTGCTTGATCCGAATTTTAATGGATCGATCCTGAGAAGCATTACACGCATTCCCTTCATTATTTCCTTCTTCATTCCAACAAAGAGTATAACTTTATTTTATCTTTTTATACTTCTCATCCTTCAGCTTGGTTCGACCAAGTCAACCACTTTATCTTTTCCGAACAAACTAATACATTCACATCAACATCCTGGCCAGATGTCTGATCTTTGCAGTTTCCATAAGTGCCGTGGTAAAAATGTCCACTTGACAAAGCAGAAACCGTCTCGTAAGAGTTGCCCATGAACCTTATGGTACATTTGTCCAATAAAAAGCCAGGGCCAGTCGTGCAACAGATCTCTAAGTAACATACATCCATTTGCAAGCCAATCAATTATCACACAGTTATGTTAAAAGATCCCATACTAAGCTGAGCATAAATAAACCTCCACATCATGAGTATGGCAAGCCTCACACAAAGCATTTGATCGATCCTCCTCTGGAAGACTTACATCTTTTGACTACATTATTTGAATCATGACTTAAGCTAGTCTCCTTAAACGACACTTAAGAAAGAATTGCTTAATTAAGTATCTGTGTCCAAATCCTTTTTTATTAAGAACGCAATTTCTTTATTCCGTTTCACATGAATAAATTAATTTTTCTTATAAAAAAAAAATATTACAGAAATACAAAAAATGTCTACCCCATTTTCCGATGAAAGGATGTTAAAAGATAATTAATTAAAAAATACTTATACTAATTCGCCTCTATGGCGACTTCGGAGCACTCCCCTCCGGCGTCTTCTTCTGCTCCCATACGCCACCCTTGATTTTCTTGAAAGGAGGAGAAGGAATTCAAGAACTCTAGAGAACTTATAAAAAAAAATTCTTATTGATTTAGAAACTACTCAAACTAAATCTCTCTCTTAAATTCTTATTGATTTAGACACTTCCTAATTTTTTTTAGAAAACACTAATCATCTTATCATGTTTTTTTTTCCTAATTTCCATTTTTTCATAAAACCAAATTGTTTAGGAAACATTCATTCTAGTTAGTTTGGAATTAGCCAATATTCTCCTCCTTAATTCCAACTTGATCTCCGATTTGAATGATCTCTTCAACTCTAATTAAGCTTCTCATTTATTTGAACTTGATCCTTGCTAGCGGCTTGGTGAGGATGTCTGTCTTCTGCTCAGCTCCAGGTATGTGTTCCACTTCAATATGTTAATTTTCTACGCACTCTCTAATGAAATGATATTGGAGAGAATATGTTTACTTCTTGCATGAAACATTGGATTTTTTGTCAAAGCTATGATTAATATGTTATCAATCTTTAGTATAACCCTCTCACTTGGCATACTTAGGATTTCACTCAACAATTCTTTAAGCCAAATAGCTTTCTTTGCGGCTTCGGTGGCTTCCATGAATTCAGTTTCACTAGAAGACAATACTACGGTTGGTTACTTTTGCGACATCCAAGTAATTGTTAATAATGCTAGGTAGAAAATTTTTCACGAGGTGTTTCTTTTATCATCAACATCGATATTGTGACCACTGTCACTATATCCAATTATCCTCTTTGACCCGTTCCTTCTTAAAAATCAGCCAAAATTCGTCGTTCCTTTAACATACCTTAACACATATTTGATTGCTTGTCCGTGTGAGCTTCGAGGGCTTAGCATATAACGGTTCAATACTCCTAAAGAAAATGATAAGTTTTGTCTGGTGTGAAGAAGGTAACTTATACAGCCTATCGTTGGTTGCATCAATCTTGGGTTTGTTTGTCACCTCTGAGAGCTTTAAACTCGAATCCATAGGATATTGTGTTGTATTACACATTTCCATGTTTGCATTGATGAAAATTCCCTGAGCATAACCTTCTTTTTTGATTTTTATACCATCGCTCCCTTGAATCACTTCCATTCCTAGATAATAAGTCAGTTTTCCTAGATCTTTCATCCCGAATGTCTTTGATATCTTTTGTTTGAATTGTTTGAGGTTCTTGAAAGAGTTTCCTGTCAGAAACAAATTATCAACATAGATATCCACTACTAGGAATTTGTTTCCTTGGTTCTTGCAGTAGACTGAGACTGAGGATTCCTTCAAGCATTTCATGAAATCCATCTCCTTTAAAATATTTTCAAGTTTTATGTTCCAAGCTCTTGGTGCTTGACAAAGTCTGTAAAGAGCTTTGTGAAGTTTATAAACATGATTTTCTTCCCCCTTTTTCTCAAATCCTTCTGGTTGCTTTACGTATACTTCCTTCATTAGATCACCATGTAAGAATGCGGTTTTAACGTCCAAATGGTGAATTACCCAGCCGTTATTACTTACATGGCTATAAGAAGACGTATTGTCTCCAATCTCGCTATTGGAGCAAACACTTCTTCGAAATTTAGCCCTTGTTGTTGTACATAACCTTTGCTTACTATCCGAACCATCCACTTTTCTTTTAATCATATAGATCCATTATAACCCAATCGGTTTAAATCATGCCAATTTGTCAACAATCTCCCTCTTGTTTTTTACCATCAAATCCAGCTCTACCTTCATAGCTTTCGCCCATTCGTATAGATTTTCAGCTTCATAGAAGTTTTTAGGTTCCCATCGACCGTGAAAAAAGCTTTTTACCTTCTAGATCTGAAAGTAAGACATAGTCATTGAGATGTTTTGATCGTGATGTTACTCGTCCGGACCTCCCAAGTGTTGGTTCAACTTCTTTTTCCGGGTCCCCGTCGTCAGGATTAGTGTTCTCCCCTTCTTCCTTGTCAGCCCTTATTAATTCCTTGACTGATGCTTGATGATCAAAATTGTGTTCGTCGCTTCCTCTATTTTAAACAAGCCCACCATGAGAGAGTTTGAAAATTCATGTTTCCCCATAAGTTCGTATGGTCGTATTAGACGAATCCCAAGCTTTTTTTATCGAAGACAACATCCTTACTTACTATGATCTTTTTATCCTTGGATCATACAACCTGTAAGCCTTGGAACCCAGTGGATTTTGCAAAAGCTACACATCCAAAAACTCTCAAGTGTTTGATGTTTGGTTTCTTGGAAGTGAATTTTTCAAATGGAGTTTGATCATTCAAAGTTATTGTTGGTACTCGATTTATGAGGTAAGTGGTGTGATAAACAGCTTTTCCCCATAGAAATTTTGTAATGCTCATTGCTTTCAACAAACTTCTTGTCATCTATTTCAAGGTTTGATTTCTTCTTTCAACCACACTATTTTATTGTGGATTATATGGTGCTTTAAGATGTCTTCTGATCCCATTCTTGTCGCAAAATTGATTAAATTCCAAGGAAGTAAAATCTCCTCGATTGGTGCAAAAATTGTTAACTGCTAAGTCGGTTTGATATTCGACACTTCCTTTAAAAAATTTTGAACCGATCGAATGCTTCACTCTTGTCTTTCAGCAACATAATCAACATATATCTTGAATAGTTGTCGATAAGTACAAAGATATACATGTTGTTTGACGAAGTTAGTGGTGTAATTGGTCCAGAATTCTCCATAGCTCGAGGACTTGTAATGCGCGATAGTTTTCCTTGGTCGGAAATAGGTTTTACGTTTGCTTATCTATCAAGCATACATCACAAACTCCTTTCTCATGTTTCGTGTTTGGCATTCAAATCACCATCTCCTTTCTCACCATTTTATTCATAACTCCGAAGCTTACATGACCTAAGCGTGAGTGCCATTTTCACGTTGCTTTGGGATCTTGAGTAAATAACATCCCAAGTAGGCGATCTTCATCGGTGTCTTGTAGAGGCGGTTTGGTGATCTCTTCACTTGCACAAGTAGTCCTTTGCTTGAATCTTTAAGCGTTAAATAATCTTCTCTCATGATAATTTTACAGCCTCCTTCTGTTGCTTGTCCAATACTTATAATATTAAGTTTTAGCTTGGGAATTAGATAAATGTTTGTGAGTGCTTTATTTTGCCTGTTTTGCTTTCAAAAGGTATCTTCCCTTTCCCTTCTATGTCTACATATGAGCCATCACCAAATCTCACCTAACCCTTTATGTTATCGTCTAGATGTGAGAAGAATCCTCTGTTTCCCATCATGTGGTTACCTGCTCCGTGATCTAGATACCAAAATCCTTTTTATTATTGGTATCAAATTTTTTCGGCAACACGACCTCATGGATACAAAGGGCATCAGCTTCTTGTATCTCATTCAATTTTGACTCCTGATGTTTACTCCTTTCTCGGGACAAGTCGTCCCGAAGTGTCCAGATTTGTCACATCTCCAACAAATCACTTTGCAGCGATCTTTCTTCTCCCTTTGATTTTTGTTTGCAATTTCTCTGTTTTGGTTTTGGCCAATGCTCCTCTCTCAGCTCCTGCATCTACTGAGTCCTGCTCTACCCGTTCTTCAGAAACCACTGAATCCTCTTTGGTTTCCTTGGTCTTTGTAGACGTACATTAGTCTCCCTTGGTACTCTTTTACAGTTTCTTCCCCTACACGTTCTTCATATGATTTGCATCTCTCAACAATATCTTTAAATGCAATGGTATTTAGATCTATAATTTGCTCAAGATATGCCTCAATATGAATATACATTGTCCTAGGAAGTGCTTTTAAGAATTTTTTGACCATCTTGGACTCGTCTATAACCTCTCCCAGAGAGGCTGATTTAGACGCAAGACCCGGTATCGTTCCCACAAAATCATCTACCAAGTTATTACCATTCTTCGTAAATTTATAAAACTCTGTCATCAAGGTTTGAAGTCTTGCCTCTCTCACGCGATCTGCTCCTAGATAGCGTGCATTTATGGCCTCCCAAATTGTTTTTGATGCGGTTTGTTCTCCTGTTTAAAGAATTAAAGCGTCAAGATCGATTGAAAAAGAAAAGATATTACGATATCATTCTTTTTTGGATCTTTAACTCTCGGTTCGATGGTGTCCCATATTTCTTGTACTCGAAGTAACACCCTCATTCTCATTGACATAAAATGTGTTGTTTTTTTATGCTAACATCAAAAATTGGATCGATCAGGATTCAATCTCCTTGGCGCGTGGCTGCATGGTTATCACGCCTTCCATGCTGTGTTTTGTGAAGTGTTTGGCGATGGCGGCTGCTCCTCGTTTGTTGATGAAGCGTTTTAACAACAAAGCTTTGGTGATCGGTTAAAGCTTTGCTGTGTTTCTCCTTCGTCAATGGTTGTCCTCTCAGATCGTTCTACCAAACTCAGCGATCCCTGGTTTGCTAGCTTCCGTCTTCGATCTTCGATGTTAATAACTCTGATATCAATTCAAATCTTAAGAACTCTAGAGAATTATAAGAACAAATTTTCTTATTGATTATAAACTTCTCAAAACTAAATCTCTCTCTCTCTTAGAACTTATAAAACATCTCTTCATTAACTCTCTATTTATGTAGAATTAGACAGATACGGATCAATACCAAATATTGATAGTTAAAACAATAAGTCTTAAAACAGTCGCATAATTGTCGCAAAATATTTACTACTACGATACGACTACAGATTAGTCGTCAATTAGTCTTTATTTAGTCACTAAAATAGTATGACTACAGAGTTAATTGTTAGTTGGTCGCTAGTTAGTCACTAAAATTTTATGACTACGGTACAACTACAGATTTTGTCGTATATTAATTGCTAGATAGTAACTTAAGTTTTATGACTACATTACAACTTTTATTCAACCGTGTTAATCGTGAACTAGTCGTCAATTAGTCGTAAATTTTCGACAACTAAGTTACGACTACGCTACAATAGTATCTATTCGCGAAGTTTAATCGAGAGATAGTCGTAACATAGTTGTTAAGTGTTACGACTCAGTTACCACTTCTTTACGACTACAATATTTAGTCATAAATTACTCGCTAATTTTTGACTAAATTACGACTACGAATTTTAGCTAGTAAGGATTTTCGACTAAAGTAATTAGTCGTAAAATAGTCGTAACCGATCATTTAGCTACTGTTTAGCGACTAATATTGCAGTCGCTAAATCGCAGTTTTCTTGTAGTGCTAAATAAATAAAGAAATCACTTCCACATGTATAAAAGAAGAATAAATTTCATAGAAGGGGATATTCACACTTTTGGGCAAGGAAAAAATTAAAGAAGTCAATAATCAGTTTGATTATTTTAATTATCTTTCTAATCATTTTCTAAAGACCTAATTTTCATATTATATTATCTTCAAGCTTAGACTAATCAATAAACCTTATTTTTTCCATAAACATAGTTTTTAAATATTCGGTTGTTATGTTTGAGTTCACCAATTGAGGCTATTGTTTATCTAAGAAATTTTATAAATATATTTCTGTAAAAATTATTTCACTATTTGATTTTTCCTATGGAATATTGTTAATTTATTAAAAAGTCGGCTCATGATTATTCCAAAATTTTGGTCATATTCAAGTAAATAATGCATATTTGTTTCTATAGAGGCATAAAATATAATATTTTATTGACTTTCATAATAATTATTTTGAAAAAAATCATTGATTAAAATCGTTTTATATGTAAGTTTTGCTTGTTCAATGGTTAACTACAAATTAATTAATGTTTTTATACTAGAAAGTGAAGTTTGATTCTTTAAAATTTATGTAGATTAATAAAGGCAAATTTACATAAAATTTGTATTGTGAGCAGTAGAGCTGTTCATCTTGAAATCTTTAAGATATCGTGGATTTTTATGGAGCAGATAATTATCTATTTAAAAATACTTTTATAATTATTCTTATTATTAGAGACGAAAAGAAATCGTTATATTAATTACAACACATTTTTTTATTAGAATGTAATTATAAGACAGTATTTAAGTCAAATTATTTTAATATGAATTATTACAGAAATTATACCATTTTTGTGTCAACTTAGCCTTGCGACATAAATATTCTCTTTAATATTACAGAATACTAAGTTTAATTCCAGATATGTGATATATTTCAAAAGTGACCCAACGTTATACCACATTGATTCTCATAAATTACGACTTCTTTCTAATATTAATTATAATTATTATTATTTGGCTTTATCCTCCATTTATTTATTTGACAAACTTTTATTTAATAGTTTTGTTTTTGAACAATATGCATTATAATGTGAATCTGGGTGCTAATATAGTAATAATACCAGTAAAAGTCTCTAAGTTAGAGCATCTATATTGGTGGAGTTTTCCAAATGAAGTTCGAAACTAATAAATATTAATCTTTTAATAAATTTTAATTATTTAATTGAGTTTTAATATTCAAAAGAAAATTAAAGAATTTAAAACTAACATATGTGAGGTTCTAAACTAATAAATTTGTTGGAATCATGTAGCATAATGGTAGTCATCTCTGCATTCATTGCATCAGGTCTGGGGTTCGAACCCAGCACCCGCATGTTATTTGGAATATTAGTCACTAGGCTATGTTGACAAAAAAAAAAACTAATAAATTTTAATATTATGCAATTAGTTAACTAAGTTTTAATATCTATAAGACAAATTAAATAATGTAAAAACTAACATCTTTTAAGTTTCTTATGTGAAAAACCCATCTCATTTTCTCTCCTTTACTATTATTATTTTTCATTTTTTTTTATGACGAGAAACTCATTGAAATATCCTCGATTAGGATCCCGGTCATGATCAACGTTATTTAATATTTTAAAAGCATTGTTTCATTACTATATATTTTAGATTTCGCAAACTCCTAGTCTTCTATCTCTCTGTGTGTGTCTCTCTCTCAACATCAATGAAATCCCAAACAGCGTTTGTTCATGAAAGTCTTGCTTTCACAAAGTTGTCTCACTCGCAATGGACTGATTACTTCCTCTCTATTCCCATCAGTGATTCGGTGAGAAATTTACTGATTATTTTCGTTTCTTGTTATGTATTTACATATATTACTCTAAATATAACTTTCCCGGGAAAATAACAAACTTCTGGGTATAAAACTTTAAATGAAAGATATATTTGACTTTGTCTAAAATAATAGGAACTGAATGATATTACAAGAGAGATTGACATACTCATACCTGAAGTAAGGGAGCTCATATGTTCCCAAGGTGACGATGAGACATTAAAGAAGAAAGTGCTTTTGATCCAATTACTTCTATGTCTTGGTCTTGCATTTCATTTTGAGAATGAGATCAAAGATATCCTCATACATGCTTTTCAAAGGATCGAGGATATAGTTTGTAACGAAATGGACTTGACTACAATCTCCATCATGTTCCGCGTTTTGAGAACATACGGACACAATATTTCATCAAGTAAGACAATTTGTTATTTTTATTTTAATGTACTGATATTCATGCAAATAGCTTAACAATTTAAACTTAATCTATGCAACATAACCACTGAGTTTACAACAATTTTACTCATAGAAAATAGTTCCATAAAATGTTGTTGGAATTTTTATATGTCACTAATTACTTGTAGACCATCACAATTACAATAGATTTCCACTTAAAGACTTTTTTTTTAAGTAACTTTGTTTTCATATGTTTAAGTTTCTTTTCGTGATTCTTTTAAATTCCTCACGAAGAGGTTCCCGACAGTTTATTCGTCGCTACGTTTGATATGATATAGAATCTTTATCCTGGGAAACATAATTTTATTATCATCAAAACAAAATTTTTAATGCAGTTTTCTTTTTTTTGGATTTTTACTATAAGGCCAAATTTTCTTTGGATAAATATCAAAAATTTGACTAGAGCAAATAAACACCGACTTAATTGGAGGGTCGATTTTTCTTTTTAATACTTAAAGATCAGCATTTGTTTTGGTCACTATTAATGTTTTTTAGGGTTTTCTTTGCGTTATATTGAAAGAGCAGAGCTTAAAGATAAGAACTAGTTATGCTATAGCAAAAGTTGCTACAAACTATAGCATATATATAATAAGGTCGTTATTGTAACAAAGTACTATCAGGTTAGTGAAAACTTGGTTGTAGTCTCTCGCATCTCTTCTAAATTATAGTAATGCATAAATCTGATCTTCCTCGTTTGTATATATGTAGATGTATTCCAAAGATTTACAAAGGATGATGGGAAGTTTGAGGAATCTCTTATGGGAGATACTAAAGGTATACTAAGCTTGTATGAGGCAGCTCACTTCGGAACAACGACAGATTATATATTAGAAGAAGCGTTGAAGTTCACATCGAGTCATTTGGAGTCCTTATTAGCAGGTGGGACGTGCCTGCCTAATGTCTCAAGGCTTATAAGAAATACGCTTTACTTACCTCAGCGTTGGAATATGGAAGCAGTAGTTGCAAGGGAATACATTTCGTTCTACGAACAAGAAGAAAATCACGACAAGATGCTACTCAAATTAGCCAAGCTCAGTTTCAAGTTACTGCAAATGCATTACATCAAAGAACTGCAAACTTTTATCACGTATGAAAACAGACTATTCATTGTCCATTCGCGTGAACTTACGTAACTCCAATATTTGAATATTTTTTCGCTTTTTGTTTTCCTGATTCGAAGATGGTGGACGGAGCTAGACGTTACTTCCAATATGCCAGGTCAGTTTAGAGAGCAGATCGTTGAGGCATGGCTAGCAGGACTGATGATGTATTTCGAACCTCAATATTCAGGTGCGAGGGTTATTGCCGCTAAATTCAACTACCTCCTTACCATTTTAGATGACGCTTGCGATGATTATTTCTCTATTCCTGAGATTACAAGCCTCGTAGATTGTGTGGAAAGGTACATCCACTAACTTTGTACTTACAGTATTTTCAAACTCGTTTGTTGATGCTTTGTGAATTATATTTATTTGCCAAATAACTGACACTGGTTTATAAGTTTTCTTTTTTTTTTTCATGATTGTTATAAAAAAAAATCTGAAATGCACGCTTAGAAAACAACAACAACAAAAATCTGTTTTAACCAATTAGTAATGTTGACTAAAACTTCTGTTAATACATTTAACACACAAAAATTGTTAAAACTTTTGCAAGCAATATTCCTGTAATTTTCCCAAAACATGGGTTCATATAAATATTTTTCTTTATCTTAGTATTTGCTATTGTAATTTGTCAATAGTCTTATTTTCATTTGATCCCAAATGCATAAAATAAAATAAATAATAAATAGGGTAATTGAGTATTTCATCAACATAATTACGTACGCAATGTCTTTTCATGTTGTGAGTTTATTTTTTGGAAACAAAACTAAAAAGATCTTTCAACTATAAATATGTGTAGATGGAGTCCTGATAATGTTAACACACTCGAAGATATCTCACGAATGGTATTCCAGCTTTCGTTAGATGTTTTTGACGATATCGAAAGAGGAGTGAGGTCTCAAGGAAAATCCTACCACTTGAAGGAGATGCTAGAAGAGGTGATTAATATGAAGATTTTTTATATAGTACATAGACAAAAAGAAGAAGAAAAAAACACATCGATATTGATCATACTATATTTTCGACTAAACAGCTGAAGATTCTTGTGAGAGCGAGCCTTGATCTTGTCAAATGGGCACGAGGAAATCAGGTTCCTGGCTTCGACGAGTTTTTGGAAGTTGGTGGAACAGCACTTACGACTTATGCAACATTAATGTATTCTTTTGTCGGAATGGGAGATACTGTCGGGCAAGAAGCTTACGAGTGGGTAAGATCTAGACCGAGACTGACCAAATCTCTAGCTGCAAAGGGTCGTCTAATGGATGATGTGACTGACTTCGAGGTAGAAAGGAACTATCTATTTTCTTTTTAAATTCAAGTTTTTTTTTTTATTATGAAAGCTTGTGAATTATCTTCTAACCTAGCCATTTGATATTGTTAGAAGGACATGAGTAATGGGTTTGCTGCAAATGCGATCAACTATTATATGAAGCAATTTAACGTTACCAAAGAAGAGGCAATGTTAGAATGTCAAAAGATGATTGCAGACGCCAATAAGACTATAAATGAGGAGCTATTGAAGACAACCGGAGTCCCATGCCGTGTTCTCAAGCAAGCCCTCAATTTTGGATGCTTATTGCATGTCCTCTACAGCAAATCTGATGATATATACAATTGTAGTGAAGGAAAACTCAAGGAGTATATAGTCACTTTGCTTGTAGATCCAATACGTCTTTGAAGACTTTGAATTACACCATGGGTTAAGATCATGAAAATGCTTTATTGGTCACTGTTGAATAATGTCAGCTTAAAAATTGTGTTAAGAAAATTAAAGTTATGAATTGTATCATTCAGTAAAAGTTGTATAACAGATTTTTTTATTTTTTTTTCTTTGTATAAATGAAATCATGCGCAAAGCCAAGACTAATAACCTCTATACCTTATGAAAGAATCAGGTATGCTTACCATTTCTCCATTGCTAGCCGTTGATTAAAATATGCGAAAACGTTCTATGCAAGAGAACAAGAAACATTGCTAGCCATTTCCACATACACATGTGAATACATTCCTTTAACATTGACCTGGATTTTTAAACAGATGTACAGAAGCCTCAATTTTTCAAATTGAAAAAAAAAACTACAATTTGCGATATACTAGTAAGACTATAAGTGAGTGCATCTGAATCACACCCACAGAAGAAAAGGCCCAATAACTTGATGCCTTCATCAGATGCAGTCCATCAAGTATAGTTTTTAAAATAAAAAGAGAGTAATAGCTTAACAAACAGAGTATTTGCCAAACTTTTTATCTTATTGATTTGGAAACTAACTCAAAACCAAAAAAATTTCTTCTTGTTTCTCTACTCTTTCATCTCACAGTTTGAGACGGATGTGTTTATATAGGATTTCACAACTTAGAATATTCCCAAACTCTAGGGATATTCTTATCTTATCTTCTAGTTTATCTTACTTAAACTAAAAGTTATCTTAAGATTATCTCCAACAATTCACATAATCTTATCTTATCTTCTAGTTTATCTTATCCTTACTTAGGATTACTTAAACTAAAAGTTATCTTTAAGATTATCTCTAACAAACACACTCTTAATCTTCACGATGGCTTTGAAGATCTAGGACTCCAAGTAGGCTTCTCATCTGCTTGTAGTTGGTCTTTGCGAGTGATTTAGTTAGAATGTCAGCTCGTTGTTTTTTGCCCGACACATACTCCACTTCCAATTGTTCCCTTTCAATGCATTCTCTTATGAAATGGTACCTCTTGTGGATATGTTTACTTCTGCCATGGAAGATAGGATTTCTTGTGAGAGCAATGACGCTCTTGTTTGCAATACGGATGGCAATCTTTTCGGATGATTCTCCCATGATTTTGTTGTGAAGGTCTTGAAGCCATAAGGCTTATTTTGCAGCTTCAGTTCCCGCCATAAACTCAGCTTCACAAGATGAGAGTGCTACAGTTTCCTACTTCTGAGAGCACCAAGTAATTGGTGAGCTACCATAGTAAAAACGTGACCCGATGTGCTTTTCCCATCAGCTTCATCAATGTTATGTGAGCTTTCACTGTAGCCGACTACCCTTTTCTCTCCTCTACGAATGAAACTTAGACCATATGTCAGAGTTCCCTGAAGATACCTCAATATATGCTTCATAGCTGCTCCATGGGACTCTCGTGGTTCTTGCATATATCTACTGGTGATTCCTACTGCAAAGGCGTGTGTGAAGTAGGTACCTTAAGCATCTGACTTGTCTCCTATAGATTGTAGGATTGATAGTTGATTCATTTTCCGCTTTAGAAATCTTGAGACTAAACTCCATCGGTACATGAGCTAGGTTGCACCCTTCCATTTCTGCATCTTTTAGGATCCTCCGTGCATAAGCTTCTTGCTTATGTTCAATGCAAGTCTCGGTCTGGTGTATCCCAATTCCCAAATAATAATTCAACTTGCCAAGGTCTGACATCTCAGACTTCTTTGCCATATCGATTTTAAAATTAGTGATGATCTTCAAAGTAGTTCAAGTGACAAAGAGATCATTAACATATACTGCGACAATCAGAAAACCTGCATGTTCTGTCTTTCGATATACAGAGTTTTCTTTCATGCATTTTGTGAATCCCAACCTTTTTAGAATCTGATCGAGTTTCGTGTTCTAGGCTCTAGGTGTCTGTTTCAATCCGTATAAGGCTTTGTGAAGCTTGCACACCTTGTGTTCTTCCCCTTTTTTCTCAAAACCTTTTGGTTGCGTAACATACACCTCCTCCCGAAGTTCTCCATGTAAGAAAGCAGTTTTGACATCTAGATGATGAATCTCCAGCCGTGTGTAGCTGCTAGAGCAACAAGGAATCTTATGGTCTCAATGCGAGCTACAGGTGAAAATACTTCTTCATAGTCAATACCAAATTTCTGCACATATCCCTTAGCAACTAAGCAAGCTTTAAACTTGTTTATTGTCTCCTCAGCAGTCCTTTTTAACTTGAATACCCACTTGATTCTAATAGCTTTTACTCCTTGTGGTTTCTCAACAAGTGTCCATGTCCTGTTTTTGTTGATTGAATCCATTTCTTCTACACACGCCCAATACCACTTGTAAACATCCTCCGCTTCTTCGTAACATGTTGGTTCATCGTTGATTGCGAGTAGAATGTATTCACTCTCAATATCAGCTAACAGGACATAGTCGCTTAGGTAACGAGGTTGTGATTTTTGTCTGCTTGACCTTCTTAGAGAAGGTGATGATGATTGATCTTCTCCTTTTTGGTCATTAGACGTCATAATAGCATTTTGTTGAATTGTAGAACACTCTGTTTCTCGTTGTACTTCCGAACTTATGTCAGTTTCATCAGCTTCAGATTCGTAGTCAGTGTTCTTGGCGAGAGTGGGACCTGTGCCTGTGTCAATGATGTCTCCCCAAACCATCTGAAACATTCCCGGATCTTTGTAATCTTCTTCGTTTGAGATTCTCCAGGTCCAACCCATCTTCTCGTTAAAAGCTACATCTCTGCTTATGAAAACTTTTCGAGTGGAAGAATTGAATAACCTTACGCTTTTGATACCGGCTCTATCCCAAGGTGAACTAGCGTTTGTGACCGATTATCGAGCTTCCTGAGGTTCACATCTTGAACCTTCGTATGAGCGATACAGCCAAAAACACGTATGTGCTCAATTTCTGGCTTCTTGTTTCTTAAATGCTCATATGGAGTCATATCAGTCAAAGCTCGTGTAGGTATTCTATTAATTAGATAGGTAGCATGGCGAACCGCTTCCCCCCATAAGTAATTAGGTACCTTCATAGCTTTGAAAATACTCCTTTACATCTCCATGAGAGTTCTGTTTCAACGCTCCACCACTCCATTTTTTTGTGGCAAATATAGTGCTGTCAAGTTGAGTTTAATACCATTAATATCGCAGAAGAGGTTGAATTCTTTCAACTTGAATTCACCCCCCCCCTGTCAGTCCTCAAAGTCTTGATGCAGGTGCCAATATCTTTCTCGACTCGTGCTTTGAAAGTTTTAAACTTTTCAAACGTGTCACTTTTGTCTCTGAGAAGAATTATCCACATATACCGAGTGAAATCGTCTATTAGAACTAAAATATATTTTTTCTGAGCAGGTGTGGAGGGAGTTATTGGGCCACATAGGTCAGCGTGGATAAGCTCCAAAGTGTGCGTAGCTCTGAACTGAGCAACTTCGGGAAAAGCTTGTCGAGACTGTTTCCCTACCAAACATGATTCACAGAGCTCGTTGTTTGCAGCAATATTTGGTAGGCCACAAACCATAGCTTTTGATGACATTGCTTTCAAAGTTTGAAAACTTATGTGCCCGAGTCTCGCATGCCATTGCCATGTGTTCTCCTCCATTTGTGTGAGTAGACAAGCTGGTTTACCCACGTTTAGCTTGATTTTATAGAGTCTGTTGCAGGTCCGTGTTACCTTAAGTAACAGTCTTCCTTATGAATCATGCAGCGTGAGGAAGTGATCTCTCATTCTTACGTCGCAACCAAACTCGGTGGCTTGTCCTAGACTGAGGATGTTGTTCTTGATTTGAGGTATATAGTAGATCTCGGTTACCAATATCGATACAAGATCCATCACCAAATTTTAGTTTTCCTTTGATATTGTAGTTTAGTTCAGAAAAAATAGTCTTTTACACCATTCATATGGTTGCTAGCATCATTGTCCAGATACCAGACTTTTTTTTCTCCGATCTTAATCTTGTATCTCTTGGGCAGGAGGCTCTCTTCGTTAAGGAACATAATCTCATGCGTATACAGTGTTGCATCCGCCTCATTTGTCTCTGCAATGTTGGCTTCTGCGTGTTGCTGTCGTCGAGGTCTCTCAGGACATTGAGACGAGAAGTGAACTGCTCTATCACATTGATAACATAGTAAGGTAGATCGGTATTTCTTTGGTTTTGACCATGTATTTCCTTCTTGAGTGTCCTCTTGCTGGTTTGATCTACCTCTCCCTCTTCCTCCTTTGTAACCTCTTCCTCCTCTTACATATCCTCTGCTTCTCCTTTCTGAATAGTTAAGATTTTCTTGCGAGTAACGTTAATCTGATCCTGCAAACATTAGTTTTGTTTGCATCTGCGATTCACCTTCGTTTTCTTCTTCAAGAATTTGTTACTCATAAGCTTTCATACGTCCAACTATATCTTCAAAGCTCTTCGTTTCATATTGAGAGATTGTTCTAACGAGGCTATTATTTGAATGTATCTTGATCATGGAAGGCTATTCATAAAGTTTTTACCATCTTCATATCTTCGATTGGTTCACCGAGAGATGCAGACTTAGAAGAAATTTCTGTAAGTTTATAACAAAATTGTCGATTTAGCCAGTTTTGTTCATCTTCAATCTTTCGAAATCTGCCATTAAGGTCGCCAATCGAGCTTCTCTGACTCTGTCTGCGCCAAGGTGTCAAGATTTGTTAGCTTCCCAAACATTCTTTGATATTCTCTGATTTTCGATTTGCAATATGAGAGATTCAGGGATTGATTGGAATATCAAACCTAAAGATATATCGTTCTTCTCGGGGTCTGTGGATCCAGGTTCAATTTTTTCCCAAACCCTGTGAATTATTAATATAACTTGCATACGAATTGTCTAAACAGTGTAATTTGTTGTTGTTTGGCTCGGACAAGCTACACCAGAGTTTGTTGAAGGTGGAATTGGATCTATTGGTCTTGGAATGATGCTCGTATCAGTCATGGCTCAATGGTGTAAGCAGCTCTTCCTCCTTCCCTAGAGATTTTCTTGATCGTGTCTCACCCCTTGGGTACGCAAGTTTGTGTTTCTTCTCTTTAGGTCGGATTTTACGTATAAACACAAAATCATCGCTCTGCTACTAATTCAAGTATAGTGTTTAAAATAAAAACAAAGTAATAGCTTAACAAACAGAGTATTTGCTAAACTTCTTATCTTATTGATTTGGAAACTAATAAGTCAAAACCAAAATAATTTCTTCTTGTTTCTCTACTCTCTCATCTTATAGGATAAACAACTAAGAATGTTCCTAAACTCTAGGGATATTTTTATCTTATCTTCTAGTTTATCTTACTTAAACTAAAAGCTATCTTAAGATTATCTCTAACAATTCACATAATCTTATCTTATTTTCTAGTTTATCTTATCCTTAGTTAGGAATATTTAAACTAACACTACACGAAAACATGAAATTAGCGACTGCATATTTAGTTTCATATTAGTCGCTAAATGGTGAATTACGACTATGTTACGACTAATTATAGCAGTCGTAAATCCTTAGTCGCCAAAATATTTTGTCGTAAAACATTTGCCAAAAAGCTACTATTTTATGACTAACCTATTAAGTCGTAAAAGTAGTTGTAACATAATCGTAATGTGTTACGACTACGTTACGACCAAGCTACGACGATGTAATTTGTATTAACAGAAGTAGTCGTTATTGTAGTCGTTAACTATAGCGACTATTTTGCGACTTTGGAGCAAGGCGACTAGTTTGCGACTCTTTATTTAGTGACCTTTTTGCAACTATGTTAGAAAGGGACTATTAACCGACTGCGTATACCGGCATCTATATGACAACCTGTATTTTGTGATTACATTGCATTTTTTATGACTCTTTAGTAACAAGTTAGCGATTTCTTGGGGACTATTAATTTTACAAGAATTAAATTTGGTCGTTTGATTGTTGCTATTAATATGCGACTGTTTTACGATTATATAGTCACTAAGTACCTACTGTTTGGCGTCAATAAATATGATAAAAAAATCTAAAAAGGTATTTTTGGTAATTGGTATGTTTGCATAGGTAGCCTGTGATGCATAAGGACCTTACAACACATTTTAAATGTTGCAGAACATCAGAAACCAAATACAACATTTAAACATCCAACATTCATACATAAAATACCAAATCTCTTTTCTATTTCAACATCCAACAATAAGTTCAACCACAAACATCATACACATACATAAGACATCAAGTTATGAGTTCAAGTTCCATAAAGAAAGATTGATAAGTAACCTAGGGAGCTGGTGGAGATGAAGCTTGTGGAGAAGAAGCTGTTGCGTTTGATGAACGGGCTGCCATAAAGTCGAAAAACGCTGGATCTGTTTGGCGTAGATACTCTTCCACCAAGGATAAGTGCTGGAACTTGTCTTTTTGCTCTGCTACAACTCAGGAATGCTCAGCAGCCTGCTCTTCAATTTTGCGTTGAGCTTCCTTTAGTTGTTCTTGCAAGGTCAAATAGGTGGAAGACTCTTCTTGTTTCTTATGCTTCACCGTGAGATCATTTATAGTATGTTTCAGGCTTCCTACTCCGTACAAAACACCTCTAGCATCCTTTTTTGTGGACTATGGAACAAAAAAGTGAAAACATAAATAAATCACATTAATAATGGATGTGAAGCGTGGAATAATTTAATTTACCTCAAGAAATATGGCAGTAAATTCATTGGTTGTTAGATGTCGGATTCGTGAAGCACCATCTGAAATTGATGAAATATCTCCCTCAAGCTGAGACAACTTCTCCTGCAAGTTCTTCTGATAGTTTTGAGCGATCTTCTCTGCCTTTCGATCCACGTAAGTTCCATCAGGCTTGGTATGTGTTTTAATGAAGACTTCACCAAGTGAAACCGGTCTTCCCAATTTCTCTTCCTGCAGTGTTACAACATATAGAATGTATGAATGGTTCATTATATATGGAAATACTAACCATGTCTTCCTGTACTTATTGATATGAAGTCGGCCCGGCTAAGTGAATATGGGGACCTAGACCATTACGGTCAGAAATACGAGCGTTGGAGTAGGTCACACTCTTCTGTCGTGCTTCTTCAGTGTCCCAATACTCTGTCATTAGTTTCTAAATAGTTTATGCAATCCAAGATGGACGCTCTCGGCTAGTCCTCACATTGCTAACTATGTATTTCATACGGCGTTGACAAATCTTCTAAAAATAATGTTGAACTGTCCCAGTTATCAACGGATTCCAAGTGTGTGTTTTCTACAAAAAAATAACAATATTAAGAGGTCAGTGATAATAAACAAAGAAAATATGAAAAGTAATCACAAAAACTTGTACCGCGAACTCCAGGAAGTATATTTCTTGTCTTTCCCAAGGCACACATTTCTAACTATAATATGGACCATCGAACTTGTTTGTAAAAACTTTAGTAATCTTCCGAACTAGTTGGGATCCTTTATCGCGAGTAAACCTGCAAACATACATACACACACAAGCATATCATTATTATTACCAAAGCCTAACCGGAGCAGAAACAATAAAAAAGGTGAAGGTGTATTTCATACCAGGTCGTGTTAGGCTTTGGTGTGGGAGAGATGACGGTTGTAAA
This sequence comes from Streptanthus diversifolius, assembly GCA_039880935.1. Lineage (NCBI taxonomy): Eukaryota > Viridiplantae > Streptophyta > Magnoliopsida > Brassicales > Brassicaceae > Streptanthus > Streptanthus diversifolius. Next base: position 8,789,270 of record JAXGFM010000005.1, read on the forward strand.
CTGCTCACGGTCAGGCACCATAAGCAGAGCATTTAGAGCTCTTAGTGTGTGCCCTTGAAGTTCTGGAAACACATATTCTTGGAAGTTGTTACCTTGTGAAGATGGATGACTCTGAGCTTGATAATTTCAAAGTGGAGACCATGGACCATCCTGAATCTGAGGTTGAGACAATGGAACCTTTGGAATCTGTTAGTCTAAGATAGAGTCTCGTTGGAGGTGGATAGTCTCGGGCATGTGGTATTGATGACGTAGACTGTTGCTGCATATTGGGACCTTCAGCTAGCTGCGACTGAGGCGGAGGACTGTGGTTTAGCGGTGTAAAGTTATACTGACTCGGCAAACTACTTGGTCTCTTCCCCGAAGATGTCTGAAGAATGGGAGTCTGAGGAATGTTGCGTTTGATTGTCCTCTTTCGTCCTCTCCTAAGCTTAGGCATGATGTTCTATGTGTTGTTAAAACATTTGAATTTAGTAAATGAAGTAACTAGTAATAGATGCAAACACACACATACATATAGGAGACAGGAAGGTAACAGACACATGAGGAAAAACAGACACACATAATGATAAAATAAGACACAAAGAATGATGCTTCTCCATTTCGCATTGACCGACTAACTGATATCAATTCCTATCAATCGTAAATAAATAATGATAATCTATTCATATTCCTGAACCTATAAGTGAAACTCCTATTAATGTATGCATGAAACTAGTAATGATATAATGCAAAATGAGATCTTACGACAATAGAAAAGATAAATGTGTATCAAGAAATCAAACAAGTGAAAGTGTATCATAATTTTACGACTAAAAGATATCAAAGTGTATCCTAAAAGAGATAGGTGTTTAACTTTTGCAGCAAAGGTGTACGAAGAAATCAAGAACAAATGCATTTTCTCAGAGAATGAAACAAGTTTCTTTCAAACCAGTGTTCTTGTCATTGTCTTCCATAAGTAAGTTTTAGTTCTTATAATACTATAGTTAAAAACTTCAATTATATGGGTCTACAGAATGCAAGAAGGTACTGAATTAGTTTTACCTGGATCCAATAAATTTCTCAAATGATTATGTCAAAAATTTGTATGTTTGTATAATTAGAAAACGGCTAATCAGCAACTAATAGTATACTAAACTATCAGAAAACGACTCTTCTTACACATGCGACTGAAGATAAATTAAACATACAAAGTAAGGTAGTTAAAGGATATGCATATAGTATCAAAATTATTGGATAATGAAACTATCCTATTATTATTTTTCGAATCACAGTCAATCATAAACCCATTAACAAAAAAAAACCTGTTTACAAATGGTGAAAGAGTGTGAAACCCATAAACCCATTTTTTAATCCAAACAAAGTAAGCACAGGTGTAGATTTTCTTATATATTAGGCAGGATCTTTCATTCATTACGCAAATCTAATACCCCCTTCTCGGAATCATATGTTACACTTGAGAAATCGAAAGACATAGATAAGAGAGAAGAGGCAACAACAATGGGTTACCTTGCGAAGATGGAAGAAATCGCCCGACTCAATCGTAAACAGACCAAAATGACTGATGAGTCACTCTTATCCTCTTACCCTACACACCAAAATCAACAAAACAAAAAAAAACCAACGATGAACTTGATGCTAAACGTATTAGACACCGGAAAATGGATGTATTACCTTGAGAAGATGGAAGAATCGGCTGAGGCGGAAGGCGGAGAAGACGGAGAAGTCGAGGAACAAGATGTATTTCGAAACTGAAAAATGAAATTAGGATTATCGCGACAAAACGGGGGTGCATAAAGGGGAATAATGAAAACCGGGTTATTAGAATTGATTTGCTAAACCAAGAAATCGGGTTCGGTTTCTTAAGTAGCGATTGATTTACAATTATTTTAGTTTGTCACAAATTAGTCACAAAAAAGTCGACTATGTTACGACTATTTGTCCTTATCTTATATATCGTCGTATTTCAGTCGCATATTAATCGGTTATTTAGCGACTAATTATCAACAACGTTAGATTAGTTGCCATTATACGACTAAACTACCGACTTTATTATATAGTTGTATTATAACGACTTATTGACGACTTTATATAAGAAATGGTAAAGTAGTCACCATGTAGTAGTTAGTTAATCGCTAATGGTAGTCGCTAATTTCATGTTTTCTTATAGTGTAAAAGCTATCTTTAAGATTATCTCCAACAGTCAATGAAGGGGAGTGGTCCGAGAATGTTATTCGCTGCATCAATGATCTGATGCTTATAAGGTTTTGAGTTGCGAAACTAGACGCTCGTTGTTGATTGTGACATCACTGATCGATAGAGAGTATCCACTGATCATAACGTATGAATTCTGGTGCAATCAATGATTTCTCTCCATGTAGATATTGTAGATTGTTTCTAGCCAGACCATAAGCACCAATTGCTTGACGAATGGAATCCCAATTTTAAAAAGTAGGAAGACTGATTTTTTCATATCAAGCACCATAAGAATTAATGATTTGGGATGGAAGATAGCTTTTAAATTATAAATGCCTGGATAGAGGATAAAAGATTCTAACAACATTTCTAGTCCGAGAATTACAACTCATTTAAACATCTTACTATATATTAAATATATATTAACAGAAAAGTCACTTAAGTGATTTATGCTTATATATAACTTATACGTGAAGTCAAATAATAATTTTCTTAATTTGATTGGCTGTTGATATTCTATTTTTTTATGTAAGATATGTAAAGAAAAACAAATACTTGAACCATCTAACAGCTGTTTCCAAACAAATAGTTAATTTTTTCATATAAATCTTATATATTAAATTTGTTTATTACAAAATCTCACTTATCTCAAAATGTAAAACTTGGCCAAAAAATATTATTGAAACATCAAAAATTATATTACTAAAACATAGAATATGAAAATAAATACAGATTTTATGATAAACAATTATAGAAATAATCTTAATTATACTTCTATTAATAACTAATTATATAAAATCTAATCATATTATAAATATATGTATATGCTAAATATATAAATTCATATGAATAATGTAACTTTATGTTAAGGTATTTAATCAATTAGTTTATAATCTAATTTTTACTATTGCTATTTTATCAATGATTATTATATAATAAATTTTTATTTATCTTATTCTTTAAATACTTTTTTACATAAATATAATGTTTATAAAAAAAATTATAATATTTTGATTTAATTTACTGTGATTATTTGTTTTCTGATATATCATAACGTGTATTAATTGCAATATTCAATTTTAGATTATATTCCAGTTTACCAAAATTTTCTAAAACAATAATTAGCTGCAACAGTTTTTATAATTATAAAAATTATAATACGTAAAAATTAATCAGTTATATAATAAAATATTTACATGTATAACTATAGTTACCAAAAATAATTGTGGTACTATCCAAATATAATCACCCTAAACATATCATTTGAAGATTTTGAGATTTCCTTACCTTATAATTAGAAAATAGTTTTTAGAATGTATTAAATTTATTGACTAATCAACGGAAATATGATATATAATCAAATATTTTATGTATTTACCAAATTATAAAAATCGGTTGTCATTATATATTTAAAAAATAATAATCAAATCTTAGTTTAGATTTAATTTTAATATTTTGATAAAACAATATTTTATCACATATTTTATATAAAGATTAATTCTAGAACCATCTAAAATTAAAACAAAACCAATCTTTGAATTATCTAATAACTGTTGACAAACATACAACTAAATGTTTCAAACAACTTTCAAATACTAAAAATTTTCAAAACCTTAACTATAGTAAAAAGAGATAAAATTTTGCCAAAATATTATATTATAAAAAAGTAAACTCTAATAAAATTTCTGATTATATGATAAACAATTAAAGAAACAACCTTAATTATATTCCTATTAATAACTAACTACAACGGTATGAAGGGGTGATGGACTAGTTTTGTTTAACTATTAATAATAGTTATGCTAAGATGGTTATTGCAATTCCTAAACACCAATTATCAAGAAATTATATTTAAAAAAAGAACGATCAGGGGTTATGGAGGTATTGGTTGGCAAAAGTGTGATGTAATTGGAATGATTTTAGATTATTTGAAAAGTAAAACCAACCCAATGGTATAAATATAATTAAAATTATACATGCGGTTTTTAAGTTGAAATTTCAAGGTTTAAAAAGTAAGTGGTCTAAAAGTTATTTACGGGATATTTGGTTTAAAAATAAGTCATAATTTATGTTTTTATCAAAGACAAAACAAATGTACCATTTGTGCAACAATTTCTACAACATTTTGGATATGAACATTTACACACAGTAGACCCAGGACGCTCTAGTGGGGGGAGGGGTTTGGCGTTATTTTACAACAAAACATATAAGGTTAATATTGTATTCTCATAGACCGATTTTAGCTACAGAGAAACAAAAAGAAAAGAAAAGGTATCAGTTTTGATTTGACAAGAGATGGATAGGGAAAAATGGGCTAATGGATTCGATAAAAAAGGGTTGGGATTTAGTTCCGACAGGTAGCGGGGCAAATTTGGTAAACAGGATGAGAATGTGCAGACATGAGATATAGGTCTGGAGAAAACATAACTTATCTTATGGAAAAGTAAAAATTAATGATTTAAAGAAAGCATTAGAGGAGATTCAAGGTGATAGTAGGCAAAACGAAAAAGAGGTTAGAAATGTGGTAGACAAGTTAAAAGAAACTTACAAGGATGAAGAGTTTTTTAGCAGCAGAAAAGTCAAAATATGTGGCACCGTAAGGGAGATCAGAATATTAAATTTATCACTCATTAACCAAACAAAAGAAGGTTCAAAATTTGGGTTTGTATAACGCGGACGATGAATGGGTTACCAGGGATACAGATGTGGAGGAAGTGGCAGTGAATTATTTTTAACAATTATTCACCTCTAAAGCTTCAGATGAAGTTGAGGAGTTTTTAAGGGAAGTTCCGACAGTAATTACAAATCTGACAAATGAACGCCTTACGATACTGGCTGAGGAAGTAAGGAAAGCAATATTTATGATGCATCCTGAAAAAAACTCTAAGACCTGATGGTATGACAGCTTTGTTTTATCAATGAGCATGGCCACTAATTAAGGGGTAGGTATTGGAATTCGTAAATGATAATTTGAGGACTAGTAGTTTTGATCAATGATTAAACTGGACAAATATGTGTTTCATCCCTAAACGGAACTACCCTCCAGAATGACAGAATTGCAACCTATTAGTCTTTGTAATGTGGGTTACAAGATTATATTAAAGTTGTTATGTCAGTGATTAAAATTGTTCTTACTAGAATTTATTTCAGAAAATCAATCGGCTTTTGTTGCCAAACGATTGATTTTAGGTAATATTTTAATTGCTCATGAAATGTTTAAGGTGACAGTAAGAAAAACAAAAAAGAGGTTAGAGATGTGGTAGACAAGCTTAAAGAAGCTTACATGGATGAAGAGTTTTTTTCGCAACAGAAAAGTCAAAATATGTGGCACCGTAAGGGAGATCAGAATATTAAATTTATCACTCATTAACCAAACAAAAGAGGGCTCAAAATAGGATTTTGGGTTGGTATAACGCTGACGATGAATGGGTTACCATGGATATGGAAGTGGAGGAAGTGGCAGTGAATTATTTTTCACAATTATTCACCTCTAAAGCTTCAGATGAAGTTGAGGAGTTTTTAAGGGAAGTTCCGACAGTAATTACAAATCTGACAAATGAACGCCTTATGATACTGGCTGAGGAAGTAAGGAAAGCAATATTTCTGATGCATCCGGAAAAAAGCTCCAGGACCAGATGGTATGACAGCTTTGTTTTATCAGCGAGCATGGCCAGTAATTAAGGGGGAGGTGTAGGAATTGGTAAATGATAATTTGAGGACTAGTAGTTTTGATCAATGATTAAACTGGACAAATATATGTTTGATTCCCAAAACAGAACGACCCTTCAAAATGACAGAGTTACAACCTATTAGTCTTTGTAATGTGGGTTACAAGATTATATTAAAGTTGTTATGTCTGAGATTAAAAAGGTTCTTACTGGAATTAATTTCAGAAACTCAATCGGCTTTTGTTGTCAAACGATTGATTTCAGGTAATATTTTAATTTCTCAGGAAATGTTTAAGGTAACAGTAGGCAAAAGAAAAAAAAGGTTAGAGATGTGGTAGACAAGCTTAAAGAAGCTTACATGGATGAAGAGTTTTTTTTAGCAGCAGAAAAGTCAAAATATGTGGCACCTTAAGGGAGATCAGAATATTAAATTTATCACTCATTAACCAAAAAAAAGAGGGCTCAAAATAGGATTTTGGGTTTGTATAATGCGGACGATGAATGGGTTACCAGGGATACGGAGGTGGAGGAAGTGGCAGTGAATTATTTTTCACAATTATTCACCACTGAAGCTTCAGATGAAGTTGAGGAGTTTTTAAGAGAAGTTCCAACAGTAATTACAAATCTGACAAATGAACGCCTTACGATACTGGCTAAGGAAGTAAGGAAAGCCATATTTATGATGCATCCAGAATAAAGCTCCAGAACCAGATGGTATGACAGCTTTGTTTTATCAACGAGCCTGGCCACTAATTAAGGGGGAGGTGTTGGAATTCGTAAATGATAATTTGAGGACTAGTAGTTTTGATGAATGATTAAACAGGACAAATATATGTTTGATTCCCAAAACGGAATTACCCTCCACAATGAGAGAATTTCAACCTATTAGTCTTTGAAATATGGGTTACAAGATTATGTTAAAATTTTTATGTCAGAGATTAAAAAGGTTCTTACTGGAATTAATTTCAGAAACTCCATCGGCTTTTGTTGTGAAACGATTGATTTTAGGTAATATTTTAATTGCTCAGGAAATGTTTAAGGTGACAGCAGAAAAGTCAAAATATGTGGCAACATAAGCGAGATCAGAATATTAAATTTATCACTCATTAACCAAACAAAAGAGGGTTCAAAATAGGATTTTGGGTTTGTATAGCATGGACGATGAATGGGTTGCCAGGAATATGGTGGTGGAAGAAGTGGCAGCGAATTATTTTTCATAATTATTCACCTCTAAAGCTTCAGATGAAGTTGTGGAGTTTTTAAGGGAAGTTCTGACAAATCTGACAAATGAACGCCTTACGATACTGGCTGAGGAAGTAAAGAAAGCAATATTTATGATGCATCCGGAAAAAAGCTCAAGGACCATTTGGTATGACAGCTTTGTTTTATCAGCGAGCATGGCCACTGATTAAGGGGGATGTGTTGGAATTCATAAATGATAATTTGAAAACTAGTAGTTTTGATCAATGAATAAACTAGACAAATATATATTTGATTCCCAAAACAGAACTACTCTCCAGAATGACAGAATTGCAACCTATTAATATTTGTAATGTGGGTTACAAGATTATATTAAAGTTGTTATGTCAGAGATTAAAAAGGTTCTTACTGGAATTAATTTCGGAAACTCAATCGGCTTTTGTTGCCAAACGATTGGTTTTAGGTAATATTTAAATTACTCAGAAAATGTTTAATGGATTAAGGACAAATAAATGTTGTCAAGGTAAGTTTATGACCATAAAGACAGACATGAGCAAGGCTTATGTAGAGTTGAATGAGTTTTCATCCAGAAACTCCTTCAGAAAATGGGATTTTCATCACTTTGGATTTCTTGGATGATGAGATATATAACATCAGTTCGATACAAGGTTTTAATTAATGGCAACCACATGGATGTATTACATCAGAGAGGAGACTACGGCAGGGAGATCTGTTATCCCTATACTTTTACATATTTATATACGGAAGGTTTGACTGCTAATATAAAGAAAGCAGAACAGGTTAAGCAATTAACGTATTTAAAAATAGCAAGGTCAATTCCTGATATATCTCACTTGTTGTTTGCAGATGACATATTATTTTTCTGTCAAGCAAAAAAGAAAGAGTGTCAAGTCATACTTAGAATACTAAAAAACTATGTGGAGGTTTCAAGACAGCAAATAAATTTTGCGAAATCATTGGTCAAATTTGTTTATTAGGTTAATAAAGGAACACCAGAAGAAATGAAACAAATATTAGGTATCACTACAACTGGAGGAATGGGTACATATTTAAGAATTTCTAAAAGTTAGATAGGCTTGAAAACACAAACTTTTGGATTCATTCATGAGCGACTTCAGAACAGAGTAAATGGTTGGACTATGAAATTATTGTCCAAAGGGGGGAAAGAAGTTATGATAAAATCATTTTTTACGGCATAACCTACATATGTAATGTTGTCATATAGACTACCGAAAATGTTAACAAATAAATTACAAGTTTGATATGTAATTTTTTGTGGAGTTTGAGTGATACTATTCGAGGAATCCATTGGATTGCATGGAGAAAATTATGTCATCATAAAATTGAGAGTGAAATTGGATTTCGAGATATTGAGGATTTCAATACAACTATGTAACAAACCAATTATAGAGATTGATGGGTTCCCCATAATATTATTCGCAAAAGTTTTTAAGGGTAGGTATTACTAGAATTAAGATCTGTTAGATCCTATACGATTATACTCTCCATCATACGAATGGAGAAGTATTACATCATCTAGATGTTTGGTTAAAAAAGACTTATCAAAAAGGGTTGGAACATGTTCAAATATCTCTATTTAGAATGATCATTGGATCTCAGCCTCTCGCCCGATATCAGTAACTTGCAAATTTACAGTGTACCCAAATACGTTTAAGGGTAATGACATGATTGATATGGAGACAAACACTTGGAATCTGTCCTTGTTGAAAGCTAAAATTATCCCTGAGGATGTCAAAATTTTAAAGTCATTGGAAATTATTGGTTTCCGACGCCTGGACACTAATGGATGATATTATAAAAAATGGTAAATATTCGGTGAAATCAGGGTATATAATTAAAATATTTTACCCATATAAAGATATAAAAGAGGTTAATTATGGTCCCACAATCACAGTATTGCAAGCATATGTGTGGAAGCTGAAATGTCCACTAAAAATAAAACATTTTATCTCGCAAGCTTTATCAGGTTGTGTCCCGGTAACATTTAATGTAAATTCCAAAAATATTAGTTGTGACACTATTTGTGGAAGTTATGGAACGGATACCAAACCATTAATTATATCCTTTTTGTGTATGTGAAAACAATGTTCAATTTGTTTGAATGGTATATTTTAGTTTCATATTGTTTTTTCAGTTTTGGCTTTTTCTGTCATTTATGTTTGCATTATATGGTTTACTTCCGCACCACTATTTCTTTTTTTTGGTCAACTGTATGACTACATATAAAAGGAGCGAACCAGGAGAAAATCTCCGAAAGTAACACAAACCTCAGGCTCCTAATCATCGTGCCCCACAGGCACACAAAACAAATTACAGCCCCAACTACCGCAACATTAGCAGTGAGACGGAAAAACCAGACCAGACTGCACAACCAGAAATTTACACCTAACTAAAAGAAGTTGCTTATAATGGGATTCGAACACGCACCTTTCGGACAATAATATGGAACTGAGACCAACTAAGCCATATTAAAAAATTTGTAAACAATGAGATTTAAGTTTTTTAAATAGTTCTAATGTATACGACATTGTTTTAACTAAACAGAACTGTTAAACAAATTAACCTTGTAATCAACCCCATTTAAGCCTTTAATTAATTATGTTACTTGACTTATCGATATACCTGAAAAAGCAAAGTAAACAAAAAAATTTAATATTTTTTCAGAAAATCAATTAGAATTTGATATTTATTTGATTTTTAGTTGAGGATTAAAATTAATGGAAAGTTTAGTATTTATTAAAGTTTTTCGTCAAATAAATAAAAAAAAAATTTCATTACATTAATCTGTATTACTTTAAATAGTATATGACCTTCACTTGAATTGATTTATTGTCTCATATACTTCTATTGAGTGAAAAATAATCTCTTATACTTTTTACCAATCTAAAATGCCCATTAATTAATAAAAATCCAAAAATATCCCTAACCTTGGTAGAAAGATAAATATATCTCTGATCTTGGTACAACTGATGTTAGTAAAACTCCAGTTGTATAAATCGAGTACAACTAGGTACCTAGTTATACCGAGTTCTACAAATCGAGTACAACTAGGTACCTAGTTATACCGAGTTCTACAACTCGAGTACAACTTGGTACCCAAGTTATAACGAGTTGTACAACTCAAGTACGACTAGGTAGCCGAGCATACCGAGTTGTACAACACGAGTATAACTAGGTACCTAATTTATACCAAGTTCTACTACTCGAGTACATCTAGGTACCCGAGCTATACCGAGTTGTACAACTAAACACCTAGTTATAGCGAGTTGTACAATGAGATACAACTGGAGTACAACTGGGTACATAGTTATACCGAGTTGTATAACTCAAGTATAACTAGGTATCCGAGTTATACTCCAGTTGTACAACTCGAGTACAACTAGGTACAGTTATATCAGGTCACGAGTTATACCAGTTATATTACAGATCTGAAGTTCGAACTCGAGTTACTTGAGTCGCGCGAAAAGAATCTTACCATATGCGCTAGCGTGTTTTCGTTGGTATCATTTACATTCATAAATATATAACTCATTATAGAGATTAAAAAATAATTATACTAGTTAAATTATAATGGATATTTGAGATCATGATTTGAAATTTAGAGGCATATGAAATTATCACTAACTTAAATCGAATAGCTCCAAAATCCATTTTGTTTTCTTTATTGTTATTTGATTGAGACCCTTATCAACAATAACTTTTCCGGGTCACACATGTTTATGTCTGTTAATCGTTGCGATTATTTGGTCTTTGTAAAATAGGTCAAACCTTGCATACTCTAATACAATATTTCAACCGAAGATTAAATAAAAAAATTTCACTCAACAATTATTTAAAGGTTTAAAGGTGACTTGATTTTTGTCCAACCATAAATATGTTATCTTATTGGACGAAGACTCCGTATATAATTTTAAAAACGCCGTTTATGTTTAAGACTGTTTATTTCCGTCAAGACTCTGCACAACCAAACAACCATAATTCCCATATTTTCTTGTTTATTAAAGCTTAATTTTGACAGCTCAACAATTATTTAAAGGTGACTTTGATATTTGCCCTACCATAAACATGTCATCTTATTGTTATACCGCATATATATTTTTCAGTAACTCCGTTTATTTTTTAGACTGTTTATATTTGTTAAAGACTCGGCACAACCGAACAAGCCTAATACCCATCTTTCATTGTTTTAATATTAAAGCTTAATTTTCAAAGTCATAGTGCATGTACGAGCCCATACTGCTTTGCACACTGTATACTTGGCTGACGAAACATGTTACATGGAAACTGAAATGGAATATGTGTACTAATCCTACAAATAAATAATTGAATGATAGAATAATCCCACAAAATAAGATATAATTTTATGAAACAATAGTGCTAATATGTTTATTATTATTAAGTAAGCATTTGCAAATGATGTAATCACATTCAGAGTTGGCTAAATTTTATAATTTGCAAAATTATAATAACCACAACGAGACATATTAACATAAATAGGATATTCCATTGTTTTGACTTTAAATGATAATGCACATTTTTATTAAGGCATAATGGTGCTTCGTCAGCTATACAAAACTAAAGATTCTACACAGAGTTGAAGGGATATATTCAAATACCTTTACAGGGAAAAATTCATTAAATCAAAATTTTAATCCAATTTTCTTTAATTTTTTCATCTTCTTTTTAAATAAGAAAAGTGCATAAACCAGCAAACATAATATTTGAATAAATACCGATGTTCTAGTACACCGACATGTTCGCTAATAAGATATTACAATGTTAAGTCTAGTAGACTGACTAAAACTATCCTAGCTACCATCCTTTTTCTTTCTTTTCCCTCGCGTCCTATCTTAATCACTGCAGTTACCTTACCGAACAAATTATTTTCCTAAGAGGCATAAGCAACAAATGATTTAGTGAGAACAGTCGTTCGTCTCACTCGACCATGATCAAGTAACAGAAAATAAACAATATATTCAATCAGTCAATCATACAAGTCATGCCGATATACTTTCCATATGTGATTCACCAACCATATATGCATCTCTCACCAAGTGAATCAAACGATTCCCAACAATTACAGACAAACAGATCAACGGACAAGTATATTAGATCAAACAATCACACACTCAATTAATCTAAGCTAGCCAACGACCCTAGACCATCGCCACAATCACACACTCACCTTAGGATTTTGGTTAACTGGTGAAAATCTCGCTTCTACACCTCTTGTCGCATATCATCCAAGATAACTCGATGGCCGTTAACAAACTTTAATAATTCTCGCAAACATCAGAAAAAACTAAGTCTTTAAACATTTTACAGATACAAATCGATAATGTTGAAATGAAGAAGAGAAAGAAGAGACAAAACTCGACATCATCCATTATGAGAGTGTTTGTCTATTGTGTTAGACTATCCTTGTATCCAAGCGTGTATTAGGTTATCTTTGTAACCAAGCAAGCCTACTCTAGTATTATATAAATAGTTCTCTCATTCATAATTTGTCATTCATAATTTGTAAACTAAGAAAAATCTAATCTTTATTAATAGAAAACCAATTTTCTCTATTCTCCCTATTCTCTCTCTAATCTCATTCATTCATTCAATCTCTAAATATATAAATCTCTTACTCTTTCATTGTATCAGAGCCAGGTTGCTCAAACTCATCAATCTAATCCACAAAATCTCAGTTCTTTAATCATTTTTCAACATCTTGTATGCAAATCTTCAAACAAACACCATTGAGAATCATCTTCATTTCAAGTCTTCAATCTGTAATAACACGAGTCTGCAATCAACTTCCATCAAATTGACCATTATAAAGACAAATCTGATCATCCCTGCACCGGTATTTCACCTCCTGGGCGTCGAAATCATCAGGTCTTCCCGAGTTCTCACGATCGACTTCATTTGTGAAGGTCGCCATTAAAGCGATCACAAAAGCTTGAGTTCTTCATCAAACACGATCAAACCACCATCTAAACTATAGAAGAAAGGTTTCTGGTGAAGATTCAAGAGGTCTGATCGTACCCTGAGTTCATTTAAAAGTCTTCTTGATCATCTTCCTCCTGAGTATCTGATTGAACATCCTCCTGGTTATTGGTGAGAAAATTTGTATCCCTGCCTGGTTAAAAGCGGTTCTTGGAATCTAAGGAGTCTTATTAAAGGCTTAAGAAGGGAACTACTTGGTTCATCTCAATCTGATCAGATTTAGGCTTCAAAATTCTTGTTCTTGAAAACTAGGTAGAAGCTAAAAATCTTTAAATCGGGTGTAAGCTGGTTAAATGAGTTGTTCTGCAGTTACAACTGATTAATTCTTTCTGAAAGCTGATTGGAATAGAATTTAATTGGTTGTTAAGCTGTTTAGAAGTGGTTACACAAGTTGTTAATAAGATTGGTAAGGTGCATGTATTAGGAAGAATTGTGTATGTTCAAGATGGAGAAACCAAGAATACTATAAGCTCTTGTGATGCTTAAAGGGCTATATTACTTGATGTGGTCTAGAACTATGAAAATCACATTATGTAGCCATGGATTATGGAACCAAGTTACTACAAAGGAATCATCTCTAATTTCCATTGAAAGTGAAGAGGTATCTGAAAGACAAAAAAGGAAATGGACAAGTGGTTCCAAAAAAAATCAACTTGTCCTATCTATCCTTCAAAACTCCTTGGAAAGTTCACTATTGGATTCGTACTCATACTGTGAAACATAAAATAAATTGTGGGAAACCCTCCAAAAGGTTTATGGGAATTCATCAAACTAGCTGAGAATATATGAAGTGAAGAAAACTCTATATTTACAACAACAGCATGATCTGGAGTTCACAATGCATTTTGGCAAGTATAGAGCTCTATGGGCAGAGTTGGAAATGCTTAGGCCAAGAACTATTGACCCTACTACTCTGAATGAAAGGCATGAACAAGATAAAGTCTTTGGACTATTCATGACCTTGAATTCTACATACACTGATCTCATCAAGCACATGTTAAGGATGTATGTACTAAGATTCAAAGAGAAAAATGTTCTCATGACCTGTTTGGAAACAAAAAGGAGCTTATCACTGCACATAAAGGCTTCTACAAACCTGAAGAGAAGAAGAAGTTGCTTTTTGAGCATTGCAAGAGGACAGGTCACTCAAAGAAGGAGTGCTGGATCCTTCACCCTCAGCTAAAGACACGCCACTTCAAGGACAATCCAAGAGTTTACCAAACCGTGAGCTCCAACCAAGTTCAAGTAGCTGGCCCATCCTCTCCTCTCCTGTGTAATCCGGCCCAAGATTCTCAAAATATGATCCAGGGCACTCCTCAAGCTCAGACCTTGGCTTCTTCCTCCTCAAATGTGGCTTCCCAATCAGAATTTGTCAAAAGATCAGACCTAGAAGCTCTTATTAAAGCCTTAAACTCAATGTGATTGGTAAATCTCTTCAAGCCTCTTTTCAAACTTCAAATGATTCTAAACTTTTGATAGTAGATTCTGGAGCTTCACATCATATGATAAGTGATCTAGGTTTGATAGAGAACCTAGAACATGCTTTAGGAAATGTGTTGATTGGTAATGGAACTAAAGTGCCTATCAAAGGAATAGGGAAGCTGAAGTTGTTTGATAAAGAGTCTAAAGCCTTTTATATACCATATTTGACATCAAACCTATTATCTGTTAAAAGAGCTACTACTGATCTAAATTATCATATTACCCTTTGATTATTGTTATCAAACATTTATTTCCCACATATTAGGAAATTTTACGAGAATTTTCAAGTAGATGAGACTTCTTTCAGGATATTGAAACAAGTAGGATACTTGGGAAATGAACCACTAAAAATGACTTATATTTGCTTGAAGATTTTTACTTGAATGCTTCATCAAAATCGTATGTAGCTAGTGTAGAGAGTAGTGTTAAATCTGATCTATGGCATCCTAGACTTGGGCATCCACATACTAGAGCTCTAGAATTGTTAATTCCGAGCTCTAGAATTGTTAATTCCTAGAGTGAAGTATCAAAATGAAATATGTGAAGCTTGCATTCTAGGCAACATTGTAAAGAAATCTTTACACACTTATGAGGATTGCTTTGATTTGGTACGCTTTTATGTTTGGACTTCTCCTTCTCCATATAGGGAAAATCATAAGTATTTTGTTACTTTCATAAATGAAAACTAAATATACTTGGATTACCTTGATTAATTAAAAAATAGGGTGTTATAAGCTTTTACAAATTTTCAAACTTATGTGACTAACCATTAAAATGGTGGTGAATACACTAGCCAAGTTCCAATAACATCTCACAAAGCATGAAATCACACACCAAACAAGTAGTCCCTATACTCCTCAATAAAATGGAGTAGCTGAAAGAAAGAACAAGCATTTGATGGAAGTGGTGAGATCCATGATGTTCCATATGAAAGTACCCAAACGCTTTTGGGAAGATGCACTAGTTGCTGCATGATATTTGATCAATAGGATTCCTACTAAAGTCTTAGATGACTTGTCTCTATTTGAGGTAATAAATCAAACAAAGCCTAGTATTGAACATCTAAGAATGTTTGGGTGTGTTTTCTTTGTCTTGGTACCAAATGAACAAAGGAACAAGTTGGAAGCAAAGAGTACCAAGGCAATGTTCATTGGATACTCTCCTACTCAAAAAGGCTACAAATGCTATAGTCCAGAGATTGAAAGAGTCTTAGTATCTAGAGATGTCAAATTTCATGAATCCAAAAGTTACTATGAAGAAGGAACTTGGGATCAGTTCAAAGACATCTTTTCAAACACTTCTAGCAAAGCTGAGAACCTTTGAAGGATCCTAAAAAGCTTTGGCATCACTCCTTCTCTGAACCAACCTCCAACATTATCTCTTCAGCCTACGGTAACCTCGCGGCCAGATCCAGCTCCAGCCACGGCTCCTCAAGCTCCTCAGTCTCCAAGGCAGTCTCCTCATCCCACGACAACCTCACGGCCGACTGATGATGTTCATCCTCTTGATCATGGGGGGAGAAACATCTACACATGATCAACATGATTCAGAAAAAGATGAACCTATACTTGTTTCAGCTTCCAAAAGACAAAGGGATCATCAACCTACTCTTGTGCAAGCATTAGAAGAATAAGAGAATACAACACAAGTAGAATCAGTTGCTTTTAGGAGAAGCACAAGACAGAGATTTCCTCCTTCTAATTGGAAGAACAAAACAATATACTGCAATCACAATGCAGTAGTTCATCATGATCATGGAGTATGTAATTTAGTTCATATACCAGCTAATCATGTTGCATTTACCTTGAGTCTTGATAAGGAAAAGATTCCAAAAACCTATGAGGAAAAAATGACCGTGAAGGAGTGGAGAAAAGCTATTCAAGCTGAATGCCAAGCTGTGGAGAAGAATCACACCTATGATCAATCAGTCCTACCTAAAGGAAAAAAGGCTGTAAGTTCTAAGTGGATATTCACTATAAAATATAAGAGCAATGGTGAGATAGATAGATACAAAGCTAGGTCGGTGGATAGAGGATTTACTCAGACTTATGGTGAAGATTATATGGTTACTTTTGCACCAGTAGCTAAGTTGCACACAGTTAATGTTGTATTATCACTTGCTATTAATCTGGATTGGTAAATTTGGCAAATGGATGTTAAGAATTCATGTTTGCAAGGTGAATTGGAAGAAGAAGTGCATATGACTCCTTCACCAGGTTAGAAGATCAAGTTGTTTCTGGAAATTTTCTGAGGCTAAGGAAAGCTATATATGGTCTAGAGCAAACTCCAAGAGCTTTATATCACAAGCTAAATGTCACCTTAAGTGACAGAAGCTTCAAAAGTTCAGAAGTAGAACACACTCTCTTCATACTTCAAAGTAAGTAGGACATAGTGGTTATCCTCATTTATGTTGATGATATAATCATTTCTGGAAGTGATAAAGTAGACATAGCATCTACTAAAGAGTACTTAAAGAGTGTGTTTGATATTAAGGACCTAGGAAAACTAAAATATTTCTTGGGAACTGAAATGTAGTTTTAATGAAGGTCTCTTTTTATCACAAATGAAGTATTTGTTGGATTTACTAACCTATACAGGAATGCTAGAAGCTAAATCAGCCAAGGCTCCACTAGAAGAAGGCTACAAGATATAACCTCAGGGGGGCAAGAGAGTGGCGATTTTCATGATGCAAAGCTGTACTGAAATGTGGTTGGTAAGCTGATATATTAAACCATTACAAGGCCTGACCTTTGATTTTCTGTAATAAGATATCTCAACATATGAAAGATCCAAAAATAAGGCATTAGGAGATGATTAATCGTATTTTGAGATACTTAAGAGGCACACATTATCAAGGTATATGGATGGGTAATAATGAAAACGAAAATATAGTTGGCTATTGTGATGCTGATTGGGCAGGTGATAGGAAGGATATAAGGTCCACAACCGATTATTGCACATTGATAGGTGGGAACTTAGTCACTTAGAAGACTAAGAAGCAGAAGGTTGTATCATGTCCAAATGCAAAAGATGAGTATAGAGCAATGAGGAAGCTTACCACTGAATACATCTGGTTAAAACAACTTTTGCAAGATCTAGGAGTGATCATAAAGACTCCAATCATGGTTCATTGTGATAACCAAACAGCAATACACATAGCTTCAAACTCTGTGTTTCATGAGAGGACCAAGCATATTGAGGTTGATTACCATAAGGTGAGAGAAGTCATTGAGAAGGTAACTATCTTAACTTGCTACACAAAAAGCTCAGATCATCTAGCTGATGTGTTCACCAAGGCTACTACCTTCAAGGTTGGCGAGTATATTTATCCAAGACTTGAACTTACTTCTCTTCTTCAGTATTGATCCTGTTCATGGAGTGTTATACTCTTTTCCTAGAAAAAGTATTTTCCCATTGGGTTTTCCTCCTTTAGGTTTTTAATGAGTTAATTTGTCATGGTTTCAAGCTTTAGTCATTCTCCATGATGTTTGAGGAGGAGTGTTGAAATGAAGAAGAGAAAAAGAGACAAAACTCGGCATCATCCATTATGAGAGTGTTTGTCTGTTTTGTTAGACTATCATTGTATCCAAGCATGTATCAGGCTATCCTTGTAACAAAGCAAACTTATTCTAGTCTTGTATAAATAGTTCTCTCATATATCATTTGTAAACTAAGAAAATCATAATTTTCATTAATAGAAAATTGATTCTCTCTATTCTCTCTCTAATCTCATTCATTCAATCTCTAAATCTATAATCTCTTATTATTTTAGATAAAACATAAAGTCCATCGATTCTTACCACAAATTCCTCGACCAAATAAGAAAATTTTCCATTTTCCTGAACCAGACCGTTTTTCGGAATATTTCCATATTCCTCAAATATCTTCTCTTTTTCCTTAATCCCTTTGCCATTTCTTGGAATATTTATATATTCCTTGGATAACTTGTTTTTTCTCCGATCCTGCCCAGATTGGCACCAATAAGACCCCAAAGAACGCAGTCATTACAATTCTCCCCAATTTAGAATGGATTTATCCTCAAAACTACATCTTAGCCTTCTTGACCTCAACTGATTCAGCCACTTGCTTATCAAACCATTTAGGAAAACCTTTTATTCATTAGCGTTTCTGGTTACCAACTGGTCTCTTCTTGACCATCAAAATCCTAAACGACTTGGATCATTTTGACCTTCTTCATGCGGTCTTCTTTAACCCTTCTACCAACGATTCGAACTGGCCTTCCTTCCACGGTCATATTTTCCTGTAAATCTGCCGGTGATTCTAATATCATGTTATGCATGTCACATATGCATTTCCTTATCAAAAAAATGTGAAACACCTTGTAAAATTTACTCAAATCCGGTGGTATTCTAACTTGTTGGCCACATGCCCAATCTTTTCCAGAATCTTATACGGCCCCATCTATCTTGGACTTAATTTGTTGTCTGATTCGATCTTTCTTTTTCCTTGTAAGTGACCATCTTAAGATAGACCATTTTCCCAACTTTGATTTCCAACTCTCTCTTGTGTTTATTCGCATAACCTTTTGCCGATCTTGGGCTTCTTTTATCATAAACCGCAAAATTCTGATCTTTTTGGTCATTCTTTCAACCAGGTCCAACCCAAAAATACTCTGTTCCCTCACTTCAGTCCAACACAACAGGGTTCAACAAGGCATACTATACAACTATTTGTATGGTGACATCCCAATGCTCACCTGATAGCTATTATTGTAAGCAAACTCAGCCAAAGGTAGGTGATATGCCCACTTACCTCCCCAGTTTAAAATCGCAGCTCTCCACAACTCCTTAAGTGTCTGGATCGTCTTTTTCAATTATTGGTGCGATCTCGATAAGCCTTAATTTTATGGATTTGAAGATCAACAATGAATCAAGCAACCACGACCAATTATCTCAATTAAATAGCTATTATGGACATTCTGGTCATGCCAAAACTCACTTGGTTCTTGTTGAATCAAAAGATGGTCAAATTTCCCTTCTGCCGGACCGTAGCCTTCTAGTTCGACCACCCGAGGAACTTCAAGAAGATACACTTGTTTTTATACATCCAATGCACGTCTCAGCTCATTCACAGACAAGAAACCAAGCCCACGAGGTCCAAAAATATGTAAGGGACGAGCTAAGATTGATTATAAACAAGCCCAATGAGGTATGGGCTGAACAGAGTCCTTATTAGCCCAAAAAGCTGAAGGATGGACCTCCATGGGCTATATTTGTTTATTTGGGCATTTATTTATGTAACTATATTTTAATTGGTCTTGGTGAATTATAAACCAAGTATGATTTGTATTTGGGCTTTATAAACCCATTAGGAATAGATTAGGCTTTTAAACCAAATAACTTAAATTAAATCCATTCCAAGGCCATTCCATTTGGTATCAGAGCCACTTGGAGGTCAGGGTTTGAAGTATCATTCTGTTTCACTATCAATTCATCATACATCTAGCAAATCTGCAATTTATTCTTTTGGAAACAAAAGAAGCTATGGAGAGAAGGTGAAACAACAAGCAACAAGGGAGAGAGTTGCACCCATCCAGACAGTGATCCTATGTGATATGCAATTGGAAAATCTAACATATCAGATCTACAATCAGATGAGGGACAAAATTTTCCACAAGCCAAGGTGGGAAGCACCTTATCTACGACCAGTATGTCCAAAGAAGCAAGTCAACAACAGAGGTCGATCCCTACTATTTTCAGGAAATAAAAAAGACCCTGAAGTATACCTGCAATGGGAAAGAAATATGGAAAAATGGCTAAAATTCAACAAAATTCCCAAGGAACTGGAGGTATCACAAGTGGTCTCGACATTCACAGGAAAAGCTAATGTATGGTGGTTAAAGGAAAACCCTCCAAGCATCTACAAGAAGTCAGTGTTAGATTGGAGAGGTCTCAAGGTACGGATGCATGAAGAATTTATAGGACAGTACCAATCCACCCCAACCAGAGTGACGTCTATATCACCATCAACTAAGGAGCTCAAAATTAAGAGACATGAAGAAGATACAGAAGATTCCATCCAGCAGACTATCAACAAACCCAAATAAGACATACGACCAATCAACGGATCATACAAACTGGACCCAGATAAATTAAGCAACAAATCGACTTGTTCCAGAACCTCAACTCATCAAAGAATAACTGAGAAAAAGAATTGGATCAAAATATTTTTACATGAAGGAGATATTCAACTTCCAATTCGGCAGACTACCATTGAATCCGAATGAGATCATCGTTTACCTAATGAAGGATCCCAAAAGAACCATGGTGAACCAAGTTGTAAACATAATTGTTTTGGAAAACTAATACTTCAGAGGAGCATGTCGAATTGGATTCATGTCCAAATTCCTTATGGTTTAAAAGTTATTCAACTTCTAAACCAGGAGATGCTTGGCTTGCCTTATTTGGAAGCTTACAGTTTCAACCACTTACAAACTATAATTTGGCAACAAGGAGAAGAATATAATCATTCTGGAGACATATATAATCATCCAGGAGTTTCATCCATCAACTTAGAGGGTTCGGATTTGAGGACAAATCCTTTTAAAAGAGGAGGGAATGGTGTGATCTCGATAAGCCTTAATAATATGGATTTGAAGATCAACAATGAATCAAGCAACCACGACCAATTATCTCAATCAAATAGCTATTATGGACATTCTGGTCGTGCCAAAACTCACTTGGTTCTTGCTGAATCAAGAGATGGTCAAATTTCCCTTCTGCCAGACCGTAGCTATCTAGTTCGACCACCCGAGGAACTTCAAGAAGATACACTTGTTTCTATACATCCAATGCACGTCTCAGCTCATTCACAGAAAAGAAACAAAGCCCAAGAGGCCCAAGAAGATGTAAGGGACGAGCTAAGATTGATTATAAACAAGCCCAATGAGGTATGAGCTGAACATAGTCCTTATTGGCCCAGAAAGCTGAAAGATAGACCTCTATGGGCTATATTTTTTTATTTGGGCATTTATTTATGTAACTATATTTTAATTGATCTTGGTGAATTATAAACCAAGTATGATTTGTATTTGGGCTTTATAAACCCGTTAGGAATAGATTAGGCTTTTAAACCAAATAACTTAAATTAAACCGATTATAATTAGAATTAGGATTAATTAAACTATTATGGTTTATGATTAGAGTTTTCTAGCTTTAGGGTTTTCATTTTTAAGCTATTTAAAGAGGCAGCCACGTTTTGTACATTCATCCAACCTGGAATTTTAATAGAAATCAATTTCTTTGCACAGATTGTGCCTTTTGCCTTCTCTGTTCAGCATATGAACATTGATCTTTTTCACAAGGATAGAGTGATCTACTGTGTCGTCTGTGGCTCTATAGCAGGGTGAACCTGTGCCATCTGATTTGCAAAAAATCTTTGAAGCAGCCCATAGTTTTGAAGAGAAGTTCATCGTCATCTTCATCATTTATTTCCCCCTTTTCCTTCCTTCAAGTGATCCTAGGAGAGTTTTCCATTCCAAGGCCGCACCAATTATCCATCAGTTTATGGGTGATAGGCTGTATTTGAGACACGGTCGAGGTCTGGTCGAGGCACGGTCGAGGCGCGGTCATGGGTTGAAGAGGATTTGTCCTCAAATCCAAATCATCTGCCACAAAAGGAAACAAGTCAATAACATTAAAACTTGAATTTATTGACAGTAAATGGCCGTCCATTCGAGGTAACAACTTGGACTGTCTTTTCTTAGGGAAACACTCTTTCCTCAAATGGATCCAGACTTGGTCTTCTGGTTCAAAAACCACATTCTTACGGTTCTTGTTGGCCTTTTTCGTATATATCTTGGTTTTAACTTCAATGTTGGCACGGGCCTCCTTATGCAATTTCTTTACTATTTTGGCCTTCTGTTCTCCATCTAGGTTAGTCCTTTCACTCACAGACAAAAGTAATAAATCCAAAGGAGAAAGATTGTTAAAGCCATAAAAAATTTAAAAATGACAAAATTTTGATGCAGAATGCACTGAATGATTGTATGCAAATTCTACATGTTCAAAGGTTCTTTTTAACAAATGAACACAGCAGAGAACCTAGGTTCCTATTAACCACTTTGGTTTGATCATCACTTTCAGGGTGACAGGTTGTTGAAAAACCAAGTTTAGTACCAAGTTTAGACCATAAGGTCTTCCAAAAATAACTAAAAATTTTTGTATCTCTATCAGACACAATATTCATAGGCATGTCATGAAGTCTCACTATCTCCCTAAAGAACATGTTAGCAATATGAGATGCATCATCGGTTTTGTTACATACTATGAAGTGAGACATTTTTTAAAACCTATCAACCATCACAAATATATAATCTTTTTCGGTTCTAATCTTAGGAAATCCAAGGATAAAATCCATTGATAAATCAATCCAGGGATGATAAAGAATGGGTAAGGAGTATACAAACTGTGTGGCTTAATCGTAGACTTAGCCATTTTGCAAGTGGGACATCGATTGTAGATGCGCTCCACGTCTCTCCTCATTCGTATTCGTGGCCAGTAAAAGTGATCCTTCAGAATGGACATGGTCTTGATATGCCAAAATGTCCCATAAGACCACCTGAGTGTGCTTCTCTGACAAATATTTCACGAAGAGAACATCCGGGAACACAAAGCCGATTTCAAAGAAAAGGTATCCATCCTGCTTAAAGAAGTGTCCTATAGGTGAACAGTCACAAGACTCATATATTTTTCCATAGTCCGGGTCAGTGGCATATAATCCTTTAATATGATCAAATACCATGTATAACTTCAAGGGTGGACAAGACAACATATCTATGTGATAGAGCATCATCCACGATGTTGTCCTTACCTTGCTTGTATTTAACAACATAAGGAAAAGTTTCTATGAATTCAATCCATTTGGCATGCCGTTTGTTGAGCTTCTGCTGGACCTTAAGGTGCTTCAAAGACTCATGATCGGTGTGAATGATGAATTCCTTGGGTCATAGGTAATGTTGTCAGGTTTGAAGGGCTCAGACAAGGGCATAAAGCTCTTTATCATATGTCGGGTAGTTTAGCGTAGCCCCACTGAGTTTTTCACTGAAATAGGCCACTGGTTTGCGGTATTGCGTGAGAACGGCTCCAATCCCTATTCCTGAGGCATCACACTCAATTTAAAAATCATTAGAAAAGTTAGGCAAAACCAAAAATGGAGCATTA
The DNA here is from genome assembly GCA_039880935.1 of Streptanthus diversifolius. Classification (NCBI taxonomy): domain Eukaryota; kingdom Viridiplantae; phylum Streptophyta; class Magnoliopsida; order Brassicales; family Brassicaceae; genus Streptanthus; species Streptanthus diversifolius. The sequence continues at coordinate 8,813,031 of JAXGFM010000005.1, forward strand.
ATCAATTTATCCTTAAGATATTTAAAAGCCTCTTTTTGTTCACGTTCCCACTTAAAGCCAACATCCTTCTTGATTATCTCAGTCAGTGGAGTGGCCAAGGTACTAAAGTCCTTGACAAATCGCATATAAAACCCTGCTAAGCCGTGAAAGCTACTCACTTCACTCACAGACTTAGCGATAGGCCATTCACGAATCGCCTTAACCTTTTCCTTGTCGACTTTTACTCCATCTGCATTTATAACAAAACCTAGAAACACAAAGTTATCCGTACAAAAAGGTACATTTCTTCAAATTAGCATAAAACCTTTCTTTTCTAAGTTTATCCAAAACAAGTTTCAAGTGCTGAATATGTTCATCTAAGGACTTTCTATAAACCAAGATATCATCAAAATAAACTACTACAAAGTAGCCTATAAAATCTCTAAGCAGATGATTCATAAGTTTCATAAACATACTAGGTACGTTAGTTAGACCAAAGGGCATAATTAACCATTCATAAAGCCCATGTTTAGTTTTAAAAGCGGTCTTCCACTCATCACCCTCCTTCATACGGATTTGGTGATAACCACTTTTGAAGTTAATTTTTGAAAATATACTAGACCCATGTAATTCATCTAACATGTCGTCTAGCCTAAGCATTGGATGTTGATACTTTACTGTGATGTTATTAACCGCACGGCAATAACCACATATATGCCATGATCTATCTTTCTTTGGAACAAGGAGCACTGGCACGGTACAAGGACTCATGCTCTAATGGATGTGTCCTTTCCTCATCAGTTTGTCTACTTGCTTCTTAAGTTCTTTTTTTTTTATCGGGTTTGTGCAATAGGCAGGACAGTTCGGAAATGTAGCTCCAGGCAAGAAATGATCTTGTGTTCAATCCCACGTATAGGGGGTAAACCATCAGAACTCTCTTCTGGAAAGATGTCCTTATATTACTGAAAAATGTCACACATCTTGCTCGGAAACTCCGGCTCAAGATCAGTAACCATTAGATAAATTTTTAAAAAAAAAATCATTAGAATAGGAGCTTTCATGGTCAAGCTATGTCTAGCTTCTACATAGTTAATAAATAAATTTGATTTTGGCTTAGATGTTTTAGCCTTACCAAACTATTTCTTTTACTGTTTAAGGTGAAGTCGATCTTGGTAAACTTCATGTCGTGACATCGGAACTAAGGTCACCTTTCGGAAATTGAAGATAAAGTGGTGCCGATTAGTGAATCCATCATGAGTAACAATGCGGTCCGACTGCCACGGTCTTCCCAAGAGGATATGACCAGCCTCCATTGGTAAGACGTCATATTTAACCTCATCATGATACTTGCAAATTTCAATCGAAACGGTCACTTGTTGAGTAACACGCAATCACCAGACTCATTAAGCAACTACAAGGGGTATGGCTTTGGATGCTAGCTCGTCTCTAGGTGATGTAATAACCGTTTGGTGGCTGTCCTTTCACCGATAATCTCAGGTTTCTGGACAGAAGAGATGGAAACGATAGGTTGATCGATGGGACCACACAAGCTGTGAGTGGGCTTGTGATACTCCAAGAACTTCAACCAGGGAAGGTTGAAGAACACGGCTGGCTCTACAAGAAAGCTTGGGGGCGGCGCCTAGGGACTTAGACAAGAAGTTTTATGTTTTGTTTTAATTCTAAATTGCTTGTTATTTTAATTAATGAATGGTCCAAAGGCTTATATAATGCCTTGTTACAACTTAGGCTAAACAACATGATGTTTACCCCTTTAGAAATAAAAACAACAAGTAGTGTGCTTATTGGCGAAATTTAAAAGGACTTTGGGCATAAGTAACCAACATGACTCATAAGCCCAAATAACATACTTAATCTAAAATATAAATAAAAGATAGAAAAGCCCAGTTAATCACTTAGGCAAAAAATCGGTGATGACTTGTGAATGGTGTGGAATTGTGAACAAGTCTTCACCGTCTTGCGCACTAATAGTATTGCCTTGTTAAAACCTTCTTCGGAAAACCCAATGGGATAAAACTGAAGATAGGAAAAAGAGTACAATTCCCTAACACGACTTTTGGTGTCTCTACCGGATGGCAATGGTAAAGACATCGGAGGAAGAAGAATCTTTGAGAAGGAACCTCTATTGTTCCTTGTCCGGCTTAAAGGGTTTGGGGTCGCATGGACCGGGGTTGGTCGGTTCGGGTTCTGGGGCGGTCGTTCCAAGTTCCTGAGCGGCTCCACTCTCCAATAGCGTGCTGAGCTTCTCTCCCAATGCCTTCCTGTTGGACCGTGTGAGAGGTCCTGGTGGGATGACCGGTGCAGTAACTGGGACAAGTCCTCATCATTCCCTCCCTCTTAAAGTGCCTTGGTCTCCAAAGCGAACTCCTCACCTGCATCAAACAAATCTAAGTCAGAAATATTGAACATACTAGACACGTTATACTCACCTGGAAGTTCAAGCTGGTAGGCGTTGTCGTTGATCCTTCGGAGGACTCGGAATGGGCCATCTCCCCGGGGTGCAAGCTTGCTCTTTCGTCGCTGTGGAAACCTCTCTGGTCGCAGGTGTAGCCAAACTCAGTCTCCCTCTTTATACATTATGTGTCGACAGCCCTTGTTGGCATTATTTGTGTTCTAGATGTTTCGTTGCTCCAGATTTGCCTTGGTTTCTTCATGTAGATGCTTGATATATTCGGCATTTGCTTCTCCCTCAAAACTGATGGCGTCTCCCAAAGGAATGGCCGTGAACTCAATTGGCGTGGTAGGACTGAAGCCGTAGACTACTTCAAATGGAGACTGCTTCGTTCCCGAGTGTGCGACCCTGTTGTAGGAAAATTCGACGTATGAAAGATATTCTAACATGTTTTTCAGGTTCCTTCCAATCGTTGTTCTTAGCACTATGAGCCTCCACATCTCATCGCTGCTGGGGCCAGTAGAATTGCTCTTTAAACATGCTCAATGTCTTGTCGACTCCGAAATATCCCATTAAGCCTAGAATTGATCCTCTCGGAATGCAGAGACTTGTCCTTGAAAAGGAATCCGTCAAAAAAGTAGAAGTTGTTGTATGCTCCCTTGTCGTGCTCCTGGTAGGCAGCAGTGAAGTCGGTGTCCTCAGCATACAGCTCTTTGATCATCTCGAATCCAATAACTTTCGATTCCATGACGGAGGTGAGACTGTATCTTCTGGATAATGAAAAAATATAAGATTAACAGATTTGTAGAATTAGAGAATGAGAGAATGAGAGATTATGGAGATTAGAGAAGAATGATTGTATTAAGAAAATGAGAATAATAGTTTTAAGTTACAAATGAGGAGAGAGATAGCTATTTATACTAATCTAGTCTAGGATTGTTTGGATACAAGGATTGCCTTATACATGAATGGTTACAAGGATAACATAATACTAGAACACAAACAAGCCTTAGACACTTCCCTTAGAATTATACTACACACGCCTTTAATCAAGTGTTAAAGACTTCTTCCTTCATCATTTCTTCTTCATTCCAGCACTCCCCCTCAAGCTTAAGACATGGAGAATGCCTAAGCTTGCAACCATGAAGCATTACCTCATTAAAAAAGCTAAAGAAAGAAAACCCAATTAAGACAAAACCTTTTCTAGGGAAAAAGAGTATAACACTCCATGTTGGGATCATTATTGTGGAATGCTCATAAGGCCAAGCCTTGGATAGATGGAGGTGTCATTCTTCAAAGTTGTTGCCTTGGTGAACACATAAGCTAGTTGATCCTCACTCCTTGTATAGCAAGGCAAGATTATTCATTTCCCAATAGCTTCTCTTACTTTGTGGCAGTCTACTTCTATATGCTTGGTCCTTTCATGAAACACAGAGCTGGAGGCAATGTGTATAACAGTCTGATTGTCATAATGGATGGTGATAGGTTCATCACACCTCATGGCTAGATCCTCAAGAATTTGCTTCAGCCAAATGCATTCAGTTGGTTTTCCAAGTCACAAAGTTCCCTCTTATGAAAGTACAATAGCATGTGCTACTTTTTCTATCCTCCCTATCTCATGTCCAATATGCATCACAATAACCTACCACATTTGTGTTTCTATTGCAACCCATCCATATACCTTGTTCATGAGAGCCTTTTAGATATCTCAAAATTCGGTTAGCCATCTCCCAATGTCTCATCTTTAGACCTTGCATGTGTTGAGATACCTGATTCACAGCAAAACATAAATCTGGTCTAGTGATGGTTAGATAAATAAGCTTACCAAACACTTTCCTATAGAGCTTAGGATCATGAAAATCAATTTTCTCCTCTAGCTCCCCCTTAGTTCCAATTTTATAATCTTCTTCTAAGGATGTTTTGGCTGGTTTAGCTTCCGTCACACCTGGAGAGGTTAGTAAATCTACAACATATTTTCTTTGAGATAAGAAAAGACTTTCCTTGAACCTACACACTTCAATTTCTAATAAGTATTTAAGTTCTCCTAGATCCTTAATATCAAAGACACTCTTCAAATATTATTTTTTAGATGCAATACCAATACTATCACTACCAGATATGATTATATCATCTACATAAATGAGAATTACCACAATACCTTCCTTACTCTTTAGTGTAAAAAGAGTATGTTCAACTTCAAATCTTTTGAAGCCTCTATCCATCAAGGTTAAACTTAGCTTGTGGTACCAAGCCCTTGGAGATTGTTTAAGACCAAAGATAGCCTTACTCAGCCTGAGTATGTTGCCGGCCCCTACCTCTTCCTCTAGACCTGGTGGAGGTGACATGTATACCTCTTCTTCTAATTCACCTTGTAAGGATGCATTCTTAACATCCATTTGCCATAATTCCCAATCAAGGTTAGTAGCAAGTGAAAGAACAACACTAACAGAATGAAGCTTAGCTACAGGTGCAAAGTTATCCCAATAATCTTCACCATAAGTCTGAGTAAAACCTCTAGCCACCAACCTAGCTTTATATCTATCAATTTCACCATTGCTTTTGTATTTAATGGTAAAAATCCACTTAGAACTTACAGCCCTTTTTCCTTTAGGTAAAGTGGCTGGATCATAGGTACCATTTCTTTCCATGGCTTGTTTTTCAGCTAGGATAGCTTCCCTCCATTCTTTCTTAGTCATAGCTTCCTCATATGTCTTTGGAATCTGTTCCTTATCAAGACTTCTAATGAAAGCAACATGGTTAGTAGGTAAGTGAGCAATTTTACAAACTCCCTGATCATGATGAACCACAACATTCCCATTGTAAAAGACTGGTGGATTCCTTTGTCTTGTGCTCCTTCTTAACACTGTAGGTGGATCTTCTTGGATAAGCTCTTCTTCTTCACCTAAAGCTTCAATGAGAGTAGGTACATCTCTTGATCTTTTGGAAGCTGAGACTAGAATTAATGAATCTCCTGAGTCTTGTTGGACATGAGTAGATGCTTCTCCCCCCCATATTCAAGAGGAGGAAAGCCAGGAGAGCTGAAGGGACCATGCTGCGTATAGGAAGGGCCGACAGGGGTTGATGGTCGTGGCTCGGCTGGCTGTACCGGAGCCGTGACTGAGCAGAGGCCGGGTGCTACCTGTGCAGGTGGCTGAGGATGTGAATAGACTATGCCAATGCTCTCCAAGAGTCTTCTCAAGTTCTCAGCTTGGTCTGATCTTGTTGTGTAGACTAAGACTCTTCTAGTCTCTGAATCATAGCATTTGTATCCTTTCTGGGTAGAAGAATACCTAATGAACATAGCTTTGGTACTTTTTGGTTCTAGCTTGTTCCTTTGCTCTATTGGAAGTAATACAAAACAAACACACCCAAAAACTCTTTAGTGGTCAATGTTAGGTCTAGTTTTGTTTAGTACCTCAAATGGAGACAAGTCATCTAGGTCTTTTGTAGGAGTCCTATTAATCAAGTAGCATGCAGCTACAATAGCATCCCCCCAAAATCTTTTGGGAACTTTCATGTGGAACATCATTGTTCTCACAACTTCCATCAAATGCCTATTCTTCCTTTCAGTCACTCAATTTTGTTGTGGAGTGTAGGACAGCTAGTTTGATATTCAATGCCATGCTTGGCCAAGTGTTGTTGAAGTCTGGTGCTAGTGTATTCTCTTCCATTATATGTTCTAAAGCATTTAATACTTGCATTGTATTAGTTAGTAACATATGCTTGAAAGTTTAAAAATGCATCAAATACACTATCTTTAGAACTAAGCAAAGTGACCCACGTATATTTGGACTTTTCATCAATAAATTTCACAAAATACTTGAGGTTTTCTCTATACGTGAATGGAGATGTCCAAACATCAGGATGCACCAACTCAAAACAATTAGCATAAGTATGCAAATATTTCTCAAAAACTATTTTGCAATGTTTTCCAAGTATACAAGAATCACACATATCCTTTGGTATTTTTAAACCAGGAACAATCAGTTCTAGTGCTCTAGGATGAGGATTTCCTAATCTAGCATGCCAAAGATCATAATCATCACTGAAAGAACTAGTACTAGCAGCCGGTTCTAACCCTCTTGCATTGGTCATATCTTCAAGCACATACAAGTCATTTCTTGTAGTTTCTTGTCCAAAATCTCCTACTAGTCTCAATATACTAAAAGTAGAAATCATTAGGACCAAAGATAGCTTGACAATTTAAATCAGTAGTATCTCTTTTAACTGAAAGCAAATTAGAAGTAGAAGATGGCATGTAAAAGGCTTTAGATTCTTTATCAAACAACTTAAGCTTTTCTATGCCTTTAATTGGTACTTTAATTCCATTAGCAATGACAACATTACCTAAGGCAGGTTCTATGTTCTCTAGTAATCCTAGATCACTAATCATATGATGAGAAGCACCAGAATCAACAACCAATGATTTAGTGGCATTAGAAGTAAAAGAAGTTTGAAAAGAAGCATGAAAAGTTTTACCCAACACATTACCATCCTTAGTTGCTTTGAGAAGAGCTTCTAGATCTGATTTGTCACAAATTCAGATGCTGAAGACACGACACTAGTTGAGGCTGAGTGACAATGGGAGTTGGTACATGACTTTGAAGAAACTGGGAGCTTGTACACGCCAAGGCCGCCTGCTTGCAGCTGAGTGTGGCCGGCTGTGGGCTGTTGTCTCTCAAGGGCCCAGCTTGGTTTCATCTCAGGGTGAAGTACCCAACACTCCTTCTTTGTATGGCGACTCCTTTTGCAATAGTCACAAGTTTGTCTCTTCTTCCTAGATTCATTTGTTGTTGCTGATTTGAAAAAGCTCTTGTGTGCAGCCACCAATTCAGCCTTGTTGCCAAATAGTCCATGGGATCCTTGCTCCTTTTGGATTTGAGCACAAACATCTTCCAAGCTAGGAAGCTTATCAGACCTGAGAATAAGCTTAATAAGATCTGAGTAAGTAGTGTTAAGAGTTAAAAGTAACTCAAACACATTATCTTGTTCTTTCCTTACAAGAAGAACAATTGGGTCAATGGTGGCTGACCTTAGCATCTCTAGCTCAGCTCACAATGCTCTGAATGAGTCATAGTGCTTTGTGAATTATGCATCCTCCTGCTTCAATTCATTCAAAGCCTTTTTCACCTCAAAAATTCTTAAGTGGTTAGTGGTGTTTCCATACAACTTTTGCAAAGTGTCCCAAAGTTCCTTAGCATTCTCACAAAAAAGAATAAGCCTCTACGAGATCACTAGCAAGAGAGTTTTGAAGTATAGACAGTACCAACTGGTCTTCTTGGTACCATTTGGCTTGAGCAGCCACAACTTCACTAACTTTAGCAACTTCATTCTCTTCAAGACCATTGGTTGAAATATGATTCCAAAGGCCTTTACCACCCAATGTGGTAAACCATAAGAGATAGTTTGCTCCATGTAGAATGACAGGAGCTCTGAATGTGTTTTGCACTTCCATGCTTCACAATTGATCTGGATGAAGCTTGTTGCTGGTCGGGACACTGGACGGTTGGTCGAGATGTAACTGGTTGAACCCGCGGAACACGCTCGGGCTTGTACACGGTCCGTACGTACGGCTTGGAGTATGGCTTGATCGTACAGTGTATTGTGATACCAAGGTGAGTCTTGATTGGACAGTGTAGGTTGGTGGCTTCTTGAATAGCTGGTCGGGAAAACCTTGGAATGCCTGGTCGGACACGGAACAGAATGCGGATGTTGGCGCGTGGCCGCGTGGGACAATGGCTAACCGTGTGGGACAATGGCCGTGTGGGACAATGGCCGCGTGGGACAATGGACAATGGATAAGAATCACTTTACCAGCTCGAACTAACTCCAACCAACCCTGCAAAAGAAGTCAACCAACTCCAACCAACAAGATCAACCTCTAACAGTTCTTATCTTCACAACTAATAATGATCCAGCAACAATTTTCAAATTTTACCAATATACAAATCAAAAAATCAAGTTTTCATATATTTTCCAGATTTTCAAAGATTGGTAAGGAAATCAAGAAAATCAATCTTGAAAACTTAAACTCATTTGATTGAAACCAAACTTCTTGGAGACCCTCACAAGATACTTATCTAACTTTACAGAATCAAATATTTTAATAAAACTGAGAAAGGATAAGAATTTTATCACCAGATTCTGGTGAGAGGCAATTTATGACGTCTTGAGGAAAAAGTTCAAGAACTTCCTTCAAACGTAAGGTAATTGAGTTCTTCTTTCTTTAAACAGAAACTAGACTCTATGGGATTGATTTTAGTATTTGGAAAAACACGATTTGGTGAAAATTTGACAATGGAATGATCATATAAACATGGAGGTTCGCGGCTGAGGCAATTGCGGATGATTCCCGTGGCCAAATGATGCAAAACCAGTATTTGTGTGGCTTCAGAACTTGCCGAAGAACATTCCAAAAAAAGCAGATCGTCAAAAGATGTCGTGGTTCGGCCGGAATTCGCGATCAAAGTTGACAGACGAAATAAGAATGAAAAACAGATTGTGATGAAGATGATTTCTTCTTGATTCAAAGATTTAATGATGAATTTTACCCAGATTGATATAACCTGGCTCTGATACCATGAAATAATATGAGATTAAGAGATTTGTAGAATTAGAGAATGAGAGAATGAGAGATTAGGGAGATTAGAGAAGAATGATTGGATTAAGAAAATGAGAATATTAGTTTCTAAGTTACAAATGAGGAGAGGGATAGCTATTTATACTAATCTAGTTTAGGCTTGTTTGGATACAAGGATTTCCTTATACATGAATGGATACAAGGATAACATAATACTAGAACACAAACAAGCCTTAGACACTCCCCTTAGAATTAGACTAAACACGCCTTTAATTAAGTGTTAAAGGCCTTCTTCCTTCATCATTTCTTCATTCCAACAGATAAGGCGTCAGCCACAACGTTGTTCGTTCGCTTTTTGTACTTAATGACGTAGGGAAAGGTCTCGATATACTCTAGTCAACGAGCGTGTCTCTTCTTAAGTGTTGACTGCCCTCTAAGATGCTGGAGTGTCTGATGTTCGGTGTGAATCACACACTCCTTGGCAAGTAGATAGTGCTGCCAAGTCTCTAGGGCTAGGACCAATGCATAGAGCTCCTTATTATAGGTAGGATATTTAAGGGCAGCTCCACTTAACTTCTCACTAAAATAGGCGACATGTATTCCACCTTGGGTCAGGACTACTCCTATGCCGATCTCTGAAGCGTCATAATCGACCTCGAAGGTCTGGTTGAAGTCGGGCAGGACTAGGACTGGGGCATGGGTGAGGCGTTCTTTTAACAGCTTAAAAGACTTGTCATGATCGGATCCCCAACGAAACTCTTGGTTCTTCATGATCGTAGAAGTTAACAGACCGAAGATCGTACTAAAGTCTCGGACGAACTGTCGGTATAAGCTGACGAGTCCGTGCAAGCTACGAACTTGGGTTGCATTTGTCGGCGTTGGCCACTCCTGGATGGTCTTGATCTTCTCGTCGTCCACTCTGAGTCCCTGTGAACTCACGACGAATCCAAGGAAGACGACTTGGTATGTGCAGAACGTACACTTCTTGAGGTTTGCGTACAACTGCTCTTTTTAAAGGGTGATAATGACGGCCTCTAAGTTCTCCAAATGGTCCGAGTAGGTCGTACTGTAGACTAGAATGTCGTCGACGTAGACTACTGCAAATTTGCCAATGAACGGTCGAAGGACTTGATTCATAAGGTGCATGAACGAGCTTAGGGTGTTGGACAGGCCGAACGGCATTACTAGCCACTCGTAAAGACCCTGCTTGGTTACGCAGTCTTCCGTTCATCTCCTTCTCGCATCTTGACTTGATCGTATCCGCTTTTTAGGTCAATCTTAGAGAAGATCGCTGCTCCGCTTAATTCGTCTAGCATGTCATCCAGGCGCAGAATGGGGTGCATGTACTTGATTGTGATGTTGTTGATGGCATGACAGTTGATGCACATCCTCCAGCTCCTGTCCTTCTTTGGCACAAGTAGGACCGGGACGGCACAGGGACTAAGGCTCTCTATGACGTAACCTTGAGCCATAAGATCCTGGACTTATCTCTCCAATTTTTTGGCCTCTTTGGGGTTGAATCGGTATGCGGGCCGGTTAGGTAATTGAGCTCCTGGAATAAAGTCGATGTGGTGTTCAATGCCTCGAATGGTTGGGAGGCCGGCTGGAATCCCTTCTGGGAACACGTCTGCATAACTCTCTAGAAGGTCTTGGACCTCTGCAGGTAGTGTGGTCTCGGTGCTGGACGTGTTTAGAATCTCTCTGTAAAGCATTAGGACTTGTTGGGTGCCCTCCGTGCGGGCGGCTTTCCTCATGTCTGCCACATTGATTAGGAAGCTCTCTTTGCGGGCATGTTGGTCTTTCGCCATCTTGGATTGCATCTCTTGAACGGCTTGTGGAGACATTGGTGCCAAGTTGTACCTACGCTTGTCGTGGACAAATGAGTAGAAGTTCATCCGTCCATTATGCGTAATCTCTCGGTCGAATTGCCAAGATCATCCTAGGAGGAGATTTCTAGCTGACATCGGAACGACATCGCAGGTGACCTGATCCTGGTATCTGTCAATGCTTAATGAGACCTTAACTTGATCAGAAATGTATAGTTCTGTCTTGTTGTCCAGCCATCTCAGTTCAAGCTCTGATACCAGATGATGTAATAACCGTTTGGTGGCTTTCCTTTCACCGAGAAGCTCAGGTTGCTAGACAGAAGAGATGGAAGCGAGAGGTGGATAGATGGGACCACACAAGCTGTGAGTGGGCTTGTGATACTCCAAGAACTTCAACCAGGAAAGGTTGAAGAACACGGCTGGCTCTCCAAGAAAGCTTGGGGGCGGCGCCTAGGGACTTAGACAAGAAGTCTTAGGTTTTGTTTTAAATTTAAATTGCTTGTTATTTTCATTAATGAATGGTCCAAATGCTATATAATGCTTTGTTACAACTTAGGCTAAACAACATGATGTTTAGTCCTTTAATAAATAAAAACATCAAGTAGCGTGCTCATTGGCAAAATTTAAAAAGACTTTGGGCCTAAGTAGCCAACATGACTCATAAGCCCAAATAACATATTTAGTCTAAAATATAAATAAAAGATAGAAAATATCAGTTAAACACTTAGGCAAAAAATCGGTGATGACTTGTGAATGGTGTGGAATTGTGAACAAGTCTTCACCGTCTTGCACACTAAGAGTATTGCCTCGTTAAAACCTTCTTCGGAAAACCCAATGGGATAAAAAAGAGTACAATTCTCTAGTACGACTTTTGGTGTATCTACCGGATGGTAATGGTAATGACATCGGAGGAAGAAGAATCTTCGAGAAGGAACTTCCATTGTTCCTTGTCCGGCTTGAAGGGTTTGGGGTCGCATGGACCAGGGTCGGTCGGTCTGGCTTCCGGCATGGTCGGTCCGAGTTTCTGAGCGGCTCCACTCTCCAATAGCATGCTGAGCTTGTCTCCTAAGGCCTTCTTCTTGGACCGTGTGAGAGGTCCTGGTAGGATGAACTGTGCAGTAGCTGGGACGATGTCCTCATCACTAGGCCTAGTTTCTGCACCATAGTCTCACTAGCAACGTTAGTACAACTACCACTGTCAATTATTAAGCTACATACGTTGCCATTAACAAGGCATCGTGAATGAAACAAGTTTTCCGGTTGTTCTTGTTTATCATTCTAATATTGAACACTCAAGGATCGACGGGCTACTAGGAGTTGTCTAGAGAGATGCGGTTCCACCACTTCCTCTAGCTCCTTATCACTTTCAGGTATCGCTTTTTCCTCGTCTTCAGTTTGGGCATCCCCATTGTCACACTCATTTGCATAATCACCAAGATCTTGACACTTGAAACATATAATTTCTCGTGTCCGGGCAGGGCGGTGTATGGCCTTTCTTTTATCTGGTCGATTAATTATTTGATTAGTCACGGCCTTAGAAGTTGATGGTTGGTAGTCGATTGGCCGATTGTATTTGAATTCCTGTGGATAAGATGGCTTGTTTCCCAAGGTTCATGGCATAAAAAAAGAACGCAAGTTAGGTTTTCTCTTTATCTATTGCTCAATAAGGATAACTTTATGCAACATCTCTTCAAATTCCATTTAATATTGCATTTTTAATCTGTCCTGGATGTCTCGGTTGAGACCACCCAGAAACCGGGACATGGTTTCTTCGCGGTCCTCAGTAACACCAGCTCTTATTAACAACGTTTCCACCTCTAGGAAATAGTCTTCCACACAGCGGTTGCCTTGGGTGATTGCCTCAACCGTTGGTGAAGATCATGTTAAAAATTGTGTGGCACAAAACGTTTACGCATGATGATCTTAAGTTCCTGCCAACTATTAATAGGAAATTCTCCATTACATCGCCTAGAAGTCACCATCTGATCCCACCAACTCAAATCATAATCATAGAATTCTGTAACTGCCACATTAACCTTGTTAGTTTCAAAGTAATATTGGCAATTAAACACAAGTTCTATCTTTTGTTCTCGTTCCATGTAGGCATTTGGGTCATTTTTCCCCTGAAAGGGAGGGATCTTCAGTTTCAAATTGCTGATGTTGTCTGGTTGGTTTGGAGACAGCCTTGGTTCACGTCTAAATCTTGTTCCTCGGTTGTTGTTGTTAATCGAATCACTCCTCAAGTAAGAATTGGTGGCGGCTTCATCTCCACAATAATCAAAGCGTTCACGGCTTCTTCTAGAGGAGACCTGTTCATGCCTTTCTAGTGTGTGTTCTAGATTGATTTGTATTGGTTGCTCCGGGAATAGTTGGCGTCTCCTCTCTGGTCTTGGTTCAGGAACTATTTGTCGGATTTCCTCATGCATATTATCTCTCAGTCCTGCTTGCGTGGCTGTGAACCTTGTATCCATCATTTGGTTCATATGTGTGGTGAGTGCGTGTGGTGAGTGCATCCGGTAAACGGGTTTGGTGAGTATCTTTCCCCGAAGATGACTCGTCACCTGCCATTTAACAAAAGCACAAGCCAGATAAAAAGTTCTTTGTAAACATATTTATGTAAGGTAAACACAAAGTTAAACTCGCGCTTATGGTTTTAATCGCGCCAACAACAATTCAAGAACTCTAGAACCAAATCAATATTCAATAGTTACTAACAAATCTCTTTGGAATATCAACGGTCAGTTAACGATTTCTAACAGAAATAAATCGATTAGCCAACCAAATTAAATCATAAAAATTATGGAAGAGAAAGGAAGAGAACACAGTCTGTTGGTCGCTCTGATACCACTTGATATGAACCCGATGAGGTTCACAACCCAATACCGACAACTGGGTGGATCACTCATGAGGTGGAGGATGAAATTATTCGGACGAAAAGGGAGAATGGTTCAATGAAGATGCGCAAGCGATTGAGTGATGAATGGTTCGAAAGGTTAATCACCAAATTTGTGAAAGAACTTGATGAAGCCGGCTTGGACACTACGAAGGATGTGACACACCTAGCTTAGGACCAAGGATTTTGCAAAAAGGCCTATGATTATTACACACCAAATGGGGTTTCTACGAGAATGAATAGCAAATGAATACTCACAATGATCGAATATTTTATAAGAGTTTAAACAACCTTTTATTAGAAAATTCTATGAAAAAGTACAATGTGGCCAAGGCCGATTATTTATAGAGGAGTAACTGAGAAGGGGAGAAATTACTCGGTGGTCAAAGCTTGGTTTGCATGTCTTGCACCAAAATTCAAGAAATGCATGACCAAGACTATACAAAATAAAAGGCGGTCAAAATGCATTTATATTACACGCCCAAAGGCAAAGAAAGAAACGGGCCGGGCCTAAAGAAAAAAAATCATAAGTTCAAATCTAATTCAAATGCTATGGGCCTTAAGTGTTGTACATATGGGGTTTCTTTCAAAGCCTCAGTAAAAACCTTGATGGCAAAATCCACTGGGACAAAAACCAACCGAAAGAAAAAGAGCGTTTGAAATAGCAAGAATTAATTCAAATAGCAAGAATTAGATTGGTCAAACTTTGAGAAATGAAGGTTTGAGCTGAATCTTGGTTAAGATAGGCATTGAGCACTTGCTGAAGTGATTTGGTAAGGGATCGGGTCATAGGACCAGTTGTAGCACCATCGGGTCCGTGGTCAGGGCTTTATCGAGGCCGGTCGAAGCGCAGTCGAGAACGGGTCAAGGCACGGTCAAGGTCTGGTCAAGGCACGTTTGAGGCGCAGTCGAGGTCTGTTCGAGACACGGTTGAGACATGGTCGAGGCACGGTCAAAGTCTGGTTGAGGCACAGTCGAGGCCTGGTTCAGGCACGGTCGAGGCGCGGTCACCCGACATATCCATCGTTATGGTCAGTATTGTTCTTTGCTGCAGTATGCTCATCGGCCGCACCACCATTCCTCATCTGAGATTGGGTATTCCTTACTATCTGAAACGATCATGTCTTTTACCAAGTTAACTCGGCATTAAAATAGTTTCACACTCACATAAATCTTACTTACCATGAGACTGGCTTTGGAAAGATGGATAACCCATTAACCCGTTTATGATACACATTGTCCTAGAATCAACCATGCTCTGATACAAATTAAAATACCCTTACCCGATAAAATTCACTTAGTCAAAATTTTAATCCGGTTTTCCTTCAATTTTTTATCATCCTTTTCAATAACACAAGTGCATAAACGAGCAAACATAATACTAGAATTAATATTCAGGTTCAGGTAAAACGACAGATTTGCTAATAAGTTATTACATCGTTATGTCTACTACACTGACTGAAAATACCCAAGAAACTATCCTTTCCTTCTGGCTTTTGTCTCGCATCCTACCGTAGCCACTGCGTTTATGTTTTCGAACAAATTCTTTTCCTGCATTCATAAAAGAGGCATAAGCAATAGATTGCTTAGTGAAAGCGGTCGTCTCATCTCACTCGGCCATGGTCAAATAATCAAAAACAAATAATAAATTCAATCAGTTAATAATGCAAGTCAGGCGATATACTTTCCACATATTATTCACTAACCGCAGTTGGATCTCTCACTAAATGACTCAAACAATTTTATACACTTACAAACAAACAGATCAACAGACAAGTATA
The DNA here is from genome assembly GCA_039880935.1 of Streptanthus diversifolius. Taxonomy (NCBI): domain Eukaryota; kingdom Viridiplantae; phylum Streptophyta; class Magnoliopsida; order Brassicales; family Brassicaceae; genus Streptanthus; species Streptanthus diversifolius. The sequence continues at coordinate 8,828,500 of JAXGFM010000005.1, forward strand.
TTAGATCAACCAATCAAGCACTCAATGAATCTATGTTAGCAAACGACCCTAGACCATAGCCACAGTCACACACTCACCTTATGATTTTTGTTAAATGGTGAAAATCTCACTTCCAACACCTCTTGTTGTAGATCGTCCAAGCCAACTAAATGGCCGCTAAAAAACTTGAAGAATTCTCGCAAAATATCAAACAAACTCTAAGTCTCTCGACATCTGATGGAAAACATATCAATAAAACACAAAGTCCATGGACCCTTACCAGAAACTCCTCGACCAAATGTCTTTTTTCCTCTATTTCTTTTGGAGTTCTTACTTTTGCTCAATAAAGTCTCGTGAAAGGTTGGAAAACTGCTAGGGTTCTTATTTATATGAAAGATGCAAGTAGGGTTTACTTTCCCTTGGCCAAATCCAGTCTGCCTGCCCCTTAGACATATCTAGACATTCCCATATTCCTTCGGGAACATTTACATATTCTTTCGAGAACATTCTCATATTCCTTTAGGATTATTCCCATATTCCATTGAAAATTTCCCATTTTCCTGAGCCATGCTCTTTCTCGAAATATTTTCATATTCTTTGGATATCTTCCTTTTTCCGATTTCCTTGGAAATTTCTAATATTATTTCCATATTTCGGATATCTTCCCTTTTTCCCAATTCCCTTAATAATTTCTCATAATATTTTCATATTCCTCGAATAATTATCTTTTCCCCGATCCAGACTACATTGGCCCCAATAAAACCCCAAAAATATGGTTATTATACATATGATATGAATCCTACAAAACATTTAATGCTAAGAGCATAAGAGTAGTAATATATTATTACAATCTTGTTCTTTTAGTTGTCGCCGCAACTTGCGATATACGATTGCAGCATCCTATGATAAGTCGCAAAGATCAATCAGAAAACCTAAAATAATACTCCCTCCGTTCTTTTTTATCTGTCGTTTTAGAAAAAATCTCTTAAATTAAGGAGTATAGTAATTTTACTTTCTTAACCTCAACATAATAATAAATTTACATTAACTACCTTCTCTTGTGATTTATTATTTTCTAAAAATAGTGTAACTAAATAAGGCTATTTTTGGAAAACTTTTACAATAATTGTATTGGAAAAAGTGAACGACAGATAATTTGAAAAATAAAAAAGGATGTAAAACGACAGATATAAAAAAACAGAGGGAGTAATTTTTTAGTAAAACATATAACAAAAAGGGGAGTGATTGTAGTCACAAATCGCACTTGCAGTTGCAACAACATATAAACTTGCTGAGAAAATAGTTTTTATATTTCTAATTAGCAAAGTGGATGAGGTCGAAGTTTTAGAGTAAATATACGATTTCAAATGATGCACATGTATCTAGAATATAAGAATCTGTATGATTTCCCAATGTAACAGCCAGCAAATCTGTAATCAATTTTCCTTGTGAATCTGCACTCTTTTGCACCACATTTGCAGAATTTGATGCGTTCTGCAAATTCGTTATTGCATTCTTCTTCGCTGAAAATCTCTTTTATAATGACTCTTCTGGTTACAGCCAATGTGTTTGCTTCTTTTTTTGTCTCTCCCTCTTCTGATTATGGAAAATTAGAACAAAATTAATCAAAAGTGAAATTAAAATTTTTAATATGTATTGGTGGATATCGAGACATATGTTAAAAAATAGACCGCATCTGATATAATGTCTTATATTTTGTGTAGATCTAGATCGTTTTCCTGCTACAAGATGTTCGGTTTCAGACATGTTCAGCCAAAAAAACGTGATAGACAAATAAATTGTTGAAACAGCATAATCTTGCATTTTATACAATATATACATATCTGTTTGAAAGTTGTGAGATCTATATTCTGAAAATCTCGTCTGATAGAACATAGAAAAAATATTTGAAACATCATGATCTTACAAATCCACTTAATCTTCCTGCATGATCGTTTCTGGTCTTGCCTCTAACAACGCCTTCTTCATCACCTACTGCGACAGCAAATCATTGACTTGCATTTACCAGAGACCAATTGGATGGTAGCACGATTTTCTTTTTGGAATAGAAAACTAGCATATTTTCTTTTACAAATATAGAATGAAAATTTTTTTTTTCTGAATATCCTACCCTTTAGAAAGGAAATATACAAAGTTTTAAGTTCTACGAAACAACAATACTATTGTTAAAAAGCATTTGCAAACAACGGAATCACTTTTACATTTGGCTACATTTGCAAATTAAATATGTTTTACAATAAAATCAATTTCTCTAGAAACATGAATTCAGTTCTACAGCATTTGCACTAAGTTGGTACTATCACAAACTTTTTATATGGTATCAGATTTTGGTTGTAAATTTTTTACATATCTTTATATTAAGTAAAACCGGCCGCAATATGCTATTTTTTATTTTGCTTAACGATTTGTTTCCAATATAAACGATCTTGTTGCGAGTTGGTAAGCTAGGTTTGGAATTCGGTCTATTTAAATATCAACATACAAGCTATCTTAATCAGGTTAAATTATTATTGGGTTTAGTCGAACAAGTCTATGTCTCTGAGTCGTTGCAATTAATTGGTCTTTGTAAAATAGGTTGAACCTTACATACTTCAATTCAATACTGCAACCAGGAGTACCGAAAATTAAATTTAAAAATTTACACTGAACAAGCCTGTCATTTTATTGTTAGACGACTCCGCTTATATATTATCAGAAGACTCTGTTTATGTTTTTAAAAGACTTTTTTATTTTTGTCAAAGACTCCGCACACCCAAACAAACATTAATTCATTGTTTTAGTGATAATGCACGTATTTGTTGAAGTGAGCATCCGCAAACGTGTATGCTTCGCACCACCACACTATATGCTTCGTCAGCTTTATTGTACATGGACACGTGTTAATCCTAGAAATAAATGAATGATAGGGTACTAATACTCTTTCGTCCAGAAAAAAAAAAGGAGATAATACTACTAATATACTATGAAACAATATAGCTATCAAATAATTTATTTGAAATAATAGTATTAATATACTATGAAATGATAGTATCTTAATACATTATAAAAATAAAGGATGACTGCATAAAACCATCCTTACTAATATAACCACGCATATTTCTTCTCAAACTACATAACTCTTTATAAAACCACATAACATATGATATCTCTTCCTAAAACCTCCTAATCATTATAAAACCACCTAAACATTATAATTTCTCTTCTTAAAACCTCCTAATTTTGTAAAACCACCTAATATTGTAAAACCCCCTAAAATTATAATTTCTATTTCTAAAATCTTCTAATCTTTCATAAATATGAAATTTTATTCTTTTTAACTAACATCAATTTTTGTATAAAATAAAATGCTATAATATTTAATATTTGAAAACAAAAAATATAGATATATTTATCAATATATATTATATTAAAATCTATAATGATATCTCTTATTAAATTTTGGAACATTAAAACAGTATCTCTTAAATTAAACTATTATAATGTTTTAAAAATAATGTAATATAATTACCAGAATATCATAAATTTATAACTAATTATAGATTTTCTAGTCTAGTAAAATTAATCTAATTAATTATAATTTTATGATATTGTAGTAATTGCATTACATTTAAAAAATATATTATAATAGTTTAGTTTAAGGGATAATGATTTAATGTTCCAAAATTTAATAAGGGATATCATTAAATATTATAGCATGTTATTTTATACAAAAATTGATGTTAGTAATAGAAATTATATGTTTAGGTGGTTTTATAAGATTATGAGGTTTTAGGAAGAGAAATTATAATGTTTAGGTGGTTTTATAATGATTAGGTGGTTTTAGGAAGATATGTCATACATTAGGTGATTTTATAAAGGGTTATGTAGTTTGGGAGAAAATATGTAGGTTTATATTAGTAGGGATGGTTTTATGCGGTCATCCCTGAAAATAAACTGTTAGAGCATTTTTATTTATGATATCCTTAAAGTTGTATAAATAATTTTTATTATTAAATTAGATATGAAATGTTTCATTTTTTTTTTACGAAAATGTCTCGATAAGTTTTTTATTTTTTTTTATTTTTTTATGTTTTGAATGAGATGAGACTCTAAACATATGAGCGTTACACATGCTCTTAGATTTTCGATTAAAAAAATAACAAAACTTTCTCTCTTCTTTTCATTTCGTGCAGTTTAAATTTTAAAACGAATAATCTAAACAATTATGATTATGTTATTGACTTAAAGAGTGTGAGAGTAAGTATAATTAGTGAGAGTTTAAGGCGAGGTTAAGAAGAATGATGGAAGAACTCGCTAATGAAAAGAGAATCAAGAGACTGACGATACTTTTTGTTTTAATATTCGAGTAGATTATATTCCTTAAACTATTTATAATGAGAAACACAAGAGATATATCTAGGGAAGACATTATTGAATTTCCATATTCACGACCGATCGATCCACCTTAGGATCGATCGATCCACCTCAGCGGTACTTTATGGGATCGACTGCGGATGCTGGGATCAACCTTTTGTTGGACGATCGATCGATCCGCATTTGGATCGATCGATCCTGAGAAGCATCACACGCATTTCCTTCCTTATTTAATTCTTCATTACAACACTTCCCCTCAAGTTTAACCATGGATGAATAGTTAAACTTGGATACCATGAGAATCCACCTCATTAAAAACCTTAAAATGCAAAACCCAGTGGGACCAAAAACATTTAAAGGAAAAAAGAGTATAAACCTCATGATTATTGGATCATGGACATGGAATGTCTATGAGTCCAAGCTTAGCATGGATGAACTCACAGACTCTGAGACTAGCAGCCTTTGTGAAGATGTCAGCTAACTAATCTGAGCTCGTAGTGTAGCAAGGTAGGATTATCTCTTTCTCAAATGTTTCTCTCACTTTGTGGTAGTCCACTTCAATGTGCTTCATCCTCTCTTGAAAGACTGGGTTAGAGACTATGTTAATTGCACCTTGATTATCACAATGCATGGTAATGAAAGTCTTTCTCTCAATGCCTAGGTCTTGAAGAAGAGCCTTCAACCAGATACATTCAGTGGTCAGCTTCCTCATGGCTCGGTATTCTGTTTCAGCACTTAAACAAGAGATAACCTTCTGTTTCTTTGTTTTCAAAATCACTAATTCCTCCAATAAATGTGCAGTAGCCGGTTGTAGACCTCATATCTTTCCTATCTCCAGCCCAATCAACATCACATTAACCCACAATCTCAATGCTCTTGTTGTTTCTCGTGCGTTCGGTGAGTGTTACAAGGCCTGCTTCAAAGTCATCCAAACGTTCCTTGTTAGATACCATGATGCCTAGTGTTATGTGAGAAAAAATTAGAGAGAAAACACTGCTCTGATACCAATTGATAGGTCCCAAAATATGAGATCTAAAGAGAGAAAGAGAGTCACAGGACGAAAGAGAAAAGAAAAGGGAAAAGAAGGAGAGAGGTTGCAGAGAATAAGAAAAACAAGATTTGTTGGTTGAATAATGTTATCTTTTTACTAATCTTCTAAGCTTGTTTAAATACAGGATTGAAACACTAAAAAGGAAACTGATTCTATAAAGATAAACTAATATATTAACTACCTCTAACTATCTTATCCTTATACTTTCTTTAAAAGCAACAACTTCTCCTAAACTTAAAGAACAAGTTTAACTAATCCATATACTTGTATTTTTGGGTTGGCTTCGGAACTCGGTTTGATTGTCTCCGTACTATTCCTTGGCTTGCTGATTCAGATATGAATGTATCTGATCCCCATGTATTATACTAGCAGAATTCTTACGGAGAATAAAGGGGACTAAAATCGATCAAAGAATTTGATGCTGGCTTTGGGGGCAGGTTGTCGAAGAATGAAACCATATATGTACCAACCTTTGACGGAGCTAGCTCTTATAGAGGGAGTTATATAATCCATGTAAATTTTTTTTGTCAAGATAGTCTAATAGTTTTAATATCCTTTTTAACATTGTGGAGTGCTGGATTCGGACCCCAAATAAGTGTGATGAATTTAAGAGGCAACCACCATTGTGCCACATGATTCCCACAACCCATATAGATTCTATATAAAAAAAATTATTTGTATTTTTCAAAAGAAATTACTAAAAATTACAAAATTAGCTTACTGACCCCTATAATATGTTTATTATAAAATTAACCCCAGTAAAAGATTTTCTGGCTTCGCCACTTGTACCAACGCCCCCATTACCGTGGTCACGACGGATTTCTGGGAAACTAGGGATCCTGTCATTTTGGTTGTCCCTATGGACCGATCCATCTACATGTCAAATATCGCTTAGTTAATAAATTAGCAAAAATACACCACCAACATTACACTAACGCTAACAAGCAATATTTATTTTTCTATATAATAAAAGAAACCTTTCGATATATATGTATATAATTTTTTTTGAACAGCAACATTTTTTTATAATAGTAAAAACTTTCGTACGTAAACCTATAATTGCTCACTCTTTCTTTATTGAAAAAAATACACGCTTTCTTTAATGTTCACCAATTATATGTTTGAGTTCTTTTAAATATTTTTGGTAATTGAGTTTTTTTTAGGATTTTAATAATTTAAACTAGTTATTTGGACACAATAGTGGTTACAGATTTGTTTGTTTGGTATGTTATGAACTCGAAATATAAGAATCGATTAATAGCAAATATTGGAAAATGCTTGTTTTATTAAAATCTATATTGGAATGGATGAAAATGAAATATTTAAAATTTAAAATTGATAATTAGAATAGTTATAATTGGATAATTCTATTAAATAAGTAAAAATGGCTAAATAGACCACAAAAAAAGAAAGACACAAAATAACATTTCATTAGATAAAAAAAGACTAAGGACTGTTATTGATTTGTGATGTATAAAGATTTTTGACTATTTTAATATTTAAAATTTTTTACTGGTTTTTTAAAAAGTTTAAATTTTTAAAATTTTCTATTAAGAAGTATTGTTGACTATTATAAATTATTTAATTAAAAATAATTATAACTTTTGTAAAGTTTATCTTTTTTATTGTGTTTGTTGTTATCTTATATTTAATATATGATTTTCTTCCTAAATTCTATTGTGAATATCCTCATCATACTTATAAAAGATAAAGAGAAAAAGAGGCCCACTTTTGTGAATTCCACACAAATAATAACATCAAATAGCTTGTGAGTCTTAGATCACTAATATGAGAAAATTGAAAGATGATTTGTTAGCTGTAAGAATGTGATCGAGAAGTAGATGCCAGAAAAATGAGAAGTGAAATTTCACCAGATCTATGGGGAAGAGCTTGGCAAAAGATCTGCCATCTAAGAAGAGGAGAGGAGGAGGATGAGGAGGAGAAGAGGAGGAGAAGAAAAAAAAGAAGAAAATAATTCATTTTTTAATTATTGATAATAAACTCTAGAAAAAAATAGATTTTGTTTAAAAAAAAATTATAGAATCAGTAAAAAATCTTAGTTGAATAACATTAGAACTTTACGAAATTCAAGTTTTTATAATTTTTTAAATACATAAACCAATAACATCCCATTAAAATCTCCAATAGTCTCTTCCTCTAGCTGATACTTGAACTACCATCGCTGGGTTTTCTTGTTGGACACTAAACAAACAAAAGATAACAATAATATTAAATTAAAACGATGGGATCCTAAACCCTATAAAGTTCAACTTAGACAGGAAGATAAATGCTCAAATTATAATATATACACAAATACATGCATGAGAATTAAATTAGAAATGGAATTGATAGTAATCACTTTGTGCTTAACAACCCTCCTTGCACTTCTCCTCCTAAAATCCATCCTCAAACGAACTCCCACGAACGAAGTTTACCTACCACCGTCTCCATGGAGACTTCCGGTAATCGGAAACCTCCACCAACTTAGCATACATCCTCACCGGTCTCTCCGTTCCCTCAGCCTCCGATATGGACCACTCATGCTCCTTCATTTCGGCCGCACACCAGTTCTTATAGTCTCCTCCGCGGACGTTGCTCATGACGTCATGAAGACGCACGATCTTAAGTGTGCCAATCGCCCAAAAACAAAAGTAGTCGATAAAATTCTGGATGGTGGGAGAGATGTGGCTTTTGCCCCTTACGGAGAATATTGGAGACAAATGAAGGTACTTGAAAGAGAAACCTAGATTTCTTTTTGTTTTGCATTTTATTCATAATTGCTTTTGGTAGTTCTATAAGACATACATTATTTATCTTCAAACAGACGCGTCCAACAGATATGGAAGTAACCCATTGAAAATTTTATTTTTTGAATCTCGTTGGATGCAGAGTATATGCATCCAGAATCTACTCAACAACAAAATGGTCCGGTCTTATGAGAAAATAAGAGAAGAAGAGATAAAACTAATGATTGAAAAGCTGGAAAGAGCGAGTTCTTCTTCTTCTCCTTCACCGGTAAATCTTAGCCAACTCCTTATGACGTTGACTAATGATATAATATGTAGGATTGCCTTGGGAAGAAAATATAACGGCACAAAAGATGGAATTGATGTCGAAAACATAGTGAGTACGTTTGCAGCACTCTTGGGTGAATTTCCTATAGGTGAATACATTCCAAGTTTGTCATGGATTGATAGGATCCGCGGTCTCGATCATAAAATGGAGGAAGTAGATAAAAAGTTTGATGAATTTCTGGAAAGAGTTGTAAAAGAACATGGTGATGCAGATAAACAGAACAGATCAGACTTGGTTGATAAGTTACTAACGATTCAAACAGACAAGACGGAACAGTTCGAGCTTGAAAAAAATGCCTTGAAACTTATCATATGGGTAAGATGAGCCATTCCTTTCTTCCTATGAGTTTGCAAGAAATCAAAACTAGCTATTACGCATGTCTATTTAACTTTAGTAATGAAACTAAGTGTACGGGTTTTAAATCAAAATCAATTGGCAATGACTAAATTACTCCATGTTCTTGATTTATTACTTTAGATTCTTCTAACTTTCCATGTGGGATCCTAACAGATGATGTTCTTAATTTCTCTCAGGATATGTTTTTAGCAGGAACGGCAACAACTCTCTCATCTCTCGAATGGGCAATGACAGAGCTCATGAGACATCCAAAGGCCATGAACAAACTCCAAGAAGAGATTCGTTCAAGTTCGCAACATGATTTATTTGTAACGGAGAAACAAGCCGAGAAGATGAACTATTTACAAGCTGTTATTAAGGAGGCGTTACGGTTGCGTCCTCCCGCTCCACTATTAGTTCCCAGAGTATATAGTGAAGATGTCAAGTTAAAGGGATATAATATTGCAGCAGGCACACAGGTAAAATCTTAAGTTACACACACACACACGACACCTATAAAAAGAAAACTTTTTCTGTTAATTAAATGAATTACAAAGAAAATTGAGAAAAAAAAATGAAATACAGAGTGGTATTATAAAAGTTATGTTATGTGGTTTAACTTATATTACATAAATTTTATTCTTTCATAAAAATTATTCTTATATATTGAAAAATCTATCTTTATTTTAAATATTTTATAGTCAAATACAATTATCTTTTTAAATAAATGTATATACATATTAATAAGAGTCGGAATAAGGTCATATTTCCATTTAATCACAATATAAATATGAAAAAATTAGATATTTTATTTTTAAATGATATATTTATTTTTTAAATAAAATAAGATGGGAAATTAAATATAATAATTAATATAATATAATGTAATATACAATTATCTTTTAGCATCTAATGTCTAAAAATCATATGTGATGAAGTGTATGGTACTGATTATGCTCCACACTTTTTAAATTATATATTTAATCTAAATTATTTTTAATAAAATTTTAATATTTTTCATTAATTTCTAATAGCATATTCGGTGTAAATACATAAACAAATTAAAGATATTTTTAAATAACGACCATCAGCTGATTCATAAAGAATATCATTCTAGAGTTGTATTTTTTTTTTTTAAAAAAAAAGAATATCATTTTATGTTTTTTATGCAATTTTATTGATAAATTTAATTTTTAACCTTGTTTTTATAATAAGAAAGTTAAATATTTTTTTGTGAACTTATTAAGGTATAATAGAATTCCAAATAGTTTTCTTAATATGTGTGAAAAAGAGTTGAATGACAATCTTTGTGAAACCGAGAGAGTATAGATGTTTCTATGTAAAAGTAAATGACAAAAACATGTATGGGAACACAGGTTATAATTAATGCGTGGGCAATCCAACGAGACACTACAACATGGGGGATAGATGCTGAAGAATTTAGGCCAGAAAGGCACTTAGACTCGGATTTGGATTTTCAGGGACAAGATTTCAAGTTCATTCCATTCGGATCGGGAAAAAGGATATGTCCTGGAATAGGATTCACATCAGCACTGATTGGTGTGACATTGGCCAACATTGTGAAACGTTTCAACTGGAAAATGGATGTCAAACCACAAAAGGTTCATGATGATCTAACTGAAGCAACTGGTCTTGTGATTTTCCGCAAATTCCCTCTTATTGCTTTTCCATCTTCTGCTTGATTCCTAATGTTAACACCTCTCTTCGGCCTGGGTAAAAAATAAAACTTTGAAAATTTCGTATGGTTTCATGATCTTGTGTTGCATATCCGTGTAAGGAATGTAAATAAGAATAGTAGTGTTGCATTCATTACAGATTAAACTAATTCTTGCTTGCAACATTCAGCCCTCCCGGCTCATGCTTCGACTTCTGATTGAGGGAACATATTGGAGATGTAATTCGAAATATTATACGACCTGTATATACGATCAGGGATTTGACAAATAATTTCTTTTTGGGTATAAATTTATAATAATAAAAATGAGTATATACAATATATAGACCACCTCTATGGTAGAATTTTATAAAACCGGATTTAAAAAATATCAATTACAATTTATTTTTTGAAATTGAAATAAACTATTAAACACATATATATATATATATATATATTAATATAGACATATATATACAAACATTAATATTGATATATATGTGAGCATAACTTATTTCAGTAAAATAATTATAGCATATATATAATTAAAAAATATTAAATTATATAATTAAATATAACATTTTGATCATGAATAATAAATTCAATATTGACAATGTAATTACTCAAATTACCAATTTTAAGATTGATCATCATAATTATTAGCAAGAACATAAAATTTAACAATATTTAATTTATTATATGAACAAGAATTATAATTTCATATTTCACATATATATATATATATATATATATATATATATTAATCTTATAAACATGATTATTAGATTTAATATTAACAATGCATGATTCCATGACAATCATTTTTAATATTGACAATTAAATAATAAATAAGATTAACATGACTTAATAACAAATATAAACTATAAAAACATGAACATACTTTTGTTTTTAGAATCATAAGAACAAAAAAAAATATTTGGAGGTGGGATGATCCCTTTCCTTAACTCAATAAAATGTCTGCAATGACACGGTTTTGATGAATTCTTTGAATCCCAGGATACAACCAAATATTTAAGAGAAACATGTTTCATTAATGTTTGAATCTACGAGCTAATTTCTACTATATACTCAAGAACATAAATCTACTTCTGAAATAGATAAAGAGGAGAGGGAGAAAGTAGGAATATGTGAATTATTGTGAATTCTTAAGCTACCTGCAACTAGCACAAACAACCAAAAAGATATTTAAAGAGAGATTCAACAATTAGAAACTTCTCAAATAATATCTAAATTGTGTCTAATGATTTTTTCTTTGCTTTTGGATGAATGGATGATTTATTCTTTCTAAATAGATTGGTATTTATAAGGGAGGAATGACTTGGTGGTCAAGTTGATTTAATGGATAAATTTATTTGGTTTTTAATACCAAGATTTATCAGTTACAAAAATCTTTGACCTCCCTCAAATTCTCATTCATATTTTAACTATATATTATAAGTCCACATGCTTATTAATATATTGGTCTAATAAGTAAACCGGTAACAAACTATTTAACTGAGTAAAATTGATGTCAAACCCAATATTCTCCCCTCCAGAGAGTATCCAAATATTCAAAACACTTAATAAACGAAACCTAGATGTTGAAAGGTTTTGTAAAATATCAACCTGAGCAATTCTTTACTTGAATTTGTAACGTCTTAAGGAAACCATGTTTTAGCTTCTCAATAGAGAAAAAAGGTCTCGACAATTAAATTTTCTATCGTTTTCTCTGTTCGAGCCTTGAGTCCATTACACCACGCATTTTTTTAAACCAAGTGTATCAGTAAGGACTTTGGACAAATTCCTGATTGACTCTTATAAATTCCAAAAGACAGTTGAAAAAAAAAACCTCTAACAACTCAAAATCTAAGATCATCATTATCGGTGGAAAATACTCCTTTATCTTCTTTTTTTTTCCTTTTTCAATTTTATTTTTGACAATAAAGTGAATGAAAAAAAACTACAAAGATTTAGCTATCTAAACCAGTAAAAATAAATTGATATACACTATGATTAATGGGGGATTTTTTGCACTACGCATTGAGTTGTCCATCCTTGTTGTCTATAAAAAAGTGATATCTTTATATTATTAAAATAAGTTTTTTATCTGTTAAACTTCTCCAAATGAGCTGAAAATGATGGTTACTCCTCCGGTAAACACACCATCTTCACCAAATCAGAGCAGTCGGTTGCGAATACGACTTCTAATCTTCGAAACATATTCATACATTCAATTGCCAAGTAAAGTTCATAGCTCAGCGTGCATCGGGATAGACTACATCGAATATTCATAACTTCAATCAATAACTCACATATCCTGTTCTTAGTGCACAGCCATCCCTAACCTGAAAGTTGTATGACTCTTTCCAAGACCCATCCACTTGACACCAACATATATCAAGCTGCAAAGAGATATTTGGAGTGACTTTGCTGTAGTATGTTTAATTTTATATATTACTTGAGTTTATTCTCATACTTTTCCTTTAGTTTCTGCTAACATAAGAATTTCATGTAAATTTCTATCTAAATTCTTGAAAACTTTATCATTTCTGATTTTCTACAAATACGAAATAATCCATGAGAAAAACTTATTTGGGCCGTCCTTTGGCAGTTTTGAAAATAAATAGACTAAATTTGAGAAAATTGAAGCCGTGGGAAAGATATATGGATGTGAGAGAATCCTAGATAAAGCCCATGTTAGAATGGCCAGTGAACATTTTAAAAAGACATGGTTTATGATCTCTTCTTCCGCCCCACGTCTACCATGTAACATATTACAATTAATTTCACATGACCTAAAATTCTTGGCTATCGTAACACAACCTGAGATCACATGCCAAATAATATATTTTATTTTTGGAGGACATTCAATCTTCCATACAAAAGCCTTAAGTGAGGTGATTATCGGTCAATATAGAAATTCTTTGATGCCTTTATCTGAATAATGTTGTTCAATCATGTAACCCGATTTAACTGTATATTTTGCATGTTTTGAAAAATACCACCTATTAGTGTCCGGCCTTTCGAATCGAGTAACTGCCACTGACTAAATGATGGTCAAATCCTCAGGAATAATAGTTGCTTCCAACATGGATATATTCGAAGTCTTTTCTGATTGTCAATCAAATCCTTGACCTTGAATAAATTAGGGTAAACAGTGTATTTGCAAGTTACTGATCTCGAGCGAGGGGCTAGGATCCAAGGATCATTCGATACAAAAATGCTAGAACCTGATCCAACCCTTTTAATTAGTTATTTTTAACCAAATCTCTAGCTGAGATAATAGTTCTCCATCCTTAAGTGGGAGAGTACGATCGAATAGGATCCAAATATCCGAATTAAAGAAATATCGACTCTTAAATACCTTTAAAACAATGAGTCTGGTGAATCCATGAACTTTTTAGTTATTTTGTTAACATGGATGTGTTACAATCCTAAATGTTCCTTAACTTGAGACCGCCCTCTTTTTCATGGTGACATAATTTTTGCCATGCAATCCAATGTATCCACAATTATATACGCTTGTACTCCACCAAAAGTGAGCTATTGCACTTGTAAGTTTTGTTTTTACTGTTATATATAGCCTATTACAAGATATTATATGAGTGGGTAATGCCTTTAAAATAAACTTAATCAAAACCTCTTTATTTCCTCTAGATAGAAATTTTAAAGTTCATCCATTCACTTCGTTATGAAGTCTTTAAATATGTTCTCGCCCAAGCTTTTCAGAATCCTTAAATATGTTCTCATACTGCCAATTGTAGTTATGCATAGAATTTGGGCGATTAGACTATTTTCACATTAACTATGGCATACACGAATAAATTCACACAGACTTAAGTCCGTATTTGTTGACAAAAAAAAAAAAAGTCCGTGTTTTAAAATCACACATAACAAAAATTCAAAACTTATTTCCACACATAGTAAAGTTTGCATCTTTTTTTCCACACAAAATAGATGTTTGAATCTTGTGAGAATATAACAACTGGTTTAAACAAAAACACTGGTACGATAACCAATGACCAAAATAGATTAAATCGTTAATTAACCCATGAATCGAGAAGATTAATCGATTACAAACGCAAACTTGCTTCCTCAGATCGCGTGAAAATCACACACGATTTCTGTTTCTCCCTTTCTATCATCCCCCCCCCATTCGCAGATCGAAAACCCAACTCGCACTGATTGGCTCGTGCGTCCTTCTTCTTCTTATTCCTTGAATCGTTTTATTCCTCGCGACGACATTACAGATTGGTGCTATTGATTCACCTTGTCTTCCATATCAGCTGCTCTTCACAAGAGGGGTAATTCCTTTTTCCCATTTTCTTATAGTGTGCTACAAAATGACAGATTGAGTATGCATTATTTGATAAGCTTCTCTTCCGTTTTCATCAATTTTGAAATCGATTCAAGAATATATATTGAAAGAATCTCCGGTGATCAAATAATTAATCACTAGTTTCGAGTACTTTTTCTGCAATTTTGAGAAAAATCTGTATGCATTTTGACCTAAACTCAATGAAATTTTTTAGTGCTGTAGAAAGTATGCTTCTTCAGAAGATGTGAATATTTTTTTATTGTCATGCAGATAGATCTTCGACTACATTCAGGTGACCTCTGCAAAGAAGGTAATGAAGACAGGGGACTTGATATTGTGTTGCAAAATGAACACAAGCTCCACGATGCTGATGAAGATATAGATATTGATAAAATTGAGGATATCACCGTCGAGGTACATATCGATGATAGTGTAGGCATGGGTGTTACAACGGGGGAGTTGATTGAGTACACAGAGGGTGTAAATCTTGAACCACTCAATGGTATGGAGTTTGAGTCACACTTAAATTTGATTTTCTGGAAAATTAGGGTTCTGAGGAGAAGAGAGAAGAGAAGGATTCGAGTTTTTTTTTCTCTAATTGGGTATTTCTAGAAAAAAGGTTTAGGGATTTCTGGTTTTGCACCGGTTAAATAATAAAACTATTTTAAATCGAGGTTGTGTGGAAATAAGTTTTGATGTTATGAATCTTGTGGAAATAGATTTTGAACTGTCGTTATGTATAGTTTTAAAACACAGGGTTAAGTCTGTGTGAGTTTGATATTATACATCATAGTTCGTGTGGAAATAGATCGTTTGCCTCTAATATTTGATTAATATCTACTCTTACCAACTCGGGAATTTTATTACCAAATTACAAAGATGATTTAGCAAAATTGATCTGCTGACCAGAGATTGCCTCATAGTTTTTTAAAATTCATAGAAAAACTTGACATTCTTCTCTTTTAGCTTTAAAAAAACAAGTTGTCATCTGTGAAAATAAAAAAAAGATGTCATCTGTGAAGAGAAGGTGAGATAGCGACGGGCCTGACATTGTCATATTTTAAAATTTAAAATTGTTTTTTCCGTTATGCTTTCTTTATATTTGCTACCAAAGCTTTGGTGCATAGAATAAATAGATAAGAAGATAAATGATCTCCGTGACGAAGTCCAGCTCTGGGATAATACAACTCAGTGGTGTCTCGTTAATAATGACTTTATATTCTATTAATGTTATACATCTCACCATCCACGAAATCTACAGTGGAGAAATCCCATATTTCTAAGAAGATTTTGAATAAAAGATTATTCGACTCGGTCATATGTCTTACTCATATCCGTCTTTATAGTCATATACTTACTTTGATATGATATGTTTGTCCATTCGCCATGAAACATTTTCTGAAAAATTAAAATATTATCTGAGAACAACCAACCTGAAACAAACAGTGACTGAGTTTCTCAGATTGGCCCTGGTAAATATTCTTTTAATATTTGACATAATACCTTTAAAATTATCTTGTAACCCACATTGCAGAGACTTGTTGACCTCAATTCTGTCATTCTACTTAGATGAATTGTCTTAGGAATTAGGCAAATATTTTTTCAGTTTAACCATTTACCAAAATAAGATGTCCTCAAAAAATCATTTATCAATCCCAGGACATTGCCCTTTATAATCAGGTCATGATATTTTTTCTGGATACATCATAAATGTAGATTACCTCACTTTCTATTCCATGTCTAATACCGTAAGCCTATCATTCATCTGATCACTAATGTAGGAACCTCACTTAAAAACTCATAAAACTCGACTAGAGATGTAGAGGTAAACAAATATGAGAAATAATTAACTGCCACTGTTTCCACCTCTATATCCGTTGAAACCCGATCACCATGTGTATTATGTAACCAAACAATTCTATTTTGTGCTCTCCTTTGCTTTGTCAAAGCATGATAGAATTTTGTATTTCTGTCTCCCATCTCACATATTCATTTTTTCTTGTCGCTAAAATAATTCTTCTTTTTAATAGGCTTCTTTAACTTTCTTACCACATCCCAAACCTCTATTTCAGTTCTAATATTGTCATTTTTGACCTCCTCTAGAGATTTTTTTTTGTAAATCATTAATCTTCTCCTTCCATAAGGCAAGTTATACTTTTTCATACTGATATTTACAATTTTAATTTTTAATTTTAATTTTAATTTTTTATTTTTAATGATAAGATATTCTCTAAAACATTATTGTGTTGGAGATGTTCTAGCACTAAACACTAAAATGGTATGCATGGCTATCTGATTAATCTAATTACTTTGAGTATCTAAGATAATTAAAAATATTATTTTATGAAATATTTATTAATTAATTAAATTTTAAATTTTGGTAAAAAGTTAAACCAATCATATATTGACATGTGTATAAAATTTGAAGAATCGGTTCTTAATTAGGACTTTCAAAATCGATTCCTAAACTATCTCTCTACTTTTTATTTTTTTAATTATTTTATTGTTAAAAAACTTTTGTATTATCTCCCGATGGAGATAATATTGAAAGAACCGTCTTAAATTTGGACTTTCAAAAATAAGAATGTACTGAGACGTCATACACTTAAATGAGTTACTTTCTATTTTTTTATTTTTTTATTTTCTTTTTATGGGATGAGACTCTCTCCATCTCAATGATGATGATGACCATTGGCATCGTTCATAATTAATTGTTTATTATTAAATGAGTAAATACTGATGAAAAAACAAAATTAGTGGTTTATTGAGACGACTCACTTTAGGATTTGCATGCCCTAAGTATCTCACAAATGGAAATGCTCTGAGAATTGGAACCCAAGCTAATCCTGATTAGGTTCATAATAACCGAAATATGCATATTGATTACTTAGAAAAAAATTAACTCCAAAAAATGCTCTCAGGCACGTTGCTCGAGAATTGACCTAACCCATCCTTTCGGAGACATCGTCCCATATACCCCTTTTGTTCAATCCATGATCTCTTATACCCCTCATTAATCTGGCAAATTAAATGCCGTCCAATTAATATAAACCCGAAAATACCCCTGTGATGAGGACATCGTACCAACGACTGCACCACGAGTCCCACCAGGACCACTGACACGTTGTAAGGCTCGAGCTTTGGGGAGACAAGTTCAACCAGCTAATGGAGCAGGCAGATGCCCAGGAGACCACGGATGAAGACCCACCAGACGGCTCAGGAGTTCAGCAAGGCCCGTTTGTTTCAGCTAAGGAACATTGGAGGTTCCTACTCGAAGACTCTTCCACCTCTGGTGTCTTTACCATCACCATTTGGTAAAGACACCAAAAGACGTGCTAAGAAATTGTACTCTTTTTCCTATCTTCGGTTTTGTCCCACTGGATTTTTTGGAGAAGGTTTTAATGAGGCAACACTCTTAGTGCGCATGATGACAAAGACTTGTTCACACAATCCACCACCCTTCACAAGTCTTAGTAAAATTCGGCCTTATTTCATCAACAAGGCTTATCTATCTCATTTCTTCATTATTTAGACTAAGTATGAATTTAGGGCCTTAAGCCCATATTTTTATGTTTAAGTCATTAGGCCTTAAGCCATTGTTTTTCTACAGCAAAAAGAACTACATGCTGTTTTTATTTACACTACTTGTTGTTTGGGTTAAACATCATGTTGTTTACCCTAAGTTGTAACTACAAGGCCTATATAAGCTTCACTACTTGCAAGTAATAAGACAACTCAAATTTTAAAGAAAATAAACCCTAGTCTACTTGTCTTTGACGGTTGCCCTTCCTCCATTGGAGAGCTTGCCTTCGTTCTTCTTGTTCCAAGAAGAACAAGAAGAACACTCTGGTGTATCACAAGTCTTCCGCAGTTTGTGTGGTCCTTTCAATCCACCCCTTTCCACCTAATTCGCTTCTGAAGGTCTCGAGTTTCTCGATCAACAGTTGCACCACCACTAAGCTTACATCATCTGGTATCAGAGCCTAAAAGCTCTTAAACATCAGGTTGATTCTATCCTCTTGTTTTGCGATTTTTCATTGTCTTTGTTCAACAGTTTTTGGCTTTTGATTGTGTTTCTTTCTCTTTCCCCTGAGGTTCTCGGTAAGAAGGAAAAGAATCAAGTCATCTACCACAAAAACATCCACAAAAAAAAAACAGGTTCTATCAATCATTTTCTTTGTCTTTCATATTTACAAAAAAAAAAAAGAAGAGAATTGTTTGTTTCATTGTTTAATTATTGCTAGAATTTTATTTTTTTTTGAAAAGAAAAAAAAACAAAAAAACAAAATATATATATTGTTTAAGTTGTTTAAACAAATTAAGGTCTTTAGAAACTCACCTAAAACACCCTTTCACATACTTGAAATCCATAAGGATTGTGTGTTGTTTGTTCTTGCTAGATTTCTTTAGCAGTCGAGTTCTATGGTTCTAGGTTTCTTTTGGTACACGTCTAGCATTTAGTTCCTCGGTTGGGTGTGTGCTTGTTCGCGTCCGTGTGTGCAACTAGGTCGTGTATAGGCTTAGTTCTTGTTTGCGTTCAGTCCTAGCGGGTGTAGGCCTAGCGTGTCCTGCGTCTGCTTCCTGTCAAGGCTAGATTTCTTGTCGTCCAGCCGCGTCCGAGTCTTAGTGTCGTTCCTGAGTTTGTCCCGCGTGTGCGTCCCAGTTTTCCCCGTCCGCGTGAGTTGTGTCTAGGGCCCTTAGCGTGTCCGTGTGTCCCGCGCCTAACTTGTGTGGTTGCTTGTTTGCGTGTGTGGCTTAGGTCGCGTCTAGGTTTATGTTAAGGTCACGTCTTCTTACACTAGGTCGATTCTTGTCCCGTGCGTGTCGAGGGCCTTAGTAACCCGGTCGTGTCCTTTCCCCTCCCCTCCTCGATAGGTCTAGCGTGTCGCGTTCCCGTTCCGCGTCTAGTTAGGATTAGCTCCTGTCCACTCGTGAGTTAGGTTTCGCTAGGTCGCGTGTGTGCATTAGCGGCTAGGGTTCCTAGGAAGTTTAGGGTCTTAGTTTTAGTTTTAGGAAGTTTCCCTTAGTATTTTAGAAAGTTACCTTAAGTTTTCTAGCAGGAAAATTAGTTTAGGAAAATTTTCTAAATAATTTTAGGAAATTTCCTAGATTTTACTAGGCAATTATTTAGTTTCCATTTAGGATTAGGAAAATAAGTAGATATTAATCTCTCAGATATAGTTTTCCATTTTAGATTAGGCATTAAATTTTAGGATATTTTCCATATTTCTAGGTTTCCTTTTTCTATACTTAGGAAATTTATCTTTTATTGATAGTTTTCATTTTGTGTTTAGATAGTTTCTCTCTTGCTTGTATAAATATTATAAATTCAAAATAATATTTGTGGAAAATTTCCATTAATGAAAGTTTCCACAATCTGCAAGTTTTCCGTCCGGGAAACTTTCCATTTCTGAAAACAATGATGCAACTATTGCAAACATTGACTGCCCAGATGTCAAACTTCACGACTCGTCTCGAGCGTTTGGAGGAGCCGGTACCCGCACCTGCCGCGCATACACACCAGCACCGGCATGACCGACCTGAGGCGTCCCACCGTGGTCTAGGAAGAGACCACTATTATGACGAGCCACCGCCGCCGCCCAGGCAGCAAGCCGTCCACCCCGATGTCAAGCTAAACCCACCCCCTTTCTCGGAAAAACTAGACCCCGAAGAATACCTAGACTGGGAATGGAGAATGGAGTTACTCTTCGAATACTATCACTACGATGATCCTCGTAGAGTTGCATTAGCAACAGCCCAGTTCACCGATCATGCACTGGCGTGGTGGGATCGCGAGATAGCCACTCGTAGAATAGCAAGAATGGAGCTCTAACTTCTTGGTACGAGCTGACCCAGCTGATGAGGCGACGATACGTACCACCTCACTTCCACCGAGAACTCCATAGACGATTCAGACGCCTTACCCAAGGCAGCAAATCGGTGTCCGAGTACTTTGACGAATTCGAGCACCTACGGAACAGGCTCGAAATGGATGACTCGGAAGAAAGCCTCATGACTCAGTTTATCGACGGTTTACATGAGTCGATAGCGCGAAAGATCGAGCTGCAGCCTTATCACGACCATGTTGAGCTTTTCCATCTGGCGGTTCAGATCGAGAAGAGCAACCGGCGCAAGTCCTCAGCACCCATCCGACCAAAGAGCAATTGGGGTACTGGCCCCAAGAAATTTGACCGCGCTGCCCTCACCGGTGACCCACGGCAGAGGAGTAAGGCCGTGGACAACAACGTGCCTACCAAGGGACCAACGACAACTTCCAGACCTAGTCCACCGACTTCTAACGCAGGTCAACCACATAAGAGCAGCGCCATTAAATGCTTTAAATGTAAGGGTAGAGGGCACATGTCTCGCGAATGCCCTAACCAAAGGACTATGGTTTTGACTGCTTCCAGAGACTACGACTCAGCAGATGAGCAAGAGGAGGATCCTTCCACGGTAGACCCCATGTCTGAAGGGGAAGTCGAATACGCTGACTCAGGCGAGATGTTAATGATCAGGAGAGTTCTCAGCTCGCGACTAGAGCAAGAGGAGATTGAGCAGCGTGATAACATTATCCACTCTAAATGCACCATCCTCGGAAAAGTGTGTTCTCTGATCATTGATGGCGGATCCTGCACCAATGCTGCTAGCAAGTACATGGTAGTGAAACTTGGGCTACCAGTGACAAAACATCCGAAACCATATAGGCTTCGTTGGCTTAACAACAAGACAGAGCTGTATATCACCGACCAGGTCTGAGTTTCCTTCAGCATAGGACGATATCAAGATCAAGTTTTGTGCGACGTCGTCCCCATGTCAGCCGGACATCTCCGATTGGGACGACCCTGGCAGTTCGATAAAGAGACTACACATAATGGACGCACAAACTTCTACTCCTTCGTCCATGATAAACGTAAGTACAACCTGGCGCCTATGTCCCCACAAGTAGTGCACGGAATGCAATCCAAGATGGCCAAAGACCAGCATGCACGGAAAGGAAACTTCCTCGTCTACATAGCAGATATGAGGAAGGCGGCTAGCACTACTAGCACTCAGCTCGTCCTCATGCTATACCAGGAGGTCTTGAGCGCATCCGAGGCAACCAGCAGCATCCTACCTGCGGATGTCCAGTCCCTTTTGGACAAATACTCGAATGTCTTCCCAGACGAGATCCCACCCGGATTGCCACCTCTCAGAGGCATTGAGCATCATATCGATCTCATCCCAGGAGCCCAGCTGCCGAACAAACCAGCCTACAAGGTTACTCCAGAAGAAGCCAAAGAACTCGAGCGACAGATTCAAGATCTCATGGCTCAAGGCTACGTCAGAGAAAGCCTTAGCTCCTGTGCAGTTCCCGTCCTCCTTGTGCCGAAGAAGGATGGAAGCTGGCGGATGTAGGTCGACTGTCGCGCCATCAACAACATCACTGTCAAATATCGGCATCCTATCCCGTGACTTGATGACATGTTGGATGAATTAAGTGGAGCCTCTGTCTTCTCCAAAATCGATTTAAAGAGTGGATATCATCAAGTCTGAATGCAAGAAGGAGATGAGTGGAAGACAGCTTTCAAGACTAAGCAAGATCTCTACGAGTGGTTGGTAATGCCATTCGGCCTGTCCAACACACCAAGTACCTTCATGCGTCTCATGAACCAAGTCCTCCGGCCATTCATAGGGAAATTTGTCGTGGTATATTTTGACGACATACTCGTCTATAGTGCGTCCTACTCAGATTACTTGGAGTACTTAGAGACTGTGATCGTAACACTTCAGAAGGAACAGCTGTACGCAAACCTTAAAAAGTGTACCTTCTGCACGGATCAGGGCCATTCAGGATGGCCCACGCCGACTAATGCCAGCCAAGTTCAGAGCTTTCATGGACTAGCAAGCTTCTATAGACGATTTGTACGACATTTCAGTACGATTGCCAGCCCATTTACAGCAACCATCAAGAAGAACCAAGATTTCAAGTGGGGCCTGGAACAAGAAAAGTCATTCCAGTTGTTGAAGGAGCGTCTCACACGCGCACCTGTCCTGACACTGCCAAATTTTGACAAGACCTTTAAAGTAGAATGCGATGCTTTAGGTGTAGGCATTGGAGCAGTCCTGACACAGGGTGGAAAACCAATTGCCTACTTTAGTGAAAAATTAAGCGGAGCAGCTCTAAACTACCCTACATACGACAAAGAGCTCTACGCATTGGTCCGAGCCTTGCAACATTACCTGCTCTCGAGAGAATGCGTCATACACACGGACCACCAGACACTCCTACACCTCAAGGGTCAGACGACGCTCAAGAAAAGACACGCTCGATGGCTGGAGTTTATCGAGACATTCCCGTACGTCATCAAGTACAAGAATGGTGCAGACAATGTCGTAGCTGATGCATTATCCTGCAGACACAACCTGATTTCGGTCATGGAGTCAAAGGTTATGGGTTTTGAAATGCTCAAGGACCTCTACGCTGAAGATCACGACTTCAAGGAAGCTTTCAAGGAACATGGTCAGGGCAAGTACAGCCGCTTCTACTTGTTTGATGGATTTCTCTTCAAGGACAAGCGTCTTTGCATTCCCGGCGGATCGGTTCGCGAACTTCTCCTGAGAGAGGCCCATGGTGGTGGATTAATGGGGCATTTTGGCGTTGCCAAGACCTTGAGTATGCTCAAGCAACACCTCTATTGGCCGCGACAACGCCGAGATGTGGAGGCCCATTGCGAGAAATGCCTTGTCTGCAAACGGTCTAAGTCTAAGATGCACCCCCAAGGCCCATACATGCCACTTCCGGTTCCGTCGTCTCGTTGGACGGATATCTTGATGGATTTCGTGCTTGGCTTACCACAAGTCCATCACAAGGACTCCATCCTCGTCGTAGTAGATCGTTTGTCTAAGATGGCACACTTCATACCATGCAGCAAGACGAACGATGCAATTCAGACGACAAATTTATTCTTCCGAGAGATAGTCCACTTGCACGACATTCCCAGGACCATTGTGTCCGACAGGGACACTAAGTTCCTCAGTCATTTCTGGCGAGTACTGTGAAAGAAACTTGGCACCAACTTACTCTTCTCTACGGCATATCACCCACAGACGGATGGTCAGACAGAGGTCGTCAACATGACACTTTCCCAGATGCTGCGAGCAACAATTGGTCGTAATTTGAAGAACTGGCTCGAATGTCTTCCCTATGTCGAGTTTGCCTACAACAGAGCAATCCATTCCGGCACTAAGAAGACACCATTCGAGATCGTCTACGGCTTCACCCCCACTACCCCAATCGAGTTCGCCCCCATTCCCCTCGGAGAGGTTGTCAGCTTGGAAGGAGAAGCCAAAGCAGAGTATGTCAAGCGCTTGCACCAGGAAGTCAAGGAGAATCTGGAGAGGAGGAACTCTCAAACAGCAAAGCACGCCAACAAAGGCAGGAGGCACGTGGTTTTTAAAGAAAGAGATTGGGTCTGGTTACATCTGCGACCCGAACGTTTTCCCCAATGGTGCAAGAGCAAATTAGCACCACAAGGAGATGGCCCGTTCCAAGTCCTGCGGCGAATCAACGACAATGCCTATCAACTAGAACTCCCAGGTGAGTATAATGTTTCCACTACGTTTAATGTTGCTGACTTAGAGTTGTTTGATGCAGGGGAAGACTTTCCTTTGGAGACCAAAGCACCTGAAGAGGGAGGGAATGATGAGGACATCGTACCAACGACTGCACCACGAGTGCCACCAGGACCACTGACACGTTCCAAGGCTCGAGCTTTGGGGAGACAAGTTCAACCAGCTAATGGATCAGGCAGATGCCTAGGAGACCACGGATGAAGACCCACCAGACGGCTCAGGAATTCAGCAATGCCCGTTTGTTTCAGCTAAGGAACATTGGAGGTTCCTACTCGAAGACTCTTCCACCTCCGGTGTCTTTACCATCACCATTCGGTAAAGACACCAAAAGACGTGCTAAGAAATTATACTCTTTTTCCTATCTTCGGTTTTGTCCCACTGGGTTTTCTGGAGAAGGTTTTAATGAGGCAACACTCTTAGTGCGCATGATGACGAAGACTTGTTCACACAATCAGCCACCCTTCACAAGTCTTAGTCAAATTCGGTCTTATATCATCAACAAGACTTATCTATCTCATTTCTTCATTATTAGACTAAGTATGAGTTTAGGGCCTTAAGCCCATATTTTTATGTTTAAGTCATTAGGCCTTAAGCCATTGTTTTTCTACAGCAAAAAGAACTACATGCTGTTTTTATTTACACTACTTGTTGTTTGGGTTAAACATCATATTGTTTACCCTAAGTTGTAACTACAAAGCCTATATAAGCCTCACTACTTGCAAATAATAAGACAACTCAAATTTTAAAGAAAATAAATCCTAGTCTACTTGTCTTTGACGGCTGCCTTTCCTCCATTGGAGAGCTTGCCTTCGTTCTTCTTGTTCCAAGAAGAACACCCTGGTGTATCACAAGTCTTCCGCAGCTTGTGTGATCCTTTCAATCCACCCCTTTCCACCCAATTCGCTTCTAAAGGTCTCGAGTTTCTCGATCAACAGTTGCACCACCACTAAGCTTACATCACCCTGACCTTGGTAGAAAGACGAAAATATCTCTGACTTTGGTATAACTTATGTTAGTAATACTCTAGTTGTATTACTAGTTATACTCCAGTTATACCATTCGAGTACAACAAGATATCCTAGTTATACCTAGTTATACCACTCGAGTACAACTAGATATCCTAGTTATACCGAGTTGTACCACTCGAGTACAACTAGATATGCAGTTGTACTTTAGAAAAACTGGTATAACTGGGTATCCAATTGTACTAGTTGTACTCGGGTATAACTAATATAACTGGATACCCAGTTGTACTCGAGTACAACTAGTACAACTGCGTATCCGAATTATTCCCAGTTACACTACACATCTGAGGCTCGAACCCGGGTTATTTGGGTCGCGCGAAAACGTGTCTTACCATCTGCGCTAGCGTGTTTTCGTTGGTTTCATTTAGAATCATAAATATATAATTTGTTATAAGGGTAAAATAGTAATTTTGCCCTTTTAATTTATAACGGAGACATATCATAACATATATGGAGCAAAATGGGTTTTCTAGACGATGTCTAATCCTTTCGCATCCCCCCATTAACCAACAGGTTCTCTCTGTGTCATTTTCTTCAGTTGACTCCGACGGTCACCGGAGCCCTTCTCCAACGATGGCTGTTACTTGACACAAGGTGTACATCTCATCCAACTTATCTCCTTCGATGAACGAGCGTAAGATATGGAACCTTTCCCTTTTTCCAAGGATGAAACCTATCTGTATTTCCTTTCTCCAAATGTAAATGTGGCAAATCTTTGCTTCAATCCCAGTTAGGAAGTCATTTGTTCTCACGCTAACAATTATACACCACGGTCTTCTCTCTCTTGGTGGTGTACAAATCTCTGTTTCATGAAAGGTTTAACTCTGTTTTTGCATCTCTGTGCTTCTGTTTCACTGCGGTGGCACATCTCTTCTCCCAGGAAAAGTATTCTCTGGTGAAGCTGTTTCACACTAGCCTTTGAGTCTCTATTATCGGTGGTTGTTTACTCTCGGCTTCGTGATAGTCGGAATTGGATATGGTCCATGACTCATCTCTTCAAGCAGAATTGGAAACTAAGAGGCACAATTACTGGTTCAGATATAGGCCAAGGTTGTTTCCAATTCCGCTTTGAGTATGATGAGGATCTGGAGCATGTTATAGCAAACAAGCCATACTTCTTTACTCGCTATATGGTTGTCATGGAGCGTTGGAAGACCACCATCTCAGACGAATTACCCTCGTAATTACCCTTTTGGACTAGGGTCAAAGGGCTCCCACTCCAC
Source organism: Streptanthus diversifolius (assembly GCA_039880935.1). NCBI lineage: Eukaryota > Viridiplantae > Streptophyta > Magnoliopsida > Brassicales > Brassicaceae > Streptanthus > Streptanthus diversifolius. Next base: position 8,855,168 of record JAXGFM010000005.1, read on the forward strand.
TACTGGTAGGAGGATATGTTGTCTCAAATAGGCGATGGGTTTGGCAAATTTTGTGACTTTGAGATCACTCACTCAAGAGCCAGAATCAGAGTGGAAATCAATTGTTTACAACCTCTTATAAAGACCACGATCATTGATTTCGGTGAGGGCCAGAAGGCCACTATTCTCTTGGAGTATGAAGGTCTCAATAACCATTGCCATTTGTGCCATAAGCTCTCACATGATGATGTTAATTGAGATGTTAAACGCAATCGAGTCCCGAGTGTAAATGAGCAGCAGAGCGAATCTGCTAATCCAGCGTACTCATGCATTAGATCGTACCTGTCTCTAACCCGTGGGCCTGCTCCTTGCTCCTGTGAGCACAGAAACCACCTGAGTGTCTCTCGGCGAGAAGGACAACACTTTTATCCTCCGAATGCAGACCATAGGAAGAGGACTCAGACTGGCTTAGCATCATCTCATAACCTCACTTCGTCGCGAGGGTCTGCTTTGACTCCTCCCGCTCTCGTTACAGCCAACCGCAGATCCAGGCTCATGCCCCGAGCAGAGTTTCTTTTAATGCAGGCAATGATATATCACCTTGCTCTTTTCATAAGGATGTGGATCCTTCTCTGCACCGTCAACCCTCTTGCTCGCAGTCACAGCAAATATGAAGACCGAGACCAGTGGTCAAATCGCCTATCTCTGATGAGGACGCCACTCGCCCTGGAACCCCAGGTCCTCCGCTCGATAAACCTCCACCATAAACTCCCCGTTCTCCCGATAAGGGTGAGGATCACACTGTGGAGGTTATCCGTAATACCAGCTTATTGTATGCTAAGAGGAGGTTCAGTTCAAAATCTACCACTACAGCTTCACGCAGACTGCGCTTTGAGTCTGGTGACCAGGAGTTACACCAATCTGAGCATGTTTCTTATGCAGAGCCTGAGACTTTACCACTCGATGAGATGGTTTCTGAAACTCTAGTGGAGGAAGTCGCCCTAATGAGGAAACGAGGTCATCCTTCCATGGCTGCACGTTTGGAACATGTGTCACCCTTCCTACGTCTCAGTCAAGGCTTAGCAAAGAACAGGATCCGTATTATTCCTCGGTCCTAAGATCCCGTGTCCGGAGACAGAAACCCTTACTGGTGCGTCTCTGGATAGGTGATGAATCTCTGGATCACTTGAAGGAGGGTGGCGATGGGATTGGAGGCTACTAGCTCTCCAAAAACGTGGGTGGACTTCTCTTTAGGGTTATGGCTGACCAAAAGGATGATTTGAATCTCCAAAACTCAGGATCAGCCTGTCTACAGTTAAGGAATTCAGATTGTAGCACTTACACCAGGTGATGGTCAATGTTCATAGGCTGAACAGAGAAAGCACAAAGGAAGAACACAGAAGCTTGAAAGCTATTTCTTTTTTAAAATTCGTAAGTGGCTGTACAAGAGGGAAAAAACTGCATTTTAAAGGCTGAAAACACTAAATTACTAAACCAGAATTGTTTAGCTTACTAACCCTAATCATAAGTGGTATAATTAAGTGTTTTGGTTCAATTTAAGTAATCTAATTACAAATTAAAACAATTAAACCAGCCCAATTGGTTTAATCTCTTTGGACTTCTTTTTCCTTCTTAGCCAGACCCAAAACATTTGTAGAATGGGCTTTCTATGGCTTTAACCCTAGAATGAGTTAATGGGCTATTAAGCACGTCCTGAGCCTCCTCTTCTTGAATCTCCACGTCCATGAGCTTCTCCTGTCCAGCTCCACATCAGACTCATTGCATAAATCCATATTATTCTTGTCCTTGTCCATCTCCAGTTGAAGATATTGCTTCTCGTCAGAGATAGGTTTCTTAATCTCCTCTTCTTGTCTTTCTAGCATCGCATCATCCCCTCCTCCTTTGAAAGGATTTGACCTTAAATCCAATTCATCTGCAAAACAAGAAAACAAGTTAAATTCTTTGGAGGTATGATTAAGGGTGTACTTAACTTGGAATGTTGGAAGCGGTGGCCAAGTAAGAGCAAACAAGTGTTCCTTTGCTCCATAATCAACTTGTTTGTCCAGACCCTGAATCCTCGTTCTTGGAACAAACTTCATAATCTGTCTATCCTGTTTTTTTCAAACACTAGGAAAACACAACACGAAAACATGCAATTGGCGACTACATTTGGCGACTAAAATTATAGTGGCAAATATTGTCGACTACTTTGCTACTACAAGGTGACTACTTTACGACAACATAGTTTTAGTCGTAACTCAGTCGCTATTTTGCGACTATGTATAAATGTGGTAATTTGGTCGTAATTTAGCAACTAATATGCGATTAATGTGTGACTAACTATCAAATGTGGTTAATGGTCGGGTATTAGTCGCTAATTTAGTGACTATCATGCGACTAATTATCAGATGGGTTCAACAGTCGGCCCTTAGTCGCTGATATAGTGACTATATGGCGACTAACTGGCAACTATATATAACCAATGATATGCAATTGATTAAACCATGTAAAGCAAATCAATTTTTTGGTTTAAGCCAACAATTTTACCATATCAGAACTGGTATAACCCCGCACCCCCTTTGCATAAAATTTCTCCGCCTCCCTAAAGAAACCCTAAACGAGTTTCTTCCCGAAAAATCTGTTCAATCGTGTGTTCTCTGGGTTCGTCTGGGTCCGTCTCTTACCGCAGTTTTGGTTGATCATCTCTTCCTTCATTTGGGTTCAGTGATTTATTAGAAAAGCAACTGATAAGTGGTTTTTAGGTTTTAGATATGTTTGTACGATCCTTAGGAAACTTTTGTTTCTTTGTTTGTTAAATTGGTTTTAGGGTTTACCTAATTGGGATTCAAATGGTTTTTGTTTGGCAGATTTTCACAGCATCACCGATTCACGTTCCAGATATATGGCATATGCCTCAGGTGAACCCTCTGTAGTTCTCACTGTATTTACATGTCTAACTGTTACGATGATACTTACAAAAGGAATCGCCTCTTTAGTTGTTGATTAAGTAGGTTTTCATTTGATCTCTCCTGGGTTTCTACCTTGTTATTTCCCTCAACGGTTTTTTTTTTCATACAATGACAGATCGAAAAAATATTTCACTGATAAAGAAGCAAATTTGGGTTGTTTTGATAACTTTTTTTATTTGTAGAGATTGGGATCTTCTTCTGGGCAAAGTGGATATGATCTGTCGTTTAAGATCTTCAACATTGGAGATTCTGGTGTTGGTAAAAGCCGTTTGCTTGTGAGCTTCATTTACAGAGCCGTTAGTGATCTTGCTCCTACAATCGGTAATTACTTCTTGATACTTACAATCTAGCAGTCTGGTCTTAGTTTTGTTTGGTTTGTGGAAATATGTTTTGTCGGATCATACTTGTATATCATTGTGTAAGTAAACCTCATTATTACTCAATAGGATTCTCAATGCAAGAACAACTAAAGGAAGCTCAGCGTAAAATTGAAGAACAGGCTGCTGCGCATTCCCGAGTCATGGCTGAGCAGAAAGACAAGCTGCAACACTTATCCTTGGTCGAAGAGTATCTGCGCCAAACTGATCCAACATTTTTGGATTTTATGGCAGTTCGTTCAGCTTCTGGAACTGCTTCAACTCCACCAGCTTCATCTCCACCAGCTCTTTAGGTTACTTATGAATCTCTTTCTATAAACTTCATAACTTAACTTTCATGTTTGATGTTCCTTTTTTATGTTTGATGTTGGACTTGGTGTTGGACTTGGTGTTTTATGTATCAATGTTAGTTTAAAACGTGGATTTTAGTTTATGATGTTCATTATTTTTTATGGTGTAAGTCGTAGAACTATACAACATCGGAAATGTATTTCGTATACAATCAAAACATACCAATGACAAAACATAATACCAATTCTTTTTTCGTAAGAAACTTTCGTCGCCAAACAGACGAAACTTAGTCACTGAACAGATGTAAAACAGTCGCATAATAGTAACAAAAAACTCATGACGAAATTTTTTTCTACAAACTTATAGTCGCTATATTGTCGCCATTTAGTCATTAAATAGACATAAAACAGACGCAAAGTAGTAACTAAAACATTTAGTCGCAACATAGTCGCCAAACTATGTAGTCGCAAATTTGTCGCTAATAAAATAGTCGTTAGATAGTAGCCAAAACTTGTAGTCTTATTTTAGTCGCTAACTAAACAGTCGATAGTTAGTCACTAAATCAGAAAGTCGCATAATAGTTGCCAAATATTACGACCACATAACGACTACTTCTGTTCATACATATTTTTTAGTCGTAGTTTCGTCGTAATGTAGTCGTAACTTTTGACGACTACGCTACGACTACATATACGACTACGTCATTTAGTCGTACAGTAGTCGCCAATTGGCGACTATTTTACAACAAAACATTTTAGCGACTAAGGATTTACGACTACCTTATATAGTCGCAACGTAGTCGCAATTCACCATTTAGCAACTAAATAGTGACTATATGTGCAGTCGCCAATTGCATGTTTTCGTGTAGTGAAACCACATCAAAAGTGCAACAGAGATAGATAACTTAATTCCCTTGGTTTAAGATATTAAAAACAAGATTCAGGTTCCTAGAATCACCATATAAGACAAGATCATAAATCATTCTAGCATTAGAATACTCACCAGAACAAAACTTTTCTTTTGAACACAAACCAAACAAATAGATATCATTGCTAGAAAACATATTGGATTGTGCTAACTTAGAAACTCTTTCAACATATTCAAATTCAGAAATTTTCTTAGCTCTAAGATGATCATGCATGTTCCTATACCACCATTCTAGCAATGCAAATTCGTGTTCCATGTTGAGAAAACTTCCAAAAACGTTTTTAATCAATGTAGGGTTCTTATCACAAGGTTTTAAAACCCAAAAATCTTCACAGAACAAATTTTCACAGCCTTTTCTGACTAAATTCGAATCTCGCAACCTTTTATTAGAAAAACATTCATCATTCACAAGATCTGCATCAATCCCCATGGATTTATGTTCTAATGTTCTCCTAATCAACTTATGGCTCAAGTCAAACTTAGAATCACAAGTTTTAGCAAACAAATGATATTCTAGTCTAGAAAACGTCTCAGACTTGGGTGTTTCGAAACATTGATTAAAAAAAACCAGAATCATAAAGTTCTTTCAGATTCTCTAAACCAAATTGTTTTTCTTCTTCAGGTGTAATAATCACAAATAAGCTAGGAAACGAACTTGTCATACCGATTTCCTTACAGAGATTGAGGCTGCTTTCCTCAATGACAGAGTGAATGAACGGCTTGAAATCCCAGCTAGCTGTAGGCGCCAAATTACTGTCCAAAGATAATCCCCTTGGTGATTCCTTTAATAGCTTCTCTTCATGGTCCATCAGTTCACCTTCAGCTAGCGATGTCTCACTCTTAGGCGAATTTTGCAATGGATCAGACATCTCCATTCTTCCTCTAACTCCATTGGCATCCTTAGCAACTTCCAGCATCTCCATGCATCTGGCTGGTGGTGCTTTCTTGGGTACCTCTCTTGGTATCTCCTCCTCAAAGTCCTGTGAAGAGAAGACAAAGCTACTCAGACTCACCGGTTCACAAATGGTTAGTTATCTACAAATCTCTTTTCCCTTAAGAATAAAATCAATTTGAGATGATGGTAGAAAACACGTAGCTGAGATTGAGTCATTTAAGAGCACTTCAGTCTCAAACAACTGCCTAGAAACCGTGGCTTCATTATGAGAAGTTAAAGTTTCTGAAACTTCCTTCCTTTCCTCAATGTTATTCTCAACACTATCCACAAACAACCTTTTAGGAATCTGTTTCCTGTAGTTGTACATAAAAGATTCATTAGAAAAATCTTTTAAATTTGAAAATATTTTCTTACCTTTGCAGATTGGACTAAAATGATTGGTTTTTGGCTGTTAGAATGACAGTTTCTCGTGAGAACACCTATGCTCTTGGCGTGTCAACTTGGCTGATGATGGGTGTGTGTTTAGTCTCTCATGTGACCTCCTTAGGTGTCTGTCCTGCACATAACCAAATTTATTATAATCTGGAGCAAACTTCTTTTTCATAACAAATTTCATCTCAAACCAAGAAGCAATCTGAGGTTCTCCATTGTGCCTCCTTGTGGATGCAATCTGATCCCACCAATGGATGACATGAACACTGAATCCACTTGTTGCAAGTTTGATCTTCTTTGCCTCAGTGTAATGATAACAACTAAACACCCATTTCATCTCTTCTTCCCATTCCATATAAGCTTCATGATCAATCTTTCCATGGAATGATGGAATCCCAAACTTGGATTGACTAAGATACTCTTCTACTCTAGGGCGACGATGATGATAAGAGTTAACTACTCCTACATTTCTGCCTGTAGAGATTGAAAAGTCATGAAACTCATTAACATGGTTAGTCCTATTGAAAACTTGTTGCAGCTTCCTAGTGATCTCAGCCATCATAGCTTCATATTAGAACTTATCAAGATGGACAATGTGATCAACTGAATTTCTTCTTGCCATGGATTCTCTGAAAAAAAACTTAAACAAACAGATTAGAAAATCCTCTCTCTCTTTTTGGTTCTCTCAGTATTCAATCCTCTTGCTATTCCCACAAGTTCAGAATAGATCAAAGTCCAATCACCTAAGATCTAGAGCTAAACCTACTGAAACTTAAGATAGAAAGATTGCAAGATTTTTTTCGTCAGCTGATTAACCAACTCCTAGCAGGATTTCTCCTCTGCTTTTTTTTTTTATAGATCGATTTTTTTATAATGATTCTTTTCTTTGTTTTCTATGTAATTCAGGAGTGGCTCAGCTGACTTACATAAGATAGAAAGAAAAGAAAGTGTTTAAGATGAAAAACAAAACAGAACCCTAAAATTGTGAATGATAAAAATGAAATTGAGATGATCTCCACAAACCCTAACCTTCAAGTGGCTCTGATACCACTTGGTGCATCCCTAGATAGGTGATGAATCTCTGGATCACTTGAAGGAGGGTGGCGATGAAATTGGAGGCTACTAGCTCTCCAAAAACGTGGGTGGACTTCTCCTTAGGGTTATGGCTGACCAAAAAGATGATTTGAATCTCCAAAACTCATGATCAGCCTGTATACATTTAAGGGATTCAGATTGTAGCACCTACACCAGGTGATGGTCAATGCTCATAGGCTGAACAGAGAAAGCACAAAGGAAGAACACAAAAGCTTCAAAGCTATTTCTTTTTTAAAATTCATAGGTGGCTGTACAAGGGGGAAGAAACTGCCTTTTAAAGACTGAAAACCCTAAATTACTAAACCAGAATGGTTTAGCATACTAACCCTAATCATAAGTGATCTAATTTAAGTGTTTTGGTTCAATTTAAGTCATCTAATTATAAATTAAAACAATTAAACCAGCTCAATTGGTTTAATCTCTTTGGGTTTCCTTTTCCTTCTTAGCCAGACCCAAATAATTTGTAGAATGAGCTTTCTATGGGCTTTAACCCTAGAATGAGTTAATGGGCTATTAAACACGTCCTGGGCCTCCTCTTCTTGAATCTCCACGTCCCTGAGCTTATCTTGTCCAGCTCCACATCAGACTCATTGCATAAATCTATATTATTCTTGTCCTTGTCCATCTCCAGTTGTAGACATTGCTTCTCGTCAAAGATATGTTTCTTAATCTCCTCTTCTTGTCTTTCTAGGATTGCACCAGTTACCCCTTAAGATACGGGATAATGGAGATGGCTTGGCGGGCTCTCACAGGAAGAAACCTTCTTCCAAGGATACATCACGTCGCCTTGTACCTCCCACCCCAGGAGACACTGGCCCGAGTAATAATATTTCGCACACCACCTTGGTTCCAGCAGTGGCGACTAAGAAAACAGTATTTCACAAACCGTCTCCCCGGGATTCTTAAGACGGGTGAGCTGGAACTGGTTAAGGTTTGGGAATGCTGCAACAATTCGTCGAATTAAGGACTTAAAAAATCGTTTTTCTCCATGTATCATATTTTTCTCAGAGACGAAAAACCATGAGGTTACAGTAGTGAAAGCGCTTTCTTCTTTACATATGTCGTCTTAGTTTTGTGTACCTCCCCACTCTAGAATTGGAGGAGAATAAACTCTTTTTTGGCCATCTGATGTGAGCCTGTTTGTAAATTCTAATTCTTACAATTTTATTGATGTATCGGTATCTTTGAGAGGTAATTATATATCAATAACATTTCTCTATGGTTCTCCGGATTTTTCAAAGGTGGACCGTTGTCTTTCTTCATGTTCATGATTTACACCAAAGGGTTAATTCATCTATTTAACACTGCCGAGCAAAGAGAGATATTGAAGGAATATGTTGCTCTTATGATGGTCCAGCAGTCAATCACTTACTGTTTGTTGGCGATAGTTTGTTCGTTTGCAAGGCAGATAATGTAAGCATCTTCAGAACATCTTGCACAAATATGGGCAAGCAATTAGCCAATTTGTGAATTTAGATAACTCATGTATCACTTTTGCATTCAAAGTGGACCTGTTGTTGCAAATGAGTATCAAAGAACAGATGCAGGTTTTCAATAAGGGTGGGCTGGCTCTTATTTGGGCTTACCGGAATTCTTCAGCGGTTCTAAGAAATTGAGATGTCGGCTTATGTTCAGGAGAGACTAAAGGATACAGTTTCAGGTGGTTTGCTAGATATTTGTCTCAAGGAGGTAAAGAGGTTTTGCTGAAGGTGGTGGCCATGGCCATGCCTGTGTAGGCAATGTCTTATTTCCAGTTTCCTAAGCGTACATGTCAGTCTCTCACTTCTGCTATGATTAATTTCTGATGGAAGTTTTTTTAGCATAAGAGGAAGATACATTGGATAAGGTGGGATAAAATATGCATGCCAAATTATCAAAGAGGCCTTGGGTTTAAAGATATTGGATCTTTCAATCAGGCTCTTTTTGCTATAAACAAGCTCAGAGAGTTTTAGAAGAACCGTTTTGCTTAACATCTCAAGTTTAAAGAGTCAAAAATTTAAAAGAGTCTGAGTTTTTGGATGCCTCTTTAGGTTTTAAACCATATTTTTTTTCTTGAGAAGCATTCTCTTTGGGAGAGATTTGCTGTCTCCGAGTTTCAAACTGGTTATTGGAAATGGTTTATCTCGTCTACTTTTGATAGATCAATTGGTTTGGGACGGGTCTAGACTGAGATGTCCTTAGATTAAGACATCTCTTGTTGATGTAGAGATGTGTATGGCAGATATTATTGGAGCCAAACAGATCTTGGGATAGAGATAAACTGGAGTTGTGTCTGCCCAGATGTTATTAAGATTAGCAACAGTTCTAAGCACTGGTGGAAGTAGATGATTTCTTGATTTGGAAACACAATATGAATAAAAGAGTATGTAGTGAACTCAGGCTATTTGTTAGCCAGTCAACTAAACATGGAGTCAATCCACCCGTTTGTGGGCTAACAACCGTCTCTAAATGTCCTAAAAGAGCAAACTTGGAAGGTGAAAACGGCTCATAAAATCAAAACTTTCTTGTGGTGTGCTGTAAGTTGATATGATTACAGAAAAAAAATTGAAAATTGACTCTGAATGCCAAATTTTTGGTTTAGAAGGTGAGTCAATAAACCATGTGTTTTTCGTTTGCACTATGGTGAGGTAGGTTTGGGCGACTTCAGATTACCCAACTCCTGAGAATGGTTTCCATCCCTCCTCTTCATATTTTAACTTCAGTTATTTACTTCAGTCTATCAACAAGACAAGAATCCTTATCGAAATCATAAAATTTTTTCCTTGGATCTTATGGATCATATGGAAAACAAGAACAAGTTTTTCTTGGAGAGCAAACTCTTTAATTCAAGAGACATGGTGAAAAAGACTTTTAAAGATGAAGGTCAATGGTTACTTGTTCAAAGATGTGAATAGTCACTGATGTTAAAATTGATGATGATCATTTGTGTAAGGAGGCTACATGGAGACGGCCCCCGGAGCCATGATTAAAGTGTATTGTTGGTTTCTTTTGGTAAAAGTTTCAGTATGTAGGTGGAGTTTCATGGGTTATGAGGAATATTGATGTTCATGTCCTTTTCCATAGTAGGCAAAAATTTAGTAATCTAAAGTCCCTCTTAGAGGTGCAGATTATGAGTTTGATGTGGTCAATTGATATTATGAAGAGTCATAGGTTTCAGAATGTCATCTTTGCGCAAGATGATAGTGATGTTACTAGTTTTGTAAATAGGCCAAAGGTGTGGCCGAGTTTCAAGTATTTCAGTGCAAAAATCTTGTGTGTTTTTAATTCATTTGGTGAGTGGAGTGTTGCCTTTGAGTCTACGATAGTGAACATAGGAGCTGCTCTCATTGCTTAGAGTGTCACAAGGGATGTTCGTGTTCATTCAAATGTTGCAATGGGTGGTCCTGTTTGGCTGAAGCATGTGTTTGACAGTGAGAGAGCTGTTTCCTTTGTCTGAGTTCTTATGTCTCAGATATTGTAAAGTCCTTGATTCTGCTGATTTTTTGAATTAACAAATTATCAAAGATGAAGGATATCTTTTAGTTTTCATTTTAGTGATGCTTTCTATTAGGCATTAGATTTTTTTGGTATGTCTTTTGGACCGGTATATGTTATCTATGGCCCTTCATATAATGGCTTTTAACAGTATAACACAGCATATATAACATCACATAAAAAGTCAATAAAGGTTTTGTATAATTATTTGCCGAGTTTTTAGTAAGTAAGCACTATTCCAAAACAAAAAATTAACAATGTCATAGTTTTCATATATAGAACTTCCGTAATATCCACAAAACCTACGCCCAAACATGTGTCTTCCCTTTTCTTAGAGTCCCTTAGACATTTGGCCATGTTTGCATATATAGAGAGCTTTCCTCGGATTGCATAAAAAGATAATAAGCTGAAGTACCTGCCCATACAGCTCTCGCATATCCACAATGAGAAAAGAGATGGTCTAAGTCTTCATTCTGTGTACAGCACCTTAGGCATTCTGCCTGTTTGGACAAAGTTTTCCTCTTCAGTGTGGAGTTAGTAGATAGGTTATTGGTGAGGATTCGCTATAGCAGATGTTTGATTTCAGAAATCATTTTCACCTTCCATATCTCTGCAAATAAAATGTTCAGACTCGGGTTGGTGACTTTGTGATCTTGATCTATCTTGCATATTCTGTCACACAAGACCTTGTAGCCTGATTAAACAGTGTATCTACCATCCGACTGAAAGATCCAATTATACGGTAATTTCGTGTCATGATTACCCGGTTTTATGCTGCAGATCAGTCTGCATTCCTCCTCCGGGAATGCCTCCAAAAGTCTGTTTATCCTCCACTTGTCTGAGGTTTATTCTAAGAAAAGGTACGCCCTCTCAGGAGCAAAATCCTCACGTAGAATTAGAGGTCTGGGCTACACATTTACAACCCACATATCCTCTAAAATGTTGACATCTCTACCATTTCTTAAATTCTTTTAAAGACTTATTTAGAATAACTTTCGAGCATGGTGGATACTTCTCCATGCAAATGATGACTGTGAGTCTATTGTTGCTGACAGTATAGTCTAGTTTTTTAAATATATCCCTTTAAGGATCTTTTTCAGTAACCATCGGGGCCAGGAGGTTATTCTCCAGGCATGTTACCCAGTAGCGTTAAGTTGAAGCCCTCAATATCCCATAATCTTAGCCCCCCTCTTGAATTTTCTTTACATAACCTCTCCCACTCCATCCAGTGAATCCCTTTGCATGTGTTCTGATTACTCCACCAGAACCGAGATAATGGCTCTGCTTATGTCTTATGAGGTCGCCTTTGGCAGCATAAAACACGACATGATGTATGTAGGGAGAGCCAATGCAACCGCTCTAGTCAATGTTTCCTTATCCAACAGGGATAGGTACTTGGTATTCCAAGAGCTCAATTTGTTTTCCACCCTATCCTCCAATAATCTCAATGTGGAGATCTTAGAGCCTATAAAATCTTATAACATTCCCAAGTATATTCCGCTTCCCCCATCATTTTTGATTCCTGAGGTGCCCCAGATTTCCTCCCTTCTGCCCTGATTCACTTTGTGGCCAAAAACTATACTAGACTTGTGCAGGTTGATTTTCTGCGTTGAGGTTTCACTATACTCCGCTAAGAGTTTGGTAACAAATTCCACTTCTTGTTCTGGTCCTTACAGAAGAATAGTGAGTCATCGGAAAAGAGTAAGTGGGATACCCTTGGGCAAGCTTTAACAATCCTTATTCTTTCTATTTGCTTTACCTGTTATGCCAGCTTGAGCAGCTTTGCCAACATTTCAGTGCAAAGTAAGAAAAGGAATGGTGATAGACGGTCTCCTTGTCTGAGCCCTTTGGAAGAAGTGATCTCTCCTATGCTCTTCCATTTAAGATCACTTCAAAGTCACTTCATGACTCTACTTATCAAGACCTCACTGAATTATCAAGCCGTATCTATCTTGATGGACATATTATCTGTGGATACCTCTTTTCTTGTAATCCGGGCATGAACTCATGGTTATGATCACATTATTTGTGATTAGCCTTCCCTCCACGAATGCCGCCTGCTTCTCAGAGATTAGGAAGAGAGCAATGTGGAGACGAACTTATATATAAATTGCATAGACTTCTCGGTATGAAATCTCCTAATCATCACGGTTTCAACTTTTTCAGGATCAGGCAAATGCTAGTGTAATTGATTATGCTGTCGAGGAAACCTATCTCCATGAACTGAATGACCATTCTGCCCACGTCTGGCCCAACACTATTCCAAATATCTTGGTTGAAATCTCCACTCAGTCCATCCAGCCCTGGACTCTTATGTGGACTCAGGCCGAAGACTGCCGCTTTCACTTCACATTCTTATGGGGCAAAAACAAGGTATATGTTGTCCTCTTCTTTGATAATTGTTTCCACGTGAGTGGACATAGGGGACTCCCTGATTTGGCTTGCATCCAAGAATTCTAAGGTGTAGAGATTGCTAAAGAAGTTAACTACTAGCTACCCAATTCTGTATCCGTATACACCAGTTAACCAGTGTCCTCACCTCTGAGCATATTAATCCTTTTGTAGGATCTTCACTCTTTGGTGGAAGCGTGAAAGAACTTTGTGTTACAGTCCCCCACTTTAAGTCACTAGATTCTGCCTAAAGTCCTCCAAAATATCTCCTCCTCTCTGTACTGTAACATCTCTAATCCGGAGACTCGACCAAATAGACACGGTCACTCATGAAAAATACGGGAATCCAAATGTCTATAAGCCAAAGTCTCGGGGAAGGTTGGAAAACCTGAAATCTTATAGACTTGACCAAGAAAAAAAAAGAAAAGGGTCGAACAAATGATCAAGGCCAGCTCACGGTAGCTCAGCCTAGCTCGGGTCAGCTCGAAGTAGCTCAGCCCAGCTTAGATCAGCTCACGGTAGCTCAGGTCAGCTAATGTAATTCAGGTCACCTCGGGTTGGCTAAGCTAAGCTCAGACCAAGTGTCCAGGTGGGCGATTGGGTAATTGCCAGACTGGGAACGGAAATGGATACGTACAGACATACGAGTGCGAGTGAAAGACCACGTACAGGCAAACCGGAGCGAGTGAACAATCACGACTGCAGTCCCAGACCTTCCCATTCCCTATTTAAGCCCCCATTATGCGCCATTTTCTCATTCATCAACGGTGAGAAAGACAACAAAATATATAGAAAAGAAAGAAGAGAAAGGCTTAAGGCTTGGTACTGGAGAGAAAGGATCCGATCACAGTTTAAGGAATTAGTCTGATCAAGGTATATACTGCAGTAATGCACCTGTTGGTACAAGCGATTAACCAGTTTGTGTGGTCTGTGCACATGGTCCAGAAACTCGCATGATCTATGGACTGGCCAATTGGTATGACCAACTGGTGGATTACAGGTATTGGGAATGGAGTGATCGGGTAAATTATGCATTACATAGCCGGATCCATAATATTTTGGTGATATAAGTATGCGTGTGGGCTATGGCCGGTGAATGACCAGAGATGACCAAACGTTCGGCGCAAGAGGTCGGTGATGCGACCCAGTGTGCGACCAATTGCGTATATCCATTGAACTAACCGCCCAAAAGCCCTGGAATATGAGGAAATTTATACTATGATAATGAGAAACAATTAAGTGGATTCATGGTCTCATACGGCTAAGTGGTTTCAGGAAAGGACGGTGAACATGGGTGAAAAGGAAATGATAAGGCTTAGGCGCGAAACTAAGGCCGATGGTACATGGGTGGTGATAAGAATGGATCGTTATGACTTAGCATGTGGTTCATAAATTATGTTATAACGATTCTGATTTGATATTTAATAAAGTTTCGTTTTAGATAGTTTATATGCTTTCGTAACTTTATTATATACGAAAATGACTAAATAAGTACTTGACTTAATGAAAATAACAAACGGTTAGCATAAGATCGTGCGAACCTCGACTGGACGGTCAATTGGTCGGGATAGGGTCTCACAAGTTGGTATCAGAGCTTTTTCTTAGGACAGCTGGGTTATAGACGGGAATCACCACCCATCAGCCTGGTCTTTTTTAGTATATGTGTCCCATTGGAATCCTTACTGACTTTCTTAAATTTTTAGATGGAAACGGTTTTGAGTAAGGAAAAAGGAAAGAGTAAGGATCGGGGAAAGATCAAGAAGGATGGAAAAGACCGGTTTCATAAGAAAAGCCGCAAACATGATCAGGATGAAAACCGGTCTTTAGTACCAGCTGGACCTGTGTGTAGAAAAAAGGGAAACATTCTGACTGATGCAGCGGTGCCCCATGGGTGTAGGAACTGATTAAGGGGCCAGAGAGCTCAGGAAATTATGAAGTGATCACTGGTATGTCACTAAGCCTGAACTGGTTAAATTATTAGCATTGCATCATGCTAAAAAATAGGAAAATAATTATGGTACATTGGTCTTAAAGGGACCTTAAACATAGACGGTGCATTAACACACGTATTGTTTGACTCTGGGGCTACACATATTTTTGTGAGTCCGGATATGATCGGTAAGAGTGGTTCATTGTGGAACCGCAGAACACAGAGAGAATAGTCAGATGTACAGACAGAAATGCCTTATTTACCCAAGGTATAGTCCGTGAAATCACGGTATACATTGATGATTTTATGATGCCGGTTGATCTGATAGTCATTCCACATGTAAACATGAAGTTATCTTGGGAATTGACTGATTAAGTAAAAATAAGGCGACCATAAATTGTTTTAAGGGCCGCGTTTGGTTTGAACAAGATGAAGAAATTTTGGAATTTCAAGAAATAAGACCAATTTTAGGAAGTTTGGTTGTTTTGGACATTCGTGCCGAAAGGATGTTGGAAAAGGGTTCTAAAGCCCACTTGGCTACAATTACCATGGAAAAGAAAGGGAAAAACATGGTGATTGGTGATTTATAATAGTAAAGGACTTTGAGGACGTGTTCGGATCCTATTAAGGTTTACCAACATATACATCTGATCCGTTCACAATTGAACTTGAACCAGGCATGACTACATTCTCCAAGACTCCCTACTGGAAATCACCAACCGAGATGGCAGAGTTAAAGAAGCAGTTGGAATAACTGTTGAAAAAAGGATTTATACAGCCACACAGCTGTCCTTGGGGTTCTTTGGTCTTATTCGTAAAGAAGAAAGACGAAAGCTTCAGGCTCTGTATTGATTATCAAGTCTTAAATCAGGTTACTGTATAGAACAAGTACCCTTTGAAAGATTATAGAATTAATGAGATTCAGAGATTCAGAGATTTGTAGATTGAGAGAGAGAGAGATTAGAGAGAAAATTGAGAATGATTATTATTGAGATTTTAGAAAAATGATTTTCTTGCTTACAAAGGAAGGAAAAAATAACTATTTATACTAAACTAGTCTATGCTTGTTTGGATACTAAGATAGCCTAATACATGTTTGGCTACTAGGATAACATATCATTAATCAAAACAAGTATAAGCCACTCCCTTTGGACACATGGCACATACTTAGAATCTAAGGCACACTTTCTTCATTTCTTCTCTTTGTCTTCATCATTCTTCTTCATTCTAACACTCCCCCTCAAGCTTAAGTCATGAAGAATGGCTAAGTTTACAACCATGAAGCATTACCTCATTAAAAACCTAAAAAAAGAAAACCCAATTATGACAAAACTTTATTAGGGAAAAAGCGTATAACACTCCATCATCAAGATCAGTGTTGTGGAATGGACATGAGGCCAAACCTTGGGTAGATAGAGCCGCCAGTCTTCTGTGTGGTAGCCTTGGTGAACACATCTGCTAGTTGATCCTCACTCTTTGTGTAACAAGGTAAGATGATTCCATTTCCAATAGCTTCTCTCACCTTATAGCAATCCACCTCAATATGCTTTGTTCTTTCATGGAACACTGAGTTGGAGGCAATATGTATGGCTGCTTGATTATCACAATGGACAGTGATAGGTGACTTCAAGATCATGCCAAGAATGTTAAGGAGAAGTTGCTTCAGCCAGATGCATTCTGTGGTAAGCTTCCTCATAGCCCTTTTGAAACTTCTTTCCCTAAGGCCACATTCAGCTTATGGTTCCAAGCTCTTGGAGATTGTTTTAAGCCATAGATAGCCTTTCTTAACCTCAGTGTATTGCTGCCACCTACTTGATCTTCTAGACCTGGTGGAGGTGTCATGTACACTTCCTCTTCTAACTCACCTTGTAAGAATGCATTCTTAACATCCATTTGCCATAACTTCCAATCAAGGTTAGCAGAAAGAGACCAAAAAACATTAACTGAATATAATTTAACCACATGAGCAAAGGTATCCATATAATCTTCAGCATAGGTTTGTGTGAATCCTCTAGCCACCAACCTAGCTTTATACCAATCTATCTCACCATTGCTTTTATATTTAATGGTAAAAATCCATTTAGAACTTACAGCCTTTTTCTCTTTTGGAAGTGTGGCTGGCGCATAGGTTTGATTCTTCTTCATAGCTTTTCTTTCAGCATAAATTGCTTTTCTCCACTCCTTTATCTCCATAGCTTCCTCATAGGTCTTTGGAATCTGCTCTTTATCAAGGCTAACAGTAAATGCAACATGAGAATCAGGTATATGAACTAGATTACACACTCCCTGATCATGATGAACTACTGCATTGTTGTTGTAGTAGAAGTTCGGTGGAATCTCTGTCTTGTACTTCTTCTAAGAACCACATCTGATTCCCCTTGTTCTTCTTCTTCTAGAGCATCCACAAGATTATGTTGAATATCTCATGGCCTTTTAGAAAATGAGATTAAGATATCTCCATCTGAAACCTCCTCTTGATCATGTCTAGGTTCTTGGCCACCCTCATGACCAAGGGGAGGTAATTGGCTTTGTTGAAGAGAAGGCCGCGCCGGAGGTGATGCCAACACATCCTGGGATTGAAGTCGCACCTGTGACCTGGTTCGTAGCTGGGAGGATGATGGGACCATGGACGTGCCTGGGTCAGATGGTCGAAGAGCTGGAGTAGGCTGGGACGTGCCTGGGTCGCGTCTAGGTTGGACCTGGTTCGTGCCTGGGTCGCGCCTCGATCGAACATGGGTCGTGCATGGGTGAACACGGCTTCGGGCTGGGCTGGTCTTGGTTCGGGCCGTGCCAAGATAGAATCTGATTGTTCTGGAGCAGGTCATGGCGCTTGTTGAGCTGGTGCTAGGCCAGGTGCTGGTGCCTGTGGATAGATTATACCAATGCTTTCCAAGATCCTTCTTAGATTCTCAGCTTGATCATGTCTTGTTGTTGAGATGTCCTTGAATTCCTCTCAAGTTCCTTCTTCAGAGAATCCTTTGGATTCTTAGAATTTAACATCTATAGAAACTAGAACTCTTCTACTCTCTGGATTGTATCATTTGTATTCCTTTTGTGTAGGAGAATATCCAATGAACATGGTCTTGGTGCACTTTGGTTCCAGCTTGTACCTAAGTTCTCTTGGTACTAAAACAAAACAAACACACCCAAATGTTTTTACGTGTTCAATATTAGGCTTAGTTTTTTTTTATACCTCAAAGTGAGACAAATCATCTAGAATTTTTGTTTCTATTGATTAAGTAGCATGCAGCCACTAGAGCATCTCTCCAAAACCGTTTGGGAACCTTCTTGTGGAACATCATTGTTCTCACAACTTCCATTAAATGTATGGTTTTCCTCTCAGCTACTCCATTTTGTTGTGGAGTATAGGGACAGCTTGTTTGATGTTCAATGTCATGCTTGGCCAAGTGTTGCTGAAACTTGGTGCTAGTATATTCCCCTCCATTATCTATTCTAAAGCATTTAATCTTGGCATTGTATTGATTAGTAACAAATGTCTGAATATTAAGAAATGCATCAAACACCCTATCCTTAGAACTAAGAAATGTAACCCAAATATATTTAGATTTTTCATCAATAAAGATCACAAAATATTTTTGGTTTTCTTTAGAAGGAAAAGAAGATGCCCAAACATCAGAATGCACTAAATCAAAACAATTATTATATGAATGAATTGATTTCTCAAAAAACAGTCTTGCAATGTTTCCAAAGAATGCATGATTCACACAATTCATTTTGTAATTTAATTCCAGGGATTATCAATTCCAAAGCTCTAGGGTGAGGATGACCTAATCTAGCATGCCAAAGGTAGCTCAAACATTAACATTAACACTATTAGCACACGGTTCTTGTATCGGATGCATGGACAAATCTTCAGGCAAATACAAGTTATTCTTTGTTGTTCCTTGTCTAAATTTTCTACTTATTTCAATATCCTGAAAGTAGAAATTATTAGGACCAATTATAGCTTGACAATTAAAATCTGTAGTAGCTCTCTTAATAGACAACAAGTTAGATGTGAAAGATAGCAAATAAAAGGCTCTAGATTCTTTATCTAATAATTTAAGCTTCTCAATTCCTTTAATTGGCACATTGATTCCATTAGCTATTACCATACTACCTAAGGCAGGTTCTAAGTTTTCTAGCAACCCTAAATCACTTATCATGTGATGAGAAGTTCCAGAATCAACAATCAAAGGTTTAGAAGCTATAGATGCTTGAAAAGAAGCATGAAGTGATTTACCCAACACATTACCAGAGATAAAGACTTTGAAGAGAGCTTCCAAGTCTGATTTCTTCAAAAACTCAGATGAAGAGGCATGAACCGGATTATTGGCCGAAGTGGATGTGGTTGTGTACGTGTACCAGGTTGGAGGAGCTAGGGCCGCTTGTTGATGAAACTTTGGACCTGTCAATGAACCAGCTTGGCTTCAACTCAGGATGAAGCAACCAGCACTCCTTCTTTGTATGACCGGTTCTCTTGCAGTAATCACCGGTTCTCTTGCAGTGATCATACACGGTTCTCTTCTTCTTGGATTCAGCTGGCGCCTTGAAGAAGCTCTTGTGGAAGCTAACTTGCTTTCTCTTGGTGCAGATTATACAGTTTCAAGGTCGAAACTTTTTCAAGAGGGAGAGAATGATGAGGAAATCAAATCACTAACAACCCAGGAGCATAGAGAAGTCACCAAGGAGCTGACCAAAATCCTTGGAGAGAACCAATTTGAGCACACCAAAGACATAGGTGTCTTCCTTGGATGATATCGGCGTAACCAGGAAGAGTTAAGCTACGAAACGACCTGTCCCAGAATCGTAACTCATCAAGGAGTCACGGAAAATTTGAATCACTTCAAACCGGATTTTGAATTGGAAGTTATAGAGGATACAAGTCGGCAAACCGGTTTCGGAGTACCATCCGCGATTGGTCCAAAGATCAAGCTGCACAGTCCAATTCACTTACAATCTAGACCTCTGACCACTTGGATAATGTTAATGGACCCCTCATGGTTACATCAAGTCAAAGAAACCAAGAAGAATCCAAAGGAGGCCCAATTCATCACTAAAATTCAACAACATGTCTACTTGGTTTCATTTAAGGGAAATGCTAGACCAGATCGGTTTAGTAGCCTTCAGAGCTACACTTGGCGACCAGTAGAGGAATCTAAGGATTCAGGAGAGCCATCTATCATATTAACATGCATAAGAATCCAGAGAATCAGGTGAATTCTCTCTTGTGTTCAGTTACCTTTTTTGAGCCATCTGCATTCTTACCATTTCTACTTGTACACGATTTGGAGGCATTCTCAACATTCAAGAAGGTTTCAAGGCAAAACTTATTCATGCCAAAGCTTTCCAGATATAAGGAATCACATATTCCTAAAGACATGCTAGAGAAGAAGGTTTTAACGAGGCAACACCTCTATTGTGCATGAAGACGAGGACTTGTTAACCAACTAATATGCTTCACAAGTCCTCTAACTCAGCCAGAAATGTCATTCTGGTTGTGGCCCTATCTATGCTTATTCTAGTCTTATTTACTTAAGCCTTAAACCCATCTTTTATATGTTATTTTATGTTTTAGTTAATTGTGGCCTTAAGTCCAATTTTAATTATGTTTTTATTCTCTTGGGGTTATTGACCCAGTTTTAATCTGAATAATTATAAGTCCTAGACTTAAGGCATTATATAAGCATAAGTTAGGAGTAATAATAACAACACAATTTTTAGCAAAATAAACCCTAGACTCCTTTGTCATTGACGGCTGCCTACTCCACCTTGGAGAGTTGGTCTCGTTCTTCTTGTGTCAAGAAGAAAAACTTGGTGTATCACAAGTCTTCCGCAGCTTGTGTGGTCCTTGCGATCCATTCTACTCATCCAATTCGCTTCTGGAGGTCTCGGGCTTCTCGACCAACAGTTGCACCACCACTACGCTTACATCAAGGAAGCTTGTCATCCCTAAGAATGTTCTTAATCAAATCAACATAGTTAGTGTTCAAAGTCAAAAGTAACACAAACACCTTATCTTGTTCTCTCCTTTTATAGAGAGTAATTGGATCAATTGTGGCAGGCTTTAGCATCTCTAGCTCTGCCCATAATGCTCTAAAGGATCCATAATGCTTTGTGAACTCAGCTTCCTCCTGTATAAGATAATTCAAATCTTTCTTGACCTCAAAAATTCTCATGAGGTTAGTAGTATTGCCATATACATTTTTTTAAAATGTCTCAAACATCTGTAGCATTTTCACAATATGAATATGCTTCTAAGAGAGATCCAGCTAGGAAGTTTTGGAGTATAGAAATTACCATTTGTTCTTCCTGAAACTATTTTTTTGATCATCTTGACCATCTGAGTCATCCCCTTCAATGGCTATAACATGCGCCTTTGTAACATGAGTACACAAACCTTTGCTGCACAAGGTTGTCCTCATGGTTTTAGACCATAGGAGATAATTCGTCCCATGAAGGATTACTAGAGCTTTTATATTTTTCTGGTACTCCAGTAGGCTTTATCTAAAACCTTCAAGAAAATGAAACCAAAAAGAAACTAGACCAGACCACACGCGCATATCAAAACCGTTAGCAACCAGGACGCGTCAACCTTCAACAACCTGCAACCGTCAATAACAACCTCCAACAGCCTAACAGCCCTTGGTTAAACAACTTCTAACAATTCTAACAGCCTAAGTAGCAATGATTCAGTTAATAGAATTGTTAAAAATATCTAATCCACTTTTGCCTTCAAATTGTTTTGAAAAAACAGATTCTTCGTAACATTCAAGAAAACCTTTCTTGAAGACTAAAAATATTTGGAATGAAATGAAAATTCTTGAGACCCTCCAAATATCCTAAAATAAGTTTTTTTCGTCCAAGATTTTCAAAATATAAAGAAAAATTGAAGATCTTACTACAAATATCACAAATAGGTCAAATCTGGACACATTGAGGAAGATTGATCAATAAAGCTTCTAAACGTGAAAATAGGAAAACAGGACCTCCTTATTCATCAACTATATTCTTTGTAATTGATTTTAGGCTTTGGAATTATTTGATTTGATGAATAATTGAGAGAGATATGCTCGTTGCAAACCAGTAGTTTCTCGGCGAAGACGAACGCGATACCACCAGACTTGGACTTGGATAACTTTTGACTCGGGCCACCAAATTGAATGAAATCACCTGGGAAATACTCAGAACTCACCATAGAAGAACTCTTTATGAAGATAATGGCAAAAAATTTCGAGTTCTTGCTGGAAAACTCAATCAAACCACGACCAGAACCGCGGCTTCACTAGATTTGAAGGTGCAAGAAGATTGTAAGGGAAGAGAAGAGATTTTGTGGAATTGTTATTCCAGATTGATGAAACCTGTCTCTGATACCATGAAATATTATGAGATTAAGAGATTCAGAGATTTGTAGATTGAGAGAGAGAGATTAGAGAGAAAAGTGAGAATGATTATTATAGAGATTTTAGAAAAATGGATTTCTTTCTTACAAAGAAAAGAAGAGATAACTATTTATACTAAACTATTCTAGGCTTGTTTGGATACTAAGATAACCTAATACATATTTGGCTACTAGGGTAACATATCATTATTCATAAACAAGTCTAAGCCACTCCCTTTGGACACATGACGCCTACTCAGAATCTAAGACACACTTTCTTCATTTCTTCTCTTTGTCTTTGTCTTTCTTCTTCATTCCAACACCCTTTACCTTGGATAGATGAGCTGCTTGATCAACTCCGCGGTGCAGCATGGTTCTCAAAAATAGACATTCCTTCGAGTTATCATCAGAACCCGATTGCAGCCACGGACGTAAGCAAAACGGCTTTTCGAACCAGGTCTGGACACTACGTGTTTGTGGTCATGTCGTGATTAATGAAACTGATGCATTTATGAAGATGATGAATGACATCTTCCAATAATGGCTTGATGAGTTCATGATTATCTTCATAAATGACATACTTGTGCTTTTAAAAGATTTTTAAACTCATGAGAAGCACTTGCGGACCATGTTAGGTAAACTAAGGGAACACAAGCTGTTTGCCAAACTGAGCAAGTATAGTTTCTGGCAATGGACCATTTGCTTCTTGGGACACATAGTCTCGGATAAAAGAGTCTTGGTGGATCCAGAAATGATCAGTTCGATAAAGGAATGGTCAAGACCAAAGAATGCAACTGCAGTTAGAAATTTTCTTGATATGGCAGAATATTATCATAAGTTTATTAAAAACTTTGTATGTTTGACCGAACCAATGATCAAATTAACTGTAAATGACAGTAAGTTCATATTGACGGTTAAATGCGAGAAAATATTCGAGGAGCATAATGAAAGGTCTACTACTGCGCCTATCCTAACATTGTTGGTCCCAAGTAAGTTGTATGTGGATTGGGTTGCGTCTTAGTGCAAGACAGGAAAGTAATTGCCTATGTATCTTGGCAGTTACAAAAGCACGAGGGAAATTACCTAACCTATGATAAGGACATGGTGGCTGTTGTATTTGCACTCAAGCTCTGGTGGTCTTACCTTTATTATGAAAATGTGCAGATATATACGGACCATAAAAGTCTTAAGTATATATTCACCCAACTAGACCTAAATCTCTGGCAAAAGAGCTGGATGGAGCTAATCGCGGATAATGACTTAGACATGGCCTACAATCTCAGCGAGACTAACCAAGTGGCATATGCATTGAGTAGGAGACAGACTGAAGTCTCAGCTAAGCTAGCAATGGAGGATTTGGTGAAAACAATTGGATCCTTGCGCTTATGTTTTATAACGACAGAAGCAGGACCCTTGGGAATAGATGCTGCAAACAGAGCCAATTTACTTCCTAAACTTCAGTTGGCAAAAGAAAATGATGAAAACTTACATAAAATGGCACATAACAATAGTACCGAGTATCAAATTTCAAACAATGTTACTATTGTGGTTCATGGCCGAGTAAGTGTGCCAAATAATAAATGACTTAAGGAAGAAATCCTTAATGAAGTGCATCAGTCAAAGCTTTCCATTCACCCGTGAATGACTAAGATGTACCGAGATTTGAAGCGGTACCATTATTGGGTGAACATGAAGCGAGATGTGGCAGAATAGGTACTGAAGAGTCTTACTTGCTAACATACTAAGACTGAGCATCAAGTCCCGAGCGGTTTGATTCAAAACCTACCTATTCTGGAATAGAAATGACACTTTTTCACTATGGACTTCATCACGGCTTCCAACGACAAGGTCTAAAAATGATAAAATTGAGTTGTGATAGATTGATTAATATAGTCTGCTCACTTCGTGGCGGGCACTGAGAAAGATGGGGCCAAAGCCATAGCATTGCTTTATGTGAAAGAGATATTCTGGTTGCATGGTGTTCCGATCAGCATTGTTTCTGATCGGCATACGCGGTTTAAGTTGTATTTATGGAATATGTTTTTGTAGGCTTTGGAAACAAGGGTTAACTTAAGCATAACTTACCATCCACAAACTGATGGGCAGCCAGAGAGGATAATACAAATGCTGGAGGACTTACTTTGTGCGTGTGTATTGGACTGGGGTGGTTCATCGAAAAGTCACCTTCCCTTGCCTGAGTTTTCATACAATAATAGCTTCCATAGTAGCACAGGAATATCTCCGTACGAAGCTTTGTATGGATGGTCTTGCCGAACACATTTGTGCTGATGAAAGTTTGAGAAAGAAATGTACTTGGACTGGACATAGTGGATCAAACCACGGAGAAGTTAAAACTTTTAAGAACAAGAATGCGGGAAGCCCAAGACCATAAAAAGGGATATGCTGACAAACGGCGAAAGGATCTAGAGTTTGAAGTGGGTGATTGGGTCATCTTAAATATCATAGTCCTTAAGGGAATGTTGCAGATAATAAGTAGTGGAAAGAAAAAATTGTGGTTTATGAGACCCTACCAGATTTTGGAAAGAGTTAGCACGGTGGCTTACAAGTTATAATTTTCCAAAGAGACGAGAGCATTTCACGCCACCTTTCATATCTCAAAAATAATAAAGTACTTGGGAGATTATGAAGAAGTTGTAAAGGAACCACCAAAGGGTCTCAGAAAAGATTTAACGGTGAAAACGAAACCAGATCAGACTGTGGACCGAATGATGAAAACTATAAGGTCTAAAAGCATTCCAATGTTAAAGGTTGTTTGGAAAAATGGTGGAATTCGGGAAATAGCTTGGGTAACGAAAAAAGAATGAAGGCTGATATTCATAAGAGGTTTGAAGAATTTTGGGCAGTACGGATTAGAGGAAGAATCCAATTCAAGAGGGGGGAATTGTAATATCCTCAATCCACGAACTCGACTGGATAGACACGGCCGGTCAGGAAAAGTACGGGAACCCAAGTGTCTATAGGCCAAAGTCTCGGGGAAGGTTGGAAAGCCTGAAATCCTGAAGACTTGGCCAAGAAAAATGAAGAAAAATATCAGAAAAATGAGCAAAACCAACTCCCTGTAGATCAGCCTAACTCGGAGTAGATCAGCCCAGCTCAAGTCAGCTCACAATAGCTCAAATCAGCTCATGGTAGCCCAGGTCACCTCGAGTTAGCTAAGCTCAGCTCAGCCCGAGTGGTCAGGTGGACGGTTGGGTAATTGACACGCTGTAAACGAGAATGAGTACGTGCAGACGTACAAGTGCGAGTGAAAGGCCACGTACAAGCAAACTGGTGCAAGTGAACAATTGCGACCGCAGCCCAAGGCCTTTTCATATTTATATAAACTCCATCCAGCGCCATTTTCTCATTCGTTCACTGTGAGAACAACATCGAAACGAATAGAAAACAAATGAGAGAAAGGCTTATGGCTTGGTACTAGAGAGAAAGGATCCGACTGCAGTTTTAATGAACTAGTCTGATCAAGGTATGTACCGTGGTAACGCATCAGCCGATACAGGCGATTGACCAGTCAGTACAGTCAAGAGATCACTCTGTGCGGTCAGTGCGCGTGGTCCAGAGACTCGCAGAATCTGTGGACTGGCCAGTCCGTACGGCCGACTGGTGGATTACTTTTATTGGGAATGGAGTATCAGGTAGATCATGCATAACATAGCCTGATCCAGAAGGTTTCGGTGATTTAAGTATGTTTGTAGGTTATGGTCAGTGAATGACGGTTCAGCGCAAGCGGTTGATGATGTGATCCAGCGTGCGACCAAGTAAGTCTATTTGTTGGACCAACCGCCCAAAAACCCTGGAACACACAGAATTGAAAGTATGATAATGAGAAACGGTTAAGTGGATTCATGGTCTAATAAAGTTAAGTCGTTTCAGGAAAGGACGGTGATCAGACAGATCCTTGCCTTTGAGAGTCATCGGATTCATGGATAAGTTTTGCCTTTTTCTTGCTTGATTTCATAGCAGAATCTTCAACCTTATTCCAGAGCATAGGAGTCGCTCTGTGGGTTGCAGGTTAGGGTCCAAGTGGCAGGGACTCACTTCCCCTCTATACGCTGATCCTTAGCAGGAATTTCCCCTTCCTTAACTGCAGATGGGATGGCCATATTGTTTTCTACAGGTAGCATTTTATATTTTTGGCCCATCTCCTTGTTGATTTTTCAACAAACGAGTGTGTCAGCTAGCCACAGTCTTATTTTGATCCAAGTTCCTAAAGACCGGCATATCATGATTTAGTCTCTTGGCGGTATTTGACTTTCCTTTCCATCTGCATCTGCCAAAAACAATGCCTTTGCCTTATGTTTCCCTGAGGTTTGAAGCTGGAGTATCCTGAGAGGGAGAGAAACTGTCGGCTGCTTGCCTTGGCCCTTATTATCTCCGACTTGGGACAGCTTCGAGGACACTTGAGGTTCCTTGATGGAGATTCACTTCTATTTATGTTTGTTTCCAGGGTCGGGTTGATAGACTCAAAATCTTTTGTGGGATAAAGAATTGCAATGCCTAGTTTTAAGTAAGTGGGATATTAATCCAAATCGAGAGGTTCTTTCAAGCGCATAGAATACATGATTTTACCTAATTTAGGCAAATAAAAAGATTATAGGTTGGTATACTGGTGTCACTAAACTGAAACTAATTATCTAAAACAGTAAAGTAAATAGCTATGTCTGAGATATCTAATTAAAGCTAATAGAAATAAAATCAGGTTGGTTTGTTTGGTTTTTAGACTAAAGGAATCTTCGGGATCAGATAGTTGGTCAGATGTTTATAAGGAAGATTTGTATGAATTTATGTCTATAAGCTTATTATGTTCGTCCCACGCTAGAGAAAAGCTCTGATGTATAGTTAATCCACTTTTGTGACAGAAACCACTCGTCACCTACCATATCAACTTCGAAAGTTTGTTCTGAGACCTTGGTGAGTGATGACCATTAAGACTGTGTTCTCACTGTCTATAGCAAGATAACCCGAAATCAACGTTATTTGAAAAGATTCAACCACACCTGTGTCTAGAGTGTTTAAACATGACAAACATCCTGTTCAGGATTGCTTACGGCTTATGATTCAGGCACAAGTTTTCACTATGGAGCCTGACATTAAGCATGAGTGGACACGATGTGAATGTGTATTGAAGCTTTAAGCAATAATCATTTTTTTTCTTTTAAAACATCCTCCCTATTACCCAACCCTGAAAGGTTGAAAGAGTCTATTCAATAATCATAGATGGTAACAAGATCATATTGATTGATGACTTATTAACCATGAGATCGGAGTAGATATCATAAATAAAACTAACTAAAGTGCAAGAAATTTAAAGACAATAAGTAAAGAAATATGAATACTAAAATAAGGTAGAAAGAGTATTGCAAGAAATAAAAACTAAACTGAAAACTAAAATTAGAACTCTAAAAACTCTCTAAAATTAAAACTCTCTTCTTTTTTCCTCCATTTAGGGGGTACATATATATAGATAAATAGAGGTGAAGAATATTCCCTAGCAAGAATAACATGGCTTCATCAGTTTTGATAAGTTATTGCTCATGCACAATTAGTTAGCAACCTGTTGTGTATAATGCTATAACATTTTTCCTTATCCACTTGATTCTCCACCAATCCTCTGTTTTCTTTTTTCCTTCTTTCCTTTTTTCTTTGATTTCCTTCTTCTTTTCTTCTTAAGCTTCTTTTTCTCTGATGATCCGTTCATTGATACACAATCTCCCTCTGATACTCGATTCCACGCACAATCCCGCCTTTTCGCTTTGGTTTTGCTCTGTTTATGGTTTATTCACACAAACACATGTTTATGAAATATATAAAAAATGCAATCCTAAAATACCCTAAGTTAAATCATAAATAGCAAAATCCTAATAAAATCCTAAGATATCAATTCCTCCATACTTGCCTTTTGCTTGTCCTCAAGCAAACCTAGAATGAAAAGACATCAACTATGCTAAATGTTTGAACAAAAAGACATTATGCTCTCAAATAGCTTTCCTTCATGATATAAACAAATACTCTCTCGTACTTTACCATGGTTATCACGTTCTCAGCAATCAATGAAACCAACAAAATCAGGTTAAGAATCCTTTACGGTTATTAGAAGTTATTAAAATGCAATCTTGCATATGGAAGATCAATCAATTCTTAGTCGACGAAAGGTAAAGAAAAGGGTCGAGTATGAGTGTACCTTTTTGGGGCTAGTTCTTTGTGTTGGCTATCTCTCGAACTCATATGTTTGACATTATGCAAAATAGTCTAAGCAAAGAACAACTGATACATACAAAAGGTTCATCCACATTCCTATCCCGATAAGTCCCAAATCCTAATAATATCTCTATTGTTTTGCGTTCTGATACCAAAGGCCTTCTTTAGCCAAATATTTTATAAAATCTCTTGGCGTTTGGATTCTTCCTATTATAAGGCTCGGGTTTTCATTTGCTCACTTTCTTCTTCCTTCTTTAGATTCTTATTGTCTAATGGGAAATTCTTAAGGTTACTCGCTTCCCAGAATCTTCTAATATTAGGAACTTTCCCACGAATTTGGTTTCCTTTTAATCCTGCTACGGGTTACTAACCCATTCCAAAACTTTTATTTTCTTTGTTTTTTATGTTTTTTTTATTATTGCGGGTTACTAACCCGTTTTCTAACTCTCTTTTCCTTTCTTCTCTTTTTTTCTCTCACCTTCCCTACCCCTAATGGTATTGTTGCCAAAAATCCATCCCTAATTATGTTAGCTCGTAATGATCCTAACTATCCTATGAAGATGAGACCCTTTGTCCATTTTACACATGGACTCCATTTCAACAAAAATGTCTCACTCAAGGAAAATTGTTCTGTTTTGAAAAGAATGGTTGGGGATTAGAATGGGATACTTATTCGGTTGCAAGAGAGTGGTAAAAAAGGTAGGAAAACCAAATAGAAGAGTTTACACCATGAAAGATGTATATCAAACCCCTAGGTGAGAAAACTAATGATTCAAATTAAGTTCAAGTTCATGGAATTGCTCCTAAAGTGACAAAGTGAGCCTCAAAGCTGTTATCCTTTTCGAGAGTGATAAATCCAATCATGGTGTTTCCAATTTTTCAATATTCTCAAAGGTGATAAACAATTAAAAAAAAAAAAGTGTGTGATCATATGTCAAATACCTTATCCTAAAATGAAGCTAACAACCTAAATATTTTTATGGCTGTACTTATGATTATGACTCTACAACTCAAGGAAATTCAAACATGACTCAATCAAAAATTAAAACGAAGTTAGTAGCAGGATCCATGGCCCAGACTTAATTCACACCATCTATGTGTGAGTAAGAGAGTAGAAAAAATTAAAATAACGAAAAGAAAAGAAATTGAATGCAAGTATGTAAAAAGTTATATGTGGCACCTAGAACGAACCCGCATTTGTGGATTCATCACCTGATGGTGGGGTTTGGCGTTTGGTTGGTCGTGTTCTCGGAGATCGTCTGCTCGTTCTGTCTCTGGTTTGGAAACTCATCTTTCTATTCGTTGCTCCGTTGTTGTTACTGGTAGAACGACTTGAGGAGGCTGATATGTTCATGAGCCGCGCGCACGGGCCTGCTTGGGATTGGTTTGTTGTATGGTGCAAAAGTGTAGTGCTCAGCTCCTTGCGATGCATCCCCTGCTGCTGATGGTCAGTCATGCCCCTGATGTGTACTGCCTGCAGCGCCTCTGGCTCTGTTCCGGAATGGAGTAATTGATGGTGGAGTGTCTGTGTGGCATGCTGAGCGAGGAGGGAAAAAAGAGGATGTTCTCTCTTCTGAGTATGTTCGTGAGAGGTCGGTGTGGAAGTAAGATTCTCTCGATTCTGGTCCCTTCGACTTGGAATCAATAGATATGGTTGCTCCCTAATTTTCTTTCCAAAAATCATGAGTTATTCAATGTTGTTTCATCTAGTAATTAGTGGAAAATGGGTTCGTATGTGATATTGGTGAGTGTTTGCAGCAAGGTAACCGGAATTCAATGTTCGTTGAACATTCAATTACGCCCGTGTCTAGCGTGTTCAAGCACGACAAAATATCATGTTTAGGATCGCTTACGGCGTATGATACAGGCTTGAGTGTTCACTATGGAACCTGACACAATAGGAACAGTGCATCCGAGCTTTAAAAAATTATCATTTTCTTTTTAAAACATCCTTCTTATTACCTACCCCAACATATTGAGGGAGCCTACTCGCTAATTATAGATGGTAAGAAGATAATATTGATCGATATTAGATTAGAGAACATTAATCAAAGTGCTTAAAGTTCAAGTAATTTAAATTTAAAGATATACAAATACTTAAAATCAGATAAAAAGAGTTTTGCAAGAAATACAAACTAAGCTAACAACTAAAATTAAAACTAAAACTCTAAAAACTCTCTAAAACTAAAGCTTTCTTTTTTCTCCCCCTAGGGGTACATATATATAGATAGATAAGAGGCGAAAGGTTTGCATAGAAAGAGTAACGCGGCTTCATCGGTTTTGATAATTCATTGTCCGTGCACAATTGGTTAGTAATTTGTTGTGTATATTTTTGTAGCCTTTTTCCATATACTGTTGATTCTCCTTCAATCCTTTGTTTCCTTCTTTCATTCTTTCCTTTTTTCTTTTATTTCTTTCTTCCTTTCTTCTTTAGCTTCCTTTCCTCTGATAATTTGTTCCTTGATACGCAATCTCCCTCAGATACTCGATTCCACGCACAATCCCGCCTTTTCGCTTCGGTTTTGCTCCATTTCTGATTTAGTCACCCGAACACCGGTGTACGCAATATATACGAAAAAAACAATCATAAAACACCAAATGCATTCTACATAGCTAAATCATAACTTAAATCCTAGTAAAATCCTAAGATATTAGAGGTTGGTAGTTCAAGGAGGTTGCTTGTAGTGGTATTGATCGTGGGTAAGTTTCTTACACCACAAGCATAGCTTTTGCAGCTTTTCATACTCAAATTTGACTATTGTGGTCTTCCTCGCAATGAAGCCAATCGGAAACTTTAACACTATCGGCTTTTCTACCGGCACCCAAATTTGAGCTCGTATATACTCCATAAAATCCGAAGTTCTGGCATAAAGGAACAGCTCATCGGTGACCTCCCCTATAGCAGCTATAACTTTCTTAACTTTATCCTCTCTTACAAAAGAAATGGAGATGTTTCGTATGTTGACCCAAAACATGATTCTCTTTCAAAAAATTAGAGAAGGCTAAGAGGGTTATCGATCTCCTGTGACCATCTATCCATTGGCGAACCATGGCATCTTGCTGAGCAGCTTTTTTATCATCTTCATAGTCGAAGTAAAATTAGACCTGATAACCAATGGGTCACTCTGACATACTTTTCCTTATCCAAAATCTTTGGGAGTACAGAGGTTAAAACTAGTGGCGTAATAGAGAATGGATTGAGGATCCTAACAATGATGCTAGAGTCGAGTTTCTCAACTATCGCATAGTTCTCTATAGCATGAATGACTATAGTAGTTTAAGATAAGCCACTTCATGCTCTTTGAGTTTACGGAGAACATCTTGATCATGTTTTGTACCCTTACTCATCTTTAAACTCATATGAAACCAGAAGCTAGTTTAAGCGGCACTAAGCGGTCTAGAGTAAAGGATTTCACTCACTTAGAGCTACCAGTCTAACAGAGCAAGAGTTACAGTCTCGCACAAGCCTACACTTGTATGAGTATAGAGAGTCCTGCCCAGTTATACTATAAGTCAAAGTGATTTGTTCCTAGGGAGAAACATGGCCCAAAACCTCACACAAGGTTGAGGGGATCGGATGGTGAAGGAATAATAGAACAGCGGAAGCTTAACAAGGGACGTAACTGAGGGAAAGAGTGTGGTGAAGGGTAGACAGTAGGTTAAAAATGAAATGGTACAAATGGCTCAGGTTCAAGGGGAGGATTAACCCTCGAAACTCCGGCTTGCCCAAAAGGATATTACACACCGAATGGGACAAGAACCTTTGGCTTGACCGAATTAAGTTGTTTGCAAAGAAACTTTTATTCAGAAAATTTGACGAAAAAGGGAAATACAACAAAGGCCATGGCCGAGTTTATATAAAGAAGAGAATGAGAAATATGAAGAATTAAAGACTTGGTCAAGGCTGACTTGCATGCAAAGTGAGGATTCAAATGCATGCAAGACCAATACCAATTCGAATTACAAATGGTCAAACTCTCTTAAATGTTCACGCCAATGACAAGAAAGCATAAAGGGCCGGGCCAAACATTTTACTAACTCTTAATCCAATAATTGCTATGGGCCTTAGACAAAGATCATTAAGAACCAATCCAGGTCTCATCAAAACCTTAGTGAGAAAAACCCAAAGGGAAAAACCTCACTAAGGGAAAAGAGTACCAAGATGAAATTCTTTTCCTTATATCTAATTCAAATAGCTTGGATCAGAATAAGTAAACCTGAATTATTCCCTGATGTTGTTCTCTGAAGTAGCAGGGCTTCAACCTCTTGGATGAGGTTCTTAGTTCTTGAACGTGTCAAAGGCCCCGCTGGAACGGTCCATGGTTCTTGAGCCGAGGTTGCACCGTCGCATGGTCAGACATACGTCAAGTCCTGATCAGATCGTGGTCGTCACGTGGGATGGATCGGGTTGGTCATCCTTGGATCGTCGTCATTGGTCAAGCCACGGTCGCGCCCAACACCCGTCACGGCCATGTCTTCGTCCAGGCATTCGTTCATTTCGGTCGTGCCTTTGTCTGGGCCCTTGTCCGGGATGGAAGTGTTCTCGGTCGTGCCTTCGTCCAGGGCCTCGTCCGGGACGGACGTGTTCTCGGTCGTGCCTTCGTCCGGGTCCTTGTCCGGTACGGACGTGTTCTCGGTCGTGTCTTCGTCTGGGACGGACGAGTTCTCGATCGTACCTTCGTTCGGTTCCTTGTCTGGGAAGGACGTGTTCTCGGTCGTACCTTCGTCCGGGTCCTCGTCCGCGACGGACGTATCCAAGGTTCCTGATTCCTTTTCTTCACCCTTGGTCGCATCATCCCCTCCCTGTTGAAAAGGATTTGTCCTCAAATCTGTATCATCTGAAACATAAGGCAGCAAATCAGTAACATTAAAACTCGAACTTATTGAGTACTTACCTCGGAGGTCCAACTGTTAGGCATTGTTGTTGAGGCGTTTAACCACCGTAAATGGACCGTCCACTCTAGGCATCCATTTTGATCGTCTTTCATTTGGAAACTGATCTTTCCTCAAGTAGACCCACACTTTTTCGCCAGGCTCAAAGATTACTACTTTACGATTTTTATTAGAAGCCTTAGCATACAGCCGGGTTTTGGCTTTAATGTTTCTACGAGCAACTTCATGAATCTTCTTGACCGCTTTGGCCTTTTGTTCTCCATCCAAACTAGATCTCACACTCAAAGGTAAAGGCATCAAATCCAAGGGTGACACAGGGTTAAAACCATATACAATTTGAAAGGGAGAATATTTAGATGTCGTATGCTTAGCATGATTGTAAGCAAATTCAAGATGTGGTAAACTATCTTCCCAAGTACTAACTACCTCAGACTGTCCATCACTCTTGGGATGACAAGTAGTAAAAAATCATAACTTAGTGCCTAACTTAGACCAAAGGGTCCTCCAAAACTGACTAAGAAACTTAGTATCACGGTCAGATATAATACTCCTATGCATCCCATGCAAAACAAACAACTTCTCTAAAGAATAAATTGGCTACATGCAATGCATCATCCGGTTTATTATAAGCTATGAAGTGAAACATCTTAGAGAATCGGTCTACAACCACAAAAATAGAATACTTTTCGTTTCTAGTCCTAGGCAGTCCCAGAATAAACTCCATAGACAAGTCTAACCAAGGATGCTCAAGAATAGGGAGTGGGTGATACAAACCGTGTGGCTGAGTCGTGGACTTAGCCATTTTGCAAGTGACACAATCGTTACACAAACGTATCACATCCTTCTTTATGTGTGGCCACTGGAAATGTTCTCGCACCACAGCCAATGTTTTGATCACACCAAAGTGACCCATCAATCCTCCAGCGTGGGCTTCCTTGATAAACAACTCTCTAAGAGAACAATTTGGAACACATAGCCTATTCTCAAAGGGCGTGGCTATGCTGCTAAAGTCTTTGACAAAACGCCTGTAAAACCCAGCTAACCCATGGAAACTTCGAACTTCCCCAACAGTTTTAGGGGTTGGCCATTCTTGTATTGCTTTTACCTTCTCCTGGTCCACACTTACTCCATCTGTACTGACTACAAAACCTAAAAAAACCACATTATCCGAACATAAGGTACACTTTTCTAAGTTGGCAAACAAACGCTCCTTCCTAAGAACTTCTAGCACGGCCTTAACATGATTTATATCATCACTCAAGTATTTGCTATAAACTAATATGTCTTCAAAATATACTACCACAAAATGTCCTATAAAATCTCTAAGGACATGATTCATTAACCTCATGAAGGTATTAGGTGCATTTGTAAGACCAAATGGCATTACAAGCCATTCATACAACCCATGCTTTGTCTTAAAGGTTGTTTTCCACTCATCACCTTCCTTCATTCGAATTTGGTGATATGCACTCCTAAGATATATCTTGGAAAAGATACTAGACCCATGCAACTCATCTAACATATCATCTAGGCGTGGGATAGGGTGGCGATACCTGACCGTGATATTATTGATTGCACGGCAATCAATACACATCCACCACTTACCATCCTTTTTGGTACAAGTAGCACATGTACATCACATGGGCTTAGACTTTCACAGACATGTCCCTTGCTCATGAGCTCCTCCACTTGACTTTGTATTTCCTTATTCTCAATGGGGTTTATTCTGTATGCCGGTAGGTTTGGTAAGGTCGCTCCAGGAACAAAATCAATTTGGTGTTCTATACCACGCAAGGGCGGAAGACCACATAGACATTCATCTGGAAATACGTCCTGGAACTCCTGCAATAGCTCAGAAAACTTGCTCGGAAACTCCAACTTAGAGTTAGATGAATCAATATGTAAATCCTTATAAACTATTAAAAGAACCGGTTGCTTGTCATCCAAGCTTCTTTTTACTTCTCCAGCCTTAATATAGAAACTAGTCTTAGTTTTTGAAATAGTAGTTTTACCATTGACCTTTTTCTGTTGTTTGAGTTGTAGCTGGTCGAGGTACACTTCATGTGGACTCATTGGAATTAGAGTCGTTCTACGGCCTTTGATGTTAGCCTGGACGCTGGCCCGGACGAACGTATGGACGCTGCCGGACAAACGTATGGACGCTGGCCCAGACGAGATCGTATGGATGCTGGCTTGGACGATGACTTCGAGCACCCGGACGTATGCATGGAGGTTGGCCTCGACCGTAGGCCTGAACGTGGCCTTGTCAGTGGCTACGAGGATGGCTTCGACCAAGACCACAGCATCGACCGTGTCCGTGACCCGCTCCTGACAAACTGTGCCCATGACTCGACCAAGACTCCGACTGGCGCCTTTACCAGGTCTTCAACCCGAACCTCGACCAGGGCTTTGATCCGCGACTCAACCAACATCGACCCATCAACCCACGTCTCGACCAGGTCCTCGACCCGTGTTTCATTCAGCCTTGTCCCAGAGCCATGGACCGTTCCACCTGGTCCCATGACCCGTTCTCGGACCAAGGCCCTTCAGGATTCATTGGGTTTTTCTGACCCATTCTTTTCTCAATCCACCTAAGTCCATTTGATCTTGTTTTGGGCTTATGAGTTTGGGATTTGGGATTTACTTTGTTCCCATTTCCCTGTAAAGTTTTTCCCTTTGGGTTTTATTCACATGGGTTTTTAATGGGATCTGGTGCATCCTTAATATGATCAAGCCCATAAGGCCTTAAATTTGAGATTTATGGCATTTCTTCTTTGGCACGGCCCATCCCTTTGTTTGGCGTGTGTTCATGCGTTTTGACCACATTGTTTTCACTTGGTCTTTGTATTAATTTCTTGGTTGTTTTTGCCTTTCATGCATGACAATTTGAGCATGCAAGTTTGAATTTTCTTTTGAGTGTATATCTTTTGGCCGTGGCCATTGTAACCATTAGATCGAAATTTTAATAAGAATATTCTCTTTGAAAACATTCTTAATCGGTCTCATTCTCTCACAATCCCCTTGCTAGTGCATAACATCTAGTTTGCTAGATTGTGAAACCCTTGCCTAGAATCGGTGTGTCATATCCGATTTGAAGCAAGCTTGGTGAACCAAAATTCCTCACCATTTTGGAGTCTCACCATTCGTTCCATTAATCCCACCAGCCCAATTATTTCCTTGTTCATCCGTTCCACAACCTCAATCAACCGTTCCACAACCGTCATTCATCTGATCCCAACCTTCACTTAACTGTTTCAAGTCTTCTGCCTTGGCTCACCCCTGTTGCCCGGTCTTGGCCGCGTGTTCTTCCTGGTGAAGACCACGTCAAGTGGTATCAGAGCTTCAACAGGCTGAGCCATCTACCCTCTCTTATTTTCTTTGTTTATTTGTTAAGAAACAACTGGATTCATTTAAGTGACTATTCGTATTCTGCTAAGCCGTGATCATTTACATAGATTGCTCTTGTTTTTGTGAACATTTGACTTGCTTTGATTGTTTACATGGCAGGAAACGACGAGGAGGAGACTGAGGCGGCCCGGTTCACCAAAATGTTTGAAGACCTAGCCACCAGTCTTAATTGTACCATAGAGGAGCGGTTTCGAACCATTCATCTTGGCATCTGTGATGGTATCCGTGAGGAGATCCATAGAGTCATGCCAGATAGAAGGCAACCTAATGAACCCATTCCCACATCCCCCTAGACGCGTCTGTGGTCTCACGCCTGAACCACAAGGGCATGTTTCTGATGCAGGAAGTATGGGCCGTAGGACTTATGTTGGAGATGAAGGAGCAGCTCGGTTCTATCAATCAGGAGGCTCAGACCACAGTGCGCAAGGCAGACCAAGGCGCCAACGTGACCCAAGGATTCCCAACCTACCCCTTCAACCGGACCAGTGCAACAATCTCAAGCTGAAAATACCACCCTTCCATGGCCATAATGATCCCATTCTTTATCTAGATTGGGAAACTAAGATAGAACTCATATTCAATTTTCAATACTATAGTGAAATTAACAAAGTTATTGTTGCTGTGACAGAGTTCTATGACTATGCCTTGAGTTGTTGGGATCAAGTGGTGACTTCTAGGAGGCGCAATGGAGAATATCCCAATGAAACATGGGAGGAACTAAAGTTTCTCATGCGTAGGAGATTTGTACCTAACCACTTTCACAGGGATTTGCACCAGAGTCTGTGACACCTTCAACAAGGAAATATGAGCGTGGATGACTACTTCAAGGAGATGGAGATGCTCTTGATTAGAGCCGGTGTCACCGAGGACCGTGAAGCCACCATGTAATGCTTCATGAGTAGACTCATAGGAGATACAAGACCGCTTAGAATTGCAACATTATGTTGAATTTGAGGAGATGTTGCATAAGGCTCACCTTATTGAGCAACAACTCAAAAGAAGAACTACAACTCGTTTCTTTGGTGTAGGTACCGTAGGTCCCAAGTTAACCTTCAACAAGGAGTTCAAACCCACTCGGACCTTTGATACTAAGCCATCCACGTCTAGGGCCGTTTCCAACAATTTCCCACCTAGACCGGTTAAGAACAAGGCAGAGGAACGACCAGCAAGGACCAGGGACATTCGTTATTTCAAATGCCAAGGCTTAGGTCACTATGCGAATGAGTGCACCAACAAGCGGACCATGATACTCATGGAGAATGGGGAGATCCAGTCTGAGGAAGAGGAGAGTTTCGACCCCTTGACCGGTAGAGAAGAGGAACCACCAGATTCAGGCCAACTCCTTATAGCCAGACGGTCCCTAAGTGTCCAGTCTAAGGCTGATGACCCAGATCAAAGGGAAAATCTCTTTCATTCATGTTGCCTGATTAAGAGAAAGGTATGTAGTCTAATAATAGATGGTGTTAGTTGTACTAATGTTGCTAGTGAGTCCATGGTCAGGAAACTAGGACTTGAGGAGCTACCATACCTAAAGCCATACCCCCTCCAGTGGCTCAATGAGACGAGCGAATTGAAGGTGACCCATCAAGTCAAAGTTCTAATTGAGATAGGAAAGTACAAAGATGAGGTCTTATGTGACATCTTGCCCATAGAAGCAGGCAACAGTCTTTTGGGAAGACCATGGCAATCAGATAGGAAGGTGACCCATGATGGCTACACCAACCGCCATCACTTTACCTTCAAAGGTCGTAAGACCACTCTCATCCCTATGTCACCCCATGAAGTATACATTGATCAAATGCATCTTAAAAAAAAAAGGAAAGAAACCTGTAAACCTAAGATACCTAAAGCTAAAACCAATTTTTATCTTAAGTCTAGTGAGATTAAGCGCAGTCTAAGTACTATGAACCCAATCCTTATGCTTATCTATAAGGAACATGTGCTTACTTCTACTAACCTTGAGCCGGTCCTCCCGAGCAGATTGAATGCGCTTTTGCAGGCATACAAGGACGTGTTTCCAGAGGAGTGTCCCAATGGCCTACCGCCTATACGTGGGATAGAGAACCAGATTAATCTGGTCCCAGGTACCACCTTACCAAATTGGCCTGCCTATCGCACCAACACCGTGGATACCAAGGAGTTTCAAAGACAGATTGATGAGCTCATGGCCAAAGGAAACATATGTGAAATCATGAGCCCATGTGCCGTGTCTGTCCTCCTTGTTCCTAAAAAGGATGGGATTTGGCGCATGTGTATTGATTGTAGGGCAATCAACAACATCACGGTAAAGTATCGTCATCCTATCCCTAGGTTAGATAATATGCTTGATGAAATCCATGTTTCTAGGTTGTTTTCTAAGATAGATCTTAGGAGTGGATATTACCAGATTAGGATGAAAGAGGGTGATGAGTGGAAGACAGCTTTTAAGACTAAGCATGGTTTATATGAGTGGTAAGTCATGCCATTTGGCTTAACCAATGTGTCTAGTACCTTTATGAGATTAATGAACCATGTGCTTAGGGAATTTATAGGACATTTTGTAGTTGTATACTTTGATGACATCCTAGTGTATAGCAAGAACCAAGATGATCATTTCCATCATTTGAAACTTGTTTTAGATGTGTTTATGAAGGAAAAACTCTATGCTAATATGAAGAAATGTATTTTTGGTACGGATAACATTGTTTTTCTAGGCTTTGTAGTGAGTTCTGCAGGTGTAAAAGTTGAAGAGGAGAAGGTTTGTGCCATCCGTGAGTGGCCTAGTCCAAAGACCGTGGGAGAAGTCCGTAGCTTCTATGGCCTGGCTGGATTCTATAGGCGTTTTTTCAAGAATTTTAGCACCTTGTCCGCACCATTAATTGAGGTGATCAAGAAGGATGTGGAATTCAAATTGAATAAGGAGCAAGAGGAGGCATTACAGACGCTCAAGGACAAGCTTACTCACGTACCCCTTTTAGCTTTGCCTAATTTTTCTAACACATTTTAAATTGAGTGTGATGCCTCAGGTGTTGAAATAGGAGTTGTCCTTATGCAAGACCGCAAGCCCATAGCATACTTTAGTGAAAAACTTGGAGGTGTCACCCTGAATTATCCAACATATGACAAGGAGTTCTATGCTTTTGTCCGTTCTTTGCAAACTTTGCAAAAATACTTATGGCCCAAGGAGTTTGTCATACACACGGAC
This sequence comes from Streptanthus diversifolius, assembly GCA_039880935.1. Classification (NCBI taxonomy): domain Eukaryota; kingdom Viridiplantae; phylum Streptophyta; class Magnoliopsida; order Brassicales; family Brassicaceae; genus Streptanthus; species Streptanthus diversifolius. The sequence continues at coordinate 8,895,010 of JAXGFM010000005.1, forward strand.
CATGAATCACTCAAACACCTCAAGAGCCAACACAAGCTGAACAAACGCCATGCTAAGTGGATGGAGTTCATAGAAATATTCCCATATGTCATAAAATACAAGCAAGACAAAGAAAATGTGGTTGTCGATGCCTTGTCACGCAGGTTTGCCCTCTTATCCACTTTAGAAGTTAAGCTTATGGGATTTGAACATATGAAAGAATTATATTGAACTGACCCTGACTATGGAGAAATCTATAAGTCTAGTCTTAAGAATCCTACAGGTCGATATTTCATACAAGATGGATTCTTGTTTTATGAAAACTGCCTATGTGTGCCATCCTGTTCCATGAGGGAATTGTTTGTCTGTGAGGTTCATGCTGGTGGTCTTATGGGACACTTTGGCATGTCCAAAACCTTGGCTGTGATGTGTGAAAACTTCTACTGGTTTAACATGAGAAAAGATGTGGAAAGAATATGCAACCGATGTGTTAAGTGTAAGCAGGCTAAGTCTACAACTCAGCCTAACGGTTTGTATCATCCCTTACCCATCCCTAAGCATCCTTGGGTAGACTTATCTATGGATTTCATATTAGGATTGCCTAGAACTCGTAATGGGAAGGATATCATCTTTGTTGTTGTTGATCGTTTCTCTAAGATGTCATATTTTATAGCATGTAGGAAGACTGATGATGCTTTGCACATAGCTAATATGTTCTTTAAGGAAGTAGTTAGATTGCATGGCATGCCTAAGACTATTGTGTCTGATAGGGACACTAAGTTTTTGAGTCATTTTTGGCGCATCTTATGGTCTAAGCTAGGCACTAAACTATGTTTTTCTACAACTTGCCACCCTGAGAGTGATGGCCAGACTGAGGTTGTCAATAGGACATTAGGATCATTATTGCGTGCATTTGTAGGGAAGAACCTTAGGACTTGGGAAGATCATTTACCCCATGTAGAGTTTGCATATAACCATTCGGTTCATTCAGCATCTAAGCATTCACCATTTCAGATTGTTTATGGTTTTAGTCCTATCTCCCATTTGGATCTGATGCCTTTGCCTTTGAGTGAGTGTGCTAGTCTTGATGGAGAACTGAATGCTCGTTTGGTAAAAAAAATTCATGAGAAGGCCAGAACAAATATTAAGGCCAAGACTAAGAAGTGTGGTCAGACCGTTGACAAGCACCGGAGGAAGCTTACCTTCCTACCAGGAGACCAAGTCTGGATCTACCTGCGCCAAGACCGGTTCCCTGAAGAACGTCGTTCCAAGCTGATCCCCCAGGTGGATGGAACGTTCACAGTGGTCAAGCGCATCAATGACAATGCCTACCAGCTGGATTTGCAAGGTAAGTACTCAGTAAGCTCAAGCTTCAACATTACTGATTTGATTCCTTTTTGTGCAGATAATCCGGATTTGAAGACAAATCCTCTTCAAAAAAAAAGGGGATGATGTGAGCCAGGATGCTGGCCCAGACGAACGTATGGACGCTGGCCCGGACGATCGTATGGACGCTGGCTTGGAAGATGACTTCGAGCATCCGGAGGTATGCATGGAGGTTGGCCTTGAGCGTAGGCCTGAACGTGGCCTTGTCCGTGGCTACGAGGATGGCTTCGACCAAGACCACAGCATCGACCATGTCCGTGACCCACTCCCGACCAGCCATGCCCATGACTCGACCAAGATTCCGACTGGTGCCTCGACCAGGTCTTCGACCCGAACCTCGACCAGGGCTTCGACCTGCGGCTCAACCAACATCGACCAATCGATCCGCGTCTCGACCAAGACCTCAACCAGCCTCGATCCATCGACCCGCGTCTCGAGCAGGTCCTCGACCCGTGTTCCATCCAGCCTTGTCCCGGAGTCATGGACCGTTCTACCTGGTCTCATGACCCGTTCCCAGACCAAGGCCCTTCTGGATTCCATTGGATTATTTCTGACCCATTCTTTTCTCAATCCGCCTAAGTCCATTTGATCTTGTTTTTGGGCTTATGAGTTTGGGATTGGGGATCCACTTGGTTCCATTTTCCAATGTGAATTTTTTCCTTTTGGGTTTTATTCACATGGGTTTTTAATGGGGACTGGTGTAAACAAGCCCATAAGGCCTTAAATTTGAGATTAATGACATTTCTTCTTTGTCCTGGCCCATCCCTTTGTTTGGTGTGTGTTCACGCGTTTTGACCACATTATTTTCACTTGGTCTTTGTATTAATTGCTTGGTTGTTTGTGTCTTTCATGCATGACAATTTGACCATGCATGTTTGAATTTTCCTTTGAGTGTATATCTTTTGGCTGTGGCCATAATAACCATTAGATCGAAACTTTAATAAGAATTTTATCTTTGAAATCATTCTTGTTCGGTCTCATTCTCTCACAATCCTCTTGCTAGTGCGTAACATCTAGCTTGCTAGATTGTGAAACCCTTGCCTAGAATTGGTGTGTCATATCCGATTTGAAGCAAGCTTGGTGAACAAAAAATTCCTCACCATTTTGGAGTCTCACCATTCGTTCCATTCATCCCACCAGCCTAATTATTTCCTTGTTCATCCGTTCCACAAGCTCAGTCAACCGTTCAACCGTCATTCATTTGATCTCAATCTCCACTTAACCGTTTCAAGTCTTCTGCCTTGGCTCACCCTGTTGCCCGGTCTTGGCCACGTGTTCTTCCTGGTGAAGACCACGTCAGCCTTGGAGATGAAATAGTGGCGATTAGTGTAGCCATCATGAGTAACATTCCTATCAGATTGCCACGTCCTTCCTAAAAGTATGTATCCCGCCTCCATGGGTAGAACATCACATAGGATCTCATCTTGGTACTTACCAATGGACAAAGGGACGGCCACCTGATGAGTTACACGCAATTCACCCGAGTCATTTAGCCATTGTAAAGGATAAGGCTTAGGATGCTTCTCCATCACCAGTCCTAACTTTTTCACCATCTTCTCACTTGTCAAATTGGTGCAGCTGCCTCCATCAATTATCAGGCTACACACTTTTCCTTTTACCAAACAACGTGAGTGGAAGAGATTCTCCCGTTGTTCCAGCTCATCTATTTTGGATTAAAAACATTGATGGTACGCCTAGCAACCAAGAGCTGTCCTTGCACTGGTTTCTCGGCCCCATAATCAGAAAGTGGGTCTCGGTTAGGATCTTCTTCTTCCTCCGTTTCCACCTCTCCATTCTCCATAAGCACCATTAGTTTCTTATTAGTGCACTCGCTAGCATAGTGCCCTAAGCCCTGACATTTGAAACACTTAATGTCCCGGTGTCTTGCTGGTCTTTCTAGACCTTTTCCCTTATCCATTTTGTTGTATGATGGGTTGGCTTCAGCGCGCACTTGGCTCGGTCTGGTCTCCAATGGACGAGTCTGTGGAATCGAGCGCGGTACAGGGCCCTTGGAACTCGCAGAACCTGCACCAAAGGATGGTCGTAAGTATGGCCTACACTTAATTTGTTGTTCTATGAGTAAAGCTTTATGTAGCATTTCTTCTAAATCAATGTAGTGTTGCTTTTCAAGGCGGTCCTGGATATCACGGTTCAGGCCTCCCAAGAACCGTGACATGGTGGCCTCCCTGTCTTCAGTTACACCTGCCCGGATTAGAAGAGTCTCCATCTCCTGGAAATACTCATCCACACCACGGCTTCCCTTGACGTGTTCTTCACCAGGAAGATCACACGGCCAAGAACGGGCAACAGGGTGAGCCAACCCGGAAGACTTGAAAGGGACAGCTGGAGGTTGTGGAACGGATGATGCAATGGATAGAACGGTGGACAAGAAATGGATAGAACGGTGGACAAGAAATGGATCAGTGGACATATTGAATGGAATTAATGGTGAGACTCCAAAATGATGAGGGATTTTGGATCACCAAGCTTACTTCAAACCGGATATGACACACCGATTCTAGACAAGGATTTCACAATCTAGCAAGCTAGATATTACGCACTAGCAAGGGATTGAGAGAGAGAATGAACCGAACAAGAATAATTTCCAAAGAAGAAAATTCTTATTAAAATTTCGATCAAGGGATTTCAATGGGCACAGCCAAGTATATATAATCACACCAAAAGGAAATTTGAAATGCATTTTCAAACTCTTGCATGTTTGGCACAAACCACTAAGCATTTAAGAACAAAGACCAAAACATTACCAAGGAGGTAAAAACAGATTAAAAACACACGCCTAAAGTTAAGTGGGCCGGGCCAAAAACAGAAATGCCATCAAATTCTAGTCAAAGGCCTTATGGACTTGATCACCTTAGGAATACACCAGGCCCCATTAAAAAAACCCATGTGAAAAAAATCCAATGGGAAAAACCTCACATGAGAAAAGGGAACCAAGTGGATCCCCAATCCCAAACTCATAAGCCCACTAACGAATCTGAATGGACTTAGACAGATTGAGAAGAGAAATGGGTTAGAAATAACCCAATAAAGTCCTGTAGGGCTTCGGTTTGGGAACGGTTCATGGGACCAGGTGGAACGGTCCATGGCTCCGGAACAAGGCTGGTCGGGGTACAGGTCAAAGTGATGGTTGAGGCGCCGGTCTTCTGGTCGAGTCTGGTTGAGTCGCGGGTCAAAGCCCTGGTCGAGGTACGGGTCGAAGACCTGGTTGAGGCGCTAGTCGAAGTCTTGTTCGGGTCACGGACGTGGCTGGTCGGGAGCGGGTCACGAACATGGTCGATGATGGTCGAAGCACGGGTCGAGGCGCTGGGACCTTGGTCGAAGCCGTCCTCGTGGCCATGGACAAGGCCACATTTAGGCCCACGGTCGAGGCCAACCTCCATGTGATCGTCTGTGAGTTCAAAGTCAGCGTACAGGCCATGTTCCATACGATCGTTTGGTTGATCAGGGCCAGCGTCCAAGCCACGTTCCACGCGATTGTTCGGCTCAGCGTCCAGGCGCACATCATCCCCTCCCTCTTGAAGAGGATTTGACCTCAAATCCTGATTATCTGCTCAAAAATGGATTAAGTTAGTAATGTTGAAACTTGAGCTCACAGAGTACTTACCTTGCAAATCCAATTGATAGGCATTGTCATTGATGTGTTTGACGACTGTGAACGGTCCATCCACCTGGGGCATCAGCTTGGACCGGCGTTCTCCAGGGAACTGGTCTTTGCGTAAGTAGATCCAAACTTGGTCGCCTGGTTGAAAGGTAACCTTCTTCCTGTGCGTATCCACGGCTTGACCATACTGCCTTGTCTTGGCCTCAATGGTGGCTCGGGCTTTTTCATGGATTTGTTTCACCAGTCGAGCCTTCTGTTCTCCATCAAGGCTAGCACACTCACTCAAAGGCAAAGGAATTAAGTCTAAAGGAGATATAGGACTAAAACCGTAGACAATCTGAAATGGTGAATGCTTAGAGATGCGGAGTGAACTGAATGGTTATATGCAAACTCAATATGCAAATGGTATTTCCAAGTCCTAAGGTTCTTTCCCACAAATGCACGCAACAATGATCTTAATGTCCTATTGACAACTTCTGTCTGACCGTCACTCTGAGGATGACATGTTGTAGAAAAACACAGTTTAGTGTCTGGCTTAGACCATAAAGTACGCCAAAAGTGACTTAAAAATTTAGTATCCCTATTAGAAACAATGGTCTTAGGCATGCCATGCAATCTAACTACTTCTTTAAAGAAAAATATTAGCTATATGCAATGCATCATCAGTCTTCCTACATGCTATGAAATGTGACATTTTAGAAAAAAGATCTACAACAACAAAAATGATATCCTTCCCATTATGAGTTCTAGGCAATCCTAATATAAAATCCATTGAAAAATCTACCCATGGATGTTCAGAAATTGGTAAGGGATGATACACACCGTTAGGCTGAGTCATAGACTTAGCCTTCTTACACTTAATACATCGGTTGCATATTCTTTCCACATCTTTTCTAATGTGGGGCCAGTGGAAGTGTTCACGCATCACGACCATAGTTTTGGACACACCAAAGTGTCCCATAAGGCAACCTGCGTGAGCCTCACGGACAAACAACACCCTCATTGAACAAGACGGAACACATATGCAGTTTTCATTAAATAAGAACCCATCTTGTATGAAGTAACGACATGTAGGATTCTTTAAACATGACTTATAGATTTCTCCATAGTCATGGTCAGTTTCATAGAGTTCTTTCATATGCTCAAAACCCATTAACTTAACTTCAAGGTTGATAAAAGAGCATACCTGCGTGACAAGGCATCGACAACCACATTTTTTTGTCTTGCTTGTATTTTATTACATATGTAAATGTCTCTATGAACTCCATCCACTTAGCATGGTGTTTGTTCAGCTTGTGTTGGCTCTTGATGTGCTTGAGTGACTCGTGGTCCGTATGTATGACAAATTCCTTTGGCCACAAGTAATGTTGCCAAGTTTGCAAGGAACGGACAAGAGCATACAACTCTTTACCATATGTTGGATAATTCAGGGTGGCACCTCCAAATTTTTCACTGAAATAGGCTATGGGCTTGCGGTCTTGCATGAGTACAGCTCCTATTCCAACACCTGAAGCATCACACTTAATTTCAAACATGTTAGAGAAGTTAGGCAATGTTAGAAGTGGTGCATGAGTAAGCTTGTCCTTGAGCGTCTGGAATGCCTCATCTTTCTCCTTATCCCACTTAAAGCCTACATCTTTTTTGATCACTTTAGTCAGTGGTGCGGCCAGGGTGCTATGTCCTTGATAAAACGCCTATAAAACCCGGCCAGACCATGGAAACTATGAACTTCTCCCACGGTCTTTGGGCTAAGCCAGTCACGGATGGCACAAACCTTCTCCTCATCAACCCTTACACCTGCAGCACTCACTACAAAACCTAGGAAAACAATGTTATCCGTACAAAAAGTGTATTTCTTCATATTAGCATACAACTTTTCCTTTCTAAGCACTTCTAGAACCAATTTCAAATGGTGGACATGATCATCTAGGTTCTTGCTATATACTAGGATATCATCAAAGTAAACAACTACAAAATGACCTATAAATTCTCTAAACACATGGTTCATCAATCTCAGAAAGGTACTAGGCGCATTGGTTAAGCCAAAGGACATGACTAACCATTCATACAAACCATGCTTAGTCTTAAAAGCGGTTTTCCACTCATCACCCTCCTTCATCCGGATTTGGTGATATCCACTCTTAAGGTCTATCTTAGAGAACAAGCTAGATCCATACAATTCATCTAGCATATCATCTAGCCTAGGGATAGGGTGGCGATACTTTACTGTGATGTTGTTGATTGCCCTACAATCAACACACATGCGCCAAGTCCCATCCTTTTTAGGAACAAGGAGGACATACACAACACATGGGCTCATGCTTTCACGCATGTGTCCATTGGCCATGAGCTCATCTACTTGTCTTTGGAGCTCCTTGGTCTCCACGGGATTGGTGCGGTAAGCAGGCCGGTTTCAGAGAGTGGCTCCAGGAACCAGGCCAGTCTGGTGCTCTATCCCACGTATTGGTGGTAAACTATTGGGACACTCCTTTGGAAACACATCCTGCAAAAAGACCTTTAACTTTGCTCGGAAGGACCAGCTCAGGGTTAGTAGAAGCAAGCACATGTTCCTTATATACAAACATAATGATTGGTGTTCTATTAATCAAGTTGCGCTTCACTTCACTGGATTTAAGATAGAAGTTGGTCTTAGTCTTATAAACCTTATGTTTACCAGTTTCCTTCTTTTGGTTCTTAAGGTGCAATTGATCAAGATATACCTCATGGGGTTTCATAGGAATGAGAGTGGTCTTACGGCCTTTGAATGTGAAGTGGTGGTGGTTGGTCAAGCCATCATGGGTCACCTTTTTGTCTGATGGCCACGGCCTCCCTAAAAGTATATGGTCGGTTTCCATGGGCAATACGTCACATAGAACCTCATCTTTATACTTGAATATTTCTATGGGCACTTTAACTTGATGGGTCACCCCTAATTCTCCTGAGTCATTGAGCCATTGGAGGGGGTATGGCTTTGGATGTGGTAGCTCCTCAAGTCTTAACTTCCTGACCATACACTCACTAGCCACGTTTGTACAACTACCACCATCTATTATTAGACTACATACCTTCCCTTTGATCAAGCAACGGGAATGAAAGAGGTTCTCCCTTTGCTCTGGCTCATCAGCTTTAGACTGAACACTTAGGGACCGTCTGGCCACAAGGAGTTGGCCAGAGACTGGCGGTTCTTCTTCACCACCGGTCAGGGGATCAGAACTCTCCTCTTCCTCAGACTGGATCTCCCCATTCTCCATGAGTATCATGGTTCGCTTGTTGGTACACTCATTTACATAGTGGCCTAAGCCTTGGCATTTAAAACAGTGAATGTCCATGGTCCTTGCTGGTCGTTCATCAGCCTTGTTCTTGTCCGGTCTAGGGAGGAAACTATTGGAAGCGGCCCTAGACGTGGACGGCTTATTATCACTGGCGCGAGTTGGTTTGAAATCTTTGTTGAATGTTAGCTTGGGACCTATGGTACCTGAATCATAACAACGAGAGTTAGTCCTTCTTTTAATATGTTGCTTAATAAACAGAGCTTTATGCAACATTTCTTCTAATTCAACATAGTGTTGCATTTCTAATCGATCCTGGATATCCTGGTTAAGGCCAATCATGAAGCGTGACATAGTGGCTTCACGGTCCTCTGTGACACCGGCTCTAATCAAAAGTATCTCCATTTCTTTGAAGTAGTCATCCACGCTTCTGTTGCCTTTTAAAATTTATTAAAATTTCGATCAAGCGTTTCCAATGGCCACGGCCAAGTACATATAATCACGCCATAAGGAAATTTGAAATGCATGGTCAAACTCTTGCATGTTTGGCACAAACCACCAAGCATTTAAGAACAAATACCAAAACATTACCAAGGCGGTCAAAACAGGTTAAAAACACACGCGTAAAGTGAACTGGGCCGGGCCAAAAACAGAAATGCCATCAAATTCTAGTCAAAGGCCTTATGGGCTTGATCACCTTAGGAATACACCAGGCCCCATTATAACTCCATGTGAAGAAAACCCAATGGGAATAACCTCACATGGGAAAAGGGAACCAAGTGGATCCCCAATCCCAAACTCATAAGCCCACTAACGAATCTGAATGGACTTGACGGATTGAGAAGAGAAATGGGTTAGAAATAACCTAATGGAGTCTTGTAGGGCCTTGGTCCGGGAATGGGTCATGGGACCAGGTGGAACGGTCCATGGCTCCGGAACAAGGCTGGTTGGGGTACAGGTGGAAGTGCTGGTCGAGGCGCCGGTCTTCTGGTTAAGGCTGGTTGAGTCGCGGGTCGAAGCCCTGGTCGAGGTACGGGTCGAAGACCTGGTCGAGGTACGGTTCAAAGACCTGGTCGAGGCGCCAGTCGAAGTCTTGGTTGGGTCACGGACGTGGCCTATCAGGAGCGGGTCACGAACATGGTCGATGCCGGTCGAAGCACAGATCGAGGCGCTGGGACCTTTGTCGAAGTCGTCCTCGTGGCCATGGACAAGGCCACGTTCAGGCCCACGGTTAAGGCCAACCTCCATGTGATCATCCGGGTGTTCGAAGTCAGCGTCCAGGCCATGTTCCATACAATCGTTCGGTTGATCAGGGCCAGCGTCCAAGCCATGTTCCACGCGATTTTTTGGCTCAGCGTCCAGGCTCACATCAGCTTCCTTGTTGAAGCTGCTTTAGACGCTGGTGTAAATCCCTGTGGAAGTGACTTGGCACAAAACGCTTCCTCACAACGTACTTCAACTCATCCCATGTCTCTATTGGATGTTCTCCATTGCGCCTTCTGGATATCACCATCTGGTCCAACCAACTGAGAGCATATTCATAAAATTCAGTTACAGCCATATTAACCTTATTAATCTCTGAACAATATTGATAATTAAAGACAAGCTCAATCTTTTGCTCCCACTCAAGGTAAGCAGTTGGATAATTCTTGCCATAAAAAGATGGAATTTTAAGTTTGACATTATGTAAATGGTCAAGAGGGGGTGGTGGAGGTCTGTGTTGATTCGTTTGTCTAGGCCGTCTGTGATGACTACGGCTGGATCATCCACTCTGATAGAAAAGCTTGGCGGCTTCATCACAAGAAGTTTGGATGCTCCCGGCTTCCCCTGGATGACACACGTCCATGTGGCTCAGGCGTTTGTTCATGGGCTGGTCTAGCTATATCAGGGAAGAGAGCACGGCGGCGATTGGGTCTCGGCTCATGCTGAGGTGAAAGCGGCTGTATAGGATGAAGGTGTCGTAATTCTTCATGCAGCCCTTCACATAGGTCAGTCCTCATGGCATTAAATTTGGCGTTCATCATTTCATCCATGCGGGCGGTGAGGGTTTCAATGAGTCTGGTATGGTTGGATGAGGCTTCATCAGGCTCGACCATGGTACCTGAAAGGTACCACACAAACAAACGCGAGTAAAAGGTTCCAAGAATTTAAGAGATACCCAACTAAGCTATATAAGAGACACAAAACAAATGGTTTATGAACGGTTTTAACCAAAGTAAAAAAATGAATTTTAAGAACAACTTTCTTAACAGAATACCAATGGTCACAAACCAAAATCTAGACTACGATCCTCTCTCTTAATTTTTAAGCAAACGACTTGAGAAACAAAAGAAAAGTGAAAAGAAAGAAGTGAACTCAGCCTGGTGTGGTGCTCTGATACCACTTGATGTGTTTCTAGGGAGAAACACAGCCCAAGACCTCACACAAGGTTGAGGGGATCGGAGGTGAAGGAATAATAGAACGGCGGAAGCTTAACAAGGGACGAAACTGAGGGAAAGAGCATGGTGAAGGGTATATAGTAGGTTAAGAATGAAATGGTACGAATGGCTCAGGTTCAAGGGGAGGATTAACCCTCAAAACGCCGGCTTGTCCAAAAGGATATTACACACCGAATGGGACAAGAACCTTTGGCTTGACTCGATGATATGACACACAAAAAGATAAACTAAAAGAAAGCTAGGTATGACACACTAGCAATGACTGAATTAACTTGTTTGCAAAGAAACTTTTATTCAGAAAATTCGATGAAAAAGGGAAATACAACAATGGCCATGGCCGAGTTTATATAGAGAAGAGAATGAGAGATATGAAGAATTAAAGACTTGGTCAAGGCTGGCTTGCATGCAAAGTGAGGATTCAAATGCATGCAAGACCAAGACCAATTCAAATTACAGGTGGTCAAACTCTCTTAAATGCTCACGCCAATGACAAGAAAGCATAATGGGCCGGGCCAAACATTTTACTAACTCTTAATCCAAATATTGCTATGGACCTTAGACAAAGATCATTAAGAACCCATCCAGGGCTCATCAAAACCTTAGTGAGAAAAACCCTAAGAGAAAAACCTCACTAAGGGAAAAGAGTACCAAGATGAAATTTTTTCCCTTATATCTAACTCAAATAGCTTGGATCATAATAAGTAAACCTGAATTATTCCCTGATGTTGGTGTCTGAAGTAGCATGGCTTCAACTGCTTGGATGAGGTTCTTAGTTCTTGAACGTGTCAAAGGCCCCGCTGGAACGGTCCATGGTTCTTGAGCCGAGGTTGCACCGCCCCATGGTCGGACATACGTCAAGTCCTGATCAGAACGTGTTCGTGACGTGGGTTGGACCGGGTTGGTCATCCTTGGGTCGTCTCGAACCTCCTCCAGGTCGTCGTCATTGGTCGGGCCACGGTCGCGCCCAACACCCGTCACGGCCATGTCTTTGTCTGGGCCTTCGTTCGGTCCGGTCGTGCCTTTGTCCGGGCCCTCGTCTGGGATGGACGTGTTCTCGGTCGTGCCTTCGTCCGGGTCCTCGTCCGGGATGGAAGTTCATCCGGGACGGATGTGTTCTCGCTCGTGTCTTCGTCCGGGTCCTTGTCCGGGACGGACGTTTTCTCGGTCGTACATTCGTTTGGTTCCTCGTCCGGACAGACATGTTCTCAGTCGTACCTTCGTTCGGGTCCTCATCCGAGACGGACGTATCCAAAATTCTTGATTCCTTTTCTTCACCCTGGGTTGCATCACCAAGTCAGATGTAGTCTGGGATCACCTGTTATTGTACTAATGTACTAGCACAAGTAACCTTATCCCTATTTGTTAGACCGTAGGGTCAAATCGACATGTAATAAAATCACTTGTTCTATCAAATATGTCTTTTTTATATTTCTGTTATTTAATTTAAAAAAAAAAAAAAAAAAAATTTATAGTCTATAAAACTAAAATAAATGGAATATTTTTTAAAAAAAATTAAAATCTTTTGTTTTCTTTCTCTTTTCATTTCTCTCTGTTTTATTTTTTTATATTCTTCATTTCTGTTCCGTTTCATGCATTCAACAAGACTATCATCATTATCACATTGAGATGGAGGTATCAAATGTCAATTCCTATATATGTTTCTTAATTTTTCATTTTTATTGTTTTTAATTCGATTTCAAAGGATTTCTCACACACAAAAAAAACCAGAAACAGAAACAAAACAGAGAATCTATAGAAGCGAATGTCCTTTCTCTATACTCTGATATTTGATCAACCGTTCTTGATCTCCTGCCGGCAATAAGTTAGAAAATGTGAGACCGAGATAACTGGCTTTAGGAGGTGTTATTAGATAGATGAATTTAATAAAATTAAATGTATTTTAGATTCAAAGTGAAAATAATGTTATTGGATTAAACAAAAATTGGTAAAAAATTAAACTTTTAGCTAAAGAGAGGAAGAAGATGAAAAGGTGATAGAGTTTACTGTTATTTCTTTGAAAATTCACGCCCAAGAAAGAGAGAGAGAGAGAGAGAGAGAGAGAGAGAGAGAGAGAGAGAGAGAGAGAGAGAGAGAGAGAGAGAGAGAGAGAGAGAGAGAGAAAGAAAATGGAAGGATGGATCCGAGCACGAAGTCGACGTTAACGCGTTTTCCACTTCTAACGACAAAAGCGGGGCCATGAAACGGCGATGCATGGAAGCAGGGGTTAAGGAGGAGTACAAGTCTCTGATTGCATATACCCAGATGAACAAGTCCAACGACAATGACTGGCTAAGTGCCAAAAGCTCCTTGTTTTAATCAATGTTCAAAACAATCCAAAAGATGTATGTATTGGTGATATGATATATTATTATAGGAAGATCTACTAATTGTAAGATAACACTATTTTTATGTAAGTTGATAGCTAACTTTTGTATGAGTTCTCCTTCTTGTTTCATTTAAATTATTTCAATCGAACGTAAAGTCTCTAACGGTGGCGTTCGTTGACAAAAAAAAAAATGAAAATGGTGGCACTTTTCACCGCAACGGTAATGCCTGATCTTATGTAATATCCTTCTTTCACACCCTAAAAAGGGCCATTCAACCAATAAGAAGCATGGTTGCAAGTCACGGGTTGATATTACTCGAGTTGGCAACTCCAATAGAAGTTGTGACCACACAAATACACCACACCAAAACCAAGGCAAAAAGCTAAGGATCCAGAGACCAGTGGTTCGCTTCAAACTTTTCAGGCTCAAGATAATGAACTAAAATATTTGAAAACCTCTAGGTAAATATTTCTTCAAATTATCTGTCATTCTCTTATTTCAATATAATTATTGTAAAAAAATTCCAAAAATAGTCTTATTTAATATCACACTATTTATAGAAAATAATAGATAACAAGAGTTATTTTACTCTGGTCAATACAATCATTAAATATTATATTGAGTTTGAAAGAGTCAAATAACAACTCTCCTTAATCTAAGTGAAATTTTCTAAAATGGAGGGAGTAGTTAACTATTTGTATACAACAAGAAGTCATCAATCTCAATCTCAGTTAAAATTTCCAAGTTAATGGAAATTCTCAATTAGGTCGTGGTTAATATTTAATTTTTTTATATAAAAAACATTTTTAGTAGATTAACTGTAAAACGAAATTTAATTTAAAATTTTCTAAAATTTTATAAAAGACAATAACTTCTGAATTTATATGGCTAAAGCAGATTTACATTAATCTAAGTCATAATCCTCTAATTTCAATAGAGTTAAGAGGAAAAATCTCTTCTCAATTTGTTTCATTTAACAAATTCTTCCTAATTTTTGTATATAAAGTTCAAATTTCAATCAAAAAAATTATAATTTTTTGAATAAACCAATTCCAATTTTTTAAAACTTTTCATTTAAATATAAATTTTGATAAATATTATTAAACTTCATAATGCTCTAAAATTTATAGCTTATGTCTCTATTTAAGATTCTTCCAAATTTAAAAAACTCACAAAATTAAAAAGACTTGGGCTGTAATAAATAAAATACACAATTTAAAAATCTTATTCTCAACAAAAAGGCCCAATTATCCAAAATCTACTTAATACCCATTGAAACTCGAAACCATCTTCTTTGTTGAACCTCTCGGAGACGATAATGGCGTCGAAGCAAGAATATGGCATCCCTTATACTCCCCTTCCTTCGTACCAACCTTCTCAAACCGTCATCGTTCTAACTCCTTATCGCCGTCACCGTCGTTCTTCCTTCCTCCGCAACATCCGCTGCTCTCTCCTCTTCACTGCTGCAATCATTCTCCTCTCCGCCGGCGTTTACTTCCTGTACCCTTCCGATCCCGAAATCAATGTCTCTCGAATCCAGCTTAACCACATACGAGTCCTCGATTCGCTTAAACCGGCTCTTGATCTGTCGTTTTCCCTCACGATCAAAGTCCGGAATCGCGATTTTTTCTCCCTTGATTACGATTCGCTTGTTGTATCGATTGGGTATAGAGGGAGAGAGTTAGGGCTTGTGAAGTCCCTAGGTGGTCACCTTCGTGCTCGTGATAGCTCTTATATTAATGCGACGCTTGAGCTTGATGGTCTTGAGGTTGTTCACGATGTGATTTACTTGATTGGTGATTTGGCTAAAGGTGTTATACCTTTTGATACAATCGCTCAGGTCAAAGGTGATCTTGGTGTTCTTCTCTTTCAAATCCCAATTCAGGTATATCTTTCTTCTGTATCCAAATCCTAAATTTTCCTTCAATTGAAGGAACGAATCAACATTGAACAAATGCTTACGGTTCTAATGGGTGTTAGACAGATAAATGTTTCTTCTGTTTTGGAACATTGATTTAGTTTATGCTATGTTTTGTAAGCAAATATTGTGTATTCATTACTTAAATTCTTTATCCAAGTGTTCTAATTGATATTATCAAATTGAACAAAAGGATGAAGCAGTAATTGCTGTGTTGGTTTTAAACTGTGAACACACATGAAGCTGTTTCTTTGTTTTGTTTTGTGACTTCAGTCAATGGTTCTGGTAATCGGCTTAGGTCTTAACCTCTCGTTTTCGTTTGAAGAAATCTCCATTGGATGGAAAGGATTTTTTGTTCTTTTGATTATTTAGATTTTTTCTAGTTTCGAGTTTATAGACAGGGATTATAGTTCCTTTCAGTTTCTGGAACATGCTTGCTCTGTTGTGCTTCTAAGCTGATTCGGTTTCTTGACCTTCTGAGATTAAAGACTGATCTTTTTCAAGAATCAGATTGGTAGGGAATATGTGTGGCATCGTGGTGCTCTCTTTGGTGAATGTTAAATGAAAGTTGATCATTAATCCTAATGTTTCTCATTTTGAAAAATTCATCGTTTATTGACTGACCATCATTCAATTAAAACTACTGCCACTGATATCTGCCATAACCTATATATATAGTTGAAACTAACATTGTCAAGAGTCCCTGATTTTGACTTCTTTGATTTTTGAACAACTTTGTTGTGATATTTATATGACATGAATGATAATTAGGTTATTCTGTGCCATTGTAGTTTCCAGGTTAAGATTTAAACATCTGATGGTTATAACTGTTTTTCTTGCAGGGTAAAGTGTCATGCGAGGTGTTTGTTAATGTTAACAACCAGAAAATTTCACACCAAGATTGTCATCGTAAGGTAACCTAGTTTCTTTTGTTACTCATGAGATCCTACTGGAATTTTATTAAATATTGTGTTTTTGTCAATGGTTACATGTGATTATAGTATCTATAAAGACATAGTCTTATATTTGAGGTAGAAGTAGAGCATTCTAATGGTATTACATCGATATAAAATTTTGTCTTTAGTGGGAAATGAAAAGAAGATGGGATCTTCTGTTTTTTTCTCTCCTAGGTAAGTTTTGTTGCAGATGCATGAAAATAAGAATAAAAGTGCATTTTATCTTTACCGTTGCAGTTTGAGCGTAGGCCAAATGTTTACAATCATGAGGTTGCTGTGAAAGCTAATCTTATGATTCCGCATTGTTTTTCTTTAATGTGCAGTGAAACAAAATCCTGAGTTGGTCCAGAGATTAGAGAGGAAGAGACCAGAGATACATATGTTGATATGTTTTGGGTTATGGAGAAATGATTTGTAAGATTTTGTATAGATAAATACTACTGGATTTGTTATTGCATAGTCATGTGATTTGCTACATACGCTGTACTTTAACCTGATAGTAACAATTTAGGCAAAGAGTGATGACGATTTTATTGACTGGCAAGTTCTCAGATTGCTATAGAGTATAGACTCACTGATTCAGAGATAGTGCAATCTGGTTACGCGAGTGAAATGTTATTTTTCTTGAACTAGTTTTATTTTAATTTTCTTAACATCTTTCTTACATAAAATATAGAAAGATAAAGAAAAAAAGTTTGTTGTATTTTTGGTATTTTGACAAAACAATAAAAGAAATATATATATTTATGGTTTAATATATATATATATATATTATGTTGTTGGGAAAATAATATAAAGGATATAAAAGCACTATAATTATTAAGAGGAGTGTTTTAATATTTTGTTGCTTATGGTTGATTATATTGTTTTCTCCTAATCTCCCTATATATAGTGGGAAAGCTTAACCACACACATGTACAATTAAATACATTAAGCATATATAGGAAGTATATTAGTGGATGTTGTAGTGTTTAGATTACAATGATGTCATTTGGTAACACATTAACTAAGCTTGTTTTGGTGATGAATAATTATCATGACTTCAACATTCTCCCTAAATTATCCATCATTAATTATGTATTGCTTTGTTAAAAAATTTATCATGCAAAAACCCTTATAGTATAAAAACATGATAAGAAAAAAGAGTACAATAGTGTAATCTCCCCCTAAGGTGATGGATATGACTTCATCTTCATAAATCGCATAAACAACTCATTTCAATATATTGATGTGTTTTATGAATGTTGTGGTGGGAAGCATTTTTGTAAAGAGGTCGGCCGCATTGTCAGTTGAAAGAACATATTGAATGTCCATTTCTTGGTTTTTCTTGTGGAATATGTTTCGTTATGTCGCTCTTTATATAACATTTTTAGAGTAACACATGCAACATTATCTTCAAATAAATTTGTTGGCTTCTTATTAATGGCTATTCCGCTTTCTTCTTGTATGGGCTGAGTCATAGATATGAGACATACACATTTTATACATGTTTCGTGAAGGGAAATTGTTTTCGCATGATTTGAAGAAGTCGCAACTAGATATTGTTTTTTTGAACGCCAAGAGATTGCAGTATCTGCGATTGTAAAAGCATATCTGGTTTGCGATCGGGCATTATGCGGATCTGATAAATAGTCTGCATCTGCAAAATTAACTAAAACAAACTCGGAGTGTTTAAGGTAAAAAAATCACAAGTTAATTGTTCCATGAAGATAATGAAGTATATGATTTATTCCATTCCAGTGTCTACGTGTAGGAGATGAATTGTATCTTGCAAGTAAATTTATAGCAAATGATATATCCGGTCGGGTATAATTAGAAAGATACATAAGTCCTCCAATAGCACTCATATAAGGTATTTCAGGACCTAATACATCTTTGTTATCATAACAAGGAAGAAATGGATCTTTGTCAATGTTAAGTGATCGATTAACCATCAGAGTACTTAAAAGAGTTGCTTTACTCATATTAAAGCGTTTCAAGACCTTTTTCATATAATTTGATTATGTAAAAAAATGTCATCTCTAAGGTGCTTGATATAGAGTCCAAGACAAATTTTTGTCTGTCCAAGATCTTTCATTGCAAACTCTTCTTTCATATGAGTTGTGCATCATTAATCTCTTTCTGAGTTCCAATTATATTCAGGTCATCCATATATACATCAATGATCACAAATTCAGATAATGATGTCATGATAAAAACACAAGGGCATATTGCATTGTTGGTATATCTTTTACTCAACAAATATTCACTTAAGCGATTATACTACATGCGTCCGAATTGTTTTAATCCGTAAAGTGATCGCTGTAATTTGACCGTACATACTCCTTAAGGTTTTGATCTTAATGCTTCAGGCATTTTTAATCCTTCTAGGATTTTCATATATATATCACTATTAAGTAATCCATATAATATGTCGTCACAACATCCATTAGATACATTTATAGATTTTTGGATGTTGTTAGACTCATTAAGAATCTAAATGTAATTGCATCCATAACCGTGAATATGTCTCTTCATAATCAATTTTTGGTCTTTAAGAAAATCCTTGACCAACAAGGCGGGCTTTAAATCTTGTTACCTCATTTTTATCGTTTCTTTTTCGTAGAAATACCCATTTGTACCCAACAGGTTTTACATGTTCTGGTGTTGTGACAATAGGTCCAAAAAAATTTCTTTTTTACTGAGGGAGTTCAACTCAGTTTCCAAGGTCGTTTTCCATTTTTCCCAATCAGACCTTTTTGACATTCTAAGATGGATTTTGTATATGGGTCATCACATTCATGATCAATTTCTTTAGATACAGAGAATGAGAAATTTTCATCATCATCTTCTACTTCACTTCTTATCAATAAATTTCCATTGTGAGTATAACTGATTGAAGTTTCACACATTTCAGTGTCATTTTTGTCTTCAGGAATTTTCTGTGTATGGTTTTTCTGGACCATTTTCTTCTAAACATTTTTCATTCAGCTTTCCAATTTTTTTTAGGGATTTTTGTCTTTTGATCCAATTGGTCTTCCCCTCTTTAATTGAATTTTACGTTCATTTACTATGTTGCCATCAGTTTGTTCTTCAAGAACATTAATTTTGATGGATTATTTGCAGTGGATATATAAGATTTTGTCACCTTTTTGTATCAGTGAATGCCTCTGGTATCTGATTTGTCACATTATGCAAATGCACAAATTTTTGAACTTCCAGTTCACGTTGTTTTGTAGGAGGATCATGATACAATAAAGATGGTGTGCACCATATAATATCTTTTGGTATTTCCTTAATGACTCCCCCTAATGATGGGAATTCACCTTCATTAAAATGGCAATCGGCAAAACGTGTTGTAAAGATATCATTAGTTTTTGGTTCAAGATAACGAATTATGCTTGATGATATATACCCGATATATATTCTCAATCTCCTTTGTGGTCCCATTTTTGTTATTTGTGTGGGGGGGTATATAGAGACATAGACCGCACAACCAAAAATACGGAGATGGTATAGATATAGCTTCTGGCCAGAAACTAAGTGTAGTGGGGAGTATTTATGATATGCGTTTGGTCTTATTTGAATTAATGTTGCAGCATGCATGATTGCATAACTCCGTACTGAAATTGGGAGCTTTATTCTCAATATTAACGGTCTAGCAATAAATTGTAACTGTTTAATCAAAAACTCAGCAATGACATTTTGTGTATGAACATGTCAGACTGGATGTTCAACATCAATTTTTAATGATATACATAGTCATTAAAGGTTTGTAAAGTGAATTCATCAGCATTATCAAGCCTTATTTTCTTTATTGTATAATCAGAAATTTGTGCTTTTAACCTCATTATCTGAGCAATAAATTTTGCGAAAACCATATTTCGTGTAGTTAATAGACATACATGTGAACATCTATTGGATGCATCAATCAAAACCATGAAATATTTAAATGGCCCACTTTGTGGATGGATAGGTCCAATATGTCCCCATGTATTCTTTCAAGAAACATTGGAGATTCATTCCCATTTTTTTCCGGTGATGGCCGAGTTATTAGTTTTCCTTGAGAACAAGCATTACATAAAAGTTCACTTAGTTGAAATATTTTCTGGTTTTTCAGTGGGTGGCCATTTGAAGTTTCAACAATTTTTCTTATCATGACTGAACCAGGATGCCCTAATCGTTTATGCCAAATTTTGAATGTACTTATAAATGTCAGATTTATAGTAACATATGATTTAGTCATGTTTTTATCAAAATTACTAGTTTAAATTATTAAAAACCGAAAAAATCAATTACCAAAAATATTTAAAAGAACTCAAACATATACTTGGTGGACATTAAATAAAGCCTATTTTTTTCCAAAAATGAAAGCGTGATTTAATTATATCTCTAATTATTATTTACTAAAATAAAATAAAAACCATCAAAATAAATCCAAATTTTCATAATAATAATTTAGTATTAGTCGGAATCATGTCGGCCACCTCTAAAATTTATGACACATGTATGGAGTTTGAACCTAGCATCCCATAATACTTAAGAGGATATTAAAACCAATAAGTTAAGTTGATAAAAATAATAATAATAATAATAATAATAATAATTTAGTATTTTTCTTATTAAATAAACGGTATTATGTGTTTGTGTTTTTATTTTGGTTCATAAAATATAATTTTTTAAAGAAAATTATCCAATTGTAAAGATTATTAATTTTAGATTTTAAATATTATTTTTCCGTTTTAATCTAGATTTTAAGAAAATGAGCATTTTTCAATACTTTCTATCAATCGAGTTTTATATTTTGAGTCCATAACATACCAAAAAAAACATGATTACTTATTCACTCTTCAAAGTTCAAACCACACGATTGACAACAACCATCGGCTATCTGGTGCGGCCCTGGTTGTTTAAAAACTAAAGGATCGACTTGAAGGGAGGTGAATTGGCGGTTTTAGGAGGTTACTAACTCTCCTTGAAGCAGCGGCTAGTTTGAGAATGGTTTGGAGGCTAATAGCTCTCCAATTAGGTGTGTTTGGCGAATGGTTTGATTCCACTAGCACATGATCACCCTGCTAAGAGCTATGAAATTTCACAGCAGATTACTCTACTCTTAAGTGAATTTAAGATCAATGTTCTTAGGCTGAACAGAGAAAGCAAATGGAAGCAATAATGCTTTAAGTATTTGTTTATAAAATTCAATGTCTACAAGGGGGGAGGGTGAAGCCTTTTTATAGGCATAAATTCATAGCTAGATTATGCCTACAGAATAATATCCTAACTACTTATTCCTAATTTTATGCTAACAAGAATATATTCTATTTAAATTCTAATTTTATGCCAAAAGATATATATCCTAATTTTTTGGTTTAAATTAAGTGATTAATTACAAACCAGTAAATTAAACCAATGGATTGGTTCAATCTCAGACTCCTCTTCTCCTTGGTTGGCGATTTTGACCAAGTCTTGTAGGGCTTCTCTTTGGGCTTTACTTTTGGATCTTGTTAATGGACCAAGCCATAATTCTTCTTGGGCCTGGACTTGGGTCATACCTTCTCCTCCTTTGTGTTGTAGATCTTTGGGCCATGAATGTTGTTTGGTCGGACTTGGGTCGAGATTGGATCGTGGGTCAGGGTCCTGGTCATGGTACGGGTTATGGGTCGGATCATGGGCCGGGTCAAGTTGAGAACCGGTCGGGTCGTGGGCGGATCTTGGGTTCATGGATGGGTCATGGTTCGGGTCATGGCGGGGTCGATGGTCTTGGGTCACGGACGGGTCATGACCGGGTCATAGGCTGTCCAGGTCGGGTCGAGATGCAATCCGGACGGGTCGAAGGTCGGATTGCTGGTCAGGCTAGTCGGGTTGGTCGGGTTGGTCGGGTCGCTGGTCAGGCTGGTCGTCGGGCTGGTCAGGTTGCTTGGCTGCAGACGGGCTGGGTTCCTGTCGCGGGTCGGGATCAAGGTCGTTCTGTGTACCAGGTCTTGCGCGTCCATCAAACCTGTTGGGTTTGTTACCGGTTCCTGCTCCGTCGAGGACCTGGTCGGGAGCCAGGTCGAGGTCGTCGTTCCAACCGTCCTTCTCTTATTCACTCTCTTCTGATGTTTCCTGAAGATCTTGCTCATTCCAGGTCGCACTATCCCCTCCTCCTTTAAAAGGTTTTGACCTCAAATCCAATTCATCTGCAACAAAAAGGATCAAGTCAGAGACATTAAAAGTAGAACTTATAGAATACTTACCTTGGAGATCTATTTGGTAAGCATTATTGTTGATTCTGCGTATGACTGAAAATGCTCCATCCACTCTTGGCATTAATTTCGATTTTCTTTCATTTGGAAATTTTTCCTTCCTTAGATGAATCCAAACAAGATCACCAGGTTCTAGCACTAGTTCCTTTCGACCTTTGTTTATGCAAAGATTTAACAAACTCGGCTTTCTTTTGGCCATCAAGGTTAGTTTTTTTATAAAGGTAAAGCAAGTAAATCTAAAGGAGACAATGGATTGAAACCATACACAATTTGAAAAGGGGTAATTTTTGTTGCTGAATGAACTGATCTATTGTAAGCAAATTCGACATGAGGTAGACAATCTTCCCAAGTTCTAATGTTCTTTTTATTGACGGCTCTTAAAATGGTAGATAGAGTTTTATTTACTGATCTGTTTGGCCATTAGTTTGTGGATGACAAATTGTGGAAAATAATAGCCTAGTACCTAACTTTCCCCAAAAGGTCCTCCAAAAATGACTAAGGAATTTAGAATCCCTGTCTGACACAATTGTCCTAGGCATGCTATGTAATCTAACAACTTCCCTAAAGAACAAGTCAGCCACTAAAACTGCATCGTCTGTTTTATGACAAAGTATGAAATGAGCCATTTTAGAAAACCTATCAACCACCACAAAGATATTGTCCCTTCCTTTCCTAGTTCGTGGTAACCCTAAAACAAAGTCCATGGAGATGTCTACCCAAGGATAATCAGGTATGGGTAATGGGGTATACAAACCTGTGGGTTGTACCTTGGATTTAGCTTGTTTTCACTCGACGCACCTTGAGCACACCTTCTCCATGTTCTTTTTCATGCTGGACAGTACATATGCTCTTGTAATGTAGCCAAAGTCTTAGCAACACCAAAGTGTCCCATTAAACCACCTCCATGTGCTTCCCTAACATATAATTCTCTGATGGTTCCACATGGTACACAAAGTCGATTATCACGAAACAAAAATCCTTTGAATTGATAAAATCGTCCCTAGGCATGAGTGTTAGTGTCCTTAAACAACTCTCCAAAGTCAGGATCATTAGTATAACAAGTTTTAAGATGCTCAAAACCCAATAATTTTGTTTCCATCGATGATAAAAGAGCATACCTCCTTGAGAGAGCATCTGCTACAATATTCTTCTTACCTTGTTTGTAATGGATGACATAGGGAAATGTCTCAATAAATTCCATCCATCATGCATGTCTTTTATTCAGATTCTGTTGTCCCTTGAGATGCTTGAGAGATTCATGATCTGTGTGAATTACAAACTCCTTAGGGAAGAGGTAATGTTGCCACATTTGTAGGGCCTTCACTAGAGCATAAAGCTCTTTGTCATAGATAGGATAATTAAGAGTTGCTCCTCCTAACTTCTCACTGAAATATGCTATGGGTCTCCTTTCCTGCATCAATACAGCACCAATTCCAATTCCTGAGGCATCACATTTAATCTCAAAAGTTTTCGAAAAATCTGGTAATACAAGTAAAGGGGCATTAGTCAACTTCTCTTTCAGCAATTCGAATGCCTCTGCCTGGGCTGGTCCCCAAGTGAATCCCACGGTTTTCTTAATGACTTCTGTAAGTGGAGCTGCAATGGTACTGAAGTCTTTCACAAATCTTCTATAGAATCCAGCAAGTCCATGGAAACTTCTCACTTCTCATATGTTTTTAGGCGTGGGCCACTCCCTGATTGCCTTCACTTTCTCCTCATCTACCTGGATACCTTGAGAAGTAACAATAAAACCTAAAAAGACTAGATTAGCTGTTCCAAAAGAGCATTTATTTTTGTTTGCGTACAGTTTTTCCTTTCTTAAAACATCTACGACATGTCTAAAGTGATCAAGATGCTCTGTCATGTTCTTACTGTAAATCAAAATATCATCAAAATAGACTACTACAAATCGTCCTATGAATACCCTTAAAACATGATTCATTAATCTCATAAAAGTACTAGGTGCATTAGTAAGTCTAAAAGGCATAACTAACCATTCATACAATCCTAATTTTGTTTTAAAAGCAGTTTTCCATTCATCTCCTTCTTTCATTCTAATTTGATGATAACCACTTTTCAAGTCTACCTTAGAAAAGATACAAGAACCATATAACTCATCAAGCATATCATCCAAACGAGGGATATGGTGTTTGTACTTAACTGTGATGTTGTTTATGGCTCTGCAATCTACACACATGCGCCAGCTACCATCTTTCTTAGGTACAAGCAAAACTGGTACTGCACATGGGCTTAGACTCTCACGGATGTGTCCTTTCTCCAATAACTCATTGACTTGCCTTTGAAGTTCCTTTGTCTCTACAGGATTGATCCTGTAGACTGGTCTGTTTGGAAGAGTGGCGCCTGGCACAAAGTCAATCTGATCTTCTATACCTCTGAAAGGAGGTAGTCCCACGGGTTGGTCTTCTGGAAACACATCCATGTACTCTTGCAATAGAAACTCAATTTCTCTCGGTACTTCCGGAGCCAGGTTAGTACTCTTAATTAGTAGTTCCTTACAAACTAGCAACATCATAAGTTGTTGATCATTTAAGGCATGTTTAACATCACTAGGTGTAGCAAAAAGGCTGTAGTGACTTACCTTAGCAAGTTCATTGGCGTGTTTCTCCTGGTGGAAGGCCTTTGCTTCTTCTCTCCTTTGCTTCAGCTGCATCTGGTCATGATGCACCTCCTGGGGTGTGAGGGATACCAGTGTGATCTGTTTACCTTGATGTTTGAAAGAATGCATGTTGGTAAAACCGTCATGGATGGTTCTCTTGTCATATTGCCAAGGTCTTCCCAATAGTATGTGACTGGCTTCCATGGGCAACACATCACAAGTGATCTGGTCTTGGTACTTGCCAATGCTTATAGGTATTTCGACTTGTTCTGTATCTTTCATTTCTCCTTCCTCATTAAGCCATTGTAGCTGATATGGTCTAGGGTGCTTGTGAGTAACCAAATTGAGCCGGTCCACAAGTGTTTGGCTGGCCACGTTTGTGCAACTTCCTCCATCTATGATCAAGATACACACCTTTTTCTGAACAAGGCATCGAGTGTGGAACAAGTTCTCCCTTTGTTCCTGCACCTTAGGTTGTGCACTCAAGGTCCTCCTAGTTACCAATAGTTGTCCTTGGACAGGGTAAGCTTCATTTTCTGTATCTGATTGGTCATCTTCTGATGTTAAATCTCCATTCTCTAGGATAAGCATAACCCTTTTATTTGAACATTCATTTGCATAGTGTCCAAATCCTTGCCATCTGAAACACTTGATGTTCCTAGTCCTTGTAGGTGGAGGCATCTGAATAGCAATGCCCTTGCCCTTGTCATCACGTGGGGTAGAAGGAATAGTTCCTTCCTTGGCCTTGACTGGCGTCTTGAAGGATGATCCTCCCAGCATATCATCCCTGTTGTAAGGCGGCTTAGAGGTTAAAACATAAGGGTTTCTTGTATTGCTCTTTCTTTTGTTTTGTTGCTCAATAAGAATGTCCTTGTGAAGTAATTCATCCATGTCTTCATACTCCTGCAGTTTCAATCGATCATGGATGTCTCTATGAAGTCCTCCTTGGATCCGTGCCATGCTAGCCTCCATAGTCTCATATATCTCAGCTTTGATCATGAGACTTTCCATCTCCTGGTGATAGTCTTCCACACTCTTTGTTCCTTGGGGTAGTCTTCTTAACTTCTGATGAAGATCTCTTCCATAGTGGATTGATACAAATCTCTTTCCATCATGGTTTTCATTTCATACCAAGATGTGATCTGGGGCTCTCCATTGCGTCGTCTAGTGGTGGCAATCTGTTCCCACCAGTTGATGGCATACCCATCAAATTCTGTTGCTGCTATCTTCACCTTCTTTTTCTCAGAATAGTTTTGGCAGCTGAAAACTATTTCAATCTTCTTTTCCCATTCTAGATAGGCATATGGATCATTATTTCCTGAAAAGGGGGGAATTCGAAGTTTGTGTACCGGGTCTTGCGCGTCCGTCAAACCTGTTGGGTTCGTTGCCGGTTCCTACTCGGTCGAGGATCTGGTCAGGAGCCAGGTCGAGGTCGTCGTTCCAACCGTCCTTCTCTTCTTCACTCTCTTCTGATGTTTCCTGAAGATCTTGCTCATTCCAGATCACACCACTATCATTCCTTGCACTAATCAAATCTGTTACCACCATTATCTCCAAAATAACTAATTTAAATTATTAAAAACCGAAAAAAAAATCAATTACCAAAAATATTTAAAAGTACTCAAACATATACTTGGTAGACATTAAAGAAAGCGTTTTTTTTTTCCAATAAAGAAAACGTGATTTAATCATCTCTCTAATTATTATTTATTAAAATAAAATAAAAACCACCAAACTTGTTGTCAAAAAAAAAAGAAAACCCAAACTTTAGTGACGACGGCAAAATAAAGCCAATCCAAATCGATATATAATGGCTGGTCATGCCTTCTTTCTCAGCTCTCACTGAATCTCTCCTTCCCTCCCTCTCTCTTTCAGGTCTTGGAGTCCTTCTTGAACGTCGAGCCCAAAAGCCAATTCTGATCTTGATTTGGTTTTTCTTATTTTTTTCCCGATGGCAATGGCAATGAAAGAGACAGAAGATCCTTGCCGTGTTTGTAGGCATTACCATAACTACGAGGAAGGAGAGCGCTGCGACATATGCGGCCACCTAGGCACCTCCGGGGTGGCGGCGCCAGTCAAAGTCATTTCTTTACCGTTGGAAATCGTACCGGACTTTCTCTATCTCGCTGGATACCACGACGCTTCCAATATTAAAATCATTAACATTCAAGGAATCTCTTGCATTCTCAATGTAAATTTCTTTTATCCCAAAATCACCAATGTTCAGAAAAAAAGAAGAACATTAACATTTGCAACTATAAAGAAAAATCACTACTTTTGTTCACACCATTAAGAGAGTTTGCAACTTTAAAGAAAAATCACTACTTTTCTTTCACACCATTACAAAAGTTTTCAACTTTAATGATTTTGGTTTGGTTACGCAGACAGTTCCTTTGTGCGAGTATATCTACCAAAGCTCCATCACATATCATTGTCTTCACGATGAAAAGGTTCTAGAATTTGACAATGCCATCCACTTTTTAGGTTTGATTATTTGCCTTTTTGTGACTCACTCTTGGTTTCTGAGAAGAGATGTCTCATTTTTGGTGTGATTGATAAAATAATTTGTTCAGAAATGTGTGAGAATAGCAAGTCCTGTGTTCTTGTGCATTGCATGTCAGGGAGAAACAGGTGAGTGAATAGAAATAGCAACAATGTTATTAGAGAGTGACTTCTTGTTGGATTTTTCTTACATAAGTTATGATTTATTTGGACAGATCACGGGCGATTGTGATTGCTTACTTGATGAAACGCCAATGGTGGAGATTGGCTGAGAGTTACCAGTGGGTTAAACAACAAAGACCATTGACTAATATAAGTCCAGGTAAACAAAACTCTTACTAAAAAATGAGAAAGTTTTAATCTTTAGAATCATTCAAGTAAAATAGTTTGAAGATTTGTTCAAAACAGAGTTTCAGCAACAGCTCAAAGAGTTTGTGTTGGAGATTTAAGTGAAAAGTTGTCATTTACTAACAATTGGAATTGTTGGTTATTTTATAAATTAAAGATTGCAAACGTTCATAACAACTTTTGAACCAATATAAATAATTGTTTCTCTGCATTGAAATAAAGTACATAAAAAAAGAATTTTTGTTTCTTTTGGTCAAAAACACGAAAACATAACACAAATTGTTTTTTGTATCTCTTGTTTCTTTGCCTAGAACAAGAGGAAACTTTGATTGTCTTATCCTACAAGGGATTTCGTGTAACCCAAGACATTGATAAGAGTCGAAATACTCTTTAAGGAAAGTGTTCTCCTTCACGATTCAATCATTATCTAAGTTCATCGTTACACAACAATTCTATAAACAACAATCTTAAAGAGTATTTCTTTTTTTTCGTGAGAGATGGCTAATGTTTCGGTTTGTGAGATGACATCAAAGTTTGGAAAGTTAGATAAGTTTGAAGGAGTAGATTTTCGAAGATGGCAAAAGAAGATGCAATTTCTCCTTACAACTCTCAATGTGCTGTATGTTCTAAGTATGCCAATGCCCACTGTATCGGAGAATGCCGAGGAAGAGACTGTGGAGGAAACAAGGAAGCAACTTAAGTGGGAGAATGATGACTACATATGTCGTGGTCACATTCTCAACGGTATGTCTGATCCTCTTTTTGATGTTTACCAAAATATAGAATCTGCATAGGAATTATGGGATGCGTTGGAATCAAAGTACATGGCCGAGGATGCTTCTAGTAAGAAGTTCCTTGTGAGTAATTTTAATAATTACAAGATGTGCGATTCGAGACCGGTCATGGAGCAATACAATGAATTACTTCGCATCCTAGGCCAATTCGCTCAACATGACTTTAAGATGGATGAATCCATTTCAGTTTCAAGTATCATCGACAAGTTACCACCTTCATGGAAGGATTTCAAGCACATGTTAAAACACAAAAAGGAAGAGTTGTCTCTTGTACAACTTGGTAGCCATTTGCGTATAGAGGAATCTCTAAGGACGCAAGAGGGAGGGAAACCCAAAGATAAAGAGGCTAGGACTTCTTCGATCAATATGATGGAGGAAAGTGGAAATTTCAAGATGAAGAATAAAGGGAAGAAATGTCCTTTTAATAACAACGCTAGCGATGGATCTAACAAAAGACTTAAGATCATTTGTTGGATTTGTAACAAGCCGGGTCACTGTGATTGTCGGGCGGTGAAGGATAAGAATAAGACGGGAAAAAACCGTTTAGGGCAAGGGTCTAAGGATCACGGCCCATCCTCTCATCAAGGTCAGATTTCTGTTTTTGATTCATACTCAAAAGTGAATTATGTATCAAAAATTTCTGAGGCATTTTATGTGCAGGATGATGATGTAACATGGTGGATTGACTCGGGTGCAACAACACATGTTTGCAAGGATATACGATGGTTCAAGACATACGAACCAGTTCAAGATGGATCCGTACTTTATATGGGCAACGAGTCGACCGCTCCTATCCTAGGTCGTGGAAAAGTGGTGCTACAATTTAGTTCTGGAAACACTCTTAATCTTAATGATGTAATTCTTGTATCCGGAATTAGAAAAAATCTGGTTTTTGGTAGTGTTTTAAATAAGTGTGGATACAAACAAGTGTATGAGTCAGATAAGTATGTCTTATCTAAGTGTGGTGTCTTTGTTGGATTTGGATAATTTTGTAATGGTATGTTTATGCTTAATATTAATAAGGTTGTCAATTCTATCTATATGACGTGCTCTAGCAAAAATGATACATTTCTATGGCATGCTAGATTATGTCATGTACATTATAAACATATGATTGAAATGTCTAAAGAAGGATTAATTCCAACTTTTGACGTGAATATAGATAAGTGTGGAACATGTATGTTGAATAAGATAGTTAGACAACCGTTTAAGAGTATAGAAAGAAATACTAGGGTGCTTGGATTTATACATAGTGATTTATGTGATTTGCATGCTACACCATCTTTAGGGAATAAAAAATATTTTATCACATTCATAGATGATTATTCTCGTTATTGTTATGTGTATTTATTACATGCTAAAGATGAGGCCCTTGATAAGTTCAAGGTTTAAAAAACCGAGGTTGAACTAGAACACAATGACTTTGTTAAGAAGTTACGCACCGATAGAGGTGGTGAGTATTATGATCCTATATATTTTCAGTCTGTAGGCATTATACATGAAACAACGGCTCCGTATACACCACAAAAAAACGGTGTATCCGAGAGGAAAAACCGAGTCCTGAAAGAGATGGTTAATTCCATGTTATCTTACTCAGGATTGAGTGAGAGATTTTGGGGTGAAGCCATGTTAACGGCTTGTTATCTGTTAAATAGAGTTCCTAACAAAAGAAACAAGATAACCCCTTATGAACTTTGGTACAAAAAGAAACCAAATTTGAGCTATCTTCTCGTTTGGGGATGTCGAGCAATCATTAGACTACCCCAACCAAAGATGAAAAATTTGGAGGAAAAATGTATTGATTGTATCTTTATTGGATATGCCAAGCATTCCAAAGCATATAAGTTTTATGTCATAGAACTTAACGATTTCATATCGGTTGACACCGTAATAGAGTCAAGAGATGCAATTTTTGATGAAAATTGTTTTTCGTCAATACCTAGACCAAAGGATTTGATTCCTAGTTCAAGTGGAACTAAAGAACAAGATGACACAATCATATCGTCTAACGAGTCACCAATGCCTCGTAGAAGCAAGCGAGGGATGATTGAAAAATCATTTGGTCCCGATTTTCAAATTTATTTGGTTGAAGGATCAAGAGATGAGATTGAGTTCCAATACTCATATTGTTATCATTTGATGGTGAACCTAGGACTTTTGGTGAGGCTATGAAATCTCATGACGTTGCTTTTTGGAAAGAAGCAGTGAATGATGAAATGGATTCCATCATAGGAAATAATATGTGGGTATTGACGAATCTCCCACCCGGTTGCAAGCCTTTAGGTTCTAAATGGATCTTTAAAAAGAAGATGAAAGCTGATGGAACGATCGACAAGTTTAAGGCTCGATTGGTCATTCAAGGTTTTAGACAAAGGGAAGGTATCGATTATTTTGATACTTATGCTCCCGTTGTTAGAATTCCTTCTATAAGATTATTAATTGGTTTGGCAGCCATTCATAATCTTGTGATTCACCAAATGGATGTTAAAACGACATTCTTGAACGGTGCCTTAGAAGAAGAGATTTATATGAAACAACCCGAAGGATTTGTTGTACCCGGTAATGAGCATAAGGTGTGTAAGTTGATAAAGTCATTGTATGGGCTAAAGCAAGCACCAAATCAATGGCATCAAAGGTTTGATGAGGCTGTCTTATCAACTGAATTTAAGTTAAATCAGTCGGATAAGTGCTTATATAGCAAATTTGATGAGTCAGAAAATGGAGTAATCATTTGCTTATATGTTGATGATATGTTGATATTTGGTACTGACCTTAGACAAGTTGAACTCACAAAATAGTTTTTATCATCAAATTTTGCCATGAAAGACATGGGGGACGCAGACGTGATTCTAGGAATTCGAATCAAACGAAATGGTAACGAACTATCTTTAACACAATCTCATTACATTGAGAAAATACTTAAAAGGTTCAATTGTGAGAATTGTTCTCCAATGAGCACACCCATTGATGCGAGTGTGAAGCTTATGCCCAATACAGGACAAGCGGTATCACAGCTCGAGTACTCTCAAGTAATTGGTTGCTTAATGTATGCCATGACGAGCACTAGACCGGATATAGCCTATGCGGTAGGAAGGTTAAGTAGATATACTAGTAACCCGAGTACCCACCATTGGCAAGCTTTAAGGCATTTCCTCAAGTACTTGAAAGGAACTATTAATAATGGTTTATCTTATGGTGAATTTCCTTCGGTCCTAGAAGGATATTCAGATGCGAGTTAGATTACCAACGTAGTAGATCAATCTTCTACAAGTGGTTGGGTATTCTTACTTGGGGGAGGTGCCATTTCATGGGTTTCCAAGAAACAAATTTGTATTACAAGTTCGACTATGGAATCTGAATTTGTAGCGTTAGCGGCTGCGGTAAGAGAGACAGAGTGACTTATAAATTTAGTCTCTGAGATTCCATTGTGGCCGAAACCGGTGTCACCTATTTCTATCCACTGTGATAGTCAAGCTACTTTGGCTAAGGCCTATAGCCAAGTATATAATGGTAAGTCACGACATCTGGGCGTTAGACATAGCGCAGTACGTGAGTTGATCACTCATGGAGTGATCACTTTAGAGTTTGTTCGGTCTCAACAAAATTTAGCAGATCATTTGACAAAAGGATTAGCTAGAGACTTGGTAAAAAAGTCAGCTAATAGGATGGGATTAAAGTTCATCTAAAATTTTAATTATAGGAAACTCAGTTCCCCTCTAATATGACATCAGGGGCTGAATTCAATGTGGAAAGCCTATAGTTAGAGTTTTGAAGCACAAATTTCATAACATCCAAAGATATGTGCTTAGACCTGCAAGAAAAAGTTAGGTTGAAGTTTCTTCTTAATAGATTTTTGAAAAAGTGCACGTTGCAGGTGCATGACTAAAAGATCTACCTATACGAGTGTGAAGTGTAGCCGCTTCAAGAAGTTTGAACTTTGCTTTGTATACTCTCGTGAACGGATAGGGACACATGACTTAAGTATAAACACTTAGAATAGTTTAGAAACTTTTGTGTGTATTATCTTCATGTGCCCAAATGAGTTGAAAAAATTCAATCCATAGGACATCTTAATTCTCCAGCGTTTAAAATGTGTAATAACACTAATATGAAAATTCAATCGTTACGATATTTTTATTTATGCATGAGTTTGGTTTTTGTGTTTTGAGAATCAAAGATTACACTTAAATGGGGGAGGAATGAAGTGAAAGGTTTTCATTTACTAACAATTGCAATTATTGGTTATTTTATAAATGAATGGTTGCAAACGTTCATAACAACTTTTGAACCAATATAAATAATTGTTTCTCTGCATTGAAATGAAGTACAGAAAAAAAGAATTTTTGTTTCTTTTGGTCAAAAACACAAAAACATAACACAAAGTTCTTTTTGTATCTCTTGTTTCTTAGCCTAGAACAAAAGAAAACTTTGATTGTCTTATCCTACAAGGGATTTCGTGTAACCCAATGCATTGATAAGGGTCGAAATACTCTTTATGGAAAGTTCTCTTTTGCACGATTCAATCATTATCCAAGTTCATCATTCTGTAACATTCTTTTAAACAACAGTTTGAAGAGAGGTTATTTGGATCAAGAGATGTATATGGATTACCTGAACTCAATAATCAACTTCAACACTTGGCTTTCGGACCAATGCATGATGATATGCCCATGGATATCTGTTAATCACATCTGATGTGGGCACAGACGCAAAGGTGACCCTGTGGAGGTTCACGGCTGCGGACGCGGGACCAGCTTCCAAGGAGAGTCTCGACCTGGAGGATGGATTGGGCGCGGGCTGGAGAGAGGCTCGACCAAGCAGGCGCGAAGAACCGGTAACGTGGAGTGAATTGGACCACACGGGCTGTGGAAAGTCCCGTGATACACCAAGGCAGACCTTTTGAGCCGGCGGCTGAAAAGGTCTTAGACGCGGCTAGTAGGCTAGGCGGCGTGGAATAGAGAGCAATAGGGTTTTATAAATTCTTGTGTAAAGTCTGATTTTTATTAATGAAAGGACTTGGCTTATATAATGCCTAAGTCTTAGGGTTTTACCCTTACAAACAACATGTAGTTTTAACTAAAAAAAACAACAAGAAGGTTTAATAAAACTACAAAACAACCTAATGGCTTGGGCCGCGGGCCCAAATTCTATACTTAGACAAAAAAATAATGAAACAAAATGACTTTAAAACTGTAGGCTCTTGTGAATGGTCAGGCCCTCGTCAGATTACACACTAAGGGTGTTTCCTCGTTAAAACCTTCCTCAGAAAACCCATTGGGACAAAACCGAAGATAGGAAAAAGAGTACAATTCCTTAGCGCGTCTTTGGGCATCCTTATCCCGGGGAGATGGTAAGGATGCATGAATCGGCAGCTCGTCGACTAAGCAACTCCAAAGAAGGGGCCAAGGGGCAATGGGCCGGGTCTTGGTCTGTTCCGGGTCCGAACACGGCAATCCTCTGGAGAACCTCAAGTCTCCTCTCGACAAATCGGTTGATCTTCGTGGCCAATGCCTTAGCCCTCGTTCGTGTCATAGGTCCGGCTGGTACATCCGGAGCTGCGTCGTCCGGGTCCGGTCCAGCTGGGTCGTCCGCTTGTTCGACAATGCGATCGGCGCGTTCCGGGGCCTCATCATCCCTCCCCTCTTCAAGTGGTTTGGTCTCCAAATCTGCATCCTCTCCTGCATCAAATAGTTCCAAGTCAGATACATTGAACGTCGGGGAAATGTTAAACTCACCTGGCAGTTCGAGTTGATAGGCATTGTCGTTGATCTTCTTCAGGACTCGGAATGGTCCATCTCCTCTCGGTGCCAGCTTGTCCTTGCGCTTCTGGGGAAACCTCTCGGGTCGCATGTGTAACCAGACCCAGTCGCCTTCCTTCAATGGTGTTTGCTTACGCCCCTGTTGGCTTGGCGGGCGTACATCTCCGTCTTCTTCTCCAGATTTTCCTTCACTTTCTGGTGCAGCTTCTTAACATATTCGGCCTTACGGTCGCCCTCTAAACTTACGATCTCAGCAGGTGGCAAGGGAGTGAACTCCATTGGCGACAGGGGATTGAAACCGTAGACGATCTCAAATGGTGACTTCTTGGTCGCGGAATGGACGGCTCGGTTGTATGCGAACTCGACTAGCGGTAGGCATTCGAGCCAGGGTGGAGAGCGTCCGGTTCACTACTTCGGTCTGTCCGTCCGTCTGAGGATGGCAAGTCGTCGAAAATAGCAATTTGGTGCCGAGCTTCTTCCACAGTGTCCGCCAAAAGTGGCTGAGGAACTTAGTGTCTCGGTCGGACACTATAGTCCTGGGAATTCCGTGAAGACGTACAATCTCCCGGAAGAACAAACTTGCGGTCCGGGTGGCGTCATTGGTTTTGGCACACGGGATAAAATGAGCCATCTTCGAAAACCTGTCTACCACTACAAAAATGGAGTCTTTGTGGTTGATCTTAGGCAAGCCTAGCACAAAGTCCATAGAAATGTCAGTCCAAGGAGTGGTAAGAATAGGTAGAGGGAGATATAACCTGTGCGGGTGAACTCTGGACTTGGCCCGTTTGCAGACTAAACAGCGACTGCAATGGGCCTCAACATCTCGCCTCATGTGGGGCCAATAGAAATGTTCCTTGAGTAAACTCAAGGTTTTGGCCGCGCCAAAGTGACCCATCAAGCCGCCTCCGTGGGCTTCTTTTAGTAGCAGCTCCCGAGTCGAACCCTTTGGGATGCAAAGCCTCCGATCCCTGAAAAGGAACCCATCAAACAAATAGAATCGTGAATGGGTACCAGTTCCGGCGTGGGTGAAGGCTTCCTTCAGGTCGTCGTCTTGGGCGTATAACTCCTTGAGTAGTACGAATCCGAGGACCTTGGCTTCCATGATCGAAATCAAGGAATGTCTCCGGGACAGAGCATCTGCAACGACATTCTCTTTCCCCTTCTTGTACTTGATTACGTAGGGGAAAGTCTCAATGAACTCCAGCCAGCGGGCGTGCCGTCTCTTCAGTTTCGTCTGTCCTCGTAGGTGTTGTAGCGTCTGATGATCCGTGTGGATAACGCATTTTCGGGCCAGAAGATAGTGCTGCCAGGTATCCATTGCTCGAACCAAGGCATACAGCTCCTTGTCATAGGCGGGGTAGTTGAGGGAGGCTCCGCTCAGTTTCTCGCTGAAGTAGGCAACAGGTTTGCCGCCTTGGGTCAGTACGGCTCCGATTCCGACGCCAGACGCGTCGCACTCCACCTCGAAAGTCTTCTGGAAATCTGGCAGGGCTAAGATCGAAGCGTGAGTGAGCCGGTCTTTGAGCAGGTTGAAGGCTTTCTCCTGCTCGGGTCCCCAGCTGAATGCCCGGTCCTTCTTGATCACGGAGGTCAAAAGACTGGCAATGGTGCTGAAGTCTCGGACGAACCGTCTGTAGAAGCTTGCCAAGCCGTGGAAACTCCGGTCGTGGTTGATACTCGTGGGCGTTGGCCATTCTCGTATGGCGTTTATCTTTTCCTCGTCTACCTGTAATCCCTGAGAACTCACGACAAAGCCTAGGAAGACTACCCGGTCAGTGCAGAACGTACACTTCTTCAGATTGGCATACAACTTCTCCTTTTGAAGTGTGTGTATAACCAACTCTAAATGGGTGACGTGGTCGGCGTAAGAGGCACTGTAAACAAGGATGTCGTCAAAGTAGACTACGACAAACTTACTGATGTACGACCTAAGGACATGGTTCATTAGGCGCATGAACGTGCTCGGGGCGTTGGAAAGCCCAAACGGCATTACGAGCCACTCGTATAGACCTTGCTTGGTCTTGAATGCCGTCTTCCATTCGTCTCCTTCCCGCATGCGGACTTGGTGATATCCGCTCTTCAGGTCGATCTTCGAAAAGATTGAAGCTCCGCTTAGCTCGTCTAGCATATCGTCGAGCCGTGGAATGGGGTGTCGGTACTTGATGGTGATGTTGTTGATGGCCCGACAATCAACACACATCCTCTACGAACCATCTTTCTTTGGTACGAACAGAACAGGTACAGCACAGAGACTGAGGCTTTCTCGGACATAGCCTTGGTCCATGAGTTCTCGGACTTGGCGTTCGAGCTCCTTAGTTTCCTCCGGGTTGACACGGTAGGCGGGTCGGTTGGGTTGAGCTCCCGGGATGAAGTCGATGTTGTGCTCGATCTCTCTAAGTGGCGGTAGTCCAGGTGGGATCTCTGCTGGAAAGACGCCGGCGTATGTCTCCAAAAGCTTGACGACTTCAAGCGGGGGCGGTAGATCCGTGATGTCGGCGTGAAGTGACTCCTTAAAGATAATAAGGACGACGCTAGTATCGTCCCTACTTACTGCCTTGCAGATGACTCGGGAGTTCACGAGGAAATTCTCCTTTCGGGATCCTTTGGTGGAATCTGTTCTCAGCTGTATGTCCCTGACTTGCTGAGGTGCGAGCGGTGCTAAGTTAAACCTGCGCTTGTTGTGAACAAAGGAGTACAGGTTAGTCCGCCCATTGTGTGTGGTTTCCCTGTCAAATGCCATGGTCGTCCAAGAAGGAGGTGACCAGCTTGCATCGGGACCACGTCGCATAAGACCTGATCGGTGTAACGGCCTACGCTAAAAGGCACCGTCACCTGATCGGTTATGCGTATCTCGGTCTTATCATTGAGCCACCTAAGTCCGTAGGGTCGCGGGTGCTTAGTCCTCTCAAGACCGAGCTTGTCAACCATATATTCACTAGCGACGTTGGTACAGGAACCTCCGTCAATAATCAGAGAGCATATCTTGCCCTTGACAGTGCACTTGGTATAGAAAATGTTCTCACGCTGAGCGATCTCGTCAGGACCGGCTATAGTGTTGAGGACGCGTCTGAACATCAAGAGCTCTCCGGAATCAGGGTACTCGATATCGTCCTCCGCTTGCTCCGGCTCTTCTAAAGGCTCTTCATCGCCTTCGTCGGCAGATTCATATTCTCCAGACGGGGTGAGGATCATTACTCGCTGGTTCGGACAGTCTCGAGCCATATGTCCTCGTTCGTTGCATTTGAAACAAGTGATGTCTCGGCTCCGGGGTGCAGCTCCGGTGGGTTTGGCCGCCTGGTGTGGGCCGGTCGTGGGTCGAGTTAGGTCTCGGGGTCGGGTCGGCACGCGTGGGTCAGGAACTGGGCCAGTGGGCCGGTTATAGGGCTTGGTCCAGTTGGGCTTGGGTCGTTAGTAACCTGCGGCCTTTCTCTTGTTGGCTTGCTCCACTTGGTTGGCTAGGTGATATAACTCGCCGAGGTCGTGGTATTGCTGCCTCTCGACCTTGCGGGCGATCTTTTCCTGTAACCCGTCGAGGAACTGGGTCATGAGACTCTCCGGGGAGTCAGCTATCTCGAGACGGTTCCGCAGATGCTCGAACTCGTCGAAATACTCACTGACCGTCTTAGTGCCCTGGGTGAGTCGTCTAAAACGCCTTTGTAGTTCGCGGTGGAAGTGGGGCGGCACGTAGCGTTTCCGCATTAGATGCGTAAGCTCGTCCCATGATGTAAGTGGTCTGAAACGACTCCTTTGTCGTTCAGCAACTTCACGGTCCCACCAGGTCAAGGCGTGGTCCGTGAACTAGGCGGTGGCAAGGGCTACTCGCCGGGGATCTCCGTACCGGTAGTACTCCATACGGTGTTCCCAGTCTAGGTAGGCTTTGGGATCGACTTTGCCGGCAAATGATGGAGGGTTAAGCTTGACGTCGTGGGCGTGGTATGGGGCTGGTCTATCGTGTGCTCCATCGTAGCGTGGGTCGCGGTCATAAGGGGTGCGGTAAGGCGGGTCGTCGGGTGGTTCTTCCTCTCGGGGGTCACGGGTATATGGACCGTAGTATTGGATCTGTCCGTTTGTGGTGGCTCCTCCATTGCGGTGGGACACCTCGGGAACGTCCGGTCGATGGGGAGGACCGGGTTGCTCCAGTCGTTCCATGCGACTTGTGAGCGTGTTCATCTGAGCCGTAATCTGGCTCAGCATCTGCATTACTGCAGCTGATCCTTGGGGACGTTCGGGAACGTCCGAACTACTAGACATTTATATATTTATAGAAATTTCCAAAAATAGCAAAATGGAAACTTTCCTAATCTAGAAACTTTCCTAAAATGGAACTTTCCTAAAATGGAAACTTTCCTAATCTAGAACTTTCCTAAAATGAAAACTTTCCTAATCTAGAAACTTTTCTAATCTAGAACTTTCATAAAATGGAATTTGGCGACTGTCCTAATTTGGATATTTGCCTAAACTAGGAAAGGAAATATCCTGAAGGAAATATTCTAGAATTAAATTCCTTACTAGAATGGGTTTGGAAAATTCCTAAGTCTAATTATATTGCTTAATATTCGAAATTATGGAATTTTCTAAATCGTTTTGGAAATATTCCTAGGCGGTTTTAGTGTAGGGAAACTTCCTAATTCGAAAAATGGCAATTTCTCACTTAGTCAGATTCGGCTTTTGAGCAAATAAGGGAACTAGGTCTGCGGCTGCTAAACCTATTCGCTCCTAGAGGACACGACTATACGCGGCTGCTAACAGGGAGGTGCACTAGCGGGTGGTTACAAGGGGTGGGGAAGCCAACTAATTCATGCGCGGACTCGCCTATTGGTCGTTAGACGCGGGATTGGCTTGCAATGACACTCGGCTCTAGTCTTAGCTAAGGGTTACTCGCGAAGGCCTACAAGGAGTCCTAGCTACACACGCGTGAAAACGACACACAAACAAGGGACCTAGCTAGCAATCGCGTGAAGCAAGGAGCTTGATTCACGATTTCTCAACACAAACGACGTCCTAGGTGGGTTCCTCTTTTGTCTAATTCGTTTTTAGGCAACCTAAACTTTTTTTTTTTAATTAAATTGCAAACAATCTAAACAACCTAGAAATCAAGCAAATTCTCTTTTTTTTTTTTGATTTAAACGAATATAAAACAAGTGTGGAAGGGATGTAACCGGTTTTAGTTCTGGAGTTGTGGTAGCGGTTCTATGGTGGTTTCTTGCACTTCCTTTTCTTTTTCCATTTTTTTTTTGTGACTTGAATCCGGCTTCTCTAAACCTTGTAGGTTAGATAAGAAAATGAATCAAAGCCAGGTGTTTTTCAATGAACAAACGAATATAAAGATAAAACAGAGGGGATAGAAACAACCGGGGTCAGGAGCTTTTTGAGCTCTGATACCAGATGATGTGGGCACGGACGCAAAGGTGACTCTGTGGAGGTTCACGGCTGCGGACGCGGGACCAGCTTCCAAGGAGAGTCTCGACCTGGAGGTTGGTTTGGGCGCGGGCTGGGGAGAGGCTCGACCAAGCAGGCGCGAAGAACCGGTAACGTGGAGTGAATTGGACCACACGGGCTGTGGAAAGTCCCGTGATACACCAAGGCAGACCTTTTGAGCCGGCGGCTGAAAAGGTTTTAGACGCGGCTAGCAGGCTAGGCGGCGTGGAATAGAGAGCAATAGGGTTTTATAAATTCTTGTGTAAAGTCTTATTTTTATTAATGAAAGGACTTGACTTATATAATGCCTAAGTCTTAGGGGTTTACCCTTACAAACAACATGTAGTTTAAATAAAAAAAAACAACAAAAAGTTTTAATAA
The DNA here is from genome assembly GCA_039880935.1 of Streptanthus diversifolius. Taxonomy (NCBI): domain Eukaryota; kingdom Viridiplantae; phylum Streptophyta; class Magnoliopsida; order Brassicales; family Brassicaceae; genus Streptanthus; species Streptanthus diversifolius. The sequence continues at coordinate 8,934,948 of JAXGFM010000005.1, forward strand.
AACTACAAAACAACCTAATGGCTTGGGCCGCGGGCCCAAATTCTATTCTTGTGAATGGTCAGACCCTCGTCAGATTGCACACTAAGGGTGTTGCCTCGTTAAAACCTTCCTCGGAAAACCCATTGGAACAAAACCAAAGATAGGAAAAAGAGTACAATTCCTTAGCGCATCTTTGGGCATCCTTATCCCGGGGAGATGGTAAGGATGCATGAATCGGCAGCTCGTCGACTAAGCAACTCCCAAGAAGGGGCCAAGGGGCAATGGGCCGGGTCTTGGTCTGTTCCGGGTCCGAACACGGCAATCCTCTGGAGAACCTCTAGTCTCCTCTCGACAAATCGGTTGATCTTCGTGGCCAATTCCTTAGCCCTCGTTCGTGTCATAGGTCCGGCTGGTACATCAGGAGCTGTGTCGTCCGGGTCCGGTCCAGCTGGATCGTCCGCTTGTTCGACTATGCGATCGGCGCGTTCAGGGCCTCATCAACATCGGTTTCATCTTTCTTCTACTCCTATCCAATTATAACCAGCAGAATCACACATTCCGTTTAAAGGAGATGTTTCTACATACAGTATAACGTAACCAAGCTTGTAACAAATCAGTCTCAAATCTTAGTCTATGACAGGTTCAACGAAGTGATCTTCCTCATCAGAGTCATTCATAATTTTCGTTCCATTCAAAGTGTGACCCCTTAATTTGATCCAATCCTAAGGTTACTTCAGCTTCTTTGTTCTGTCAAACAAACAGTCATTTAGCAAATTGAATAATATAAACATATACCTTCACAGTTGTTAATCCCTTTCTAACTAATCAGAAAATAACATATAGAGAGAAAATGTGACCAGCAAAACAAAGAATAACCTCGATACTTAAGATTCCTGCAAGCTCAAATTGGAGTCTCCCCCTTAAGGCCAGTTAACTTTCTCAATTCATAACCCAAAATTCTTCAGATTGGCTTTAGATTCGAACTCCAAAGTGTATTTCTTTCTCTTCCATATAATAGAAAGTTTGAAATTATGATTGTTCTTCAATGCGACGCAATGATGAGAGAATCCTAAGCTACTGTCTCCAACGACCATGTATGAGGAATCTGAAGATCAGGATATAGGATCGATCAATACATGTGAAAAGAAATATCTAGCGAAAATTCAGTTTCGTAATTGAGTGTTACCCAATTTCCAAAAACTAGAACTAAGCCCAACTATCATTGTGGTGGTGATGCAATTAATGAATAAAAATGTAAAAACTTATAATAAAAACGCTGGATATTCAGAAAATTATGGGGAGTTAACCGTTAAAACTATTCGGACTTTAATAACTAGAGGTTGATGGGGCGACATGTTTTACCCAAATTATTCTAATGTTCAAGCTGTAAGTGCACAAGGACATGTAGCTAGATTTAATGACTAATATTACGGGAGTAGGTTAGTCTTATTGAAGTAGTTCAAATTGTAGAACAAATCTGCGGAATTTTCCTGTTAAATTTATCTTATTAAGTCGACCCATGAAACCCTATCCTGATTTGTAACATTGTGATTTGATGTGCTTAGGTTTTAACATTAAACTATTACTTCAAATGCACAATAATAAACATTAAACATTACATAGAGGTAGATCGACTTAAGACCAAGAAGCTACACTATGAGTTTGTGAGATTCGAATTAGACTAAGACAATAATATATTGATGTTTTGTTTTAGGGTTTAGGGTATGGACGAAACTTGTCTAAAACTAAACTTAAGGGAAGTAAATAACAATGTAAATATCAGTAGAGAAACATTTGCTTATAAAAAAAGTTATTTATTGGTAGTGTGAAATTTTGTATCACACAACAATGCATATGAGCTTTATTAATAGGGTGATTTGCTAAAAAAATTTTATATTTATTAGATAACTATTATATAGTTATTTTATTTTACCATATAAAAAAATAACCGCGTCAATAAATAAATATATCACTTTTGTAAGTATATTTATTTAGAAGTGATAGATTTATTTAACGAACAATAGACTTTATTACATCGTGGTAGATTTGTTGTTGTGTGATAGATTTATTGGTAAAATAGTAAACTTTTATCGATTGGTAGATATATTTTGTTTGACGATAAATTTATTTGGTCATTGATTTATTATTAGTGGTAGAGTTATCTCTAAGTAGAATTATTTTGTTTGATGGTAGATTAATTTGGTCGTGATTGATCTGTATAATAGATTTATTTTCTTTAATGATAAACTTTTGGGTGGTAATCGAAGATGGTATACATGTTTATAGTAATGGTAGATTTATATGTTTACATGTGATAGACTTATATGTTTCTATCTAATGATGATATATTTGTGTGTAATTTATATGATATCTACAACAAATTTTTAAAATAAATACAGGTCAAAAACATCGATTGATACAAGTCTACCATCATTTTAGAAAACAAGTTAATATTGATTTCAAATCACAAAAAAAATTAACTGTCGCAAAATCACAAACGCTGATCACAAAGAAATTTTTATTTTTTATTGTTAATATTATTATTTTATTAATATTTAACTATTATAATATTATTTATTTTTAATGTTAATGAGATTTTTGTTACTAAAAGTAAAAAACTAAGTATATAAGTATTTTACAGTTTAAATTTCTATCTTCATTTTTAAAAAGATTATTTCAGTAATTATGCACAATATATATATATATATATATATATATATTATTTTAGTAATTTTCTCTTATCATTGTGTTTGACACCTTGACTTCAAAAGGTCGAAACCAACGGAAAATAAAATAACAAAAAAAACTTAAAATAAAAATTACAAAGCAAACTCACTTGAAATTCTAATGACAAAATGGTTTTCAGACACTTGTAAAGAAAATTACAAAATAACTGCGTCATTTTTTCTGTCACCGACTCCTTAACTCGGTGTCCAAATCAGAGAGAGGCCTAGCTCTATTATGATGAGTGTATGCTCAGATACTCTCACTGGAATACTCTCTCGACCTTGAATCCGATGTAGGATATACCTTGTCTAAGCTCAATAATATTCCATGTAACCAGCAAGACCGGTGATGTAGACACGGAATCACTCCAGTCTGTTCGATTCCAAGTCTGCTTGCGGAAGATGGAATGAGGATAGAGAATGGTGGTGATGAAGACGATGATTAACTCTCTCAATCAGATGGGACGATTGACTGTCTCAATCGTGGGAAATAAAGGTTGTTTGAATCACACAAACAAGTTTCGATCTTTTGTCAATAGATCAGAAGTTACACACACACTTAGAATCTTGAGCCAGAATCAAAGAATCCAATGAATCACTCACTTGAAATTCTAATGCCAAACGGTTTTCAAAGACACATTCTTTGAGAAATCGAAAACGAACTTATATATTTCTTAGATGATTAAAAGGTGTTTTAAAAATGAAACAAAGCTAAGCTTATAACGGCTTGGTGTAGATAACTAAAATAAGAAACAAAGATTGCCTAATAGAATATAAACTAGCCGTTTGGAGAGAATGATGGGATTTTGGCCAAATAAAGGAATTTGTTCATTTGCTTGGGTCTGGATAGTTTGGCCATAAAGTGATGATGTCTTGTAGTGCCATATTCTTTGAATAAGCCTCCAGAATACAGATATAGTGAAGATATGGCGGTTGGAGAAATATGCTAGAAAGATTCACAAATGGAAAGTGATTTTAGATTCACAAATGGAAAGTGATTTTTTTAACTTGATTTTCCTGATCTTCTGGTTGCTGATGCATGAGAAGATGCTATATAACTCTACTGGATGGCTCAATGTCTCTACTTAATGGTTCACGTATCTCCTGATCACCAAAGTCTGGTTTGCAAATGATTAAACCGTGAGCTTTCAAATCAGGCAAGCCGAGAATCACCCAGTTTAGAAGTTCAATAACTTTTAAATCACAATAAATTTTGTTATCAATACAATTCTCTGCGAGCTTCTGATGAGTTGAGAATCCAAAAGAGTTGGATTTGTTGCTTGTTTCATCTTGTTTTGGTTGTAATGCTTCAATGAGTGGTTTGTGTCTATCGGATCCATTAAAGATTATGCCAGATTGAATCTTCAATATCTTCTTCATAGAGAATCCTTTTTGGCTGAATCTTCTTCGTGGTGTTCTCTAGATTAGTTGAATGTGTTTTCCAAGTGATTTTTGAGCTGAATGCTTGGTTTTGGTCTCTATTTGAGCTTAGAAAAGCTTGCATGCCGCTTTAGCTCTTCTTGGCTCCATTGTTCTACTGTCCATGTCTCTGATTCCTTGTTCTTTGGCTGATGATGACTTGATTTCTTCATCATACTCTCCTTCTTGAATTTTTTTTTGGCCTCAAAACTGTATAATCTGCACCAAGAGAAAGGAAATTTTTTGGACGAGACCCATAAGCCGTCCAAGATTGTTGAAGAAGCCACAACCACTTATGATGAAAACAATGCATTGCACGTTCCCATGGGAACCATGACGTGGTCTAAAGCTTGGAGGTTCTCTGAATAACTAAGCTAATTTTACTTTAGCCCAAGTCTCTAAAGCTTGTTTAGATTGTTTGTTTCCTATGTAGAAAGTAATGACATTACCTAAGATTTCATCATATTTTGAATGCAAATCCTCATAATTTATCAAAAGAACTTCTTTTGTTCACACTCGAAAGTTGCTTGGGCAGTTCCAAAATAATGATAACTTCCACATACAAAATACATCTATGTTTCTCTTTAATAATGGACGTTAGATAAACACTAAGATTCTCATCATAAGAAATACTAAATTACTCCTCACATCCCACCACCAATGAAATGTAACTGAATTTCCTCATATCTAACCTAACCTTTTTGCATATCCTAGCTTTTACCATCAATAAAGTTATATCCTTCATTAATGTTTTCAACATTAAACTATACATGTGATCTTCGCATTTAAATTGTATGATAATGTTGTTGCTCATTGTATCCTGCCAAAACAATACAAAAATTCAATAACTAACAGTAGTTATCCACAATTATACATATTTATACATATTTACTTTACTATTATACTAAGTTGGATGATTGTAAAAACCAATACAATTCAGTGAAATTCAATAATTATTATTTGAAGTCCTAATAGACTCAAAACATTGTAAAAAATATAACGTGCATATCAAAATAATAATTTTCAAATTTTAAAAAATACAACTTCATTCAATAGCACTTATTAGTTATACTATATTTTTCAGTAATACTAGTTTTACCCAATTCTCTTGTTGTAAATCTCAAATTAGAAACCTCATACTCTACTTACAATTTACTACGACTCAACTACTGCAATATATTTATATCCAATGCATAGTTATAATCAATCCATATAGCATGGTTAAAACCAAATATGCATAATCAAATCCAATTCAATCCAATTCAAATGCAAAATCCAATATACTTGAATTTTGAAACTTGTTGCAGCTCGTCGCAGCTCAATAGCGGAAGAAATGTAATGATGGTGATGGAAAGCTCAACGGTGAAGGAAACAAGCTCGAACTCCTTCTGTCCAGAGCTCGTGTCGATGAGAAAAACGCGATTTGTAGCAAAACATGATGAAGAGAAGAATCTGAGAGAACAAAACAGCGTCGTACATTTGGTATTTTTGTTTATGTTTTGTTTTTTTTAATTAATTTTGAACATTTTTACAACATAATCATAACATATTTCATTATACATCAGAGGGGTATATAAATTAGTTTGGGTTATAGTAGATTTCATTTCTGTCTAAAGAGGTATATGAGACGGTGTCTCCAACTTTTCGATATTGAGAAAAGCATCGGTTTTTGGAGATGGAGCAAACGCTATAAGAATTCAGCTACTAGTACTGAATTCTCTCAACAGTAATTGCTGGTAGTTTGGTCCTCTACGGACTAGAATGCAAGAAACACAACTCCTACTGAAGTTTCCGTCTTCTTACTGCGTGAAGAAGAAGACCATCATCATCATCAATAAGCCATCACTAGCATTACTAGTAGTTTGGTCCTCTACGGTGGAAACAACATCGTTTCATAAGGTTTCGTTGAGAAGTTGATACTCAAGACGCTAAAAAATATATATCCGTTAGGGTAAAGGGCAACTAGAGATGAGATCAACTCGCAGAGGAGTTGTGTAGAGTCCCTGTCTGATCGGAGAGTACTACAAGGATAAAGTAAGATCCTATGTGGTCAACATGGAAGACCATCAACTTGTATGATTACATGGAATCAGCACAAATTTGGAGGACCATGGATCTATCATGTTCTAGCATACACATGATGCACTCATGCACGGGACAACACTTGTATGATTACATGGAATCAAAAAAAATTTCTATTGCAACCGCAAGTGCAAGACAAATGAGTCTTTAACACCACGTAAACCACAAGTTCTAGTGTGTTTTTAGCCTGTTTAGCTTTTGCTTTGTTTCTCTTTTCTACGCACAAAACATTATTAAAACACATACCTCAAAATTTGAGATCAATTTATATGATAGCAAGACCAGTTTTCAGATAATCCAAGCAAGAGAAAGGAAGACGCAGGGTTTGGGCCACTTCTAAGGAAGTCTTCATGAGATTGCTCTTGATTCTGTCTCTCTGTCTTCCCTCTGACCTCATGCCTCTGCTAACCACCAGAGATACATTACATAGCCATGGAACTTCACAAGCAAACACCAAACCAGTCCTCTCATTCTCCATTAAACCCTTTTTATAGGCTTGACCGACTTTCCTCACATACTTTCCCGTTGTTACACCTACGTTTGATCTATCTAAATCTGAGATGTCTGCATCAGAGTGAAGGTTCACCACCAGAGTCCCATGCTCATGATGAAGTCTTTCGCTAAGAGCTTTCATGAACAGAGAATTGGAATCCCACAGACTGTGGGGAAAGATGTCTGCTCCGTCATAAGCATCCATGAAGATCATGTCATAAGAATTATTTTGGTTCTTGAGAATGAATTCCTTAGCTTCTGACTCGTAGAGGAAGAGTCTCTCGTGGATGCCTCGCCACATTACTTGGTCGATAATGTCAGGAGTTGGTAACGCACGTTTCCCGGTTGCTGTCATGACAGAGAATGCAGGGAAGCCCATTGCTCGAACCGACTCTGAAATAACTAGTGGGTCGATCTCAACTATGTCAACAACAGCACCTAAAAACGAATCAATAATACCATTCACATTAGTTAATATAAGAATTAGAGATGTACATTCTAGAAAATTATATAGTTACAGTGAAAAGTCCCTACCAAGAATGTGATTAGCTAAAAACAACGGTAAGCTTCCTCCACCGTGACCAACGCATAATATGCGCAGTTGTCTGTTCCCAATAGCTGCACTCCTCATATCATATTTAGAAGCTGCTAGAGAAGTCAATCCAACTGAAACCATGCTCTTCAAATCTGTCACCCAAAAAAAAAGAGTTCGGCTTAAAAACCATTGTTGACGCAAAGGCCAAATAAAAACAAAAGAAGAATCCCCAGTAACCTTAACTATTTTATACTTGAAAACAGAGAATTAACAACAAAATTAAACAGCAATAAAAAGCGGTTATAAATAATAACTAAGCCCTTAATCCACATTCCTTAATCTAGTCCTTTCTTTCACCATTTGGTTCCTCATGTGAACTGTGTCAAGTTAAAGAACAATGCAGTATTGAATGAGAAACAGAAAACTAGCAGACAACCGAAGATGAAAAGTGGCGGTAATAACTAATAACTAAACCTATTAGCCCCATTCACTAATCTAGTGTCATCTGAACAAGTCATGTTCTGTGGCATGTCCATGGGTTTCCTAAAGATTAAGCATTTAGTGGCAACAAAGAGAGCTCGAAAGCTCTAAAACCGACACAAGATATTGAAACATTCAAAGAAGGGAACAAAGGGTTAAAAAATCACATGGAACAGCAAGGCAATGAGGCTGTTGCATGTAGAAAATTGAATTCGGACCACTCGGTTGCAATGCTCTACAAGCAGCCATGACTTTCACAGTGCTTTGTCGAGTATCATCGTTGAAGCGAAGCGATCTCCATTGATATCCAAGTATCTTAAACCTTTCATTCTTCTCTCCATCTCTTTGCATTATCTCCATATACCTTTTCTCTAGCCATTTCTCAGTTTCTGCCCATGAATCTCTACTCTACATAAGATAATCATTAGAAATCATCATAATCAAATAAATATGAAACCTTAACAATGAACACATCAAAGACGAAAACGTCGGGTTTCAAGAACTGATTCCACATATTCACACCAAAGAAAGCTTTGATTGTAGAGTGGAAGAAAGCAGATACTCACAGGAAGAGAAGAAGGGTGGGCGACTACAGAAACAACGCCGTTTCCTTTGCCGGAAGTAGATTGTGAAACCGTGTGACCGCCGTCGTGAGGGTCCCACCATTCGGGCGAGTAGAACCAGTCTCCTTCGTCCTTCACGCTTACACGGAACGGTCCTCCGCAGAAATGCCGCAGATATGACTCGACGCTGCAAAACCTTTTCACACACCGCGTTACCGAGAAACGTTGGATCGAGTTCATCTGTGAAGGACCCAAAATCTCAAGTTTACCGGAAAATCAAAGTGCCCCATAAAAGGTTTGGAATTGGCGGCGGCGTTTTCGGGTTACTGTAGAAAATTTAGAATTAAGAACGGGTGATTCTGAAAAATATAATCTAATTTAAAATAAATAAAAAATAAAAGTTTAAAAAGTGTTAGTTAAAATATTTTGGAGACGTTCTCAACAAACTTTTTCCAATATGTTATAATATTATTTGTTTAATATATAATTAATAATTTAATATTTTTAAAATTAATTAAATTAAACAAAAATATTAAAATATTATTATTTTAGAGATTTATAAAGTATCATCAGTACTGATACTCTAAGAGTTTGCAGGATAATTGTTTTTTTTAAAATGAAAGAGCGAAATGAGGAGAAAACGATCCAGATCCCCACGAGATTTAGGACATCTTATCAGTTTCTCCCATTTTCTAACCACAACTTTTTTCCCCATGAAAATATAGTTTTAGATCTATTTGATCCTGAATTTATATTATTCGTCCTATGACCCCATAATTTCGGTTACGCGTATGGTTTAGCTAATCTCTAACCCAAATTAAGAAAATATTAACCAAAAACTTAATTAAACCATTTTAACCGATAATTTAACAAGAAATCAGATTACACCTAGATTATTGTTATTAAACCGAAGATTAATTTGAAAACATAGATTATTGCAATCGATTTTGGGGAAAAACCAAAATCTGAAAACTTTTTTAAAAAATAGAATTGAAAAGTTCTTGAGATGAATCGATCGGGTATAGAGATTACGGTGTGCGATGGCGACATTTATCCTCCTCCCATTGACGAAGCTCCGCCGAATTCCGAAGAAGTCCCTCCTCCCAATTTCGATGACTCCGCTCCTTATTTCGATGAAGAAGCTTGCGCAAGGGATGAGTTTCATTTTGAGCAATTGGCGCGGGATTTCATGAAGTCAGAATCTCCAATTCGGCACGATGTCTTCCCGGACAGTGACGACGAGCGAGAGCATTTAAATCAAGAGAGGAATTCATGGGGCGAGGAACGTGCTTTTGTACAAGGGGCAAACATTCTTCAATGGTGTCGCCATCAAGGAAGTCGTTGTAGATTATGCTCTGTACACCAGATACAACATCAAACAATAGATGTATGATAGGGATAAAATCGGGTAAAAATGCGTAGGTGATGGTGAAAATGGTGGTTATTCTTGGCAAGTGTATGCTTCTTTGTTGCCTAAGGACCCGATGTGGAGAATTAGAGTGCATAAGGTAGAGCATAAGTGTATTCTGAATAGGCAGTGTGAATTGTTCAAGGTTCTAGTGATAGCTAGGATTTTCGTGGATAAAATAAGGGATGATCCAGACTATTACATGCCTCAGAAGATCGAAGAGGTTATTAAAGAGAAATGGAAGATCTCTGTGACTCGTCAACAATGTCAAGCAGCTCGCAACAAATGTTTAAAGTGGATAGAGACTGAGTATGATGAACAATTTGCGCGTCTTAGAGATTATGCTGCAGAAATATTAGACTATAACAAAGATTATGTCGTTGAGGTTGACACGATTGAGAATGAGGCTGGTGAAGATGTATTCAATAGGTTTTATGTGTGTTTCAATGTGTTAAGGAAGACTTGGAAAGAATCTTGTAGGCATTTGATTGGTGCAGATGGGTGCTACTTAAAAGCAAAGCTTAAAGGGCAGTTGTTGGTAACAATAGACAGAGATGCAGACAATGCGATATACCTAATTGCTTGGAGTGTTGTTCATGTTGAGAATACAGACAATTGGCGCTGGTTTATCAATCATTTGAATAATAACTTGGGTTTAGGTGAAGAAGGAGATGGGTATGTGATGGTGTCCGATAGACAAAATGTATGTTTTGTGCATTGTGAATTGTTTATAATTCACAGTTTTAGTTACCGTGTCTAATGATTTACTTATATTGGCATATGGACTACTAAAAACTGTCGAACTGGAGCTACCTAAGATTGAGACCGAAAATGTGTGAGGCACATATATGGAAACCTGAAAAATAATCATTCATACAAAGCACAGCTAAAGTCGCTCCTGTGGTCATTGGCTTGGAGTTACAATGAAACACAGTATAAGCAGAGGATGGACAGGATCCATTCATATGATACAAAGCTCTATGAAGATGTGCTGAAAGCAAAACCCGAGACATGGTGCAGAGCATTCTACAAGTTGGGCTCTTTTTGTGAAGATGTGGAGAACAACTTCTCTGAGTCTTTCAACAAGACAATCAACATAGCTCGGGAGAAACCTTTGGTTGCCATGTTGGAGATGGTTAGACGCCTAGCTATGGTTCGGATTGCTAAGCGTTCTGCTATATCGCACTCTCACACAAGTATTATTTGTGTTTTTCTTAATTATAGTTCTTGGTTTATGTTTTGAGTTTTTAATTAGCTTAGAACTTATTGATATATGTTATTACCTCAGGTAGGTTCACACCCTATGTGAGCAGATTTCTCGCCAAAGAGCATGAGCTTGCGAGAACATGTAAGGTCAGTCGTAGTACAAATGGGATGTACGAAATTTACTCTTCAATATAGATGGTAGAAAGAAAAGATGTATGCACCGTATTTTCTCTACCAACTGAAGATTTTAGCTGAGAAACATGAAAAGAGGGGTATTTTGAATCAGCAGACCATCTTTAACGATAAGTCGTATTTTCAATTCTCTCCACCTCTTCAAATGTTTCAAATATTTAGCAGCTAACTTCTGACAGAAATGATGAATCACACTCTATATTGTCTATAATGTTTTAGCTTCAAATATATCATATCACCAACTGCAACAATCACTAACTGCAAAAGCCATATCTTCTGATGCTTATCCATTTGACTCTTCTGTTGAGCACGTTCCAATTGAAATATGATTCTCTCAGACATCAAATTTCTTTCTTTGAGTATTTCCTCCAGTTCAAAATTTGCAGTTGTTCCATGTTCATAATAAAGAACATGAGGATCTCAGTCATATAGCACTTTGAAAGGAGTTGTGTGAAGAGAAGTATGAAAAGACGTGTTGTACCATAGTTCTGTCCAAATTAAAAAATTATGCCAAGTTTTGGGATGACCAAAAGGAAAACGACGTATATAAGTCTCTAAATAACAGTTCGACACTTCAGATTTACCATCTATTTGAGGATGAAAAGATGTACTATAATTTAGTTTAGTCTCAATCAAACCAAAGATATCCTTTCAAAATTTGCTCAAGAACAATATCTTTATCAGAAATAATTGTCTTATGCAATCCATATAACTAAACATTTTCTAACAGAAATGAGTTAGCAACATTAATAGCTGATATAAGATGTTTTAACTTCACAAAATGAGTATATTTACAAAGGCTGTCAATGTCCACCAAAATGATACTAAAGTCGTGAGAAGGCTGTAACCCTTTCGGGTCTCTGCTACTTGCTCCTTCTCTTCGTTAGAGTCTATATGCCTTCTTCCTTTGCTACAGAAAGCGAAGCAGTCATAGAAGACCTGTATTTCCAGGGCTGGTTCAAGTCAGTACCTACCAGGTTTGGATGGTTCGATTCTGATGTATAGGAACCGCTAAAATAACCAAACACCCATTGTATATTAATATGATTTCGAATATTTTTATCCAGAATAACCATTTTATTCGATTTTGACCCAAAATAACCAATAAAAAGAGTAATTGGAGTATATTTTAAACAAAAACATTACATAACTAATGATAGAAAAATAAATTCTCGAGAACATGTATTCAACAAGAAGCAAAGGAACAATAAGCAAGATATTTTCAAAACAACAAATGAAGCAAGATGAACCTAAGTACATGTGTTTAACACAACCAAATAATCAGAAAGAACAATTTATTCCAAACAAGAGTTTCAAATTCCAAACAAAGAAACAAGCAAAAGAACAAGAGTCTCAAACAACAAAACTTAAACGAAACACCTTCTCCAGATAAACAAGCTGAAAACATACTAATCCAAAGCACATTATACCCATTTCCCTGTAACATCAAGAACAAATTGACATTAGATATAAGCAAATGAAGACGAAAAAAGTAGAAGGCTAAAAGCAATGAAAAAATGATGTAGATTGTTTACTTTATAACCAATCAGTGAAGTGATTTACTATTCTTGTACTATTGGATTATCATAATCTGAAACAAGTTATTATAAATAGATAGTTAATAAATAACAAGAAATGTTAACATATAAGATAAGAAAAAAAATTACCTCGCCTAAACCTATCTTCATATTCAAATCCGCTAAGAATTTGTTCCATCGTCACCATTCTAGCTTCAAAACATTGAATAACTGTTTTCATCCATTACTCTGTACACAATCAAAACTCCAATCATGTAGTGAGTTAGACAACTCTTATATGGTTATATGATCCGGCCGCTAGTGGTGAAAGTACTTTCAGAAGCGACAGATGACACTTGCATTGCAAATACATCACAAACAATTTTTGAAAGAATACTGAATTTCGAACAATTGAGCTTCCACCAAGACAGCACATTTTATTCTGTTCCGATCATGGTTTTCAAATTCCTAACACTCTCCAATTCATCTTTTGTTTTGCAGACTTCTATTTCATCAACCAACTCCTCATACAAGAAATACATCCTTTCATACCCCAAATCATCATCTATCTAATCGAGTTTTTCAAATGATGGCTGCTCTTGGCTACCGAAAGATGCAGCTTAAGTAGATTGAGATGATTGCATACCTGACCTTCTACCAAACTGAGCACTATACTCCTTAAACAAGCTATGCAGAACATCAATGACTGACTGATAAATATCTTTAGAATCTGGAGTATCTTTCCGATAGAGTTTCTTAAAAGGCATCTTAGCATACTGCATCTTTTTCGTGGGATCAAATACCATAGCTACAATCAACATCTTCTTGATGTTCTTTATACCATCCCAGTATTTATCAAATTTCTTAAGCATCTCATCAGCCTTTGTCTTCAATTCTCAATCTAAACTATTACTCAACCCAATTAGATTATTCTCTATTGTTACTATTTCATCATAGCACTTGAACAAATTCAGATATATATAAGATGACACAACCAATGTCAAATTATAGAAGATTATCAAGAACCTAACTAATCTCGAGATCACATTCATATCATACATAACAGGAGGTCCAACCTATTTTGTCCCGTTTTCAATCTCCAAGAAGTAGTCATTATACAACATGTCCTCTACCCCCATCTTTTCTAAGCAACCCTTAACTCAAGTGCCCTTAACAACATCAAATAAGTAGAATTCCATCATGTTTTAACGTCCAAGGACTAACTACCTTTTATCATCTTCCCGAATCAACCCTCAATTCAAATGATCTCAATATAGTAGTACTTGATCTAACATATGAAAATGCATTACGTACTGCAGACACATTATCATCTACCTTCAGCCAAACCGTCTTTAACAATCAAGTCTATGATATATGCTGAGCATCGCATATGAATAAATCCCCCATTCAATAACCAAAGTATCATTTAAAAGCAAAGAGAAATTACTTTGAAACTTCCTAAACGCCGAAGTATTGACAGCCGCATCGTCAACAGTAATGGAGAAAATCTTTTCTATACCCCACTCAGCCAAGCAATCTAGAAGAAATGTTGAAATAGTCTGACCTTTATGATAGGTGATGTACTTGAATCCAATGATTAACTTCTTTAATTTCCAAGAAGCATTGATGAAATGTATTGTGATCACTATATAACTTGCACCTACACAGTAGCAAAGATAAAAAAGTAAGTCATATATTATGAAAGAAACTAAAAACAAATAGATATGAATACAGTAGAATACTTGTGGCCTGAGCAACTCATATGTCCATTGTAAGTAACACTTGTTGCTTATTAGCTGAGAACCACACCTTTAGAGCCGCTTTTCTACTTACAAACATTTCAACAATATCTCTTGTTGTGGTTCTCCTTGAATGCGACTTATACAAGTTCACTTTTTTTGCAGAATTGCTTCCAAGCCATACTTTCAATAAAGAAAAGTGGCAATTCCCCTTTCAGAAGCATCTCTTTTGATGCCTCTTTAAATATAGTTTCAGTAACTTTGGCATGCGTCAGAATTTCATCTTCGTTAATGACAGAGTGACTCTTCACTTGTCCCTCTTCCCAAGCCTTGAACTGTTTGCAGGTTAGTAGATGCTTTTGCAGGTTAGTATATGCTTTTGCAGGTTTGAAGTCTGGACAAGCAAAAATCTTCTTACAATAGTGACATATGCATTTGTCCTGACTGTCCTTTGTCTAATGCGCCCAAACAGGAGACCTTGTACTTAGTATCTTAGCTCCCTTTGCTGGCTGAGAAGTTTCTCCACTTGAACCCAAAACATCCTTTATTTTTCCTCGATTGTCAGGAGTTCTAAACTCTGGCTAGGTTTCTTCTATATATGAATATTTTTTTCTCTGATTATTCTCTGGATTCAGTGATTCTAAAGAACTCATCTGTCACTAAAATGCAAAAAAAATAGCACAAAAAGGTGAATCACAATGTAGAACATCCTAAAACAAAGCAATTTGATATCAACAAAGAGAAACAAAGTTATAACATTATCAAACAAAGACGAGATTAACAGTCACGAACAAGCTAAAAACGACTGAAACAACTAAGAAAAACAATGACTATCACAAAAAAGTACAATTTGAACATATGAACAACCATAAATTAAGAATCATAAACAAATAGCACAAAAAAGTAAATCATAATTCACAATGTCGAACATAAAAGAAGCAATATGATCTACTTAACTTAGAATCTAACATCACCAAGTAACAAGTTAAGGACAATATGTTCTAATTTGTTATCACCAAACAGATACAAAATTATAATGTTGCCAAACAAAGACAAGATTAACAATTAAGAACAAGCTAAAATTGACTGAGAAATTAACAATTATAGTGCAGCACAACTATAAACAACTAACATAATCAATCAATTATGAAAATAGACATGCAGTTGAGACGAGTAAAATTGTTAGCTTAGATCGGCTTCTGTAGGTTTTAGAGTTATGAGAAAATGAGCTCAAGCGGTCTAGTCGTCCATATTTATAGAGAATCTCAATTAGTGTTTCAATTCTTGAAATCGAGAGGTAAGAGAAGGTGAAAGGCAATATCTATAAAGGGGGATATATGTATACTCGAACCTATATACATATGGTTATCTTCGGATACTCGGTCGGTTACCAGTTAACTATCAAACTGATCCGATACCCAAGATCAATTACACATACTCTCCATTGGGTATATTTTCGTAACCGAACCCACTCCAAACCAGTTTTTTTTTGTCGGTGTCGGGTCGGTTCCTTGCATACGGTTTTTGCCCATGCCTATTGAGGAACAAGTAAATGTTGCACCAAGCCCGCATGAAAAAGAGTTGAATACTTATGTTGTTGGCACACTTTACATCAGCTATATACTTATGTATTGTCTTATCCATTCCAGACCAATAAAAGATCTGTTGGATGCGTTTGACTGTGTTTTAAGACCCTAAATTGACTTCCAATTAGACTGTCATGATATTCTTGGAATACCAGAGGAATAAAAGTAGACTGGTTCATAATCACTGATAGGATGTTTTTGTCACCAAAAAATATATGATAGATATAAAAAGAATAAATTATATTGATAAGTCTTAAGCTAGCATAAAATAGAAGGTTGGGATTTTGTTGTTACTAAAATGAAAGCAAAGTAAAACCAATAAAAATTATAAAAATTAAAAGTGTTGGCCATCAGAGAATCTTAAGACTATAAATTATAGTGTTGTTAGTGTTGGTACTTTAGGATCAGATCCATGGAGAAGAAAGGTTGTACTATAAATTATATTGATAAGTCCTAAGCTAGCATAAAATAGAAGGTTAGGGTTTTGTTGTTACTAAAATGAAAGCAATATAAAACCAATAAAAATTATAAAAATTAAAAGTGTTGGCCATCAGAGAATCTTTAGGAGTTCATGATCTAGATTATTTAGACATTAACAGTTAGAGGTAAATACATATATTTTTATTCATAGAACGCCAAACATTTCGATGTGATAGATTTCACTCTCATGGCCTACAATCAATTTATGAAATTGAATCTAAACTATATTCTCGTAAGAAATTATATTCAACAACACCTATATGTAAGCATGTTAGATTTGTTTACTAGATAATATTATAAAAGGTGCTAGCGATCTAATCATGTCAACCTATTCAATTAAATTCAGGTCAATCATCCATGTAACGTTCATGCATAGACTTTCCTAGATCATAACTAAATGAATCAGTTTAGCACATGCATTAAGAATATAGTTGAACAGATGATTACTTTTATCTAGAGAATGTGTCAATCTAGAAATCGAAATCTATCTACCAAACCATTAATAGCTCCCGTTTAGAAACCCTTAAACCCAACTTAAAATTACTCAATTAAGAACAAAGAAATCGTAGAGTAGAAAATCAAAATGCATTTACAGAGAGGTTTCATAAGGCTTTTCTATATTGAGATACAAAGATGGATTCCTCTCCCAGTGAACAAAGCAAACAAAACTAGAAGGAATAATGAAATCTATGAAGTTTTTAGTGTTTTTAGGTTGGACACTTGTTAAGCCTCACTCAAGGTGGCTTTCCCAATTTTATGGTTCCTCTTGTTTTTTATATGTGTAGAAGGTGGTTAGGAAAAACCACAAAAGATTTGGAAAAAATCTTTGGAGATTTGGAAAGTTTCCCAAATTTTTGGACAGGTGATCGGTCGATCACATAGGATAAACAAACGACCAGCACCCTTGATTTGTCAATCACTTGGCCCCTCAGGTCGGTTGATCAGTCAATCAGAATTCTATGGAAAAATCTGTATGCTTGCTCCATTTCAATCCAAGGCAGGCCGGTCTTCAATTTTATTGAACATAATTTACATTTAACGGTTAGATTGGCTTCAAACCACTTAAAGATAAAAGTGCAAATCTTCAGCTATCTTGTTTCCAAATTTTAGCAAGATCAAGTGGTAGAAAATTTTCCATCGGATGAAAAACTGATGGTGTCATAAAGCTCCATTCTCCAGAATTCTTGTTTTCAGCATTTTTTTTTTACCAAAATGTCCAAATTACTTATAAAGGATTTGAAAACTCCAAAAACATTAAAAACGCTGATAATACACCAAAAATCGTTAGTTTTATATTAAAAACTTATAAAATCATATTAAGAAGTATTAAAATATGAGGTATATTAATCACCAACCTTTTCTTGTACCATTAACGATCTTGTATTACCTTACAATCACTAACTAAAGATTTTTTTTGCTGCTACTTCTGAATTATCCCTTATGTGGATCATGTTCTATCTCCTTATAAAGACCATGTAGTTGTAATGCCTCGTAGTGATTACAATGTAACATTTGCACTCGTAGTGAAGATGATGTGGGCACGGACGCGACTGCTACCAAGTGGAGGTTCACGGATGCGGGCGGGGGACGGCATGAGAGAGACTCGATCGTGGACGTGAGGTAAGGGCGCTGGGACGGGAGAGACTCGACCGGGCTAGCGCGAGGAACAGACGGGGAGGCGTGGAGCGAATTAGACCACACAGACTATGAAAAGTCCCGTGATACACCAAGACAGACTTAGAGCCAACGACTGAAAATCTTGGAACCGGTCTAGTGGAATAGGCGGCGCCGAGTTTAGAAAACAATAGGGTTTTTAATTTCTTGTCAAAAGTCTGATTTTATTAATGTAAGAGACTTGGCTTATATAGGCCTAAGTCTTAGGGTTTCAACCCTTAAAGAAAAACAACAAGAAGCAAAATTAAAACTACATGAAGTTCAAGTAATGGTCCTGGGCTGCGGCCTTGTGGGCTGGTGCGGGCCTAGGTTCTATACTTAGAAAATTATTAGACAAAACATGGATGAGTTGGGCCGTGTGCTTCCTGAGAGGATGGAGCCCAAATCCGATTGCACACTAAGGCTGTTGCCTCGTTAAAACCTTCCTTGGAAAACCCAATTATACAAAACCGAAGGTAGGAAAAAGAGTACAATTCCTTAGTGCGTCTTTGGCGTCCTTATCCCGGGGTGATGGTAAGGACACATGAGTCGGAAGCCCGTCGACTAAGCAGCTCCCAAGGCTAGGCCGCGGTGTTGAGACCTGGTCCTGGGTCCGGTCCGTGCATGGGCTTGTGTGGCAGTGGAAGAACCTCAATGCGGCGTTTGACATAGCGGTTAATCTTGGTCCCTAACGCTTTGACATTTGATCAAGTCATAGGTCCGGTCGGCACGACTGGAGCGGCTTTGTCCGGGTCCAGGTGGCTTGGGTCGATCGCTGGGTCGAGAAGGCGGTCGGCACGGTCTGGGGCCTCATCATCCCTCCCCTCTTCAAGTGATTTGGTCTCCAAAGCAGAATCCTCACCTGCATCAAACAACTTTAAGTCAGAAACATTGAACATTGGAGAAATGTTAAAATCACCTGGCAGTTCTAGTTGGTAGGCATTGTCATTGATCTTCTTAAAGACTCAGAAAGGACCGTCTCCTCTTGGTGCTAGTTTATCCTTGCGCTTCTGTGGGAACCCCTCCGGTCGTATGTGCAGCCAAACCCAGTCGCCTTCCTTAAAAGTAGTCTGCTTACGCTCTTTGTTGGCTTGCTTGGCGTATGACTCTGTCTTCTTCTCTAGGTTCTCCTTGATCTTCGGGTGTAACTTCTTGACGTACTCGGCCTTGCTTTCTCCTTCCAGGCTCACGATCTCAGCTGGTGGTAAATGTGTGAACTCCATCTGGGACAAGGGATTGAAACCGTAGACGATCTCAAATGGGGACTTCTTGGTTGCGGAGTGGACGGCTCGGTTGTAGGCGAACTCGACCAGCGGTAGACACTCGAGCCAAGACTTCAAATTTTGCCTGATGGTAGCCCTTAGGAGGGTGAACAGCGTCCGATTCTCCACTTTGGTTTGTCCATCAGTCTGCAGATGGCAAGTCATCAAAAACACCAGTTTGGTTTCGAGCTTCTTCCATAGGATCCGCCATAAATGGGTGAGGAATTTGGTGTCTCGGTCGGAAACTATGGTCATGGTCGTCATTGGTCTTGGCACAGGGAATGGAGTGAGCCATCTTCGAGAACCTGTCTACTACAATGAAAATGGAGTCTTTGTGGTTGATTTTAGGCAAGCCTAGCACAAAGTCCATAGAAATATCAGTCCAGGGAGTAGTAAGAATAGGTAGGGGAAGATATAACCCGTGGGGATGAACTCTGGACTTGGCCCATTTGTAGACCAAGCAGCGGCTGCAATGGGCCTCGACGTCTCGCCGAAGATGGGGCCAGTAGAAGTGCTCCTTGAGTAAGCTCAGGGTTTTGGCCACGCCAAAGTGTCCCATTAAGCCTCGTCTGTGGGCTTCTCTCAGTAGCAACTCTCGGGTCGAACATCTCGGGATGAATAGTATTCGGTCTTTGAAAAAGAACCCATCAAACAAATAGAACTGTGAGTGGGTACCAGTGCCTGCGTTATATAATGTCTCTTTGAAGTCGTCGTCGTCTGCGTATAAGTCCTTGAGTAGTTTGAATCCGAGGACTTTGGCTTCCATGACCAAGATCAAGGAATGTCTTTAGGACAGGGCATCTGCGACGACGTTTTCCTTCCCCTTCTTGTACTTGATCACGTAGGGGAATGTCTTGATGAAATCCAGCCAGCGGGCATGTCGTCTTTTTAGCTTGGTCTGGCCTCTCAAATGCTGCAATGTCTGATGATTTGTATGGATAACGCATTCACAAGCCAGAAGATAGTGCTGCCAGACGTCCATTGCTCGAACCAAGGCGTACAGATCCTTGTCGTAAGCAGGGTAGTTGAGCGCGGCTCCTCTTAGTTTCTCGCTGAAGTAAGCCACGGGCTTCCCTCATTGGGTCAGAACTGCTCCGATTCCGAAGCCAGATGCGTCGCATTCTACCTCGAATTTCTTCTGGAAGTCAGGTAGAGATAGGACCGGGACATGGGTGAGCCGGTCTTTGAGCAGGTTAAAGGCCTTCTCATGCTCGGGTATCCAGTTGAATGCCAGATCCTTCTTGATCACGGAGGTCAGTGGGCTGGAGATCGTGCTGAAGTCTCTGATGAATCTCCGGTAGAAACTAGCCAAGCCATGGAAGCTTTGGACTTGGCTGATGCTAGTCGGCGTGGGCCAATCTCGGATGGCCATGATATTTTCTTCGTCTACCTGTAAGTCCTGTGAACTTACGACAAAACCTAGGAAGATTACTCTGTCAGTGCGGAACGTACACTTCTTTAGATTGATATACAACTTCTTCTCCTGAAGCATTCGTATGACCAAGTCTAAGTGGGTAAAGTGGTCGGCGTAAGAAGCACTATAAACGACAATATCGTCAAAGTACACAACGACGAACTTACTGATGTGCGGTCTAAAAACATGGTTAATTAGTCGCATGAAGGTACTCGGGGCGTTGGAGAGCCCAAATGGCATGACGAGCCACTCGTACATTCGTTGCTTGGTTTTGAAGGCCGTCTTCCATTCGTCTCTTTCTCTCGTACGGACCGCTCTTTAGATCAATCTTAGAGAAAATGGCGGCTCCACTCAGCTCATCCAGCATGTCATCTAGCCGTGGTATAGGGTGCCGGTACTTGATAGTGATGTTGTTGATGGCTCGGAAGTCGACGCACATCCTTCACGATCCATCTTTCTTTGGCACAAGTAGTACGGGAACGACACAGGGACTGAGGCTTTCTCGGACATAGCCTTGGTCCATGAGCTCTCGTACTTGGCGTTCGAGCTCCTTAACTTCTTCCGGGTTGAAGCGGTAGGCGGGACGGTTGGGTAATTAAGCTCCCGGGATGAAGTCAATGTTTCGATTCCCCTAAGTGGCGGCAGTCCAGGTGGGATCTCGGTGGGAAAGACGCCTACGTAAGTCTCCAAAAGCTTGGCGACTTCTGGTGGGGGCGACAGCTCGGTGCTATCTGCGTGAAAGGACTCCTAAAATATCATAAGGACGACGTTAGTATCATCCCTACTTACTGCCTTACGAATGACCCTGGAGTTCACGAGGAAATTTTCCTTCCGGGGTCCTTTGGCGGAATTCGTTCTCAGCTGGATCTCTCGGACTTGTTGTGGGACGAGCGGTGCTAGATTATACTTGCGCTTGTTGTGAACAAAGGAATACATGTTAATCCGTCAAACTGTCATGGACGTCCTAAAAGGAGGTGACCAGCTTGCATCGGGACCACGTCGCATAGGACCTGATCTGTGTATCGGCCTACACTAAAGGGTACCGTCACCTTGTCGGTTATGCGTATCTCGGTATTGTCATTGAGCCACCTAAGCCCGTAGGACCACGGGTGTTTAGTCCTTTAGAGACCGAGCTTATCAACCATATACTCACTGGCGACGTTGGTACAGGAACCTCCGTCTATAATAAGAGAACATACTTTGCCCTTCATGGTGCACTTTGTATAGAAAATGTTCTCTTGCTGGGCGATCTCGTCATGGCCAGCTATGGTGTTGAGTACTCGTCGGAACATTAAGAGCACTCTGGAGTCGGGGTACTCCATGTCGTCCTCTTCTTGTTCCGGTTCCTCTAAAGGCTCTTTTTCGTCTTCGTCTGCGGATTCGCACTCTCCGAACGGGGTTAAGATCATCACCCGTTGGTTCAGACAATCTCGCGCCATGTGTCTTCGCCGATTGCATTTGAAGCAGGTAATGTCTCGACTCCTGGGGGTGGCTCCGGTGGGCTTGCTCGGTTGTCCGGGTCCCAACACGGGTCGGGACTGAAAGAATGATAGATTTAGATTCACCATTGATCAAGAGAATAGAGAGAGAGTTTTAGAGACAAGAGAATGAGAGAAAATATATTTTATTAATAATGAGAGAATTCTTTTCTCTTACTTACAAATGAGGAGTACACGTGTTTATATAGAGAGTTTACAATCCTTGTGTCCAAACACTCTCTATTATGTGCCTAATGCCCTTGTTTGGCTATAGGTTTAGAAGCTCCTTCATACTCTCACTTTGGTTTAGAGTATTTACTCACTTCTTCTTTCTAACACTTCATACTCTCTTCTTTGTCTTAAACTACTTATTATCTTCTTCATTTCAACACTCCCCCTCAAGTCTAAGCATGGGTGAATGGTTGAACTTGCAAAGATGATGAGATTTTCCTCTTTTTCTCTTTACTCCCTTTCAAGCTTAATTTTTAATATTCATAGAAACCAAGCTTGGTACCTCTTTTTCTCCTCATTAAAAACCTTAGTATGGAAAACCCTTTGGGACAAAACCAATACTAAGGGAAAAAGAGTGAAGTCTTCTTAGCTAGGGATTGGCCATTGTTGAAATTGCATGTGAGTGGTTGTTTTGAAGCTTCTTCTAAGTCTGGTCTATTTTTCCCCCTTTCTTTTGACTTTTTGTCTTTAAGAGGTGGTTTTGATACAGCTTTCCTTAAATTCTTCAATTTAAACCTGTTTCACATACACATATATATGCATGTAACAATTCTCACAAGATAAACCAATGCATTATAATATAAGAATGATTTTAACTTCCCTTTTATAAGAATGAATGACGGCTTGGATGATATGAACTAGACCAGTCTGGTTCTCTAAGGACTTCATATTAAGGTCTTTGGATTCATCATGATCACATTTTTCTCTTCCCTTATATGTTTAGGATCCACTTTTGCTAGCTTCATTTTGCTTCACTCTCTACTTTCAATAAGCCATGCTTCCACTAATTGATGTAGGGTAAGTCATGCTTATGACTGTTTTCATCACTTCCTGATCTAAAACATCATAGCAACTCAAAAATAAATATTAGTATTCCAGAACTTGAGTAATATCAAATCTGGTATCAAGTATAATATCTAGCCAAATTCTCAACCTAAAATCATAGAGTTAAAGAACTTATCCTAGATAGAACCATTGATGAGAGAATTTTGTCCTGAGGTGATTCATCACTTTCCACCAGCTTACTCCTTCTCCATGAGACTTGGTAGCTTGATTGCCATTGGTTCTATCCTCAGTTTATGAAAGAAGATTTGGATGACCTTTATTCACAGCCTTCATGAGAGAATCAGACTGAGCATACTTCTTGTGCTTAGACAGTCACCGAAATTAAGCCAAGCATGATCGTGATCCAGCTCCAGCTTGGAACCTCTTCCATTCCATGCGCTAGAGTCCATTGCATGCGCCAGCTTGTATCCTTCATGCTTGTGTTAATTGAATGCTCATTTCCCCCCCCCCCCACAAGCTTGACACTAAGAAAATTGAATGCTCATTTTCTTTCCCCCCCCCCACAAGCTTGACACTAAGAATAAGAGTCAAGTTTGGAAGATTGAGCATTCACAGGATGAATGTCTTAAATTGGTCTACTTTATCCTTTAAACATAAAAAAGAAGATTGTAAGTATCTTGAGAATAAGAGAATCAGAGTATTGGAGATTAAAAGTATAAAATTTTAAGTAGAATATATGAGATTTAAGAAAATGATAAAGAATAATATCTAATTGTGATGAATGTCAAGGTCAATTTTGGATCCATCTAGGTTCTAAATGCAATGCATAATCTTCCTAGGTTCTCTTTCATCCTATGAACATTTCTAGATGAGAAAATATTAATCAATCAATGAATAAGTAGAAGGTTTAGAGATAGCCTTTGCAAAGACTTTGATAAGTCTTTGTGAGTTTTCTCCTTTGTGATTGATTATGATCTGAACTTGCAGCATGTGTGCTTTGTTGATTTTCTCTTCAAGCACACACCAAAGGTCACCTTACTCCATGGGAGAGCTGATTCATCACATTCCACCAGTCTTCCTCTCCACTCCTTGTGGTGGCTGTTCTTGGTGGCCATTGGTTCTAACTTCTTCTCCATGTGATGTGCCTTTTTCACTTGCTCTCTTTTGCCTTTGTTAGACAATGAGACAAAAAATCAACTCCCATGTTAAGCCTTTGAACCTGTTGAGAATATGCAGATTCTAAACAAAATATAGTGAGTGAAAGAGATTGATTAAGATTAACCAAACTTAATTTTAAACACTGCCTAAGGACTTTTGGATTCAACATGCCTTCTTAAACTTATTGTTCTAAGTAAAAGACAAGGTTCTCTTTCTCTAGGATCAATGCAATTCATGAACAAATGATTCATCTAGCTAAACTATGTTCAAAATGTCTCATTCTACCAATTTCTAAATACATGAACAAAATTCAATAAAATTCATGATTTACTATCCACCTAGAAACCAGATTTCCTAGAGTTCTAACTCACACAACCATCAATGGAATCAATAAAATAGTTGGATAAGAGTTTAAAAATAGCCTGAATGCATAAGACTTTGATACTAGGTCTTTGCATTTGAGTTTAGGAACTGGTTCTGAGGCACTCCCTTTCATTATGTTGCTTTCAAAGTGCCTTTGGTGGTCCAGTAATGTCTCCTCTTTTGGAGCAGCAACTTAGGTAGAATCAAATGAACCTTCCATCTTAAAAGGTTTATCCTTTCTTCACACTTCTCTTCTTTCCATTTTCCATCCTTCATGCCTTCTTGGTCTTGCGCCAGTCCTTGACTGGTAAGAGAGAATCAGCTCACTGGTATTGTTTCACAGTCCTTGAAGAAGCTTCTTTCATCGCCACTTCTTTGTTGAGACATTGTGAGCAATTTCGGCACAGTAAGTCATGTTGTGCGTCATGAGTAACTCAAGATCATTGGTGTTGTGAACAACGAATTTCTTAAATCCAGACACCAAGAACACAGCCAGACACGTTTTGCGAGATTTCATGAGACAACTCTGTTTCCAATTTAGTAGAGTCGTGATCTAGTCTTCTCCATATTGATGTCACACTATCTCCCCCTGTTACGCCAAAGTTACTTTCTTCCCACGTTTGACGATTTACTCTCAAGAAGCAACGTCTATCTTCTGGTTGATTACACGGAACTGCGAAAGTCTATCAATTACCCAACCTGGTGGAACGAAGTGGCCTATGAGCATATTCAGACAAGAGTCCAGATACTTTCCACTTGTGGCAGCCAATGATATGAGTAGGCCAACCAACCAATGCATCCATAACATGAGGTTTTTGATCCCACAATGTCATTCCAAATATCAAAGAAGGAAGCTTACGATGGTGAATGATATCTATGCAAGCCACAGAGCCTGATAAAGCTGTTAATACTATCTCAAGCTGTGCCTCCACTGCAACAGGATTAGAGTTTTTTGTTGATCTGCATAGCTCTAACAAGCTCATCGTAAAGGTCTGATTACCCATTTTGGACTGATGCAATGGCATTTCTCACGGTAAGCACCATATCAGACAAATCAACGTTGCCCACATAATGCGCCTCATATAGGCTTGACGGATCAGTTAGAACCTCCGCTGCTCCCATCCTCTGTGGATTTTATGTAACTGGTACTGCTACTACTTCAAGATGACCAAGAATTATCTTTATATTACCTTTGAAAAACAGCTCCTGCGAGTGAGAGATGAGAGAGGCGGTTTGAAGAAGCGGCCATGCTCCTCGTTCAGGGGCTAGAGCTGGAAGAAAATCACTCTGGTGTCCTTCTTTCACTTGAGATGTATTCTTGCATCCCAGTTATGTGAAGAACACCAGTAGATTTCAATAAGTTTTGGAGAACTTATGAGAACAAAAGGGCGTGGAGATTTTAGCATCATCATCGAAATCATAAACTCATCACAAGATGAATCAGAGAAATCTTGACTCCAGTCAACTGCAACTGATTTCAAAGCTGTCGTCAACAATTTCCTCTTGTCTTCTCTCAAACGCTCTGAAACCAGTTGCATGTCCCACCGGCGTTTCATAAGGAGCACAGTCGCATCGGATTTTGAAACCAAGAAGATTTCGGAGATAACATCGATCTGATTATTCATCTTCTCTTTAGCTTCATCCATCGTAGAAAACAGAATACGGTGTTCCCCAACAGATTCGAAGGATTTACAGTGCTTCAGGCAAACTCCACAGCGAGACTGATAAACTGAATGGTGAGAAATTTTCATGTGCTCAACAAGGTGTTGGCGTCTATTGAACATCTTGTAACACGCAACACATCTGTGCCTTATCAACCAAGAAACCATTGAAATCAAAGACGTGAAGAATGAAACGTAACCACCTGGGGTTTTAGTGACACATCTAAAGTTCAGAGTCCAAACAGCAACATCGAAGCCTTCATCCAAGAAAGCCTCTTGCATGGGAGGAAATCAATTAACAGACTCTCCTCAATGAATAGATTCTTGCCTACCAAGTCAACAACCTAACTCCCTTCAACTAACTTCAACTAACTCCTGCAACAGATTCTAACAAACTCCAACCAACAAGATCAACTTCAAAAGTCCTTATCTTCACAACCAAGATCAAAAAATACAATTTTCGAATTTTATTACTAAACCAATCCAAAAATTTCAAGTTTTCCTCATTTTTCAGAATTTCAAAGTTTGATAAAAAAAATCAAGAAAATCAATCTGGAATACTTAAACCATTCTGATTGAAACCAAGATTCGTGGAGACCCTCACAAGATACTTATCTAACTTTCAAGATTCAAAGATTTGAATAAAACTGAGAAAGGATAAAAAATTTATCACCAGATTCTTGTGAGAGGCGATTTCTGATGTCTTGCAGAAAAACTTCAATAACTTCCTTCAAACGTAAGGGGATTGAGTTCTGATTTCTTTAAAAAGAAACTAGACTCGAAGGGCTTGATGTTATGATTTGGAAAAACGTGATGTGATGAAGATTCGACGACGGAATGACCTGGGAAACATGGAGGTTCGCGGCGGAGGCACTCGCGGAGGTCCTATGCAAGAAAATTCGTAACTTTTGATTACCTTGGTCAAATGATGCAATTCCAATTGGCGTGGCTTCAGAACTCGCCGATGTACAATTCAAAAAAATCAGATCGTAAGAAGGAGAACTGAAAAGAGATTGTGAAGAAGATGATTTCTTCTTGATTCAATGATAGAATGATGAATTTTACCCAGATTTGATGCAACCTGGCTCTGATACCATGAAAGAATGATAGATTTAGATTCACCATTTATAAGAGAATAGAGAGAGAGTTTTAGAGACAAGAGAATGAGAGAAAGGATATTTTTTTAATAATGAGAGAATTCTTTTCTCTTACTTACAAATGAGGAGTACAAGTGTTTATATAGAGAGTTTACAATCCTTGTGTCCAAACACTCTCTATTATGTGCCTAATGCCCTTGTTTGCCTATAGGTTTAGAAGCTCCTTCATACTCTCACTTTGGTTTAGAGTATTTACTCACTTCTTCTTTCTAACATTTCATACTCTCTTCTTTGTCTTAAACTACTTCTTTTCTTCTTCATTTCAACAGGGACGTTTCTCGGGGTCGGGTCGGCACGCGCTGGTCAGGGCTAAGGCCAGGGGGCCTGTTGTACGGCTTGGGCCAGTTGGTCTTGGGCCGTTGGTAACCAGCTGCCTTTCTTTTATTAGATTGTTCCACCTGGTTAGCTAGGTGGTATAGTTCTCCGAGGTCGTGATACGGCTGTCTCTCGACCTTCCGGGCGATCTTTTCTTGGAGTTTATCAAGAAATTGAGCCATAAGACTCTCCGGGGAGTCCTTGATCTCGAGATGGTTTCTCAGGTGCTTGAACTCGTCAAAGTATACGCTGAGCGTCTTTGTGTCTTTGATTAGTCGTCTAAAACGTCTCTGCAGTTCTCGGTGGAAGTGGGGCGGAACGTAACGCTTTCGCATCAGGTGCGTGAGCTCGTCCCATGAGGTGAGGGGTCCGAATCGGCTCCTCCGTGGTTTGGCGACTTCACGGTCCCACCAGGTCAGGGCGTGGTCCGTGAATTGAGTAGTGGATAGAGCCAGTCGTCGGGGGTCTCCGTATCGGTAATAGTTAAATATAAGTTCCATACGACGTTCCCAATCTAGGTAGGCTTCGGGATCGATCTTTCCTGCAAATGAGGGTGGGTTGAGCTTGATGTCCGGGGCCTGGTATGGTTGCGGTCGATCGTGCGTTCCATTGTGAGGTTGGTCGCATTCGTAGGGTGCATGGTATGGCGGATCATCGGGTGGTTCCTCTTCTCGCGGGTCGCAGGCGTACAGACCGAAGTAATGAGTCTGTCCATTCGTGGTGATACCTCCGTTTCCGCAATGGGAGGCCTCCAGGATGTCTAGTCGTCGGGGAGGACTGAGTTGTTCCAACCGTTCCATACGGTTTGCAAGAGTGTTCATTTGAGCTGTGATCTGGTTCAACATTTGCATTACTGCAGCCGAATCTTGGGACGTTCTGATGCGTCTGACCCACTGGACATGGTTATATGGAAAACTTCCATAAAATAGACTTTCCTAAAATAGAACTTTTCCTAAAATAGAAAATTTCATAAAATGAAAAATTTCCTACTCTAGAAACTTTTCTAAAATAGAAACTTTTATAAAATATAATTTTTTCTAAAATGGATAACTTTCCTAAACTAGAATTAGAAACTATCCTAATTTGGATACTTGCCTAAGCTAGAAATGAAAAAAGTCCTAAATGGATTAAGGAAATTTTTCTAGACTTAAATTACTTCCTAAAATGGTTTTTGGAAATCTTCCATAAAACTTTTATGGAAATCTAGGCCTAGAGTTATTGCCAATAATCGGATTTGGAAAATTTTCCTAGGGAGAGATTGCTGCCTAATTCGAAAAGGGGAATTTCCTAAAACAAATTGGCAAAAATCCTAGGCGATTTTAAGGATATGGGAATCTTATTTTTCTAGAAAGGACACAAGGGCACGGGAGAGGAAACTTTCCTAGGCGGTTTGGAAACTACCCTATCTTGCTATGGTGGTCTTTAATGCAGCAGGTGAAACCCTAGGGAGGAGGGCTAGACTAGAGGCGTCCGCCAAGGAGGAGCCGCTGAACTAGGAGCTATACTCGGGTATTAGCTACGCGGGACCTAACGCGGGTGCAAAGAGGAGCCGCTTTGGCTAGGGTCTAATGACACGGCCTAGGGTTTTTAGACGGGGCTAGCAGGGCTGTAGCGCGGATTCGCCTGGGACTCTAAACGTTAAGGGAAAAGCGCTAACACTCGGGAGCTGGTAACACGGTCTAAGGTCTAAGCGGTGTTTAACTGCTAGGAGGCGCGGCTTGGGTGTCCTAAGGTTCTAGCGCGGCCTTGGACTCGGTTCTATACGGACTCTAGCAAGCAAATGCAAACAACGAGCCTAGCTAACACACGTGTGAATGCAAGAAACTTTGACTCAATATTTCTCAAAGGTGCAGTGTTCTATGTTGGTTTCTTTAGCCTATCTCGTTTTAATGACAACCTATACCTTATTTTTATAGTTTTTGTTTTTATATTAGAAATCAAACAGCTAAGCAACCTAAAAAGCGATTTTTTTTTTACTTTTAGCGAATGTAAACAAGAGTAAAGAAAAGGTAAAACCAGGTTTGGGTCTAAATTTGTTGTAGCGGTTCTAAGGGTTCCTTGCACTTCTCTTTTTTATTTTTTTATTGGTGCCGCGCCTTCTTAATCTTTAAGGGCAGAAAAGCAAACAAATCAATGCAAGGAATTCAAACAATCAAACAAACAAAAACAAAAGAGGCAAAACAAAAGGGATAGGCACAACCAGGTACTAGGAACTTGTAGGCTCTGATACCAGATGATGTGGGCACGGACGCGACTGCTACCAAGTTGAGGTTCACGGACGTGGGCGTGGGACGGCAAGAGAGAGACTCAATCGTGGATGTGAGGGACGGGCGCTGGGACGGGAGAGACTCGACCGGGCTAGCGCGAGGAATGGACGGGGAGGCGTGGAGCGAATTGGACCACATGGGCTATGGAATGTCTCGTGATACACCAAGGCAGACTTAAAGCCAACGACTGAAAGTCTTGGAACCGGTCTAGTGGATTAGGAGACGCCGAGTTTAGAGAACAATAGGGTTTTTAATTTCTTGTCAAAAGTCTAATTTTATTAATGTAAGAGACTTGGCTTATATAGGCCTAAGTCTAAGGGTTTCAACCCTTAAATAAAACAACATGTAGTTTAAAGAAAAATAACAAGAAGCAAAATTAAAAATACATGAAGTGATGAGGCCCCAGACAATGCAGACCGCACCATCAATCCGAGAGGACCGGACCCGGACGACAAAGCCCCGATCGTATCAGCTGGACCAGTGACCCGAGCCCGCGCCAAAGCCTTAGGAACCAAGATAAATCGGTTCATCGTGCAAAGACTTGAGGTTCTTCACCGGATATCCGAGCCCAGCCCAGGACCAGCCCAAGACCCGGCCCATCACCTCTCGACCCAGTCATGGGAAATGCTTAGTCGTCGAATGGCCGACTCATGCGTCCTTACCATTACCCCGGGTTAAGGACGCCAAAGACGCACTATGGCATTGTACTCTTTTCCCTACCTTCGTTTTTGTCGCATTGGGTTTTCCGAAAGAGGTTTTAACGAGGCAACACCCTTAGTGTGCACTCGGATTTGAACTTCACCCAAGCAGGAAGCCCACGCCCAAGTAATTTATGTTTTGTCTCATTATTTTTCTAAGTATAGAATTTGGGCCCATGTCAAGGCCATTAAGGCCCACGGCCCGAGTCACCTATTTAGACTTCATGCTGTTTTGTTTAAGTTGTTGTTGTATTATTTTGAACTACTTGTTGTTTTCTTGTAAGGTGGAAACCCCAAAAACTTAGGCCTTATATAAGCAGTGTCATTACATCAATATAAGGCAGACTTTACAAAGAAATCAAAAACCCTATTGTTCTCTTTGCTCACGCCGCCTAGCCCTAGTCGGTTCTGTGACTTACAGCCGCCGGCTTAAGTCGCCTTGGTGTATCACGGTCAGCCCATAGTCCGTGTGGTCCAGTTCACTCCCGCCCCTGAAGCGCTGAACGATTGAGCCTTTCTCGTCCTGCGCCTCAAGCCTGTTATGTGGTCGAGACTCTCCCCCGGAGCTGGTTACCGCGACAGCGCCTAAGGAACCTCCATTGGTTCCCTCATGCGTCCGTGCCCACATCATCTGGTATCACGAATGGCCCACGCCCACCAGCATCAGCCAAGTCCGGAGCTTCCACGGCTTGGCTAGCTTCTATCGGAGGTTCGTCCGAGACTTCAGCACGATCTCCAGTCCACTGACCTCCGTCATCAAGAAGGATCAGGCATTCAGCTGGGGACCCGAGCAAGAGAAGGCCTTTAATCTGCTCAAGGACCGGCTCACTCATGCCCCGGTCTTATCCTTACCAAACTTCCAGAAGACCTTCGAAGTGGAGTGCGACGCATCTGACATCGGAATTGGAGCTGTTCTGACCCAAGGAGGGAAGTCCGTATCTTACTTCAGCGAGAAGTTAAGCGGAGATGCGCTCAACAATCTTGCCTACGACAAGGAGTTGTACGCCTAGGTTCGAGCAATGGACGTCTGGCAGCACTACCTTCTAGCCCGGGAATGCGTCATCCACACCGACCATCAGACGCTGCAGCATTTGAAATGCCAGACCAAGTTAAATAGACGACATGCCCGCTGACTGAAGTTTATCGAGACGTTCCCCTACGTAATCAAGTACAAGAAGGGGAAGAAAAATGTCGTCGCAAATGCACTGTCTCGGAGACATTCCCTGATTTCGGTCATGGAAGCCAAAGTTCTCGGGTTCGAGCTACTCAAGGACTTATACACGGACGACGAAAACTTCAAGGAGGCATTCCAAAATGCAGGCACGGGTACCTATTCATGGTACTACCTATTTGACGGGTTCCTCTTCAGGGACCGAAGACTGTGCATTCCGAAACGTTCGACCCGGGAGTTGCTACTGAGATAAAAGCACACGGAGGAGGCTTGATGGGTCATTTTGGCGTGGCCAAAACCCTTAGCCTCCTCAAGGAGCACTTCTACTGGCCCCACTTTAGACGAGACGTCGAGGCACATTGCAACCGCTGCTTGGTCTGCAAACGGGCTAAGTCCAGAGTTCATCCCCACGAGTTATATCTTCCTCTATCCATTCCTACTACCCCTTGGACTGATATTTATATGGATTTTATGCTAGGCTTGCCTAAGATCAACCACAAAGATTCCATTTTCGTTGTAGTAGACAGGTTCTCAAAGATGGCTCACTTCATCCGCTGTGCCAAGACCAATGACGCCACACATACTGCAAGTTTGTTCTTCCGGGAGATTGTACGGCTTCATGGCATCCCCAGGACCATAGTTTCCGATCGAGACACCAAGTTCCTTAGCCATTTCTGGCGGACCCTATGGAAAAAGCTCGGAACCAAACTGGTGTTTTCGACGACTTGCCATCCGCACACTGATGGACAGCCTGAAGTGGTGAACCGAACGCTGTCCACCCTCCTAAGAGCAACAATATGACGAAATCTGAAGTCATGGCTCGAGTGCCTACCGCTGGTCGATTCACCTACAACTGAGTCGTCCATTCCGCGACCAAGAAGTCTCCTTTCGAGATCGTCTACGGCTTCAACCCCTTGTCCCCGATGGAGTTCACGCCTTTACCACCAGCTGAGATCGTGAGCCTGGTAGGAGAGAGCAGGCCGACTACATCAAGAGACTGCACCAGAAGATCAAGGAAAACCTAGAGAAGAAGACGGAGTCATACGCCAAGCAAGCCAACAAAGGGCGTAAGCAGACTACTTTCAAGGAAGGCGACTGGGTTTGGTTGCACATGCGACCCAAGAGGTTCCCGCAGAAGCGAAAAGACAAAATAGCACCAAGAAGAGAGGGTCCCTTCAGAGTCCTAAAGAAGATCAACACAACACATACCAACTCGAACTGCCAGGTGAGTTTAACATTTCTCCGACATTCAATGTTTTTGACTTAGAGTTATTTGATGCATGTGAGGATTCTGTTTTGGAGACCAAACCACTTGAAGAGGGGAGGGATGATGAGGCCCCGGATAATGCAGACCGCACCATCGATTCGAGAGGACCGGACCCTGACGACGAAGCCTCGATCATACCAGCTGGACCAGTGACCCGAGCCCGCGCCAAAGCCTTAGGAACCAAGATGAATCGGTTCATCGAGCAAAGACTTAAGGTTCTTCAACGGATATCCGAGCCCAGCCCAGGACCAGCCCAAGACCCGGCCCATCACCTCTCGACACAGTCATGGGAAATGCTTAGTCGTCGAATGGCCGACTCATGCGTCCTTACTATTACCCCGGGTTAAGGACGCCAAAGACGCACTATGGTATTGTACTCTTTTCCCTACCTTTGTTTTTGTCGCATTGGGTTTTCCGAAAGAGGTTTTAACGAGGCAACACCCTTAGTGTGCACTTGGATTTGAACTTCACCCAAGCAGGAAGCCCACGCCCAAGTAATTTATGTTTTTTCTCATTATTTTTCTAAGTATAGAATTTGGGCCCATGTCAAGGCCATTAAGGCCCACGGCCCGAGTCACCTATTTAGACTTCATGCTGTTTTGTTTAAGTTGTTGTTGTTTTATTTTGAACTACTTGTTATTTTCTTGTAGCGTGGAAAACCCTAAGACTTAGGTCTTATATAAGCCAAGTCATTACATCAATAAAAGGCAGACTTTACGTGGAAATCAAAAACCCTATTGTTCTTGTTGCTCACGCCACCTAGCCCTAGTCGGTTTCGTGACTTACAGCCGCCGGCTTAAGTCGCCTTGGTGTAGCACGGTCAGCCCATAGTCTGTGTGGTCCAGTTCACTCCCGCCCCTGAAGCGCTGAACGATCGAGCATCTCTCGTCCTGCGCCTCCAGCCTGTTCTGTGGTCGAGACTCTCCCCCGGAGCTGGTTACCGCGACCGCGCCCAAGGAATCTTCATATGTTCCCTCACGCGTCCGTGCCCACATCATGAAGTTTAAGTAATGGTCCTGGGCCGCGGCCTTGTGGGCTGGCGCGTGAAAGATTATGAGTTTAAGAGATTTGTAGAATGAGAGAATGAGAGATTAGAGAGAATTAGAGAATTAGAGAAAAAGAATGGTTTTATTAGAAAATGAGAATTATGAATTCTTACTTACAAAATGTGAAGGGAGTAAGGTATTTATACTATACTAGTCTAGGTTTGTTTGGATACAAGGATAGCCTTATACTTAAGTGGCTTACAAGGATAACATAAATCTATAATACAAACAAGCCTTAGACTCTCCCTTTTACACACATATAAATCGCCTTTAACTAGACATAAAGGCTTTCATAAATTCATCACTTCTTCTTCATTCCAACACTCCCCCTCAAGCTTAAGACATAAAATTCTTAAGCTTGCAACCATGAAGTATTACCTCATTAAAAACCTAGAGAAGGAAAACCCAATTGGGACAAAACCTTTTCTTAGGGAAAAATAGTATAACACTCCATGTTGGGATCATGGGTATGGAATGGACATGAGGCCAAGTCTTGGATAGATTGATGTGCCAATTTTCAGAGATGCAGCCTTGGTGAATATGTCAGCTAGCTGATCCTCACTCCTTGTATAGCAAGGTAAGATGATACCTTTCCCAATAGCTTCTCTTACTTTATGACAGTCCACTTCTATATGCTTGGTCCTTTCATGAAACACAGAATTGGAGGCTATGTGTATGGCAGCCTGATTGTCACAGTGAATGGTGATTGGAGTCTCACACTCCACGGCTAAGTCTTCCAGAATTTGCTTCAGCCAGATACACTCAGTTGTGAGCTTCCTCATTGCTCTATATTCTGATTCTGCACTAGAGCATGAAACCACCTTTTTCTTCTTGGTTTTCCAAGTCACAAGGTTTCCTCCTATGAAAGTACAATAACCTGTGGTACTTCTCCTATCTTCCCTATCTCCTGCCCAATCTGCATCACAATAACCAACCACATTTGTGTTTTTATTATTACCCATCCAAATACCTTGTTCATGTGTGCCTTTGAGATATCTTAGAATCCGCATGGCCATGTCCCAATGCCTCATCTTTGGCCCTTGCATGTGTTGAGATACCTGATTCACAGCAAAACATAAATCTGGTCTTGTGATGGTTAAATAAATAAGCTTACCAACCACTTTCCTATAGAGCTTAGGATCATGAAAATCAATTTCCTCCTCTAACTCCCCCTTAGTTGCGATTTTATAACCTTCTTCTAAGGGTGATTTGGCTGGCTTAGCTTCCATCATATCTGTGGATGTTAGTAGATCTACAACATATTTTCTTTGAGAAAGAAAAAGACCTTCCTTAAACCTACATACTTCAATTCCTAAGAAGTATTTAAGTTCTCCTAGATCTTTTATGTCAAAGACACTCTTTAAGTAATTTTTAGTAGATGCAATACCAATACTATCACTACCAGATATGATTATATCATCTACATAGATAAGAATAACTATGATACCTTCCTTACTCTTAAATGTAAAAAGAGTATGTTCCACTTCAGACCTTTTGAAGCCTATATCCATTAAAGTAACACTTAATTTGTGGTACCATGCTCTTGGAGATTGCTTAAGGCCATAAATAGCCTTCCTTAGCCTTAGGATATTGCCGCTTCCTATCTCATCTTCTAGGCCAGGTGGAGGTGACATGTAAACATCTTCTTCTAGTTCACCTTGCAAGAAAGCATTCTTGACATCCATTTGCCACAATTCCCACTCAAGATTAGTAGCAACAGTGAGCACAACATTGACAGAATGTAGCTTAGCAACAGGAGCAAATGTATCCCTATAATCCTCACCATAAGTCTGAGTAAAACCCCTAGCTACCAACCTAGCTTTATATCTATCAATTTCACCATTGCTTTTGTATATAATGGTAAAAATCCACTTAGAACTTACAGCCTTCTTCCCTTTTGGTAAAATGGCTGAAGCATATGTACCATTCCTCTCCATGGCTTGTTTCTAAGCTAAGATAGCTTCCCTCCATTCCTTTATAGACATAGCTTCTTCATATGTCTTTGGGATCTGCTCATTGTCAAGACTAGAAATAAAAGCAACATGAGTAGAAGGTAAGTGTGCAATATTACAAACTCTCTGGTCATGATGAACTACAGCATTTCCATTGTAGAAGACTGGTGGATTTCTTTGTCTTGTGCTCCTCCTTAAAACAGTAGGTTGAGCCTCCTCTTCTTCTTCACTCAAAACTTCAATGAGAGTAGGTCTTGTTCTTTTGGAAGCTGAAGCTAGAATGGAATCATCTCCTGCTGAGTCTTGTTGGACATGAGTAGATGCTTCTCCCCCCCCCCCATGTTCAAGAGGAGGAAGCCCAGGAGAACTAAGGTTTGGCCGTGACATAGGCTGTGAGGACGCGGCTGGGCCAGAGATATCCGCATTGCCGGATGGACCAGGATCTGCAAAGCCGTGAGGATGATCCTGTGGAGCCGTGACTGAGGGGCTTGAACTACCTGTTGCTGGGACATTTGGCTGAGGTGTATGCTGACTACCTCCTATTCCAATGCTCTCCAAGAGTTTCCTCAAGTATTCAGCTTGGTTTGTTCTTGTTGATGAGATGTCTTTAAATTGTTCCCAATTTCCTTCTTCATAAAAACTTTTGTCTTCTTGGAACTTCACATCTCTAGACACCATGACCCTTCTAGTCTCATGGTTATAACATTTGTATCCTTTTTGAGTGGAGGAATATCCAATGAACATAGCCTTTACACTTTTTGGTTCAAGCTTGTTCCTTTGTTCCCTAGGAATTAATACAAAACAAACACACCCAAAAACTTTTAAATGATCAATGGTGGGTTTAGTGTTGTTTAATACCTCAAATGGGGATAGATCATTAAGGACTTTTGTAGGTGTCCTGTTGATTAAGTAGCAGGCTGCTACAAGTGCATCCCCCCAAAATCTCTTAGGCACCTTCATGTGGAACATCATAGTTCTCACAACCTCCATTAGGTGCCTATTCTTTCTTTCAGCAACTCCATTTTGTTGTGGAGTATAAGGGCAGCTTGTCTGATGCTCAATGCCATGCTTTGCTAGATGTTCCTTAAGTCTGGTACTTGTGTACTCCCCACCATTATCTGTTCTAAAGCACTTAATTCTTGCATTGTATTGATTAGTCACATATGCTTGAAAATTTAAGAATGCATCATACACCCTATCTTTAGAACTAAGGAGAGTAACCCATGTATATTTGGACTTTTCATCAATAAATGTCACAAAATATTTATGGTTTTCTCTAGATGGAAATGGGGATGTCCACACATCAGAATGCACCAATTCAAAACAATTTTCATATTCATGTATTGATTTTTCAAAAACTGTTTTACAATGCTTTCCAAGAATACATGAATCACACAATTCTTTTGACATTTTTAAACCAGGCACAATTAATTCAAGAGCTCTTGGATGAGGATGTCCTAGTCTAGCATGCCACAAATCTGAATCAGTACTAAAACCATGCGCCTGAAACACTGATTCTAATGCATTACAACTAGTCATATTATCAAGTACATACAAATCATCTTTTGTAGTTCCTTGTCCAAAGCACCTTCTAGTTTCAATATCCTGAAAATAAAAATCATTAGGACCAAATATAGCATGACAATTCAAATCAGTAGTAGCTCTTTTAACTGAGAGCAAGTTGGAGGTAAATGAAGGCATATAGAATGCCTTAGATTCTTTATCAAACAATTTCAATTTTCCTATGCCTTTGATTGGTACTTTGATTCCATTTGCAATAAGAACATTCCCTAGGGCAGGTTCTACATTTTCTAGTAAATCTAGATCACTAATCATGCGATGAGAAGCACCAGAATCAACAACCAAGGATTTAGAAGCATTAGATGTATAAGATGTTTGAAAAGAAGCATGAAAAGTTTTACCCATCACATTGCTCTCCTTTATTGCCTTAATGAGAGCTTCCAAGTCTGATTTTGTCACAAAATCTGATGCTTGTGACATAGTATTGTTGGCGCCTGATTGAGAAGGAGAATGGCTACATAAGGCGGCCTTTGAGGACACCAAACCATGAGCTTGCTTGGCTGAGGAGATGGCCGACTGCTGTGGTGGGCGTAAAGCCCAAGAGGGTTTAATATGAGGGTGAAGTTCCCAGCAATCCTTCTTTGCATGTCCCTCCTTCTTGCAATGATCACAAAATGGCCTCCTCTTCTTAGATGCATTTGTTGGCCTAAAGAAACTTTTGTGAGCAGCTACTAGTTCAGCTTTGTTGCCAAACAATCCATGTGATCCTTGCTCCTTTTGAATTTGAGCACACACTTCCTCCAAGCTAGGCAACTTATCAGACCTGAGAATATGCTTAATAAGATCTGAGTAAGTAGAATTAAGAGTTAAAAGTAACTCAAACACCTTATCTTGTTCCTTTCTTTCAAGGAGTACAAGTGGTTCAATAGTGGCTGGCCTTAGCATGTCTAGCTCAGCCCACAAAGCTCTGAATGAGCCATAGTGCTTTGTGAATTCAGCATCCTCCTGCCTTAATTCATTCAACGCTTTCTTCACTTCAAAAATTCTCAAAAGGTTAGTAGTGTTACCATACACCTTAAGCAAAGTGTCCCATAGATCTTTTGCATTTTCACAAAAAGAATAAGCTTCTAAAAGATCACTAGCTAGAGAATTTTGTAAAATAGAAAGTACCAACTGATCTTCTTGGTACCATTTGGCTTGAGCTGCATCACTCACTTCAGCCACTTCATTGTCCTCAATGCCATTTGTGGCAATGTGGTTCCAAAGACCTTTACCACCTAAAGTGGTTTTCATGGTCCTAGACCATAAGAGATAATTTGCTCCATGTAGAATGACTGGAGCTCTAAGAGATGTCTGAATCTCCATGCTTAATAGACAGACTAGGTTAGTAAATCAGGTAAGAAATTGTGATACAAGACAGAACCTTTGGTCAAGGTAAGTATGAAGCCGGCTATTCACAGCTTCGGAATAAACCGCTGGTCACAACTTGGTCAGTGTAGGCGTGTAGATCACTGAATCAGCTGGTCACGCTCAAGACTGCTGGCCACCAGGTCGCTTGGTCACGTGTGATCACAATTTTGGACGCGCTGCTCACAAATTCCAGTGGCTGGTTGCGCTTTGGTCGGAACAAGTATTGTCCGAAATGGTCTCGCCTTGGTCGGAATGGTCACGCCTTGGTCGGGACAGGTATGGTTCCTGCACACGGACACAGCCACACCAAGAAAAACAAACGAGAGCCGTGACAGTATAATCCATCAAGGCAAAAAAAACAAAAGAATTTACCAAGTTACTTGTACTTCAAGTAAGTTCAACCACTTGTAACTAACCTCAACAACCTACAACTACCTTTAACTAATCCTAACAACTCTTAGTAACAAGAATTGTAACAGATTAAGAATATTAATTCTGACTTTATCAAGATTCAATTAAAGAAAATTCGAATTTAATCCCTAGAACATTTGATAAATTCAAGAAATCAAATTTTAAGACTTCCAAAACTGAATAAGCAATTCAAGAAAATCAATCTTGAAACCCTAAACCTATTGGATTGACCTGAAATTTCGTAAGAACCCTCACAAGATACTTCTTAAACTTTCCAGAATTAAACTTTAAAGAAAACTAAGAAAATCTTAGAATTATAACACCAGATTCTTGACACAGGTATTTTCAAACGACTTTCAGTAAAACTTCAAGAAAACATTTAAAACGCAATGGAATCGAGTTCTGCTTTCTTTAAACAGAAACTAGACTCAAGGGGCTTGAGTTTAGGCTTTTGAAATTCACGATTTGACGAAATATTGACGTCGAGATGACCTGGGGAATGTAGAGGTTCGAAACAAACACGATCACGAACACCTTTTGGAAGAAAATTCGTATTTTTTGATTCCCTGGGCCAAATGATGCGATATTGGTGGCTATGGAAACGGAATTCGCCGATTCACACTCCAGAGAAAGCCGATCGTCAATTGGAGTCGTGGATTGATCGGAATTTGATTTGCAAGATGACGTTTGAAATTGATCCAGAAACAGATGAAGAACAAGAAGAATTCTTGTGAAATCAATGAAAGAATGATGAAAATTTCCCAGATTTGATGTAACCTGGCTCTGATACCATGAAAGATTATGAGTTTAAGAGATTTTTAGAATGATAGAATGAGAGATTAGAGAGAATTAGAGAATTAGAGAAAAAGAATGGTTTTATTAGAAAATGAGAATTATGAATTCTTACTTACAAAATGTGAAGGGAGTAAGGTATTTATACTATACTTGTCTAGGTTTGTTTGGATACAAGGATAGCCTTATACTTAAGTGGCTTACAAGGATAACATAAATCTATAATACAAACAAGCCTTAGACTCTCTCTTTTACACACATATAAATCGCCTTTTAACTAGACATAAAGGCTTTCATAAATTCATCACTTCTTCTTCATTCCAACAGCGCGGGCCCAGGTTCTACACTTAAAAATTATTATACAAAACATGGATGAGTTGGGCACTAAAGGTGTTGCCTCGTTAAAACCTCCCTCGGAAAATCCAATGGGACAAAACCGAAGGTAGGGAAAAGAGTACAGTTCCTTAGTGCATCTTTGGCGTCCTTATCTCGGGATGATGGTAAGAATGCATGAGTCGGAAGTCCATCGACTAAGCAACTCCCAAGGGTGGGCCGCGGTGTTGAGACTTGGTCTTGGGTCCGGTCCGAGCATGGGCTCGTAGTGCAGTGGAAGAACCTCAATGCAGCGTTCGACATAGCGGTTGATCTTGGTCCCTAAAGATTTGGCCCTTTATCGAATCATAGTTCCGGTCGGCACGACTGGAGCGGCTTCGTCCGGGTCCGGGTGGCTTGGGTCGATCGCTGGGTCGAGAAAGCGGTCGACACGGTCCGGGGCCTCATCAGAAGATGAATGCAGTTTAAAATTTTCTTGAAGTTTATGCTGCAAAAAACTGGGAACTCCATCAAATTTACGTTCATAACGCCTTTCTTCATCCTGGCATGACCAAGTTTGCTGGCTAAGGTTATTGCTTCAAACAAGCTCTGAGATTCTGGTTTCTTAAGATTTTAAAAAGCTCTGATTGGGTTTGGTTATAAACAGAACTACTCTGATTATGGCTTCAAACAAGCTGTGATTGGGTCAGAAAGCCGTCGGTTCCAGCGGCCGTCTGTAACACCCCCGTTCGTCCTAGACCGAAGGTGTTACGATAGGTCTGAATCCCGACCATCTGTTCTTCCAAACATACTTCAAAAGCCCGAACAACCAAGATCTGTATCCCAAAGTTTAACTCCTTCATTTTGAGGTTCTCAAACCAAGAATTGAAATAATCGTTAACTTGCCCGGCCGGGGTTTAAACATGCTTAAACTTTAATACCGTTTTAAACTTTTAACATGCAGATTACTTATACTTTACACCAAAACATTATTTATACATTACCATCCAAAAACCTGTTTACAAAATCCATAAGCCGCTATACAAGATACTTAATCCAAAAACAAAACCATACAAAATATATAAACGTGATAAGATAAATTGAAAGCATACTTACTACAAAGGGGATGGGCAATCTACACTGGCTGGTCACGCCTTCTTCCCGCAGGCTTGCTCCTATCTGCAAGAACGAGTTCGGTTAGCACATAATGCTGAGTGATCTGGTAAATAAAACTAACTATCCAATCCCATAATTACAATCCTCACACAAACAAGCATTATAAACCAGTATAACCGAATATCAAACATTTACATTCATACTTAAAGTGCCAGACCCGTCTGCACGCTCAAACCCGAGCTACAGCCTTTAATCTACCCGTGCGCGCATGTGACTTAGCTCACTTCCTTCCTGTTCCTGTGAATCTTTAGCCAATAAGGCTACAAGGACTTCACGAAGATGAACATATGTCCAACAAGTCGTCCACAAAATGGTGGCAAGTCATCCCTCACATGCTAATGGATTAGCTAAGTCACTTAAAACACCACATGCTAACCCGCATGTTAAACAGACCTTTAACCCGCATCCACATGCATGACCGCAACTTAGCAACATACACAACCACTAACCGCGACTTAAACAATCAAGTTTAATAACTTAAACCACAACACTTAACCAGCCACAATAACGAATATCACCATCCGTTCACATGCTTAACACAATCCAAACATGAAACCAAGAAGAACATATGCTAAGCCACACACACAAAAAATCAAGCAAGCATAAATTCATGGACATGCACCGTTTTAAAATCATTTCCTATCCTAACCGAACTCGACCACGTTCTTGCTTAAAATAAACCAAACATAATGGTTTAAGGGGTATTTATAGCTAAACTTATGCATGGTTAAGCTTAAACACCTGTCCACTAATGCTTAATCATCATCTTAAACCCCAGCCACCTGTCCAATAATGCTTAATCATCAGCTTAAACTGCAGCCACCTGTTTCTGATCTGTTTAGCTTAGGAAATGGACACATGTCCCTGACATGGTAATTTAGGAATAGAATACATGTTCTCTGATCCGTTATCTTAGGAAGATTCCACATGTCCCTGATCTGTTTTCTTAAAAGCAAGGCACCTGTCCCATTTAAAGAACCAGAGTAAACTTCATGCTTAAAGGTTACACAGTGGCGCCTCTCTTCACTCATTAGTCTTAGGCGGACTCCAAATCAGACTGGTTCAATTCTTACGGCAAAACTTCTTCTCTCGGCCATTCTTTATTTTTCGCGGACCGTCGGTTTATGTTTAGCTCGGTGATCCTATTACCTGGCGCTCAGATCTGACCATCGCTTGGTCCCATCAATAGCTCGGGTCAGTCCTTCTGAGCTTGGATCGTTCAGCACAATGATCGGGTTGTCTAACACTTGTTATCGCAACTGCCTCCCGCGCATACGGACTGGTCGGTGTGCCCTTACTATCGCCATTCTGCATTGTTGTGCTTTATATGGACTGTTCTTGATTAATATCGGCTTGTGACTGTACTGCCGAGTCGTTTTTATTGATCTAAGGTACGGGTCATTACACCGTCGATTCCGGTGGTCATCAGAACGCCCTCGATTCATGTGATCATCGAAACACAGTCAGTTCTAGCAGTCGTAAGAACACCATCGGTTACCGATACTGTCAGAAAACAGTCGGTTCCCGGCACCATCGGACGGCTGTCGATTTATTCCTAACATCTCTGGTTATCAGAAAACCGTCGAAT
The DNA here is from genome assembly GCA_039880935.1 of Streptanthus diversifolius. NCBI lineage: Eukaryota > Viridiplantae > Streptophyta > Magnoliopsida > Brassicales > Brassicaceae > Streptanthus > Streptanthus diversifolius. Next base: position 8,978,441 of record JAXGFM010000005.1, read on the forward strand.
TTGCTGAGGAATTTTTGACGCCATAGAACCACAGCTGGAATCCGTCGGAACACCACTGGAATTGCCTGTTTTCAACGGAAAATTGACGGATTATGACCGTTTGTTCTACCGTGTTTTCTGGTAGTGTCTTTCTGACTATATCATTATGGTTGGAGATTCTTTGGTTTCATGGAAGACGAAAAACATTAAGTAGTGGCATAATCATCTGCCAAGGTGGACTATTACTCAATGGCTTTCATGTATCAAGAGCTAAAATGCACAAACAAGCTTTTTGACATTCATCAAGAGAAGCCAATACCTTTCTATTGCGACAATCAATCTGCATTGCACATTGCTCGGAACCCGATGTTTCATGAAAGAATGAAACATGTAGAAGCTGATTGTAACTTTGCTTCCAAAGCGGTATAGACTGAGATTATAACTGCCAATTATGTAAAGAGAATTGATTAACTAGTTGACATGTTAAGTAAAACATTTTGGATGACAAACAACTTAGATATCTTCTTGGAAAGACTTGCATTTGAGATATTCATAATGCTTTTTGTTTTTGAGACAACAACCTTAAAATACTTCCAAAAATGTCTAGTTAACCAAACCAGTGGAGTTGAATCCATATATATTATGACCAATGAAAGACTATGTGCACTTCATGCTAAATTATCTGTCTATGAGTTAGTTAACCGTAGAATAAAAGAGATATTGAAAATAGTGAAAAGAGCCCTATGTCGCTGGAACTCCTCCATGTGTTGTGAATGATGGTCACTCCTCCGTTGAAAACACCATCTTCACTACACACGAGCAGTCGGTTGCAAAAATCACATCAAATCTTGCGTACACTCCATTTCAAAAATTATAACCTCTATCTCAACGTGAAGTGGGGAAATACTGCAGTGAAGATTTCAAGCTCTAACCAATAAATCTACCACTACCACACCATTCTTGTTACTAACCCACTCCTGACCAGAAAAATTATCCAACTTCTTCCAAGTCTCATCTTCTTGACACCACCAAGAATCATGTTGAAGCGGTACATGTTGAAGTAGAATGTCCGTTAATTTCTTTTGCACCTCTAATGCTTTAGCTTCTTCCTATATTTTCCCTTCTGTTTCCGCCAATAGGACAATTTCATGTGGGTTTCGATCTATATTTTTGAAAATGTTATTATTTTTACTTTTCCATAAATACCAAATGATCCAGGAAAAAACTTATTTGAGCTTTCTATAGGAATCCACAAGAACAGTTGATCAAGATTTTCGAAAACTGATGCCATTAGAAAGATTTTCGAATGTGAGAGAATCTTAGATAATGCCCAAGTTTGTATGGTCGGTCAATATTTACAAAAAAAGAACATGGTTTATTTTTTCTTCTTCCGTCCAATATCTACCATATTGTATATCACAATTTATTCCTCGTGATCTCAAGTTCCACATTACCGATATATATCATGACAACACTTGCAAAATAAAGTGTTTTGTTTTTGGATGACACTTAGCTTTCCATGCTAAAACATTAAGTGAGGTAACTGCTAGACTAAAAATGTCATTATTACCTTGATCTAGATTATTTCTACCATGTAACCCGATTTAAGCATATATTTTTCATGTTTTCTAAAATGTCAACCATTTCTGTCCAGATTTCCAGCACGACTCACCGCCATATACTGAATAAGGATCACATCCTTAGAGAAAATAGTTGCTTCGAGCAATGGCATAATTTATGTATTGGTATGGGTTTCTATGAAATCCATGACAATAAAAGAAGATGGATAATTGTTAAATTAGCAGGTTGCTGATCTCGGGACAGAGGATCATTCCATGGGGAAATGCTTGAACCTTTGAACCTGTTCTACCTCTTTTGTTAGTCATTTTTTCCAACCAGATATCTAGCTGTGATGATACTTCTCCATCTATAAAAAGTAGAGTATGATCTTGTTGGATCCAACAAATCCACATTCTGGTGAATCCATGAAGTGCCATAACTGTTTTTCCAGCAAAGCTGTACTAAAATCTTCACTCTCTCTAAAACTGAGCCCACCATCCTCTTTATGTTGACTCAGCTTATTGCATGCTAACCAATGCATTTCTTTGTTATTGACACTCTTACTCCACCAAAATTGGGCTATTGCACTTGTTAATTTTTTTAATAACTGCATTTGGTAACCGAAAACAAGAAATTACATGAGTTAGTAGTGCTGTTAAAACTAGCTTTATTAACACAGTTTTCCCCTTTTGATAAAAAAATTAGTGTCCATCCATTTACCCTACTATTGAGCCTTTCATGAATTAAACATAATATTTGTATTTTAGCCCCTCCTAAACTATCTGAAAATCCTAATTATGTTCTCATTCTCCCATTGGAAAAGATTCCCAAAATTTGTTTATCTTCTCTCATTCCGTAATATCCACTTTATGCCCAAAATACAAGGATAACTTTAAAAAAAATGATTTGTTGACCGGAAACCACCTTATAATCTTTTAGAATCCTAAGAATATCCTGACATTCATTTTTTTTTTGCTTGACAGAAAAAGACTGTTATCAGCGAAAAGGAGACGAGTGATAGAAGGGCTAGATCTTGCGATTTTTAAACCGATTATTTGTTGAACCTGTTCAGCCTTACATATTTTTTCTATCAATGCTTCCATGCAAAGAATAAAAATATATGGGGATAAGGGATCCCCTTGTCTAAGTCCCCTCTTTGGAACTATACACCCCTGAGGTTGACCGTTAATCAATACTTTATACTGAATTGATGTAATACACCTCATCATCCACTTATCCATAGGGAGGAGAATCCCATTTCGTGATGAAAGTTTTGGATAAAAGACCACTCAACCCTATAGTAAGCCTTACTCATATCTGTTTTGATGGCCATATATTTACTTTGATATGATTGGTTTGTACGTAAAGCATGAATATTTCTTGAGCAATCAAGATATTATCCAGAATTAAATGACCTGATACAAAGGCTGAATGAGTCTTTTTCTTTAATTCAGGTAAAAACCATTTAAGCCTTTGGCATAATACTTTTGAAATTATCTTATATTCCTCATTACATAGACTAACTGATCTTAATTCCGTCACTTGACTTGGACGCACCGTCTTAGGTATTTACCGTTGATTAAAACAACACGTCCTAATAAAATTATTCACCAGATCCAAAACATCTCGCTTTATAGTGGGCCATGATTGTTGGTAGAATAAAGCAGTCATTCCATCTGGTCCTGGAGTATTTTCTGGATGTATCATGAATAATGCCTTTCACACTTCCTCTTTTGTGGCCAATGTCGTAAGCCATTCATTCATCTAATCTGTAATTAAAACCAGAATCTCCCTTAGAAGTTCCTCAAAAATTTTTGGATATGTTAAGGAAAATAATTTATCAAAATAATTCACCGCTCCACTTCAATATCCTTTGTAACCCATTCACCCAAGGCATTATCTAGACAGATAAGTCTATTTTGTGCTCTCTTTTGCTTAGTTACCGCATGGTAAAAAATTATATTTATATCTCCCTTTGTATGCTATATTTATAATTTTTATTTATACTTTTTGCTGTTAGAATAATTCATCATCTTGATATGTTTATTTTAACTTTCTTGTGAAATCTAACACATCTAAATCATATAGACTAGTATCATTTTGATCTCCTCTAAAACCTTTTCTAACTCATTTATTATGTCCTTCCCATAGGGTAAATTATGTTTTCTCAAAACGGATATTGCATGTCGACAATTTTGGATTTTTCCAACAAAATATTTTCCATTAATTCCTAGTAAAGAACCCCACCCAAATCAAATGCATTAGTCCTTGCTTTCCTATCTACCGCTAATCAAACTAAATTGACTCCTCCTCTTTTGGACTTTATCCTCAATTGTGATCACCATTGGTCAATGGTCCGAGCCTACCATTCCAAAATACTCCAAAAATGAAATTGAAAATAATGTATGTCAATCTTCGTTAACCCCGGCATCGTATTACCTTACCGCCTCTGTGACCCTGCTACGAGAGTGAATTTTTATAAGACCATAATGGGCAATCATATTTTTGAAATTTATGAACGTGAATGCATGTCTTAATGGATCCTATTTTTCTCATGATTTTCCGTAATTTCATTTAAATCTTTTAAAATAAACTACAGATCGATTTTTCATAACCCAATTATAGTTAATCTTTCCCACATCTGATCTTTTAGTCTTTGCATTGGGTCCCCATATACAAACCATAAACACATTTTCTTTCTTTGAAATTTTATTTCAATATCTATGATCTTATTATTGGAGAATAATATATTGATGTTGTACAAATAATTGTAAAATAATGCGAGATCTCCACTGGAAATTTAAAGTTCTACAGTGTGTATATTATTATACCCAAAATGACCTTAAAACATTTGAAACAAATAAAATCATTGTTTTGTCTGAGAGATAAGTAAAAAATTTTAGTTAATTTTTAAACCAAATTTCTCAAAAATAACCTATTGTCCAATTACTTTCCAGATTCTCACAGTTTCAGTTTAATATCCACATAATTTTTCACCTTTCGGAAAAAGTAAAATGTGAAGTTATTTTTTTATGTTTTTTATTATTTTAGAAGGCCTAAAAATTAAACAATAAATACCTAGTAAAACCGTGGGATAAATTAAAATTCTTCCATATCAAACCAAAAACTCTAAGTGCTCCAGTTATGTCTTAATTCCTCTATATACAGGTGTGGAGAACATACGAGAATCATTACACGAAACACCTGTCTTCGCATTTTTGTAGAACATAAAATCTGTAGTTACGAACAACAATAAGAAATTATCTGCGACAGTCATTGGACTTTTCTGAAGCCGAGTTCGTGTGAAACCTAACACCTAAAGGGCCATCACAAGCTAAATTAAATTGGTTATTTTCGTTCAATATTTTCTGTAAGTGTTGATCCTCGTTTGGAGTCTTTAACTATCGTATAAATCGTTGATGTGTCGAAGATTACATGTATAAAATACATTGTAATGCATATAATCTTGCAAAATAATTAATACATTTTAATATGAAAAGAATCGCTGTGCATTGAATAGATTGGATTGTCCTAAGAACATTACAATGAATAGCTATGGGGCAGACAGAGGTAAAGAACCATAGGAGAGGGGACCGGGACAAAAAGAATTTAGAGCAATGGTTTTTGAATACCGTCGTGATGTCTACTTGACTGGCTCACGAATAACGTCGTCATCCTTTTGCAAATCAGTCTTTCTACATTTAATATTTATTTGTACGGACTTACATATACATAGGGTCATGTTTTTCTTTCCTTTTCTTTTCTTAGTGTTTGTGTTTGAAAATTGTAATAATGGGAAGTATCTCTATAAATTTTCAGGTTATAAATAAAAAGGGTATTGCTAGTTTTTTATGTCGACAATTTGAAAAGAAAACTAGAACAGTTTAGTTAACTAGCCCGGTGGAGTGTTGTAGATGTACACTTTTTTTTTCTGGTAGGAGATGTGCACTGAATTTTAGGATTATGTGCTTTCTTGTTTGTTGCGCTTGAACTGAATGTGATTTTTTATGTTGTTGAATAATGTCTTGAATCTGCTAAATTCCTCCAAATGAACTGCAAAAACGGGCCAATATTCTAGGGATTGACGACATCAGAACAGTCTGTTGTGAAAACCACGTCTAATCTCTAAAAAATAGTCATGCACTCCATTGTCCATATAAGGGTCTCTAGCTCCTCCCTCATATTCTTTGTGCAGACTCATCCATGACCCGAAAAATAATTAGACTCCTTCCAAGATCCATCCACTTGACACCACCATGTGGCGTGTTGTGTTGGGATACTGCGTAAAATTGTTACCGGAATATGTTATTTCTTGTCTATTTTTTTAGCATCCTCTCATACTTTTCCTTCGGTTTCTGTTAGCAAAATAATGTCTTGTGGATTCCTATCTCTGTTCTTAAAAACTTTATCATTTATGATTTTCCATAAATACCAAATAATCCAAGTAAAATACCCATTTGAGAAATCTTTCCTCGAAATCGAGATTAAATAATCAAAATTTGTGATAATAGATGTTATGGGAAAAATATACGGATGTGATGGAATCCTTGATAGACCCCATGTTTGAATAGTCGGTGGGCACTCAAAGAGAACATGAATAATTGTCTCTTCTTCCCCCCCCCCCACATCTTTTAAACTGTGTTTCATAGTTAATCCTGTGGGACTTTAAACTCTTTGTTACTGAAACACAACTTGAGATCGTCTGCCAAATATAATGTTGTATTTTAGGAGAACATTTAATCTTCCAAACCAGAGACTGAAGTGAAATAATTGTCGATCCAGCGGAGACAGGATGGATACCTTATCGGGACAGAGTTGTACTATCATATATCTTGATTTTATCGAGTATTTTCTATTTTTGTAAAATGACAGCCATTACTATCTGGTCTGTCGAACGGACTCACTGTCAATGACTAATGATATTTACATCCAAGGGAATAATAGTTGCCTCCAACAAAGGTAAAATTTCAAGTTTGTGTATGAGTATCAATTAAGTCTTTTACTGTGAATGTTTGTGGGAAAACGAAAAATTTACATGTCGTTGACATTGTACGATGGACTGAGATCCAAAGATCATTCCATACAAATATATTTGAACCTGTTATAACCCTTTTGATTAGTCCTTTGTGAATCAAAGATCGAGCTGAAATAATACTTCTCCATCCATAGGAATGAGAAGGATGCATCGAACCCGAATGGGGGAAATACCGACTCTTGAAAACACGAGAAAATAATAAGTTAGATGTTTCCATTAACCTCCACAACTGCTTCGCAAAGTATTAAAATATTATATATTCTTGAACCCAAACTCACCTTCCATTTTATGCTGACATAATTATTTTCATGCCATATAACGCTTACTCCAATTATTTTCACTTGAACTTCACCAGAATTGAGCTATTGCATCCTGGTAGTTAGAGTTTAAAAAGAATTAATAAAATTCACATTACATTGTTAAGTAATTCTTTCTTTCATATGTCATTTCCAATAAATTCATTTTTTAGTGAGTTAATGTTGTAAATTCTCTTTCATTTTCAATAAATTTATTTTAGTGATTTAATGTTGTAAATTCTATTAATAATTCATTGTTATTGATTTGATATTGTATATTTTATTAATAATTACATTGTTTTCAGAAAGTTTGATTAAGTGATTTTGAAAATATTAGACATTGTTGTATACACATCAAGACAAAATTAATGGACCGTCAGTTCAATAACGACAAATGTATGAGTTTGTTAAAAATAAAAAATAAGATATAATATTTTAATTTTTATAATAATAAATATTGGAATCATCTGTCACAATGGTAGTCACCTCTGAAATTTATGACAGTTCAAATCACTTTGCAATGTTAAATAGGATATTAAAGTTATAAAGCTAAATTGACAAAAAAAAAATAATAATAGATATTTATTTACACTTTAGTATACATCATGTATAAATCAACCAAATCAAATATATCATTATAGTTTAGACATGTTTTGGCCAATTTTCCTTTACGAGTATACATAGTAATAAATATTGTGAAAGATGAAAATTGTAGAAGAGGGACCAGATTCTAGAAAGTTGATTTAGAGGATATTCAAGACCACTCCACCTTTCCGAAACCAATTTCAGACCCTCTCTCTCTCCTCTATGCCTTTTCTATATTAATCACCTGGATGATTTCCTTCTTTTAAGGAAAGTGCTTTCTGTTTTTTTGTTCTCTCTCATTTTTTATTCTTTCTTTAAGAGAAAGAGATGGTAAGCACTCCATGTTGTGAGAAAATAGGGTTGAAGAAAGGGAAATGGACCGCAGAGGAAGATGAGATCCTCATTAAGTATATTCAAACCAATGGTGAAGGTTCTTGGCGGTGTTTGTCTAAGAAAACTGGTATAATTAAATGTTATATTTGTTGGAACAATATATTAATAAGCATGTGGACTTATAATATATAGTTAAAATGTAAATGAGAATTTACTTAATGGAGGTCAAAGATTTTTTGTAACTTACAAATTTTGGTATTAAAAACCAAAATAAATTTGTCCATTAAATCTACTTGACCACCAAGCTATTTTTCTCCTATAAATACAAGCTAGCTAGAAGGAAAAAATCATTCATTCATTCTAAAGCAAAGAAAAACACCATTAGACACATTGTAGATATTCTTTGAGAAGTTTCTAAGTGTTGAAGCTCTTTTGAAATATCTTCTTGGTTGTTGGTGTTAGGTGTTGGTAGCTAAGGAATTCACAAGGTTTAACAGGTCCTTCATTCTCACTCTTCTACTTTTATCTTTCAAAAGCAGATTCTTGTTCTTGAGTATATAGTAGATAATTACCTCGTAGATTTTAACATGAATGAAGCATGTTAGTCTTATATGTTTGGTTGTATCCTGGGATTCAAAGAATGTATATAAACCGTCTCATTGCGGGCATTTTATTGAGTTAAGGAAAGGGATTATCCTGCCTCCAAATGGTTTTTTGTTCTTATGATTCTAAAAATAAAATACTTGTTTATGTTCTTATTAAATTGTTAATATCAAAATGATTGTCTTGAAATCAGCTTTGATAATTTTATATTAATAATCATGTTCATTAGATTAATTCTTGGTCAAAGAATAATATTAAATAGTGTTTAATATGGTCTTGCTATTTAATTATATAATTAATATTGGTTGAATTATATAAATGCTAAAATTATTTTGCTGAAATAAATTATGATTACAAAAATGTCAATATTAATATTTATACATATATGTATTTCTATATATTAATAATTTATTTCAGTTTCAAGAAATAAATTGTATTGCAATTTGATATTTCTCAAATCTGGTTTTATAAGGTTCTACAATCATAACACAATAAAAATTCGCTTTTTAAACGGATTTTTTATGTGAAAAATCGAATTTGCAAAAAATCAAAGTTTTGTATAAATATTTCAAGATTTCAAAAAATCTTGAAATATCAAAAATATTTCAAAAAATTTCAAGATTTCAAAAAATCGAATTTTGCAAAAAATCAAAAAATCGAATTTCAAGATTTCATGACCGGATCGATCGATCCGGGTCTCAGATCGATCGATCCTTATCGGTCGATTGAGAGAAATCAAACAATCGAACATCGAAACTGGTACCGCGGGTCAAGCGATCGATTGATCGCCAGCCGATCGATCTCATAAGATTGATGCTGTAAACCGAAAAAAAAAATATTTTTTTTAAAAAAAACAAAAAAAAAAAACAATTAAAGACCAATTTTTTTTTGGCAAACTTTTTTTTTCAAAACCAAATATTAGTGGTCTAATACCATTTAATTTATTGGTCAAACATTATTTATTTCAACATAAAAAATTGAAATATTATTGGTAAAACATCATTAAAATTAATAAATCTTGGTAAGATGTTATTTAATACCAATAAATTTTGGTAAAATGTTATTTAAAACCAATTAATTTTTGCAATTAATTGGAAATTTTTTAAAAAAACCAATTAAATTTTGGTATAACGTTATTAATTATTAATAAAACAAACTCTTAATAAAAGCGAGTTTGCGAAATGATTTTAATTTTTTAAAACAAACGCTTAAATCGCGAAAAATAATTAGTGATCGTGATTTAAAACGCATATAATAACATATACGTTAATAAACATGTGTTAGTATTTTTTTTATGAAAACAGAAATAAGATAAATCACGGTAATGGTCTTTTTGATTTATACGATTTAATCATAAAAATATGATTTGTTCAATTTAACAGTAATTCAAAGAGTAATTGGTGATATTATTTTGTTATTGGGCATTGTTAATCTATAAAAAAAATTTAATACTTGTTGAATTTTTCAACAAAATTTCAGAAGTAATTAATTAATTTTTCTATGATTTATTGCTGCACTCATTAAAATTATTTATGTTTCATTCTTAGCACAGACAAATCTTGTTTAAAACTTTAGCAAAAGTCACACTTTGACTTCTGTGCTAGATTTTAATATTTCAGAGATTTAATAATATTCTGGAAATTAATTGGATGATTATGCAAGTTATATGAATAATTTAAATTGTTTCATCCTGCCCTTGTATTAAATTAAATTGTTACTTTCTGAATTTAATAACTCTAGAAATTAAAATTTAATTATTATGAAGGTGCTATTGGTTACGAGTCTAGTGAGTCGACACATCAAATTCAGTTTGATAGTGATCTGTCACATATGACTGTGCCAAATTCTGATGTATATCAGAGTGTCATGTGAGTGCCTAATGCTATAAACATAGGACTAATGATTGACAAAATTGATATAGTTCAATTCATTATATGACATGAGAATATCTATATCTTATAGGTTATCCACAACATTTTAGCAGTGTAAAACTCAGGTACATAGTCATCAAACTTTAAACTTTTGCCATGGTGACATATGAGACATGAATACACGGTATGACAATTAACTGCCACTTTATATTTTAACTTTTAATCAAGTTCAAAATTATTTTATAGCCACTTTCAATATTTTTTTCTTCATGAAATTATTTTAATATTTTAATCTTTTATTTGCTTTTAAAATAATTAATTTTAAAATTAAAAAGAGTAATTTTAAATAATAACAGCTGTGAAATATGAAAATCAATCCATTTAATCAGTCTTATATTGGTCTAATTTTAATTTTAATGTTTTATAATAAAAATGAACTGACCTACATTTTAATTTTTTTGCAGTGATATAAGTTTATTTTTATAATTAAAATGAATTAATTCATTTTTTAAACTCATCTTGAAGTTGTTTAAATATTTTGCATGCTTGTTAGAACAATCTGCAAAAGATCGCTATTGTAAAAATTCAACTTAAATCTGATCTACTATATAATAAAATAATATAAATATTAACTAAATTTTTATCAATTTAAAAATTATTTATATTATTTCAGAATTGGTTCACAAAATATTTTTATTTTTTAATTTTATCTGATTTTTCAAATAATTTATATTTGTATTAAAAATAATAATTGTTAAAAAGTGGTTTCATTAACTTTTAGATTGTTTGGAAAGTAGGTTAATTAATATATTATTTGAAAATAGATTTAGTTAGTATATTCTTTTTGAAAATTATTTTTAATGAAATCCTAAAATTATATATGAACAATGACATTTGAATTAATATAACACACGACTCAAAACTATTTTTAAATTAGTGATCCTGTTTTAGTATTATAGATTTAATTGCTACGGATGCCCAATGTTTTCCATAATACTGTAAAAGATCTTATATATATATACACATACTTCAACCATCAATAAATTTATTAAAAAAGCTAATTCACTACGGAATATTAAATGTAATCGATTTGTCTCGCGTTTTTTTGTAGATGGTCTGTTATTGCAACACAACTACCGGGAAGAACTGACAATGAGATTAAAAACTATTGGAACTCACATCTCCGCCGCAAATTATACGCATTCACTTCGGTTTCCAAAGACGAACACAATCTAATCGTCGACGATACAATCCTTAGAAAATTTTATTCGTCTTCTTCTTCCGGAGCCAGGAACACGAACAAGACCAAGAAGAAGAAGGGAAGAACTAGTAGGTCTTCGATGAAGAAACATAAGCAAATGGTGACTGCCTCGCAATGTTCCCCACATCAGAAAGAGCTAGAGAGTGAGATGATCAGGGAGGAAGGGCAAACTGGTAATTCCGAACGGGAGTGTTTTGAACCGTACAAGTGGTTGGATAGTGAGATATACAGAGCGGCTCATGAGTAGCTTCATCTTGGAATGTACTAGTGAAGAGGCTGTGATTGGAGTGAATGATAATGTGTCTGGTCAGAACAAGGTATGTGAGAGTGTGGACAATAGTAGTTCTTTGGTGGAAAGAGAAAGAGAGATAAGTGTGTTGCACTCGAATTCAAAAGAAAATAATGATAAAGATTGGTGGGTTGGTCTCTATAATTCTTCAGAAGTTGGGTTTGGGATCGATGAGGAGCAGTTTGAGTGGGAGTTCCAAGGTAGTGTGAGTCATCGAAGTGATGATATTTGGAATCTTTCAGATATTGAAGAGATATTACTCGACTGATAAGCCACTGGATCATGCATGCATTAATAAAACATCTCTAAGTGTTTTTTATTTTGGTTATAGTGGATCGTGAGTTAATGTAGTAGCTTGCGTGGTGAGAGACTGGAATAAATTTTCGCATTTAGTTTAGAGCAACTTGAAGCAGATTATATAATTTATGTTTGATTCTTCCATTGTGTTTTATTACTATTTATAGTATTATTTTTATCTTTATAAAATTATTGTGAAATAATGACTTCAGGCTACAAAAAAAAAAAGGAGAAGCAAGGTAAAAAAAGAAACAACTTTCACCATAATAGACTAAATACTAGTTTTCTACTTAAATTTCTCTATTGTTATTCTTGTAAACCTGTGAAGTTAAAATACTAAAAACAATTTGTCCCCACATTTATAATCTGATTTCTTCCTCATTTCGTACATCTTGTTCTTCAGCTAAATTTTCGATTATTTTTTAACGAGCCATCCAATTCTTTATTTTGCACAAGACGAACCCGGTCTTCCAAGTAATACTTATTTATAAATTTGATGGTTGTGATTCCAGTGACAACAATTTGGTGTTAGAAGAAGGGGATTGGCTAGTTTAACATCAACACATAAAGCTGCGATGAATTTTATATATTGCCAAAAGATTATCTTCACTCGCCATAAATGGGTCAAAAGAGCTGAATACGACGAAAGTGCATATTACACTGTTCACAAAACAAGCAGGCATGATACGAGACACTATTGGCATCTGTCGAAAGTGCTTTTGGAGAAGTATATCGCCGGTGAATTCAAATATTGGGTTCCACCACCATCAAAAGTCAGTATTTTGAAGGAGGCATCACTGCCAAGATCGGTAGATTTTAGTTAACATGATGACCCAAAACAAATGATTAACTTGTGTTGGTTCTAGTCAAAGCAAAAAAAAATTGACAAACTTGTCAGCAACCATTAAGTCTGTATAAGGATGCTTGAATGGAATTAGGTGGGCTCCCTTGGTCAGACGATCAATGACCACCAGTATAGTAGTGTGGTTATTCGATCGAGGTAACCCGTCCACAAAATCCATAGAAAAATCTTCCCAGATTTGATTAGGAACTGGAAGTGGCTGTAGCAGTCTTTCAGGTGAAAGACCTTCATATTTTGCGCGTTGACCGGTAAGATAAGCTGTCACATACTCTTGCACTGACCTGTTCATTGCTGGCCAGTAGAATTGACTGGAGAGACGTTTAAACGTTCGTAGAATACCGGAATAGCCTCCAGTGGGAGTGTCATTAGTACTTGTGGAGTAGCTTGTTAATAATCGGGAAAGCAGGTGGAATAATAACCCAATATTTAAAACACAATAACTCGTTCCTCCATGAGAAAGGGTTACATGGTGAAGCTTCAACCAGTTTTCCAACTCGCACCACATATGGATCTGATTTAGCCAAGATTCTCAGTTCTTTCCATATATCAGCTGTATGCGTGGACAACGCATCCAATCACGGACTATCACTTCTTCGAGAGAGGGCATCTGCAACCTTGTTTGATGACTCGGGTCTGTATGTGATCTCATAATCATATCAAACCAATTTACCCATCCACTTTTGTTGTTATACGTTGTTCAAGGAGAAACCGTAAGCTTTGATGGTCAGTATGGATAACAAAATGGCGACCCATTAAATAAGGTCTCCAAGTTCGAATCGCAATGACAATGGCAAACATTTCTCATGCATAAGTGGACCAGTTCCGCTTAGCTACTCCTAGGGAATGGCTCATATAAGCCAATGGTTTGTCATTTTGTGTGAGCACAGCGACAATTCCTTCCCCTGATGCATTTGTTTGGATCACGAACTGTGTTGAGAAATCTGGTATCGCTAAAGTTGAAGTGGTTGTCATCGTTGTATTAAGTTTGTTAAATGCATCCTAAGCAGCTGTATTCCATACAAAACGTTTTTTCTTCAAACAAATTAGAGATTGGTCGAGCCAAAAGCCCATAATCCTTCACAAATTTTTGGTAATAACCGATCAGCCCAAAGAATCCGTACAGAAGCTGTAATCTTTGTTGGAACTGGCCAATCTGTCATGGCTTGAATTTTAGATTGATCCATCTTGACCTTATCTTTAGACAATATGTGTCCCAATTACTCTAACTTCTCCTTCCCAAAATCACATTTCTTCAGCTTCGCAAAGAGTCTGTTAAATTGCAAAATCTCCAATATTGTAGCCACATGAACTAGGCGCTCCTCCCAAATATTTGTTGTAGACTAAAATATCGTCAAAAAATACCAAGATAAATTTGCGCAAATGGGGTCTGAAAATCGAATTAATTAAGGATTGAAAGGTAGACGTTGTGTTGCAAAGACCAAACGACATCACTAGGTACTTGTAGTGTCCGTTATACGTACAAAATGCTGTCTTGTGTACATCAGGTGGATGTAAACGGACCTGATGGTATCCTGTAGTGAGATCCAGCTTAGTGAAAACTACAGCCCCGTGAAGCTCATCTAACATATCGTCCACCGTGGGAATGGAAAAATGGTCCTTGACGTAGCTGTGTTTAAGGCTTGATAATCGGTACATAAACGCCATGACCCTTCTTTCTTTTTGACCAACAAAACGGGTGATGAAAACGGACTGGAGCTATTTGGAGTCTTGTACTTAACATGTCGGCACTTGCTTCTCTATCTCTTCTTTTTAAAAATGAGCATAGCGGTAAGGCCTCACATTTACTGATTCTACCCCTTCCTTCAGTGTGATGTGATACTCAATTTTTCTGTGTGGAGGCAGCTCACTCGGCGTTTCGAAGACATCACTGAAATTATCTAACATTCTGGCAAGATCACGTGGTAAAGTAGCAGTCTCAGTGAACCCCTTTTCGCTAATTCGCAACATAAAGTAAGTCTTATCCACACAAGCAGCTTTATTAATCTCTCCTTGCAATGCTTCTTTAATAGTCTGATCATGTAATCCTTCGATCACACATCTCTTATCCTCCTATGTAAACTTCATAGTTTGGAGTTTCCTATCAATCAAGGTAGTGCCAAGCAACTCCAACCACTGTACTCGCAACACAACATCAAGACCAATCAGGGGAAGAGTAAATAAATGCATTCAAAATGTCACACCTCCTACATCCATCTGTATCTGTTCAAATTTCTCTTTGCATTGCAAAGCAAAACCATCAGCCACTTTAACAGAAAATGGAGATATTGGTGTCGCTGTTAAACCCAACTTGGAGGTGGTCCAAAAGTTGATGTAATTATGGGTGGCCACAATGTCGATAAGAGCCACCACCACTCTGTTCTTCACCTTGGCATGTACTTGTATCATTTGTGGCGATACCCAACTCATGAGTGTTTGTAAGGTAATCTCAGGTTCAGGAGTAATTGGTTTCCCTATTTCTGCTACTTCATCATCCTCATTATCTTCTCTAATCAACAGAATGTGATTTTTTGGCACTTGTTACTCGGGGTGAACCTATCGTCACAGTTGAAATAAAAGTCGAGACTGTGCTTCCTCTTCATTTCCTCCCAGCTTATCCGTCTAGGTTGTTGTAACTCTTCGACTCTCGGGTCTCGTACAGGCTCCTTCACGATCGGCCCTCAAGAAGGAACAAACCTACTCCCATCAGATCGTGTTACTCGCGGACCCGAATTGAAACTTTGACTCCTCTGCAACTGTTCATCCTTCATCCGTGCTAATTTAATCGCCTCCTTCAGTGTCTTTGGGCGAAATATTCTGATATTGTCTGCAATTGTAGCATCGATACCTCCCATGAAGGTACCCACTAACACTTTTGTGTCCAGCCATCAACTTTATTTTCCAGCCTTTCAAACTTACGTTGGTACTCATGTAGGATCCCTGTTTGTCTGATTGTCAATATTGCTTCATCGAAATCATCAGCATCCATGGGACCAAAACGTGCCTATAAATCTGATTCAAATACAGCCCAGGTGATTGCAATTCTCTCCTCTCCCAGAGACTTAGCTGTCACCTGCCACCACTCATTAGCTTCATCTTCAAGGTGATAAAATGTGAAGCTAACATGGTGGTATAATGTGATGTTCATGAAAATGAATTTCCTAGATCATAACTAAATAAATGATTATTTCTATCTATAGAATGCACCACTTTAGAAATCAAAATCAATCTACCAAACTGATGTGCTAAATTTTTTACCCATTATTTGTTTTCAAGTTTTTATCAAGTCTTTTAATGTCTTCTGAGTCATTTCAGGTCTAAAATGAACTAGGATGAGATTTAGAGTCTTTGGAAGAAGCTTGGTCGAAGTTAGAAAAAACAAGCATCCACTCCAGAATGGAGCAACCGAGGCAAATCAAGAGGGCCTGCTTGTAACGCCCCCGATCCTCCTGGACCGGAAAACGCTACGATAGCACGATCCCCGTCCATTCGAACCTCCGAAGATATTCCGAAAGCCCGAATGAACGAAAACCATACCCAAGGTAAACCTAACTTCCTAACCCTTTTACTCATCTCTGAGGTTCCGTACCCGTAATGGACCTCGGAGACAATTAACCTATTGCCCGGCCGGGACTCTAATACTCGTTTTTAACTTAGACATGCAATCATACATAACTAAGTCTGGCGAAATAAGAAACCTCTATTTCATATCATATAAAAGGTTTTAAAACAACTTTACATAATCCGCTTAACATAATGCCGCTTCCATATGTTTAAACATAAAACCGATATAACAATCAAAACTGTTCTTAAGTTTAAAATATACATTTCCAAAAAGGGCGGTACAATCTACACTGATCGTAAGTCCTGCCTTCCCTCCTTTCCCTTCCCTTTATCTGCAAGAGTGAGTTCGGATCAGCAACAAGTTTGCTGAGTGAGTTGGAATATAACTACCCATCCCGCAACAAACACTACATTATATCATCATGAAATACTTAACACAAATCCAAACATTCAATCAATCAAAGATCCGCATTCATATCCTATAACCATAACTCAAACCAATATAGTCTAAGTGCAAGCTTCCGTAAGCAATACACTATCTAAGACTACCCAGTGCGCACACATCACGCTATCGAACAAGTCGTGATGTAGTGACCAGCTAACTTCCCCTGTTCGTACCGAAGACCCTTAACCACATAGGCTATAAGGATCAACAGCTGTACTACTAAGTAAACTGACGCGGTTAGCCCTTTGCAAGAACGCCCAGGTTGGTGGCAAGCCAACCCTCGCATGCGTAAACGCGTAGCTGAGGCGGGTCGCTAGCCACACCTCATCGGCTTTTACCGGGAATAGCTCGATCACCCACTAGACTCACATCTAACCCATACTCTATATTACACAACCAATGTGCAATATCAATCTATTCTTAAACTCATTCTTAAGGATCATACATGGACTGCCGTAAACTCACAAGTCCTATACGCAAGCAATTCATTATGAAATCATGCATGCGACCAATCAATATAGAAACAGGCATTGTAACGGCATAACTAAAGCATCCAGAAAAGGATCAAACAGCATAACCATACGCAATTAGACCATATCGACGCACCAACGACGCTTAAGGAATCACCCTAAGGTTTAAATCAACCGTGTATTACCCATGTCCTAAACCGAACTCAAGCAACATATCTTGCTTATATATAACAAAATCCAACTCACGGTTTAGTGGGGATTTCCCACGGACGCTACACGGACTAACAATTTGGTCACGGGTGGTCACCAACAGTCTACGGTAGTACTGCGGAACGTGCTGCGGTCGACGGTCTGGGTCTATATTTTATGATCGAAAATTTTTCTAAGTGTTGAGAAAATTTCTAAAACATTCGAACTGAAGGTCTACCGTGGTTTATATAGGATGGGCAGTAAGCAGGCAGGCAGGTAGCACTGTATCGCACCCACAGACACGCGGTGATGAAGCAGGCAGGTGAGTCACCGCGTAGGTTCAACACATCATGCAGGTAGGTTCGGTGAGTCACGATAAGCAGGACGTGTCGTGGGACACGTCACAGCCGACAGCGGTGCACAAGCAGGACGTGTCCAAGCAGGACGTGGCACTGACGTCAGCCGGACGTACGCATGACGTCACAGGCAGGACGTGGCACTGACGTCATCAGGACGTACATGTGACGTCACAAGCATGACGTGTCCCTGACGTCAGTCGGACGTACGCGTGACGTCACAAGCAGGACGTGTCACGGACGTCAGCCGGACGTACGCATGACGTCCCAGCGTACCGACTGCTTGGTCCCGAACATAAGCCTTTGGGTCGTACGGACGGTCGTATACCCGGACGGTCGTACCAAGTTCACATCGGGTCGTTCCATCATCGACCCAAGTTTTGGAATGAAGAAGAAATGATGAAGTATGGAAGTCTTTAATGCATATTAAATGGCGATTTAGTTCTATGTCAAAGGGAGTGTCTAAGGCTTGTTTGTATTCTAGATTATGTTATCCTTGTAGCCATTCATGTATAAGGCAATCCTTATATACAAACAAGCCTAGACTAGAATAGTATAAATAACTATCTCCCTTCACATTTGTAAGTAAGAGAAATCATTATCTCATTATTATGAATAAAAATATTCTTTCTCTCATTCTTTTGTCACTAAAATTCTCTCTCTATTCTCTTGATCAATGGTGAACTTAAATCTATTATTCTTTCATGGTATCAGAGCCAGGTTGCATAAAATCTGAGAAAATTTCTTCAATATTTCATTGATTCAACAAGAATCCATCTTGGAAAGTATTCATCTTGTTCTTCATCAATTTCTGGATCAATTTCAAACGTCATCTTGTAATTCAAATTTCGGCCTAACCACGACTCCTTTTGTCGATCTGCTTTATCTAGATTGTACATCGGCGAATTCCGAAGCCACGGCCGTTTGAATCGCATCATTTGGCCCAGGGAATCATAAGTTACGAATTTTCTTGCAAAGGTGCTTTGCAACCACCTCCGCCGCGAACCCCTGCGTTTCCCAGGTCACCTCGACGTTAATTCTTCATCAAATCGTGTTTTTCAAAAGCCTAAACTCAAGCTCGTCGAGTCTAGTTTCTGTTTAAAGAAAGCAGAACTCAATTCCATGACGATTGAAGGATGTTATTGAAGTTTTCCTCAGAGACGTCCAAAATTGTCCTTAACAAGATCCTGGTGATATAATTCTAATCCTCTCTTAATTTTATTTAATTTTTTGAATCTAGAAAGTTAAATTAGGATCTTGTGAGTGTCTCCACGAATTTTTACTTCAATCTGATAGGTTTAAGAATTCAAATTGATTTTCTTGTTTACCTTGTTAATTTCTTGAATTTCTTTAATTAAAAGAATTTTGAAAATTTGATTAAATTTTTAATAAAATAGAATTTTATGCTTGATTAAACTTGTTGAATTGGATAAGGTCTGTTAGAAATAGATATTGTTGGTTGGAGTTTGTTAAATCTGTTGCAGGAGTTGGATGAAGTTAGTTGAAGGGAGTTAGGTTGTTGACTTGGTTGGCAAGAAACTACCATGTGCCAGCTAGTAATGAACCATTGCCCAAGTTGTTGGATCCTAATGAGTTCGAAGAGAAGAGCAAGATGAAACAATTCTGGAGACCAAAAAGTATCAACAAGAACAAAGCTATGGAGGCTGTGGACAGAGGCGTCTTTGTACCTGACTGTTCCTCTGCTTACGTCGATATTCCCATGTTTATTGGCTATAACGTGACCATATCAGCATATCAGCACATCATATGCACGAAATGTGCCTTCAAATTCTCGAAAAATCTTCTGAAGCCAGGAATGCGTGTTCTTGGTTTCGGCTCCGGAACTGGGTACTTGACTGCTTGCTTTGCGGTTATGGTTGGTTCCCAAGAATGTGCTATTGGTGTTAAACACATACCTGAATTTGTGTACAACGGAGCTTAGCCTCGCTGGACTCTTCAATGGTTTCCCCGGAGCGTGGATCATTCTCTCCAGCAATCAGACTCTGCTTCGTCATGATTCTAACGTGACACAACTTCTCATCTCTCAGGGAGAAGTGAACCATCAAAACCACCAAGAAGTTGTACGTTATCTGTATACTATAAACGATTCTAATGGAAACAATTGGCCTAGCTACGTTGCCAACAACGTGTACTGCATTCATCCATCGACGCTTGTGGATATTCAAGACCAAATGGTTATGTATTATGCACTCTGCATCTTTGCAAACCGGACAGTGGCTAGTGGTATAACGGATGGATGCGATAGTGGTTGCTGGAGAATCATCAAACATGATAAGCTGATCAAGTTGCAGACCAGGGCGATGGGTGTGAAGATGGTTTAGTCAAAGGCGATCTGAAGAAGGAAGATGGAGACGAGACTAGAACTCTCGCCATTGTGTGTGACACAGTTTGCAATTTGCAATTTACGTGTCTGCAAAACTCCGTTGTGCTTCTGGATTGGCTCACCTGGAGCTGAAGAAGTATAAGCTTGCTGCTTATGTTGCAAGTCAATGGGAAGTCATTGTCAACATCAAATTCCAGAATTTCTTGGAAGCTTCAACATCTCAATAGGAAGCAGAGCTACGCAGGAGTGTGATAGCGCAAGCAAGAAGGAGATACATGTGTTGTTGCTGCTTGGAGGATTGGTCAGAATCTGTGGACACGTGACTATGTAGGTACTTATGATACACGTGTCCTCTTCAGAAGTGATGATAAGCCTTCTTCAGGAGCAGATTAATGCATTGCTTGATGAAAGCGAGAATCTGAAGATCAATACCTCAAGAAGCAGTTCATGCACGGAGGAAGTGGTTATAAGGTCTTCTAAGATGGAAAATGGAAAGAAGAAAGGTGTGAAGAAAGGATAAACCTTTTAAGATGGAAGGTTCAGTTGATTTTACCTAAGTTGTTGCTCTAAAGGAGGAGACATTTCTGGACCACCAAAGGCACTTTGAAAGCAACATAATGAAAGGGAGTGCCTAGATCAGAATCAGTTCCTAAACTCAAATGCAAAGACCTAGTATCAAAGTCTTATGCATTCAGGCTATTTTTAAACTCTTATCCAACTACTTTATTGATTTCGTTGATAGTTGTGTGAGTTAGATCTCTAGGAATTATGGTTTCTAGGTGGATAGTAAATCATGAATTTTATTGAATTTTGTTCATGTATTTAGAAATTGGTAGAATGAGACATTTTGAACCTAGTTTAGCTAGATGAATCATTTGTTCATGAATTGCATTGATCCTAGGGAAGAGAACCTTGTCTTTTACTGAGGAAAATAAGTTTAAGAAGTCATGTTGAATCCAAAAGTCCTTAAGCAGTGTTTAAAATTAAGTTTGATTACTCTTAATCAATCTCTTTCACTCACTATCTTTTGTTTAGAATCTGCCTATTCTCAACAGGTTCAAAGACTTAAGATGGGAGTTGATGTTTTGCTTCATTGTCTAACAAAGGCAAAAGAGAGCAAGTGAAAAAGGCACAACACATGGAGAAGAAGTTAGAACCAATGGCCACCAAGAACAGCCACCACAAGGAGTGGAGAGGAAAGACTGGTGGAATGTGATAAATCAGCTCTCCCATGGAGTAAGGTGACCTTTGGTGTGTGCTTGAAAAGAAAATCAACAAAGCACACATGCTACAAGTTCAGATCATAATCAATCACAAATTAGGAAATTCACAAAGACTTATTTAAGTCTTTGCAAAGGCTATCTCTAAACTTTATACTTATTCCTTGATTGATTAAAATTTCTCATCTAGAATTGTTCATACGATGAAAGAGAACCTAGGAAGACTATGCATTGCATTTAGTACCTAGATGGATCCAAAATTCACCTTGACATTCATCATAATTCTCTATAATTCTTCATCACTTATACTTTTAATCTCCAAATCTCTTATTCTTCATATTCTTCAATACTTCAAATATCTTAATTCTCAAATCATTTCACAGATACTTACTATGTTCTTCTTTATGTTTGAAGGATAAAGAAGACCACTTTGAGACATTCATTATGTGTATGCTCATTCTTCCAAACTTGACTCTTATTCTTAGTGTCAAGCTTGTGGGGGAGGGAAAGAAAATGAGCATCTAATCTAGAACAAGCTGGCTGTGACAAGGAGGCACATGATGCTGATCAGAGGCACATGATGCTGATCAGGCCTCAGTTCGAATTGGTACATGGCCGTGATGTTCTAATGTTTTCATGCTGTTCATGCAGTTCATGTATGGACAAGGTTTCATACTGGATCATGGTTATTCCAATATGTTTTTCCTTGGAAAGTAAGCACAAGAAGTGTGCTCAGTCTGGATCATGGTTATTCCAAGATGTTTTGCCTTGGAAAGTAAGCACAAGAAGTGTGCTCATTCTGATTTTCTAATGGAGGCTGTGAATAAGGTCATCCAATTCTTCTGTCTTCAAATGAGGATAGAACCAATGGCCATCAAGCTACCAAATCTCATGGAGAAGGAGTAAGCTGGTCGAAAAAGATGAATCACCTCATGACAAAATTCTCTGATCAAATGTTCTATCTAGGATAAGTTCTTTAATTCTATGATTTTAGGTTGAGAATTTGGCTAGATATTATACTTGATACCAGACTTGATTTTATTCAAGTTCTGAAATACTAATCTTTATTTTTGAGTTGCTATGATGTTTAGATCAGGAAGTGATGGAAAACTATCATAAGCATGACTTACCCTACATCATTTAGTGGAAGCATGGTGGGAAAGTGTATTAGGAGATAAGTGGGCTCACTCTACTCAGGCCTAATTCTACAATCTTATTCTCTTGAGTTAGGCTTATTGAAAGTAGAAAGTGAAGCAAAATGAAGCTAGCCAAAGTGGATCCAAAACATATAAGGAAAGAGAACCATGTGATCATGATGAATCCAAAGACCTTAATATGGAGTGTTTTTAGAACCAGACTGGTCTAGATCATATCATCCAAATCGCCATCCACATTTATAAAAAGGGAAGTTAAAAATCATTCTTATATTATAATACATTGGTTTATCTTGTGAGAATTGATACATGCATGTTGTGTGTATATGAAACAGGTTAAACTTGAAAGCTTTGAGAAAGCTGGATCAAAATCACCACTTAAAGACAAGGAGTCAAAAGAAAGGGGGAGAGATGGACCAGACTTATAAGAAGCTTCAAATCAGTCCATTCCACACCAATGATCCCAACATGGAGTGTTATACTCTTTTTCCCTAGAAAATGTTTTGTCCCAATTGGGTTTTCCTTCTCTAGGTTTTTTTAATGAGGTAATACTTCATGGTTACAAGTTTAAATATTTTCCATATCTTAAGCTTGAGGGGGAGTGTTGGAATGAAGAAGAAATGATGAAGTATGGAAGCCTTTAATGAATATTAAATGGCGATTTATTTCTATGTCAAAGGGAGTGTCTAAGGCTTGTTTATATTCTAGATTATGTTATCCTTGTAGCCATTCATGTATAAGGCAATCCTTATATCCAAACAAGCCTAGACTAGAATAGTATAAATAACTATCTCCCTTCACATTTGTAAGTAAGAGAAATCATTATCTCATTATTATGAATAAAAATATTCTTTTTCTCATTCTTTTGTCACTAAAATTCTCTCTCTATTCTCTTGACTAATGGTGAACCTAAATCTATTATTCTTTCACCAAGGTCATCCATTTGACCTTAAATTTCATGGACGATCATGTATACTTATGGATCATCCGAACAAGCTACTTAGGGACAGTCGGTCTGAATTCAGCCTAAGGTGCGGGTCATTACATTCTCCCCCCCTTATAAGAATTCGTCCCCGAATTCTCAAGCCTGTCCCTCCATTTCCTCCTCAAACAAATTAGGATACCTTTTTCGGAAGCCTTCTTCATCTTCCCAAGTTTCCACAATTCTGTGCTGTCTTCCCCAAAAGACTTGTATCTGCGGAATTTCTCGGTTCTTTAGCTTCTGAATATGCCGTTCACCGACTCGAATAGGACCTTCCGGATAGGTAAGGTTCGATCGCAATTCCTCTATCCTTTGCGGTTCTATTTCGGTCTGATCTCTAATGTGCTTTCGCAACATCGAGACATGGAATACTGGATGTAAAGCCATGTCTGAAGGTAATTCCAGATGGTAAGCTAACTCACCCACTCTTCCCACAATCTTATATGGTCTGATGAATCAAGTGGCTAGCTTTCCGACTTTTCCAAATCGGTCTTTACCTTTCTGTGCCTCCACCTTCAAATAGACCCAATCTCCGATCGAGAACACCAACTCTCTTCGATGTTGGTCCGCGTATTTCTTTTGTCGATCCTGGGCCTTCTTCATATTTTGTCTTACCGTCCTTATTTTCTCAGTGGTTTCATCTACTATGTCTTGACCAAATATTCTCCTTTCACCAACTTCAGCCCAACACATAGGTGTTCGGCACGGACGTCCATACAATGCCCATATGGAGACATTCCGATACTCGAATGATAATTATTGTTGTAGGAGAATTCCACTAAGGGTAATTGTTGTTCCCACGTTCCAGCCCAATCTAAGATACACATCTGTAGCATATCTTCTATTGTCTGAATGGTCCTTTCAGTCTGACCATCGGTCTCGGGATGGAAGGCGGTACTAATATGAAGTTCAGTTCCGAGAGCTTCTTGAAATGCTCTCCAAAATCTTGCCGTGAACCTTGGGTCTCGATCCGATACAATGTTGGCGGGTACCCCGTGTAACTGCACAATTTCATCCAAATATAGTTTAGCAAGGACCTCGAATCGATCCCCTATCTTCATTGGGAGTAAATGGGCAGATTTAGTTAAACGATCAACTATTACCCAAATATCCCTGGGGCCTTAGGTAGTCCCGTGATAAAATCCATGGCAACTGCTTCCCATTTCCATTCTGGAATTGGTAGACTTTGAAGCAATCCTCCCGGAACTTGATGTTCGACCTTCAATTGTTGGCAGGTTTGGCATTGTGCTACTCA
Organism: Streptanthus diversifolius; assembly: GCA_039880935.1. NCBI lineage: Eukaryota > Viridiplantae > Streptophyta > Magnoliopsida > Brassicales > Brassicaceae > Streptanthus > Streptanthus diversifolius. The sequence goes on from JAXGFM010000005.1 coordinate 9,003,388, forward strand.
TTTGGCTACAGACTTCTTTATTCCGGGCCAATGGTAGTATCGCCGGATATCCCGATACATCTTGGTACTTCCGGGATGTATGCTTAGCAATGAATGATGTGTCGTCCTTAAAATCTCTTCTCTTAATTCCTTTTTAGTCGGCACCGTTATCCTTCCATTTATAAGTAAGGTTCCATCTTCAGCCAAATGATATCCCTTATCATTTCTATCTTCATTTTCTTGTAGCTCCTCGATAATTCTTTTTAAGTCCGCATCTTCTCTTTGTTCTTCTCGGATTCGGTTAATCAGTCTTGTTTGATTAACGGCTTGGACTCCGAAACGTTGGCTTGTCTCCCCTACTAACACCGTAAGGGTCGCCATCTTAAGTGCATCAGCCATAGCTTCCACATCCTTAGTCGCACTACTGTCGGCTCGACGGCGACTTAATGCATACGCAACAACGTTGGCCTTCCCCGGATGATATTGAATCCTCAAATCATAGTCCGCAAGGAACTCCATCCATCGTCGCTGTCTTAAATTTAAATCTGGCTGGGTGAATAAGTATTTAAGTCTTTGATGGTCCGTAAATACTTGCACCGTTTCACCATATAAATAGGATCTCCAAATCTTTAACGCAAACACCACTGCGACCATTTCCAAATCATGTGTTGGATAATCTTCCTCATGTTTCCGTAGCTGTCTTGAGGCATAAGCAATAACCTTGTCATTCTGCATCAATACGCATCCAAGTCCTACTCGGGATGCGTCAGTATACACCAAGTACGGTTGGTGTGGCTCGGGCAAAACTAATATAGTTGCAGTCATCAAGGCTTCTTTTAATTGCTCAAAAGCCCTTGCAGTTCCGGCATCCCATTGGAACTGGATTCCCTTGCCGGTTAAGCGGGTTAAGGGTTAGGCCTTTGAGGCAAAGTTTTTAACAAACTTTCTATAATATCCTGTCAATCCTAAGAAGCTTCGGACTTCGGTGGCATTGGTGGGTTGCGGCCAATCCTTAATTACAGCTATTTTCTCTGGGTCTGCCGATACTCCATGCTCAGAAATCCGATTTTTCCTCCAAAACTTACATTTGCTGAACTTGGTGTATAGCTTCTGTTCTCTAAGTCGTCCTAACACCAAACGCAAATGTCTTTCATGTTCTTCCGCATTCTTGGAATAGATGAGTATATCATCTATGAAGATGATTACAAAATTATCTAAGTATTCCCTGAATACTTCATTCATCAACCTCATAAATGCGGCTGGGGCATTTGTTAATCCAAATGGCATCACTACGAACTCATATTGTCTGTATCTGGTCCTGAATGCGGTCTTTGATATACCATCTTCCGCAACTGGGATTTGATGGTATCCCGAGGCAAGGTCGATCTTTGAAAAGATCTTGGCTCCTTGGAGTTGGTCCAACAACTCATCGATCCTAGAAATTGGGTACTTATCCTTGATCGTTATATTATTCAACCCTCGGTAATCAATGCATAGGCGCATACTTCCGTCTTTCTTCTTTACAAATAAAACAGGTGCTCCCCATTCCGACGAACTAGGTCGGATAAAGCCCTTCTCCGTTAGGTCTTCTAATTGTTTCTTAAGTTCTGCCATCTCTGCTGGTGCCATACGGTAAGGGGCTTTAACCACCGGGGCTGCTCCTGGTTCCAATCTTATAGTGAATGGATTTTCTCGCGGGGGAGGTACACCTTCCAATGGTTGAAATACATCCGAAAATTATCGAACCACCAGAATTTCCTCTAGCTCAGGTTCCTCCATTGCTTCATTGTTACTAACGGTAAGAGTTACAAGATATGCTTCTCCCGCTTGAAGCTCACATTCAACTCTTAATGCCGACACCATTAAGACTTTCTGACTTGGCCAAAATCCACAAAACAAGGTCTGAGGGCCATCCTCCTTTGACAACCGAACTCTTCCTCTGCCACATTCTAACTGGGCTTGGTAGTGGCTTAACCAATCCATACCAAGAATGACTTCATGGTGTGCCAGCGACGTCACTAACAAATCTGCTGGAAACTCCATTCCTCCGATGACTACGGGGACATTTATTATCAGGCTTGTGGCTAGAAGGTTATGGTTTCCAGGAGTCCTAATGGTTACGCTTACCTTTACTACGGTAAAGGTTCCTTCGAAACTTCTTGCTATCTCGAGTGACACAAAACTATGCGTAGCACCCGAGTCAAATAAAACATGGGCAGGAATACCACCTACGTGAAGGGTTCCTAACCAATGATAGTTTTATCTTACTCATATATATATATGCACGCAATCAATCATTCACAATCAATCACACAACACTCAATAGGCAACCCAAGGTTTAGAACCCGACATACCTGCTATTGGCTGAGGGGGCCGAGAGGGTCGAGAGGGTCCGGCCTGATCCGCATTCATGGCATAGACTCTTCCCGCAGGAAGTTGCTGTTGCTGCTGCTGCTGCTGCACTGGTCCAATCGCTAAACGTCTTGGACCTTGCTGTATCGCAGGAGGCTGTGGTCTTTGTGGAGCTTGTCTTCGTAAACACTGATGGGCATAATGCCCCAGCTCTCCGCAATTCCAACATGTGACGTTGCGGGGACCGTTAGTATAAGCATTACAGAATTGCTACGTATGTCCACTACGCCCGCAATTCTGACACATTAGAATCTGCCCGCAATTCTGGTCATGTTGCGTCTTCCTCGCCCGTTCTCGTGTGTTAGGTCAATCATGACGACCTTTTCGTGCTCGTTCTAAGGTATTTGGCATCTCTTGCCTCCTTGTCATGTTATCAAAATACCTTCGTTCATCTTCTAAGGCTTCCTCCATGTTCACTGCCATTTCTACAACGGATGGCAGGTCCGCAAAGTGAGCAATGCGAAGTCTGCAGAAAAGGTCTGGCCTAAGACCTTTCAGGAACTTCCTCGCCGTCAGTTCCTCGTCGTTTGCTCCATATCGAGAATATCGACGAAGTCGGGTAAACTCCGTCTCATATTCCCGAACAGTCCGGTTTTGTTGGGTTAGTTGCATGTACTCAGTTTCCATGCGATCTAACGCTTCTACCGGAAAATACTTTCTTTAAAACTCACTCCGGAATCGGACCCAAGCGTATTCCGGAGAGTGGTGTTGGAAACGGTTCTCCATCGTGTCCCACCAGTTGGACGCATCACGATCCAAGTAATAAATGGCTACATCCTTTTTAAACTCTTCAGGGCACCTCGTTGCACTAAAGTTTCTTTCCAGACGTTTTAACCACGAATCTGCAACCAGCGGATCCGTTTCTCCAGGGTACTTCTCAGTTCCCAATCTCTTCATCATAGATACTATGTCCAGAAAACTTGGCCTGGTTGGTTCGACAGGTCTGGGACGATCTAAGTGTTCTATAAGTTGTTCCCACATTCTTTGTAAGGGGTCCTGTGGGTTACCCCCATCATTCGTACTAGACTCGGCATCGTCATCCATCAAATCTGCCGAGTGTAGGCCATAATCTGGACCATCCCAAGTCTCAAGACCTGGATCACCCAATGTCTCTCCTACTGATTCTTCCCTTGACATTTCTTCCTTGGTACTAGTCTTGTTTCAAAGTTGACTCAGCCAACCTTCACCCCTCTTTACCCCTCGATGATATCTGCAAAACAATAGAAAGTTAACCGAACTCATTAGGAAAGGCGGACAATCAGTTTCCTATAGCCCTTTTTGTAAACATCTTTATAAAAATCTGTAAGTCCCGAATAAATCCTAAACCATGCTCTGATACCAACTTGTAACGCCCCCGATCCTCCTGGACCGGAAAACACTACGATAGCACGATTCCCGTCCGTTCGAACCTTCAAAGATATTCCGAAAGCCCGAAAGAACGAAAACCGTACCCAAGGTAAACCTAACTTCCTAACCCTTTTACTCATCTCTGAGGTTCCGTACCCGTAATGGACCTCGGAGACAATTAACCTATTGCCCGGCCGGGACTCTAATACTCGTTTTTAACTTAGACATGCAATCATACATAACTAAGTCTGGCGAAATAAGAAACCTCTATTTCATATCATATAAAAGGTTTTAAAACAACTTTATATAATCCGCTTAACATAATGCCGCTTACATATGTTTAAACATAAAACCGATATAACAACCAAAACCGTTCTTAAGTTTAAAACATACATTTCCAAAAAGGGCGGTACAATCTACACTAATCGTAAGTCCTGCCTTCCCTCCTTTCCCTTGCCTTTATCTGCAATAGTGAGTTCGGATCAGCAACAAGTTTGTTGAGTGAGTTGGAATATAACTACCCATCCCGCAACAAACACTACATTATATCATCATGAAATACTTAACACAAATCCAAACATTCAGTCAATCAAAGATCCACATTTATATCCTATAACTATAACTCAAACCAATATAGTCTAAGTGCAAGCTTCCGTAAGTAATACACTATCTAAGACTACCCAGTGCGCACACATCACACTATCGAACAAGTCGTGATGTCGTGACCAGCTAACTTCCCCTGTTCGTACCGGAGACCCTTAACCACATAGGCTATAAGGATCAACAGCTGTACTACTAAGTAAACTGACGCGGTTAGCCCTTTGCAAGAACGCCCAGGTTGGTGGCAAGCCAACCCTCGCATGCGTAAACGCGTAGCTGAGGCGGGTCGCTAGCCACACCTCATCGGCTTTTACCGGGAATAGCTCGGTCACCCACTTGACTCACGTCTAACCCATACTCTATATTACACAACCAATGTGCAATATCAATCTATCCTTAAACTCATTCTTAAGGATCATACATGGACTGCTGTAAACTCACAAGTCCTATACGCAAGCAATTCATTATGAAATCATGCATGCGACCAATCAATATAGAAACGGGCATTATAACGGCATAACTAAAGCATCCAGAAAAGGATCAAACAGCATAACCATACGCAATTAGACCATATCGACGCACCAACGACGCTTAAGGAATCACCCTAAGGTTTAAATCAACCGCGTATTACCCATGTCCTAAACCGAACTCAAGCAACATATCTTGCTTATATATAACAAAATCCAACTCACGGTTTAGTGGGTATTTCCCACGGACGCTACACGGACTAACGATTTGGTCACGGGTGGTCACCAACGGTCTACGGTAGTACTGCGGAACGTGCTGCGGTCGACGGTCTGGGTCTAGATTTTATGATCGAAAATTTTTCTAAGTGTTGAGAAAATTTCTAAAACATTCGAACTGAAGGGCTACCGTGGTTTATATAGGATGGGCAGTAAGCAGGGAGGCAGGTAGCACTGTGTCGCACCCACGGATGCGCGGTGATGAAGCAGGCAGGTGAGTCACTGCGTAGGTTCAACACATCACGCAGGTAGGTTCGGTGCGTCACGGTAAGCAGGACGTGTCGTGGGACACGTCACAGCCGACCGCGGTGCACAAGCATGACGTATCCAAGCAGGACGTGGCACTGACATCAGCCGGACGTACGCGTGACGTCACAGGAAGGACGTGGCACTGACGTCATCAGGACGTACATGTGACGTCACAAGCATGACGTGTCCCTGACGTCAGTTGGACGTACACGTGACGTCACAAGCAGGACGTGTCACGGACGTCAGCCGGACGTACGCATGACGTCCCAGCGTACCGACTGCTTGGTCCCGAACATAAGCCTTTGGGTCGTACGGACAGTCGTATACCCGGACGGTCGTACCAAGTTCACATCGGGTCGTTCCATCATTGACCCAAGGTCATCCATTAGACCTTAAATTTCATGGACGATCTTGTATACTTATGGATCATCCGAACAAGCTACTAAGGGACAGTCGGTCTGAATTCAGCCTAAGGTGTGGGTCATTACACTGCTCCTGTTTGACGAGAAGAAAAATGAAAATTTTCAGTTGACCTAATTTTGATATAAGGATTCCAAGAAATTCGCCCAGCCGCTAGAGACTGACGATCCATCACTTTTCTTTTGAAATTTCACTTGATAACACACTTAGGCACAATTGTTTTTACACACACATTTTAGAGAGCTTTGCCTTTCTAAGATTTAGGAAGAAGAAATCTCTACAACACTCTGAGAAGAATTTTGAATCCCCTTTGAGTTTATGAATTTATATCATGAATTTCTTATCATCTCTTGCTATGATTTGCTTCTCTATATTTGAGTAGTTCTTCAGTTAGGTTTAGGGATTTTCAAGGGATTCAATAATTCAATGAACTGAACATACTTTCTATCAATTGATATCTTCACCTATTGTTGAACTTATTGACTAGACTAAATTAATCACTTAGTCTCAGATTCTAGGTTTAATTTATTCTTAAAAAAGTAATAGGTTGCTTGAAATCAATTAGGTGAGCGATTTGTGTTTAGGCAACGACAGTTGATGCTAAGGCAAACTGTAAACATATTAAACTCATTCGCTAATGTTTGTTTAGGACTCTAGGTTCAAACGACAGTTTAAAATTCTAGGTTGTTAGACAAAGTTATTAATACCACAACAGTGGATCAATATTATCTTTATGTTTGAATTTGAGACTTGTGTTTAACTATGTCATGTATAACTATTTAGTTCTTGATGACTTGATCCCTGCAAAATCACCCTTGACCTAGCGCCTTGTTTAATTATTTCACATTGGTTTATTTTATTCATGTTTTTTATTTTATCCCTGCAAAATTTCCCTTGACCAACCATGAATGAATCGCCTTTAAAAAATCATATTTCCAACAAAAGAACTACTCACACATAATAAAATCAAACAAAACAAAAACCATAGAAAATATTTTTATTGAATAAATTAGAGACTAGGTTCAGAAATATAAATGTTTGTGATGTACAAGGGAGTTGAAAACTCTCTCCCAAAGCAATAGAATAACAAAGCAATAGATCTAAAAAGTAATGAAAAGCTCTTTTGGTTTCGTGTATCGATTTATATCTTCTAATTTTGTGGCTTATCTTGTGTATTTATAAGTATATGAGGTGGTTAGGATGAATTTGCTGAAGATTTGAGAACTTTTTATTGAAATTTTTTTATTTTTCTCTGGCTAGAGATCGATCGATCAACAAACTTGATCAATCTATCACTAAACCATTAGGTTGATGGACAGGTTGATCATGATCCTCCAAAAAATACTGAAGGAGGTGATCGACCGAGTGGTCAACCTATCTAGATTGATTACCCTAGTCAATCACTCTTTGTTTCTCTGCTTGCTCCAGTTTTAAACAAGACATACCAATTTTTTAGTATTTTGGATATCTATTAAGATTTAACCATTAGATTGGCCTCAAATCACTTAGAGATGAAAGTTATCTTGTGTCTGAATTTAAGCATGATCAGGTGGTGACTCCATCCAATTAAAAAACATATGGTGGTTGGAAGCTTTCAAATATCCAAATCCAGCTTTTTTTTTTTGCTCAAAACATATAGTTTTTGCAAACACTTTTAAAACTACAAAATCAGTAAAACAAAAGTATTTAGCTAAAAACTAATTATTTTCTTATTAAGAGCATATACAAACTTATTAAAAACTAGTAAATTATAAAGTGTATCAGTTGTAAACCCAACAATAATAGAAAGAAGAATGAAAAATGAAGAGCATGTATTGACTTCACAGACCTAAACAAGGTGTGTTCAAAGGATAGTTTTCCGCTACCCCACATAGACCGATTGGTCGAGGTAGTGGCGGATCATGAACTCTTCTCCTTTTTTGGATGCTTTTTTGGTATTATCAATTTCTTATGAACCATGTTGATCAAGAGAAAATATCTTTCATCATTGATCGAAGAATCTATTGCTATAATGTCATTGTTATGTAGAAACATAACAATGATTAACAATTAAATATTTTCTGGACAAATCGTGAAAATAATGAAAATTTACATCGATGATATGAAGCCCAAATGCCCAAACTTGCTTAGTGACGAGTGAAATGGGATGGGGCAATCCTATCGGGAGAAGTTACACTCTCCAGCGAGTAAAAGTGTCATCCCCATGGAAACCAATATATGTCTCGAACAGAAAGGAACAATCAGCCCAGAACTCTGCCCAAAATTATCGAGTTGTCCTTAACTGGCACATAGTTACTTAAGTGACGAGCCGGGTAGACTGGGCCCAGCAAAAGCTTTCCCTAGTGGAGAATGGCACAAACACTAGTTTGGTCAGGAAAACCCACTCCAAAGGGAGAGTTTATGTTCAAGTATATTTCTGATATACCTTTATATGGAATGATTTTCATATGGTTTTTTAAATACAAAATATAAGTGTTTTGGTGTGGTTTTATCTCTTTAGAGATAGTTTTTTGTATTTTTTGTATTTTGAGTTTAATCAGGTAAAACCAACAAAATGATGTAAAAATGAGTACATGAGGAGTTTATAAAAGTGTGTCCAAGCAAAGACTATAAACCAAGTTTTCAAAATTTTGAGTTATAAAGATTTCCCAAGTTAGATAAATTCAGTTCAGTCTTTGGGAAAAGCTCTTAAATGATCCTTTTTGAATATTTTTTGGTGGAGATGTAACCCTTTTGAGCTATGTGTTCATATGAAATTGTTTTAAAGTCATTTAGATCTGTGGTTGGAGCGATAGATCCATTTTAGTGAATACATATATGTCTGATTGTAGACTATGCCAAAATTAAGACCACATCACTTTGTCACGAAGAAGTGAGATTATGGCCCAAGAAAAACTTACATTTTCCTTTACCCAAATAACGACCCAAGGCCATGGACCGAGAAAAATACACTTTCAGGAGAAATTTTTTTTTTGGCCCCAAACAAACTCTATCCGACGTAAGGAGTTATAAATATATTTTTAGCCTCTTGTACCTTACACCACAATATAATACACTAGAATAAACATTAAATTCATGTTTTTTTAACTATTTCATAAGGGTTTTCATAGTTTTCAATAAAAGAGTTTTTTTGGAGAAGATCTTGTCTTTATATCTTCAAATAAGAAAAGATTTTTGAACCCTCTTGCTTTTTGTTAAAGTAAATGATTATGAATTGCTTGTTTCCATCTATGTGCTTGTCCACCACGTCCATGATGTATAATAATCCTGCTTGGTTATCAATCTTCATGAGAATTTATGGATTGATCGTTAGGTTGCTAGATTTGAGATTTTCTTTATAGTTCTTCATCCAAATTTGTGCTATTGCATATTGCTAGGTTAACCATCTAGCTATTGTATATTAGATTAATAAACTCAAGGAATGTCATCTCATATCTGACCTAATTTTGGTTCACAAAGCCTCATAACCTACATGAGTAGAATTATGAGGTTTTGTGAACAAAAATCAAACTTGACCTTATTTAACTGTTTATATGCATGTGGGAATTGAGTAATATTTGATTTTGTAATATATATATTGATACTGCAAAAGTAGAACAATTAACTAAAATTATTTCGAGTCTATAATATTATCTATTGATATTTCATGTTTAACTTATCTGATTTAATTAATTTTTAAATCTTACGCACCATATTGCTTCTAAGTTACTTTTTTGCTATATTCGTCAGGTATAATTTATCCATTGAATTTACATCTTTTAATGATTGTTTACTTGTTTTCAGTTATTTATTTGCTATAATCGTCACTTTTCACTGCTCATAAATAAATAAAAAATTATTTTCATCTTAGCCTAACTCATTCCCACAGATTTGTAATGTGATTACTTGGTCTCTTTAGATCGATTCTACCTATACTTATATCGTTCTGTGCTGATGTAAACTAGATTTTTTCTCTCAAATTTTTTTTTTGACGCTTAAGCCAAATACATTTAAAAAGAGCTAGTTAGGTATTTATCATGCTATAAATAGAAATATATTTTTTTTTGTTTTTACTTTTTTCATTAAGTTTTTGGCTTATAAATTTGAAAATAGTATTTCAGTTTTTGTTTTGGTTTAGATATGATTTTTCGGAAAACAATGATTAATTATGCTTTAATTTCAAATTATCTTATTTTTCCTCGTTGTGTGTTTTTTAGATGTTTGTAATGTGAATAAGATATATACTATCCTTATCGAATTAGGAAATACTGATGTATATATATTAATATAAATTATTCAATAAATTCAAGTAATTATATAATATTTCATGGTATCAGGACATAAAATCTTTTGACCTAATCATTACAATTGCTGCCGCTGTTCAAAAACTATCGACCACTGCTTAAGCAGCCATCGTATTTTACCAAATCTAAACGATGTCTACAACAGCTGGAGCAATCACTGATGCTACACCGAATAAATCCTCTGAACGTTCTCAATCTAACAATCATAGAGCCTTGATATCTCTTGGAAAACAAAGAAACAACAAACTGTTTTATGCTCGTCGTCTGCGGAAGCAAAATATCGAGCCATGGTATATACTTTTCCCAAACTCCAATGGCTAAACGCATTTATGAAAACATTTGGCTTTGATCATTCTCTTCCCATATCATTATATTCTGATAGCTAAGTTGTCATCCATATTGCTGAGAATCCAATTTTCGATAAACAGACTGAACATATTAAAGCTGATTGTCATCAGATTTTCCATGCTGTTCAAGACGGCATCATCACTACCAAACATATTTCCACAAAGGCCAAGTTGCTGATCTGTTTATTACAAACTCTTCCAAGACCAGCATTTGACAAATAATTATCCAAGTTAGGTGTACAAATTTAGTATCACCCATTTGATGGTGAAGTTTTAGAAATAAGATAAATGTTAAAATGTCTTTTTAATGCGATTTTTGTTAGATTAGAAAAATACTGATATATATATATATATTAACATATATTATTCAATAAAACTAAGTAATTATACAATATTTCAGTTAAATTTCAGATATATTTGTATTTTTCGTCGACTCTTTTTGGATGATATCAATTTATATCCCCAGTTCTTAATATTTTCAATAATAGTTCCAGGAAAAAATAATAAACAGAATCTTAATAGAGAAACTTCATTAAACGTTTAATACCTCATAAAAATATACACCATATTTTTGGTAATCAAACGCGTATTCATGTGATGTCAACCAGTAGTAGTTATACGATAGGTACAGTAACCACATTTGCTTACAACTACAAAACATCTGTTTAGCAATTTCTAACACTCAAACAGCTTTTGATTCGAATAGAAGTCAAAATAGATTAAAAAAAAAACATTTAAAAAACACACTCGTGATTGGGAAATAATTTAAAGAAAATCAACTCGTGATATCACCAAATTTCATCGGCAACGGGCAAATTGCATTAAATTAAGTGTGATATGGTTTCACGGTCAACCGATAACGCCGTAACTCGGCAGGAACACACCGACTTGCTCCTAAACCACCTCTCTTAAATTAATTTATTTATTTGCATTATTGTCTAACTGCTTCTTTTCTTTATATTGCTTTAAGACATTAGATAATAATTATTGTTAACATAAGCATGATTAGTTGCGATTTGCGAATAATGTCATCTCATATTTTTTTATTAGATGTCCTTATTCTAAAGACTTTTGCTTTTGTTTCCTTCTTTAGAATCTGTTGAAAAGGAATTTTAACATCAGAACAAAAGAGAGGCTCAAAAGCTGGCATTATCGTTTTCTTTCTCTTTGCGCGTCTTCATTATTTTTTTTATTTTAATATGCATGCTTATTTATTTATTCGTTTAATTCATTTATTTTGTTTAACATCTATTTATATTTGAAGAAGAACAAAAATTTGGTGGAATATTTTCAGATGTATGAATGCAAATTTCATTGAAAATTATAAACGTATTGTAGATAATTAAGCTTTATTTCATGAATAAAATGATCTTTATTGTAGATTCATATAGTACATACAATACTATATTATGTTAAATTATTCCTCATAATCATATGTAATGCAAATAGTTAACAAATTATTTAATCAAATTATTAGAATACATGTGATTAAAGAAAGCATCTATCAAACTTCAGAAATAGTGAAATAGTACATAATACATTAAATTTCGGCTATCTCTTATACTTTTGATATTAATACTTGTATATATTAATGAAAAATCATTTCTCGTCCCTGCTATTGATTGAATATCATAAGTGCTGTAAATGATTGAGAAATATGAAAAAAGTAAACAAAGAGAGGCCACAAGACCTTTCGGTGAAGACATGTTTTTGCTTAGAATCAATTTGTTCAACACATCCTCATATAAGTAATAACATATAAATAAATCCATTCAAATAATCACATGCTTTTCAAAATACTATATAAAAAAAAAAAAGATGGTCAAATTCAGTTATATTAGTAGGAATAGGTGTGGAAGATAATCAAAAACAATTAATTTTATAATTATAATCATTTATAAAAGAAGAAAATTTGAAAATAGAAAGTTGGAGAAAGCAAATGGGTTAGGCTTGAGCTGTGAATGAGCTGTCTCTCTTTCATTTATATTCTCATCTCAACTCTCTCTCCTTCCACACAACACACAGACAAAGCTCCTAGTCTTCCTCATATCTCCATAATATACATTTCCCATTTTACCCTTGCTTCTTCTTCGAATTCTCACCCTATTGCCCCTCCACACTCAGATGTCTTGTGCAGTGAAATGAAGAAGACGATTCAAATCATCCTCCTTTTCCTTCTCCTCAATCTCTCCCATTCTCTTTCCATCTCTTTTCACGGCGCTCTCTCCGACAACGAAGTCCGTCACATTCAACGCCGTCAGCTACTCGAATTCTCCGAGCGCAGTCAGAAAGTCACCGTCGATCCATCCCTCGTCTTCGAAAACCCGAGATTACAAAATGCTTACATAGCTCTTCAAGCTTGGAAAGAAGCAATCCTCTCCGATCCTTTCAATTTCACCGCGAATTGGATTGGATCCAATGTCTGTAACTACACCGGTGTTTTCTGTTCACCGGCGCTCGATAACCAGAGAATCCGTACCGTCGCCGGGATCGATCTCAATCACGCCGATATCGCTGGGTATCTACCTGAAGAGCTTGGTTTGTTATCAGATCTCGCTTTGTTTCATGTAAACTCGAACCGGTTTTGTGGTACGGTACCGCATCGGTTTAACCGGCTTAAGCTTCTTTTCGAGCTTGATCTCAGTAATAACCGATTCGCCGGGAAATTTCCGGCGGTTGTTCTCCGGTTACCATCGTTGAAGTTTTTAGATCTCCGGTTTAACGAGTTTGAAGGTACTGTACCGAAAGAGCTATTCAGTAAAGATCTAGACGCGATTTTCATTAACCATAACCGGTTCCGGTTTGAGTTACCGGAAAATTTCGGAGACTCGCCGGTTTCTGTCATCGTCTTGGCGAATAACCGGTTCCATGGTTGTATCCCGTCGAGTATGGTGAAAATGAAGAATCTGAATGAGATCATTATCATGAACAATGGGCTCAATTCTTGTTTACCGGCGGATATCGGACGGTTAAAAAACGTGACGGTGTTAGACGTCAGCTTTAACGGGCTGGTGGGTTCATTGCCGAAGAGTGTCGGCGAGATGGTATCGGTGGAGCAGCTTAATGTGGCGCATAATAAGTTATCCGGGAAGATTCCGGCAAGTATTTGCCAGTTGCCGAAGCTTGAGAACTTCACTTTTAGTTACAATTTCTTCACCGGAGAAGCGCCTGCGTGTCTTAGGTTGCCGGAGTTTGATGATCGGAGAAATTGTTTGCCAGCGAGACCTGCTCAGAGGTCACCAGGGCAATGTAAAGCGTTCTTGTCTCTTCCGCCGGTAAATTGTGGATCGTTTAGTTGTGGCCGTTCTGTTTCGCCTCGTCCTCCGGTTATAACTCCGTTACCACCCCCATCTCTGCCATCTCCACCACAGTCGCCAATTTTCTCTTCACCTCCGGTTTATTCTCCTCCACCTCCACCGGTTTACTCTCCTCCACCGCCACCGCCTGTTTATTCTCCCCCTCCACCACCACCTCCTCCGCCACCGGTAAATTCACCTCCACCGCCTGTTTATTCTCCCCCTCCACCACCACCTCCTCCGCCAGTTTATTCTCCCCCGCCACCTCCCCCTCCAGTTTATTCTCCTCCCCCTCCACCACCACCACCACCTCCTCCGGTTTATTCTCCTCCCCCTCCTCCACCAGTATATTCTCCACCACCACCACCTCCTCCGTCATCTCCACCACCACCACCACCTCCTCCGTCATCTCCACCACCAGTATATTCTTCTCCACCTCCTCCGTCATCTCCACCACCGACACCGGTTTACTGCACCCGGCCACCACCACCACCACCACACTCACCGCCACCACCACCACCCCAAAACTTTTCTCCTCCACCCCCGGTCCCTTATTACTACAGCTCACCACCACCACCGAATTTTTCACCACCACCACCGCATTATTCACCGCCGCCACCACCACATTCTCCTCCGCCACCAATTTATCCATATCTCTCTCCACCTCCCCCACCAACGCCAGTATTTTACAGCTCACCGCCTCCACCACCAGTCTATTCCCCTCCTCCCCCACCTCCATGTATAGAACCACTACCACCTCCACCGTGCATAGAGTACTCACCACCTCCTCCACCGGTCATCCATTACAGCTCTCCTCCTCCACCAACAGTCCATTACAACTCTCCGCCACCACCACCTCCACATTACAGCTCTCCGCCGCCACCACCAGTCCACTACAGCTATCCGCCGCCACCACCACTCCACTACAGCTCTCCGCCGCCACCTCTGGTTCACTACAGCTCTCCCCCGCCGCCCCCATCAGCGCCGTGTAAAGAGTCACCTCCACCACCAGCTCCGGTAGTTCAAGACAGTCCACCACCACCATCTCCTGAATATGAGGGACCACTACCGCCGATCATCGGAGTATCTTATGCTTCTCCTCCACCACCGCTGTTCTATTAATTCTTTCAACTCAAGAAACCCAAAACTGAAACGATGACGTGGCAAGAGCCCTAAGACTTGTAACGATGTCGTTCGTCAATTCTTACAGAGCACACACGCGCTATTCGAGATTCTTTAGAAGGTTTATTTAGTGAAAATAAAATAAAAAGAATAAAAAAGGAAAAAGCTGTTTGTCTAGAGAGGATGGCGATAAAAACGGAGCAATTCATTTGTGTTTTTCATTAATTTTATTATTTTTTTGTCTTTTATTTGGTTTGGATTTTCTATTTTCATAGCGTTATTGGCTTTAGAATTTGTATGTGAACTATGGGAAGAGATTAGGATATACACTTTTTTCGTTCTTTATCTATTCCCATGCTTCCTTCACAATTAAAAACAATGATGCTAATAAATTTATAAAGTTTATAACTTTCGGCACCAAACGGAGTCCGCTTGTATTTTGGGGTCATGAGGCGGAGTAGAATTATAATATGAGATTAAAAAAAAAGGAATTGGCCAGTAAATATGTTGTCCACATCAGTTTTCGGGGTTTTTTTTCTTTTCAGTTTTTCGTTTTGTAAAATTAGTTATATTATTGAAACCATATTTTGATTTTTAATTCATTAGATTTAACAGAAACTTTAATTTTATTTAGTTTGATATAAAATTAGGTGAATTTTAAGTTTTATGTTTGGAGATCGGATTCATTAGAATATATGACATTAGAAATACCTTCATGATACTTTATTTTACATGTAAATGTATAGAAAATTGTTCTTTTTAATGATTTATTTCTAATTAAAATAATTAATTTTTGTGTTATATTCAATAATATTCAATAATTAATTCAGTAAAAAAATTAGTTTTAGTATTTTAAAAATATTCAATAATATTTTAATGAATTTATGTTTCTTTCTACAAAAATCTGATTTAAATTCAATCCCCCCTTAAAATGACATGTTTTGTGCACTTTTAGTATTAACCTTCGGAAGTAAATATGTTAATTATATTTCTTTATTTATTAAAAGTTGTTTAAAAGTTCAAACCATTTATTTCCAATAATAAAGTTAACTTGTGTTTTAGTGTAACTTGCATTAAATCATGATCTTTCAATTAAAATTTCCAAAAATATTCAATTTAATATGTTGAAAATAGGAAAAAGCTTTATCATATATTAATTGACTGATTACTAACATTTACATATTCTTTTTTTTATATGCTATCCATAAAGTTAAATCATGTTTTGGCTAGTAAAATTGTTGCTCCGTATGATAGTTTTCACCGGCTCGGTCTGTCTGATTTAGATGGGGAAAAAATTACCTCGTACTGAAGCCTCCTTTGCAAAAACATTGATACATACATTTGATCTTCGAGAGATATGAGCTATACTAAAATTCTTCAAACCAATATGCAAGGATTGGAAAGACTCTAATTCCAAGGAAAAGATTGGAAATTAGAATATCTTGTTACATAAACAATGTGATTATTATCTTAGAGATCATACTTTTTGTTTAGTTGCATGTTTAAAATTAATAATTAAAAAAAAATTCTATTTGCTATTTTCATGAATGCAAAATTAATCAATGAGTAAGAATAAATGAGTAAATTAAGTGGTAAAGATTAAAAAGAAAATATGCATTAAAAATAACTTTGAAACTAATGGTAAAAATACTATCTTAAGAAATATTTATAAATTTAAAATTTATCAGTGAGTACAAAACAATTACTGTAAATACATTAATTGAAACCTCACTATATTATATAAAAAATAAGTTATGAAAATTAAATTCATTGACACCTAATCTATATTATGGTAAAAATAAAATATATTATCTTTAAATTTTTAATGAATATAAATTTAATCAAGAATACAAACGTCTACATACTCGTTTTTAAGCTTAAAAGTCATACCATTCTAACTCACAATCCATAAAAGTTATCTAAAATCACAATTGTTACTTATTTAAATTAAAGCGTCTGATCTCATTAAGAAAGTATCGATCAAAGAATATATAAATTCTTTACTTATTCAAGTCTTAACCACACATACAGTCTTATTTCTGGTTTCCTTCTTCTCATATTTTTTTATATTAATTTATTTTAATGATTTTAATATCATTTTTAAAAATTCTAATCGTATATAAGTGCGATGAATTTCAGTAATGACCACCATTGTGCCATATGATTCTCACCTCATTTTTATTTTTGTGGTCGAGTATCTCATTACATTGTAAGTTATAAAGTTAGCTGTTAGCATTATCTGTTAAGGAAATAATGCTGACGAAGCTCAATATCCTGTTACCTTAATCTGTACAGGATACGGTTCTGATCAAAAATCTGACCAGAAGCTCGTTGGAATGAATCTTACGTTAGACACAGCTCTAAAAAAAGAAGTGCTGCGAGGATTATAAAAGCTGTGGAGAATGAAAGATGGACAAATAATAAGATATACATATATGATGGGATTTACTATATCACATATATGTGGGACGAGAAAAATAATAACGGCTTCAAGATATATAAATTGCCATATCATTTCAGAAATTATAGTTCTAGTCTTAGTTCTTAAATTTTCGCTATTATAATAACAGAAAGACTGATTCATTGTGAAAGTTTTTTTTATAAGAACAGTTTATGTCTTAACTATTGATTTACCATTTTGGTTTGGTTTGTCATAAGATTGAATTGTTTCTTATTATATTACTGAAACTGAGTTTTATTTTTTATAAGAACATAAGCAATCGATGCCGGTAAAAAATGGATGTTCTTCGGTTTATTATACTCTTAAAAGCTTTATATTTTGTTTTTTTAGATTTTCACTAACAAAACTGATTTTTAATTTAAGAATTAAGAATTAAACTTTGTTTTTGTGCACTTTTCTTAATTCTTTATACACTTTTAGTATTAATCTTTGTTTTTGTGCATTTTAGATTATCAACAAGGTTATTTGGTTCGTTTTGGTTGGCTTGAATCAATATATTTGACTGCTATCAACAACAATTTATTTTGTTCACTAATTTTCGATTAGTATTTATGGTTCATGTATGTAATTTCTGATACTAACAAATCTTTGCCTTTTGTCTTGCTTGGTGAAGTCAGGATGACAATTTCTAGTGTGCTCTTTTTTTTTTCTATTTAAATTATTTTGCGACTTGATTAGAGTTAAGTGGAATCTTAGTTTATTAAATAATACAACTTATCTATTTTATTAAGTATTTGTAAATGTTGTATCTATTCTGGTTTAAAGAGTGTGGCTTTGCTAGTTGCTACACAAAAAAGTTCTTTGATTGGCTTGAATCAATCTCTTTATGGCGTATTTTTTAATATAACTCAATTGATTTTGATATGTTATTAGTGTCCAGAGATAAGCTTTAAACTCTGTGGAAAATTCAAATCATACTTACCTTTATGTTCAATCGTGTTTTATGGACAAGAATATCATCATAATGGTACTATGCAATCATCAACAGGTACATCACAATGTAGATGTCTAATATATTTTTTTTTTATCAGGTGGAATCAATTTAGAGCAGAAATGATGACAATGGTGAAGAGAGTATATTGCATGAAATGTTCAAATAGTTATGTGTATTCATCAACAACTGAAACTCAAATCTGAAACATCATCAAGACAAATGTTCATAGAGTTAGGATGATGAAAGAAAAATAGTAAAAATTGTTGATAAAGTTGCTAGGTAAAAATACAAATGGATGATTATTAGACATAATCTTCATTTCCTATTTCATTTCTGTTGAATATGAAAAGCTTAGAGAATATCTTAGTTATTTGAGTCCAAATTATAAGTGTGATGCTAAAAACTCTACTGCAAGGGATGTTGTTAACACTTGGGAGAAGGAAAAACAGATTTGAAGTCTGAGTTAGAAAAGATTCTTAATAGGATATGTTTGATTTCTGATTGTTGGACTGCACTTTCTGAATATGGATATAGTTATGACTATACATTATGTTGATATGAAGTGGGTGCTAAATAACAAGATTTATTGTTTTCTGAAATTCTTCCTCCTTATTGTGGTGATGTTTTAGCTAGTAAAATCTACGAATGTTTGATACAATGCAGAACATAAAAAAGTGTTCACTTTGACTGTAGATAATGCCACATCTAATGATTTCAAGCAAGATATATTGAAGGATCGGCTTATTTTAGATGATAATTTGGTGTGCAAATGAGAGTTTTTTCATGTGTGGTGTTGTGCACACATCTTAAACCTCATTATGCAAGATGGTTTAGATGTTATTAGTAATGTGTTGTCTAAGATCAGGGAAACTGCCAAATATGTTAAAGGTTCAACAACTAGAAGTACTGCACTTACAGAATGTGTAAATGGTCATCGATGAAGTTGTTATGTCTTTGGATGTTAAGAATAGATGGAATTTATATATATATATATATATATATTTGTTTAAAAAAGCTTTGAAATATCAATGTGCTTTAAAGAGGTTTAAAATAGTTGATAAAAGCTACCAGCATTGCCTTTCAAATGAAAAGAGCTAATCCTATCTATGAGATACTGAAACCATTTTACAGTAACACCACGTTAATGCTAGAGGGAAGCTATTCTACCTTATTTATATTTTGCTTATATTTGAAAATTTTAATGTTTGTTGGAATTGAATAGGAACGTTGATCATACTAATATCCAAACAATGACTTTTAATATGAGGAAAAATTCGATAAATACTGGAAGAATTATAGTGTTATTCTTGCAATGGGGGCTATCTTGGATCCTATGATGAAGTTTAAATTTTTGAAGTGTTGTTATGATGAGATTGATACATTCACTTCCCAAAAAAAAAGGTCATCTTGAGAGTCAGCTTAAAAAGATCTTTGAAAAAATATATGAGAAAATATCATTTGATTCCATTTGTGAGCTTTGCATGACCATATTCTCGTGCTTCTGAACAAAAAAGAGAGACCAAAAACTTTGATGTGTTAGATGTAAATTTATAATTTATTTACCTAACTTTTGTTTATCTTTTGAGATTGTAACATGATTGAGTTTCAATTGATACATATGATTTGTATGAACTAGAGGATATTTCACACATTGTACAACCACAAGACTTGGCATTGGATATGTATTTATAGGATCCAAAGCTAGATATGATAACTCATCATAATTTAAATGTTTTGCAGTATAAAAAGAGAGCAGACATCATTTTGGCGCGCTGATATTCATGACAATGGACGTTCTCAGCATTCTTATTACCACTGTAGCTTTTGAATATTCTTTTAATATTGGATATCACATAATAAAAAAAATACATAACTCGAATTTTTCCTAGCAACATATAAGCTTTATTGTGTACTCGCTCTTGGTTATATGTCTATAAAGTTGATGAATGTAAACGACATTTAAGTCTTGTAATTGATTCGATTTGTTTAATTCATTTCATATATCTATTAATATTTTTTTTTATGAAGTGTAAATGAAAATGATGAAGGTGAGATGGTCATTATTCAAACAGGTCAAAAATTCTATTGAAAAAAATATGAGTGAAAATTATGGTATGTCTCAAAGTGTGGAATTAAAGCTAAAATGAATTACTAGCCTTGAACGATTTCTATTTTGCTAATCAAGTTTTTTTGGGTTGTCTTACGAAGTCATGTTACAAGATGGGCATTGTTTGTTCTGTCCTTGGATCCCAGATCAGTAAGATTTTTTCTTATCCTTGACATTAAGAAAGAGAACTGATTGGAAATTTTAACACATCAAATGATCACATGGTGTAGATATTCTGTGTTTATAATTCAAAAAGAATACATGTAGTGAAAAAAAAAATGAGCATAGAGATTGATTCCCTCTAAAACAAATACTAGATAATTATGTCTAACACTACAGATCATATGTTATTGATGTTCTTTTATACATATGACTTTACGTTTTTACGAATGTAACCACATATATATGATCTATTTTATATATTTTAGTATAATTGAGTTTATTTATATTTATTTTTTATCTTGAATATTCAAATTTTTTGCCTCTTGATCTGATATTGGTGTACTATTGCTCTGATTTAGAGTTGATTTAGAGCTGATTTGAGTTTTGATTTATGTTTATTAGATTAATCATGGCGTTGAAGTCGAGTTCTACTGATGGTAAAATTATAGTATTTAGTATATATTGTTTCTTTACAATGTTTGAATTCAAATTCAAAAATTATATCAATAAAAGTGTACTTATCAGATATTTTTGTGTTTAATCTATGTTGCTTCTTTTACATTTTAATGTTTATGTAACCAATGTCGATATAAAAAAGGAGATAATGGATTTATGGGTCAACTATTAAACTATTGACCCATTAATTTAGATGCGTCATGGGTTACTCCATCCCATTTGTTGAATGAATTATGTTAATTTATAATTTATTAATATTCAATTCATTCAGGGCATGGGTTGGGTTGAGCTGTTTGATCCATTTTGATATCCCTAATTTTCTTAACAACAATATTATAAATAAATTCTAAATGTACTAGCTAACCAAATCGGTGGAACCATATCCACATAAATTATGGCCAATGGAAGACTTTTTGCATCTCTTGCTATATTGTCCGCTTGTGTGTTTGTTGCACGTGAGATAAGTGAGATTCTGAAGGTAGTAAAAAGATCTCTCCATCGCTGGAATTCCTCCAAATGTGCTGTAAATACTGGTCACTCCTCCAATGAAGATATCATATTCAACACATCTATGAAATACATGCATACACTTCATTTCTCAAATCACAGTCTCTAACTCAGAGTGAAGAGAAGAAAGACTGCACAAAAAGTTCCGAGTTCCGATAAAAAATTCATCAATTCCATTCTTGTTATTAATCCATCCCTGTCCAGAAAATATGTCTGACTTCTCCCAAGTTCCATCTACTTTGCATCACCAATCATCATTTTGTAGTGGGTGATATCTTAGGTTATACTAGGATTTAATATAAGATTTAGCTATTTAAGATGCATTGTAGGGTGTTTTAGGACTGCATTTGCATACATATTGCATAAACATGTGTTCGTATGTAAAAACCAGAAATTGAGCAAAACCGGAACAAAACCAAAGCAAACAAGTGAGATTATGCGTGGAATTGAGTACCAGAGGGAGATTGTGTATCAAGGGACTCATCAGAGAAAAGGAAGCGAAAAAAAAAAGAAAAGAGTAAGAAAATAAAAAAAAGAAAGGAAACATAGGAAGGAAGGAAACACATAACAAAAGGATAAAAAAAAGGCTACAACAATATACATAACTGGTTGCTAATCTATTGAGCACAAGCAACGACTTACCAAAACTGACGAAGCCGCGTTCCTCCTCTTAGGGAAAACTTTAATTCTCTATCTATCTATATATGCCTCCCTGTTGTTCTCACAGAAAGGGGGGGAGGGGGGCGAAGAGAGCTAAAAAGAAGAAATTTAAAATCTAGTTTAGCTTTAGTTCAGTTTTAATTTATTGCAACTCTTTTATTTTATCTATGCATTCGTATTTCCTTACTCATTGTGTTTAATTTACTTGCACTTAGCTAGTTTAATTCTCGTTCTCAATTTTAGTCTTATGGTTAACGTTTCATCAACCAAAATGATTTTCGTTACCATCTATGATTTGCGAGTAGACTCAACTTTACGGGTTGGGTAATATGGTGGATGTTTAAAAATTAAAAATGATGATTGTTTAATGTTTTGATGCACAACTCCCATCGTATCCCTGACATGCTTAATGTCAGGCTCTATAGCATATGCTCGAGCTTGAATCATAAGTCGTAAGTGATCTTGACTAGGATATTTGTCGTTCTTGAACACTCTAAACACGGGCCTGGTTAAATGTTTCCAACAAATGTTGAATTCAAGTTACCTTGCTACAAACATAGAGAACACGCTCTTAATGCTTGTTGCTCGCCGTACCACATGGCAACGTCTGATAATTAGTCGATGAGTGATGAAGTATTTCTGTCATGAAAGTGGATTAACTATACATTAGAGCTTCTCTCTATCGTGGGAGATCCTCTCGATCATCTAGATCAGTTTGATATGCTCTGCTCCACTGTAAAGATCAACGGAATCCCGAAGATGCATTTAAACTACGCATATTCCTTTTTTTCTTAGGAAACAAGACACACATATAGTAGAAGAACTTACCTTCTAACAAAATCACAACATTGAGAGATTTAAAAAAGATGTTCTAAACCAAGTTATTCGCCAGTACTCGCACTGCAAAGCTACGCAACGATATCTCCGGATTCACTCAACGCTCAACTAAGAGTTTTAGCGAAACATGGGAATGATTCAAATGATACACATCGCAATGTCCACATCATGGTTTCTAAAGAGAATCCCTCCTAAGCACACTATACAAAGGCGTACTACCAAAGATCAGGATGCTTCTCGATATTGATTCAAACGGAATCTTTATACCCCAAGAAGCCGAAAGAGAACTCCAACTGTTTGAAAACCTAGCCATAAGTAACGGGAACTATGGAGAAGTCTGTGATCGCACTCCACGCGATAATTCTGAGTGAGACTCAAAAACAAAAAGGGAAATCCAAGCACTTAACGATAAGCTAGACCAGGTACTACAAGCCACCAGATGTCACATCAACTTTCTAAGCAAACCAGAATACATCCCAGACGACTTAACAGAGCTTCAGTCATATGGCACAATAGAAATCAATTACATTGGTAGAAAAGGATTCAACAAGGGTTATAACTCCAACTTCAGAAACTCAAACCTATCATACAGAAGTAGAAACATGGAAAACCCGCAAGACCAATACTACACCCATGAAACAACCCATAACAGGCCATCTCCAACACCTTTCAGCCAAGGTACCATGCCGCAACATCTTACCAACCTAGTGGGGAAAATCAAACCACTAACCAGCCAAGCTACCCACTACCAAGAAACTATTATGCTAAACCCTTCATCCCACAGAATAAAAACTCCAACTATCAACATCACCCACCTGTTATCCGTGAAGACAAGATCACAAAGATGCTCAAGCAAGTGCTAGAAAGAAATCGCTCGACTAGAGGATGGGCGTAAGTAGAGATGCTGGAGAGAAAGCAATCGCTCGTCTCCATGACCCGAACAACCTATAAATAAAAGGGGTAATGTCGATCTTGAGACATTAAACAAACACACTTTGGAGGCATTCCCCTGTTTATCGGTTTTTGATAATTATTTGTGTTATTTATATTTTTTTCATACCGTTTTTATTAAATAATTTACTTTAATATATACTTATTTTCTTATTTTTAGGATAAAGCAAGAAGAGACATATTAACCAAAAAGAAAAGAGTGATCAAGGATATGGAAAATACTTGGGAAAACAGTTTGTTAAACCATATCATAACTGTCCTAAGCCTGAGTAAGTTAACCAAGTATGATCTGGTTTAATCTAAGTTGTTAACCTACTAGGGCAAAACGGAATCACACGAGGTCTCTTCTCCTTCTTTTTAACCCTTCCCCTTTCTCAGCTGTTTCTATTTTTTAAGTCAAAGTAAAATCATCAAAAACAAAACCAAATTTTTTCTCTCTTTGTCTTATTCTCGAATTTTGTTTTTTAATCTCTATTAACAATCGTGACTTTCTGGTCTCTCTTTGTGAATATCCAATTCAAACACAGCTACACGAGGTAAAATCATGTGCATTTAAACTGTTCTTAATTTTGAAATCTCGGCGCAGGTGATTTCGTGAGTTGGTAATCCGGAGTAGGTTATCCATAGGGAAGATAATCGATTGGTCTAGGCATAGAGAACCCCTGTCCAAGTCTGCATGTTGAATTTTATCTCTTGCCTAGAATAGGAGAGGGAAACCTCTTTCTCACAATCCGAAAACTAACAAATATCTAACATTGTTGTGATCTCAGATTCAAAATAGTGAAGTTGACTCGAACAATGAGCTTGCAAAAAAGTTAAGGAAACCCGAGGCCATGGGCGCAGGAAGAGCGTAAAGAGGAGAAAGAATCCCCTCAACATCATGACGATGAGTACATGCAAGATAGCGATGAGGAACACAAAGAAGAAATAGAGGACTCTGATGAGGAAAGTTGAGGCGAAACGGAGTGCACACATCACGCCTCCTTCCAAGAGTACTATGACACCTTAATGCCGCTCCGGTTTGTTCCCAAAATACTTGCTGATCAAGCATTGTTACGCGCTATGGATATCCAGGTTGATGTGCACATAATCTTCTCGAGTATGGAACTTGGATACCTTTCCTTCCAGGCACAGCCAAGATTCCGCGAGGTCATATGTGAGTTCCTCGCTTCAGTTAAACTATTCTTCCACCAGAAGATTCCACAAGACTGAGTTGCTACCGGCTACATTGAATTCCTTGCGAAAGGAAGACCTTATCGGGTAATGATAAACAAACTCAGCAATATCTTCGGACTCCAGAAAGGTACGGACCTCTCATCTGATGGTCTAGGATTCTGAAAGTTGGGAGACGTGTGGCGCTGTATATCCATTGAGAGTTATGAAGCAGACATGTGAAAATCATCGCACATAAGGCACCCAACCATCAGGTACATCCACAAGACCCAAGTACAATGGTCTTCTCCCGAGCAAAAGCTGAGACGATGAAGGATGAGGAGATGGTGTAGCTGAAAAAGGGTATTCAACCCTATCTGAGGGTTTGCTTGGAATACTCACCGGTGGAAGGAGACGGATGCCACATGTGTATGGCAGCTGTGCTAATACAAAGATTTATAAAGATATGAGAGGAAGTGCTGCTACAACACCGGGATAGGCCGATACAACTGAAGATAGGAGGAATCAACACCTCCAAACTCTTGCAATAATGCGTCCCGATCACCGATAAGCCCACTTTTCCCAATTACTAGAAGAAAAAACATTCAATACGGAGCAACCACATCTACTGGTGTCACATCAAAGGGACCAGAACCGAGAGAATCTTACTTCACACCGGCTTCTCACAGAAAAACTTAAGAGGGAGAACATCCTCTTCTTCATTCCTCGCATGCTACGCAGACGCTCGACCAACAATAAACCTATTCCAGAACAGAGCCGCTGCGATCAGAACAGAGCAGGAGCACGGCAGACCATCAGAGCATTGCACCATACACTGAGCCAATCGTAAGCAGGCCCGTGTGATCAGCCCATGAGAACATCAGCCTCCTGCAATCGTCCTGCCAATACCAGAAATGGAGCATATACAAGGTCATTTGCGTGGTTCGAGAGACAAAAAAGATGTTCAGGAATTGAGTAGGAAGATGAGTTACAAAACCGGAGCCAAAAGAGCAGACAATCCCCGAGGACGCGACTGACCTAACGACGAATCCCACCATCACAAACGGGGATTCTTTCTAGGTACCATACACACACCTATAGACATACTTGCATCTGTTTTCTTTTTTTCTTTCGTTATTTTGATCCTTTCCACTTTCTTACTTACACCGAATCAGTGTGAATTAAGTCAGGTGGAGGGAAATTGTTTGCTAACTTCGTTTTTTTATTCTTTGATTGAGTCATGTTTGAATTTGATTAACTCATAAGAGTCATAGTCATAGATTAGAGTTAAAAAAAATCATTTAGGTTGTTGGATTCATATGCATTATAATTTGGTAGTTAGCATAGGATTACAATTTGCTCTTTCTTGACTGTGTATAATCTTTGAGAATTTTTAAATTTTGAAAACACCATGGTTGGAAATTCTTACTTTCGAAAAGGTTAATTGCTTTGGGATTCACTTTCTTACTTTAGGATTAATCCCTTGAACTTGAACCTAATTTGAATCAATAGTTTTCTCGCCTAAGAGTTTGGTATGCATTTCTCCTGGTTTAAACTTTTCTATTTGGTTTTCCCACCTTGTTACCACTCTCTTGCAACTAAATAACTATCCCACCATAATTCCCAAACATTCTTTTCAAAACCAGAACATTTTTTTTTGAGTGAGACCATTTTAGTGAAATGTGGTACATGTGTAAAATGGTCAAAGACAAGGAACAACAAGGGGTCTCATCTTCATAGGATAGTTAGGATCATCACGGGCTAACATAATTAGGGATGGAGTTTTGGGAACAATACCATATTGGGTAGGAAAGGTGAGAGAAAAAATGAGAAGAGTTTGAAAACGGGTTAGTAACCCGTAATAGAAAACAAAAAAAAAGAGAAAGAAGAGAAAAAATAGTTTGGGATCGGGTTAATACCACCCAACAGAAGTAAAGGGAAACCAAATCCATTGGTTAGGAGAAGAAAATAAAAGATTCTAGTATTAGAAGGCTCCGAGAGAAACAGATACACTTAAATAATCTCCCATTAGAAGAAAGAATCTAAAGAAAGAAGAAAAAAAGAGCACATGAAAGCACCAAACCTTTTAATAGGAAGGATCCAAATGCCTAAGGATTTTATCAAATAATTAGCTAAAGAAGGCCTTTGGGATCAGAAAGCAACACGAGATAAATAGTACTACGATGTGGGATAAGAATGACAATGAGCCTCTAATACGCATCAGTTGTTCTTTTCGTAGTCCATTTTGCATAATGCCAAGCATACAATTTTGAAAGATAGCCACCACACAGAACTAGCCACAAAAAGGTACACCCTACTTAATCTTTTTTTTAACCTTTAGCCAATCGAGAACTGATTGATCTCCTCTTAGCCAGACAACACTTTAGCAACTCCTAATGAATGTAGGGGATTTTTCTTAACTTCACTCTGTTGGTACCGTAGATTGCTGAGATCGTGATGAACATGGAAAAGTACGAGAGGGTTTCCGTTCTATCTAACGAAAGACAGCCATTTGAGAGCATAGTGTCTTTTAGTTTATGTATTTAGCAGAGTTAATATCTTTTCATTCTAGGTTTTCTTGAAGACAAGCAAAAGGCAAGTCTGGAGGAATTGATATCTTAGGATTTTTCTAGGATTTATGATAGGATTTAGATATTTAGGATTAAAGTTTGGGTGTTTTAGGACTGAATTTTGCATACATATTGCATAAACAGGTCTTCGTGTGTCAAAAACGGAAATGGAGCGAAACCGAAGCAAAAATGTGGGATTGTGCATGAAATTGAGTAGCGGAGGGAGATTGTGTATCAAGGAAAAAATCATCAGAGAAAAGGAAAGTGAAAAATAAAAATAAAAAAGGAAGAAAATCAAAGAAAAAAGATAACATATGAAGAAAGGAAATAAAGAGTCCAAAGGATAAAGAAAAAAACTATAATAATATACATAACGGGTTGCTAACCTATTGTGCACAACTAACGACTTACCCAAACCGACGAAGCTGCGTTCCTCCTCCTAGGGCAAACTCTCCTTGTCTATATATCTATATATACTCCCTTTGTTTTCACATAAAAGAGGGGCGAAGAGAGCAAAAAAAAGAATCTTAAGTTATAGTTTAGTTTTATGATCCTAAATATAGCCTGACATTCACCCTTTTTAGCTTGAAAGAAGAAAATACTGTCATCCACAATAAGGAGATGAGTGCTAGAAAGGCTAGATCTTGCGACTTTGTTATTCCTATTCAGCTTTACGTATATTTGCTATCAATGCTTCCATGCAAAAAATAAAAAAACATGAGATAAGGGATCTCTTTGTCTAAGTCCCCTCTTAGGAATCATGCATCCTCGAATTTAACCGTTAATCAATATTTTATATTGAACTGATGTTATACACCACATCATCCATTGAATTCATTGAGAAGCCCATTTTGCGTAGAAGGTGTTGGATAAAAAGATCATTTAAACCTATCATATGCCTTATCCATATCCATCTTGATAGCCATATATTTATTTTGACACGATTGGTTTATCCGTAAACCATAAAATATTTTTTGAGCAATTAAGATATTAACTGAAATTAGACGATCTGATACAAAAGTTTATTGAGTCTATGATATTAATTCATGCAAGAACCTTTTTAGTATTTGGCATAATACCTTTAAAATTATCTTATATCTCACATTACATAGAAAAATTAGTTTTAATTCCGTCATTTGACTAAGACATGCTATCTTAGATATTAAACAAATATTTTTTCAATTTAAACATTTATCAAAACAGCCTGTTCTAATAAAGTTATTGACCAGCTCTAAAACATCTATTTTTATAATATGTCATGATTACTGATAAAATAAATCAGTTATGCCGAAGCATTTTTTATATGCATCAAAAAATTATGTCTCACTTTTTCTTCTATGGCCAATACCATAAGTTTTTCATTATACTGATCTGTAATTAAAACAAGAACCTCTCTAAAAAATTCTATGTTGAAGAAATAACTTATTAAAATAATTCACACTACTTTCTCCACATCAGTGTGTCCTTTTAACTCATTCTCCCATATCAAAATGTAGACCGACAATTCTATTTTGTATCTTCCTTTGCTTAGTTACCTCCCTAATTTAACATGGTAAATTAAACATATAAAATATAGGCTATTAGACCTAAGGCCCATTAACCCAAACCTAACCAGAGTCCAGATTGTCTATGCTCGGCTCAACACGCGTATGGTTATACACGGGTTTGCTCCACTTTCCGTAAAGTGATTCTCAGGTTTTAAAGCTTTCGTGGACTTCTCTACAGTATATTTATCCATTGTGTATTTTCCAAACAATATCCTTTTAATAAACATTTTTCATTAAAAAGAGACTCACTTTGACATATGAGTATACTACTTTATGGAATTTATCGAAAATTGTCTCTAAAAATATACCATCACAACATGTCTTGAAATTGAGTTTAAATCGAAAGTGTACATGCTATACAAAAATGTTTGTAGAAAACACTGACGCAACCAAAAACTGGAAAACGTTTAAACTAAACGCATTGGCAACACTAAATTGAAACAAAACAGCTAGGTTTAAGACTAACGCAACGCCAACGCATTGCCTAGTAATCTAAATTTGGTTTAAGAACACAGTACTATCATGCATGATCACTTCTGTTTTCCATGTTGATTATCAGCCTATAACAAGTTAGGCAATTTTAGTTTTGTATAAACTAAATATGAGGTTTTAGTTCTCCTTATATATTCTCTTTTCGTATTAAACCTTTGAGTTTTTGTATGAATATACGTTTGTTTACACATTTTATTACTGAACCGACAATTAAGCATTTAGAGAAAAAAAATGTTTGTTGAATGTAAACGCCAAATGCAAAGGAAAATTAAAATATCTGCTGGTGTTCGGCGTTTGCATATACACTTCGCAAAACTATTATACAATTGATTTTCCTTCAAATGCAAACCTAGAAATGATCCGTCAACGTTGAAACATTCGAAAGCTCAGTAGAGTTGACATATATAAGAACATGTACCATATATGGAGAACAAATAGCGTGAGCTCAGTAGAGTTGACATATATAAGAACATGGATCATATATGGAGAACAAATAGCGTGAGCCATCACTCACCAGCAAGAGGCAAATAAGATCCACATTCCTTTGATATCACTCTATGAATGTTGCGTTATAACGCCGCAGAATATTGTAGCTATCTATGGCACCTTGTTACTGCCATCTACATCTAAAATCGATTCTTTCTTCATTGGTGCCATCAACGAAAAGGACAAATATGAGGAGGTTTAATCGAAAAATGTCAAATTTAAATAGTACGTAAGACAAATTTTATTCAGGCTTATATGGATTACCTTACTTTTACAAGTCTATGCTTACTACTTCTTATGATTACTGCCATTAATTCTTTACAAGTTAAGATGTGGAAGTGGAAGAAGATGTGGCTGAACCTGAAACGGAGACACCAGCCTTAGCAGTCCATGCAAATGGATGAGGTCGTAGCTTTTGTAACCAAAATGAAAGCGGACTTAGAAGGAAGAATGCAGGAACTGGAGATCAAACTTGATAGTTGGAAAGGTCGGCTATAGAAACTGGAGGACAAAGTGGATGAAGGAAGTTAGAAGGGTGAGAAATGGCCAAGGAATGAATGATTTGTGTTTGAAATACTTATGTCATTTGTCTTTGAACTATTTTATAATTTTTGGTTTTCTTTCATCAATTCTCGGTTTATCATTCACTTATAATACATAAGTATTTACAAAAGTAGAACTCGATACAACTACAACTAGTTTTACCAAAATAAAAGTAGAACTTCGTACAACTAATGCTAGTTTTACCAAAATAAAAGTAAAACTTGGTACAACTAAGTCTAGTTTTTACCAAACAAGTAGAATTTGTACAACTACGACTAGGTTTACTAAATAAAAGTAAAACTTGGTTTAACAATGTCTAGTTTTACCAAATAAGTAGAACTTCGTACAACTACGATTAGTTTTACCATAATAAAAGTAAAAATTTGTACAATTACAATTGAGCCAAGTTATACTAGTTTCCTTCAGCTTTACAATATCTTTATCATTGTTGTTTTTCAGCTCCATACGTATTTTCTCAATCTGAAGTTCAAAGCTTTGAATCTTACGCTTTTGCTCATCAACCTTTTCTCTTAGTTTAGTCACCTCTTGTTCGACACTATCAACCCAAAATTTCATAAGATTGAAGCCATCATTCTGCAATTAAACATCGGTTATGTTCGTTTATCAGTCGTTGTGACCTGCGACTGCGACCAGCGACCAACGACTGCAACCAGCGACTGTTATGATGTTCGTTTCGCAGTCGTTGTGACATGCGACTGCGACCAGCGACCAACGACTGCAACCAGCTACTGTTATGATGTTCGTTTCGCAGTCGCAGTCGCATGTTTGTTCGTTTTACAGTCACTGGTTTTTAGTCGCTGGTCGCAGATCGCAGTCGAAAAAAGTCAGTCGCAAAAACAACTAGCGATTTAAATTTTATCAATCAGTGGTCGCTGCGACCAGTCGATGATCGCAGATTCTGCGACTACCAAACGAATAGTTGCTGGTCGCAGTCGCCATCGACTGGTAAACGAACAAGGCCATCTATGAGTTATATAGCATTAACAAATTGGTAAAAGACAAACACATTGCAGGTAACATATCGCCTTCCTAAGTTAAATTCGATTTCATATGTCTCTACGACGATTCGTCCACCACTTGGACAACCTTTCAAAATTACTTCGTCACTATCGGCCATGGCATAAATCCTGTCAGTTAGCTTTTTGTTCTTCTTCGTGTCACTGTATCTAGGATCCATAGTGAGAAAGGGGGAAAATCGAGTTGAGAATGGGAAATGGGGAAAGCCGAGTTGAGAATGGAAAAAGGGAAAAATCGATTTTAGGTTGAGAGTGAAGATGAAAGTTAAAAAAAATGGGCAAAATCGATTTGAGAGAAATTTTGGTTTTGGGGGAAATTTGATATTTTTTAATGAACGCCAAAAAATTTCCACACGGGCGACAAAATTAGAAAAAAACTACACTTAGTTGTACAGAGGACAATAGTTTTATAAAAACTGCAAATAATTGTACTTTTAGAGTTTTTCATATTAATTAGTTTTAAAGTTGATTAAAGTTCATTAACATTGAATTATGAGTGTTTTATACATTAAAATATTCTAAAACAAGATTTATGTATTAAACATAATTGTTTTTAAAGTAACATCAAAAGTATAAAAAATATGTTCTTTATATTATTGGATAACATTAATTGAGACATTTATTATGCAAATTTGTATACATATATTCGTTGATTACATATCATTTCAAAAGTATCAGCTTCATCAATTTTACCAGTTTTACCAATAAAAAAATAAACTTCTACAACTATGCCTAGTTTTACAAAAAAATAGAGTTCAATTAGGTAAAAAAATCGTCCAAATAAAATTAAATCAAGCTCAAACTCATCAAAAATCTCCAAATAGCAACCATTTGAGTCCTTGTCTTGCAGACCTTTTATTTTTCGTCCTTGGACGCCGTTCCCCAGCCAATGGAAACCTCTTCAATTTCTTTCTTCCCTTTTTGATGAGATCTGGAGGTATGATCTGTAATTCTTTTATGTAATATGGAACATTCCATCCATCCATATTCGGCACTACATAAATAGTCTTATAATACGCCAATATATACAACTCCAACCAATAGTATTTTGAGCACAAATCATGTAACTGGATATCACGACCTCTATATTCGTGCCTTTTGATTTCAATGAAAGCGGCTAGTGCGTGAACACACAAATACCTTTCAATATCGAACACCCTGCAACTGCAACTTTCTTAGAGTAAATTCACCAAATAAGACTTTCCATCATTATTGATGACTTTGTATTCGAACTCGTAACTGTTTAGCTTCGTCGTATTTAATTTCTCAGTATTAGCCTATCTGTCATGCATATAATTCTCCACTGATGGCACCAGTTTACGTTCACTCAATCCAGAAACGGCTTCATTCCTATGATCATTAAACCATTCATAAAGTTTTTTAATGATCGTGTCAACCATAGGTAATAAGGAGTACTTCCGTGCTGTTTTAAATACACTGTTTAAATATTCTACACAATTGTTTGTGTCTATGTTGTATTTCTCTCCCGAAAAACAACACCTTGCCCATTTTTCTTTCACTATAGTCTCCTCTAGATACTTGGTCGCAGAAGGAAAATCTCGCCTTAAAAGCACTATAATCACCATTGAAATCAGCCACTGTGTAAAGCCTATTGCACTCCATGAATCTTCATGCGACTACGTCTTTGTTGACGTTTGTGGTATGACCTTTCATATTGTAGGACAAATGTTATATACAATACGCATGATGAGCGCGTTGATACCCAGTAGCTATGACACCAATGAGGCTTTGATTTCTTTCACTGATAACTATTATTTTGGAAGAGTCTGGCACTATTGTTTTCAGCATCTCGAAAAACCAGAACCAGCTTGCATTATTTTCACCATCGAGTACACCAAACCCTATGGGATAATGATGACAATTATAATCATGAGCTGTGACAAAGACTATTACACCACCATATCTTTTTTTGAGAAAAGTTGCATCCATAGTTATTACTTTCTTCATGACTTGAAACTCTTCAATGCTAGCTCCCAAAGCGATGAATAAGTACTTGAATTTGTTGTTTTCATCCAATTTCACATTTGTTATTGTACCGGGATTGACCTTCTCTAATATTTACAAATACTGATACAACATCTTGTTGTTTTCTTCTGGATTACCACGCAATCACACACTGCTTTATTTTTCTCTCTCATTGTAGTGGAGTATGATATCTTCACACCCATTTTTTTCTGAACAAGATCCATGATACTTTTAGGAGTTGGAGTATTTGTCCTGGATAATCTACATTCAAAAGAGGTGCAACTAATTGTGGTGTTCCTTTCCTCTTCTGATTGCTTTCATTCTGACTAGCCCGAGAACATGTATGCATCTTCGTGTAGCTTCTAATCGAGAAAATATTTTTCTTTCCTATTTTTTGCAGCTCATAAACCCCATTTACAGATTTCATGATGAAATTTTAGCACTAATCAGGTCTTAACTGATATTTTTATAACAGACCCAAAATAGTTCACAAATACGGCTTTATCCACCAATTCTTGCACTGTCTTCTTATTTGAAAATTCTTGATGTACAGCCACACCCAAACCGTCTTCTCATTCCTATATAAACTGACTAGATTCTACATAAGGTGTAAGCTAAAGATATTCAACACACATATCCGATCTATCCATATTGTTATCCCCATATTTATCAACATCCTCCTCCATGGTCTCATTTGTTCTTTAGTTTTTTCATTGCCTACATACAGAGTAATGACATTGCCTAAGATTTCATCATCCTTTGAATGCAACTCGTCATAGTTCATAAAAATAGAACTTTCTTTGTCCACTCTCAAAAGTTGATCGGTTCCATGCGAGAGTGATAACTTCTGCATCCAAAATACATCTACGATTTTTTTATCAATGGAGGTTAGATAAACAAAAAGATCATCATCATCAGAAATACTAAATTGCTTCTCACATCCTACTAGCAGTGGAATATAACTCAATTTCAATTTGACTGCACTATCATCCAACCTAATCTTCTTGCATATCCTATCTTCTACCATCGATAAACTTATCCACTCCGTTGATGATTTCAACATTTAACTATACATGCTACCTCACATTTAAAATGTATGATGACGTTGTTGCTCATTATATCCTGCCAAAACAATACAAAAATTCAATCAGTAATACTAGTTATCTACAGTTACACTAGTTCTACTATATTTGGATTAATATAGTTTTACTAGTTTTATTAGTTTTACTAATTTTACTAGTTTTACTATACTTTTCAGCTATATTTGTTTAACCAAATTTTCCTATCGCAAAAAACCTCAAATTGCAGTTCCGCCTAATCAACTTACAGTTTACTACGATTCTACCACTGCAACATATTTATTTTCAATGCATAGTGCTAATCGACCCATAAAGCATGGTTAAAACTTGTTGAATCAAGTTTAATGCAATCTAATTTGAAATCAAGTGAAACCTGGATTGAGAGCTCACCTGGATTTCAGCAGCCGGTTGTAGCTCCACAATAGAGAGACCTCCACCAACAACCAGTTGTCAGAGGTGAATAATGAAGACGGGCTGGGAGGAGGAGAAGCTGAGAGGGAGGAGAATCGACATCAATTCTTCTGAAATCAGAGCTCAAGCTCATGGAGAATAGGACGCAATATTAACGCACATTTTTTATTTTTATTTTTAATTGCTTTCTTTAAATTACAAAGGGAAAAATTAGAATTTTATATTTTATTAAAGAGAGATATGTAGATTAAAAA
Source organism: Streptanthus diversifolius (assembly GCA_039880935.1). Classification (NCBI taxonomy): domain Eukaryota; kingdom Viridiplantae; phylum Streptophyta; class Magnoliopsida; order Brassicales; family Brassicaceae; genus Streptanthus; species Streptanthus diversifolius. The sequence continues at coordinate 9,038,818 of JAXGFM010000005.1, forward strand.
TGATATAAGTTATTTGTTTTATTTGAATAAGGGCATTTGGGACGATGACTCTACCAAATCATCAATCTAATAAGTCTTTCTTATTTGCTAACAGTTATAATTTGATGTTTTAATGTATAATTAGTTTTACTTAATCATAAAATATATTTACTAATTATACAAATAGTTTTAGACAGTTGAAATATATTTTATAAGTATTTGTGCAATAACATGTCTTAAATCACACTTTCAGTATGTTTTGCATCTTATAGTGAATAATATTAACAAAGTGATCTTTAAAGTACATTGTGTTTGTTGTGTGAACATTCTAAATGCGACAAAATTAAAATTTTAGCAACTTAATAATGTTTGCTATATATAATATAAGTTTAGAACATATATTTACTTGTAAGATCTTTATTTATTTAGTGATTTGTTCGTTTCTCTAATAAACATTTTTGATTGGTCATATCGTTATGAAATCTAGTATTACCAATTGTACCAGTTGTTAGTTGTACCATTCAAAAGTCAGTATTATTGAATTGCCCAAACACAAATTTTCTTTTAAAAGGATATGCTGCTATTTGTACAAATACCAAAGTTAGTATTACTGAGTTGTCCACACAGAAATGATCTCATAAAGGGATATGCTATTAGTTATACCAATATCAAAGTAAGTATTACCGAGTTATATAAAACAAAAAAACATAAAAAAATACAAATTCACACATAAGTTTAAGGTTCACTACTAGTGTTGCTCTCAAACCACCTACTTAATGCTTCTCTTGGCACCCATTTCTTCCTTATTTTTTTGATGCTTTTTTCCACCAGATAGATATCTTTTTTCTTGAAGTCTTCTCTTCTTTTTGATGTGATCCGAAGGTAAGATCTGGAATTCTTGTATCTCATCTGAAAAATGCCAGTCAGACTTAGCCGGCACTGCATAACTGGTCTTGTCGTATGCTAATTCCCAGTCTATCCTTTAATATTTTGAGCATAAATATGGTATATAAATATCCCGTCTCTATCTTCACGCTTTATGAAGTCCATGAAGTCCATGACAGCGAATATTAAATGTTCACAAGGACACTTGTCTATATCGAAACACCTACAGCTGCAGGTTTTCCTTATCAAATTCACCAAGTAACACTTGTCATCACTTCTATTGACATTGTATTCAAGCTCAAAGGTGTTTAGCTCTATCACGGTTAACACCAAGGTATTCTTACATCTACTGTGTATTAAGTTCTAAATGACAGACATAAGTTTATATTCATCCATGCCATCAATGAAGTCCATCCTACGTTAGTTAAACCATTGATATAATATTTCAAGAATCAAGTGAATCATGGGTAATTGGGTATTAAGGAGTACTTCTTTGCAATGTTACAAACATTTTTCATAGATTCTGCAGCTTTCGTGGTGTCTATGTTATAATTTTCTCCTGGAAAATAAAACCTAGTCCATTTTTTCACCTTAAAACTATTATCCAAATACTTGGCCTTAGAAGGATATATTCTCCGAAAATCACCATAAACATGCATGAACTCAACTTTGGTATAAATTTTACTATACTTTTTGAATTTTTATACATATGTCTTTGTTGGCATTAAAAACTTTACCTCTCCCATTTTGGGACAAATACCATTGACAATACCCATGTTGAGCGATCGAGTACATTTCATGTATTGCCTTTATGAGGCTTAGATTTATGTCTTTAGTAAATACTAATTCAGGAGAGTCAGGTACAACTGTTTCTCAGCATATTAGAAAACCATGTCTAACTTGCATATTTCTCAACATTAAGTACACCTAAATGCTATGGGGTAATGGTGACGACTAGGATCATGAGCAGTATAAAATATTAGCACACCACCATATACATTCTTGATTACAAAATTGCATACACTATTATCACTTTCTTCATGGCTTGAAACCCTTTTATGCTAGCTTCCAAAGCGACAAAAAAGTACTTAAAATTTTTTGCTTCATCCATCACCACACTTTTTTTTGTACCAGGATTCACCTTCTCCAATATGTACAAATAACATACAGCATTTTAAAACATTTTTCTGGACTGCCATGCACATTTCTAACAACTTGTTTTTTCACTCACAATGCGGTGGAGTACGACAGTATCACACAAAGTCTTCCCTGAACCAGAGTGATGAGAGTTTAAGGAGCTAGAGTGGCATATTGTCCTAGATAATTTTTATGCAAAAGAGATGCAATTAGTCATGGTGTGCCTTTCTATGCACTGTTGCTTGTACTCGCAGTAGACAGAAAGCGTGTATGTATCTTTTTGTATATTCTAACGGACAACCAAAATGAATTTCTAAGTGTTGCAACTCGTAAATGCCATTTACATTCTACTTGACGGCATTTCAGCACTAATAGCTTTGTATCCAACTTCACTACATCAAATCCAAAGTAATTCTGAAATGCAGCTCTGTCAACCAATTATTGCACTGCCTCTTTACTTCCAAATTCTTGACCTACTTCAAGTCTAATACCATCTTCCAAATTCAACTATAAATTGACTATCTTGTACATCACGTGGAAGCTCAACATATTCATCATCCATACCAGACATATCCATATCTATTCCCAGTACCAAATTCATCACACGAAACATTCTCACCCTCCCCAATAACACCATCTTCCATCAGATCATGTTGTTGTTCTGTTGGTATGTCGCCTACATAAAAAGTAAGGGCACTACCATTAACTATATCATCACTTTAATGCAATTTTCCATAATCCATACCAAAAGAACTTTCTTGACCCATTCTAGAAATCTTCTCATCTTGCTGATCTATTACCAAATCCCTGATGACCTCCACATTTAAAACGCTTCTACATTGCTCTTTACCCATGTATGTTAGATATACATACACATCCTCATCATCGGAAATATTTGATATACTCGGAGGTTTCACTACCAATGGGGGTGTAACTCAGTTTTAGTTGGGCTGTACTTTCATATATCGTAATATTTTTGCATATCTTAACTATTAACACCGAGTAAGTTATTTCCTTAGCATATGTCTTAAACGCTAAACCATACATGTCACCTTCGGAATTCCATATATTATTTCCTTCCGACTTTGAATAATTTTCTCCATAATAAAAATATATGTTTATACTATTGCTTATTATCTCCTGGAGCAAAATCAATTCCCCACATCACTCAGTAATACCGGCTTTACCAGTTTTACTTTCTTCATTAATAACAGTTAGACCAAGTTTTATCCAATTTTACCCAGTTTTCCTATCTCTTCAAATTGGGTGATTTCATCCTCAAACTCTTTTTCTTTTAAGACCATCATCATCGCTGAAATGGTGATGAGTTTCATAATTAATATTTTATGATTTATTTTATTATTATTATTTTGAATGATCAAAGAGAGGAGATAGATGAGTTAAATGGGAGAAAACCTAAAAGAATCGTCTCAAAATTAAGAGTGTATTGAGACGTCTCACACTTAAATGAGTTACTTTTCTATTTTTTTTCTTATGATGGGATGAAACTCTCAAAATCTCAGTGATGCTGATGCTCTAATCTACCTATGATTCACTTTGGTTCAACCATTATAATTCATTCATTAACAATGCATACTCCTAACCAACCAATGTACATACCAAAAGACTCAAACCCAATTCATTTCCTTCATTTCCAACTTCAGTCAGTTATATTAGTTCTACCTACTTATTTAGTAATAGTAGTTATACCCAGTTTTCCTATCACTGTAACCCTTAGGTGATTTCAAGCTGAACTCGTTATAATTTACATACGATTTACCATAATTTATTAGTTACAATTTATTCATTACCAAGAAAAAGTTTTAATTGACCCAAAACTCATGGTTACAAACCAATGTTTATAACAAAAGATATATCAAATTAAATTCTAATTCTCAATGTCAAACAGAAAACTGAAATTAACTCCAATTTTTAATTATCTTGCATTTTAAGGTAGAATGCAATAATATGCGAAGAACAAACCTGATATTTGCAGTAAGTATGCACTAGCTTCAAAGGCATAGAGCTTTTGGAGCTTCAATGGAAGATGGGATCCACGCCATGGGGGAGGCCGGGATAAGTCAAATTTTGAATCGCCGAATTATAAGGGCATAAAGGTTTTCAGTTTTTTATTGGCTTAGTTTGAATCAAAAAAGGAAGGTAAGATCAGGTTTTCATATTTTATTAAAGAGAATGAGGGTATGCAGATTATTGAAGATAAAGATGAATATTTTCTAAAAATATGGGTATTTCAGATCATGATCCTTCCCAGAAATCTGTCCAGGTGGGTTCATAGCATCCTTGTACTGCTTCCATCACTTCCTCCCACCATACCAAAGCATCATCTTTCAGGTAGTGGACAACCAAATTCTTATAGAACTCTGATGGACAGCTGCATCAAAATCCTCTTCCAACTTCTTCCTCCAGTTATCTACAATGATAACATCCACTTTGCCACTGAAAACCTCCATCTTCATGTCCCTCATGCACCTTATCATGTTTCAGTGTTAGGGTCCTTGCACTTCGCAGCTCTCGCTTCTGATGTGGCATTGTTTATCAGCATCTAATCTCTATAGGCCTCAAGATGCCTCTGCAATTCCTCCAATTCTGCAGCATCTATGACCACCTGAACATACTGTAAAACTACTCTTGTTGGGTTTCGTACCATTCTTTCCTGATCAGCACGGTTTTCATTCACACAGGATGGTGTTGCTGTTGGATACTCTGCTCTGGCTGCAGCTGCTGCTGACTAATATCTTAGGATTTCACTGGTTTTTTAGGTCCGTTTAGGATGCATTTTAGGGTGTTTAGGACTGCATTTGGTGTACATATTGCATAAACAGGTGTTCATGTGTTGAGAACCGGAAATGGAGCTAAACCATAGCAAAAAGGCAAAGTTGTGTGCGAAATCATGAACCTGAGGAGATTTGCGCATCAAGGGGAGAATCTTCAGAGAAAATGAAGCGAAGAAAGAAAAGAGAAAAAGATCTTCAAAGAAAAGAGGAAAAGATCTTCAGAGAAAAGTAAGCAAAGAAAGAAAAGAGGATCTTCAAAGAAAAGAGGAAAAGATCTTCATAAAATAGGAAGTGCAGGAGAAGAAAGAGAAGAAAAACGAGAGAGAAAAGGAAAAAGCAAAGAAAGGAAAGAGGAAATTGGGAGAGAAGAAAAGAAGAAGAAAATAAATTTGTCACAATGGTTTAACAACAGTTGCGGAATGACAACGACTTACCATAACCGATGAAGCGACGCCATATTAGGGCTAACCCTTTTTACCTTGCCTATATGTATAAATATCAACATTGTACCTTAGAAAAGAAGAGATCAGAGAAGAGAGATAGATCTCGAAAGAAAAGACTCCGATACAAAAGAAAACTCCACTTAGTTTAGATTTTAGTTTTTAATTTCGTTTTAGTAGTTTTACTCTTTTTATTTAATTTAATACTTGCACTTCTTTGCTTTTCGCCTTTTAATTTACTTGTACTTTACTTTATTTGCGCTTTTATTTTCTTGCACTTTAGTTTTAGTTCACGCATCTCTACTTCATTCTTATGTTAAACAAATCATCAAACCATATGATTATGTTGTTCGTAATGAGTAGCGAGTAGACTCCCTCAACCCTTCGGGTTGAGTAGGGAGGATCTTGTAATGGAAAGAAAAAAAAATTGTTTAAAACTTTTATCCAATGATTCCATCGTGTCTTGAGATGCTTTATGTCGGCTCGTGGTTACGGTCCGAGTTTGAATGATAAGGCACGAGCGATCTTTGATTGGAAGGTTGTGTATTTGAATATTCTCAGCATGGGCGAGGTTCAAAAACTGCATCAGCGACAGTTGTGATGGGTTACCGCAGTACAGATAGTAAGAATACGATATTAATGCACATTTGTTGCCTAGTACCTAAAGACATTTGTAGATACTAAATGGTTATTGAAGGGATTTCTGTCACGAAGTGGATTAGCCTGTAAATAAACGATTCTTCTACCATGGTCCATCACACCCCCCCCCCCTACAATGATGAACATGATGCCTATTTAATGACTTGACACATGCCCAAAAAAATCATCCCTTTTTGGGATCAATTCATACTCACTATGATCTCTACACATAAGAAACCCCATTCACACTATCTTTATCCATAATCACCATGTAAGCATCAAACAACCATTTTCAGTTTAAACAATCTACATTTCTTGGTGCTATTTTTCACATAAATCTCAACAGCTAAATCTAAATCTCTAAAATCTAAGATGACATTATCAAATGATTAACGCCTTGAAGATTGCAATAAAAAGAGAAGTCCACAACCAGTTCTCACCTTTGCTTATTTTGTCGAAATATATCTGGATTAAAAAATAGAAAGAGTAGACTACACAATCACATTTCTATGATGGCTGGCAGCAGACGGCAATGCTGGCAACTTGGCGGTTGTGACTCGGGATTCCTGCAGGACTTCATTACTTTGTGGCTTTTAGTTTTTAATAAAAGAAAGTTCTTCTATTTATAAAGAAAAGAAAAGAGAAATCTTATGTCTAATCTTTGTTGGGACTTAGGAAACTGGACCTTTCTTTTCTCTTATGGGCCAAGCTTCAGGTGTTACACATGTGTTTATAGGAGATCATGCACTCCATAGCTCCAATAAGTGCTTGATGGTAAAAGACTATGATGTAAATTTCTTGCCCCATCAATACATATTTTACTCCCTCTTGACTGTTGAACTATATATTATTGCCTAAATTAATGATTATTTTCTTTTCATGAGCCATTTATATAACACCATCATTCTTCTTAAGCTGAACTACTTGAATTTAAATTAACTACACCTGAATTAAATGTGGAAAATTAATATTAATCACAGATAATTGAGTTTTTTCATAACATTGATTTTGTCTATGCAGTTTTGAGAGTTTTATGTGAATTTTTGATAAATTATATTAAAAAAAATTATACATATTATGTTATTTATGAAAAATGTTAATTTAAAAATAAATAATATTTTAAAACTATTATTTATATTATTATTTTGGAAAAAATGTTAAGGAAATGTGTTTAAAGTGGTAAAGGTATTCTTGTTACACATTCTCTACCAAATCCGCCTTGTAAATTTTATATATATCATTGTATATCAATTATATTTATTCAGTCTAAACATCTATATGGTACCAACTAATCAAATTCAGGTTATAAATATAAATGAAAGTGTACATATATATATATATATATAAATATTACAAGTACCTTTTAGTATAGTATATATTGTAATTACAACAATGTTACATTCGCAGGCATTTTTCTTTTATGGTTAGTTGACATTCGATTTTTTGTTCTGAGATGTTTTATGAATTTTGTTCTTTAAGTTTGAAATTGGTTATATGTCAAACGTTTTGAATAAAAATAGCATTTGTACTAGCAATCAGTTTCCTGCATGATAAGTCAAGGGTGTTACAAACAACTTTCTTAGTAAGAAGCTCTCTGCTTATTTGCCAACTTGCCATTCACGATAATCATCCATCCATACTTTTTTCAATGCATTATCTATTTGCTGAGGTATAATAATTTGAGGAGAAATTAAGTAAATAACAATGGTGGGAAAAATACTAAAAAGGAAGGATGGTGGTTTTGCGTGGGTTGACTAAAATATATTTTTGCACTTTTGCAAAATTGTTTGATTGTATAATATAACGTCGTATATAGTAAAATAATGTGTTATTTGGCAACATATTAATCTTATAACATGAGGAAACGTACGCAAATAATTAAATAGCATGATATATATATCATAAAAAGCAAGATCATGTAAGAAACAAGTAGTTTGTCATCAAAATATTTTGGATGTGAGAATTGAGTCAAAATAGTGAAGTTTTATATAAAATATGTATGTGATTGTTCGATTCTATTTGTTAACCGCGTAAATCCAATTTAAATATTCAACATAATAGTAAGTTAATTAATAAAACAAGTAAATAATATATATTAATATCAGTTAAAAGCAAAAGAATCACAAATAATAAAATTTCTTCTCCGCATTTACATGAACCACAATCATAATCCAAGATTAACATCATTTTGCTTTAGGTAAATCCCTAGATCAATATATCACTGTTACTAACAATTCCTCTTGTAGATATACATTCATTTCCATTAAGTATATATGCTCACCAATCTTGACCTTGTATTATCTCTATGCATTTATCCAAATGTAGTACGTTCAATAGATTGAATAAAATTGTTTTGCATTTGAACTCAATATTACATACTTTATTAGATATGATATACATTAGCACAAATTACTAAAGGATTTTATTTCTATTTTGACATCATTAAGAGATATCATTATTTTACTCGAAAGTGGAAAGATTCAAGACTTATATGCTCACGAATTAGGAAACATAAATAATATTGTAAGGAAAAAGAAAAATAGCTTCACAGACTATATGCTAAGCAGGCATACACATATATATATATATATATATAAGAAACAATTGTTTTAAAAGAGAGGAAATGCAAAAAGATCAAAAACTCAGACAATGCAACAAAACCTGAAATCATTAATTTCCTTTTTTGACATATTTCTCTCAGATCTTTTTTGAGTTTCTCATTTATAAGTAAAACCTTTTACACTAAACATTCTCCAAATCTCCAGATCCGATCGCTTCATAGATTCAAGAAGCTTTATGCACCAGAAAAATTTACAGTCTCTTCCATCTCTTTTCTTCTCTTTTTGCATCTCTCAGATTTATAAACATGCATGTGAGTGCTTGTTGATAATAAATTGATTTTCAAGATATAAGTATATTTTAGTCTCGTGATGCACAATTTTTTCACGGGAAATGAAAATGTGGATTCGAGTTTTTTATATTTTCCAACGTTTTCTGGGAATCCAAACACTTCATTTCGTTTGCAATACTAAAAAATGTTAAATCAATTTTCAAAAAATTTGAGGCATAGAGGGACCACTCGATACTCGCTTTTCTTTTTTTCCCTCTTTCTTTTCTGCTAATAATCTTACTTTTTAACGGATTAGACGTAACTTAAACACAATTAAAACCTTAATTTATGGGTGATTATAAATAGACATGTAGTTTTAGTATAACCTATGCCAGTTTTCCAGGTAAATGTTCTTCTCTTCTCTATGCTTCATTTTTTTTTGTTAACTTCTCTATGCTTCATTTATAAGTTCTTTTTTCGATTTTAATTTTTCTTATATAACAAAATTCAATTTATGTAACAAGGAAGCTGTAGATGAATTATATTGATCGGAACAACCGAAGCGCATACATGTGATGAGCTTAGGATTAGAATAATTACTAATTCTTTGTATTTTATTTATATTATAAAAATTTTAAAATAGTTTGACTTTCTAATTAGAATATTAAGATTTTAATTAGGGTTTTCAGTTTTCTTACAAATTGTTGTATGTGGTTTTATTTCAAGCTAAACTAATAACTTTGAGATTTATGTAATTTTTGCTTCATCACCATACGTAATAGAAAAATTGATACTCACACTCACTATATGGTTATCAAATTTTTTTTTTTTGTTAATATAGCCTAGTGGTTTTAATATCCCTCATAATACTGAGGGGTGCTGGGTTTGAACCCCATATCTGTGTCATGAATTTCAGAGGTAGCCACCATTGTGCCACATGATTCCGACATATGGTTATCAAATTTAAAGATCCATTTTTTGTTTTTCCTACACATATTAAGAAATATGTAGCAATATCAACTCTAACCTCTTCATTATTATTGTTTTTTTTTCAAAATCACATTTGGTTAATTCGGGTAAATTAGGAAATAAATCTCAACACATGTATCTTTATAAAATAAAACAAAAATCGAAAACATTTATCTGTAATAAAGAAAGGTCGTATTTTTCTTTTTCTTTTATTTATCATATATCATATAATACAAAAAATAATATCAAATTTCGGCTGGTCCTCACTTTTTTCGTTATAATATATTCTTTTTTTTTTCAATTGAAGTGGACCTGTGAAGCTCTGAAAATCAAGTTTGCTTATTCTTCAAGCCAAACTAAAATAAAGGGAAACAATTTCTTATTTTCTGGTAATAAGAAAAATAAAATAAAGGCAAAAAGTGTATGTGATGTCGCTGCATAGCATTAACAATTTGCTCACTTGCAAAAGATTCTTTCCCAATAGGGTCCGTACACGTTTCATTTGGAGTGCAAATTGTATACAATCATCCCCCAAAAATTAAGGTTTTTCCATAATTTGTTTCATTTTGTATCTTCACTTTAAGCTTTTGTTTCCTTCTCAGAATGTTTCTTGGGCACTTCTTAGTTTATTTGTCTTTTAAAAGGATTCTTACTTTTTCCGGATATTTTGATACTTATTAGTTAATATTCCATTTTCATTCATATTTCTAATTTAGTCACTAAAGAAACTACGTAAGATTCGTATTTTACTCATTTCCTTTTCTTAATAGTGCTTTGTTCATCTTGGATTATAAACATGGATGTAGTCTCGTTTTTTACTCATCAAAGCTAAATAGTGTTGTAGTTTTATTCCTATACTGTTGTATTAAAAAGCTAAATAGGTTATGATTCAATAAAGGGAGTGTTTAAGTTTGATTTGGTTTGTCATTCTTTACAATTAACATTATTCATATAAGTTACTGCTAAATCTTGACTTTTGGGTGTTCAACAATATATATTTGATATTTTGTCTTTTAGTTATGCTTCAAAGTTGCGATGTCTACATTAAACCAAGTTCTTGTTAGGGCAAGTTACGTGCGCTCCACGTATGTATTTGTTATGCTCTACCGAATAAATAAAAACAAAACAAATACTTTATTTTTAAGAAACAAATTTAGTCTCATTTGAGAAATAATTAATACATACTGTATATTTCTCATTGAATCTATGCAAATGTTATAACTTTCATGCTTCTTTGACCTGAAGTGAAGGTTGACAACTACTCGCTTCTGTCATACATTACATTTGTATGCCGAGTTTTGAAAAACTGCTCCTTCTGCTTGCATTCAATAGGTGAATGCTGGATTCTTGACTCCGGCACTTATGGGGTTTTATGTTGTTTTCATCTGTTGGTGCGCCATTCGAAGGCATGTTTCATTTGATCTCTCTTTATTACCATTATTAGTAAGATAAAACCATCAGATGAAACATCGAGCAATCATATCAAGAAAGTAACTGTTTCATCTCTACTAATTTTGTTTTGCAGTGAGCCAGTAGGAGAAATTTGCAACAGAAAAGCCGAATCTTCTAGCAGAACGGACTGGCTTACCATCATAGTTAAAAATCTCAGACCTTTTCAAGAATCTTTTTTTTTTGTTAGCAAATTGTCAAGAAACTTTTGTGGATCTTTCAGATTATGTGAGATCATTGTAAAGAAAGTACTAAACGGACTTTAGTATATATGTGTATTTGTTTTGCAGAGCTTTGTGGTTGCACTACTTGCGATAGTAATCGCGACATTCTCCACAGGAGTAGATTCTCAATGCTTCCAGGTTTGTTGTTATCTATGAACTGCTAATTTTTGCTTCAAAAATCCAAATATATATATATATACAAAATTGATCACTGATAGTTTAGTGACCTAATGAATGGCCTTACAGTTTTTTAATGAAGAAACACTATTTATAAACCAAAAAATAAACTATATAGTTGATAAACAAAGCTCGATTTTTTTTTTTTTTTGTAAGGTGGACGATTGACGTTGGGTGGACTAGTACTTGGGTTAGGATAGTAAACGAATGGCTCGCGGTTTGCGTATACAGTAAGTTAAAAACTCTCGTTTTACCTGTTTTTTTTTTTATTTGGAATTGAGATAGTTTTTTTTTGATGTTTTAATGTTGAATAATGGTTGTGGCAGTTTGGATGTTGGTGGCTCCATTGGTACTGAAGAACAGACAAACAATATGAGAGTTTTTTTTTTTTTTTGTCATCTCTGTATTTTGGTGAAACTAGACAGAGTTTGCATCAGCAATTTGGATCTGGTCGGAAAGTAGAATAGACGATAAAGATTGGGGAAGTGTTTGAAATCATATCTTTGTATGTAGATTGTTTAGGATCAAAGAAAGGTGGATACAAATATAGCTATAAATTAATTTTACTGTGATCCTCATGTGGTCACTAATTATCAAGTGTGGACATATTATTTAAAAACACATTTCTGTCTAAAACATAGTTTTGTTACACTCATTGGGTCCTCAATTCATGAAGCTTTTACACATTATTTATACGTACATGTAAACCTGTAAACTGAAAATGATTTTGAGACAAGAAAACGCAACAATAATAAACGAAAATAAAATCCATTTTGGATAACTATCCTTAGTTTTAATTATCAAGCAAATTCTAAACTCATGGATGATGCATAAGTCTATAAACTTCCAATATTCAGTTTTGACAAGACTTTATGATCAATGTGTAAACTCTTTTACAAAATCATACAACACAAAGGATCCTCAATAATGTTTTTCTAGAGGAACCCACCCACCCACCCTCAAGTTTATTATAAAACAACATCAAAAGGGAAATGAAATATATAGAAAACCAAAGAATAATAATAATAATCAACCCTATTTCAAAATGATGCTTATGAAAAATTATCTAACACCCTCACAAACCCAAATTCTTCTCCCAAGTTCATGACTCGAACCTTCAATTTACCATTTTTTTAAACCCATGTTTGGTTTCAATTTGATACCTCATACTACACTTACGAACTCAATCCTCAACCATAACAGATTTCGAGCTAATGGCTCTCGCTCTTCTTACCCAAATGGGTTTCCTCCTGAGGGGAAAGAAGATGGGTTCGAAGGAATTGCAGAAGCAAATGGGCTTCCGAAATACTGATTTGTTTGTTGACTGTCATATGGAGCGCCCATGTTGCCAATTGGGCTTATATTGCTGCAAAAACCAACGGTTATTAGAAACGATTCTGGAAAGACAAAATCGCAGTGGTTTACGCTACCAAGTATCATCGACAGACTAACTATACAAGGTGGATGTATGTTGTTTACATTTATTGAAGCAACAACTACTGTATCAATTGAATCTAAAGGTCATACCTAGGTGGCATGTTTCCTTGTATTTGAGGAGATATGTACCCTGAGAAATTGCAAGCAAAAATGGTTCGTTTATTAAACATTTAGTAAGAGTCAACGCATCATTCAATAGCAGAGATAACCAACTAAATCGAAAAAGCAATGAAAATAGGCATATGCTTTACTTTGTGGCATTGCAGATGGATGACCTGAGACTTGAGAGGGTATACTGAAATGATTGTGTACTCCTTGAGAAGGCATCATGCCCGAAGGAGGTAATGCACCTTGTAGAGACGCCATGGAAGGGAACATAGTTTCCTGTACCGATTTTTAGAGATAATTTCCAAATCATGCTTGCTTTCACACACAACATTTTACTTTATAAGTCAAACGAGCTATAGAGGACATACTGTTTGTGCCTGTGATAGCGGCTCAGAGCTGAATTCAAAAGGGTTCATTGATTTGGCTGGCTGCGGAACATTCTGGAAAGGCTGTCGCAGGAAATGGATAGATTGGTTGAGAGAGTAACAGGATGTAATGTCATTGATGCTCAATATTCAGTATAGATTCAGAAATTTATCAGAAAAACATTTACCACGGTGTTATTATACTGCTGCATGCCATAGTGCATACCATGAGGTGGACCAGCTTGCCACCCAGGCGCTGCTGCATGGTATGATGGGTAGGTTACAGTGAATAAATCCTGCAGAAAGGTTTTGCACATCAGTACTGTCCCGCAGATGGTCAGATATAGAAATAGGACAGAGCAATTGGCTTAAATAAATTGATACCGCAGGTAGTTCTGTTCTTCCGGACGGTTTAGCTTCAGAAGACTGCAGGCCACCAGAAGAAACTCCTTGAAGAGGTTGCAACGATGGTGCACTCATTGATCTTTGTACATTAGATGCAATTGCCGTGTTCCATGGCTGTTACAAATTCGAGAAGCATATTAACCACTTAACATTTCAGAAGCAGAAATTTTATCCAATTCTTTGAGAGATGATGAAATGAAGTGCCCACCTGTTCACTTGAATGTCCATTTGGAGGTGGTGCAAAGATTTGTGACGTGGAATGACCAAGATGCGCAGGTTGATTAGATTTCTGAACTGGCACAGAAGAAGGCGCTGTCAACTGAGAGAGAAGTGAATCCACTGTGTTTCCACTGGGTGGTGACTGAGATACATTTAAACTAGGGGCACTGGGTGCGGCATCGAAAGATGCCCAATTATCATTACTTGCACTTGCTAGCTGTGCAGCAGGATGAGGTGTGGCCAATATCGGTGCTTGTATTGCAACAGATGGAATAGGAGGTTCGGGATCAGCATCAAAATCAATCAAACTTATAGCAGTCTCCAGCTTCACTTCCGGTGGATTCTCATTTGTGGAGGTTAAACTACTCGATGATGCAGCGGGCTGAAATTAGACAAACAGAAAATATCAACATTATGTCTTTCCACCCTAAGAAATATATATTTTTTTTTTTATTTCTTCACAACCTAAATGAATTCTGACAATGATAAAGCCAAACCTTTGCATTCGCTGAAGCATCGCTATTTCGGTTGACTTGGGGTTTTGGAGGCTCTATCACACGAAGAGGAATAACACTGTCACCCAAAATTTCCCTAACGGGTCGAGCTACAGGAGGGCTAGCTGAACCCAAGTCATTTACTTGCTCAGGTGAATGGGACTCCTCTTCTGGTTTTTTCCTACCCCCAAATCTATCCTCTCTGCGCCAATCATTCAAGACCTCAGGACGAGAAGGGCTTTTTCTGTTACCTTGCTCAAACCCTGGACTTCTCCCACCAGGACTTGATCTGTCGCTGTAACGACGGTCATATGGATCATTGTATGGTGGACTTCGAGACCCACTAGAACTTCGTGTCTCACTATCTCCCTGCAGAATATGAAATAACAAAGAATCATGCTAATCGCCATAGTAATGAACAAATCTGTTTGGACCAGTCAGGCTTAACTATAGGAAAATTGATCAAAATAGACATGCTTCTCACCATCGGTCCTCTTGGAGGCTTGTCATCATTCTTCTCATTTGTGTATCTTTTATTTACATACACCTGTCTGATGAAGTCTCTTAACCGCTCTACATTACTGGACAGATAAAAATAACAATCAGTCAATGTAAGACATCCATATTTCTACAACAAGAAGAGAGATTTGTGATACCTGCCGTCAGGCGCTGACTGCCGCTGTTGATCCAGTCCTTTAAAATAAATATCCTTACCATGCTGTCACAGGATAACAAATATATGTAAAGAGATAGATCGAAACCAAAACAAAATTAAAGATACTAAATCACAAATGCAAGAAAAAATAACACATCAAAAGAAGAGAGAGGAGAATAATTGGCTTGCTTTACCTGATTTCCACCTTCTTTTAGAGCAGAGACTTCTTGTGAGGTAAACTTTGCCATTGATATCGATTTAACACGATGAGTGAACTCACGGCTGAGAAAACACATTTGTATTCATATATCAACAACACTTGTATACACAGTATTACACAAGAATAGGAGATAGATAGAAAGGTATGGAATCTAAGAACTTACTGTATCCCACTGCAATTGGTACAAACGAAAGTCCAGAAAGTAGTGCAAACATATTGTGGTCCCTAACAAAACCACGAAGAAATGACATAAAATTAAGTTCTCTCAACCTTTTTGGTTTCTTAGGATGATGATGATGATGATGATCATAGACAGTATATAAGAAGAGCAAGCAAACTTACAAGGCTGTTACAGTTTATACACCTCTTGTTATCAGGAAGTTTGAGAAGACTCCTAATAATCCGCTCGTTCTTCTCGTCTTCTTTCACTCGCCCAGCCATCTACCAGCTGAATCAATAAATTCAATTTGATCATTAACTTTAGATTTTTTTAGACTGAGAATTTGCATATTTGGCTGAAATTAAGAAACTCAGGATCAGTCCACGCTACTGTGAATCAACAATAATGCCAAAATACATAGGAATTACAGATTTATTCGCTCGATCTTAGCAGAAAGTAAAGCACAAACACGAGATTTGATACTAACTTCTACCTCAGCTTACCAATTACCCTTAAACAAAATAGATAATCGATCACGCCTAACACATACAGATCTAGAAAATGTAGAGAAAGTCGAAGCAGAAACAGCAGAAACCGTGAGAGATTTAGAAGGTGCATGAACCTGAGAGACGAGTCTAGTCGGGGATTATACTTCTTTCAGTTTTGACGATGATGCTGATTCAACGGCGATCTAGGAGTTTTCTTCTTCTTCTTCTCCTCTTCTCCTCTTCTATCTCCTTGTTTAATCAATTACATAGATGAAAGAGATGACTTCTTTCTAGAGAGAGACAGGGTCTCTTGTACAGCTAAGAATAGTCTGCGTTACACAGACCGCGTGAGGGAGAGAGTACAGCTGACATTTGAGAAAGGAGATGGACGGAAATAATTAACGGCGTTAGATGTGGAACCATGTTGACGGCGCTGTGTTGACGGCGGCGGTCTCGTTGTCTTATGATTTGATTGAGGCTAAAAGAGATTGAAATTAGAGTTTTTTTAACACAAGTTGTCATCACTTGATCTCAGCCAACAAGGTAACACATTCTCTATTGTAACATAGTACAAAGGTATATTTCGAACCGATTTTGTTATAGTATCAGTTGCGATATTCGCACTTTTCTTGATCAACTCTAGAGAGTACAATGGATGACCAGTCATAATGGTCGTAATGTCTATAGAGTAAGCTTCAAGACTTGACCATCATTTCAGATCTCTCACAGCTTCGAAAAGATTAAGACTATCCACCTGAAAAATTATATTTTGGTATCCTATATTGGACATACAATGATAAATTCAACTCAAAGCCATAGCTTACGCGTGTAAAGTAGATAAGCCATGAAGATAAACTTTTGCCCCAAATAATTAAACATTTCCAGAAAAATTACGAACTATCCAGCCAATTCCCGAGACTAAACCCCCTGGTGACCAAGATACATCTGAATTACATATAACATTTCCTATCGCAGGTGGGCACCACTTACTTGGAGCCAATAAAAATTTCAAGAAGACCTAGATAAAGACATTTCCCTCCGTCGTTAACAATTCCCATAATAGACAGAAACTATGATTTTCTCGCAAGGTCAACCTTTTGGCCATATACAATGTTGGATTGTTCAGGTTTATTTGTTGACCAGAAGCCTCACTATACTCAGCTAAGATTTGGGTTATAGTATCAACATCCTCTTTCTGCCCTTTGCAAAAAAAAAAACACAATGAATCATCTGCAAATAGAAGGTGTGATATCCTTGGGCTAGCATCAGCTATCTGAATTCCTTCTGTCTTTTTGTCCTGCTCCGCCCTTATGAAACATCATGCCAGCATCTCAGCGCAAAGAATAAAGAGAAAGAGAGATAACGGGTCTCCCTGCCTTAACCCCCGAGAGGGGAGAATCTTGTCATGTGGTCTGCCATTTATCATCAATTCGAAGGAAGTTAAAGTAATACATGTCATGATTCGAGATATCCAATTTTCTCCAAATCTCAGTACCCACATTGTATCCTTTGCAAACTGTCAATCTACCCTATCAAAAGCATTCATCGTGTTTGTCTTAATCGCTAGATATCACCCTAATACCTCGTTTTTTTCGTAGGGCATGGAGAATTTCATGTGCAATAAGGACATTGTCGGTGATTAGGTGTCCTTCCATAAAGGTCACTTGGATCTTGGAGATCAGGATTGGCATTAGCTTATGAAGGCGAGTTGCCAATAGTTTGGAGATCGCCTTATAGATGAAATTACAAAGGCTAATTGGCCAAAAATCTCTGAGTTTCGTTGGCTTGGTTGTCTTGGGGATTAAGCAAATACTTGTGTAATTTATTCTTCCATCGAGCCAGCAATAGCTATAAAGTCGGAAACCATTTTACAAACATCAGACGCGACAATACTCCACTGGTCCTGGTAAAAAGCTCCAGTCATACCATCTGGGCCCGGGCATTCATTCGGGTTTAGCCCGAAAACCGCTGTTTTGACCTCATTGGCAGTTGGGATAGCAATAAGTAATTGATTATGTTCCTCTGTAATTGTTGTTCTAACTTGAGTTAACATCTGTGAATCTTGGATGGTGCTTGGATCCACAAGCTTTAACTTTCAAGGTTGACTGAAGTATTCGATCACAATGCTGTCCATTCCTTTTTCTGAGTACTCAAATTGACCAGAAGCCTCATCTTGAAGCATGTTGATTCTGTTGCGGGTTCTCCTTTCCTTTGTGGAGGCATGGTATAAACATGTATTTATTTCCCCGACTTTCAGCCATTGGACCCGAATCATTAATAGCCAAAAAGTCTCTTCTTCTTTGTAGGCTATTTGTAACTCCTGTTTCAAACGACAGAAGTCTTCAGAATCAAAATCATCTTGGTGAGTGATCTGATCGATTTGGCGTTGGAGTTCCATGATTCTAATCTTGGAATTGGGTTGGTTATGCTTCTTCCACCAAGACATCTGTCTTCTACACTTAATGATTTTGCGAATGATATCTGGTCTATCGTGATCTTCCAATTGTGTTAGGTGTTCCCATTCTGCAGATTGATCTACCACCATCTACCCAGAGCGGACCACCTCGGAAAAGCCTTCATGTCCTTTCCAGCGTTGACCATACCGGAAATGGCCAAACTTTCATCGATCCTCCCCATAAAGAAAGAGCTGATGAGGCTGTGATCTGAACCAATGATGGGCATGTATTTTGTTATCACCTTAGGGAAAGCATCATGTCACTTCGCGTTACATAGAACACGGTCCAATTTGCAATGAACAAATTCTCCTCCTCGTTTGCCAGACCAAGACAGCGTATTAGCGTGCAAGGTTGGCTCAAATAATCCATATTTATCCATTAATGAAAGAAATGGGTAATACAATTATTCTGAACCGAATATCTTTATATACCCTAGCTTCATATATGAAACACCTCTTGGATATCTTTATTTTCTTCTGGTACTCACTAAAAGGGACATACATTTGCATAGGTGGTATCACTTGTGTTTCCATGAAATCCTGCAACAAACAAGAAATCGCACAGTTTTACTAAGTTATACTAGTTATACTAAAAAGATTCAAACAGTTTTACCATTTTATACCAATTCTACAAATAAAATACAAACAATTTTACCAAATTATACCAGTTCTACAAAAAAAATTTGAACAGTTTTACCAAGTTATATCAGTTCTACAAAAAAACACTCAAACAGTTTTACCAAGTTATACTGGTTCTGGAGTCGAAACAACTCGCAATGAAGAAGATGTGAATTTGGAATACGATGGCGGCGACCAAGGTTGACCCAACCGTCTCCAGTGCGACTGACTTGATCTCCGATCCAACTCGTAGGAGGCGAGCTGAACAATGCCCTCTTCCATTATCTTGCCACGTGTCATTGTCGCTGAGCTTTAGTTTCTCCTCCGCTAAAGCCAATGCATCATCTCTCTGTAATAATGCGCTACCTACACAAAACAAAAGTATCATGGAGACAACATCTTACATCTCTGGTCTTCTCCCATAGATTGAAGTTACACTGTACAAAGGCACACTCTTTTGTCGAACAAACTCATGTTCTATTAGTTTCATCTTGCTCTGAACTGTTGATCTCTTCTCCGATGATAATATCAGCATCTATGTGAAGAAAGTAAAAATTTATTTAGACCACGTGGCATCAAGAAAAAAATGTTTCAAAAGCTGAGTTGGATAGCCTCATGTCACAAGCCGGACATTCTTGGGCCGTAAAAGAACGTCCAGCCCGTAACAAGAACAGACTGTTCATTATATAGAAGATTCTTCACCAAATCCAGGATCCCTAAGAAGCCTACCTCAATCCCTAAAGTTCGTCCGGGATTCCTAAGAATCCGTTCAGGATTCCTAAGAATCCGTTCAGGATTCCTAAGAATCCGCTCATACTTATGAGTATCTTTGTTATAACCGTTGGATTAATTAATCTCCACCATCCATTCTGGAGGTGTTTTTGTATAAATAGGGGTAAGATCCTTCATTTTTGTTTCCTGAGTTTTCTCTTATTTTCTAAGTTTTCCTTGAGAGTTAGGCTGCCTAGACCATTTGTCTAAACTTAAATCAGTCTAGGGCCTCACGGTTTGATCCTATAAAATTAAGCCCATGAAAAGTGGTATCAGAGCCTCGATTCAAATCGAAGAAGTAATCAAGAGATGGCGGAACACAATTAAGAAAGTGCTATCGTGGGGAATGATGGTGTGGACGGAAGGGGACGAAGGTTATTTGCTCCTGATGTTCCAAAGAAGAAGTGTAACAAGAGCAGGATCCGAGACGAATTTGAAACTCTGGGCGCCACAATGACATAAATGGGGGAATTTACAACCCTTACGCTACATATTCCCAATCTGTCCGACCAAGACTTGGTTTTCCATTTCATTGATCAACTCCAAGGATGGGCGAAACAAGAGTTGCAGCGCCGCAGGTGTAAGTCTGTAGATGAAGCCATTGCAACAACAAAATCTCTTTCGGACTTATACACCCATAACCAACTTGAACCCTACAAGAAGAAGGTGGTGTCAAGGGGAGATGGAAAAAAGAAAGACCAACCACCACCGACTCACACTCGAAATCAAAAGAAGAGCTTGGTTCAAGAAGACTATGAAGCAAAAAAACGCTCTTTTGTTCCATAAAGTGGTTGTTATGTGTGTAAAGGGCCACATCCTACGAGGGATTGCCCCAAACTGGGGTCATTATCGCTTCTCATCGAGAAAGAAGAGGCTCGTACCCACGAGGAGACAAGCGTGCTTGGGTCATTACAGCAGTTCAACGCTCTAAAAGTGAACAACATCCAAGAGTACAAGCAAGGACTTATGTATGTGGATGTAAACATCAGCGGGCAGGAGGCCCAAGCAATGGTTTATATTGGTGTAACCCATAACTTCATCTCTAAGGAAGAGGCAAAGAGACTCGGACTGAGATGGACCAAGGGGACGGATGGATTAAGGCCATGAATGCACCTGCCAAGCCACTTCATGGTGTTGCATATGGAGTTGAGCTGAGAGTTGGAGCGTCGACATGTACAATGAAGTTTTCTGTTGCCAAATTCTACACCAAATGGACCTGCAGAAAGGGTACAACTAGGTTCAGATTGCAGAAGGAGATGAGCCCAAAACTGTGTATGTCACTCGGTATGGATCATACAAGTGGACGGTCATGCCGTTTAGATTCACCAACGCTCCGACCATATTCTGCACTCTCATGAACCAGAACATCCAGCCTTAATTAGACCAATTTGTTGTGGCATATCTGGATGACATCGTCATATACTCCCAATCGTTGGAGGAACACGTAAGACACCTTTAGACAGTGTTCAAAGTTCTACGGGAGAACGAGTTATACGTGAAGCGGGAGAAGTGTACGTTTGCTACAGAGAAAGTCCAGTTCATAGGACATATCATTGGACAAGGAAAGCTTAAAATGGACAATGCCAAGATATCTGCAATCACCGAATGGGAAACATCAACCAAGGTACTTTAAAAGTCATTACTTGGGCTGGTAAACTATTATCAGTGATTCATCGAGGGATAATCAAAGAAGACAGCACCATTGACCGATCTTCTCAAGAAAGCCAAAACTTGGGAATAGTCGGATCAATGCAAGGAGGCATTTGAAGCACTTAAGGCGGTCATTATCCAAGAACCGGTCCTCGCCCTTCCCGACTTCAGTGTCCCCTTTGAGGTACAATCTGATGCTTAGGACTTTGCAATTGGAGGAGTTCTGATGCAGGGAGGATACACCATAGATTTCAAGAATCGCAAGCTGAATGATGCTGAAAGACGGTACACGGTGCAAGAAAAGAATATGACAGTGATTGTTTATTGCTTGCGGGTTTGGTGACATTACCTCTTGAGAGTGTTTTCTTTCGTGAAGACGGATAATGTGGCAACGAGTTATTTCCAGACTTAAAAAAATGTGTCGCCAAAACAAGCTAGATGGCAAGACTTCCTAGCCGAATTCGACTTTTTATAAGAGTACAAATCATGAAAGAGAAACGTAGTGGCCAACGCAATAAGTCAAAAGGTCGAACTTGACGCGATTAGCCAATTGGAAAGTGCCCCCAGGGAACGGATCTAAGAAGGGTTGGACCACGATCCTACCGCCAAATAGTTGGTGAAAATGGTCTTGAAGGGAAAAGACTGTCCGGTTTTGGGTAGAAGATGGCATACTCTACACCAAGGGTGAACGAGTATATGTCACAAACTATGGGAGTCTACAGTGCGACATTATCCAAAAATTTTATGACACACTTTTGGCGGGACATCCGGGACAGAAGCGGACATTGGTCCATGTAGAAGCAGCTTACTTTTGGCCACGGATGCGAGACACCATAGAGCTTTATGTGAAGACTTATCTAGTGTGCCAACAGGACAAAACCGATAATAGGCAACCAGAAGGACTGCTGGAATCCTTGCCCATACCATCTCGACCTTGGGAATCGATTTCCCTGGACTTCATCAGTGCACTGCCAACATCTGATGGGTTTGGGTCGATCATGGTGATGATCGACCGATTTTCTAATTATGTGACGTTCATAGCTTGTCCAAGAGAATGCACAGCAGAGGGTGCAGCTCGGGCATTTTTCAAGAATGTGGTCAAATTTTGGGGATAACCGAGTAACATTGTAAGTGACATTGATCCTCGCTTTACCGGGAAACTTTGGATGGAGTTGTTCAAAACTCTTGGAATGGGGCTTAATTTCTCAACAAGCTTTCATCCCCAAACAGACGACCAAACAGAGCGAGCAAATTCCCTGCTGGAATGCTATCTTCAACACTTTGTGAGTGAAAATCAGGAAGACTGGACAAATTTGCTGGACATTACCCAATTTTCTTACAATCTACAACGGAGCAAGGCGACCAGAAAGAGTCCGTTGGAACTGCCAACCAGACAACAGCCAACAACTCCTCATGCATTGACCACATCAAGCAACAAGACATGAAGTCCATGTGCGCATAAGATGGTTCAAACATGTGAAGATCACGCAGATTTTGCCCGGGTCTATTTGGAGAAGTCCCGTAAACGGATAAAGAAGTGGGCCGATGAGAAGAGACAGTCATTGGACTTGAAGGTGGGGGACCAAGTGTTGGTAAAACTCATTCCACAACAGTTCAAAGTATTTAGGAGTATGCACATTGGACTCCTCTGTATATATGAAGGACCATTTAAGGTAACAGCGAGGATATGCAAGGTCTCCTACAAACTTGACCTACCTGAATCGCTGAAAATTCATCTGGTATTCCATGTCAGCATGCTAAAGCCATTCCAGGTAGACATAAAATATGATAGTCGTGGACAGTCTAGTCGAGCACCACCTATCAAAACCAAATCTTAAGACAAAGAAATTGAAGAAGTACTTGCATCAGAGGTAGTCCAGAAGCGTGGTGTTCCTCGGAAAACACACTTCCTAATCAAACGGAAAGGACTACCCGAGTCTGAGGCATCATGGGAGCCCAAAGAGGACTTGTGGCAGCTCAAGGAACAGCTAAAAGCGTTCATGACGACGATGGCGTCACCGAATTAGGTGGGGGAGAATGTCACGGGCTGGATATTCAAGATGTCGTTGGGCCGTAATAAGGACGTCTAACCCGTAACAAGAACAGACTGTCCAGATTTATTGTATATAAGATTCTTCACCAAATCCATGATCCCTAAGAATCTGCCCTCAATCCATAAAGATTTGTCCATGATTCCTAAGAATCCGTTCGGGATCCCTAAGAATTCGCCCATACTTATGAGTACCTTTGTTATAGTCATTCGATTAGATTATTCTTCACCATCCATTCTAGAGGTGTTTTTGTATAAATAGGTGTGAGATCCCTCATTTGTAATCATTCAACATTCTTATCAATATATGAGATACTGAGAGCATTTCTTTATTTTTTCATAAGTTTTCTCTTATTTTCTAAGTTTTTCGTGAAAGTTAGGCTGTTCAGACCGGTTGTATAGACCCAAATCAGTCTAGGACTGCACAATTTAATCCTATAAAATCAAGCATGTGACACTCAGGAGTCCTAATTACTTCATTTTATTAGAATAACTATATATTTTATGATTATTTTTTTATTTTCATCAACAATATGTTACCTTCAAAAAAAACTATTAATGTTAAAGGAGGAAATTAAACACATTATTCAATAATTGAATCAATTTTTTTTTTGGTCAACATAATTGAATCAAATATGTGTTAGAATTTTCGGATTAGAGTAAGTGTTTAAGAGTATTTCTAGGTAGAAAGAAAAATAAGAATATAAAAACTTAATTGAGAGAATATGCAAAGTAAGAGAATTTGAAGGATGATTATTTTCTTGAGTTTTATGAACAAATTATAATATATAAGCTAAGCATATGTCAAATAGAGAAGAGAGAAGTAACATATCTTTTGTTGAAACAATGTAGAAGGCTTTTCTTTTGTCATTTTTTACTAAACCAACGGCTCTTTTTATTTTTAGAAAGGTTTTCAACAAATTTTTCAATTTCTGAAAAGATATTTAAATTTTCTTGTTCATCTCGGACCTCAGTCGTTCTAGATATGTTTCGAGTTTCCTCCTTGGTTGAGTAAACTTTGTCATCTCGGACTCTAGTCGTCCTTGATGCGTTCCCAGTTTCCTCCTTGGTTGAGTTCTCTTCGTCATCTAAGACTTCAGTTGCCTTAGATATGTTCCGAGTTTCCTCCCTGGTTGAGTACACTTCATCATCTCGGACCTCAGTCGTCTTTGATGCGTTTCGAATTTCCTCCCTTATTGAGTTCTCTTCGTCATATAGGACTTAAGTTGTCTTAGATGAGTTCTATGTGTTCTCCCTAGTTGAGTATTGATTGAGGATTCTTGTTCATCGAAGACCTCAGTTATCCTAGATATGTTCCAATTTTTTTCCTTACAATACCCATGCATTTTCTGCTCAATACTCCCCCTCAAGCTTAACATTCGATGTTAGTAATGCTAAGCTATGAAGTGACCGACATTGTCTTCTAGAGTTTGGCCTTGTCTTGTAGACTTTGTCCTTGGCTCTGCTTTTCTTCTCCCTCAAGCTTGACCATAGGGGATCCGGAGGTCAATCTTGGAACCTTGAAAAACTCTCTAATTAAAAACCTTAGCATGGAAAATCTAATGGGATAAAACCAAGCTAAGAGAAAAATAGTGAAGTATTCTCAACCTAGGGATTAACCAGTGAGTCCAAGAGCCTTAAGACCATTATATTGGACTTCATAGAACCTGAATCATGGCCGCCTTGGTTAACAAGTTAGAATTCTCTCCTTGCTTCAACATCTTCATATGTTTAGCTAGTTTAAAGATTCTCATCATAGCTGGTTTCCCCCCCCCCCCCCCGTTTATTCTGAACTATTTTCATTATCAAGGGTTGATCCAATATCAGCTTTAGCTCATGAGCTCCAAGTTATACATTGCGCTAAGATGGAATGGTGTTGAGGAGTGTTGGCTAAGTCTTAATCACTTTAGTTTATCCACTTAAAACCCTCACTCCATTTCTCTTTTGACCAGCCTTGCAACCTCCACTTAATTCTCCAGCTTGGTTGGCTCCTTCTTTCCACTGTTTCCATCCTTTTAGCCCTTCATTACTTGATTTCTCTTCTTATGAACTCTTCTCTTGCATTCTTATACTTCTTTGAGGCTCTCATGGTCTCCTTTACCCTTACACAAGTGATAAAGAAGATTTTTTTCAAGTATATGCTATGAGGAATATCAAATGCTTAGATGTTCAATTAAGATTTCATATGAGACAAATGAATAATAGCAATTGAACTAAGGTAATAAAATTTAATAAATCAAAATGGGATAGAGTTTAGAGGTTAGCCTTTTGATTGGAGAGGAGGACTATGAGAAGCAGATTAGGCCTTGACTTTTCTATGGCTTGGGCCATGACTCTGAGTTTTGAAATGATGACCACCTTTTGGCCATCACCTTCAGTCGTGATTTTGGCAACTTAAATTTTTACAATGTGGCTCCATAACTCATGGCTACACAGTATTTTCTTGGTGGTTCTAGCCCATAGGTAGTTGACCTCATTTGGTAGTACCGACACTAACACACATGCTTTGAGCTGATTCATCACATTCCACCAGCTTGCCTCTCCACTGTAACTTCCACCATAGCCACCTTTTTAGGTATGCTTCCTCCGGTCAGTCTTATTTGGTCCGCCATGTCCAAGTCAGCCATGTTGATCTAGGTTGTATTTGTGAGTTCTGACGCTTGATGGTCCTTGATTTTAATCTCAAGCATTATGTTGTGCCTTTCTATAGCCTTACTCTTGGAATCTCAAACATTGGTTGAAAAATTTGTCTCCCGTACGCAAGCTTGACTCGGAGAATAAGAGTATAGAGCTAAGCTTAAAGAATGAGCTCCAATGGTCACCAATGCTTTGGACCCCTTTCCTTCTTGGCTTCATAATTTGTTCTTCTTGTTGAGTGATCTCTCTGCTCCACTTTTAAGAATATACATTCTTCATGTGTGCTCTGATAATTGGACAATTTCTTTCTACACTCAGAATATAATCTTCTAGAGTATGCTCTGATGTGTAAGCACTCAGGAATATACTTTTTGCAGAGTAGACTTTGATGTGTGACTCACTCAAGAATATATTATTGTAGAGTAGGCTCTGATGTGTAGCTATGATGTGTAGCTCACTCAAGAATATAATTCTTGCAGAGTAGGCTATGATGTGTCTTCTTATTGTTTCTTTTGAAGTCTTTAGTGTTAAATCAAACCACCAACTGACCTCCAGTCCACATGACTGTTTGATACACTCCACATTTGACATGTCTTCTTGAGACAACAAGTGAACTCCACATCATCTTTAAAGATTAAACATGTTTGAGATTTTGGACAGATTCTAAAAAAGAGAAGGTGAGAGCATAGAGATTATAAGTAACCAGAGATTAAGTAACAAGAATATAAGAGAATGATGGAGAATACGTTACCAGAGTATGAGAGATTATGCGGAAGTAAATGAGAATGGAGAATAAAGAGTAATTTTATTTTTCTTCCCTTAAGAACCTTTAAATTCGTGAAGATCTCTTATACTAATAAGAGTAAAGTCGATCACGGATCTCTTCCCTTAATTGGAATTCAAGAGAACTTTTGGATTTAACAAGGTCTTAAATGCATTGTATATTTCACCAAGGTTCACTTCCCTCTTCTTAAAGAATGGATTGGGGACTTTTGGATTCACTAAGATATTAATGCTAATACTCAAAAGAGTAAAGGTTTCCTTGGTTCTCTTCCCCCAATTTTCTCAAGAGTTCTTGTGGACAGAGTTTTGCTCAGTTTTCTTGAGTTTTGCAGAAGCTTTAAAGGCCAAGAGCATCCAAGAATCAACAAGAGTTTGGTGCTTTCATTGCTGAAACAACAATGGACCGTTGGACAATTGGTTTATCCACTGGTTCAAGAGACGAGCCACCAGAATAGCTCATGGAAAGTTGTTTTCCGGGGCTGTTAACAAGAAAGCCATCAGAATAAAACATGAAGAGGTTTTTATGTGGTTTAAATAACAATGAATCTGATGGAGTAAAATGGTTTATCCACCATTCCAAAAAATGATCCATTAAGAGAAAGCTATTATCCAATAGATAAAGCAAAATGGTGAAGCATTTTTGAATTTTTTCCCTCCCTCAAACTTTTTCTGAAAACATCACCAAGACTAGAGACAAAGCTCACACAATATTGAAGTGGAGGAGAGAATAATCTATTAAAACAGAGAGACTAAACAACAAAATTCAATAGTCACTTGTGATTCTTCATAACTACCACCATTCCTTCCTCTTTATTGTCACTTATTCAATCAGGGTTCGTGAGAACAATAGAAGAACATAAATAAAATGTGGCTATTTGTTTTTACCCACTGGTTAAAACGTTTTAGAAAACAATTTTGCAAAGCTTCTGAAATCAGTTTTAAGAAAAGAGTAGAAAAAGCATAGACTGATCTTATGCTTTGATTGAAGAATGGAGTAAAGAATCTTCAAGAAATAAATTACCTTAAACTCTCAGAACTCAGCAACACAGGGGTTTTTAGGATTGTTCAATCTTAGAATGAGTAAATTATCATGATTTATTGCAAGAGTGAACATAATTTCTGTTTGATTTGAGATTATAAAAACCAAGCTCTGATACCATGTTGAAATTTTCAGATAATAGTGAGTTTTTATGTTGAGTATTTCTAGGTAGAATAAAGAAAAAGAATATGAAAGCTTAAGAGAGAGAATATGCAAAGTAAGAAAATTTGAAGGATGATTTTTTTTTTTGAGCTTTATGAACAAATTAAAACATATATATAGGCTACGAACATGTCAAATATAGAGGGAAGGAGTAGCAGCTCTTTTGGAAAGTTGAACCAACATAGTAGGCTTCTCTTTTGTCATTTTTTGCTAAGCCAACAACTCTTTCGATTTTTGGAAAGGTATCCAATGGCTCTTTCCATTTCTAAAAAGATATTCAAATTTTCGTGTTCATCGTGGACCTAATTAGTTCTAGATGCATTCCGAGTTTCCTCCCTGGTTGAGTTCACTTTGTCATCTCGGACCTCAGTTGTCCTTGATGCGTTACGAGTTTCCTCTTTGGTTGAGTTCTCTTCGTCATCTAGTACTTCAATCGTCCTAGATATGTTCCGAGTTTTCCCCCTGGTTGAGTACTCTTCATCATCTCGGACCTCAATCATCTTTGATGCGTTCCGAATTTCCTTCTTTATTGAGTTTTCTTCGTTATCTAGAACTTCAGTTGTCCTAGATGCGTTTCAATTTCTCTTTCCTTCAATACCCATTGCATTTCCTGCTCAATACTCCTCCTCAATTTTAAGATTAGATGTTAATAATGTTAAACTTGGAAGTGACCGACCTTATCTTCTATATTTTGATCTTGGCTCTCCTTTGATTTTGTCTTCTATATTTTGGTCTTGGCTCTCCTTTTTTTCTTTTTCTCTAATATGATGTAATTTTTTAAAAAAAGAATCAGTAAATGGAGCAATATATGCCTCTAAACTTAAATGTAAACGAATTTAACACTAAAACGATCTAAACGGGCTATTTGCTAAACATGATAGGTATAAACAAGCTGGACAAGCCTATTTATAAAACCCTTAATTATCAGCAGTGTTAGATCTCTACCGCAATCAGTCTCATCATGAAGATCGGTGGAGCAGATTTTAGACTGAATTCATGCTGAATCACACTCTACAAAATCATCTATAGGATTCTTGCAAATCTGCTGAACCTTTTGCTCTTGAATATTGTTTAACCCAATCAATTTGAATTTGTCAAAGGTTGTCACCTGTATGAAAATGTTTTATTAGCTTCAGAATTGGTTTCAGATTTTCACAAGAATGGTGCTACAACACGTGGCTGTTTAAAGATTAATGTTATAAAGGATTATGATAATTTGGATTGGCGGATTCTCATTAGTATCTTACGAGCGTTTGAAATAACCCAAGCTTTCATCCGTTAGATTAAACAATGAATCAACAACACCTCACTCTCTATTACATTCAATGAAAAGCTAATCAATTTCTCTCAAGAAAAACAAAATTATACCAATGTGATCTACTCTCTTCTTATCTTTTTGTATTGGCGATGGATCTACTTGCAAAGAAATTAGATGTTGCAGTTGCTGGGAGATCTAATACTCATCCTTTGTGCTTGTATCCTCTTGTTATCCTTCTTAGCTTTGCCGACGAAATTTTTGTGTTCTTTGATGAATCTAAACATTCACTCAGAGGTTTTAATGAACTTTTAAAGCTTTCAGACGATACATAGTCTCATATGCCCTTATTGAGAAGAAAATAATTTCTTATACCCCTCATTAATCTGGAATGTCCCACAATTAATGTAATCCCGAAAATAAGCCTGACATTGGTACAATGACGAAAATGTCCATGATTTCGGTATAACTGAAGTTAGTAATACTCTAGTTGTACAAATCAAGTACAACTAGGTATCTAGTTATACTCCAGTTATACAACTCGAGTACAACTAGATACCCTAGTTATACCCAGTTACCCTAGTTATACCAAGTTGTACCACTCGAATACAACTAGATATCCTAGTTATACCCAGTTGTACCACTCGAGTACAACTGGATACCCAAAATATTCCAGTTATACTACATATTTGAAGTTCGAACCCGGGTTATTTGGATCGCGCGAAACGCGTCTTACCATCTGCGCTAGCGTGTTTTCGTTGGTATCATTTACATTCATAAATATATAACCCGTTATAAGTGTAAAATAGTAATTTTACCAATTAAATTTATAACGGGGATATTTGAGATCATGGTTTGAGATTAAGGAGTATATGAGATTTTGTCTCCTTCCGAGCATAAATTTTCAGAATCTGTAATCTTTTTGAATATCAACAATTGGCAGCTGTTACGGGAACTAATAGCTAAATTAGGATTAGTCCATGGCGGTTTAAATATCATAAGCGGTAAGATGTTGATTAGTAATCACTGCTTGAAAAATCCTGAAAAGGTTAAATGGTTTAACTATAAGACATATTTATTTGTAGATTGATTCCAATTAATCAAATCCATCATCATTAGAAACAATAATTCCTGGGCACTTTCTTTTTACAACAAAATAGTTAAAAAGTAAAATTTTAGAACGATTTAGCTAGCTAAACTAGAGGAGAATGACCCACATGAGCCATTTATGATAGAAAACTTTGAGCAATTTGTGATAAATTGTTCGTTTTTGTATTTTGTACACGTGAAACAAGTGTAATGATGAAGTTGTTAAAATAAGTCTTACATCTTATAAATTCTTAAATGTGAGCTGAGAATGCTGACCATCCATTGGTAGACATTATTTTATCAAATTTGAACAGTTTTGTTGTGAATATTACGTTCGACTGATGATATACTTTCATACATTTCATAGTCCAGATTAGAATCTAGACCTCCGCACGTAATGATGAAAGGCTACTCCGAATATTTATAGTGTTTATTGCTATTTCATGCTTTTAAATTTTAAATTTAAATAGTTGTTTGTTGATTTGGAATACATTTGCATTTCTTTTATTTGGGGGGTAAAACTCCATCATTCTTTCTTAAAAACTCATGTTAAACTTTAAGTTCAAACTGTTGGAATTCATACCGCTTTATAAACAATTTTATAAACCTAGCTAATGAATTCATATGCCAGGATCTCAAGTAAATACTGAAATTAAGATAGACCTTATGATCTTGAATATATCTGGATGTTTTTGGAAAGTTTGCAGCGGAATGATTAACAAAAGAAACGAGGTTGTCAAGCATTCCAAGCGTCGTGCCTCTACCGGTATCCATACATACACAACTAGATCGGGACGGGATGCTAGTGCCGTAAAGATCAAATCTCAAACTTGAGACAAACTCTTTGTCTCTTTCTCTATTAGGGTTGCAGTCAAGAACTCTCTGCCTGCCTCTTATTGCTTAAAGTGAATAAAGACATCACCATGCCCTTTTATATGACACCACATGTGAGATTTAACTCATTATGTCATTTTTTGGCTTGACCGAATAAGAATCACTAATTCTTATTCACATGCAAATTGACTTATAACTATACAACATATAATTATATCCATTATAGAACCCAATAAAAATTGATCTAGTTGTTTAAGTGTGTGACCCGATAGGATCATATAATACTAACAATGAATTCTCAATCATAGATTGTAATTGGTTTCTAGCAAAACATTACAACCACCAATATTATATGATTGCGAACTATTCGTCTTCACGACTTCATCAAAAAATAAGTACAATTATATTAGGATGATTTCAGGACATTCCCAATACAAATTCCATCTAGTTTTTAAGGTCCTAACAAACAATTATGTAAAAAAAATATTTTCTTTCAGCAATATATCTAATCTTAAAATAAAACAAAAAAATCAATATTTATAGATAAGAAAACGATCATAAATAACAAACTATGGTGTTTTAGTCCAAAAAACTGAGGTTTTCTACTAGGCAAAAGAAAAAAAAATATATATTAACCTGACAAAATAAATGGTAAAATCTATGTTGATCTGCCCAGCACCCCATTAGTCAATGTTAATTCCGTTTCTGAAATATTGATCCATGTTGTTTAGAAACCAATTTTATATTATAAAAATTACAAAATCCAAAGTTGATCTTGTAACCTAACCATTGAATAAGAACGGCTTAACCAAATGTTCCAAATATTTGTTTATATATATTAGCAAACGAAATTACCTATATTAACAGCATATATCGTTTCTCCATCCTGAGTTTTTTCCACCAGAACATTCGCTACCTCCACATCCAATCTCGAAACTGAGCCACCACACCCCAATCAGTGGCACAAATATTATAATAAGTGTAAAAATTATAAATTATGACGGATTCATATAAAATTAGTGAAAAATACATTCAACTTTAGAAAACATTATGGATGCACTCTCTATCTCACTTTGCCCCTGCACTCCATGGCTCATCATATGACAACCACAACAATTTTCTTACCGTTTCCACTTTGTCTTATCCCTAGACCGAAATCTCAGTTAAACGTTTAAAACTTAATTAGATGGGCTCGAGTCAAATGGGCCGAAACAAGTAGAAGTCGCTGACTGAGATAGAGTATTTACTATTGCGATCTTCGTCACTGATGACTGGATCCGCCTTTAGTTGGTCTCTGTGATGTGTAAGTTCCAATACTGACGAATCGATGATCAAAACTTTAGCTCATCGCATCTTTTGCCCCAAATACTCATCAACCTTCTCGTCTTCCCATCACATCCTCAGATTCTCAATCTCCGATCGTCGTACCTTCTCAGCGATGGCCGGAGCTGGCGGTGAAGAGTTCGTTAAAGGAAATGTTTACCCGAATGGTGTCGCTCTCATCACTCTCGATCGAACCAAAGCTCTCAACGCCATGAATCTAGGTGACTGTTTGGCCGTGTATTAAATTCAAGATCCTTTATAAAGTTGCAGAAACTGTGTTATCTCTTTATGTGATTGTGTTTTTTTCATCACATCTTTGAGATATATAAAATTGTATTTTGGAATTTTGTTAGAGAACTCAAATTGTTGAAATTTTCTTTGAAAAGAAGATTTTTTTATCATTGCTAAGTTCAGATATATGTATAAGAAGCTACAAGATTTTTTCAGATATGGATTTAATTGTACAAAGTAAGCTTAGCTAATCATTTATTATGATATTACAGAAATGGATTTGAAGTATAAAAGCTTCCTTGACGAATGGGAATCTGATCCAAGAGTCAAATGTGTTGTTGTTGAAGGCAGCACACCTCGTGCTTTTTGTGCAGGTAAATGCAAATTTTGTTCTATTATGTGGAAGCTAGTTTCTAGTTTGTTTGTATCATATTAATAAATTCATGTTGCATCTGGCCTTAACGTGCCATGCGAAATGCAATGACTATTTATGAATGATGCAGGGATGGATATTAAAGGAGTTGCTGCAGAAATCCAAAAGGACAAAAACACACCTCTAGTGCAAAAGGTTTCTATATAAATCATGCTTTATCAACTGAAAAAGATGATTCAGCATCATTCCTTGCTCATATCTATCTTAAGACATATAAGATGATGGAATTATGCAATATAGTTGTTTATCTTGGTTATTTCTGGGTTTCGCTGTTGTTGGGACGGGTGATTTTGCACCATAAGAGTAATCTTTAGGTGAGAAGATTTATATAACCATGGTCTTAGTTTAACTGCTGCTGGTGATGTGAAGCAGATGATCACCAAAAATCAATTTTTAGTACTCTCTGTCATTACTTATCACTATACTGAGCCTCCAATCTATGAAAACGAAAGAGTAGACAAGATACTGGAACTAATGTGAAATCATCTCAATACTTTGGGTCATGCCTTAGAAAAACAATACTCGTACTGCAGAACATGCTCATTGTTGAAGAGCTATTCAAAATTCTCTCTACTGAACATAATGAATTACTAGTATTTACGCATCTTCTATTTTGTTAAGATTAAATGGTGTGCTAAGTTGATTTACAAGCATGTGTATTGGTAGACTCTTTTAATATGGTCTTTCCTTCACCTCTCATGAATTTGTTGCTTTGGATTTCTGTTGTTTGTCCCTTCCTCGAATATTCTTGTTCAAATTCTTAGTGTTTTTTGTAGCATATGTTAGCCTCCAAAATGTAAATGTCAAAACTTTGATACTTTGCTTCCTTAGGTATTTACAGCAGAATATACTCTGATATGTGCAATTGCTGGTTACAAAAAGCCATATATCTCATTAATGGATGGTATAACAATGGGATTTGGCCTTGGTCTTTCTGGCCATGGTCGCTACCGTGTGATAACAGAGGTACAAACAAATCAAGACTTGTTATCCACTGTTTTTTGTGTAGGTAGTAATTGGAATTACATTCTGAACCTTTATTCATATTTTGTTTTCCATTCCAGAGGACGGTTCTTGCCATGCCAGAAAATGGAATTGGCTTGTTCCCTGATGTCGGGTTTTCATATATAGCAGCTCATAGCCCTGGAGGAGGATCTGTTGGTATGTTCATATGCAAATTCTTAAACTGGGTAGAGTTTTAAGGTGCTACTATATTGAATGGAATTAGAAAAATGGTCAACCCCAGTTAAAGGTCATTCTTAGTTGGTTGCTATCTAAGAGTGCACAAGGTTTAGTGAAAAACGAATAGGTTCGTTTAAATCCTTCTAAGTTTTTTATACAGTGGTATATTGCTCAATGACACTTTTCTGCCATAACTATCTGCAGGTGCTTATCTTGCTTTAACTGGGAAAAGAATCTCCACGCCATCAGATGCACTGTTCGTTGGTCTTGGGACGCATTATGTGCCATCTGAAAAGATAGTTTCATTAAAGGAAGCCATTTTGTCAGCCAACCTGTATGCGCTTCTCGACCTCCCCTATCTTTCTGTCAAAACGGAACCTTTTTCTGCTCATTTTTGTTATACTTATAGGCTTCATGGACTCTCTATAACTTATTTTTTCACATCAATTTGATGTGCATATCTCTGTTTATCTCTCAGAGAACTCATACATGTCGATGATGCAGTTCGGAGGATCCTAATCAAGACATCCAATCAACTTTATCAAAATACAGCGGCAATCCTGAATCCGAGGCTCACCTCAAATCGCTCTTGCCTCAAATAGAGTCAGCCTTTAGCTCAAATAAGTCTGTTAAGGAAACAATTGAAGAGCTCAAAAAGTATCAGGAAAGCACTGAGCCTTCAGGTATGATTTTCCATGGCATTATAATGCTCATAGAGACTAGCTACTCCTTGTTAAAATCGTTCTAAGTTATACTTTAAGATTCTACAATGAAACTAAAAATCGCTGCCTTACCTTTTCTTGGATACAGTTGTAGAATGGGCTAATGAGGCACTCAAAGGTTTGGAAAAAGGAGCACCGTTTTCGCTTTACCTAACACAGAAGTACTTCTCAAATGTTGCATGTGCCAAGGCTAAAACTGAGAACGAATTAGCAACGGTGAGATTCAATTCTTGAATTTATGTTTTCCTCCTTGAAGAGACTCTTAAGACGAATATTAACCTCTTGTTATTAATTTCCTTTGTGAAGCTCAATGGCGTGATGAAGACTGAATATCGCATCGCACTAAGATCAGCCTTGCGTGGTGACTTTGCTGAAGGCGTTAGAGCAGTTTTGATTGACAAGGATCAGGTTTGTTTCATTGCCACGCAAATTTTTGTTGGTTGATTCATCATCCATCATCTCAAGTGATATATTGTGACCGGGCATTATGAGTTGAATATATTTCTGCATCGACCAGTGCCATTTTCGAACAAATTTTTGTCTTTGTCTGTATACTATACCTCGAGTCAAGTCAAACGAATTTGATACTATCTGAGAAAACTCTATTGCAGAATCCAAAATGGAACCCGGCAAGCGTTGACGAGGTAGACGAAAATGAGGTGGAATCTCTCTTTAAACCATTAAGTCCAGAAGTGGAAGAGTTAAAGGTCTGATTCTCATTTGGTTTTTCTTCAAAGTGTGTGCACTAAAATAAACAAATATTTCCTTAGCCGAAGAAACTGTTACTGTAAAAGCATCAATAAATTAACAGCACTTTTGCTGCACCTTTCTTTTCACTTAAATTATGTTCGAACATAGTTGTTGATTATCTTAAAAACATGAGCCATTGTATTGAAACGTGAGAACATTAAAGGACAAAAGCAAAGATTAAAATCAAGCAGAAGCAGAGTTGTCATAAGTAGATCCGACGTGGTGGATCACGAATCCATAGATCTTACGTTTCAGCCGCTCAATTTTTTCTGTTAAATGCATTGTTGTGATCTGGTTATCTTGGTCCGACAAGACCCGGTCCAACCACTCGTTAACTTGTTTCAGCTGAGACAGAACAGCAGCAATAGAACTACCGTCCAAAGGTCGCACTGCTGCATTTTTCTTGTCCAACGACTCTTCCACGAACCCAATGAACCACATCTGCATTTCGGATTGTACCTTCTCTGCGAATTTAGCCGTCTCCTTTATGCCATCTATGTCTGTCCACATCCCAACAATACTGTCTGAAACAGATATTAGAAGAAGCTTTGTCAATCAATCTTGTTCAAACATTCATTTGCATTGTGTTCAGTAAGTTGATTGTAAATGAAAATTTGTTTCAGTTGAAGAAACAAACCTGTCTTTGTAGAGGGTCCAGGAGAGAGGCGAGTAGGCGTTGATTTCTTCAAAGACGATGGTGATTCGTGGTTATTCTGGCTTTTCACTAGTGAGACAACATCGAGGTTAGTAGCTAATGCTGCTTCAACCCAAAGAGAGATTGGGTTTTGTTGATCAGAAGACGAGCGGAAACTATCTTCTGAAGCTATGGAGTTTATGATCTGACTGTATTTGATAACATCTTCATAGATTACTAAGAACTGGCTGATGATTAGCAATGGATTCCCCACTTTAGAGGCCGAAGAAAGCTCCGAGAATTTACTGAAATGTTCACCAAAGCGATGGTTTCAACGACCAAATAATTTTTTTAACAAGACTGATTGACAAAGTTTCTTAATTTTGTTTTACCTTAAACATCTTATGATGCACTCATTGGCGTTAGCTTCCTCCAATGCTCGAGCTGCAGCTTTAGCAGCAAAGTTTCGTCTTTGTACAGCCTCCTGAAAAAAAATCAATATATAATTGATGAGGATACACTAACTCAAGTGTCTTTAGCCTCAATGTAAGCTCAGACACGAAAACACTGCCTCGTTTAACCTTTGCAAGTTTGGCAAGATCCCCTGAAATGCTATCCAATGGAACACTACCATCTGTCCATTTCCGATCATGATAAGTGATGCCAAGTCCTTCAAAAGCCGAGACTTCTTCTAGTAAACTACCCTCTGAACACGACTTTGCTTTCTCTTCACATGCCGACGAATCACTCTTTCGCCTATTTGCATCACTAAGACGTCTTGACATAGCAGCCTGAAACAGTTGTACATTATCAATTTAAGTCCATCACACAGAACAAGTATCAAACTGATGAACTTCATCAAAAGAAACAAATTTTCTACCAGAAAATTGATCAACAATGAGGTAAGATTTGCTTGTTACCTGAGTACGCAAAATTGCTTGAAGATCTGGCTTATTCTTAACACTACCCTTCTCCTTCTGCTCAGTTTGAGCATTTCCATCACCAGCAGAAACTGGTTCATCCCAATTCTTCCTGTTACCATTCTTAGCTGAAGATCCGACAAGAGCTTCCGAGACTTTGGAAATTCCGGCTGCAATTGCCGCCATCTTCTTCTTCCCCGAAGAATCTCCAACCATTGGAGACATTTTCAAACCATTTGAAAGCCTTCTTCCCGGTGAAATCGACAATCTTCTTCCACTAGGAGATGGATTCACCTTCCTTCCAGTAGGTGATGGCTGTCGATACCTTGACGGCACAACAATGGCTGCCTCTCTAGCAACCTTGCGGTTCTCCTCACGCGCCGCCGCAAGGCTTGGCACTACACATTTTGACGGAACAGGAGAGGCAGATCTCCTCCCTTTTCCCGAAACCGCCGGTGATGGATCTCTTTCCACCGCCGTCGCTATGCCGGAACTGCCCATTTTCCCTGATGGTACTGACCGCTGCTTAGCCGATGCTGGTGACGAGAATCTCTGTGGCGTCTGCTTAGGTTTCTGATTGCGATTTTGGTTACGATTCTCTTCGTTTTGGTCCACCGGAGCAAGCGCTTGCCTCCCTTTCGGAACCACCGTGACATCGCCGTCTTCATCATCGTCGAATCGTCGATTGTTTAAGTAAACGGCGATTGGGTCAAGCGAGTACTCAGAATCGGAAACTGGCTGGATAACGAAATCTCGTTTAGATCCAGGTGATACTCGTGCAATTAACGGTTCGGGAGTTCCGACGAAAGCGTGACGGCCAGCAACAGGGCGGATTCCGGCGGCGCGTGGGACTGGGCTGGCGAATTCGAGGCGTTCGAGGTAGATAAACTGGCCGAGCTGGAGACGATTGCTGAGGATGAGATCTGTGTCGCGTTCGGAGAGAGAGACGTAGGTGGAGTTGAGAGAGTCGGAGATCTGGACGTAGAAGCCTTGATTAGGCCATAGATCGGAGCCGGCGAGGGCTGGTACTATTCCGGTGACTTGTAGGATTGCGGATCTGTGGTCTCCGGTGGGGCGTGTGCCGGAGTTCATGCATTGAAGGAGCTTGAGGAGGATTCCAGGCGCGAGAGACGCCATTTTTTGGGTGAGAGATTTGTGAGTTTGAAGAGAGAGTTGGGAATGGAGAAGAAGAAGAAGAAGAAGAAGAAGAAGAAGAAGATGAATGAAGAAGTTATTAAAGCTTTTGGCCGTTACGAGATTCAAATTTTGAAATCACGCTTCTTTTTCTTATTTTATTTAAAATTGTTATTTGGAATCTCCTTAACGGTAACGGAGAAATGTTCAAGTTCGACTAAAAGAGATCAAATTATGCTGTAAATTGTAAATTCGAGAAGTTAAATAAAAATTACATTGGGGTAATTTTTTAAAATTATAAAATAGCGGACAAAATTTGGAAACACAAATATGATGGTTTGACAGAAATATAAGTAGTGGATGCAATATGGATGTTGTATAAGTAGAAGACTCTCTTCAACATAGAGAATAAATATTAACGTGAGAACAAAATTTGTTCTTTCTTTTGACCTAATTGTCTTACAAAAAAATTCTAATTTTTACCCATTTAGCTTAACTAATTATTTTATAGTCAGGAAGAATTTTTTTTTTTTCCACAACTTCCAAAACCCTATTCACTCTCTGCTTTCTATCAATTTGCCACAACAATATGTATATTTGTGGTAAGAGCACCATTCATATCCCGACAGCAG
This sequence comes from Streptanthus diversifolius, assembly GCA_039880935.1. Taxonomy (NCBI): domain Eukaryota; kingdom Viridiplantae; phylum Streptophyta; class Magnoliopsida; order Brassicales; family Brassicaceae; genus Streptanthus; species Streptanthus diversifolius. The sequence continues at coordinate 9,078,197 of JAXGFM010000005.1, forward strand.
AAACTTGGTTTCGCTAACACAACTATTTCAAACCCAAGTCTAATCTAATAAACTTTCCATTGATAAAACAGTTTCAACAACTCAAAACACTCTATTTCCAATATGAGTACTTTAAATAATACCAGTTGAAATTTGATGGTTTTAATGTGTTTCTCAATGATGTGCTCAGACTTTAACAATAAACTATCAGTGCAAATGAACAACAATATGCAGTAGTATTTACAGATCAATCTGCTAAATATGAAAAAAGCTACACTACATTACGAGTTTGTGAGATTCTAAGTAAACTAAGATAAGAATATATTGGTGTTTTATTTTGGTGTTAGAATATCGACAAAAATTAGCAATAGTAAAAATTAAAAGCAAGTAAATTAAAAATATAAATATTATTAGATAAGGACATCATAATTTTGCAGAGTATCATGAATTGATTTAATAAGATAAAACATGATATTCAATAGATATTTCTAGAACTCAATCCACTTCAGCAATAATAGCCTACGCTCATAATATTAATCATGAGATCTAGTCACTAAGATTACTAAACTCCTATTTGTTTTCTAAACATCTAAATTTTCATAAAACGACATAGTTCGACAAGTCCACAAAAACACTTTGATCAACTTTCACAAACTAAAGAGATATGCTCATCAAAAATATTTTAAGCAATTTAACAACATTTTCAATGATTCAAGCAATTTAACAACGTTTTCAATGAGTATGTTTCCTTACCTTGTCTGAAGACTTTGCTCTTGTAATATATTTGGTATCCTAATGAGAGGCTTGTGTCATCATGCCCTGTCCTGGAGGAGTTAGATATCACCACATCTGTGAATGATAATGCAAGTCTTTCGGATGCTCTCGAGTTAGTTGAAAAAGATATGCTATTCTGCGTATGATATTGGTTTTAAAGTTGTGATTGATGCTCCTCCACTACGGCTTTAAGCATCAATGATAACTTATCAGAAAACTTTGTAATAACCAATATGGATAATTCCATTGTCAAGTTATTTCTCGGCTTTGCTTTGGGATTTTTCCATGGAGTAAATGATTCATCGATGAGAGATAGGTTCTGCAGTTTTCTTCCTGGGATTTACAAGGTCAGAGATATGATGATAACTAGAGACACTTTCAAAGTCGTATATATATATTTGTCAATTTCAGTATTGAACATGTAACTTTTTCTATTATGAAAAGTATCAGACCAACATTCTTTTTTTTTTTTCTATTCGTTGCCTCGATTTAGTTACATGTCCTATATGTGTCTTAGAGTTCTTTAGATATTTATTTTGTTAAGATGGAAAAATAAAATCAAGAGACGAAATATCAGATTTTTCTATAGTCTTGCTTGTTTTGTCATTTGTGGTCTAATGATCTTAATTAGTGCTACATCTTAACAATGCTAAGTCGATACCAAATACTAGAGTTGTTACCAAGAAATGAAAAAAATCTCATCACAGTATGTACAAAGGCACATACATATACCCAATACTTAGAATCTTCCTCAATTACAGAGATTCTCGGAAAGAAAACACAGTCTAGAAAACTAAAAGTAAAACTGCTTTATCTAATATCAGACTTCTACTTCTGGGTCGGTCGGAATCAGAATGGGAATGAAGCTACTCGGGAATAGAGTAGTCGTGCCAGCAGAGAAGCATGGAGACACAGCGTCGAAGGATGTAGAGGCGAGTTCGTTGCTGCTTAGCCATGAGTAGAGGCGTGTTTTCCGGTTCGGTTTTGTGGGAGAAGGATTGGACATATACAGACAAGTTCCGAGAGAGCAAAGTCGAGCTTTCGTTTGATTCTTTCCTTCTTGGTGGATGTGAAGAAGCAAATTGAAAAATGAAAATCGTGACATGATGAGAGTATAAATAGAGAATAGTGGAAAAGTATGTGAGAGAGAACTCGAACGCGGCTGCTACGTGGTCTCACCACGCTTTTGTCCTCTTTCCATGAAATCTCATCCTATTTCTTTATCATTTTCCACGGTGTTTTCTATTTTTAATTCATTGCTCGTGAATGACGTTATTGCCCTTATGTTTTACATCAATATTCGGATGAGTTCTTTTTTTCGCTTAATTTTTTTTTATATAGTAAATCTGGGTTGTAGAATGTCGTGCTAGATTTGAACATAAAAAAATATATATATGTAGGTTTGACAAAATAGAAGAAGAGAATAATGTAGTGTTAAATCTTGGATGTATGATCGTTAGAAAATGTTATGATTTTGGTGTAGTTTTTCATTTAACAATCCATTCAGATCTTTTAACTAGATCCATTTATCAGTTAGGTTTAATTAAACTGATAAAAACCAAAATTTATAAAAGTTTATTTTAATATAAAAGGTTTCAAAAATTAAAAGTAATTTTTGGAGAAAATTCAGAAAATACTTTAATTATTTCGATAAACCATTTAATATGTCATATTTATTGCTACTCCATTTAATACTCCAATTAATTATTTTACTTATTTTAATAAATCAACTTTTGTTATTATTTCTAACATTTTTGATTTATCCCTCCATTAATTTTTTATAATAATAAAATATTAATATTTTAACTACAAAATAATAAATTTCATTAAAAAACTTTAAAAATCATAAAAATATCTAAATTTTCTAAAAAAATCTTTTTAAAATTATAAATTTTAAAGGAGTTTAATATTATATTGAAATTTGAAAATATTAATATTTTAATAAAAATAATATTCACAAAAAATCAAAAAAAATATTAAAAATCCTTAAAAATCTTTAAAAATTTTGATAAGAGAAAGTTTCATATAACATTTGTTATGAAAGGTTCCATATATATAGAATTTGTTATAATGGTTGTTTTTATTGAATCTTTTATATAACTTAAGCGATAAATTCTATTAGACATTCAATTAGATTTTTTTTTACAATAACTCTTTTTCAACAATATGAATAACCCTTAAATTTTTTTAAAGATTCATACACGTTCTACTAGAATTCTTTTTTAAACAAAACAAATAAATCCTAATGCACTAAAGAATGAAAATAACTAGTTTAACAAATTTTATTTATATGGAACCTTTTATAACAAATCATAACCAATGTTTATATAGAAACTTTCATATGTAAACATTAATTATAGGTTGGTGAAAAAAAATAATACTGAATTACAAAAAATCTAGCAGTGGTTAAATATAAAATTTTGTAAGTAAATAACACATTAAAGATTGAAATTTTTGAATTTCAAAAGTAAATATCATATGGAACCTTTCTCTTTTCAAAATATCAATTTAAATTTTTAAATTTTGTAATTTTATAAATTTTTTTCAAATTTTTTTTTTGATATTAAAAATGAAATTTACAATGGAACCTTCTCTTTTAGAACTTTAAAAAATTTCAATATTTTTTTGAAACTTAAAAAAACAATTTATAGTTTTTTAATTTTTTATAAAATTTGTTATTTTTGATTAAAATATTAATATTTTACAATTTCAATAAAATATTAACGTACTTAAAAAAATTTAGAATTTTTAAAAAAATAAATTTAAGAAATTTTAGAGATTTTTCATGATATTTGTATTTTTTATGAAATTTATTATTTTCACTAAAATATTAATATTTTATTTTAAAATTAATTAATAGAGAAATAACGGCAGTTAAGTTAAAAATGTCAAATGAGTATGCTATCGAAAGTTGATGTATTAAATAAAAAAAATTAGTTAATTAAAATATTAAATGGAATAGCAAAAAATGTAAAATATTAAATGGATTATCGAAATAAAATTAGATATATTTATGAGATTTTCTCATTTCTTAGTAAGAGAAACATGAGAAGTAAGTATTTGTCGTAGATAGAATGGATCTAATCTCTGTAATAAATGTTCTAGAATCAAATAGTCATATACATCCCTTGTAAACATTTGACTCTTCTACTCTAAGGACCTTTGACCGATGTGTAAGAGGTGTCTTTTTCTGTTTAATTTTGCTCCATCTTTCAGTTACTTTTTCTTCGTTAGTGCATGCAATGCATAAGATATTCCAGATAGGTAATTGTAGCACAACGAGATTTTTGGTGTATTTCAAATTTTGACAAATCAAAGTTTATCAAAATCTATTTTTTTATTAATTTAATTTAATAGTTTAATATATCTTTTAGTGATGAGTTTGAATCCTAAACAAATATAATTAATTACAGAATAACAATATTATATCACATGATTCTCCCTATCAAAATATACTTGATATTTTTTCTATTTATTTTGTAGACAAATTGTTTACTCCAAAAATTATTATTTAAGCGATGTTTTAATGAAATTATTTTGGGGATTACGTTGTACAAAATTTTGAGTGTTTGATTTCCTAAGAAATTATAAGGAAAGTGTATAAAACTTGTTTTTTTTATAAAAATACAGTTTATATAAGAGCTACAATTCGATTTTAGATACATGCCAATTAGAAGGAATGATGACAGAAAACTTACAGGAAAAGGGGATCCAATGAATTAATAATGTGTAGCCATGTAAGTGTTGGCTTACTTGCAAAATGCTCAGTGTATTTACGGTGGGGCCTTTATAACTGATTGCCACGTGGTGTCTCCTCGCGTCGGTCCCTTCGTCATCAACAACGACCCATATAGGTCTTCTTTGATCAATTAAACCGGGTTCCAAAATTCTTAATCAACAGAAATTAATTCTTAAACCAAAATCTGCAAAGCAAAGAGCCGACTGGTGTTTTGAGTACCAAATTCATAAATTCTATTTGAATGTTTTAATATTTAAATTAGATTCGGTTAGTGTTTTAAAATTTGGTTTTAATCAGGTCTATCTGATACCTAATATTACCTGAAAAATTATCTAAAAGTATTTAAAAATACTCAAAAATATATAAATTATTCTATAAATCCGCTAAAAAACTATTCAAATTATCCTAAAAACTAAATAAATTGACAAATCCAGCTTGAAAAGTATTCAAATTTTTTGAAATCAGTGGAAAGTATCTGAATTATCCAAATTTAAATAAAAAGAGGTAAATGGTTATAAGATGACATGGCAAGTGATGGACGACCATTGTCATATACACATACAATACAAATACTTCATCTGCTATTTGTGCCGTTTTTTCCTACTGCCTAATTACACTCTCAAACGTTTGTTTTTAAGCTAGTTATCTCAAAGCTATTTTGACTTAATGTATTTAGAATGTAATGATATTTTGAAAAAAACTCTTGGACCATTGAAATGTTAGAAAAAAATAGTTAAGTGTTCATACATGTGATGTGATGTATGCACTATATTTTAACAAAATAATGTTGATAAATTAAAAAATACTTTTAAATTAAATTAAAATGCATGGTTAAAAAGATTAAAATGCAATTTTTGTACTTTAAATAATATATATTATTGAGCCTATATTATTCTATAAAATATTTTGTCAAAAAGTATCTGATGGATAAATTTTTTTTTTGGCATTTTGACTATAAATTTTATACTGATTTTCTTTTCTAAACCATTTAACATACATTTTGGAAAATCTCATCCGCTCAATCTGGCTTTTGATCTACTTAATATGTTTGATCCAATGAAATACAAAACCTGATCAACTTTCATTATTTATAGCCCAGTCTAAGCTATGAAGTGTCTTTAAAAGAGAAGTATCAACTCGTGTGGATTCCGAAACAGACTGTTCAGACCTACAGATATAAGTTTTCCAAAAACATGAAACTAAATGCGTTCATGGCATGAAACCAGAATGCAAACCAATTATTTATGTACTTTTTGTAAAATTGTATATGGTTTCAACCTAGAAACAAATATCAATATCATTTTCACTTCCATCGACCTAAAACATTAATTTGGTGAGATTTGTTTATGATTTTATCTTACACCAATGTAATTAGGGCTGGGGAAATAAACCGAACCAGAAAACCCGAACCCAAACTCAAACCGAAGTAACCAGTTTGGTTTGGTTCCGGATCTTCTCAAAAACCCAATCGGTTCTTGAATTTTGGTAGTTCGGGTTCGGTTCTGTTGTGATGCACCTAAAAACCCGATCAGTTCCTAAAGCTAAGTAGTTTGGGTTTCGGGTTCGGTTAGGGTAACCCGAACTAAACTGAAATAAATAAAATATTATATTTTATTAGGGTTTTTCTTCTTTTTTTCTTGCGGTTTTCTTCAATCGGGATTTTTCAGTTTGGGTAATTCTATTAGGAACCGAACTTGAACCGAACCCGATAAGTATATGGGTACAAATGGGACTTAAGATATAGTAACCGAACCCAATATGTATTGAACCGAACCCAAACTGAAATAGAGAATTACCCGAATGGGTCCTAGACCTCTAAACCCGAAATAATCGAAACCCAAAATACCCAAACCGAAACCCGAATGCCCATGCCTAAATGCAATCGTCATTTACACAGCGACTTAAAAGGTTCTTATCCTATGGTTTTTATCGTAGTATATGTTGATCAGTTTCTCTGTATATTCTCCAAAAGTCAAGAGGCCATTAGGAAGAGGTACATCTTCATGGTTTGTTATTTTCTTTAGGAATGTAAGCTTTTGATCCTGATACACCACAAAACACACATTTTTATTTTCTTTTGATTAAGCTTCAAGACATCTTGTTTTCATTGGGAACTATCAATCTTAGTTCAGAATAATACCAGTCAGGTTGCATTTACAATGCAAATGTCGATCGCTCTAGACCACAAGCCTCCTCTCCTTGTGGTGCCTTGAACACATAAACAAGAAATCATGTGTCATTTTTACAGAGATCAAAAATTGATAAAACTGAAGGTAACCATGACGAACCAAATTTATTTACCCGTACACAATGAGGTGTAGCACAAAGATAACCTCTCGACAGAATTGCTGTCGTCTCGCCTATTTGGTATGCTATTTCATCTTCCCCATACACGACCTAATAAAATGCAGAAGAAGCAATTCTTAACAAAACTAATCATAACACATAAACGGTGCAGAGTGGACAAAGTATACAAGAATCAGATTTAGGTTTAACTAATAGGCAGAATCACTAGTAAGGACCAGTACTGTACCTTAACGATCTGACCTGAACGTGTTTTGATGTATAAGCCAGAAAAAAGATCTGTGCAAGATACTTCCACTGAATTTCTTGAAAATATTGTACGAGTAAGACCTGTGGATAATCATAGAAGGATAAACTTAAATAGCATATTACAAATGCTAACTTATCTGCATATCATCTATACATAGAGGAAGATAAGTGGACATTAACTACACTTGAGTGAACATTAATAACTCAGGAAAGCAAGACAGAAAGAAATGCAACCTGTGAGTGATCCATGGTCTGTATGCCATCCACACCAAGATGAGATGGAATCATTGTTCTGTGTAGTGCTGGATGTAAGACAATATGTCAATATATCAATATATCAGACAATTAAGTACCTTTATCGTGCAAATGCAAATTCTACTTTTGAAGAGGCGTATATAACATGTATTCACAAGTATTAACCACTACGGACTAAACTCCAAAAGTAAATCAGCAGAGTAAAAGCTATATCTAATTTCACCTATCCTGTGCAGGAAAATAATAAAGCAGACGTCCTTTGTGACACCGAGAGCCAAGTAGTATCCTTTCAAGATTTTGCATTTCATGTTGTTTTATACCCTTTGACACTGCAAATCATGGATTTTAAAAGACGTCAGAGATTAGATAAAGACGTAAAAAGGGGAAATTCCTAGCATCATGACAAGACTTTAGTGTCCGATGAAAAAGAACAGAAAATGAAACAGTACGCATCAGACTCTTGTTGATAAACTTCACTGTTAATGCATAGTGCACGTACAAACAGTAAGGAAAACTAACTATTCTTCAATTTTAAGAGTAATAAGTGAGTTAGGCTACTTTACAGACACAGCCACATAGTATTCCTGCAAATGTGCATTTGTGTTTTCCAGAATAATCTCTCTGAGACAATTTTTTTCTTTTAGATGACATTTAATAACAGAGCTTATTGTCACGGGCCGGACATTCAAGATGTTCTTGGGCCGTAACAAGGACATCCAGTCCACAACAAGAAGAGAGTGTCCATGTTCATTGTATAGAAGATTCCTCACCAAATCCAGAATCCTTAAGAATCCGCCTTTAATCCCTGAAGATCCGCCTTTGACCCTGAAGATCCACCCATGATCCCTAAGGATCCGCCTATGATCCCTAAGGATCTGATTATGATCCTTGAAGATATGTCTTATTTATGAGTATATTAGTGTCAGCCGTTGGATTAGATTAATCTCCACCGTCCATTTTGGAGGTGTTTTTGTATAAATAGGGGTGAGATCCCTCTTTTGTAAATCATCCAGCATTTTCATCAATATATGAGATATTGAGAGCATTTCCTTCTTGTTTCCTGAGTTTTTTATTATTTTTCTAAGTTTCCTTTGAGAGTTAGGTTGCCTAGACCGTTTGTCTAAACCCAAACTAGTCTAGGGCCGCACGGTTTGATCCTCTAAAATCATGCCCGTGACAAGTGGTATCAGAGCCAAGTTCGATCTAAATCGAATAAGTGATCAAGAGATGTCGGGACACAATGAAGAAGATGCTATTGTGGGGAATGATGGTGTGAACGAGGGGGGGACGAGAGGTCTTCGCTCCTGATGTTCCAAAGAAGAAGCGTGACAAGAGCAGGATCCGAGATGAGCTTGGAGCCCTGGGTGTCACAGTGATGGAAATGGGGGGAGAGACTCAAAAAAGTTGAGTACTCCACCACCGAGTTTGAGAGCACGGTTTTCGCTGCGATCAGAGGAATTAAGGAGAACGTTGATGGAGTGGAGACAAGATTCCACCAATTTGAAGAAAACATGTTAGGAGCAGTCCATGCGTTGCGGGTGAGCACCGAGGCGATGCAAGAAGACCTTGTGTTGTGCAAAAAGGCGGTTGACAACGCATGTACTAGCAATGCGAGCGCGGGTAGAGTGGATTACCCAAGGCCCTCACGTTTTGATGGGGCTCGGGATGCCAAGAAAGTTGAGAATTTCTTGTGGAAAATGGAGCAATACTTTGATAATTTCGGTCTAGGAGACGAGATGAAAAAGATCAAGGCGGTTACATCCTACCTTACAGATACGGTCATGCTATGGTGGCGAAGACATCACAGGGACATTGAACGAAGGGTGTGTCGGATGGACACATGGGACGAGTTCTAGAAAGAACTGAAGCGTCAGTTTTACCCAGAGAATATGGTCTACGAGGCTAGGAGGAAGCTGAGAGAACTCCGACAAAGAGGTAATATCCGAGACTATTTCAAGGAATTTACAAATCTTACGCTACAAATTCCCAACTTGTCCGATCAAGACTTGGTGTTCAATTTCATTGATGAACTCCAAAGAGTTGCAGCGCCGTGGGTGTAAGTCGATAGATGAAGCTATTGCGACAGCCAAATCTCTTTCGGACTTATATCCCAAAACCAACCAGAACCGTACAGAAAGAAGATGATGTCAAGGGAGGACGGAGAAATGAGAGACCAACAAGACCAACCACCACCGAATTATACTCGAAACCAAAGAAAGAGCTCAATAAAAGAAGATTATTAATTCAAGAAGCGTTCTATCGTTCCAAAAAGTGGTTGTTATGTGTGTAAAAGGCCACATCCCGCAAAGGATTGTCCAAAGCTTGGGTCATTGTCAGCTCTTATCGATCGGGAAGAAAGCCTTACTAACGAGGAGACATGCGTGCTTGGATCATTACAACGAATTAATGCCCTAAAGGCAATACCAACATCTCAGAGCACTAGTAAGGGATTAATGTATGTCAATGTTAACATCAATGGGAAGGAGGCCCAAGCGATGGTCGATATCGGTGCAACCCATAACTTTATTTACGAGGAAGAGGCGAGGAGGATTGGACTCAAATGGACCAGGGAGAAGGGTGGATCAAGTCCGTAAATGCACCTGCCCAACCATATCATGGTGTTGCACATGGAGTTAGACTACAAGTTGGTATTTGGAAAGGTACAGTTAATTTTTCTGTCGTACCTATGGATGATTTCAAGGCGGTGTTAGACCTTGATTTACAGAGACAAGTATCAGCGATACCAATGCATGCCCTTAGCATAGTGTGCATCCTTGAGAAGGGTTCAACATGCATGATTCCCACAGTGGATGTTGCGAGTGATGGAAAAGTTAGACAACTTTCAGCCATGCAACTTTCTAAAGGAATAAAAGGCGAGACAAAATATCTCACCGGATTGGATGACGAGTTTGAGGAAACATGTGTGATTTTTCCTATGATCGATAAAATCCATAAGCGGAACAAGGATGGGATAACGGCTGGGCTACCCGAGAAAATACCACCTAGGAGAGAGGTGAATCATCAGATCAAGCTGAAAGATGGAGCCAAACGGTCCACAATGGTCCCACACCAGATGGCTCTTTCCGAATTGGAGGAGCCAAGGAAGCAACTCGAGGATTTACTTTAAACGTTTCCGAATAAAGTAACCATCCAGAACTGGATCCGAGAGGGGCTTGTCCATGATACTACAGCCAAAGAGTTTGTGAAGTTAGCATTGGAGAGAAAAACTCTCCGGTTCTGGGTAGAGTATGACACACTCTACACCAAGGATAGACGAGTATACGTCTCAAATCATGGAAGGACACAACAGGATATTATCCGGGAATGCTATGACACTTCTTGAACGGGACATCCTGAGCCGAAGTGGACCTTGGGGGAATGCTACCCTCATTACTTTGAGTGTGCAAATCAGGAAAACTGGATGAAATTGCTAGACATTGCCCAAGTCTCCTATAATCTACAATGGAGTGAGTCAACCAGCAATAGTCCATTTGAGCTTGCCACCAGGCAACATCCACCAACTCTCCATGAAACAACCATACCACACAACAAGACACGGAGTCTGGGTGCACTGAAAATGGTTCAAACATGGGAAGATCATACTGATCTTGCTCGGATTTGTTTAGAGAAGCCTCATAAGCACATGAAAGAGGGGGCCTATGGGAATAAACGACCCTTAAACTTGAAGGCGGAGGACCTAGCGTTGTTCAAAGAGAAGCTAAGGGCGTTCACGGTGACGAAGGCGTCGCCGAATTGGGTGGGGGAGAATGTCACGGGCGGACATTCAAGATGTCTTGGGCCGTAACAAGGACATCCAGTCCACAACAAAAAGAGAGTGCCAGATTCATTGTATAGAAGATTTTTCACTTACCATATTGATCACAGTGGTAAGCTACCATCAGCCCAACTTCAAACATCAGTTTTCCAATAGCTTTGAAAACTGGCATGTAAAATTAACACTCAGTTATTTGGAGGAAAATAATAAAAGTGAGAAAAAAATGAAAAGAAGAGATTGCCAACTCACCCATATACCATAGATCGTTAAACTTTATGGTACTAATAAGTAGGATGACATGTGAACATGTATACATAATATAAAAAACAATTCATTCTTAAAGACGAGACACCAAAAAGTGATTTCCGATCAAAAACACTAACAACATACAAATGTAAAGCAAGTATCACCTACCTCCTTCAAGTTCTGACCAAAGAATTTATTGGCCATATGTTTAATCCACAATACCATCGATACCTACATGATTAATGGAGGTGACAAAACAGGAAGAAAAAATAACGAATAAAAAAAGAGAAGAAGTCTGTTACTTTTAATACAGACAAGAACAGATAGTTCGCGTATACATATCACCGAAGTCTGTTAATATTTGTAAACATAAACTATGGACATTGGTTTTATTTACCGCTTCATTTGAGAAGAATCACTCGTGGGTACATCTTGTAGAGGATTAGCATAATAAGAACCCTTTAACATGTCTGCACAAACAATATCCAAACTTTATTGTTTTAAGTACTTTTATCAGATCAAGCCAAAGAAATGATAAAACCGAATCAGTGGTATAGTTCAATAAGTTCCTGCAGTATAATCTAGTAATAAGTAACCAAGCCAAACATAATCTAAAACAAAAAGCTTTCTTTACCAATGTTGCAGTAATAAAGCAGTCTATATAAGCTCACCAAGCTTCCCAGATTCCAGTTTCTCCTTGCCATGACTCTAACCGAAATTGTACCTAAAGAAGAAACAAAGAAAAAGAGGAGAAATTGAAAAAGAAATGGAAAACAAAGATCATAAGCAACATAAGAAACTTAACAGATCGTATTATTCACCTACTATGAGCATCTTCAGGGTCCGTCTTCAACTCTTCAGGAAGACCAGCTAACTGTTGGAACAATATATTAATAAGCATGTAGACTTATAATATATAGTTAAAATGTGAATGAGAATTTGTTTAGAGGGAGGTCAAAGATTTTTTGTAACTTACAAATTTTGGTATTAGAAACCAAAATAAATTTGTCCATTAAATCTACTTGACCACCAAACTATTCCTCTCCTATAAATACCAAACTAGCTAGAAGGAAAAAATCATCCCTTCATTTTAAAGCAAGGAAACACTATTAGACACATTTTAAATATTCTTTGAGAAATTTTCAAGTGTTAAAGCTCTCTTGAAATATCTTCTTGGTTGTTGGTGTTAGGTGCTAGTAGCTAAGGAATTCACAATGATTAACAGGTTCCTACTTTCTCCATCTTCTACTTCTCTCTTTCAGAAGTAGATATTTGTTCTTGAGTATATATTAGATAATTAACTCGTAGATTCAAACATGAATGAAACATGTTTGTCTTAATATTTGGTTGTATCCTGGGATTCAAAGAATGCATGAAAACCGTCTCATTTCGGGCATTTTATTGAGTTAAGGAAAAGAATCATCCCGCCTCCAAATGTTTTTGTTTTTTTGTTCTTATGATTCTATAAAACAAAATTTTGTTTAAGGTTTTATATTTTATATTTGTTATTAAGTCATGTGAATCTTATTTATTATTAAATTGTCAATATTAAAATGTTTGTTAATGAATCATGCATTGTTAATATTAAATGTAATAATTATGATCATAAATATTAATATGTGAAATATAAAACTATAATTTTTGGTCTAATAATTAAATTAAATATTGTTATTTTATGTTCTTGCTAATAATTATGTTGGTCATTCTTGAATTTATTATTCATGGTGAAAATGTTGTACTTAAGTATGTAATTTAATATTGTTGAATTATGTAAATGCTATAATTATTTTGCTAAAATAAGATATGACACATAAATGTGAATACTAATGTTTGTATATATATATATATGTATTTAATAATTTATTTCAATTTCAAAAAATAAAATATGAACCAAATTGATATTTGTAAAATCCGGTTTTATAAGGTTCTACACTAACTTTTGCAGAAGAAACACTCGTTGAGGGCAACTGAAAAAAATCTAATCTTTCAATTGAATCAATCAGCTACACAAACTCCAAAACTTACTTAGGTGCAAGCCGAAGTAGATTCTGACGTAAAGCAGAATACCCTGGAACCTAAAAGAAAAACGAATCAAAGTTGATATCTTTAATTTGTTAAAACTGAAAGATACGATCTTTAAAGATTGTATGCAAACTATGGTGTAAGACGTGATTTCATACATCTTTAACAGAAAGGATTCCAAGTCCATTAGGTCTGAATCCTTGTTTAATCCTCGCAGACAAATCTATGTTGCTGTCCTAAAAACAATCAATTGAAAGAAAAAAGAAGAGTTACAAAGACAAAACCGAACACAGAGATGCCAAATGATTTCGGCTCAAAGACAATTTGAGATTTACCTTGACCTCTGAGTAGGATATGGTGACGGTGCTAACCGTAGGGACGGTTGATTTCGACTACAGAGACATATCGCAACAACAACATGTAATCAGATTACGAGGTAAAAGAGCGCAAGGACGACGTTGGAGAGGGAGAACCGGTTATCTAAATCACCTTAAATTATCTAAAAATTAATTAAAATTCAATTTTTATTCAAAGTTTAGATTAATAAACCTCCTCTCTGTGTATTTTTAGTTATACACTTAGACATGCAGGTTTTGGTTATTCTGGTCGGTTTCGTTTTGAATGAGTCGGTTCTTTCAGTTATTTGGAGGAAAATGTGCCGAATAAAACAAAATTTTGGTTTTGGTTAGTTTTGATTTTTTCAAATTTGTTACCAAATTAATCTGAAATCGTTTATAATTTTAAATTTCGAATTCGGTCAAAATCAGTTAGTTTGATTTTGGTTAAGAATTTTAAATATACTTTGGATATAATTTTTGATGATTTGGTACAAATTGGTTAGAACAGATCGGTTCAATAATACCAAACCAAACTGAACCAAAAACTAAAAATTTCGGTTCAGATTCCGCTTGTTGAGATTCTATTGAAACTTCAAGATTCTTAAAAGTTTGAGACATTTTTCAATTTATGTACATTAGCAAGATAAGGCTACGGATAATTACTTTTGAACGGTTTTATTTTTTAATATAAAAATTTGAATATATCGTACTGTACCCAAGGATCCGAAATAAAAGTTACAAGATAATATATGAGAAATATCTATTAGAATTGGATTGAAACATTGATTAGAAGTGGATTGATTAGAGCAGATTCATAGTTTATAATAAATGATTTAAATGAGATAATTATAAATTATGAAAAAAAGTTGAGATGCAATATACATTAATTTTTATCTAAAGATATCAAATTACATTCAAATTATAAGGTGTCGATTTCATAGGGCGTTTGCATATAAGGATTGACACACTTTTTGTCAACATGATTGTCATACTTTATTTTTCTTTTCTTTTTTTTTTTTTTAAAAAAAATCTAAGAATGGTAAGATCAAATCATAGACCACAGTAACTACGATAGAGGATAAAATTGAAAAATGTTAATTTTGTTTGACCATAGGAACTTACTCCAAAAACCACCATCATCTTCCAAAACATCAAAATCATATTCGTTTCAGCTTTGTACCTCAGCCCAGTGACAGCGTAGAACTCTTGTAATGAGAAAGGCAGTGGTATGTTTGTAAACAAGAACCAAACGTCGTATAACTTGTCTGTTACCAACTGCCAACATAGAAGACTATGTATCATCCTTGCATAATATTTAAGCCCATTAGCATAAATAACAATTATCTTTTCAAATACAAGATCATGTTTAACTTCATTGTATTCTCTTGGAAGAAGTTCTTCTAATTTGGAAAGAATCCACATTTTGCAGCTATTGTTGATCTGTGAAACCAACGGCTCAAAACCTGATCTTAACATATGCTTAGGAACCTCTGCTTCCATTTGCTAAAAGTAACAAAATCACAATTTTAATAAAGTATTATACAAGCAATAATTACATATTGAAATTGAAAACAAGTTTAGCTATCTCGGTGCTTACTTTCGCTAACTGAAACTATTATAAACTAGAGATAACGACAAACTCAGATAAACTCCAAGGATGGATGCTCTCAATCTGGAATGAAAAGTTTATAAATTTCAAAAATGGTATGTAATACTTGCACAAGTAAAAATTGTTATACACATCAATCAATGTAGAAGAAACACAATCAACACTATATTAAGAGACGAGGTTGTACATTCCAATTCTTCTAAATTTTATAAAACTAGAGAGACTTATTAATGAAAACTCAACCAAAATCCCAATCAAATCCTTGAATGTCTACATGTTAGACAATCTGCAAAGATATCTTTTAAAACCCAGCCTTTGGTAACTACTTTCTTTCCAGGAAAGTATCAAGAGTATTTTAAAATTTGACACCATGAAAACTAAATATAGAAAGTATCGAGAGTTTATCATGTTAACCAATATCAATTTTAAATTATATGGTAAAGAAAATGGACTCCAATCTGTTTAGGACAGAGTCAATTTTTTTCCAGCTCTACATAAAGTCCTAGACTAACTATATAATATACCTACAGCCAAGTCTTGTGTCTTCATTTCTTAGACTAATAACATAAGCTATAGGTTAACACATTTATAATGGAAGCAAGCGAGAGACATCTATGCAAATTCGACAAAAAATGATCAATTTAACCTCACATTATGACTTATCCAAACCTTATCTTAAGGAATCTGGTTCTGATCAAGATCTCATTTAGATCAATATATTATAAAACATAACACACTAAAAACTAGTTCAATGAACCAAAATCATTTGATTAGTGAGTGATCATTTAACCCCACACGTAGCTCCGAAGGTATCAGAGATCAATCCAGTGGTAAGAAAAGAATCACACAAAAAGAAAAAAACCAAACATAAAGCTCAAATTCTCGATCAAATACATGAAGAACTTACTTGCAAAAAAGAAACACCACAGCTTCAATATCTGCAGGTCTTCTTTCTTTCAGGGATCTCTGTTTTTGGAATCTCTATATGTGGAACATATATGAATACTTATCGTTTGCTTCTTCAAAATATGCACATAGAAAAAAAAGATACAGAGAGAGCTGTTTGAGTTAATAATGGTTACTTCTTTGTGTTTTGGAAAATTTCCTATGCATCAATGTTTTAGAATGGAAGCAAGCGACAGACATCTATCCAAATTGTTCCAGAAAATGTCCAAATTCAACTCACATTATGACTTATCCAAACTTCAACTCAAGAAATTTTGCTTTTAACAAAAAGCACTCCGGTTATTATCTGATTCAGACACACCAACAAAAATTATTCACTCTTCTAAATTACTAAAAGTTACTATCGAAGCATCAAAATTACCGTCGAATGTGAGATCTAAAAGGGAATAAATATGTACTTCTCTGTAACAAAGAGACACGACGGTGATGGCAGAGAGTAGAAAGACGAACCATCCACAGAGGAAAGAGGAAGAATGTCGCAGAAGTAACAAAGAGGAAGAAGATCGCCGGAGATGATGAAAGAGGAGGAGGGATGAAGGTTGAAGAGGAGGAATTTGATGTCTTGGAGCTGTCGCCGGTGAGATGAAGAGGAAAATGAGTCAGAAATTCCAAATTTTCAACCCAAAAATCAATCAATTTACTACATTCCTAAAAATTGTAACAAAAAAATCAAAATCGCCATCGGGTCTGTGATTTAAAAGAGAGAAATACGTACTTCTCTGTAACAATGAAACATAGCGGTGATGGAGGAGAGTAGAGAGACAAACCAGCCACAGAGGAAAGAAACAGAATATCGCGGAAGTGACGAAGAAGAAGAGGGTCGCCGAAGATAATGAAAGAGGAGGAAAGATGAAGGTTGAAGAGGAGGAATTTGATGTCTCGGTGAAGATGAAAATGAGTCAGAAATTCCAAAATTTCAACCCAAAAATCAATCACTCTACTACATTTCTAAAAATTGTTACCAAATCATCAAAGTTACTGTTGAATCCGTGATATAAAAGGGAAAAAAATATGTACTTCTCTATAACAACGACACACGGCGGTAATGGCGAAGAGTAGAGAGACAAACTAGCCACAGAGTAAAGAGAAAGAATATCGCGAAAGTGACAAAGAGATAGAGGGTCGCTGGAGATGATGAAAGAGGAGGAGGGATGAAGGTTGAAGAAGAGGACTTTGATGTCTCAATGATGTCGCATGTGAGATGAAGAAGAAAAGTAGTCTGAAATTCCAAAATTTCAACCAAAATCAATCACTGTTCTATATTCCTAAAAATTGTTACCAAAACATCAAAATTGTCGTCGAATCTGTGATTTAAAAGATAAGAAATACATCTCTGTAACAACGACACACATCGGTGAGGGCGAAGAATAGATAGACGAATTAGCCACAGAGAAAAGAGGAAGGTTGAAGAGGAGGGATTTTGAGGAAGAGGAATGTCGCGTAAGTGACGAAGATGAAGAGGGTCGCCAGAGATGATGAAGGAGGAGGAGAGATGAAGGTTGAAGAGAAGGAAGCTGTCGCTGATGAGGTTAAGAGAAAATGAGGACTTGTCAAAGAGATAGGAAAAAATTTAGGTTTAAGGAGTTTTTTATATTAAATTAATTTTTATTATGTTTTTATTAATTTTTAATTTTCAGAAAACAATATCATCGGGATAAAATTATATTTACACAATTATAATTCATAATCCCACAATTAAATTAATATAAAGTATAAGTTGACAAATTTTATTTTAATATATCATTTTTAGCTAATTTTCTCAATAAGTAATGCATTTTAAAATAGCGAATGATGGGTGGTCAAGTTTCGAATGCCAATGAGAGGTGGTGGTTTTGTGATTTGTGGTTTTGTGATTGCTCTGTGTTTTGAGATTGGCCACTCATAGAGATCATCCGTGGTACGACCTTTAAGCAATTGGAACCCGTTCTCAGATCCATCACCTGGAAATAAGATAGATAAAATTGCACCGATTGGCCACTCATAGAAGTTTTTCGTGTAGTTTTGTGAGTGTTGGAAGAGCATCTCGTCCTTCAACTTGATCTGTGACTGATTTGTAGTCATCTAGTAAGCCTTCTAGGATAAATTCAATTTGATCTGGAAGATCAATAGGTTTACCTAGTAGAGCCAGTTGATCAAAGTGTGTTATGAGCCCTTAGAAGCACTCATCAATTTGTTTAGTACCTTTTTTCGTTGTTTGATTTGATACTTTAGCTGTTTGATGTGTTCACGGCTGGGTTTGGCATATGTGTAGTAGTTCCTATATTTCAATAATGGTGTTTGTGTTGGACGGACAAGAGGGGTTGAATGAATGGTGAAATAGCAATAGAACTGTATAGTAGCTTATCCTGACGTTTGTTCAGTATGTAGGCTGGATTGTCGATTTGTGCTCTTTCAGTGATGATGACTAGACCCGGAATTTTGAACAAGACATCAAGGAAGGACACCAAGGCATAGCCATCAAGGAGAGTATGCACTTGTTGACTCCACACGATGTAATTGGAGGTATTTAGGCGAGTGACGTTTGTCATGTTAATAAAGGAATGATCTTGGAGGAGCAGTAACATGTTTGATGTTTGAAGCAGTACTATTGTTGGTTTGAAAAGCAGAAATCATGACTTTATGAGGATAAAAAACGAAAAAGAAGAAGAGAAAAAAGAAACTTCAAAGTTTGCAAAAGTGGAAAGTATCGATTTACTACTTTGATACTATACATGAATTGTGGAAATGATGATTTCATTATTCACTGTTCTAATATATTTATACAAGATTTACAAGAGAAAACAAAGAAAGACAGAATGATTATCACGTATTTTCTAGACTATGAGTCTATGAGTAGAAGATTTTTCGAATGAGTCGCGTTAAGTTCCAACCAAACCAACACCGGAGATGAGAAAGGCAGCGGCTTGCATGAAAAGATATAGATATAAAAATGCATTCCCAAAGACAAGGTCGTAGCATGCACAACACAATATGTATATACCCATGATTATCTCCTTTGAATTTATTCTGCAACAAAAAAAAAATAGACCATATTTCTTAAGAAAAATGAATACAATAACCTAAAACCATACTTTAAACATTAAACACTAAAATCTGAACTCTAAATAAAAAATTCTTACCCCAAAAATGGTGCATTTTCTTAATTTTGATATAATTGTTTAAAAAAAAAAATAATTTTAGGCCTCGTTCCAAATTATTGAATATATTTTCTTTATGGGCATCAAGTGTATGGTGATGGCACTGCCCGAATCATTCTTTATAGGTTGCTAATCTATTTCTAAAAAATAAGTAGAATGAAACACATGAAGAATGATTATGTAAGAATTGAGGTTAATTAATATTTTCGTTCTATTGTTTCGATTGATTTACCTTTCGAGAAATCTGTAGCGAGGCATTCGCAACTGAGGGAGTAGCTCAGTGGTAAGAGTATCTCCTAATTTCTCGGTGACAACCCATTCATTAACTCTTCCCCCTTCGAATAAGCCAATGAATGTTCCCTTGGTCCGGTGCATAGCCATTACATTTTCGAATAAGACCCAAAAAACCACGAGGTAGAATGATCTACGGATATACAAATAATTAATTCATAGTAAAAAATGTGATGAATACATGTGATATATCTTCTGAATAAATGTTGTGGTTATAAGAAGTAGTACTAACCTTGGAGTGGCAATGACACTGAGGAGGGTGATGACAGAAGGAACGTATATAGTTGACCAAGTTGGAATTTTGACTTCCGGAAGAAAGACACTTGTAGGAAGAATGACACAGTAGAAAAAGAAAGTGAAGAAGTGGACTATGATCTTCCGTAGAAAAAAGAAGCTGTAGATCACGTAAAACTTCTTCCAAATCTTCACTTTCTGTTTATCATAAGTGTTTAATATAATTAGCTTACGGTTCTTGTTATAAATCATACTTTCCTCTTACTTGAATGTAGAAAGAAAAGAAAATCTTGATGTTTTGTTTTACTTGGTTCAACAACCCTAAATTCTGAATTGACTCAACCCTAAAATATACAATTTGTTATTCTTTAGTTTGTCCAAAATCGTGTACAGAAAACATATCTTACATATATCTAGTGCTGGGAACTGGGTCGGATCCACCCAATGGTGGATAATTTTCTTTTGACCTGCTAAACCCGTATCCGCATGATTCGCAGAAGAAAATTTAATACATGCATCTGTCCAGCTAAAATTACAGGTTACTATCGGATTTAGGGCTGGCAAATAAACCGAACTCGAACCAGATATGTATAGAACCGAACCCAAACCGAAATAGAGAACTATCTGAATGGGTCCTAAACTTCTAAATCCGAAATACTCGAACCGAATCCAAACCAAATCCCAAATGCCCAGTCCTAATCGGATTATCCACAAAACTTGCAAATATTATAATAATAATAAAATTTAAATTTTTTAATCTTAAAATTAAATATTTTTACAAATGAATGCATATAAAATAAAAATAAGAATTAATTAATTAATATATATATATATATATATTATATAATATTTATACTAAAAATTAGATAAATATGTATAACTTAATATATTAAAAAAATTATGCAGATACTAGCCATCCCACAACTTAAATTTTGTTGATCCCCCGCTTTTTAAATACTATGACACACACCCGTCCAGCATCATTTTACACGGGCATCGCAGAATCAAATTATCAGCTCTATATTTACCAAACACTATTAGACAAGATCAAAACAAATTCAATACCGTGGTAGCCAGTATTAGGTTATATTTCACTTTAATTTTCTATCTTTGTTCGACATAAATTGAAATTCGGAACATGTCCCCTTTAAAATTGTCCTAATGGTAAGCCAGCAAAAAAGAAAAAAGAAAGAAATTGTTGTTGGGACTTGTGCAAAATGTGCGTCTAAAGATGAAATAAAGTAAGTTGGAAAAACCTGATTTTGAATAATTTCCATCGTCATTTTCCGGAAGAGATTGGCTGGACCACACGACCACCGATGTTGCTGGAATCTAAAGGCCTTGAATTGGCTTGGTAGCTCGCTATTCACCTACACCGCAATTAATTTATTTTACAATGATTTAAGCATTTTTGTTTAGATAGCGACATGCAAACGGACACAATATAAATAAAATTACTTTTTAGAAAGAAAAAAAAATCCTAATTTTTAAATTTATTCAGCATCTGAGTTTTCTTGTTCCATTGGTTCCATCATTTCATTATTCAGCTATTTGCTATTTTATTATTCTTCTGAAATTTATCAGCGTTCATATTTTAAAAAATGTTTTTAGCAAAACTAATATCATTTTGTTTAAAATTGTGGATTTTTGTTTTAAAAACAAAAGAATTTCTGCGGAAATATTGCAGCCGTATAAATTAAAAGAAAGAAAATAAAGGACCTCGACATCATTGATGAAAACAAACTTCCAGCCGAGTAGACCAGCACGAACTGCCAAGTCCATGTCCTCTACGGTCGTCCGGTCTTTCCATCCTCCAGCTTCTTCCATCGCTGCGATTCTCCATACTCCCGCCGTTCCTGCATATATAAATTCAATCATATAACATATATATACTAAGAAAAATTGTTTTAATGTAAAGTTTGTATTTACCATTAAAGCCAAAGAAAGCATGTCTTGTGGATCCAGATTGTTGCTCTGCCATGAAATGATAGTTGAGAGACATCTCTTGCATCCTCGTCAACAAACATGTGTTCGCGTTCACTGCATGATAGAATCATATATATCACGAACTCCATTCACATTAAATTTTGTCTCAAAACTTATTAATATGTGATGAGCAAAATTTTTTTTTTTTCCTTTTTTAAAACGAAAAATTCTAAACGGAAGCCAAGACCAATCCCCGGAACCTATTGAACGCCATGTGTTCTTGTTGCCTTTTAAGACATCTACAGTGGTCAACCATGATGGAAGTCGCAACAGAGAGAGTCGAACCATGGCCACCCAATCTAAGGATGAGTCTTTCAATTTAACCACTTTGATTTTGTGCATATAATTGATGTTATGTACACGCAAGATTATTTACCATTTTGTTTCTTTCGTTATCAAATTTCTAATACTAGAACGCAATGAAATGCCTAGAAGTTTATTGTTGTTGTTATAAATGTGTACATACCAAATCTCCACCGGGCTTGGACGAGAGCGAGCTCAGGGTTGTGGATAAGAAATGGGATAGTGCGTTGAAGGTAATCTGGCTCGGGCTGGAAATCAGCATCAAAGATGGCCAGATAGTTGCATTGCTTGACGTAGCTGTGCATCATGCCGTGTTTAAGAGCTCCAGCTTTGTAGCCATTTCTGTTGTCTCGCCTCTCATACTTTATGTTAATACCTTTTGATGCCCATTTAGCACACTCCATGTTTATCAGTTCCTGAAATTTAATTAATATTATTTGTTTTTCCACATGTACAATGCATACAATTGACTCAATAATATTTAACAATGTTATAATTCATGTTCAATATAGGTTATATTCTTATGCTAAATATTATATATCCTTAGAAATATACCATTTTCCCATAATTCAAGGGATTATTAAGAAAATAGCCTTTATTTTATACCAAAATAAGCAAAATAAACAATTAAAAAAAATTAGTCAAAAACTAACGATAAGCCCTAATAACTAAACCATAAACCCAAAATCCTAGCTAAAAACAATATCAGAAAAATAAAATAATAAAAGTAGGTCAATTCTTTCAAAATTAAAAAGTAGGTCAATTCTTTCAAAATTATAAAAATACATTATTATTTTCATGATTTAGATGACCCGGGTTGAAGCCTGACAGATACCAAGGTTATTGGGTACAAGCACACACCATATGAAACATTCGGACCAAATTATAGCCCGAAGAACCCCTTTATAAAGGACTACCAGATCATGGTCTATGGATGAATTATACTATTTTGGGATTTATGGTTTAGTTTTTAGGATATTAAAACTTACATTTTTAGGTCAATATATAGAGTTTTGGATTTATTTTTTTTGTTAAAGAAGAATTCCAAGTCTGAATTTTAATTTTTAGGGTCTAAAGTTTAGTGTTGAAAATATGACCTATAATTTGTTAATTTTGGCGTAAGATTTTCTTTCCTAATGTAATTTTGGTATAAGTTCTGATGTTCTGACCAAAGAGAGCTGATTAAGAACGAACCATGATGTCTGGATCGGTGGAATCGTCTAAAACTTGAACGATTAGTCGGTCCGATGGCCATATTAGTCTGCATGCAGCACCTATAGATAATTCATAGACCTGCAAATTCAAAAATAAGTTGTTGTTAAAAATAATTAATAGATATATCACACACTAAAGAAGTTTGAAAAAAAACGATAAACTTATATGCTAGTTGACATATGAGACAACATCTAGTGTGGATGTTGACAAGACTGGAAAAAGGGTATGAAAAGACACATGATAATGGATTGATCACGTGTGAGTTTTATTTATGTGGTGCATTCTGGATCTAAATAGTAACGATCAATTTATAAGTAAAATCCCTAGACGATAACTAGGCGTTTAGTAAGGGTCGAGCGTCTAGACTGACTAGTTGGGGTCGAAACAGAGACCTAAACGTAAATATATTATTTAGTCATTTTTTTAATATTTGTAAACTTATATAACAAAACATAATCTCTAAATTATGGAATACTTAAAAGTAAATGATGATATGTGTTTTTACTAATTTGAAAATATGGTGCAATAACCTTAAAGAAATTTATCACTAGAATATATAGTAAAAAATTTATCTAACTTACAAAATATTGAAACATGTGAAATCAGTATACTCAACATTATTTATTTTAATTTATATAAAAAATATTAACTGTTGTTTACAAATCCCATAAGATTTTTTTCGTCTTAGTACGTCATCAAGAATCTTTGGAAAAAAATTGTCAGACAGTTTGGAAAGATTCTGCTAGTCCACTTAAATAGTGGAGTCAACTTTGTCACCATTCAATTTTTAATCATAAATTTTCACCGTAACGCTGGTCTAAACTCCTAAGTAAATGTTACATAGATATATTATAAAGAGATAAGGAAGAGTATTAGTAAATTTGAACCTCTCGTTCGTTGTACATTGGGATTTGGATAAGGACCATTGGGTAGTTTTGGTGACCTAGCTCCATATCTTCCTGCATTGCCTCCCATTTGTAGGCTTTCTCTGGTTTGCGGTTAAACAACTTGACGTAGAGTACTACGACGTTCATGTAAACACTCTCTATGAAAACTAAGAGTGAGATGATCAAACACATAGCCACTAAACACTTGAACACTGGAACTATGAGTATACTCCTCGTAGAAATCCACATAGTGTTCATGCTTGTCCGTACACCATCCACGGATGCTTCAAGACCTTCTACATGGAACTAATACATTGACAAATAATAAAAACCAATCTCAGCGTAAACAAATTGTACGAAAACATAAGTGTATGATAATTTTCTGTCGTGTTCCAGTGAGAATGATAAGTATTACAATGTACCATTGAGAACGAGATTCATATTATATATCATTGTTTTGACTGTTTTAAACATATTTTCTGCAATTGCGTTTATATGTGAGTATAAAAGTTCAAAAATATAACTGGGAGAAAAAAACGTACAAAAAGTAACAAACCAAATATAAATTCGGTAGATATTTTATTGTTATAAGAAAACACAGAGCGATAGAGATAAGATAGACAGACGACGGCTTACCATTACTGAGAGGAGGGCAAGAGACTCATCGTGTAGGAAAATGAGAGGCTTCAGAAGCAGAAACATTTCTTTTCCTTTTTTATTTCAGCGACTGACTGTTTAATTGTGTTGTCTTCTCTATTCTTATAGTAAAGAAATGCATTCTTTCTTTGTTTTGTAAACCTTTTTTATCTATAAGAATAATAAAACGTGCGAATATAAGGTTGGTATCTTAAGTACCTAACACAGATGCAGAAGAGAAAAAAAACAAAAGCTTGTGTATGTACACATAAGCTTGAGTATGTACACAATAGTGTTTACTGTGTTATAATAATATATATATAATTTATCATATGGATAAATATAAATGAGAACAAAAATTTTATATTCACAGAAAGAAATATATACTAGTTAAAAAGAGATTTTTTTATTAAGAAAATATGTTTACAATCAAACAAATTCGTTTGTTTATATAGAAAGTACGAAGCAAAAATTGTTGTGTGTGCATAATGATGATATGCTCCACACAATTAAATTTTATCGTCGATTGTTGGCATTCATATGCACCTTTTATATGACTTCTATAACAATTTCTCTTGATATCACTTATGTTATTTCTACATTGTGTCTTTGTTGTCTCGTTAAAAAATTTTCTAAAAAAACCCAATGAAAAAAATATAGCAAGACAAAATAAGTATAACTGTGCAAGCTTCCCCTTAGACAAGAAGGATGTCATCTTATAGATTTTGTTGATAGCACATTCCAATACTATGGACATATTTCCTAAATATAGTGGTAGGTATTGATTTCGTGAAAAAGTCAGTTGCATTGTCACATGATCGGATGTATCTCACTTCCATCTCTTGTCTTTTTTGAGAAATGCGTGTAGCATTATCTTCATATCCATATTTTTGTTAACCCCTCTGCTTGATCGGATGTGTTAAATTATTGATTTTAGCCATACTCATTTTCTATTTGCTTCATGAAATGAAATGATTTCAGCATGATTTGAAGAAGTGGCTACAAGCGTATGCTTTTGAGAAAGCCAAGATTTAGCAGTCTCCAATTGGGAAAACATATCATGTTTGTGAATGAGTTTTATGTGGATCAAATAATTACATACATCTAAAAAACCAACCATTTGACTTTTTAAATTTTTAGGATAAAATAAATCTATATCAGTAGTCCTTCGAAAGTAACAAAAGACGTGGTTAATCCCATTCCAATGTCTTTACGTAGGGGATGATTTGAATCTTGCCAAAAGATTAACGTCAAATAATATATCACGTCGTCTACAATTTTCAAAGTACATCAATGCTCTAATTGCACCTGTACTTCAGGACCAAGTATATCTTCATTTTTTCATGTGGTTGGAATGGATAATTTTGAACGTGGACTAAGAGGAGTAGCAATATCCATGTGCATTGGTGCACAAATATACCCTTTTGAGAATGTTCAATTTATAGGCCAAGACAATATTTTATCTGCACGAGATCTTTCATCTCAAATTCTCATTTTGAAGAATTTAATGCTTTCCATATCTCCCCATAAGTATTTAAATCATCAACAATAATTATCACAAATCCAGATATTGTTTTGTTGATAAAAACACATGGTTATACAAGATAGTTTACATATCTTTCAATTTAAATGTTCACTAAGAAGATTATACCACATATACCCAAATTGATTTATCCCCTATAATTATCTTCATAAATTTATTGAACATAAATATTTTGGTTTAGATATTGATGCTTATGATATCTTAAATCCACCGAGAATTTTTATGTAGATATTGGTATCTAATTATCCATATAAATATACCATAATGACATCCATTAAACATATCTCCAGATTTTTATCAGCTGCAAAACTCAAGTCATTGCGTCCATAACGAGAGAATATATTTTCTCATTATCTATACCAAGTTTTTAAGAGAAATTTTGACTACAAGAAGATTTTTCTATATCATAATCTTGTTTTCTCATATTGTTTCTGAACAAAAACTCATTTGTATCCAATTGGTCTTACATATGCAGGTGTGAGTATAATAAATCTGAATACTTCTTGTTTTAAGCGAATCGAGTTCACATTGTATTGCATCTTTCCATTTTTTTCCAATCATGTCTATTTTAACATACATATACAGATTTTGTTATGGATCTTCGTTTTTTCTTTATCTTTTTGTCATAAGATATGAAAAAGCATCAAGATCATCCTTTTCACTTCTTTTCCATATCGTTTTATTATGGATGTAGTTGATAGTAATCTCATGATTTCTTTCTGATTCATGATGTTCAACTTTGTCATTAGTCTCATCATTTGCTTTCTCCAAAATACTTTCTTCTGTTTTGGGTGTGTCATGCATCTCAACTTTTTTTTTTCTATAATTTTTATTCTTAGACCGACATGTTTACCACGTTTCAGGCGTGTTTTATACTCACATGCATCATCTGCTTATCTATGTTCATGTGTTTTTTAGTACAAGCAGGAGCATTTGTAGCTGATATATGAGATTTAGTTATCGTCTTGATATCTTTAAATGTATCAGATATCTTTAATATCTTTTTCTACACGTTTATTTTCTATCCCTAGTACCGAGAATACTTTTTCATCAAAATGACAATCAGCAAACCGCATTGTGAAGACATTACCAGTCTCTAGTTCTAGGTATCTTATAATTGATGGAGAATCACAACCAAAATATATTCACAACCTTCTATATAGTCACATATTTGCATATTTTGGTGGTGCTACAAGCAAATACACCGCACAACCAAAGATTCTTAGATGAGAGACATTTAGTTCTCGACCAAATGCTAATTGTAATGGGAATATTTTTGGTATGCACAAGATCTTATCCGACTGAGTGCATCTGCATGCAAAATGGTATATCCCTATGGAGTTGTTGGAAGTTTTGATCTCATGATCAATGGTCTTGCAATCAATTGCGGACGTTTAATTAATGATTCAGCCAAACCATTTTGTGTATGAACATGAGCTACAAAATGATTAACGTCAGTTCTCGTTACCATACAATAATCATTCAATGCTTTAGATGTGAATTCAACAGTGTTGTATAATCTAACTCTTTTAATAGTATAATCAGGATACTGAGCTCGCAGTTTGATTATTTGATTTAGAAATCTTTCAAATACCATATTTTGAGATGATAATAGATAAATGTGAGATCATCTACTGCAATGCATCAATAAATACCATAAAATAATAGAATGATCTACATGGTGGATGTATTGGTCCATAGATATCGCCTTGAATTCTTTTAATAAACTTTGGTGATTCTTTATCAATTTGGGTTCGGGATGGCTTTAAGATCATTTTCCAAGAGAACATGCAGTACTTGTCATTTTATTTCCTGATATATCTCCTGGATTTTTAATGAATGATCATGTGAGCTCTCTATGATTTCACGCATCATTCTGGTACCTGGATGACCGAGATTATCATACCGTAATATGAAATCTTCTGTATTTCGTTTGATCACAAGATTCAATTTGATTATATCTACATAAATATGATGCAACCTGGAAGAAACTTATGAGAACTTTTCCAATATATGTCTTTTGCCATATTTATCAAAAGTTACGTACATATTTATTTATTTCTATCTTTAGTTGTAGACTGAATATCATATTCGTGAGATATGTCTTTAAAACTCAGTAAAGTCTGCAAAACCCGATATTGTATTGACAATGATTTTTCTCGATTTTATATTAAAGAAATATCTCTTTTGTCTCATAATCATGTGAATTTTTTCACTATCTGGTATGCAAATTTCTCAAATCTTTTTCTTGGATATTGTTCCATTTGTGTTGTGATCTACTTTTTAATTAATATAAACATCAATAAAGAGAAAATTTATTCATATAAAAACATACAGTAATTATATATTAGGTTTGTTGTTATAAACAACATTATTTTATGAAAACTTAAAACAGAATAATTATACATGGTAATACTAGAGTTTATTCAGCAGTCTCACAACAAGCATTTTCAATTCTCTTCAAGTTCAGTCTTATCAAAATTATTTGCAAGGTCAAGAGAGTCAAGATACGATGTACCCTCAAAGTGTTCCATGAGGTTCACCTTTTTTCTTTTGTTTTATTTTTTTGTGGATTTTGGTACAGTTTACAAAGATGTGAAGGGGTATGACATGTATGGGACTAGTGTCCTTTGGATCCACATATGTAACATACATTCTCATGCTTCTGGGTGATATTCACTTGGGTTTCTTTTCCTTTGTGATGTTGTTCAGATTTAACCCATTATAGATCCTATTCCCTTTGGATTGTAAATTCTTCCACGTCCACGGTTAAATCGATGGTCACTACCCAAATTAGTTTGACCTTATCTTTCTGATTTTTCCACAGCCGTAACATTCACTTCAAAGAATGCTTTCGCTCCCGTAGGTAGGGAATTTTGGTTTTTGATGAAAAGCTCAGTATTCTTTTCTGCTAGTATAAGCATCACCATTAATTTATAAAATCTTATGTACCCACATTTTCTATATATTTTTGGTAGGACAAGATACTCTTTGTAAAAAGTGAGGTATGTATTCTCGAGCACAGTGACAGGTTTACCAAAATATTTCAATTGTGAGACTATCCTCAAGATAGCCGAATAATAGTCTTCGACTTTCTAAAAATCCTGAAACCTCAAATTATCCCACTTGAACGAGTGGTAACAATTATGATGAACTAGGAATAAACTCTCCAATGGAGAGATTATAAATCAAAGCAAAAATTACAAAATTACAACCTTACTCAAAATCAGTAGTAAAGGAAACATCTTTGAAAGATAAATCTAAAAAATTGAAAGGAGATGAAATGGTGAATAAAATAAATGAATAAAAAATAAGTGTATTTATAGACAGAAATCATTGTTCATAGCCGTTTGAAAAATGTGAAAATTTTGAAAAAAAAAATATTGTGACCTTTGGCGATAAATTGTTTAAAACAAAAAATAATTTGATTTTTTTTTTAGTAAGCAGTCAACTAAATCTACTGAGTTTTAGACATATAGTTTATATGCAGATGACGAGCCTCCTTATATAATAATAATATAAACAGGTATATAACAAAAGTGTTATGGTGATAAATTATCCATATTAGAATAGTAAATAAATAATATGATGATTCAATTGTCTAATATATATTAATAGGAATACATGATTATGGTATATTTATCATCCATAATATAAGAATTATAAATTAATAACAAGGTGATAAACCATCCACTTTAATATTTAATGAACGGTGGTGCATTTACATAACTACTACAAAAGTAATAAATTATAATATAACGGCGTACCTATTAAGATATATCATTGAATAATCATGTCATAATAATAGGTATAATTTATTATATAGATAAATATAAATAAAAACAAAAAATTTATACTCGTCGAAAGAAGAATATACTAATAATAGAGACAAATAAAGATTCTTCTATTATTGAATCGTATGAAAGATATGGAACGAATTAATTCATTTACATAAAAAATAAAAAAATAAAAGTTATTGTATGTACATAACAACGATTGGCTCCAAACAATTAAATTTCATCGTGGATTGTTGATATTCACACGTCCTTTTTAACAATATGATCTTTATTCCATCTCACTCTTATTTCTAATATAACACATGTTCGTTTTTTTTCTTTGTTGTTTCTAGAATATGTTTTCTTGTTATAATAATATTTAAACGTGGGAAAAGCATAATATCTAAAGTAACTAAAAAGACGCAGAAGAAAACAAATCCAGTTTGTGTACGTACGCATCTAATTTTATATATTAGTATTTCTAAAATAGATGCTTCTTAAACTTTCGAATATGACTTGGAGTCAGTAAACTAAAAAGGAGTACTGAATATATGCATGACCCACTTGAGATGTATTTATGCAAAAAAAAAAAAAATTTGGAAGTGTATGTAATACAGGGCCTGGGTAAGTCGTCTGTTGTTGTTTTCATTTATACCACACGAAATGGAAAATAATAAAAATAATATCATAAACTGAACAAAAGCAAAACAAAACTAAGTCACAATAGTATAAATTTTTTTCGTTAGAAATGACAATCAAGACACATGAACTATATCTATTAATCGTGAATCTTCCTCCTTCCATGAATAGATTAAGAAGAATTTCTTAAATACCACAAAAAATTATAGTCTTGATAAGCATTGAAAATATAAGAGAACATGTGCGGCTTAATTATGATATTCCAAACTTAGATATATTTTTTTGACAACATATTCCAAACTTAGATTCTAAAACGTTTTTTTAATAGAATTTTTCTTTAATTCTTATGTCATAGACCATATTCTCCAATCAAACGTGGAAAAAGGCTCACATGGGAAATTGAGATTTTTTTGAATAATATATAATAAACTTGGGCCAATGCATTCACTCCATTCTGTTTTTTTTTTTTAATTCTGCGTTAGATATGATCATGAACGTTGCGGTAAGTCGCGACGAAGAAGATGACTCCACTAATGCCTAAAGTAAAGATGACGAACTTGATGTCAACTTTATTGGATTTGTGACAATTAGGGAGCAATTTCGGATCATATTTTGAATGATTGAAGTTCAAGATAAATAAACAAGAAAAAATTTTGTAAAGCATATAGGATAACATATATCCAAAATTACTATTCGAATTTTGAATCTTTTTATTGAAAAAATGAATAATTGAGATTGTCTATTAAATAAATAGCTATTTATTAATTAAGTAGTTGAGAAGGTCTATTAAAAGTTCTTAGCTATAAATAAGTGTTGTAATCATTGATAAAAAACTATAGAAAAAAAATTTACTTCATAATTTTCGTTCTTAATCTTTCTCTCGTTCTTCGTACAAACCCATAATCTTTAATTTTCTACAAATCTTATAATATACTTTTTTTTTCTTTAATTCTGCAATATTTTTACATGATATCAGAGACAAAGCTTCTATAAACTCTGTTACTCCATTCTCGCTCAAATCTACTTCAATATCTCTGTCTCAAAGTTATTATCCATTAATTCATAATTTTGTTCACCGGATAAAAAAAATTGAAAATACTTCAAAAGTAACTGTTCCAATCACACTATAGGGTAAAAACTACATACTCTGATCAAGGACCATTAAGATTGCTATATGCAGCCGTGGCCTTTGGAAACACATCACAAATGAAGCTCCTCAAAACCATAGGGCCAAGCTTGATGAAGACAGCAATAAAGAAGAAATGCATGAAGAAGAGATCCCATGGTTTCAAGGAGACCAGATGGTTCTCTCGGTCATCCAAAACTCACCTGAAGAAACACTCTTAGAGGCCAACTCTTACTGTGAAACTGCAAAGGAGTTGTGGGACACTCTAAAAAATGTCTTTGACAACACTTCTGATGTGAGCTTGGACACTGAACCAATCGATTGCATGGAGGTTGGCCCTGACCGTGTTCCCAAACAGACAGACGACCGTCCCATGACTTCGACCGTTGCCATGACCAGCCGGACGATCGCTTGGGACATGTCTTCGACCAACCGGACGACCGTACGGAACAACAAACGGATGAACGGACGTGGGAGGTTTTAGACGGACGATGGAGAGGATGGACCACGATCGTCCCACGATTATGCCTTCGACCCACGGGACGCTGGAGTCGACCGTACAACGACCAGAGGCTCAACCAGGACATCGACCCATGCTTCAACCTGTGCATCGACCCAAGCCGCGACCTGGACCTCAACCAGCCTCGAGCCGTTGACCCGCGCCTCAACCAGGACTTCGACCAGGTCCTCAACTGTTTTCCGTCCTGCCTTGTCCCAGAGCGATGGACCGTTCCACCTGGTCCCATGACCCGTTCCCGGACCAAGGCCCTTTAAGACTCCATTGAGTTATTTCTGACCCATTTCTCTTCCTAATCTGTCTAAGTCCATTTCATTTTGTTATTGGGCTTATGAGTTTGGGATTAAGGGTTCACTTGGTTCCCTTTTCCCATGTGAAGTTTTTTCCATTGGGTTTTATTCACATAGATTTTTAATGGTGCCTGGTGCAGTCTTAAAATGATCAAGCCCATAAGGCCTTTGACTTAATTTAATGGCATTTCTCATTTGGCCCGGCCCATTCCTTCTGGCGTGTAATTTGGATTTGTTTTTGACCGCCTTAGAATTAGTTTTGGTCTTTGCTTTGAATGCTTGGTTGTTTGTGCCATCATGCAAAACATCTTGACCATGCAAGTTTGAATTCTTGGCGTGACTATTTGTATCTGGCCTTGGTCATTTTGTAAACTTCAATCGAATTTATAATAAGATAACTTTTCTTTACAAGTTGTTCTTGTTCGATTCAATCTCTTACAAATCCCTTTCTAGTGAGTAGTATCTAGATTGCTAGTTTGTAAAACCCTTACCTAGAATCGGTGTGTCATATCCGGTTTGAAGCAAGCTTGGTGATCCAAAATCCCTAATCATTTTGGAGTCTCACCATTCATTCCATTCATCTCCCCAGCCGCACC
The DNA here is from genome assembly GCA_039880935.1 of Streptanthus diversifolius. Taxonomy (NCBI): domain Eukaryota; kingdom Viridiplantae; phylum Streptophyta; class Magnoliopsida; order Brassicales; family Brassicaceae; genus Streptanthus; species Streptanthus diversifolius. Next base: position 9,111,629 of record JAXGFM010000005.1, read on the forward strand.
ATTCCTTTGACCATCCGTTCCCAACCTCAATCAACCGTTTCTAGTCTTCCGCCTTGGCTCACCCTGTTGCCCGTTCTTGGCCGTGTGTTCTTCCTGGTGAAGACCACATCAAGTGGTATCAGAGCAACAACAGACTGAGTCCTTTACCCCTTTCACTTTTCTTTGTTTATTTGTTAAGAAACATCAAATTTCATCTAAGTGACCATTCACATTCTGTGAAGCCGTGTTCGATCTCTTAGTGTGTTATTGTTTGTGAACAATTGTCTCGCCTAGATTGTTTACATGGCAGAAAACAACAAGAAAGAGTCTGAGGCGGCTCGGTTCACCAAAATGTTTGAAGATCTAGCCACCAGACTTAACCGTACCATAGAGGAGCGGTTTCAAACCATCCAACTTGGCATTCGTGATGGTATCCGTGAAGAGATCCATAGAGTTATGCCAGAAGGAAGGCAACCGCGCCAAAGGAACCCATTACCACACCCCCTAGATGCATCCGTGGTCTCACACCTGAACCAGAAGGTCACGCTTCTGATGTTGGAAGCTTGGGCCGTAGAACTTATGTTGGTGATGAAGGAGCGGCTTGATTCTATCAGTCAGGCGGCTCAGACCACAGTGCCCATGGCAGAACCAGGCGCCACCGTGACCCAAGGTGATGTGGGCACGAACGCGGGATGAACCTGTGGAGGTTCACTGAAGCGGACGCAAGGGCCAGAACCGGGGAGAGACTCGACCACGGGGCTGGAACGTGAAGCGGGGTTCGCTTGGGCTGAGAGAGACTCGATCGTTGCAAGCGAGAGGATGGAAGTGAGCTGGACCACACGGGTTGTGACAGACCCGTGATACACCAAGGAAGACTTAAGCCGGCGGCTAAGTCTTGGGGCCAATCTAGAACTAGGCGGCACCGTTTGTAAGGAACACTAGGGTTTTTGTTTTCTTGTGTAATAGTCTGATTTTATTAATGAGAATGACTTGGCTTTTATAATGCCTAAGTTTTAGGGTTTCACCCTTACAGAAAAACAGCATGGAGTTCAAAATAAAAACAACAAGAAGTTTTAAATCAAGACAACCTAATGACTTGGGCCGCGGGCCTTATGGGCTGGACGCGGGCCCAAGTCTCACACTTAGAAAAATAAAGACTAAAAAGTGACTAAGTGACTGCCTCATGTCGTGGACTTCCTAGAGTTTTAGTCCATGTCCTGAATGCACACTAAGGGTATTGCCTCGTTAAAACCTCCCTCGGAAAACCCAATGGGATAAAACCGAAGATAGGAAAAAGAGTACAATTCCTTAGTGCGTCTTTGACTTCCTTATCCCGGGGTGATGGTAAGGATGCAAGAATCGGCAACTCGGCGACTAAGCAGCTCCCAGGGAGGGGTCACGGGCCATTGGGCCGGGTCTTAGTCAGGTCCTAGCCCGGGCTTGGCATCCTTCTGAAGAACCTCAAGCCTCCTCTCGATGAACCGGTTGAACTTGGTTCCCAATGCCTTAGCTCTGGATCGGGTCATGGGTCCGGCTGGTACGACTGGAACTGCTTCGTCCGGATATGGTCCGGCTGGGTCGTCCACTTGGTCGTCAAGGCGGTCGGTGCGTTCAGGGGTTTCATCACAAGGGTTCCCAACCTACCCCCTCAGTCGGACCAGTGCAACAACCTCAAACTCAAAATACCTCCCTTTCATGGCCGTAATGATCACATTCTCTATCTTGATTGGGAAACCAAGATAGAAATCGTATTTAATTGTTAATACTATAGTGAAACTAACAAGGTTAATATTGCTGTGACAGAGTTTTATGACTATGCCTTGAGTTGTTGGGATCAAGTAGTAATATCTAGGAGGAATAATGGGGAATATCCCATTGAAACATGGGAGGAACTAAAGTTTCTCATGCGTAGGAGATTTGTGCCTAACCACTTCCACAGGGATTTGCATCAAAGACTGAGGCATCTTCAGCAAGAAAACCGGAGTGTGGATTCAAGGAGATGGAGATGCTTTTGATTAGAGTCGGTGTCACAGAGGACCGTGAAACCACTATGTCCCGCTTCATGAGTGGCCTCAACCCGGAGATACAAGATAGATTAGAAATGCAACATTATGTTGAATTAGAGGAGATGTTTCATAAGGCTCTACTTATTGAGCTACAACTTAAAAGAAGGACTAATACTCGATCATTTGGTGCAGGTACCGTAGGTTCCAAGCTAACCTTCAACAAAGAGTTCAAACCCACTCGGACCTTTGATACTAAGCCATCCATGTCTAAGGCCACTTCCAATAACTTCCCACCTAGACCGGATAAGAACAAGGCCGAGGAACGATCAGCAAAGACCAGGGACATTCGCTGTTTCAAATGTCAAGGTTTAGGCCACTGTGCAAATGAGTGCACCAACAAGCGGACCACAATACTCATGGAGAATGGGGAGATCCAGTCTGAGTAAAAGGAGAGCTCCGACCCCCTGACCGGTGGAGAAGAGGAACCACCAGTTTCAGGCCAACTACTTGTAGCCAGACGGTCCCTAAGTTTTTATTCTAAGGCTGATGACCCAGATCAAAGGGAGAATCTCTTTCATTCTCGCTGCCTGATTAAGGGCAAGGTATGTATTCTAATAATAGATGGTGGTAGTTGTACTAACGTGGCTATTGAGTCTATGGTCAGGAAGTTAGGACTTGAGGAGCTACCACACCCAAAGCCGTACCCCCTCCAGTGACTCAATGATACGGGCGAGTTGAAAGTGACCCATCAAGTTAAAGTGCCCATAGAGATAGGCAAGTACAAATATGAGGTTCTATGATGAGGCCCCGGACCCAGCTATCCACGCCCACGGCCCAAGTGGACCAGAACTCGACCCAGACCGTCCCGATTTTTTCCTCGACCCAGCAGCCGACCCAAGCTATCCGGGAATTGACAAAGCCGTCCCACTCGTACCAACCGGACCCATTACCCGATCGAGAGCTAAGGCATTGGGAACCAAGATCAACCACTACGTCAGGCGCTGCCTTGAGGTTCTTCCGCGGATGTCCGAGTCTGGCCCAGGACCCAACCAAGACCCGGCCCATTCATGGGAATTACTTAGTCGGCGGAATGACGACTCATGTGTCCTTACCATCACCCCGGGATAAGGACGCCAAAAACGCACCAAGGAATTGTACTTTTTTCCCTACCTTCGGTTTTGTCCCATTGGGTTTTCCGGATGAGGTTTTTTACGAGGCAACACCCTTGGTGTGTAAGTCGGAAATTGGGCTTCACCTAGACCCATGACCAAGTCAACGTTATTCTTTTATGTCTTACTTTGTCTAAGTGGGGAACTTAGGCCTGCGACCAGCCCTTATGGCCCGCAGCCTAAGTCACTAGAATGTCTTGTAGTTTTATTTAAACTTCTTGTTTTTTTCTTTAATTTAAACTACAAGTTGTTTGTATGGGTAAAACCCTAAGACTTATGCATTATATAAGCAAAGTCCTTTCATTAATAAAAATCAGACTTTACAAGAAATTAAAAAAACCTATTTGATGTAAGAACTTGGGTGGGCTGTCTTTTCACCGAGAAGCTCAGGATAATGGGACAGAAAACGATGGGGTTGAAGGGTGGATTGAAGGGACCATACAAGCTGTGAAAGGGGCTTGTGATACTCCAAGAACTTCAACCTAGGGAGGTTGAAGTCGACGGCTGCTTGCAAGGGAGCTTGCTGGCGGCAGTTTGTGTCTAAAGAGACTTAGGGTTTTTGTCAAAAATACTTGTTATTCTATTATGTGTAAACAAGAAGGCTTATATAATGCCTTGTTACAATTTTAGGGTAAACTACAAGGCGTTTAACCTTTAGGAGATTAAAACAACATGTAGTTTACTTATTGTCACTTAGAATAAATAAGGGGCCATAATTAGTCAACATGACTTAACCCAACTAAACACTTAGACAAATAAATCGAAATTAAAGAAGGAAAAGCCCAATAACACTTAGGCTGAGAATTTGCCTGAAGACTTGTGAATGGGATGGAATTGTGAACAAGTCTTCAACGCCTTGCGAACTAGGAGTGTTGCCTCATTAAAACCTTCTTCGGAAAACCCAATGGGACAAAACCGAAGATAGGAAAAAGAGTACAATTTCCTAGAACGACTTTTGGTGTCTCTACCGAATGGTAATGGTAAAGACACCGGAGGAGGAAGAGTCTTCGAGAAGGAACCTCCAGGGTTCCTTGTCTAGCTGGAACAGAGCTCCGGTCGTGGGTGCAATGGCCAGAACAGGCTGGTCGGGGGCGTGTGGCTGGCGGGTCGTCTGGCCGGATGCGTGACCCGGGTTGGTCATCTGGCCGGCTGGCCGGGGGCTGGACGTCTGGGTCGCCTCTTGTTCATCTCCTGTCCCACACTCCAACAACAGGCTGAGCTTGTCTCCTAAAGCTTTCCTCTTGGACCGCGTAAGAGATCCAGGTGGAATGACCGGTGCGGTAGCTGGTTCGATGCCCTCATCATTCCCTCCCTGTTGAAGTGCTTTGGTCTCCAAAGCAAAATCCTCACCTGCATCAAACAACTCTAAGTCAGCAACATTGAAAGTACTTGAAACATTATACTCACCTGGGAGTTCGAGCTGGTAGGCGTTGTCGTTGATTCTCCGAAGAACGCGGAATGGGCCATCTCCCCGGGGTGCAAGCTTGCTCTTTCGTCGCTGGGGAAATCTCTCGGGGCGCAGGTGTAGCCAAACCCAATCTCCTTCCTTGAAGACCATGTGCCGGCGGCCCTTGTTGGCATTCCTGACGTTCTGGATGTTGCGTTGCTCAAGGTTCGCCTTAGTCTCCTCGTGAAGTTTCTTGATGTAGTCTGCTTTGGCTTCTCCCTCCAAGCTTATGGCGTCGTCTAACGGGATTGGTGTGAACTCAATCGGAGTGGTCGGGTTGAAGCCGTAGACAACTTCAAAAGGTGATCTCTTCGTGCCTGAATGTGCAGCTCGGTTGTAGGCAAACTCGACGTACGGAAGACATTCCAACCAATTCTTCAAATTTCGACCGATGGTCGCTCGCAATGTCTGTGACAAGGTCCGGTTGACTACCTCAGTCTGGCCGTCTGTCTGGGGGTGATACGCGGAAGAGAACAGGAGGTTGGTGCCCAATTTTCGCCAAAGTGCTCGCCAGAAGTGGCTCAGGAACTTGGTATCTCGGTCAGAAACGATTGTCCGGGGAATGCCATGAAGTCTGACGATTTCTTTGAAGAACAGGTCGGTGATCTGGCTTGCGTCGTTGGTCTTGTTACAAGCGATGAAATGTGCCATCTTAGAGAACCGGTCGACCACGACGAAGATGGAATCCTTATTGTGCAACTTCGGTAGGCCTAGGACGAAATCCATGGATATGTCTGTCCAAGGCGCATATGGAACTGGCAAGGGCATGTAGGGGCCTTGCGGATGCAGCTTTGACTTAGCCCGCTTGCAGATAAGGCACCGGGCGCAATGTGTCTCGACGTCTCGGCGCTGATGAGGCCAATAAAAGTGCTCCTTAAGCATGCTTAAGGTCTTGTCAATACCAAAGTGTCCCATGAGACCTCCACCGTGTGCTTCTCTGAGAAGCAGCTCTCGGATTGATCCCCTCGGAATGCAGAGTCGCTTGTCCTTGAAGAGGAATCCGTCGTGCAGGAAGAAGCGGCTGAAGTTCCCTTTGCCGTGCTCTAGGTGGGCATGGGCGAAGTCGACATCTTCGGCATACAGTTCCTTGATCATCTCGAAGCCGAGAACCTTGGACTCCATGACAGAGATAAGGCTGTAACGACGAGACAATGCGTCAGCGACGATGTTGTCCGTTCCATTCTTGTACTTGATGACGTACGGAAAGGTCTCGATGAATTCCAGCCAACGGGCATGTCGTTTCTTCAACGTTGACTGTCCACGGAGGTGCTGGAGCGTCTGATGATCGGTGTGAATGACGCACTCTCGGGCAAGCAGATAATGCTGCCAAGTCTCTAAGGCACGGACAAGGGCATAGAGCTCGTTGTCGTAGGTCGGATAGTTAAGGGCAGCTCCACTTAACTTCTCGCTGAAGTAGGCTACTGGTCGTCCGCCTTGGGTAAGGACGGCTCCAATGCCTATGCCCGAGGCATCGCACTCAACCTCGAATGTCTGCGTGAAGTCTGGTAATACGAGGACTGGTGCGTGTGTAAGGCGTTCCTTGAGTAGCTGGAAGGCCTTGTCTTGTTCGGGACCCCAACAAAAATCCTGGTTCTTCTTGATCGTCGATGTCAAAGGTCCAGCAATCGTGCTGAAGTCGCGGACGAACCGTCGGTAGAAGCTGGCAAGTCCGTGGAAGCTGTGGACCTGGCTGGCAGTCGTCGGTGTGGGCCAATCCTGAATGGCCTTTATCTTCTCGTCGTCTACCCGAAGTCCCTGGGAACTGATGACGAAACCAAGGAATACTACTTGGTTGGTGCAGAATGTACACTTCTTGAGGTTGGCGTACAGTTGCTCTCTCTGTAAGGTAGTGATCACGGCTTCCAAGTGCTCCAGGTGGTCTTGGTAAGTCGTGCTGTTGACGAGAATATCGTCGAAGTAGACCACGACGAATTTTCCGATGAACGGGCGAAGAACCTCGTTCATAAGTCGCATGAAGGTACTGGGCGCATTTGATAAACCGAATGGCATTACGAGCCACTCATATAGGCCTTGCTTTGTCTTGAAGGCGGTCTTCCATTCATCCCCTTCTCATATCCTTACTTGATGGTATCCACTCTTCAGGTCTATCTTAGAAAAGATGGCGGCTCCGCTGAGCTCGTCAAGCATGTCGTCTAGGCGCGGGATGGGGTGCTGGTACTTGATGGTTATGTTGTTGATGGCACGGCAGTCGACGCACATCCTCCAACTTCCGTCCTTCTTGGGTACCAGAAGAACCGGAACGGCACAGGGGCTGAGGCTCTCACGAACGTATCCTTGAGCCATGAGGTCTTGGACTTGTCGTTCTAATTCTTTAGCCTCCTCGGGGTTGACTCTGTAGGCTGGACGGTTAGGTAGCTGAGCTCCGGGAATGACGTCAATGTGGTGTTCAATCCCTCGGATAGGTGGAAGGCCAGCTGGGATTTCGTCTGGGAAGACGTCTGCGTACTTGTCAAGAAGTGCACGGATCTCGGCAGGCAGAGGGTGCTCCGTACTGGCCGTGTGTAGACTCTCTCTGTAGAGCATGAGCACGACTTGGGTGCCTGCGGTGCATGTGGCCTTTCTCATGTCTGCTACATTAATCAGAAAATTCTCCTTTCTGGCATGTTGATCCTTGGCCATCTTGGATTGCATTTCTTGGACGGCGTGTGCAGACATCGGGGCTAAGTTGTAGCGGCGCTTGTCGTGGACGAAAGAGTAGAAGTTGGTCCGTCCGTTGTGCGTGGTCTCACGGTCGAATTGCCAAGGTCGTCCGAGCAGAAGATGTCCAGCTGACATCGGGACAACGTCGCAGGTGACCTGATCTTGATATCTGCCGATGCTGAATGAGACCTTCACTTGGTCTGAGATGTACAGCTCCGTCTTGTTGTTCAGCCACCGAAGTTTATAAGGCTTGGGGTGCTTGGTCACGGGCAAGCCCAATTTCTCCACCATGTACTTACTGGCGGCATTCGTGCAGGATCCTCCGTCAATGATCAACGAACACACTTTCCCAAGTATCGTGCATTTGGAATGGAAAATGTTCTCTCGTTGTTCTTCTTCTTCAGGCTCAATTCGTGAACTAAGGACGCGTCGGATCATAAGCATCTCTCCGGAATCAGCGTATTCAATATCCTCATCGGAATGATGTGTTGGAAGTGTTTGCTCTTCTTGCTCCTCCTCGGATTCATAATCTCCGGACGCAGTAAGGACCATTGTCCTTTGAGTGGGACAATACCGGGACATGTGTCCTCTGCCCTTACACTTGAAACAGATGATTTCGCTGCTCCGCTGAGGCTGGGATGGGGTCGTGGCATGCGGTGGTCTAGGAGCTGGAGGCGCCGGTCTGGGGGCTGAGCTGGGGGCGACGGCTTTGCCTTTGAGTCGTGGGTCAATAGGCTGAGTTGTCCGCTCAAATGGCTTGGAACCGGTGTTCCAAGTGTTTCTGGGTCGAGAAGGTGCGGCAAGCTTCCGCTTATGGCACTTCTCGATCTGGACTGCTAGGTGGAACAGCTCACCTAGGTCGTGGTAGGGCTGCAGTTCAATCTTTCTGGCGATGGAATCTTGCAAGCCATCGATGAATTGGGCCATAAGGCTCTCTTCAGATTCATCTACATCGAGTCGGTTACGTAGATGCTCGAACTCGTCAAAGTATTCAGTCACCGTCTTGCTTCCTTGAGTGAGGCGTCGGAAACGTCGCTGAAGCTCGCGGTGGAAGTGGGGCGGTACATAACGTCGCCTCATGATTTGGGTCAGCTCGACCCATGAAGTCACAGAACCCATACGAGCTTGTCTGCGGGTGGTGACTTCGCGATCCCACCATGCTAAGGCATGGTCTGTAAATTGCGCTGTCGCAAAGATGACCTTTCGGGGATCATCATAGTTGTAGTACTCAAAAATGAGCTCCATGCGTTTCTCCCAGTCGAGATACTCTTCGGGGTCTAATTTCCCCGAGAAAGGAGGTGGGCTCATCTTGACCTCCGGGTAGTGGGTGGCTGGACGCGGCGGCGGTGGTGGTGGTAGGTCGTCGTCATAGTAGGGATGTCGACCCATAGGTGGCCGTTCGTGGTGGTATGGAGGCGCGGCAGGTGCGGCAGGGGGAGGCGGCGTGGCTTGCCTCAACTGCTCAAGCTGAGTGGAGAATGTTGACATTTGTGCCGTCAGGGCTTGAAGAAGCTGTACCATGGTCGGATCAGCTTGCCCCGACGTTGATTCATCCCTTCCTGTCATATTTCCTTTTCCGGGAAAAGGAAATTTCTAGAAAAGGAAAGTTTCCTTTTCGGGAAACTTGCAGAATTTGGAAACTTTCCTTAATTGGAAAGTTCCCGAGAATATATTTTTGATTTTTATTTAATATTTATTCACAGAATATTTCAAATAAGGAAATAAAATATGCTATCTATAAAAAAGGAAATAACCTAGAAAAGGAAAATATCCTATAGATATATTTCCTAAACCTAAAAGAAACTAATAAATGGGAAAAATATCCTAAAATTAATGTCTAATCTAGAAAAAGGAAACTAACTATGTCTAGGAGAAATATCAACTTAATTCCTAATCCTAAATGGTAACTAAATAAAATCCTAATAAAGATCTAGAAAATTTCCTAATCACTATCTAGAATACTACCTAAACCTAGGAAAATTTCCAAAAACTAAAAGTGAGGATCTAGACCTAGCCGCCTAAGAGCTACACTCACGAAACCCTAAACGAACCTAGTGCTCGGACGCCTAGCGACCTAAGACTATCTAGTAGCGGCTGGAAGCTAGACAGGGACGGTAGCTAGGGTTGGACGCGGGACTGCCTAAGGCGTGACTACACGCGGTACACGCGACCTAGGCGAACTAAGCGCGGGACAAGGTGCTATCCTAGGACTCACTCGGTTAGGATGCTAACTCGGATGACTAACCTAGGGTGCGGATGTGAACTCGGCACAGACGCGGGACGCTAAGGGCTCACGGGTCCTAAACTACGCAACACTAGACACAGGATACTCGATACGAACAAGCAAAAACCTAGACCTAAGATACACTAGCTACGCACGCGGACAGGGGAAGAAGGCTAGGACACACGCTAAGGCTGGTCGAGGACGAGAACGCGGAACAGGCTAGACCTAGCAGGGCGAGGGACACACACACGCGTGACACAAGCGGGACGAGACTAACACTAGGGGACCTAGGACGCGGACGCACGGTGGACACCTAACTAGCTAGGGACACGGGACCAACACTAGACCTAACGGACGGGAAGGCTAGGACACAGGGTCACAAGAACCTAGCAACTAGACGCGGGACACAAGCTAGCTACCTAGAAAACCTAGACCTAGAACTCGACACTAAAGGAAGACCTAACAAGCAACACACAAATCCTTATGGATTTTCAAGTATGGTGAAAGGTGTTCTAGGTGAGTTTCTAAGAACCTTAGTTTGATTTTAAACAACTTAAACAATATTTTGTTTTTTTCTTTTATATAAAAAAAAATTTCTAGCACAAACAAGCAATAAAAACAAACAAAATTCTTCTATCTTTTTTTTTTTTTTGAATTAAGAAACAAATAAGAACAAGAATGATAGAACCTGATTTTTTTTTTTTTGTAGGGTGTTTGTGGTATATGACTTGATTCCTCTCCTTCTTACCGAGAACCTCAGGGGAAAGAGAAAGAAAACACAATCAAAAGCCAAAAACTATTGCAACAAACAATGAAAAATCGCCAAAAATAAAAGGATAGAATCAACCTAATGATTTAGGAGCTTTAAGCTCTGATACCAGATGATGTAAGAACTTGGGTGGGCTGTCTTTTCACCGAGAAGCTCAGGATAATGGGACAGAAAACGATGGGGTTGAAGGGTGGATCGAAGGGACCACACAAGCTGTGAAAGGGGCTTGTGATACTCCAAGAACTTCAACCTAGGGAGGTTGAAGTCGACGGCTGCTTGCAAGGGAGCTTGCTGGCGGCAGTTTGTGTCTAAAGAGACTTAGGGTTTTTGTCAAAAATACTTGTTATTCTATTATGTGTAAACAAGAAGGCTTATATAATGCCTTGTTACAATTTTAGGGTAAACTACAAGGCGTTTAACCTTTAGGAGATTAAAACAACATGTAGTTTACTTATTGTCACTTAGAATAAATAAGGGGCCATAATTAGTCAACATGACTTAACCCAACTAAACACTTAGACAAATAAATCGAAATTAAAGAAGGAAAAGCCCAATAACACTTAGGCTGAGAATTCGCCTGAAGACTTGTGAATGGGATGGAATTGTGAACAAGTCTTAAACGCCTTGCGAACTAGGAGTGTTGCCTCATTAAAACCTTCTTCGGAAAACCCAATGGGACAAAACCGAAGATAGGGAAAAGAGTACAATTTCCTAGAACGACTTTTGGTGTCTCTACCGAATGGTAATGGTAAAGACACCGGAGGAGGAAGAGTCTTCGAGAAGGAACCTACAGGGTTCCTTGTCTAGCTGGAACAGAGCTCCGGTCGTGGGTGCAATGGCCAGAACAGGCTGGTCGGGGGCGTGTGGCTGGCGGGTCGTCTGGCCGGATGCGTGACCCGGGTTGGTCATCTGGCCGGCTGGCCGGGGGCTGGACGTCTGGGTCGCCTCTTGTTCATCTCCTGTCCCACACTCCAACAACAGGCTGAGCTTGTCTCCTAAAGCTTTCCTCTTGGACCGCGTAAGAGGTCCAGGTGGAATGACCGGTGCGGTAGCTGGTTCGATGCCCTCATCACTATTACACTTTGTTCTCTACGCCGCCTAGCAACCTAGCCGGTTCCAAGACTTCAAGCCGCCGGCTTCAAGTCTCCTTGGTGTATCACAGGCAGCACATAGCTTGTGTGGTCCAGTTCGCAAATTCCCCCCGTTCCAGACATTCGATTGGTCGAGTCTCTCCCAACACGCGTCCACAGCCACCTCCACGGTCGAGTCTCTCCCTGGAGTTGGTCCCGCGTCCGCACCAGCGAACCTCCACAGGTTCCTCTTGCGCCCGTGCCCACATCATCTGGTATCAGAGCCCAAAAGCTCCTGACCCTGGTTGTTCCTATCCTCTTTGTTATATATTTTGTATTTGTTTTTTTTCATTTGAAAACACCTGGCTTTGATTCGTTTGCTTTTCTAAACCTGCAAGGTTGAGAGGAGCCGTATTCAAGTCACAAAAAAAGAAACGAAAGAAGAAGCCCCCCATTAGAACCACTACACCAAATCCAGCCTTAAACTCGGTTTCATCTTTTCTGCTCTTTGTTTACATTCGCTAAGATATATATATAAAAAAAAGTTTTGCTTGCTTGTTAGGTTGTTTAAATTGTTTGCGTCCATTCAAAAAAAAGAGAGGAAGTATTAGGTTTTGTTAAAACGACTTAAGACCAGTTACCCACTTAGAACACCTACCTTTTGTTTGAGAAATCGTGAGCCAGGCCCCTGGTCACACGCGTGTGTTAGGGTTAGACTGTTGTGTGTTTGTCTTAGCCGCTTAGAGCCTAGACCAGCCCACCGTAGGATCCTTAGCCTCCCGGTAAAGTACACACCCTTGTCGCTTGTGCCCTTAGCACCTTAGGACTTTTGCTAGCCGTGAGCATCCCTTAGCCGCGTGACCGGTTCCTCACCCGCTGGCAGCCTTAGGTCATTATGACACCTCGCGGCTTCCTTGTGAGCAGCAGCCTCGCCCTGTAGCGTTTAACGACCAGTAGGAGACGCCGCGCGAGAACTAGTTAGTTTCCTCACCCGTGTAGCCGCCCTCCAGTGTAACCCGTGAGCAACCGCGTGTAGCCGTGACCAACTAGGGCTTATCGACCATACTAAACACCTTTTAGGATTAGGTATAGCGGCCGCGATCCTAGTTTCTCTTTTGCTCATAGCCGAATCTGCCTAAGTGGAAAATTGTCATTTTTTGAATTAGGAATATTATTAGAACCCTTTAGGAAGTTTTCCCTAGCCATAAATTGTCTAGGAATATTCCCAATTTGGTTTAGGAAATTCAATAATTTCGAATATAGGCCATATCTTAGATTTATAAAATTTCCAAAACCCAATTTAGGAAAGAATTTAAGTCTAGAATATTTTCTTTAGAACATTTTTTTCATTTTAGGAAAGTTCCATTTTAGGAAAGTCTTATTTTAGGAAAGTATCTAGATTATGAAAGTTTCCATTTTAGGGAAGTTTCATTTTAGGAAAGTTCTATTCCAGGAAAGTTTCTAGATTAAGAAAGTTTCCATTTTAGGAAAGTTCTAATTCAGAAAAGTTTTTTATTTTAGAAAAATTCTATTTTTGGAAAGTTTTCTATAAATATGTCTAGTAGTTCGGACGTTCCCGAACGTCTCCAATGATCAGCTGCTGTAATGCAGATGCTGAGCCTGATTACGGCTCAAATGAACACGCTCACAAGTCGCATGGAACGACTGGAGCAACCCGGTCCTCCCCAACGACCGGACGTCCCCGAGGCGTCCCACCGCGGCAATGGAGGAGCCACCACCAATGGACGAACCCACTACTACGGACCATACGCTCGCGATCCGCGAGAAGAGGATCCACCCTACGATCCACCATACCACACTCCTTATGACCGCGACCCTCGCTACGACGGCGCGCACGGTCGCCTCCCTACCAAGCCCCTGACGTCAAGCTTAACCCGCCGTCTTTTGCCGGCAAGGTAGACCCAGAAGCTTAATTAGACTGGGAACGACGTATGGAGCTGATCTTCGACTACTACTGGTACGGAGATCCCATGCGAGTAGCCCTTGCCACCGCCCAGTTCACGGACCACGCCCTGAACTGGTGGGACCGTGAAGTTGGTTAACGACAAAGGAGTCATTTCGGACCACTTACCTCATGGGACGAGCTCACGCATCTAATGCGGAAACGCTATGTTCCGCCCCATTTCCACAGAGAGCTGCAAAGACGTTTTAGACGACTCACCCATGGCACTAAGACGGTCAGTGAATATTTTGACGAATTCGAGCACCTACGGAACCGTCTTGAAATAACTGACTCCCCGGAGAGTTTCATGGCCCAGTTCCTTGACGGGCTCCAAGAAAAGATCGCTCGGAAGGTCGAGAGACAGCCGTACCACGACCTCAGAGAATTATACCACCTAGCCAACCAGGTGGAACAAGCAAACAAAAGGAAGGCTGCTTGCTACCAACGGCCCATGTCCAACTGGACCAAGCCCTTCAACCGGCCCCTGGCCCTGGCCCTGGCCCACGCGTGCCGACCTGGCCCTGTGAACCAACCTGACCCACGACCGGACCAAACCAGCCGACCAAACCCACCGGAGCTGCACCCCGGAGCCGAGACATCACTTGTTTCAAGTGCAATGGATGAGGACACATGGCGAGAAATTGTCCAAACCAACGGGTAATGATCTTAACCCCGTCCAGAGAGTACGAATCCACAGACGAAGGCGACGAAGAGCATTTAGAAGAACCAGAGCAAGCAGATGACGATATCGAGTACCCTGATTCCGGGGAACTCCTGATGTTCCGGCTCGTCCTCAACATTATAGCTGGCCCTGACGAGATCACCCAGCGTGAGAACATTTTCTATACCAAGTGCACTATCAAGAGCAAGGTATGTTCTCTGATTATCGACGGAGGTTCCTGTACCAACGTCGCTAGTGAATATATGGTTGACCGAGGTACGCATAACCGATCAGGTGACCGTACCTTTTAGCGTAGGTCGATACACCGATCAGGTCTTGTGCGACTAACCTGTATTCCTTTGTTCACAACAAGTGCAGGTTTAACTTAGCACCGCTCGCACCACAACAAGTCCGGGACATTCAGTTGAGAACGGATTCCACTAGAATACCCCGAAAGGAGAATTTTCTTGTGAACTCCAGGGTCATTCGCAAGGAAGTGAGTAGGGACGATATTGATGTCGTCCTTATGATATTCAAGGAGTCCTTCCACGCCGACAGCACAGAGCCGCCGCCCCCGCGTGAAGTCGCCAAACTTTTGGAGGCATATGCAGGCGTTTTTCCTGCTGAGATTCCGCCTGGGCTACCGCCCCTTAGAGGAATCCAAGGAGCTCAACTGCCCAACCGACCCGCCTACCGTGTCAACCCGGAAGAAGCCAAGGAGCTCGAACGTCACGTTCGAGAACTCATGGACCAAGGATATGTCCGAGAAAGCCTCAGTCCATGCGCCGTACCCGTCATGCTCGTGCCAAAGAAGGACGGATCTTGGAGAATGTGTGTTGACTGTCAAGTAATCAACAACATCACCATCAAGTACCAACACCCTATACCACGGCTAGACGATATGCTAGATGAGCTAAGCGGAGCCTCGATCTTTTCCAAGATTGATCTGAAGAACGGATATCACCAATTCCGCATGCGAGAAGGAGACGAGTGGAAAACGACATTCAAGACCAAGCAAGGTCTCTACGAGTGGCTCGTCATGCCGTTTGGGCTTTCCAACGCCCCGAGCACTTTCATGCGGCTAATGAACCACATTCTTAGACCGTACATCAGTAAGTTCGTGGTTGTCTGCTCTTCTTATGCCGACCACGTCACTCATTTGGAGTTGGTTATACGCATACTTCAAGAGGAGAAGTTGTATGCCAATCTGAAGAAGTGTACGTTCTGCACTGACCGGGTAGTCTTCCTAGGCTTTGTCGTGAGTCCTCAGGGCTTACAGGTAGACAAGGAGAAGATCAAGGCCATATGAGAATGCCCCACACCCATGAGTATCAGCCAAGTCCGGAGTTTCCATGGCTTGGCAAGCTTCTACCGGAGGTTCGTCAGGGACTTCAGCACCATCGCCAGTCCTTTGACTTCCGTGATCAAGAAGGATCGGACATTCAGCTGGGGACCCGAGCAGGATAAAGCCTTCAACCTGCTCAAAGACCGGCTCACTCACGCCCCAGTCTTAGCCCTTCCGGACTTCCAGAAGACTTTTGAGGTGGAGTACGACGCGTCAGGCATCAGAATTGGAGCCGTCCTGACCCAAGGCGGCAAACCCGTTGCCTACTTCAGCGAAAAGTTGAGCGGAGCCGCCCTCAACTATCCCACCTCTCGACAAGGAGCTGTATGCCTTGGTTCGAGCAATGGACACCTGGCAGCACTATCTCCTCGCCCGGGAATGCGTCATCCATACCGACCATCAGACGCTACAGCACTTGAGAGGCCGAACTAAGTTGAAGAGACGACATGCACGCTGGCTGGAATTTATCGAGACGTTTCCCTATGTGATCAAGTACAAGAAGGGAAAAGACGTTTCCCGGAGACATTCCTTGATTTCGGTCATGGAAGCTAAGGTCCTCGGGTTCGAGCTACTCAAGGAGTTATATGCCTAAGACGACGACCTGAAGGAAGCCTTCCACCAGACCGGGACTGGTACCCACTCACGATTTTATTTGTTTGATGGGTTCATTTTCAGAGACCGGAGGCTTTGTATCCCGAAAGGTTTGACCCGGGAATTGCTGCTAAGGGAAGCCCACGGAGGAGGCTTGATGGGACACTTTGGCGTGGCCAAAACCTTGAGCCTACTCAAGGAGCATTTATACTGGCCCCATCTTCGACGAGACGTCGAGGCCCATTGCAGCCGCTGCTTGGTCTGCAAACGGGCCAAGTCCAGAGTGCATCCCCACGGATTATACCTTTCCCTACCTATTCCTACTACTCCTTGGACTTATATCTCAATAGACTTTGTGCTAGGCTTGCCTAAGATCAATCACAAAGACTCCATTTTCGTCGTAGTAGACAGGTTTACGAAGATGGCTCATTTTATTCAGTGTGCCAAGACCAATAACGCCACCCAAACCGCGAGTTTGTTCTTCCGGGAGATTGTACGATTGCACGGGATTTCCAGGACTATAGTGTCCGACCGAGACACTAAGTTCCTCAGCCACTTTTGGCGGACCCTATGGAAGAAGCTCGGCACAAAACTTGTGTTTTCAACGACCTGTCATCCACAAACGGACGGACAGACAGCAGTAGTGAACCGGACGCTTTCCACCCTTCTAAGAGCTACCATCAGGCGAAATTTGAAGTCCTGGCTCGAGTGTCTCCCGCTGGTCGAGTTCGCATACAGCCGAGCCATCCACTCCGCGACCAAGAAGTCACCGTTTGAGATCGTCTACGGTTTCAACCCGTTGTCGCCAATGGAGTTCACGCCCTTGCCACCAGCTGAGATCGTGAGTTTAGAGGGAGATAGCAAGGCCAAATACGTCAAGAAGCTGCATCAGAAGGTCAAGGAGAATATGGAAAAGAAGACGGAGACCTACGTCCGGCAAGCCAACAAGGGGCGTAAGCAGACTACGTTGAAGGAAGACGACTGCGTTGAGAGGTTTCCCCAAAAGCGCAAAGACAAGCTGGCACCAAGAGGAGACGGACCATTTCGAGTCCTGAAGAAGATCAACGACAATGCCTACCAACTCGAGCTGCCAGGTGAGTTTAAGATTTCCCCGACGTTCAATGTATCTGACTTGGAATTATTTGATGCATGTGAGGATGCTGATTTGGAGACCAAACTACTTGAAGAGGAGAGGGATGATGAGGCCCCACACCCAGCTATCCACGCCCACAGCCCAAGTGGACCAGAACTCGACCCCGACCATCCCGATTGTTTCCTCGACCCAGCAGCTGACCCAAGCTATCCGGGAACTGACAAAGCCGTCCCACTCGTACCAACCGGACCCATAACCCGATCGAGAGATAAGGCATTGGGAACCAAGATCAACCACTACGTCAGGCGCTGCCTTAAGGTTCTTCCGCGGATGTCCGAGCCCG
This sequence comes from Streptanthus diversifolius, assembly GCA_039880935.1. Classification (NCBI taxonomy): domain Eukaryota; kingdom Viridiplantae; phylum Streptophyta; class Magnoliopsida; order Brassicales; family Brassicaceae; genus Streptanthus; species Streptanthus diversifolius. The sequence continues at coordinate 9,128,950 of JAXGFM010000005.1, forward strand.
GCCCAGGACCCAACCACGACCCGGCCCATTCATGGGAATTACTTAGTCGGCGGAATGCCGACTCATGTGTCCTTACAATCACCCCGGGATAAGGACGCCAAAGACGCACCAAGGAATTGTACTCTTTTCCTTACCTTTGGTTTTGTCCCATTGGGTTTTCCGGAGGAGGTTTTAACGAGGCAACACCCTTGGTGTGCAATTCGGAAATTGGGCTTCACCCAGACCCATGACGAAGTCAACGTTATTCTTTTTATGTCTTATTTTGTCTAAGTATGGAACTTGGGCCTGCGACCAGCCCTTATGGCCCGCAGCCCAAGTCACTAGAATGTCTTGTAGTTTTATTTAAACTTCTTGTTGTTTTCTTTAATTTAAACTACAAGTTGTTTGTAAGGGTAAAACCCTAAGACTTATGTATTATATAAGCCAAGTCCTTTCATTAATAAAAATCAAACTTTACAAGAAATTAAAAAAAACCTATTACACTTTGTTCTCTACGCCGCCTAGCAACCTAGTCGGTTCCAAGACTTCAAGCCGCCAGCTTCAAGTTTCCTTGGTGTATCACAGGCAGACCATAGCTTGTGTGGTCCAGTTCGCGAATTCCCCCCCGTTCCAGACGTTCGATTGGTCGAGTCTCTCCCAACCCGCGTCCACAACCACCTCCACGGTCAAGTCTCTCCCTGGAGTTGGTCCCACATCCGCACCAGCGAACCTCCACAGGTTCCTCTTGCGCCCGTTCCCACATCATTCTATGTGACATCTTGCCCATGGAAGCCGACAACATACTTTTGGGAAGGCCGTGGAAATCAGACAGGATGGTGACCCATGATGGCTACACCAACCGCCACCACTTCACCTTCAAAGTCCGTAAGACCACTCTCATCCCAATGTCACCCCATGAGGTATATCTTGATCAATGGTGTCTTAAGAACCAAAAGAAGGAAACCGGTAAACCCAAGACACCTAAAACTAAAACAAACTTCTATCTTAAGTCTAGTGAAGTTAAGCGCAGCCTAAGTGATGGAGCCACGGAACGCACTGACCGTGCCGACGACCCCGCAGACGACCCAGCCGGACCATGCCCGGACGAAGCAGTTCCAGTCGCGCCAGCAGGACCCATGACCCGTTCCAGAGCTAAGGCCTTGGGCACCAAGTTCAATCGGTTCATTGAGAGGAGACTTGAGGTTCTGGAGCAGAATTCCGAGCCCGGACCAGGGCCAATCCGAGACCAGGCCCATTACTCGTCAACCACTGCCTGGGAGTTGCTTAGTCGCCAAGTTGCCGACTCTTGCATCCTTACCATCACCTCGGGGTAAGGATGACCAAAGACGCGCTAAGGAATTGTACTCTTTTTCCTACCTTCGGTTTTGTCCCATTGGGTTTTCCGAGGGGGGTTTTAACGAGGCAATACCCTTAGTGTGCAATCCGGAAGTGGACAACACCAAGTCCACGACCAAGTCTACCTTTAGTCATTTCTTTAAGTTTTTTTTTGTTGTCTAAGTTTTTCTAAGTGTAGGACTTGGGCCCGCGACCAGGCCTTGTGGCCCGCGGCCCAAGTCATTTAAATGCCTTGTAGTTTTAGTTAGACTTCTTGTTGTTTTATTTTGGACTTCATGCTGTTTTTGTAAAGGGTGGAAACCCTAAGACTTAGGCATTATAAAAGCCAAGTCATTCTCATTAATAAAAAACAGACTTTACAAGAAAATCAAAACCCTTATACAAATTATAAATCGTAGCCACCTAGCCTCCAAGCCTGGTAGCCGCCTGCTTGAAACCGCCTGGTTCAAGCGCCCCTTGGTGTATCACGGGACTCCCCACAGCCCGTGTGGTCCAATTCGCTCCACTTCACTGGTTCTTGCGCCTGCTAGGTCGAGTCTCTCCCCAGCCCGCGCCTAAGCCTCCTTCCAGGTCGAGTCTCTTCTTGGAAGTTGGTCACGCGTCCGCAGCCGTGAACCTCCACCAGGTTCCTGCCGTGTCCGTGAGCATATCATCTGGTATCAGAGCTCAAAAGCTCCTGACCCCGGTTGTGTCCTATCCCTTTGCTATTTGTTTCACTTGTTTAATTCGTTAAGAAAACGCTTGGCTTGATTTGTTTGCCTGTCAAACCTGCAAGGTTGAGAGAAGCCGGATTCAAGTCACAAAAAAAAAAAAAGATAAGAAGTTTCATTAGAACCGCAACTAATCCATCCACCAAACCGGTTACACCCTTCCACTCCTATCTTTTACCTTTCGTTATAAAAAAAAAAAAAAAAAAAGAAGAAGAGATTGCTTGATTGTTGCTAGGTTGATAGATTGCTTGTGTTCATTCATTCAAAAACAAAAGGAAAAAGAAGTTAGGTTGTGTTTAAAAACGAATCAGGAAGAACTAGAAATCCACCTTAGAACACTCGCGAATTGAGAAATCGTGAAAAGCAAGGTAACTTGCTTCACGCGTTTGATTAGCTAGGTTTGAGTAGTTTGCGTGAAGTTCCCTAGCCGATTCCGTGTCTAGCAACCAGTAGGAGAAGCCTTAGGCCGCGCTAGTTGCCTTGTCACCCTGTGGATAGCCGCTTGATTCAAACCGCCTTGCGCATTAGACAAACCCCGTGAGCAGCCGCGAGTTTAGGGATTAACAGCCGCCACCCCTAGGTCAAATTCGCGACCCTTAGACACCATCAGCCGTTTAGGGCAATTTTCCATTCTAGGTTTAGGCAAATATCCCCTAGTATAATCCCTTAGGAATATTTCCCAAAACCAATTAGGAAACTTCCCGAAACGATTTAGGAAAGAAATTAAGTCTAGAATATCTCCCTAGGATATTTTCATTTTTCTAGATTAGGAAAGTTCCATTTTAGGACAGTTCTATTTTAGGAAAGTTCCAACTTAGGAAAGTTCTATTTTAGGAAAGTTTCTAGATTAGGAAAGTTTCTAGATTAGGAAAGTTTCTAGATTAGGAAAGTTTCTATTTTAGGAAAGTTTCTATTTTAGGAAAGTTTCTAGATTAGGAAAGTTTCTAGATTAGGAAAGTTTCTATTTTAGGAAAGTTTCTATTTTAGGAAAGTTTCTATTTTAGGAAAGTTTCCATTTTTGGAAAGTTGTTATTTTAGGAAATTTCTTTAAAAATATAAATGTCTAGTAGTTCGGACGTTCCCGAACGTCCCCAAGGATCAGCTGCAGTAATGCAGATGCTGAGCCAGATTACGGTTCAGATGAACACGCTCGCTAGTCGTATGGAACGGCTGGAGCAACCCGGTCCTCCCCAACGACCGGACTTCCCCGAGGCGTCTCACCGCGGCAACGGAGGTGCCACTACCAATGGTCGGACTCACTACTTCGGACCCTACTCTCGCGACCCACGAGAAGAAGATCCGCCCGACGATCCACCATACCGTACCCCTTATGATCGAGACCCCCGGTACGATGACCGACCGCCCCCATACCAAGCCCCCGACGTCAAGCTTAACCCGCCATCATTTGCCGGCAAGGTCGACCCCGAGGCTTACCTAGATTGGGAACGACGCATGGAGCTGATCTTCGACTACTACCGATACGGAGACCCCCGGCGAGTAGCTCTTGCCACCGCCCAATTTACGGACCATGCCCTGACCTGGTGGGACCGTGAGGTCGCTGAACGACGAAGGAGTCGATTCGGACCACTGACCTCTTGGGACGAGCTTACGCATCTAATGCGGAAACGCTACGTTCCACCCCACTTCCACCGCGAGTTACAAAGGCGTTTTAGACGACTCACCCAGGGCACTAAGACGGTCAGTGAATATTTCGACGAGTTCGAGCACCTGCGGAACCGTCTTGATATAACTGACTCCCCGGAGAGTCTCATGGCCCAGTTCCTCGATGGGCTTCAGGAAAAGATTGCCCGCAAAGTCGAGAGGCAGCAGTACCACGACCTTGGCGAGTTATACCACTTAGCCAACCAGGTGGAGCAAGCCAACAAGAGGAAGGCCGCAGGAAATCAGAGGCCCAAGCCAAACTGGACCAAGCCATACAACCGGCCCCCTGGCCCTGTCCCCGACCCGCGCGCGCCGACCCGTCCCCGTGAGCCGACCCGACCCACGGCTGGACAACCCCAACCGACCAAGCCTACCGGAGCTGCACCCCGGAGCCGAGACATCACTTGTTTCAAGTGCAACGGACGAGGTCACATGGCTCGCGACTGTCCGAACCAGCGAGTCATGATCTTGACTCCATCCGGCGAGTACGAATCCGCTGATGAGGAAGACGAGCATCTAGACGCCCAGATCGACCAGCCAGAGGATGAGATTGAATACCCGGATTCCGGAGAACTTCTGATGTTCCGACGTGTCCTGAACTCAATAGCGGGACCCGAAGAGACGGAACAGCGAGAGAACATCTTCTATACCAAGTGCACCGTGAAGGGCAAGGTATGTTCTCTGATCATAGACGGTGGTTCTTGCACCAACGTCGCCAGTCAATACATGGTTGACAAGCTCGGTCTCGAGAAGACCAAGCACCCACGCCCATACGGGTTGCGCTGGCTCAATGACAAGACCGAGATCCGCATATCCGATCAGGTGATGGTACCCTTCAGCATAGGCCGTTACTCTGATCAGGTCTTGTGCGACGTGGTCCCGATGCAGGCTGGCCACCTATTACTAGGACGTCCATGGCAGTTTGACAGGGAAACCACGCACAATGGGCGGACTAACCTGTATTCTTTTTTTCACAACAAGCACAGGTTTAACTTAGCACCGCTCGCACCACAACAAGTCCGGGAAATCCAATTAAAGACGGATTCAACCAAAGGTCCCCGGAAGGAGAACTTCCTTGTGAACTCCCGAGTCGTCCGCAAGGCAGTGAGTAGGGACGATACTAATGTCGTCCTTATGATCTTCAAGGAATCACTGCACGCCGGCAGCACTGACCCGCCGCCCCCGCCTGAAGTTGCCAAACTTCTAGAGACCTACGCCGGCGTCTTTCCGACAGAGATCCCACCAGGACTGCCACCATTAAGAGGAATCGAGCATAACATCGATTTTATCCCGGGAGCACAACTGCCCAACCGACCCGCCTACCGAGTCAACCCGGAGGAAGCTAAGGAGCTCGAACGCCAAGTTCGAGAACTGATGGACCAGGGCTATGTTCGGGAAAGCCTTAGTCCATGTGCTGTACCCGTCCTGCTCGTACCCAAGAAAGACGGATCCTGGAGAATGTGTGTTGATTGCCGAGCTATCAACAACATCACCATCAAGTACCGTCACCCGATACCGCGCCTTGACGATATGCTTGACGAGCTGAGCGGAGCCTCGATCTTTTCAAAGATCGACCTGAAGAGCGGATATCACCAGGTTCGCATGCGCGAAGGAGACGAATGGAAGACGGCATTCAAGACCAAGCAGGGTCTCTACGAATGGCTAGTAATGCCGTTTGGGCTATCCAATGCCCCGAGTACGTTCATGCGTTTGATGAACCATGTCCTCAGGCCGTACATCAGTAAGTTTGTCGTAGTCTATTTTGACGACATCCTTATTTACAGCGCCTCATATGCCGATCACGTCACTCATTTGGAGCTGGTAATACGCACACTTCGAGAGGAGAAGTTGTATGCCAATCTAAAGAAGTGTACGTTCTGCACTGATCGGGTAGTCTTCCTAGGCTTTGTCGTGAGTCCACAAGGCTTACAGGTGGACGAGGACAAGATCAAGGCCATACAGGAATGGCCCACGCCCACGAGCATCAGCCAAGTCCGGAGCTTCCACGGTTTGGCGAGCTTCTACCGGCGGTTCGTCGGGGACTTCAGCACCATTGCCAGTCCCTTGACCTCCGTGATCAAGAAGGACCGGGCATTCAGCTGGGGGCCCGAGCAGGATAAAGCTTTCAACCTGCTCAAGGAACGACTCACTCACGCCCCAGTTTTAGCACTACCGGATTTTCAGAAGACTTTCGAGGTGGAGTGCGACGCATCTGGCGTCGGAATCGGAGCCGTGCTGACCCAAGGCGGCAAACCAGTTGCCTATTTCAGCGAGAAGTTGAGCGGAGCAGCACTCAACTACCCCGCCTATGACAAGGAGTTGTATGCCTTAGTTCGGGCAATGGACACCTGGCAGCACTACCTGTTGGCCCGGGAATGCGTCATCCACACGGACCATCAGACGCTGCAACACCTACGAGGGCAGACGAAGCTGAAGAGACGACACGCACGCTGGCTGGAGTTCATCGAGACATTCCCTTACGTCATCAAGTACAAGAAGGGAAAGGAGAATGTCGTCGCAGATGCTTTGTCCCGGAGGCATTCCTTGATTTCGGTCATGGAAGCTAAGGTCCTCGGATTCGAACTACTCAAGGAGCTATACGCCCAAGACGAAGACCTCAAGGACGCCTTCACTCACGCTGGAACGGGTACCCATTCACGGTTTTACTTGTTTGATGGGTTCCTTTTCAGGGATCGGAAGCTTTGCATCCCAAAGGGATCAACCCGGGAGCTACTACTGAGGGAAGCCCACGGAGGAGGCTTGATGGGTCATTTTGGCGTAGCCAAAACCTTGAGTTTACTCAAGGAACACTTCTACTGGCCCCACCTGAGACGAGATGTTGAGGCCCATTGCAGCCGCTGCCTGGTCTGCAAACGGGCCAAGTCAAGAGTCCATCCCCACGGGTTATACCTACCACTCCCTATTCCTACTACTCCCTGGACTGACATCTCTATGGACTTTGTGCTAGGCTTGCCTAAGATCAACCACAAAGACTCCATTTTTGTAGTAGTAGACAGGTTCTCGAAGATGGCGCATTTCATCCCGTGTTCCAAGACAAATGACGCCACCCAAACCGCGAGTTTGTTCTTCCGGGAGATTGTCCGATTGCATGGAATTCCCCGGACAATAGTGTCCGACCGAGACACCAAGTTCCTCAGCCATTTTTGGCGGACGCTGTGGAAGAAGCTCGGCACCAAGCTGCTGTTTTCAACGTCTTGCCATCCCCAGACAGATGGACAGACCGAAGTCGTGAACCGGACACTCTCCACCCTACTAAGGGCAACCATTGGCCGAAATTTGAAGTCTTGGCTCGAATGCCTACCGCTGGTCGAGTTCGCCTACAACCGAGCCGTCCATTCTGCGACCAAGAAGTCACCGTTTGAGATCGTCTACGGTTTCAACCCGCTGTCGCCAATGGAGTTCACGCCATTACCCCCTGCTGAGATCGTGAACCTAGAGGGAGACCGGAAGGCTGAATACGTCAAGAAGCTGCACCAGAAGGTCAAGGAGAATCTGGAGAAGAAGACGGAGACCTATGCCCGACAGGCCAACAGGGGACGTAAGCAGACGTCGTTGAAGGAAGGCGACTGGGTTTGGCTGCACATGCGACCCGAAAGGTTCCCCCAGAAACGCAAGGACAAGTTGGCACCAAGAGGAGACGGACCATTCCGAGTCCTGAAGAAGATCAATGACAATGCCTACCAACTTGAGCTGCCAGGTGAGTTTAACATTTCTCCAACGTTCAATGTTTCTGACTTAGAATTATTTGATGCAGGTGAGGATGTTGATTTGGAGACCAAACCACTTGAAGAGGGGAGGGATGATGGAGCCACGGAACGCACTGACCGTGCCGACGACCCCGCAGACGACCCAGCCGGACCATGCCCGGACGAAGCAGTTCCAGTCGCGCCAGCAGGACCCATGACCCGTTCCAGAGCTAAGGCCTTGGGCACCAAGTTCAATCGGTTCATTGAGAGGAGACTTGAGGTTCTGGAGCAGAATTCCGAGCCCGGACCAGGGCCAACCCGAGACCAGGCCCATTACTCGTCAACCACTGCCTGGGAGTTGCTTAGTCGCCAAGTTGCCGACTCTTGCATCCTTTACCATCACCCCGGGGTAAGGATGACCAAAGACGCGCTAAGGAATTGTACTCTTTTTCCTACCTTCGGTTTTGTCCCATTGGGTTTTCCGAGGGGGGTTTTAACGAGGCAATACCCTTAGTGTGCAATCCGGAAGTGGACAACACCAAGTCCACGACCAAGTCTACCTTTAGTCATTTCTTTAAGTTTTTTTTTGTTGTCTAAGTTTTTCTAAGTGTAGGACTTGGGCCCGCGACCAGGCCTTGTGGCCCGCGGCCCAAGTCATTTAAATGCCTTGTAGTTTTAGTTAGACTTCTTGTTGTTTTATTTTGGACTTCATGCTGTTTTTGTAAAGGGTGGAAACCCTAAGACTTAGGCATTATAAAAGCCAAGTCATTCTCATTAATAAAAAACAGACTTTACAAGAAAATCAAAACCCTTATACAAATTATAAATCGTAGCCACCTAGCCTCCAAGCCTGGTAGCCGCCTGCTTGAAACCGCCTGGTTCAAGCGCCCCTTGGTGTATCACGGGACTCCCCACAGCCCGTGTGGTCCAATTCGCTCCACTTCACTGGTTCTTGCGCCTGCTAGGTCGAGTCTCTCCCCAGCCCGCGCCTAAGCCTCCTTCCAGGTCGAGTCTCTCCTTGGAAGTTGGTCACGCGTCCGCAGCCGTGAACCTCCACCAGGTTCCTGCCGTGTCCGTGAGCATATCACTAAGCACAAGAAAACCCTTCCTTATGCTTATATATAGGGAAAATGTGCTTACTTCTACTAACCCTGAGCCGATCCTCCCGAGCAGATTGAGTGATCTTTTGCAGGCATTCCAGGACGTGTTTCTAGAGGAGTGTCCCAATGGCCTACTTCCTGTACGTGGGATAGAGCACCAGATTGATCTGGTCAACAGAGCCACCTTACCAAATCGGCCAGCCTACCGCACCAACCCCCTGGAGACCAAGGAGATTCAAAGACAAGTTGATGAGCTCATGGCCAAAGGACACATCCGTGAGAGCATGAGTCCATGTGCCGTGCATGTCCTCCTTATTCTTAAATAGGATGAGACTTGGCGCATCACGATAAAGTATCGTCACCCTATCCCTAGTTTATATGATATGCTTGATGATAGTCTAAATTATTTTCTAAGATAGATCTTAGAAGTGGGTATCATCAAATTAGGATGAAAGAGGGTGATGATTGGAAGATAACTTTTAAATACTAAGCATGGTTTATATGAATGGTTAGTCATGCCCTTTGGTTTAACCAATGCGCATAGTATCTTTATGAGATTGATGAATCATGTGCTTAAAGAATTTATAGGACATTTTGTAGTTGTTTACTTTGATGACATCCTAGTATATAGCAAGAACCTAGATGATCATGTCCATCATTTGAAATTGGTTCTATAAGTGCTTAGAAAGGAGAAATTGTCTGCTAATATGAAGAAATGTACTTTTGTATGGATAACATTGTTTTTCTAGGCTTTGTAGTGAGTGCTGCAGGTGTAAGGGTTGATGAGGAAAAAGTTTGTGCCATCCGTGACTGGCCTAGCCCAAAGATCGTGGGAGAAATCCATAGCTTCCATGGCATGGTCTGATTCTATAGGCGTTTTGTCAAGGACTTTAGCACCCTGGCCGCACCGCTAACTGAGGTGATCAAGAAGGATGTGGGATTCAAGTGGAATAAGGAGCAAGAGGAAGCATTTCAGACGCTCAAGGACAAGCTTACAAACACACCAATTTTAGCATTGCCTAACTTCTCTAACACGTTTGAAAATGAGTGTGATGCTTCAGGTGTTGGAATAAGAGCTGTCCTCATGCAAGACCGCAAGCCCATAGCTTATTTCAGTGAAAATCTTGGAGGTGCCACCCTGAATTATCCAACGTATGATAAAGAGTTGTATGCCCTTGTCCGTTCCTTGCAAACTTGGCAACATTACTTGTGGCCCAAGGAGTTTGTCATACACACGGACCATGAATCACTCAAGCACCTCAAGAGCCAACACAAGCTGAACAAACGCCATGGTAAGTGGATGGAGTTTATAGAGACATTCCTATATGTCATAAAGTACAAGCAAGGCAAAAAAAATGTGGTTGCCGATGCTTTGTCACGCAGGTTTGCTCTCTTGTCAACTTTAGAAGTTAAACTTATGGGTTTTGAGGATATGAAAGAACTCTATGGAACTGACTCTGACTATGGAGAAATCTATAAGTCTTGTTTAAATAATCCTACAGAACGTTATTTCATACAAGATGGATTCTTGTTTTATGAAAACCGCCTATGTGTTCCATCTTGTTCAATGAGGGAGTTGTTTTTCCGTGAGGCTCACGCTGGTGGCCTTATTGGGCATTTTGGCGTGTCCAAAACCTTGGCTGTGATGCGTGAACACTTCTACTGGCCTCACATGAGAAAAGATGTGGAAAGAATATGCAACCGATGTGTTAAGTGTAAGCAGGCTAAGTCTACGACTCAGCCTAACGGTTTGTATCATCCCTTACTCATTCCTAAACATCCTTGGGTAGACTTATCTATGCATTTCATATTAGGATTGCCTAGAACTCGTAATGGAAAGGATATCATCTTTGTTGTTGTTGACCGTTTTTCTAAAATGCCACATTTCATAGCATGTAGGAAGACTGATGATGCATTGCATATAGCTAACCTTTTCTTTAAAGAAGTAGTTAGATTGCATGGCATGCCTAAGACTATTGTGTCTGATAAGAACACTACGTTTTTAAGTCATTTTTGGCGTACCTTATGGTCTAAGCTAGGCACTAAACTGTGTTTTTCTACAACATGCCATCCTGAGAGTGATGGCCAGACTGAGATTGTCAATAGAACATTAGGATCATTGTTGCGTGCATTCGTAGGAAAGAACCTTAGGACTTGGAAAGATCATTTGCCCCACTTAGAGTTTGCATACAACCATTCGGTTCACTCATCATCTAAGCATTCACTATTTCAGATTGTCTATGGCTTTAGCGCTATTTTTCCTTTGGATCTAATGCCTTTGCCTTTGAGTGAGTGTGTTAGCCTTGATGGAGAACAAAAGGCTCGTTTGGTAAAACAAATCCATGAGAAAGCCCGAGCCAACATTGAGGCCAAGACTAAGAAGTATGGACATGCCGTTGACAAACACCGGAGGAAGCTTACCTTCCAACCAGGAGACAAAGTCTGGATATACCTGCGCAAGGACCGGTTCCCTGAAGAACGTCGTTCCAAGCTAATGTCCCGGGTGGATGGACCGTTCACAGTGGTCAAGCGAATCAATGACAATGCCTACCAGCTGGATTTACAAGGTAAGTACTCTGTGAGCTCAAGCTTCAACATTACTGACTTAATTCCTTTTTGTGCAGATAATCAGGATTTAAGGTCAAATTCTCTTCAAGAGGGAGGAGATGATGTGAGCTTGGACACTGAACCAATCAATTGCATGGAGGTTGGCCCTGACCGTGTTCCTGAACAGACGGACGACCGTATGGGACGTGAATTCGACCGTAGCCGTGACCAGCCGGACGATCGCTTGGGACATATCCTCGACCGACCGGATGACCGTACGGAACAACAAACGGATGAACGAACGTGGTAGGTTTTACACGGACGATGGAGTGACCCGGAGGATGGACCGCGACCGTCCCACGATCATGCCTTCGACCCACGGGACCCTGAATTCGAACGTACCCCAACCAGAGGCTCAACCAGGAGATCGACCCATTCTTCAACCCGTGCATCGACCCAAGGCGCGACCAGGACCTCGACCAGCCTCGACCCGTTGACCCGCGCCTTGACCAGGACTTCGACCAGGTCCTCGACCCGTGTTCCGTCATGTCTTGTCCCGGAACCATGGACCGTTCCACCTGGTCCCATGACCCGTTCCCGGACCAAGGCCCTTCAAGACTCCATTGGATTATTTCTGACCCATTTCTCTTCTTAATCTGTCTAAGTCCATTCTATTTTGTTATTGGGCTTATGAATTTGGGATTAAGGGTTCACTTGATTCCCTTTTCCCAGGTGAAGTTTTTCCCATTGGGTTTTATTCACAAGGATTTTTAATGGGGCCTGGTGCAGTCTTAAAATGATCAAGCCCAAAAGGCCTTTGACTTAATTTAATGGCATTTCTCATTTGGCCCGGCCCATTCGTTTTGGCGTGTAATTTGATTTTTTTTTACCGCCTTATAATTAGTTTTGGTCTTTGCTTTGAATGCTTGGTTGTTCGTGCCAATCATGTAAAACATCTTGACCATGCAAGTTTGAATCTTGGTGTGACTATTTGTATCTGGCCTTGGCCATTTTGTAAACTTCATTCGAATTTCTAATAAAATAACTTTTTTTTACAAGTTGTTCTTGTTCGATTCAATCTCTTACAAACCCCTTTCTAGTGAGTAGTACCTAGATTGCTAGTTTGTAAAACCCTTGCCTAGAATTGGTGTGTCATATCCGATTTGAAGCAAGCTTGGTGATCCAAAATCCCTCATCATTTTGGAGTCTCACCATTCGTTCCATTCATCTCCCCAGCCGCACCATTCCTTTAACCATCTGTTCCCAACCTCAATCAATCGTTTCTAGTCTTCCGCCTTGGCTCAGCATGTTGCCCTGTCTTGGCCGTGTGTTCTTCTTGGTGAAGACCACGTCAACTTCAAATATGATAATGATATTTGATGTGAAGAATGCTATCAATGACCTATCTCAAAAAGATAATGAATTCAAGGCAAACTTTGGGAATTTAGATCACTATGAGCTGAATTGGAAATGTTCATACCTAGCACCATATATCATGTGGTGCTGAATGAAAGGAGAGAGCAAGACAATGTCTTTGGGCTTCTCATGACTCTCATTCAGTCTACAATGATCTGATCAAGCATCTCCTTAGGGCTAAAAAACTCTCAACACTTGAAGAGGTCTTCTCCCAAGTACAAATGGAACAAAACACTCACGGTCTCTTTGGAATGTAGGAGGAACTTGTGACTGCCAAAAAAATCTTTCATCATCCTCAACAAGGATCCAATAGAGAACGTAGAAAGGTGTGGTGTGAACACTAAAAGAAGACAACCACACTAAGGAAAACTGATGGATACTTCACCAACATCTCAGGCAACAAAGGTGGAATGAACCAAGGGGACACATTGCCCAAGATACCAAGGGAGAATCATCCAAGAGTAATTCATCCATGGAAAAAGAAATGAAAGTTTTGGTATCCTCTCAAAGTGAGTTTGTGAGGAAGTCTGACTTGGAGGATCTTATCAAAGCACTTAAGGAGCCTTGTACCTCTATTCAAACTTTAAATGCATTTTAATCACCTCTGAAACCGCTTATAGTTGATAAGCGATTCTAGGTTGATAAATGATATTAAACCAGCCTCAGGGAATGTGGTTATAGCTAGTGGAGAGAAAGTACCAATTAAGGAATTATAAATCTTAATCTCTTTGATAACAATTCAAAGGCTTTCTACTTACACACATTCACTTCAAACCTATTATCTGTCAAAAATGCTACAACTGATCTAAATTCTCTTGTTATATTCAGTCATGATGACTTGTATTATCAGGATACTGAGACTAGAAAGGTTATTGGCAAAGGAAGGACCATTGATGATTTATATATACTGAATGATATTAAGGGTAGTTTAGTAGTAGCTAAGCCAAATAATGCAATGTAGCATGGTCGACTACGCCATCCACATGCTAGAGGTTTAAAGTTGATGTTTCCATGTTTTTCATATCAATACAATAAATGTAAAACATGTATTTTAGGCAAAATTGTATAAATATTTTTCCTAAATCCATGACTAAATATGAGAATTATTTTGATCTGATATACTTTGATGTGTTGACAGTTCCATGTGTATCTAGCGACAATCATAAATACTTTACCTTCATAGATGAAAAATTAAAATACACATGGGTTACATTAATGCCATCAAAAGATAGGGTGTTGGAGAGACTGAATGGCATGACGAGCCACTCGTAGAGGCCTTGCTTGGTCTTGAATGCCGTTTTCCACTCGTCCCCTTCTTGCATACGGACTTGGTGATATCCGCTCTTTAGATCGATCTTTGAGAAGATCGAGGCTCCGCTTAGCTCGTCTAGCATGTCATCTAGCCGTGGTATAGGGTGTCGGTATTTGATGGTGATGTTGTTGATGGCTCGGCAGTCAACATACATCCTCCACGATCCGTCTTTCTTTGGCACGAGTAGTACGGGGACGGCGCAGGGACTGAGGCTTTCTCGGACATAGCCTTGGTCCATGAGCTCTCATACTTGGCATTCGAGCTCCTAAGCTTCCTCCGAGTTGATGCGGTAGGCGGGACGGTTAGGCAATTGAGCTCCCAGGATGGAATCGATGTTTTTCTCGACTCCTCTAAGTGGCGGTAGTCCAGGTGGTATCTCGGTGGGAAAAACGCCTGCGTAGGTTTCCAAGAGCTTGGCGACTTCGGGTGGGGGCGGACTTCGGGTGGGGGCGGTGGTTCGGTGCTGCCTGCGTGGAAGGACTCCTTAAAGATCATAAGGACGACGTTAGTATCGTCCCTACTTACTGCCTTACGAATGACCCTGGAGTTCACGAGAAAATTCTCCTTCCGGGGTCCTTTGGCGGAATCCGTTCTCAGCTGGATCTCTCGGACTTGCTGCGGGGCGAGCGGTGTTAGATTATACCTGCGCTTGTTGTGAACAAAAAAATACAGGTTAGTCCACCCATTTTGCGTGGTTTCCCTATCAAATTGCCATGAACGTCCTAAAAGGAGGTGACCATCTTGCATCGGGACCACGTCACATAAAACATGATCGGTGTATCGGCTTACACTAAAGGGTACCGTCACCTGGTCGGTTATGCGGATCATGGGCGTACAAACCAAAGTAGTGGGTTTATCTGTTTGTAGTGGTACCTCCGTTTCTTCCGTCTCCGCGATGGGAGGCCTCCGGGATGTCTGGTTGTCGGGGAGGACAAGGTTGCTCTAACTGTTCCATACGATTGGCAAGGGTGTTCATTTGAGCCGTGATCTGGCTCAACATCTGCATTAATGCAGTCGAATCTTGAGGGTGATCTGATGCGTCCGAACCACTAGACATGGCTATCTAGAAAACTTTCATAAAATAGGATTTCCTAAAATACAACTTTCCTAAAATACAACTTTCCTAAAATAGAACTTTCCTAAAATAGAAACTTTCCTAAAATAGAAACTTTCCTAAAATAGAACTTTACTAAAATAGAAATATCCTAAAATAGAAACTTTCCTAAATTAGAAATGTCCTAAACTAGAATTGGAAACTATCCTAATTTGGGGATACTTGCCTAAAACTAGATAAGGAAATATGTCCTAAATGGTTGTGGAAATTTCTTAAGCTTAAATTATTGTCTAATCTCAAAATAGAGAACTTCCTAAACGGTTTTTGGAAATAATCCTAGACCTGAATTTTTAACTATGGCAAACTTCCTAAACCGTAAAATTTCCTATTCTCTTATGGTAACCTAGGCGTGGGGTGGGGAAATCTTCCTAAATGATTTCAGAAACTATCCCTAAACAGCTAAAGGTGTTTAAATGCGGCAGAGAACCTTGCCTAATCGGTCACGGGAGTATGGCACTAGGGACTACACGCAGCTGCTAAACCTAGGCGCCGCTTTGAGGCTCTAACCCGCTAGGAAGGACAAATTACTCGCGGGTGCAAGGATGAGCCGCTAGGATATATCACTCGGGAATTAACCACAAGGCCTAGTGTTTAGACGGACCTAGCAGGGACCTAGCGCGGGGGTCGCCTAGGGCTCTAAACGCTTGGAGTCGCGGTTCGGGTTCCCTAAGGTTCTAGCGAGGTTTTGGACTCGGTTCTATACGGGTTCTAGCAAGCAAACGTGATCAATGAGCCTAACTACCACTCGCGTGAATTGGACGAAATCTTGATTCACGATTTCTCAAATGGTTGCAGTGTTCTAGGTGGGTTTCTTGTCCTAAATCGTTTGTTAACAACATAATATTTCTTCTACAGTTTTTGTTTTAATCAATAAGCTAAACAAAATAACAAGCGATTATGTTCTTCTTTTTTTGACTTAAACGAATGAAACTAAGTGAGTAGAGAAACAATAGAACCTGCTTGGCTTTTGGATTTGTGGTAGCAGTTCTAAGTACTTAGTTTTTTTTTTTTTTTTGACTTTGAAAGAATTTAGACCGGCACTTCTTAACCTTGCAAGGGAGGAGGAGAAACCAATTAAAGCAACGAATTCAAGATTAACAACAAAAGGGAAAAAACGTTACAAGCAAAAAGGATATAATCCACCTGATACTCATGAGCTTTAGACTCTGATTCCAGATGATGGGAGCCACGGGCGCAAGAGAAACCAATGGAAGTTCGCTGGTGTGGACGCGGGGACCAGTTCCAGGGAAGAGACTCGACCACAGAAGAGGTTGAAGTCGCAGACCGAGAGAGGCTCGACCGATCAGCGCGTCCGGGAGGGGAAAGTGAGCTGGACCACTGGACTATGGGCTGTCCGTGATACACAAAGGCGACCTCGAGCAGGGAAGTCGAAGTCGAGGGAACCACACTTAGAACTAAGGCGGCGTCGGTTTGAAAGCTAGTAGAATTGGGTTTTAATATTCTTGTCTAAAGTCTGATTTTATTAATGAAAAGGACTTGGCTTATATAGGCCTAAGTCTTAGGGCTTTTGCCTTACAAAGAAAACAACAAGTAGTTCTTAAAAACAACAAGACGTCAAAATAAAATAACAAGTAGTTTAAATGGATGACTTGGGCCGCGGGCCTTAATGGGCTTGGCGCAGACCCAAGTTCATGACATAGAAAAATAAATAGGACAACAAAATAGCTTTAAAACCGTGGGCTTCTGGAGGTGATCAAGCCCAAGTCCGAGTGCACACTAAGGGTGTTGCCTCGTTAAAACCTCCTTCGGAAAACCCAATGGGACAAAAGCGAAGGTAGGAAAAAGAGTATAATTCCTTAGTGCGTCTTTGGCGTCCTTATCTCGGGGTGATGGTAAGGACGCATGAATCATAAGTCTGACGACTAAGCAGCTCCCAAGGTTGGACCGCGATGTTGAGGCCTGGTCCTGGGTCCGGTCCATGCATGGGCTGGTGGTGCCGTGGAAGAACCTCAATGCGGCGTTTGACATAGCGGTTGATTTTGGTCCCTAACGCCTTGGTTCTTGATTGAGTCATAGGCCCGGTCGGCACGACTGGACCGGCTTCACCCGGGTCCGGTCCACCTGGGTCGGTTGCTAGGTCTTCAATGGGGTCGGTACGGTATGGGGCCTCATCAGTGGCTAGATCAATGATTTTTCACACAAATGTCACAAAGAAATTCTGGGGAGATGCTCTTGTTTCAGCATGCTACTTGATCAACAGAATATCTACTCAGATCCTCCAAGATGCATCACCATTTGAAGTACTTAACAAAACAAAAACATCATATGATCACTTACGCGTATTTGGGTGCGTTGTTTTTGTCCTTGTACCAGGAGAATTGAGAAACAAGCTTGATGCCAAAAGTAAAAAAGCTATGTTTATTGTATATTCACCAACGTAAAGGGGATACAAGTGTTATGAAGTCAAAGGGGTTCTATGAAAAAAAGAATTGAGAAGACATCAAGGATATCTCCCAAGCACCCTCAGACCGAGCCATGAATCTCCAAAGAATCATTGAGTCACTTAACTTAACATTACCACCATGGGATAATCCAAGTCCTCAATAACCACCAATTGAGAACACAATAGTACCGGTCATAGAAGAAAAAAAACTATCGGTAATGGTGGTAATGATATTCTTCTTGAAAGAGGAAGTTCCCCTAACCCAATTGAAGAAGAAGAAGAAGAAGACATACATCTTGATCATGAGGGGGGGGCAATGAAGACCAAACAGTTCATGATCAAGAAGATATGCAATCAGATCCTTCTGATGAAAATAGTGGGGTACCAGTTCAAAACCCTCAAACAGTACAACCATTGGGGAGAAGTCAAAGACAACAGTTTCCCTCTAAACGTGTGTACTACAATGCTAATGCAGTTGCTCATCCGATTTAAGTTGTCTGTTCACTCGCTCATGTTCCAGCTGTTCATCAAGCATTCATTACACAACTTGACCAAGAAGAAATTCCAAAGACCTATGAAAAGGCTAGAAGAATCAAGGTGTGGAAAGATGCAGTTCAAGCTGCAAAGAATGATATGAAATTGTTATCATGCTCAATTACTGAAGCTGAGTACCGAGCCATTAGAAAGCTAACCACAAAACTTTATGGCTGAAGGCACTTCTCAAGGATCTTGGCATTGAGCAACAAGGATCAATAACAATGCACTATGACAATCAAGCGGTAATTCATATTGAATCAAACTCAGTTTTCCATGAAAGGAAAAAACAAATAGACATTGATTGCCACAAGGTGAGAAAAGCAGTAAAGCATGATATCATTCTACCATGCTACACAAGAAGCATTAATCAACTTGTAGACATCTTCACAAAGGAAGCAAGCTCAAAAGTGATTGAGCATACTCACTCCAAACTCGGTCTCATCAAATTACCATAGAAGATCCCTTCCTATGGAGCTCATGCTCTTTTCCCTTCAGTGTATTTTTTTATTCCATTATGATTTTCTACACTAAGGTTTGAATGAGGTGAACTTCATAGGCCCAATCTTAACTATATCTCTATGGTTAAACTTGAGGGGGAATATTGAACTTACGACAACCAGGGAGCAATCTCAGATCATATCTTGGACGATTGAGATCCGTGATAAATAAACCATGAAGCAAATTTGTAATGCATCTAGGATAACAGAAGTCCAAGATTACTATTCGAATTTGAATCTCCTCATTAAAGAAAAAAAATAGTTGAGACTACTATTAATTAAGTAGTTGGGACAATCTATTAAAAGTTCTTAGCTATAAATAAGTGTTGTAATCATTAATAAAAAAGAAAAAAAAGAAAAAATTATCTCTTCATAATCTCTGTTCTTAATCTCTCTCTTGTTCTTCATACAAGTCCAAAATTTTAAAAGTCTACAAATCTTATAATCTTTTTATTTAATTCCACAATATTCTTAGAAATTTGGAGTCACGTTTTTTTCTTAAAAACATGGGTATGGTGTTTTATTTCCTTTCTTTCTTTTCTGGATATTCAGATGGTCCATTTAAATAGTTTATCTAAATTAATCATCTCAATGTTATTCATTTCAATTTTTGGATATTCATTTGGATGGAGTATCTCAATGAACTCTTGTTTGTTTGCTTAATTATTATACATCTTCATCTCTATCTAAATGATTTTAATATAAAATAACTAATATCCATATTTTGATCTTATCATATTTATAAAATTAATCTTAACAATATTAGTTTTAGTTATTAATCTAAATTTTTTTTTTTCAAAAGATTATTATTTTAAAATTGGTAAATTGGATTTGATTATTTAAATTTATAAATTAATTTTAAAATTTGCATTCAAAATTATTAAAATATTATTTTATGATTTTGTCGAAACATGTCATTTTTCGGTTTTGGCAGAAAATGTGATTTTAAAGTTTATGCAAAAATACAATTTGGGATTTAGCAGGAAAATATGATTTTATGATTTTGGTAAGAAAATATGATATTTCGGTTTTGGCGAGATAATATGATATTACGATTTTGAAAAGAAATAAAATGATTTTACGATTTTGGCAGAAAAATATATTTTTGCGGTTTTGGCAAAAAGTATCAGTTTTCAATTTTTATGTAAAATGCGATTTTTCAATAGGAAAAATATGATTTTATAGTTCTCGTGAGAATATGTGATTTTACGGTTTTGGTCGACAAATGTGATTTTAGTTTATAAGAGAAAACTTAATTCTACCATTTTGGCGAGAAAATATGATTATGCGGTTTTTTCCAGGAAAATATGATTTTATGGTTTTCACAAGAAAATATGATTTTACGGTTTTGGCAAGAAAATATGATTTTCGGTTTTGACAGAAAAAAACTGATTTTGAAGTTTTGGGGAAATGTGATTTTATGGTTTTGGTAAAATTATGATTTTATGGCTTTGACGAAAAATGTGAATTTTTGGTTTTGAAAAAAAATGTTTTTGAAGTTTTGACGGAAAATATGATTTTACGGTGTTAGTTGAAAATTTTGCAAAAATTGTAATTTTAAATTTTATATAATATTTATAAGATAATATTTATATTATGTTTGTTTGATCATATGAAATATGCATATGAATATCCTATTTGATAAGGGTATATTTGTTATTTTATATTTTCAGCTGAATCATCTCCAGCCATACAATTCAATTTGGATAAGCTAGATGGATTTTAAAATTTTGCCTAAATTTAAAAATTTTATTCAGATAAACCATTTGGATGATTCTTGCTTTTAACACAAAAAAAAAAATTTACATATCTATTTAGATGGTTTATTTGGATGAACTAACGAATAAGCCTTTATTGTTTTTTTTTTGGTTTTATAATTCTAACAGTTAGTATGGTTTTAGTGCAAGATGTCGGGATATCTCTTTTGATAACTGATTTTTAAGGGTTTAAGGTTTTCACCAAAAAAATTGTTTACCTTAATTTCTGAGATTTATCTAAAATTTGTAAAACTTTTCTATACCTTTTGGCTTATCCTATTAAGGGGGAGTTTGGTTATAATTTTACAGTTACGGAAAGTTCTTTTAGAATATTAATGATTTTAGGTTATTTTTAGTTTGATTTATGGACAGTCTAGGAAAAGACAATTATTTTTTAAGTTGCAAGATTTTGCTCCCAAATAATGTTATTATCCTTTTCTTCAAAACCAAAGACGATCTGAAGTTTCATCCCTCTTTTTTTTTTTTTTTCAAAATTGAAGTTTATACCCAGAAGAATTTGTTGACTTGTTTGTCCATCCTTAGGATGTCCATGGCATAAGTGTTTTGCTTTGTGATTGCGGATTTTGGTTTTTGCATATCACCTTTTTCATGTGGAGGATTATTGGAGATAACTTGGGGAACAAGACATATATT
This sequence comes from Streptanthus diversifolius, assembly GCA_039880935.1. Taxonomy (NCBI): domain Eukaryota; kingdom Viridiplantae; phylum Streptophyta; class Magnoliopsida; order Brassicales; family Brassicaceae; genus Streptanthus; species Streptanthus diversifolius. The sequence continues at coordinate 9,149,702 of JAXGFM010000005.1, forward strand.
TTGCAGACCATATATATTGGCCATTGAAGTCCATATACAAAGTGAAATATGAAAAGACTTATCTAAATCTTTATATATTCTTAAGATATTTCTTATGTAATTAAGGAACGATTACATTATGTGAGTGTTAATTATGTTAATGTTACAACTATATATGTATTTTATATTTTCATATTAAAAAACTCATAATTCAATAATATTCTTTTTTTGTTTGACAACAATAAACCTAATAAAATAAATAAACACAACTTTTAAAATGGTTTGATTAATCACATTAGACTAATGGAATTGCATCTATACATGCTATGGTTGTTAAGAGGTTCTTTGTTCTCATGTTAGGTTGTTTACTTTTGAATTAATTGTCCGTGGAATAAATCTAGTCAGGAAGTTACATTGTGTGAATTACTATAGATGGGTGCGAAAGCTAATCAGTTGCAAAAACTACATCTAGTCTTCGAACCGCATTCATACATTCTATAGTTGATATGATCCTGACCCAGAAGGACGAACATGACAAACACCCGGACGACAGAACGGACATACCGAACGACTGCACGGACATAACAGAGACACACAGCACGGACGACGGCACGAATGACCATCAGCTGAACCAGGAAGAACCAAACAACCAAAACATAGACGTTTGGACAGAACTAGTCGATCCCATGATTCGAGCCCGGACCAGAATATTTGCGGACACTCTTGGAGGTTACCACAAGGATATTCAGACTGTAGCCAGAGCAGAACCACAGACAGTAACAAACATCTGTGGTTAAGCCATTGGGAACTAAATAAGTGGCTAAATGGACCGATTGTGCTCATTTTTCATGTCTTTGGGTTTGTCCCACTGTGTTTACCAAAGATAGATTTTTAATGTGGCAATTGACCCATTTCTCCTCAGCCCATTTGATTTCAGACCGGCCCATTTCCCTTTCTTAGCCATCAAGAGTTAGAAAGTAGTTAGGAGTTGATGCGAACCAGGGATGCCGGGTCGACCAGGTGAACACACGGACGAGTAGAAGAGCATCCGGACGAGGAGTTGGTCGGACTATCGACCGTGGCCGTGACCAAGGCGTGAACCAGGGTGAGGTTCTACCCGACCAAGCGGCCATGAGTGAAGACACTGGCCCGGGTGAACATGGCCTAGACCAGACGCGTGCCGATGCCTCCGGCCCGTTCCATGATCAAGCCTTCGAGCCTGACCAAGACCAAGCGACCGTTCCTCCTCTTGACCAGATGACCGGACCAGCACCTCTTCAGCAACAACCTCAACATGGCCTTGACCGCATCTACACTCGGCCTTGGACTGACTCGACCGGGTCCATCGACCCATGGGTCATTCCAGAAGGGCCCTTGACCCGTGCTAGGACCAGAGCGCTTCAGGACCAGGTTGGTGCGTTCATCAGCACATCCAGGCCGCCTGAACATCACATAGGTATGGTGCTTAGGCTTTGTGCAAATTGACTTATGCGAATGGGAAGAGATTGCATTTGTGTGCTCTTTTTCCCTCTTTTGGGTTTTTCCCATTGGGTTTTTCCAAAAGGGGTTTTTAATGAGGCCCAAATGTAATCTCCCATGTCCATTTGCATAAGGCCCTTTGCTAATGAGTTTAAACCCAATTTGTGATCCGGCCCATACATGTTTTCAGCCTTGTTTCGAAATAATTTTCAAATTTCCTTTGACTATGTTGTAATCCGCGTAGAAGCATGGGAATTTGTGCCTTCCATGCAGGCTTTGACCGTTGTAACTTAGGCTATATCCTCTCTGGATCTGTCACTTGTATGATCATCGAGTTTTTTTTATGAAAAGTTTCTTTGCAAACTAAAGAATTCGATCTCTCTCTTTGTGGTATCTTCTTGGTTTGTCATATCCTTTAAGTGCCTCTGATTTCCTTTGTTTATCTCATTGGTGTGTCATATCCTTTGAGAAACAAAGCCGATTTCACAAGATCTCATCACCATCTTGTTTGAATTCGCTGGATTCTTTCCATTCTTCATAACATCTGTTCAACTCCTATTCTTTCCCCGTGAACCTCATCCGCTGCAAATCCATTGTCTAGCCCTTGCTCAGCTTGGTGCCGTGACTGGGTTATGGTCCTGCCTTCCCAGGATCATATCAAGTGGTATCAGAGCAAACATCAGGCTGAGTCCCCTCTATCTCTCGTTTACTTTGTTCTTTTCTAAAGTGACCATTAACCTTCTATCCATCCGTGTTAGATCTAACATTTCTGTGTGTTTTCCTTGAACATTTGACTTGTTCTTAGTGTTTCCATGGCAGGTGAGGAGTCAGAATCAGAAGGGGAGTCAAACCACACTCGCCTGTTGGATGAACTCACCATGCGGATGAACAATATGATGGAGGAGCGGTTTATCTCCATGAAGGCTGGTCTGAGAGATGGCCTGCGTGAGGATATCAGACACATCTTCCCAGAGCCGAGACCAGACAGACGGCGTGCCTTGTTCCAGAGCCGGATCTTCCACGACCTGATCCGCCTCTCAGGGAATCCCCTCAACGTGCCGGTTCACAAGGACAACGCACCAGGACGCCGGGGCTTAGGGAAGAGGTGTCTTCCATTAGAAATCCGGCTGACTACTCAGATCGCAGCCAAAGGAGACCTAGGCGTGCGTATAGACAACCACCACCCCAATACAGCATACACAACTTGAAGCTGAAGATTCCAGCCTTCCATGGCAAAAATGATCCCACAGCTTTTCTTGAATGGGAGCAAAAGATGGAATTAGTCTTTAACTGTCAATATTTTTCAGATTATAATAAGGTTAATGTGGCCGTGACTGAATTTTATGACTATGCTCTCAGTTGGTGGGACCAGATGGTGATTTCCAGAAGACGCAATGGGGAACCTCCCATTGATACATGGCAGGAGCTGAAGTTGGTCATGAGAAAGCGCTTTGTGCCTTCACACTTCCACCGTGACTTGCATTTAAGACTGAGGCAACTGAGTCAGGGCAGCCGTGGGGTGGAAGACTATTTCCAGGAGATGGAAACCTTGTTGATAAGAGCAGGAGTAACTGAAGATCGTGAGGCTACTATGTCACGGTTCCTAGGCGGTCTCAACAGGGACATACAGGACCGCTTAGAGCTTCAGCACTATGTGGAGCTTGAGGAGCTACTTCACAAGGCCATCTTGATAGAACAACAGCTTAAAAGAAGAAGTACTAACCGCACTTCTTTTGGCGCAGGTACTTATGTAAACAAGCCTAGCTTTGGATGAGACTTCAAAGCCACACGGCCCGCGGAACCAAAGGTGGCACCCACTAGACCCGAACCCCAACCAACCGTCAACAAATGGGACAAGGGCAAGGCGCAGGAGAAGCCCACGAGGTCTAGGGATGTTAAATGCTTTAAGTGTCAAGGCTTGGGCCACTATGCCAATGAGTGCGTGAACAAAAAGGTGATGGTGCTCTTGGAGAATGGGGAAGTCCTATCTGATGATGAAGCAGAGGACCAGGAGCCAATCTATGATCCGTGTGAAGATGAGGTAGAAGAGCCTTCGGTTCAGGGCCAGTTGCTGGTCACTCGGCGTGCACTCAGTGTACAAACCAAAACCAAAGACCCGGACCAGAGAGAGAACCTGTTCCACACGCGGTGCTTCGTCAAAGGCAAGGTGTGCAGTCTCATTGTGGATGGGGGCAGCTGCACCAATGTGGCTAGCGAGAGTATGGTCAAGAAGCTTGGCTTAGAAGTCACTAAGCATCCGCGACCCTATCCCTTGCAATGGCTCACTGAGGCTGGGGAACTCCGCGTAACGCAGCAGGTCAAGGTGCCCCTAGAGATTGGTAGCTACAAGGATGAGGTGCTTTGTGACGTGCTACCCATGGAAGCTGGTCACATCCTGCTGGGGAGACCTTGGCAGTCTGACCGTAGGGTCATCCATGATGGGTACACAAATAAACACCATTTCATCCATCAGAACCGCAAGGTAACTCTCATTCCCATAACACCTCAAGAGGTATATAAGGACCAACTCTATCTTAAACAGCAAAAGAAGCAAGATAGCAGCACGTTAGAACCTAAGTGTAAAACCAATTTCTTTATCAAAGCAAGTGGAGCTTATAAGAACTTGGATAGCCATAGACCTGTTTTCTTGTTATACTATAAGGAGGCATGCCTCCATGCTACTAACCCCAAGCCGGCTTTGCCGAGCAAGTTGTCTGATCTTCTACAGGATTATCTAGATGTGTTTCCTGAGGAGTGTCCTCCAGGCCTTTCTCCCATCCGTGGCATTGAACACCAGATAGACCTTGTGCCTGGAGCGGCTCTTCCTAACCGTCCTGCCTATAGGACTAATCCGGTTGAAACTAAGGAGATTCAGGCACAAGTGGAAGAACTCCTAAGGAAAGGGCACATCCGGGAGAGCCTAAGCCTATGTGCTGTCCCAGTCCTGTTGGTTCCTAAAAAGTATGGTAAGTACCGTATGTGTGTTAATTGTAGAGCAATCAACAACATCACGGTCAGGTATCGTCACCCTATCCCTAGACTGGATGATATGCTTGATGAATTGCATGGGTCTAAGATGTTTTCTAAGATTGATCTTAGGAGTGGTTACCATCAGATTAGGATGAAGGAGGGTGATGAATGGAAAACAGACTTTAAAACAAAGCAAGGATTGTATGAATGGCTTGTAATGCCATTTGGGCTTACGAATGCACCTAGCACTTTTATGAGATTGATGAATCATATACTTAGGCAATTCTTAGGACATTTTGTTGTCGTTTATTTCGATGATATCTTAGTCTATAGCAAGAGTCTAAGTGATCATGTTGAACATGTTCAGGCTGTCCTAGAAGTGCTTAGGAAAGAACGGTTGTTTGCTAACATGGACAAGTGCATTTTTGGTTCGGATACTGTGGTCTTTCTTGGTTTTGTGGTTGGTGCAGATGGAGTTAGTGTGGATCAGGAGAAGGTCAAAGCCATTCAAGAATGGCCTACACCAAAGAGCGTGAGTGAAGTCAGGAGCTTCCATGGCTTGGCTGGATTCTACAGGCGGTTTGTCAAGGATTTTAGTACCCTTGCCGCCCCATTAACTGAAATCATCAAGAAGGAAGTGGGGTTCAAGTGGGAACAACCTCAGGAAATGGCCTTCCAAACACTCAAGGATAAGCTTACTCACGCCCCCTTACTTGCTTTACCTGATTTTACTAACACTTTCGAAATAGAATGTGATGCATCATGATTAGGGATTGGAGCTGTATTGATGCAAGAACACCGTCCCATAGCTTAATTTAGTGAAAAGTTGGGTGGTGCCACATTAAACTACCCTACTTATGATAAAGAGCTGTATGCTCTGGTGAGGGCGCTTCAGACTTGGCAGCACTATTTGTGGCCCAAGGAGTTTGTTATCCATACCGACCATGAATCCTTGAAACACCTCAAAGGGCAACAAAAACTTAACAAGCGCCATGCCAAGTGGGTAGAGTTCATAGAAACTTTTCCCTATGTTATTAAATACAAGCAGGGAAAAGAAAACATTGTGGCTGACGCATTGTCCAGGAGGTACACTCTACTCTCTACTCTTGAAGCTAAATTGTTGGGATTTGAGTATATTAAGACTCTTTATGAAACTGACCGTGACTATGGAGAGATCTATAAGTCGTGTGCTAAGAGTGCCACAGGAAGTTATTTTCAACAAGATGGATTCCTATTCTATGAGAATAGGCTTTGTGTGCCCAGATGTTCCCTCAGGGAATTGTTCATACGTGAGGCTCATGCTGGTGGGCTTATGGGGCATTTTGGGATAGCTAAGACCCTGGCCACTCTGAGGCAACATTTCTTTTGGCCACACATGAAAAAGGAGGTTGAGCGGATTTGTAACCGGTGTGCCACTTGTAAGATGGCCAAGGCCACATCCCAACCTCACGGTTTGTATCAACCTCTTCCTATCCCTACGCATCCGTGGACTGGCTTGTCTATGGAATTCATTTTAGGTTTGCCTAGGAATAGACATGGGAAGGATTCTATCTTTGTCATTGTTGATAGGTTTTCTAAGATGTCTCACTTTGTGGCTTGTAGTAAAACCGATGATGGTAATCATATAGCTAGCCTTTTCTTTAAGAAAGTAGTGAGATTGCATGGAATGCCTAAGTCCATTGTATCTGATAGAGATACCAAGTTTTTAAGTCACTTTTGGAGAAATTTGTGGGCAAAACTAGGAACTAAGCTTTGTTTCTCCACTACATGTCATCCACAGAGTGATGGGCAGACTGAGGTAGTGAATAGGACCTTAGGATCCTTGCTGAGAACCTTTGTTAGAAAGAATATTAGAACATGGGAAGATGCATTACCACATGTAGAATTTGCATATAACCATGCTGTTCATTCTGCTTCTAAGTTTTCCCCTTTCCAAATTGTTTATGGTTTTAATCCTTTATCACCAATGGACTTACTACCTTTGCCTTTGAGTGAAAGAAAAAGTTTGGATGGTGAACAAAAGGCCCAGTTGGTACAGAAGATACATGCGGACGCTCGGGCCAATATTGAAGCTAAGACCAAGAAGTATGAAGAAGCAGCCAACAAAGGCCGCAAGAAGGTGGTTTTTCAACCAGGAGACCAAGTGTGGATACACTTAAGGAAGGAACGCTTCCCTGTTGAACGGCGCTCCAAACTCCTCCCTAGAGTTGATGGCCCCTTCACCATCATCAAACGCTTGAATGACAACGCCAATGTCTTGGACCTACAAGGTAAGTATGCCATCAGCTCAAGCTTTAATGTTGCTGACCTCATTCCTTTTTGTGCAGATAATTCGGATTTGAGGACAAATCCTTTTCAAGATGGGGGGAATGATGCGAACCAGGGATGCCGGGTCGACCAGGTGAACACACGGACGAGTAGAAGAGCATCCGGACGACGAGTTGGTCGGACTATCGACCGTGGCCGTGACCAAGGCGTGAACCAGGGTGAGGTTCTACCCGACCAAGCGGCCATGAGTGAAGACACTGGCCCGGGTGAACATGGCCTAGACCAGACGTGTGCCGATGCCTCCGGCCCGTTCCATGATCAAGCCTCCGAGCCTGACCAAGACCAAGCGACCGTTCCTCCTCTTGACCAGATGACCGGACCAGCACCTCTTCAGCAACAATCTCAACATGGCCTTGACCGCATCTACAATCGGCAGTGGACTGACTCGACCGGATCCATCGACCCATGGGTCATTCCAGAAGGGCCCTTGACCCGTGCTAGGACCAGAGCGCTTCAGGACCAGGTTGGTGCGTTCATCAGCACATCCAGGCCGCCTGAACATCACATAGGTATGGTGCTTAGGCTTTGTGCAAATTGACTTATGCGAATGGGAAGAGATTGCATTTGTGTGCTCTTTTTCCCTCTTTTGGGTTTTTCCCATTGGGTTTTTCCAAAAGGGGTTTTTAATGAGGCCCAAATGTAATCTCCAATGTCCATTTGCATAAGGCCCTTTGCTAATGAGTTTAAGCCCAATTTGTGATCCGGCCCATACATGTTTTCAGCCTTGTTTCGAAATGATTTTCAAATTTCCTTTGACTATGTTGTAATCCGCGTAGAAGCATGGGAATTTATGCCTTCCATGCAGGCTTTGACCGTTGTAACTTAGGCTATATCCTCTCTGGATCTGTCACTTGTATGATCATCGAGTTTTTTTTATGAAAAGTTTCTTTGCAAACTAAAGAATTCGATCTCTCTCTTTGTGGTATCTTCTTGGTTTGTCATATCCTTTAAGTGCCTCTGATTTCCTTTGTTTATCTCATTGGTGTGTCATATCCTTTGAGAAACAAAGCCGATTTCACAAGATCTCATCACCATCTTGATTGAATTCGCTGGATTCTTTCCATTCTTCATAACATCTGTTCAACTCCTATTCTTTCCCGTGAACCTCATCCGCTGCAAATCCATTGTCTAGCCCTTGCTCAGCTTGGTGCCGTGACTGGGTTATGGTCCTGCCTTCCCAGGATCATATCAAGTGGTATCAGAGCAAACATCAGGCTGAGTCCCCTCTATCTCTCGTTTACTTTGTTCTTTTCTAAAGTGACCATTAACCTTCTATCCATCCGTGTTAGATCTAACATTTCTGTGTGTTTTCCTTGAACATTTGACTTGTTCTTAGTGTTTCCATGGCAGGTGAGGAGTCAGAATCAGAAGGGGAGTCAAACCACACTCGCCTGTTGGATGAACTCACCATGCAGATGAACAATATGATGGAGGAGCGGTTTATCTCCATGCAGGCTGGTCTGAGAGATGGCCTGCGTAAGGATATCAGACACATCTTCCCAGAGCCGAGACCAGACAGACGGCGTGCCTTGTTCCAGAGCCGGATCTTCCACGACCTGATCCGCCTCTCAGGGAATCCCCTCAACGTGCCGGTTCACAAGGACAACGCACCAGGACGCCGGGGCTTAGGGAAGAGGTGTCTTCCATTAAAAATCCGGCTGACCAGAGTTTCCTTGGTGATGAAGCGGATGCACATCTCTACCCTAGTGACTACTCAGATCGCAGCCAAAGGAGACCTAGGCGTGCGTATAGACAACCACCACCCCAAGACAGCATACACAACTTGAAGCTGAAGATTCAAGCCTTCCATGGCAAAAATGATCCCACGGCTTTTCTTGAATGGGAGCAAAAGATGGAATTAGTCTTTAACTGTCAATATTTTTCAGATTATAATAAGGTTAATGTGGCCGTGACTGAATTTTATGACTATGCTCTCAGTTGGTGGGACCAGATGGTGATTTCCAGAAGACGCAATGGGGAACCTCCCATTGATACATGGCAGGAGCTGAAGTTGGTCATGAGAAAGCGCTTTGTGCCTTCACACTTCCACCGTGACTTGTACTTAAGACTGAGGCAACTGAGTCAGGGCAGCCGTGGGGTGGAAGACTATTTCCAGGAGATGGAATTCTTGTTGATAAGAGCAGGAGTAACTGAAGATCGTGAGGCTACTATGTCACGGTTCCTAGGCGGTCTCAACAGGGACATACAGGACCGCTTAGAGCTTCAGCACTATGTGGAGCTTGAGGAGCTACTTCACAAGGCCATCTTGATAGAACAACAGCTTAAAAGAAGAAGTACTAACCGCACTTCTTTTGGCGCAGGTACTTATGGAAACAAGCCTAGCTTTGGAAGAGACTTCAAAGCCACACGGCCCGCGGAACCAAAGGTGGCACCCACTAGACCCGAACCCCAACCAACCGTCAACAAATGGGACAAGGGCAAGGCGCAGGAGAAGCCCACGAGGTCTAGGGATGTTAAATGCTTTAAGTGTCAAGGCTTGGGCCACTATGCCAATGAGTGCGTGAACAAAAAGGTGATGGTGTTCTTGGAGAATGGGGAAGTCCTATCTGATGATGAGGCAGAGGACCAGGAGCCAATCTATGATCCGTGTGAAGATGAGGTAGAAGAGCCTCCGGTTCAGGGCCAGTTGCTGGTCACTCGGCGTGCACTCAGTGTACAAACCAAAACCAAAGACCCGGACCAGAGAGAGAACCTGTTCCACACGCGGTGCTTCGTCAAAGGCAAGGTGTACTAACCGCACTTCTTTTTCCCATTGGGTTTTTCCATAAGGGGTTTTTAATGAGGCCCAAATGTAATCTCCCATGTCCATTTGCATAAGGCCCTTTGCTAATGAGTTTAAGCCCAATTTGTGATCCGGCCCATACATGTTTTCAGCCTTGTTTCGAAATGATTTTCAAATTTCCTTTGACTATGTTGTAATCCGCGTAGAAGCATGGGAATTTGTGCCTTCCATGCAGGCTTTGACCGTTGTAACTTAGGCTATATCCTCTCTGGATCTGTCACTTGTATGATCATCGAGTTTTTTTTATGAAAAGTTTCTTTGCAAACTAAAGAATTCGATCTCTCTCTTTGTGGTATCTTCTTGGTGTGTCATATCCTTGAAGTGCCTCTGATTTCCTTTGTTTATCTCATTGGTGTGTCATATCCTTTGAGAAACAAAGCCGGTTTCACAAGATCTCATCACCATCTTGTTTGAATTCGCTGGATTCTTTCCATTCTTCATAACATCTGTTCAACTCCTATTCTTTCCCGTGAACCTCATCCGCTGCAAATCCATTGTCTAGCCCTTTCTCAGCTTGGTGCCGTGACTGGGTTATGGTTCTGCCTTCCCAGGATCATATCAGGAGTTATCTCATTAATGCATTTATTTATTGGCTTTTGCATGTGTTTGTATGTCCTTGGAAGTTGTTCTGAGCATGCAAGCCTTGTATCTTTTCCCTTTTATAAGTAGTAGGTCATTTTTCTCTTTTGTAATCATCGAAATTTTTAATGAAATATTTTCTTCTGAATTCTCGATCACTAATTAGTGTGTTACATCTCTCTTAAGCCTCTTAGGTGTGTAATATCCTAACCTAGCTTAAGAAACCTTTGTGTCTCTTTGGTGCGTCAAATCCAAAGAACACAAGTTCAGTGAATCAAAGGTCTTCCGCAACCTTTATGTGATCACATCCTTTTTCGCCTCTTTTGTCCTTGACCTTGTCTTGTAAAAAGCCTATCCCAGTTCGTCAATCTCCCTTGTTGTGCTGGTTTTTTATCGTGATCTTGACTATGATCACATCAAGTGGTATCAGAGCAACAAAACAAGCTGAGTATTCGTATTCCTCTCTTTATTTTCAATTTCGTTTTACCATACAAATTTTTATGTTTATTTGAAAACGGTTTGTCTAGACTTGTTTAGATTCGTTTTCATTTATAAGTTAACACATTTCGAAAAGAACTTTTAACTGACCGTTTGTTTTATTCTTCCTACCAGGTACAATGGCCGAATCTGTATGATCTGATCCTGACCGGCTCTTATCATGGACCAGATGCACCAGCCGGAAAGAAGCAGCTGAACCACAAAAAAACCGGCTTCTTTCCATTCAAACAAGCTATTGGGGAGAAAAGACCAGAAGAAGAGCTAGAACCAAATTTGGAATCACAGTTCGAACCTGAGGAGCATGCTACTGGGGAGAAAGAACTAGAAGAGGATCTAGAACCAAACTTGGAATCGCAGTTCGAATCTGAGGAGCACAAATTTGACCAGGCCCTAAAGAATACTTTTCTTGGCCCACTCTAAATTCATTTCTACCAAGTCCAAGGCAACCAGACAGAATTTTGGAGCTGAAAAGACAGATTTGACAATTTGAAGAGTTATTCAACCAATAGTTAATTATTTGGTCAAAGTCTTGCCTAGTTTTTTATAACTTCTCTATTTTCCATATTTTTGTCTGATTTTCTACACAATTGTAATCTATTTAAACATCATTTCGTCCATAGTAATAAGATAACTCTTTTTTCTTGTCAAAAACTTGTTTTCTTTAGAGAGTGATTCTTGTGTTCTTTGTGAACAAACATGTCGCTTGGTGTGTCATATCCAAACAAAAAACCCCATTCGGACACTAGGTGTGTAATATCCTAGGACTGCTTGGGTTTGTGATACAAGCCTGGATCAGGATCGTGTTGTGTCTGATCAGAAGAGAATCTCGATTCTGGACAATCATAAGATGGAGAGGCGAATTGGACCACACAAGGGATGGAAACCTTGTGATACACCAGAAATCTCCGAGCCAGATGAAAGATCGAAGCTAGGAGAAGAAAATCTTAATCTAGGCTACACTAAGGATGCTACTCGATGGCTACAAGCTATTAGGGACTTGGGATTTTGTTCTGAAAGTTCTTATTCTCATTAATGACTTAAAAGAGTTTTATAGTGCTTACTATTAGGCCTGGGCGTTTTTCCTTATGACATAAAAAGGAAATTGTCACCAAAAGCATAAAATATGAAATAAATGTCCAAAATTAGTCCTAAACATGTTGGACCAACTATGGATTTAATTAAAAGGAAATAAAATCAAAAGAATTAAATAAAAGGTCCATCCAAAGTAGATGACCAATAATTAGATTAGAAGAAGAAGTCTTCTATTCTAAACACACTAAGGGTGTTGCCTCGTTAAAACCTCTTTCGGAAAACCCAGTGGGACAAAACCAAAAGTAGGAAAAAGAGTATAATTCCTTAGCATGATTTTAGGTGTCTTTACTCTTGGTGATCGTAAAGACACCGGAGAAAGAAGTCTGAAGTCCTCGAAGCTCCAATGTCCTCATCATTCCCTCCCTCTTCAGAAGGTTTTGTCCTCAAAACTGGATCATTTCCTGCATCAAAAAATTCTAAGTTAGAAACATTGAATGTAGACGATACATTAAACTCACCTGGCAGCTCCAGCTGATATGCATTTTCGTTGATCTTTTTCAGGATTATGAATGGTCCGTCTCCTCCCGGGGCAAGCTTGTCTTTTCTTTTCTGGGGGAACAGCTCTGTCCGCATATGCTACCAGATCCAATCTCCTTCCTTGAAGCTCACTGATTTGCGGCCCTTATTGGCTTGTCGAGCATAAGGTTCTGTCCTCTTTTCGATATTCTCCTTAGCCTTTTGATGAAGCTTCTTTACGAATTCAGCTTTGGTTTCTCCTTCTAAGTTCACAATCTCGACTGGAGGCAACGGAGTAAGATCCAGTGGTGACTGTGGATTAAATTCGTAGACTATCTCAAATGAAGATATCTTAGTGGTTGAATGAGTAGCTCGGTTGTAGGCGAACTCCACAAACGAAATACACTCTAACCAGATCTTTAGGTTTTGGCCAATAGTAGCTATGAGTAGAGTCGATGGCGTCCTATTAACCACCTCTGTCTGCCCATCTGTCTGTGGATGGCAAGTCGTCGAGAAAACTAGTTTGGTTCCTAGTTTCTTCCAAAAGGATCTCCATAAGTGACTCAGGAACTTCATATCTCCATCTGACACTATGGTTCTCGGAATATCATGAAGTCGTACCACTTCCTTAAAGAATAAGTTGACGGTTTGGCTTACGTCATTTGTCTTGGCGCAAGGTATGAAATGCACCATCTTTGAGAACCTGTTTACATGAGGATGGATTCTTGACTTGGCTCGTTTGCAGAACAAATAACGAGCACAATGAGCCTTAACGTCTCGCCTCAGATGCGGCCAATAAAAGTGTTCCTTAAGCGTGCTCAACGTCTTATCCACTCCAAAATGACCCATTCTCCTCCATGCGCTTCCCTCAGCACTAAATTCCGGATTTGACGTCTTATTTCTTTGGCTTCTTCCGGGTTAATTCGATACGCGGCTCGGTTATGTCGTTGTGCACCCAGAATAAAGTCGATGTTGTCATCTATCTCCCTCACTGGCGGCAGTCCAGGTGGTAACTCCTCGGGGAAAACATCCACAAATGTGATTGCCCTTCGGATATTGCAGGAGTTAATCAGAAAGTTCTCCTTGGGTTTAATTCCATCCGTAGTCATTTTCGCTTGTATTTCTTTTACTTGTTGAGGCGTCAATGGAGCTAAGTTGTACCTGCGCTTGTCATGCTCAAAAGAATACAAGTTAGTCCGTCCATTATGTGTGGTTTCCTTGTCAAACTGTCATGGACGTCCCAATAAGAGATGGCCAACTTGCATCGGAACCACATCACATATCACTTGATCTTGGTACCGTCCCACACTAAATGGGACATTGACTTGATCGGATATGTGGAGCTTGGCTTTATCATTGAGCCATTTCGACTTATAAGGATGAGGATGTTTAGTTATCTCCAAGCCGAGTTTTTCTACCATATAAGAACTAGCGACATTAGTACATGAACCACCGTCGATAATAAGAGAACATACTTTACCCTGAATGGTGCAACGAGTATGGAAGATGTTTTCTCTTTGTGCAACCTCTTCAAAACTTATCATTGAGTTAAGAACTCGTCTAATCATCAGGAACTCTCCGGAGTCCGGGTACTCAACGTCTTCATGGTCTCGATGCTGGTGTGGTTCGTCATCTTCTTCATCTTGCGATTCGTACACTCCAGCTTGAGTAAGAATCATGACTTGTTGGTTAGGACACTCTCTCTCCATGTGTCCTCTTCCGTTGCATTTAAAGCAAAGGATGTCTCGACTCCGTTGTACCGGAGCTGTTGTAATTGGCGTCGGCTGAGAAGTACTAGGACCGGGTCTAAGGGCCTTTGTGAAATCACTCACTTTAGTCTTAAACCGGTTGTCTGCTCGCGACTGAGTACTACTCCCCTCTGTTGGTTTGAAAATTGGATTCCAAGTAGTTTTTGGTCGAGAAATAGTCGCTGACTTGCGCTTGTTCTGGTTCTCGATCTGAATAGCTAGATGAAGTAAATCTCCGAGATCATGATAAGTATGTCTCTCCACTTTCCGAGAAATCCGTTCTTGCAATCCGTCAACATATTGCGCCATTAAGCTCTCTAGAGAATCCTTGATCTCCAAACGGTTCCGCAGATGCTCGAACTCCTCCAAACGGAAACGTTTTTGCATGTCTCGGTGAAAGTGTGGTGGAACATATCGTCTTCTCATATTATACTTGAGCTCCTCCCAAGCTATTATGTTTCCGTACCGATTTCTCCTTCTTTCGGTACATTCTCGGTCCCACCATGTAAGAGCTTGGTCTGAGCGTAATGAAACACCCTAAGCCCTATACGCTTCAACGGTTGAATAATTCTAGAGAAATGAGAGTGACCAGTCAAGTGGTGGTCCCATTGTCCATTGGTAAATATAAGGACAAAGTTATTTGTGATGTTCTACCAATGGAAGCCGGTCACATACGTTTGGGAAGGCCATGACAATCAGATCGCAAAGTAATCCACGATGGCTTTACTAATCATCATTTTTTGTGTTTAAAGGCAGAAAGACTACCTTGATTCCTGTGACGCCTCATGAAGTCTATCAAGAACAGTTGTATCTGAAACAACAAAAGCAACAAACAGATAAGATCAAGGTTCCAAAGGGTAAAACAAAATTCTTTATTAAGGCTAGTGAAGTCAAGAAAACCCTTCAGCCTGATTAGCCTATAATTTTTTTATTTATTTATAAGGAGGCTTGTCTCCACCTTGCTAACCTAGAACCGGTGTTACCGAGTGACATGACTTCTCTTCTTCAGAGTTATAATGATGTTTTTCCAAAAGATAACCCGGACGGTCTACCACCTATAAGGGGAATAGAGCATCAAATTGATTTTGTTCCGTGATCATCTTTACCAAACCGTCCAGCCTATCGAACAAATCCGGTGGAAACCAAGGAACTTCAGAGACAGATGGAAGAACTTATGAAAAAGGGGTACATTCGTGATGCATGAGCCATTGTGTCGTCCTTGTCCTACTTGTGCCCAAAAAAGATGGGTCATGGCGCATGTGTTGATTGTAGAGCAATCAGCAATATTACGGTAAAATATTTCCATCCCATCCTTAGGTTAGACGATATGCTTGATGAATTGCATGGTTCTAACATGTTTTCCAAAATTGATCTTAAGAGCAGATATCACCAAATCCGAATAATGAAGGTGATGAATGGAAAACCGCATTTAAAACCAAGCATGGTCTTTATGAATGGCTTGTTATGCCCTTTGACTTAAGAAATGCATCTAGTACATTTTATGTGTTTAGTGAATCATTTTCTTAGGGAGTTCATTGGTAATTTTGTTGTAGTGTACTTTGATGATATTTTGGTCTACAACAGAACCCTAGAAGAACAAGTTCAGCATCTGAACTTAGTTTTGAAAATGCTTAGAAAAGAAAAGTTGTTTGCTAATCTTCAGAAATGCACATTTTGTACGATTAACTTTGTCTTTTTAGGCTTTGTTGTAAGTGCATATGGCGTTAGGGTTGATGAAGAGAAAGCCAAAGCCATTCGCGACTGGAAAAGTCCTAAGATCGTGGGTGAAGTAAGAAGTTTTCATGGGTTGGCCGGTTTCTACAGACGATTTGTAAAGCAATTTATCACCCTAGCCATGCCCCTCGCGGAAATAATCAAGAAGGACGTTGGATTCAAATGGAAGCAAGAGCAAGATGAGGCTTTTCAGGCACTAAAGGACAAGCTCACTAATGCTCCCCTTATGATATTCTCTAACTTTTCTAATACCTTTGAGATTAAATGTGATGCTTCAGGTATAGGTATTGGAGCAGTCCTGATGCAAGACCAGAAGCCAATTGCGTTCTTTAGTGAAAAGCTTGGAGGAGTCACTCTGAATTATCCAACATACGACAAGGAGCTTTATGCTTTAGTAAGGGCCTTTCAGACTTGGCAACACTACCTCTGACCTAAAGAATTTGTCATCCATACCGACCATTAGTCCCTAAAACATCTCAAAGGTGAAAGGCTTAACAAGAGGCACGCTAAATAGATCGAATTTACTAACACATTCTCATATGTCATCAAGGACAAACAAGGTAAAAACAATATGGTTGTTGATGCATTGTCCAGAAGGTATACATTACTCTCCACACTTGATTTTACTTGATTTTACCAATCCACCATTTATTAAACCAAAATTGACTTATTCTTATTTGAATTTTATCTTCAATCGGTGCCATAATTAAATGGTGATCTGATCCAACCATCATTATATATTCGATGAATTAGAATGAGAATAAAGAATGTCATTTGGCATTAGCATGACAACCTCTTCGTCCCTGCCAAGATAAGGAATCATCCAAAAAGAGAAATTTTATAAAACCACAATAATCGATCATCATATTAAACAATAGAAATGTTGTAGCATGTAGTAATGGATCTCTCTTTTTCATGATTTCCTAAAACTTCTTAAATTTCATACAACAAACCATGTATTTCATAATTCTAGTCAATCTTTTATATATTTCATTTCTTAAATTTTGTACTGAATACCTATAAACAAAAGATAAATATTTTTTTCGTGAAACTTTATTTCAACATCTATTATTCTGTTACTCGAGAATAATATATTAACCTTGTACAACTTACAATAGAATAATGAGAAACTACTGCTAACACCTCAAAATTCTAGCAAATTGTTAAACTCAAATAACCTTGAAATTTTTGAAAACAAAAAATTATTTTGTGAAACAAAAATTTAGGTTTAATCTTAAACCAATTTTTTCTAAGATAACTAATTGTCCATTTATGATAATTCCAACTCAATATCCATATATTAATAAAATTATCTGCTTTCCAAAATATTGCTGCGCATTTAAAGAGATCATACTGATTTGTCCAATCATTCCCGGACCAAATAATCTTGCCTTTACCAATCATATATATTATTCGTGACTACCAAATTGCACCTCTTTTATAGCAGGAGACTGTACTTGGCCCTGCAAATATAATGTTCCTCTTAATTACTCGGTCAATAAAATAGTCAAAAACCTTCCTCCGTTGACGGGAATAGAAACCTCGGCTAACAAATTAGTAATGACCATAACAAGGTTGACCAGTTATACCATTTCCATCATGATCCGTAATCATTACCAACTCCTGAGAGACCGTAAATGGTCAAACTTGAAGCCAAACGCTTATTGGAGCCAATAAGAGCCATTAAATGAACTTTTGGAAAATTGCAAACAGCCCATTGGTGTGTACCACCCTCAAATGAAATCAATCAAAAATAATAATATCTGATATAGGTGCATATTAGACTAGTTTAATCTTATATTTTATATGTTTTTGTATAAACTTTTCATTCACATAGCATCATTATAGGATAGTTTATCTCATTTATGCATTTTAGTGTTTATGATCATGCATTTACATATTTAGAGTGTTTTGAATTTTTTTTCAGGAGCTTTGGAGTCTCCCGAATGAAGATCATGAAATGGACTCGAGTAGAGATGAAAATGAAGCATGAAGCAAGTGCTAAGGAGCTAAGAAGCAGCGAAGATTACCAAGATCGATCGGTCCATTATAAGACCGATCGATCTCATCTGCTCGAATTTGTGGGAATATCCAAGATCGACCAAAACCCTCCAAGATTGACCATTTATTGTACGATCGATCGTTCCATATTTGGATCGATCGATCGTTCCATATTTGGATCGATTGATCCGGTTTAATGATCTGGCTGAAAAATTATAAATAAACCAGTTTAGTTTATTTAGTCGGGTTGGTTTAGTTTTAAACTATAAATACCCAACCCTATGTCATTTTTAGCAAGTTTTAGATTAGAGAGAGAGACTGCAACCACCAGGTGATTGAGGAGACATAGAGTTTGAGATTTGGATTTCTGGAGAACCTCTTTAAGACAATCAAAGAATCATCTTGACTAATTTCTTAATCCCTTATCTTTTTATTCATGTTTAATCTTTCTATGAATTCGTTTTGTTTATCTATGATGATGAGTGAGTAATTCCCTTTGAATGATTTAGGAATTTGGTAGATTAGGAATGTAATGATTTGATTGATGTTTAGGTTATTAGATCCTTCTTGATGACTGAAACTAATGCTAGATTTGGCTTGAGAGAATCAAATCTAGAACCTAGGAAATTTGTTACCGAGAGGTGTTGATGAAATTCCAGAACGAAGGCATTTAAGAGCTCTTCATTCTTAGCCATTGAGAGATGATGTTAGGGTGATTAGTGAACCAATTGAACCAGAAACTAATGCATGCAGATGATTAATCTTTCAAATGAGAGTTTAGTTAGAATAATTATTTAGCATAGTAATCAATGACATGAGAGTTTATTGATTTAAGTCTTTGTTCATAGTTCTAGGAAGAGCTTAATGAAAGCCCTGCAAGATCAATCAGTTTATTATCATTCCCAAACCAATGCTTTTCCTGAAGCCATTTGTATAGTTTAATTGTGAGTCAAGTTTCTTTTATTTAGTTAGCTAGTTTGGATTCGCTTTCAATTCAAGTCTCAATCAAAAACCACAACCATTTACTGTTACTTTAGATTAAATCGAAATCATACAATCTTAGTTTTCTATTATAGATTCTATGTGAATTCGAACCTCAATTACTTGCAATAGACATTGTAGGTTATTTTTGATTTATTTGATACGAAAAACCTCTGCATCAAATTGGCGCCGTTGCCGGGGAATCTAAGCAACTAGCCATTGGGATTTTGATTTTATTTGAGACTAGAGTTTTCTTTCTTTTACTTATTACTGAACTGTAGAGTTTGTCTACCATTTGTCACTTCTACAGGTGAATGCAACAAAGGAGTCAGAAATGTAGAACACTTGATTGCATCCCTGATCTTGGTTCTATTGAAAGAGCAAACAAGAAAGCAGCCAAAGAAAGACGAGCTAAGGAACAGGAGGATCAATCAAGACAGTGTGTTATGGAAAACCAGGGGAACAATCACCCACCTGCAATTGGGAATGAACAACTTCAAATGGGAGGTGTACAAGGAATTGGGATTCAACCCCAGGTTCAGGGCATGAGAATACCAGCAACTATACCAACATGAGCTTTTGATGAACCCAACTTGAGAGGCATCCCAACTCCAACAATAGCCGCCAACAGCTTCGAGGTGAAATCAAGTCTGATTTCTATGGCACAGAATCAGAAGTATAATGGCCTCCCTCTGGAGGACCCTCTGGATCACTTGGATCAATTTGAAAGGTTGTGCAGAAATGTGAAGATGAATGGAGTCCCAGAAGATGTCATCAAAATGATCATGTTCATGGATGATTTCTCGGTATATGGTTCTTGTTTTCGTTCTTTTCTGTCTAATCTGTGCAGGGTCCTCCAGAGATGCAAAGACACCAACTTGGTTTTAAATTGGGAAAAGTGTCACTTTATGGTGAGGAATGGTATTGTACTCGGTCATAGGATCTCTGCAGATGGAATTGAGGTTGATAAGGTAAAAATTGAAGTCATGGTCCAACTACAACCTTCTAAATCAGTCAAGGAAATTCACAGCTTTCTAAGACATGCTAGATTCTACAGGAGGTTCATCAAGGACTTCTCGAAGATTGCAAGACCTCTGACTCAACTGCTATGCAAGGAAACAAAGTTTTTGTTTGACAAGGAGTGTATGGATGCATTTCTGTTCCTTAAAGAAGCATTAACTTCAGCATCCATTGTCCATGCACCAGATTGGAATCTGCCATTCGAGATCATGTGCGATGCCAGCGACTATGCAGTAGGTGCTGTTTTGGGACAAAGAAAAGATAAAAAACTACATGTTATCTATTATGCAAGCAGAACACTTGATGATACTCATGCGAGATATGCCACCACTGAAAAAGAGTTTCTAGCTGTGGTGTTTTCTTTTGCGAAATTTCGGTCCTATCTACTCGGTTTGAAAGTCATTGTGTACACCGATCATGCAGCCTTGAGGTACTTGATCAAGAAGAAAGATGCTAAACCTAGACTACTACGGTGGATTTTGCTGCTGCAGGAATTTGATGTAGAAATAGTTGACAAAAAAAGCATCAAGAATGGAGTTGTAGATCATCTATCGCGACTAAAAATCGATGAACCCATCCCAATAGCTGACTGTTTACCTGAAGAGCAGATTATGTTAATCAAAACCATCCAGGATTCAAATTTAATCATGAAAGAAATATGTGCTGTTGTAGGAATAAAGGAGGACAGTCCCTGGTATGCTGATTTTGTGAATTACTTGGCATGCGGGATAGAGCCACCAAATTTGGACAGCTATGATCGGAAAAAGTTCTTTAAGGAAGTAGTTCGCTATTTCTAGGATGAACCCTATCTATATAGGCAAGGAAAAGATCACCTATTCAGATGTTGTATTCCGGAGGAAGAAGTCCGAGGAATTCTATTCCACTGTTATGGGTCGAGTTATTGAGGTCATCTCGGTATATTTAAAACAGCCACGCGAACGCTACAGGCTGGATTCTGGTGGTCTACATTGTTTAAAGACACCCATGATTTTATTTCCAAATGCGATGAATGTCAACGTCAGGGAAACATTGGGAAACGACAAAAAATGCCACATAAGTTTATTTTAGAAGTTGAGATCTTTGATGTTTGGGGTATAAACTTCATGGGACCATTTTTCTCATATGGAAATCTTTACATTTTGGTTGTTGTGAACTATATGTCCAAATGAGTTGAAGCAGTTGCAAGTCCAACCAACGATACAAATTTCGGTCCTATCTACTCGGTTCGAAATTCATTGTGTACACCGATCATGGAGCCTTGAGGTACTTGATCAAGAAGAAAGATGCTAAACCTAGACTACTATGGTGGATTTTGCTGCTGCAGGAATTTGATGTAGAAATAGTTGACAAAAAAGGCATCAAGAATGGAGTTGTAGATCATCTATCGCGACTAAAAATCGATGAACCCCATCCCAATAGCTGACTGTTTACCTGAGGAGCAGATTATGTTAATCAAAACCATCCAGGATTCAAATTTAATCATGAAAGAAATATGTGCTGTTGTAGGAATAAAGGAGGACAGTCCCTGGTATGCTGATTTTGTGAACTACTTGGCATGCGGGATAGAGCCACCAAATTTGGACAGCTATGATCGGAAAAAGTTCTTTAAGGAAGTAGTTCGCTATTTCTGGGATGAACCCTATCTATATAGGCAAGGAAAAGATCACCTATTCAGATGATGTATTCCAGAGGAAGAAGTCCGAGGAATTCTATTCCACTGTTATGGGTCGAGTTATTGAGGTCATCTCGGTACATTTAAAACAGCCACGCGAGCGCTACAGGCTGGATTCTGGTGGCCTACATTGTTTAAAGACACCCATGATTTTATTTCCAAATGCGATGAATGTCAACGTCAGGGGAACATTGGGAAACGACAAAAAATGCCACATAAGTTTATTTTAGAAGTTGAGATCTTTGATGTTTGGGGTATAGACTTCATGGTACCATTTTTCTCATATGGAAATCTTTACATTTTAGTTGTTGTGAACTATATGTCCAAATGAGTTGAAGCAGTTGAAAGTCCAACCAACGATACAAAGGTGGTCATCAAACTGTTCAAATCAGTCATATTCCCGGGTTTGGTGTACCAAGAATTGTGATTAGTGATGGAGGTAGTCACTTCATCAACAAAGTTTTTGATAACCTCATGCATAAATACGGTGTACACCATAAAGTAGCTACTCTCTATCACCCATAAACATCAGGAAAGGTGGAAGTATCTAACCGTCAAATCAAAGAAATCTTGCGGAAGACAGCTCAGAAAGCCCCTAAAGACTGGTCCAGAAAGCTCCTAAAGACTGGTCCAGAAAGCTCCTAAAGACTGGTCCAGAAAATTAGACGATGCATTACGGGCATACCGTACGGCTTATATAACCACACCTTTCAACATAATTTATGGTAAAACATGTCATTTGCCATTCGAATTGGAGTACAAAACTATCTGGGCGACCAAATTGCTGAATTTTGATCTAAAGCCTGCTTCTGAAAGACGTCTGTTTCAGCTAGAAGAACTTGATGAGATACGTCGTATTGCCTATGAAACCTCCACGGTCTACAAAGAAAAAGCAAAATTTTTTCATGAGAATAAGATAATTCGAAGGGAGTTCAAGGCAGGAGATAAAGTTCTGCTGTTTAATTCGAGACTGAAAATTTTCCGCTGGAAGCTTAAATCGTGATGGTCTGGTCCTTTCACAGTCGTAGAAGCACGATCCTATGGAGCCGTCACTCTTCAAAATAATTTAGGAGAACATTTTACAGTCAATGGTCAGCGAATCAAGGCATACTTAGCTGATTCAAGGGACACTTTCGCGGAAAAGATTCAGCTCTCCAACCCCACCCCCGCATAATAAGCTGATGCACTACGTCAAGTTTAGTGGCGTTAAACAAGTGCACTTGGGAGGCAATCCCATGAATATCTTTTTACATAATTTTGAATTTCTTTCTAGTTTTACTTGATTTTATGCATTTTCATTTTTAGGTTAGAAAATAAGTCTTGTCTAGTGCACAGATTAAGAAACCAACGAGTTACACCGGATATGATCGATTGATCCTGTTAAAAGAAAAAAGCCATGAAGAATCAGGATTGATCGGTCCTTTATGGGATCGATTGATCGAAAGGTGTAGATAATAATACGTCAAGTTCCAGGATCGAACATGGGACATAGGGTCGATCGATCGAAAGGTGTAGATAATAATACGTCAAGTTCCAGGATCGAACAGGGTACATAGAATCGATCGATCGATCAGCTCTTGCAATAAAAACCCGTGAGAAACTAGGATCGATCGATCCATGTCTGGATCGATCGATCGCCTGTCCATGTAAGTAAACCGGTCCATTTTCACTTAATTTAAACCGAGAAACAGGATTTTAAAACACAAAACACGATTTTAAAGATAAAAATACCAAAATTTTGGATCAATCTCTCCCCTCGCGATTTTTCGGTGAAAAAAAAAAAAAAAAATCAAACCTTCATAACTTCCTCGATTTTTCACGGAATTGAACAATTTTTGGGCCCATCCCAAACGAATTCGCGAGCTCTTTCCATTTCTATCTATCCCATTTGATCTACAAAGGTATGCTTCTCTTTTCCCTTTTTCCATTTAGGTGTTTATGATGAAAAACCTTAAAAATCATGACTTTTGGGTTTTTTTAGAATGAATGGACGGTTAATAGAGATTTTTTAGGTTGATTGGAGTATAACCCACATTGTTTGCTAAGTTTTAGCTAGAAATTAGAAGATTTGGACTTAGGGTTCGTCGGGCACACAGTGATCGATCGATCGGTCCTGCTGTAGATCAGTTTTGAAACAGCACTTAGGCTTTCCTTACCCGCTGCTCGCTCTTCTTTTTAGTCTTGCCTGATCTGTTGGATTTCCGCTTCTTGCTATTGTTCCATTGCAGTCATCCCTTCAAGAAGCTCGATATTTTTTGCCTCGAGATCCGCCTTAACACGGAAATTACCATAACACTTGAAGGATGAAACAGAATAACCAGAAGATTTTTTGAGGAAGAACGAAAAAACGACCTTTGCTCTTTGGATTTCTCTGCTGTATAAAATAAAACATAAATAGTATTGTAAGAAAAAAATTAGAAAAACTCAAAAACGTTACTAACATCATAGAAGATTTCATTCACCTTCTCGAACGAAATTTAGTGCACGGAGGAGTTCTTTCGACAACTGGTTGGGACTGGAGAAACTCGTCACCGAGCCTCCTCACGGTCTCTGAAATCTCACGAGCAACTGGATCTTCAATTTGAGCTATCTGTTGGTGTGAGCATCTTCGAGCAACCTAAGATGTGTAGGACGCATCCTCCTTTTCAAATTGTTAACAGAGTAAAAAAACATAAATATGTTAATTAAATAATTAAAATTAAATTTAATAATTTAAAAACTTACAAGTAATTATGCTTGAGTAGCCTTGTTTGTTGCTCCCAATAATGAGTCGACAATTCTTTTCGGTCGCTCTTGCAGTTAGTAGAATTAGTTGTGGAGATCGCTTCAGTTTCATCTGTCATCCAATAGGCAATCAGATGACGTCATAGGTCAGGATTCCCATTCAGCTCCCCAGGCAATTCATTTTTCTTTCACTTGGCCTTCTACTCATTCATCTTCTTCGAGTACATTATTGCAGCTTTAGTGTGGAAATGACGTTTCACCGTAAACGTTAGTTATCTATCCCAAGTAAAATATTGCTGCAAAAATACAATAATAATGAATATCAACTATTAACATCAAAAAACTAAAATTAAAATAAAGTTACCGCGAATTGCCAAAACTCCTAATCCTCTAACAGCATTAGAGAGTACTTCGCCTACTGATGCACAACCAAAGAATTAAGCATTTTGTTGATAGACTTAGAGATCCCACTGCCAGAAAATTGAAACCTAATTTTTTTTTGTATAATGCGAAAGCTAGTAGGAACTAATTATAAATTCAATAATTCAAATATATTTTTAAATAAGACTTACCAAGTAGTTTCAGGTGGGCAGTATGAATCAAATACCATTGATCACTCACGTCCAGGTTGGAAAACAAAGTCCTCGATGCTCATTTGTGTGGGAGCTGAAGCTTTTTTACAAGTAGGAGACGGTTGTTGCATTTGAGAAATTTTGAGACAGAGATTGTTTGCTGTGTATTAAAGATAATAAGAACAAGAATAAAAGAATAAGAACATGAGTTTTTTGAAGAGAGAATACATCTTCTTGAGTTTTATGAACAGATTACAACATATATATATGCTACAAACTTGCCAACTAGAGAGGAGAGGAATAAAAGCTCTTTTCAGAAGTTGAACCAAGGTATGAGGCTCATCTTTTGTCTTTTTCTGCTGAGCCAGCGATTCTTTTAATTTTTGGAAGATATTCTACGGCTCTATCCATTTTTTGGAAAAATATTCAAATGTTTTTGTTCATCTCAGACCTCAATTGTCGTAGATACGTTCCGAGTTTTTTTTTTGGTTGAATACTCTTCGTAATCTTGAATATCAATCATTTTAGATATGTTCTAGTTTTCTTTCTAGTTGAATAGTCTTCGTCATCTCACACAAAGTTTAACTGCTAAGTGGAGTTGTAAATACATTATGATTTCTCATCGGATCATCTATTTGTTTTTTGTTGCTTATGTATCTGAAAACCCATTTGATGTTTCTTCGATAAAACCCTCAAAACGATATTAGATAAGCCTCAAATATTGCAGTCTAGTAAAAGAAATAAAGAGCAATATCTTCCATAGTATTTGGTGAAATCGCAACGAAAAAACAAAATAAAAGACAGCAAAAAAACCTTAAAGAAAAACCAGGAATAACCATTAGAAGAACCAACAAACACATACAAACTAGATATAGATCAATCTAGCTTCTGTTTCTTCCTTTATACTTGCTTCAAAAGTATCTCAGACTTCCAAAAACCCAAAAAGGAAAAATCTGTAATGATGTAGTGTCAAAAAGAGAGCTAAACTGGTTGGTTTCTTTGTTTATCGTTAGGTTCTTGATGTCTTGCAGCTGCATATACTAAGATGTTTTAGTCCGAGATTTTATTTCCACGTTTCGAAAAACAAGAAGGGTTTTCAAGACGACATAGTTTACATACCGAATCCATTAGCTTCAGAGGTTTTCATCATCCGAAGCCTTTTCACCGAAGTGATGAACATTCTAAGATATAGACGAAAACCAATTTAGATCGTTAGAATACATAAGATTTTTTAATAGATGATAAACTCATGGTTTTTCCGATCTGTTACCTCTATGGGACATCACCAACAAGCATCCAATCTCCTTCCTTATCTTCATAAGTAAGTACAAACTCAGACGAGCCATCTAAAACCCTCAACGGTTTGCTGAACTGACCCATAAACCCGATAGTACCCGGACTAGTGCGAAAGAAGATATCTTCTAGTGTTTGCGCAAAATTCTCGAAAAAGAATGAGCATTCCAATCAACTTTCCTTCCTATAGCAACTCCATACATGTTCACCTTAATAAACTCAACTTGAACTTTTCCATTCACTTTCTTCGTGACATCTTTAGGCTCATCATCTTTAACTTTCTTCTAACCAGCTTCTTCTTCTTCCCTTCGCAACTTTTTGGCTTGATGTTTAACCAAACTGTTCATCCTGTGACATCCGATAGGTGGCCATTGGAAAAAACCTTACAATTTCTATTTAGTGGTCATCACATTCAATGTAATTATATTAGTCATTTAGTGGACTAATTTATTCCATGAAACTGAAATTAATTATGTTATGTTTTGACTGAATAAATAGAATATTAATAGTCTAAAATATGAGATTTATGGGATTTCAATTTTTGACTATATAAAGAGACACATGGTTAAAGTCTTCAATATATTAAATCAAAGAGCTTTTTACCTATCCATAAAAAACATAAAGGTCTCTCAGAGACATAAAAAAGATTTAGTTGAGAAAGATCTCAAACCTCTCGGTTCTAATCAAAATTATTATTCCGCAAAAGTCATGAATTCATGTATTATCCATATACTAATGTTTTAATCTTTGATAATCAAATGAGATTTAATTTTAGGAAATACATGAAAATATTATTAAGATTGTTTTTCATGGTATTGTTTATTTATTTTTCCAACAAATGTATGAGAGCCATAATCTTTTATTTGATTATTAAGATTTGTACATATCATGTTTAAATATATATTACAAGATTTGATGTTTTATACATCTTGATTTTTTTCGAAACTGTCATGGTATTTTTGAAATACTTATTTACTGGAGTAAGATTTTAAAATATACATACATTTAAAGTTATATTTCTTTTATAAAAAAAAGAAACATGAAATTATATATATATATGATATATATGATACTAAGGATTTATATGATTTATATATCTAAACATTTAAATAATAAATATATGATATAATGAATATATATATATATATAAGTATTTATGATATATGTATATACTTAAGGAATTAAGTGTATATATTTATATATATATGAGGTTTTATTTGAAATATACATATATTAAGATTTCAAGTGTTTATTATTTATGCAAGATTTACTTTTTTTTTGACAACTGCAAGATTTACTTTTTTCCAAAAGAATGTAAGTTTTGGCAAAATAATTATGCTCTTAAAATAATAATAATATAAAAATACATGATTATCATATAATTTTAATCATCTTATATTATTGAAATTATTTATGTGAATACTTACCATCCCAAAGGATGATAGTGTTTGACCAAATAATCATAAAAATAAAAATAAAATATATGATGATCATTTACGGTTAAAAATTATTTATTTTGGATAATATTCATCCAAAATGATGATAGTGTTTGGCAAAAAAAATAAATATATGTTTATTGGTTATTTTTTATTTTTTATACAAAATGTTACTAGTCCCAAAGAATATAATGTTTTGGAAAAATAATATCAATTGTGTAATTATTTATGCATTTATTAGTCATCCCCAAAAAAATAATTTTTGGTCAAATTATAATAATGATAAATACATAATAATCTTAAAGTTTATTTTTCATGTGAACAATAGTTGGTCCAAAGATGGGCTATTGTTTGACCGATATTGATTATATATATTATATCGCTTGTTATGAGACTACCAATCATGGTATATGACTTCGAAATTTTGTCACATGCATTCGGGTGATAGATGGTGTGGATAGACCATTAAATATTTATTGTGAAAATAATTCAGCCGTACTTTATTTCAACAACAATAAGTCGACTAAATCAAAATTTATCGACATCAAATATTTGGTTATTATGGAGAGAGTTCAAGATAAATAAATTTCTACAGAAGATATTAGGATAAAATATATGATAGTGGATCCATTAACTAAGTGATTGGTACCCACTGTATTTAATGAGCATGTTGCCCATATGGGTATTATTTTTTTTATAGTATTTTGGTTTACTGAGAATCATGTATATGTTATATGTATATAATTAAAGTATTTAATTTTGTATAATAAATAAAATGTATTTTTATTCTTTAACTCAAATAATAACAATATTCATGTTGCATAAAGATATGACCTTATCAAGATTTAAATATGACCAATAAGGGGACACGTATAAGGATATTTGACATGTCACTTCATCCATGTTGATTTATGTCATTACATATACTTATATGATGATCATGGTGGTTTGATCATGATATTTAAATGATCAAAAATCGCGTTGGTTCCATTATTTGTAAATATGATGAAAAGATTGTTTAAAGAACAAGTTCATTATAAATAGCATACGATGTACGCATAATATAATTGATTAAGGATGAATATGATGTCCAAGTTAGAGATTATTGAAAAAATCTTTCAATTTCTATTTAGTGGTCATCATATTCAATGTAATTAAGTTATGTTTGATTGTGTATATTAATAGTCTAAAATGTGGGACTTTTGAGATTCTCAATTTTGACTATATAAAGAGACACATGGTTAAGGTTCCAAATATACTAAATTAAAGAGTTTTCTACCTACCTGTAAAAAAAACATAAAGATCTCTTAGAGACATAAAAAGAAGATTTAGTTGAGAAATATTTCAAACCTCTTGATTCTAATCTTTTGATTAGGCCTGAGCGTTCGGGTACCCGTTCGGTTTCGGTTCGGGTAATTCGGTTTTTCGATTTTTCGGGTTTAGAGAATATGAACCGTTCGTGTATTTTTCATTTACGGTTCGGGTTCGGTTTGGTTCTATCCAAATTCAGATTGGGTCCGGGTATCCATAATATATTAAAAAAATAAAAAAAAAATATTTAAATAAAAATTATTTAAATTTTTTAAAATATAACTTAAATTTTTTAGATATTTTAATTTTTTGAATATTTTGATTATTATAATCTTAAACTAACTAATAAAATTATATTTATTATTATAATTTGGATATTTAAATTATTATAAGCTTAAATATAATTAATATATTTGAAAATATAATTATATTTCAGATAATTCGGGTATCCATTCGGTTCTAGGTTCTGTTTGGATTCGGGTTCGGTTTTTCGGGTATAAGAGTTTAGGAACCGTTCAGTTATTCGTCAATTCTAAATTCGGTTCGGTTTGGTTCTTCGGGTCCGATTATTTTGCCCAGCCCTACTTTTAATTAGTGATTGCAGTCATCATTTTGTAAAATTCATTGATTCATGTATTATCCATATACTAATGTTTTAATCATTGATAATAAAATGAGATTTGATTTTGAAAAATACATGAAGATATTATTAACATTATTTTTCTTAGTATTGTTTATTTATTTTTTCAAAAGGCCATCCCACAACTTGATTGCTATAAAAAAAGCAAACATCAGTCAGGGTTTGTGGATATCAAAATGAATCTAGGGCTATTCCCTCAGCATTAAATAGCAGATTCAATTTTTTCAAGACTCCTGATTTCAAAAACAGAGCCCTTCCTCCTACATATGTTGATTGGGTCTATCTGAATAACTGAACTAGCTCTAGCTCTATCAAATAGCCAAACAATAACTCCTAGGAAAATTATGTAAGGGAATCAACAGTGAACTAGATTTAGCAAGGCTAAACACTAAGAACTGTTAGCTACTCGTAGACAAACTCTGTTCTCAGAATATCAGTTTCACATCATGCATAGAGAATGAACACTTAAAAGATTTTTCTTTGAAATTGTAAAATTTCTATTTCCCTTGAAAGCAAAAGCTGAGAAAGGATTAAGTTTTGTTCTTGACTAAAAGACGAACCTTGAACGAGAAGGAGATGAACCTGCGTGAGAAGAAGAATTAGCAGCTCTTTTAGAGCCAACAGAAGAAAAATCTTTTGCAGTGAATAAATAGCCTCTCACGCCAAGACCGAGCCCTAGATCCAATTCTAGCTCACTCTCAGCTTTCCCCATCTCAAGCTCAGTAATAATTTAGAGAGCACAACAACACACTAAGAAAGAGACCTAAGAACCCAAAGAGAGAAAGAGAGTAGAAAGAAAGAAAGAAAAGAGAGTGCAAAATCTGGGGTGCAAAACCGAAAGGAGACAATGAGAGATAAGAAAGGAAACAACAAAACGAACAAACAGAAAGAGACAGAGAGAGGATTTACAGGGTTTCTTGAAATCTGGACAGGACATAGTTTCATTATTGAGGGAGAAGAGAGGATTGGGTGGTGGAGATAGTGATCAGAATTGGAACCCATATGCATGTCTGGTATAGTGGCCATAGCAACAACAATGCCATTCTTCTTCGTAAAGTTCTTTTCCACTTTTTGAAAAACAAATTTAAAGTTTTCTTCCCGACATTATCAAACTTGTCGTTCTCCCGTTGCGTTATTGTTTTCTCTTTTGTTTATATTGTGCTACAAATCAATAGTACTTCGTAAAACTGATAAATACAAATTGACAGTCACAAACGAAAAGGTCACCATACACGGTACCAAAATTAAAAAGAAAAACAAAACAAACCAAGCGTCGTTTAACCATGGTCACATGGAGACACTTTCATTTAAATCACAATGAACTTAAACCACACGTATAAATCACATAGACAGACACGCAAACAAAATAGATGAGTTAGCGAATCTTATAGCTCATAAGTCATGCCAACCTTAAGAAGCTTGGACCTTGGAATCGCAAGTGCTTTGTCTCCTTCACGACAATTCTTCTTCAAGAAATTGTAAGCATGGTTCACAATAAACTTCTTAAAAAACGAAGAATCTTTACCCGCCGTAATCTCAGTCTCTCCCATTAGATAAACCATTCTTTTCTCTCTAGCTTTCTCCACCAAAACCGTCTGATTATCCACGTTTTGCACCGGCATGACCCTTCCCGACCTAATCTTGTTCGAGGAAGATGAATGCGCGGACCCGATCCGCCCGGACGAAGGGACAGAGTTAGACAAAGGCACAAGTGTAGTCTCAACATTTGATTCCTCTTCTTTCTCCGTCTCGTCCACGTCCCCTCCTCCTCCGGAAATGATGTACTCGTGATGGATGAACTCCTTTAAGTAATGAACAAACTGACGCTCGAACTCATCGGACTCTTCGATGTCTTCCTTGTAACCATACCTCACAACACATCGAAACATTCCAAAATCCTTGGGCTCCACGTAACGGAAAAAGAATCGTTCTGATGGCGTCACACGGGACACAGGAAGTGTCTTGATCGATATGAAGACGAAAACCGAGTGGACCGAAGAAAGATTTGATATATAGTGAGAGAACAATGGAGTTATACCGTGAACAAGCTCCGTGTAGAATAGAGCAATGCCTGGAACCAGGTTTACGTCAGGACTTGTAGCCATTTGTATAGCGGTTTCACCAGAAATCTTCTCCCTAAGCTCGTACCGGTACTTGAGGACGTGAACGTATTGCCAAATCGCCATCATTGCCATCAAAACTAGCGTTATTGCAAGTGGTAGATAACCACCGCTCGTGAACTTGTACATAACCGAAGAAAGGTATAACATCTCTATGGAGCCAAAGATTACCAAGAACATAGCGATCCACACTATATTGGTCTTCCAAATAACAAGCATTATGAGAGTCACCATAAATGTCGTGATGACCATGACGAATACCACCGCGATTCCATAAGCGTTTCCTATCTTATCGGTGGTCCTGAAGGCGATAGTAACAGCCACGCATGCGAGCATGAGGAAGTAGTTAATCTCAGGGATGTAGACTTGTCCCTCGTACTTAGCCGAGGTGTGAACCACCTTCACTCGAGGGAAACATCCCATACGTAAAGACTGCGAGATGACTGAGAAGGCACCCGAAATCATAGCTTGGCTTGCTATAATCGATGCTGCGACCGCCACCACAAATGTTGGCCAGTAAAATGGATCTGTTAAGTTGCATCCAGTGGTATGTTGTTAGATATATACATTAAAACTGAATAAGAATCATTCATTAATTCCAACTTATTTTGAGATGAAAATTCGTAAAAATTCATTAAAAACATTGATTGTATGTATTTTTATAATTCGAGGAATTATATATTGTTTGAGACAAACTAACTAACATGGGATAGAGTCGTAGAAAGTATTTGAAACGTTGGAAGTATGTTTAGTGAGGTATGCAGCCTGCCCACAATATATTGTTACCAGCGCTGGATATGCGATACATGAGAAACTAATCTGCACCATTTTTTGTTAGGTCAGTGAATTAAACCTCAAAAAAAACATGTGTTAAAAGTTTATGAGTTTCAAAAATCAATTTGCAATGAGTGTATTGGTCCAAAATCTCTTATATATCACTTAAGGTATAATTTCACTTCCAATGTGAGAGAAATTTCGAAAATGTTTATGTTTAATTGATAAAAATTACCTGTACGGCTCGAACACTGAAATGACCTAGATCAGCAAACATGGCCTCCGTCCCTGATTCAACAAATTTCATTCCAATCAAGAAAAAAAAAAAGTAAAAATTTGATATTTTGGGATTATATATAAAACATATAAGTAGTTTTATGGACTCTCACCAGTGATGCAGAGGAAAACACCTCCGAGTGAAATCCAACCCTTTTTGCCGTTTCTTCTAAAGTATTGAATAATATAGAGTGGATTAATTGCCTTAAGGACGGTAAAGTCATGCTTGACCAGATTAACGATACCAATTCCGGTCAGAAATGTGAACCATAAGAGAATAACCGGGGCGAATGAGAATCCAACTTTATCCGTTCCAAACCGCTGAAATGCGAATAGCAGAATCAAGATTGCAACCGAAACACCAATGACCGTATCTGCGCATTATCATCATCAAAATGTCATTAGATCACATTTTCGTAAGTTAAATTGTTGCATATATTGTGAGATATCAGATGCTTCTAAATCAAAACCAGTAGAAATTAGCGGAGAGACTCTTACTTTGTATATAAATTTAATGGTGAAATCATCTCTATATGTTAAACGTATATCAATTAATAATAGAAAAAAAAAATAACAAGAAGATGGATGCGGTGAGTTTACTTTGGCCGAGAGATTTGATTCCGCTTACTGCTGAAAGTACTGGATCAAATAAAACAAAAATAACACATGAAGTTAGTTAATTAACTTGATTCTAGAGAATATCTTACCTCATGTTGGTAAATAGTTTTGGTAGGTATGTACCTGAGATTGAAGGGGTAAGAATACCATCACCAATGACCATTGAGGTGCCCATAATAGTGACGATGAAGAGTATGATCTTAGCAAATTTGAAGTTTTCGAGCTTCTCTTTGATCTTATGGGCTCTTCTGTGCTTTGTGTTTGGAAGTTCAAGTGTATAGTTTGAGAGATCTCTATCTTCTGGTTCTTGGTTTGGGATAAGTCCCGATTTTACGTACCGACATATCAATGAGTACAATGCAAATGTTCCTCCTGCGTTCACCAACTTTGTTATATGCTTTGGAAGTTTGGCATACATAAACTTTTCATGTAATCCATCTATAATATCATGTCTCACTATGTTTAGAGTATCATAGACATGAAAAATTATAAATGAAAAATATTGGTTATAAATGAAAAATTATTATTATTATTAATATCACTTGAAATAACAAAAAAGTATATATATAATAAATAAAAAGTCAATACTTCTACGAACTCTGGACGCGCGTTACTTAGGCAACAAGAATAATTATTTATTGCAACGCGCTAATCGCATCACTTACTATTCATATAAAATGCTCAAAAGTGACATCGTACAAATTTGTTGATCTAGAGGATCGTATATAATGTATTTTATAAAAGCTATATCGAAGTTTTTATTTTTTTTATTTTTGATTAACTCGCTATAGATCCAATGAATCTTAATGTGGATCCAATAAAAGCGCGACCACGTGTCTGTAATTCCTTTTGTAGCTTAAATTATAACATTGCTTCCTTTTTGTTTTGACTACACCTTGGCTTGTTCAAACTATTATTTTACTCCATCGACCATTACTGATTATTTTTTTAGAGAATAAGTGAACTCGCACGTCCGGACAAAAAAAAGAAGTGAACTCGCACGTTACATTTGTTTCTTTCTAACATTGAATTTATAATTTATAATTTATAAGAAAAGATATTAATCATATATAAACCTTAAACTGCAAGCCATACTTTGTCTACTTATATGGATTCTTCCCAAACTTTGGCGAAATCTCTCTCTCTTTCCATTTCATAATAAAGATTTTCTATATATGATTATGTTTTTGCTTAACAAACATTTTTGTATTTTAAATGAAAAGTTGTAAGCAAAAAATTATAATCTTATTTGTTCCATTTTTAAATTAGAAAAAAAGATATATATATATGTTGTCCTATATGAAACACGATAGTAAAGTAAAACAATTGTTCAATATATAAGAAGAAAAGGGTTAAAAACCACAATAATTATAATGAAAGATTAATCGTTTAGAAAAAGAAAAAAAGTACCTTCTCCGTTATCGTTAGCCTGAAGGACAATAAAAACGTATTTGAGAAGCGCGACGAGAGTAATAGTGTAGAAGATAAGCGAGAGAACGCCGATTACATCTTCTTTGTCATGGATGCCTTCAGTGAAAGTACTTGCGTACACATATAAGGGTGATGTCCCGATGTCTCCATACACCACTCCTAGGCTCTGAAATGCCAAACTCAGCGTCGTTCTCCAGCTCGTCTATTTCATACAAAAGTTATATGTTTTTAATGTACAAAGATAAATCATTTCTTCTCCATCAAACACGAAGAGTCATAGTTAGATACGTACCAATAAGGTATGACCGGTATTGGTTGGAATTTGCCCGGCCTCTATGCTGAATGAATCGGGCCTAAACAGTTTTCCCCATGATTTCTGATAAATAACCAAACAATAACAACAACAGAAAAACAAAGTGTTGTGAATTATGAATCTGAGGGCTATATATATGGACAATAATTCATATTAATACATGATTGAGCATTAATAAACAATTTCATTTCTAATGTTACTAGTTACTACGATAACTATTCACTCTTTTATGTAGATACTGAAAATTCGATAGGCAAAAGAGGACCAACTTGGCCTATATATATATATATATATATATATATATATACTTTCTGTTGAAAAATCAGATGATCGATTCTATATATCGAGTTATAGAAGTAGATCTTGATATATAAAACCAGAGAAAGAGGATATCTAATAAGGGGGATGAAATAATTACCTTTTTCTCTTTCAACTTGTGCTCATGGTCATTGTTATGCTCATGGTTATTAACTTCCCCATCTCTCTGTTGTTCATCACCATCCATTTATTTATTTATTTTGTATTTGTGGTGTAATATTGTGACACTTTGAGAGAGATGGGCTAATTAGATGCGTTTAATGGGTTCTTTTTCCACTGGCTTTTATAGGCGTAATGATATGCTGAGTTGTCTTTTTTTTTTTTTTTTGTCAACATAACTTAGTGACTTTAATATCCTTCTTAACATTGAAAAGTGCGACTGTCTTTAAAATACTTAACCAGTGTATTATAGAATTAATTAATGTGGCAACCAGTGTAGAATAGAGTTAATTAATGTGGTAGGGACGCGTCTCAAACACCTATTGCCGGCACTTGGTTAAATCTACATTATAATTTTTTTTTATGCCGAATGTTTTGGGAAAGTTTAAAGTGTTTTGGGTGCAAAATTTCTATTTATTTCACAGGAACTTTTTGCATGTGTATTTTATGCGGTATTTTGGATTTTCATGTGCTTTCTTCATATTTTCTTGTTGTGGGGTAATATGATGATGATTTAAGTATTACGAGAGGTTCTGATAAAACTTTTTGCTTATGTTTCAACTCATTCATTGTCGGATCGGATTCATAGGTTGTTTGAATCAAAGATTATTTTGACAAATGAACTCTTGAAATAAAGAGATAAACAAAATATATTGCGGGAGTTGCAAGAATTTACATTAACAGAATATTATATTTTTTTACCAAAATCGACTAAAAGATGAACCACTAAAATCGACCAAAAAATGAAGGTTCATCCTTTTAAATCAAATAAATTTTAAGAATGAATTTTAGATAAGATTCTTGAATAGAAGATCTTCGTAATTAATTTTAAATTCTGTATTTAATCTGGAAAAAAATTTTGACATGTTTTTTTAACCAAAACCGACCAAAAGACGAAGGTTCATCCTTTTAAATCAAATAAATTTAAAGATTGACTTTAGATAAGATTCTTGAATGAAGATTTTTGAAATTAACTCTAAATTCTGTATTTTATCCGGACAAATTTGTTGACATGTTTTCTTTACCAAAATCAACCAAAAGATGATGGTTCATTCTTTTGAATCAAATAATTTTTAAAATTGAACTTCATATAAAATTCTTAAATAATTTTTTTTTTGTATTTACTCTAAATTCTGTATTTTATCCGGATAATCTGTTGACATATTTCGTTATTAGAATATTTAACAAACATAAGTAACATGTTTCATCATCGTTAACAACATAATAACATCGGAAGCAGTTCCACAAGTTCATGGCCCTCTGAAACCGATAAAAGAGCGTCTCTTCAACTCTGTCATTGTTACCCTGTTCTACTCAATTTTATAACGCTCATCTTTCGTTAAGATGATATTTACAGCTAAACAAACATAACAGTAACATCTTCATTACTAAAAGTTACTTTTAGTTATCACCAAGATGAATTTGAAAATTGTGTAATCAAAGTATATATTTAACAAAAGAGGACCGGTAACTAATATGTCAAGCAAGCACTCTAACATAGAACCCAAAAATAATAATAATAATAAAAGCGATGTCTTTTTCGAGCGTATGCAACATATAATTATGTTCACATTTTGTCTACTTGATTCGAACGTTTCAAAGATTGAAATAAACAATTATATTACAAATAACTAGAAGTTGTGTTGGTATTCCGTGATTGGCTATCAATACAATTTTTTTTTTCTGACAACAACCAAAAAGAAGGTTTTTTTATTCTCTATTTAAAGCTCAAACATTTATAAAATAAAGTTTTTAGTATTAAACGCCTGCATCGACTCTTTTCCCGAGTCAATTGGCCCTCACCAATTATATTGTGGCCTAATTGACCCTCACCAATTATATTGTGGCCTCTCTCATCAATCTCGTATAGAAAAGACGTATTATTGACGTTAATTTATTTATTGGCATTATTAAGGGTGACAGTATAAGTTAAAATAATATAATTTCTCACTTATTCATTTTGTCAGCTTTACTCGTTCAATGGCTTCTTAGTTATTACCAACTAGACTCTTTTTCTCTGCACAATTATTTCAACGGTTACTATCTTACGTATTTAAATTTAAATATCTAGGGAATATAACATTTGACTTAACAACCTACATTATTGGAATATAATAACTTTTTTTTTAGAAATTTATCTAAGACATGGTAATGGAATCTACTTTGAATTTATATCCGGCGTTTGCGATTCACAATATAAAACTCGCATTATTTATCTTTGAAATTGTAATCAAATTAGATTATGAGCGTTGACTTCCATTGTAGAAATATATATAAGACATGGTAATGGAATCTACTTTGAGTTTTGACAAATGTCCGGCATTTCCAAACCACAAAATAAAAATCGCATTATTTATCTTTGAAATTGCAATCGAATTAGAATATGAGCGTTGATTTCTCTCACTAACACTTTATTCTTTAAAACTCGAAACATAAAAGTTTAACCATAGTGCTTGTTGAAACTATCAAGTTTAAAAGCGAAATAAGGAAAATACATACATAAATAGTTCACAATGCACATCCTTAACGATGCTCACTCTTGACGCAGCATTAGATTTTTCCACATATAACCATTATTAGCCTACTGCAAGAACTCTCTTGGGTCGGTCACATGGCCTGTTAGAGCCGAAGCTGCAGCTGTGTAAGGAGAAGCCAAGTAAATCTGCCCTTCTTTGTGTCCCATCCGACCCGGGAAGTTCCTGTTTGTTGTCGAGACACACACCTGGAATTGTCAAAGAAATTGTGACAGGATGAGCTTCTTTGCCATCAATAAATTGAATCAAGAATCGCAATTACAAGATGAAATTCAATTAATTCAGGCGGATTAGTGATTAGTTTAATTAGTAGTGATTCAGTATTTATAGAATTCACACGATCTACTAAAGAGGTGAAGCACAAAATTACTGGATAAGTAGGGTAAGAAACAGGTGCGTACTTGAGGTTCATTCAAACGAGCGTAGGTGTCTGCTGGGCCACCAAGGCAGGCACCACAGCTAGGACTGGTTGGTGTGTCACAGCCAGCTTCTTCGAATATCTGCGCACATGTCTTTCCACCTGCTCCAGGCACCGGGAGAGCATACACGTCCATCCACACCTGAAGACATGACCAGATATATATAATGCATTCGATATTTGTATTCTGTGATAGAACCAAGAGAAAGAACCAAGCAACACCAGTTGAGATAGTAATAATGTTGGAATGTATTGCTGACCTTCTGAGTAGCCGGGACAAGGAAAGTTGGGACTTTGACTTGCTTTCCCTGCAAATACACAAGCAGATATTTCATGAGGCTAACCGGCAACCAGTAAGAGGTGATCGAGAAGAGAATAGAACAGTAGACAAAGAGAATTAACAGCAAAATTGACTCATCCTGAGACAAACAACGCCCGTAACAATGCTTGCTAAAGAATTAAGAAGACTATTGCTGGCTGTTTTAAACATAACAATGCTTGCTAAATGACCACAGATAGTTTTGTACGTTTAAAGATTGTAGCCTCTTGTCCGAAATCGAGTAAAAAGGTGGTAAGCATGTCAACTTAGACACAGAAAAACAAGTGGTACTTACTGCTGCATGGAAAAGTTTAGCTGCAGCCATAAAATCTTCTGTCTTTCCACCAGTACAAGAACCGATGTATACTCTGTCAATTTTCACATCTTTGCATTCTCTTGCTAGAGCCCGATTGTCAGGAGAATGAGGCTGAAAGAAACATTGACAAAAGCAAATCAATTATAATTACATGAAGCGGCAAAAACAACTCAAGGTTTAAATTAGTAACCATGATAAACCCACCTTAGCCACCACAGGCTCCAGCTTTGACACGTCAAATCTGTAATCTGCTACAAAGCTGTGGAACAAAAAAAAACGAAAGACTATGCTCATCAAAGGAAAGGTTAAACTACAGAGAGATAACAGTAGAGCGGAATCAAAAACCAAAACACAAAAAATATGAATACTTCAAGAGATTCTAACATGTTGCATTATTCATATGAACAGTAGATTCGTAACATGTTGTGTTACATATCCAGAGTACTGAGGTATTTGCTCCACTAATAATATAGAGATACCAAAAATCGATATTTACTATGCCCACTATTTCTAAATTTAGGTTACCATGTGAATATACCTTGCATTTCCATCACTATATACTGCCTCAAAGGGTACAGATGACCTATTCTGCAAAAGATATAAGAAAAAGAGTATACATACCATAACTTAATTTTCCTCGACAAAAACTTTTTTTCTTTATTTACGAGAAAACAAAATAGCATACATACCTCAACGTAATTATATGTCGTCGCATCAGGAGGGATGACACCATTCTTTCCCCCAGCTTCCACAACCATGTTGCACAACGTCATTCTTTCTTCCATCTAGCAGCCAAAACAGATTGTGGCAAGGATATATAAATCAGTGAAGTCACCATACACCATAATTTATTTTATTGATTCTTGTAGAAGAAGGAAATCATGAAACAGAAAAGCAAACCAATTTCTTACAGTAAGACTTTCAATAGTTGTGCCACTGAACTCCATCGTCTTGTAAGTTGCACCAGCAACAGATATTTCACCAATGATCTACAAAGTTGGAAGCAAGTTCAAGATTCAGATGAAAGACGCCAGATAGAATCCCAAAAAGTTATATTATTTGTTTGCATAACATGCAATTTGGTGAAGGCATGACTAGAACACATCAAAGGTTGCATATCGACCCTCATACTACTGTCAAAATGGATCTGCAAAAGATTTCAGATGCTGAAAAATGAATAGTTGCTCTAAGACATTTCACACTCACTTGCAATATCAGATCCTTTGCTTGCAAATAACTTGGCATTTCACCATCCAAGATAAACCTCATTGTTGGTGGAACCTGCGAAGTCACAATATGAACTTCAGAAACTACAGCTGGGTTACATAAATTGGACAGGAGGAAACCAGTTTACCAAGATTTTTCTTTCAAATTGAACAGGCATCACTAATTTCCATTTAACAAAACTATATTGCATAGAGAATCAAAGGAATCAGCTAGATTATACAAACCTTAAGGAGGATTTTTCCAGTGCCTAACACAAAGCCTGCATCGGTGTTTCCAATCCCTGTAGCAAATTGACCAAATGCTCCGGCAGTACATGTATGCGAGTCTGTTCCCAACAAAACCTATAATAAGAAAATGTATTGTTTAGAAAAAAAAACCAAAAGAAAGCCACACTTTATTAGAACAAAACCAAACAAAGCCAATCACATCCATTGCAAGAAATTGTTACCTCTCCTGGCCTGCAATGTCCTTCTTGTGCAAGTGCGACATGGCAAACACCTTTGTAGTCAGGATTAGCCTACATGATGAGAATAAAAGAAACACTAAACTTCATAAAACTGCAAGTAAGATATATTTATAAATAAAAAAGACTAGTAGTTTCGTGACTCCATGGAAAGTTTGAAACCATCGTACCCGAAAATCTCCAAGGTCAGTGATATCATAGAAATACTTGATGTTCTGTTCCCTGCAATGCTCCCTCATAATGTCCACATTGCGGTTTGCACGCTTATCAGTAGTGAATATGTAATGGTCTGGTATAACAACAATCTTCTCCGGGTCCCAAACCTTCAGACCATGTAAGTAGCAATCACGTTAAGTGAGTATGCAAAAGTGATCAATCGTAACTACACAAGGTTCTCAACTAGGTGACAATGATACAACGAAGCAACGCAATACAATGACATCAAAATTCCAAAAACAAAAACTATCAACACTCTTCTCAATTCTAATATCATTTCTAGTACTCAACTACTACCACAAGAAACAAACATCAAAACAAAGCAAAGAAGAGATTGCATGCATTACCTTAGCCTTTTCACCGAACTCTCTCTTGAAGATACCAAAAGCACCAGGGCCACAGACATCATGAGTCATAAGAACATCAACGTTAACCCAAATGTTATCACCAGGGACCACTTGTGACTTCTCTGCCGCCTTAGCCAGAATCTTCTCCGTCATCGTCATTCCAGTTTTCACCTAAAAAAAATTAAGAACCACACACACACACACAAAATCATGTTATAAAAACTGTGGGAGAGAAATCAAAACGAGAAACCACGATAGATGAAAAAGAAACTCAGACCGATCCTGTGGTGCTCGATGATCGCTGCGGCGCCATCACGGAGACGATCTGCCGTGAAATCGATTTCTTGTGACATCTATGAACCGATATCTGCGACGATTTCGGAAACGAAGAAAACCCCAAATCCTTCTGCTGGAAATTCGAAAAAAAAAAAGCTATTAGAAATTAGAAGATTCCAGAGGAAATGAGAATCGATAGAAAGAAAAACGAAGAGATGAGAAATGTTAACCTTGGAGGATTTGCAGACGAAAGGAGAGGAAGATATTACAGAGGAAGCCATGGTTCCTTCTTCTTCTTCTTCTTCTTCTTCTTCTTCTTCTCGGTGATGTTCTAAAGATGGTGGCGTGTGTTAAACCTAAGGTTATAAATTCAGCAATTTAGCTAGCGTCTCCTCTTAAGTGTTGAAACTCAGGCTGCGTTGACTGAGTCTATAGGTTGGTAATGACAATGAAATTTTTAAGTCACGTGATACCTTTTTCTCTTCTGATATTATTTTATTTCCTTCACAAACACAACAAAATTATTTGTTATGCTCCTAATCCGAATTTCAAATCATTTTTTAGTATTTTTATTTATAAATAAATATATTCAAAATAAAATTGAATTTATTTTGAACAATTTGGCCAGGACTCAGATTTGAATTTTAGTGAAATATATACTTAATCTTTAAAGAAAAAAAATTGGTTTTTTTTTCGGGTTATGTTTAGTTTTGATTTTTAATTCTTCCGATATAGAAAAAAAAACGAATCTATTTAAACCATATTAATATATGGTTGGGTTTTCGGGTCAGTTATTTCAGTTTAAGGATCGGATCATCTAGATTGAACACCCGATTCAACATTCTTTAAAAAAAAAAAAACACATACATACATATTTGCCTAGCAAATATACTATCAAACCGATTGACATAAGGTGGTATGAATCTTGGTATGGAACAAAATAGCTTGTGGTAACGAAATTACACTATTATTTATTAGTAGTATATACTAAATAGTGGTAAGAATAAAAAGTAGTGGTACTAATTTTTGTACCACCATCTTTTTACACCTCGACCTCGCTAAATAGTTGCAGAGACAGCAATATATATATATATATATATATATATATATATATATATATATCATAGCGACAATAAACGGAACAAATAGACAAACGATATTATATATATTGGATAGTGTTTGAATTGAATCTGACATATACCACTTATCCAAGTGTTTCCCTAAGTTTTAAGCTATGTTCTTCTTTTTTTTTTCAATCTTATTATACCACTGTAACTAATATAGTAGAACTGCATGCGTTTTGATGTTCAAAATTTAGCTGCTTTTTGCAATATTATACCCCACGAAAGAGAATAAAGTAGGTCTTATAAGACATGAAGCCTTTTTGTGTGGTTGTGTTTTATTTGTTACACAAAGAGGATTGAGTCTGTAGGTTGGCGGAGGCGTTCTTGTTTACCACGTGGCTCTCATTGTTTTTATTTTTGGTGGATTTCTCTTGAGTGCACAATGATGCAACGGAGAATATAAAGTTATGTTATCTCGACGTCTTTAGTTTTGCTGGTTGATTCAGTCTTTTTTTTTTTTTGGATATATGATTAAGGTTTTGAATTCCGATTTTGGAATGTTAACGAATTGGTCTTTCAAAACTGTAGATCTCCTCTCTCTAGCTTGTTCATTCTAAATCGTGTGGAGAATCTGCAAAAATTGTCATTTGGAATTGGTGAATCTGCTAATGGAGTTATGTGAGGAAGGCACCTTAATCTAGGAGACAAAAAAGTTTGCGAGCACTCATCTCTGGTCTACCCCGAGTCAAGGGAGTCGTTGACGATGTTAGCTGGGACAAATTAAAATTGTAGTTAATATAAACTATTAAATTAAAAATATGAATACAAATTGAAAAATCAAACTTATGGCAAAATTATAAAACCACATTTCTTGTTCATCTACTGGCATATCACAGAACGATTTACCAATAAATTCAGCATCCTATTGATACATTTTGAATTCACATTTTCAGAACAGTTAAAACTAAATTAAAAAAATGAAGAAACAGAAATTAGTATGAATAAATTTAAAATTTAACAAATTTTATAAAATTTGAATTAAAACTTACCACATAGTTCCACTCCATGTCAGGCTGAAAAACAAAGTCTTCTATGCTCAAAAGAGTGGGAGTAGATGTTGTCGTTTGAGCAAGAGACGGTGATTGCATCTCCGAACCACTTGGGATATGAGAATGACTCCCGCCACTAAACCGGCCCTCATACGGGACCTAATATGGGATCTTCAAACCCGTATTAGAGTCAGTTTAGTGGCGGATCCGCCGTCCCTTAATAATATTATATTTTGTAGGTATTATAATGAGGGAAGACAGATCTAATAAGGGACGACAGATCTATCAAAGGTTTAAACGAGGAGGAGGTGGAGGAAAAGAGAAG
The DNA here is from genome assembly GCA_039880935.1 of Streptanthus diversifolius. NCBI lineage: Eukaryota > Viridiplantae > Streptophyta > Magnoliopsida > Brassicales > Brassicaceae > Streptanthus > Streptanthus diversifolius. The sequence continues at coordinate 9,193,581 of JAXGFM010000005.1, forward strand.
AAGGAGGAGGAGTCGCCTATGCACACGGAGGAGGAAAAGAAGAGGTGTGCGCACGGAGGAGGGGAGGAGGAAAAGAGGAGGAGGTGTGTGTGCCGAAGGAGGGGAGGAGGAGAGGAAGAGGGGAAAACATGAAACGGTGGAGGAGGAGAGGAGGACCGGTAGTGAGGAGGACCAGAGAAGAGGAAGAAGGAGGTTAGAGTCGGAGGAGAGGAGGCCGGGAATATAAAAGAAATATAGAGGGAGAGAAGAAAAAGAAGAAAACCAGAGGTTAAAGTAGAAAAAGATTTCCGATGAATTTTCGATGAGCAGGTGGAGGCCGTCGGACATCCGTCAAAAACTACACATTTCTGACGGATTTTGGAAATTCGATCTAATCCATCGAAAACTCCGTCGGATTATTTAACTTTCTGACGGATTAGGACAAACTACCGTAATCCATCGGAAAAGCCATAAAAAAAGTTGAATATTCATGCTGAGAATTTTAAGTTTTTCAAGTTTTTCGGAATTTTAAATTTTAAAGTTTTCGAGAATTTAAAATTTTCAAGTTTTTGGGAATTTTTAAGTTTTCAGGAATTTCAAGTTTACCTAATTTTTCCATTTTTTGAAATTTTCAAGTTTTTAGTAAATTTCAAGTTTTTGGGTATTTAATATCAAGTTTTTGAGAATTTCAAATATATGTGAATTTTAATTTTTTATAATTTTAAAGATTTGAGGATGTTTGAGATTTTTGAGTTTTCAACGTGTATCGATTCAAAGTTTTGTACTAGTTCAAATTTGCCATACGAAAATTTATACAATACACATTTACATAATAATGAACATAACTACTCTGAATATCCGAAAGAACCGTCATAACGTACTGAGTCTGATTCTTCTTCAAATTCATGATGTGATTCCTCTTAGTCGGAATGAACTCTGTCATTACCGTTTTTGGTGAAATCACCAACAAGTTGTAAGTCACTCAATTCATGTAGAATATGCTCCATTTGATTACTTATCAATAACTGCATAGCATCGTGTTCCAAAATTCCATATATTCTTTCTCTCGGGTTAATTGCAGTAACTGTTATCCATGCATCTGAGTGATAGATAACTCGAAGGTACAAAATATAGCAAACCTAAATAACATAATGACACATGTTAGCACAGTTATATGTAAATAACCAAAAATATGAATAACAATAATACTTTCTTAACACTGCACATTGTTTGCTTGTAATGCAAGGATGAATGTATCGTATTTAAGTAGTTTACAGCTTGAATGTATAAAAATAACACTGAAGGGGTACATCCATCAGTATTGAACAGGGCGTCATAATGCTGCTTCTTGTGGGAGGTGGATAAGAAGATGTTCCATAACATCAAAGAAAGAAGGCTGAAATATCTTCTTCAGATTACACAGAATCACTCGGATATTAGCTTCTAAATTGTGGATACCCTCAAATGTAAGTATTCTTGAGCATAAATCTCGAAAAACACACCAACTCCTACGAATAAACATTAAAATTTAATAGATATAAGATATGGTGAGTGTTTAAATTTAACAGAATACAATAAAAAGTTGCAGTTTCTTGGTGGATATCCTTTTGGAGACGATAGGCGAAGGCAAATGGGACAAGTCGCTGCATAACAACATGACAATCATGACTTTTTATTCCAATAAACTTTTCCTCAACTATATCAATGCAGTTACATAAATTAGAGGCATATACTTCAGTAAATTTTACATCGTCTCGGATCCAATCCAAAAATGCTTCTTTCTTCGATGTGTTTAACCGGTAAGCAGGCATCAGACATCTACCATTCGGCTTTACATGCAAAGAATGACGATAACAAATCAGGGGCAAGTCTAATATAGACTCTAATTTGTTTTTTTTTGTCTTCTGTTTTGACGTTTAAATTGTGTTTGTTGTCAAATTAGTTATTTTCAACATGGAAGACATCTAGACAATGCCTCATCAGATGATATTTTTAATAAGGCAAATCCAAAAATATACTATTTTGTGCCAATTATGAAATTCACCAACACCGTCAACAGGCTCATGACCATTACCTCAACAGGTAAGGCGTTCTCTCAGCACCAAAATCTCAAAACTGTTTCAATATAATACCACCATCGATCTCCGAAGGTGGACCATCAAACACTTGCTTATTCTTTGTAAAATTTATTATAGAACGACAATAAGGATGCTATGCCGGTAAAACTATGAAAATCAAACCAACATGTTTTCCTTCCGTGCTTCAATTGGAATGCATCAGTGTTGTCTTGGCAACACAGACACAATAATCTTTCATGTGTTGTCCATCCAGATAACATACCATATGATGGAAAATCACTTATGGTCCACATGAGAACTGAACACATGTTAAAATTGTGTTGCGATTAAACATCAAATGCTTGAACTGAAAGAATAATAGATTTAGATACACCATTGATCAAAAGAATAGAGAGAGAGTTTTAGAGGCAAGAGAATGAGAGAAAATAATTTTTTTCATTATGATGAGAGAATAATTTCTCTTAGTAACAAATGTGAAGGGAGATAGTTATTTATACTATTCTAGTCTAGGCTTGTTTGGATACAAGGATTGCCTTATACATGAATGGCTACAAGGATAACATAACACTAGAACACAAACAAGCCTTAGACACTCCCATTTGACATTCACACTTCACGCCTTTATACATGAATTAAAGGCTTTCATCTTTCATCATTTCTTCTTCATTCCAACACTCTTCCTCAAGCTTAAGACATGGAAAATGCCTAAGCTTGCAACCATGAAGCATTACCTCATTAAAAACCTAGAGAAGGAAAACCCAATTGGGACAAAACCTTTTCTAGGGAAAAAGAGTATAACACTCCATGTTGGGATCATTGGTGTGGAATGGACTGTTTTGAAACTTCTTATAAGTCTGGTCCATTTCTCCCCCTTTCTTTTGACTCCTTGTCTTTAAGAGGTGATTTTGATCCAGCTTTCTCAAAGCTTTCAAGTTTAACCTGTTTCACATACACATATACATGCATGTATCAATTCTCACAAGACAAACCAATGCATTATAATATAAGAATGATTTTTAACTTCCCTTTTTATAAATGTGGATGGCGATTTGGAAGATATGATCTAGACCAGTCTGGTTCTCAAAAGACTCCATATTAAGGTCTTTGGATTCATCATGATCACATGGTTCTCTTATGGATTCATCATGATCACATGGTTCTCTTCCCTTATATGTTTTGGATCCACTTTGGCTAGCTTCATATTGGCTTCACTTTCTACTTTCAATAAGCCTAACTCAAGAGAATAAGATTGTAGAACTAGGCTTGAGTAGAGTGAGCACACTTATCTCCTAATACACTTTCCCACCATGCTTCCACTAAATGATGTAGGGTAAGTCATGCTTATGATTGTTTTCCATCACTTTCTGATCTAAAACATCATAGCAACTCAAAAATAAAGATTAGTATTCCAGAACTTGAATAAGATCAAGTCTGGTATCAAGTATAATATCTAGCCAAATTCTCAACCTAAAATCATAGAATTAAAGAATTTATCCTAGATAGAACCTTTGATCAGAGAATTTTGTCATGAGGTGATTCATCACTTTCCACCAACTTACTCCTTCTCCATGAGATTTGGTAGCTTGATGGCCATTAGTTCTATCCTCATTTGATGACAGAAGAATTGGATGACCTTATTCACAGCCTCCATAGAAAATCAGAATGAGCACACTTCTTGTGCTTACTTTCCAAGGCAAAACATCTTGGAATAACCATGATCCAGACTGAGCACACTTATTGTGCTTACTTTCCAAGGAAAAACATCTTGGAATAACCATGATCCAGTATGAAACCTTGTCCATACATGAACTGCATGAACCGCATGAAAACATTAGAACATCACGGCCATGTACTAATTCGAACTGAGGCCTGATTAGCATCATGTGCCTCTGATCAGCATCATGTGCCTCCTTGTCACAGCCAGCTTGTTCTAGATTAGATGCTCATTTTCTTTCCCCCCCCACAAGCTTGACACTAAGAATAAGAGTCAAGTTTGGAAGAATGAGCATACACATAATGAATATCTCAAAGTGGTCTTCTTTATCCTTTAAACATAAAGAAGAACATTGTAAGTATCTGTGAAATGTTTTGAGAATTAAGAGATTTGAAGTATTGAACAATATGAAGAATAAGAGATTTGGAGATTAAAAGTATAAGTGATGAAGAATTATGGAGAATTATGATGAATGTCAAGGTGAATTTTGGATCCATCTAGGTTCTAAATGCAATGCATAGTCTTCCTAGGTTCTCTTTCATCCTATGAACATTTCTAGATGAGAAAATTTAATCAATCAATCAAGGAATAAGTAGAAGGTTTAGAGATAGCCTTTGCAAAGACTTTGATAAGCCTTTGTGAGTTTCCTCCTTTGTGATTGATTATGATCTGAACTTGCAGCATGTTTGTTGATTTTCTTTTCAAGCACACACCAAAGGTCACTTTACTCCATGGGAGAGCTGATTCATCACATTCCACCAGTCTTTCCTCTCCACTTCTTGTGGTGGCTGTTCTTGGTGGCCATTGGTTCTAACTTCTTCTCCATGTGTTGTGCCTTTTTCACTTGCTCTCTTTTTGTCTTTGTTAAACAATGAAGCAAAACATCAACTCCCATCTTAAGTCTTTGAACCTGTTGAGAATAGGCAGATTCTAAACAAAAGATAGTGAGTGAAAGAGATTGATTAAGAATAACCAAACTTAGTTTTAAACACTGCCTAAGGACTTTTGGATTCAAAATGCCTTCTTAAACTTATTTTCTTAAGTAAAAGACAAGGTTCTCTTCCCCTAGGATCAATGCAATTCATGACAAATGATTCATCTAGCTAAACTAGGTTCAAAATGTCCCATTTTACCAGTTTCTAAATACATGAATAAAACTCAATAAAATTCATGATTTACTAACCACCTAGATACCAGATTTCCTAGAGTTCTAACTCATACAACCATCAATGAAATTAATAAAATAGTTGGATAAGAGTTTAGAAATAGCCTGAATGCATAAGACTTTGATACTAGGTCTTTGCATTTGAGTTTAGGAACTGGTTCTGATCTAGGCACTCCCTTTTATTATGTTGCTTTCAAAATGCCTTTGGTGGTCCAGTAATGTCTCCTCCTTTGGAACAACAACTTAGGTAGAATCAATTGAACCTTCCATCTTAGAAGGTTTATCCTTTCTTCACACCTGTCTTCTTTCCATTTTCCATCCTTCATGCCTTGTTTGTCTTGCGCCAGTCCTGTTTCTGACTCTTGATACAGAATCTTATCATGACTTCCATTAGGCATAAACTCATATATGAGAAGCAATTCTCCCTTCTCGTTACACCAATCCTGCAGCTGAACAAGATTATTGTGCCGCAAGCAAGCAATGATTGACAGCTCAGCTAGAAACTCGGTTTTACCTTCTGCCGAGTTATGCCTCGATCTTTTCACAGCAGAGATCGTTCCGGACAAGACAAATATGGCTTTGTAAACATTCCCAAACATTCCTCTTCCAATGACTCTACTCGAGTAAAACCCTTTTTGTAGCTGCATAAAGCTCTCCGTAGCTGAACTGTCTTAGACCAAAGTCAAGAGCGAGATTGTGCCTATGGCGCTTCTTCTTGCTTGATGAACAAGGTATAGCCACAGGAACCACAGAACGATCCAAAATGTTATGAGATAGTGTTTCAGGCAAACTCCACAGTGAGGCTGATAAACTGAATGTTGAGAAATTTTCATGTGCTCAACAAGGTGTTGTCGTCTATTGAACATCTTGTAACACGCAACACATCTGTGCCTTATCAACCAAGGAACCATTGAAATCAAAGACGTGAAGAATGAAACGTAACCACCTGGCGTTTTAGTGACACGGTCGCCAAATCTTCTTCACCTTTCTCCTGAGTTTGATTTCCCTGCAACAGAATCTCGTAATCTTCTTCAGCTTTCTTTCTTTCAACAGAATGTCAGAATCCATTCTCCACCTCCAAAAGATGGCAATCAAGACGAATAGTAGTCTAATCCAGAGCTGTTCTTTGCCGGAAGATTTAAAATGCGTCCTGCAAACGCTAGATTCTGTCTATGGAGACGTAGTCGAAGATCTGGAGCTTCTTAAGGTTGTTCCGATGAAAGGAGCTATGGCGATGGAGTTGACCTTTTCTTTAACAGGGACGACGAAATCAAAACCTTCGAGTGTATGTCTCATCATGGTTATGGACCTAAGCTTCTTGGTCGCTTCGCTGATGGTCGCCTTGAAGAATTCATCCACGCAAGAACTCTTTCTGCAGATGATCTCCGTATACAGAGACATCTGATTTCATCGCTGCAAAACTAAGAGAGTTTCACAAGCTTGACATGCCTGGTCCAAAGAACATTCTCCTCTGGGAAAGACTCAGTACTTGACTAAAGTTCAGAGTCCAAACAACAACATCGAAGACGTCATCCAAGAAAGCCTCTTGCATGGGAGAGAATCAATTAACAGACTCTCCCTCAATGAGTATATTCTTGATATCTTGGTCTGTCAAAGGCGTCTCATCGGAGGCCAATCTGTGTTAAAGAAAGCGTCAACTTCATTTGACGGTAGTACTTGAGAATGCTCTGTTTGATAAAGCATCTGACGTTGATTCATTCCAAGCGAATCTTCAATGTTAGTGATATAGTGTGACGGAGCTGTAGCTTGCTCTGTTCGCGGAAGCACTTGATAGCTCTCTTCTTTTTTTTTTCTTTTCTTGTATTGGACTTCTTTGTGTCTCGATAATTATCATTGCTCATCTTGCTCTTCTCTTCGAACTCGTTTGGATCCAACAACCCGGTCAATGGTTCATTGCTAGCTGGAATTTCTTCAACAAGAGCACATGGTAGTTTCTTACCAACCAAGACAACAGCCTAACTCCCTTCAACTAACTTCAACCAACTCCTGCACAAATTTTAACAAACTCCAACCAACAAGATCTACTTCTAACAGTCCTTATCTTCAAAAACAAGATCAACACATATAATTTTCGAATTTTATTACTAAATCAATCCAAAATTTCAAGTTCCCCTCATTTTTCAGAATTTCAAAGTTTGATAAAGAAATCAAGAAAATCAATCTTGAAGACTTAAACCTATCTGATTGAAACCAAACTTCGTGGAGACCCTCACAAGATACTTATTTAACTTTTCAGACTCAAAAATTTTAAAAAAACTGAGAAAGAATTAGAATTATATCACCAGGATCTTGGTACAGGTGATTTTGGACGTATCTGAGGAAATCTTCAAGAAGATCCTTCAAACTCAATGGAATTGAGTTCTGCTTTCTTTAAAAAGAAACTAGACTCGAAGATATTAAATTTAGGCTTTTGAAAAACAAGATTTGATGTAGAATTGACGTCGAGGTGACCTGAGAAACGCAGGGGTTTGCGGCGGACGTCGTTGTGAAACACCTTTGGGAGAAAATTCGTAACTTTTGATTCACAGGGCCAAATGATGCAATTCAAACGGCCGTGGATTCCTAACTCGCTGATGCACAATCCAAAGAAAGCAGATCGACAAAAGGAGTCGTCGTTTGGCCGGAATTTGAATTACAAGATGACGTTCGAAGTTGATCCAGAAATTGATGAAGAACAAGATGGATTCTTGTTGAATCAATGAAAGATTGAAAAACTTTTCCCAGATTTGATGCAACCTGGCTCTGATACCATGAAAGAATAATATATTTAGATACACTATTGATCAAGAGAATAGAGAGAGAGTTTTAAAGGCAAGAGAATGAGAGAAAATAATTTTTTTCATTATGATGAGAGAATAATTTCTCTTAGTAACAAATGTGAAGGGAGATAGTTATTTATACTATTCTAGTCTAGACTTATTTGGATACAAAGATTGCCTTATACATGAATGACTACAAGGATAACATAACACTGGAACACAAACAAGCCTTAGACACTCCCCTTTGACATTCACACTTCACGCCTTTATACATGAATTAAAGGCTTTCATCTTTCATCATTTCTTCTTCATTCCAACATGAACACCATGCTCTCACAAAAGTTGTAACTCGTAGATCAATGGCTGTAGGAATATAGCGAGTGACCTTCTCAGATGATCTGGACCAGGAACTAGAATAGAGAAAAAAAAAACTCTTTACGCATGCACATAGTTAGTGGCAAATTGTAAGGTGTAACAATTACCGGCCACAATGAATATTGTCTACCATGCTTTCCGAATGGGTTGAAACCAACTGTACATAACCCGAGGTATACATTTTGGGCTCATAAGCAAAATCCGGGTAAAGCGATTGAAAATGTTTCAACGCTTCTGCATCTAACAGATGTGTAATCTCTCCATCTTGATGATGCTCTGCATGCCATCTCATTGCCTCAACATTGCACATACATTGATATAGCCTCTTTAACATGTCCACTAATAGTAAATACCACATCCGTTTAAATGGCATCAAAAAAAGCAAATGTTTATAACATATTTGAAAAAAATAGAAAGCCTAAAAAGACTCAGGAACTAAGCTATCTGGAATTATTTACATGGAACAACGATAATAAAATTCAGTATGAATGACAACAACAATGAGTGATAGGAAAAATAGTATAAAACTCTACCATTCGTTTCTTGAAACTGTGGTTTACGACATAATTGACATGTTTTGCGGTTTCCATCTTCTCTCCAACATATATTATAGTTGTCGATGCACACATATATCATCGGGAAAACGATCCAGATCCCCATCAACTATGGGACATCGTATCAGATGCAGTCCATTTAAACTTTTCATCTATTAACTCACCATTAGATAGTTAAAGATCTATATATACCCGAATTGTGTTGTTTCATTCTATTTCCCTCTATTTTGGTTTTTAACTGGTTTGGTGAGAAATTGTTTGGTTCAGTTTTGGAACCCGATATCGTAATTTTGTAAATTCGGTTAATAATAAAATTAAAAAAATTCTTAAACCAGTTGACATACCAATTATACCTGGTTATATAAAACTTGAAGAACCCTAACATTTTGGGTTTGAATTATCGTCCGCAAGTATGACTGATTCGTCTGCAGCATCAATTGGGTCTTCTGGAAGGCGATATAGGTGCGATGGTATACCCGATAAATGTTGGTACGAAAATGGAACTGTGACGAGGATGTCGAAGTCGGAACCAAAACCGTGCCGCCGGTACTTCCGAGGTGAGCTCGAACATTCTAAAAAGGTAATCTGTGCTTGGTCTCTATGTGTTTCTGATGTGAGCTCGCACATTCTAAAAAGGTTGCCGATGTGTTTGTACAGGTGAATGACAACCACTTATTAAGTGGGTTGATGAAGATATGAGGAGGAGGAGTGCTATCGAAAATCGGAGGCGCTACGTCGATGTGAGGCGGATTATTTTTCCACAAAGTCATCTCCATGGATCGATTGATTTAAGGTTTTTTTGAATTTAGTATTCTTCGATTTTAGGGATTTCTGAGTTTCGAATTGGGGGAAGATTTGATTAAGGGGTGAAATCGTTGATTTTATTAGAATTAAGGTTAAGTTGATTTATTATTGGTTTAATATGGGTTTAATTCGGTTTTAATATAAATCAAAGGTTAAGTTGGTTTACTGTTTATCTAAAATTTACCGTAAACTTAATTTGGGTTAAGTATTCGTTAAACCGTGTCATTAACCAACAATATGGCTAATTAAGTCTGAAACTCTAAATTTATGGGTAAATAAATCTGAAACTTTTGGATCATGTATATATAGATCTTTAACTATCTAATAGTGGGTTAATAGATGAGAAGTTTAAATGGGCCGCATCTGATACGATGTCCCATAGTTGGTGGGGATCTGGATCGTTTTCCCTATATCATCTTATACGACATACCAAGACCAGCTACCAGTTTCTGAATCTTGTAATATGATGCTGGTGAAAGATTATCTTCCGGCAAATATCTTTCATAAAATCAGCAAAAGCATCAATACATTATTCCGACAAATTGTAGTCCGTCTGATTGTTCATCATCTTACTAGCCGATGATAACAGTGAATGACCTTCTCTACATCCGCTATATAGTGGTTGGTTCGCAGCGTCTAAAAATATCAAAAAACCTTCAAACTTCTAAATGAGGTTCTTTAACCCTAAAATTTTCACAACCCGACGGTTGCATAGTCTCTCTGAACGCATTATTCACCATCTAAACCGTATCTACAACTACATCAGATTTTGTTCTATGTTTTCCTAAGCTATATGCAACGTATGATGTACTAGTACTACCACTGTGGGAGAGAAAATGTCATACAAAACACTACAAAATCAAGGAGGGAGAAGAATGTGTTTAGTACCTAGACAATGGTGCGAGTAACCATATGACCAGAGTGCGATCATATTTCTCAGAGCTAAATGAGAGCAATCTCATAAAGTTAGATGACATGTCACAATCGCTTGTACACCTTGGGATTGAGCTAGGATCCAAGGCATACAGACTCTATAATCCAACAACAAGGCGTGTTGTTGTAAGTTGAGATGTGATATTTAAAGAAAAGAGAATTTGGCATTGGACTGAGACGAACATCGGATCAAGGAGGGATCCAAGAATGTTTTATATAAGATGGGGAGAAGTCATAAATGCAGGAGAATTACATGTTATCATTAGAAATCAAGAAACTGGAGATAATGACAAAGATGACCCTGAGCATGACCCCAATGATGAAGAGGAAGACGCTCAATCTCAGAATACAATAAATGAAGAAACTGCAGAGAACGCAGAACTGCAGGAAACAGAAAAACCACTGAGAAGATTAAGTCTTCGTACCAAAAAACTGAGTTATCTCGACGATTATGTTCTTTTAGCATCCATGGAGTGTGAAAGACTTCTACTATCCATGAATGATTAGCCTAGAAGTTACGCAGAAGGAAATGGTTTGAAGAAGTGGAGATTAGCATGTAAAGATGAAATAGACTCGATCAACAAAAACAGAACATGGTTTTTCGTTGATAAACCTTCTGATATAAAGGTAATTGGACTCAAATGGATATTCAAAGTCAAGAAGAATGCAGACAACACTTTCAATAAGTATAAAGCGCGGCTTGTAGCAAAATGATATGTGCAAGAGTTGGGTATTAACTTTGATGAAGTTTTTGTACCAATAGTCCGTCTGAAGACTATATGGTTGTTGATCTCCTTAGCAGCATCAAATGGATAGGAGATTCATCACCTAGGCGTAAAGATAACATTACTACAAGGAGTACTAAGGGAAGATGTCTTTGTGTCTGAGCCCAAAGGTTTTGGAAAGGAGGGAGAAGACAATAAGGTTTACAAGCTTTCAAAAGCCTTATATGGTCTGAGACAAGCTCTGAGAGCATGGAACATAAAAGTAGACCAAATCCTAAAGGGAATGGGGTTCAAGAAATATTCCAAAGAGAAGTCAGTAAACAAAAAGGAAGAAAAAGGTACTCTTCTCATTATTGTTGTATACGTAGATGATCTGTTTGTGACAAGAAATACACTTAAGATCATAAGTGAATTCAAGCATGGAATGTCAACAAAGTTCAAAATTTCTGATCTTGGCAGGCTCACATACTATATCATTATAGAAGTAAAACAAACTGCATAAGGAATTGATATAAAGCAAGAGGGTTATGCTCATAAGATCCTTAAAGAAGTTGAATTAGAAACTTGTAATCCTGTTAAAATACCAATATAGTTCGATCTAAAAGTTTTAAAGGAAAAAAAGAAGAAGATATAGATCCTACATAGTATAGAAGAAGTGTTGGCTATCTGTGTTATCTGTTGCAAACTCGTCCTGGATTTAGCATTTGCTCTTGGAGTTACAAGCAGATACATGCAAAGTCCCCGGGAATCGCCTGAAGTGATGATGTAGCAGATTCTAAGAATATTAAAGGGTACGGATGCACTTGGTGTAATCAATAAACAGAAAGGATCAAAGACAATAGTAGGATACAGTGGCAATGATCAAACATAGACCTAAACCATGTAATAAGCAGCATTGGTCACATATTCTACTATGGATCTTTCTCGATTACTTGGTGCTTGCAGAAACATGAAACTGTTACTTTGTCAACATGTGAAGCGAGTTTATGGCGGCGAAAGAGGCAGAAAATATGATATTTTGCTGTAAGAACTGTTAAGCGATATCACATGAAATAAGACAGACAAGGTAATCATCAATATTGACAACAAGTCTGAAATAGATCTCACTAAGAACTCAGTGTTTCACGGCATAAGCAAGCACATTCATAAGCATTATCACTTCATACGTGAAAGTATTGAGAGGGAGATCATAGACGTTGATCATGAACCAGGAGTTGAGTAGAATGCTGACATTTTCACTAAGGTGTTGACACAGATCAATTACATAGAGATGAGAAACTTGATAGGAGTTCAAGACTTGTCCAAAAATAAGTTTAAGAGGGAGATTTTTGGATCAAATTTATTCTAGAAGCTTGAAAATTAAGGAACCTAGGAAAATGAATTTTTCTAGAACTAAAAAATGAATTTTTCTAAGTTGATGTAGAATTAGGAAAAAAAACTTTTATAGTTCTTAAGATTCAATGTCGCCTATATATACAAGCCTTGACGATGAGATGAATAATTCAAGCAAGACAAGACAGAGTTGTTTAGTTTTGAGAGAGTTTCTAAACAATCAATAAGAAAAGTGTTCTTATAATATTTCTTTAAATTCTTGCAAGTTTAATCTTTGATCTTATAACACTTGATAAACCATTGCCTGTGAGTCCTGTAGATTAGTCAATCAAATGTTCACTGGACAGATCTGTACAACAATGGAAGTTTACATCAATAACATGATGATCAAATTCATCGAAGCTCTCAAACATCGAGCATTTGCGAGAATGATTTGTGATCTTAAGTAATTTTGGAATGAAACTTAATCCCACAGAGAGTACTTTTGTAATTTCTTTGGGAGATTTTTTAACGTGTTTAGTTATCTAAAAAGGAATCAAGGAAAATCTTTCCCAAACCAACGCTTTCCTCATAATGTCATCCCCCACAAACAAAGCGTGAAATCCAAAGTTTTATATGAAGAATTGGCTGCAGTAAACCAATTTATCTCGAATTCATCAGATAAATGCATGCCTTTCTTAATATTGAGTATAAAAGCTTTATGTGGAGTAAGAATGCTGGAAACATTCGAGTCATGAAAACGATATCTGACTGAAAACTACAAGGAAACATCACCTTTTTGACGGAATATTCTGACGATCGACGGTCTGTAAGAATATTTCCGTTAAAAATGATCATAATTCCATCTAATTCTAGCCGTTGGAGTAGCCGTCAGAATATTCTAATGGAATTCCAAAGATATAAAATCTCTCAAGATTTTTCGGTGGCAAGCCGAGGAATTTCCAATGACGGCAGAATTTTCTGACGGTTCGGTGGTCATCAAATTCTGACTGGAATATTCCGATGGATGTCCAAGGGCAACCATAGTCTGTCTAAATATATTCTGACGGACATTCCGACAAATTTTTGATGGATAGTGTTTGTCACAAAAATCTGTCGGAATATTCTAAAAGGTTAGGTGATTCGGTCGTTAGGTGAGACGGTTGGATGATCCGACTGGTTGGTGATTTCCGATGGCAGCGTTCATTATAAATATGTTTCCACACTTTGAGATTTTCTCACAAATCAAAAATATTTCTTAAAGAAAAACCAAAAATATTTGCACTAATGAGTAGATATTTTTGGTCTTGGATGGACGAGCTTATAATGGATGAGGAGAACATAGAACATATGAAGATGTACTTGTTGGTATGGTTCATATGGTGAATGATGCGTTCAGAGATAATATGCATCTGTTGGGTGATGATAGTTATAGGGTTGAAGAACCTAATTTAGAAGCATAAGTTTTTTTGATATGTTAGACCCATCGAACCAACCACTATATAGCGGATGTAGAGAAGGTCATTCACCATTACCATCGGCTAGTAGGATGATGAACATTAAGACGAACTACAATTTGCCAGAAGAATATGTTGATGCTATTGCTAATTTTGTGAAGATAATATTTCTCAAGCATCATACTATGAGATTCAGAAACTTGTGGCTTTCTTGGTTTTCCATATCATATGATAGATGTGTGTATCGACAACTGCATTATATATTGGAGAAAAGATAAAAACCGCAAAATGTGTCAATTATGTCGTAAACCGCAGTTTTGGGAAACAAGTGGCAGAGTTTCAATTCAATTTATACGGATGTGGTATCTATAATTAAAAGACAAGTTGAAGATGATATATCAATCTCAGTGCACTGCTGAGGCAATGAGTTGGCATGCAGAGCATCGACAAGATGTAGAGATTACACATCTTTCAGATGCAGAAGCTTGGAAATATTTTCTATCGCTATATCCAGATTTTTCTTATGAACACCAAAATGTATACCTCGGGTTATTTACCAATGGTTTTAACCTATTTGGAATGCATGGAAGACAATATTCATTGTGACCGGTAATTGTAACACTTTACAATTTGCCACAAACTATATGCATGCGTAGAGAGTTTTTGTTTCTCTCTATTCTTGTTCTTGGACCAGATCATCCAAAAATATCACTCGATATATTTCTCCAGCCAATGATCTATGAGTTACAAATTTTATGGAAACATGGTGTTCAAGCATTTGATGTGTCATCGCAACAAAATTTTAACACGTGTGCGGTTCTCATGTGGACTATAAGTGATTTTCCATCTTATCTTATATTATCTAGATGGAAAACGCATGAAATATTATCGTGTCCGTAATGCCAAGAAAACAATGATGAGTTCCAATTGTATCATGGTAGGGAGACATCTTGGTTTGGTTGCCATAAAAGGTATTTACCGACGGAGCATCTTTATCGCCGGTTTAGAACATATTTTATAAAGAATAAGCAAGTGTTTGATGGGCCACCTCCAGAGATCGATAGTGGTATTATATTGGAACAATTTCGAGATTTTGGTGCTGAGAGAACTCTTTTCTTTGGAGGTAATAGTCATGAGCCTGTCGGCATTGTTGGTGAACTTCATAACTGGCACAAGAAGAATATTTTTTTTAGGATTTGCCTTATTGGAAAAATCATCTACTGAGGCATTTTCTAGATGTCATGCATGTTGAAATTTTTTTTTGACAACATAATGAACACGGTTTTAAATGTGAAAAGAAAGAAATAAGACAACTTGAAGTCTAGATTAGATTAGACCTTAATTGTTTTCTTGTCAATCTGTGCATGTAAAGCCAAATGATATATGCATGATGCCTACGTACCGGTTAGACACATCTAAGAAAGCAGCTATTTTTGGATTGGATTTGAGAAGAAGTAAAATTTATTGACAAATATGGTTTTAATATACGGAACTGCGTTGACTCAGTTGAGTGAAAGTTAATTGGAATGAAGATTCATGATTATTATGTTGTTATGCAACGTCTTCTCTCATTTGCTTTTGCCTATCTTCTCCCAAGGATATCCACCAAGAAATTGCAGGTATTTATTGGATTTCTTAAAATTTAACTATTTACCATATCTTGTATATATTAATTAATTTTTAATGTTTCGAAATTAATACTCAAGAAAATTTATAGTTGAGTGTATCCGCAATTTTTTTTTGTCAAAAAAAAATATTTTATCCGCAATTTAGTAGCCCATATCTCACTGATCTTGTGTAATATGAAGAAAATATTTTAGCCGTCTTTCTTTGATGTTATGGAATATCTTCATAGTCACCTCCCACGAAAAGCAGCATTAGAAGGTCTTGTTCCATACCTATGGATGTATCCATTTGAGATTTAGATGTTCCATCTGAAGAAAAAAAGTTAAAAATTTGAGCAATGTTGAAGGATCTATTGTCGCACAGAGCCTCAATGAAGAAGTTTCACATTTTTTCGAATATTACTTTTCATCGGAAGTTCATACTATGAGTAGATGACCTTTGTGACATGATGATAGAGGTGAGAGAGCGATTTATCATGTATATGTACCTGAGTTGTTTTTTCAAGTTGGTCGAGCAAGTGGGAAAGGTAAAGAATGCAAACTATCAGCACAAGATACCACAAATTTGCATAAATATATTCTCACAAATTGTGAGGATATTTTCGAGTATGAAAGATATAAAATTTTAATTTATTTACCTATTATTTGTTTCATTAATTATTATTTTCCTTCTATAATATTTGATTATCTTACAGAATTTACATGGAGATAGTACAAAAATACTATCATAATATGACCAAAGCAAAACTTGCCTTCATAAAAAAAGATAATTTACATCTTGGTTGCAATATTAGGTAAGTGTTTAAATATTCAAATTAGATATGTTATAAATTTTAACTTGCGTGTATAGGTTTCAGAAGGTATATGAAATGGTGAAAGTCTCCCCACATGGTTAGTGGAGTTTGCTAATCGTCTAAAGACCACTGCAACTTCATACCCGGAGTTTTACACTAGGGAAAATATGTTTAAGACTCAAGAGGAGGGAAAAACCAGACCAAATTTGGACTATGGTGTTTCAGCAAAATTAGGTGACATAGTGTACTATGACATTCTCAATGAAATATTGAAAGTCCGCTATCCATAAATGTTGGACTTGGGGTGGATTGTGTTTATGGGTGACTTGAATGATCCATTCATTGGCCGTGGGTTCGGATCGACCAATTCAGTGTTATTTCGATACATTTAAGCTGTAGACTGCTTAGATACGACCCATGCATCCTTGTATCACAATCAGACCATGTTCGGTATAGTAAAACTATGATTCTTAATCATATTTTTTTTATACCTATGTGGTAACAAGATTATTTTTTTTAAGTATGCTACATTCCATATCTTCGGACGACCTATCGTTCAAATCCTTGGATAACAGTGACTGCAAGAGAATTTTTTTTTTTTTGGAGTTTCATAACAAGATGTTCTACAACCATCAAGAAGCAATCATTTGGAGCCTGTTAAAAATTAGATGACATACAACTTGTTATTAATTTTACTCAGATCGGTGATGATCGAGTTCATTCAGACTCAAATAGATGACATACAACTTGTTATCTCTCCCAAATCCTCTCTTCTCCTCCTCCGCAAAAGTCGTTCACGAACGAATTTCCTCCTTCTCCGGCCCGACGACTCTGCCTCTTCTCCTCTCATCTCCTCCTCTGCCTCCTCTATTCTCCAGGTCGCTCCAGTTCTCTCTTCCTCCGCCTGCTCTCCTTTACGCCTCCTCTCCTCTCCGCGCTGGTGCTCTCCTCTCCGCCTTCTCTCTGATCTTCGCCGCTCATCTCTTCCTCCTGTTCATCTCCACTCCACATCATGTCCTCTCCCTCTGCCGCTCATCTCCTCCTCCTCCTCCTCTTCCTCCTCTCCTCTCCTCCTCCACCTCATATCCTCTGCTCCACGCCGGCACCTCTCCTAGTCTTCACCGTCGCAAGTTCAAGCAAAAACCACTGCCTATCTAAGTCACCACCGCCAAAAAATCGCATTCTCCTCAATAGGTTATAGAATAATTAAATAAATGAATAATTAATTTGAATAATAGTTAGGTTAACAAATATTTAAAATTTTCAGAATTTTTAAGTAAATGAATAATTGGTTTGCAGGATAATTAGGTTAAAACATATTTAAGATTTGCAGAATAATTATGTTTTACAATAATTAGGTTGAAGAATTATTTTTTTTTAAATAATTAGCATTTACTTTGATTTTTATGTTTAGGAGTAGAATTATGTTTCAGTATTTTGTAATGATTTTTTATCTGCTTCAAGATTAAAATTTTTAAAAATCATTAAAATATATATTTCAAGGATAATAATGAGTTATTATGTTTCAGCGGATCAACCATCTCGTCGTTCTAGTGGTTCCAGATGTTTGGAAATCCCTAGCGATTTGGAGACATAACCACTGTTTTCTACTCGAACCACAACTTCAGCTCCAACCATTGTAAGGATCAAAAGATATTATACCTAGCAGGATTTATATCTCCATGAGTTATTTTTTTTTTGTTGCCAAAATTGAAAAGTTATAATTATTTTCTTTAACCGAGTTTTAGTAACAGATTCTAAACATCGAAAGATATTTTTCAAAAATCCCTAGCAGGATTTATATCTCAATGAAAGATATATTTTTGTGGCCAAAATTAAAAGGTTATGATTATTTTTTAAACTAAGTTTTAGTAACAGAGTTATAACACTGTCTAAGCGTTATCCAAACAATTTAACGACGGAACTAGTTTTTTTGAGTTAATAAAAAAGGTTTTAGATTTGAAACAAATGTCAACTATAATTTGGTGCTTTAAGTTGTTTGTGACAAAGTTTATGTTTTGAATGCCCGAGATGTGAAAGCTGAAGATTTTTATGATTATTTTATCTAACATAATATATAATTTATACATATAAATTATCTACATTTTTATAATAATATGTAAATTATACATATAAAATGTTTAACAATGTTTTTAAAATAGTATGTAAGCTATAGTAAAATGCCTTTTTAGAGTAATTGTCTAAAATGTTTTATCAGTTTTCTTATACCCGGATATGATCTATTCTAATATAAAAAGTATATCTATGTTACTGAATTTATTAAATTTTCCTCGCGCTCATATTCCATGTTCATACTCAAATTCTCCCATAAATGCTAAACTTTATCATTTTCTTGCTTGTAGAAAGATCCATGCTATGTATGAGAACGTTTTATCTTGTATATAAAAGTGTTTTACAAAAAAAAAAAAATTGGTTTTCTTTTCCAATTTCTTATTAAAAATTTATATTTATTTAATATATTACATTTGTATTCTGAAGCATTTTTTATTAGTTGAATTCCTTTTATAAAATCATATATTACTTGGACTTTTTGCTACATGGTAATGCTATTGTGTTAACCAAAAATGATATACTTATTACTGAGTAGAAAAACAGCTAAAAATTAAAAAATATTCTTTTCAAAGCTTATGAATTAGGGGTGGGCTTAAAATTGAATATGAAATCCAAACATGTACCCAACCCAAAAAAACCGAAATCTGAACCCAATTTTATCTGTAAAAATACTTGAATGGATCTTGTTGCACAATATTTTGGGCATTATCCATCCATTAAATCTAAAACCCTAAAATGATTATTTGAAATCAAAATAAGTAATTAAAATATTTAATTTCATGTTTATTTTGGTATTTTTTTCTACATTGTTCAAATTTATATTGTTTATTAAGTTTTAGTTTTTCATTTTTGTTTTTTCTAGGTAATTTAGATAGTTAATGGTTATTCTGGGTATAATATCTGAATCGCCTTAAAAATCCAAAAGATCTAAAAAGTGAACCCAAATAGGTACACAAACCCAAGATGATCCGAACTAAAACCAACTTACAATTTAGAAATATTTGAATGAGATCTAACTCAAACCTATATTATGAATCACATTAAAATATGATGTAAATTTATGTTTTGTTTTAATTGGCTTTTGAGATGTATTCATGTATTAGTTTTTTAATGTTTAAAAATCACATCAAAAATTTGATGTGTAAAAAAATATTTTGATTGGCTTTTTAATGTTTTTCATTATTTATATGTTAAATTTTAATAACACAAATATTTATACATAAAAAATCAATTATAAATTAATTTTATATTTTATAGTATAAATAATTTATAAATTTTGATTTAAATTATTAATAATATTTTGGAATATTTTCTAGTTTTAATATATCTTTTAATTTTAAAATATTTTTAAATTTTTTATAAATCCGAACACAAATATATATATATGGGTATTTTAATGTTTGGATAAATATTCAAAATCTGGATATTTTCAAACCACAAATCCTGATCTAGATAGTTAAAACAAGAATCTAACATTGAGATCTGGATAATTTAAAATTTTTTGATATATGGATACGTTCCACACCGTGTATGTTATAGCAAGTAGACAATATATGTGGACGTTAATTAATTTAAATATATATATATATATATATATATATACGTGCATGGCAATAACGAACAAAAGTATTTTATAAATGGTTCTTGTATATATGTTGAAGGCCCTGAGCAAAGGATTTAGTGGCTTATGGCATAGGCGGGCTCTGTCTGAATTGGACATTATAGTGAATTCTATTACTTGCAGAAACGCTACAATTAGTCTACGCGCACACCAATTGCAATTATAAAATTTACAAAAATGATTGGAAAAAAATGCAATTATACAAGCAAGGCTGTAAAATGATGATCGTGGATCTGTTTATTGGGCTTCAGTTTAGACTTCCATATAATAAAACATGAACACGTTGTGATTGACTAACTAAATCAAGACTACAACTAGACATTGACATTTCTTTTTTCATTTTAGCAAAAGAGAGGAAATTTTCTTTTTTCATTTGTTCAAAACGTTGACAATCGGCCTGAGCAAAGGTTTCCTCTTCATAACATGCACACACATATATAACAAACCATAAACAAGAGATTCTCCATTCATCTATCTTTCTCAACAATCTCATCAATAATGGAAGAGCTCCACGAAGCGGCAATTGCTTATTACAACAACGGCTCCATGGAACAACAGAATTTGGCATGGCAGTTTTTCCAGGCAATGGACATTGATGGTAACGGCCGTGTCAGCCTTCAAGAGTATAAGGACTTCTTGTGTCGAACCTCCGGTTCAGCTTGGGTCCATCCCGAAATGTTCCGGGAGCTCGACCGAAATGGAGACGGTCAGCTCGACTTCTGGGAGGTCTTGACGCTTTACTATGTGGCTCGGACGCGGACCATTAGCTGCCGCACATGCTTCCGGCCTCTCAATGGTTTATACTTCACGTGTGTCACGTGCTTTGAATCGCCTTGTGGCGGGGACACGTTTGATATCTGCGTCATGTGTTACATGCGGCGGACGTACAGTCATCCACATCGTCTCTTCTTGGATAGTTATGTTTTATTACGATCTAAGCGTAGCCACCATCCTCTGGTACGTCGTCATAATTATCGTTTTCTATTTTAATATTTTAATTTAAAACATTTTGTATCAATGATTAACAGTATTGAAATTACTATTATAGCAATATGTTGCCCACATATATATAGTCTATAATGTTATAGTATAATTATATAGATATATATATGAGATTAAAAATAGGACGTGCATAGTGCCGATGCGAAGGACTTGACGAACATATAATAAGAAATCGAGGAATAGAGATAGCGTATGGAAAGGAACAGATAAAAGGCATAACAAAATATAGCAAAAATTGTTATGTCGTCTCCGTTGTAAACTAATATTTGTGCATCTCTGTTAGAACATATAGAAAACTAAAATCTTCTGATCGAATCGCATAATAAATGTGATATGGTCTAATCTAAATGTTGCAGCAGCCGCCTGGCGACCAAAACCTGGCCCAAGAACAACCTCCGAGGGTAAGCTTTTTTTACAACTATTTTTTTTCCTTACACATATTAGATATTACACTAGATTGAATAAAACCTCTTCGGTTCAGTGCACTAACAAGGATGTATTCAATCTATATTTGGAAGAAATTGGAAAATTTTGAGTTTTAATGAGTTGTAAATAATTTGGGTAATAGGAAACTGTATTGATTTTAATTATAACCCATAAAATTAAAAATTTGGATATTTATAATTTTAACTAAGAAATTATACCAAAACACTTTAAACAATAATAAGTATTCTTAAAATCCAATAACATTAGATTTTGAAGTACATTTTTAAAATCACTAATTTATAATTTTAGATAATTCAATAACACTAAGTGCTTTGTTTTTTATAATTTTATATAAGTTGTCATTTTAATATATTACTCCAAATTCCAATCTGAATACACCCCTAAATTTGGGATTCTTGGTTTCAGTTCGATTTTTATGGCCTAAAAGTATTAATACTGTTCGGTTTAAAATCAAGTTTGATTTGGGAATTTGGTTCTTCATGATTTTTTTTTTTTGCCATTCAAAATGTAGAGAGAAGTGGTGAATACGGGGTTGACCAAACATAAATGTAGATTATCAATATTGAATCAATAATTGTATGTATACTGACAAAACATGAGGAAAAATATAATATCTAATATGAGATTGGGTTAGTGTGGTTGTAGATGGGATGGTGGAATGCGTTGAGAGCAATGGAAGTGGCACTTGCTGTCGGACATCTCACTGCCTTTTGCACTATTATGTAAAACTCATTTTCTATCTTATTGTTATTTTTTTTCTCATCTATTATATTAGTCAGAACCAATATACATACTATGAATTCCAGTGACAGACTAAGTAACAAAAGAGAAATATTACAACCTTGAGATCAAATGCTTTTTTAAAAATAACATGTATTGCAGAGCAGAACATGTAGCCTTCATTGTGCTGCACATAAATTACTAATATATATTTATACATAGTAATTGAAAACACGATCATTAAATACTAAACTAACACATTTTCGTAAAAAAATATGAATTCATTAATAAGTTAAAAACATAAGAAAATATGTTGACTTAATTTAAATATCATTTAGTTCAATATTAATTTTTTTTATGTAGTGTTAATGACCGTTACTTTTAATGATAAAATGAAATAACTCTGTTACTTATAACCATCAGAAATCTTAATTTTTTTTCCCAAATATATAATTCGCTATTTATCTATGATTCACTATTTCATATTCTTCTTTTTTTTCAATCTCTCCAAATCACTAATTTTTTAAAGACATTAAACTATTTTCTTCTCCCTTCTCTTATCACTAGAAACTGGCCTATAAATATTTAAATTTGGGACTAGAAAAATATGGTGATGATTATATTATTTTCAGATATTATGTAATTCAAATTCAGTTACAAATTTGTTTTTGATATGTATAAGACGAGAGTGAACTCATCTTCGATAAAAATTTCAGATCTTGTGATGATTCATTAGATATTTTAGAAGAAAAAACATGAAATCATACATAAATTATTTAGAAAATTTTTTAAGAATTTTGAAATTTATAAATAACGATATTATTTTGTTTTAGCATTGAAATTAACGATCATTAACACTAAACAAACATAAAATGTATTGAATGAAATGATACTTAAATTAACTAAGTGAACAAAACTTTGTATATTTTCTTGTTTATTGAGAAATTCAGGTTTTTTTTACGAAAATGCGTTGGTTCAGTATTTTAATAACAATTTTCTCTACAGTAATTACATACATATTTTCGTCTTTTTTGACTAATTAATGTATTCACCATCTAGATTCAAACTTGCATAACTGTATGTCATTAACAGAAAAAAAAACAAATATAAATGTATAGTGAATAAGTTACCAGGTTTTTTTTGAATAAAGAATAAGTGACCAGATTTATTATTAAAAAAAATAAGTGATCAGGTACGTTTATCTTCCTCAGTTGAAATCATAATTGATACACATCATCCTACCTCGTCAGTGTGAGATTTTCCATTACGAGATTGCATCTCCATAAAACTCTTTGTGTTGTCTTCCATCCAAATTGTTCCGAACCCTTTCCCAGTTATTATATAAACTCCATAAGAAACTTCTAGTTTATGATTCCAATTAATATAGTATCTGATGATTCAAATTTAGCCACAGTTTTGTTGATAAAATATCTAGTCTAGTCTAAAA
This sequence comes from Streptanthus diversifolius, assembly GCA_039880935.1. NCBI lineage: Eukaryota > Viridiplantae > Streptophyta > Magnoliopsida > Brassicales > Brassicaceae > Streptanthus > Streptanthus diversifolius. The sequence goes on from JAXGFM010000005.1 coordinate 9,217,185, forward strand.
TTATCCATCGATTTTCTTATTTACTGGTTTTGTTTCTCTAGGCATAATCAAAATTGTTATTTTGGATGACAAGAAAATTAAACACTACAAGAAAAAGATATTTTCCGAGAAACTGTCAGAAGGTTGTCGCAATACCATTTTTCTGACAGTTTATCGGCGGAGACAAACCGTCGTAATTATAGCGTCAAAAATTTAGAATCCATCGGAAATCTGTCAAAAATTTCCGATGATTTCCAGACTGAAACATATTGTCATCGAGAAACCGTCAGATTCAGTATTATGTCGAATAGTTGTTGGAAATACAAAACCATCGAAAATTCGTCGTACTTTCTCCGACGGTTTTCCAACATAATGCTGAATCTGACATATTTTCGACAGCTACAATCACCAATCAGAAATTCATCAGAAATATAGTCGGTCAAAAAGCCGTCAGAGTATACACCGTCGGAAATCGGTTGGAATTATAAACTGACAGTTTTCCGATGACGTGCTAAACCGACAGATTTCCGACAGAAATTGATGCTTTTAATATATATTTAATATATTTTAAAATAAATAAAATTTTCTAAATTAATAATCATAAAATAATTATAAAATATTAAGTTAAAATTAACATAAATTAAAATGTCTAACAAGAAAAAGCAAATTGTTAAAGTTTTAATACTAAAAAAAGTTACATCAGGGAGGAGTTTGACAAGAGTTGAAAAATGTATTCATCTTCTCTTCAATGACTCGTAGACGATTCAAATTCTCTTCCAGTTGTTGTTCAACCGTTTTAACTCGTTCTCAAAGCTCACGGTTTTCTTCTTGGAGTTCCGACCTACTGAAATCACTGTACATAGAGAATGTTGATGAAAAAGAAGCCGAACACTCTTTAGGTAATCCACAAAGACGATATTTTATCTTCGAAGTTACCACCAATATAATATAAAAATATATTCAAATGGTGTTAAATAATTACGATAAAATTTTTATAAAGAATTTTAAAAGTTACTAACCTCATATACGAATCCATTCAGCTTCTCCAAAGGAACTTCGGTGAACAGAGGAGTTCCGTCGTCTGTTTATTGGGTTTAGAGAAATTCATCACCGAGGCTCCTCACTTTCTGCGAGATCTCATGAGCAACCAGATCATCAATTTGACCATTTTGTCTGTTGGTGTGAGCATCTTCGATTAGCCAAATAAGAAAAGGAGGTTCCCGTCAATCTCATACAGTTAACAAAAATACGCATTAACTTAACAAATAAATAAGTAAAATATTAATTGATTAGATACTTACAAGTTGTTCGGTCCGAGAAGCTTTGCTCGCCGCTCTTGCGGTTATTCGAATTAGTCGCAAATATGGATTCCATTTCTGGTGTTATTTAATATGCAATGAGAGCAGACCATAGGTCAGGATTTCTGGTCATCTTCTTGGGCACTTTATAATGCTTCCACTTGTCCTTCCACTCGTTCATCTTTCTCGAGTAACAAGTCGCACATTTAGCGTTGAATTCTCATCTAACGGTGGATGTGATTTGCACATCCCAAGTAAACTCTTGTTGTTTTAAAAAATATATTAGTCAATATAGAACATAAAATTACACAATATAAATTACAAGAATTACACAATATAGTTTGCAATTGGTAATTTTACTTACCGCAAATTGCCGAAACCAAATATTTTGTTCGTCTTTCGACATACCGGAGTAAGCTGGATAAAGACGTACCAGCATGTCATTAAGCATTATGTTGTTTGCTTTCGTGATCTCATTGCTAGATTTATGAAACCTATATAATTTTATAAAGCATGAAAACTTATTAGAAATAATTCTCCAAGTACAGTGGGGATCTAGTCTCTTTAACCGGTCGCGTCCCGGTTGGGACACAAAAATCTTCAATGTTCATAATGGTCGGAGCTGACGCCGTCGTCCGAACAAGAGATGGTGGTTGTGTCTCCGAGTCAGTCGGGATCTGCGAAAAAGTAGAACCACCTGAACGATATTGAAGGTTGTCCTCTTCGGTTTGTAAAAACTCATTATTATTCCTGAAAAATAAATTTTAATTAATTATATGATTATTTAGGTAAAATAATCAAGAAACACTAATTATTTAAAAATTTAACTTTGAAAAAAAAAATTTAAATTTACCAAAAGAAAACATAAATTTGTATAAATATTTTGAGTAAAATAATAATATTTGAAAACATTTCTATTTCCTAAAATTTCTATAATAACCATTATTTTTGTAAAACTAAAATTTGCTAAATTTTCCAAAAACTATTTATAATATTCCAAAAACAATTTATAATAATTCAAAAAATATTTAAATATTTATAAAATTTCAAAAAAACAATAATTTTCCAAAAACTAAATTATTCTCTAAATTTTATAATGTTTTACAAATTTCAAATTTATGTCGGTAACTAATAACAGTAAATTTTAGGGAAAATTATTTATTCCAAAATAATTACATAATTTTCTTAAATATTCCACATACAGTTTAATTAATTTCTAACAAAGTTCCAAAATCCTAATTATTCCTTTCACCTATTTATTCTGTAACCTAGTAACTAAATAATAAAAAAACACCTCAATAAAATTACATGTTTAATTCGTTGGAGGAGGAGGAGGAGCCGTGCGGCTGCGGTGATAGCTGTAACCGGTGGTGGAGGAGATGGAGCCGTACGGTGGACGAGACAGGAGGAGGTGGAGGCGTGAGGAGGAGGAAACTTTAGGAGGAGGAGAGAGTGGCCGTTTGGTTGTTGGATCAGTCGTCAGAGAAAATGAAGGTGGAGGATAGAGCAGTCGTTGGATAGAGAGATTGGTCCCTGGAAGAAAAAATCGGTTGTTATTTTGTGAATGACTGAATCAGGAAGAGGAATGAATCGGGAAAAGAAATGAATCGGGGAAGATAAAAAATAGGTTCCTACGGTCATAGAGAAACCATCGAATTTCCGTTGGAAATTTTGAGTAACTCCAAGAGTATTCCGACGGCTATGGATGTTCATCCTAATCCGTCGGATTATTTGGGAAATTCTGACAGATTTCTGAAGGATTAGCGCGAATATAGACACACGTGAAATCATATATTTTCTGTCGAAAACATTTGTTAATTTTGAAATGTTCCCTATATAAGAAAATAGGGATATTTTCTAACGGATAAACGATGGATCCCGTCACCCGTTGGTAGTCCTTCAGAATATAATGTTATTTTTTAAAAAAATTTGTTTTTAGAGTATCGTGATTTTTGAATTCAAAAATTTGTAATTGTCGTGGCTTTTGGGAAATGGAAAAAATAGATATTCGATAATTATAAGTTTTATGGTTTTATCGACAATTTTTGTCATCAGGATATTTAAATTTTTTATTTTTCGACAAGTATTTTGCACGTAGTCGGAAAAGTTGTCATAAAAATTATAAAATAAAATTTACTTTTTCTTATGTGTAATATTGTAAACATATATCATCAAATAGAATCTTCAGATGAACTTTTCGAAGGTATGGTGTCAGAATAATCGTCAAATTCGGAATGATATGTGCAGAATCAACAACAAGTTGTATGTCATCTAAATTTTCATCACGCTTGACATGACTGCTTTTTGATGATTGTAGAGCATTGTGATCGGAAACTCCATAAATCCTTCCTCTTGGGTTAACTTTAGTCACTATTATCCAAGGATCTGAACGATAGGTAGTTCGAGAATATCTATATATTTATGCAAGTGTGTCGCCTCTTGTGCAGATAATTTGCATTTTTTCTCTTTCCCACTTAACCAATTTAAAAAGTCTTCATTTAGGGTTTATGAAACAAGAGATCTTTCAACGTAGTTCAAATTTTTAACTTTTTTTCTTCAGATGGAACATATATCCGTTCGAAAGGATACATCCATCGGTATTGTACATAGCCTCCTAGTGCTGCTTCTCGTGGGAGGTGAATAGGAAGATTTTCCATATTATCAAAGAAAGATGGCGGAAATATCTTCTCCATATTACAAATGATTATTAGGATATTGACTTCCAAATTGTGGATTCCCTCAACTATAAGTGTTATGGAGCATAAATCTCGAAAAAAAATTCTCAACTCCTAACAATTAAATAATAATAATTAGTTTGATGTATAATATATAATATAATAAAATGTTAAATTTTATGAAACGAAAAAAATACCTGCAATTACTTGGTGGATCTCCTTTGGAAGAAGGTAGGCGAAGGCGAATGGGAGAAGGCGCTGCGTAACAATATGACAATCATGACTCTGCATTCCAATGAATTTTCCCTCAACTAAACCAACGTAGTTACGTTGATTAGAAGCGTATCCGTCAGTAAATTTTAATTTTTCCCAAATCCAAGCAAAAAAGCAGCTTTCTTGGTGGTATCTAACCGATACGAAGACATCGGTCATCTTCCATTTGACTTTACATGCAGAGATTGACGAGAATAAATCAAGGGCAAGTCTAATATAGACTTCAAGTTGTCTTTTGTCTTCCCATTCACATTTAAAACCGTGTTCATTATGTTGTCACAATTTGTTTTTCAACATGCATGACATCAACAAAATCCCTGAAAATATGATTTTTCCAATAAGACAAATTCCAAAAAATACTCTTTTTGTGCCAGTTATGAAGTTCACAGGCTCATAACCGTTACCTCCATAGTAAGGAGTTCGCTCAACACCAATATCTCTAAACTGTTCCATTATACTATGGCCATCAATCTCAGGAAGTGCCTCATCAAAGACTTGTTTATATTTCGTAAAATGTGTTTTTGACTGACAATAAGGATGGACTACTGGTAAAAACCTTTGATGGCAATCAAACCAAGATGTCTTCCTACCGTGGTGTAATTGGAACGCATCAGTGTTGTCTTGGCAATACAGACACGATAATCTTCCATGTATTGTCCATCCTGATAAAATACCATAAACTAGAAAATCACTTATAGTCCACATGAGAACCGCACGCATGTTAAATTTTGCTTCGATGAGACATCAAAAGATTCAACACCATGTTCCAAAAAATTTATAACTCAGATCAATGATTGGATATATATATCGAGTGACATTCTCGGATGATCTGGTCCAGGAACTAGAATATATAGAAACAAAAACACTTTATGCATGCATATAGTTGATGGCAAATTGTAAGATGTTACAATTACCGCCCACAACGAATATTGTCTTTCATGCTTTCCAAATAGGTTGAAACCATCAGTGCATAACCCAAGTTACACATTTTGTTGCTGATAAGCAAAATCTAGATATAGCGATTGAAAATGTTTGCAAGCTTCTGCATCTGAAGGAATTGTAATCTCTGCGTCTTGACTGACGATGCTCTACAAGCCATCTCTATTTAAACTGTCTTTTAAGGATAAATACCACATCCATTTAAATAGAATGGAAACTCTATCACTTGTTTCCTGAAACCGTGGATGACGATAGAATCAACACGTTTTACGGTTTTCATCTTCTCTCCAATATATCATGCAGTTTTCAATGCACACATCTATCATCTGATACTGACAAACCAAGACCAGCCACAAGAGTCTGAATCTCGTATTATGATGCTGATGAAAGATTATTTCCCGGAAAAATATCTTTCAAAAAATCAGCAAAAGCATCAACACATTCTTCTAAGAAATTGTAGTTCGTCTTAATGTTCATTATCGTACTAGCCGATGATAATGGTGAATGACGTTCTATGCACCCTCTATATAATGGTTGGTTATCTGCATCTAAAATATTAAAAAAACTTTGTGCATCTAAATTAGGTTCAACAACCCTATAACTATCATCACCGAAAGATGAATATTCTCTCCGAACACATCATTCACTATTTGAACCGTATCAACAACTACATCTTCCTCCGTTATATGTTACCCTACACCATCCGCAACACATTGTGCACTACTACTAGAATATTCATAATTTATTTTTCCATGTAAATATCAAATCTTATAACCCCAGGTAAATCTATTTTGGTATAAATGATTCCAAACTAACTCAATCGTAATATTTATATTATTCTCGCAAATAGAATATGAACATTTGATCTTATCCTTTTTTTCTAGCATATACCTCGTCCATACTGACCTTTCAATAGGTTGGACTCCTCGTCCATCATTGGCTCGTCCATCTAAGACCGAAAATATGTACTCATCTTTGCACAATCTTTCTATTTTTCATAAAATGTAGTTGATATCTCGGATGTCGCAAACATATTTATAATGAAAACGTGCGTCAAAAATCCATTAGAAACACGTTGGAAATCACCTAACGATTGCACTAAACGGTCAGATCATCTAACAGTCTTGTTTTGTAGGTAGATCAACTACCTGGATGTTAGAGTCCGTCAAAAATTCGTCGGTATATTCCGATGGATTTACAATGGAATTCAACTATAACCAGATTCGTTGGAAATTTGCTTGAAACCCGTCGAAATATATTGACGGATTTCTAACAGAAGACGGAGGAGTGGTCATCTGTTAAAAATCTATCTAAATATTTGACGGATTTCCAACATATTTGCCGGAATTGGATTTCCGTCAAAAATCCGTTGGAATATTCTGATGGACTTTTGACAGATAAGTATTCTGATGAAGAGCTGTCGGGAAGTTATAGAAAGTGGCCGACGGATTTCCTTTGGGTTTCTGACAACGATTATTTATTGGTTTTCGACGATATTTCTGATGACCTGCGGTCCATCAAAAATTTCTGTTGGAATATTCCATGTTTTCTTGTAATGAAAGAATATATTGTAATACGTCGGAGTTTGGTTTTCTAAACTATTGGAACATTTAACCAAGGATTTGGGAATGATCAAACTGATTTTAGGCAAAATAATATATGCATAGTATTTTATTTTGTTTTCTAGAGTGTAGCCCACACATATGTAAAGAGTGATGGTTCAGATTAGGGTTCACACATTTTGGGGGATAAGGTAGATGTTAGGGCTAGAAATAAAAGCTATTTTCCTTTTCTACTTGTATCAGATATTGTGGGCAATATAAATATGGGTCCTTGTAAACATTGTTCATACATTATTAGAAAAAAATCTAAACGGATATTTTGTCTCAGTTCAAGGAATTCATCTTTTATTTATTCCCTCGGGATTTCACAACAACTAATATTAGAGCCATATCGCAAAATTCTACGCGATGACCAAAGAGAGTTCTTCATGTTATAAAACAAAAACATAGCAAAAACACATATAATATACAAAATGTAATGTGTATATATATATATATATCTATATAAAATTAAACATACCTTACAAAAACTAAAGAAAGAGTGTTGATTCTTTTTTCTATATGTGTATATTAATAAAAGATTTGAAAATAATCAATTTTTAGCAAATTTTATGTTCCTTTTGTTATATAAATTAATTTTTATATTTTTGAATTACGTGTAAAGGATAGACCACTAACATACATGTTTTTTTGGTGTCTATACCTTATTTCTAGTGCACAGAAAATACACTATACTATATAATGATTCGATTTTGAAGACCAGTGTTACACTTTGAATCTATGAAAATAAAATTAAGCTAAGCCAATTATGGAATTTTTATTTGGTAAAACAACAAATGAGAAGCAAAATATTGATGTAAAACAATTAGAAGTAAGACTGATCTATTATCATGGCATCAACAATTTTGTCTATCAATTTAACATCCTAAACTGTTGTTTGAACGTAATATTATAGTCAAGAATTATCGATTAGTTTCAATATGTTAACGGTTTTCCATAGCATCAATTGTTGTTGGTTAAGGACAAACTCTCACTGATGTTAATTCAAACAATTTATTACATTTTTGATGAACAAATTTAACCTGAGATTTAAGTTAGTCTAGGTAATAAAAACAATAAGTGAAGAGAATTGATTGAATAAGCCCCATCTATGTTCAGTTCATTTAATCAATAAAAATCCTTGAAACCCTTAACCTAACTGATGAACTACTCAAAAATCTCACAGAGCAAGCAAGATAATATGACAAATCCATGGATAAATCAAGAAAAACGAAGTTCAGAATTCTCCTCAGAGTATTGTAGAAATTTATTCTCTCCAATTCTTACAAGTGCAATTTTTTTTCTAAAATTCTGTGTGTTCTTAGAAAAATTGTGTAGAATAAAAAATAAAAATTGATTGCAGGTTTGGAGGCGGCTCGGCGATTTTTGGCTTTTTATGTCATAATTATGTAAACTGAGAAATTCCTTTTTATTCTCCCCAGGACAGAGCGACTTTTCACAGTCTTGATCTTGAGGGATCAATCCAGGCGGCCCAATCCTTGTTTTGCCACGACAAAAGGACTAAGCAGCCTAACTCTGAAGGAAAATAAAACTCTCACTAGAAAAAAAACTTAGAAAGAACAAAAAATTCGGGAAACAAGAAGCAATTGCTCTTAATATCTTTAATATTGATAAGAATGCTAGATGTTTAAAAATGAGAGATCTTACCCCTATTTATACAATACATGATGTGGGCATTAAACTAAGCATCTATCCAAATCATGTACCTGAGGTCCAAAGATCCAAAACGACACGCTCCAAGGCTAGGAGGCTAATTGACAGATTCTATAAGACATTTGAGATCCCAATTAATACAAATAATTTCAGAGATACAGGAAAAAACATTTTAGAAGTAGCTAACATTCAAAGAAGCTCCAATGTATCTGATATAGACTTTATAAGGGACTTTTCACTTATGAACATCAATAAATCTCAGACTCAAAACAACCAAGGTAAGAATATTTACTAGGCAGGAAATGGAGCTCTGAACATCAAGAATCTCACAGAGATCATATTAGAGCTTCAAGATATCTTCAAAACAAGCTGCTTTGCGGATAAAGAACAAATGGAGCAAGAAGAGGATTCTGGAGCTAAGATCATGGAAAAACTTGAAGTTTTCAACCTTTTAGACTTTGAGAGACTTAAAGAGGAAGGATTCATCTAAGAATTCAAGCTGAATGGACCAATACCAGCTCAGACCACTCCAGCCTTAAAACCAGCCTACTCGCGCTCCAACCAGGTATTTTTAGTTTGTTATAAGTTTGTGCACGTAATCCAGATTATATCAGTGGTATTTAGAGCTGAAAAGCACCAAAATTCAAACCTCAGAAAGGTCGTGATTACCTTATATTGTTTTATTTTCATTTTGGCAAACTTTTTTTTTTCTTGTATTTTGAATGCTTTATAGTTTCATTTCACAAGTCTTGCTGTTTTGAAACTTTTCCTTTTGTTTTGTTTCAACCTAAAATAAGTCATTAACTGAAAAACCCCTTTATAAGGTTCCCTTATAGCTTTTGTAAATTTCAGAATTTCTAAATTAATAAAACTGATAAAGTTTCTTCTCTCCAAGCCGCCATTTTGTGAGTCCCATTGCTCTATTCTTGTTGTGAGTAATTCATATAAGATTGAGTGTTGCTGTATCAGAGATCACCCCATAGTCTCTGTGGTGCCATCGATCCATCTCGGTTATGGATTCAAACGACAGCCTTTGCCCTCATCTCTACCATAATTCACCATCCTCTTCAGCCTGCGTCACTGAAACCATGTGTCATAAGATTTGGTGGATTCCAATCTTACATCATCTAGTATCAGAGTTTAAAACCCCTATATCTTATGTTGTGTTCATCCAACTTTTATCTTTTGAATTCTGTTTTGCCTTTTGTTTCATTCCATAAAATTGAAAAAATAAATTATAAGAACTTGCTTCTGTTTTATTTACTATTTTATTTGTTTTTGCATCTGGTTTCTGTTTTCTGATATTAAGAAAAGCCAAAATTTTTTGTTTCAGTTCTATTTTATTTTACTTTGTTCATTCCTATAAAACCAGAAATCCATAAATATTTACTTAAATTCAATTGTCATTTTATTTATTTTCCTTACAACCAAAAAGCCATAAAAAGATTGTTACCGTGTGTCTTACCATTGTTTTAGTTTTTTTTTTTGTTGCCTTTGATTAGCACTCATCATTGCATAAAAGTAAAAGAAAAGAAATTCTTGCCAAATGTGTAGTTAAATTTGTGTTATTTCCATTTTGTTTGCATTTGTAATAAAAAAAGGAATATTTATCAACGCATTTTATTTAGTTTCCCCTTTCCCCTTAGGCAATAAATTGTTGTCCATTTCTTTGATTGTCATCGATTAAAGAAACAAGTTCTTTTCTAATTGAGTTTGCTTACGTTGAAATTCCAAGAACCCAACAATCGTGTTCCAGTCATCTTTATTGAAAATTTGTTAGAACCCATTCCATCACTTGACCTTGTGAGATTGTGAATTCGGTTTCAGGTACTAGCAATGGATGAAGAAGACCCATATGAGGATGAATGTGAGCAAGAAGATCCAGTCCTATTTGATGAAAAAGATGACTATGAGGAGAATCCAAATGATGGAGATCCTCAACCAGAACCACCAGACCAGTATCAAAGTGATACAAACTCTATGAACTGGACTAGAGAAGAAGCAGAGGAAGGCTGTGAAGAAGAATCAAGCCCAAAAGAATAAGATGAATGGGAAGAGGAAGAGTACAAGGGAAACGACAGTAGATAAGAAACATGGGCTGAAGATGACAACATCTAAAGAGGATATGAAGAAGATCAATTTTGTGGGGAGCTAAAACCAAAGCCACCAGACCACGCATGGATATCTACCCGGAGCAACACGCATCAAAATCCTACAGTCTTGCAACTTATAGTTCCTTCTAATTCTGATTATGAATCTGCTAATAAATCTCAATTGTATACATTTGTAGGAAGAATAAACTACTTAAGGTGGGGGAGAGAAACACAGACGAGTGGAAATACTACAACGACATCCTGAAAAGGAGAGACTAGTTGTTGCAATTGGCTAACTCACAGGTGATGCCTATTAATGGTGGTTGCAAGAATAAGATGATCGCTGGTTATACAAGGAGCCAACTATCACCATTTGGAGAGGCCATAAGGAACTAATGAGAGTTAAGTATGCACCAGAGGTCATACACTCAAACATTAAGGAACTATACCTGAGAAGTTGCCTCATCCCCAAAGTCATCAGTCTTGCACACCAAGCAAATGCCAAAGGCCTAGTTAAAGGTCGTGTTTCTCAACATATGCCAGAACTAAATTGTTACAGGAGCAAGAGTAGCTACCAAACTGCTAAGGAATCCCTAAGAAAGAAAGGCACACCAGCAGTGGATTCAAGATATGAAAAAGTCTGTGACACAAAGGAGCAACGAGAAAGGAGTATCAAAAGAGCTTAAGAAAAAACCAAGCCTAACTAGGTCAATAGAATCACAAGATAGGAGGATTTCAGGTCAAGGAGATACCAAGGGACGACTAATACAAGAATATAAATTAACAATAGTCACAGATAAAAAGAATATGCCAGAACCAGGCCAGACCAATGTAAGTATCTTCACAGCTCTCAAAGATATTCATCAGCTTTTTATAGAGACAGATGCAGGACATAAGGTCGAAAAAATGAATATGCTCATGCCATCCTCTTGCCAAGAACCGCCAAGTAAGCAAGTAGAACCAGAGAGGAAGAATCAGCAAGAGCTAAGTCCACCAAAGGTTTTACCAACGGACCGACATCTATAAGGTAAGTCTTCTATCCCTTTAAGCTTATCCGGAGTAATCTGTTATAGGTTTCAAGGCATATGACACATTGCTAAAGTATGTCCAACCAGAATATTAGAAAACATACATTTCTAGGAATAAAAAAAGAATAAAAAAGGACAGTCTTAAGTGAAAACCCTGTTGAAACTAATCCTAACATTCCAAGTGCTTGTATAATACACTTTTCTTTTTTAAAGAATCTTGAAATAGGTTTAGGTATGACAAGTGAGGGAATGTACGAAAGGGAGATACCAGAGCAAGACACTACTCAATCTAAGTTGTCTAAAGAAATCAGTCAGGAGCCATACATCTGACTTGATCAAGGTAAGTGTCTAGAACCCTTTATACCTAGTAAAATTCACAAGTTTTCTATTGGTGCATAAAGATTAAGATAGAATCCTAAGTTCTCTAAAAGAACAAGATGTCAAAATTGAATTTAAAACACTTTTTGGGGGAGCTCAAAACGATGAACTAGATCATGAGTTAAAACCAGAACCAAACAACAAGTGGAAACCAAAAAACGAACAAAGATTTGATCATGTCATGTCTAAGCCGTGCAAGCATAATTCAACATATAGATATTGAACCGTAAGAGAACTTGCTATCAGCCCAAATTCAGACCCAAAGAAAAAAGGCTCCAATGGTGACCACTAGCATGTACACCAAAGGAGAAAATGAAAGCTAGCTTGTTTTCTATTAGTGCATGCTATAGAGGATTAAACATTTTCAAGAAAGAGAGTATTATGTGGACATTAAACGAAGCATCTATCTAAATAATGTACCTAGGGTCCAAAGATCCAAAAAGAATTGTTCCAAGGCTAGGAGGCTAAATGAAAGAGTCTATTATACAGTATAGATCCCCTTTAATACAAATAATCTCAGAGATACACAGAAAAACACCTCAGAAGTAGCGACATTCAAGGAAGCACACCCGATATAAGACTTTATAAGGGACTTTGCACTTCTGAGTATCAAGAAAGCTCAGCCTCAAACCAACCGAGGTAAGAGTATTTATTTTACAGGAAATGAAGCTCAGAACATCAAAAATTTTATGGATATCACATCAAACATTCAAGATATCTTTAAAACAAGTTGATTACTCAATAAAGAACAAATGGAGAAAGAAGAGGATTATTGAGCTAAGCTCATGGAAACACTTGAAGATTTCAACCATTTAGACTTCAAGAGTCTTAAAGAGGAGGAATTCATCAAAAAATTCAAGCTGAATGGACCAATACCAGTTCAGACCACTCCAGACTTAAAACAAGCTACTTGCGCTCCAACCAGGTATCTTTAGTTTCTTATGAGTTTGTGCAGGTAATCTGATATCTTAGGATGTTACTTGTTTTTAAGATAAAATTTACTCCGTTTATGATGCATTTTATGGTGTTTAGGACTGAATTTGGTGTACATATTGCATAAAATGGTGTTCGTGTGCCGAGAACCAGAAATGGAGCTAATCTGGAGCAAACAGGCAAACTTGTGTACAAAATCATGAACCAGAGGAGATTAGCGCATCAAGGGGAGAATATGCAGAGGAAAGGAAGCGCATGAGAAGAAAAGGAAGAAAACTAGGAGAGAAAAGGAAGGAGTCAAAGAAAAGAAAGAGGAAACTGGAAGAGAAGAAAAGAAGTTTGGGGCAATGGTTTACTAATCTTGCGGAGTGACAACAACTTACCTTAACCGATAAAGCGGCGCCAATCTAGGGAAATCTCTTTTTAGTTTGCCTATCTGTATAAATATTATCATTGTATCTTAGGAGAAATGAAAGAGGAGAAGAGAGAGAGAGATCTCGAGGGAGAATACTCTGATTCAAAACTCCACTTAGTTTAGAAATCGTTTTAAAGTTTTGAGTAGTTTTTATTCTTTTTGTTTAATTTAATAATTGCACTTCTTTACTTTTCTTCTTTTAATTGACTTGTACTTTATATTATTTTTACTCAAATTTACTTGCACTTATATTTACATTAACTTAAGTTTTAGTTCACGCTTCTCTACTTCTTTTTTTTTGTTCAACAAATCATCAAACAGTTGTTTGTAATCATTAGCGAGACTCCCTCAACCCTTCGGGTTGGGTATGGAGGATGTTTTAAGAGAAATAAATAAGGATTGTTTAAAACTTTTATCCAATGATTTCATCGTGTCTTGAGATGCTTAATATCGGCTCGTGGTTATGGCCCGAGTTTGAATAATAAGGCACAATCAATCTTTGATTGGAGAATTTTGCACTTGAACACTCTCAGCACGGGCAAAATTCAAAATTTGCCTCAATGAAAATAGATGATCGTTTACCGCACTACACATAGTAAGAATACAATCTTAATGCTCATTGGCTGCCTAGTATCCAAAGATATTTGTAGATACTAATTGGTCATTGAAGAGGTTTCGTTCACGAAAATTGATTAGCTTGTACATGAGCGATTATTATACCATGGTTGAGAATAATAAGCTTGTAAACATGAGTTTAACATATCTTCTCTCGCAAAATTCGACCAATTACCCAATTCTGAATGATGATTTTAAACTCGAAAATAAACAAATCCAAAGGCTTTTATATCCTTTTATTTTAGTTAGATTTAGTTAATTTCTTTTACCGCCTTTTAGTTTAATGACACCAAGTTATCAACCCATAATCACTTATTAGCCTAAGTTAGACAAAAACTTGCATTATAGGTACTTGAAAACACCAGGTTTGGATTGACACTCCAAGTATTACAACAACTAGTGGATTTAATATCCCATTCGAAAAGACCCCCTACTAAATTGGCGCCGTTGCCAAATCTGAAATTTTATTTCAACATTTAGTTTTTTGTTTTTGTTTGTGATAAGACACTGTTCTTAAGAACTTTCTGTTTTCATGTGTATGCAAACACGAATCATAGATTCTACAAGCCTTCATCCACAAGTTGACAATCCTAACCGACTAGGAAAATCAATCACAAGAGTACGCCAAGTATATGACACTGACCATCCAACAGCTACGATGGAGAACGCTGATCACCTCATCAATACGAAAACCATCATGCGAAATAAGCTCAAGACGCTCGACCAGCACGCGTGATCAGAGCCTACGACAAACCAATCAGTCATGAAACCAGAACTGGGATCCACCACAGATCGACAATAACAACGTCGAATATAAAGAGATTCTCATAACCATGGACCAAAGAACCAAGTTCCAAAGTTTATCCATGGAAGATCCTCTTGACCATCTAAACCAGTTTAACATGTAATGCTTCACCGTGAAGATAAACGAAATTTAAGAAAACACATTTAAATTACGTCTTTTTTCCTTTTTCTTAGGAGACAAGACACATATCTGGCAGAAGAACTTTCTTCTGAACATAATTAAAACATGGAGCGATTGGAAGAAGATGTTTTTTAACCAAGTTCTTCTCAACTACACGCACTAAAAAGCTGCACAATAAAATCTTTGCATTCACCCAGCACTCAACTGAAACTTTTAGTGAAGCATGGGAACGCTTTAAAGGGTACACAAATCAATATCTGCATTATGGTTTCTTGCGTGAATAACTACTCAGAACACTATATATAAATATTAATTCAAATCAGAATGCTTTTTGATACTGCTTCGAACGGAAGACAGAGGACTGCAATTGACTGAAAACCTAGCTACAAGTGATGGGAACTATAGAGAAGTATATGATCGCACTCCACAATAGAGTCCTCTAGACTACAAGATATCAGGTTAGCTTTATTAGTGAACCAGAGAACATCCCCGATGACAACACCAACTTCCAATCAAATAAGACAACGAAACTCAAATATATCGGTGGACAAGGATTCAACAAAGGTTACAATTCTGGTTACAAAAAACTACAAAACAACCTCTCCTACCGGAGCACCAACATCAAGAATCCCCATGACCAATACTACCCACCACAAAAATAACCCATCCAACAATCCAATACCAACTCCTTCAATCCAAAAAATCCGAACACAAATGGTTACCAATCCAGTACGCCAACCCAAAACACCTTTCCACCTATATACTAATCACCCATCAGCTACTACACCAAACCCTATTACCTAAACAACAACTCCTCGCCTTATCAAACCAGCCCTCACCAACAACCTCTCAACACCACATGTGAAGACAAAATCCCAAAGATGAAATCCAAGAGTGACATCGACATCAACATCAAGATAAATGAGATCCACACCAAATTCGACAACATGTATGGGGATCTGAACTTAAATATCGACCACGTTGCTGCATAAATTCGATCTTCAGAAGAATCTACATCTACAAGGCCAATGGGCACACTTACGAGAAAACCAGAAACCATCCCTATGGAATACGTGCATGATATCTCTTTACAAAGTGTAAAATAATTGTCAACTCCAACCCTAAAACGGGATATTTCAGGATCTGGTCATGGGGTAGTAATAAATCTCGAAAAAGACAACGAGGCGGAGGACAAACGTTCAGAAGTTGCTAACGGTGAAATCAACCTAAGGTCGCCAACCATGAATGCAGCCCAATCACCACTCACTCTATTACCTTACAAACCAATATTACCCTTCCTATGAAGATTCAATAAGGAACTGCAGACTAAGTACAAAGCTCTGTTTGAAAAGCAAATTTCTGAATTCGAAATCATGTTACCATTGATCGACGCATTATGGACGGTACCCACATTGAGCAAATATTTGAAGGATGCTATAAAAATAAAAAGAAAAGCAACGAAGAAGCAAAGAAACAACCCAATAATGCAACACAATTACCAAGATAAATATCATCAAAGACAAGGCAGACGATCCGGGAAGCTTCACGCTACCGTTCACTATAAGGAGAATCACCTTTTCCAGATGTCTGTGTGATCTAGGAGTGAGTATCACCTTGATGCTGTTATCCACCTCCAAGAAGCTTGGGTTCCAAATATTCAAATAGAGCCGCATATCCCTTGTCCTCACTGACCATTCGGTGAATCATCATGTTGGTATGATAGAAGACCTACCCATTATGGTAGAAAATTTTAAAATTTACACTGATTTCGTAGTACTAGAAATAGACAAAGAACCAGATGATCCCTTCATCTTGGATCACCCTTTCTTAGCCACCACAGGAGCCTTCATCGGCATGAAAACAAGAAGATATAATTAAATCTCGGCAGTAAAACACTCACATTCAACGTTAATAAATTCATCTAAAAGCAAACAAACAACGGTCAATGCTTCATCACCAATAACAAAGAGGCATGTACAGACGATCCAGTTGAAGAAATAACCACTAGAGACCCTCCCTAGTGCCTTGACCATCAAGCAGGATAAACATGGACCCATGGAGAACAATGCTGAAGCTTATACGGAGTTGGAGAATATGTGTACAAGCCACATCGAAAACAAGTGATTCCTGGAGATGGGATAGACGCTTCACGCTACCGCGCAATGATATCTTAGGATTGTAAAGATTTTTAGGATAGGATTTAGTCAGTTTATGATGCATTTTAGGGTATTTAGACTACATTTGGTGTACATATTGCATATCAGGTGTTCGTGTGTCGAGAACCAAGAAGAGAACTAAACCAGAGCAAAAAGGCAAGGTTGTGTGCGAAATCATGAACCGGAAAAGATTGCACATTTAGAGGGAAATATTCAGAGAAAAAGAAGCGAAAAAATAAAAGGAAAAATAATCTTCAGAGAAAATAAAACGCATGAGAATGAAAGAAAGAAAATCGGGAGAGAAAAGGAAGGAGCTAAAGAAAAGAAAGAGGAAATTAGGAGAATAAAAGAAGAAGGAAAAATGTTTGGTGCAACGGTTTACTAACCCGTTACAGAGTGATAACAACTTACCATAACCGATGAAGCAGCTCAATCTATGGCTAACCCTTTTTACCTTGCCTATATGTATAAATATCACTATTGTACCTTAGGAAAATAAGGAGGAGAAAAGAGAGAGAGATCTCGAGAGAGAAGACTCCTTTTGAGTTTTCACTTAGTTTAGATTTTAGTTTTTAGTTTCGTTTTAGTAGTTTTCACTCTTTTGTTTAATTTAATAGTTGCACTTCTTTACTTTTCGTCTTTTAATTTAGTTGCATTTTACTTTATTTGTACTTTAATTTATTTGCACTTTAGTTATAGTTCACGCTTCTCTACTTCATTCTTATATTCAACAAATCATCAAACCATATGATTATGTTATTCTTAATGATTAGCGAGTAGACTCTCGGGTAGGGTAGGGAGGATGTATTAAGGGAAAGAAACAAAGATTGTTTAAAGCTTCTATCTAATGATTTCATCGTGTCTTGAGATGCTTAATATTGGTTGAACAGTTGTGTACTTGAACACTCTCAGCAGGGGCGAATTTCAAATATGCTTAACGATAGTTGATTATGAGTTACCGCGCTGGAGATAGTAATAATACGATATTAATGCTCATTGATGCATAACACAAAAAGACATTTGTAGATACTAGGTGGTCATTGGAGGGATTTCTATCATGAAAGTTAATTATCATGTACATGAGCGATTCTTATAACATGATTGAGAAAAATAAGCTTGTAAACATGAGTTCAACATATTTTATGTAAGAAACATCCGACCAGTTACCCAATTCCAAATGGTGCTTTTCGAAAACAAACAAACCTAAACGCTTTTATTTTCTTTTGTTTTAGTTAGATTTAGTTGTTTTTTTTGTTGCTTTTAGTTTATTACACCAGGTTACCTACCCATAATCATCTAGTAGTCTATATTAAATTGAAACTTGCATCCTAGGTGCTTGAAAGATACCAAGTTTGGATTAACATCGCAAGTACTACAACAACAAGGGATCTGGTATCCCACGGTCGAAAAGACTCCTTTACCAAATTGGCGCCATATCAAAATCTAAGATTCTCTTTCAACAGTTTTAATTTTTGTTTGAGTTTAAGCACTGTTCCTTATAATTCTCTGTTTTCAGGTGTATACAAACACCAAACAATGTTTCCAAAATCTTCATCCACAAGTTGACAACCCTCACCGACTAGAAAGATCAACCAAAAGAGTACGCCAAGTACGTGACAACGACCCTCCAATAGCTACGATGGAGAACGCTGATCACCCCATCAACAACGAAAACATTCATGCATAACAAGCTCAAGACCCTCGACCAGCATTCGCGATCAGAGCCTACGACGAACCAATCACTCATGGAACCAAAACTGGGATAATACCATCGTCGATCGACAACAACAACTGTGAAATCAAAGTGAGTCTCATCACAATGGTCCAAAACAAAAAGTTTCACAGTTGATCTATGGAATATACTCTTGACCATCTGGACCAGTTCAGTATGTTATTCTCCGCCGTGAAGATCAACGGAAAACGCATTCAAATTGCGCTTTTCACCTTTTTCTTAGAAGACAATGTACATGAAACGATTGCAAGAAGATGTTTTTGACCATGTTCTTCTCAACTACACGCACTACATGGTTGCACAATAAAATCTCCGGATTTACCCAACACTCAATTGAAACTTTCAGTAAAGCATGAGAGAGCTGTAAAGGGTACACAGCTCAATGCCTGCATCATGGTTTATCGCATGATACACTACTCAACACACTCTACAGAGGAGTATTACCTAAAATTAGAATGCTCATCGATAGTGCTCAAACAGGAACTTCTTAGGCAAAGAAGCAGACAGAGGACTGCAACTGGTTAAAAACCTAGCTAAAAGTGATGGAAACTAAGTATAAGTCTATGATTGCACTCTACGCAATAACTCAGAGGGGGATTCAGCAACAAAAAGTAAAATCAAAGCGCTCAATGAAAAACTAGATAGAGTCCTCCAGGCGATAAGAAGTCAAGTTACCTTTGTCAATGTACCAGAGTACATTCCCGATGACAACACCGACTTCCAATCTACCAAGACAGCAGAGCTCAACTATGTCGGGGACAAGGATTCAAAAAAGGCTACAACTGTAGCTACAACAAAAAACTACATAAAAAACCTCTCTGACCAGAGCACCAACATCGAGAATCCTCAGAACCAATACTACCCACCAAAAAACTGCTCATCCAACAATCCAATACCAACACCTTCAGTCTCAAAAAGGCGAACACAACGGGTTACCAACCCGTTGCACCAACCCAAAACACCTTTCCACCCAGATATAACTTACCCAGAAACTACTACAGCAAACTCTACTATCCAAGAACAAACTCTTCGATTATCGAACCAGCCTTTACCAACAACCTCTCAACACCACTCGTGAATATGAAATGTCAAAGATGCTGAAACAAGTGCAATACGAAAAAAGCAAGAGTGCCATCAACATCAATATCAAGATAAAGGAGACCCACACAAAAATAGACAACATGTATGGAGATCTAAAATCAAAGATTGACCACCTTGCTGCAAAAATCAGATCTTCAGATGCATCTACATTTACCAGTCCAATGGGCACACTTCCGTAAAAACCAGAACCCAACCCTAAGAAGTACCCGAACGCTATCTCTTTACGAAGTAGAAAAGAACTGTCAACTCCAACCCCAAAACGGGATGTTTCAGGAGCAGGCCAAGTCTCTTTCATAGCTTGATTATTCGATCATTGTGAGTAGTCTCTGACTAATCTCCTTGTAGAAACTCCCTCTGGTGCGTAATATCATTAGGCTTTTCTACAAAACTCTTGGACCAAGGCGGTGTGTCATATCCTCCTTTTCCCAAGCCGACTTCACCAAGTCGCTGTCATAGCTTGGTGTTGAATTTTTCTTTCCATTCTCATTATCCCATCATTCCCGCTTTCCCTTGTGTCACAGCCACTTAAAAAATCTCATTCTTCCGCATTTTTCTTTCATCTCGAAAAACCCTGTTGCTGATCGTGGGTTGTGAATCTCCCTAGGTTCACATCATTGCTCTAGGTCATCTTGTCTGTCCATTCCAAGCTCCAGATGGTCTGGTTTGTTTGCTTTATTTTCTGGGTGTCCTGTGATTACCTTAGGCCTTCCGAGGATAATATAATCACTTCCCACATGAAAATGATTTGTCCTCAAATCCGAATAATCTTGTATGGAAACAAGTTAATAGTCGTAGAATCATGTAGAAAAAAGGACTTACCACGAAATCGGTTCAGACTTGGTTCTGGTTTATGTATGGCGTCTGGTGGTTTTTGTTTGACCAGAACAATGAGGTGGACTTCCAAGTGTTTAGCATGATCCAAATCAGGTGGCTTGAAGCGTTTGTCTTCATCTCAATTTTTTGTTTTTATTTTGCGCTTCCAAGCTACTCCAAAACCTGCATTTGACTCTTTTGACAAAGACAAGAAAATTATATCTGTGTGATAAAGGATAAAATGACATTTAAGGTCTTGTACTAGGAACAAAAATAAATCTCATCTTCATATATAGTTTGATCAATGATATGAGGTTTTGGGAGTAATTCCACTTAGGTAAGGGAACGAAAACAGTTTAGTAACATGTAGTTCTAAAAAGGGGAGACATATTGCAAACAGGTTAGTAACCCGAAGTAAACAAAAAAAAGAGGGGGAGAGAAGTGAGAAAAGGAAATTTTAGGAACGGGTTAGTAACCAGAGGTAAAGAAAAGAGAAACTGAATCTACGATTAAGGGGAAGAAAGGAAAGATCATAGTGATAGAAGAATTAATATATCTATATATATAAAGAAGGGAGCAAGCAAAAAAAAAAGAGTCTTATAAGATCTAAATACCCAAGTTTAGAAAAACTTTTGGGAATATAAAAGTAGGACAAAATGGGTAGTACTAGGAATCAAGACTCAATGAGATAGAGATGAAGATGACTCTCTTGTATGCATCAATTGTTCTTTGCTTAGGTTATTTTGCATAATGTCAAGCATACTATTATTTTAGAGATAGTCATCGCAAAATAACTAATCCCATAAAGGTACACTTATACATAACCTTTTTTTCTTTTTATCCTCAACCGGTCGAGAATGGATTAATCTCCCCTAAGCGATAGCGCACTCTAAATACATGCAAATGAATGTGAGGAATTGTTCTTAACTTGATTATGTTAGCTCCATAGTAGTTGAGAACGTGAAAACCATGGTAAAGTACAAAAGAGTATCCATTCTATCTAACAAATGATAGCCGTTTATGAGCAATTGTGTAATAATGTATTATTAATTTAATTTTCTTTTGTCTTAGTGTCCTAGTATCTTAGTCTCTTAACTTTTTTGTCTTTAGAGAGTCAATATCTTTCCATTCTAGCTTTGCTTGAGAACAAGCAAAAGATAATTCTGTCGGAATTGATATCTTAGGATTTTACTTGTTTTAAGGATATGATGTAGTCTGTTTAGGATGTATTTTATGGTTTTTTGACAGCATTTGGTGTACATATTGCATAAACAGGTGTTCTTGAGTCGATAACCAGAAATGAAGCTAAAATGGAGCAAACAAGCAAGGTTGTTTACGAAATAATGAACCAGAGGAGATTTGCGCATCAAGGGGAAAATCTTCAGAGAAGAGGAAGTGCATAAAGAAAAAGAAAAAAAAAACTTCAGAGAAAAGGACAGCAGGAGAAAAAAGGGAAAAATATCGGGAGAGAAAAGGAAGGAGCCAAAGAAAGGAAAGAGGAAATCAGGAGGGAAGAAAAGAAGAAAGAAAGAAGTTTGGCGCAACGGTTTACCAACCCATTGCAGAGTGACAACAACTTACCATGACCTTCTACCTTGCTATATATAAATATCACTGTTGTACCTTAGAAAAAAAATAAGAGGAGAAGAGATAGAGATCTCGAGAGAAGACGCCAATTCAAAACTCCACTTAGATTAAATTTTAGTTTTTAGTTTTTCTTTAGTAGCTTTACTCTTTTCTTTTAATTTAGTACTTGTACATTTTTACCTTTTGTCTTTTACTTTATTTGCACTTTTATTTAGTTGCACTTTAGTTTTAGTTCACGCTTCTTAATTTACTTGCACTATATCATATGATTATGTTGTTCGTAATTATTGGCAAACAGACTCCCTCGACCTTTTGGGTTATGTAGGACAGATGTTTTAATGGGAAGAAAAAATTATTGTTTAAATCTTATATCCAATGATTTCATCGTGTCTTGAGATGCTTAATATCAGCTCGTGGTTACGGCCCGAGTTTGAATGATAAGGCATGAGCGATCCTTGTTTGAACGGTTGTGTATTTGAACACTTTCAACACGGGTGAGATTTAAAATCTGCCTCAACGACAGTTGATGACAGGTTACTGCACTACATATAGTAAGAATATGATCTTAATGCTTATTAGCTGTCTAGTACACAAAGAAATTTGTAGATATTATGTAGTCATTGAAGGAGTTTCTTTCACGAAAGTATATTGTACATGAGCAATTCTTCTACTATGGTTGAGAATAATAAGCTTATAAACATGAGTTTAACATATCTTCTTTATAAACATTCGACCAATTACCCAATTCGGAATGGTGCTTTTAAACTCGAAAACAAACAAACCCAAACGTTTTTATTTTTTTTTGCTATAGTTAGATTTAGTTATTTTCCTTTAATACTATTAGTTTAGTAACACCAGGTTACCAACTCATATCTCTTATTAGCCAAAATTTGATAAAAATTTGGATCCTAAATGCTTCAAAGATACCAGATTTGGATTGACAGCTCATTTACTACAACAACAAGGATATTTAGTATCTAGCGATCGAAAAGACCCTCTTACCTCGCAACCCAAAGACTCACAAGTAAAGAATGTGGATACAAGACAAATGATCTGGGTGATAAGTTGAATAAGCAAAAGGTGCTAGGAAAACTGAAATGAAAACTCGAACCATGAGAGGAACAAATACTTTCAAATAAAAATATAAGGAATTTTCCTGAAAAAAAAAATCAATGGCTAGGTCTGTTTGAAATAACGAAAATAAAGTTATATGAAGTAATATCACAATGGAGGAAAATTAGTGGACAATGTACTAATACTGGATGAAAGCTGGAACCACACCGCACAAGGAAAAAGCGAGAGTACCCATGGAAAAAAAGTGAGAAAAGAAAGGGAAGAAGAATCAAACGCTTGGAATAACAGATTACCGACCCGTAGGGTAACTGTTCCAAACCCAAGTAAGTTAACCCATGTGCAAATCGATTTAACATAATTTGTTATTCTATTAGGATAAACCAGAGTCACACGCGGTCCTCTCACTTTCTTTTTAACCACTTCATCTCTTTCAGTAGTTTATACTTTTCAGTTCAATAAAAACATTTGAAAGAGTAAAACCAAAATCTTCTCTTTGTCTTCTTTTTCTCAAAAATCTAATTTCAACACTTTCCCTATTGCGATTTTTGATCTCTCTTTGACTAATTTTGAGTCAGTTTCAAGAGTTAAATTCTTGTTAGACTGTTCTTAATTTAGAAACCTCGGTGCTGCTGTTTTTTTTTTAGGTTTGGTGATCTTTATTAAATTATCCATAGAGTAGAGAATCGCTTGATTAAGGTGCGTAATAAACATTTATCATGCTTGCATGTTGAATTCTTTCTCTCTTACCTCTGAGAGAAAAGGAAAACCTCTTCCTCACAATCCGGAGACTAACGTAAATTGAAGTGGATGTGATTCCAGGTTAAGTTATGGTTAAACCAAGCTGCGCAACTAGTTCGCAAAAAACATAGTAGAAAACCCGATGACATAGGTGCAAAAAGCACGCAAAGAGGAGGAAGATTCTCTAGCATCAGAGCCTGGGTACCAATACATGGATACTAGTAAAGAAGACTCAGCAGAAGCAGAAAATTTTGGAGAGAGAGGAGAAGAGAGCTCTGATGAAGGAAGGGAGCACACAAAAAGAAAACAACCTTATATGATCTAAATACCCAAGTTCAAAAATACCTTTGGGATTAGAAAATTAGGACAAATGGGTAGTGCTTCAATTCGAGATTCAGTGAGATATGAATAAAGATGAGTTTCATGTATGCATCAATTGTTCTTTTTTTATGCTATTTTGTATAATGTCAAGTATACTACTTTTTTTAGAGATAGCCACCACAAAAGAATTAATCTCTGAAAGGTACACCTATATATAGCCCTTTTCCTTTTCACCCTCAACTGATCGAGAATGGATTGATCTTTTCTAAGCGAGAGTGCACTGTAAATACCTGCTAATAAGTGTAAGGGATTATTCTTGACTTGATTATGTTATCTCCATAGATAGCTCATAATGCAATGACCATGGTAAAGTACGAAAGAATATTCGTTCTTTCTAATGGAGGACAACCGTTTATTAGCAATACTGCAATAGTGTATTAATGTTTTAACTTTAATTTGTCGTAGTGTCCTACTATCTTATTGTCTTAAGGACAAGCAAAAGGCAAGTCTGGAGAATTGATATCTTAAGAATTTAATGGTTTTTTGGATATGATTTAGTCCATTTAGAGTGCATTTTAGAGTGTTTAGAACAGGATTTGTTGTATATATTTCATAAACAGGTGCTCGTGTGTCGAGAAGCGAAAATGGAGCTAAACTGGAGTAAGAAAGCAAAGTTGTGTGCGAAACCATGAACCAGAGGAGATTTGCGCATCAAGGGGAAAATATTCAGAGGAAAGGAAGTGCTAGAGAAGATAATGAAGAAATTCAGGAGAGAAAAGGAAGGAGCCGAAGAAAGAAAAACGGAAATCGGGAGAGACGAAAAGAATAAGAAAAGAAGTTTGGCACAACGATTTACCAACCTGTTACAGAGTAACATCGACTTTCCATAACCGATGAAGCGGCGTCAATCTAGGGTGAAACCCTTTTATCTTGCCTATTGCATAAATATCACCATTTTACCTTATAAGAAAGGGGAGAGGAGAAGAGAGAGAGATCTTGCATTTATTTACTTTTAGTTTTTAATTTATTTTTACTTTACTTTATTTTTACTTTGATTTACTTGCACTTTTATTTACATGCACTTTAGTTTTAGTTTTCTACTTCAATCTTATGTTCAACAAATCATCAAATCATATGATTATGTTGTTCGTAATGATTGGCGAGTAGACTCCCTTAACTCTTTGGGTTGGATAGAAAGGATGTTTTGAAGGAGATAAAAAATAATTTTTTAAAGATTTTATCCAATGATTTCATCGTGTATTGAGATGTTTAATGTCGGCTCTTGGCTACGGCCCAAGTTTAAATGATAAAACACAAATGATCCTTGATTGGACGGTTGTGTACTTGAGCACTCTCCGCACGGGCGAGGTTCAACATCTGGCTAAATGACAGTTAATTATGGTTTACCGATACATATAGTAAGAATATGATCTTACTGCTTATTGACTACCTAATACGCAAAGATATTTGTAGATACCATGTGGTCAATGAAGGGGTTTCTGTCACTCAAGTGGATTAGCCTGTACATGAGCGATTTTTTGACCATGGTTGAGAATATTAAGCTTGTAAAGATGTGTTCAACACTTTTCTAAAAGCATCCAACCAATTATCCAATTGTGAATAAATCTTTTAAACTCGAAAATAAACAAACCCAAATGCTTTTATTTCTTTTTGCTTTAGTTATATTTAGTTAATTGCTTTTACTGCCTTTTAGTTTAGTGACACCAAGTTACCAACTCATAATCACTTAATAGCCCAAATTAGACAGAAACTTGCATTCTAGGTGTTGGAAAGACACCATGTTTGGATTCACATCCCAAGTACTACAACAACAACGAAATTTGATATCCTGCAGTCAAAAAGAACCCCATATCATAATCTAGAGTATCTCAGTTGTATTTAGAGCTGCAAATGATTAAAATTTAAACTCCAAAAAAGTTGTGATTAGCTTAGATTATTTTATGTTTCTTTTTGGCAAACTTTCATTTTCATATTGGCAAAATTTATTTTTCATTTATTTTGAATGCTTTGTAGTTTCCTTTCACAAGTCATGTTGTTTTGAGTCTTTTTTTTGTGTAGACCTAAATTAGGTCATTAGCTGAAGAACCCCTTTATAAGGTTTCCATGCAGCCTTGTAAATTTCATATCTTTTTATATTAAGAAAAGTGACGAAGTTTCTTCTCTCCAAGCCGCCGCCTTGTTAGTCCATTTTCTCTGTTCTTGTTGTGAGTGATTCACATAATAATGAGTGTTGTTGTATCAGATATGACCAAATTGTCTCTTTGGTGCCGATCCATCTTGGTTCAAGTCGCTTGTGAAGTCAAGTATCTTTGATCGAGTTATTGTTTGTGGATCCAAACAACAGCCTTTGCCCTCATCTCTACCATCATTCACCATCCTTTTAAGCCTGTGCCACTGAAACCGTATTTCATAAGATTTGGTGGATTTCAATCTTACATCAATACAACTTCAAATAGGATGGTGGAGATTAAACTAAGCCAGTGGCCAAAACAAAGATACTCATAAATAGGATGGATTCTTAAGAATCTGATAAAGAAATCTTATAAATGCCGACCTGGTGAAGAATGTGACTTGGTGAGGAAGACCTTCCATAATTGACCATTTGTGAGGAATATTCTAGATGGTGGATCCGGCCCATAAACTCTAAGTGGAGAAGGCTTGCATCCTCTTGGTCTGGCCCTAAGTTATACTGGAAGGAACTGGGCTGTGACATTCTCCCACACCTAGTTTGGCAATGCATTCGTCGCCATGAACACTTTAGCTGCTCCTTGAACTGCCACAAATACACTTTAGGTTCCCATGATGCCTCATACTAGGATAATCCCTTCCATTTGATAAAGAAGTGTATTTGACAAGGAACACCATGTTTGAACCATTTTTGTATACCTGGACTCCGTGTCTCGTTTGTGATGTGGTCATTCCATGGAGACTTGTTGGCTGTGGGCCGGTGGCGAGCTCAAATGGACTCTTGTCAGTTGCCTCGCTCCAATGTAGGTTGTAGGAAAATTGGGAGATGTCCAGCAATATCACACTGTCTTCATGAATTGTACTCACAAAGTACCGTAGGTAACATTCAAATAGGAAATTTTCTTGTTCCGTTCGACCATCCGTTTGTGGGTGGAAGCTTGTTGAGAAATTAAGCCTTGTCTGAAGATTTTGTTCCTGTATCAAGATTTTGGACAACTATGTCCAAAGTTTCAGGGTAAAACAAGGATAATGATCACCTATAATGTTCGTCGGCAGTCTCCAAAGCTTGACTACGTTCATGAAGAATGCACAAGCCACGTCCTCTGCTGTGTAATCTCTTGGATAAGCTATAAACGTTCTATACTTTGAAAACCGATCAATGATCATCATGATCGACTCAAACCCATCATATGTTGGTACTGCACTAATGAAGTCAAAGAATCTGATTTCCATGGTCGGTCCAGTAATGGTAATGGTTCCAACAGTGTCGCTGGTTATTTATTATCAATCTTATCTTGCTGGCATACTAGACACGTTTTCGCATCTATAGCTAAAAATATATCAGTTCCACAAGGACCAATGTCTTGTTTTGTCTCGAGTGCCCTGCCCAATGATTCTCATGGAATTCTAGGATAGTATCCTGCTGTAAATTTTCATGGTTTGGGACGTATACTCGTCTTCCTTTGCTGTAGAGTATGTCATCTTCTATCTAAAACCAGAGAGTTTTTCCCTCTAAAGCCAAATTTACCAACTTTTTGGCTGTAAGATCATGGTCAGGTTCCTCTTGGATCTGGTTCATGATGGCACCTTCTACTTGGCAGATAAAGCAAGATCAGCCCTCTGACTCAGTGCATCGGTGACCATCTTTCCTTTTCCTAGTTTGTATTCTAAGGAAAATTTGAACTCTATTAAGAAATTTTGCCATCTGGCTTGTTTTTGTTTGAACTTCTTTTGAGTTTGGAAGTAACTTTTTGCCACATTTTCTGTCTTCACGAAAAAAGAAACTCCCAAGAGATAGTGTCGCCAAACCCGCAAGTAATGAACTATCACTGTCATTTTTTTTCTCTTGCACGGTGTAGCGTTTCTTAGTATCATTTAACTTGCGGCTTTAATAGGTTTTGGGGTGTCCTCCTGTATTAGCACTCCACCGATAATAAAGTCAATAGCATAAGATTGTACCTCAAAAGGAATACTGAAATCGGGAAGAATGAGGACATGTTCTTGGATGATAGATGCCTTAAACACTTCAAAATCTTCTTTACATTGATCTGACCATTCCCAAGTCTTTGCCTTTTTGAGAAAGTCAGTCAATGGTCCTGCCTTCTTACCCCCCAATAAACTGCTAATAGTAATTCTTAAGTCCAAAGAATGACTGTAACTCTTACACCTTGGTTGGTGTCTCCCATTCGGTTATTGCATATATTTTGGCATTATCAATCTAAACTACCCACGCCCAACTAGATATTGTACTTCCTCTGTAGCGAATGTGCACTTCACCCACTTCATCTATAGCTCATTTTCTCGTAAAATTTGAACATTGTCTGAAAGTGTCTCACGTGTTCTTCCATACATTTGGAGTATATGAATATGTCATCGAAATAGGCTACCACGAACCGATCTAGGTAAGACTGGAAAGATCTGTTTTATGAGTATGCAGAACATGGCTGGAGCATTCATGAGTTAAAACGACATGACCATCCATCAAAATAATCCATAGCAAGTGACACACAAAGTATTGGGCTCATCCCATTATGCAATCCAAACCTGGTAGTCTCCCTTTTTTAGGTCCATTTTGGTGTCGACTTTTGCACTACCCGACCTATCAAATTGGTCTAAGATCATGGAACTGGATAACGGTTTTTGATGTTTATCTTATTCAGCGCCCAATAGTCCATGCACATTTTCAAAGATCCATCATGGTTCTTTTGGAATTATATTGGAGCGCCATATGGGGCCTCTGACGATCTTATCATCCCCATTGAAAGTAACAATAACACATCGAGTTGCTTTTTTAGCTCTGCCAATTGGAGGGAGCCATGCGGTATAGGGCCATTGTAGACAGTTTGGCTACGACTTCCAGCTCGATTCAATAATCCAGCTCTCCTAGGTGGTAATTTATTGGGTAGCTAAGCCGGCATCACGGCTTTGTACTGCTTAAGGATTTTTTCGATCATAGGAGTAATGACATATGCTTCTCCAAATTTGTCATCCAACTTCAACATGGCAAGATATGTTGCATCGCCTTTCTTTATTCATTTGGAAAGTTGTATGGCTGAAAGTTGCCTTACTTCTCCATCACTTGCAACATCCACACTGTAAATCATGCAATTTGAACATTTTTCAAGGATGCACACCATGCTAAGAACATCCATTGGCATCGCTCATAATTGCCTCTGAAAGTCCTAGCACAACCTTTAAATCATCCATAAATACAACAGAAAACTTCACCTTACCTTTCCAAACACCAGCTCTAAGCTCAACTCCATGTTCAACACCATGAAATGGTTGGGCAGATGCATTCATGGATTGGAGCTTACCATCTCCCTTGGTCTATTTTATTCTGATTCTCTTCGCCTCTTCCTCAGAAATGAAGTTATGGGCTGCACTGGTATGAACCATCATTTGGGTTCCCTCCCCATTGATGTTAACATCCACGTACATCAATTTCTTACTCATACTCATAGATATTGGTGTCGTCTTTAGGATATTGAATCATTGTAATGATCCAAGCACACATGTCTTCTCGTAAATATGTGCTTCTTACTGCTCTATGAGGGTTGACAATGATCCAATCTTCTGACAATCCTTGTAGATATGACCTTTTATACACATAACAAGCGCTTCTCGGAACGAAAGAGTGCTTATTGGCTTCACAATTTTATTATATCGAGCTCTTTCTTTGGTTTTGAGTGTAATTCTGTTGTGGTTGATCTCTTCTTCCTCTGTCCCCATTTGGCACCACCTTCTTTTGTAGGATTCTGATTGATTTTGTGTATAGAAGTCCAAAAGAAATTCAACTGTTGAAATAGCTTCATTTATCGAGTTAACTCTGTGGCGCTCCAACTCTTTATTCGTTCAGCTTTGGAATCCATCAATAAAATAGAACACCAAGTCTTGATCAAAAAATTTAAGGATTTGCAGAGTAAGGATTGTAAATTTCTTGACATATTCTCAAATGTTACCCTTTGACCAAAGTTCTCTTAGCTTCCTCCTTCCTGTATTGACTATATTATATGGATATAACTAATATTTTAGTTCCTTCTTGAACTCTTCATATGTGTCCACCCAACATGTCCCCTGTTTAATGTCTCCATGATGCCTTCGCCAGCACAATATGGTTGTATCTTTAAGATAGGATGTGGCCGCCTTGATCTTTGACATCTCGTCTTTCATGCCAAGTCAAATTAATACTTCATTTGCCACAGAAAATTTTCAACTTTATTGGTATGACGAGCCCTATCGAAACATGAGGATCTTGGGTAACCCATCTACCTGCACTAGCATTGTTATTATTTTTATTGATAACCACATTCTTGCACAATACAAGGTCTTTTTGCATCGCCTCGATGCTCCCGTGCAATACTTGGACCGCCCATATAATGTTATCTTCAAATTGGAGAATTTTTTTCTTAATTCCACATAAGTCCTCCTTAATTCCTCTGATCTCGGTGAACACCTTGCTCTTGAGTTCGGTGGTGGAGTGATCAACACTTTCAAGCCTCTCTACCATGTTCGTTACCACAACACCCAAGGCTCCAAACTCATCTTGGACCCTGCTTTTGTTACGCTTCTTATTTGGCACCTCAAGAGCAAATACCTCACTGCCCCTCTTATCACTACTATTATTCTCCATAATAACATATTCCGTGTTACGTCTCGGCATCACTCGATAACTTCTCCGACTTAGATCAAACAGGGCTCTGATCTTCGGATATCAATTCGTGTGGCTCTAGCCTTGTTTTGCTTTGGTAAAGAGACTAGTTTGCCTAACTATTAAGAAAAACCAAACTCCTACTAGAAAAGAACTTAAAAGGAATTAAAAACTCGAAAAACAAGAAGGAATTGCTCTTTATATATATTATATTGATAAGAATTTTGGATGTTCACAAATGATGAATTTTACCACTATTTGTACAGGACACCTCCAAAATGGATGGTGAAGATTAATCTTATCCAATGGCCAAAACTAAGATACTTATAAATAGTACAGATTTTTAAGGGTCATATAAAGAAATCTCATTAATGCCGACTTGGTAAAGAAGTCTGGTGACTTGGTGAGGAAGACCTTCCATACTTGACCAGTTGTTAAGAATTTTTTAGATGGTAGATCCGGCCCATTAAATCTTAGTGGAGAAAGCTTGCAACATCTTAGTCCGGCCCAAGGATGTACTGGAAGGAACTGGACCATGATAGAATGCTGCAAAATCAGAGCACCTGCTACACAAAGTTTTTTATCTTTTCTCAATTTCGACCAAGTTTGCTCTAAAAAGTTCTCATCTTCGTCCAAAAATATCTTTTGACATGTGATGAATCAATATAGACTAAAAGACTCGATAAAGACTCGAAACCAGCTTTAAAAGAACTGTTATAATGCGTCAATCACCTAACACATTTATTACCCCAGATTTAAGTTCTTTGTTTGTCCTCAAACAAATTCAGACCCAAGCTCAAAGAAAAGGTTTGAAAATACGGAAAATCTCAAATTCTCAAAAACCAAACTTCCAACTATAACCTGTAGATCACATAATTTAATAACTGAGTTTTACATTCATATAAAAACCCCTCCAACATCTTCTCAAACCATTTATGATCTAAACTTACAAAAGCTCGATAACCTGACAATAAACTCATTACATTCATTTAAGAGGTGAGTGTCTGATATTGCATAAATTTGCAAGAGAGAATATATCAATTTAGGTTAACAACCTCTTAAACATTCTTCCTTTCTTAAAATCCTCCACTTTCAAACCTCGTCTCCATCTTCCTTGAATATTCTCATCATGCTGAGAGAAACCCTATGGAGTTACTAACTCACCACTCTTCATCATCTTCTTTTTTTATGAGAAGAAGTATCAATCATTGTGTAGTGTCTATGTAGCATGAAAATTGTAAATTTTCATTGCACATAACTAAGTGAAGATTGCTTCTTCTGTTCTGTTTTTTGTGAAGTTCGTTTCTTTTATTCTCAATCATCTTCTCGAATTTGGATCTGGCGTTCCATACAGTTGCTCCATCACCTTTAGCAAGAGTGATTTAGAGGATGTGTCGATCTTTTTCTCTTCAACCCTTTTGTACATATGACAATAGAAAATAAGAGTGCAATTATTTTGAAATGAGATGAGATTCAAGGTAGGTACTAGCTAAATATGCGCTAGATATTTAGGATCAGAAAAGAGTGGTAAAAGAATAAGAAGTTGTGAATATAAATTATTTTCCTATTATAGTGCCTATAACAAGAAAATTTTCAGTCACTATTAAATTCAAGTATAACAGAGTTTATGTCTTTTTGATGAAAGCTCGATAGGCTGAAATATTTTGGAGAGAAAGAGATCTGATATTGAGGTGTTCCATCTTGTCAATGAACTTAAAATTTTGCAATAATGGTCACTAGGAAAATAGTTATAAGCACACAAATGGTTTAAAATCATCACAAAATAAGGTCATAATTCCCAATTTGTCTTTACTTGATAAAACAAATAGACTCAACACAACAAACTGACTCAAGAAAAACAAAAGAAAAAATGATACTAGCAGCAACACTCTCCCCAAGACTTAGCAAACCAAGAGAAAGGTAATAAAAAAAAACATAATTAGAACATACAATGGTGGAACATAAAGGTGTTACTCTCACAGTGTTGGTGGTGTCAGAGTTCTCACTCCCATCAATTCTTAGCTCTTTCTGATGGTTCTAGGTAAAGATATTCTGGCTCAGATAGAAAACTGACAACTTGAATGTTAGAGAGTTTGGTCATTGTTGGCTGTGGAAGCTTGCAGAATAGAGGAGTCTTGTCTCGATCACATAATAGATGAGTGTCATCATCTCAGAGAATCCGTAATGAATGAGGTAGCTTGTGCTGACGTATTTGAGCTTGTCTACACAAGTAGTGGAAGAGAGATCTACCTTGAGATGGTGGAATAGAGGTGTGAGGAGGCTCCCAATACGCTCAGTCTTGTTGTGCCTCTTGCTGCTCTGACCGCGACTCTTCTTTTGCGAGTACTTCATCAAAGATGATGTCGGAGTTGACACCTTGTCGAGTGGGGAATAGCAGAGCAGCTGCTCCCGTCAGTAGATCGCCTACTTCATATTATAATAATTGTAATTCATTCGTCCTAACTTTGGCATTGCCTTTCTTAGCAAAAATAATATTGTTGAAAACCTTGGCACTATTGCGCATTTCTGGGTTGTGGATGCTTAATTGGCTGGCCGAGCAGGGTTGGTATGTGCTTGTACCGATC
Organism: Streptanthus diversifolius; assembly: GCA_039880935.1. Classification (NCBI taxonomy): domain Eukaryota; kingdom Viridiplantae; phylum Streptophyta; class Magnoliopsida; order Brassicales; family Brassicaceae; genus Streptanthus; species Streptanthus diversifolius. The sequence goes on from JAXGFM010000005.1 coordinate 9,250,977, forward strand.
AACTTCCAAAACTCTGTAGCGATCAACAATTGCTTGGACAGAGTAAGGTAAGTGTCTACAATGCGAAAGCCAAGCACCTTGCGAAACTCTATCATCCCAATCGAGTACTTCTTTTCTCCAGGAAAGAAAGAGACGGTAGATTCTGTTCTTCGAATGGAAGCTAGCGTGTTCTGTCCAACGTTGGGGTGTCCACTGTTAGTCACATCGCAGTGTTCCGGTGGTCAAGGGTTCCACTGCTCCTTCTCAGCTGCGTTTACAAGACAAACGCAGTAGTTCATCGGGACCAAAATATCTCTCTGTGCCTCAACGCTCGGTACCACGACCACAGCAGCAATTTACGGATGCAGAATTAGACCGTATGCACAAAGATAGGCTATGTTTCAAATGTCAAGCTCTGTGGTCTCGCAGTCATGTCTGTCCAAATAAAGACTTCCGTGTGTTGACTGTGATTAATGGGTTGGATATGGAAGTATTTGAACCTTGGCATGACAATAACGACGTTGGAGATATGATAGACACATCTCTTATGAGACTTTCTTTCAATTCCTTCTTGGAAATTGATTCTCCGAGGACAACCAAACTTCGAGGACGGATCAATAACGTAGAGATAACAATCATGTTTGATAGTGGAGCATCCCACAACTTCATTTCACCTGAGGTTGTCAACAAGTTACGGTTACAAATTTATGCATCAAGTAACTTGGAGGTGAGGTTGGGAAATGGGGTAACAGTGCAGGCATTTGAAGCTTGTCGGGCGTTTACCTTCCATATCAGTTTAACTGATTTCACCTCTGATTTTATCTCTTTGGAGCTTGGCAATGTTGATGTTATGCTAGGTGAGCAGTGGCTTGAGATGTTAGGCCGATGTGAAGTTGATTGGAAGCGGCAAGAGCTCTGCTTCACCTACCGTGGACACCGTGTGACATTGTTTGGTGATCAGACGCTACATTTTCCAAGGCTGTCTTTCAAATCCCTAACACCAGTCTTCTGGGCTAACGAACTTGGACGAGTAGGACAAGTTGTTACCGCGGAGGCAACATCGACAAGACCAGATATGACTCCTGCGATGCCTACCCTATTGGACCGTCTCGCATATAATTTTGTTGTTCCTTCTGCCTTACCTTCGGTCCAAGGTTTTAAACATTCCACTACTTTACGCTCGAGAGTCTCAGCAGTCTCTGTTCACCCCTACCGCTATCCACACGCTTGCAAAGTGATTATGGAGCAAATGGTTTCGAAAATGCTACAGGCGGGGATTATTCGACCAAGCATCAGCTCATTTTCTATCCCAGTTCTCTTGGTAACCAAGAAAGACGGTGGTTTCAGATTCTGTGTTGATTACCGCGCTCTCAATAGGGTTACTGTACCGGATAAATTTCCTATACCTCTGATCGATCAACTTTTCGATGAACTGCATGGCGCCTCTGTTTTTTTCTTAAGCTCGATCTATGTTTTGGGTATCACCAAATTCGAATGGTTGAAACAGATATTCTGAATACAGCTTTTCGCACATTCGAAGGGCATTATGAGTTCCTTGTTATGCCTTCTGGGTTGACTAATGCTCCAACCACATTTAGGCTCTTATGAACTAGATTTTCAAGCCTTTTCTGCGCAAATTTGTGTTAGTATTCTTCGATGATATTTTGGTGTATAACAAGTCTGTGCAGGCGTATATGGAACATTTGGCACAAGTTTTTTCTGTCTTGCGTTCTCAACAACTGTTTTCCACTGAGAAGAAGTGTGCATTATGTGTCTCTCAGGTTGAATACCTCGGTCACATTGTTTCAGTGGAGGGGGTTGCTACAGACACTCTCAAAACCGCGACTATGCAGAATTGGCCTACACCTTCGTCAATCAAACAACTACGAGGATTTCTTGGATTAACTGGTTATTATCGATGTTTTATTCGACACTATGGTCTTCTTGCTCTTCCATTGACCACATTGCTCAAGAAATATTATTTTTGTTGGTCTTCCGAATCTCAGGCTGCGTTTGATGCTTTGAAGTTGGAGATGACTACTGCACCTGTGTTAGCTTTACCAGATTTTGATAAACTATTTTTAGTTGAGACTGATGCATCTGGTTTTGGATTAGGTGCATTATTGATGTAGGACAAGGAACCTATTGCGTTCTTTAGCCATGCATTAACAACAAGGGAGCAGTTAAAATCTACTTACGAAAGGGAACTGATGGCGATTGTAATGTCGGTTTGTAAGTGGAAGCATTATTTGTTGGGCAGAAAGTTCCATGTCTATACGGATCAGCGCAGTATTAAGTATTTGTTGGAACAGCGTGAGGTGAATCTGGAATACCAACGTTGGCTGTCCCGTTTATTGGGATTTGATTTTGATATCTTCTATAAACCATGGGGTGAAAACAAGGCTGCTGACGGTTTTTCCCGTTGTTTTGCGGTTAACACATTACTCTTGACTCTTACGGTTCCTACAATTCTGCAATGGCACGACTTGTATGTGAAAATTGCTGCTGATGAAGGGATTCAACGCACTATTTCACAAATTCTCTCTAAGGAGTTTGTGTCAACGAAATACCAGGTTATTGATGGTCGTCTTTGGTTCCGCAATCGTTTGGTGATTCCTCCAACGTCAAGTTTTATTCAACTCATTTTGCGGGAGTGTCACGACAGTCCGATTGGAGGACATTCAGGAGTTCTCAAGACTCTTAAGAGAATCCAATAATCGTTTTATTGGGACAGTATTTTAAAGACTGTTCAACAATACGTTGCGGAATGTCGTGTGTGTCAAACTCATAAGCAGTCTACTCTGTCCCCTGCATGTTTGTTACAGCCACTCCCTGTTCCTGAACTCATTTGGGAAGATATAAATATGGATTTCATTGAGGGCTTGCCCATTTCTACCGGAGTTAATGTCATTTTGGTTGTCATTGATCGTTTAAGCAAGTACGCTCACTTCCTCCGCCTTAAAAATCCTTTCTCTTCTAGTGATGTAGCCAAGATATTCATATCTGAGGTGGTCATCTACATGGTTTTCCTCGGAGTATTATTTCGGATAGGGATCAATTGTTTTTGAGTTCTTTCTGGAAGGACTTATTCCGCTTAGCTGGTACACAACTGAAGTATAGCACGGCTTTTCACCCTCAGATGGATGGGCAGGCAGAGATTTTGAATAGATGTTTGAAGACGTATTTGCGTTGTTTTGCTTCCCAACACCCTCGCTTATGGTCGCAATAATTGTCTTGGGCTGAATTTTTGTATAAGTGGTGCGGCCCTGGTTGTATTAAAACCAAAGGATCGACTTGAAGGAAGGTGGAATGGCGTTGGAGGAGGCTACTAGCTCTCCTTGTGGCAGCGGCTTGTTGATGAATGATTGGAGGCTACTAGCTCTCCAATCTAGGCGTGAGTGAAGGTGGGATTTTGATTCCACTAGCACAGGTTCACCCTGCTTAGAGCTAAGGAATTTCACAGCAGATTACTCTATTCTTTAGTGAATTAGGATCAATGTTCTTAGGCTGAACAAAGAAAGCAAAAGGAAGCAAAAATGCTCTAAGATTATGTTTATAAAATTCGATGTTCAATATACAAGGGGGGGGGGGGGTAAATGCCTTTTTAAAGGCAGAAAAACTCTAACAAGAATTATTCCACAAAAAGAATATCATAACTAACTTATCCTAATAATATAAATCCTATCTAATTAATCCCTAAATCTATGCCAACAGATTTATTAGTCTAATATATAAATCTGGTTTAAATTAAGTAATTATTTACAAACCAATAAATTAAACTAATTAGTTGGTTTAATTTTAGACTCTTTCTCCTTCCAATTCGATTTTTATTAAGGCATGAAGGGCCTTTTTTTGGGCTTTGGTCCTTGATCTTGTTAATGGGCCAAGCCATAATTTCTTTTCTTCGTGGTCCTGGGCTTGGGCTTGACTCCTTGATATTGTTACTGGGCCAAGTCCTAATTCCTTGTCTTCTTGGGTTTGGACTTGGGCCATACCTTTTTCTCTTCCAGTTTTTAGATCCTTGGGCCATGAATGTTGTTTGGTCGGACTCGGGTCGAGATTGGGTCGTGGGTCAGGGTCCGGGTCATGGTCCGGGTCGGGTCTAAGATTCTTGGTTCATGGTCGGGTCGTGATCCGGATGGGTTTCTTGGGTCATGGATGGGTTGTGGTCTAGGTTGGGTCAAAGTTCTTGGGCCGTGGACGGGCTAGGGTCCAGGTCGGGTCGTCCACATTTCCTGCCGTGTTTTGCGCCGGATCGAGGGTCGGGTTGGTCGCTGGGTCGAGGGCCGGGTTGGTAGTCCGGTCTTGCACTTGGATCGGGATCAGAGTCGGAGTCCAGGTCCCGTCCGAGGGCCAGGTCGCTTCCAAGGTCAAACCCGGGATCAGGGCCGGGTTGGTTGCTGTGGAACGCGGATGGTTCGGGTTGTTGGTCAGGCTGGCCGGGGTTCGTGGGCAGTCCATGTCCCGCGTTCGTGGGCAGTCCATGTCTCGCGCCGAGTCTGATCCGCTGAATCCAAGTCCTCTGTTGTCGCAAGAAAGTCTTGTTCATTCTTCGTAGGACTGAAAATGGTCCATTTACTCTTGGCATTAATTTCGATTTTCTCTCATTTGTAAATCTTTCCTTCCTTAGATGAATCCAAACGAGATCTCCAGGTTCTAGTTCTAGTTCTTTTTTACCCTTGTTTTTCTTCTTGGTATACATCTTAGTCCTTTCGTCAATATTTTTATTAACCTGCTCATGCAAAGACTTAACAAACTCGGTTTTCTTTATGCCATCAAGGTTAGTCTGTTCCTTTAAAGATAAAGCAAGTAAATCTAAAGGGGACAATGAGTTAAATCCGTACACTATTGTATGCAAATTCAACATGGGGTAAACAATCCTCCCAGGTTCTAATGTTCTTTTCAATAATAGCCCTTAAAATGGTGGATAAGGTTCTATTTACTGACTCTGTTTGACCATCAGTTTGTGGATGAAAAGTTATGGAAAATAATAGCCTAGTACCTAACTTTCCCCAAATGGTCCTCCAAAAATGACTAATGAATTTAGAATTTTTCCTAGGCATTTCATGTAATTAAACAACTTCCCTAAAGAACAAGTCAGCCACTAAAACTGCAGCGTCTGTTTTATGACAGTGTATGAAATGGGCCATTTTAGAAAACCTATCAACCACCACAAAGATAATGGAGTATATCTACCCAAGGAAGATCAGGTATAGGTAATGGAGTATACAAACCTGTGGACTATACCTTGGATTTAGCTTGTTTGCACTCGACGCACTTTGAGCAAACCTTCTCCACGTCCTTTTTCATGCTGGGCCAGAAAAAATGCTCTTGTAATGTAGCCAAAGTCTTAGCAACACCAAAGTGTCCCATTAAACCACCTCCATGTGCTTTCCTAACATATAATTCTTTGATGGTTCCACATGGTACACAAAGTCGATTATCTCGAAACAAAAATCCCTTGAATTGATAAAATCGTCCCTGGGCATGAGTGTTAGTGGCCTTAAACAACTCTCCAAAGTCAGGGTCATTAGTATAACAAGTTTTAAGATGCTCAAAACCCAATAATTTTGTTTCCATCGAAGATAAAAGAGCATACCTCTTTGAGAGTGCATCTGCTACAATGTTCTCCTTGCCTTGTTTGTAATGGATGACATAGGGAAAAGTTTCAATAAATTCAATTCACCGTGCATGTCTTTTGTTCAGCTTCTGTTGTCCCTTGAGGTGTTTTAGAGATTCATGATATGTGTGAATTACCACATCTTCAGGGCTCTAACTAGAGCATAAAGCTCTTTGTCATAGGTAGGATAATTAAGAGTCGCTCCTCCTAACTTCTCACTAAAATATGCTATGGGTCTCCTTTCATGCATTAACACAGCACCAATTCCAATTCCTGATGCATCACATTCAATTTCAAAGGTTTTAGAAAAATCTGGTAATACAAGTAAAAGGGCATTAGTTAACTTCCCTTTCAGTAATTCGAATGCCTCTGCTTGGGTTGGTCCCCAAGTGAATCCCACGGTTTTCTTAATGACTTTTGTACGTGGAGCTGCAATTGTACTGAAATCTTTCACAAATCTTCTATAGAACCCAGCAAGTCCATGGAAACTTCTCACTTCTCCTATGTTTTTAGGCGTGGGCCACTCCCTGATTTCCTTTATTTTCTCCTCATCTACCTGGATACCTTGAGAAGTAACAACAAAACCTAAAAAGATTAGGTTATCTGTTCCAAAAGAGCATTTCTTTCAGTTTGCATACAAGTTTTCATTTCTTAAAACATCTAAAACATGTCTAAGGTGATCAAGATACTCTGTCATGTTCTTACTGTAAATCAAATATCATCAAAATAGACTACTACAAATCGTCCTATGAATGCCCTTAAAACATGGTTCATTAATCTCATAAAAGTACTAGATGTATTAGTAAGTCCAAAAGGCATAACTAACCATTCGTACAATCCTAATTATGTTTTAAAAGCAGTTTTCCATTCATCTCGTTCTTTCATTCTAATCTGATGGTAACCACTTTTCAAGTCTATCTTAAAAAAAGTGCATTAACTATATAACTCATCAAGCATATCATCCAAACGAGGAATAGGGTGTCTGTACATAACTGTGATGTTGTTTATGGCCCTGCAGTCTACACACATGCGCCAGCTACCATCTTTCTTAGGCACAAGCAAGACTGGTACTGCACAAGGGCTTAAACTCTCACGGATGTGCCCTTTTTTCAACAGCTCATTGACTTGCCTTTGAAGTTCTTTTGTCTCCACCGGATTGGTCCTGTAGGCCGGTCTGTTTGGAAGAGTGGCGCCTGGCACAAAGTCAATTTGATGTTCTATACCTCTAAAAGGGGGTAGTCCCACGGGTTAGTATTCTGGAAACACATCCCTGTACTCTTGCAATAGAAACTCAATTTCTCTCGGTATTTGATAAACCCACATTTTAGCGGTTCTACTAGATCATTCTGTACATAATTTACATGAATCAACCATTAGATTTCATATTTTAGGGTACATTTAGGTTCATATGCATTAGAACTCTAGGATGTTTTCCACCTTTTGATTTTTCAGAAGATATCAAGCAAGAAAGGAACGTTTCGAAGTTTTTGGAGTCACGGGCAACCAATACAACTATTTGAAGACGATTAGGATGCATCAAAAGAAGGATCAAGTTCAAAGGCGATCAAACCCACACTCCACCTATGCACAAAGACCGATCGATCTCCTCCTAAAGCGATCGATCGATCGTTCACACGATTAAAAATTGCGAGGATTTCCAAGACCGATCAAAAATTGTGAAGAACGATCGAGCAAGTTTAGATCGATCGATATCCGTCAAGATCGATCGATCTACCAGTCCAAATGTCTACGACGGATTTAGGGATCGATTGATCCCTTCGTCCGATCGATTGATCCCGTAAATATCTCATTTTTTATTTATTTTTATTTTTTCATTTTAGTTAAATAAATTAGGTTTTTGACAACCTATAAATAGGTTTTTTATTAGAAAGACAAGAGGGACGTTTTTAGTCAGCCTCCAGAGAGAAAAAGTGATAGAGAACCCTAGTGATTTCTTCAACAATCTATGGTGTTTAGTAAGACAATTATAGTTTTATTTTCTTAAGAATTCTTCTATTATTCATCCTTTGCAATTCAATTATGTCTTCTTCACCTCTGATTGTTTTCTCTACAATTTCTGTCATGTCTGAGTAGATTCTTAGATTAAGCCATGGATAGGATAGATGATTAGGGGAATTGAGATCATGAGATGATATTTAGGTCTAGGATTGTGTAATCCATCACTATTAGATATGTTTAATGCTAGGTTGATCTTGGAAGAGTTAATCTAGGTTTTATTGAATTCATACCTTGGGAAAGGGATAGTGAATTCATAGGATAATCTGATTAGTGAATCTTATGATTCTAGCCTGCAGAAGTAGTTGTTTAGAGAATTTGATGAAAATTGAGATGAATCTTAATGCTTGTTTAGTTTTAGGGTTTGCAATGGGAGTTGATCAAATCTAGTTCTAAGCATAGGGGTGTTTACATGGGAATGTATTAACCTATTATAAATCTCATTGTCTGGAAATGCAAATTACACATTCACGATTCGAATTGATATCTCGATCTCATACCTATTTATTCTAATGCCTAATCCATGGTTGAATTGTTTTCTTTATTAATATATTCTTAATTCAATTCGTTCGTCATCTTAACTATTTTGTTCTAATTTAGTTAAAATTCATATTATTATTTCAATCACAATCAAACTTTGAATCACTTAGCTTAGATAAAAGTTCATATAATCTATTGCGTTATAAACCTTCCCTGAGGATCGATCCCGTTTATACTACAAGAGGCACAATTGTGCACTTGCAGTCACTAACTCGGGTAAACTCTTGAGATTTCTTTTTAGTAACCTCAGGTGAAACTCGTGAAGATAAATAAATCTCTATCAAGTTTTTGGCGCCGTTGCCGGGGAAAGCAATTTAGCCAATAGATTTAAGAAGTCATCTAAGACAAAGTTTGTTACATTTGTTACATTCCTCTTGTCGCTGACTTAGACTCGAGAATCTTTCTGTTTTACAGGTTCATGAATTTGAGGAGCAAAGGTCAACAAAAGTTGCAATCACTGATTCACGAGATAGGACACTTTGAGAGAGGAAATCGTCTGAGAAGTTTAAGAGAAAGACTAGAGCAATCTCCTAATCCGAGCATGGAAGATCATGGAAGATCATAGAGGAGACTGTATAATTCCCACCGATTTTGCGGTATTAGAAATGGATGACGAACCTACAGATCCAATCATCCTTGGGCGTCCTTTCCTAGCCACAGCTGGAGCTATCATTGATGTGAAAAAAGGGATTATCGACCTGAACTTGGGATCCTCAGTATTAAAGTTTGATATACTGGATGTTATGAAGAAGCCTACAATTGAGAAGAAGGTCTTTTACATAGAGATGCTGGAGGATATGGTTGAAGAGTATTTGGAGGAGTTAGCTGTTGAAGACTCCCTTCAATTAGCTCTTACCAAGGAGTCTGTGCATTCGATTAAAATCAACGAGGAAGCCGAGCAGTATGAGCGAATCCTAAAATCACACAAACCACTGAAGGGAGAGAGCAAATCAGCATTGGACATTCCAGAAGCTATCAATGGTAAGACTAGCAGTACAGACGATTGGAGCGAGGAGAATGCACCAAAGCTAGAGCTCAAACCACTACCACCAGGGCTAAGGTATGCTTTTCTTGGAACAAACTCTACTTACCCGGTGATTGTTAGTGCCTCTCTGTCTGATGATGAAACGTCTATGTTGCTGCATGAGCTGAAAAAGTATAGGAAAGCATTAGGTTACTCTTTAGGAGACATCAAGGGAATTTCCCCATCATTATGCATGCATAGGATATATTTGGAAGATGATTCTAAATCATCAATAGAAGATCAGCGGAGATTGAACCCAAACCTACAGGAAGTAGTGAAAAAGGAAATTTTGAAATTACTAGGTGCAGGGATCATTTATCCAATCTACAGGAAGTAGTGCATGTAGTTCCGAAAAAAGGAGGAATCACAGTAATTAAAAATGAGAAAGACGAACTGATATTTACAAGAACTGTCACTGTTCACATAATGTGCATAGATTGTAGAAAACTGAATGCATCTACTAGGAAAGACCATTTTCCAATGCCATTCATTGATCAGATGTTAGAGAGATTAGCTAATCATTCATATTACTGCTTTTTAGATGGATATATTCTGGATTCTTTCAGATACCCATTCATCCTCAGGATCAAGAAAAGACGACATTCACTTGTCCTTATGGCACTTTTGCCTACAGACGAATGCCATTTGAACTATGTAGCGCTCCTGCGACTTTTCAAAGATGCGTAATGTTTATTTTCTCTGAAATGATCGAGGAAATAATGGAAGTATTCATGGATGATTTCTCTGTATATGGTTCTTCATTTTCTGCTTGTCTTTCAAATTTATGCAGGATGTTAAAGAGATGTGAGGAGACATATTTAGTTCTGAATTGGGAAAAATGTCACTTCATGGTAAAAGAAGGAATTGTGCTTGGACACAAGATTTCATAAGCTGGGATAGAAGTAGACAAAGCTAAGATTGATGTCATGACTAGACTCACACCTCCGTAATCTGTAAAAGAAATTAGGAGTTTTCTCGGACATGCTGGTTTCTACAGAAGGTTCATTAAAGATTTCTCCAGCATAGCCAGACCACTCACAAGACTACTATGCAAGGATACATAATTTATGTTCGATGAGGAATGCATGACAGCTTTCTTAAAACTCAAGGAAGCTCTGACAAGTGCCCCAATAGTGCAGCCACCAAACTGGGAACTCCCCTTTGAAGTGATGTGTGATGCAAGTGACTATGCCGTGGGAGCAGTTTTAGGACAGAAGATAGATAAAAAGCTGAATGTGATCTACTACACAAGTAGGACACTTGACGATGCGCAGACAAAGTATGCTATGACAGAGAATGAGCTATTAACGATTGTGTATGCGTTTGAGAAGTTTCGAACGTATCTGGTTGGCTCTAAAGTAGTAGTACACACATACCATGCAGCACTGAGGCAAAAAGACGTAAAACCGAGACTATTGAGATGGATACTGCTTCTACAAGAATTTGACTTGGAAATCAAGGACAAGAAAGGAATAGAAAATGGAGTTGCTGATCATTTATCTAGGATGCGGATTCCAAGCATTCTGCCTATCAATGATTCATTACCGGAAGAACAGATTCATACAATTCAGATGCTCCAGATTGTAGACAGTGAGCTGAAAAGTCTTTTAGAAACAAACGCAGTTGAACTGAGCCTTCTATGGTATGCAGATTTGGTAAACAACCTGTCATGCAGAATCCCACCTCTTGAACTCCAAAGCTACAACAAAAAGAAATTCTTCCGAGATGTCCAACAATACTACTGGGATAAACCATATCTCTACAAGCAGTGCAAATATCACCTTTTTCGAAAATGCATCCCCGAGGAAGAAGTAGCAGGAATACTGGCACAATGTCACAGTTCTGAGTACGGTGGACACTTTGCTACTTTCAAGACAGTCCAGAAGATACTGCAGGCAGGATTCTGGTGGCCTACGATGTTCAAACATGCTCATGAACATATAACTAAGTGTGATGCATGTCAGCGAAAAGGCAACATGAGCAGAAGGAATGAGATGCCACATAATCCCATTCTTGAGGTGGAGATATTTGATGTTTGAGGGATTGACTTAATGGGACCATTCCCATCATCCTACAACAACAAATACATCTTAGTAGCAGTGGACTATGTCTCGAAGTGGGTAGAAGCTATTGCAAGTCCTACGAATGATGCGAAAGTGGTCATCAAATTGTTCAAGAATATAATATTTCCTCGACTTGGAGTCCCAAGAGTGGTGATCAGTGATGGAGGCAGTCACTTCATTAACAAGATTTTTGAGAATCTACTAAAGAAACATGGAGTCAAGCACAAAGTAGCAACACCCTACCACCCACAGACATCTGGGCAAGTGGAAGTTTCAAACAGGCAAATCAAAGAAATCCTTGAGAAGACTGTAGGAAAATCGAGGAAAGATGATGCTCTATGGGCATATAGAACTGCTTACAAAACCCCAATCAGTACCACTCCATTCAATCTGTTGTATGGAAAAAGTTATCACCTACCTGTAGAATTGGAATACAAAGCACTATGGGCTATCAAGTTTCTCAACTTTGACATCAAGACAACTGCAGAAAAACGTCTGGTTGACTTAGAAGAACTCAAAGAAACAAGACATGCAGCATATCAGAGCTCCAAAATTTACAAAGAGAAGACTAAAGCTTTCCATGATAAAAGAATCCTGAGACGGGAATTCAAAGAAGGAGACCAAGTCCTACTTTTCAACTCCAGACTGAGACTTTTTCCGGGAAAGCTAAAGTCAATATGGTCTGGACCTTTCACTATCAAATAGGTCCGGTCTTACGGAGCAGTGGTCCTTTGGAATAAGGCCGGGGGAGAGTTCACAGTTAATGGGCAGAGATGCAAACCTTACCTAGCAACCGAAGACAAGAGCGAGAACTTACACGTTCCTCTCTCTGAACCTCCAACTGCATAATTTCAAACATCAGGTCGTCAAGCTTAGTGACGTTAAACAAGCGCTCTTGGGAGGCAACCCAAGTTTCATTTTGTACATACTTATATTTTGGTCATTTAAGATTTTAGCTTTACTAAGTTAGTTTTTAATTCTGCAGGTATCAACACACAATCAGATCGATCTGTCTTTAGATCGATCGATCGATCCTAATGAAGATTAATTTTGCGGATCCATCATGGATCGATCATGCCAACCCGAACGATCGATTGCTGCAAAGAAGAAATTTGTTCGAGCAAAGTAGATCGACCGGTCCACATTTGATCGATCTATCTGTTCCAAAATGCAAAATCCCGTAAGTATTACTGGTCGACCTGAACAAAGAAGAACGATCGATCGAAATATGCCAAGAAAATACGCGATCGATCGATCCATACGGCGAACGATCGATCTAACTTCTGTCGAACATATTCACGATCGATCGGTAAAGTCTTCGACCGATCGATCGCCTATCTAGGTAAGTAAACCGGTTTCGAATTCACTTAAATTAAACCGAAAACACCTTTATAAATTCGAAACACGATTGGAAAGATTAAAAACCCTAATTCTTCACCTTCTCCACTCGTGAAAACCTCCAAAAACACAACTCTTTTCAATTCATTCATAACTTTGTTAAATCATCACCGATTTAAGCAGTTCTTGAGCCTAATCCGATCGGATTTTCATCCTCTACCCGATTCTGTAAACGTTTCTTTCGATCTGCAAAGGTATGACTCTAAATCTGTAACTTTTCATTTCGGGAAATATGTAGAATTTTCGAGGAAATCTATGGATTTAGAGAGTTTTAGGAAGAATAGGAGTTGAATGGAGGTTTTTTAGGTTGTTTGGAGCATTACCCATACAAGATTTAGGAGATTTAGCAAGAAATTAGTGAATTTAGGGATTTGATTTCGGTATCGGGTTCTCGATCGATTGATCCTTGTTTGGATCGATCGATCGTGATTCATATAGAACACTTAACCAAAAACCCGTAATATTTTAGGATCGACCGATCAATTTCGGATCGATCGATCGATTATTTTCAAATTTTGCCGAAACATTTCGGGATCGGTCGAAGATCAATCGATCGCAACAGAGATCAAAATTTTTTAACTTAGATTGATCAATCGTGTCATTTTAATTCACCTACTAACAAAAAATTTGATTTTCTGATTTGTGCAGATATGGCTCGCGGTGATCAGATCCGGAAGAGAAGCGGTAAAGCCACATCATCCAGCTCAGCTCAGCGAGGGGATACAGAGGCCCCAGTGACCATTTCATATCCGTGGCCCCGCCCGGATAATACTCCATTCTATCCGGGTGATGACCAGGATTCGAAGACGGAGATCATCCCGCACACGACTATGCGGGAAATGCAGAGGGATTTGCGGTTCCAGAACTACCGCTATGGAGAAGCCTGGACGCACCACCACTGCACATTCTATAACGGGTTGCTGCGTATCGCGATGGCACCTACTCGTTTTGTTTGTGAGAGGACCCTAGAGCGGATGGGCATCAGAGAGGAGGTCCAAGCCATGCTGCATAGGCTCGGACTTGACACCATCGCGTACCAGACCTATGCCCTCTTCCCGGAGTTGGTGCGCCAGTTCCTCGCTTCAGCTGAGCTCCGCTACCAGGACGGAGCCATTCCCACCGCCAGCAAGGGGACCCTCTCATACTTCTCCAGCGGGGTCCTCTACGAGATTTCCCTCCGAGACCTCTGCAACATATATGGGTTTGACAGGACCCAAGAGATGTGCAGCTGGCCATCCGACTTCCCACAGGCCGTTGAGCTGTGGAACTTGATAGGCCGAGGAGGCTACGAGTCTAGGTCAGCTAAGCTGACCCACATCCGGAACCCTGTGGTACGGGTAGTGGCGAAGATCCTCGGCAACATCCTGTTTGCCAAGGAGGAGTCTGAAGCAATGAGGAAAGACCAGCTCATGTTACTACATTTCGGTCTACCTGCTTCTGCCCACACCATCTACACCAGCCCTCCACCGACCTCACTGCGCACCAACCTGGGTGTTATATACGCGGAGAACCTGGTCTCCAAGAAAACTCGCGGCATCAACTCAGTGAACAAGAAGGTCGAGCGGATTGGGAGCCTCCTGACACCTCTATTTATGCATCACGGCATTGATTTCAGCTCCACACCCAGCGAGCAGAAGATCGCCCTTTTCGACGAGCAGTACTTCCGGAACAGTGGGATACTCAAGCCGGGGTACATATATCAGTTTCAGGATCGCACAGGAGCTACTCAGTTCTGCAAGCTGCCACTACGCGATTTCACAGCCTTGAGCTCTAGGGCGAATCTAGAGTTCACCATTCCGCCTGAGCGACTACATCAGCCTAGCACAGGGTCGCGTCGACGAGGTAGCTCATCTAGAGCATATGCCTCACAGCCTCATCAAGAAGGCCCGGAGGAGACATATGCGTTACCACCCTACTCAGGGGAATACGATCTCCCACCATACTCCTCCGGCGCTACAGAGGCTGAGTTTAGAGATTGGGTGGTGGAGTTCCATAGGAGGTCCCACTCGATGATGCGCAGGATGTGGGAGGCGATAGCTCGGACTAGATGTCCACCGCCACCGTCCTGTTTCCGAGGACCACGTACCAGGGAGACAGGCGAGCCTTCCAGAGCTGCAGACATTCCTGATGTTGCTGGACACAGGACAGGAGCTGACACAGAGGACACCGAGTCAAAAGAGGAGGCTAGACTACCCAGGCGGAGACGCGGACCGGGACAGAGCCGTAACGTGAGCCCAGAAGACCATTGACTTTGTAATTTTTCTTTCTTTTGCTTTTCTATTGTACTTTTCTTTATTTTTATTTTTTTATTTTATTTTCATTTTCATTTTCATTTCAACTTGTATCTTCCTTTGGTTTTATTTTTACACCGGGATAGTGTAAAATAAGTCTGGGGGAGGATATTTATGTTTGCACTTACTTTTTTTTTCATTACATGTCTTTCATCATTCATTTAGTTTTGCATTTACATCTGCATAAGGAACCATGATGAAACTGCCTTAATATAGTATATTGCTCATTTTATTAGTTTAGTTGATAAGCTATTGAATAATCGGATGCATTATTTGCTGGTTGAAACATAAGATTGATCCATGCCTGGAATTTTAGGTTTTTGATTACTCTTAGTTGAAACATGCTTATTTGAGGCCATCTCTTACCTATTGGAATATAACCTGAATTTAGAATTATCAGGTTAACCTTCTGGATTTGAACTCATGGATTTCACCTACAAATACTTGGATTACTTTCACCTTTTTACCACTCTTTGTTATCCAAGTAGATTGCCCCACCCTAAGCCTAAACGTCTGTTCAAACCATCCTATATTAGTGAGTGTTTTATGCCTTTTTCGGAATGAACTTGGTAGAACGTGTTAGGTAGGAACCGACAAGATTAGCTTCTCAAGTTGCTTTGGTTCATACTTTTAGAACCAACTAGGACTAGGTGGGTACTTAAAAGAGGATAATAGATGGTTATCAATGGAATCATAGACTGAAAAGCCAAAGGAATGAAAAGTTAGGAGAGAAAGGGAAGAAAAGAAAGTAAAAGACAAATGTCTAGTAAAGGGTAGCGGAAATAGCAATAAACTTGTGGATTAATAAGAGGTATTTGAAAAAAAAAAAAAGCAAAGAGAACCAGCTAAAAGAAAATCCAAACCCGCTAGACATATTAGAATTAGCCCTCTCCTAGACTTAAGGTTAAAAAAAGCTTTTGTATCTGACCTTAAGGTAAATATCCGGGTCAGTGATCTTTTAAGGGTAGAATTAAAAGTATGTTAGAGATATGGGATTTGCTTGGGTATAAATTTTCAACAAATAGTGTACTTCGGGTAGATGAGAATCTGGTCTTGTATGCATCTATTGGAGCTTACCTTTAGCATTCTTCTAAAGTTCATTCCATTTTTGAGAGATCCCAACTTTTGGCTTTCACAACCTATGGAAGAAGAGATCATTTTTATCTCTTAACCTTACCCTTAGCCAAATGAGTTCATTGAAGTTGTCTAACATGATTCACGAGTTCTTGTTTAATGAATGTTAAAAGAGTTGGCTGATCTGAGTGCATTGTGTAGATTATGTATGATCTAAAACGATTTGTGATAGGCATGGCTAAAGTCTTTAAGTAAACTTGCACACTTTGCATTCGATAATTATTAGTTTTGATATTGAACATAATATTTGACTGATATGGCTTGGCTCTGAGTTCCAGTAGGTTTGTTACCTTTTCTATTCTAGTCATTTGCTTGAGGACAAGCAAAAAATACAAGTCTGGGGGAGTTGATAAACTCATATTTTAGCGGTTCTACTAGATCATTCTATACATAATTTACATGAATCAACCATTAGATTTCACATTTAGGGTACATTTAGGTTCATATGCATTAGAACTCTAGAATGTTTTCCACCTTTTGATTTTTCAGAAGATATCAAGCAAGAAAGGAACGTTTCGAAGTTTTTGGAGTCACGGGCAACCGATACAACTATTTGAAGACGATTAGGATGCATCAAAAGAAGGATCAAGTTCAAAGGCGATCAAACCCACACTCCAGCTATGCACAAAGACCGATCGATCTCCTCCTAAAGCGATCGATCGATCGTTCACACGATTACAAATTGCGAGGATTTCCAAGACCGATCAAAAAGTGTGAAGAACGATCGAGCAAGTTTAGATCGATCGATATCCGTCAAGATCGATCAATCTACCAGTCCAAATGTCTACGACGGATTTAGGGATCGATCGATCCCTTCGTCCGATCGATCGATACCGTAAATATCTCATTTTTTATTTATTTTTATTTTTTTCGTTTTAGTTAAATAAATTAGGTTTTTGACAACCTAGAAATAGGTTTTTTATTAGAAAAACAAGAAAGACGTTTTTAGTCAGCCTCCAGAGAGAAAAAGTGATTGAGAACCCTAGTGATTTCTTCAACAATCTATGGTGTTTAGTAAGACAATTATTGTTTTATTTTCTTAAGAATTCTTGTATTATTCAATCTTTGCAATTCAATTATGTCTTCTTCACCTCTGATTGTTTTCTCTACAATTTATGTCATGTCTGAGTAGATTCTTAGATTCAACCATGGATAGGATAGATGATTAGGGGAATTGAGATCATGAGATGATATTTAGGTCTAGGATTGTATAATCCATCACTATTAGATATGTTTAATGCTAGGTTGATCTTGGAAGAGTTAATCTAGGTTTTATTGAATTCATACCTTGGGAAAGGGATAGTGAATTCATAGGATAATCTGATTAGTAAATCTTATTATTCTAGCCTGCAGAAGTAGTTGTCTAGAGAATTTGATGAAAATTGAGATGAATCTTAATGCTTGTTTAGTTTTAGGGTTTGCAATGGGAATTGATCAAATCTAGTTCTAAGCATAGGGGTGTTTACATGGGAATGTATTAACCTATTATAAATCTCATTGTCTGGAAATGCAAATTACACATTCACGATTCGAATTGATATCTCGATCTCATCCCTATTCATTCTAATGCTTAATCCATGGTTGAATTGTTTTATTTATTAATATATTCTTAATTCAATTCGTTCGTCGTCTTAACTATTTTGTTCTAATTTAGTTAAAATTCATATTATTATTTCAATCACAATCAAACTTTGAATCACTTAGCTTAGATAAAAGTTCATATAATCTATTGTATTATAAACCTTCCCTGAGGATCGATCCCGTTTATACTACGAGAGGCACAACTGTGCACTTGCAGTCACTAACTCGGGTAAACTCTTGAGATTACTTTTTAGTAACCTCAGGTGAAACTCGTGTCTATCAGTATTTCTGGAGTCAGGTTAGTACTACTAGTTAATAATTCCTTACAAACTAGCAACATCATAAATTGTTGGTCATTTAAAGCATGTTTAACATCACTAAGAGTAGCAAAAAGGCTTTAGTGACTTACTTTAGCAAGTTCCTTGGCATGATTCTCCTGGTGGCAGGCCTTTGCTTATTCTCTCCTTTGCTTCAGTTGCATCTGGTCGTGGTGCACCTCCTGAGGTGTGAGAGGTACCAATGTGATTTGTTTACCCTGGTGTTTGAAAGAATGCTTGTTGGTAAAACCATCATGGATTGCTCTCTTGTCATATTTCCAAGGTCTTCCCAATAGTATATGGTTGGCTTTCATGGGCAATACATCACAAGTGATCTGGTTTTGGTACTTGCCAATGCTTAAAGGTATTTCCACTTGTTCTCTCACTTTCATTTCTCCTTCCTCATTGAGCCACTGTAGCCGTTATGGTCTACGATGCTTGTGAGTAACCAAGCTGAGCCGGTCCACAAGTGTTTGACTAGCCATGTTTGTACAGCTCCCTCCATCAATGATCAAGCTACACACTTTTTCCTGAATGAGACATCGCGTGTGGAGTTCTCTCTTTGTTCCTGCATTTTAGGTTGTGCACTCAAGGTTCTCTTAGTCACCAACAGTTGTCCTTGAACAGGGTAAGCTTCATTTTCTGTGTCTGATTGGTCATCTTATGATGTTAGCTCTCCATTCTCTAAGATAAGCATAACCCTTTTGTTTGAGCACTCATTTGCATAGTGTCCAAATCCTTGACATCCGAAACACTTGATGTTCCTGGTTCTTGTTGGAGGCGTTTGGGTTGCTGGTCCTTTGCCCTTATCTTCACGTGGAGGAGGAACAGTAGGTCCCTCTCTGGCCTTGACAGGCATCTTGAAAGATGAACCTCCCTGCCTATTATCCCTGTTGAAAGCCTGCTTATAGGTTGAAACATAGGGGTTCCTTGTATTGCTGCAACTCTAATTGATCATGAATGTCTTTATTAAGATCTCCTTGAAATCGTGCCATACTAGCTTCCATAGTCTCATCTATTTCAGCCTTGATCATGAGACTCTCCATCTCTTGGTGATAATCCTCCACACTCCTTGTTCCTTGGGTTAGTCTCCTTAGTTTCTGATGAAAATCTCTTCCATAGTGGATTGGTACAAATATCTTCCTCATCATGGTTTTCATTTCATACCAAGATGTGATCTGGGACTCTCCATTGCGTCGTCTAGTGGTGGCAATTTGTTCCCACCAGTTGATGGCATACCCATCGAATTCTGTTGCTGCTATCTTCATCTTCTTTTCCTCAGAATAGTTTTGGCAGCTGAAAACTACTTCAATCTTCTTTTCCCATTCTAGATAGGCATCTGGATCATTTTTTCCCGAAAAGGGGGGAATTTGAAGCTTGAGTCCTCCTAGGCTGTTGTCAGGTCTCGGCTCCTGGGGTTAGTGTTGATCTCCACTTTCATCCGAGTACTCCTGGGGTTCCTTTTCGTCTAGCCTGGTTCCTTGCCTACCTCTCATTCTGGCGCCTCTCCCAAAGCGCCCTCCTCCTCGCTTTGGCCTTCCTCCACGAGCTGGTCTACCTGCAAGGGGATCAACTCCATAGAAAAATTCATTAGTTTGGTTAGCTCTGTTTTCAAAGGTAACTTGAAGCCTTCTAGTTATCTCATCCATCATGACCTCCATCTGCAACTGATCAACCCTATGAGGTCGTGTGGTTCCCTCTCCTCTAGGGGTTTCTTCATTTGGATTCTCCATTCTCCCTGAAATAACTTAACAAACTGTTAAAAAAAATTCTCTCTCTCTCACTTTTCTTTGTAATCCCTCAATAGGTTTCCCTCTTGCTATTTCCAAAAGTTCAGATTAGATCAAAGCTCAATCACCTAAGATCTAGAGCTAATCCTATTTAAACTTTAAGATAGAAAGATTGCAAGATTTTTTTTTTGTCAGCTGATTAACCTATTCCTAGCAGGGTTTCTCTTCTGCTCTTTTTTAAAAAAAAAAAAATTCGATGATTTTTTTTTTTAATATAGATCATTTTCTTTAGATCTTTTTGTATTTCAGGAAAGGCTCAGCTGACTTACAAAAGATAAAAAGATAAGAATTTGATTATGAAAACTAAAAAAATGAAAAGAATTTGATGATGGGGTGATATGGTTTTAAAATCAGATGATTTTCAGAAACCATAACCTTCAAGAGGCTCTGATACAACTTGGTGCGGCCCGGGTTGTATTAAAACCAAAGGATCGACTTGAAGGAAAGTGGAATGGCGTTGGATGAGGCTACTATCTCTCCTTGTGGCAGCGGCTTGTTGATGAATGATTGGAGGCTACTAGCTCTCTAATCTAGACGTGAGTGAAGGTGGGATTTTGATTCCACTAGCACAAGTTCACCCTGCTTAGAGCTAAGGAATGTCACAGTAGATTACTCTACTCTTTAGTGAATTAGGATCAATGTTCTTAGGCTGAACAGAGAAAGCAAAAGGAAGCAAAAATGCTCTAAGATTATGTTTATAAAATTCGATGTTCAATATACAAGGGGGGTGAATGCCTTTTTAAAGGAAAAAAACCCTAACAATAATTATTCCACAAAAGGAATATCCTAACTAACTTATCCTAACAATATAAATCCTATCTAATTAATCCATAAATCTATGCCAACAGATTTATTAGTCTAATCTATAAATCTGGTTTAAATGAAGTGATTATTTACAAACCAATAAATTAAACTAATTGGTTGGTTTAAATTTAGACTCTCATTCTCCTTCCAATTCGATTTTTATTAAGGCATGAAGGGTCTTTCTTTGGGCTTTGGTCCTTGATCTTGTTAATGGGTCAAGCCATAATTCATTTTCTTCGTGGTCTTGGGCTTGGGCTTGACTCTTTGATCTTGTTACTGGGCCAAGTCCTAATTCCTTGTCTTCTTGGGTTTGGACTTGGGCCATACCTTTTTCTCTTCCATTTTGTAGATCCTTGGGCCATGAATGTTGTTTGGTCGGACTCGGGTCGAGATTGGGTCATGGGTCAGGGTCCGGGTCATGGTCCGGATCGGGTCAAGATTCTTGGTTCATGGTCGAGTCGTGATCCGGATGGGTTCCTTGGGTCATGGATGGGTTGTGGTCCAGGTTGGGTCGAAGTTCCTGGGTCGTTGACGGGCTAGGGTCCAGGTTGGGTCGTCCACATTTCCTGCCGTGTTTTACGCCGGATCGAGGGTTGGGTTGGTCGCTGGGTCGAGGGCTGGGTTTGTAGTCCGGTCGTGCACTTGGGTCGGGATCAGAGTCGGAGGCCAGGTCGCATCCGAGGGCCTGGTCGCTTCCAGGGTCAAACCCGGGATCAGGGCCGGGTTGGTTGCTGTGGAACGCGGATGGTTCGGGTTGCTGGTCAGGCTGGCCAGGGTTCGTGGGCAGTCCATTTCCCGCGTTCGTGGGCAGTCCATGTCTCGCGCCGAGTCTGATCCGTTCTTCTTCCTCTTCCTAATTCTCCTCTTCCGTTGAATCCAAGTCCTCTGTTTTCGCAAGAAAGTTCTGTTCATTCTAGGTCGCACCAATAAGACTTCCTATCATACTGCCTTGAAGACAACACCTTTTCTTGTTGTATATGGTCGTGAGCCCCCACGCTTACTGCCGTTTGAAGCTGGCTCCACATCGCTTTGTGATTTGGAGGACTCGCTCCGCCAACGTGATGATAATCTGGATCAACTGAAACACTTTCTACGTCGCTCTCAACTTCGGATGAAAGAGCAAGCAAACAAGCATCAACGGGAGGTTGCATTTGTCGTAGGGGACATGGTTAAATTTAAAACTTCGGCCTTACCATCACAAACGGTCGGTAAATGTGTCTGCAACAAGCTCGCCGCCAAGTTCTTTGGTCCTTATCGCATCTTTGAACGCGTTGGTTTGGTTGCGTACAAACTAGCCTTACCACCAGAGTCAAAAATTCATCATGTGTTTCATGTTTCTCAACTTAAGAAAGCTTTGGGTTCTGATACAATTGTGCAGCATCTACCTCCACTCTCTATGGACAATTTGACTGCACCTTTGGAACCACAGGAAGTGTTAGCTACTCGGAGAACAGAGACCAAAGGGCTCGAGTTTCTGGTTAAGTGGATTGATAAGCCTATTGAAGCGGATTCGTGGGTGTCATCTAAGGAGTTTGTAGCTCGTTTTCCAAATTACAAGCTTGAGGGCAAGCTTAGTTTTATTGGAGAGAGTATTGATAGGTTCCACAATTCCTATTATCAGAAGAAAAAGAAGATAACACCAACAGCACGAGCAGAGGGTTTAAAGGAGGGGATCTCAAATGAAAGAAGATAACAAACCTTCTGGTGGGTAGGAAGAATTACGTATTACTTAATATATATGAATAAGATGAGTGTTATGCTACTATATAAGTATGTGTTTATCATTAGGAGTCATTTCATCGATTGTATTGTAGAGTGCTGCACAGACGTCATGAGTCTTGTCCCTACGTTCGCCATGAGAACGTAGTTCTGCAATCAATCGGTTTTTCCCCTTGTAAAAAATTCCAGACTTTTCGTATTAATAAACAAGTACTATTCAGCAGTTGATTGAGGATCATTTACAGAATCTAACGGATCAAATATCAAAAGTCTATCATACTCACACTGGTTGATATATTTTTTCGTGTCTTTGATTGCAGATGTCCACCTGCAGCAAAAGCAACGTACATGGCAGATTAAGGCATCTAGTTCCACCCTCCCTACAGATACCCATCCCTCCTTACTCCCTTGACCTAAGAGGCAAAACCTGAAGATACTTCCACGCGTGTTTGGGACAGGCTGCCAAAGGAAGAAGTCGCCAAAGATGAGTGAATTTATCGGCCTATTTCTGAGACTTGGAATGACTATAACACTATGTTCTATAATATGTGACTAGGTTTTGATGTCCTCCCACTCGATTTGTTGATCCCGCTACCATGAGGAGGCTTAGTATTAAAGAGGATATGATGCGTCTCCTACGTAATCTTAGTTTTGGCCACCATAGCAACCAAGGATTACGACCATTTCCCTGATCCAGTTCGGAAGTTCATTGCATCAGTTCATATCTATTACACAAACGAGATCCGCAAAGTGAGTTATAGACTTCCGATTGTTAAATTGTGATCGAGTTTTAGGATCGATCGATCCTAACGCGATCGATCGATCCTACGCGGGATCGACCAATCCTGCACATGCAGTCGATCCCAAATTATTACGCAAATATGGATCGATCGATCAGAATGTGGATCGATCGATCCCGTAGTCGAAAAACTGTTATTTTCATGAAACATTGTGTTGTTTGGTGAAGAGTTATGTTTCTTCAATTAATGTCGTTTGTAAAACTATTTATACATGCCTTTGGGCAACATGAATAATACAAGTGTGTATTTTTTCTACACAAAAACAAATTTCTTTCTTTCATTCCAAAAGTTCTACATGGTATCAGAGCTTTTTGATTGAGTGGACCAAAGAGATAAGTGTAAAAGTGAAGAGACAATGCAAAGCTCTTCACACCAAGTGATTCCCATATTTGATGGGGAGAAGTATGACTTCTGGAGCATAAAGATGGCAACAATCTTCAGGACAAGAAAAATCTGGGAGGTTGTGGAAGGAGGTCTTCCAGACCGTCTTGCCCAAGATGATCACAGTCCTGAAGCAGTGCTATCAAGAAGACAGTGGGAAGAAGCATACATAAATGATATGACGGCTTTGCAAATCTTGCAAACTGCTGTTACTGATCAAATTTTCTCACGCATTGCATCTGCAACAACATCAAAAGAGGCATGGGATGCATTGAAGGCTGAGTATGAAGGTTCCCCTTAAGTCAGATTGGTTAAACTCCAATCATTAAGAAGGGAGTACGAAAATCTAAAGATGGTTGATAATGAAGACATCAAGACATTCACTGATAAGTTAATTGTGTTGGAAAACCAATTAACTTATCATGGTGAGAAGAAGACTGATTATCAACTCATACAAAAGACACACATCTCTCTCCCAGCAAAGTTCGATAGCGTTGTAAGCGTCATGGAGCAAACTCGCGACTTGACTTCAATGACGATGACAGAGCTAATCGGCATTTTAAAAGCCCATGAAGCACGAGTGAGTGCAAGAGAAGAAAGAACAAATGAAGGAGCATTCAATGTTCAAGCAAGAAGAAAGAGTTCCGGTTTCAAGACAAACAACACCAAGAACAGTGCTTATCAAAGCAAGAAGTGGTGTGAGTTTTGCAAGCGTAACAACCACACACTGAGTGAGTGTTGGAGGAAACCGAAGAAAGCGATCATGGCAAGAATCAGAGGAGTAACAAGGAGTGTTACAAATATGGTAAGATCGGCCACTATGCAAATTCGTGTCGCTCAAAACAAAAGGAAAGAGCACACGTAAGTCTCGAAGATGAAGACTGGGGAGAAGAATACCACATGTTGTTTAGTGCAACTGAAGAAGCATTAACAACATTGAAAGAGGACATTTGGTTAGTAGATAGTGGATGCACTAACCATATGACCAAAGAAGAAAGATACTTTTCAAAGATTGATAAAAGTATCAAAGTTCCAATCAAAGTTGGAAATGGTGAAATTGTCATGACAGCCGGTAAAGGAGATATTACCGTCATGACAAAGTTTGGCAAGAAAATAATCAGAGATGTTTTCCTGGTGCCGGGTTTAGAGAAAAATTTGTTGAGTGTTCCACAAATTATCTCAAGTGGCTATAGAGTACTGTTTGAAGAAAAGACATGCATCATACTAGATGCAAAAGGCAAAAACATAATGGAAATTCCTATGACTCACAAGAGCTTCAGAATCAAGATGAGTTCGGTTCAAGAGGAAGCCATGCATACAGGTGAGCTAAAGGAAAATGAGACATGGCACATTGGCCATGTAAGCAACGCTCGGTTGAAACAAATGCAAGACAAAGATTTGGTAGAAGGACTACCAAAGTTTACTGTCAACAAGGAAGCATGTGAAGCATGTAATCTTGGAAAGCAATCAAGGAAAAGTTTTCCAAAAGAATCTCAAACCAAGACAAAGGAGAAATTGGAGATTGTGTATACAGATGTATGTGGGCCTATGCAACACAAATCTCTTGATGGAAGTCGTTACTTTCTTTTGTTTCTGGATGACTATACTCACATGTGTTGGGTATACTTCCTAAAGCAAAAGTCTGAAACATTTTCTATGTTTAAGAAGTTCAAAGCCATGGTGGAGAAGCAGTCAGATTCTACTATCAAGACAATAAGATCTGATGGAGGTGGTGAATTCACTTCACAAGAATTCAATCATTATTGTGAAGAAGAAGGAATCAAAAGGCAAATCACTTTGCCTTATTCACCACAACAGAATGGTGCTGCAGAACGCAAGAACAGATCTCTGGTGGAAATGGCAAGAACACTAATTGCAGACAAGGGTTTGCCATTAAAGTTTTGGGCTGAAGCAGTATATACATCGGTTTATCTTCAAAACCGACTACCATCAAAGGCAATAGAAAATGATGTAACACCTATGGAGAAGTGGTGTGGATACAAGCCAAATGTGTCACATCTAAAAGTCTTTGGGAGCATATGTTATGTGCATATTGCAGACCAGAAGAGGAGGAAGCTAGATGTTAAGGCAAAACAAGGAATCTTCATCGGTTATAGCAATCAATCAAAAGGCTATAGAGTGTTCATCTTGGAAGATGAGAAGATTGAAGTATCAAGGGATGTTAAAGTTGAAGAAGATAAGAAGTGGGATTGGGAAAGGAAAGAAGAAGTCAAGAAGACTCTGGTATTACCCACAAATGATCATCAATCACAAGAAGAGGAGGAGAATGTCACTAGCCCTGTTTCTACTCAAGGCAGTGGTCAAGTTATTACTGAACAAGAAGAAAACTTTGAATCACCAAAGAGATTCAGATCCATGACTGAGATTATGTCAACAGCACCAAGAGTAGAAGTTGAAGAAGCAGCACAAATAATAGAAGCATGTCTTTTGGCACATGAAGAACCACAAAACTTCAATGAAGCTTATGACATAAAAGAATGGAGAGAAGCAATGAATGAAGAGATAGAGATGATTGAGAAGAACAGGACATGGAAGCTAGTAGATAAGCCTGAGAAGAAAAACGTGATAAGTGTTAAATGGATCTATAAGATCAAAACAGATGCAACCGGCAATACTATCAAACACAAGGCAAGATTTGTTGCAAGGGGTTTCTCTCATGAATATGGAGTTGACTACCTTGAGACATTTGCCCCAGTTTCAAGACATGATACAATAAGAGCTTTACTTGCATATGCGGCTCAAATGAAGTGGAAGTTGTATCAAATGGATGTTAAGTCAGCTTTTCTCAATGGTGATCTAAACGAAGAGGTTTATGTCACACAGCCACCTGGGTTTGTGATTAAAGGAAAGGAAGAGAAGGTGTTAAGGCTATACAAAGCCTTGTATGGTCTAAAGCAAGCCCCACGGGCATGGTATGGAAGGATAGACTCATACTTCATACAAAATGGGTTTAAAAGAAGTATGAATGATGCAGCATTATACATCAAAAGGAATGACAGGGATGTGTTGATCATAAGCTTATACGTTGATGATATTATCATCACAGGCAACAACACTCATCAGATCAACACATTCAAGGAGAACATGAAGAAGGAATTCGAGATGACAGATCTCGGGTTGTTGAGTTACTTTCTTGGAATGGAGATAGTACAAGATGAAAAAGGCATATTTCTTTCACAAGAAAAGTATGCTAACAAACTTATTGATAAGTTTGGAATGAAGGGAAGCAAGAGTGTAACTTACACCACAAAAGAAAGGAGAAGAAGATGACAGAGTTTATGGAGATCCAACAAGGTACAGAAGCATTGTTGGAGGGCTTCTGTATTTGTGTGCATCAATACCTGATGTGATGTATGCAAGCTCTTATCTTGCAAGATATATGTCATCACCTTGTATGAAGCACTATCAAGAAGCAAAAAGAGTTTTAAGGTATGTCAAAGGAACATCTGACTATGGAGTATTATTTAACAAAGTGGAAACACCAAGACTAATAGGCTATTCAGATAGCGATTGGGGAGGTTCTATTGAAGACAAGAAAAGCACTTCAGGTTATGCCTTTACTCTTGGAACAACCATGTTTTGTTGGCAATCATGTAAGCAGCAAACAGTGGCTCAATCAACTGCAGAGGCAGAGTACATTGCTGTGTGTGCAGCCACAAATCAAGCAGTATTGCTGAAGAGACTCTTGGAGGAGTTTGGTTTAAGTTTTGAAGAAGGTGTTCCCATCTACTGTGACAATAAGTCAGCAATAGCAATTGGAAAGAATCCGGTGCAACATAGGAGAACTAAACACATAGAGATCAAGTATCACTATGTGCGTGAGGCTGAACAGAAGGGACTCATTCATTTGGAATATTGCAAAGGAGAAGATCAACTTGCTGATGCCTTCACTAAGGCATTAATTGTTTCAAGGTTTGAAGATCTCAGAAGAAAACTTGGAGTAAGGAAGAAACTCAAGCAAGGGGGAGTGTTAAATTGTGATCGAGTTTTAGGATCGATCGATCCTAACGCGATCGATCGATCCTACGCGGGATCGACCAATCCTGCACATGCAGTCGATCCCAAATTATTACGCAAATATGAATCGACCGATCAGAATGTGGATCGATCGATCCCGTAGTCGAAAAACTGTTATTTTCATGAAACATTGTGTTGTTTGGTGAAGAGTTATGTTTCTTCACTTAATGTCGTTTGTAAAACTATTTATACATGCCTTTGGGCAACATGAATAATACAAGTGTGTATTTTTTCTACACAAAAACAAATTTCTTTCTTTCATTCCAAAAGTTCTACACCGATTTGGGAATTCTGTGGGATCTATGATTTCCAGCACCCAGACTTTACCTACGCATCTATACAGCAGGCTTTTCCGGACAAGTGGGACTTCTGGTCCCTTTTCAGGACAGGGAATTAAATTATAAGAATTCCACACAGTCTGAAATTCACCTTCCACTCCCACGATACTTTTTGGGGTCATTGGTCACTCACTCTTGTGTAAGATATGGTCTGGTAATATGTGGGTTTCTAAGCTTATTATGCTGTATTATGCTATCCGAGATGTATTTAAGGATGAGATTTCGTCAAACTTGATCAAGGATGAGATTAAATTGGGAGCTTTCTTTGCTGATAACTTGGTCTCTCTTAAGACCAAGCAATTCAAAGGTAAGAAGACTAAGACATTGGAAGCATATTGTCTCCTATTTCCAGCACTTTGGGATTCGTCTTAATCAGATCATTTTTGTCACTACGACGTCTGTGATGGGTGAGGCATACTTTCGAAGTACTAGGTGGCTTAACGATGATTTGTGTTGGTCTTTCTGGAATGATCAGGGACACCATTTGATTCAGCTCACATAGAGAGAGCTTAGGCCTGATCACCGCCTTCTTGCTGCCCAAAGTGCACCTCATCGTTGCAGAGGAGCTTCTTCTTGTGATGCTGCCTCTACTATTGAGGATGATCTTATTGACTTAGCTGGAGGTCGCTCTGCTTTTCTACATGTATTTTTTGTTGCTCCCAAACTCCCCACGCTAGACCTCTTCCAGAGATTTATGATGGATGTACTCCAAGCCATTTATTGTCTCTCGCTGCTGCTACATGCATCTACCTCGACCTTGCACTCTCTCTCCGCCACTAGCTTCTGAGGATCTTGATGAGGCTTAGTTTTTTTTTTTCTTTCTATCATTCTGTTTTTTAGTCTTTTGCCTGCTTTTTCTTTTGGAAATTTGTTGAACCATTGAGCTTATGATATGTGATGATATTTCTGACTTACGTGTTTAGTATCCTGATAATGCTAACTTTGTGAATTTTTTGTGGTACACAAAGCTTGGATCCTTTCACGTTTCACAAAGCTAGAATTTACCTGCAGATCTGGTGTCGGTCGAGACCATGCTTGTGTTGGTTGACACCTGTCTCGTACTCAGTTAAGTTTCCTTATTTGTTGT
This sequence comes from Streptanthus diversifolius, assembly GCA_039880935.1. Taxonomy (NCBI): domain Eukaryota; kingdom Viridiplantae; phylum Streptophyta; class Magnoliopsida; order Brassicales; family Brassicaceae; genus Streptanthus; species Streptanthus diversifolius. The sequence continues at coordinate 9,279,897 of JAXGFM010000005.1, forward strand.
GGTTATACTCAGTTTCATCTGTTTCTCTTCACAAACTTATATCACATTGGGGACAGTGCTGTTTAAGTCTGGGGGAGATAGTTGCTGACATTGTGTTTGTTTTTTAGAGCCAGTTGTGTCATTTTATTTAGTCAAAATTTGGTTGGAGCTGTGATCTCTGTCTTTGGTTTGTTGTATTGAGTTTTTCATCTAAGTGATCATTGCTACAGAATTAATTCATATCTTACTAATGAAAAATCTAAGGATGACCAATTAACTAGAGACATTCATATGTTCACCAAAGTCCACCATAGCTAAAACTAATTTATGTTCTCTTCCTTTTACTTTATTGGTATGATTGATGTACATAGAACTTGAGTCCTTGTTCATATGTGACAATTGCAATTTGTGTAAAAAGGAACAATGTCTCAAATGCCATAATCTGACGAAACAATGTCTCAAATGTCATGACCAATATTTAAATGGACAAAGTTATTATTTTATCCTTATAACAGATTATATATTTATGATTGTAAATGATACCAACGAAAACACGCTAGCGCAGATGGTATGACGTGCTCGCGCGACCCAAATAACCCGGGTTCGAGTCTCAGATGTGTAGTATAACTGGGAATAATTCGAAAATCCAGTTATACTAGTTGTACTCGAATAGTACAACTGAGTATAACTAGGGTGTATAGTTATACCACTCGAGTGGTACAACTGTGTATAACTAGATATCTAGTTTTGCTAGTAGTACCACTCGAGTGGTACAACTGTGTATAACTAGGATATCTAGTTGTACTCGAATAGTACAACTGAGTATAACTAGGGTGTATAGTTGTACTTGAATGGTACAACTGGAGTATTACTAACATCAGTTATACCGAAGTCAGGGATATTTCCGTCTTTGTACCAAAGCCAGGGGTATATTTTCGTCTTTGTATCAAGACCAGGGATATTTTCGGGTTTACATTAATTGGAGGGCATTCCAGATTAAAAAATGGCAGGTCAGATTAAATTTTCACACTTTGTGGCATCTCAGCCATTTACCCGTGTAAAAATAATGGTACTCATCTTCTTTATTCTAACAAAAAACAATAAAAGATTGAGATGATTTCCTGGGTAGGAAAACTTTCCATTATCCTAGTATTTTACTTCAAATGGGATTATCACACAATGTTGGAAGCGAGGGGTACTAAAATTTCCCTGTAACCCCACTATTCACTTACACCTTTACCAAAAAAGGAAAAAAAAGTATAAAAGTAATAATTATGAGAGAGAGAAAGAGTCTAAAAACTTTTTTTGGTTTTTTTGTCATAGTATTATACCAGAATGACTCTCAAAGGTATTTGACATTGTGATTATTGATGAGACCAAGTGATGAAGGCTTATGGACTGAGTTGAGAAATTGTGGATAAAATCTGAGAGATTGTGAATGTATACAGAGAAGTACATGGTGGTTCGATTTTGGATTGATTTTGCAGCATTTGGATTTTAGGATTTACTAGTCAATGCAATATTTTGAAGAGAATGTGAGGTATTGTGTTTTCAAACCTTTTTCAGAGTTTAGTCTTCTGTTTTATTTGAGAGCAAGCAAATGCTAAGTACGAGGGAGTTGATATACCATTGTTTTTATGCACTTTTAACCATGATACATTTTGTAGAGTTTTTTTGGTATTTTTCAAAACATTTTGAGGCATTATAAGTTCAGGAACATTTTGTACTTGGAGCATTTTGGAACATTCTAAGTATTTTAGTTGAAATGAAGAAGTTGGATTGCATCTTTGGACTTGGTGTAGATTGAGACCACACATTGGTGTCAGTCGACACCGATCACGTATGACAATTCTCTATGAGTTTTAACAAGTTTAAGAAATAGAAGATTGGTCCAAAATTTCACTTGTTTGCAAACAAGTACTTTTGTATTTGAGATTATATTTAGGTTTCTAAAAGTCATTGTTGACTTAGACTTTTTGAATTTTCTTCATACTTTTGAGAGAGATTGCTAGAGGCTTTTGGAGAGACAAATCAAAACTCAATTTATAAAGAGAATATTTTTATCTCACTTATTTCTATTTTGATTTCTTAATACAACTTATTCAATAAATAATTTATGTTTCACTAATAATATTTGAGTAATCTGAATGTTTGATTTAAGGTTTTTCAAGGTTAAGGATGACTTGTTCGATTAGAGATAATTGTTTGGGTAATCTTATAGTTCTTCATCTCGATTGAAATTAATGCTAGTTTCAGAATGATCACCTGGAGTTTAATCTTAGGATAACTGATACAAATGAAAGTGTTATTGATTTTTGTTACTTAATCTTAGATGAACAAAATATATATCTGCTAACAAAATTTTGTTTATTTTGTGGATTTATCAAACCCATGTAAGTGTTTGTCTGAACTGTTGAATTTGCAAATAAATTTAGAATTCTAGGATCGAGACATAGGTAATCTCTGCAATGAAAGTTGATTGATTTTAATATTGTACTTTGAGTTTATGAACAGTTCCTCAATAAATCATATGCATTAATCTTACCTGCAATTTGTATTTACCCAAGAATATCCATAAGCCTAGCGCTTTTCCTAATCTTTTACAACTGTTTAATCTCTTCTTTATTTACTTTTTTTGTCAACATAGTGTAGTGGCTTTAATATCCCCTTAAACACTGTGGGGTGTTGGGTTCGAACCCCAGACATGTGTCATGGATTTCAGAGATGACCACCACTGTGCCACATGATCCCAACATTTATTTATTTTTTTTTCTTTATTCAAAAAATTGATACTTATATTTATTGAGTAATATTGAGTCTATGTGGATTTGATCCCAAGTACTACGAATGCATCTCTGAATTTACAGAGTAGCTCATCTAAGACTATATTTGAGCATATCAATCATCTAGATTACATTTATCAATGAAAATTTTACAAACAAGTCTAGTAGAATCTCTTCGCATTTCACACCTCCAAGTTCTTCCTAGACTTTGTGAGGAACTGGGTACAGGACTTTAGGGACATAACACGAGAAAAAGTTTCTCTGCAAGTTCACTCGAAGAGGACACCTTAGCTATTAGGACAGTTTCCCCCATTACGTTGGATCTCGTCTAGAGCAGCTGCTCTGTTTAGAGCAGGTGTTCCGTTTGGAGCAGCCGTTTAGAACGGGTGTTCCACAGCATTTTCTGAGAAATTTTTCTTGCTAGTTTTTGTTGTAGGTTGCAACACTTTTTCATTCCTAAAATTCCACTGCATTGATGAATTCAGCTCTGGTATTTGCTTATGTTTCCCAGGTAGAAATCTTTGTGGTATCTTGATTGCTTCTTCATGTAATTGTAAACAGCATCATATTTGCTATTAAGGTCTGAGCACATGCTGTCAACCTTCTGGTTGATCTCTTTGGCTGAGTTTTGCTGACAGATCATAAGCTGTTGCATCATGTTTTCCATATCATCCTGAGAATTATTTTCATTAGAGATTTCTATTGATTTTTTTTGGAATCGATTCTGACCTTGGTAAGGTACAAATTACTTCCCTTGAAAGCTTTGAGAGAAATTTTTCTGAAAATCCAGATCCTGAGATTGTTGATTATCAGCTTCTAATTGATGTATGTACATTTGATCTGGGGGGGGGGGGGTTTCAACATTGGTGTTTATATGAGATATTAGAGTGAATCCTATAGTTCTGGTTGAAACCATGATTCTGCACATATTTCTGACCATTCATATAGCTGACTTCTTGCTGATCATCATCCTCTTTTTTACCCATTTCTTGAGAAAAAAGGTTGTCCATTTTCATCAACAAAATGAACTTTTTTCTGGTTTCCCTTTAGCAAAAAATTAATATTAGCTGTCAGCTCATCAATTTCTGAATATTGATATCACTGGTTTTCTTATTTTTATCATATTCATGATATTTAGTTCTTGAATTTGCAGCCAAGTTTTCAATCAGCTCATAAGCACATTGCTTTGTCTTTGTCATGAAATCACCATTGCTTGCAAGATTCAAGGCATTCTGATAATCCCAATTCAAACCAGCATATAAAATTTCTAGCAATTGTTCATCAGTGAACCCATGGTATTCTCTACGGTATTCTCTAAATGATGTTCTAACAAATAAATTTTGTTCTTCCACGATGCAGTTTTGGACTTGGTATACAATTGATCCAAGAAGGCTGATCTTTGCTCATGTCGTAATAGATATAAGAGGTAATGACTTAAGCCACTGTAAAACCTTATTGGCGAGAGATAAGGGAAAAATCTTGCATTTTAGGAAACCTAGATGCACTCCACTGGAGCTGGTGGTGCTACATATCTCCTCAAAGTTTTTGATATGATCCATGGGAATTTCTGCTAGAAGCCCATGGAAAAGATGTTACTTCACCAGCAATATTATCCAGAGGCTTAATCAAAGTTTTGCCTCTGGGCAGAAGGAAGAAAAATTGCAGCTCTATTCCTATAGAAAGCATGCAGATTATTTATGTCTCCAATCGCACAATGCGCTGTCCCTTCTGTTGCTTCTCCAACGTCATTTGTTGTTGCAAGCTCTGGAGTTCAGCAGCCATTTCTTCATTGCCTTGATCACCTATAGTGATGGTATTAGGCCTTGGTTATCGGTTTGCTTATTATAATCTTCTTAGTTCTTTGTTGCTTAAGATGAGAAAACTTCTAAAACGTATATTTCTTATAGTTCTTGTGGTCATATACCTGAAACACACAGAAGAGAATAGAGATTACAAGTAACGTACTTAGACTAAATTTCAGTCCAAAAATCAGAAGTAACGAATTGGTCCTTGTCACAATGACGCCAAATTGATATAAATGTTTTTCTTAGTGTTTTTACCTTATTTCTAGTCTACAAAAACACGCAATAGTATAGAATGATTCGAGCCAGAAGACCAGCATTACATTTTGACTCTATGAGAATGAAATTAAGTTAATCCAACCACGAGATTTTTATTTGGTAAAGTAACAAATAAAAGCGTTAGATCAAGGACAACACTCAAGGGATTAAATCATCAGCAACCAAAAAATATTCAAGACATGATTTAGCACAAGTTTCGAACTCAAATATAAAAATAAGATTGATCAATTGTCGTGTCATCAACAACTTTTTCTATTATTTTAGCATATTAAATTGTCATTTCAACCTAAGATTGTAGATAAGCACTATCGATTGGGTTTGATCGTTGGATAAGGAAAAATAACTCACTTATATTAATTCAAGCAATCTATTATAATTTTGAAGAATATATTTAACATAAAATCAGAGACTAAGTTAGTCAAGGCAATATAAACAACAATAGAGAAAGACAATCGATTGAATAAACCATATCTATGTTCAGTTCATTAAATCATTAAATCATTAAATCCCCTTAAAACTTAAAACTCTGAACCTACCTGATGAACTAGTCATACATCATAGAGCAAAACAAACAAAAAAGAATATGAAAATTTCATGGATAAATCAATAAAGAAAGGGGGTTTAGAATTTTTTTAGAGTATTGTAAATATTTCTTCTTTCCAATTATTACTAGTGAAAAACTCTTTAAAAGTATGTGTGTTTTTTGAAAAAAATAAAAATTGTAGAATAAAAATTAAAGATTGATTACAGTTCTCGAGGCAATTGGGCGATCTTTGGACTATTTATATCAAAATTAAGTAAAGTGAGAAACTTTTTTTTTTCTTCTCGCTAGAACAGAGTGACTGTTCTGAAATAAGAGCAGGTGCTCCAAATATGAATTCTTGTTTTTTCTCAATTTAGACTAAATTTTCTCTAAAAACTCACCTCTTCGTCTAAAGCTATCTTTTTATTTATAATGACTGAATAAAAACTAGAAAATTCCATAAAAATTCGAAAACAACTATTATAATATTATAATACGTTAAAAACAAAACACTTCAGCCAGTCAACCACTCTCATATGAAAGATTATATGAAAGATTATTTGTTTTTCATTCATCAATTGTTAAGATGCCAAACAAACTTGACTGTCAGAGAAAATTAAAAATAAAGTTACGTGAAGATGGTTGAAATCTAGTTTTATCTACATGTTTCTTTATAGCTGTTAGTTTGTTCAGTTTCTAATGAGTTTTGATTTGTATTTTTTTGTTCCTAAAAAATAACATTTTCGAAAGAGTTTTAATTTTTCTTTTTGTGAATTCGTGCAAAATCATATGTTGATTAACTGTATTCAGTGTCTTGTTGACATGAGTAATTTACATATAAATCAATGTATAATAATAATATTCATATAATTTAGAGAAGTACACACATACTATTAAATATAATAAAAAAATTTCCTGATTTTGTTTTTGATATTTCCTATTTGTGTACTGCAGTAGATCGTCAGTTAAGATAAACACTTATGATGTATCAAGTTTAATTTTTCATAAATACCACATGATATAAAAATTGATATCGTTCTAAAAATGAGTTTCTCATATCGTGGTTAAAGCTATTCGTATAAATTGTTTAATAATGTTTGAAACCAAAATTATATTTTGATCCCTTTGTTTTACCTTTAAATCCCTTTGTTAAAGCTAGTCGTATCTTGGTTACCTTTCGCAAACTCTGGCAATTATACTTACTACATTTAAATCCCTTTGTTTTACTAGTAGAAAAAACCCATGAAGGCACCCAAAAATCTTTATAGTTGTTTTCGATCCTTTTATCCATTTCATCTGCTTTTTCCAGCTATTTTTGTATCGCTTTGAAATATGATCCTATGATATGAAAACGAGTATATTTCTAATAAATTCTTATTTGTTAGAATTATTTCACAACTACTCTTCCCGTTTCTCAAACACTTTCTATGGGTCCTACATTAATTTCTTTCCACTATTTACCCTTCTTCTTTCTTTTATCTTTTTTATTTAATAAAAAATAATTTTAAAATCTCCACATTATCCTCTTCATAAATGAATAACAACTATAATCTGGGACCCACAATTTTTTTTCCCTTGTGACTTCCTTCCTTTATCTTTTTTATTTTAAAAAAATAATTTTAAAATCTCTACATTATCCTCTTCATTAAACGAATAATAACTGTAATTTTGGACCCACAAAGTTTTTTTTTTCTTCTTCGCCATTAGCGTGACCATCAACAGTTTTTAACCAATTTCTTTTTCCAGTTTTTTTTCTTCTCTCCATTAAATGACCTCACATGATTCGTAAAAATGTATGTTCTCATTTGAACTCTTCCACAGAGGAGTTTCTATTGGTTGTCCGCCATTCTCCACCGTTGGATACTCGTTTCCACCACTAAAGTGGAGCTTCAAGGTGATTTGTTTTTGGATTTGGCGTTTGAAAAGGATTTGAGCGGGATTTGAGTTATGGTTCTTCATTTCAGGTAATGTGCATTATATCCAGATGTGTGTTTCTGGGTTTAGTGACAGGAATGGTGAAATATAGATGGATTTTGTATATTATAGAAAAATTACAACTGCGTATTACATATACAAATGTGTATAATATGTTGACATAATATGTTGACATAATATACAAAGTATAATTGAGTATAACTATGTTACTTGGAGTTGTATAAAAATCATGCGAAAAGTGTGTTGCATGTGAAAATTGTCAATAATCAGAGTTATGATATATTTCAAAGAGATAATGTAGAAAGCCAATTCGGTGCAAGTAACCCAGACATGGTTTCTAGTACAAGAGAAAATTATCGAGTTGATTATGGTAACATGAATCAAGCAGAAAGTGAACCGTCTGAACATAATGTTATTGTTGACACGATGAAGAAAAATGATACATGAATACCTTGTTTATTAATGAAACCATTGAAATTGCACCTTCTGTATAAGGAGAGCAGCCTACAAATCTAAAATATGAAAATGATATGAATGTGGAAGTAGGCCAATAATTGGAAAGCAAGACACACATGCAAAATTAGTATAAAGAGAAGTTAGAGAAAATCAGAAAAAAATAAGAAGTTCTTCCAGGGGAGGTTTGTATTGAAATATCTGGATATTACTCGTATAACTATGTATTATAAAATACAATTGTGTATTATTGGTACAACTACGTTGTAGAGTTTAGAGTTTAAGGTTTATGGATTAGGGTTTGAGTTTAGGGTTTGGGTTTTATGGGTTATAATAATGTATTTGGGATACTGAAACAAGCATTTACCCTATTAATTATGATATTCAATTATTAATTTAGAAAAATAAAAAATAACATGTTTTAATTTTACAAACCCTAAACATGTATGTGTGTTGTTAACTTGTTTGATCATTATTATGCAAATTGCTGAAAATTTGTAATTTCAAAAATCTATTACTATGAAAGTTTTCTAATCCTAATTTAGTAACTTAATATAATCGATACAACTCAGAAAATTAACTGCAAATATCGATATAACTGAAAAAACCCATATATTGACATTTATATAACTATGTGTTATTTATACTACTACGTACAACTATAGTGTGAATGTTTCTAGTGTGAACAAGTGTGAACGCAGAATATTTATTATTATTTTATTGAACAGTAGTGTGAACGCAGAATATTTATTATTATTTTATTGAACAGTAGTGTGAACGCAGAATATTTATTATTCGTACTAAGTTGTATTCGTACTACTAAGTTGTATTCAGTTGTATTGTCAAAACTCAGTTGTATTCTCAAAACTTAGTTGTATTTGTTATTTACATAGTTGTATTCAATTGTATTCTCAAAACTCAGTTGTATTATCAAATCTTCTTCTACCCATCGACCAACCACTGGGAACATGCAATTGTGAACGCCAACATCCACATAAAGCCAGAAGCACCTAAAGACATAATCTAAATTCTGCAAACATCCACATAAAACAACATAAACTCAAAAGTATCTAAATACATAAAGACACAAAAAAGTTCATCATAAATACATTAAAAGTTTATTGATCCTTAGGTGTGGCAATCTCAGTCGATGTGCTGAAATTTTTACACTTTGACGCAATATTGAGAGAAACAATGAAATACTCTCTTCTACCGATGATCAATGTCATTGTTTCAAAGGTAGCTGAGTAGTTCAACAAGAATCGGCAGAATTCTCTTAATGATGGGAAGTTGGTGCCTTTTATTGAGAAAGAATTACACTCTTCGTGTATTCGTACTACTTAGTTGTATTCAGTTATATTCGTTATTTACATAGTTGTATTCAGTTGTATTCTCAAAACTCAGTTGTATTTAAGACATGATTTCCTTTTATGCCACTTAGATGGACTTGGACTATCTTCATCACACTCACCACCATCACCACCACCACCATCACCACCACCACCATCACCACCACCACCACCAACAGCACCAACACCACCTTCACTACCATCACTACCATCACCAGCATCACTACCATCTCCACCACCACCAGCATCACCAACATCCTCACCACCGCCCTCATCATCTTCACCACCCTCATCACACTTGCTCTCACCCTCAATATTTTTCTCCAATAAATCAAATATTCTCTCTAGCGCATCAAACCTCTTGTTGATCTTGACAAATCCTTCTTCCATCATCTTCGTAAGTCTTTTCATAACCCTCTAGTACATCCTTAACCTCAGCGCCAAGTTTTTCCACTTCAATTAAAACTGGGAGTTTCTCCTCTCTTCTCACTGTCAATGCTCGACCAGCTTTGTATAAATCGAAGATGTCTTGCTAGAAAATCTTCTTCTTCCCATCGACCAACCACTGGCAACGTTCAAGTGTGAACGCCAACATCCACATAAAGCCAAAAATACCTAAAGATATAATCAAAATTCTGTAAATATTCACATAAAGACACATAAAACAAAAAGTACCTAAAGATATAAAGACACAAAAAAGTTCATCAAAAATACTTTAAAAGCTTGTCCATCTTCAAGTGCGACAATCTCAGTCAATGTGCTGAAATTTTTATACTTTGATGTTAGCTTGCAGATTTTAGCATACTCAGTAGTTTTGAAGAATAAAGGTCCCGGTGCAAGTGACTCAGTATCCTGCAATCTATACAATCCAAACATATTTTATGTTAGTAGTTGTATCAATTGATATTGAGTTGTACAATAACATATAGTAGTATCTATTGATACTCAGTTATACACAACCACATAGTTTTATCTAACATACAATTCACATTTCCTACAAATCAACTATTAATCAACTAATAATATATGGCTATTGAGGATGTCGCAATTGTTGGAGATGCGGCCATTGTTGGAGATTCCACCATTGTTGGAGATGAAAGATTTGGAAGAGATGTAGGACTTGGAGAAGATGGAGGAAGAAGTGTCAATCTATATTATCTAATATAAATATAATTTAATTATAATTTAGATAATTTAATTTAATTATAATTTATATAATTTATATATAATTATATTTATAAATAATTATAATTATAAATTATTAACTAATTGAGTTTATTAATATTAATGTGTTTATAATATTTACAAAAAAAATATATCAACTCAATTGGTTAATTTTCTACTGTTTCAACTCAAGTAACGAGTTCAACTCTTTTATTTTCTAATTTTTAATAATTTTACATTACATATATTAAATATATGATACATACACAAAACATTGATTTGGTCTAGTGGTTCATGTTACTTGCTATCTTTTGTGGGAACCTGAGTTCAAGTGTAGGTGTGTGCTTTTTTTAGAAAAAAAAATTGGTGAACCCCACATTTAAAAAAAAAGAAAAGGAGTTTCGGGAGGAGTTTGGCGCGAGTTGATCTGAAGAAAAGAAGATTGGTGGGCCCCACCATAACTATTTTTTAGTTTGACCCAGTTTGAATGTGGATCAAGACGGATTACTCAATGGATTGCGGTATGGGTTGTAAATAAATTTAAGTTTAACGGTTTTTTGGTAATTGTATAAATTTTAACTGTAAAAAAAATTCAAAAATAAAATCATAAAGAAAGGGGAGTGTTTGAGAAACAAATTTAACTTTTAGGAGCTTTCAAAAAATTGACTCTATGAAAACTCTCAAAGCTGCAAATCAATGATGAATATATGACAAAAAAATATTATGAAAAGTTTAATTACTCGGCAAAGAGAGGACTCCAAAAATTTTAGAAAATTTATTATATTTTATGAAAAGTTATGTTATAAACAGGATTATTTTTTTTAAACTTTCGATCTATCCGTTTTTAAGGCTATTAAAATATATTTTAACTTTTTCAGTTTTTCGTTCGCTCATTGCACTAAGGTCTGTAATATTAACACATTATTGTATTGATCATAAACTATTTTTCTTACAGTTTTTGTAAGTTTCCAATAAATAGCTTTAAAATTAATTTAATGATGGTCCTAGGTATTCAGATGTATATTTGTGGATTTTAGGACATATTCTGTGGCATACTATAACTCTTTTAACCCGTGTTTATATTTAGTGTGATGTATCAAGAATTTTTTTTGAATAGAATCAAAGAAAAAAAAATAATTAAGGAAGTTTGATTTCTTGGATCTCTTAAAAAAAAATAAAATAAAAGGCATTTTTCTTTTTCCCCTTTTTGGCTGAGAAAATCTAGTAATCATTAAGAACTTAATCTAGAAAATCTAGTATGACTGTTATCAATTTTAACGTATCTCAAACGTTTTCGTGACCGTTTTAGGAAGTCTATAGCAAGCATTACATATGTAGATAATGCCGTTAGAACTGATTTGATTGGAAAACCTCTTTCTCAACTTTTGAGAGAAACTTCAGAGTACATCCATTGACTCTGTTATGAAGTCTCTCTTTATAAAACCAAAAATTTGTGCTTTTGCCCCCCCTAGACTTTTGGGTATAAATTTGTCTCCATTCGTCCCATTGTATTTATGCCTAGAAGTTGTTTCATATCCTCTTTAGCATCGTCATTCACCTTATGTCCAAATTGTAAAGATGATTTAGCAAAATTGATTTGCTGCACCCAAGCTGTTTCGTTTTCTTTAAGAATATTGAGAATAGTTTAACACTCTTCTCTTTTAGCCTGATAGAAAAATAAATTGTTATCCACAAAAAGTAAATGAGTTATCGAATGACTATTCCGTGCTATTTTTATCCCTGTTTAAACCTTTCCCATTTTTGTTTTTTAATATTTGCAATTAACGTTTCAGTTCATAAAATAAATAAATATGAAGATAAGAGGTCTCCCTGATGCAGACTCCGCTCTGGAGTAATACATCCCCACGGTTGACCATTGATGAAAACCTTATATTTAACCGATGTGATACAACTCATCATCCACGTGATCCATTTTGATGAAAAGTCCATTTTCTGTAGAAGTTTTTGAACGAAAGACCATTCAAGTCTATCATATGTCTTGTTCATATCCGTTTTAATGGTTATATACTTACTTTGGCAACTCTTATTTTTCTGTAAGCCTTGAAACATCTTTTGCGCCATTAGGATATTTTCCGAGGTTAGTAGCCCCAAAAAAAAGGCGGATTGTGCTTCCAATATTAAATCCGATAAATACTGCTTTAACCGTTGACATAAGACATTTAAAATTATATTGTATCCAATATTGCAAAGACTAATTGGTCTCAAATCCGTCATTCCAGTTGGTCAAGCCGTTTTTGAATTAAACATATATTCGTCTAATAAAGCATCTGATCAAAACAGCATGTCCGTAAAATACCATTTACGAGAACTAGAATGTCTCTCTTTAATATTGGTCATACTTGTTGATTAAACAAAACAGTCATCTCATCTGATTCTGGTGGTTTCTTCGAGAGCATCATAAAAATAGCTCTTTTTACTTCCTCTTATGTGGCCATTATCGTGAGCTTCTCATTCATCTGCTCAGTAATTATATTTGGAACTTCATTTAGAAATCCCTCCCCCCCCATCGTGCAATAGTTGAAGTAAACAAGTTCGAGAAATAGCTAACTGTCATCCCTTCAACCTCTGTATCACATGAAACTCATTCACCTGGAGAATTATATAATCTCACAATCCTATTTTGTACTCTTTTTTATTTTTAATGCGTGATAATAATTTATATTTTGATCTCCCAACTTATACCATAGATTCATACTTTTTGTTGCCAATAAATTTATTCATCTTTATACGGTTTTTTTAAAAAAATTCATGTACCTCTTGTTCTGTAATGTAACTATCATTCTGAACTTTTTCTAAATCTTTTTGTAGATCATTAATTGTGTCCTTTCCGTAGAGAAGATTTATAAATATTTATAAATATACATATTTAGTTATATATTTTAAAATATGCACTTGGATTTTCTTTAAGAATATATTAATTTTGTATATGATTTGAAATCAATAAATTAATGATATATCATAACAAAAAAACCACAATATACAACTTTTTATAAATCAAAACTAATTGAGAAGAAAAAAGTGAAAGCTTTTAATATTATATTGTTATATTTAGAACAGACCATATATATATGATCATGAGACGAACGTATGGAGTCTCCCATATAGGTTCCAATTTTTAAAAATTATAATTATATATATATATATATGTATAATGTGTAGAAAAGGTAAATATTAGAAGGGTAACAAGAAAGAAATGCACAAAATTATCGATTCAACAATTAAATCTCGTTCTACCTTGAATAGTTAAGTTTTATGTATTCCAAATTTAATGTTAAAACCACACACACAGACATATATATATATACATATATATATATATATATATATTAGTGTATTTATTTATTAGTAGTGATAAATAATTTAATAGGCTTATTGCCAGGTAACAAAACAAACAAGGTTCTCGTAAACAAGTCAATTCATTTAATGAAAAGAGGCTCTGTTGCAGAACAGAGTTCTTAAAAAAAAAAAAATTGACCACACATCTATATAAAGTTAAAAGATTTCTGATTGATAATTCATCACAAAAAGGTAGAGCTTTCAAATAAATAAATTTGCAAATCTAACTTTGACTAACCGTGCTAAGTAATGGATCCTAGTACGAGGAAAAACAAAAACGTAAAATAACAAAAGAAAAACTAAATACGCGAAATTAACTTTTAAAAGAATGTTTAATATGTGTCTTGTTCTTTTGATTAAAATTGTAGAAATCCAATTGCCGAAATTGATAATTTCATAACTAGTTTGGCATACCTCCAACATCACTTGTTTTATTAGCAAAAAAGACACACAAACTGGAACGGCACCTTTAAATACTATGGTTCAAATTTCTTATTAAACATATAAAAACAAAACGACAGACGAAAGACATGTAACACTTCACGTATGAGTTTTTTTTTTTATCAAATACAATGGAATAAAAATTACGTTGATCATCAGGGCCGGCTTTGGGGTAGCCAAGTAAGACAACCGCCTTCGCCCCCCAAATTAAGAACAAAAATAATAAGCTTTGTTCATTTATTCAAGAATCAAAATTAGTTTTAGAGTTCATTATTTACATATTTTTTCTTCGTTTCCTACCTGACCAACACGTATCTAAACATTTTAACTATGAACTCATACATATTTTTTTATAAGTGTTAAGGGAATGATTAAATATTTATATAATATACTATTTATAAGAGAATTTTAACATCTATTTGTTTGTAATGTAATAAGAATCATAGTTATAGTATATATATTTGATAAAAAAAAATTTTTGAAATTTTCTTTCAAACCCTCGACATAGGGTCAGATTTGATTGTCACTTCAAATCCTTTTTAAAATGATATAAAAGCAAGGTTTTGTCAATGGGCAATTCTCTTAAGTAGGCCAAAAAATTGTTTTTGTGGCATAAATTAGACTAAATAAAGTCACTAAAATAACATTCATTAAACAAAAAAAATATTCTTAATGATCTACAATTTTAAAATAAAATAAATATTTAAAATAAAATAAATATTTCACATAAAATAAAAATAAAAATCTATATTTTTACAAAAATATTTTTTCAAAAAAGTTTTCAAATTGAAAAAATATTAATTTTCCTAAAACGTTTTTTCAAAATTTTTTGAATATTCAAAAAAAATTCAAAAATCCAGTTGAGGAAGATATTTCTAAATTTCATAATACATTCTAACTAGTTTCTGAAAGACTTTCATAAAATATAAAGTATCAAATTTTATATTTATTTTTACCTAAAATTTAGATATTCATGCCACTTATTAGTATCATTGGTATATTAAGAAGAACTTATTAAAATATTAATAAATTTATCTGAAAATTCAATTCTGGAAAGCTTTCCTTATTTTAAGAAAACATTCTAAATAGTTCAGAAATGTCTTCCAAAAAATTTTTAAAAGATCAAATTCTTTCATTTTTATTTGCCTAAAAGTTATATGTTCTTGTCATTGCTAATATTGTTGGTATATCAAGAATAACTTACTAAAACATTAAGAAATTTACCCAAAAACTCAAATTCTTACATTTTTATTTGCCTAAAAATTATATGTTCATGTCATTTGCTAGTATTGTTGGTATACTAGAATAAATTGCTAAAAAAACTAAGAGATTTATCCGAGAAGTCAATTCTGAAAAACCATTTGATAGTATAGTTGGTAAAATAAGAAGAATCTAATAAAATATTAAATAATTTATCTAATAATTCAATTTAGGAAGATATTCTTAATATTAGGAAAAAAGTTTACTAGTTTAGAAAGGCTTCTTACTAGTTTAGGAAGGCTTTGTAAAAATATTAAAATATCAAATTCTTACATTTATCTTTGTCTAAAAGTTGGATATTCGTACCACATCCTAGTATTGTTTGTGTATCCTAAATAAAAAAATATTTCCTAATTTTCAAGAAGCATTCTTATTAGTTTACCAGAGTTTTTCAGAAACTTTAAAAGATCAAATTCTTATATTATCTTTACGTAAAAGTTAGATATTCAAGTCATTTACTAGTATTGTTGATATATTAAGAAAAACTTACTAAAATATTAACAAAATTTATCCAAAAATTTAATTCAGGAAAGCTTTTATAATATTCAGAAAGCATTCCTACAAGTTTATGAAGGCTTTCTAGAAACTTTAAAATATCAAATTTTTAATTATTTTTGTCTGAAAGTTACATGTCACATCAATTTCTAGTACTATTGGTATATTAAGAAAAAATTATTAAAATATTAAGAAATTTTTCCAAAAATTTAATTCAAGAAACCATTTCTATTTTTCATGAAGTGTTACCTTTAAGGAAAAAATTCCAAAAAAAAATTGAAAAATTAAAAAAAAAATTGGAAAAACAATTGAAAAAAAGAATTTTGAAAAGCTTTTTTGGCAATTTTATATTCATTTATTATTTAGTATTAATAAAACTATTTATTGTAATAAAAATTATATTTTAAACAAATAAACATAATATGTAATTTATAAGGATATAAAAGACTTTGTCCCTTTAGTGAATGTTGTTTTTATCTTCTTTTTTTGTTTATTTTGTTTTAAAAAAATTTCAGTGTAGTCTATTTGAGGATATTTTTTTGTTAATAGCTTTATGGGTGATTGGAAACATGGATTTTCTCAAGTAAAAACAGTAGACCAATATATTAAAAGAATTAAGATAAAAAAGACATTTCCTCTATGCCTTTTAGATGACTGAACAAAAACAGTTTGTTTTATGATTATGTTACGTTAGATATCTTAGAGATTTCCTCTACGTTAATGTTTATCATTGTAGATAAATTTTATTCCATAAATTTGAGTGTGCTTTTTTTTTTTTCTTTCTGGCAGCCATTAACGATGGCACGGCTCTTTTTAGACACCTCTCTCCCAAACAAATACACCATATGTTCCGGACTAGAACAGATTGTCTTTGTCAAGCCTCCCTAGTACTAGCTACTTGACTTATAACAGTCGTTTATGGACTATCGCTTCTCCATCTATTGTGTTTATGCCCGTGAAAACGCTACTTGTAAAATTTAATTCTGTCTGTACCTTGGTCAACAATTTAATAATGAGACTAGATGATTTCCCACATTATTTGCAAGGATAAATTTTTTTTGAAAAATAAATACGGTTTTCTAAAAAATTATAATTCATTTTACAATTTAATTTACTTTTGACAATAACTTTTTCAGTTTGACAAAAACTAAAACCATAAAAAAATTAAATATACTTTGGTTTCATACAACAAAATTTCAGTTTTTATTTAGAATTGAATTCAATCCTCATTTTATTTAAAATAGATAAATAACAGTTTAAGTTTATAATGTATTTATATTTTTCATGAAATTTTTGCATTTAAAAATATATTAAAACATAATTTACATGATATATTTCTTTTATTTCTAATTAAAATATAGAATAATTTATTTGATAAATCAATTTTTAAAAATAACTTAAAATGTAAAATTCCAAAAATAGTTCCACATGTCATGAACCATTGCTGATGGAAGATTTTAAACACTCGTGCTAGATTGTCCGTCTTTATATTAGGTGCACGTTGAACAAGTGTGATGATGAAATTATTGAAATAAGCCTTACATCTTATAAATTCTTCAATGTGAGCTGAAAATGTTAGCCAATCTGAGCTGTCCGTTGTGAACCTGATGTCCAGCTGATGACAGGATTTTATAAACTCAATAACCCATATTAGAACCTCGACCTCCACATGTAATGGTAAGAGGCTGCTCTAGATATTCATTCCTATGGCCCAAAGTTACTTCTTTCACTCCGTCTTTTCTACAATATCATCATTGACCTTAGAACTGATCCAACTCTTTTCATGCTCCATCAATGTAACACCAACAGTCTTTATGAGACAAGATGTCCTGCAAACTAAATATTTTTTATGAGTTTTCTCATTTTCTAGGACTTGCACTTTTCCCATAATTTTTATTCCGTTTCCAACATTTTGAAGATATTGTGGGGATTTCTGTCTATACATTGGAAATCTTTTTTATTCTGATAAGATTCTGAACCATACTAAGGATTTGGAGCTAGAACCAGAACTAGATTTTGAGGAGCAGCTTGTAGCCGAGGAGGAACTTGATGCCAATGACGTTTTAGCAGCATCAACTAGTCCAATGACTCGTTCAAGAATTAAGCAATTCAACAAAGACATTGGAGGAATATTTAATCACATTTTGGGTCGACCAAATGACTTGAGCCAAATCCAATCTTACCTTGATGTCAATCCAAGTGCAAGAACCTCATCAAATGGACAAGTGATGACTAGTGTTCTTTTTTCTTTACCTTTGGGTTTTCCAACGGAAAGTTTATAATTCACTTCTTTTGGTACATTTGATAAACAAGACCCAAGATCTATCATCAAGAAGAAGAAATCGATTTTGTTCTTCTTTTCAAGAAGGTGTAATGGGGCATATCCAGTGGAAACATGGTCAGAAATTAAGATCTTTATGGGAAAGCGTTTCGTTCCCAGTCACTATAACCGAGAAATCCTTGCAAAACTTAGATTACTTACTCAAGGGTATCACTCAGTTGAAGATTACTATCAAGACTTGGAAAATTTGATGCTTAAGGCTGACATTTCTGAAGATAAAGAACTACTATGTCACGTTTCTTAGAAATATTGAACAGAAAAAATCAAAACAGAGTATAGATGCAACACTATGATGAAATTACAGAAATGTTACACAAAGCCATTCTAATCAAATAACAAGTCAAAACAAAGGGACCTTGTCGACCAAGCTATGGACTAGATTCAAACAGACCAATCTATCAAAAACAAGGGAAGAAACCAAACGTTGATATTAAACCGATCCCAACCATTCAATACAAAGAAAATGCAAAAGTAACGACATCACAGGCTCGTGATGTAATATGTTATAAGGGTTAAGGAAAAGGATATTATGCGAATTAATGCATAAACCAAAGAACTATTATTCTTTGGAGAAAAAGAGTCTAAGGAGGAGAACAAGAAACTACCTCATCTCTTGGTGAATATGAAGGAGACCAGCCAAAGGAAACCTATTGGTGGCTAGATGAACTTTAAGTATTCAAACTCGAACCAAGGAAGAAGAACGGAGATAAATGTTGTTTCATACAAGGTGCTAAGTCAGATATGATTTTCAGCCTCATCATCGATGAAGATAGCTGCACTAATGTGGATTGTAATACAATGGTTAAGAAACTTGGTATACAAGAAAAGAAACGCCATATACCATATAAGCTTTAGTGGCTTAACGGCATTGGAGAAATGAAAGTAAAGAGCCAAGTAATTATTTTTTAGGCCATTGGAAAGTACGAGGACAAGATTTTATGTGATGTTTTTACCCATAGAAGCTGGACATATTC
This sequence comes from Streptanthus diversifolius, assembly GCA_039880935.1. Classification (NCBI taxonomy): domain Eukaryota; kingdom Viridiplantae; phylum Streptophyta; class Magnoliopsida; order Brassicales; family Brassicaceae; genus Streptanthus; species Streptanthus diversifolius. The sequence continues at coordinate 9,299,032 of JAXGFM010000005.1, forward strand.
TTTTTGCGAGGCCATGGCAATCAGACAGAATAGTGATTCATGATGGATTTACTAACCGTTACACTTTTATGTTCAAGGGTAGAACAACTGTAATTTCTATGATGCCTTAAGAAGTCTATAAAGACCAAGTCCATCTCAGCCGCAAGGGAAAAAGTTAATCAAACAACCCTATCTTTTATTAAATCTGGAGACATTAAAAGAGCCATGTATTCAAAACAACATATGCTCTTGTTTATATTTAATAATATCTTATATCACTAATCTTACACCGGAGCTGCGAGTGAGATGAAGTCTCTTTTACAGAAATATAATGATGTGTTTCCAGTAAAAAATCCCATTGGATTACATCCCATTTGTGGCATTGAACATCAGATATAATTTATTCCAAGGTCATCCTTACCAAAGCGTCATGCCTACCAAACCAACCCCGTAGAAACAAAATAATTGCAAAACCAAGTGGAAGAGCTCATGTAGAAGGGCCATATAATAGAAAGTATGAGTCATTGTACCGTTCAAGTCTTTCTTGTTCCTAAGAAAGATGCTAGTTAGTGCATGTGTGTTGATTGTAAAGATATGAACAATATTACGGTAAAGGATCGACACCTTATTCCTAGATTATATTATATGCTTGATGAGTTACATGGTTACAGCATATTCTCTAAAATTGACCTTAAAAACGATTATCATCAAATTATGATGAAGCAGGGTAACGAATGGAAGACTATATTTAAACAAAAATGGTTGTATGAATGGTTAATTATGTCATTTGGATTAAAAAATGCACCTAGTACATTCATGAAATTAATGTTACATGTTCTAAGAGCTTTGATAGGAATATTTGATGTAGTATACTTTGATGATATTCTAGTCTACATCAAAAGCTTAGCCAAACATATTGTGCATTTAGATTCTGTGTTAAATTTACTCAGGCAAGAAATTTTTTATGTTTATCTAAAGATATACACCTTATACACAGAAAATCTTGTGTGTTTTAGGATTTTTTTTGTTAGTGCAGATAGAGTTAAATTTGACAAAGAGAAGGTTAAAGCTATTAGAGATTGGCCAAGTCCAAAGACTATGGGTGCAATGAGGAGTTTCCATGGTCTTGCCGGTTTCTAGACAATTTTCTAAAGACTTTAGTAGTATTTCTGCATCACTCACTGAGAATATCAAGAAAGATGTGAGGTTCAAATCGGAACAAGCACAAGATGATGCTTTCCAGTCCCTTAAATAGAAATTCACTCATGCACCTGTTTTAGTATTACCTGACTTTCTTATTACATTTGAGATTGAGTGTGATGTTTCAGGTATAGGTGTTGGAGCTATGCTAATGTAAGACCAAAATCCCACAGTCTTTTTCAGTCATAAACTTGGGGGAGCTACATTAAACTATCCAACATATGACAAGGAGCTGTACGTCTTGGTTTAAGCTCTCTAAATGTAACAACACTACATATGGCCTGAAGAATTTGTCATCCATACTGACCAAGTCTCTTAAATACTTAAAAGGACAACATAAACTTGACAAAAGATACGCGAGGTGGGCTGAATTCATGGAAACCTTTCCATATGTCATCAAGTACAAAAAGATAAGGATAATTTAGTTGCTGATGCATTATCTTGAAGGTACACTCTCTCTCTACTCTTGATGCTAAACTTCTGAGATTTAAGAAAACTAAAGAAATGTATTGAACTGTTCTTGATTTTCAAAAAGTTTACAAAGGTTGTGAGAAATTTGCTTTAGGACATTATTATAGGAAAGATGGTTCCTCCTTTATAAGAATCATTTGTGTATTCCTTACTGCTCCCTTCGAGATTTATTTGTCAGAAAAGCTCATGGTGGTGGGTTAATGAGACACTTCGACATTGCCAAAACAATGGAGATCATGAGAGATCACTTTCATTAGCCACACCTACGATGAGATATTGAAAGAATTTGTAGAAGGTGTACTACTTGTAATCAATATCTAAGGTTCAACCAAACGGTTTGTATATCTTTCTACCTATCCCTACTCACCCATGGAATGACATTTCAATTGATTTTTATGGGATTACCTAGGACTTGAACTGGAGAAGATTAAATTTATCTGTGGTTAATAGATTTTCGAAAATGGTTCATTTCATTGCATGTCATAAGATCGATGATGCATTACATGTAACCAATCTGCTTTTTAAAGAGATAGTTTGTTTGCATGGAATGCCTAAGTCCATAGTTTTTAATAGATATACAAAGTTTTTTTGTTATTTTTAGAAAACTTTATGGTGTAAGCTAGGAACTAAACTTGTAGTCTCTACTATTTGTCATCCGCAAACTGATGGGCAAACTGAAGTGGTTGGTAAAATATTAGGAATTATCTTGTGTGCATGAATAAAAAAGAACCTGAAAACTTGGGAAGAATACTTGCCACATATTTAATTTGCATATAATCATGTCGTGCATTCTATTTCTAAGTTCTCACTTTTTTCAAATTGTTTATGAGTTCAATCTCACCTCACCTTTTTATCTAATCTCTTTATCTGTGAGTGAAATAATTAGCCTTGATGGAAAAAGAAGGCCGAGCTGGTACAACAAGTCCATGAGAATGCTAGAAAAAACATAGAGGAGAAAACCAAACTCTATGTTAACCAAGAAAACAAAGGACAACATGATCTAATCTTTGAAGTGAGAGATCCTGTCTGGGTACATCTGAGAAAGGAAGAATTTTACAATGAAAGGAAATCCAAAATAATTCAAAGAATATATGGTTCATTCAAGATCACAAATTGGATAAGTGACAATGCCTACCAACTCGTAAATATAATATAAGTTATAATTTAAGTGTTTCTGTCTTAGTACTTTTTATTTCAGATGAGATGGATTTGAGGTCTGAGAAATGGATTTTATCCTGAACCAAACTAAGGATGTAGAGCTAGAACCAGAGCTAGATGCTGAGGAGCAGCTTGTAGCTGAGGAGGAATTTTTTGCCAATGACGTTTTAGTAGCACCAACTGGTCCAATGACTGGTTCAAGAGTTAAGATATTCAACCAAGCCACTGTAGGGATGCTTAATCACATTTTGGGTCGACCAAATGACTTGAGCTAAATCCAAACTTCCATTGGTGTCGATCCAAGTGCAGAACCTCATCAATGGACAAGTGATTACTTAAGTGCTGTTTTTTTATCTTTGGCTTTGTCCAATTGGATTTTCCAAATAACAATTTTTAATGAGGATTATGATTAACTTCTTTTTGTCCATTTGATGATCAAGACCCGAGACCCATCAGCAAGAAGAAGAAACCGATTTTGGTCTTGTTTTCAAATTCAAATTCAAAACTTAATTTTAAATTATGTTGCTTTTTGATTTGTTCTTTGGAGTTTATCCCAAGACCTAAGAGCACTCGCAACCATAAAACTATCAATGTTTTATGTCAGAAAAAGAAAAAAGAAAAAAATACAAAAATACAAAAGTATCAACTTTTTTAAGAGTCAGTCTCAGTGTATACAGATTTTAGAGACCGTCTCTACTTTTTTTCTTCTTGAGTTTCTTTTAGTTTATTCCTTTTCTTCTTTTATATTATAATAATAATAAAATTATTAATAAAATATAACTTATGAAGCTTTTAGTGTTTCTACGATGCTGATGCTCTTGTGTCTCTTCTTTTTTGCTCTTCTTTATATTCTCTAGTATGTCGAACTTACGATGTATCTTTCTTTTATCTAAAAACTCATTTACAAAGAATATCATCTTTTTAGTGTGTATATCCAGCAAAATCTTTAATCTCTTTGGTGCATATATCCAAAGGAATTGAGATTAGATATCTTGAAGTCCTTCCACAAGCTTCTGTGATATCTCTCGTCCATTCATTATTCACTCAACATCACGGCTTTGCAGCCAATCCTGTTCTTACTCAGCCTAAGAGTACATAATTCTAGAGAAGATCTCATTACATTTCTACTCTTCCAAATATACCAAGTTATCCATAAAAAATAATGTTTTGGACATTCTTAAAAAGTCTCTAAAACAAATAATCCATGAAAATTTTACTAGTTGATAAATTATATTAAAACTTATTGTGTTGTATCAATCGCTCTCTATAATTTTGGTAAGTTTTTTTAAAAAATTAGATGATTTATATTAGGCCAACAAGAGGAAACACATATATAAATATTGTTTAGCTGTTTCTAAAATTTATTATTGTATAATATTTAATTTTTTATTTTTTAGCTAAATATTTTTCTTATTTTTGTGAGTAAGTACATATTAAAAATATTGAAAAATAATTTTTTTTTATAAATATTTTAGTAATTAGTTTTAAATGTATTGAAATTTTACAGTCATAATATGTAATTCTTCTTTGTTAGGTAAACTATATACATTTTTGCTGAAAAGTATATGTAACAAAAATAATTTCGGAACATGAATATATTTGTTGATTTTTATTAATTAGTTTTAATAATTTAACAAATATTTTATGTGGTTTGTTTTTTTGTAAGTATTCATTTAAAAAAAATTTAAAAAAACTTTTAAGTAATATGTCATGTCATCTTTACATGTTTCATTTTTATAAGAATAATTTTGGAGATGATACATAAGTAATTTTCAAAAAAATCACTTGTCAAATATTTTTAAGAGATATATAGTCAATTTTATTTTTTAATAAAAAATAAAATTCTTTTAGTAGATAATAAAATTTGGATTACTAGACTATTACCTTCTTTTTAAAAATATCATTATCTTCTTAAAAATCTAACTCTCTATATTAAATACAGGTATAATCTCATACAATCTGAAAGAGTAATCCCTATTCTAATAACAGTGATGGAATTTCAAAGAGCTGATTATATCAATCTATTTCAGTTGGATTTTGGTTTTGATATATAGGATTTTGATTCGGTTCTAATTTTCTTTTATCAACCTATTTCAGTTAGATTTGATTGGTGTGTTTCTATAGTATTAGAAAAAAAATTAACTAAAGGAAAATTATTTATAATAACCAAAAAAGAGAGAATAAACTTGAATATAATATTAATACATGCCGGTCTCATGTACAATTAAACATCGATAAATGAATAAACTCGACAAATGAATATTTTTTTCCGGTTCTGAATTAGGCTAATGAGCTAAATGAATAATCTCGATTAATGCATTAATGAATAATTTTTTAAAAATCTTTAAAGATCCTATGTATATATAAATGAATAATCATCACATTTCATTAGATATATATATATATATTAAAAATATCTTTTTCTATCAACAATATTCGTACAATAAGTTATTATTTTATAAAAAGTATTCTATAGTTTTTTGTTTTTTTCCACCAAAATTCATCTTATCCTTGATTTTTCATATCACAGACGTAACTTTATAAGTATCTTGATCGTGTTGTAAAAAGTAGTTATGTAAAGTGATTACTACTTAATATGCTTTTTTGATGACACATTTAATGTAAAGCTACTATCATCTGGTTCTAGATCATTCTCATAGTTTAGTACAGACTCAATAATTTCATTGTCGGTAGGTAATTCCATAACAACATCACCAAGATTTGTGTTTATATACGTAATACAATTCATCACCACGACTTGTGTTTATATAGGTTACATTGAATTTCAAAAACTAAAAGACTTTTTTCCTAATTCTACATCAAATCTAGAAAACTTCATTTTTACAGTTTTAGAAAATTTCATTTTCTAGTTATAAAGAACTTTCTTTTCTAATTTCCATTATTTTTTAAGCTTATAGACATCCAAACATACTGCATAAATGAATAAATTTATCGATAAATGAATAATATATTCATTTATCGATAAATGAATAATTTCGCTAAATGAATATTTATTTTTGGTCCCAAGAGTATTCATTTATAGATGTTTAATTATAGTTTGATTTTCGGTTCCGATATATATCCTTCATCTTTCAGAGAAAAATATATTTTGTTTTAACTTTTCATATTTTTATTTAGGTTTGGATTTTATTTTCATCTTTCGTATGTATAGCAAACGTAACTAGTCGTAATCGTTACTAGTATTACGTTAACATTTTCATTTCACATACTCATTCTTTCCATTAATTTGACTCAATCTTTATCCGAAAGTTTATTTATTTCAATCTTAAATTTAATCAAGCCAGATTCTCTTAATCTAATAACGTTCAAGATCTCTCAATTTTATAAAAAGCCATTTTCACGTGTCATATAAATATTAGAAAATAATATTAGTTGAAAAATGATAATATTCACTTGGTAGCATAAAAAAAAACTATAAGTACAAGGAATCCGTGCCATTAACTTCCATTCATCATTACACATTCGATAGATTCTTGAGAAGTTGAGATATTAAAAATGGCGAATTTCTCCAGTTCACACCTCTTCTTCTCCTTCATCATAGCTTCAAGTAATACATACACACATATACATTTTGCTCTTTTCTGTTAACACTAATTTCCAATAAATAAGTTTTCTTATGATCAAAATTGCTCAAAAGTTATCAGAAACATTTTTTTTTTTTGTTTCATGCAGAGAAAAGGGTATAATAATTAACTATTTTCGATTGTATATTTTGCAAGGTGCAATTTCTGTCGTCTCCGGTACCGTCTTCACCATCGTGAACAGCTGCAGCTTCACCGTCTGGCCGGGGCTGCTCACCGGAAACGGCGCACAACTCTACGATGGCGGATTTGCCTTAAACCCAGGAGCTTCCGTCGACGTAACCGCGCCTGCGGGATGGTCTGGCCGAATCTGGGGCCGAACGGGCTGCAATTTCGACGGCTCCGGCGCCGGAAGATGTCTTACCGGAGACTGCGGCAACAAATTAAAATGCGCCGGTGCAGGAGGAGTTCCACCAGTCACACTCGCCGAATTCACAATAGGTAATGGCGGCGCGAAGGATTTCTACGACGTAAGCCTCGTCGACGGTTACAACGTCCAGCTGGGAATCACGACTCGAGACGGCTCAGGCGATTGCCAAAACGTTGGATGCATTGCGGACCTGAACGGGAGATGTCCGAACGAGCTACGCGTAATGGACGCGGCGAATGTTGTGGCGTGTAAGAGCGCATGCGAGGCTTTTAAAAAACCGGAGTATTGTTGCACTGGTGCGTTCGATAAACCGGAGACTTGTCGGCCCACGGAATACTCGAGGCTATTTAAAGGAGCTTGCCCTAAAGCGTATAGCTACGCATACGACGACGCTTCCAGCACTTTTACATGTGCCAATGCTAATTATTCCATCATTTTCTGTCCCAAGGCATAAGATAGATCCATTAATTATAGTTATCAACGACGATTGATACTGTGCAATTTTGGAATCTCGGAAATTAATAAAAAGGTTTTGCGTAATGAGATAAATTTTGTATATGAAAAAATTCCAGAATGAAGTTAATTGAAAAATCGTGTGATTATTTAGCTTTTGCAGAATAGCAAAGAATATTACAGAATTACCAAAAAATAAATGAATGAATGATTTATTCACTCAATAAATGATAAATATTTTTATATAAACAGAAATCATAATTAGATTTTAAGTAGTTTTTTTTGTTAACTAGCTTTTTTGTTAATAATACGGTATTTTTTCTCGTATATAATCATAAAAAAAATTATTAACTTTAACGAACAGTTTTCCTATTCTATAAATAAAATGGAGTTATTATGTTGAGAGGAAAAAGATGTTTATTGTGCACTAACTAATTAGATCTAAGTGGGCATGGAATTTTAACTTTTTTGAGAATGCGTAAAAAATGCAAAAACTAGATTTCAACTGCATAATGCATAATTAAACTTCTAAATAGTGGAATACAATTTTTTTTTTTTGGCTCTAAGAATAAATTTATTAAAACCAAAGTGTCACTTTTACAGCGGAAAAAAGTAAAGAATTATAAAATAGTGTTTTGGATCCAATCTTTGAAACTCCACAAATTAGGGAGATCCAAAAAAAAGAACAGGCTGAAGGAAGAAAAAGAAGTAAAGGCCTAGAGAAAGGAGTAATGACTTAGGAGAAGTGGGTCTCCAAAGGTGGCTGCCTCGTTAAAACCCCTACTTGGAAAAAACCCCGTGGGGAAAAGCTCAGTAGGGTAAAAGAGTACAGCCGAGAGAGTCATCGTGAGAACCCAAAAGTTGGGGTATGTGACGGAAGACCGAACCAAGATTCCAACAATGAAGGAGAATCACTGGAGACGAAAGGGAGAAGAGCGATCAGTTTGGTCTTGACGGTTATCTGAATATCCTGAGCTATATGTGCTACCGGTCTAGAAGAGTTGGTGTGGAGTCTTGAATTTTGCTCGCACCATAGGTGATACACTGTTGCCTGTAGAAGCAGGTGAGCGATAAGCCTAATGTGCTTGTTGGAGGAGGACCGTGGAAGCCACTGCAAAAGAGATAAAATGTTCCGATGAGTAGGAATCATGTGAATAGTAAGTGATAAAAGTGAATAAGAATAAGAACAAGAGAAGAAGAGATGGTCTCTGGTCTCATCCTGGTTGTTACAAAGGAGGCACGCTGTAGGTGTCATAGGGGAGAATCGGCTGATGCGAGCTCTCGTGGCGAGTCTGTCATGGACCGCGAGCCAAGTCACAAATGCATGCTTGGGAATCCGATCAGAGAACCAAACCTGCTTGTGCCAAGGCACTGCTGTCGACGGAGGAAATATGGTGTAGAAGGTCCTAGATGCGGAGAAGCGGGATGAGGTGTGTGAGGAGGGAAGATCATCTCCGGGGAACCTCCATAGGTAGGTGTCGGAGTTATTTGGGCGAATGAAAGAAGAGGGACTTGGGAGGATTTCACGCAAGAAGGTGATGATTGGGTTCCTTGAACGCGGTGAGAGCTGCCAGTGGACTGCAGTGATGGCATCTTGAATTGTCGCCTCATAGCAAATGCCAGTGATCGGGATTGCCGAGTGGCCTAGCAGAAGGGAGAAGGGACCAAAACTTGTCCAGTTATCATGCCAAAAGGAGCAGGTAGAACCTGTTCCAACTTTACAGTAGATGAAAGAGCGAGCTATGTTACGGAGCTTGAGAAGCTTCCTCCACGTCCAGCTTCTGACAAGATATGGGTGGTGGGAATCCCAGAACCTAGTGATAGGGAGGATATGGTAGCGGACCCAGGAGACCCATAAAGATTCTGAGTTAGATAAGAGCATCCAAATGAGCCTGAGACTGAGGACTGTGTTCCACTTGGCTAACCGACGGAGACCCAAACCTCCTGATGAGCGAGGGGAGCAGACGATGTCCCAACTGATTTTTGCCTTCTTCCCGGAAAGAGTGTTCCCTGACCAGAGGAAAGCATTGCAGAGCTGTTCTATCCTGCCGAGGCATTGCTTGGGCAGCATGAAAATGGAGGCCCAAAAGTTGATAATGGAGTTAACAACTGACTGTAGGAGCTGGAGTCGCCCGGCAAATGATAGATGGCGAGAGGTCCAGGAGGTAAACCTAGCCTGGATACGCTCAAGGAGGGGTTGAAAGTCTGATGCCTTCATCTTGTAGGGGGTGAGTGGGACTCCTAGGTATTTTACTGGTAGAGTGCCTGGACAAAGTCCGTGGGTGGAAGCCAAAGAGCTTAGGCAGAAGTGTCGTTCCCATCAAAGAAGAGCGTTGACTTGAGGAGATTGATTCCTAGACCTGACATCCTGTGAAAATTATCCAAAACCAAAAGAATAGCCTGAAGAGAAGCATCTGAACCGTCAAAAAAGATAAGGAGATCATCAGCAAAGGAAAGGAGAGAAATGACCGGGTTGGTGCAGCTGTGATGGAGACGGATATGTCCTTCCTCTACTGCTGCGTCCAGGAGCTTTGACAGGGTGTCCATAGCAATGACAAAGAGTGATGATGAGATAGGGTCTCCTTGTCGGAGTCCTTTCGCACCCCGAAAGAAACCTGTGAGCTCGCCGTTGAAGTTGATGGAGAAAGAGGGAGTGGTGATGCATTCCTTAATCCAGGATATGAAGATGTCTGGGAGATCATAAGCTCTGAGAGACTGAAGAATGAAGTCCCAATGTAGATTGTCAAACGCCTTCGTGAGATCGATCTTGAGGCAGCCTCGTGTGACAGGTCCGAGTTTGTGGAAGTCCTTGATGAGTTCTGAGGCTAAGAGAATATTTTTGCAGAGCTGCCAACCTTTCACAAAGCCAACTTGATTTTGTTGGACAATTGATGGGAGAATTATTCTCAGGCGACCAGCAAGAATGGAGGAGATGATTTTGTAGAAATGATTGCTACAGGAGATGGGGCGGAAATCGGAAAGTGAATCAACTCCTTCCCTCTTTGGGACTAATGTGATGGCTGTGGCGTTGAGTTCCTTCAAGAGTCTACCATACTTGAAAAATTCAATAGCAGCATTAGTGACATCGTTGCCAATAAAGTTCCAACAAGAGCGAAAAAATTCAATTGGAAATCCATCTGGTCCGGGTGCTTTGTTCCGTGGCATGCTGTGAACGGTGGCAAGGATGCTAGAGGCGGAGGGGATGGATGTAAGAATGTGATTTTGTGCCGAGGAGCTCCGGAAGGTGTGCAAGTTCTGGAGCGAGCCAACTGAGGGGGGTGAGACTAATGGGCTCCGAGCTCCTAAAAGGTTTCTGTAAAAAGACACAATCATTAGCTGCAGAGTATGAATATCATAGATAAGGGTTCCATTTGCGTCCCTGAGGAACGATATGGAGTCTCTGATGAAATTTGCAATAACACAACGATGAAAGTAAGTAGAATTGGCGTCGCCTTCGCGAAGCCATTGGACCCTAGACTTCTGGCGATAGAAAGACTCTAGGGCTGAATCCATGCGTTGCCAGTGGGATCGGGCGATTGTAACTGTGTGGTGATTGGCGGGGCTGGGATCGGAGAGAAGGACAGTCTGTGCTTGTTCCAGAGAGGAGAATGCCTCCTTAGTGCGCTGTTGAATATCGCCAAATCCTTCTCGATTGAGTGTCCTGCAACAGGCTTTGGCTGCCTTGAGTTTAGTTGCAAGCATAAACATGGATGTTCCTTGACGATCGAGATTTGTCCATGCAGAAGAGACCCTGTGAAAAAACTGCGGGTGAGTAGCAATGAATGTGAAATATCGAAAAGTTTTTGACCTGCGGTCCCTGGAGCCCGGAATGGAAACCAAACAAGGGGAGTGGTCTGAGGAACCTGGAGCGTCAAAATATGCTGAAGACTGAGGTACAAAGATGATCCACGCCTCGTTAACTAGAGCTCTGTCAAGCTTCCGAGTAATGAGATTATATTCTCCGTTATTAGTCCATGTGTGAAAAACTCCCCGCGAGGGCAAATCGGAAATTCTGCTCTCAAGCAAGCATGTCTGAAGATCTAACATTCCTGCAATTGGAAGAGGAGAGGGAGTAGAAGAATAATGTTCAGTAGAAAATAAAATTTGATTAAAGTCCCCTGTTACCAACAGGGGATGATGGGAGATGGAAGGATGAGTGGCGATTGTGGTGATATCTCTCCAAAGGTCGCGACGAGCTGCTCGAAGGTTGCTAGCGTAGACAAAGATGATGTTGGCGGAGAAGCTTGTGGAGTGGTCGAGGACTCGAACGGCAATGAGTTGATCTGTCTTAGCGAGGACAGAGCATTGCAAGCGGGGGTTCCAAATAACCCAGATTCTTTCTAATGGAGAGAAATCATAATTGGAAGCGACCTGCCAAAAGGGAGAGGTCTTGTTGACTATTCTTGGGACCTCTGAATCGTCACGTACTCTGGTCTCAAGAATTGCTCCAAGTAGGGGTCTGTGAGTGCGAATCCAGTCCTTAATCAAACGCTGTCGAGTACTACTATTGATGCCTCTGACATTCCAAGAGAAAATACTATTGTTATCAGTTATCATAGGGTTGTGTAAATCGATAAACGCTTAGATAAGTATAAAGAAAGTAGGGAAATATAGATAAAATAATAGATAGATAAGGATATTAGAGAAGTCTCTTGGAGAGCGGGAACAGTTGCTGTTTTGTAGATTCCTTGCTTTTCTTCTTGTTAGAATTCTTTGTTTGCTTCTTGGAGTGTTTTTTCTTTTGTGACAAGGATTGGTCATTCATGGAGAGATCTTTGGCATGGGGAGTGTCGCTGTGTGGAACTTGGTCCTGGGAGGCTACCGGAGGAATACAATTTTCATAGTATCTTGTTTTTTTTCCATCCAAAACGTACATGCATTTTAAAAGATTAATTCACCATGCCATGCACCCACTCCTGGCTAATTTCCTCATCGTCATGGTCGTCTATAAACGGCGATTCTTGTTCGTATACGTTATCCTCCACTGAGCAAAGCACTACTCACGCGAATAAGAAAGAGGAGGTAGAAACAGAGACGGCCGTGAGAGTTTGAGCGGTTATATAAAAAAGCGAGAGTAAGAGTATGAATGTACTTAAGGCTCTATATCGTAAATATAGATGGGATCATCAATCCACAGAGACCAAGAGATGCACTATAAATTTATAGGAGTCGAAATTAAGCTAAGGTGATGAAGCTGTTTGTTTGTAAGCTGAGAATGAAAACAAGATTAGCAATTAATTCAACTTACAAGTATGTGAATAATGAATGGAGAAGAGAGCTAGACATCATGGAAATCGCAAGGTTTATGGATCAATCAGTCAGATAGGTTTAACAAGAGAATATCGATAATTAGTGTTCTAGTATTCAAAAAAATTTTGATTAATTAATCTACTTCTGCAGCACCAATAACTATGTTTATGTTTAAACAGCTAATATTACTCAACTTCAGCAGGTAAATAATTAATCAACCAGTCCAAACTCAGTTTTGTTCATGACCTAAATTATCCAAAAATAATAATTAAAATAATATTTCTAAAATAATCTAAAATGTTTTATAAAATAATAATTTTAAAATAATTTAATGTCAAAACAACCAATCAAAATTCGTCTTAAATAAATAATTAATAAATTCTAAAAATATTATTCAAAGATAGAACAACTTCATCGATTTTAATGCTACTAGGGCACGAGGCTCACCTGAAAGATTGGGGACGAGGATGAGTAATTGAATTACCCAGTGAGAAACAAATCTAAGGACTTGTAAATCCACCAGAACAACTTATAATAATCATCTAAGGCAAGTCCAAGGTTAAAACATGTAAACAATCATAGTGTCTAGAACACTCAAACATATAACCATTCAGTGTCACACACACAAACCAGGGGACACGTCTTCATGCAGGGCACATCATACATGACAAACGGTCAGACTCACGCCATACATGACATAAAATCCTTCCCTTCACAAACACAAGAAAACATGCACATCCTCATGCAGGACACGTCATACATGACAAATGGTCATGTGAATCTTCATGCAGAGCACGCCATACATCAGAGACCATCATAACACCATATCTCAATCCCATATGATTCGAAAGTCTGGGTCTAAATGCCACAACACCACTCTCGAACCAACCTATCGCGAGCTCCCAACGCTCACATCTAACACAACACGTCAATACAACTTAGTATGCTCAAACAACAAATCATCACACAATACATCTATTATTAATTAAATCCGTTCATACATGTTTTAAACAAAGACTCAAGCCAGAGATTAACAGCTATAAGAATGAGCTAATGGAAACACTCGACGAATTTCTCACTTTGGCAACAGAAGAATAAACTTTTATTTTCTGTAAACTGCCAAAAAGGGAAAACTTCCTTAAATGGAAACCTGCCATAAATTAAAGTTCAAAACAAAGTGAAGACTACTGACATCAGACTGCTAAAATACCCTCACAACTTCAGACAGCTATAACTTTCAAACCACATCGATTCAAGAGAAATTGAAGGCAGATTCGGAATTAGAACAGCATGAACTATCACATACCGGAAAATTACACATATCAAAGATGTTTGAATTTTCCAGCGAACCTTCTGGCGGCGATTGCGGGCGCTTCCGGCGTCCAAATCCGGCGATTCCAGTGTGTTTGGCATCGTCTCGGAGAGATCTACAGTTTGACATGTAGATCGATAAAATATGAGACCCTATAAAGAAGTTACAATCAAATAACCAAATCTGGGAAAACTCACCTCAATGACTCTGGCGAGTTGCGGTGCTTCTGACAACGGCGAAGACTGTAGCGGCGGCGAAGAGTCCGAAATTTGGCAGAGCTTCGCTGGAAATTGAGTGTGTGAGGCAAAAGGGGTGTTGCCTCTCCTTTTATAGACTATGAGAAGATGAGATGCCTTAGGGTTAAGTGATTGGGCCCCAATTTTGCATGGGCCTTGGCTGGGATGTTACCATTCTCCCCCACTACAGTAAAATTCGTCCCCAAATTTAAGTCCAAGTTTTTTTCCTCTTCAACACACTCAACAAACAACTTCGGGTAATTCTCCCGCATAAACTGCTCAGGTTCCCAACTATCTTCACTAATACCATCTCTTTCTTAACGGACTAAAACTTTCCACACCTTTTTCCCTGATCTTCTTTTTCACAACGCTGCAAGATTTCTCGCAGTAAACTCGAATCTGTCAGATCCCGATTGAGCTAGCATTTGTTGTTTGCATGATTGCCAACTGAATACTGCAAATCCTAGAGTAAAAACATACACTAACGTGCTCTTTTATTTTCATCTGAGCCATCCTGGTTGTTGTTCAAGTAACTGTATAACTCCGAATGAACTTCAAAATGAGATGTGCTTTTGATAAAACCCTTTTGGCTTCTTGGTGGTGTTTTCTGAGTGGTGCAGACAGATAACGTGATAGATAAGAACTTGAAAACCTCAAGTCTAGTCTTGATGCACATAGGTACAGCAATCTACCAACAATTCTTCAATACTTTGTCGGTTCACCATATTTTTCATCATCATCCACTATGTGCTGTAAGTGGAGTGCTTATATTTTTGCATTCTTTCATATCACTTTTCAACAAGTGTGCTATCAATTTTTCTTGTAAAAAAAATTCAAAGATCATCTGGACTTATTTCCATATCAATAAAATAATTCAACAACCCTAAATATGTCAATAAAACTCCAACTTCATATCTTCAATGAATTTTCAATGAATTGAATATTGTTGTCGTTGATTATTAAATCATTTACGTACAAGCTCAGGATCAATATTCAAGATAATCAACACCATATTTGAAAAACTCCTTTCGCAATTAACGTTGCTTTGTACTTGGTTTGGATTTTCATTCGCATCCGTTTTGATACGATATATCTACTTCACACCAATGATGTCTTTCTTCTTTGGTCTCTCTACAAGATACCAAGTCTTGTTCATTTTTATAATCTTAATTTCTTCATCCATGACTTCTCTCCATTTCCTAAATTCAGAGGCTTCATTGTATGAATGTGGTCCTTCCAACACAAGAAAGTAATCCTTATATATTTGAGCTGACTCTTCATAATCTACCGTTAGCACTGTTTGTAAAATCTCACTGATAGACTTGTACCTCTTTGGTGTTTTTAAATTTTATCCTTCTTCTCTATTTTCATCACCATCGCCAATTAGAGAGAGAACATAACTTGAAATTCTTTGATTTTCCTCTGTTTGTCACCCTTATTATCAATGGGAAAGATTTTTTGACTCTTTATTGTCTTTTCTAATCCCAATTCTTTCCTTCTTTAAATGTCACGTCTCTAGATACCTCAACTTTTTCATTATTTAAGATGACAACTCTGTAGCCTTTTGATTGGCTACTACAACCAATGAAAATTCCACTTTCGGATCTGGCAGCTAATTTGCATTTTTTTCTCATCAGCCACATGTACGAAGCACGAGCTTCCAAAAAATTATAAGTGAGAAACTGTCGGTTTATATCCACTAATTTTCAATTGTTGTGATGTTATCTTCAATATATTTTGTGGATAAGCAATTTTACAAATATGCAGATGTATACACATCTTCTGCCCATAACTTATCTGGGAGTCCTTGATCAACAATCATAGTTTGTGTCATTTCCACCAACGACCGATTCTTACACTCTACACCGCCCTCTTGTTTAGGTGAATATAACACCATAACTTATCTCTCAAAATTTGTTTCACAGAATTTGTTGAATTCCCTTGAATTAAATTCACCATCATCATCGAATAGCTTTTTAATCCAACATCCCAATTAAGTCTACACCAAGGCTTTAAAATTTGCAAACATTGATGAATTCTTTTACTGGTATTTGATAAAATATACCCAACACATGTGAGTATAATCATGTACGAGCAACAAAAAGTATTGACTTCCATCAAGTGATGCGGTTTGCATCGGTCCACAAACATCGGTGTGAACAATATCAATTTTCTAATTTGATTTTGTTTAAGACTCCCTTGGAAATACATCTCTTGTTTGCTTCCCAAGTTTGCAGGCTTTACATCCTTCTTTGTTCACATAAAAGTTCATTTCATTAACCATCTTTTTATTTTGCATTTGTTTCAGTCTTCAGTTATCCATATGACCAAATCTTTTATGCCATAACGCCATCATTTCTTCCTCATCACTAATTAGTGTACTTCTTTTAGAATAGTTCCATTTGATTGGAAAAATCTTATGAACCATTTGTATTTATGTGATCTTCTTCCTTTAGGATCTTGAATTATACATTGCTTGTTCTTGACCAAGATGCAGTAGCCACGATATATCATTTGTGGAATACTAAGCAAATTTTTTGCCAGCCCCGACACTATAAATACAACTTTGATCACTCTTCTTTCTTTTTGTTTGTCATGATAGAGATGTCCCCTTTTCTGGAAGTCATTATGAAGGCTCTGTTTCCAACTTTTATGGGAACATTCACATTTCTATCAAGTCTCGTAAAATGTTTCACTTCTTTTAATATATGATTTGTGCATCCATTGTTCAACAACTATACATCTTCTATGATCTTTGGTGGCTCTTCACTTGTAATAAAGATCATGTGATCTCCATCTTTTTCATCATCAAGACTCATTTGCACCCATTCATATTTCTTTGAAAAACAATCTCTCAAAATATATTCTACAATTGTGTAGCATTCATTCTTGTTCCTTTGATTTTTGCCTTGATCTTGTTTCTTTGGTTTCTCCTAGCAATCTGATTATGAATGATTTCCCTTCTTACAGAATCTACACCATTTTTTGTTTTTGTTTACATACCCAAACACTGTTTCTGTTTTCTGGTATATAAAACTTCGTGTTCTCACTGCGGGAAGCCACACGTTTTTCATGTACCATTAGAGTTCATATCAGCTCTGTCGCTGACAATGAAGTCAAGTCTATAGTTTGTTCCATTACAGCCACAATATTGTCAAATCTTGTGGGGATAGATATGAAAATATATAGAAAATTTAGTAGTCTGTTTTATCTTTATAATGAACCTTTAATTGATTTCTCAAATCTATCAACTTTTCTACTTTGATGTTACCACCTTAGTTTATCTTAAAATTTAGATTGCAAAGCATTTCGCGCTTCCTTTAAAGTAACAAATTTGCAAAGTCATCATGTCCTGTGTTTATGCTTCCTCCTATTCATTTCTGGCAATACTTCAGGAGTTTCTCTTTTTGTGTCAGTCGATTTGGAATTTTGTTTTCACTACCGTCTACAGTTTTCAAGTCTTGAAGACGGTCGTCATCTTGATGCGCCATAATTATGAATCACTTGTTCCAATGTTGTTTCTATTGTCTCTGTTTTGCTGAAAATGTTTTCTTACCTTTTACAGATTTGTTGCTTGATTCTGCTTCAATTGGCCTTTGAATCAGTAGGACTCTCTGATACCATTTTAAGATTCTTATTGTGATCAACGATGATTTTCTCTTATGTTTGGATTTACCAGAATAACGAAAAGTTTCTATGATCAAACAGAAACTGAAAACTGATAAGTTTTCCATTAGAACAGCAATTTAAAAGTTTTCAAATATTACAGAAGTGAAAAATTGTGTCTATTTTTTTTATCAATTTAGCCTAATGACTTAAATATCTCTTTTAACATCGCAGGATACTGAGTTCGAATCTCAAATATGTGTAATGAATTTTAGAAATAACCACCATTATGCCACATAATTCCAACAAAATTGTGTCTCTTTTTCTTGTGATTTTTAAAGAAACAACTACCCTTTCTTAAAAGATAAGTGACCACCCTTAACATATGAACTCAAATTAAATATATTAATAATTACTAAACTCAATTATCGACTAACATTTCGCACCGCCAACACTTACTGAGATGGAGTGTTTAGTAAAAGGTTTTAAGAGGCTGCACTAATATTTTTGCTTACATTATGCTTAATGCCAGAGTTATGACATGGCTTTCTAGTTTCTTACATTCGTTTATTAGCATTGGTGTCAACTGATTTTGTGTTTGAAATTTACAAAATTTACCCACATTTTCGTCGTGGGATGGGGGGAAACAACATTTAAAAGAACACTTCATTGCCAGAATTTAAAGATCATGAAAGAAACAAGTGAATATGACTAGTAAACTTTATATATTTCGTCCTTTTTAGCTACACGTAAGCATTATAAAACTGACTAGGAGAAATGCGCATGATCATGCCAAGAGCCAAAAGTTCTTATGGGTCTTGGTGTTTAGAACATACCCTCCATTTTGACCTTTCTTCGTTACGCCAACACAGGTGCATTTGCTGTTCTCGATTAGATATTCCGCTGTGTCTACTCCTTTAGATCCTCTTAGAGACCCTCCAGGCCGCCTAGATCTGTCAATGAAAACCATCCTCATATCATTCTATGTTTAAAGAAATCTTCAGTTCGAAACTTCAAAATGTTTTTTTTTCTGTATTTCTAAAACCAATGTATATGTACAGTGGCACATTTTCTCTCTAGTTTGCGGTCGGTTCTTGTTTTTTAACGTTCTCAAATATATGTCGTCATAATTCATAATTGTTCTTATATGGATTATCTGTAGAGAGAGAGAGAGAGAGAGAGAGAGAGAGAGAGAGAGAGAGAGAGAGAGAGAGAGAGAGAGAGAGAGAGAGAGAGAGCATACCCTAGAAGGGAGGATGAGATTGTCCTGCGTTGGCCAATGATGATAACATCAACCCCAATTTTGTCTCCATGAAGAAGAATAGCTGTAGCTTTGATGCCTTCCATGGTTATACACTCGGTGTGCACACGCACCTTTGGCTGAGCGATTTCACATATCCGTTTCATCTGTTCAAGGAAATTCCCCTCTCCTTGACCAATCTCAGAGCCCAAAGATGAAGCGGTGTTTGCAGTGTTAGCGTTTGCAGTGTTAACGTTAGCATTAGCAGCTCCCGGTGTAGACCCGCTGGTGCTAGAGGAGGAGGAGATGGAGCTTGGCAATCTCAAGAAACTCGAGAAAGCGTTTTTCCACGAGCCACCATTGTTTTCAACATGGACGAGGATGAGCTCGTCTTGCTCGAGCACAGCGTGTGAAAGAGCGTATTGAAGAGCAGCTGCAGATTCACGGGTCGGGTCAGCGATCACCATGATCTTGCGTGATTGTGGTGTTGAAGATGATCCTCTACGACCGTCTTCCATGCCCTTTCCCTCTTCTACTTTATTGTTCTTCTTCTTCTTCTTCTCTTTGCTTATAGCATCACCATTTCTGATGTCATTGTCACGTTTTTTTATTGTTTCAAATGAGTTTTTTATTTATTTTGTTTTGGTCAGAGAAATTTAGGGTATCAATACTCACGATTTGTTGTCACGGTTTGTGTTCATGTTTATCTCTGAAAAAACAGTTAGGAAGGATTAAAGATAGACAACCGTTCTTTCTTTTTTCTGTGTGTTTCTTTCTTAGGGAGGCTAAGTTTAGAAAAAAGGTTCGAGAGAGAAAGGTAATTGTGGTTGTGGTAATTAGTGTTGCTATTTTTGTGGACTACGTCACTTTTGTTTTAGTTAATTTTAATTAGGCGTTACCAATGTCCTACACAAATCCCCCAACCAATTCCTTTCCTATATTAGTCGTGTTTTGTTTCTGCTAAAAACTCTCATGATGCCAAATCTCCAAATCTCCAAAAGCCAATGCTTTTCGGACGAACTTGGCCTTAAGAGATAACTTGCGATTCAAGGAAGATCCACCCTCTACTCTAATACCAATTAAAAAAAAAAAGTAAAAACAAAAGGCAATACAAACGTGACAAACAATTCTGTTTGGCTGAGATCCATAACATGAGTTTTATGTGCGTATGACAGATGGGAAATTCATTTTATGAAACCCATATTTTCTTATCCATGCTTTACGCTCTGCACCATGGCGCAAATAGGCGAGCGCTTTACGGATCCGATGCGCATGGCATGAGCGGTAATGAACCACAGATCCATTCAATTCACAAACATAGAATAATAAAAATTTAGAACAAAATACCAAAACACCAACCCATACCATTAAAATAATGGAAAGAGAAAAGCATAAATAATCGTTCTTAGAGATTGCTAGATAACCTAGAACACTAAACTACATCAAGATCACCGTAATCATAATCTCATCAGGCGATTCACGTGGTCGTCAGAAAGAAGAGAATAAGGCACAACTATTTTTACTTTTTTTGTCAATTAGTGTTTCTGACGATTAAACTAAGTTAAAAAGCATGGTTTAATTACATAAAAACTTAAGGTTTTGATAAAAAAATCTAAAAGGTGATCGCTTATGCGCTACTTGTACTTCATATACCTACTTAAAACAATCAAAAGCGAACACTTTATGGAGGTCACCTTGCCTCTATCCCTTATGACAATAAGGACATCAGCTAAGTGCGCCCTGCGCTATTGCCCGCTTAAGACACACTTTTTAAAACTATTTTGAGTTCGAGTTTTGTTTATTTCCGTAACTCTGGCTCTGGTAATATGCATTATTAAAGTTGAATTATGGTAAAAGTTATAGTTATGTAATTTTCTGAAAATATTAAAATGTAAAAATTGTAGATTTATTTGGTGAATTTGATGTTAAAATTGGATTTATAAGTAGGACCCATCGAGTCTTGGTGTAAACTGAGTAAAAGTGTAAGACTTTATTGTGAAATAGCCAGAAATTGGCCCAAAAATGGGTCGGATCTTCAGAAGTGAAGAGAGAAAACTTCTAAAATAGCTATGATTTAATTGGATTCATTTCTTGGTTGAAAGAGGGTTCTATTTATAGAGTTTTATCCCTACCAAGATGGAATACCAGGTCATGATGTTGTTATCTGTGTTGGGAATGAGTCGCTGTTCTTCTGATAAGTCCTGCCTCTTGTTCACTTTAGATATTGTAGCACATAAACATATTTAGGCGAGGTGATTTTGCTACTTCAAAGGACAACTAAACAAATGGTATTAAGAGATTCACCTAAATCAAAGATGATATTTATCCTAACATAATAATTTTTTTGTCAACAAATACCCCAACATAATATACTGTGGATTAAAAACAAATCAATAAACTATACATATCTTATTATGTGGATGGTATTTTTTTTTTATATTATGATTTTGTGATAATAAAAAAGTCTTTGTGAATAGTTTTAGCTATGAGGTTGTTAAACTGTAGATTATACTTTTAGAGTTTTTTATTTATTATTTTTAAGAAATTAACTATAAAAATAGATATCCATAAATTTTAAAAGTAATAATAAGAATAAAATAGTAAATATGCTATAAATCAATTATTTAATTTTCAAATCTTTTATGACCGCAAAATTATAAAGACAAAAATAAATATTTTTAGTTAACATTTATCCGTTAAAAATTTTAAATAATTACTTTTTAAGAAATAAAGAATAAAAATGTGATTTAAATATGGCTTTGGGATCGCTTTGGAATCAAAACTTCTTGGCATGCCATCCAAATTTAAAACTTGAGTGGAACACATATCTATATTAATTCTCCGAGGGTAACAAATATATATATAAATATTATAATTTTTAGTAGTTTAACTAAAGCATATATATAATCTTCTGAAAAACATATATACATACGTATATATATATATATATATATATATATGTTTACAGAAGATTATGTTTGAAGCACTTGTGGGTTTACTCAAAGATAAACCTGCATATTAGAAAGAATCTTCACTTGCGAAGGAGTAAGGAGTAGCAAAAACAAAACAAAACACTATTGTGACTAGTCAGTAAAGAACACGTCCTTTAGGCTAAGCTTTTGTATTTTGAAATCTCTTTCATGTTTCCTATTAAAACCATGAGATTAGTATATAGAGAATTAAATATGAATTGTTAATATCAAAGGACTTGAGACATAATTAGGGGTATCAAATAGAATCTCCAGGTCTAAATGGAGGTATTGATGGTCAAAGCCCAAATAAAACCAAGTCTAAATAGGACCATTTCAACTGGGTTATCCACAAGATCTAGATAATAAGACATAAACACAAGTGTTTTTAATAAATAATGATGTATTACACAATCTCAAACTTTATATTATACAATTTCAGTGTTTACAAAAGAGAGTTAAACTTCATTGTTTTATAAAACATAACATAAACTTCATTCTTTAATCTTTTCTTTTTTATTTTCCTCAAATAACCCGATTCATCTAAGTAAATTAAAATTATTAAATATCAATATGATAACATAAATACACAACCAACTAAGTAAAATAACCAATATGAAAACATATCTCGGATTCACCTTCTAAGTAACTCAAATATTCTTTCTTCCACCTTCTTGTCCGTCCTCCTCTTCTTCTTCTTCTTTTCTATCTTCCTCAGATAACATGGATTCAACTATCATCAATATGAAAACATAATCAACTAAGTAAACAAAATGTCTAAAATAAAACCAAGTTATAAGAATTAGTAAACTTACTAATCTTTTCTAAGCCACATAGCCAATTTCTTGCAAAAATCAGAACTTGGACATGGAAGAACAAGGCTCCTATACTTGTTAAAAACACGACTTCCCACGCTAAATAATGACCCAAAAGAAACTGTTGTAATGGGAATTCAAAGCACATCACAAGCCATATGTGACAGCTCTTTCAAATGCATTGCATTGTTTTCCCAATATTTTGAGACATTCAAACATTGAAAGGTAACCAGATCCAAAACTGGTTCATCCAAGTACACATATAAAGCTGATTTTCCTGTTTCCGCTTTTTGAGAAAAGCATAAATAAAAACGTTGCATTATAAACACAGAAACATATGACTGAAAAAAAACCCAATGATTAAGTTATAACAAAGACAACTTATAAAAGAAACCAGAATAAGTTATAATTGAGACAATTTATAAAACAGAGACAACTTATAAAAGTAACCAATGATTAAGTTACTACATCATATCCAGCTGGTAGGTTATCCTCCAAAGTGATTTCTTGTGAAGTGCTTGCAGCGGTGTTCTTAAGAGTCCATCGTCTTATGGATATGATTCAACCTAGACTTACTAATTGATTGATCTAAAGTGCTAAAGCAATATTCTAAAATTGCAAATCTTAACCTTGGATCCAAAACCGCAGCTATCACATATATATCACAGTCCAGCTATGGAAGATGAATAGAGTGAATTAGAGAGAGAGAGAGAGAGAGAGCAAAAGAGAGAAGAAAGTGACACAAACTCACAGTCACAAAGAGTCATATAGAAGTTTCGAAGATAAAGAAGTGAAGAAATGAGGAAGAAAAAATTTTCATACCTAATTTTTAAGGTTTACTGGCGGTCCATGTCCAAATGAGGTCGTCCCATTTGTTTGCGCTTTAAATTGGTTTTTAACCCATTTAAACTACTATTTTGGATTTGACCATAACCGGACCATTATAATTTGAACCGGTCTAGCCCATGGTTATCAGACCCATTTGATAACCCTAGACATAATGCCTCAACATATAAATCATGTAGAGATTGGAGAAGTGGGGGCATACTTTTTTCTTTTATATATAGATTACATTGTTTCATGAGATTTGTGCTCTTGTACAAACCATGATGCTTCATCGCTCTTGCGCTTGGACTTGGACATGTCCTCGACTGCCAAAACAGTTTGATACAAAATTTATCAGACATTATTACTATCAGTCAAATGTTCTGAGATTTTCTAATCTAAAACCATCGAAGTCTTTTACAATAGGTGCTAACTTTTTTCACTCAGCTACTTTGCTTGCCATGGAGATTTCAATTTTGTCTTTCTCTTCATACACACGATCACAAACTGACTATTTAAAACCACTTGCAACTTGAAATGATGTGTCACAAACATAGTTACTACATTTAGAGAGTTTACTTTAATGATGTTCCTTCTCTTTGCTATTGTCTTCATCTCCATCTTCAAGTTTCTCTTCTTCTTCTGCATATCTTTCTGCATCTACTTCCTCTGACCTACCGAGAATCTACGATGATACACCGGCGATATCCAGAAAGCTTTCGTCTTTTAATTAAACCAGAAAGATCTTAACATCATCCCCTCGATCGTAATATCAATAAGCTGAAAGATGTCTCCAATTCTATCATATTGTTGAAAAATAATTACTTGAGTAAGATCTGAAGATGAAAAAGATAGATAATAAGATGGAGAAGAAATCAACAACAATGAGGAAAAAAAGCAAGAAGTCAAGGACGAGATTGGGTCGTGTAACAAGGAGTTACACATTAAGAAGAATAAGAGTAGTTTGCACTAGTTTGGTTAAAAGCTAATCAAGTTAAGTTGTTAAGTTAAAACTTGTTTAGGGAGTTATTAAGAGTTGTCAGAGCAGTTGTTAGCTTGGCATGTCAGATTGATCAAGAGTATAGGTTTCTAAATAAGAGAAGCTGTGCAAGTAAGCAATAGTGTAGTTAGCATAAGAACTACTATAAATGTTGTAAGAGAAAATGATTGTATGATTATGCAAGGATGAAGAAAAAAGTGTTTTGCTAATTAAATCTTGTATAAGAAAGAAAATAGAGTAAACAGAGAAAGAGAGTAAAAGAAAGCAAACCCAAATCAAACACAAGTGAATGTAAAGAAGATATATATTCAACATGGTATCAGAGCTACTTAAACACGTGGAGTGTATTCAAACCTAAACCATCAAGACTCATAAATCAAAAGAAAGAAAAATATCTTTGAACCTGTAATCATCTCAGCTAGTCTTTGTATTTGATGGACAGAACTACGAGTTCTGGGCAGTTCGAATGAGAACCACCTTGATGAATAGAGAACTATGAAAGTTTGTCACAGCTGGAGTTCTGGATCCACCAACTAAATCGACAGAGACTTCTGGTGTAGACTATGCAAAGGAGATTGGTAACCTGCGATTTCTCAAGGCCAAAGATACATCAGCACTTCATATCATTCAACATGATGTAGCTGATGTCATCTTCGACAAGATCTTTTCAGCAACAACCGCCAAACAAGTATATCAACTCTTGCAGCACTCTTATCAAGGAAATGGTAATGTCAAGATGGTAAGATTGCAGTCCTTAAGAAGAGAGTTGATATATCTAAAGATGAAGGAAGGAGAAAAAGTCAAGACTCCCTCTGACCGAATTCAAGCTGTAGCAAATCAAATGAGAGCCATGTGAGAAGGGAGATCTAACTTCGACTTGGTGGTGAAGATGTTGGCTTCTATGCCAAACAGTTATGCGCCTCTATCTTCACTAATGTAAGAAACAAAAAAACTCATGACAGTTACTTATACTGAGCTAATCGGATCGCTTGAAGCACATGAGAAAAAGTTCTTTCCAGAAGAAGGAGAAGATGCTGAAGATGCCTTTTATGCTCGGTTCAAAAATATGAGTATGGAAGACAGAAACAAGGGAAGTTCAAGCCAGACAATCTACAGAGAAAATAGATGGTATGGTTACTGTAAAAGAGACAATCACAATGGAGATGTATGTTTCTTCAAACATGGAAGAAACAGACCTGATCTTAACAGAAACTGAGACACAAGAACCTGCATCAACTGCAGCAAACATAGTCACTTCTCAAGAGATTGCCAAAGCAAGAAACCCGAGAAAGCTCAAGCTACTCAAGAAGAAGAAGATGATGAAGAATAGGAGTATCATATTTTCTCTGCAAGGGAAGAAGATCCCAAACCTCTTGAAGAAAACATGTGGCTTATTGACACTTGTTGTACTAACCATATGATTTCAACGAAAGGCTATTCATTATAATCAATACAAGATTCAATGTTCCAATCAAAGTTGGCGATGGAACGATATTAATGACAAGAGTAAAAGGTGGCATCGAAGCCATGACAAAGAAGGTCAATCGAATAATCAAGAATGTATTTCTAGTCTCTAAGATAGCTAAGAATCTTCTACGTGTTTCTAAGATGATTGCGAATGGGTATGCATTTAATTTCAAGGAGAGAAGGTGCATCAACCATGATCAATCAGGAATGAAGATAGGTAAGATCAGAATGGTCAATAGAAGCTTTAAACTTCATCTGGATTTGACCAAAAGAACAAGCAAAATGGCGGATTCTAAGGAAGATGCAGAACCAATACATCAAGGAGCTAGGTACGCTGAAGCAGCAAAACCTGAGTTACCGAAACCATGGAAGACTAATGCAAAGACTGCAGCAGGACACAAACCTGTTGAGACTCAAAGAAGCACAAAGGTCAGCAAGAAGAAATAGAAGAAGAAGAAACCAAAGTAATAATTCAAGGAATCATATCAAGCAAACTGGTGATCAAAGAAAACATCAGTCAAAAGAAAGAAAAAGAACGAGGGAAAGAGAGGAATGCAGAGAAGTCACATGAAAAGGAGAAGAAGAATCAAGAACCCAAGTATAAAGGATTTAACTTTGAAAATTCCAAGAAAGCAGACAAGTACGAGGAGAAATAATCAATGCAGAAGATTCAAACACAAAGGGAAGAAGGATCAAGTGAGATATGTGTTTAGCAAGTCTACGATCACAGAAAGACACGAGAAACAGAGTCGTGGCATCAACAAAGGTCCTACAAAGGCAAAATCTTTGGGAATTGACGAGATGAAAATTCAAGAGGGAGCTGGGAAAATAAAAAGGGAGAAGAAACTGAATCTATACAGACACAGATCAAGAAAGAAATTGAGAAATCAAAAGTACCCAAGGAGTTATACAAGTTTTCTCATGAGCGCTCCTAATTTGAACAAAGGATCGAGCAAAGACTTGTCTGATATTGTTGGATTTAACAGGTTTTTATTAAGGTTTTTAATATTTATTATGTGGTTTTCGTATTTTTCGGTTTTAGATTCATTTCCCATCAATATAGCAAAAATTACACAAATGAAATCATAACCCACCATAATTGAGACAATTTCTAAAATGCTCCCCCAAAAAAAGTGTTTCTTAAATATTTTTTCCTATTTATAATTTTATTTTGGATTTTTTTTATAGTTAAAAATTTATACAATTACCAAAAATTCAATATACTTAAATTTATTTACGACTCATACTGCGATTCATTAGGTAACCCGTGTTAATCCAAATTAAACCGGATCAAACTAATAAATTAAAAATTAAAAATTTGTGGTGGGGCCCACCAGATTTTTTCTTCCAAAAATGCACACACTTACACAACTCGTTATCACAACAGGAGAATTGAACTCATTATCCTTGAATTCAAAGAACGGAAAGTTAACCAATTGATATAATTTGTTTTTTGTAAATATTATAAACACATTAGTATCAATAAATTCAATTACTTATAATTTATAATTATAATTATTTATAATTACATTTATATATAAATTATAATTAAATTAAATTTACCTATATAAATTATAATTAAATTAAATTATATAGATTATAATTAAGTTATACTTATACTAGATAATATAGATGAACACATCTTCCTTCATCTCCTTCAAGTCCTACATCTCTTCCAAATCTTTCATCTCCAACAATGGCGGAATCTCCAACAATAGTCGCATCTCCAACAATAGTCGACATCCTCAATGGTCACATGCTCAATAGTTATATAATAGTAGTTGATTAGTAGTTCATTTGTAGAAAATATAAATTGTATGTTAGATAAAACTATGAGATTGTGTATAAATGAATATTAATTAACCATTAGTATCATTTCAATTAAGTATCAATAAATACAACTATATTTTATGATACAATTGAGTATAAATAGATATAACTCCACGTTATTGTACAACTGAGTATCAATATATACTACTACACGTTGTTCTACAACTGAATATCAGTTGATATAACTACTAACATAAAATATGTTTGGATTACATAGATTGCAGGATACTGAGCCACTTGCACCGAAACCTTTATTTTTTAAAACTACTGAGTATGCTAAAATCTGCAAGATAACATCAAAATGTAAAAATTTCATCACATTAACTGAGATTGTCGCACTTAAGGATGGACAAGCTTTTAATGTATTTATGATGAACTCTTTTGTGTTTTTATGTCTTTAGGTAATTTTGGTTTTATGTGGCTTTATGTGATGTTTGCAGAATTTTTATTTTGTCTTTAGGTACTTTTGGCTTTATGTGGATGTTGGCGTTCACACTTGCACATTCCCAGTGGTTGGTCGATGGGAAGAAGAAGATTTTCTACCACGACATCTTTGATTTAAACAAAGTTGGTCGAACATTGACAGTGATGATGAGGGTGGTGGTGAGGATGGTGGTGATGGTGGTGGTGGTGAGGATGGTGGTGGTGGTGAGGATGGTGATGGAAGTGGTGGTGGTGATGGTGGTGGTGGAAGTGGTGGTGATGGTGGTGGTGGTGGTGGTGGTGGTGATAATGATGAAGACAGTCCAAGTCCATCTAAGAGGCTGAAAAGGAAAGCATGTCCTGAATACAACTGAGTTTTAAAAATATAATTGAATACAACTATGTAAATAACGAATACAAGTGAGTTTTGAGAATACAACTGAATACATCTATGTAGTACGAGTACAACTGAGTAAGATTGGTGCTAAATCACACGCATCCTCCCGCGCGCTCACACTCTTGTTCCGTAAAAAAATATTAAATATTTTGTGTTCACATTTGTTCACACTAAAACCGTTCACACTATAGTTGTACATAGTAGTATAAATAACATGTAGTTATATAAATGTCACTTTATGGTTTTTTCAGTTACATCAATATTTGTAGTCTATTTTCTGAGTTATATCGACTACATTAGGTTACTAAATTAGGATTTAAAAACTTTCATAATAATTGATTTTCAAAATTACAAATTTTCAGCAATTCGCATACTAATGATCAAACAACTTAACAACACACATATATGTTTAGGATTTGTAAGATTAAAACATGTTATTTTTCACTTTTTCTAGATTAATAATTGGATGTCATATGTAATAGCGTTCAGACTATAGTTGTACATAGTAGTATAAATAACATGTAGTTATGTAAATGTCACTTTATGGTTTTTCAGTTACATCAATATTTGTAGTACATTTTCTGAGTTGTATCGACTACATTGGTTACTAAATTAGGATTTAAAAACTTTCATAATAATTGATTTTCAAAATTATAAATTTTCAGCAATTCGCATACTAATGATCAAATAACTTAACAACACACATATATGTTTAGGATTTGTAAGATTAAAACATGTTATTTTTCACTTTTTTAAATTAATAATTTGATATCATATGTAATAGGGTAAACGCTGGTTTTAATATCACAAATACATGATTATAACCCATAAAACCCAAAACCTTAACTCAAACCCTAATCCCTAAACCCTAAAACGTAGTTGTACCAGTAATACACAGTTTTATTTTCTAATACATAGTTGTACGTAATACCCAGTTATCAGATTACACATAATTGTATAATTGCTACTTTCAGATTTTTCAGTTATATCAGTATTTTTATTACTTTTCCTAGTTGTATCGAGTACAATAAGTCAATAAATTAATATTAGTAAACTTTCATAATAATTTCTTTTCAAAATTACAAAATTTTTAAAATTCGCATGGCTATAATAATTAACAATACACATACATTTTTAATATATTATAAAATTACAACAAGACTTTTTTTTAATTAACTTGAAAGACATAATAAGTAATACGACTAACAGTGATTTCAATAACATATATGCATGATTATAATCCATAAACATAAACCCTAAACCCCAAACCTTAAACTCTAAACCCTAAACTCTAAACCCTAACCAGGTTGTCGTGAGTATGGTGAAGAATATTGTGAAAAAGAATTAAAAACAGATTGAAGGTGGTTGAGATCGCAATGGAAGAGGAAGTAGAAAACTAAATTTTATGGACCCCACCATATTTATTTTGTCTGCCAAAAATCAGCTTCCTCATGTTTGGGAAACACTTGTGGAAAAAAAATTATGAATAAAAGAAAAAAATTTAATGAAGGTGTTGGAGGGTGAGTGAGAAGGAATCGTTGGGGAGTAAAATTTAATTTTTAGGTGGGACCCACCATATGAGTGTTTCAGCAATGAGTAGAGTATTTTTGAAATTCTCTCCAAATTTAGAGTGTTTTAAAAATAGACTCCACCATAATTTCAAGATCAAAGACTTGGATTAAGATCATGAAACTCAAGATTTGAATATTTCTCACCAAGACAGATTTGGTACATCAGAAATTCAACCTTGGACTTATTTTTGCGTGAAATGAATTCATGTGAGTTAGATTTTAAATGCAAGTGGAATGAAATCATTTGAAGTTATGGTTGGAAAGATATTCAAAATTTAATGAAAACATGTATAATAGGTGACCAAGTTTAGACATTGGAGCATAAAGTGGCCAATCTCGGCCGATCATGCCAAACGCCGGCCATGACTTCACCTGCGACCAAGGGCGGCCAGACTATCATCAAAAAGTCTCCATCCTTGGCCTAAGCCTTAAAGCCTCAGCCACAACCCATCTTCTAACCAAGGATGGCCGTTGTTTTTATTTTTACTTCTTAAACCTAAATCTAATTGACCTAGAAACCTCTATACATTACTTGCTTTTAACATTTTATTAGGGACACGTTTTAGAGACCATGCTTTATATTCGATTTATATCAAAGGACACACGTCTATTAAAAAATTTTGAAGGAATAAAGTTGTTTTTTAGAAATTCAAGAGGATTTTCTCAATCTCTGTTCAAAAAATTTGGTCTGATATTCTAACTCTTCTCTTTTTAATAAAAGTTATGCTTTCTTCTTCTACTCTCTACTATTTCTTCACCATGTCTGAGTAGCTTTATTGTTAGGTTGTGGACTTTTTAATGAATGCATAACATGTTACCCATATAATGATTCTAATAAGGTTTCATTCTAAAGTTCTTCATCTTTACTTGTTCTTACTGCATGAATCTAGTGTAGCTACTTGAGATCTGATCTATATATAGTTTAGAAAACAAAAGTGACAAATCTAAATCCTTGAACTAGTATTTAAATGAGTTAGGCATCGTAACAAACGAAAGATGAGTTGTGGAGTATAGTGAACAATCTTTACCTCATTGATTAGTGCATATGTACATCTTCCAATAACCAAGGAAAGTTGAGTCTATTAATTTTTAGGTATAGTGTCTGGAACCACGACAGCGCGAAAGATATGTCTTGTAGGTTCAAAGTATGTTTTTCCGTCTTTAATGGATCGACATCCTAAGTACTACATCGTTGTTGTGCAGTTGCAGCTG
Organism: Streptanthus diversifolius; assembly: GCA_039880935.1. Taxonomy (NCBI): domain Eukaryota; kingdom Viridiplantae; phylum Streptophyta; class Magnoliopsida; order Brassicales; family Brassicaceae; genus Streptanthus; species Streptanthus diversifolius. The sequence continues at coordinate 9,330,418 of JAXGFM010000005.1, forward strand.
CGGTTTCTTCTAACGATTTTTATCTATTTGATACAATTTCTCACTGCTATCAGTATCAAACTTTAAAACTCTGAATTGGAACCATGGTAACAACTCAAGGAATTGAGAGTGAGTGTTGAGAAATGATTCCTTGAGAGAGATCTATAGATAAAAAGATAAACATTAAGATGGAGAAGAACTCAACGACAATGAGGAAGAAGAAGCAAGAAGTCTAGGACGAGATTTGGTCATGTAACAAGAAGCTACACATTAAAAAGAATAAGAGTAGTTAGCATTAGTTTGGTTAAAATATTATCAAGTTAAGTTGTTAAGTTAAAAGTTGTTTAGGGAGTTGTTAAGAGTTGCTAGAGCAATTGTAAGCTTGGGGTGTAAGAATGATCAAGATTCTAGATGTCTAAACTAGGAGAAGCTGTTCAAACAAGGATGAGTCTAGTTAACATAAGAACTACTATAAATGTTGTAAGATTATGGAAGGGTGAAAGAAATAGTGTTTTGCTAACTAAATCTTGTATAAAATAGAAGATAAAGTAAAACAGAGAAAGAGAGTAAAAGAAATCAAACCCGAATCAAACCCAAATCAAACACAAGTGAATGTAAAGAAGAGATATATTCAATACATATCCACACATAGTATTAATGTAGTTCTATCCACGGAGATATCAATGATGGTTTGGAGGATATGCTGAAGCTATGAAATCGTTAGTTTCCAATTTTTGTTTACGTTTGTAGGTCTTTCTTTTTTAATGGAATCATGTTGATCATATATGATCTGGCGTGACTAAAGAGAATTGACCCTTTTCTATATTGTACATATATTAAATTTTATAGGGACTCTTTCATAAAATCTCTCTACTAATCAAATTCTGCACATATTTCCTTAAAGTACGTAATACATTATAAAACCACCCAATCTAAATATTCATCATCGTAATTCCTCCTAAACTTCTTAATTCCACCTCTCCAATTAAAATTTAAAATCGCGTTTAAAAATTGTGAGTTCCTAACCCATCAATCCGACTAATAGCCCGGCCTGTCTCTTGACCCGTGTTATATCAAGGGTACCACTTGCTCAAACCCTGTTCTCTCCGCTCCGACTAACTCTTTCGCCGCCGGTTTCATCTCTACACAACCCATCGACACACCTAGTATTCTCTCTCAAAGAGCTCCTGCAAAAACTCTACTATATGTTCCTATTAGTTTAAAAACCGTTAACACTCATGATAATATCAAGTCGGTTTAGTTAACTGATAAATATGTAAGTTATTGCTATTAATTAAATAGTTCTATCCTTTCATATAATTGTGTCTTTTCATAGAGTTGTGTCTCTTGGATGTGTCTCTCTATACAATATATAAGACATACTTTAGACATAGAAGAGCATAGAGTGAAATTCACAAGAATTCTAAAAAGAAAGACAAAACAAGAACAAAACGTAAGGCAACTCGAAAAGGGCACTTTACCGGTAATAAGTGGTTGATATCCTTTTTGTGATATCTTCCCTAAGTTTATCTATTTCCAGAATCACATCCAAGTCATACCATTGTAAGGTATGCTTTCGGTTTAAATGCTTCCGCATCTTAAAGATACAAGATGGTTATATGTAGGAAACAAAATCAAAGCTGCAGTGATAGGTATTGGTACTTGCCAATTACATATGCACGGCGGAAAAACTCTCATTCTACATGACGTCTTGTATGCTCCTGAAATTTGTCAGGACCTCATCTCTGTTTCTGCTTTGCTTAAATTAGGTTTTAGTTTAAACTTCTATGGCATGGATTTGCACATTTCTTTAGGGTCTGTTTTTATGGTTATGGATACACACATGATGTTTTTATAGTACTTTATTGTAATACAACTACTGCAAGTATTAATAAAGATTATTTTTCATTTGTAACAAGTTCGACTAAAAATAAAATAAATATGTGGCATGCAATACTTGGTCACATAAGAGTTGAACGAATAAAAAGATTGGAAAAAGAAGGCTTCTTGGGCTCACTAGCCCAAATCAATCTAAAACCATGTGAATCATGTGTTGCATGAAAATCAATAAGAAAAAATTTGGAAAAGAAACCAGAGCCGAATATTCATTCCAATTAATTGATTCAGACATATGTGGTCCGATGAAAGTGAGGGTGAAATATTAAGAGATTTAGAGATTTGTAGATTGAGAGAGAGAGATTAGAGAGAAAAATGAGAATGATTATTATTGAGATTTTAGAAAAATGAATTTCTTGCTTACAAAGGAAGAGAGAGATAACTATTTATACTAAACTAGTCTAGGCTTGTTTGGATACTAAGATAGTTTAATACATGTTTGGTTACAAGGATAACATATCATTAATCACAAACAAGCCTAAGCCACTCCCTTTGGACACATGGTGCCTACTTAGAGTCTAAGGTACACTTTCTTCATTTCTTCTCTTTGTCTTCATCATTCTTCTTCATTCCAACACTCCGCCTCAAGCTTTAAGTCATGAAGAATGGCTGAGCTTGCAACCATGAAGCATTACCTCATTAAAAACATAAAGAAAGAAAACTCAATTGGGATAAAACCTTTCTTACCATCTGGAATTACCTTCAGACATGGCTTTACATCCAGTAGTCCATGTCTCGATGTTGCGGAAACATATCAGAAACCAGACCGAAGTGGAATCACAAAGGATAAAGGAATTGCGATCGAACCTTACCTATCCTAAAGGTCATATTCGAGTCGGGGAACGGCGTATCCAAAAACTGAAGAACCGATAAATTCTGCAAATACAAGTCTTCTGGGGAAGGCAACACCGAACTGTGGAGACTTGGGAAGATGAAGAAGACTTCTGAAAAAGGTATCTTCATTTGTTTGAGGATAAAATGGAAAGACATGCTTGAGAATTCGGAGACGAATTCTTATAAATGGGGGAGAATGTAATGACCTGCACCTTAGGCTGAATTTTGACTACACCTAGACTATGTCGGATAATGGGTTAAGGACGCATGTTCTAAGTGGTTCGATGCTTGAATTTGTGTTGAGTGTTTAAAGATGTTATGTTATGTTATTTATTGCGGGATGGGTTAGCTTATATTTCCAACTCACTCAGCAATCTAGTTGCTGACGCAAACTCATTCTTGCAGGCAAAGGCAAGGGTAAAGAGGGAAGACCGGACATCCGATCAGTGTAGATTATAACCGCCCTTTTGAAAATGTATGTTTATATTAACTTATGAATGTTTTAAATGTCTATATTCGGGTTTGTTATGTAACTTATGAAAAACAGATTTATGTAAGTTGTTTTTATTATACGTAATATCAAATAGAGGTTTCTATCTTATACAAGGTTAAGTTATGCATGGTTTCCTTGTTTAAGTTAATTGAGCATATAGAGTCCCAGATGGGCAGTGGGGTAATGTGGCATTGATTTTCATCCCGGGTGTGGAACCTCAGACGTGGATGAATGGTTGGATGTTGAGGTTAATTTGGGTATGGTCCTTATTCACTTGTGCTTTCGGAATATATTCGGAAGTTCGGATGGACGGGGATCGTGCCATCGTAGCGTCTTCCGGTCTAGGAGGATCGGGGGCGTTACAAGTTGGTATCAGAAATTTTAAGGACGACACATCATTTATTGTTGAGTATACATCCCGAAAGTAAAAGATGTATCGAGATATCCGGCGATACTATCACTGGCCCGGTATAAAGAAGTATGTAGCTAAATGGGTAGCACAATGTCAAACATGCCAACAAGTGAAGGTGGAACATCAAATTCCGGAAGGATTGCTTCAGAGTCTACCAATCTCAGAATGGAAAAGGGAAGCAGTTGCCATGGATTTTATCACAGGACTACTACCTAAGGCCCCAGGAAGTGGTAACGACACTATTTGGATAATAATAGATCGTTTAACTAAATCTGCCCATTTATTCTCGATGAAGATAGGGGATCGATTCGAGACCCTTGCTAAGCTGTATTTAGATGAGATTGTGCAATTACACGAAATACCTGCCAACATTGTGTCAGATCGAGACTAGAGATTCACGACAAGATTTTTGAGAGCATTTTAGAATACCCTAGGAACCGAGCTTCACATTAGTACCTTTTTCCATCCCGAGACCGATGGTGAGACTGAAAGGACTATTCGGACAATAAAGGTAATTCTGCGGATGTGTATCTTAGACTGGGCTGAAACGTGGGAACAACATTTACCCTTAGTGAAATTCTCCTACAACAATAGTTATCATTCGAGCATCGGAATGTCTCCATATGAGGTATTATATGGACGTCCGTGCTGAACACATATGTGTTGGAACGAAGTAGGCGAGAGAAGAATGTTTGGTCAAGATATAGTAGATGAAACCACTGAGAAAATTAGGACGGTAAGGCGAAATATGAAGAAGGCCCAGGATCGACGAAAGAAGTACGCGGGCCAACATAGAAGAGAGTTGGTATTTTCGATCAGAGATTGGTTTATTTGAAAGTGGAAGCACAGAAAGGCAAAGACCGATTCAGAAAGGTCGGAAAGCGAGCCACTCGATTAATTGGACCATATAAGATTGTTGGAAGAGTGAGTGAGTTAGCTTACCATCTAGAGTACCTTAAGACATGGCTTTACATCCAGTATTCCATGTCTCGATTTTACGGAAACATATCAGAAACCAGACCAAAGTGGTACCGCAAAGGATAGAGGAATTGCGATCGAACCTTACCTATCCTAACGGTCATATTCGAGTCGGGGAACGGCGTATCCAAAAACTGAAGAACCGAGAAATTCCGCAAATACAAGTCTTCTGGGGAATGCAACACTGAATTGTGGAGACTTGGAAAGATGAGGAAGGCTTCTGAAAAAGGTATCCTGATTTTTTTGAGGATGAAATGGAAAGACAGGCTTGAGAATTTGGGGACAAATTCTTATAAGGGCGGAGAATGTAATGACTCACATCTTAGGCCGAATTTTGACTGACTGTCCAATGGTTGCCTGTCCGAGTAATCAGTTTGCGTGAATGATTGTCCGCATCAATTAAGGTCAAGCGGATGATCTTGGGTCGGTAATGGGACGACCCGATATGAATCCGGTACGACCGTCCATGCATACAACCGTCTGTACGATCTGATGGCTGATGTCTGTGACCAAGCGGTCAGTGTGCTTGGGACATCATGCGTACGTCCGACTAACGTCCGTGACACGTCCTACTTAGGACGTCACGTGTACGTCCGACTGACGTCCGTGACACGTCCTGCTTGGACATGTCATGTTGTCGTGCCCGTCCTTGGCCACGTCCTGCTTGCATTCGGCGGACGACCGTGACGTGTCCTGCGATACGTCATGCTTACCTATGATGCAACCAGCCTAGAGCCGTGACCTGCCTGACCTACAGACGTGATTCACCTGTCTGCTTCACGACCGTGCGTCCATGGGCGTGACACCGTGCAGCCTGCTTGCCTGCCTGCTGCTCGACCTATATATACCATGGGTCACCCTTGGTCGAACAATTAGAAAAAATTTCCCATTCTTAGAAAAAATTTGCCCACAAAATATAATCTTAGATCCGTACAACCGAGGACACAACACGCTGAACCATAGTACGTCCGCAGTATGCCGCAGTACGTCCGTGACCAACCGTGACCGAGCCGACTGTCTGTGTATTGTCCGTGGGAAATCCCATTAAACCGTGCGTTGGTTCTTATCTTTTATAAGCAAGAAAGTTGCCCTGAGTTCAGATTAGGCTGTGGAATACACACGGTGGATTAAAACTAAGGATGGTTCCTTAGGACATGTTTGTGCATGTGTATGATCTAATGTGTGTTTTTTGTTGATTGATTTCTATGAAAGACTTAGCTATGCCGTTATAATGCCCATTTTTATACTAGTTAAGTTGATTGGTCGCATGCATGTTTTCATGATGAAATTACTTGCGGATATGGCTTGTTAGCTTACGACAGTTCATGGACGGTCCTTAAAATTAGGCTAAGGATCGGTTAATGTTGCACATAGGTTTATGCGATTTAGAGTTATGGGTTAGACATGGGTTTAGATTGTGACTGAGTTATCCCCAGTAAAACCCGATGAGGTGCGGCTAGCGACCCGCCTCAGCTACGTGTTTATGTATGCGAGGGTTGGCTTGCCACCTACCTGGGCGTACTTGCAAGGGGCACCCCACGTCTGTTTACTTAGTAGTACAGCGGTCGATCCATGTAGCCTATGTGGCTAAGGATCTTCGGTACGAAAAGATGAAGTAAGCTAGTCATGACATTATGGCTTGTTTGATGGCGTGATGTGTGTGCACTGGGTAGTCTTAGACGGTGTATTGCTTACAGAAGCCTACACAGACTATGTCGGATAATGGGTTAAGGACGCATGTTCTAAGTGGTTCGATGCTTGAATTCGTGTTGAGTGTTTAAAGATGTTATGTTATGTTATTTGTTACGGGATGGGTTAACTTATATTTCCAACTCACTCAGAAACCATGCGGAGAACATAACAACGTTCATCAAAGAAAGTGTGGACGATGAGCTCAAGGATTCTGGCTCTGAACCTAATCTGAACGCAAAGAACCTAATCCGAGCCTTATGCTTACACCTTCCAGACCTATCTGTTTGTCACTCGGCTGATGCAGGAGAAAGAATTTGCAATCTCAGATTAGCTGCAGAGAAGCTGCAGGAGTAGAGAGGCCTACAAACCCAGTTTATTTATACTGCATATGAAAGAGACAGGTCGGGCTATGAGTCAGATTGATAAGTAGGGCAATCATAATTTTTAAAACGCGATTTTAAATTTTAATTGCAAAGGTACAATTAAGAAGTCTAGGGGAATTTACTAAGATGAATTTTTAGGTTGGGTGGTTTTAATGTATTACATAGTTTAGGGGAATACTTGTAGGGTTTAATTAGTAGGAAGGTTTTATGCAGTTGTCCCAATTTTATATAATAAAAATACAAATTTTTTAATAATAAGTCAGGCACATCATTATATTTTTTCTTCTAAGATTTAAGATTATTACTTTTGGTCTATAACCCTCATTTTGATATAGATGGTCATTTATTGGTCTATTTAGACTTCAGACTAAATCACTTTACATATATTTTTCTAAATTTTGTATTTGCATACTTGTACATACGAGTTATTCATTCTCTTTTTATAAAATTTATTAGTATGACTTTCATTCTTGTCATACAAAATCAAATCTTTTAAACATGAAAGATATCATATATTCTTCAAATAACTTTAAGTATGGTATTTAAGGGCCAAACAAATGTGAGCATTTTTAAAATAAAATCCTGAAAGCATTTTTTGAGATAACATCTCTTCCTTTAAAGATCAATTTAGAATAAATAAAGAAAATGTCGTCTTTCCAAAATCTTTCTTATAACTTATGATTTGTGTTAATTCTTCATGAGTTTTGACTAAAGATCTCATTGATCCATATTTTTTGATAAATACACATGAGTATATTGGTTAACCTTATAATATTCAATTATACTCTACTCTTTAAAAATATATTTACATTGTTTTGATTTCTAGAATTTACAAGAACATCTTTTAATATCACAATCCTTCAAGGATTGTATCCTTCATGGATTATATCTTTTAGGTATTTTCATATAAGTATCATTATAGTGGGTTGTATAAATCAAGTTCTTTTATTGTCATACTAATAAGGAACTAGAAAGTTGTTGCATCCACCACATAAAAATATAGATGCTGTATTTTTATAATCAATCTCACTTTCATCTATGTCTCAAAAATATGTTATACTGGTTTTACACATTTACATGTATGAACTATTGATTTAAATACTTTTCTCTTTCTAAGAGTTTATAATTCTTCGTACATTGCTTTTTTCCAGTTTGACCAATCATTTCATTAGGTACACTTATAAATAGACTTTGTTTTATGATCATTTTTCCATTCATCATATCAACGGCTACATTCGCATGCAAAATATATCTCTGACTTTGATTTGCTTATGGTTTCATTTTATTCTATAGATGACGTAACTTATTGAAATCTCTTCATTCTCTCATATACCTGAATTAATTTCTATCATGTTAATATCTCTTCTGGAGATCATTCAAAAAATATGTTCTCTCGGTTTGACTATTTTTAAATTATGCTTTTTTTCTTTTTCGAAAATTTTTATCTATGGAAACAACATGTCTACCATGTTCAGATGTGCTTTAGACTCATTAGCAGTTTTGTATTGTCCTTCAGGGACATACATTTTTATTGGATTAGCTGGTATAAGTGACCTTGTCACTATATTGGGTCACTAAGAGTACTTGCATCACTCATACCCAAAGAGTATCAACTCACAAAACAAAAAAAAAAATTAATATATTTTTCTTTGAGTCGTCTCAGTGCAGACTATTTTATGAGATGGTTCTTTTCATTTTTCTTCACTTTTGCTCCTCCTTTTCTCCTACTACTTCCCTTACGTTTTCTTTTTTAACACAAACCAACATTTCCTTATCATGAGACAAGTTGTACATTACAAGAGATCACTATTTTATCAATGGCAAAAGACATGATGGTAACTCAGAATCATTTGAAGCATCATACATAAAGCCAGTTCTCGCTTTTTTTGCTACTGTATCAACTGCCATGTTTCCTTCTCTTCCTATGGTTGACACCTTGAAGGTTGAATTCAAATCCAAAGAGGCTTTAATGTCCAAACAAAAGCTATTTAGACACAGCCACTCCTGAGGATTAAGTATGGCAGATTGAAGATTCCAAAAATCAATTTGGAAGACCACATTAGCATATCCCATGTTAGATAAGCATTTTCCCATGTTAAAGCTGCTGCCTCCGCATGGAGAGCAGAAGGCAGTTGTGGATTTGTTTTCATCCCGAATAGTCTAACATTGCCTAAATGATTCCTATGATCCATCCCACCCCAGTCCTAATCGATTAACAATCCCATGAAGCATCAAAATTACAGAAAAATATACATGATGGAGGTGGTAACCACCGTTTAGGTCCATCTGTGCGACGTCTTTGCACCCTGGTGCGATTAGTGCTTGGCTCATATGAGATCTTAAGCAGATCAATTGAATCTTGTGCTTTGCGCCATTCTTAGGCATCTATCATTGCTCAATTTCTAACTTCTGTAGGTGAGTAATCTATGCCTTATATTGTCCATTCATTCCTCGTTTTCCATAGTCTCCACAATATCCAAGGCCAAACATGACTGCCTTGATCAGGGTTTCCTTCCCTGAGAGAGAGAGTAATTTTGATTTTCACAAGTTGATTCTTTTGTTAACTTTCTCCTCTATGAACCAGAGTGTTGCTATTTTGGAGCCTATGGAAACTTCCAGATGTCCAAGGTAGATTCCTTTCCCCCCCTCAGTTTGTATTCCAGAGATTTTTTTAATCAGCAAGCTACTATCATGCTCACCGTGTTTGCCGAAAATGATGTTGGATTTATCCTGGTTAATACGTTGACTCGAGGCCTCACTGTATTCGTCCAAAATTTGAGTAATCAACTCAATCTAGGACTTCCTCTCGATATCTTGATTACGTCTAATTGTCTTGAACTCTCACCCAGTTTCAGCCTCTTTGCAAGCATCTCAGTGCATAGAATGAAGATGAAAGAATATAGGGGGTCGCCTTGTCTAAGACCTCTAGATGGGAGGATTTTCCCGTATGGTACCCCGTTTATCAAGATATTAAAGGTAGACATAATGATACATGTCATCACACAGCTTATCCAGATCCTCCAAATCTTAAGGCTCTAAACGTGTCTTCCCATATTTGTCATTCCATCCTGTCAAACGCTTTCATCATATCTGTTTTCATAGCCAAATACCCTGAAGTGATATCATGTTTTGTTCTTAGGTCATGGATTAGTTTGTGGGCCATGATGATATTGTCAGATATCAGGCGTCCCTTAACAGATGCTGCTTGCTGTTTTGAAATTAACACCGGAAGGATTTTGTTATCGATGATAACAGCTTGAAGATGATATTGTAGATAAAGTTACATAGACTTATTAGCCTGAAATCTCCAACTTGCATTGATCTTGTCTTCTTAGGTATCAGACAGATGCTGGTGTGATTAATAAGGTTTTCAAGAAAACCAGATTGAATAAACTCTCTCACCATTGAACAAATATCTTTCCCAACTGTGTTTCAGTTATCCAGGTAAAATGCTCCAGAAAGGCCATCTGGACCAGAGCAATTTTGGGGATTCATCCCATAAACTGGAGCTTTGATCTCCCCCTCTTCATGAATAGCTATCAGGTCCCGATTCATTTCATCGAAGATGATATATTCGAAATTCTGTAACATCAGGGAATCCCTAACCAGTCAGGAATCCCCTAGCTCAGAGGTGTAAAGCTGGCTGAAATAGGAAACAATGTGGGAGCCTATTTCCTTTTCCGAGCGGAGTATTCTACCAGAAACTTTATCTTTTATTATTTAGATTATGTTGGCAGCTTTTCGTTCCTTCGTATACACATGAAAAAATTTTGTATTCCGATCACCTGCCTAAAGCCATTGTACTCTACTTAGCAACCTCCAGAAAGCTTCTTCCTCAGTGTAGGCTTGTTGGACTTCATCTTCGAGACACGATGCGAGAGGGAGTCATACTCATTCTGCATTCAGTGATTTTGTGTATGATATATGAATTCTCTGGTTCCCCTTGACCTAAGACGTTCTCCACTTCCCATCCCAACGCCACAATTTCTTTGAAGCCTTCATTACATTTCCAACGCAAATCGTACCTGAAATGTCCCACTCTTTTATGATCCTCCCCGCCCAAATAAGAGCAGATGGGGCTGTGATCAGAGCTGACTCGGGGCAGATAATGAGATGTATCATTAGGATGTTCTCTAAACCAACCGGTGTTGCATAAGATCATGTCAAGCTTACGGTGCACTATTTCACCGCCTCTGCCAAACCATGGAAAGGAATTTCTCACATACGGGGGCTCTTGAAGTCAACATTTTGCCATGAAGGCATTAAATGGGTAAAAGGATTGCTCTGATCTGGGTCTTCCTCCCCTCTTATCTGTCGCACCTGATAGCTCATTGAAGTCCCTCATAATCATCCATGGTTCCTTCCTATGCTCTCTAATAATCTCCAGTTGATCTCATAACCATTGTCGTTCATACGGTATCAGATTTCCATAAACACCAGTAAAGAATAACCGTCAATTTTGCCATGTAAGTTGAGCATCTATAAATTGCTCATTGGCTTATAGTTTTGTTACTTGGAGTCCTTGCCTCCACATTAGTGCACATTAGTGTCAATCCGCCATTTAACCCTATCGGATCCATATTGATTATATCAAAGAAGCCAAGGTCTTGACATAATATCAACTCCATTTTTTTCCTCCTATTTTTGGTCTTGCTGAGGAAAACTAATATGTTGACCACACACATTCTTCAGGTGTCAAACTGTCCTATTCCCTGACAGTTCCAGGCGGTTGCTCTTGACTTGGGTGGTTCTGGGGAACCACCAAACTTTGGGATGTAGGAGTACGATGTATAGATGAAGTGAGCAGCTGAAGAAGGACAGAGATAGGAGCTTGAACCTGAGAAGAGCTCCCAACAGAGCCTAATGATGTTTTATACGATTCATGAGATGAATGAGACATTTTCACTGTCTTCCTGTCTTGGATTCTTTCGGCGCTAGACCTTCGCTTTCGATGCAAAAACACTGGTTCCTTGCTCACCTCTTCAATCCTCTTGCCATAGGAAAGTATTCTTTCTGATGAATGGAGGAGAGGGTCTTCAATTCGTTGGGTTACTGGAATCCGCATGGGATCCTGATTTAAGGGTGATGGCAGGATTTCCCCTTCTTCTCTCACCCTTTCTTCCTTTTTTCCATCATCGACTTCATCCTTCTGACTGGATGTCGAATTGCAACGAGGTGAACGCAATCCTTTGTGTGCCATTTCTTTTGCAAAATATTTTATAAAAGGGTGTGATCTTCCTGCTGTAATCTTTTCATGATCACAATGTCCATATTATGGCATATTTTTCTTTAGTCACCAAGCCGTGTTCTCCTTCCCCTTCCCACATCCCTTTACCACCTCAATTGCTTTTCTCTTACGATCTCGCGATGTCGTGGTGGCTGAGCGTGAGGGTTCAGCGTGAGATAAGGTTGTCACTTGTTTGCCTTTTCCATGTGTAAACTTTTTTGGCAAAGACCTCTTGTTCTGCAGTGAGCTTTCTGTTGGTTGAAGTTCACATATTGAGACCCCCTTTTCATTAGGCCTCCTTTCAGATTCATAGCCTTTCAAAGCTGAGATTTCTCGGCAGTGGTATTGATCTTGAGTGAGTCGTTTGCAGCGCAAGCATACCTTTTGGAGCTTTTCGTAATTGAACTCAATCACAACCGGGTTTCCAACATTGAAATTGATCGGGTATAAGATGATTGGCTGCTCTATAGATAGCAAGATATGTGCCCTTACAAATTCCATTGAGTCAGATGAGTGTGCGTGAAGGAAGAGTTCATCAGTGACTTCTGCAATGGCACTCTAATGCCACTTCCTTTACAGTATAATAATAATAAAAAATAATATTGATCAAACTATAAAAAGTTTCAGCGATGCTGTTGCTAAGTACGCATGTCAACTAAATTACAATACTCTATAAACAGATTATCTTTTAGACTTTTGATTCACACTATTTAGTCTAAGGATCAATAATAATTTGTTCCAACTTATTTTTTCCCAGCTGTTTATTTTCTCTCCTAATGTTAGAATGACTGACTCATTTTAATTTCAGTCCACAAATTGTGCATTACTTAAATCATTCATGGATGGCTCTATATTCTTAGGTATCAATGGAGATTAAATCTCTATGGTGGAGCAATTGAAATGTATATTGCACATCCAAAATTTTAGATCAGAAATATTTGGTTATTGACCAAAAAAAATTTACATGGAGAACTATTTAATACTTGTTGGCTGGATGCAAATTAATATTGATGCATTTTGTGTGTTAACATGATTTACAAGATGTTCGACATTTATCCCAATGAATATGCAACTATCATCAAAGATTTAAGATGTGAATTAACCATGAATATTAAGATGCATGGTGGGTGATCAGTCGATCAACATCTTCTTGTATCAATGCCAATAGATTTCAAAATTATTTTGGCTGGTGATTCTTATGAGCAAGCAGCATATGGAAAAATCATTCGGAAAAATCTTCTGGTTCTTCTGTGATAATATTCACATAAATATTGGTTATGTTTTTGTATTACTATTGAACCGGTATGGTTTAACTGGTTTATGCCAAACACTAATATATTTTGTAACATTTACTTTTACTATATATTTTGTCTCTATTATATTAAATTTTGTGTTGTACAATCTAATAAATAATGCACAAGTTTTTCCAAATTACTGTTATTGTATATTACTTTACTACCTTGAGTAATCCTTGTGATTAGAAAGTATTTACTATTTCATTCGGTTATTGTCTCAACATGATTAGTTTTGAAATCCCATGGATTTAATTTATGAAAGATTCATTGATCTCAATTTTAGTGTGAACAAATAAAACTCAATCATAATAAAACAACCATAAGCATGATATAACAATTACGTAATATGATTTTAACATAAACATGTATATTTTTGAAAATAATACTTATCTCAGTGATAAGTAAATGGAGTGAAGATGAAAGATGTCATTGTCTGAAGCCGCTTTGATAGGGTTTTGATCATAATTTTTTCGTTTTTAGATGACTAGGGTTTTGTATTCATGTGGGGTTTCGTGCTGATAATTTATTATAAATAGAGTTACGAGAGATGAAAGAATTGATGGTATTTTTTATATAATAATAAATCTCTTATAGAAATATAATTAGGATTACATGTAAATCCATAATATAGATTAACGGCAATAAATACATTTTTGTAATTGTTATGAACTATTTATATGATGTCCATTATAAACATGTTTAAAAATATTCTAGATTTACTTGTAACCTTAATTGTAGTCCTATATCAATGATTCATTATTCATGAAATAAGACAATACCAATTTTTGTATCTCTTTTCTTTGTATTCAGGACACGTTATCAGAACGAATCTCTATTTGTTGGAGTTAAAAATCCTAAACGCCTGAGTTAAAAGGTAGGCAATCTCGTATTTCATAATAATCGAAATATATTCTTCATATAGATTTAGTTCTATTTAGAACCAAGTTTATTATCAACTAATGGTTCATAAGAATGAATTCATTATATTGATACTTAATTAAAGTATTATTTATCGATATTAAAACCATGTTTATTATTAACTAATGGTTCGTAATGATAGATCCAAAATATGATACATTAAAAACCCTAATTGATATGATAACTTAATATATCAAGTATGTGACATCTTTTTGACTCTTGTGTTTTAAGTTCTTTATTGTTTATGTTTTATTCATATATTCCTAAACAAATTTTTTTAATGCATAATTTCTTGTGCTTTAATTTATTTACTATTATTTATGCTTATGGTTTAAATCTATTCATGTTTTGCCCCAACATGTTATCAATATATTGTTTATGTTATATGAATTTGCTCATATATGGTTGAAATCCGAATTTTGCACAGCATATCTAGGGTTATATTATAATTTATTAAATTATCCAAATTTTTTACATATTCTACACTTTCCATAATTCATCTCATCCAAAAAATTTATAGATATGATAAAAGTCGGACTTTACACATATTATGTATTTTCCATAATTCATCTCATCTGAATTTTGTACATATGTGATTAAAATCAATATTTTGCACATAGTCTACCCTTTCCAAATTTATATTTTACAAATTTTTGGATGTGTATTGTTGATTCTAAAATGAGATTCAATTTGAAATTGATAAACCTGCATTGTCCTTCATCTCGAGGGAGATAGTTAAAGAATTTCATATTCCATAATAAGTGTAACATACAGAAGATTATGCTCATATTAAAACCAAGATTGATGAATCCTTCATAAAATAACTCTATGAGATTTGGGATTTAAAAACTAATCATGTTAGACAATAAGCAAATGAAATGCTAAATATTTTCAAATCACAAGTATTACTCAAGGCATTAAAGTATTAGAGAATAATATGAATTTGAAGAGACTTGTGCATTCTCTATTGGATTGTACTAAACAAGGTTTAGTATAATGGAAATAAAAGATATAGTACAACAGAAGTTTACAAATATTGGTATGAACCAGTTAGACAATCTTGGTTCAACAATAATTCGGAAAGATAATCAATGATTTACGTGAATATCAAATAAAGAACTAGAAGATTCTTCCGAATAATTTTTTTTATATGCTACTTGCTCACAAGATAAGTTGATAATACGGTTTTCACCACCCAAAATAGATTTGAAATCTATTGGCATTGATACACGGAGATGTTGGTGGACTGATCACCCACCATCCATCTTAATAATCATGGTAAATTCACGTCTTAGGTCATTGATTATTATTACATATTAATTGGGATAAGTGTCGAACATCTTGTAGATTATGTTCACACACAAAATGCATAGTATCAATTTGTATCAAGCCAGTAAGTATTAAATATAATTTTCTCCGAAAGTGGTTTTGGATTCCTATCTATGAATTTTGGATGTGCAGTATATGTTCTAGTTGTTCCACCACAAAGCTTTAAGATGGATCCTCAAATGATGTTAGGAATATATATTGGACATTGATCTCCATTGATATAATCTAGTGCCATTCATGAGGGATTTAAGTAAGGCTGAATTTTCATACTGAAATTTAAATGAGTAAGTCTTTCCAGGATTAGGGGAATAAAATAAACAGCTATAGAAATAAGTTAGTTGGAATGAATTTTCATTGATACTCTGACTAAAGAGAAAATACCAAAAGATAATTCATTTACATAGTTCAATAAAGCAGTTGCCATATCTCAAATAATTAGATTGACAAAATCACATATATCAACTATAAATACTCCAATATAATTGATATATCATAAGGATAAAATCAAACTGCTTATAAGTCTAAGGCAAGCATGAAACATGGTAAACATGTTACTTCCAAGTATAAGAATCATCGGAAAAGAAAATGAGCAAAGATTAAAAATGGTCAAACCAAACCGAAGAACTAAAGATTTTTGAATGATCTCCAGAAGAGATATTAACATGAAAGAAGTAAATTCAAGTATTTAAGATAATAAAAAGATTTCAATAAGTTATGTCATGTATAGAATAAAATAGAACCATGATGTGATCCATGACACTACCAACGACCTTGGTTCGGACAAGGACGACGGCACAAACGAACAAACAGACGAACGGACGATGGAGGTTCCAGACATACTGAAGGACGATCCGAAGAAATGCCCGCGTTCGTGCCACAACCGTGCCACCGACCCACTCTCAACCAGTCCTAGACCGTGCCTTGACCACGCCACCAAACCGTCTTTGACCAGCCTCGACCGACGTGAGTCCCAGGAACCTGTCATGGACCAAGACTCAACCCAAGACTTGGAGCGCACCAACCCGGTTTCTTCAAGACCCGAACCGGCCCGGACCAGCTGGAGACCAAGAAGCAGGATCCTTGGGCCTTTACATCCGGCCCAATGACTCGATCAAAGGCTAAAGCTCTACAACATGCTATTGGCGCTTATATCACTCACAGTCCCACAAGACCAACTCAACCAAATTTGGTAATTCTGATTCAAAGTTATTTGAATTTAGTTGATGGGAAAAGTGTTTATCTTGGTGCTCTTTTCTTTGGTGGGTTTTTGTCCCAATGGATTTTTCTCACCAAGGTTTTTAATGAGTCTTAGATAAATATTTGCATGTCCATTAACTTAAGGTATATAACATTATTTTTGGATTAGACTTTCCCTAAGTTTTGGCCCGGCCCATTCTCTTTGGCGTGTGTGATTTAATGTTGTTTGATTGTCTTGTAAATTGTTTGGTCTTTGATCTTGCATGGCTAAGCGATGTTGACCACCCTTTGAATTCTCTTTGGTTGTTTATTTAAACTCGGCCTTGGTCATTTGTAAACTCTTTATTGAACTTTTTTTCGAAGTTTCTACGGCTGGGAAAATAAACCGAACCCAAAACCCGAACCGAAGTAACCAGTTCGGTTCGGTTCTGGTTTTTCTCAAAAACCCAATCGGTTCTTGAATTTTGGTAGTTCGGGTTTCGGGTTCGGGTTCGGTTATGTTGTGATGCACCTAAAAACCCGTTCGGTTCCTAAATCTAGGTAGTTTGGGTTTCGGGTTCGGTTCGGGTAACCCGAACTAAACCAAAATAAATAAAATATTATATTTTATTAGGGTTTTTCTTCTTTTTTCTTGTGGTTTTCTTCAATTGCAATTTTTCAATTTGGTTAATTCAATTAGGAACCAAACCCGATAAGTATATGGGTACAAATGGGACTTAAGATATAGTACTAGAACCAAACCGAACCCCGATATGTACTGAACCGAACCCAAACCAAAATAGAGAATTACTTGAATGGGTTCTAGACCTCTAAACCCGAAATACCCGAAACCCAAAATATCCGAACCGAACCCGAACCGAAACCCGAATGCCCAGGCCTAGAAGTTTCTTCTTTAAGAACTCTTAAAATTTTCGATCATTCATCAAGTGGTGTGTAATATCCACTTGCCTTGTAAACTCCTTTATGGTGTGTAATATCCATATTGCTAGTTTGCAAGATCCTTCCTTTGGACGGTGTGTTATATACAGTTAAAGAAGCCGGGTGTTCAAGGTTCACTCACGGCCTTGAAGCTAGCCCTTTCAATCTCTTTTGAAGCCTCACCCATCATCCGCCCTTTTCAAATTTTATTTAATTCAACAAACTATTCCAAATCTGCCTATCATCCAATCAACCGTGACTGTTCAACTTCCTCTCAACCATTTCTCACGATCCTACCTGTTGGCCGATCTTGTATGAGTATTCCTTCACCCAAGGATCACATCAAACCATAAACAAATTGACGATGATATATTTGCAAGCAATGTAGTAGTTGTTGGGTAATTCCAAATAAATGAAGTATATGAAGAGGTAGATTTATGCAACAAGAGGAAGGATGAATCTACAAGTCAAAGTACCTTTAATCTAACCACATTGGATGGTTCTTTGTCTAATCTTTATTATGGTTCATAGAACCTAGATTTTTAAGTCTCTTCATATTTTACTCTACTCAACTATATAAAGCTCTTTTGTAATCTTTGTCAACACACATCATCATAACAACAAAACACAAGTTTTATAAAGAGTAGTTTTATAAATCTTTCTTTCTCTGAGTTTTAATTTTAGATTTGGTATCAGAGCTTCAGGAGGAAGTCTCGATCAAAAGGCTTAGAAAAAGTCTTGTTCATCAAATCTAAGAGAAGCAAGTTACATGGAGGTAACTAATGATGTTCAGCCACATACCAAGGAGATTGGATCATCATCCATCCAATGCCCAATGTTGACTCCGACAAACTATACTGTTTGGTCAATGAGGATGAAATTGTTACTCCGAGTCCATAAAGTATGGGAATCGATTGATCCGGGTACTACCAACGAAACACAGAATGATGTTGCAATAGCACTCTTGTTTCAATCAATTCCGGAATCACTCATCTTGCAAGTAGGAGATCAAACTACATCAAAGAGTATTTGGGATGCCATCAAGTCACGGTACCTAGGAGCGGATCGTGTAAGGGAGGCAAGACTCCAAACGTTGATGTCAGAGTTTGAAAGACTAAAGATGAGTGAAAGTGACTCTGTCGATAACTTTGCCGGGAAGATATCGGAACTTGCATCTAAATCAGCCTCGTTGGGAGAAAGTATGAATGACGAAAAGATGGTGAAGAAATTCTTGAAAGGACTTCCAAGAAACAAGTACATTCATATAGTAGCCTCTCTAGAACAAGTTCTCGACCTAAAGACGGGATTCGAAGATATTGTTGGGAGACTAAAGGCATATGAAGAACGTGTCAAGGATGAAGTTCAAGAAGAGGATCATGGAAAACTAATGTTCTCCAACAACGATACAAATAACCAAAGAGGATCCAGAAGTTTCCGAGGAAGAGGCAGAGGACGTCGTGGCAGAAGTGGACGAGGTCGAGGGAGACCTAATAAAGGAGAAGAGAACGTGGTAATAACCACAAGCAGAAGAAAGAACGTTCTAAGGTCATATGTTGGCGTTGTGACAAGGCGGGACACTACGCAACATCTTGCCCCGAAAAACAAACAAGACAACAAGAGGTGAATTTACATGAGACACAAGAAGGTGATGATCTTTATATTCACGAGGTTGTGTTCTTAAATGAGGATAAAGTGGATCCTAAGAAGTTCAATATCAACAAAGGCGATGCAAGTGTTTGGTATTTGGACAACGGAGCAAGTAATCATATGACGGGGAACAAAGAGTTCTTTGCAACCTTGGATGAAGGTGTTAAAGGGACAGTGAAGTTTGGTGATGGCTCAACTGTTGATATAGAAGGTAACGGTACTATCTTATTTGAGTGCAAAAGAGGAGAACATAGAGCACTTAAAGATATTTACCTTATACCCCTCTTGAAGCACAATATTTTGAGTCTGGGACAAGCAACAGAGAATGGGTGTGAGGTTATCATGAAGGAAAAACTATTGACGTTAAAAGACCCAAGTGGAAGGCTGCTTGTTCAAGTCACAAGATCACCAAATCGTCTCTATATGACGTTGATGAAGATTGGCAACCAGAAGTGTCTCAAAATAGAAGATGATGAGACAATTTGGAGATGGCATGCTCGGCTCGGCCATGTGAGTTTTGGTGTGATGAACAACATGGTTCAGAAGGAGATGGTCATAGGGATGCCAAAGGTCATATATAAGAAAGATGTATGTGGGGTATGTCTGGCCGGAAAACAGACGAGAAGTCCATTCCCGACTAAAGCGAAGTTTCGAGCTACTCAAGCATTGGAGTTAATCCATGGAGACTTATGTGGACCGATTTTGCCGCCAACACCAGCAAACAATCTGTATATCTTTGTATTGATTGATGATTTTTCAAGATATATGTGGATTATGCTTCTAAGAGAGAAAAATGAAGCGTTTGAGCGGTTCAAAAGGTTCAAAGAAAATGTTGAACGACAAACGGGTTTGGCGATCAAAACGTTTCGCACTGATAGAGGAGGAGAGTTTACCTCAAATGAGTTTAACATGTTTTGTGAAAAAAATGGACTCATAAGACACTTGACAGCACCACATACTCCACAACAAAATGGTGTTGTTGAGAGGAGGAACCGAAACTTAATGGAGATGACGAGGAGTTTGCTTAAGGGAATGAGTCTGCCTAATAGCATGTGGGGTGAAGCCGTGCGTCATGCAACTTACCTTATCAACCGAATTCCTACCAAAGCATTGAAGGATCAGACTCCTTATGAATGCTTTACATCCAAGAAACCTAACATTGAGCATTTGAGGGTTTTTGGTTGTGTAGCATATATGAAAATCACTCGGCCCCATCTTAAGAAGCTAGATGAAAGATCAAAGAGTGTGATTAATCTTGGAACAGAACCGGGGTCCAAGGCTTATA
Source organism: Streptanthus diversifolius (assembly GCA_039880935.1). NCBI lineage: Eukaryota > Viridiplantae > Streptophyta > Magnoliopsida > Brassicales > Brassicaceae > Streptanthus > Streptanthus diversifolius. The sequence goes on from JAXGFM010000005.1 coordinate 9,350,901, forward strand.
GACTTTATGATCCAGAGACACAGAAGGTGTTAGTTAGCCGAGATGTGGTTTTCGATGAAAAGAAGGCTTGGAATTGGTCTAACAAGGCAAACCAAAGTGTTGATGAACCTGGGATGTTTAAGTTGTCTGTGGTTTAATTGAAGACGTAGGTAGATATGGAGATGATCAGAACTTTGATCACCATGAAGCTCCTGACCAAGAGACAATGAACCAACATGAAGAAGAAGCTGAAAACACTATCAATGAAGAAAATACAGAAGAAGAACCTCCACAAGTGTTGAGAAGATCTAGCCGTACGATAAAACAACCTAAGTACCTTGAGGATTATGTGTTACTAGCTGATCTAGAAGGAGAGAGATTGTTATTCACAATTGATGGTGAGCCAGAGAACTTTCATGAAGCAAAAGACTCGAGTGACTGGGTAGAGGCAATGAATGCCGAGTTGGAGTCTATCGAAAGAAACAAGACATGGGAGCTTGTTGATTGCCCGAGTGGAATCAAGCCTATAGGAGTGAAGTGGATATTCAAGATCAAAAGAAGAGCTGATGGTTCGGTGAATAAATACAAAGCAAGACTCGTAGCGAAAGGCTATGTACAACAACAAGGTATAGACTTTGAAGAAGTGTTTGCTCCGGTAGCTCGGTTGGAGACTACTCGATTACTCACAGCTCTTGATGCAAACAATGGTTGGGAAATACATCATCTAGACGTGAAGACTGCATTTTTATATGGAGATCTTAAGGAGTTAGTGTATGTAACACAACCTGAAGGCTATGAAAAGAAAGGAGAAGAAGGTCGAGTGTATAAGCTTAACAAAGCTCTATACGGACTACGACAAGCACCGAGAGCTTGGAACATCAAGCTTGATCATGTTCTAAAGGAGATAGGCTTTAAGAGGTGCCTAAAGGAGCCTTCCGTGTATCGCAAGAATCACAAGACCGAAACCTTGATTGTGGCTATATACGTTGATGACTTGTTTGTGACAGGATCTTCGTTGATGGTCATTAGGAAGTTCAAGGAGGATATGTCTCTGAGATTTGAGATGTCGGATCTTGGCAAGCTAACATACTATCTTGGCATAGAAGTTATTCAAGGAGCAAAGGGGATATGGCTGAGACAAGAAAGCTATGCTCAAGGGATACTTGTCAATTGTGGTATGGATACTTGTAACATGACTCATGTTCCTATGGAGTCTGGTTTGAAACTCTCTAAGGCTGAAGATGAGACGGAGATCGAAGCCACTGAGTATAGAAGAACAATTGGATGTCTAAGGTTCCTTCTTCACACAAGACCTGATTTGTCGTTTGCTGTTGGGGTCTTAAGTCGATACATGCATAGTCCAAGGAGCTCTCACGGACAAGCTATCAAACATGTACTAAGGTATGTGAAGGGAACTACTAATCTTGGTCTATTCTTTGAGAAAGGTGGGTCCAAGAAGATCATAGGGTACTCTGATAGTAGTCACAATATCGATGTTGATGATGGAAGAAGCACCATGGGACATGTTTTCTATTTTGGCTCATCGCCGATCACTTGGACTTCGCAGAAGCAACCGACTGTTGCATTATCTTCTTGTGAAGCTGAGTTTATGGCTGCTACTGAGGCATCAAAGCAAGCGATTTGGCTCAAGGAAATGTTGAGTGAGATACTTAATTCAACAAGCGAGAAGGTTTTATTAAGGATCGACAACAAATCAGCTATTGCTCTCACCAAAAATCCGGTGTTTCATGGTCGAAGTAAACATATACTTTCTAGATATCATTTCATCCGAGAGTGTGTAGAGGCTGGACATATTGAAGTGGAACATATACCCGGAGTGGAACAGAAGGCGGACATACTCACTAAGCCATTGGGAAGAATCAAGTTCAAGATCATGAGGGATCTAATTGGAGTTCTGGAGATCAAGCTTCCAAGAACTCAAGTTGGAATTAAGGAGGAGAATGTTGGGTAATTCCAAATAAATGAAGTATATGAAGAGGTAGATTCATGCAACAAGAGGAAGGATGAATCTACAAGTCAAAGTACCTTTAATCTAACCACATTGGATTTTGTCTAATCTTTATTATGGTTCATAGAACCTATATTTTTAAGTCTCTTCATATTCTACTCTACTCAACTATATAAAGCTCTTTTGTAATCTTTGTCAACACACATCATCATAACAACAAAACATAAGTTTTATAAAGAGTAGTTTTATAAATCTTTCTTTCTCTGAGTTTTAATTTTAGAGTAATTGATACGATGAAGGAGAAAGAGGCTTATGAAACAAAATATATTGAAAAGTGTACACAATTAAATGGTTGGCCAAATTGGAAAGAAGCAATAGACAGATAATTAGAATCTTTTAGAAAGAGAAAAATATATGGACGAGTAGTGTGTACATGTAAAGGTGTAAACCCGTATAACATAAATGAGTTTTTGTAAGAGAAAGATTAATAAGAGGTTGATTATGAAAAGACATAATCTCATGTGGTGAATGAAACAAAATTTAAAGTTCCTTATTAGTGTGACAATAAAAGTTAACTCATTATAATGATATTTATATAAAAGTTCTTTAGGGATATAATTCCTGATAAATATAATATATGGAGGATATAATTCATAAAAGATACAATTTTTAATGATTGATGATATTAAAATATGTTTCTGAAAACACTAGATATTCGTGAAGAAGAAATATGATGATATATGTAACTGTACTTTTTTTCTTAGCATGTTTTTTTTTCTCACTGATTTTTTCACAACAAGGTTTTAACTAGACATCAAAAAACACAATAAAGATAGACATCCAAAAAAGAAATATTGATTCAAATAATGAAAATTTATTACTTCTCGAAAATCTTTATCATATACTAATGAAATCAAGATAATCAAAAAGAATGATCAAGATGAATCATCATCAGTACTCATGCACTGCAAAAAAATAAAATAGATATAAGTGTTTAACAAATTTATTCATATTTATTTTCATGCAGTTCAAATGATATATTCATAAGAGAGAACTAACATGCGTTACACTTTTTCTTTTTCTTAACCATAATAATTTTCATTGATTTATATTTTCAATTTTTTTAATGAAATAGCATCTTATGCCTTTTTATGAGATATTTTGTATAATAAACATTAAAATAAAATGTTATAAACTATTTTTATGATACCCATTATAAATCCATTAATACATTTTTAAATTTTAAATCTACTTGTAATCTTAAATATAATTTTATATAAAATATATATTATTCATGAAACAAAATAATATCAATTCCTCTACAGTTTTTCTCTCTGTTAACAACTATAATTAGTGTTAGTTTTGCCAGTACCAAACAAACACAAAAACTTAATTCAAAGCATATCCGCAAAGAACATAAAGAGCTCTATTTCATTGGGTTTAGATCTTGAATATTGAATTCAAAACACACGTAAAATTTTAGGTGGTATTTTGCTGCCAGATTCTAATTTTGGAATAATCTTTTGAATCCATATGGATCAGAGCATTTTCTTGTATAGCAAATTTTGAGAAAAGAAACAATGAATCTTTATAGGGAAGAGTTCGAGTAGAGAGACAGACGCAAGCTTCTTCCCCGCCATGGATATAGCTTGAAAAATATAAAACCCATTTCTTCGATTTCGCTCAAAAACTCGTTAACCCCTTCCTCCTCTCTTTACCCATATACTACCCTTCTTCTTGAAAGAGATGACTTCTCACATTCCGTCCTTTAATCCGTCACCTATACTGATCCCAAAGCCCGAGCAAGCCACTGATTCCGACCCACAAGCTCCGATTCCACCCTCCTCCATGTTCAATTTCAACATCCCCGTCGAAGCTAGCTCCGCTTATCCTCCCCTCGAACCTAACTTGTACAGGGAGTTCAACAATGTCGCAGAGACTTTTCGCTCAGCTTTCGCACAACACGAGGACGTCACGGTTCTTGATTCTCTCGATTCTCTAACCGGCGCAATCATCCCGGTTCAGGAGGAAGAGCCGATGCCGGTTAGTTACTCACGCTATGACGCTTCACCATCCCTCGTTACGCGAAGGCCGAGGCCGCAAGAACGTTCGTCGGAGCTGGTAAGGATCACTGATGTTGGGCCTGAAGGAGAGAGACAGTTCCGAGAAGTTGTGAGGAAGACGAGGATGATCTACGATTCTCTTAGGATCTTCTTGATATTGGAGGATCAGCGTGAAGGGTTTGGGATAGAAAGGAGGAAAGGTAGGCCGGATAGTAAAGCTGCGTCGATGATGAAAGAACGTTTATTGTGGCTGAATCGTGACAAACGCATCTTGGGTTCGATTCCTGGAGTTTACGTTGGAGATATATTCTTTTTCAGGCTTGAGCTGTGCGTTATGGGTTTACATGGACAACCACAAGCTGGTATTGATTATCTCATTGGGAGTCCTAGCTCTAATGGGGAGCCAATTGCTACCAGTGTGATTGTTTCAGGTGGGTATGAAGATGATGATGATCAAGGAGATGTGATTATCTATACAGGACAAGGTGGGCAAGACAAGCTTGGTAGGCAAGCTGAGCATCAGAAGCTAGAAGGTGGGAATCTCGCTATGAAGAGGAGTATGCATTATGGGATTGAAGTGCGAGTGATTAGAGGGTTTAAGTTCGAGAACTCGGTTTCTAGCAAAGTTTATGTCTATGATGGGCTGTTTAGGATTGCTGATTCTTGGTACGATGTTGGAAAGTCTGGCTTCGGTGTGTTCAAATTTAAGCTTGAGAGAATCGAAGGGCAGGTCGAGATGGGTAGCTCGGTTTTGAAACTTGCTAAGACTCTTAAAACCAACCCGTTGTCTGTGAGACCAAGTGGTTACATCAGCTTCGATATCTCGAACAGGAAGGAGAATGCTCCTGTGTATTTATATAACGACATTGACAATGATCAAGAGCCTTTGTATTACGAGTATCTTGCCAATGCTTCGTTTCCGCGTGGCATTTTGTTTCAACAGAGTAATACTGCAAGTGGATGCAATTGTATCAACGGTTGTCGCAGTGGCTGCCTTTGTGAAATGAAGAATGGAGGTGAGTTTGCATATGATTACAATGGGAATCTGATAAGACTGAGACAGTTAATACATGAGTGTGGACGGGCGTGTAAGTGCCCTCCTACTTGTCGAAACCGTGTGACTCAAAAGGGTTTCAGGAATAGACTAGAAGTGTTTAGGTCGGTGGAAACGGGTTGGGGAGTTCGATCTTTGGATATATTACATGCTGGTACTTTTATTTGTGAGTATGTTGGGGTTGCTTTGACAAGGGAACAAGCCAACATTCTGACCATGAATGGTGATACATTGGTATATCCTGCTCGGTTTACTTCTAATAGATGGGAAGCTTGGGGAGATTTGTCTCAGGTTTTTCCTGATTACGAGCGACCTTCCTATCCTCAGATTCCTCCTGTTGATTTTGCCATGGATGTGTCCAAGATGCGGAATGTTGCTTGTTACATAAGCCACAGTACTGATCCAAATGTCATTGTCCAGTTAGTACTGCATGATCACAACAATCTGATGTTCCCTCGTGTTATGCTTTTCGCTGCTGAGAACATTCCTCCCATGACTGAGCTCAGCCTTGATTATGGAGTTCCTGATGAATGGAGCCCCAAACTCACCATTTGTAATTAAAATCGTCCTTAACCAGGCCGCCATATTTTTCCAGGTAACTAAGTTAATGGTTTTAAATTTCACAAAGATGCCTGTAGTTTTGTCATTTAAAAAAAAAAAAAAAAAAAACACCATCAAGAAATGGTTCGAAATGGCTCTTGGATCGAAGAAAGATCATAGCTTGAGACATGTTGCAGGTTGTATTACGCTATGAATGGTGTGCAACTTGGTGTTTGATTTCATTTAAACAACGGTTATGCGCTGAATGTGTGATTATAATTTTGTTTGAGAGAATTTGTCGTGAGTTTTCTTCTGTTTTGCCCTGCACTGAGAAAAACCGAAAGATATGCTTGGAGTCATATTGTCTTCATCTGATGTCGATATCTATTGGTTTCTTGCAGATTGTAATCAAGTCGAAGTTGCGAATAAATCTTTTGGTCTTTGTTTTGGTTGGTGACATGAAGTAACAAGGAAAGCAATTTGTACAGAATCAAGGTTTGATAGACTCTGTTCCTCCCATTGTGTAGACCTTATTTTCATTGCTTACAGGTGTTTGACTTTTGGATATCTTTGCACAATTTGAGAGGTTTTATGTTTTTTAGGTATTAGTGTAGAAAACTCAGGAGGATGTTTGTTTTTGTATGTACCGGAGTATGTTTGTTTTAATATGTCTATGAAGTGAAAGAATACTAACCCTTTTGTCTCCCTCAAAATTAATCAGTAATGGTTGGAGTATCAACCATATATTTGATTCATCATGAGATTTGAAGGGTGAAGAAAAAGATATTGGGTTGTTTAGGCCACATGTAAATTTAGGAGCTCATGTGCGTGTTAGAGTGAGATAAAATCAATTCATAAAGGTGTTTTTGGAGTTAACATAGGTGATTTTGCGAGTATGGTCCCTTTTTAAAAAAGCAGATGATAAAAAATTGTTGGTGAATGGTGGCAGAAAGTTAAAAAAGATGTGTGAAATGTAATGTGGACCAACACAATTGATATCTTTGTGGAGCCTGAGCCAGAGGAGATGAGCATTAGAGAGACGAGATTGAGAGAGATGGGAATGAAAAGAACGAGGCAGAGCATCATCATCCATAAAACTCTTAATAATTTATTGATTGAAACTCATTTAGAAACTTTCAAAAAAATTTGGTGCAATGGTGAAACTCTAAATGAGTTTCTAAAAAAAAAAAATTCCATTATCAATTTTCAATTACAAATTATACAATTATGTATCAATTTTCAAATTATAAACAAGTGTGCACCAAAACCTAAGAGAAAAACTTACATAAAAGATAATGTACTTAAGAAAATTAGGAAACTTTGTTATTAGACTTATCGAGTCTTTGGCTTTGCCCATTACTTTACAAATCGTCATTGGCTTTGCTCATTATTTTACGAATCTCATCAAGTCTTTCTTCCACCAGTCTGCTTGGAGCTGTGTTATTATCATTCATCATCTTCATGGTTTCCTCCAAATGCTCCATCATCAAGAAACAAAAGAAAACTCTATTATTAAAGCTTACACACTAAGTGGAAGAGCTTGTCAACTAAAAAACTTGAATCAGAAACTGGTCAGAAGTTTTAAGGAATTCAGGTACAAGTTATGTTCTCCTTTGATGCTAGAAAATTGCAGGTTGAGTATATGGAGGCTGCGGATACTCTAACGACTAATTCAAGTAACTACCAAGTACCAACAGCAATACACACATCTTAAAAGCACTAGCTGTTATAAAGACTCTTCCTCTAAAAAATATGAATTTCACGGAGGATACGACGCAAAGGTGAGATGCTGCAATCTGATCAAAGGAGGCAAGAGAGAGGAGAGGAGAACGTCAAATTCACAAATAGAAGAAAAATGAAGAAGAAGAAGAAAAAGATGAAAGAGAAGAAGAAGAGACCACATGTGAGACGTCTCATAGGTTTCTTCTTGTAGAGACGTCTCAAGCAGTTTTTAATTTTTTTCTTTTTTTTTCTTTTTTTAAAAAAGAAATTTAGGAGATGAGACGGCTAAAAACTCACCGATGCGCATGGAGAGAGATTAGATCAAGAGCTGAGAGAAATGTGGCGGATTTTGTTGATGATGAGATTGATGAGATCAGAACGACGTCGTTTGGTCATCATCAATATAAAAAAAAAAAAAAATTTGTACATTTCCACTTGGCATCCACGTCAGCTCCATTAACGGGGATACTCGTACCATTTACGGAGTTGATGGAACTTGTCTGATTCAATAAGTTCATGTAGTCAATTCAAATAATTTATGTGTGTTTTTGGCATTCATAAACATGCAAAAAATTATGGTTTTGGTGGAATCTGCCGTTTTCTGGACCGAAGTACACCTTCAAATTTTCAACTAAAATAAGATTTCAACTAGAACAAGAAAAAAAATTCTTATCATACATACAAACAAAGTTAAAATCAATTTACAGAATTTATCTAAAATAAAATATTATATGAGATATGAAATATATTTAAAGATTATAAAAAAAAATTGGTAGACATATACGTCTAAATTGTATTTTATTATATAAAATTTATAATTATAAATAGAGAAATATTCTAAAATAGGTCAAAATAAAGCTTTTGTTCCCAAAAAACAAAAATAACATTCATTAAAAGGATCAAAGACTTTTTAAACTCTCATTTTCTCTTATTTATAATTTAACCAGAGTTTTTTTAAAAAAATTGTTTCTTTTCCCTCAGCTCCCAATGGCGACATCGTTGGGACTTTCACATCACGATATCATCGGATATTGAGAGAGATTGCAACGCCTTTGGGTTTGTCAATTTACGCATGATCAAATTTTTAATGATTCTTAATTGATCAGTATAATTTACAATAAGAAATTCTCATTTCACAGATATTGTCATTTTAGTTGCTTATGATTTCAACAACAAAAAATATATTTTAACTTTCAGCTTTGTATAAAAATTTCACGGAATATTGTTTGGCTTTTTTTGATAGATTTTATTGTATTGGTGAAACATGTTGGATATCTATTGTGTTTTTATAAGCTTTCATAGTTTAGTTTATAAATTTGGGTTTGAATATAAATTCAATATCTTATTTCCTAAATCATCATCTTCTCCTCCAAATCACAAAACAAACAATAAAACAACTAAATCATACAAAAATCTATTAAATTGATTCAGCTCATCAAAACCAATCAAAACCCAAAAAAATCATCAATCAATTTGGAATAATCCTTCTGAAATAAGGTGATATAAGAGAAGATAAAAGAAATTGAGTGCAAAGATTGAGTGAAAGAGAAGAGAAACAAGGGTTGGAGACGAAAAAAAAAAGAGAAAACTGGTGTTTAAATATAATTTTATATTTTTTAGTTAGATTTATTAAAAATAGAATAGTCATTTACCATAGTTAAAGGTATTTTTGATAAATTTTAGCACAGTAGGAGTTTTGAGGGTTGATTTCTAATATACTCTCATTTGTTAAGAGTTTTTCTAACCTACTCTTCTTATTTCTTAAATACTCCTCAATTTTTGGAAAGACAAAAATACCCCTGTGTGTGTGAAAACTAAACCCTAAATGCTTACGGGCGTCACGTACATTCCCCGGAACTCAAGCACCATCATCTCACGCACATATTTAAATAATAATTTTGAATATAAAGACATATATTTTTCTCTTTGACTTAGATTGGAGTTTGATGGAAAATTTAATTCTTAAAAACCTTCAATATACAGTTGTGTAAATATTTTTTTTGCAAGTAGTAGTTGTAGCGAGAAGTCTTCTTTCAAATGTTTTTCTAATATTTTTTATTAAGCTTATTGTGTCAAATACATATTTCTTTTTTTTATCAATCTGCCATTTATTATTTAGAAAATCCAGAAAAATAAAAATTAAAAAATATCTTCTTAAAAATAAATATTTTTCTGTTTGATTATCATTATATTTAATCTTTATATTATAAATAATGATTGATATATCAATTATAATAGTGAAAATTTGTAAGAATCATGTGATATAATTTTGGTCACATCTGAAATTTATTAGACATGTTTGAGGTTTAAACCAAGTATTCTGCAATGTTAAAAAAACTTTTAAAATATTAGGCTAAATTAACAAAAAAAACAAGAAACAATTTTACGGATGATTCCACAACAGCAGCTCTCTCTAAAATACAGAATTACAACGGACAGTTCTTTATGCATTAAGCCCACAATCAACAACTATTTTGTTACACAAGAAATGAGATTATGATGGATATCTCTATTTATTGAAACTTCTAATAAGTTTTGTATTAATTATTGCAAAAAGTGCAATCGAGAGTTGATCTAGTGTATAAATATTAAACTCTTGATCATCAAGTCTGATTCTAACCGTTCAGAATTTGAAGCTGGAGACCATATTTTTGTATAATTCCATAAAATTTGGAACAATTGTATAAACAACCATATTTTTCAAACGTAACACTAGAAATATTGATGTAAGTGATTTCCGACCAAAATATACTATTACTACAATTTAATTGTGCATCCGTGCGGAAAATCATGACGTATCGATCCCAAGGGCCAAACTCTTGACCTGCTCATTACTTTGTCCAAAAGCTCAAGAACTTTTTGTTGTTTGGCCAGAATTCCCTAATTAGTCAAAGTCCAAAAGGGTAGCTAGAGATTTATTTATCACAAGTGCTCAACATCCGGATTGGATTTCGAGTCATTAACTCTGATATAGATGATAATAAAAAATGTATAACCTAGATTGGTGTTCATGATTGCGTTAAAAAAAATGATTGGTATTAATGTCCCCATTTTTTCTCTCCCTCTTTTTCAAATGCAATTATTTAGAAAATGCAACCATCACATCTAAATTTTCTTGACTAAATTTATACTTGTTGCCGTTGAAAACTTTTTAAAATTAAATTTTTGTTTGTGTACGATAACCTAAAATTTATAGTTAAGGAATGATAAATTTATAAAACTAATTTATTTTAGTCATAAAATTTTATAATTTATTTATAAATTTATAATAAAAATTAATCATAATTTGGAAATCTTAAAATAATTTTTAGGCGATATGTAGAATATGTAATGGCATATCACATGTCAAATCGTCAATAAAATATAAAAAAATTTCAAATGAAGTTCAAAATGGTAGATAATGTCAATTAGCTGATTCTGGGATCAACATAAATAGGTTTTCAGGGTAAAAATGGTACAACAATTTTGAGGGACAGGATGTCTCAATAAAGACAAGGAATATAAATGAATAATCTTTCACATATGATATGATGTTTAAAAAATGATTCTTTGGAATAAACTGTTTATAAAATAAATATGGTGTTTAAATTACTAGATTAGTATGTTTTTTGTCTTTCAACATATTCGTTATATATCTTAATGATTTTACGTACAAATAACATAAGAACGAATAAACTAGCATAGATTATTTGAATACAATTATCATATTTTGCTCATGTAAATATTATATCACTAATTTGGTTATCCAAATCTCTCTAAATTTTTTAAATGTATTATTGACAAAAAGAATAATAAAAAAAATATGTTGAACAACAAACCATACAGGAAAGAAATATTTAAAAATCTTTAGAAATGATCTCAGAAATTTCTTTTAAACTATCCAATATATATATTATGGTGATTACTATAAATTTTAATAATTTTATATGAAGAAAAAAATATTTTATTTTCTCTCTCTAACTTCTCAAATGATAAATGTAGAAGATAATTAAAAACGATCCAGCAGGTTTAGAATTAAAGTTTTTTTTATCATGTTCTGCTCTGTTTTTTATAAAGGTATAAGACTATTGCTCTTTCTTTTCAAATTTTCCAAATCTGACAGAATTGTATTTTTTTGTTGATTAATAATAATCAACCAAAAAAAAAAATTATTATTCTATGTCCAGACGATTTTTTTTTTAACACAAGTCCAGACGAATTTATCATGACGTTAATGTGAACCCAAAGATTGTGATCTTCTTTTAGAGACATGAATCAAATCAACATAAGCTTAGGCCAGTGATGTAAAAGTCACAATTAGTCTAGCTTAGCTGTATAATGAATCTGCACACTCATATTATTAAAAAACAAAAGTACCAATATTAACTTTTAACCTAATTTTTCTTTTTTAACAAGATATGCTTATTGTGTTTTTCCTTTGTGTGTACCCAAATAAAAAATTAAAAGACACATGAAAGGCCTAGAATACACTATGATAAAAAACGAGTAGCATCTTGTGTCCATGTTATCATCAAACTATAATGTAATTATTATAATGGTGGTATTAAGGAACTGTGTTTTAATTATGATCCTAAGGAGAAAAACTCCCAAAGGGTTTTGATGAGTTAATTTCCAAAAAAAAATTATAGATAACTAAACTGGAGTAAGACTATTTTCAATGTATTTCTTTATTTTTAAAAAATAAAAAATAAAGAAAATCTATAATAAATGTATGTTTCTCTCCAATATATTTCTTTAATTATGTCTGTAGAAACATAATGTTCTAAGTATATTCTAATTTTTTTTAGTATTAATATCTTTTATTTATAAAATTTACAAATTTACCCTATTTATTTTAATTTTGTAAGAAAGATCTGTTATGCGGCATTAGAACAAGAAACATATGGAAAATTCTTATTCTTTAATGTTTTATTTATTATCACTTATAAGCTGGAAACCGAGACTAAACAAGTTGACTGGTTTGAAGATCTCGAATGTTTCGAAAACAATCAACAATGTGGTCTTTTGTTATTTTTTAAATTGTGGTCGTTTTAAATCTTTGGCCTACAATTTATTTCGATATTCAAAGTCAGCTTTTTAATGTTATTATCAAACTTTTTTAAAAACAAATAGCTAAAAAATCTGAATAAAAATGATTTTATTAATAGTTCATTACATTATATATATATATATATATATATATATATAGGTTTAGATTCTAGATTTACATTTTCACACACACATATATATTTAAAATTTTAGATATATTGAATTCATTATTTTAGAAATCAGTAAACGTTTTCTGTTATTCAAAAAGATGAAAGTAAATGATTTTATCATTCTTTTGGTTTTTTGTTATTTATTTATTGATTTTACATATTTTTTCTTCAAAAAATCTACTTATCAAAGTATCATAGCTTAATTAAATATTTTCAAAGTTTGTTTATAATTAAAAAAATATTATTATTATAATTAATAATAGTAAGCAAGATCAAACCCTTGCAAACCACCCCGTGTCACCTCAGACTACTGCAGCTACTGCTACAAAATTTTTGGATTACCTCCTCACAAAGATCTCTAGAAAACTCTAAATCTTTGATTAGAAATGAAGAAGTCTCGAATGTATGTTATCTGACCACTCTCGGAAAGTGGATCTCTAATATCAGTTCACTCTTCTTACCGCATACTATCACACCAGTTTTGATGAATTGCATCTACAAGTAGATCGATCAACAGCTTTGTTTCCAGTGGTTTCCATTGAATATTCTCATCTTTTTCTTTACTTTTTTGTGAATCTTTCTTTAACTAGTTATATAATAATAATTGATCACATAATTTAATCAACATAAACAATTAAAATAATTATATAAAATAAAATATAATTATAACCTATTGTAATCTTTGGTTAAACTAAACCACTTACACATATAACCAATGACAATTTAAAATAACCCGTTAATTAACCTACAAACCAAGATTTTAACCCATAAACCAAAATTATTACTCGAATAAAACCCGAATCCACACTCATTCCATTAATTGAACCCTAGAAATCCCAAAAACATAAAATCACAAAATTAGATAAACCATTGAAAATCAACATGCTCTTTCCAAAGTTCTAAGAAGGTTGGTTTCCAAACTTTAGATTGTCTTCTCTCCCAAAGTTCTAAGGAGGTTGATTTTCGGTGTTAAGCTCTGCAATTTCGGATAAGCGGTGTGGCTCGGGGAAGAGAAAACAGACACGGCAGAGGGAGTCGTAGAGACACCGTATTACGTTGCACCGGAGGTTGTGATGGGGAGAAGGTATGACGAGAAGGTGGAAATATGGAGCATCGGCGTTGTGATATACACTATGCTAGCTGGGGAACCGCCGTTCAACAGCGAGACGGTGGAACAGATCTTTGAATCGATATTGAGAGGGAATTTGAGGTTTCCGGCGAAGAAATTTGTATCGGTATCAGCAGAAGCGAAGGATCTGTTGAGGAAAATGATCTATCACGATGTTTCCCAGCGATTTTCCGCAGAAGATGCTCTCCGTAAGTCGTTTTTGCTCTGTTTCAAATATTCGGAAAAAAAATCAAATATTATTTTTGGAGTTAGACAAGAATTATAATTCAATCGCAGATCATGCATGGATTATGAACGTTGCAAGCATCCAAAGAAATTGATTGAAGCTCTCTGGTTTAGATATGAGTATAGTTAAAGATCTTCTGCAATCGGTTATTTTGAAGACGTCGGTTTAAGCTATTTTGGTTACAAATTGGTTTTGATACGGTTCACTACAAAAACCGTTACAAATCGAGATTTTGTGGAAATAAGTTTAAAATGTTTCAATTGTGGGATTGCAAACATTGAACTTTATAAGATAGGGTTATAAACAGAGGTCTTAAGTTTGTGTGGTTATAAATCTTAAAGTTTCTGGCGTGTGGAAGTGGACTGTGCGCCCTTTTCCTGTTTGTTCACCTAAAATATGCTTTATTCATATTTATAGAACGCAAAGGGCAACAAAATATTCAGCAATTCCCTCATCTCATTACTGATTTGACTGATACACATAACACATATAGCGAGACATAACACAAAATATTAGCATATTATTTTTGCATCTAAAAACTCTTTTCCTTTAACGACGTTATCCGTGTCTATCATGGATTTACTAAAATACCTTTTAGCGATATTGCGTTTAGCTTGACCAACTTGTTATATTCTTGATGATAATCATTAGTAAGAAGGGTTTTTAAAAAGAGGAAAACAGTAGTTTTTAAACAAATGTTATAATATGAATAATCATGTCTCTTTTTGATTTTGTTCTACGGCCCAACAGAGATATACATGCATATCGAATGAAGTGGTGATAAAAGGTTCTGAAAACGAAATGTGTGGAACATATTCAGCAATAAGTATCTAAGTTAGGTCTATATTTACTGAATATAATATTTCTTCCACTTGGAATGAAAACCTTCTTTACGTAGGCCAAAAGAGTTAAAACATTAGCTGGTCAATGTGAATGCAAAGTGATACATATGGATATTTACGAATGTTTGTATTATTTATCATCTATGTGATCGTCAAAACGCATACATGAACGTGAGTAGCGTTACATCTTTCGTTTTAGATGGTCTAACTTCTTATGGTAGATTGGGATTAACATCAGGACTTATCAACCAAATCTCATGTGTCTTCGTCACGGTAAAGTCGGACACCTCCCAAATGGGAATTGAATTCGGAGTTAATGGCAACCCTCGTTTAGAACATTACAAGAAAATCTGGTGGTTTCGATTGGTTTTTCCGACGGACTGCAGTTTGTGAGAAATATCCGTTGAAGTCTGTTAGGTTTTTGTTGAAACTTGTCGGGTATCCATCGGAATCCACCGGATGTCCGTAAATCAAATCCACCGGAAAAACGTCAGATAAAATTCGTCGAAAAACCATCAAAATATTTTGACGACATTCTGAAAGAACTCCATCACATGTGACGACAGTCAGAATACCGTCGGAAAATTCTGACAGCAGTCGTCAGATTGACCATCCATTGGAAAACCGTTGGAATATTCAGACGAATTTCTGACGGCTATCACCGGAAAGACCGTTCGTCGGAATATTCCGATAGATTTTTGATGCCAGATGCCAACGTACCGGTTAGACGCAGTCAAGAAAGTAACCTTTTGGATTAGATTCAGGAAGAAGTAAAATTTACTAACGAATATTCTTCTAGTATACGGAACTGCGTTGATTCAGTTGAGGAAAAATTCATTGGGATGAAGTGTCATGATAGTCATGTTGTTATGCAGCATCTTCTCCCATTTTCATTTGTCTATCTTCTCCCAAATGATATCCACCAAGCCATTGCAGGTATATATTGGATTTCCTAAAATTTCACATTTACCATATCTTATTGTGTAAACTTATAGTTCAGGGTATCCGCCATTTAGAAGCTCATACAGTGATATTGTGTAACTTGGAGAAGATATTTTTGCTGTCTTTCTTTGAAGTTATTGAACATCTTCTTATTTACCTCCCACGAGAAGCAGCATTATGAGGCCATGTTCAATACCGATGGATGTATCTATTCGAGCATTGCATGTTTCATCTGAACAAAAATGTTAAAAATTTGAGCAGAGTTGAAGGATCTATTGTTGCCCAGAACCTTAATGATGAAGTTTCACACTTTGCCAAATATTACTTTCCATAAGAAGTTTGTATTAAGAGTAGATGACCTTTGCAGCATGATGATAGAGGTGAGAGAGCGATTTATCCTCTATATGTAATTGAATTGTTTTCTCAAGTTAGTCGAGCAAGTGAGAAAGAAAAAAATGCAAACTATCAACACAAGAGGCCACATATATGCATAAATATATCCTTATAAATTGTGAAGATATTATCGAGTATGAAAGGTATAAAATTTTAGTTTATTTACCTATTATATGTTTCATTACATATTATTTGCCTTCAATAATATTTGGTTATTTTACAGGATTTACATGGCCATAGTATGAAACTATTATCCTGGTAAGGTGATATGATCTTGGTCAAGATCACATAAGATCACAGGTTCAGCTCGATCATTATGAACATCAAAGACTTTTTATCCCGACCGAGACGCGACCGGTTAAAGAGATTAGATTCTCACTGTTCTCAAGGAATTATTTGGTAAGTTTTTTCTAAATTGTGTTACACTTATGACATTTATAATTTGTTTCTAATTAGGTTGGTGTTTTATAAAAATATTTAGGTTTCAAAAATCTATCAATGGGATCACACAAAAGCAGTCAACAGAATACTTAATAACATGCTGATATTATACATCCTTATACAGCTTACTCCGACATGCCAAAGAGGAGCAAGATATCTGGTTTCAGCAATTTACGGTAAGTATAATTATTGTACTATAAATTGTATTGTATAATTTTAATAGTTTATATTCACTACTATGTTTTTTTTTAATAAAAACAGCAAGAGTTCACTTTGGATAAGCAAATCACATGCACATTAGATGGGTATTCAACGCTAAAACTATGACATGTTACTTGAGAAAGATGAACGAGTGAAAAGAAAAATAGAAGCAGAATAAAGTGTCCAAGGAGATGACCAAAAATCTTGACATATGTTATGCTCTCATTGCCTATTGGATGAGGCTGGAGACGGAAGTCATATTCGCGACTAATTCGAGTAACCGGAAGTGAAAAGGAATAGCAACCCATAATCTTGGAACAACGAGCAAAGCATCCAGACTGAACAACTTGTATGTATCTAATTAACTAATATTTTATTTAAATATGTATTAACATAATTGACCTATTTTTTTCTTTGATAACAGTATGAGATCGACAGGAAACCTCTTTTTCTTTTTCGAAAATGCTCATACCAACATACATACTGGTCAAATTGATGATCTGTTTGCTCGTGACATCTTGCAGAAAGTGAGGAGCCTCGGTGAAAAGTTTCTCCAAACCCAACAAACAGAGGATTTCCTCTGTTTGCTCGTGACATCTTGCAGAAAGTGAGGAGCCTCGGTGAAAAGTTTCTCCAAACCCAACAAACAGATGATGGAAATCCTCTGTTCACCGATGTTTTTTTGGAGAAGATGAATGGATTCGTCTACAAGGTTAGTAACCTGTAAAATTTTTAATAATTTTTTTGTACTATAATATTTAACTCCATATAAATATATGTCTTATTTTATATTGCAGGTAACTCCAAATAGTAAATGTTATGTTTACGGATTACCGAAAGATTATTCGACTTCTTCTTCTACATCATTTCTTATGTAAGGTAATTTTGGTAAGTTGGAACTCCAAACAGAAAACTGTGAGCTTTGAGAACTACTTCAAACGCTTGAGCAACAATGCGCATAAGATTTATATCGTCTCCAAATCATGGAAGAAAAGATAAACGCAGTTTTCAGCTCCTATTAAACGTCCCTCTAATGTATTTGTTTGTGTTAAAATTTACGTTTTAATTCCTTTGTCAGACTGTTTAATTTTTTTGTTTTAATTTTAATCTGATTTTATAATTAATTTATATTAAAAATTAATTAATTTTATTTAATTAATAATTTTTTAAAAAAATAATTTTTCCAACGTTCGTCGGAAATCTATTGGTTTTGGCGATTATCAAAAAACTGTTAGTTTCAGCGGTCATCAAAAACTGTTGGTTTTAATGGCTATTGAAAATCCATCAGTTTTTATTGGCACCAATTATAATCATTTAGGACAAGATTGTTGATAATCTGCTTTGCCAGTTTGGCCGTATAAGAGAACGTCCCATCTTGCTTTGCTTTTCTCAAACCACCGAGCCTTTGAAAATTGTGCATGTGAAAAGAAATGTCAGCTCCGCGAGACACCAACAAAAACCCAAAAAAATTGGCAAATCACGTTTGGATGGAGCTGCAAAGGCAAAGACCAGCATCATCAAGATATTCAAATAAGAGCTTCGCAATAGAAAACCGAAGTACACAAAGATTTGAAACACAATTCGTGGACGCAGCAGAGCAGAAACCAGGAGGCCATTTGCTCCTATTGCTCTCTCATTTCTCATTTTATTCGGCTTACCTCATTTTGTTAGTATACTCTTGTATATTTATCTCAAAAGCTATTTATTTTTTTTGTATTCCTAAACGATTTTGAATTATGTGGTAAAATGATGGTCACTTCTGAAATTTATGACACATGTTTAGGATTTAAACTAAACATTACAATGTTAAAAGAGATATTTAAGTCACTAAACTAAATTGACAAAAAAAAAAGATTTCGATCTTCAGTATTATTTATATTTACAAATATTACCAGTTACGATTTGTTTGCTACAACAATTGATAATAAAACGATCATATGAAATATCAGATTTTTGAAAGTATTATATTTGTTTCAGACTTAATGAGAACACAAATCCAATGCATGAACCTAATAAAGTTAACCATAATATGTGTCCTACAATTAAATTCGCTGTGATAAGTATCTTGAAATTTTATTATTCTCAATGATCGTATTTGATTGTTGGAAAATAGAAAATTCACATTTTTATTTAAATATTAATTGTTGTCTTATGGAGCTCATGAAAAACATAACCACTTCTTAGAATCAAAAGGATTAATGTATATCATCCAATTTACTTACTTTTGGAATGCAAAAGATGAAGTAAAATTTCTCTTAACCACGTGATTATAGTCTAGTGTTTTTATCGTATTAGTCTATGAAAAAGACTAACGCTACTAAATCTATATTTGGTCAGAATAGAAACGCTACAATGCATATTACCAATCATAATTAGTAACTCCGAAATCTAAAACATTAGTCCAAACTCCAAGCTTTAGCACCCTCTTATCACAAAAGTCTCTTTGTACCTTTTACGTTACATAACTAAACCTTGTTTTGGCGTTCTAGTCAAAGTCAACCTTGAAGACAAAGCTATGGATATGTACCAGCCAACCACATATATGGTTTATGCAAAACATCGTAATCTCTTGGTGGATGATAAACATGCTTATTAGCTAAGAAATAAAATAATAAAGATTATAAAAAGGGTAGAATTGATTAAAAAAATAACAAATTAATATTGGCTTCAAACCGGACTTGAAAGTTACAGTCAGCCCTATGGATCCTCGGGGTCAAAATTTTGCAGTTCAAAATGTTTGGGTTATGCACTACAAATAAAATAATAGAACATCACTAATTATGTCTCATCATACCTAATCACGACCAATATTCTCACTGAATTCTTTTTACTTTCAAAAGTGATATGTAATTTATTTTCAACAGCTTGAATCTAAAAGACTTGTTACTATTCAGATAACCAAATATTGAAATAATGTTTACAAAATTGATAAGTAAGCTTTGAGAAATTTTGAGAAATGTCATTTTTATGGTATCATTTTTCAAAGCTAACATTAAAAAGTTTCTTTCTAAATGTATTTATTTATATAAATAGGCTTATACACGTTTATAAAAGTTTTCTGTTATATAAACTAGCTTATTTCCAAATGTTTATAAACTTTTTTTTTATTTTCTTAACTACCTTATAAAACCGTAAGTATGTTTATAAAACATTATTAATACTTTCTGTAACTTAATTTATTAATGGTTATCAGTTTGTATCTAATATAGTTTTATTTTAAAAAGTAGAGCAAAGGTTATACTTTTTATAGAGGTATCAGAAAATAGCATTTTGATAATTTTATATTAAATATAAATTATAATATAAAACTGAAAAAGGAAAAAAAAAAATACTAATACTTTTAAAAATAGACGCAACATTGTTTGTTGGGTTTTTTTATCATTGGACATATTACCAAGTCTTCAATTATACTGACTTTACTAATATTTTACTATATTATAGACTATATCGAGTGCGTTACAAAATAAAACATTTTTACAAGTTCTTCTAACAGAAGAAGCACTTTGTGCTGTTTTCACAAAATAGCACACTTTAAACATTATTCATATCTAATATTATTTGGAAATCAATTTTAGAAAATAACAATTAGTTGATGTGTTATTTACAGAGATTGCCATTAAATTTAAAAGAAAATTAGTCATCAGAATATTTTATTATTTTATAAATATTTAATTTATTTGTGATTTCAATAAATTTAGAATTAACTTTAAAAACATTAAATATGGTTTCATCCACGAAAAATAGCTCAGTTATATATTAGATTTAATCATAAATAATTTACTATATTATATATAAAATGATTTAATAAATTCAGAAATACTATCAGTAATAGATATTTCAATCTAGTTTCCAAAAAATATAGTTCAAATTAAACTAGAATAACACAATTATGGTTTTCAAATATTTTATATTCTTCACAGAATTGTATTGATGTATAAAAAATATATTTTACTATAGTCTTTAACTTGATGAAAAATTAAAATTAATAAGTGTCTTAACTTAATAAATAATTATAAAATATTATAAAATTTGTAAAAAAAAATTTTATTTGGTTATAAATGAAACAAGTTAAAATTGATGTTTTTATGATTGCGATCATTTGTGTCAGAAGAATCCAGCAAGGTACTCGGATCCATTGCAGTATGAGGAATCTTGGTTTGTTCGGAGGCGGGCCAAAAGAGAAAGAAATAGACGATATATTTGAAATTTATAGGAATAACAACAAACATCGATAAAAAAAAAAAAAAAAGAGAACAAAATCACACAGCAAATATCCAATTTATAGAAAAGGTGAATCAAAAAACGCAAAGCAATAAGAGCAGATGAGAGTGGACATGACTAATTCGTTGGGTTTTCAACATAAATAAAGAAGTGAACTCTTGAAATTCCGAAGAAGAAATTCACTTTGACTTAGGAATTTTAGGCCTAGTAAGTCGTAAACCAAAAGATCCATAAACAGAGTCAAAAGCATCACCAAAGTGGAATAGCACGGGACAAAGTGGGGCAGCGAATTCAGGTTTACACGAAGTAAACGACAAGTCAAATTTATGTAGTTAAACCCCATGTTGATTTCAAAGTGAACTAAAGACTTAATCAAAAGAATAATAACTATCAAGAACTTTGTTTTCCTTTAGGTATCAAGTATCAAAAATGTTATTTTTCTTATGTCTTGAGATTGAAGCTTGAAAGTCCGGCAACAAACAGATGTGTATTTTTCATTGTTCACATCGTTATGATGGAGGCCTGTCATCAATCTTATGTAGCCTAAGATCATATTTTGATACAAAATATCATTGTTGGTGAGAAAGTTTCTACCTTTCTATAATGTATTCCTCTTCTTTTTTTTTTTCTTTTGTTAGGCTATTTTTTGGTGATTGTACGAGTTTATGTCCTCTACCAGTTGGTACCTCCTTTGCCAGATGATTGTAATTTCGTGCAATATAATTAAGCTAGCCGTAAAAAAAATTTTAACCACACAGAATCATAAGCACATAGTCAGTAATATTCCTTACATCAAAACTACACAGTCCAAGTTTCTCTCAGTTACCTATTTGTAAGTCGATAGTTACACATTCTTAGATTGAAATTAATCTCGTCTTTTCGTGTCCATTTCAAGTATGGAAAGAGACGTGATCACATGCTCACTAACCTCAGATCATGGATCACATAACTTACTAAGCTCAGATCATGGATCCCACAATACTTTGGTAATGTTATCATATAAATCCTATTTAAAAGTAGAAGCTCATGAGGAAGTAAGTTTTGGGTCTAGCATTATCGAAATATAAGGCACAGATTTGAAATGAAAGATAAAATCAAATTTATGAGGTTAAACTGAAAATCAATTTTAAGAATGACTAATATCTTTTAAAGTAATTAAATATTTAATATATTGAATTAAATATAACTAATATTAAATTAGACAGACCATAAATCAATAACATGTATTAAGGTAGCAAGGAGTAGTCCGGCTATCACGCATTTATTGTTTGCGGATACTAGTCTTTTCTTTTGTCGTGATAATAAGGATGAGTGTCGGGTTATTCTTGGAATACTCAAGAAATATGAAGCCGCTTCAGGACAACAAATTAACTTTGACAAATCATCCATTCGATTTGGACAAAGGGTTACTGAAAAAACAAAAGAGGAATTAAAACACACATTAGGTATCAATTTAATTGGAGGTATGTGAACATATTTAGAAATTCTAGAGAGTTTGGGAGGTCCCAAGACACATGTTTTTTGATTTATAAATGAGCGATTACGTAAAAAAATACATAGTTGGACTTTCAAATTTCTGTCCAAAGGAGGAAAGGAGGTGTTAATAAAATCTGATTTAATGGCTTTACCTACCCATCTAATGTCTGTTATAGGCTACCTAAAACAGTCACGAAAAAGCTTACAGGAGCTATCACTAATTTTTGGTGGAGCTCTACAGGAACTGGCCGGGGAATGCATTGGATGGCATTGAAGAAGATGTGTATACATAAGAAAGATGGGGGCATGGGGTTCCGCAACATAGAGGATTTCAATACGGCCATGTTAGCAAAACAGCTATGGAGATTGATGGACTCACCGGAATCACTATTCACAAAGGTTTTTAAGGGTAGATATTTTTGCAATACGGATCCCCTGGATCCCATAAAGTCGTACTCCCTATCATATGGTTGCCAGAGTATAATTTCAGCTAGATCTCTGGTTAGAAAAGGGTTGGAACTGGTTCAAACATTTCCGTATGGAATAAACCGTGGATCTCAGCCCCCCGCCCGAGACCAGAGTCATATAAATTTGGGGTTGATCCCCCTTCGATCAAGGTTATCGATTTAATTAATCAGGAAACAAATATGTGGAATATTCAACTGCTTAATGCTATCATTGTTCCGGAGGATGTGAATGTGATCTGATCTTTGGCAATTAGTCGGTTTGGTAGACTGGACAGCAATGGATGGTACTTTACAAAAAATGAAAGATACACGGTAAAATCAGGCTACATGGATCAACAGTTATATCCAAATGTGGAATATGAGGTGAATGAATATGGTCCAACAATAGTATCCTTACAAGCTGGTGTATGGCGGCTCAAATGCCCTCCTAAGATCCAACATTTTATTTGGCAAGCACTGTCGGGATGTGTTGCGGTAACACATAACTTGAGAGCTCGTAGAATAACATGTGACATACTCTGTAGCAGATGTGGTATGGAGGAATAAATGATAAATCATGCCTTATTTGAATGTCCACCAGCACTTCAAACATGGGCTTTATCTAATGTTCCCTCACATCCAAAAGTCTTTCCATCAAAATCAATCTTTTCCAATTTCGACTATTTACTTTCAACTAAGTCTACGGATAATCAGGAAGATTATTACCCATGGTTACTTTGGTATATTTGGAAAAGTAGGAACGACAAGATATTTAAAAATAGTGATAAAGATCTTAGGGATATTATTTTACAGGCAGAAACAGAAAGGCAATTATGGCAACAAGCCCAGAAAATGGAGATTAACACACAAAATTCGGACTTACAAACAAAGAAAACTAGTTTTGACAAGCACCAACTGTCACCAGAAAAGTGGTATTGTCAGGTGGATGGATCATGGAAGGAATCAGGGAAGTTTTCAGGGCAAGGTTGGGTTTATCAAAAGAATGGAAGTGTAGGAAGACTATTTGGAGCTAGGAACATCATTTACAGTCTGTCCCCACTACATGCTGAATTGGAGACACTCGTATGGACAATGAAATGTATGATTGATTACTGAAGGCTGAGAATTGTATTTGCAACAGATTGCCAGGATGTGGTGAAGATGGTAGCCTCACCGGAGGAGTGGCAAACGTTTGGAATCATTTAGAAGAATTCAAACATTGCAAAGCATTTTTTGAAGAAATAAGAGTTACAACCATCCCGAGAGCTCTGAATATCACAGCGGACAGATTAGCATGAGGAGCCCGGATTTCTCTACAGTAATAGAGCATATCGACTAGACGCGACCGACTTAGATGGAAAGAGATATATAAATTTTCTTTACATTGTTAACAAACAAAAAAAAATTAGGCAGACCAAATGAAAACGTTAAATATGATTTTAGATTTTATAAACAAAAAATAAATAAAACGAGTTAAAACTGAAATATTAAAACTATTTGTCTTTATTATTCTTTTTATTTTAGGTCTACTTGCAAAAATAACCTATAATATATGATCAAAACTAACCTTTTTCTTTTTCATATTTTGCCATTTCCATCCAAGTTTTTCTTTAATATCTTAACTTATTTGTTTTGAGATAATTTTTTTAAATTAATCTGAAAGTTAAACTATTTTATTACAAATTTTAATAGTTGTACTTTTGGAAATAATATTTATTAAAAAACAGCTGGAAAAAAATATACAAGAAAGAAAACCCTCGCTATGATCCAGTGCGACAATCTTGCAAATATCTAATGAGAATGGGAATAATAAGGCCACCTGTCTTATTGTGACGTAAAAATTAAAAGACCGTATACTATTCCAAATAATTGCATTATTTATTTCCCCAAATCCTGACGTGGAATCCAACGAACATTAAACTAAAAAAGACTTCGTTGTGAGATTACATGTCTGAATTTCCTAAACACTTGGACACATATTAGTGGTCCAGTGATGTGAATTACTCCACCACCATCAATTGTTGGTAATTTTAATTATGTTATTAACCATCATAATTAAAGGGGCTACATTAATAAATATGCCTCTATAAACCCATAGATAGTGTACGTGTCTTAAGTTTAAGTGGGTTCTTTTGTGTGTATCTCACTTTTACATAAAATAGTATTCTATTGGATTTGATGCCTTAAAATGTTACCCAATGCCTTAACATTCATTCTTTAATCTCTATAATACCCTTTTTAGTAAGCAATGAAAACCTGTTTTGCGTTTTAATTTATATCCCTATAGCATAGCAGTATTTGTTCTCCTTTTCTAAGAGTATGATAGAAAGCTTTTATCTAATTATTTGTTATCAATTCTACAAGATAATAAAATATATTAAATTCAGAATCGGAATAAGTAGACACAATTTACAAAATTTATGGGTTTTATTTTTCTTTTTTGGTTTATCGTTTTGTCTTCTGTCGTATATATGTGCACGGCCATAAATTGATTAAATAATGGAAATTTATGGGCTTATATAATTCCAGGTCTCTTTTATCTATAAAAATTGTATGCTAAATCCTTAAGAATTTTTAATTGCTGCCCTTTAAAATTTTGTAGGTTTTTCATCCATGTAATCGGATTTTTTTTTTTCTTTTCTACAACCCATTTAGTTGTTTCTTTTAATAGGATGTGCTAAAAAAATAAACGACACTCGTTGTATCTAGATCTAAATAATAATAATCAAGATAAATTTTTCATTTTTGTCTTTATCTTGCTCACTATTTGGTTTTTATTTATATATTTTGGCTAAAACCTCGCTCACTATCTCTCTACATAAAAACAAAAAGATAATGAGGGCGAAAATATGGTGGACCAAAGCAGCCTTAAGAGAATGCATATATAAGAGAACATAACACATCAAAGCAGAGCAGCACAGAGCTTCCATAATAAGAGAAAGCCAAATAACCAAACAGATTGGTAGATCTATTAGAGACCACAAAAAGAAAAAGTCAGAGGAAGAATGACTTGGTGGGGAGTGAAGGGAGTGGGAGAAGCTTGGAGAAAAGGTCCATGGACCGGCGAAGAAGACCGTCTCTTGATCGAATACGTCCGTACTCACGGTGAAGGTCGTTGGAACTCTGTTGCTAGACTCGCAGGTACCACCATTTTTTCATAATTAAAATCTCAACTATTTGTAAGCTCATAACTTTTGTGTTTACATGTTATAATAAGATATTCTTTTACAACTGATATCACCATTTCAATACTTTAAAATAAAATAATTTAATAATTGTAAATGCTAACACCAATAGCAAACGTTAACGCTATTGAAAAGAACAGCAAAATTTTAACTAAACGTAACTACTTATTTTGTGGTGTTACGCCTACTTCTTCACTATTCCTACGCTCTTAAATATTATAGGCTTATAAAGCGTTATTGAGGCAAAAGACAAATTAAAACGATCGTTTATTTGAAAATGGTTGTCGTGAATTGCTCGCTACTATCGCTCGGAGACAGGTCAAGATTGCGTTTGCGTTAGATATTTTACGAAAACAACAAAAAAAAAAACAAAAACTAAATGTGTTCTAAATATATATATATATATATATATATATATATATCTTAAAAGTTTTATTTTCTGATTTTTTTCCCACATGTAAAGGCAAACTTAATTAACATTAGCCTAATTGACATCAAGACATTGATTGAGTCACGAATGTTTGTCAACAGGATTGAAGAGGAATGGCAAAAGCTGTAGACTAAGGTGGGTGAATTACCTTAGACCAGACCTCAAGAGAGGACGGATCACTCCTCATGAAGAAAGTATAATACTTGAGCTACACGCGAAATGGGGCAACAGGTAAAAGTACACAACCCAAACAAAGTTATGTCCTTTTTTCGGTTTCTCTCGATGGCTTCCGTCCTAAGTCTTATAGTTTTGCATAGGTGGTCCACAATTGCACGTAGTTTACCAGGAAGAACAGACAACGAGATCAAGAACTATTGGAGAACCCATTTCAAGAAAAAGGTAAATCCTGTGACTAATAATGCGGATAAGACAAAGACTCTGCTCCTAAAGAGGCAACAATTCAAGCAACAGAGACAAATGGACTTGCAACCAGAAAAACAGTTGTTTCAGTTCGACCAATTCGATATGAAAAAGATCATGTCTTTACTCGAAGGCAACAGTAGCAGTAGCCGCAGTGATGGCGCCGATGTGTTCTATGCGCCTCATCAAATGACACATCCATCAACAGCCTCAGTGTATGTTAACCCTAATTCGTTAGAGGAGAAGTTGCAAGGGAGATTTGATCCGGAAAATATACCTGAAACTACTACTATCAACGAAGACAATGCGATATGGGACGGGTTTTGGAACTTGGATGTTGTGGATGGAAATGGTGGTAACTTGGGTACTGTGTCTGCTACTGCTTCTTGTGGCCCAAGGAAGCCCTATTTTCAGAACTTAGTGATTCCATTTTGTTAAGGTCGACTATTGGAGTTCGCTTTTCTTTCTGTCTCAGCTTTTGGTTTGATAATTAGTTTCTAATGCTATAAGTAGTTTCTGATGAAGTGTGTGATGTAAGAAGACTATTTCAACTTCAAAATTGGTGGTGTATGCCTTGACTCTGATCATATGTTGCTTGCAATAGCATGAGGGACTTAATATACTCTGTTTTGACCCGTATGTAATAATAACACATCAAAAAAATATTCTTTAAAGATATTTTTAAATAATATATATGGAGGATTAGTTGAGATTATATAGTTTAATATGATATTATCCTTTTAATTTGACGTTGGTCATCACTACATTTGGAAGTATAGGCATGTACTTAAGAATTTTGGAGATTTTGGGTGGACCAAAAACACAAGTTTTTTGTTTATAACGGAAAGATTTTATAACAGACTGATTAGATGGACATCCAAATATCTATCTAGAGGGGGTAAGAAATTTTGATAAAGTCTGTCCTAATGATATTAACGACCTACGTAATTTCTTGCTATCGATTACCTAAATCGATAACGAAAAAAATCACCAGTGCAATAGACCAGTTTTAATGGAGTTCAAACGAAAATAATTGGGATATGTATTGGATGACAAAAAAAAATTATGTCGGCATAAAAAAGAAGGTGGGCTCAGGTTCAAGAATATAGAGAACTTTAACACAAGTATGCTTGTGAAGCAGTTGTGGAGGTTAATGGAAACACCTAGCTCATTATTTTCTCTTGTTTTCAAGAGACAATATTTCCCTCATTTGGGTCTGATGGATCCTTGACGTACATATTCTCCCTCTTATGGGTGGAGAAATATTATTTTAGCTCGATCTTTGGTTAACGAAAGACTAATCAAAAGGGTTGAAACATGTTCAAGTATCTATGTATGGAATGATCATTGGATATCAGCTCATTGCTCAAGATCAGCGACATGTAAATTTCCCTTTTTCCCACAAACATTCACAGTAAAAGACTTAGTGGATACGCGGCCAAAAACTTGGAATTTACCTTTTTAGAGACAACTATCATTCCTGTAGATGTAAATATCATTCAATCAGTGTCAGTGAATCGGTTTGATATATCAGATAATAATGGATGGTATTTTACAAAAAGAGAAATACTCGATAAAATCGAGATATATTATTGAACAACTCTATCCCAATAAAGGTATCTACATTTTCCCGCTGGACCGACAATCATTTCACTTCAGGTTCTAGTTTGGAAGATTAAATGTCCTCCTAAAAAATAATATTTCATTTGGCAGGCCATCTCAAGTTATATTTTGGTAACCAAGAATTTAAAAACCCATAGAATTAACTGTCAAACACAGTGTAACAAATGTGGGAAGAAAGAATAGACAACTAATCATGTTCTCTTTGAGTGCCCACCAGCCATTCAAATATGGATTTTATCAAGAATTCCATCACATCCATATATATTTTCCATAAAATTAATTTTAACAAATTTTGATTATTTAATCTCGAATTCGAGGAAAGATGTTTCAAATGTGTATTTTCCTTGGATTACTTGGTAATTATGGAAAAACAGAAATGATAAAGTTTTAAGAACATAAATAGGTTAACTAAAACATTTGTTTTTGTTTTGAAATTGTCGACAAATTTTTAAAAAATTAATGTTACCAATCCATAAAGTTCGAAGCCACTGTGAACCCATATAAACAAATCAATAAAGTCATCAACAATAAAAAAATTAAAAACAAATAATGTTCAAACAAACAAAAAAAAATTAACAACATACCAGTTGGTTTCCTTTTAAGGACTTACATATTATGTTTCTACGAAAGTTAAACGTTGACATCGTGTCCCGTGGTACTTGGGAGTTAAGGTCTAAGGGCTCTCGCTAAATTTATGTGGCTCGTGTCTGCCATTGTCTTCCTCTGAGCTCAGTTGAAATGACAACGACATATATACCACTGAATCAATCAATCAACGAAAAGATCAAGAAAGAAAGTAAATTTTCTTTTCTCTGTAACTGATATTGTCAAAGTAATTTCAAAACACGCAAAAATATTGATACATCCATGAGCTGCCTGTACCAATTATTTCCCTTCAGTTTTCTTCTTCTAGGTTAACTTCGTTTCTTGCTTCTAGCTAGTGTTTCAGAATCGTATTGTTGACTTTCTCTGCTTACCCCATTGAAGTCCTGTTTCTGGATAATTTTTTTAGGCGAGAAGAAGTATTGGCTCATGGCCCGTATCTATATCATGCTTTCCGAGTCTAGCTTGTTTCATCTAACTTGGTATTTGTTTTTAAGATTCGAAAAGATCACTTAACTGTTTGTTCTCTCAGTTTGCGTGGATACTTGATTTTGTTGTTTTGAACACTCCTCAGCTCCAGGGACAAGCTTGTATTGCATTTAGTGAAGTCACAACTGCTAGTGATGCGGTCCGTCACATGCAAAATTTTCCCTTCTATGATAAGCAAATGGTCAGTATCCATCACCTTTTTCAACTCTTTTTTTTACAAGCATCAGTGTATTTTATATATTGATGATAGTGCTAAAAGTATACAGCTTCTGGTCCATAAAAAATTAACTCTGCATGGCCGGATTGGAGGTGGTGTTGATATGCAGATCTTTGTCGAAACTCTGACAAAGAGAACTTTCACCCTCTATGTTGAAAGCTCTGACACCATTGGAAATGTCAAGGAAAATCTACATGATGTAGAAGGAATGCCTCCTTACCAGTAGAGTCTAATCTTTGTCGGTAAACTGCTCGATGATGGCCACACCTTAGTTAATTATTACATCCAGAAGGAATCAATTAGGGGCTTGATTATGTTAGAATTTGTGGATTAGAGTAAGTGTTTAGGATGAGTATTTCTAGGTAGAATGAAGAACAAATTATAACACTATATATATATATATATATATATATATAAGCTATAAACATATCAACTAGAGAGGAGAAGAATAACAACTCTTTTTCGGAAACTAAATCAATGACTCCTCTTTTGTCTTTTTCCTGAGCCAAAAGTTCTTTTTATTTTTAGAAAGCATTCCAAAGGATAATTCTATTTCTGAAAAGATATTCAAATGTTTTTGTTCATCTAGGACTTCAGTCGTCTTAGATGCGTTTCAAGTTTTCTCCCTAGTTGAGTACTCTTCATCATGTCGGACCTCAGTCGTCCTAGATGTGTTCTGAATCTTCTCCCTGGTTGAATACTCGTCGCCATCTCGGACTTCAGTCGTCCTTGATGTGTACCGAGTTTTGTCCCTGGTTGAGTACACTTCATCATCTAGGACTTCAATTGTCTTAGATGCGTTCCAAATTTGTTCCCTGGTTGAATAATATTCGTCATCTCGGACCTCAGTCGTCTGAGATGTGTTCCAATATTATGGCCATGACTCTCCTCTTCTTCTTCTTCTTCATAGGACATGTTCATCTTTCTCTTGCTTTGATTGGCCTCCTCCTCTCCTTTTGTTCTTCCTTTCTAATACCCCCCCTCAAGCTTATCATTAGATGTTAGTAATGTTAAGCTTGGGAGTGGCCGGCTTTTTCTTATAGACTTCGGCATTGGTTCTCCTTTTATTCTTCCTCTCTAATACCCCCCCTCAAGCTTGACCATAGGGGATCTGGAGGTCAAGCTTGGAACCTTGAAGAACTCCCTCATTAAAAACTTTAGCATGGAAAACCCAATAGGACAAAACCAAGATAAGGGAAAAAGAGTGAAGCCTTTTCAACATATGGATTTTCCAGTTAGTTTATGAGCCTTATGACCATTTTGGTAGATTTCATAGACCCTAGATCATGGCCGCCTTGGTTAGCAAGTTAGAAATATCTCCTTGATTTACCATCTTCATATGTTTAGGTAGCTAGAAGCTTTTTTCTCATAGCTGGTTTTTGTCTCCCCTTTTTCTGAAATATTGCAATTTTCAAGGGTTGATCCAATATCAGCCTTAGCTCATGAGCTCCAAGTGGTACTTTGCATTCACTTAGATTGGTGATGAGGAGTGTTGACAAAGTCTTAATCACTTTAGCTTATCCCTTGAAACCCTCACTGCATTCCTCTTTCCACCATCCTTGCAACCTCCACTTAATTCTCCAGCTTGTTGGCTCCTTGCTCCATTGTTTTCATTCTTTTAGTCCTTTATGAAATGATTTCTCTTCTTATGAACCTCTCTCTTGTCATCTTATATTTCTTTGAGACTCTTCCTTTATCCTTAAACAAGTGATAAAGAAGAATGAGTTTTAAGTATATGCCATGAGGAATATCAAATATTTAGATGTTCAATTAAGATTTCATATGAAAGAATAAACAATAGCAATTAAACTAAGGTAATGAAACAAATTAATTGGAATAAATTTTAGATGTTAGCTTTTTAATTAGGGAGGAGGACTATGGAAACTGCTTAGTCTTCCTTGACTTATCCATGGCTTGGGCCATGACTTTGAGTTTTGAAATGATGACCATCTTTTGTGCATCTCCTTTAGCCGTGATGTTAGGAGCTTTACTTTTCAGAATATGGCTCCATAACTCATGGCTACACATCACTGTTTTGGTGGTTCTAGCCCATAGGTAGTTGACTCCTTTTTGGTGGTTCTAATCCCTAGCAGGTAGTTGACCTCTTTTGGTGGTTCTAGCCCCTAGCAGGTAGTTGACCCCTTTTGGTGGTTCTAGCCCCTAGCTGGTAGTTGACCCCTTTTGTTGTTTCTAGCCCATAGCAGGTAGTTGACCCCTATTGGTGGTCCTAGCTCCTAGCAGGTAGTTGACCCCTTTTTTTGGTTCTAGCCCCTAGTAGATAGTTGACCCCTTTTGGTGGTTCTAGTCCTTAGCAAATAGTTGACCCCTTTTGGTGGTTCTAGCCCCTAGCAGGTAGCTGAACCCTTTTGGTGGTTCTAGCACCTAGCAGGTAGTTGATCCCTTTTTGTGAAGCTGACACTAACACACATGCTTTGAGCTGATTCATCACCTTCCATCAGCTTGTCTCTCCCCTTGAATTTATGGGTTCTGACAGCATGATGAACATTGGTTCTAATCTCAAGTATTGTGTTGTGCCTTCTTATAGCCCTCCTCTTGGAATCATCAAATGTTGGTGGATCCATTTGTCTCCCTTCCGCAAGCTTGACTCGGAGAATAAGAGCCAAGCTTGATAGAATGAGCTTCAATGTCGTCAATGCTTTGGACACCCATGCCTTCTTGGCTTCACAGGTTGGTTTTTTTTGTTGCTTCTTTTGAAGCTTTTAGTGTTAGAATCAAGCCACCAACTGACCTTCAGTCCACATGACTGTTTCAAGCACTCCATACTTGATATGTCTTCTTGAGACAATAAGTGAACTTTACACCATTTTCAAAGATTGAACATGTTTGAGATTTTGGACAGATTCTAAACAGGAGAATGTGAGAGCATATAGAATAGTTTATGTAACCAGAGAATCAGTAACCAAAAAATAATGGTGAATAAGCAGAACAAAAAGAGAATGGAGAATAGAGAGTAGATTTATTTTTCTTTCTTTAAAGACTTTTGAATTTATCTAGTCTACTTATACTCATAAGAGTAAAGGAAATCTAGGTTCGCTTCCCTTAAGTGGTTTCTTACCTTTAAGAACTTTTGGATTTATCAAGACTTATTACCTTCACAAGAGTAAACTAGATCAAGGTTCTCTTTCTTTAAGTGGTTTTCAAGAGGATTGGGGACTTTTAGATTCATCAAGGCATTAATGCTATAAAAGAGTAAAACTTTATTTGGTTCTCTTCCCCCAATTGTCTCAAGAGTTCCTATGGACAGTGTTTTTCTCTGTTTCATTGAGTTTTTTAGAAGTTTTAACAGCCAAGAACATCCAAGAATCAACAAGAGTTTTGTGCTTTAATGGCTAAAACAACAATGGACCATTGACAAAGTTTTGTGCTTTAATGGCTAAAACAACAATGGACCATTGACAATATGTTTACCTACCGGTTAAAAAGACGAGCCACCTGAGTAATTCATGAAAAGGTGTTTTCCGAGGCTGTTAGCAAGAAAGCCATCAGAATAACACATTAAGAGGTGTTTTCTGTGTTTTAAACAACAATGAAACTGATGGAATACAATGGTTTATCCACAAGTCCAAGAGATGTTCCATTAAGATAAAAATATTATCCAATGAAAAAAGCAAAATGGTGAAGCTTTTTTAATTATTTTGTTCCCTTAAGCTTTTTCTGGAGACATCACCAAGACTAGAGACAAAACTCACACAAAATTGAAGTGGAGGAGAGAAGAATAGATTAAAACAAAGAGACTAAATGACCCACCAATGGACTTAGGTGTTTCACATTCTACAAGAAATGAAACATGGACCAAGTTTTTAAATAAACAAAAACCACAAGCCTAAACAACAAACTACAATGAACTTAAGTGTCTCACATTTCACAAGAAAGGAGACTCGCCCAAGGTTTAAAAGTAGCTTGCAGTTTGTTATCCAAGAAGATCTAAGCTGTCTATGGCTTGAAGTGTCTCATATTCTCAAAGGAAATGCACAAATCCAATAGTTCAAGCTATAGTCCAATAAATAATAAAAGAAACCGTTGAATTTTAAGATCAACACAAAATTTTGAAAAACCAAACATAGCTTAAGGTATTTTCCGTAGTTTAGTAAGATTTCTGATGTGGAGGATCCATTAATGGCAACTTTTTATACTAGCTTAAACCTTTTAGCCATGGTTCTCTATTGTAACACCATCCAAACCATACTTTTAAATCACAAAAACTACAATGAGCTTAAGGAAAACAAGTTTAAGGTTTGAAATCATTGGGGATTCGAAATCCGACTTTTGAAAAATCTGGGCGTGCAACAATAGAGATTTGCACAAATTTGTAAAAGAGAATAGGTAGAAGAAGGATAAAGAATGCAAGTTTATTTTAACAAGAATCTGCTCTGATACCATGTTAGAATTTGCGGTTAAGAGTAAGTGTTTAAGATGAGTATTTCTGGGTAGAATGAAGAACAAGAATATAAAAGCTTAAGAGTAAGAGATTGGTGACACTAAGAATGAGAGAATATGAAAAGTAAGAGAATGTGAAGGATGATTATATTTCTTTAAGTTTTATGAATAGATTACAACATGTATATAAGCTACAAACATGCCAATTAGAGAAGAGAGGAGTAACAGCTCTTTTTGGTAGGTTGAATCAATGTAGGATGCTCTTCTTTTGTCTTTTTGCTGAGCCAATGGCTCTTTCTATTTTTGGAAAGCTCTCTAACGGCTCTTTCTATTTTTGAAAAGATATTCAAATGTTGTTTTTCATCTAGGACATCAGTCGTCCTAGAATATATGTTCTGAGTTTCTCTCTGGTTGAGTATTCTTCGTCATCTCGGACCTCAGTCGTCTTATATGCGTTCAAAGTCTTCTCCCTCGTTAAATACTCTTCGCCATATCGAATTTCAGTCGTTCTTGATACGTCCCGAGTTTCCTCTCTGGTTGAATACGCTTCTTATGTATGATTTTAATCGTCCTAGATGTGTTTTAAGTTTGTTCACTTGTTGAATACTCTTCGTCATTTTGAACTTCAGTCATCCGAGATGCGTTTCAATACTATGGCCATGACTGTCCTCTTTTTCTTCTTAGGAGATGGTCGGCCTTTTCTGTTTTGATTGGCCTCTTTCTCTCTTTTTCTTCTTCCTTTCTAATATATTAGACATGGTGGTGGTATGCAGATCTCTGTCGAAACTCTGAGAGAGAGAACCTTCACCCTCGAAGTTGAAAGCTCTGACACCGTTGAAAGTGTCAAGGCAAAGATACAGGACGAGGTAGGAATTCCTACTGACCATCTGAGTCTAATCATTGCCGGTGAACTGCTCGAGGATAGCTGCACCTTGGCTTATTACGACATCCAGAAGAAATCAACTCTGATGTTGATTAGACATGGTATTGGTATTCAGATCTCTGTCAGTATGCTGAAAGTGAAAACGTAAAACTTCGATATTGGAAGCTCCGACACCATTTACAGTGTCAAGGGGAAGATACAGGCCGAGGCAAGAATTCCTGTTCACCATCAAGAACTATTCTATGCCGGTGAACTGCTTTAGGATGAACGTATCTTGGATGGTGAAGACGTCCACAAGGAACTAACTTTGCACAAATATATTAAAGGTGGTGGTTGTCTGCTAATTTCTGTCGGAAGTCTGATAGAGAGAACCTTCACCCTCTGTCTTGAAAGGTCCGATTCAATTGATAACGTCAAGGCAAAAATATAGGATGATGTAGGAATCCCTCATGACCTGCAAAGTTTATTCTTTGACAGTGAATTGCTCGAGGGTGGCCGCACCTTGGCTGATTACGACATCTAGATGGAATCAAATCTGCGCCTGATTAGACATGGTAGCATGAAGATCTATGTCAAAACTCTGACAGGTAGAATCTTCACCCTCTATGTTCAAAGCTGGAACACCATTAACGATGTCAAGGAAAAGATACATGACGAGGAAAAAATTTATTCAGGGTAAATGTCTCGAGGGTAATCGCACCTTAGCTGATTACAACGTTCAAAAACAATCAACTTTGTACCTGAATTTATGGCTAAAAGGTGGTGCTAATATACAGATCACTGTCGAGACATATTAAATGGCAAAACCCTAAACCCTCAGGATTGAAAGGTCTGACGAACCACCTGCGGACTCTCAACATCCAAGACTCGACCCTCCTTCGTCTTCATGGTGGCATAATTGGTTTTCATATTTGACAATTGTGTTCTCTTTGGAAAAGTGGGGTTATCGATTCATAGCCATTTGTGTTAGACATTTTAGAAGACAAGAATTATTCTCTAAGGATCAGACAACACAGAATGTTGTGATTTTGTGTTCTCAATTTCTTTTGAGAACACTTTTTTTTTTGTAGTTTGTAACACTTAGTTACCTTTTGATGGAAAATGTGATTTTTATTAATGATTGTGTTGAGTATTTATAAGCATTACATATGTTTGAATAACTAACTAAACAGTTACAAAGAAGAAACACAATGTTTGAAATCTATGCAACTTTTTATTTGCACCCCTTCATCTAAAACTGTTTGTAGCATAATTCTTTGGAACTGCTAAGATGAAGTTTGATCATACTCCAACACTCCTCCTTGAACAAGACTTCATCATAACACCAAGTTCTTCACGCAAGTCTTTAAACCTTGTAACACTTAAAGGTTTTGTGAGAATATCAGCAATTTGAATTTCTCTTGGACAATACTCAAGCTTGATTTTCTTATCTTTTTATGCTTCTCTAACAAATCGATACTTGATGTCAATGTGCTTCGCTTTTCGATGTTGAACTGGATTCTTTCCTATTGTGATTGCTGACTTGTTGTCACAAAAGATCTTCACTCCTTCTTCTGATTCAAACCTTATTTCTTTGACAAGTCTCTGCAACCATATTGCTTGGTTTGCAGTAGAACAAACTGCAATATACTCAGCCTCTGCAGTTGATTGAGCCATAATCTTCTGTTTGCTTGAGTTCTAACAAAATACTCCTGAACCAAGCGTGAAGGCATACCCACTTGTGCTCTTCCTATCTTTTTTTTATCCTCCCCAATCACTGTCTAAAAATGCCACCAATTATGGTTCTTGCACTTGACTGAATTTAATACCATATGTCAAAGTACCTTTGATGTACCTTAGAACACGTTTGACTTCTTGAAGATGTTTCTTCAATGGTGCACTCATGTAGCGAGAAAGGTATGAACTCGCATACATGATGTCAGGTCTAGAAGCACACAGGTAAAGGATACCTCCAATCATGCTTTTGTATTTAGTAACATCTTCATAGTCCTCCTTTAATTCTTCTTCTTCTTCTGATTTGATGTGAGGATCCAATGGTGTAGACACACTCTTACAATCTTCCATCCCAAATTTTCTTAACAGTTTCTTTGCATACTTCTCCTGATGCAAAAAGATGCCATCTTCATTTTGAATAATCTCCATACCTAGAAAATAACTGAGTTCTCCCAGATCAGTCATTTCAAACTCACTCTTCACCTCCTCCTTAAATTCATTAGTCTTCTCCAAGTTGCTCCATGTGATGATTATATCATCCACATATAGACTCACCACTAACACCAAAATGCTTCTTGAATCCTTCTTCACATATAATGCATGATCATTTAAACTAATGAATTTAAGGAGGAGATGAAGAGTGAGTTCACATATAATGCATGATCATTTAAACTCCTTTCAAGACCATTTGATGTGAAGTAACCATCAATTTGTGCATATCATGCTCTAAGTGCTTGTTTGAGCCCATAGAGTGATTTTGAGAACCTTCTCTTCTTCTCCTTTTTCTATAAAGCCAGGTGGTTGTTCTATATAGATCTTTTCTTCAAGATCTCCATTCAGAAATGCAGACTTCACATCCATTTGTTTTGTGCTGCAATTGTCATAATGGTTCTTATTGTATCATATCTAGAAATAGGAGCAAATGTTTCTAAATAATCTACTTCATAATCTTGTGTGAACCCTCTGGCTACCAGTCTTGCATTAGTCTTTAAGCGAAATATCCATTTAACACTTATGACATTTGTGTTATATGGTCTTTTTACTGCTTCCCAAATGTTGTTCTTCTTGATCATTCTTAACTCTTCTTCCATTGCCTTAATCCATTCTTTGTTGTTTAAGGCTTCCTCCAAAGCTTGTGGTTCTTCAGCCATCATTAGACACATTTATTGGATATGTGCCATCTCTGCAACTCCTGCAGATTCTGAAACAACTTCTGTTTGTTGCATTAGATCATTGATTGATCTCAATCCTCTTGGACCAACCAATGTCTCTCCTTCCTCTTGTCTTCCTCTGTTTGAGATATGTAATCGATCAAACGCTTCACTCACATTATCAACTTGTGAGTTTAAGTTAAAACCTCCTTCTTGACTTCTTTGTTTTTCTATGGTTGTGATCTGAAGTGGTGAGATCATTACCTTATGATATTTTTTCTTCTCCCAATTCCAAGCTTTGTCTTCGTCAAATATGATATCTCTTGACACTTCAACCTTCTTATCTTCAAGTAGATAAACTCTGTATCCTTTTGATTCATTGCTGTAGCCAATGAATATTCCCTCTTTTGCCTTATCATCGAGTTTCCTTCTTCTCAACTGGAATATGTACATAGCATACACATCCAAATATTCTCAAGTGTCTCACACTTGGTTTACTTCTGCTTCATACTTCCAATGTAGTTACTCCTTTATATAATACATTTGTTGGTACTCTGTTTTGCAGATAAACAGATGTTGCCACTGCTTCTGCCCAAAACTGATTTGGCAATTGTTTTTCTTTCAGCATAGTTCGTGCCATTTCCATGAGGGACCGATTCTTCCTCTCTACAACACCATTCTGTTGAGGAGAGTATGGTGTTGCTACTTCGTGCTTAATCCATTTCTCTTGACAGACTTTGTTGAATTTCTTTGAGATGTATTCTCCTCCTCCATTAGATCTTATTCTCTTGATGTGATTTCCAGATTGATTCTCCACATATGACTTGAAGATTCTGAACTTTGTTAATACTTCACTCTTATTCTTCATGAAGTACACCCATATCATTTTTCAGTAATCATCAATGAATGTCAAAAAATATCTACTTCCATTCATTGATTATGTTTGCATTGGTCCACAAACATCAGAATGTATAAGGTTTAAAGCATTGTAGGTTTTGCTTTGAGATATCTTTGGAAAACTCCTCCTTGATTGTTTTCCCAATTCACATGACTTGCAGATGTTTTTATTCACTCTGAACTTGGGAAAATCCTCCATTGATTCCTCCTTCTGCATAATCTCTATCTTTTCATAACTCACATGACCAAGCCTCTTGTGCCACAGATCAGATTTCTCTTCTTTCTCTGCAACAGCCATATGAGTTTCTTCTTTTACAGGTTTCCACTTGATTGGAAAGCTTTTGTTCTTCATTTTATCTCCATAATCTTCATCCCTTTTGCATCTTGAATGTTACATTTGTCATATTCAAATGTAACTCGATATCCATTTGATATCATTTGAAAAACACTGAGCAAGTTTCTTGCTAGACTTGGTACTAGAAGAATTTCTCTTATTGTGTGTACTCATTTGTTTGTGGGCACTTGAATGTCCCCTCTTCCTTCTGACATGATCAACTGACCATTACCCACTCTGATATTTGTCTTCTTACTACGATCTAAGTTGATGAAGTAGCTTTCTTCATTTGACATGTGGTTAGTGCAACCACTGTCAATAAGCCAGGTTTCATCACTTACTTTTGCATATTCTTCTTCCTCTATGGCACTGAACAGCATATGACTTGCTTTTACATCTTCTTCAGTTTCTTCTAGACTCAAATATGCTTGATCATTCCTTTTGAGTCTGCAATCTTTGGCTATGTGACCATGTTTGTCACAGACATAACACTTTCTCTCATTTTTTCACACTCATTTGTGAATAGTTTCTGTTCTTCTTCTTCCAACAATCTACCTTATTGTGATTGTCTTTCTTACACACACCACACCATTTTTTGGTCTTCTCATGACGTTTGTGTTTCTGTTTGTTTTCCCTTTTTGAAACAAAATTCTCTTCATAGAAAGCACCCTCATTGGTACGTTCTTCTCTGAGACTGAAACGCTTCTCATGCGCCTTTAGAGTTCCCACTATCTCTGTTACAGAAACTGTTCAGAGATCTCTTGTCTGTTCAAGTACAGCCACAATGCTGTCAAATTTCTCTGGTAAGGAGATGAGGATCTTTTGCACCAGCAAATAATCTGTCTTCTCTTCACCATGAATCTTTAGTTGGTTACTCAGATTAACCAACTTAGTAGTGAAATCATTTATGCTTCCACTATCTTCCATCTTCAGATTCTCATATTCCATTCGCAGGGTCTGAAGATTAATCATTCTCACTTGAGAACTCCCTTGAAACTCCATTTCTAAGGCATTCCATGCTTCTTCTGCACTTATTGCAGGTGCAATTCTCGGGAATATTGTTTCCGAGACTGCAGTTGGAAGGATTTGAAATGTCATCATATCCTTAGTACATGCTTCCTCCCCTCGGGTTCTACATAGAACAATTTCTGGACTGTGATCTTCATGCATTGGTTCCTCTGGAACTCTTTCTTCCACCACTGTCCATAGTTTTCTGGTTTTTAAGTAAGTCTTCATCTTGATCTTCCAAAAACCATAAGCCTCTCCATTGAAAGTTGGAATGACTTGGTGAATTGTTGTCTCACCTAGCTCTGATACCATGTTAGACATTTTAGAAGACAAGAATTATTCTCTAAGGATCAGACAACACAGAGTGTTGTACTCTGTTTTGTGATTTTGTGTTCTCAATTTCTTTTGAGAACACTTTTGTTTTTTTTTGTAGTTTGTAACACTTAGTCACTTTTTGATGGAAAATGTGATTTTTATTAATGATTGTGTTGAGTATTTATAAGCATTACATATGTTTGAATAACTAACTAAACAGTTACAAAAGAAAAAACACAATGTTTGAAATCTATGCAACTTTTTATTTGCACCCCTTCACTTAAAACTATTTGTAGCCTAATTTTTTGGAACTGGTAAGATTAAGTTTGATCATACTCCAACAATTTGGAGGTGATACATTTCATTTCTATCTTGTTGTTGTGCTCAACCTTTTGATCCTGCTCGTAACGATCCTTTAATTTTATTGTTTGTGTGTGAGTGTGAATGTGATTATTCAGTTTTCACTGTTAGACGGATGAAAATGATTTGGTTTACTTGTTATCTAAATAAGATCGACCAATATGATTTTTGGTACAACATGATTACATCCCTCCTTCACATAAAGTACACATGTTGTTGAATGTAGACCCTTCTCAATTCCCATGCATATTGCCTTAGATTCTACAGCCTCCTTAGCTACTCCCATGTTCCTCAACTCTGGTTCAACCTCAATCTCAATATGAATCATCATCGCATTGCAGTGTTCTCTGGGTTAGCCTCAACTCTTCCTGGAAGGTTCCCTTGTAATCGCTGAATAAACAACTCACAAGAGACTGATGGTATAGTTGATTTCGTTTTTCTGGCTTCAGGTACTTGCTTTCTGCTGTGAAACAGTGCCGGTATTAAACAACCTGATTCAGTTAACTATTAAGACTGAATCAGAAGCAGGATGGAAATCATTGCCAGCTCTACTCAAGAATATAATTGTCCAAAACTAAAATACCCTTATTTCAAAGTACAACACACATTATTTAATGCAACGACTAACACATTTTTCAAACGCACAACTTGATTTAAAACTATTTCACTTATGTTTCAGGGACTTCCCCACAAACTTACAACTAGGTTAAGGGAGGAGGACCCACGAAAATATCATGATGAGTGGGGAAGGTGGTTCCTACTTGTCTATCATCAAGTCCGGTGAAGTATTTAAAGATATTAAAGTTTGGTGGAATTGTAATGACAATGATGACATAGAGGACTAGATAGAGAAGAAAAAGATTTTCCTCAAGACTAGGCTTCGGCAAAATATCTGGATTT
Organism: Streptanthus diversifolius; assembly: GCA_039880935.1. Classification (NCBI taxonomy): domain Eukaryota; kingdom Viridiplantae; phylum Streptophyta; class Magnoliopsida; order Brassicales; family Brassicaceae; genus Streptanthus; species Streptanthus diversifolius. Next base: position 9,392,669 of record JAXGFM010000005.1, read on the forward strand.
GAATACCCGAACTGGATCCGACCCGAAAATATATGAATGGATATACTTTTTTACTATTAAAAACCCGAATGGATTTTATCTTCTAATACTTCAGGTATTGGATAATACCCGATCCAAACCGATATCCAAATTAGTATTTTTTTAGAACCAAATTAAATTTTACATATATTTATGTTTTAGGGTTAATTACTAACTTACTCGTTTTGTAATTACTTGGTTTCTCAATGACGTATTAGTTAATGAGTACTAATTTAACATGTTTTCTTGTAACATGTCTTATACTAGCAGGTGTAGAGTTCATCTAACATTCAGACTTTAAAGACAGCCATTCATATTTTTTTATTTTTTTATTTTTGTGTTTTGAATTCTAAATACATTATGGAATGTAAACTATCACATTTGCTTTCCTTTGTTACATTTGCTTCTTGTTTGTCATATACGCTTCTTGTTTGATGAATGTTACAATGTTTTAATGTTTTAAATTTGATTTATATTATGTTTGATTGTTGCCGGTTATAAATATATTTTAGTATTTCGGATAAAACTCAGATATTTTTAATACTTCAGATAATATAATAGTCGGGTATTTCAGATACTTCGGGTATTTTGGATATTAAAGGTTTTACTAGTACTAAAATACTATAACCAAAATCATATAATCTAGTATCTGATAAATTTCGGATCTTTTATCAAATATCCGAAAGAACCGGATCCGAGCTGAACCCGAACCGAAGTAAAAAAAAATATCGAATAGATCCTTAAACTCAGATCCGAACTCAAAACCCAAAATATCCAAACCGAACCAGACTCAATTATCTGAATGCCCAGACCTATTGAAGATCATGCCGAATCTTGAACTAATGATATTGTACTACAACACACCAATTAATTGAAGATGTTTCCAAAAACGTCAGATGCTTCCTAGAGCTTCAGCCAATTGCAAGATTCAAGTAACCTAGGATAAAATCAGTTATAATCTACTGTGCCGGCTAAATGCGGTCTTCTTCTTTACAAGATTGATTCTCATTTCTCAGCCAAGAATATGACTCAGACTACAAGTTTTTATAGTTTGTAAAAGATCTAAACTCAAAACCAAGATTCTCTTGTTCTGCCATTTGTTCTTCCTTTAATGACTTGTGTTTAATGCTTTCTTCTTTTTGACTAAGAATGCTGAATATCTTTTGTTTTGGTCTCTGTTATTCTAGTCCATTGAAAAATATTAGCAGTCATTTATTTTTTTCTTGAAGAATTATGATTGGATTAAACTTTCTTAATTAATAATGAGTTACTATAAATTAAGACGCTTGTGCAGATAAATAGTATTATACATAATAAAATTTGGATCCTTAACTTAGTTTCAGCCGGTTTAATGCCCATATGGTAGAGACTAAAACGTGTGATGAACATTATGAGAAAAGGCGACTCATTAGTGAACCATAATATAAAATTATTATCTTGATTTTCTCTTAGCTTTTTCAGAGTACAGTTTTTATTTATAGTCAAAGTTGAAAATACAATCTCGATTCTAAGCAACTTTCTGTAACAGAGCATTGTTATTACCTAACATTGATCTCATCTTGAATGTGAAGCAAATAACATAACCCACAAATCTCATTATAGTTTTTGTTACAAACTCTTTTTCACTACTCTAACACGAAGCCATTATAAACCCCATTCTGACAGTCCTCAAAAGCCATATTGATATCAGCTATGAATTCATCACAAACGGACCACACTAAACGACAGGCTCACCAATCGGTTAACTTGTTCCACACGGTATCTAAATCACTTGGTCGAAACGCTAGAATATGGTGCGCCGATATAGAGGAAAATTTCAAGGAACCGAAGTTACCTTCATCGCCTTCTACAATGTAAGGCGAACAAGGTCCATAGTTCTGGAACAGTGGCTCGAGTCGAGGGTAAAGTCAAGGAACATGATTGGAGGACGCAGGGTCAAATTAGCTAATACAATATGATGTTATAAAAAAACCTGATGACTCCATATTTATATTTTTAAATTTTGAGTTGCCGTCCGTCAACTTTTACTTGTATCATTTTCAAGATGACTTCCATTACCAGTTTCTAGCTTGCCTACCAGATTGGTCATAGTTGGCTTAGGTAAAATCATGTATAATTTAATTCAGATGTTGGTTTGATTGTAAGAATCATTTGGAGATATTAAAGTTAATAGGTTAAGTTGACAAAAATAAATATTTGTTTGATTTGTAAACCATCAAATTGTGCATTTTCCGTAAAGAAACTATGGCTTTATAATCAGTTAGTAAAATATACAATTTGATTGAATCATCATCAATTTAAAAGAATAATCAATCTTTCTTATGTCGTAATCCAAGATGTCACGCAAATTTTGAAATTTTTTTTATGGTTTAGTCAGGGTATGATCGTGACGGTAAGTACAATATTCTTTACGTCAAAAATAAAGTACAATATTTTTAGAGTCAAATAATCTATTTTATTATTTTGCAGTTGAGTAGATTCTAATAATATCCAGGCTTTGACATTTTTTTGTTCATCAAATTTTTTAGAAAATAAACTTAGAGCTTTTTGGTCCACCAAGAAAAACAAAACTTGGAGCTTTAAAATAAGGTGGTAAATACTTTACACAACAAAAGATAACAAAACCTTCTAATCTATTTTCTTAAGAATTACTCTATTGTAAAAATTAATGTAAAAACATCAATCAATGTAGGAATCATGTGGCATAATGGTAGCCACCTCTGCATTCATTACACCAGGTTTGGGGTTCGAACCCACCACCCTTCAGTGTTAAGAGGAATATTAAAGCTACTAGGCTATGTTGTCAAAAAAAAAAAAAAAAAACATCAATCAATGAAAGTATACTAAAACGTGATTAAAAACTATTTATATAATTAACTAGAATACAACATGTGTGCTTTACACATTGTAATAAATTGATTTAAAGGATTTTAGTTATATTCCAAAATATTTTAAAGATAATAATATGTTTTGTGAATGTATGTGTTGCAGTATATATAGTCGGATGACTCTATGCTAACACCTTCAAGATCCCTTTCAATGCAAGACAAATGCACACCGTTGTTTACTTAAGCCAAGATTTTACATATTTTCCAGTGGACGAATCATGATGTTAGCAAGGAATCGCGAGTTTGGATCCCAACACTAAATAAATATAGAGTCTACAAAGGTAAAAAATAAACCTTGCCCAAACAAAGATAATTCATAGAATTAAAATAATAAATTTTGCAAGTTTTTTAATTGCAAATTAGTTATCAATGTAGAAGAATTAACATATAAAAAAAGCAAGCCAAGAACAGGAAAAAGAAATGTAAATCCACGGACAAACACGACCTAAGAGTCACAATAATTATCAATCAAATTTCTTATCTACACCAAATTTTGGAAAAAATATATGGAGTCCAGATACACTAAGACTATTTGCATCTCTGAGACTCTAAATCATTGTCTCATCAAAAAAAAAAGGAAATTTTTTTTTTTGTGTAATACATCTAAGTGGAATAGTATTTTAGAAGCGTATTATAACAAATATATTAATAAAATAATAGTTATAATATTTTTTCAGTATCAACGATGTTGATGCCCTGTCTCTGTAACACACGTGTTATCTTCTTCTTTTTTGATAAATGAATAGAATTGAAGGCTGAAATTCATACTAATCAATGAAATTTATAACAATTTTTAGGAAAAAAACGATATAATTTTTGAAAATTTGTCTATTATTGCCACTGTTGGGTGTGTAGTTGATGGAATATAAATTTTGACATCGACTATACTTTACTACTCTTAACTCAATCAATGGACTACAACCAGTTGTTTAAAGTTTATGTTACAAAAAAAAAAATTAGACCGATGAACAAATATTTTTGGCATGTTTTTATTGTTCCTTCTATATATTATTTAATTTATTTTAGAAATGTATTTCGGATTCAGAAAATATATTTATATAAACAAAAAATGTCAAATAAATCTCAAAGTTTCATTTGAGGGACATTTAACGCATGTACTTATATAAAGACTAAAACATACACAAACTTTTTCCTGTGTTGCTAATTTATTTATGGTATTAACGATCATTTAGTGGTGTTAGTCGTGATATTAACGCCCGTTTGAAAATGTGTGAAATAAAATGAAGTATATTAACTAAACCCAAAATTCCTCAATTTAAAACAAAATATGGACATAATGAATTGAAATCTCTAAAGAAAAAAAAATCTCAAATCGATTGAGCACAAAATGAGGACGAAATTGGAGGCTAGCCGTAAGCATGAAAGAGAGAGCTGCCTGTTTGATGTCTCTGCAATTTCTGGTGAGTCTGTCGGAATAGAAATCGCCAAAAAAAAAATGTCGCCGTAGAAGCTGAGGATGAAATCGAAAAACAACACCACACAGTAGATGATGACGATTGCGAGGTAGAGGAGGAAGAGTTTCTTATTGCCGAAGAAAATTGTGAAGATATTGGAAATCAATTTGGGAAGAAAGATATGAATATGGGATGGATGCAGAGAGCGGAGACGATATTTGGGATGACTATATAATTTCCAGACCTTTGCAAAGTGATTCTGAAGATGAAGATGATGGACGTGATAATAGAGGAGAACGTGACGATGATGAGGTTTATCTCAAATTGGGTAAGTGTTTTTCAACTAAAGAATATTTTAAAATTGCATTATTTAGGTATTCAATGAAGTCTAGATACGATATCAATTTGTAATGATATCAAGAAACAAAGATAGGTGCTAAATGTAACGACAAAGAAGGCATATGTGACTGAAGATGTTTTGCATCTTACGATAAGAAGAAACAGAAGATACAGATCAAGGTTTTTGTTAAACAACATACATGTGTTAGGTCTGGTTATACAGCGCTACAGAAGCAAGGAACTATTGCTTGGTTATATAAGAAAAGGCTGAGAAAAAATCCGAAGATCACTAAGTTTGAGATAGCAGACAAGATTATGAAAGAATACAATCTGACTGCTAGTGTGGAGCGATCTGAAAAAGTGAAAACTCAGCTGACAAGACAATGGAAACAAATTCATGAAGACCATTTTGCACCCATCTGGGACTATCAAACTGAAGTATTGGAATCGAATCATGAATCTACTTTTGAGATTGAGACAATTTCAGACCCTATTATTGGAATCAAACAGAGGTTTTATAGGTTGTTTATGTGTTAGGTACAAAGATATTATTGGAAAAAAACATGTAGACCTATAATCGGGTTAGATGGTGTTTTCTTTAAATGGGATATTAAGGGACAACTTCTGGCTGCTGTGGGGAAAGATGGAGACAATAGGATAGTTCCAATAGCATGAGCCGTATTTGAGATAGAAAATGATGTTAACTGGGATTGGTTTTTCAGACTGTTAGCATCAAATTTGGGACTTGGTGAAGGGGAAAAATATAATATTATCTCAGACAAACAGAAGGTTCTATATTAAGATAATGGTATTAAGAATGGATTTGAAAACATACTGATTATGATTCATCTTTTAGGGTTTAATGAAAGCGGTACATAATATCTTACCACAAGCTTAACATTGGCAATGTGCAAGACACATATTGGATAACTTGAAAGAGATACCCATGATCTAGAACTACAACGCATGTTTTGGAAGATTGCTCGTAGTTACATCCAAGGAGAGGTACAATCCTAGTTCTTATGATTCTTTGTTACTCACTCACCCTGCAACATGAAATTTGCTGCAATCATATTCTGAAAAACTTCAGTGAATCGTTTAATAGAACTATAAAGCAAGCAAGGAGGAAACCTTTGTTAGAATTGTTAGAGGACATTAGGAGGCAAACAATGGTGAGGAATGCAAAGAGATTACTTATTGCTGAAAGGTTACATACAAGATTTACCACAAGAGCACATGTAGAAATTCAAAAAAATGATTGCAGGCTCACATTTTTGCACTATGTACATGTCACGAAACAATATGCATGAGATTGATGTAGAACGAGAAAAAAATCGGGTTGATATGAATGGTTTTACATGTGGGTGTAATAATGGCAGATGATAGGTATGTTTTTTATCAAATTAAATTTTTTTATCAGTTATGCAGGTATTAAAACATTTGTTTCCTGACAGTTAAACATTGTATTCATGGTGCTTGTGTTATCATTGGGATGAACGAAAAGGTGGAGGACTATGTAGTGGATTACTACACAACTGCAACATGGAGGCTCATATATGAGAATAGGATTGTGCATGTACAATATAAGTTATTATGGCCTAGAATGAATAGATTGGGAGTACTACCACCACCATGGAGGAATGGTAAGAGAGGTAGACGTAGTAACAATGCAAGAAATAAAGGAAAGAATGAGACATCTTCTCAAACAAGATTATCACGCCATAATATGATGATGATTTGTTCTAACTGTAAATAAGATGGTTACAACAGTAGAACTTGTAAAAATGCAAGGGTAGAAAACCAACCAATACGAGCAATGGGAAGACTTAGAAAATCAAGTGGTGTATCATTAGAGGGGCAATCATCACAAACAATCATCACACACACAAGAAAACATGAATTTTCCGACTACAAAAGGCGACTGCAGACGTAGTCGCCAATACTTGCGACTATTTAACTATTATTTTATGACTAACATACGACAACAACTACGTAGTCGTTAATTAATCGCTATTTAACTACTACACTATTTTGTCGGGAGGAAGTCGTAAATTACCGACTAATAAACCAAAAATATACCACAAGTAAATTATTTGCAATTTAATCATCTATGAACCGACACTAAACCGTGTTAACCAAAGAAAAATTATTTTGGTTTAATTTTAGTCACGAACTAGCATTTATTTGCCGACTACAGAAAATAAAAACTCCATATATAAGCCGAGAAAATCCTCAATTTGTAACTCTAATTTCATTTCTCCCCTTCGACCAATTTTTCGCCTCTTATCGTGATTCTTCAGCCTAAATCTATCAGTTCTTTCTCTTCCATCTTGTACGCCATCTTTGTTCTCATCTCGCATCTTTTTGAAGAAGAGAAGATAAATTTCCGGCGTAAATCTGTAATTTTTTCATTTTCTCAAATTTTTCATTTTTTCGGGTTTCATAGTTTACAAATTGTTTTGATGTTTTGGTTTCTCAAGCGATGCCTAAAGCTAACCGAGGAAGAAAGAGGAGACATGTTGCCAATGTTTCTCAAAAACGCAGAGAGTGTAGCCGAGTTAGTTCGGCGAGTCGAGCGAGTCCTCTCCTGAGTCAATACAATTTCATGATGGCGGAGGAAATTCCTCCAACTCAATCGCCCGAAGAGCCTCTTCGTCCTCCGTCCCAACAATCAACAGGCTCACATGTCCATGACTTCCACCACCGCAGTCGCTTTTTTAGGGCTCCGGTAACTCACACCGTGAAGACACTCCGCCTGTTTTTTCACATGAAGTATGTAACGATCAATCGGCGTCGCCTCCACTTCGTAACTCTCATACTCGAAGTGGTCCATCTTCACAAGGTAACAATTTCCAGGGCGTTTCTGATTGTGTGTTACCAGAACTTCAGGAGGACACACGGACGGCTCTTAATGCTCTGCTAATGGTACCAGACCGTGATAAGTTTACCACTGTTCTTTCGCCAATACCGACGCCAAACTCGACATGGTATGCGTTTTGATGTTTATCACATTTTCCCTTCTTCTACACTTAAGCATTTTTCGGTCTATCACCAAAGTGTTCAGAAATAAATTTGATGGTGCTTATTATAGCTGGACATGTGTGCCTCGGGAGAGACAGGAGAGATACTTCATCGAGTTTGCGGTAATATATTGTAGTTATGATATATAATTATTTCATTTTTAGAATTTGGTAATGTTTTTAAGTTAGTAGTTAGAATTATGTGATTCTTAGAATTCAGTTGTTAGTAGTTAGAGTTATGTTTATACTTTTGTGTCATTGAAATACTTTACTTCATCATAATTTGTTTGTACGTAGTTAGAGTTATGTTATAACAAACTGGGTCATTTAGGTACTTGTGTACTTCATCATAATCTGTTTGTTTTGTAGAAAACACACACATGGGGTCCCTTGATAACAGGGACAGTTCAATCTCATTTCGAGAAGATATGTCAACGTCGGATGAAGGACATGGTTAGTAACGTTAGGACAAGTAGAGAGACCAACATGGATCAACGAAACAATCTGGAAAACCATGGTTCAATACTGGGACACTGCCAAAGCACAGGAAAGGAGTGAAATATATGCCAAAGCCCGTATGTCTGATCGTAATGGTCTCGGCTCTCATATCCACTTGGCAGGCCGAGGTCGTTTCAACAAGTCCAAGAACAAGTGGTGAGTTTTCTAAATATTTTCTTACACTTAGATTATTACATAACAACTTTTTTTCTTTTTGACATTGCAGGAAGAGGAGTTGGGAAGACATGTTAGTCTAGGTGAAGTTTTTGTAAAGACCCATACAAAGAAGGATGGTTCGTATGTTGATGGGAAGGCAGCGAGAATTGCTGAAAATTATAAGGAAAATTTGATTAATAATTTGGCTGAGAAGGACGTGGACACTTCATCAGTTTCAGATGGTGCTTCACGATATCCGGAGCTCACACCAGAAGAGTGTATGGCCATCTTCCTGGAGGTAAAATACATTATTTGTTTAAGTTAAGAAACCAATTCTAAGTTGAAAATTTGACTTACTTGTTTCTCTTTCTTTTTTGAACAGGCTACTGAGAAGGATTCACGAGGAGTTCTTTACGGACTTGGAAGCCTGATGGACAGCATTTCGAATGATTTCAATTGCAACCGCAAAGAACCAGGAGAGTCTTCTTCATCGTTTTTAACTTTGCAAGAGCAGTTGTAGGATGCTGAACATAGAATCGAAGAACAAAAGGAGAAGCTCCACCAATTATCCATGGTGGAAGAATATCTGTGCCAAACTGATCCTGCTTTTCAGGCTTTCATGGCAACCCATGCAGCTGCACCTCCTGCACTAGGTCCAACATGGTCTTCTTAGGCTATTTAACCTTGCTTAACTTTTATCAAAACTCTGAACTTATTTCTACTACAATCGTGTTTTGAGTTTTATAAGACAATCATGGTTTCGTATGTATGAAACTTATGCTATTATTACATTGTTGTTCTAGTTTACGTTGCATGAAAATTTGAACAGCATGGTTCAATTAATAAACAAAACGACTATCAAAGGCTGATCAAATATACAGATTGTAAAATATTAACAGTTGCTACTTAATCGCTAAATAGTTGGTTATTAGCCAGCAAATAGTATAAAAGTATTTAGGATTATATTATTTTTTTATATAGGGATTAGACGTAAGATAATCGTATGGTAGACGTCGTATAGTCGTAACATAGTCGTAAATTAGTTATAAATTTACGACTATGTTACGATTACTTTACGATTATTAACATTAGTCGTAAAGTTGTAGTCATTTTGCTACTATATTTACGACTACTTGGCTTACCGACTAAGAATTTACGACTACAGTAACTAGTCGTAACGTTGTTGTAACATGCCCTTTAACGACTATATTACGTTCATTTATGCAGCCGCCAAAACCATGTTTTATTGTAGTGACAGATGCATGCTTCATAGGTACAATCATCATGGTACTGAGGCAAGCTTCACATGCAAAAGCAGTATCTTTTTGGGCACCATGTTTAAAAGTTCTAATTCACAGGTAGAGTAAGATGTTTAATATTGAATTTTTATGTTGTGTTAGATTTTTGGTTTGAATGTTGTTTTAAACTTTTGTTGAATATTTTTTTTTATTTTAGGAATTTTAATAGAAATATTTTTAATACGCTGCATTTTATTTCACACGGTTTCACATAATATTAACATAAGCGGGTGTTAATATCGCAACTAATGTCGATAAAAGGTTGTTAACGCTGTGCATGAATCAGCAATGCGAGAAAAAAAAATTATGTCTATTTTGATTTCGATATAAATATATATATTAAACGTTCACAAATGAAATTTTAGAATTTATTTGATATTTTTCTGTTTTATATAAGGAAAAGTATATAACGTGTGGATGCTTTTGAAGCTTTCGCGAAAGGCCCATCACTTTTGGACCCCATGTCTCGTGTGAACTAAAAACTCAAAAGAATCAAAAAGAATATACCAGTGTGTCCCACTATCTACAATAATTTCACGGTTAAAGGTGGAAAGTCGAAAACCAAATATCCAGATTCATTTGTTCAACATTTGCTTACTAAACTAGAAATGTTTGAATCAATCAACTTTATTCCTTTATTAAAATTGTATCTCATTTCGATTTTAGTTGCATCTGTCTTATAATATTATCTATCTTATAAAAATACATAAAACTGTTGATATAGACAGAGCAAAATAGTAAGGTATATATATATATATATATATATATATATATAATCAAAGGTGAATTGATATATACACAAAAAAAAATCCAAATCTAAGCGACAGATTCTAGATATTGTAGTACAGAAAATTAATCAATATTTAAGTAATGAGTAGAATATTTTCATTATATTATATGCTGTGTTACAGATTCGTGATCTCCACAATAAGTTTACATTATTAAAATTTATTAATTATAAAATATAGAGAAATAATTAATTAGTTGAGGAAAAAAATAGGTAATTGCTGACAAATAAAATAGGAATCTTCTTCTATTGGTAGTAGTAAAACGCTTTTTTAATAAGAAAATTCAACGCATTTGATTAAAAAAATTTCACTAGAATTGTATTGACGAAAAAACTTTGAACAGACTCGATCAAAATCAAGATCTTCACAATATACCACCAACAATTTGATCGAAAAATTAGTTAATTTCGTAATTTTTTAAGGAATTTTTAGTTTTTTAGGGAATAAATTTTCTACAAACTAATAAAGAATGTTAAATTAAAAAAAAAAAATATTAAAATATTTTTAATGGTTCGAATGTTTAAGTTAGAAAAAACAAATCACAAACAATATATGGATAACCGAAAGAATAAGTTGGAAAAAAAAAAGGAAAAGTGTTTTAATTGTTCAGCTCAATTCTAAAGAAGGTAGATCTATAGTTAGAATTTTAGCCACATTCAGGTGGTCTATGTAGAAAAGTCTTATTTTTCTTTGGCCCATTTGGCGATCTCCATTATATGGTCTATTTTAGTTTCTCAAGTTTCTCTTTTTTTGGTTGTTTGCTTTGGGCCTCTGGTCCAGTTCCTTTCTAAGATCCTGCGAACGAATCGTCGACTCTAAGGAGAACCCGGATGGATACAGTACTGACGACCCAACGGACGTCTGGATGAGTACTCAGGACAACCAGACGAATTACTCAGCGGATGTCCTGAAGCTGACCACGAATATCCGCGAACATACTCACCCGGTCCATTGGAAATTGGCTTTTGAGTCCACTTTCATCAGTCCATTATCACTTCTAAATCTACGCCCGGTCCATCTCCTTTTCAGCCACCAACCAAAAGTTATTGTTAGTTGGTGGTTGGGAAATTATCTATTTAATGCATTTAATTTATTTTAGCTTGTATATGCCTCCATATTCTTGGAATTTGTTCCGAGCATATAAGTTTTTTCCCTATTTCAATTTTATGCACGTTCTTGCATGCTCTTGGAACTTGTGTCAAGCATGCAATACATTTTCTTTCTCTATTTAAGCTTGGTCTTGGTCATTTTTTATAATCCATCGAATTTTTAATCAAGAAGTATTTTTCCCTTAAAATTTTCGATCATTTGAACAATGTGTAATTGTTCTTCTTTTAGACTCACTTTCGGTGTAATATCTGATCGTCCAATCTGAGAAATTCTTATGCTCTTTGGTGCATCATATCTAAATGAACATAAGCCGGTAAATCAAAGATCTTTATGCGATCCATCACTCCACATCCCTTGACAATTTAAACTCACGCTCATTGTGCAAGACTTATCCCGTTCTTCATCCTGTTGTTATGCCGATTTTGGATTTGATCCTTTCGAAAATTGCATCATAAATACTAAAGAAATATTTTCCTAGATCCACTCGCCAACCTCTTCTTCATGCCTTTTTATTGTTTATATATGTACCCTCGTGAATACTTTCTACATGCTCAGTGACTGAGTCAAGTCTTTCCCTGGTCTCCAAAGCAAGATAACCGTTGTGGTATGATGTTGCGAGCGTCATGCTTTATCACACATTTTTTACATGTGTTCACCTGATTATCCTACAAGTGACTTCTTTCAAAATTTTTCATTGGCTAACCGAAATGGCATGTAAAAGGTAAATAGATTTCTTTTATTGTTCTAGCATCATCTCGTTAGACATGACAAATAGTTGTGCTCCAATATGTTTTTTTATAAATTTGGCAACGGTTCATTTCTTTTTATTCATCGCTCTTCTTTTTACTTTTCAAAATACATTTCTCAGTTTGTTTTTCTTTGCCTTTATTTCTTTTTGGCAAATATTCGATCATGTCATCCTCTTCAACTGGTCACGGGCCTTGTGAGTCCACATTCGATTGATACCTCTTGATAATATGGATTCACGAGGCTCTTGATCAATTGAAGATGATGACATTATCGAATACTTGTGAAAAGAATTTATTCAAGCTTGTACATATTTTGCAATCAGGTCATGTACATAACTCATTAACATATAAAAAATTATAGAAAGTTTGAAAAAAAATTCAAAAAATTTAAATTTAACGAGACTCATTTGGCTATATTGTATATTAATCAGTTTGAATTAACTAAATCCATATTTTACCTAATTTCATTTGGTTTTTTTTGGTCAACATAATTTAATGGCTTTACTATTTCCAATAACATGCAGGGTGCTGGGTTCGAACCCCAGACCTGGTGTAATAAATGCAGAGGTGATTACCATTATGCCAAATAATTCCTACAATTTTATTTAAATTTACTACTTATCTTATTCTTTATTTCTCCTATTATAGTATATATTTTTAATAAATAAATTAATGAATTTATCTTATATAATTGACAATCCTATAAAATAATTGATCGATTATAATGTATGCCTTCTTTGCTATTATTTTAAAAATCATTTAGCTATTTATAAATTTTTTAACATGAATTCTTTATAGTTACGCATTCTTTAGTTTTTATAATGAAATCATGTGCGTCATATAATTTTAAGTATTAACCATCTTCGAATTATATTTTTATGAAGGAGTTATATTATGGAAACAGTCACCTCAGTTACAGTAATATTAACATTTGTGAAAATAAAACTGTTTTTTAGAGAAACTTGTTTCTTAAATCCTTTTGGACACATGTTAGATCGACAAATATAACTGGTCATCTCTTTTGTTATAAAACTTAACAACTGTTTTGATGATATGTATTTATATGCTTGATTGTAAAACATACGAAAACAATATAAAATGTCATATGAAATGAGACCCTTTTATGTTCATATGAAATGTCAATCAATTTTGACCCAAAAAGAAAAGAAATTTTAATCTCAAAAAAAAAAAAAAAAAACTGATAAATCTTAACAATACCGATTTTAAGGTATGGACAGATTTTCACGTGATTCATTTGGATGTGATAGAATATTTTTTTCTGAACACACAAATATTATCTACACCGATTTAGTATATGCAAATTTTTATACCTTAAAAAAAAAATCACATGTACTAGCAAACAAAATTTAAAGACTTTGCAACTTGCATAAAATTTAGGAAGCTGTAATTAGAAAAGTCAACCCTAAGCCCCTAAAGGCTAAAGCTTCCTCAGTTTTAAGGTTTTTGGCTTATTAGTTTATTTTTGGCTAATAAGTGGGGATGTGTAACGGAGACTTGACGGAAAGTTAACGTAAATCAACAGAGGCTTTTTGGCCAAAAAAATAAAAATTCTATTTAATCAAATTTTTGGCATAAGTTGAATATTTACTTTGATTAAATAAATATTTGGGTTTAAATACGTCAAAATAAACAAATTGAGGATTTAAAAAGCCAAAAACCTTCTTGCAGTGCTATAAACAGAGAAGAAAACATTTTCTTGCAGTGCCTATCTTTGTTTCCGATTCTCTCATCAATCTCTCCCAACATGTCGGGAGCTTTATCTTGCTCTGCGAACGATCTCGCTGTCTTGTTAGGCCCTAATGCCACGGCGGCGGCTGACTACATCTGCGGCCAACTTGGCACCGTTAACAACAAATTCACCGACGTGGCTTTCGCCGTAGACAACACATACCTTCTCTTCTCCGCTTACCTCGTCTTCTCTATGCAGCTTGGCTTCGCTATGCTCTGCGCTGGCTCGGTCAGAGCCAAGAACACGATGAACATCATGCTTACCAACGTCCTTGACGCTGCAGCTGGAGGTCTCTTCTATTATCTATTCGGTTACGCCTTTGCCTTTGGGTCTCCCTCAAACGGTTTCATCGGAAAACACAACTTTGGTCTCAAAGACTTTCCTTCAGCCTCCGCCGATTACTCTAATTTTCTATACCAGTGGGCTTTTGCTATCGCCGCCGCCGGAATCACCAGCGGCTCCATCGCTGAACGGACTCAGTTTGTTGCTTACCTGATCTATTCATCCTTCTTAACCGGATTTGTTTATCCGGTTGTTTCTCACTGGTTCTGGTCCGTTGATGGGTGGGCTAGTCCTTTTAGAACCGACGGAGATTTGCTTTTCAGCACCGGAGCAATCGATTTCGCTGGCTCTGGTGTTGTCCATATGGTTGGAGGTATTGCTGGTCTATGGGGTGCGTTGATCGAAGGTCCACGACTTGGCCGGTTTGATAACGGTGGACGAGGTATCGCTCTACGTGGCCACTCGGCGTCACTAGTTGTCCTTGGAACATTCCTCCTCTGGTTTGGATGGTATGGATTCAACCCTGGTTCCTTCAACAAGATCCTCGTCACGTATGAATCAGGCACGATCAACGGCCAGTGGAGCGCTATTGGACGGACAGCTGTCACGACCACGCTCGCTGGCTGCACGGCGGCGCTAACAACCCTCTTCGGAAAACGTCTTCTCTCAGGCCATTGGAATGTTAGCGACGTATGTAACGGCCTCCTAGGAGGTTTTGCTGCCATAACCGGGGGATGCTCGGTCGTAGAGCCGTGGGCGGCAATCATCTGCGGGTTCGTGGCGGCTCTCGTCCTCATCGGATGCAACAAGCTCGCAGAGAAGCTCAAATACGATGATCCGCTCGAGGCAGCACAGTTACACGGTGGGTGCGGAGCTTGGGGGCTAATATTTACCGCACTTTTCGCTAGGGAGAAGTACTTGAACCAGATTTACGGCACTAAGCCTGGAAGGCCGCACGGTTTGTTCATGGGCGGTGGAGGAAAACTGCTTGGAGCTCAGCTGATTCAAATACTAGTGATCACAGGTTGGGTAAGTGCGACCATGGGAACGCTTTTCTTCATCCTCAAGAAAATGAAACTGTTGCGTATATCCGCGGAGGATGAGATGGCCGGTATGGATATGACCCGGCATGGTGGCTTTGCTTACATGTACTTTGATGATGATGAGTCTCACAAAGCCATTCAGCTAAGGAAAGTTGAGCCTAGATCTCCTTCACCTTCGGGTGTTACTACCACTCCTGTTTAATATGGATTTTCAATTTTATTCTATAAGAGTATTAATCATGCTCTGGGAGATTCTAATATTGTTTTGTATGTTTTTTGCATTGCAATAATGTTTTAGATTGTACAGTTTTCTGGGTTGTAATGGTTATTACTTATGTGTTCATTTGTGTTCTCTTGATTCTGTTTTTCTTTTTCCTTCAAAAATTATGATAGTAATTCGGAATGTGAGGTATGACTAAAACAAAAATGACTGTTTTAAACTTGGACATTTGATTTATGCTCATGGTTTGAGTAGCGATAGATATATAAATATAGTTATAAGTATATCCTTTTTCTAAAAAATTACAATTTGAAAAAAACTAACTTGAACCATTTACTAGAAGCATTCCATGTGTAAGCTTCAATTACTCTCTTTTTCTCCTCTTTTCTCTTTTGACAAATCTAACGCTAAGAAATTAATTATAGTATATATATTAATAAATTTATATGGCTTACATCACTTGTTGGACTTTAGATGCTGGCAAGTTGCGGCAGAACTTGAGGTGTTGTTTTACAATGTACAACCTATCACGACTCTACAAATTCATTTGTCACTACATGCAATGTTTTATAATTCGACATTGTTTATTTTATAATAAAATATATGATTTATTACTTCAACATAATTATTTATCTCAACAACTTTAGATTCCTACATTATTGCCGCAGATCAGGATTCAGAGTATCGTATCCCATTATCATATTAACATGATTCACATGAAGATATCACAAATTACTGGGAACTCGGAACCCGAGCTACTTTTGTCTTTATAATTAAATTGTAACTCCGTACATATATGTAAAAGGTAGGGGTAATTTTGGTCTTTTCAACAAAGATTTGGAATAATATGAATATATTTCGGGATGTTTTTTGCATTGCAATAATGTTCAAGATTTACTGTTCTTGTCATTTTTAAAGGTTTAATCATTTTTTCCAAATATATAATAATTATATAGATGAAAACAATATTTTGTCTACCAAATCGTCACATACAATTTGTCATTTGGTTTCAAAATCGTACCATCACTATTCCAACAAACAATATTTAGTATATTCAAGCTTTTATTGCACACATTTTTAATATACATCGATGACATTCTGTTATTTTCATCAAACAAAGAGGAACATGTTCATTTTCTGCAACAATTTTAGCAAATAATATAGAAATATAATATTATGCTATCAGTCCGAAAGATGATTGTAGCTCAGCTGAATATCAAATTCTTTAAAATGCAAATTGCAGATAGACAATTTACACCTCAAACCCATTTAACTACAACACTCCTCAAGTTCGCATAAGAAAATCTCATTAAAAAAATTTAACTGATGACAAATTGTTCAACACATTCATTTTGACATATGTTCTACACGCAAATAATACAAAAACATATAAGTTAATAAGAAATGCTCAAATATAATCGTTGTATACTATATATATAGATATGGAGTAACCTGTTTGGTAAGCGGAGTCTATATAAAATATGTTTCTATTAACAAAAAGAAATTAGGAATGTGAGATAGGATTTTAAAAACCAAATAATACTATAGTAGATATTTGATATTTTGCTTTTAGTTTGTACTAAAATTCTAAAACCGATTTTCTAGTAAACCAATAGATATAAAGTTTGCTTTGTGACACAAAACAGTAAATGGAAAAACAAAAAACAGTAAATAGTAGAATCAATTACAGTTCGACCATTTAGAATAACAAAAAGAAGAGATGACATGACAACAGATGAATCATGTGAGTCTTAACTACTCTCTTTCTCTGCGTTGTCCTTTACATGTCTATTGTCTAAGGCGAATAAATTGATTATTGGATTTGTAGATGCTGGCAAGTGCCAAGTTGCATTATTTTATAAACTTTGAACAACCAATCGTTAATCTCAAATTTCATTTTGTCATCACATGCATTGTTTTTATTATTTAAATAAATTTGTTGACAAAAATTGCAATGTTTTTTATTATCTTACCATTATTTCGGAGACGGTACATTGTTGCCGCACCAAAAGATTCGGAGGATATTATTATTAGAAGTAAATTAAAAAAAAACACACAGAATCCACTCGTACTTGCGCGATATTATTCGGAATACGTGAAACTGTTGTTGGTATCATAAATGGTAGCACGGCACATATATGAAAAATGTGGGGGTAATTTGGGTATTTGCAAATCGAAAGATGGGAAGCATGAATCCAAACGAATTTTTTTCTGTCTCAAGCTCCAAATATAAAATAATTATGAAAAGGTGAAGCCAATCAACCACATATATTTGTATTGTTTATTAGTTATTTAGCAATTAGTTGAAGCCAATCAACCAAATATATTTCTATTGTTTATTAGTTGTTACGAACTACTACTAGTATTTTTAAATTTTTAACAAGTTTAACAAGTTTTAAGGAACTAAAATGATCTAACAATATGGTAAATAAAACAAGTTGACTTGATGGTTCTCCTCGGAACTCCTCAAAGAAAGCATGAAAGTTTTTTTATTTTTACATAATTAGGTAAGTACATTTCAACACTTTAGAAATATATTATTATTTTGAATTTAAAATGTGATTTGAAATTAATTACAACTTGGTTTCGATATCTCAGTTATTTAATTTTTCTCTCTCTCCAATATGATTATTTCAATGGCGATACAGTTTCCAAACCTTTCGATTCAGATCTAGGCCACATAAGTAACACTCAACCAAATCCCACCGAAAGCGTAAATCAAGTGCAAAGTGCAATCAAGCTAGAAAAGAAACAAAATATCCCATGAGGAAGGAGACTCTCAAGACCCAGCTTCGGTTGACAGTTCTAGTCAGAGTCAGGCCCAGCATATTGATCTTCGACATCGATTAGCTTCAACAAAAACTCAATCCTCAGCAGTACCTTAACAAACTCAAAGCTCCAAACGGTTAGTGGTTATCCAGAAACCACCACGATCTCTATGAGGACATCAGCTTGGAACTGTCAAGGTGTGGGGAAATCCTAGACAGTTCGACACCTGAAGGATATGTGTAGTCAGCATGATCCAGGGCTAATCTTCCTTATTGAGACCAAGAATATAAGGGATAAGCTTGAGCTATTATATCAAGCGTTGAATTTTCATGGTTTAGTTTCGTTGAGCCGGAAGGTTTAAGGAGGTTTAGCCCTCCAATGGAAGCAGGATGTAGAGATATCCATTCTAAGAGCAACATAAAGGTTTATTGATACCTCGGTTAGATGGAAAGGCAAGGTTTTTTTCTTCACTGGTGTCTATGGTTACCCAATCCAAGGGGAACATCAGTAAGAATGGTATGAACTCACTGCCATATGTGCAAATCGCAATGCCCCATGGATTCTTATGGGGGACTTCAATAAAATTACGTGTGATGGAGATAAACGAGGAGGGTGGCCCAGAGCACAGTCCACTTATTATCCATTTATGTCTTTTATAGACAAATTGTGAACTCATACATTGCAGGCTGGATCGTACCTTATGCAATCTCCAGTTCCTACTTGACTTCCCTAAAGTCTTCTCCGAGTATCTATCTAGGATTGGGTCCGATCACAGTCTCATCTGCTCTTATTTAGTTGGGCAGTATCGTAAAAGGCTGTTTAGATAGGATATAAGATTAAAAAAGCATGAGGGTTTTCAGGAGACAGTAAGGGAAGGATGGAACATGGAACATCATGACCCCATTATCAGCTGGGAGACTCCATATATCCACGAATGCAGAAAACGGATAGCTTCCTGGAAGAAACACACTCTTTCTAATTCAAAACTTTAAATTTAGGAGCTTAAGAAGCAGATTGATGAGATGAATGACAAGGTATATTTTGACCAAAATGAGCGTGCAACTTTCAGAACAGAGCTGGAACAAGCATACAAAAATGAGGAGATGTATTGGAGAGTTCTAGGCCGGATTCAATGGTTTCAGGCAGG
This sequence comes from Streptanthus diversifolius, assembly GCA_039880935.1. Classification (NCBI taxonomy): domain Eukaryota; kingdom Viridiplantae; phylum Streptophyta; class Magnoliopsida; order Brassicales; family Brassicaceae; genus Streptanthus; species Streptanthus diversifolius. The sequence goes on from JAXGFM010000005.1 coordinate 9,412,159, forward strand.
TGACCGCAATACCAAGTTTTTCTATGCGCAAGTCAAAGAAAGACGCTCTTTTAATCAAATCGATGGATTTCAAGATGAATCATTGGGCATAGTGGTATACTCGAACTTAGAAATTGGGAACTTGGTGGTAAAGTACTTCACTGACTTGTACACTCCTGACCTCCTGTACACAAGTACTACCAGAGGTTCTCTGATGATGTCACAAGTCCAATCAAGGATCAGTGAAGATTAAAATTGAATGCTAACTGCAATATCATCATTGGGAGAAGGGAAAGCGGCTGTCTTTGGACTGAATTGAGACAAGAGTCCCGGGCCAGATGGAATGACAGGAGCCTTTTATCAAGACAACTGGAGTATGGTTAGTCATGATGTGTATAAGATGGTGCGGGACTTTATAAAAACGGGGACTCTTGATAGGAGAATCAACTTCACTAGCATATGTCTGATCCCCAAAGTACCAAAGCCTAAAGTATCAGTGAGTTTAGACCTATTAGCCTTTGTAACTTTGTGTATAAGGTCATATCAAAATTATTAGCGTCCATAATGAACAAGGTAATGCATATGCTAATCTCTAAGAACTAAGCTGCCTTTGTCGAGGATAGATTGATCACTGACAATGTGTTGCTTGCACATGAACTCCTTCACGCCCTCCGCACGAATAAAGAGGTAGCAACTAGTTATCTTCCAATCAATATAGATATGAAAAAGGCATTTGATAGGCTGGAATGACAATTTATAGAAGACTCCATGCGGGGGGTAAGTTTTTGTGATACTTGGGTAGACAGAATTATGGCATGTATCTCGTCTGCTTCCTTTGAAGTTTTGATAAATGGCAAACCACATGGGAGAATAACTCCATCCAGAGGAGTTAGACAAGGAGACTCGCTATTTCCCTTTCTGTTTATTCTTTGTGCGGAGATGTTAGCTCGGAAAATGAAGCAAGTTGAGGTTGAAAGAAACATTGAGGTTTGCTTTTGAGAGGTTTCTTGATGATGGCAAAATGAGTGAAGGGATGGGATGTTTAGAGAGATATACAGAAAAGAAAGCGAAGGAATGGAATTGGTCACAAGGTAGGCAATGGGGGTGGTATAAATCGTGGTTTCATAAGGAAGATTTTATGTTTAAAAAAATACATTGGCTTAATATATTAATGTATAGTCCTCATTTAGATAAAAAGGAGAATAACATTAGTAATTGAGTAGAGTTAAGTGTTTGTGAAAATAAAATCTTAACGACACATGTTCAGGTGATATGAGAGGATCAATTGTTCCTATACATGCAACAAATATTGAAATATTTATACAATAATATTCTATGTGTTCGTGGTTTGGAAAAGTTGGCATCTCTAATGGTTTAGGAGCATTGAAAATGGGTAACCAAGATTGGTACAATAGTAAAGATGAAGGGTGGAAGCTCAAAACGTTATCACCCGTATATAATATAAAAGGAAATTATATAATTTATTTTTTTGCACAAGTGGTGGATTCAGGTCCAAATTTTAAATATACAATGTCTAAGGGGACCTCCATAATGCATATAAGTGTGAAGGAAAAAAGAAGATGGTTAGAGATTCTATGGAAATATTACAACGAAATAATGGGACACGTTAAATGGATAAAGTTGAATAGATTTGAATGAGATAAATTATGGGCGGGGGAATGAAAATTCTGGACACCCAAGCGATTGGAGGTATATCATGAGAAGGGACGAATGTTAATGGTCAATGAGGAGTCAGAGAAAGGGGAAATGGTGGTTCATGAAGACAAATACGGTTCTTAAATATTGGAATTGGAAGCTAATGGGTTTTTATCGGTGGAACTCAACATTGTAAAAGAGATTTTTATATTAAAACAGTCAACATACGAAATAAATTTCATACATACAGATTTTAAGCTGGAATTGTCAATGTTTAGGTAGCAAATGAACAATAAGTTATTTGAGGAAGATTTGGTTCAAAATGAAGTCAAAATTCTTATTTTTATCTGAAACAAGACAAGGACGTTTTTTTGTGGAACAATTTCAGAATCATTTAAGGTTTGAACAGTTACATACAGTGGAACCCATCTGTGCCAATGGAGGATTAGCACTGTTTTATAACAATACATACAATGTTAATATTGTATATTTGAGCAATCAGATAATTGATATCAAAACAATGATAGATGGAACGAAAACCTATCTATCATTTATATATGGTGATCTTTTACAAAAATTAAGGGATCACATATGAGAAAAATTAACCCGATTTAGTTTAACACAGAATGAATCATGGTTTATAATAGGAGATTTAACTGAGATTACAGGAAATCATGAAAAGAAAGACGGCCTTTTGCGTCATGCATCGACATTCATCTCTTTTAATAATATGATAGCGAATTGTGGATTAATTCATTTTCCGTCTACATGACATACACTCTCATGGAAGGGTAATAGAAACAGACAAACTATATGGTGTCGTCTTGATAGGGCTATGACTAATGATGATTGACATAATTTTTATCCTTTTTCTTTTGTCAAGTACCTTGGAATGGTGGGTTCTAATCATAGACCAATAGTAGCTACAATTGAGAATAAGATAGAAAAAAAATCATTTCAGGTTTGACAAAAGGTGGATCGGAAAAGAAGGATTAATGGAGTCTATATCGAAGGGATGAGATATATCTAATAACGGCGATACGAGAAACTTGGTAGAAAAAATTTGAAACTATAGACAAGAAATATCGGTTTGGGGGAAACAAAATTTACGATATGGTAAAGACAAGAATAATGATTTACAAAAAGCTTTGGAGGATATTCAGAATTACAACAGCGTAACGGAATCAGTGATTAGAGATGTGGCCCAAAAATTAAAAGAAGCTTATCGGAACAAAGAAATATTTTGGAAACAAAAAAATAAGAATCTGTGGCACAAACTGGGAGATAGAAATACAAAATTTTATCATGCATTGACAAAGCAGCGAAGAGCACAAAATAAAATTGTGAAAATGAGCAAAATAAATGGGTTACTAGAGATACAAAGGTGGAGACGGTGGCAATTATTTATTTTTCAAAGTTATTTACCTCGACATCCCTAGAAGAAATGGAGGAAATCTTATAGGAGGTACCAAATTTAATTTTAGATCAGACAAATGATAGGCTTACAGTAATGGTTATAGAAGAAGAGTTCAGGTGAGCACTTTTTATGATGCACTCAGAAAAACACCAGAACCGAATGATATGATTGCTTTGTTTTATCAACAGGCATGACCAATAATAAAAAGGGAGTTATTGAATTTCGTGAATGAGTTTTGAATGACAAGTATTTTTGATCAAATGTTAAATTGGAAAAATATCAACAGGCGTGACCAATAATAAAAAGGGAGTTATTGAATTTCGTGAATGAGTTTTGAATGACAAGTATTTTTGATCAAATGTTAAATTGGAAAAATATCTGTTTAATTTCTAAGATGTCTCGTCCTAGTAGAATGACAAAATGAAGGCCTATAAGTTTATGCAATGTGGAATATAAGATCATATCCAAAGTTTTATGCCAAAAATTATATATATTTTACCGGAATCAACTTCTGAAACTCAATCGAGATTTTTTCAGGCCGATTGATATTGAATAATATCTTAATTACTCAATAAATGTTTCATGCTTTACGTACAAATCTTGGTTGCCAAAATAAGTATATGACCATTAAGACGAATATAAGCAAAGCTTATGACAGAGTGGAATAGGTATTTATTGGAAAACTCCAACAAAAATTGGGATTTCATCATTATAGATTTCATGGATGATGAGGTATATAACATCAGTAAAATAAAAGGTCTTGATTAATGGCCAACCTCGTGGTTGTATTATTCCGGAAAAGGGTTTACAACAAAGAGATCCCTTATCTCCTTACTTATTTATTCTATGTACAAAATCACTGATTGCAAATATCAGAAAAGCAGAACAGAAAAAACAAAAATGGATCTAGAAAAGCAAGATCAAGTCCACCAGTTTCTCATCTTCTTTTTTTGGGTGATATTTTATTCTTCTATCCAACAAAGAGAGAAGAATGTTAAGCATTTTTCCAAATTCTGAAAACATATGAGGAGGTATCGGGTCAAAAAATTAATTTTGATAAATCCTCTTTGCAGTTTGGACAAAAGGTTACTGAGGAGGTGAAGAAAAGATTAAACAAATTTTAGGAATTAATGCAATGGGTGGAATGAGTACATATCTAGGGATACTAGAAAGTCTTGGAGGATCGAAAACACAAGTGTATGGTTTTATAAATGATCGGTTACAAGACAGAGTTAATGGTTGGACACTGAAATTCTTATCTAGAGGATGTGAAGAGATTTTGATTAAATCAGTACTAACGGCCTTACCCACTTATGTAATGTCTTGCTATAGACTGTCAAAAACAATAACTAAGAAATTGACAAGAGCAATATCTCAATTTTGGTGGAGTTGGAGTGGAAATAATCAGGACATACATTAGAAAGTAAGGAAAAAAGTTATACCGTCATAAAAAAGCGGATGTCCTCGGATTTAGAAATATAGAGGATTTCAACACAACTATGTTGGCAAAACAGTTGTAGAGATTAATTGATACAGATGAATCATTATTTTTAAAGGTTTTTAAAGTTGTCGGTATTTTAGGAATTCAGACTCTTTGGAAAATACACGTTCATACTCTCCATCCTATGGTTGGAAAAGTATTACCTCAGCTAGATCTTTGGGTAGAGAGGACTAATCAAAGGGTTGGAACATGTTCAACTATCTCTGTATGGAATGACAATTAGATTCTAGCCCCCGCCTGAGATCAGCAACATGCAAATTCTTAGTTTACCCAGATACATTTAAGGTTATAAATTTAATTGATATTCAAACGAATACTTGGAACATACTTCTTTTGGAAGCAACCATTATTCCTGAGCATGTTAACATCATAAAGTCAATCGCCATAAGTCGATCTGGAAGACCAGATTTGATTGGATGGCATTTTACAAAAAATGCAAAATATTCGGTTAAATCTGGGTATATGATAGAAACAATTTATCCTGAAAATGATCTTTTCAAATTTATTTACGGATTGATGATTATGTCACTTCAGGTATATGTATGAAAACTAAAATGTCCATAAAAATGCAACATTTTATATGGCAAGCAATTACTGGATGTGTTTCTGTAGTAAAAAATATACGGGCACGCGGAATTCGATGTGATACCCAATGCGGTTTATGTGGGGCAGAAGAAGAGACCATTAATCATTTTTTATTTGATTGCCCACCAGCCATTCAAAATTGGGTCCCCAAAAAAATCTCGTCAAATCCGGAACTTTTTCCAACAACTTTGATATTTTCAAATTTAGATTATCTATTTCACGATCTACCTAAGGAAGGGCCAAAATGATATTTTCCATGGATAATTTGATATTTGTGGAAGATTATGAATGATAAAGTCTATAAGAATTTAGAGAGGACAGAAGGGAAAGTTTGGGAAGAAGCTCAAAATAAAGATGAAAAACGTCATCTGAGAATAGTTCATCAAATGGAGCCTATTCCACAAGGTATATGGAGATGTCAAGTAGATGGATCTTGAAAGGATATGAATTCATTTTCAGGACAAGGATGGCTTTGTACGAAGAATGGAACAAAAGATATGTTGATTGGAGCAAAGAACATTCGTCCAAGCCAGTCCCCACTTCATGCTGAATTAGAAGCGTTTATTTGGGCAATAGAGTGTATGTAGACATGTCATAGATTGAAAGTTGTCTTCATTACCGACTGTTGTGATGTCACGAAGATTGTGTCTTCACCGGAGGAGTGACCAACCTTCGCAGTTCATCTGGACAAATTCAGCATATACAAAAACAACTTTGCGGTTATGGAGATCATTTACAACTTGTAAGCGACAATCTGAAAGTGCAAAAAGCTTTGCAACAAAAATGGTGTATGTCAATTCAGTTACTCCAAAATATTTAGTGTTAACTTTTTACATTAAATATCGCATTATTGTAAAAAAATCAAAATTTAGTCTAACCCACCAATCTAAAGAGAAAAAAATAACTAGATATATCTTCTAGTTCTGAATGACCAGAAAGAAATTTTAGTTTTTGCTTTTGTATACACTTCTGTTTAAATGGTCATTTGATAAGTGGAATACGTGTTTGACCAATTTTTCTTTTATTTAACAAACCATTAGTTCTATTCATAGAACGATAATTAGATTATATTAAGATTATATAAACCATTCCAAACATATTAAACGTTTCCACCTTTCAAAAAGTAAAGCAAAAGAAAATATAGTCAATATTGGTGGCTAATCGATAATAACAACAAAACTCGTAAGACTTTCACGAAATCGAATTTTCCTTGTTCATTTTGACTTTCTTTTTCTAATATCGATGAATTCAATGATTCTTGCTTAGAAAAACAATTGAATATTCCAATCATTAATGTGAAATCAATTACGCAGTGGACTTCAACTAAAAATCAAGGCGTACCAATGGATCACAAGTCAGTTTATTTTTAAACCCAACTTCGTCGTATACTATAACTATTTGGTTGAAGAAAATGATTTTAAGAATCAATTGTAGAACCTTATAAAACCGGATTTTAGAAATATCAATTTGCAATATAATTTATTTTTGAAACTGAAATAAACTATTAAACACACATATATATATTTTAATATAGATATATACATATAAACATTAACATTGCCATTATGGCAATATGGGTGTAACTTATTTTCAACAAATAATAATGGCATATACATAAATTAATAATATTAAATTATATAATTAAATTTAACATTTGACCATCATAATTATTAGCAAGAACATAAAAACTAATAATAATTAATTAATTATATGCTAAAAATTATCTCATGAACATGTTTATATATTCAGTATTTTCAAAACATGATTTCAAGATAATCATTTTGACAACTTAATAAGAACATGAACAAAATTCGGTTTTGAATCATAAGAACAAAAACAAAACATTTGGAGGCGGGATGATCCCTTTCCTTAACTCAATAAAATGCCCGCAATGAGACGGTTTATATGCATTCTTTGAATCCCAGGATACAACCAAATATTAAGACAAACATTTTTCATTCATGTTTGAATCTACGAGCTAATTATCTACTATATACTCAAGAACAAGAATCTACTTTTGAAAGATAAAAGTAGAAGAAGGAGAATGAAGGAACCTGTTAAACCTTGTGAATTTTTTAGCTACTAGCACCTAACACCAACAACCAAGAAGATATTTCAAGAGAGCTTCAACACTTAGAAACTTCTCAAAGAATATCTACAATGTGTCTAATGGTGTTTTTCTTTATTTTAGAATGAAAGGATGATTTTTCCCTTCTAGGTAGCTTGCTATTTATAGGAGAAGAATAGTTTGGTGGTCAAGTAGATTTAATGGCCAAATTTATTTGGTTTTTAATACCAAAATTTGTAAGTTACAAAAAATCTTTGACCTCCCCTAAGCAAATTCTCATTCACATTTTAACTATATATTATAAGTCCACATGCTTATTAATATATTGTTCCAACATCAATGTTATTATATATATATATATATATATGGAAAATAATTTATGGCCCGTTTTTTCATTAGTATAGTTTTTTTTGTTGTTGTTGTTCTGTGAATAGTTCATGTGAAAAAGTGGGATACTATATAAACGTGTACATCTTCCAAAAGTCTTAATTTTAGAAATTGTCTTCGGTAAACCATAAATGCATTCATATAATATTATGGTACAAGAAGATGATCCCACATACATTAACAATAAAAAGACAAGACAGAAAAAAGCCGGTCGTAAGTTTTAAAAGGCACTAAAAAAGAAAAAAAATGTTTGAAATCCCAAACGTTCTGTTATGTTTTGAGAGAACAGTATATCTATGTTTTTAACTTAGTTTAAGTGTGATGCCTAAACTTAAAATTGTGTATAATTTTTTTTTAATATATATATATATATATATATATTTATTTTTTTTTTTTAAAAAAAAACAAAATTTATATACTAAATTTAAAGCTGTGGTCAATCCTTCTAATGTCAAAACCAAATGATGAGTTTGATATTGAATTAGTCATATTACATAAAAAAATATTTATATTATTGAGTCAACTATCAATTCAGATATCAAGTCATCAATAAGTAATCTAATTTTATTTTTAAAAGTTTCAAAAAACATCTCAATTTTTTATATATATATTTATGGTTATAAAATGTATTATTATAATAATGTATTATTATATACATACTTCTGTTTAGATTTAAATTTTTTATATTTTGAACAGCTTCACATTCATTTAAAATGACTCTTTGATTTGTTGTCTAATTTTTTTTAACGCAAATAACAATTTTCTATTAACGGTAAGCAATATAATTTGTGGCTACACAAAGTCACTAGGGCTCAAACAATTCTCTCTGGGAACTGAAACCATCCAACCAATCTCACAAGCAAGATGGAGGATTCTGTCATTTATGCATCCTTGATCTTAAAATTTTACTAAGGATTAGTTTTAAAATGATCCAGATAACTCACTACATGGAACGACCCTCCATTGGCGATGGTCAGATTCACGAAAAATCCAAAATTACAAACTAACAAGCTACCAGCCAATAGCAACACCTACCACGAGAATCCACTTCGGTTACGTTTGTAGCATTTCCAAATCTTGTCCTCATCACCTCATCAGATCCGGATTGTCCAATTGAAAAGAGAAAAGTTTACAAAATATATATTTTAAATTTTAAAAATACAGACTAAATAATTTACCGATAAATTTAAAGAATATAGTATTTAACAATATCAAATTTTAAAATTTTAAAATATGTTGTTATCGTTAAAGGTTTTGAATTACTGCCAAAAATTTCAAAAATTTTAATCATGAAAAAAATAATCCACATAACATAAAAATCAAATCATAGTATTGAATCTGATAAACATTTTCCAAAAACCAAATCTGATAAATATTCTCCAAAAACCCTTATTGGAACAGTAAACTAACATAATAAAAGGTTTGATGATTCAAAATAATTCATAATTTATTTAAAATCACCATTAACTAACTAGTGCTTTGATGAAAAGTTGAAAGAAACATGTGTGTCTTCTAGGGATAAACAATATTTCTTCTTCTTTTTGAAGTCATTAGAAACACAAACCAAGATTTTTATATTATAGTATCTTATAAGAATTTTTTCTTAAAATAAAAAAAAATATAAAAGAGTTACAATTTGAAAATTTTGGAACTTTTTGGTATATTGACAATCAAAACCTCTCATTATAATACCAAATTCAAAGTAAATAGATGTGAGATTAAAACTGCAATTTTAAGTAATTAAGATGATTAAAAATATAATATTATAGAATATAGAATTTTCTTATAATTATTGATGACATAGTAGCTGAAGTGGCAGATGACTCATCAATTATAAATGTTTTATCTGATGTGGTAGTTACTTCATCATCAAACTCATCATTTAACAAAAATTAGTCAAAATCATGTGGCACTATTGTGGTTATTTATGAAATTTATGACACATATCTAAGATATGAACACTGTAATATTAAAAGAGATATTAAAACCACGAGGCTATGTTAACAAAAAAAAAACTCAACATTTGATTTTATGAAAAAAATATTGCTCCCAATATTAAAGTTTGGATTTATAAATTTAAGAATAATGTATATGTGTACACAGTCTCTGTAATTCAGGCATTAGTCATTGCACTTGAGCTAAGTTGAGACATGAATATGTCAGTTCTCCCCTTATCTTCTCTCTCGATTTTAATTTCCAAATACAATTTTTCATTTCTGAAAATTCAAAATGAAAAAAAAAATTATTGTAAAAAAGTTTTTGTGGTCGAATATAATTTTGCATTCGTTAAAACCTATTTTACGCATCTGTAAAAGAAAAAAACTAAATTGAAATTCTCGAACCCCATATATATTGCTCTTTACAATAACCACTAGACCAAATGAAATTTATTGCGAAATCAAAACAAAAATTGATGAGTTTGGCATCATGACGGACTTGTAGATAGAAAAACATAAATGTTTGACTAAACTCTAATTAATTAACGACTAATTTTTTATTTTCAAATAAACACTTTCTTTTGACAAAAAAAATTTTTAATTTGAGGCTAGATATAGTGCAGATTTTTATTACTTTCAAAAATAGAAGTTAATCTTGTAGTACAAAATAGATTGTTTGAGGGCATTTTTTGTATTTGCATTTCTCTCTTTAAATCATTGTTTACGTTCTATCTTCCATGTGCAGGGTCCAGAGAGAAAAAGGCCTTCGAGTGATGGGCCACATAATTAGGCCTAAACAAAATTACTTCAATATGTAATCTTCGCCCGTCTCTGTGAGATTAAGATCTTTAAAATGTTTTATGGGGTTGTTAACAAGAAACCCATTAGAATAACATATGAAAATGTGTTTTCTATTGTTTAAACAACAATGAAACTGATGAAGTATAATATATCATCCACCAGTCTTAAAGATGTCTCATTAAGAGATATTTTATCTAATGGATAAAGTAAAATGGTTCGAATTTATTTCCTCACTCAAGTTTTGTCTGATGAAGTGGAAGAGGGAAGAATCGATTAAAACAAAGAGACTAAACAAAAAACTTCAGTGGACTTAGGTGTTTTATATTCCACAAAAAAAGAAACAAGGTCCAATATTTTTTTAAAAAACACAAACCACAAGTCTAAACAACAAACTACGAACTCATATATTTTTTATTTCACAAGAAAGGAGACTAACCCAAAGTTTTAAAGGAGCTTACGGTTTGTTATCCAAGAAGATCTAATGCTGACTGTGACTTGAAGTGTCTCATATTCACAAAAAAATACACAAATACCCAATAGATCAAGCTAGTATCCAATGGATAATAGAAAAACGTTATGAAAATTCAAAATCAAAGACAAACAGTTTGAAAATCCAAACATAGTTTTAAGTCACGAAAAATTACAATGAGCATAAGAAAAGCAAGCTAAAGGTTTGAAATCAACAATTTGAAATCTAAAAAGTGTGACCTCAGAGATTTGAAATTCAAGTTTTGAAAATAACATTTGAGAAATATCAAGTGATAAACTAATCTAACATCTCACAACTCAGCACACTTGGGTTTGATGATTATTCAATCTCAGAGTGATGAGGACATCAGCTCTTCAACAACGCCATCTGAACCAGAGGGAGTGGAGATTATTCTTTAAATACCAAGCGGACCTATAACTCGCCAGAGAGCCAGAGCCATTGGGCACAAGTTCAACCACTTAGTAGAATTTGTGGTCGAGCAAGGATCAGCCAGCCCTTGTCCATCCTTATTCGCCGACACCAGCAAGGAAGATGATCTATTTTCAAGCATCTCATGTGAGCTTCTCCAATGTCAGACATCATCTTCTGTTGTTTTTACTATCATCATAGAGTAAAGACACAAAATTACATGCTAGGGAATTATACATTTTTTCTACCTTCGATTTTGTCCCAATGGGTTTTCCAAAAGGGATTTTAACGAGGCATCACCTCTAGTGTGCAAATCATGGCCTGTTCTAAGATAATCATCCTTTACAAGCCCCTAGAATAATCAGAAGATGAGGACTCTCGAATGAAGACAAGCTCCAGCAGCTTTCTACCCTTAGAATAATTTCTGGTTTTTAGGTTTTAAATTGCTTGTTGTTTTTGTGTAAGTTTTGAACATATTGTTGTTTTTCTTTTAGAACTACTTGTTTTTTTTTTAAGGCTACGGTAATTAAAACCTTAATCTCCCACTGGAAATGACAGACACGAATTTTCACAAACTAAATTACACAGTCCAACCGATTTTTTCCTCAGTCTGTAGCATTCAAATTCTTCTGCCTCGATCTAGCTTCCAGGCGTAAATATCCATAGTGTATCACGAGTCCATTCATCCCTCGTGTGGTCCAAATCGCCTCCTCCTTCGTGTTTAACCAGGAGAGGTTCTCCCTTGTTGACACAACACCACTCCATTGGGTATGCATCCTCTTCTGGCAACCAGAGCTTGTATCATCTTTGGTTTCAGAGCTGAAGATTCTACCTTCTCAGGGAATGTCTAAACTTATCTCTATTTATTTTTTGTTTGCAATTTCATTCAATCAAAAAAATAAAAAGCTGACAAAATCCTAGGTCTTCAGAATTGAGTATGGTTATCCAGAGGAGCGAGTTTAGAATAGTTAGAAACTTTTAAATTGATAGGATTCGAGAGTCTGTAGACAAAACTAGAGGACAAACGGCTAGGATTTTCATATTTTATTTTGGTTTTGGTTTTTCTGCAGCTGATAGGTAACCTGGGCGAAAGGAAACCTGACCTAGGATCGATCAATCCCCTATTGGATCGATCGATCTCCCTCTGCGAACGGCTATGGGAGAGATACTAATTACTGGAAACCCTAGGCGTAAAGGATAAAGATTGACCGAGCGGAATTAGATCGACCGATCGCACCTAGGGTCGATTGAACCATCTTTCTGCGGACAAATCTAAGATCGACTAGCTGCCTATCCGATTGATCACACATCAGATCGACCGATCCTTCATCAGACCGTTCGATCCAACCCTTTACAGACGAATCTCATATCGACCAATAGACCTACCGATAGAACAATAAAAAATCAGATTGATCAATCGACCTTAAGATCGATCGATCGCCTAGTGAATCAACCACTCCTCAACTGGATCGATTCTCCGTTGATAAAAACAATGTCTGACAGCTCAGAACAAGGAGATGCCACTAATGGCATTATCCAAATGCTAGCAGCCATCAATGGTAAATTCAGAAACATGGAAGCTGATATGGATAACTCTTGTAGCCGGGAAAACCAAATATACCTGAAACAACTAGGCAAGGAGAAACACGTGGCTTGGAAGAGCAACCAGCTCAAACACCACCATTCCATGCACCACCATTCCATGCCCAAACACCACCATTCCATGCACTACCTCAACCACCACAGTACCCAGCTCCTGATGTGAAGCTTAATCCACCAACCTTTTTCAGAAGGGTGGATCCAAAAGCTTATCTTGATTGGAAGAGGAGGATTGAGCACATCTTTGAATACTATAGATATGCTGACCCAAGGAGAGTAGCTATAGCTACAGCCCAATTCACTGACCATGCTCTTACCTGGTGGAATAGAGAAGTGACTGAGAGGAGGAGGAACCGGTAAGGGAACATAGTGACTTGGGAAGAGCTCAAATACATTTTGAGAAGGTGTTATGTATCACCACACTTTCACCGAGACATGCAGAAGCGTTTTAGACGTTTGACACAAGGCAACAAGAGTACTATGAAGAAGTTGAGCACCTGAGAAACTGGTTGGAACTAGAAGATTCTCTGGAGAGTCTAATGACACAATTTGTGGATGGTTTTCAAGAAAGGATTGCCATGAAGGTTGAGAGGCAACATACCATGACTTAGGAGAGTTGCTACATCTTGCCATCCAGATTGAACAACAGAAAAAACACAAGGCAGCAAACAACACTCGGCCTAAGGCCATCAGGAACCCCACGTTTAAGCCAACAGACACGAGCACTAGTACACCAGGAGATAGCCGGTTTAAGAGCAAACTGAGTGAACTCACCAAGACGACCAAACCCGGCCTAGTGCACCTCAACATGCCACACCAACTGCTCCCACTCAGCAGAGCCAAGACATTTTGTGCTTCAAGTGCAATGGTAAAAGACACATGGCCAGAGAGTGTCATAATCAATGAGCCATGATCCTCACACCAGCTCGAGACTACAAGTCTCAAGATGAAGGAAAAGAGGAATCCATGACTATAGTGAACCAGAGGAAATAGAGTACTCAGACTCAGGAGAGCTCCTGATGATGAGACGAGTTCTTAACGCAATGGTAGGTCCTGAAGAGGGTTGCAGAAAGAGAAAACATCTTCCGTACTCGGTGCACCATTCAGGGATAGGTGTGTTCTCTAATCATTTATGGATGTTCTTGTACTAATGTATCTAGTTCCTATATGGTAGACAAACTTGGCCTCGAGAGAACTAAAAACCCTTATCCTTATAATTTGAGGTGACTCAATGATAAGACTGAGTTACACATATCATATTAAGTTAACGTCTCATTTAGTGTGGGAAGATACCATGATCAAGTGATATGTGATGTGGTCCTGATGCAAACTGGTCATCTCTTATTGGGACGTCCATGGCAGTTTGACAGGAAAACCACACATAATGGATAGACTAACCTCTATTCTTTTGAGCATGAAAATCGCAGTTACAAACTGGCGCCACTATCACCTCAACAAGTGAAGGACATGTAAGCGAAGATGACGAAGGATGGGAGTAAACGCAAAGAAAACTTCTTAATCAACTCCAGTGACATTCGAAAGACCATTGGTAAGAGAGATGAACATGTTATTCTACTGATGTTCAAAGAGCTTGTGAGTGAAGATAAAACAGATATCAAGCTACCATCAAAGGTGAATACATTGCTGGAAACATATGCTGATGTGTTTCCTGAAGAACTACCACCTGGGTTGCCGCCAGTAAGAGGTATAGAACAAAACATTGACTTCATTCCATGAGACCAACTACCAAATAGGGCCGCCTACAGAGTCAATTCAGAAGAAGTCAAAGAACTCAAACGCCAAATAAGGGAGTTAATGGCTCAAGGATATGTGAGAGAGAGCCTCAGCCCTTGGAGGATGTGTGTGGACAGTCGGGCAATCAACAACATAACAATCTAGTATAGGCACCCCATTCCCAGACTAGATGATAGCTTGATGAGCTCAGTGGTGTCACCATCTTCTCCAAGATTGACATGAAAAGTGGATACCATTAAGTCAGAATCCAAGAAAGAGATGAGTGGAAAACTACCTTTAAGACTAAGCAGGGGTTGTATGAGTGGCTGGTCATGCCATTCGGCTTATCAAACTATCCCAACACATTTATGCGTCTAATGAACCATGTTCTTAGACAGTACATCAGTAAGTTTGTGGTTGTATATTTTGATGATATACTTGTTTACAACTCATCGTATTCTAACAATATGAAACATCTTGAGACAGTTATACAGACACTTCAGAAAGAGAAGTTGTATGTTAATTTCAAGAAGTGCGCATTCTACACTGATAAAGTTTTATTTTTATGTTTTGTTGTGAGTTTGCAGAGATTACAGGTTGATGAAGAAAATATCAAAGCCATTAAGGAGTGGCTCACGCCAACCAGTATCAGCTTAGTGCAAAGCTTTCACGGCCTAGCTAGCTTTTATAGGCGTTTTGTTAGAGACTTCAGCACCATCGCAGCTCTTCTGACCTTTGTGATAAAAAACGAACCAAGAGTTTAAGTGGGGAAAGGAACAAGAACGGGCTTTCCAACTCCTCAAGAAAAGGCTGACGCATGCACCTGTTATAGCACTTCCATACTTCAACAAAACATTCGAGGTGGAGTGTGATGCATCTGACATTGGAATAGGAGCAGTGCTGACACAAGGAGGAAAACCAGTAGCATACTTCAGTGAGAAGCTCAGTGGCGCCTCACTGAATTATCCCACCTATGATAAGGAGCTTTATGCAATGGTGAGGGCAATGAAAGCTTGGCAACACTACTTACTTACCAGAGAGTGTTTTATTCACACAGACCATCAGACCCTACAAAATCTCAAAGGTCAAACTAAGCTGAAAAGGAGGGTTGCAAGATGGCTGAAATTCATTAAAACATTTCCTTACATCATCAAATACATGAGGAGAAAGGAGAATGTTGTAGCTGATGCATTATCAAGAAGATACAACCTTATTTCAATCATGGAATCCAAAGTGCTAGGATTTAAACTTATTAAGGATATGTATGCTGAAGATGATGATATTAAGGAGAGCTACAAAGAGCATGGGAAAGGCGCCAATAGCAAATTCTATCTGTTCGATGGATTCTTGTTCAAAAGGAAGAGATTATGCATTCTAAGAGGATCCATCAGGGACGTACTGTTGAGAGAGGCGCATAAAGGAGGATTAATGGGTCATTTTGGTGTGGACAAGATCTTGAGCATGCTGAAGGAACATTTATTCTGACCTTATCAGAGAAGAGATGTGGAAGCTCATTGTGCTCGCTGCTTGGTCTCCAAAAGAGCCAAGTCCAAGTCTCATCCACACAGTTTGTATTTGCCACTTCCTATTCCTACTACTCCTTGGACTGACATATCTATGGACTTGTGCTAGGCTTGCCTAAGATAAACAACAAATACTCCATCTTTTTGTAGTAGACATGTTTTCTAAGATAAGGAGCTTTATGCACTGGTGAGGGCAATGAAAGCTTGGCAACACTACTTACTTGCTAGAGAGTGTGTTATTCACACAGACCATCAGACCCTACAACATCTCAAAGGTCAAACTAAGCTGAAAAGGAGGCCTGCAAGATGGCTGAAATTCATTGAAACATTTCCTTACATCATCAAATACAAGAGGGGAAAAGAGAATATTGTAGCTGATGCATTATCAAGGAGATACAACCTTATTTCAATCATGGAATCCAAAGTGCTAGAATTTGAACTTATTAAGGATCTGTATGCTGAAGATGATGACATTAAGGAGAGCTACAAAGAGCATGGGAAAGGCGCCAATAGCACATTCTATCTGTTTGATGGATTCTTGTTCAAAAGGAAGAGACTATGCATTCCAAGAGGATCCATCAGGGACTTACTGTTGAGAGAGGCGCATGGAGGAGGATTAATGGGTCATTTTGGTGTGGACAAGACCTTGAGCATGCTGAAGGAACATTTATTCTGACCTTATCAGAGAAGAGATGTGGAAGCTCATTGTGCTCGTTGCTTAGTCTCCAAAAGAGCCAAGTCCAAGTCTCATCCACACAGTTTGTATTTGCCACTTCCTATTCCTACTACTTCTTGAACTGATATATCTATGGACTTTGTGCTAGGCTTGCCTAAGATAAACAACAAATACTCCATCTTTTTTGTAGTAGACATGTTTTCTAAGATGATGCATTTCATACTATGTGCTAAGACGAATGATGCTAGCCAAATCGCCAGCTTGTTCTACAAGGAAGTAGTGAGACTTCATGGAATTCTAAAAACTATAGTGTCAGATAAAGACATGAAGTTTTTGAGTCATTTCTGGAGGTCAATGTGGAAGAAAATAGGAACTAAACTGGTGTTCTCAACGACATGCTACCCACAAACTGATGGGCAGATAGAGATGTTTAATAGGACGTTGTCGACATTGCTTAGGACAGCCATTGGGAGAAATTTGAAGACCTGGCTTGAGTGCATCCTTTTTGTGGAATTTGACTACAACAAAGCCACTCATTCAGCCACAAGGATGTCACCATTCGAGGTTGTCTATGGATTCAACCCCCAGTCGCCAATAGATCTCACTCCACTGCCTCCAGCATAAATTGTTAGCTTATAAGGAGAAACAAAAGCCGAGTTCATCAAAAAGCTACACCAGAAAACTAAGGAGAACATAGAGAAGAGGACAAAAGCATATGCAAGACAAGCCAATAAAGGAAAGAAACAAGTTACTTTCAAAGAAGAAGATTGGGTCTGGTTGCATATGAGGACATCAAGATTTCCCCATAAGAGGAAATACAAGCTTACACCAAGAGCAGATAGTCCATTCAGAGTTCTAAAGAAGATCAATGACAATGCATACCAATTGGAGCTTCCAGGTGAGTTTAATGTATCATTTATTTTTAATATATCTTATTTGGAAATTTTTGATGCAGGAGATTATCCAGTTTTAGGACAAAATCCTCTGAAAAAATAGGGAATAAAAAATAAGAGAAAAAATAAAGTAGCCACATAATAGTTGTAACCAAGAAAATAAATAATAAATGAAGGATAAATATATTTTTTGAGTTTTTTGATAAAATTATAGTGCATATTTATAGGCTAAGACATTAATACTTCCAAAAGAAAGCTATAGTAACAAATACAACAATAAATATATATATTATCAACTATTTATTGAATGGATATTTCAATTTTCTTCAATAAAGAAGAATTAAATCGTGTAATAATCTTGGAATTCGTCATCTTAGATGCTTTCCAAAATTGTTCCATGATTTGTTATATTTTCATCATTAGAATCTTAATTGTCCTAAATACTTTTTAAGATTGTTCCCTGTTCAATACATTTGGTGAAGAAAAAGCATATATATATATTCTTTTTATTACTCTATATTTCGAGTTCAAAAGTTGGGAAAAAAAAAAAAAAAAAAACGTAGTCAATATTGATGGCTAATCAACTATAGGCTATCTGACAGCTAAAAACTAAACTCATAAGACTTTTACGAAATCGAATTTTCCTTGTTCATTTTGACTTTCTTTTTCTAATATCAATAAATTCAATGATTCTTGCTTAGAAAACCAAATGCAATATTCTAATTATGAATGTGAAATCAATTACGCAGTGGACTTCAACTAAAAAAATCAAGGAGTACCAATGGATCATAAGTCAGTTTATTTTTAAACCCAACTTCACCGTATACTATAACTATTTGGTTGAAGAAAATGATTTTAAGAATCAATGTCTCTATATATATATATATATGGAAAATAATTTATGGTCCGTTTTTTCATTAGTATAGTTTTTTTTGTTTTTGTTGTTCTCTGAATAGTTCATGTGAAAAATTGGGATACTATATAAACGCGTACAGCTTCCCGAAGTCTAAATTTTAGAAAATGTCTTCGGTGAACCATAAATGATTCATATGATATTATGGTACAAGAAGATGATCCACATACATTTACTATTTCCAAAAAAAAAAAGAAAAAAAGACCAACACCATCATTTACTTTGAAGCAACCTACCAATGTAAGTAATAGTAGCATTTAACACTTTGTTTTGTAGTGACCAAAAATATATAATTAAGTTTGTAAACATCTGATTATCGTTATTAAAGAAAAACTTGAGAAGCAGACAATAAAAAGACATAGAAAAACAAAGCCGGTCGTAAGTTTTAAAAGGCACTAAAAAGAATAAAATGTTTGAAATCCCAAACTTACTGTTATGATTCGAGAAAGCAGTATATCTATGTTTCAACTTAGTAGTGCGATCCCTAAACTTAAAACTGTGTATATATATATATATATATTTATTTTAAATTTTATATACCTAAATTTAAAGTTGTGGTCAATCCTTCTATTGTCAAGATCAAATGATCAGTTTGATATTGAGTTAGTCATATTAGATATAAAAAATCATTTCTGTTATTGAGTCAACTATCATTTCAGCTATCAAATCATCAATAATTAAAAAATTAATTTTTTAAAAAAAAATTTAAATAATCTCAATTTTTTTTTATATTTATGTTGTAAAATGTATTATTGTAATAATGTATTATTATATACATATTTCTATTTAGATTTTAAATTTTTATATTTTGAACAGCTTCACATTCATTTAAAATGACTCTTTGATTGGTTGTCCAATTAAAAAGAGAAAAGTTTACAAAATATATATTTAAGAATAAAAAATACAGACTAAATAGTTTGCCTTTAGATATAATGAATGAAGTATCAAACAAAATAAAATTTTAAAACTAAAAAATTTATTGTTATCATTAAAGATTTTGAATTACTGCCAAAATTTGAAAAATCTTAATCATGAAAAAATAATCCAAATAAGATATGAATCATCATGAAAAAATAATCAACATAAGATATGAATTGAACCATAGTATACGAACATAATAAAAGGTTTGATGATTCAAAATGATTCATAATTTTATTAAAATCACCATTGATTAACTAGTGCTTTGATGAAAAGTTGAAAGAAACATGTGTGTCCTGCAGGGATAAACACAATTTCTTCCTCTTTTTGAAGTCATTAGAAACATAAACCAAGATTTTTATATTATAGTAACTTATAAGAATTCTTTCTTAAAATAAAAAAATATAAAAGACTTACAATTTGAAATTTTGGGAGTTTTTTGGTATAATGACAATCAAAACCTCTCGTTATAATACCAAATTCAAAGTACAGTCATGTGAGATTTAAACTGAAATTTTAAGTAATTAAGATTATTAAAAATATAAATTTATATAAATATATAATTTTCTTATAATTATTGATGACATAGTAGCTGAAGTGGCAGATGACTCATCAATTATAAATTTTTTATCTGATGTGGTAGTTAATTCATCATCAAACTCATCATTTGATTTTGTAACAAAATATTGCCCACAATTTTAAAGTTCGGATATGTAAATTTAATAATAAATGAATCAATGTATATGTGTACACAGTCTCTGAATTAAGGCATTAGTCATTGCATACGTCAGTTCTCCCCTTATCTTTTCCTCTCCATTTTAATTTCCAACTACAATTTTTATTTTCTGAAAATTCAAAATGATAAAGAATTTATTGTAAAAAAGTTTTTGTGGTCGAATATTAATTTTACATTTGTTAAAAAACTATTTTACTCATCTTTATAATATTTGTTTTTGGATTTAACATAGAAAAAGGAAAAAAAAAAATGAATGTCTCTAACCCAAGATATATTGCTTTTTAAAATTACGCCACTAGACCAAATGCATTTCTTGCAAAATCAAACCAAAATTGATGAGCTTCGCAACACATAAATATTTGACTAAACTCTAATTAATTAACGACTAATTTTTTTTTGTTTTCAAATAAACTTTGACTTTCTTTGGACAAAAAAAAATTAAATTTGAGGCTAGATATAATGCAGATTTGTATTACTTTCAAAAACATAAGTTAATCTTGTAGTATAAAATAGAGCAATTTTTGTATTTGCATTTCTCTCTTTAAATCATTGTTTACGTTTCCATCTTCCATGTTCAGGTTCCAGACAGTAAAAGGCCTTCAAGTGATGGGCCACATAATTGGGCCTAAACAAAATTTCTTCACTATGTAATCCGTCCGTCTCTGTATCTTTACAGGAGAGAGAGAGAAGAAGAGACGAGAAGAAGAAATGAGGCCGATGCAACTGGATATGTTGGCGGAGATGGATGATGCAGGTTCGTCGATGGCCATGGACGTAGATGACATCGAAGCCATGGAGATTCTCAGCGAAGGAGGACTTATCTCTGAGAACAAGCTCGTCGACGCTGATTTCTTCAACAAGTTCGAAGATGATTTCGACGACACTGATATCAACTGATCTGGTTTGGTTTTCTCCATTTCGATTCTCTACAGTTTCAGATTTGCCGTTGTTTCGGTTGAGTTCTTATGTAATTTCTGGAAGAATCTATATATGCGTTGATTAGGGATTTTCCGATTTTGTGTTTGCGAATATACCTAAACTCTTAGAAATCGAAGTTCTTAGCTCAACAGTAAGTATGGTTTTTGTTTTGTCTGATTGGTTTTGCGTACTTCTCCTCCTGATTGGAATCGATATATGAGTGTAATAGCTTCTTTTTTTTCTTTTCTGTGTGTGATGTAACTAGTGATTTCATGTTCTCTACGCTCTTATAAGTATGATTTTGTGATTTGTCTAATGGGTAGTGCTTACTTTTCCTCCTGGAACAAATTCAACATTTGGAAAATTGTTTTGCCTTTTTTTTCTTCTGGAGGTGGATGTTCTTGTTTGCTTGCTAATGTAGCATATACATTTGCTTCGGATTATTGGAGAATGGAGGTCACAAGTAGTACATATACATTTGAGACTTGTAAAGGAGTTTTCCACTATTTATGGGATCAAATGGGTACGAAGGGGTTGATTGGAGTAGGTTTGGAGGTCTCTATGAGTTCTCAGTAGGCGACAGTGAAAGGTTTAATACTATTTGGATGTTCTGTCTCATATTGGTATTTAGAAAGGTCTCGGTCATCATTTTTGTCTCAAAGGTGGTTTTGATTTTCTCTTATGAGGTTTGTGTAACAGACGAATTGAATGCATTCAAGGGTTTTTTGGAGATTCTTGATCATGTTTGCGATTCATATGGTTTATGTAGGTCAATTTTAATAATTATAACTTGAGGCAAAACAGGGTTCAAACCGGGGTTACTACCTAAATCGGAAACAAAAATGACTGTAAGACCGTGGATGTGTCGTTTATCTCGAAATATGATTATATTGAAACAATGTCTCAAATGCCATAATGTGAGGAAATAATGTCTCAAATGCCACAATTAATATTTAAACCAACAAGATAATCTTAAGATTAAAGTTATCACTATATATAAATGAGACTTATGAGTTGGAATTGTCAAAAGCTTCATAGTAAATAGACAATCGAGAAATTTGATTTAAACATAACCAGTTTTTCTATTCGTTTTTAAGACCAAACAAGAATATTTATTTGTTTAAAAATTTTAATATTATTTTGGGTACGATAAACTATATATGGTGGAGCTTTGTGAGACAAGTGGAGGTTTAGCTCTCTTGAATGACAATTCATTTAGTGTGACAATTAAATAGTTCAGAACATTGGTTTATTATAAGAGATTCAAATGAAATAACTGGTAATTTTGAGAAACAAAACGCTATTTTAAAACATGCATCTACCTTTGTTTAGTTTAATAATATGATCAAAATTTTGATCTGGTGGAATATTCTTCATTGGGAAAAACATTATTGTGGCAAAGAAGAAGAGGTAAACCATATTATTAGATGTCGTTTGGATAAGGCTTTAGAAAATGAGGATTGACACTTAAGTTCTGGTTTTCTTTTGTAGAGTATCTGGAAATGGTAGGTTCAGACCATATACCTTTGGTTGCTACAACAAAAAATAAAATTATCAAACAACAAGGTTAATTTATATTTGACAAACGATGGATGGATTGGTGAGAATGGTTTAATGAAAACAATTTTCAAAGGATGTGGTGTAGGAGGAATGAACAACCATAATCAAAAGTTTGTTTTTAAGATCCAAAATTGTCGTCACAAACTTTCTAGATGACAGAAACAAAATCTACCATACGGATAGAAAATGTAGTAATTAACTAATTCAAATATTTATTTACCTCCACTTCTCCAACGGAATTTGAGGACTTTCTACAAGTAATTAACTATTTCAAATATTTATTTACCTTCAGTCTAGATGGTATGCCCGCTTTGTTCATTCAAAAATTTTGACCAATCATTAAGAAAAATATTTTTCAATTGTTCAATAATTTTTTGCGAACATGAGAATTTGATTCAAGAATTAATCTATTTTTTATTATTAAACGGCATGACCAAGCCAGATGATGGACTTGAGACCCATTAGCCTTTTAAATGTAGGTTATAAAATTATTTCTAAGGTTATATGTCAAAGACCAAAGTTTCTATTGCCAGACCTTATTTTGGAGACACAATCATCTTTTTATATCGGGAAAATTGATTGTCGATAATATTTTGTTGGCTCTGAAAATGTTTCATGGATTAAGAAAAAATCCATCTTGTAAGGAGAAATTTATGAAAATAAAAACAATTATGAGTAAGACATATGATCGAATGGAATGGACTTTTATCAAAAAATTTTTTTAAGAAAGATTGATTTTGCACAACAATGGATCACTTAAATGATGAAAGTTTTTGTAAATGGACAATCACATGGATTCATCATTCCAAGGAGAGGACTCTAACAAAGAGATATTTTATCACCATACCTTTTTATTCTTTACACGGAAGCTCTAGTATGAAATATATGAAAACATAAATGAATAAGTTGTTTGTTAACGGTTCTAAGGGTAGCAAGAACAAACCCTCCAATATCACATCTCTTATTTTACCGATGATAGTCTTTTTTTGCAAGGCAAATAAAGAAGAATGTCAGATTATTCTACAACTTCTTAAGGATTACGAATTGGTGTTGGGACAGCAGATAAATTTTTATAAATCATCATTACAATTTGGACAAAATGTTGATGTAACAATCATGGAGGAAGTACACACATTTTAGGTATTTCCACTATAGGTGGTATGTGTTTGTATCTAGTAATCCTGAAGATTTTAAGAGGGACAAAAGCAAATGTTTAGCTTTCTGCAGATAAGGTTATACAATCGAGTGAATAGATGGACATCTAAATTTCTTACAAAAGTAGGAAAATAAGTGCTAATAAAGTCAATGGTAACTGCATTACCAACACATCTAATGTCATGTTTTTTTCTATCGGAAACAGTGACGTCTAAACTTACAAATGCGATAGCCCAATTTTAATGAAGTTCTGGTGGGAATACAAAAGTATGCATTGGATATCTTGAAATTAATTGTGCAGAGATAAAAGGAATGGTGTATCTAAAGAACTTCTAACATGTCTATGTTGGCAAAACAATTATGGAGGTTATCTGATAAATTTAACTCTTTTTTCAAAGGTGTTCAAAGATAGATATTATCGAAATCCAGATCTACTAGAGATCATACTCACCATCTTATGGATGGAGGAGTACCATATCGGCTCGATCTCTGGTAAACAAATGACTAATCGAAAAGGTAGGAACATAATCATCAATCTCAGTATGAAATGATCTTTGGATTTCAGTTTCTCGCTCGAGATCAGCAACATTTAAATCCTACAAATATTAATTTTCCACCATGTTAATCACTTGATTGATCCGAAAACAAAGACGTGTAATTCCCAGTTAGTGAATGAAATTATTGTGTTGGAAGATGCAAAACTTATATGAAGTATGCAAGTTAGTCGGTCTTTAGTACCATACACATACAAATAGCATTTTACAAAATCCAAGAAATACACAGTCAAATCGGGATACTATACAAGACAAAAACTTTTGGATAAGGTAAAATATAATAATGTTATGGGGCCGGATGTAACAATTTTATAAGCATTCACATGAAAATTAAAATATCTTCCAAAAGTGAAACACTTCATTCAGCAAGTTCAATCGGGATGTTTATCGGTAACTAAAATCTGGAAGAAAGATGAATTAATTGTGATTTCCAATGTGTATGCTACGGAACAGATGAAGAATAAATAAACCACGTGTTGTTTGAATGTCTCAGCGCTTCAAACGTGGGTTTTTTCACAAGTTTCATTTAACTGAGGGTTGTTTCATATGTTATTGGTATTCTAAAAAAATAGACTACTTATTATGGAGACTACCACCAGACAGTGCAAATCATTAATTTCCTTAGATACTTTGTATATATGGAATAATAAGAATGACAAAAAATTTAGTAACATTGGTTAGACCCCAAGGAAATCCTAAATATGGTGGAAACCAAAGCACAATCATGGGATGATGTCCAAGTAACTGAACCGAAGGGTTTACAATACTATCAATTGTTGGGGGAAAAACGAGGGTCATCGAACATGTTTAAGAGGGTAGGTGGTGTCATATTGATGTTAGGTGGTGTCATATTGATGATCCCTGGAAAGAATTGAATGGTTTCACAGGGCAAAAATGGTATATCAGTCATAACTCATAAGGGAATAGACGTTTAGACGGGGACAAGAGATATAAGATGCAGTCTCTTACTTTTGTACGCAGAGCTAGAATCACTAATTTGGGCTATACATTATATAATTGCATTTCATCACAAGAAAATAATTTTTTGCAATAGACTATTCAAAAATTAGTGAAAATGGTGTATGAACCAATGAACTAACATGCTTTTCAATCTGGAGAAAATTCAGAAATGAAATGAGTATTTTAACTCAATAAGTTTTTTCATACAACCAACACAAGGGTGGATAAACTAACACCAAGTGCTCAGATGCAAAAATCTCTGTTTTTCTTTGTTGATACCAAAAAAAAATCTAATTAACCTCCACTATAATATCTAGAGAGCGTGTTCACAAAAAAATATGTATAAATTTGAATACAAAACAAAGATAAAATTAAACAACCATAAGATCAGAAAATTAACAAACATGTGAAAATTTGTATCAACAAAAAAGTTTTTTCAATGTTTTTAACTTTAATCTTAATTGGGTGAATTTTTTTTTTTACCACAACGAATTTAAACATAGAAGACAAATCATATAACATCATGTAATCTGTGACGAAAAACATATCATGTAATCATATATATTAGTAAAAAATAAGACCATGAAAAGATGAAAACCATTCAATCATCACAACAGTCAAATATATAAATTAAATCAATGAATGTAAGAAGCAGAAAGTATTGTCCTTTATATATATATATATATATATATATATATATATATATTTGTTTTACGAACTTCATATGTTCACGTGGTGGTTTTCTCCATAACCCATATTTACAAAGAGAAAAAAATGGTTTAAAAAAAATTAACTGTTACCTTACCAATAACATGCTATGTATGATATAATTTAACACGTTACAAAATGCGAACTTATGAATGATATGAAATAACAATAAATATACTTGATTTAAAATATCAGTTATGATGTGATATGATAAAAAGATTACCATTTTTTTTTGTATATCTTTAAAGTTTTTAAACTAGCTGTGCATGGTTATTTTAATAATGTAAATATCAGCTACATCGTTAAATTTTGAAACTAGTCACATCTTTTTGTATTAGTGCAAAATTTTAATTTTTTAATCTTATAATAAATTTGAACAAAATAATTATATGTCTACAATTAAAGATGAATATTGTTAAAGATAACATTATGAAACGAAAACTTGATGATATAATGTTAAATGATATTAAAAACAATGCATGAAAAGTTTTTGTGATTTGAAAGATGATGCATGATAATAATATTACAAGTATGACCGATTGTACTATCATCATTACAACATCATTCTAGCGTATGTGGACCTGTTTTAGTACAATACGAAATTTCATAATATTCATCACTATTAGACACTCTTACTGATCATAATTAGGTTCAATACACTGGTTTTCTTTTTTTCCGTAAGTGGCAACAACTACGAGATCGATCAGCGTCAACACTGATTTGGAAATTTGGCTTATGTTTACTATTTTAATATTCATAAGCCAAAATAGCTGGATTTTGAATACTAATATAGTAAACATAAACCAAATTTTCAAATCAGTTATATAAAATAAATTGTTGTTTGAGAAAGATGAAACAACATCCCTACAAAGAAGAATGCCATCAATATATATATATAATAGCCGTCATCAGTAACATTTGCCTGATCACCATTATAAATTAGTTCTTATAAATATGTATATAATCAAATCATTAATTAAGTAATTTTGATTTTTTTTTTAAAAAATATATAATAATTATGATTATGATTTTTTCCATATATTAATAATCTTTTAGTGGACTAACAATTACTATCAATATATTTATACCAATTAATTTAAATCAACCATTTGACCGATATAGTTCGAATAAAAAATGATTTATACTTTTTTTTTTCTTTCATAATTTATCACATTAACATGAAAAACACCCAAGTAATATATTACAGGTCTCAAGTGAAAACCCCTTCCAAAACAAAGAGAAGGACTAGATAACCAGAAGCTTAAGCCTAAATCAAACACCGCTTTAACAACATCACTGTTTACAAGATACTCTTAAACAAAGGACTAGCATTTCTCATTGTTTAAAAGAGGAACCAGCCATCCCGAAGGATCCGCAACCACATAAGACTGAGAGAAACTTATGCTAGTAGTGCTTCGGACAATGAGAAAAGCCACACAATTTGCACTCCTCTGTTCAACCGCTAAAGACCAGTTCTTCAGCTTCGATAAAGATTTTAAAAAGAAAGATGATTCATATCTGAAAGAAGGCTATGCTTTTGGACGGTTGATAGCACCAATTAAGCTAGGATTTTCACCCACAATGGACACTTCTTCCATCCTATGTGCGATCATAGCTTCAATAACCCACTTTAGGCAAAGGAAATTTGCCTCGTCCAATGAAGCCACATTTGCAAAAGTTCTCCTACTATGTAACAAAACTTCACCATTACTCTGTATTAGAACCCATGCACATCCAAGACATTGATTCTTTTTTGTCCAAAAGATCCCATCATGAAGACATAATGAATATTGACATATAATGATTCGGAGTCAAACCCGTTTTCAGGAGATGGGAAATCAGAGAGACCCCATACCTGTCTTGCTACCCCGCATGTGAAAAGGACATGGTTTGAGGTTTCATTCTCCACTCCACAAATCTGACATCTATTTTCCACATTAATTTTTCTCCGGATCAGATTACTCGTCACAGGGATTGTGTAATGACCGCGATCGAGAATTCTAAAAGGGTAAAACTGGCAAGGGCGGGGAAAAAAGAAATTTCGGGGAATATGGGCGAAGATATCTGGGAGGGACGGATATATATCCTTGTAACAGATTTCCCGAAAATTCCGCAATATCCTAACTTCCGAGATTATCGCGCAAAATCCCAACAGCTTTTCGAAATTATGTTGATATCTTAACAAACAGATAAGAGATTTTTGAAAGGATAAAAGGGGCCGTGGATAAAGGAAATCCTAACCGCCTTCTCTTATAAATAAGGAGGCAAGTTGACTCATAATTCATGCGTGAGCAAAATGAGAAATTAGAATTCTGAAAGAAAGAAAGATCGAGAAAGCTAAGAGATTATCCTAGAAAGGTTTGAGAGGCATCCAATCACCTGAGTAATCATCGATAGCGGCTCGTTTGGTTAAGGAATATCTGGGTAATCATCGATAAACTCAGAGTTCTTACCCATTTGGGCTATAAGCATAGAGAGACTTAGTGTCTGGTCGACGTGTTTCGAGTGAATCACTATGTTTGTGTGACGCGCGTCGGTGCTGTTTGGACGATCTGCGAAAAGAGGTATCAGAACTTGGAATTTCATTAATTCATCGAGATTCTAAGGTGAGTGCGTGATTGTGGCTATGGTTTATGGTCGTTGGCTTGAGTGGATTCAATAAGTGCTTGACTGTCTAATCTAATATACTTGTCCTTATCCTGATATATGTGTTAAGCGTGAATATGAGAGTCGTTTGTGACTCGTCCTGGTGAGAGATCCAACAGTGGTTGGTGAATTACATTTAGGAAAGTATATCGGCCTGATTTGTATGATTGACTTATTGATTGTATTGCTTGTTTTTGATTACTTGACCATAGCTGTGTGAGACAGGATGACCGCCTCACTAAGCAATTTGTTGCTTTTGCCTCCTTATGGATGTAGGGTTAGATATTGCTTGGAAAGGTAACCGCAGTGGCTAGATCGCGAGATGAATGCTGGAAGGAAGGGATGGTGGCTTAGTAGAATAATTGGGTCTAGTCACTTGAACGATGTATTAGCTTATTAGCAGACTTATCGTTGTACTAGAAACTCAGTTTTTTATAATAACTAGTCTATTGCACGTTTATGCACTGCTCCGCTGAATCAAATTTAAAAATGATAAGAAAAAAGTTAAGTAAAAATCTGAATTAAGAAATTTTTACTAAGTATTGTCGGTTGGTTCGACCGCGGGTAGGAAACCTTTAATCTGGGATAGTTTTCCCGGGTTAGGGCGCTTTACTTTGGTATCAGAGCATGGTCGATTCTAGGACAGTGTTAAGCATAAACGGGTTAGTGGGTTAAGCCATACTTTCCAGCCAGTCTTGCGGTAAGTAGTATTTAGAGAATAAGTTAGTGTTATGCTAACTTAATAAACTGTATGATCATTGCAGATGGTAAGAAACATTCGATCTCAGATTGGGAATGGTGGTGCGCCTGAGCAACACACCACAGCTGGAGATGGTGCGAACCCCAACAATGGTCACGAAGATGACGCGGCAAATGTGCCTGGGAATGGAGCCGCTGCACCTCAGAGCGAATTGGGCCAGTTGATGGGGATGTTGGGGCAAATTTTAGAAAGATTAACGGCTGCTGTACCTGTTCCTGCGGCACCTGTGCCTGTTGCACCCGCACCGGTGATACCACCGCCTGCGGTAAATGACCGGGTAGCCGAGGCAGCGGATGAGGAGATATTGCCAGAACCGAGGATCACATCGAACCTTACGATGGCTGATCACATGCGTAAGCTGGGTACAAAGTACTTTGCGGGTGGTGCAAAACCGATCGAGGCAGATGAGTAGCAATCGAGACTCGAACGGAACTTTGTGGCTATACGATGTCCAAATCAGTATAAGAAGGATATTGTGGTCCACTATCTGGAAGGGGACGCGCACACTTGGTGGACCACGATTGAGGCAAGGCGTCGTAATTGTTCATGGACTGTGTTCCGTGAGGAATTCCACACTAAGTACTTTCCAAGGGAAGTGTTTGACCATTGTCAACGTTCGTTTCTTGAACTGCGCCAAGGAACAATGAATGTGCGTGAGTATGAGATTGAGTATAACTCTCTCATGAAGTTTGCGGGCGCAAATTTTAGGATAAACAGACGCGGATAAGTCAGTTTTTGTGGGGGCTTCGAGTCAATCTCCGTAATCTCTGCCAAGTTCGGAGATACGACTCCATGTCCGAGCTGGTAGTGATAGCGGCCCTTATGGAAGTGGGCCTGAAAGAGGAAGCAGAGCTAGTGAACATGGAATGGAAAGGGACACACGGTACCTCCTGCTAGGCTGAGACTTGGTTCGAGCCAAAGGAGGAATTTGGACAAGAATCTCAGGAGCAACAAGACAATGATGGTGTAAGTTACATGTCAAAGTTACGGGAAAGCACACTCTGGTCAGTGCAGGACCATTTCTGGTGCGTGTTTCCGGTGTGGCAGTCTGAACCATGAAATTGGGGACTGTCCGAAGAGGTACTCTGGGGCACGAGAGTTGTGACGTAATTTTGGGGATCGGGTATGCCATCATTGCCGTGAGCTGGGACACTTCAGGTCTCAGTATCCGAAGCTGGCGCAGTCATCCGGGAAACGGGCAAATGAGGGACTGCTGCCACCACCACCAGCTAAGAGACCGGCCAATACAACTAGTGGAACACCACTAGTCTTCTCGATTGATGAGGATTCAATAGAAGGAAGCTCTTCTCGTCCGATCACTGGTAAGTTCTTAACACTTACTAAGTAAATGAGATGTTTCCTTGATTTGTTAGCCCGAAAATGATTGGGAAATGTGGGTTCCATAAGGAACCTGGAGACCAACTCGGACTCGTCCGAGCGGCGGGCGTTCAAGCTATGAACACCTTCGGAAGGGTGCTTGACGTTCCGATAATGGTATACGGTGTGGACATGCCAGCTGACCTGGTTATATGCGGAGTGAAAACTTACGAGGTGATATTGGGCATGGATTGGCTTGGAAAGTACAAGGCCCATTTGGATTTTCACCGAGGGAGAATTTTGTTTGAGAGGGGAAACATGACGCTAGAATACCAGGGAATTCGACCTACTTCAGGAAGCTTGATCATTTCAGCGATTCAAGCAGAACAATTGATCGAAAAAGGATGCGAGGCGTATTTGGCCACGATCACAACGTCAGAAGTTGGGCCAGATATAGGGCTTAATGAGATTCCAATAGTAAAGGATTTTGGCGATGTGTTCCAGGCTTTGGTTGGACTACCACCGGAAAGGTCGGACCCATTCACTATAGAATTGGAATCTGGAACTGCCCAAATATCAAGAGCTCCCTATCGGATGGCACCAGCTGAAATGACCGAATTAAAGAAACAGATAGGTGAATTAATGGAGAAAGGATTCATCCGTCTGAGCAGTTCATCTTGGGGAGCGCCATCTTTGTTCGTTAAAAAGAAGGATGAAAGCTTTAGGCTTTGCATCGACTACCGTGGGTTGAACCGAGTTACGGTAAAGAACAAGTATCAGCTCCCACGGATTGACGAGTTGTTGGACCAACTCAAAGAGGCAACTTGTTTCTCCAAGATCGATCTGGCTTCGGGATATTATCAAATTCCGATAGCCGAGTCAGCCATTCGGAATACGGCTTTTTGGACAAGGTATGGACATTATGAGTTCGTAGTCATGCCTTTCGGATTGACCAATGCACCGGCTGCATTTATGAAGTTGATGAACACTATTTTCCAAGATTTCTTGGATGAATTTGTGATCATCTTCATAGATGATATTTCGGTTTACTTGAAAAACCAAAAGGAGCATTAAGGTCACTTAATAACGGTTTTGACTAAGTTGCGGGAACAGAAGTTGTTTGCCAAACTCAGCAAGTATAGATTTTGACAGAAGGAAATTGGATTCTTAGGTCATATAGTCTCGGACAAAGGAGTATATGTTGACCCAGAAAAGATCAAGGTTGTTGCGGAATGGGCGAGACCCGAGAATGCCTGTAGGTGCGGAGCTTTCTGGGTTTGGCCAGCTACTATAGACGGTTTGTTAAGGGCTTTGCAAGCATGGCTCAGCCGATGACTAAGCTGACCGGTAAGGACGTTCGGTTTGTATGGTCACCAGACTGTGAGACGATTTTTTCTAAGCTAAAGGAAATGCTTATGAGTGCTCCAGTTTTGGCTTTACCAGAACCCGATGAACCGTATGTAATCTACACAGATGCATCCCGATTGGCACTAGGGTGTGTTTTGATGCAAGTGGGTAAGGTCATCGACTATGCATTGAGACAACTAAGAAAACACGAAACGAATTACCCAACCGATGACTTAGAGATGGCGGCTGTGGTATTTGCTTTAAAGATCTGGAGATCTTTCCTTTATGGTGGAAAAGTTCAGATCTTTACGGATCACAAGAGTTTGAAGTATATCTTTACTCAGTCTGAACTAAACCTTCGCCAAAGGAGATGGATGAAGCTTGTACCCGATTATGACTTGACCATTGATTACCATTCGGGGAAGGCCAACTCGGTTGCAGATGCACTAAGTTGAAAGAAAGTAGTCAAGGACGCTATGGATGATGTGGTATCGTTGGGCTTAGGTGTTGCCGACCATGCAGATTTGTTAACCCGCGTTCGACTAGCCCAGGATGCTGACGAGAAATTTAATGAGGCAGCAAGAAACTAGAATACCGAGTATCAGATATCAAATAATGGGACGATATTGGTGAATGGTCGGGTGTGTGTCCCAAAAGATCAGCAGTTGCGTGAGGAAATTCTTAAAGAAGCACATCAGTCCAAATTTTCCATTCACCCAGGAGCGACTAAAATGTACTGAGACTTAAAACGGTACTATCATTGGGTTGGAATGAAACGGGATGTGGCCAAATGGGTGGTCGGTTGTCATACATGCCAAAGGGTCAAGGCTGAACATCAAGTTTCGGCTGGGTTAATGCAGAGATTACCCATCCCCGAATGGAAGCGGGATTTGATCACAATGAATTTTGTTACCGGACTGCCTATGTGTGATAAGAAAGATGTGATTTGGGTCATTGTGGATCGTTTGACCAAATCTACCCATTTCCTCGGAGTTAATCGGAAGGATGGTTCAGAGAAACTTTTGGAGTTATATATAAAAGAGATCGTTCGATTACATGGAGTCCCTGCAAGTATAATATCAGAACGGGACTCTAAGTTTGCATCAGCGGTTTGGAAGTCATTGCATAAGCGGCTTGGGACTAAGGTCCACCTGAGCACGACTTACCACCCGCAGACGGATGGACAATCGGAACGGACGATCCAGAAACTTGAGGATTTGTTGAGAGCAGTTGTTTTAGACTGGGGCGGTAAGTGGGAACACCATTTGCCATTGGCCGAGTTTGCATATAACAATAGCTATCAGGCTAGCATTGGTATGTCGCTGTATGAGGCATTGTATGGACGGCCTTGCCGAACCCCACTATGTTGGACCGAAGTGGGGGAGCGGAGCATTTATGTGCCAGACTTGGTCGATAGGAGGACTGGGAAAATCAGGATTTTACAGATTAAAATTAAGGAAACTCATGACCGACAAAAAAGTTATGCAGACAAACGTCGAAGAGAGTTAGAATTCGAAGTTGGGGAAATGGTTTATCTTAAGACGGTCACCTATAAGAATAATTGGGTCTAGTAACTTGAACGATGTATTAGCTTTTAGCAGACTTATCGTTGTACTAGAACCTCGGTTTTTATAATAAGTAGTCTATTGCATGTTTATGCACTGCTCCACTGAATCGAATTTAAAAATGCTAAGAGAAAAGTTAAGTAAAAATCTGAATTAAGAAATTTTTACTAAGTACGGTCGGCTGGTTCGACCGCGGGTAGAAAACTTTTAATCTGGGGTAGTTTTCCCGGGTTAGGGCGCTTCAGATTGCTTCAAATAAAGTTCTCCAGATGAATGACTTTATCTTTGGCGCCGTTAAAATATTCCAAACCTTTTGTTTTAGCACATTGGTTGAGGGTTAAGCCATTGCTTCTTGATAATCTTCTGCTAAG
This sequence comes from Streptanthus diversifolius, assembly GCA_039880935.1. Lineage (NCBI taxonomy): Eukaryota > Viridiplantae > Streptophyta > Magnoliopsida > Brassicales > Brassicaceae > Streptanthus > Streptanthus diversifolius. The sequence continues at coordinate 9,446,241 of JAXGFM010000005.1, forward strand.
TTGCTTTTAGAAGCTAACCAGTATCCAGATTTAATCAAATATTCTCCATTCTTCATGTGCTTCCAAACCCAATAATCATCAATCTGAGACTGGTTTCAATTTCAGAATCAACTCCACGTCTGATGGAAAGAACAGTTCATTTAGAACTGGAATGTTCCATCTGTTTTTCTCTTCCAACAATAGATCATTAACCTTGAGGTTCAAGTCCACCAAAGGGTTTTTCATAAAAGGGGCTCTTCGAACCGGCATGTCAATCCATTGATCAGTCCACACATTAATCGATCTCCCATTCCCTACTTCCTTTCTTAGCCCTTTGATTAATAATGCTCTACCAAAGATCAAGCTTCTCCATCCGAACGAAGGTCTAATACATTATTCTAATTTCTTAACTGCTGAGCATGAAGACGAGGAGACCTCATAAAAATGAAAATGATATATTAGTAGTGATAGTCATTCTTTGGTAAAACGTATTCCTCGCAGTGTCAGACACTAGTATCAAAGATTTTGTTTTCTTTTGACAAAAACATGGTTTATCAATGGAGAGGTTTTCTATCACTTTTCTCTATGTTGTTTGATAAATTTGTATTTTAGTAGTTTTAATTTATTATTTTATACATATTTCATATCATTTAGCTATAAGAATTTATAATTTAGGATATTTTAAGTTCATATGCATTAGAATCTTAGGATGTTTTTCACTTTTATTTTCAGTATATTTAGAACAAGATAGAAATATTTTCTGAAGTCTATGAGGTTACAGGAGGCAAGTGCAACAATTCAGAGCTGATTGAGGTGATGTCATTTGGGGGAAATAAGCTCAAAACAATGATCAAATCAGTATGATTTCCCGAGAGAAGAAAAGGATCGATCGATGAACATCAGGATCGATCAACCCTTCCTCCAACATGATCGATCGATCGATACACGCCAAGATCGATAGATCGACTGCCCATCCAATTCTGCGTCAACTTTCAAGACCGACCAAGCAAGCGAGAGACCGATCGTTCAAGCCAAGATCGATCGATTCTCATTAGGATAGATCGATCCATCAACCAAGAACTCTACGTCCGATTACAGGTCGATCGATCCTTTCGTTCGATCGATCGATCCCAATAATTTTTTTGTTTATTTCGTTTTTCTAAAATAAAACAGTTTTTAACACACCCTATAAATATGGTATGTTTTATCAGACCTAGGGTATCACATTTTTTATCAGCCACCCAAAGAGAAAAAGAGAGAAAGAACCCTAGGTCTGATTTGAAGAGTTTATGGTTTTCACAAGACATCTCTAATCCTATTTTCATACACAGTAATCTGTAAAACTCTTCTTTTCTGCAATTTAAGAATGTATTTCTCCTTTATATTTATTTTCTCTGCAATTTCAATTATGTCTGAGTAGATTCTTTAGATTCAGCTATGGATAGGGTAGATGATTAGGGGAATGATGATCTTGTGATGATACTTAGGTTTTGAATTGTGTAATCTTTCATTATTAGATGTGTTTAATGCTAGGTTGATCTCGGAAGAGTCAATTTAGGGTTTACAGAATTCACTCCTTGGAAAAAGGTAAGTGGATTTTTAGGTCAATCTAATTAATGAGTCTTATGATTTTAGCCTACGAAAGTATGTCTAGGGCATTTGATGAGAATATGAGATGAATATTAATGCTTGTTTAGTTTTAGGATTTGCAATGGAAATTGATCAAATCGAATTCTAAGCATTGTGGTTCTTACATGGGATGAATTAACCTAACTTTGATCTCATTGTCTAGGAATACAAATTATACATTCATGATTGTAGTCATTACTTTATCACAACCTTTAGTTATTTTTACTTTATCACAACCTTTAGTTATTTTAATACCTGATCCATGGTTGAATTGCTTTAATCATTATTAATTCTTAGTCAAATTTACCTACTTTCTAATTTGCTTTACAATTATTCAGTTTAGTTTTAGGATAATTCCAACAAAAAAACAAATTTCGAATCTCTTTAGCTTAGATTTTATTATCATTATCTGTTGAGATATAAGCCTTCCATGTGGATCGATCCCGTTTAACTATAAGTGCATTAACTGTGCACTTTCAGTTACAGTTCATACTCTCTAGTATTATTTGGTTGGCTCTAAAGTAATAATGCATACAAATCATGCTGTTCTGAGGCATCTACTGGCTAAGAAAGATGCATAACCAAGACTGCTGAGATGGATTCTTCTCCTGCAAGAATTTGACTTGGAAATTAAAGAAAAAGAGGCGTTGAAAATAGTGTTGCTGACCACTTATCCATGATGAGGGTTCCTGAACCTCTACTGATTGATGATTCATTATCCGAAGAGCATATTCACACGATTAAGATGCTTCAGATTATGGACAGTGAGCTGGATAATCTCGTAGAGACTAATGCACTTGAGTCGAGTCTTCCATGTGAACTATCTGTCATGTGGAATACCACCTCTAGACCTGCAAAGTTATGACAAGAAAGTTTTTTCAGAGATGTTCAACAGTACTACTGGGATGAACCTTACCTCTACAAGCAGTGCAAGGATCATCTTTTTCGAAGGTGTATTCCAGAAGAAGATGTGGCTGAAATATTGATACATTGTCATAGTTCATAATATGGTGGACATTTTGCTACTTTCAAAACTATCAGAAAATACTGCAAGCTTGTTTTTCTGGTGGCCAACAATGTTTAAAGATGCTCATGACCACATATCCAGATGTGATGCATGCCAGAGAAAGGGTAGTATGAGCAGGAGGAATGAAATGCCACAGAATCTCATCTAGTAGCTGTAGATTATGTCTCCAAATCGGTAGAAGCTGTTGTCAGTCCAACCAACGATGCAAAAGTGGTCATTAAGCTGTTTAAGACCATAGTTTTCTCTAGATTTGGAGTCCCAATGATTGTGATCAGTGATGGAGGAAGCCACTTCATCAACAAAGTTTTTGAAAGTTCATTGAAGAAGCATGGAGTGAAACATAAAGTAGCAACACCTTATCATCCTCAGATATCAGGCGAAGTTGAAGTTTCAAACAGACAGATTAAGGAGATTCAGTTGGGAAATCCAGGAAAGATTGGGCATCTAAGCTAGATGATGCTCTGTGGGCATACCAGACAACCTACAAGACTCCCATTGGTACCACTCCATTTAACTTTCTGTATGAAAAATGTTGTCATCTTCCAGTGGATCTAGAGTACAAAGCAATATGGGCTACAAAGCTGCTGAACTATGACATCAAGACAGCTTCAGAGAAACGTTTGATAAACTTGGAGGAACTCGAAGAAATGAGGCTTACAACATATCAGAGCTCCAAAATCTATAAGGAGAAGACCAAAGTCTTTCATGACAAAAGAATCCTGAGACGAGATTTTAAAGAGGGAGACCAAGTCTTGCTTTTCAATTCCAGACTGAAATTTTTCCTAGGAAAGCTCAAATCAAGGTGTTCTGGACCATTCCAAATCAAAGAAATGAGATCTTATGGAGTAATAGTCCTCTGGAATAAGTTTGGAGAGAGTTCATTGTCAATGGGCAAAAGTGCGAACCATATTGGGCAAATGAAGACAAGAGCGAGAACATCAATTTTTTTTTCTCATAACCTCTCACTGCATGAACTCAAATTCCAGGTCGTCAAGCTTAGTGACTTTAAACAAGCGCTTTTGGGAGGCAAACCACGTATACCTAAGTAAATATCTTTCTCTTTTGCAATTTAGACTTAAAAATCTACTAATCTATTTTTTTGTTTTTCGTGAGTTTCAGGTGAAAAAGGCAGCGATCGATCGATCGCCAAACCAGGATCGATCGATCCCAAAATAAGGAATTTAGCGGCCATGAACAGGATCGACTGAGGCATCACAAATCGATCGATCCACAGAAAAAAAATTGCTCCGGAGAAAAGGATCGATCGGTCCTACCTTGATTGATCGAAAGCTTAAAAACAGAAAATTCCGTGAGTATATGGGATCGACCTGTACACAAAAGATCGATCGATCGGTTTTCAGAGAGAAAAGGCGTGAAATTCCAGGATCGACCGGTGTAAAAGGACAGATCGATCGATTTCCATAGGAAAAATCGTGAATAAATAGGATCGATCGATCCTTTTTGGAATCGATCGATCGTCTTCCCAGATAAATGTATCGGTTCTATTTACCTAAATTAAACTGAAAAACACATTTTAAAAACCCAAAATTAATTTCAACAAATAAAAACACCATTTTCTCACTTTCTTCCCTTCTCTCGTGATTTCATCCCTATTTTAAAGAAATTTATTTCAAACTCTAATTTCCACAAATCTTCATCTATTTAAGTGATTTTTGGGTGCTTTTCGATCAATTTTCCGAGCTCTACATGTTTCTATAACTTTCAAATTTGATCTGAAAAGTTATGCTTCAATTTCTCCCATTTTCAGTTTGGCCTTCATGTAGTAAATTCCATAAAATCTTGAATTTTAGGGTGTTTTAGGAGGAATTGACGATTTATAGAAGTTTTTAGGTTGATTGGAGCATAACCCGTATTTGATTTATAAGATTTAACTCGATTATGCAAAATTTAGGGATTGTGTTCTCTGTGGTATCGAGATCGATCGATCCGTTTAGGGGTCGATCGATCGGTTACATCCATATAGGTAGTTCGGTCTGTTCGTACCGAACGGTCGGTCTTGATTGAATCGATCGGTCGATTCAGGATAGAAATTGCGTATAAATTTGAGATCGATTGATCGCATCTTGGACCAATCGATTGTGTTGTTGCATTATGCATGTAAGGTTTGCGGATCGATCGATCAAGTTTCGGACCGATTGATCATTTATTGGACCGATCGATCCCTTGACTGGATCGGTCGATCTTGTTGACGACCGTTTTATGTTTGAGAACTGATTTGACATTCAATTAATCGAAGTTTTGTTTTCTAATTTTGCAGACATGACTAGAAGAGCTCAAACACATAAGATACGGGGCAAGGCCGCTGCATCCTCCTCATCTTGTCAGGCGGCAACATATGCACCGAAGAACACATACTACCCTTTGTTGGAATGAAAAAGAATGATGAAGACAAAGTGAAGAAATGAAGAAAGTGTGCATTATACTCTAAGTAGACGTCATGTATCCAAAGGGAGTGACTTATGCTTGATTGTGATTAATGATATGTTATCCTTGTAGTCAAACATGTATTAGGCTATCTTAGTATCTATCAAGCCTAGACTAGTTTAGTATAAATAGTTATCTCTCTCTTATTTTGTAAGCAAGAAATTCATTTTTCTAAAATCTTAATAATAATCATTCTTACTTTTCTCTCTAATCACTCTCTCAATCTATAAATATCTAAATCTCTTAATCTCATAATATTTCATGGTATCAGAGCCAGGTTTCATCAATCTTGCATAAAAATTCCGCAAAATCTCTTCTCTTTTCTCACGATCTTCCCACACCTTCAAATCTAGCGATTGTTCGATTTTTCCGGCAAAAACTCGACATTTCTTGCCATTTTATTCACAGAGGATTGTTCTCCGGTGAGTTATGAGTATTTACCTGGTGTTTTCATTCACTTTGGTGGCCTGAGTCAAAAGTAATCCAAGTCTAAGTCCAGAGGTGTCGCGATCGTCTTCACCACGAGACTAAGGATTTTCAACAAGCATATCTCCCTCAATTCTTCATCAAATCAAGTAATTCCAAAGCCTTAACTCAATTAAAACGAGTCTAGTTAATGAATCAGGAGGTCTTCTTTTCCCCGTTTCACGTTTAGAAGCTTTTTTGATCAATCTTATTCAACGGGTACATAATTTGACCTATTTGGGGTATTTGTGTTAAAAACCTCAATTTTTCTTAATATTTTGTGAATCTTGGACGTTAAATTATTATTTTTGGACCTTATACAGGGTCTCAAGAAGTTTCATCTCAATCAAAATAGTTTAGTCTTCAAGAAAGATTTTCTTGAAAATTATTAGAAATCTGTTTTTAATATTTTGGAGGCAAAAGTGGTTCTTAATTGGATTAGATATTTTATTTTAGCAATTTTATTACTAAATCTTTGCTAGTTAGGCTGTTAAAATTATTTGACCAAAGACTGTTAGGCTGTTGGAGGTTGACGCGCCTTGGTTACTCACGGCATGGACAGGTGCGTGTGGTCTGGTCTAGTTTCTTCTTGGTTTTAATTTCTTGCAGGTTTTATACAAACCTAATGGAGTACCAGACAAATATAAAGGCTTCAGTGATGCTTCAAGGAACAAATTATCTCCTTTGGTCAAGAACCATGAGGACAACCTTGTGCAGCAAAGGGTTATGGACTCATGTTACAAAGGCGCATGTTATAGCTATTGAAGGGGATGACTCAGATGATCAAGATGATCAAAACAAATGGTTTCAGGAAGACCATATGGTACTTTCTATACTCCAGAACTCCCTAGCTGGATCTCTATTAGAAGCATATTCATATTGTGAAAATGCTAAAGATCTTTGGGAAACTTTAAAAAATGTATATGGTAATACTACTAACCTCATGAGAATTTTTGAGGTCAAGAAAGCTTTGAATGATCTTAGACATGAGCATGCTGAGTTCACACAGCATTATGGATCCTTCAGAGCATTATGGGCAGAGCTAGAAATGCTAAGGCCTGCCACAATTGATACCATTACTCTCCATGAAAGGAGAAAACAAGATAAGGTGTTTGGGTTACTTTGGACTTTGAACACTAACTATGTTGATTTGATTAAGCACATTCTTAAGGAGAACAAGCTTCCTAGTTTAGAAAGAGGATGTCTGTGCCAAGTTTCAGAAAGAGTAAGAGTCTCTCCAATTGTTTGGAAAAAAAGGAAGAATCGGTGGTTGCCCACAAGAGCTTCTTCAAGGCGCCAGCTGAATCCAAGAATAAGAGAACCGTGTGTGATCACTGCAAGAGAACCGGTCACACCAAGAAGGAGTGATGGGTGCTTCATCCTGAGTTGAAGCCAAGCTGGTTCATTGACAGGTCCAAAACTTCATCTACAAGCGGCCCTAACTCCTCCAACCTGGTACACAAAACCGCATCAATTTTGGCCAACAATCCTGTCCATGCCTCTTCATCTGAATTTGTGAAAAAATCAGACTTGAAATCTCTCTTCAAAGCTTTTAGCTCTGGTAATGTGTTGGGTAAATCACTTCATGCTTCTTTTCAAACATCTATAGCTTCTAAACCTTTGATTGTTGATTCTAGAGCTTCTCATCACATGATAAGTGATTTAGGTTTGATAGAAAACTTATAACATGTCTTAGGTAGTGTGGTAATAGCTAATGGAATCAATGTGCCAATTAAAGGAATTTGGATTTGATAAAGAATCTAAAACCTTTTATTTGCCATCTTTCAAATCTAACTTGTTGTCTATTAAGAGAGCTACTACAGATCTTAATTGTCAAGCTATATTTGGTCATAATGATTTCTACTTTCAAGATATTGAAACAAGTAGGAAATTTGGACAAGTAACAACAAAGAATGACTTGTATGTGCTTGAAGATTTGTCCATACATCCCTTACAAGAACCGTGTGCTAATAGTGTTAATGTTACAGCTGAGCTTTGGCATGCTAGATTAGACCATCCTCATCATAAAGCTTTAGAATTGATCATCCCTGGAATTAAATTGCAAAATGACTTGTGTGAATCATGTATTATTGGAAAACATTATAAGACTGTTTTTGAGAAATCAATTCATTCATATGATAATTGTTTTGATTTAGTGCATTCTGATGTTTGGACATCTCCATTTCCTTATAGAGAAAACCAAAAATACTTTGTGACATTTATTAATAAAAATTCTAAATATACTTGGATTATGTTGCTTAGTTCTAAGGATAGGATGTTTGATGTGTTTCTTAATTTTCAGGCATTTGCTACTAATCAATACAATGCCAAGATTAAATACTTTAGAACATATAATTGAGGAGAATATACTAGCACCAAGTTTCAGCAACACTTGGCCAAACATGGCATTGAAAATCAAACAAGCTGTCCCTACACTCCACAACAAAATGGAGTAGCTGAGAGGAAAAACAGACATTTGATAAAAGTTGTAAGAATAATGATGTTTCACACAAAGGTCCCCAAAAAGTTTTGGGGAGATGCTCTAGTAGCTGCATGTTACTTAATCAATATAACTCCAACAAAAATTCTAGATGATTTATCTCCCTTTGAGGTATTAAACAAAACTGAGCCTAATATTGAACATTTAAGAGTATTTGAGTGTGCTTGTTTTGTTTTAGTACCAGGAGAACTTAACAAGCTGGAATCAAAGAGACCCAATGCCATGTTCATTGGATATTCTCCTACACAAAAGGTATAAAAATGCTCCAATCCAGAGACCAGAAGAGTTCTGGTATCCAGAGATGTTAAATTCCAAGAATCCAAAAGATTCTATTAAGAAGAAACTTGGGAAGAATTCAAGAACATCTCAACAACAAGATATGACCAAGCTGAGAATCTAAGAAGGATCTTGGAAAGCATTGGTATAGTCCCTCCAAAGGCACCAGCACTTAGCCTAGAACCAGCTCACCAGGCGCCAGGACCAGCTTCAGAACAATGTGATTATGTATTAGCACGGCCCAAACCAGGGCCCGAACCAGGACCAGCCCAGCCAGAGCCGTGTTCACCCAGGCGCGGCCCACGTCTGATCCAGGCGTAACCTAGGCACAAACCATGCACAATCCAGGTCCATCCCAGGCGCGACCCAAGCACGTGCCAGCCTGCTCTAGCTCTTGGATCATTTGATCATGGCACGTTCATGGCTCCATCTGATCGAGGCACGTCCATGGTCCCATCCACGGCCTCCCGGCCTTGAACCAGGTCACAGGCGCTGCTTCAACCCTGGGACGTGGGGCGGCCTTCTCTTCAACCAGACCAATTACCTCTCCTTGGTCATGAGGAGGGCCAGGAACCTAGATATGATCAAGAGGAGGATTCAGAAGAAGATATCTTAGTCTCAGCTTCAAAAAGGCCAAGGGACATTCAACATAATCTTGTGGATGCTCTAGAAGAAGAAGAGAAAGGGTAATCACCTGTTTTTCTTAGAAAAAGTACAAGGCAAAGATTCTCACCCAAATTCTACTACAACAACAACGCAGTAGTTCATCATGACCAGGGAGTGTGTAATCTAGTTCAAATACTTGATTCTCATGTTGCATTTACTGTTAGCCTTGATAAAGAGCATATTTCAAAGACCTATAAGGAATCTATGGAGATAAAGGAGTGGAGAGAAGCAATTCAAGCTGAAAGATAAGCTATAGAGAAGAATCAAACCTATGCACCTGCCACTCTTCCAAAAAGGAAAAAGGCTGTAAGTTCTAAATGGATTTTCACCATTAAATACAAAAGCAATGGTGAGATAGATAAGTATAAAGCTAGGTTGGTGGCTAGAGGATTCACACAAACCTATGGTGAATATTATAGGGATAACTTTGCTCCTCTGGCTAAAGTACATTCAGTTAATGTTATTTTATCTCTTGCTGTTAACTTTGATTGGGAGTAGTGGAAAATGGATGTTAAGAATGCATTCTTACAAGGTGAGCTAGAAGAAGTGTACATGACACCACCACCAGGTCTAGAAGATCAAGTAGGTGGCGGCAATACACTGAGGTTAAGAAAGGCTATCTATGGCTTAAAACAATCTACAAGAGCTTGATATCATAAGCTGAATATGACCTTAAGGGACAGAGGTTTTACACTTCAGAGTAAGGAAGGTATTGTGGTTATACTCATTTATGTGAATGACATAATCATATCAGGGAGTGATAAAGTAGACATTGATTCTACTAAAACTTATTTAAAAAGTGTCTTTGATATTAAGGATCTAGATGAACTTAAATACTTCTTAGGAATTGAAGTGTGTAGGTTCAAAGAAGATCTCTTCTTATCTCAGAGAAAATATATTGTGGACTTACTAACTTATATAGGTATGATGGAAGCTAAACCAACTAAACCAGATGATGTAATTACAAGAGGCATTAACTGTATAATTGCGATTATAATTCGGATAAACTCTTGAGAATACCTACAGAATTTTTCGGGTGAAAATCGAATAAACAAATAAACCTCCATCATTGTTGGAAAAGTTAATTGTTAAATTGAAATTCATAGCGCCACAATAACCAAATTTCCTAAAATTTTCTCTAATTAGTCATTTTGACCGTCTAGATACCTAACGAACCAAGCTGATGATTCTTAGTATTGGGGACATGCTTAAGCATTTACCTCCATGAGTGGTGGATATCTACTAATTTTATTTTTTTTATTCTATACAACCTTTTCTTTACAACAAAATTTGTTTTAAAATAAACTAAATCTCTACAACGGCTTGATTAACTAAATTGGTTGGAAATAATCCACATAAACTATTGCTGATGAAAGAGTTTCAACATGCAATGTTATATTATCAGTTTTTGTCTCCAAAAATTTCAGTTGAAGTTTATATAAACAAAATATGGTGCATCAAATTTTTATTTCTCAAGCATTCAATTTTTTTAGTATTTTTATTAGGTTAATATTTTAAAATTTTAATTTTGATAAGTTCTATCTCAAATTGAATAATGTAATTGTGTATAAGATCCATTTTGAAACTCTTTTGCCATTAATATTAACCCAGATCATTACAGTTTTATAAAATAACACAAAATATATTTTAATCGGACATTGTACATATATTAAGAGTATTATATATATACAAATATTTTTTTTGTTGAATTTTTTAGTTTAATTATTAAACTATTTTGATACAAAAATATTACAACAATTATAAATATTTATATTGGATTTTTTAGTCAATTTAATAGTATAGTTTTCAAAATAAATAAATAATAATGTGATTTTGAAAATAAAATCTCATGTTAAGGTATTTATCCAAATTTTCTATTAAAAATATAATATCACGTTGGAATCATGTAGTACAATGGTGACCACTTTTGAAATTCATGACATGTATGGAGCTCGAACTCAGCACCCCACAATATTTAAGGGAATATTAAAACCACTAAAATAAATTGATAAAAAACAACAATAAAATATCACAAAAATGATGACTTCAGACTATAAACGGACGGATTAGAACATAGTTTAACGGTCAAAAATTTAATATAATCCATTAAGTGACAAAGAAAAAAGGATAGAACAAGTTAGGAGTGGGAATTTTACACGTATCCGAAAATCCGATCCAATACCAAATCGATAATAACTGAATCGATATCGAACTTATTATGTTTCAGTTCCTTATTGGATGTAAAACTGTTATATCCAAAATATCCGATACCGATAATGACCGGTCCAAAATCCATTGGATAATCCAAATATATATAAATATATATATATATATATGTGTGTGTGTGTGACATACAAATTTCAGTGTTTCTATTACGCATATTGGTTGTTTACATTTAGTCTAACCGATTCAATTTTTTTTTATTTCGGGTACAATATTTCATTTCGGATACAATTTTGAATTATCGGGTATAACCGATCAGATACCAAACCCTATTCGAGATATTATCAGATATTTTACTGAAAATTCAAACTGATCCGATACCAAAAAAAGCTGAACCAATACCGTATTGATAATGTTTTTGTCAAATATCCGACAACGATAAGACCGATCCTAATCCGAACATATAATCCAAATTTCCACCCCTAGAGCAAGTCTTAAGTCTTGATTGGTAACATGCTGAGTTGCAGAATCGCGTTTAAAAGACTTGCGTTTTTTTAATTTGCTGACAAAAAATACACAGATAAAAAAACGCGATTTCATAAATATTTTGTCAATCAAAAAGACTTGCGGAATAGCGTATGAAACGTGACTTTCTTTTTTGCTGACAAAAAATATACAGAAACTTTTATTAAACAGAAAATGAGTGTGGAATAGACTTTTTGTGGAATCAAATTTTTATAATTATTTAATTACATAATTAATATTTTAAATAAATACTAATAAATTTTTAAATTATAAATATAGTTGTTTTACATAAAATTATTTAAAATATTTAGTTAAAAACATTCATATCAATAAAAAATATTGAAAATATTAATAGTAACACTAAATTAAATACATACAAATTTTGCATAAAAAATTTGAGAAAAATCAAACTAATTAGAACAATTTTTTTTTAAAACATCTTATATAATACAATAGAAAAGTAATAAACAAAACTATGATATTTGATTTTTCAACGTCATATAATATTAATGTATTTATTATAAATATACTAAGAATAAGTTTATTATAATATTTAATAATTTTTATTTTTATAATAATTAGCTCAATTATAATTTATTATAATAATAAATAATATAGTGAAATTTTATTTTCTTAAAATAATTATCTGAATTATAAAATATAGTGAAATTTTATTTAAGATCATTTATATTTTGCTATTCGGTAAACTTATCTAATCATAGAAAAATCTATTCCGCAAGTTTTTCATTATGCAAGTTTTAAATTATTTCACATATTTTAAATTATTTCACAATTTTTTTTTATTTTTCTATCATTCCGCGATTACGTAGTTATTACCAATCAAAACCTAATTTCTAATAAGAAACTTGTTTTGGACTCCGATATGCGATGTCAATCATACCAAACAACAATATCAGTAGGTGATAAATTTGATAGTGATCTACTTAACAAAATTTTGATTTGGGAAAATTAAGTTAAAATCTTACTCGATCAAGTGTTCCCTATTTAGGTAACGTATTAATAAGCCAGATACGCATCCATCGACGTGTCCACTTCCTGTCCCTTCCAATTTCTTGAACTTGAGCATATCTCATAAGACATAAGAAAAAGCGGTTATTGATACCGTACTTCTCACCCCACCGTAGTAACATACACTCTCAATCCAGCACACGTAAGCCAACCTCTCTTCCCGATTTTATCCTTTATCCAATTACACCACGCCATGTCATCATCACTCAAGACCGAATGTTTCTCTGATCGATGATCTCTCACACAGAAACACATACAGAGAACCCACACAAAGTCTTCATCTTTAAGAGTTTATTTCTCCAGAAGAAACAAACCCTAACTCTGACATGGAAGGAGAGCTTCAAGAAGATTGGGAAGTGGTGATTCAGAGCTCGGGATCTACTCAGGAGGAGGAGAATTCGAAGAGCTTGGAGGAGATTGATGGTGAAGATGGCACGCAAGGTATGATTACCTTCGATTACTTCTCTCTCGAGAACAAAAACTGTCTGTGTCGCGTGGATGCCATCGATGAAGATGGATCTGGGTCTGTTCAATCGGGTAGTCCAGGCTGGATCGAACCTCGCTCCGACGCTCCTTATGGCCCCAAGCATTTCAGCGAGTTGTGGTCGGATTCGAGCAGCGATCGGCTCGACGATCTGAGATTAGTCGGTGATGATGACGTGAATAACGAGTTGGGTATAGAGAAATCAGATGAACACAGCAAAAGTATAGCGAAAGAGAAGCATTTGGAGAAAAATCGGTTTGGCTCAAGTGGAGAAATGGGTTTAATAAGCTCTGATGAAGGATTTGATACGGAGAGAGAAGAGAAAACGCCAATTTCAGTTGAAGGAAAGTCTGTTTCTATTGATTCATCTGTTAAATCTGGTGGTGGTGAAGGAGAAGAAAGGGGATTTGTGTGGTGGAAGATTCCGATTGAGGTTTTGAAGTATTGTGTTTTCAGAGTTAATCCCATCTGGTCTCTCTCCATGGCAGCAGCAGTGGTGGGTTTTGTTATGTTAGGGCGCAGAATGTATAATATGAAGAAGAAAAAGAGCCGTACCGTGCAACTTAAGGTCCTGCTTGATGATAAGGTAACTCTCTCCGTTTACTTTGATTGCCAATGTTCTTAAAGTATGTCAGATTCTTGAGGCCGGTTCATATGTGTAGTCTGTTCCTGTTTAGTTAGATGTTTTATAAGTTTCATTGTTGATTTTATAAGGAAATTAGATGACCAGAATCTCCTTTGTTTCTTCTTTGCGGCTGTTGCTTGAGTTAAAACTGTTTGTCCTGGGACCAGTTTTATGTTTCGTTACTGCAAGTTGGCTCTTTGTTAAGTAGTTTAATGCAGCTAGTGACCCATGGTCATAGTATTCACCAACAGCTATTGTCCACTGACTCCATCTACAAAAATTTGGATAAAGAAAGTGTTTTTGTGAGCCTTCATTAGCTCTTTGATATAGCACCGGTTGAGTTGCTGATATATGCTTTTGGTATGGAGAATCAAAAGTGTAGTTGGTGAGAGAGCAATGTTATAGTCTTTCGAAAGCCACCTGAGTGATCCATCTCTCTTTGCTTCTTCTCTGTGGTTATATTTTCTTCTGCATGTTCTTTGGTTAGTTGAAAGGTCCTTAGACTAGTTCTGACTTTGTTGTCTTTCAGAGATTATCTTCTTTTGATTCATTTCTTCATTGTAACATTTTCATGTTTGGTAGTCGGAGATGGAAGTTATTGTATAATTCGGATATTACATATTATGTCGATGAGAAAGGGATAAAAGGTGTGTCAAAACCAATGGTAGCTTAACCGTTCTCCCGGTGTTACAAAGCATCAATAAGGACCTAAATTTGAGTCCTGCTGCTTACCATTGCAAATAATATGTCATTTGCTGCTGAAATTCATGATCTTGCTTGAGCTTACTACTCATCTTTTCACTTATGAATTAAAGAACAAAAGTTTTGAGCATTTCAAACACAATTTGGAAGACTTTTTCTACACCATCTGATTCTTCTTCTTTTGTCTGTCCTTTGAATGAATTCGTTTTTCAGAAGGTGGCGAATCATGCTACTCGGTTAAACGAAGCAGCAATCTCATTAGTGAAACGTGTGCCCATAATCCGGCCAACACTCCCATCGTCGGTGGTGGGTATGACCCAGTGGTCTATGATGAGTTTAAGGTGAAAGATAAGTACAGTGAATTCACGACATAATGTATGCATATATGTGAGATAAATGATTGATGTGGTTGGCATGTATCATATGATTGTGTTATATGACAAGTCTCAAAATGCTACAAAACATTCAAAAGATGCTTGTAAGTTTGATACAGTGTGTGTGTATGTATGTATTGTTGGGTGTACAAATTGGATCAGAAGCACAGTGCAGGTTTTGGTGGTTACGAAAATGTAAAGAACGGTAAGATATAACAACAAACAAAATCTTCTAAAACGCATTGTGTTATCAAACGTTGAGCAAAATATCATTTGTATTCTTACTCGTCACCCGACTTTGATGAGCTTATAGGCTGGTCAAAGTCATTTTCTCTTAGGGAAGAAGAATACATTGATCTGATTGATGTTGGAGTCTATCCTTTCACTTTATAGCTAGCTATTCAACCTCACTTTATGTCTCATTTTTTGTCTTTTGTATCTCCATTATTAAGTTGACTATTTTACCACCAAAGCAGATATACTCATTTATCAATAGTTAATCACAAATGGTCATTGTAAGTTCCTAAGCTTAGCTTATTCATAATTAGTTTAACCAGTTGAGAAAATAAAGCCAATCAAATACCATTTGTCTTTACATTATTAACAAACTCAAATCTCCTTCTCCATGATGAGAAGAAACCGTTTCTATAGAGACCTTTTGAAACCAAATGTTGAGAGAAGCCTTTAAAAACAAAATGTGGAGTAATAAATGTTGGAAAGAAAAAGATGGAGTAAAGAGGGATGGGTCCATGTTTATTATGCATGTGACAAACAAACAAAGCCCACACCATTAATGAGAGATTGAAGAGAAATTGATGTTTTCATAATTCTAAACCTAAAAAAACTTCAATTCTTTTTTCTCTTGTTTCCTATTCTGTACTGTGTCCGGAGAGTGCCCATAACTTCTTTTGACTTTTTTTTTTATCTCTGTTTTCTTAATAGTCTAGTGACGGCCCACGTGATAATAATTACCATGGAAGTGTTGTTATTACTTTTTTTATTAGACATTCCAATAACTTTAGTGTACAGTGTTAGGATAAGTGTAGCCTGATATAATATAAGATGCTTTTGGGACCCTATTGTATAAATAAATAACCTGTGAAGTACACACTGCAAGGCCGCAATGTGGAGGTTCTTCACTCACAAATAATCGTTTCTTTTCATTGAATGCAAACGTAGCCTCTCTGCAAATAAATAGAAATAAACAATACATCCAGAAGAACAAACCATTCCACTGAGAGAGAGAAAAAGAAGAAGATCTAGTACATGGGTGGCTCCACAAGCAAGCAAAAGAGAGACAATACTAGGAGAAGTATCAAGGGGAGATCAAAAGAAGATAGGAGACCAACAAGAAGAGAGCTGGATGAGAAAGAGAGAGTTATTGTGGCCCTGAAGATGGGAGAAATAGAGTGGATGAAAGAGAGGAAGAAACTGAGAGAAGAAGTGAAGAGGCTTAGGCAAAAGATGGAAGAGAAAGAAGAAGCAAAGGCGAAACAACACGAGTGGGAATGGGTCGTGGAACAGATGTGCTTAGAGAGAGCTGTGAGGGAAGAAGCTGTGGAGAGGTGGAAACAACTTTACTTCGCTATCAAGAATGAGCTTGATGATCTCATCCACACAACATATGGTAAAAACAAAAAATCCCAGTTAATCTCATCTTTTGACTTTGATCTTTTCGGTTTTAAGAGGAAAGTAATAATTTTTTTGGTAGGAGAGGCACTGCGACAGAACCCGCAAGGAGGAGTAAAGAAGACAGTGCAAGAACTCAGGAAGGAAGTTAAAGTTAAGGATGAAACCATAGAGACACTTAAGGGGAGAATAACATTGATGGAGAAACAAAGAAACGGGAAGGAAAGAGAGATTGACTTACTGAGACAGAGTCTACGTATTCTCGGCAGTGGCAACAACCGGAAGAAGTACAAGGCACCATCATCTGCTACCAGAAACTTGCCGATATTCAAAACAAAATTCATCGCATGTAAATAACAGTTTTAGTCATATATCAAATTACTTTCCCACAGGGATTGCTGAATAAGTAGAATCAGTAAGGTTCAAGACATTGTAAGCTATTTCTTTCTTGTCTCATGACACTAAAGAAAGATGTATATACTTCACAAGTAATATATCAATCATCGAGAAAATCCAATGGTAAAAAACATGGTCATCATCCCCAAGATAGATGCAAAACTAGTGCAATTTCCTCGAATTGATTTCCTCCAGTCTCAGTTCTAGGTTAATCTAAATCGATGTATTTTTCTGACACAGCACGAGGACTTAAGAACTGCATAAAGTTCACAAAGTTCCAAAACAAACGAAAACGTACAGATTGAGAGATAAAGTACTTCACCCGTAGCTGCTCTCCAGAAAAGCTCACAGATGAAAATGATGCTGGAACTAGCCAGCCGAGAGCCAAGATAGTTGGAATCCCAGTAAACACAAATAACATTCCCTGCATGGTTTCCCTGAGCAATGCACTCAGAGTATCATTGATATCTCTATACACTTCAAATATTTTGATAACTTCCAACCTTTCTTGTCCCCTTTTGATATCGTGCCTATGTTTATGTTTTACAGGACAGAACCACGGGACGCTCTAAAATCATTACGTTTTGGTACAAAGAGTATTATGCTTGTCTCTTGTAAATTAGTATACATTGTGAATCCTATATAGCTGAAGCGAGACATTACATGCTCTCATGCTCTTAGTTCTCTCCCAGTGTTCAGATAGTAGTCTTTTCAACGCCTTCCGGATCTTCAACATTTTTGTAATATAATTTCACACTCTGAAAAAATTGCCAACAAAAATTAATTCCAATAAGCTATATGGAAATGCTCCACCCAAAATTGGGTTGGCAAATGTTTAAATGCTACTATCCTGTGAAAGATTTGGAGCTATAGGTTATTTTCTGACTACTTATCTTAAGTGAGCACCAATAACATACCTCTAACAGTGTGATGTAATAGAAATCCTCCATGTGCTGCATAAGGGCACTCCCATCACGAATTGCGTTGAATATTTTGATTTCAGTTTGAAGTATCTGCTCAACGAGTTCCTTCTCACCTTTCATCTGAAAGGTATCACCAATTTTAACTCTCACGTCAGGATGTCAGTCAAACTCTTGTTTCAATTAATATATCTCACTAGATTTACTAGCAAGCCTCTCTATATCTTCTGAAGCATACCCATACGTAGAAACTTGTAAATCGCAAAAACAATCAATAGGTAAACAAGTTTTGAGTTCGTCTATGGATGTCTGTGCCACACGCGCATATGAAGCCAACCCAACAAATTAGCTGCTAGTAAATGTGAACCTAAGATTATAGGACAACAGTAAGAGTAGCTCCTAGGAAGTAGAAGTCAGTTCAGAGATCTCTTTTTCCCGCTGCGTATTTAATTATTAGGTACCGAAAAATATAATCCCAAAAAAAACATATGCAAACTAAATACATTAGAAACAAAAGCAGTAAAAGTAAAACTAAAATGATGATTGAAAAAAAAAGAGTTAAGAAACCAGAAAGTATGTTTGGTGTTAGAGGACTTACAAATCTACTAACAAGAATATCAGGTGTCGCTTCTCCAATAACCTCACCATGATAACCATCTTTCTGAAACTCCATATTCTCCTGGAACATTATATCGCTCATTAGAAAACTTCTGATTATTTAATTACCTTATACTGGGAAAGCATATTATATAACTTAAAGAGCTCATAATGCATAAAAGGTTTGTCACATTCAAAGAAACGTTATGCATAATATATCGTTTCGCAGGTTACACAATATACAAATGAACATTTCTTAAATCGAAGACCAAAAGCACAACAAAAATGTTTCAAGTGATGATAAGCAACACAACGAGGAAGCATGAATCAATTCATTTCCAGGAAAACTATTAAATAATGATCTGTTTAGATGAAAAAAAAGAATTTGCAAACAAAGATTCCGCTTACCACTCCTCCAGCAGCGAGATAAACAGGCTGAGCAACATGACAATAACCCATTAAGCGAGGGACTGTGGGAATTATGTCTCTGTGGTTTACAACTCTCCAGCTGTCTTTTACTTTCTGCAGAAAGTACAGATTGCAAAACATATAAACCAATGAGATTTTTCATGACGACGTCCCATCTCACTCCACCCTTGTCAATTTAAACTTGTTACGTTATAAGGAACATGACCTGGTTATAAACATCAGCAAATTTTTTGTTGCCGACTCTTGGAGAACCAAAATTGTACATGGTGACAGTGATTGCTCCACGTCTAACAAGCATACACAAATACCCATCAAGTTGCTTGTTGTCAGGGTGACTAAGGGGAAGAGAGTTCTCAACACACTTACTTAGCTAATTGGCTTGACGCAAGTTCAATAGCCAAGAGTGTAGCTAATGCACCACCCAAGCTATGACCAGTCACGTAAACATGCCATTTATCTTCGTGTTCAGCAACATCATCTCTGCCAAGTGGAAGAGAGAGCATATGCATCAGAATAGATGTCCAAATTTTAGCACACCTTGAAAACGTAAAAGCCATTCACTATGTTGTACTTTCCTGAGCAAATAGATGAATAATAAGCACCTACATGTAGCCAATTGCCATTTTGAGCAGCGATATTATCCTTATCCGTACTGAATCGTACGCGCTCAGAAATCCACTGTGAACCTGCAAAATCCATAGCAGCACTAACGAATAACTCAATAAAGGGTACACAATGCTAGACTTTAAAACATACCTGTACTTCTTCTTTGAAGTCCCCACCAATTCGTTCAGGATTCAGACTGCAACATATTTTGAAATGTAGACCAAATAAAAGAATGTTAACTGATTAAATTTCAAATGTGCAGATTTAAGTAGTTTCTGAAGCAATGTAGAGAATATGAATGAATAGACAAAACTAACCCAACAGGTACTAGCATCAAATCAGTCTGCAAATCTTTCCACTTTGTCTGACAATATATGAAATATTAGTAAGAACTGAAAGAGAAAAAAATCAACACAGAATATTAAAAACATAGATAAACACCTACCTGCTCAGTTCCTCTGAAAGCGATAACTACTCTTTTCCTCCTTGCGTCACGCCATATTGCCACCTGCAGTTTGCAAATCAGTCGATCACTTATTCCAAACAAATATAATCAGGTAGTAGACGAAAAAACAGAGTTTTCACCTGAGTGTCAGTGATGTCGTTGTCTAGAAAACATAACTTTTCAAATTCAGATTTGATAAAGCTTGGATGCCCAAGGGATGTGGCTAGCATTGCCCATGCCTCCATAGCACTTTCTGCGCTAGAAAAAAGAGTTTTCATTTCCTCGGCGTTCTTTTCATCCGCTCCGTCAACATTCACTATATCAGAGAGTTTCTCAATCTTAGAGAAACCAGAGACATCGTCTGTTACACCATTTTTTTCTAAAACCTTTTTTGTACCAAGACTGTCCTTGCTTAATTGAGGCACTACTGCTTTTAAAACCATTAATGCACCAAAGACGTTATCAGCCTGCTTTAGCAATTCTTGTGTCGCACTCTTCATGTCTGTAATGGAAGACTTGGGTGCATTAGTAGCAAGCTGGTCATCTTCCTTTTCAACATCAACTTCTCGAGTATCAGCAGTGGCAAGCCCTGACTCAATGTAACCTGCTTCTGCAGTTTTTCGTGATTGTAGACCAAATTTTTCCAGTATTTCCATTCCATCCAACTTCAATTTCTTAGGTGAAGAAAGGCCAAGTTTCTGGACGATATTTTGACTAACTATGTCAGGAAAGTTATCCCAGAAATTACTTTCTGAACGCATGATGCCACTTTCATTGTCACACTCCACTTCATTGCTGCTGCCATCACCTTCTTTATCTACGCTACCAAGATTCGTATCAAATGAATCCTCTGAAGTAGAGTTTTCGTCACCTTTAGAGCCATCCATATTATTGTTTCGAAGTTCATTGTTCTTAAGGGGAGCATGATTGAGTGACTTTAACTGTCCAAAGGCATACTCTACGAATTGACCTGCTGGCACGGCATCGGAGTCAACAAGATTTCTCAAAACTGACTCAATTTCATTTCGTTTCAGGAACTCTGAAATAAACGAGAACTTCCACCACTTCTTTTCATCTTCGATCTCCTCAAATCCCTTGTACCTAATCTGAAAGTTTATATACGTTTAAGAAAATTAACTAGTAGAGGTACTAATGATTAGCATATACAAACATGTGAATCTATGGAACATAAGAAAGAGGTACAATTTATTGCCGCAAAAACGGAGTGGTTTGTACGTGAATCCTTTGTAATAGGTCAAAAGGAACCTCAATCATGGTGATTTTTTTTTTTTTTGTAAAAGGCGTATATAGTATATTTGGAAGTTAGGTTGATTCCTTCAGTCAACAAAATAATAATGTAAGTTAAATTGATCATCTACACAAATAAGCAACACTCCCAGAGAAGAAAGCTTTTTGACAGCAAAAACTGACCTCCAGTTGAACTTTTCCACCACCTCCAATACCGTCTAGTTCTACAAGCACCTCGTGCAAGTTTCCTTGGAAAAGAGAAAAGAACAAGTACAAATTAGAGGCAGACGTCGCAGTAAGACGTGCGATAGGTTCATCTGATCCAAAGTTGATTGGTCTAGTCTTTATCGCGCCAAAGCCCCCCCCCCCAAGTGTCTCGTAATCTTAATCTTTGTTAGTGTATAGTGTTCTCGAGGAGGCTCATGGAGAAATTTTGGATTCGAAATCTAAAGAACTATGCCCAACAAAACAGACCTTGCTCCTAATGCTTGAAGAAACTCGAAATTATAAACTAAGTAAAGTGGTAATGAATGTGTGAATTAATTCTCACCATCACAAATGCATTCCAGGTCGACTTCAGAGTTCCCCATCCGTTTATGTGGGGTAACAAGATTTGCATCCCAAGCAGCAATCTGAAGCTCATTAAACAATTTTTTGGAAGTCAAGCAAGGTTTTATATTAGAAACTGTTAAGACATTGAACACCATAATAGTTGACTATCTTTAAGACTCAAAACTTGAATAATAATTTGACTAGCTATTAGGCCACACAATACTTGACCAGTTACTTTCAAATTTGACCAGGCCACACAATACTTGAAACAGAAATATTGTACCTGTATCTTTTTTGCAGGAGGCAGCTTGATATTTAAAACAAAGTATTCGTTCCATTTTGGCTCTTTTGTCCTGTCAACAAAGTAATACATTAAGAACAACAAGTTCGTCACTTGTACCAGTAGCTAATGTCTGCTATTTACCATTCAATAAAAAGAATTTCTAAGGCTCATAAGTTTCGCACAATCTGCGTCAAACCTCAAGAGTAAAAACCTATAAATCTAAACGAAGTTATGGGATATGGCATCAACACAAATCTTTATTCCAAGTGAAAGCTAAAGTTTGATTAAGAAGCCATAGAACTAACTAAAACTGATCAGAAGATTTCTGTTATGATCAGGCTAGATACAAATACATAAGCACGAAGGATCACATAATGAAAATTTCAGGAAACCAAAAGCAACTTGCCCCCATTTGGTTTTGCTTCTAGCAACCTGACCATCTAAGTCCATCACCACATACGGATCACTCGTTCCCTGAAGGCAAAAATCAATAAGAAATAACTTAACTTGGCCAAGGCTAAAAAAAAGAAGAAGAAGAATAAAAAATAAAAGATAATGCTTTCAAGAATTTTTTTAAAGACACACCCATGGATCCAAGGCAGGAAAATCAAATCCTCTTTTGAGTTTTATAAACAATTGCCCATCATATACTTCTCTTACAAATGACCTGAAACAAATATAATAATCCAAGCTCTTTCACAGTATCTACATAAACTCTTTGGCAACAAAAATGTGATGAGCAAAAGAGTGACATACTCAGAAAGGTAGAGCGTAGTACACCCAGCTGCATTAACCTCACGTTTCCCGATGTTTTCCTGAGAAAGTCATAGAAGGTTACAGAATTCTCCGAAAAATTTCTCGGAAGAAGAAGGATAATGAAGTTACCGGAGGTGTAGCGTAGGATTCGAAGGCGAAACCGGCGAGGATGACGGCGAGATTAATATCGAACGGAGGCCGTTCAGGTTCCTCTTTCTCGGATAAACTTCCTTGGGTTCCGAAACTTGATTCTTTCGTCTCCGATTGGGGGAAGAAACTGGAGGAACTACGCTTGGCTCTGAGTCTGAAACTTTCAGGGGAATTAATTTTCCCGGGAAAGTGGCACGTGCGGTAAGTGAAGATAGTAGAACAGCGAAGAAGACGGTGTTTTGGACGGAGGAAGTGAAGAGAGCAGTGCAATTGCAGAGAATTCATCGGTAATCAAAAACCAGAGTGATTCGAGAAATTAGGAGAAGAAGAAAAGAAGACGATAGTTTCTTCTTTCTTCCTTCTGGAGATTTCTCTGGAGCGCATTGTCCAAATTGATAACGGTTTGCTTTACTCTTGACAGTTTAATTGAAATACTTTAAAATAAAACAATGTATATTCATTTAATATATTTATTCAATATCTAAGTTATTATCTAACCTTCTAGTATATATTGGTATTTTAATATTTTTATTTTAATTTAATCTAGTGATTTTAATATATTTTTTTAACAAATTAACATATATATAATGAATTTTAGAAGTGATTACCATTTATTTTTATATATTTTCATATTATAGAACTTTATCTCAAAAAACTTATGTCTTTAGCTAGTTTTTTCTCAAGCAATATAATATTCTTATTACAAACATAATTTAGAGAATTTTTTTTCCAAAAGCCAGAAATTATCCATAAATATATATTTAATAAAAATTTCAAATGACCAAAAAAAATCTAAACTTAGTTAACCCACAATCTCAAACTTCTCTAGTTTTTAGTAATTTACACAGTACAAATAGCTGAAGAACAAAATATATTATACAAAAATCATGGCGCGAACAACACCTAATAAAATAGGTTCCATAAGAATGTTGTTAAATTTGATTTATTTCTTTAAAATATCAATTATAAGGTGTGATATTACACCATTTTATTACAACATCTCGACCTCGGATCTTCTAATCACAAGATCTTTCAAAAAGTATAATATTCTTATTACAAACATAATATAGAGAATCTTTTTGTTTCTAAAAGCCAGAAATTATCCATAAATATATATATATATATAAATAGTTAAAAAGAATGAGTATTCATTTCCTCATTTCTTCTCGTTCATGCCAAGGCTGTTCTTAACACCGTCCAAAGCACCCTGAGCCATGTTCTTCACTGATTCACCGGTCTGCTCTCCAGTTACATAGATTGAAATATCAAGTTTGTTACCAAATTCTAAATTTTTGTTTCAATAATTATCTATTTGAAATAAAACTATGTAAATATACCTGGCCTAGAAACCCAGCGGCTTGTTCTTGGCCATGTTGGGCAGAATCTTTGGTAGAATGAGATTTGTTTGCAGATTTGTCTTGTGCTGATTGATTCATATCGGCAGCCTTGTCACGGGCTGACTGTGCTGCATCTGCAGTTTTGTCACATGCTGATTGTGCTGTCTGCTTGGCAGACTCAGTCCATTGCTCTGCTTTCTCCTGCAATGTCCACCAAAAAATATTTAGGATTTGGCAAAATATATACAGTTTGAAGCTGATAATAATAGAAATAACAAAAAAAAAAAAAGAAGATGATTTGAGATCGCAGAACGGACGCGAGCTTGGCCCTTGGTCTGGCCTGCATTGAATGATTGTTGCGACATGATTGATGATTCAAGTAAGCAAAAGGATATGAAGAGGATTTGAAGTTTATGAGAGAGTAAGTTCTATTAGCCTTGATTGATTGAATTAGTTTGATACAAACTATATATATTTATAGTGTTTGTTTTTTTTTTTTGGAATTTTGAGTGATGAGTGAATAAAACCCTTTTTTGTGTGGATTGATTTGTATCGATGTTCAGAGAATTGTGGGTGGCCATTTATGTTTCGTAACATCCTCTTTGACTCTTTCTCTTATTTTTACTTTTTCATTTAGACATAAAAAAGACCAAATTATAATTCTCTTTCTCCCCAAAATAGAAAACAAACATGGAAATATATAAAAAAAAAAAATAGAAAGCTAATCACATTACTTTCGGATTACTGGCTATCTCATTGAAATGATCATGGCACTCAACCACCGCTTGAATCTTATCCAAATATAGCAAAATATATATATGGATTTTAGAAGTCGCACCAAAAATCAAACACAACATGTGGATGGTCACGTGATGTGGCTGTAAACGACAATTTTCTATACTGTCGTATGAATGTAGATCCATAGTGTTCCAGATGCTGCTTGTACGAGGAAGTATTGAGAATTAGCAACTGTATCTTTTACTGATCCAACATTTAGTTTTGAGGACAAACTTCGTTTAGTCCTTGCACTACATAAGAACCACCAGATTCCTCTAGAATGCTGAACTCTCCCTCTCTAGATCATATGGACAATTTGGAAAAACCGTAATGAACTCATGTTTGCTAGAAAGATCATTACTACTACAGAAAAAAACTTAATCACACGCAAAAGATAATGTTAAGAATATCGCAAGGATTAGCATCAGAAACTGTAGACTGCTCTCCCTAAGTCACTGTAAGAGACCAATGACACGTTGATTGAAATGCAACTATGATGCATCTTATCATGAAAGATACAAAGATTTGGGACTTGGATGAATTATAAAGAATCTCAATGGCTCCTTCATGGATTGTGGAATGGGTAAGTTCCAAGAGCGCCTATCACCGGAATCACCGCACAAAGCAGAATATTTTGCGCTCATTTGGGATATGCAAACTTGCTGGTCACTCAACTACCGTAATGTAGTATTTAAAGGAGACAACTTCACTATAAACAGAATTCTCAATGAGAACACAACAAATCTGTGTAGAACCTTATAAAACCGGATTTTAGAAAAATCAATTTGCAATACAATTTATTTCTTAAAATTGAAATAAAGTATTAAACTCATATATATATATATATATTAATATAGACATGTACATATAAACATTAACATTGCCATTATGTGGGTGTAACTTATTTTCAACAAATAATAATGGCATATACATAAATTAATAATATTAAATTCTATAATTAAATCTAACATTTGACCATCATAAAAGCTAACAATAATTAATTAATTATATGGCCAAAAATTATCTCATGAACATGTTTATAGATTTAATATTTTCAAGACATGATTTCAAGACAATCATTTTGATAACTTAATAAGAATATGAACAAAATTCGGTTTTGAATCATAAAAACAAAAGCAAAAAAAAATATTTGGAGGCGGGATGATCCCTTTTCTTAACTCAATAAAATGCCCGCAATGAGACGGTTTACATGCATTCTTTGAATCCCAGGATACAACCAAATATTAAGACAAACATGCTTCATTCATGTTTGAATCTACGAGCTAATTATCTACTATATACTCAAGAACACAAATTTACTTCCGAAAGAGAGAAGTAAAAGAGGGAGAAAGTTAGAACCTGTTAAACCTTGTGAATTCCTTAGCTACTACCACTTAACACCAACAACCAAGAAGATATTTCAAGAGAGCTTCAACACTTAAGAAACTTCTCAAAGAATATCTAAAATGTGTCTAAGGTGTTTTCTTGCTTTTTTTTTTAGAATGAATGGATGATTTTTCCTTTCTATGTAGCTTGCTATTTATAGGAAAAGAATAGCTTGGTGGTCAAGTAGATTTAATGGCCAAATTTATTTGGTTTTTAATACCAAAATTTGTAAGTTACAAAAAATCTTTGACCTCCCCTAAGCAAATTCTCATTCACATTTAACTATATATTATAAGTCCACATGCTTATTAATATATTGTTCCAACAATCCCCCACATGAATAGAATTGACTCTAAAACACTGAGGATGTTTTTGAAAACCTTTTTAGGATAGATTTAAGCTGAAAAAAGACTTTCTTGAGTATATACGAAAAATAACTGTATATGAAAAGGTTGCATTTTTCAGCGTTGAACCAATCACTGTTATAATCTATCGAGTTTACAAGCCCAGTTGGTGAACACGATGTCTTGAACCATCCGGATTTCTAGTGTAAACTGAAACAATAGATATAACACAATTATATTTTCTAGTAGAACTTTTGCTCTCTCGTTGTGTTCATTTTGGCCTTGAACATGCCTGGTATTTCTTGAGTGAATTTGGAGAATACAGCCTTCCCTTATTCTCCTAGAAACGGCCCCATTTCACACTCAACATGTGATTCTCGTATTCTATTTCGAAGTATTCTGTTTTACTTCCTTGAAATAAATATGATGAAATCATTAAAAGCTTACGCTTATCCTCAATTTTGCAGACAACACTGTTTATCATTATTAGGAACTGGGTAGAAACATAAGTTTCACAGTGTTTTCTTAGACTTAATTTGACTTAGTTGTCCCTTTGAACCTAGAAAGTATAGGTAGGGTTACCGCCAAATTTCATCGTTAAATCATAGGCTTTAAACCCATTCCTATTGATGATTTCAATACTTGATCTCGGGTCAGACCTTTCGTAAAAGGATCTGCTAAATTATCAGCTGATTTGATGTAATCTAGCAAAATTACACCACTTGAGATCAGTTGTCTAATGGTCTTATGTCGTCTACGTATGTGACGTGACTTGCCATTGTACAAGCTATTGTTAGCACGAGCTATAGCCGATTGGTTATCGCAGTGTATCCGAATCGATAACACTGGTTTTTCCCACATCGGAATATCTTCCAAAAAATTTCGAAGATGCTCTGCTTCTTCTGCTGCTTTGTCCAACGCAATGAACTCAGATTTCATTTTTGACCTAGCCAGCACTGTTTATTTCGAAGTCATTAAAGCTTCCCCCCACATGTTCTGGGTTACGTCTGATTCTTGCATCATTGCATTCATCATTTCTTTTAAAGTTCGGTTTTTGCGTTCTGCAATTTCATTTGATTCAGGTGAGTAAGGAGAAATTGTTTGATAAATGATGTCATCTACAAAATGCATCAAACTGTCCTTCCACCTCTATCACTCCGAACTATTTTTATAGTTTTGTCGAGTTGATTTTCAACTTCCAGCTTATATTTCTTGAATCTATCCAAAACCTCATTTTTGCTTTGTAACAAGTAAATATAATAATATTTTGTACTATCATCAATGAAAGTCACAAAATATTTTTTACCTCCTCTAATGGGTAAATAAATCACACAAATAAGTGTGAATTAAACCCATAGGTTTATTATTTAGTATTTTCAAGAGAAAGCATATGCTATCCTCCTTGAGTTACATCTCTAATTTCAGCATGATCAATGATATATAAATCTTCTCATGTCATTTAATGAATTGAGCTCCATCAATTTTTTCAATCATTAGTCTTATGCTTATAGCACTAGACACTCACATGAAACTCTGATATGCATCACAATTTGGCACAGTCATATGTGGCAGACCACTATCAAACTGAATTTGATGTGTCGACTCACTAGACTAACCAATAACACCTCCATAATAATTAAATTTTAATTTCTAGAATTATTAAATTCAGAAAGTAACAATTTAATTTAATACAAGGGCAAGATGAAGCAATTTAAATTATTCAGATAACTTGCATAATCATCCAATTATTTTCTAGAATATTATTAAATTTTTGAAATATTAAACTCCAGCACAAAAGTCAAAACATGACTTTTGCTAAGTTTTAAACATATTTTTTATATGCTTAGAATGAAACAGAAATCATATTAATGAATGCAACAATAAATCGTCAAAAAATAAATTAATTACTTCTGAAATTTTGTTGAAAAATTCAACAAGTATCAGACCAAGTAAAAAATATTTTCTAGATTAACAATGTACAATAACAAAATAATATCAACAATTACTCTTGAATTACTGTTGAATTGAACATATCATATTAATATGATTAAATCTTATAAAATCAAAAAAAAGATCATTACCATGATTTTCTTATTTCTGTTTTTATAACAAAAACACTAACATAAATTTATTAGCGTATATGTTACTATATGCGCTTTAAATCACGATCACTAATCATTTTTTTAGCGATTTAACCGTTTGTTTTAAAAAATTAAAACCAAATCACAAACTCGTTTTTATTAAGAGTTTGTTTTATTAATAATTAATAACGCTATACCACAATTTAATTGGTTCTTAAAAAACATTTTTACAATTAATTGTAAAAATTAATTGGTTTAAATAACGTTTTACCAACATTGATTGGTATTAAATAACGTCTTACCAAGATTTATTAGTTTTTAATGACGTTTTACCAATAATATTTTAATATTTTATGTATTGAAATAAATAACGTTTGACCAATAAATTAAATGGTATTAGACCACTAATATTTGGTTTTGAAAAAACGTTTGCCAAAAAAAAAAAACTAATTGGTCTTTAATTGGTTTTTTTTTTTTTTTTTTTTTTTAAAGAAATATTGTTCGGTTAACAGCATCGATCTTACGAGATCGATCGATCGGCTGGCGATCAATCGGTCACTTGACCCGCGGTACCGGTTTCGGTGTTCAATTTGTTTGATTTCTCTCAATCAACCGATAAGAATCGATCGATCTGAGACCCGGATCGATTGATCTGGTCACGAAATCTTGAAACCGATTTTTTTTTTTTTTCCAACAATCAAAAATAAAACTTTAATTTTTGCAAATTCGATTTTTCACACAACAAATCCTTTTAAAAAGCGAATATTATTGAGTTAAGATTGTAGAACCTTATAAAACCGGATTTTAGAAAAATCAATTTGCAATACAATTTATTTCTTAAAATTGAAATAAAGTATTAAACTCATATATATATATATATTAATATAGACATGTACATATAAACATTAACATTGCCATTATGTGGGTGTAACTTATTTTCAACAAATAATAATGGCATATACATAAATTAATAATATTAAATTCTATAATTAAATCTAACATTTGACCATCATAAAAGCTAACAATAATTAATTAATTATATGGCCAAAAATTATCTCATGAACATGTTTATAGATTTAATATTTTCAAGACATGATTTCAAGACAATCATTTTGATAACTTAATAAGAATATGAACAAAATTCGGTTTTGAATCATAAAAACAAAAGCAAAAAAAAATATTTGGAGGCGGGATGATCCCTTTTCTTAACTCAATAAAATGCCCGCAATGAGACGGTTTACATGCATTCTTTGAATCCCAGGATACAACCAAATATTAAGACAAACATGCTTCATTCATGTTTGAATCTACGAGCTAATTATCTACTATATACTCAAGAACACAAATTTACTTCCGAAAGAGAGAAGTAAAAGAGGGAGAAAGTTAGAACCTGTTAAACCTTGTGAATTCCTTAGCTACTACCACTTAACACCAACAACCAAGAAGATATTTCAAGAGAGCTTCAACACTTAAGAAACTTCTCAAAGAATATCTAAAATGTGTCTAAGGTGTTTTCTTGCTTTTTTTTTAGAATGAATGGATGATTTTTCCTTTCTATGTAGCTTGCTATTTATAGGAAAAGAATAGCTTGGTGGTCAAGTAGATTTAATGGCCAAATTTATTTGGTTTTTAATACCAAAATTTGTAAGTTACAAAAAATCTTTGACCTCCCCTAAGCAAATTCTCATTCACATTTAACTATATATTATAAGTCCACATGCTTATTAATATATTGTTCCAACAATCTGAGGCTCCAACATTATATCAAAATGATTCAGAATTGGAAGCTTATGTTTGGCTCAGCAAGTTTTTACGTAAGAAAAAAAAATTTAACGTAAGAATCGATCAGGCAACAAATGTGCATATTCTTTAACCAGAAATACTTCCCTTTCAACTTCTTAATGATTTATTTTTCATAGTTGTACTAGCTTTATCCATAACAATTTATATTGAATCTTGTTCATAGATTTTTCAGAAAGTTGGAAAATTGCAGGTATGAGTTTGAATGTTATTATTGGGTATAATTTGTCTTTGGCTCTGTTTTAGGTGCATATTTTGACCCTTTTTATTTTCAAGTTTAAAATGTTATTTTTAAATGTTCTTAAAATACCGAAAAACATGTTTATTGTCGGATTTGTCTCCGGAGATTTTGAGTTGGTTTGCCGGCTTTGTTTCCCTTTTCAAGACCCTTGATTTCGTGTAATATTTCTTTAACAAGTGTCACCAATAAAGATCTTAATGACAAAAAAATAAATATTAACAAAAACAGAAATAATTTAACAGTCGAATAATCAGATCGTCTAATAAACCTTAAACATAACACTATTCATATAAGTCCGATCCAATTTTTCCAACACCGAAGTCATGTTACCTCAGTTTGATGTCTCTGCATTCACAAGTAGAGAAATATTTGATTGAAGGTAACAAAATCATCTATTTACGTGTATTTAGCATATATGACTATAGATTATTTTAATGCATGCACCAATATTAAATTAATAAAAATTAAATAAAATATTTAACATATAATACTCTATTAGATTTAAAATAACACCATACAAATATATTCCAAAAACGATCTAAATCACCATGAAATATGAGACATCGTATCAGATGCACCTCATTTTAGAAATTCAATTTCTATATTCATCAATTTAAAATTAAAGATCTATATGTCTATTATATCAAAGTTACAAATTTATTTGCACATGAAAACAAAATTTTAGATTTAATTTTCCATAAACTTAATTAACCCCACGGTTTAACCAAAATAGTTTAATCTAAAATTATAATTAAACTAACTAAGCCATCTTAACCTAAAATTAAACCATTTGCATGGTTCAGTTACAAAAAATCAATTTTATGGTTTTTTTTCTCTCGGCGACTAGATTCCGGTTTGTGTGTTTGTTCTTTTTTTTATCGTGTTTGTGCTCTTTTCCTCATCTTTTAATTATGCAGATTTATTACCTTTTTTCTAAAACCATTTCTCTATTTTTTGTTTTCCAAATTTCCGATGAACTTTGATCGAATTAAATTCACAAGATCTATGGCGGAAGAACGTCGATGTCTGGAAGGCCACCGTCTCTGTGCTAACAAATGCGGCTTCCTCGGCAGCTCTGCTACCATGAATCTATGTTAATTGTTACGGTGATCTCTGTCTGTAAAAGCAAAGCACACCCACACTCACACGTCATCTACAGAACACTCCAAAACATAACACACTAAAACATAACACACACACTTGTATTTGTAAAGAGACGTGAACCATTGCTGTGAAAGTTGTTGTATACTGAGTCTTACAGCTTATTTAAGCTCAATACAAACTGATTTCCTACATTATTGGAAAAACTTGCGACTGAATCAAAAACAGAGAAATAAAACAAATAAATATCCGCAACATCCCAACAACAGGGACGACTTATTCAAACATTACAACTTCTTCTTCTTCCTTGCGCATGAAGCTTCTCTCTCTCCTCTGCAACTCAGGCTTCCTCTCTCTTTGCAACTCTGCAACTTTATTCTAAATTAACATATCCTCCCCTAAACCAAACCTTCAGTTTGATTTACACACGACACTTCAATAGTGTTGACTCCTTTTGGCAGACTGCATAACTCCCATATATCATTCTTCTCAATAAACTCAATCTCACAATCCATGAATTGTCTCCACCTTTCTTCTAAAACTGCCGTCTCGAAGCTTGTAGGATCTGTTACTGAATACAGTCCAAATACTTCCGCAAGCATCACAAAATTAGCAACTTTTTCTTCGTCTTCAGATAATCCTTCTCCACTTTTGTATGCTTGTATCCAACCCGGAGCTTGCCTTTGTTTTCTTTCTAAACCCGCTTGAATAGGTTCCTCTGCAGCAGCATCATCCTCTGCAGTAACATGATTATTTTCTTCTGCTGTTGCTTCTATGACTTCTTCAAGCATGTTAGTCTCATCTGCTTTCTCACTGCACCATTCCCATTCAGCATCCTCCTCTATATACACCATGAGCACCATCACCTGTGATTCATCAAGCTCGACGTAGTGTGCCTTGTTCTCCTGGTTTGAGCACTCATACTGAAAGTGTCCCAATTTGTGGCATTTGAAACACTCGATTAGAGATTTGTCAAACACTCTCCTGTTCTGTCTTCTTCCTCTTCCACCTCTGTCTCTACTCACTCCTCTGTATCCACCTCTCCTGCTAGACCATTGTTGTCCTCTTCTTTGGTCTGTGTTGTTGTTTGATACAGAAGCTAAAATATCACTTCAAATTGGTTTTTGAAGTCTACAAATAGATTAATATACAAATAGATAAATGAAACTTAAATCCAAACAGATAATAAAGGTTATCATGAAACTTCATGAAACAAGAGATTTTAGTAAGTTCATGAAGCATTGTTACATATTCAGAAAAACTTTCATGAAACAGGAAACAAGAAATTTCAATAAGTTCAGAAAGCATTATATATTGCATATTCAGGAAGACTATCATGAATCGTCAAGAAATAAGACAATTTAATAAGTTCAAGAAGCATTGTTACATATTCAACAAGTATTATTACATATTCAAGAAGACTACCATGAATCGTCAAGAAACTATAATTTTTTAAGAAGATTTACCTAGTTGTTTTTTGCCTTTAATGTTAAGCACTTAGTTGCTGCTAACATTCTCAAGAACAGCAGGCTTAGTTACAGTTACACAAAGGCAAATGATCTTAGGATCTCCTTTTTATTTTGTTGATGAAACTTTTTAATTACCTATCATTACCTACATAAGCTGGTGGAAAATTTTCAGCCAATAATTTCATTCACAATGGAAGCCCATAACTGAGTCTAAATTATATGCTTTGAATAGCAAATCTTCAACAACTATTTGGGTTAAATCATAGTATTTCAAATCTTTATCGACATTACAAATAAAAGCTCTTTTGGTTGTATCCAATACAAATTTTCACTGCAACTTTTCATTGACAAGCCACTCACCACAAACACAATTGATTTTTAACATGTTTGACTAATACAGTAAAACCAATAAAAAAAATCCAAGCAATCTTCCATGATTTTTTTTTTTAAATGAAAACTAAAAATCCCTTTTGTTTGTTGAAATAAAAACCTAGAAAAGGACAATAGTTATGGATTGAGAATTTCTGATGTAAATTGTATTGATCAATTGAGAATTAATACGAATTTTGTTTTGTTTGTCAAAATCAAAAACCTAGAGAAGAACAATACCTATGGAATGCTAATTTTTTATTGCAAATTGTACTGATCAGTTGAGCATCAATTGCAAATTTGATCCTGCAATCTCTCTCAATTTAATACTCCCTCAATTGCACATAATTCAATCTTAAATCTCCAAGACTTAATGATTGAAGATATGCATTGAAGAGGAAAAAAATGTCGACAGTAGAAAATACTGGAGAATGTCGCGAGTTAAGGATGTCACGAGCTGAAGACAGTGATGTGGAGGAGGTCTTTAGCTGAGGACGTCGAGCTGATGATGATGATGTAAGAGATCGCAAACTTTTTTAATTAAATATTTTTTTATTGAATGTGTTTAATTTTTATTTTTATTTTTGGTCTATTTGAAATTTTTTAATATGGCCTATTTATATTTCTCAAAAATAAAGTATGAATAATTTTTCTTAAATTATTTTTTAGTAATTAGTTTTGTTTTCTTAAATGAGCTAAGTGTTTTTAGTAATTGAAGATTTTAATAAAAAGATTAAATGATAAATAAGTTTTAGAATTTAAGTGATATCTTTTTTTATAGAAAATAGGGTAAATTATATTCATCTTGTTAAATGGATTTAATTTATTGTATTTTTCTTTTTGGGATCTATTTAACTTTTAATAGGTGCAAATTCTAAATTATTATAGATGCACATAAATAATTAGTAAAATACTGTAATCTAAAAAAACACTATGGTGCACCCATCACCGCCTTTCGGCCCTGGTGACTACACATTTTGACGAAATTACCTTGTTCCGTCGTACCTAGATTCATACAAATGAGAGCTCCACATAGATTTACACTCGAACATGCAACAATCAATCACAGTCTAATTTTTAATTATATTTCAAATTTTAATTACATAAATTCACAAATTTTCACCTGCTTCAAATTTTTCATTTGAATCTTTATATTTAATTTCAAATCTTACAGATAGTAAAAAACAAAAAACAAAAATTGTGAGACAAACATTTGATTTCTGTTGCTCCACTCTATTTCCACAATTCAGTTGTCTACTCAAATTTGTTTACGGCCTCCAATATTTTTGCTATTCCGTAATAAATCGAGGTTATTGTTCAATATATTTTGTTCTGTTAATTTAATCTAGTGGTTAATATTCTTTTTTAATATCACGATGTAATGTTGGAATTCTAAATATATATAATAATTTCAGAAGTGACCTGTGACATTATTTTCATTATTGTTTAATAATTATAATATTTTTTTTTGTATTACAGGATTATTTTTTTTTCTTATAACCTTCATTTCCAACAAAAAAAGAAAAAAAAAAATCATTTTTACCTTTATTCGTTCGCTGGACTCTTCTCCTCGACTTGTCCGCTACAAACCCTAAAGCTTTCAGTTCCAATTCGGCTCTCACTCTCTTTCTCTTTCTCTTTCTCTTTCACTACCAGAAGAACAATCAGAAAACTCCAGATGGTGAAGAGGAAGCTTAACCCTTTGGAAGATTCACCAACAGCATCTTCAGGCGACGAAGATGAAGTGGAGGCTGTGTCTGGAGAGGATGAAGAAGAAGTTGAAGAACAGATCTCCGATGATTCTTCGTCTGAGGAAGAAGACGATCTCATGAATCCCGTCATCATTCCGCCTGTAAAGAAACCAAAATCTCTTTCCGCTGCTGCTACGATCGCTGTTCCAGGAAGATACACCGTTGCTTCTGGATCGGAGGCGAGTCCTTCGAAACCGGAATCTAAGAAGCCCATCGCCGACACCGTTGCGAAATCCAGTGAGAAGGAGGTACGTGGTTCACCGGCGGTGAAATCGGGGAAGAAGCGACCGATTGAACAGGCCTCCTTAAAGGAAGTGAATGCAAAACGGTTGTTTCAGAGGCTGTGGAGTGAAGAAGATGAGATCTCTCTGCTACAAGGTATGATCGATTACAAAGCTGATACTGGTGAAAGTCCGTATGAAGATATGGACAGGTTTTATGAATTCACGAGGAAATCGATTGTCTTTGAGGCTAGTAAAATCCAGTTTGTTGATAAGATTAGGTCTTTGAAGAAGAAGTATATGGGGAAAGTGAAGAAAGGTGTAGAGTCTTTACCAAAAGCTCATGATATGGAATGTTTGAAATTGTCCAAATACATTTGGGGATCTCATGGAATGGCTCTCAAATCTGTCGTTAAGTCTAATGTGAAGAAGAGTGAGAAGAAGCTTGACTCTGTGAAACCTCATGGTAAAGAGGTAGAAGAAGTTGAATCTGATGGGATGCCTGTTGAATCTGTTGTTAAGTCCGATGGGACACCAAAGACGAGTGAGAAGAAGCTTGACCATGTGGAAGCTAATGGTGAAAAGGTAGAAGAAGATAAGGAAGTGCTAATTGATGGTAAAAAGGTAGTAGAAGATAAACAAGTGTTGGACAATGTAGGAGATTCGAAGTGTCTTGGTGTGATGAGAGCATCTGACTGGTTTGAAGATTCGTTTCTTGTTGGATCTATTGCGAATTTAGGTGTGAGTGAACAATTTGTGAAACAGAAGTGGAGCATGGTGGCTGTGGAGACCAAGAAGAGAATGGAAGAGAAGTGGAAGTTGTTGCAGGCCAAAGAAATGGAACTTGTGTTGCAGAAGACTGACTTTATGCGTGAGGTGGGCTCTGTGATTGCTGAAGCATCTTAAGAAGCCATTAGGTACATATAGGTTTACTTTCTGGTTTTCTAGTTGATCTTTTGAACTCTACTGTGGATTGTTTGCTTATGTAACAAACTCCATGAAAGTAAGTAAGTTCTGTCAAGTTTTGCTACAATATTGTCTTAAGGTTCATACTAGATTTTCCGAGCTCCGTCCAAATGAAGCATAATGAAGAAAGACTAGCACAACTTGAAGTACATAACGTTTTTTATCTAGACAGGTGACGGAAGCACCAACATTGACAATGGTATTAGATACCGAGCACGGGTCAATTCAATACCTACAGGTGAAAATCAACGTTGCAACACAAAAATGGCATACCAAAAACAAGTACATGCATAACACATATCACCCGACCTTTGGTTCCACATTTCGTTAGACTAAGCAATCAAACAAGATTGCCTTTTCCAACTTTCCGAGAGCTCGTCGAATAACAGGCTTTTCATTGGGCCCAAAAGGTTGACGATAATATCAAATAGGCCGAGAAAAGTTAGGGCCGAGCCGACGGGGGGTGTCAGGCCCACTTCTAACACTGAAGGCTATATTCTAAAAATGTTTGGAAGCAATGCAGAGCATCCGCATCGCTGATTTTTCAGCGTCTCATCTCACAAAAAATAAATAAAAAATAAAAAAAATTGCTAAAAAAGTGTTGAGACGTTTCTAGCAGAGAAGACCCAAGAGACGTCTCAACTCCTCACTTCTTCACGCCTTTCTTCTCTCTTCTTTTTCTTCTCCTCTCCTCTCTCTTTTTCTTCTCCTCTCTTCTTCTTCTTCGACGGAAAATGACAAACTCACACCTACACAAACCCACACCTACAAGTGCGACTACTCTCTCTCTCTTCCGGCGAGCTTGGAAGGATGTTTGACATCTTCTGTAGTTATGTGAATCCTCCTCTCTCATTTCCTTGTTTAGTTTATATTCCTTTTAAATGGATTGAACTCGAGTCGGACTCCGGTGGCGGATTATATTTCCAGAAAGATCTGCGGCGATTAAATGGCGGATGAGATGTATAACCGGAAAAATTCGGCGATGAAGAGGAGGTTATGGAGATGCAAGCAAATCCTTCTGATGATTTCATGTCTCTTCCCCTTGAGGTAACACATCAATACTCACCTTAATTATTCAGTTTTTCAGCATTTGAAATCTAAAAATAGTTTTTTTGTTGCTGTGTTGTGTTATATTGTGTTGTGTCCTAATTGTGTATTTTTCCAAGAGTGATAATGTTTGATAATTGGTAGTAAGATTTGTGTTGTTGATC
This sequence comes from Streptanthus diversifolius, assembly GCA_039880935.1. Lineage (NCBI taxonomy): Eukaryota > Viridiplantae > Streptophyta > Magnoliopsida > Brassicales > Brassicaceae > Streptanthus > Streptanthus diversifolius. The sequence continues at coordinate 9,484,195 of JAXGFM010000005.1, forward strand.
AATGTTTTGTTGTTTAGCGATTTCTGTGTTTCCCTTGTGTTTGTTTAAACAAGAATGTATAAAAATCTCTAATCCTCTTAATTAGATTAGTGCATCTGTTTCTTTCTTCGTCTTTTTCCTTGCAGTGAAGTTTGCATGGCTAGAAAAATCGAAACTGGTGAAATCGTGGCTCTGATTTGATGATAAATTTTAAGTTTTCACAGGGATCCTGATCTGTTTAAGATGATTGGAGCAGCAACTGCAGTCAAAGTCAGAGCCACCGGAATTCCATACACATTTTCTCCTTGCATTGTATTAATTTTTCTATGTTTTGAATCCTACGAGTTCTCACCGTCTGCCTAACCTTTGCAGATCTTTAGTACATTGAACATTTTCTAAAGTTGTTCCTCACTCGGTTGTTGTAGGTTTGTAGAGATCCTAGATGGGGTAGGTGTTATGAGAGCTACAACGAGGATCACAAATTATGGAGTTTCATTTGTTGGTGGAAAGTAAGGCTTTTCTGCTAATTTAATGTGTGAATTATATGAGCCTTACAAATGTATGTTCATTCTTTCAAATCATTGAATTTTGATAGGGACAAAATTGCAGCATGTGCCAAGTATTATGTGAGAGATGTTGGAACAACGAGAGGAATTAATGAAAAAAACACAGTCACTGATTTGCACAGTCTTCTTAGTATTCACATTCCTACTTATGCTGATGCAATTTACAAAGGCCTTTCCACAGTGAATATGCATCATTGCTGTGATGTTACCATGCTGTAAAGGAAAGAAAATAGGGAGACGTGGACAAACTGTAAGCCCATCAACAAATTTCTAATCTCTCTACTTCCACACCACAACACTTCACTGATCCTTTCTCACTCAGACAGACGAAGCAAGCAGCACAAACGAAAAATATGAAATGGCTCAAACCATGCTGCTTACTTCCAGCGTCACTGCGAACCAATTCTTAAGGAAACTCTCCTCTTGTTTTACCATCTCGAAGACCATCATTGGTTCCTCTCGCTATCTTCAAATCCAAAACCAAAGCTGCTCCTAAAAAGATATTCACAGACCTTAGTTACTTGTGGCACAAGAGCATCTTTTTGATATGAATGTTGATTATGCAAATATTTTTTAAAAAATTTATGAAATATTTTTTTTATTTTTTAGAAACTTCTTTGAGTTTCAACAATGCACAAAGAAATTTTAAAAGTTTCTAGTTGAGTCTCAAAGAATAAATTATTAATAAATTTAATGTTAAAAAATGTTTAAGAAACTCTTATGAGTTTCATGGATGTGGATGGTTACGTTCATGACTTCCGGTTTCTCCAATCATAGTTCGTATAGAGATTACGAAGAGAATCGAAGATTGCTTCAGACCAAGGAAATAGATATTGTGTAGCAGAAGACATGCTTTTTCCCTGAGATCGGCTTTATAATTGCTGAAACTATGGTCTAGCAGATATCATGAATTCAAACCTGAACCGAATTATATAACTCTAGTGAAATATAAATTTTTTATACGGAATGATCTCATTCCAAACCAAATTGGAAATATGAAAAAGCGAACCAAACTAACTAAATTAATTTTTTTTGTTGAATATGTCGAAAAATATTTAAATATATCAAAAATCTACATTCTTAATTCGTTACTTCTGACACTCCTATAGTCATATGGTCTTACTCTAAGTGATATTCTATCATAGTTAGATCACATATCTGAATGTATGTGGTGTAAAAACCACTAAGATATGCAGTTAAAAAAAAATTACCGAATACTTATAAAAAGAATTATATATATATATGGAGAGGTTTATCGGTTATAATGGAGATGCAACACCACTATTTTCATTGAATTTAGGTATTTTGTTATCTCTCTACCTAACTTTCTGGTTTCCTAGTTGAGCTAATGAAGTCTATTTTATATTTGTGTTTATATGCATATTTCATGGAAGTTATGCCAAGTTGAGGCAATAATAATATTTTGTTAAAATTTATTTATTCAAAAAATATGATCAAGATCCTAGCAAGATATGTTGAATGAAATTAGTTTTTTCTCAACAAATTTTTTTGAATGAGTCAAATTTCAAAATGTCATTGCAAAAACTATTTTTCATATTTAGTGTTAGAAATTAAAAGCAAAACTAAATTGATGAGGTCATAGTTTTTTTGTGATTTTACTATTGTTAGGAAATATACACCCATTTCTGTTTTGATCTGCAACTATTAGCATAACACCTCTGAATTTTCTAAATGGCCCTTTGAGATCTAATAGTAGTCTCTTCAGACTAGGACATCTTTATGGTATTTTTAATATTCATATCCTTAATCTTATCACCAATGATCTTTATGGTATTCTTCTAGATTCCATAGGCAAGTTCAGATATTTGAAGGAATTAAGGACTGTTGATTGTCATCTCTTTGGAAAGATTCCTTATTCATTAGGAAACCTTTCTTATCTCAGTTATCTTACTCTTTCTGGTAAAGGTTTAACTGGCGAGCTATCATATTCGATGGGCAACCTAAACTGACTAACAGAGTTGCGACTTGACAATAACAAGCTCAGTGGAAACTTTCTTCTTTTGCTACTCATTTTCCGGATCTATCCCGTCATCTCTCTTCGTGATCCCTTCTTTGGTCGACCTTGACTTGGGGAATAACCACTTCAGTGGTACTTTTGAGATTTAGAAAATCTCTTGAGAGTCTAAACTTCAAGAGTTATCCCTTGGAGAAAACAATTTCAGTGGAGCAATCCTATATCGAAAGTAGTCGTTCTCTGGATTCTTGACCTCTCTTTTTGGTGGAACATGGTGGATTTCAGCATCTTCTTGCATCTCAAGTTACTTGATACACTTCTCCTCTCCCATCAGAATACAAGAAGCATGTTGACTTGAATCTTTTCTCACATTTCATGTCACTTGGAAGCTTGGATCTCTCAGTGAATACTCTCAAGATTGGTTCAACTCTCCATCTTCCATCACCCATACAATTCTTGGTTTTATCATCCTGCAACATTACTGAGTTTCCCAAGTTTCTGCAAATCCAAACCAGTTTGTATTTTCTTGAAAATTCTGCTATTCAAATTGAATGCCAAGTTCCAGAGTGGTTATGGAGATTGCCAGAGTTATGTTATGTAAACTTTCCAGGAAATTCATTTTTTTACCAAATTCTACGAAGTTCTTTTTTTTTTTTTTACTCTCAAAATCAGTTTACATGGGAGATTTCTAGGAAAATATGCAAATTAGTTGAACTTGATACACGTGTTTTATCCAACAAAAAGTTCAACGGTTCTATTCCTTGAATACTACTCTTTCCGTCTTCTCTAGTATTCTTCCTGAAGAGTCCATCAGTCACCACTTGATATCACTTGATGTTGGTCACAACTTGTTATCAGGAGAACTACCCAAGTCTTAGATCAACTGCACATATCTCGAGTTTCTGAACGTGGAAGCAACAGAATGAATGACACTTTTTTCATTCTGGTTGAGATCGTTGCCTACTCTATAGTTTTTTGTCCTTCGTTCTAACGAGTTCTATGGCCCAATATCTTCTCCTGTAGATTCTTTGAGTTTCCCCAAGCTCCTGTATTAGCCAACATTATCATCTTTTCTTGTTTGTGTTTCCATCGACAGTCTCTGGAGTAACATAACAATCCAACTGCTTCGCTGACAGAATATTGTCGTTATCCATATTCGAGGCTGTCACATGTTCTAGCCTTTTGATTCTGGACTTCGAGTTTTCTCAGTAATTCTTTGTTCATCTCCTATGACAAAGAAGAAACACACAGAAAAGCATTAAATAAAACTTATACATTTAGAATCTTCTTGAAATGTATATAAGTTGTTATTTCGTTTGAGATTCGGCATCTTGACATTTGAAAGTGTACCAAAGAGATAAACTATTGAAAATTAGTTGATCTTCAACTGTCACTCTCCAGACCGACTAAGTAAAAGAAAGTAAATGTGGCTATGAAAAATCAAAGGAATCTTCAATAAGTAAACCGCAAACTTTCATTTTCTTGCATATATGATCTAGAGTCACCAATGTCCCTCGTTTCACAGCCAAAACTAGAAAAAAATACATGATGCATTCTTGTAGTAAGAGGAAGATGATGATAATATGGAGCATGTTTTTAATCTTGTCCCTTTCTAACTCAATACTTGTTTTTGCTTTCCCTGCTAAGCATTTGTGTCTTCCAAACCAGAGAGATGCTCTTTATGAGTTCAAGAGCGAATTCTATGTCCAATGTATCTATTCGGATAACATTCCTGCTGATAAGAAGACAGAGAGATGGAGGAACAACACTGATTGCTGTTATTGGATGGTGTCTCTTGTGATCCTAAAACAGGTTACGTCGTTGAGTTAAACCTCACGGCAGGTTCTCTCAATGGCCCTCTGAGGTCTAATGGTAGTCTGTTTTCAGAGTCTGTATCTTGACTACAGTAATATTTCTGGTATCCTACCAGATTCCATTAGTAACCTCAAATTTTTGAGGGTTTTGAGTCTTTATTGTTGCAGTTTCTTTGGGAAGATTTCTGCTATACTCAGAAATCTTTCTTATCTCACTGATCTTGTTCTTGATCGTAGTGGATTCACTGAGGAACTACCAGAATCAATGGGCAACCTAAACCAACTAACAAAGTTGCATCTTGCACTGAACAAGCTCAGTGGGAACTTCCCTCATGTACTACTCAATATGAGATTGACCTTAGTGCTAACCAGCTCAATGGTACGCTCCCATCTAACATGAGTAGCCTCTCCAAACTGGAGTACTTTGAGATTGGTTTCAATTCATTTTCCAGATCTGTTTCGTCGTCTCTTTTCATGAGATCGATCTTAACCTGGAAAGAAATCGCTTCAACGGTCTTCTTGAGATTTGGAATATCTCTTCACCATATAAACTTCAATATTTAAGCTTTGGAAGAAACAATCTCAATGGCCCAATCCCAGGATTTATATCGAAACTAGTGAGGCTCTCGTTTCTCGACCTCTCTTTTTGGAACACAAGGAGGGGCATAGTTGATTTCAGCATCTTCTTGCATCTCAAGTCACTTCGATATCTTGATCTCTCCTATCTGAATACAAGAAGCACAGTAGATTTGAGTCTTTTTTTTTAAATCTCATGTTACTTGATTCCCTGTTACTTTCAGGGAATCATTTGAAGATCAGTTCAACAATCCATCTTCCGTCAACCATAGAATTATTGGCTTTATCATCCTGCAATATTTCTGAACTTCCCAAGTTTCTACAAACTCAAACCAGTTTGTACTATCTGGATATTTTTGCCAATCAAATTAAAGGGCAAGTGCCAGAGTGGTTATGGAGACTGCCAAGACTGGAGTATGTAGACTTTTCTCGGAAATACTTGAGTGTTTTTGAAGGACCAGCGGATGTAATTTAAACAATGCAATACATATCAAAGAAGTGGATACATTCCAGGGTCCATTGCCTTTGTTACCAAATTCTCTGAAATACTTCTTTGCCTCCAACAATCGGTTTTATCCAACAACAACTTCAGCGGTAAGAATTTCAGAAATACTATTTAGGCCTTGCATCTTCCTAAGGAATCTATATTGAAGCTAGTAGATTAATCAGGCTTAGACTTCACATAGAATACTATCATAAATTAGTGTCTCAGGCGATCAAAGGATTGAAGATGGAGCTGATAGGGATTTGTTTCAAAATGTACAAAACCATCGATGTCTCTGAAAACAAATTCGAAGGAGATCTTCTTGAATCCATCGGTTTACTCAAGGAACTGATTGTGCTCAACATGTCAAACAACGCTTTCACAGGCCATATTCCTCCATCTCTGTCGAACTTGACCAATCTGCAATCACTGGATCTATCTGAAAACAGATTATCCGGCAAAATCCCACTGGAGCTCGGGAAACTCACGTTTCTGGAGTGGATGAACTTCTCTAACAATAGGCTCGAAGGTCCAATACCACAAGGCACTCAGATTCAAAGTCAGAATAGCTCTTCTTTTGAAGAGAACCCTGGGCTCTGCGGTGTTCCTCCTCTTCAAGAAACATGCGGTGGAGGAGAAGAAACAACAACGCAAGAGGAAGATAAAGAAAAGGAGGTATTTAGCTGCAATAGGCTATGTGTTCTGTGGAGTCACCATCGGCCATATTCTGACTTCATATGAACATGACTGGTTTACAATGATCTTTCACTCCTCTATTTAATCAAAGCATCACTTGTTAGGAGTCTATGTACATGATGTATTCTGTGGATGCTGTCTCCATCCTTTCTATAAATAAATATTTTGTAACAATTTTCTCAACATTTGTTTGAAATCATATCAATCTTCTTTTCAGATTCCAACAATACATTTCTATGCTTTTACCACTTCAAATCTGCAATAAAATATTAAGTCACCAACACTTTGGGAGTCGCGACCTGGGGGATTGAAATACAGGGTGAGGATGGTGAAAGAAAAAGAGTACAGAGAGAGATAGAGAGTGAATACTTTTAGTCAAACATTTTCTTATTTAAAACCCACTTATCTCCTTGACTTCTTCAACTTCACAGAACGGTCAAAAGGCATTACCTGAGCCTCCTTGCAGCGTTCTTTGCCAAAGCTCTTTAACATGATAACGAGACTTCTGAAACCAAGCTTCAATCTCCGAGTAAAGCACACTCGGACTCTGTTCCCAAACTCTTTCTCAACTCTCCAAACTATCAATCTTCTTCTCTTCCAACGCTCTCACCAAACTCCGAACGCTTTCTAAACCCCAAGCTTCTCTTTCCAACAACGTTTCAGGTTTCCCAGCCATTAACGTCCTAATGTTTTTCAGACAAGGCAACACCTCTCCTTGAAGCAAAGCGCAACCGAAAACCGCTGCTCGGTCTCTATCGTCTCTTACTGCCTCACTATAAGCCGGAAGCTCCCAAAGATGAGGACCAAAACTAGGAACGATCCAGCAGAAAACTCTATCCACCTCACTCTTGAGTAATACGGTTTTGGGTCCTTGAGCGGTGTGGAGAACACACAGAGAGACTTTGCGTGTTTAACCAGCCACTCTGGCTTCACCCATGCTGCTCCGTGCATGTACGGTCTGTTGGTGAGTAGGAGCTCGCTGTAGACTAATAACTCTGGGACAGAGTTTATGAGAGACGACCAACGGTGCAAGAAAACGGGTTCTTGAACCGCGCACGCTTGGTACTCCGTTGATTTAGTCTTTCTGGCCACACGGTCTGCCCATTCCGCACATATGGCTTCTCCTAAGAGCTCTTCTTCGTTTTGTAAAAGCGGAGTTTACGAGAAAGAGGATGCGGTGATTCTCCACGACTTCTCTACGTCTTGTATAGTCCCATGAGTCCATGAGAAAACGTTTTCAGTTTCAAAGGACTTACAACAGCTGAAAAAAAGCCGCAAAAGCTGATCTTTGAGCTAAGGCATCTCGTTCATAGTTTTCAAATGCAAACCGTTCGAGTCACAAAAGCTCACACCATTCTCCGAGACCTCAAAGGAATGCAACACGTAAGCTACGGTCAAAGCATCGCTACTCGTGTTGGAAAATCTGTCCCGAGCAGCTTTGATTTTATCTTTCCGATCCTTTCTCCGTTGTTTATCGTCCTCCTTGACGGTTTTTCCTGCATCTTCAGACTCGTTTTTCTTCTCTCCTTCAAACTTCATTGTCAAAGGGTTTGGTAAATTCAACGCAGCTACTGCTGCAACCGCGTATCCAAGGACGACATTCGCCCGGGAATAGTTCTGGGCCTCTTTCAGCATTTGGATGACTGTGAGAAGCATTCTTGAGTGACGTGGACTCATGGGATAGTGACACATTGCCTTCCCTAATGGCGTTAACCTTCCATTGCTTTCGAGAGCCTCTAAAGCCTTTAAGCATCGTTCTGCTTCTCTAATAGATGATGGATCAGGCGGAGTTGGAAACGGAAAATTCTCAACCTGTAAGCAATAGAAAACGACAAAAAGATTCATCAAGACAGGCGTAAGAAAGAGATAGTCCATTGAAAGTGGTGGCTACAGACGCCTTACCTTTGGAATGTTCATAGATTTCATGAGCAGAACAACTCCATCAACAGGAACTTTGGTGATTTCAGGAGGGGAAGATTCCTCAAATATATTGCTGAAAACCGCAGATGAATAGAGACGATAACAGTGACGAGGTCCAGTTCGTCCAGCTCTTCCAGCTCGTTGACTAGCCGAAGCTTGACTAATCCAATCTACCTCATAAGTTTCCATACCAGTCTTGATATCATAATTCTTCGCTTTAGCCCGACCATTATCAACCACATACTTTATACCCCGAATAGTCAGAGAAGTTTCCGCTACATTAGTCGCCACGACCACAAGTCTTTCTCCTTCCTCAACTTCCTCAAACACTCGGAGCTGTGCAGCTGGAGGGAGCATTGCGTAAAGTGGAAGAACACGTAATTTTCCTGGAGTAAATGTTTTCTTTTCCTGCTCAGCTTCTTGATTATCTGCTTCAATGGCCTTTGTTGGCTCAGTAGATTCGGATCCCTTTTTGTCTACCAAAGCTTTAAACGCTGCTCGAAGAGCATCCAGCTTCCCATCATCTACAATTGAATTTGCAAGGACGTCATCATCAACGGTTTCCCAGTCGCTTTCTTCATCAGACTCATACATGTCTTCTTCGTCAAAATCATCATAGTTAACATCACCAGTTTCAGAAGGATCTTCTCTATGAGAGTTAAACCTGTAATTTTGATCATTTGAGCCACCATCAAATGCTTCAGTCATCTCCTTCATGTCAACAGCACCAAACGAATCATCATTACATTTCTTCTTCTCAAAAGCATCTTTTCTAGCAGCTTTAACAACAAGTTCCTTTAAAGACTTTCATAACTTCTCGCATAAATAGTCAACTTCTCTCTGCCCGGTCACAAAAACAAGTATTCCTCCTTGTGGTAACTTTTTGTGAATCGACATCACTTTCTTAAAAGCTTGACCAATATAATCTACAATCTCAGTCTTCTTGAAGAAATGTATAGTTACTGAATACAAAGTCTTCCATTCGCAAAGTTGCACTCATCAAAATTAGTTTTAGCGGTGAGATGATTCCCTTTTCTGATTCTATTGTAAAATCTTATACTGCTTCTCGTAGTATTCCTGTCGAATTTTGATGACTCTAGTGAGCATCCCAATTAGAATGTCTGTGTTCAAGCTTCTTTCATGAGCTTAATCGAGAATTATCACAGAGTAACGTCTCAGTAAGAAATCATTCTGCAACAGAAGAAACTTATACAATCAAGTTATCCATGATTGGAAATAGAAAAAGAATGTACAAAACAAACCATGATTACATGAATTTCACGAAGTAATATTCCATCGGTCATAAACTTGATATATGAGTTTTTGCCAATCTTTTTGTCGTACCTAACTTGAAACCCGACTTCTTGACGGAGGCGAACACCAAGCTCGTGGGCCACCCTCTTGGCAGTGGCAAGGACAGCAACACGGCGTGGTTGTGTAATACCAATAACCCCACTTCGAAAACTGAATTGCTTCGAACCAAAACCAGCTTCATAAAGGAACTGAAAGATTCAGAGACCGAAACTGGATTAGATTAGCCTTTCTATCTGAGACTGAAGACTAAAACTCAGATATGAGAAAAACCTTTAGAAATGCAACAAACAGACCTGAGGAACTTGAGTGGTTTTACCACAACCAGTTTTCCCTGAAATAATAACAGTGGGATGGTAATTAATATCTTCCATTATCTCTTGCTCCATCATTACTATCGGACGATCCTTCCTTGTCTCTTCAACTTCAGCTGGTCTTGATACATGAACTACAAACGCAGGCACACGAGGTCCTTGTACAGTTACATCTTCACTCTCATTTGCTTCATCCTGTTTTCATATCAAACCCATTAAAACCAATCAAATCAAATACATAAGGCAACAACATAGCTGAATTGCAAAATCTGACAAATCATTCTTTCTGAGCCTTCTTCATCATCATAACGACAAGTTGTCTGTAGATTCATATCCACAGATTCATCTTCTTCACAGACCTCTTGAGCAGAAATCATCAGATTAGAATCAAGTTCAGGGGCATGAATCAGTTGCTCAAAATCAGTTTGAAAACTCGGGATATCGATTTCAGCATGTTCCGGTGTGGTAGGTGAAAGAATATGAGATTAAGAGATTTGTAGAATGAGAGAATGAGAGATTAGTGAGAATGAGAGATTAGAGAGAATTAGAGAATTAGAGAAAATAATGATTTATTAGAAAATGAGAATTATGAATTCTTATTTACAAAATGTGAAGGGAGTAAGGTATTTATATTATTCTAGTCTATGCTTGTTTGGATACAAGGATAGCTTTATACATAAATGGCTTACAAGGATAACATAATTTTATAATACAAACAAGCCTTAGACTCTTCTTTTTACACACATATAATTCGCCATTTAATTAGAATTAAAGACTTTCATAAATTCATCACTTCTTCTTCATTACAACACTCCCCGTCAAGCTTAAGACATAAAATGTTTAAGCTTGCAACCATGAAGTATTACCTCATTAAAAAAAACCTAGAGAAGGAAAACCCAATTGAGACAAAACTTTTTCTAGGGAAAAAGAGTATAATACTCCATGTTGGGATCATGGGTATGGAATGGACATGAGACCAAGTCTTGGATAGATTGATATACCAACTTTCAGAGATGCTGCCTTGGTGAATATATCAGCTAGTTGATCCTCACTTCTTGTATAGCAAGGTAAAATGATACTTTTCCCAATAGCTTCTCTTACTTTGTGGCAGTCCACTTCTATGTGCTTGGTCCTTTCATGAAACACTGTATTGGAGGCTATGTGAATGGCGGCTTGATTGTCACAATGAATGGTGATAGGCTCCTCACACTTCACGGCTAAGTCTTCCAATATTTGTTTCAGCCAGATGCATTTAGTAGTGAGCTTTCTCATTGCTCTATACTCTGATTCTGCACTAGAGCATGAAACCACCTTTTGCTTCTTGGTTTTCCAAGTCACAAGGTTTCCACCAATGAAAGTACAATAGCTAGTAGTACTTCTCCTATCTTCCCTATCTCCTGCCCAATCTGCATCACAATAACCAACTACATTTGTGTTCTTATTATTACCCATCCAAATACCTTGTTCATGTGTGCCTTTGAGATATCTTAGAATTCGCATGGCCATGTCTCAATGCCTCATCTTTGGCCCTTGCATGTGTTGAGATACCTGATTCACAGCAAAACATAAATCTGGTCTTGTGATGGTTAAATAAATAAGCTTACCAACCACTTTCCTATAGAGCTTAGGATCATGAAAATCAATTTCTTCCTCTAACTCCCCCTTAGTTGCGATTTTATAGTCTTCTTCTAAGGGTGTTTTGGCTGGTTTAGCTTCCATCATACCTGTTGATGTTAGTAAATCTACAACATACTTCCTTTGAGAAAGAAAAAGACCTTCCTTAAACCTACATACTTCAATTCCTAAGAAGTATTTAAGTTCTCCTAAATCCTTTATATCAAAAACACTCTTTAAGTAATCTTTAGTAGAAGCAATACCAACACTATCACTACCAGATATGATTATATCATCTACATAGATAAGAATTACCACAATACTTTCCTTACTCTTTAATGTGAAAAGAGTATGTTCCACTTCAGATCTTTTAAAACCTTTATCCATTAAGGTTACACTTAGTTTGTGGTACCAAGCTCTTGGAGATTGTTTAAGGCCATAAATAGACTTCCTTAGTCTTAGGATATTACCGCTTCCAACCTCATCTTCTAGGCCAGGTGGCGGTGACATGTAAACCTCTTCTTCTAGTTCACCTTGCAAGAAAGCATTCTTGACATCCATTTGCCACAATTCCCACTCAAGATTAGTAGCAACAGTAAGCACAACATTGACAAAATGAAGCTTAGCTACAGGAACAAATGTATCCCTATAATCCTCACCATATGTCTGAGTAAAACCCCTAGCTACCAACCTAGCTTTATATCTATCAATTTCACCATTGCTTTTGTATTTAATAGTAAAAATACATTTAGAACTTACATCCTTCTTTCCTTTTGGTAAAGTGGCTGAAGCATATGTACCATTCCTCTCCATAGCTTGTTTCTCAGCTGAGATAGCTTCCCTCCATTCCTTTTTAGACATAGCTTCTTCATATTCTTTGGAATCTGCTCATTATCAAGACTAGAAATAAAAGCAACATGATTAGAAGGTAAATGTGCAATATTACAAACTCCCTGATCATGATGAACTACAACATTTCCATTGTAGAAAACTGGTGGATTTCTTTGTCTTGTGCTCCTTCTTAAAACTGTAGGTGGAGCTTCTTCTTCTTCACTCAAAACTTCAATGAGAGTAGGTCTTGATCTTTTTGATGCTGAAGCTAGAATGGAATCATCTCCTGCTGAGTCTTGTTGAACATGAGTAGAAGCTTCTCCCCCCCCCCCCTTTGTTCAAGAGGAGGAAGACCAGGAGAATCAAGAGATGAGGAAGAATGTGAATCGGATGTAGCAGGGCCGGATGGACCAGCTGACCGGAAGGGCCGGGTCCGGTACAAGCGTGTGGATCGGCCGGACCTGAGTTGCTGCGGCTGTTTGCTACCGGGACAGGTGACTGTGGTGAAGAGGCTGTGTGTTGGCCACTTTCTATTCCAATACTCTCCAAGAGTTTCCTCAAGTATTCTGCTTGATCAGTTCTTCTTGATGAGATGTCTTTAAATTGCTCCCAAGTTCCTTCTTCATATAAACCTTTTTCTTCTTGGAACTTTACATCTCTAGACACCAAGACTCTTCTAGTCACTGGGTCATAACATTTGTATCCTTTTTGAGTAATATCCAATGAACATAGCCTTAACACTCTTTGGTTCAAGCTTGTTCCTTTACTCCCTAGGTATTAACACAAAACAAACACACCCAAAAACTTTCAAATGATCAATAGTGGGCTTAGTGTTGTTTAATACCTCAAATGGGGATAGATCATCAAGGACTTTTGTAGGTGTCCTATTGTATGTACATGGGATAGTTTAATCACAAATCTGTAAAGAAAGAATAAACACTCAATTTGAAGTTATGTAAACTTGGATAATAATTGAACTACAAAACTATTGCAGCAATATCAAATTGTAGACTATAACAAAAACAAAGCTGAATAGATCCAATGGGTACTCATTATGCCTATTTCTTTATACTTGTTAACCTTTACTGAGTGGTGAGATCCCAAATTTGATTTTTCTCAATGGATTCAATCTCACTTTCCATCGCTTCTTTCAAGATCTTGTGTTTTACTGCTTCCCCTGTCTCATAGTCAGCCATCCTTACACGTGTACTCTTCAATTGTACTTGCACACCAATATTAACATTGGTCCGCTTGATCTTGGAGAGGAGATCATGTTTGAAATTTTTTCTCAGAGATGGTTTCAGCGGATTTATTGATTACCTCTCCTTCCCCATCTGCACTTATCTCCTCTTTACTCTGATCAATTCCCTTTTTGAAACCGGATCATATACGTAGCCTCCAAACTTTAATTTCATCAATAACCCTCAATAGAACACACTTCTTACTTTTGTCATCTATATTGCTTCTCTTTTGATCTGGTATATGAGCTGAGCTACACACCCGAATATTCAAAAATATTTTACCACTGGTTTCTAACCATTCCATGCTTCTTCTGAAATCTTATCCTCAAGTGCTGAAGTGGGACTTCGATTCTGGACATGTACATCTATCTTGGTACTTCAAACCAGACCGTCTTTGAGAATTTTTTTTTTCACTTAGCATGGATTGATGAAGCAATACACGACTTCTCTTTATTTCTGCCATTGTTTCTCGGATCCAAATCTTGTTGAAAATTTTCAATTGTAGAATAAAGAGATTTGAACGTACAATAGACCTTGTCAATCGGAATGAAAACAAGCAATATAAAAAGAAACTTACTAAAAATCATAAAGAAAAAAAGCACTCATTTTTTTTTCGTGTTTCTGCATTACAGTTCACTTTTGCTGAATTTTGCATGATCTTATTATATGAAAGAAAATATAAAATATTACTTTCAGAACAAAGAATCATATTGTAAATAACATTCTTCATCTTCTTTGTTTAGTTCATGATTTGCAAATAGAATTCCATGATTGAACCACAATTTAACTTTACTTTCTCTATCATTTTGTAATGTCATTACAAACAATTTGTGTCTTGTATTTGGATTCTCTAATAGAAGTGAGATGAGATGAAGCTAGTTCTGAAAATGATTTGATGTTTGGTGTAAACGTATGAAAGAGAATTGAATTTTAAATATGTTAACACAGTTTCACTCATAATCAAATCTTAGTGATCAAAATATGCAATTAGCAACTTACCCGTATAACTCAAATCAATTTGACTCCGTTTAGGCGTATGAGCAACCTCAACATTTTCTTTGTCAATACCTAATATGTGTTGAAATGAAACCCTTTACAATCTGTGTTTGAGTTGATAGTTAAATATATAAAAATGTAGCACTATAGCAATAAAATTATTGCAACTAAGATTTGTTGTCACCTAGTTACAATTTTCTTTTACTTGTAGAAGTTATTGGGGTCGGTGAATTCCTTCAAATGTTGAATTTCTACTCGCCAAACTTGGTATGCATGAAACATTTTCGGAAAAAATATCTATTAAAATTAAATTTAGTGGTGCATAAATTTGGCTACCGTCAGAATTTGATTGAGAATCTATAGTTATGGGTGAACTGAGTCATTGTTAATAAGGAAGCATTGAGAATTACAACCAGATAGTGGTACATATCAGTAATTCTAGTAATAGATCATTAAAAATTAAAGAGCTACCTAGTTCATCTGATTTGAAAATGCTTATAGGTCAAACAGTATAGTGAGAAATGGTTGTTTTTAAAAAAAGAGTAAATTTGTTTTGCCAAAATAAAATGGTAGAATTTCCTTAATAATCAAGTCGGGTTAGTGAGTATGATTTTACATGTAGATTTTACACTTAACCCAAAACAAATTCTTGAAATTAAGAAGGTATAATACTTGTTATACTGTAATTTAAACAATATTTTGAGCTAAATGTGATATTGTGAACCTAAATCTTACTCACTACAATATCTTTCTCGCCTTCAACTTTGATTTTCTCTATCATTGAAGTGTGTCTCGTTTTTGGTTTTAGAAACACAATTATGTATCTGGATAATGATGTAGCTTCAGGTAGTGCATCTGAATCTTTAAAATATCATAAGACAAAAAGAATAATGATTATACTATTCAATATAACCCACTGTATTTTTGATTAAATATTAATTTAACTCATCAAAAGAGCCATTAAAGAGTGCATCAACATTGTTTCCTCAATTGTTTGAGCAACAGTGTCAAGCATCTTGAACTTAATTTCTTCTGTGTCGTCATTAACCAATAGATGAAATTTAAATCTTCATTACTAAATGAAGTTATAAAATTTCTAATAATATAAAATTCAAAATCAAAGTTAAAGTCGGGAACAAGTCTAGGCATACTTTGGTGCTACATTTACCATTTTTTCATGGCATGCATACTGATTTTGTGATGTTTTTGTTGCATTTGCCACACCCAAAGTAATATCAAGCCCAATCAGTATCTATGGCATAAATAGTGCACTTAACCCTGCATTTCTGTACATGTACAGATACATTATGTCAAAAGAATGGTAATAAAAACTCAGTATCTCATCTTTATAATTGAACTTAAACCTCACCGGCAATTAGTACTACTGATATTGATTTTTCTGGAAACTCATACCACTGTTCTTTCATATACTTAGTTTGAAGCTTCACATCTTCTTGCTCATAATAGTTAGAGCAAGACCATCTTGTGGTAACCTGAAAAATAATTTATATTTAGATAATTTATATTTATATTCTTTTTGGAGCAACCATTACGAATTTTTTTTTTTTTTTTTTGCGTAAGGCTTATGAAATATTTGAATGAATAACAATCGTTAATGACTTTTTTTGTAGAATGCTGGATTTATTTATAGTTCTTATGTTAGGTTACGCGGAATTGTGGATTCTGTGATTGTCTGAATCGAATAATAAGATATAGTCTATTAAATGCAACATATTAGGGATTTGTTTGTGGTAACAATAATATTTAGTTGTTTTGAAGATAATAGTAGTTTTATTAGTTAAAATATGGCATATTACTAAAGATTTTGTTAAATAAAAAATTGTTGACAACAATATTTAGTTTAAATATCTAGTTTCTTTTATTTAAAATCTTATATATGTGGGTATAATTTTTATAATTTTTGGTCTAAGCAGTACTAATTAATCTTATTAAAATATCAATCTTCATTTAGGCTTAATATTTGTATTAGCTAATATCTATAATATCCTTAATGAGTGTCTAATATTTGTATTGGACTCATTATTATATCAATGGCATTATAAGTAAATAACATGTTAAGGTAATTGTTAGTTCTATATAATGACCCTAAATTAATATATTTGATATTTCAGATTGTAGGGCAATCATAAACGAAATACAGAAGGAAAAATACAATCCAGCAGCTAAATTAACAAAGCCAAGCATATCTACAAATACAAGAACACTCAATTCTAATACAGGTATGATCCCATAATCCTACAATCAATTTTATAATTTCATCTAAATTAATTTTTACCTATTCTTATTATTTCTATCCTAATGAACTATGCTGCACGTGATCACCAATACTTCGCAGCCCTTATTTATTTGAATCTTAACCAAATGCAAGTTGGCTATTCAAATCACTATATTGTTGGTCAATTGTTATGGTTTTGGAAAACATCCAACATATGGAATAATGGTGAAAATTGTGGGAATAATTTTCTTTCTAATAGAAAAAAAACTGATATTTGACCAAAGATTTTTTTTTAAAAAAAATTTAAGTTATACTAGGGACAACACTAACAATATTTTTTGTTCCACTATTCTCAAGATGATGTGATCCAATGTTTTATTCATGCTTCACGTACAAATCGATACAAAGATATCCAAAAAGATGGTTTAATCTATGCAATGTATAGGTTCCATGTCAAGTCATCACACAAACAACTTAAACTCTTCATTCATTCCTTTAACATCAGTTTTACGGACACCACTACTTTCGTCGAGTTAATTGACCACGTCCCAAAAATACTACGAACAAAATTCAAACTACATAGTTACATTGTTTATACAGATTGACAACCTCAAACAAATAACTTCCATATAATTTTAATATTTTAAATTAAAAAAACATAAAAATCTAATATATTGTTTGTATGTGGTTTGTCAAATCCGTTTTTTGTTCAAAACTGTTATCTCAATGATCTACATTCAATACGTCCATAATATTTTGTCTCCTTATACAAGGGTATATACTTAAAACATCTGCATGATTGATATTTTGAATATCATCTAAAAAAAATAATAAATAAAAAATAATAAACTTTAATGTGAAATTCTGTTAGATATAGACTTTTGAGACATTTCTTAATTTTTTTTCCTTTTTTTCTTTATTTTTATTTTTTCATATCTCATGTTTCTTTTCTTACAATAAAATAATAATAAAATTAATAATATAATATTTCTTATAATACTCAATTAAGTTTTACCGATGCTCTTAATATCTCAAATACACTTCATAAAATTCAAAAATTCAGCAAAGTATAAATTATATATTTAATATATGTATATTATATATATATTTATATTTATATATCATGTTCAAATAGGAATTCTATTGTGCGGTGAAGTTAATGAAATGATATAGTTGCACAGTTTCACAAAAAGTTATGTATGCAAAACTTGAACCCGTCATCATTATGTAATTGCCATAAACTCAAAGCTTTATGCAGGTATAAATTATACATATTATTAAATATTGTGAGCCAACAATAGTTTAAATGAAACAACTTTTTAATTGTTTAAAGGAAATATTCAATTGAATTCAACATCAACAGCAATAATTTTCAAAAAATGAAAATTACTACTAAATAAACAATTTCAAAAACAATATAACTCCATTTTCAAATATTTTTTTTTCTAATAATACAAGTTTTAATACCAAAATTTAATTATCAACAATTATTAATTAACGTCAATTAATAAAAGGTTTAATATCAAAATATACACAAACGTAAAAACATGACACAAACGTTTTACTATCAAAATATTTTCTATTAATTATTTATATATAAAATCAATAAGCGGAGAGGAAACTATAATAATTAAATTAATTAATTTATACACAGCAATAACCAAAATGCATGGTTTTAATAAGAAAAATTATGTGATATAATGATGATTACCTCTGAAATTTATCATATATGTCATATGTCTGAGGTTTGAACTCAGCACCCCACAATGTTAAAAAAAAATATTCAAATCATTAAATTAAGTTAAAAAAAAAAATCAGTAAACCATGCACTACCATACAAAATACTTCCGACATATTAAGTTATTTACCATTGTAACATATAAATATTAATTACTAAGTCAATGACATGTAGAGAATATTAAGCCATCTCCAACCTAGACTTTTATTTTAAAGGTGGTTTATCTTCAAAATAATAATTTGAGGATCCATTTCTCCAATGCATAAACCTCAAATTTATCTCTAAAAGATTTTAAATTTTACATTATAGTCCTCAACATTAACATTAGTTAACTATAATAATAAATATTTATGTATAATATTCATTAAAGAAAATATTATATATCCATTATCCGTTTGGAGGTCAATAGGGTCCATGACTAGCAACAGCGTTAGAATGTTGTTTGACTGCTTGTCACAGTATCATATTTCTTCTATTTGTTTTGTCTGTTTGTTTCTTTTTTTGTACTTATTGTTCCAAAACATTCACGCTTAATGTGATTAACTTTGATAAAGTTATTTTCCCGATTCTCTTACCACATTTCAGTTAATCCCTTATCCGTCCTCTTTAAGCTAGTGATTTACTTTGTTTGCATCTCTTTTTAACTGAACATTTTTTGTTGACAAAAAATGAATATGCTTTAAATCCAAATTTTTAATATTCTAAAGTTTATTTGGCTTATAATTTTGTTCAAATATGACCGACTTTTATGGTCCATCCTTAAAAACCGTCTAAATGTTTTCCCGCACCATATAGATGATCGGCAAAACAATTTTTTGTTTCACTTTTAAATTAACTATTATTTTGTCCACACTATACGTGCATGTGTACATAACAGATATCAAAATATTTTAATCAGAAAAATATCTTTTTTTATATATCTCTAAATTTTTTATCTTTTCAGGTTTTGGCGAGGATCATAACTAAATAAGAAAGATGGCTAATGATGTAAATTATTTCTGTGATTATAATTTGTCTAGTTTTTAGAATTTTTTTTTCTCTGCTAGTTAGTTTGGCTATTGATGAGAGTTGTTATTTAGAGTTGGATTGAGAAAACAAAAGGAATTAAAATGAAGCTTGTCATGAATCAAACTAGAACAGAGTTCATTATTAAGAAGTTTGAAGGTCATCATTAAGAAGTTTGGAGGGAGATTTGGGAAAAACACCTATAGGACAGATTCAAAAACAAGATTGATGTTAGTAGAAAAGCACATATAAAATTTAAGAAGCTAGCTCATAATATGAATGTTGGATATGTTTGATGCCTGGTGGGATGACCGTATATTAGTAATTAATTTTCTTTTTTCAATAGGTTGTTTTTAGCTGATTATTGTATATATTGTGTTTGCTTACATTCTCTGAAGTTGGAAATGATTGATGTCTAGGACAAATATTGCTTAATTGCATCAGTTATTTATTTGAGCAGTGTTTTACTTTCATCACTTTCCCTTTAGCTTTTGGTTTATGTGATTAGAGTTGTACGAGAGCTGGTTTATGTAGTTCCTTGAGTTTGAGCTAGATTTTCTTAATTATTTTCTTATGAACTATTGAACTCACGTGTTGTTTATATTTATATTTTTATAGGAATGGCCTGATGTTAGAAAGTATAAAAATAAATTTATTTCAAACATAAATATGTATGAGACATTCAGAGTTTGGTGCTATTACTATGACTAGAGAAAAATGATGGAGTGTTCAACAAGGAGAATCTAGCTTAGATTCTAGAGTGGATGCAGAAAATTAGGATGAAGCTGATTCTGGTGACATTCATATGTCAGTACCAATGGTAGAAACACAAAGTACGACTGGATTTTTACTGTCAAAGAGAAAGCGTAATGAAGTTGACCCCAGTTTGTAGTAGATTAGGTGAAATGACTTTTGATTTGACTACCTGTGTTACAAAGTGCACTTATCTTTTTGGTTGCACATCCTGAAAGAACTCCAGATAAGCGTGTTTGAGCTGGAGTAATCAAATGATGGTGACCTATCAGAAATTTGGTGGAAGCAGGTCAATTCTAATACCGTGTGAGTGAGTACAAAAAAAGGAGAACAGTCATGTAGTGATGACAGAGACAGTAAACCAAGTCATTCGAGTTGTTCTATAATGCATCGGACGTCAAACAAGAGAGGGGCCCACAAGGCGTGCGAGAAAGCATGAGAGGCCCATGGACGTTGACGGGTCGGGGCGTTACAATTGGTATCATAGCCATACCCATATTAGTGTATAGTCGAGTACAACTCACACTATTAAGAGTAACGGTCTAGATTTGAAATGAGGACATTGCACTCTGTTAGTGTTAGTGTGGGTGAATGTAATACCCAGTTTGTAGTAGATTAGATGGAAATGTTTAAAAGAATTGATTTGGCTACCTATGTCACAAAGAACACTTATCTTTTCGGTTACACATCCAGAGAGAACTCCAGAATTAAGGGTGTTTAAGCTAGAGCAATCGGTAACCTATCGGAAAGCTGGTGGAAGCTGATCAATCCCAATATCTTGTGAGTGAGGTAAAAAAATGGAGAAGTGTCATGTAGTGAGTTCAGAGACAGTAAATTAAGTCTTTTGAACCTTTCCAATAAGGCACCCCGACATCGAAAGAGGGTGGGGCTCACAAGGCGCAAGAGAAAGCGTGGAAGGCCATGAACTTTAGCGGGTCAGGGCGTTACAGTAGAGACTTTTGTTGCACGCAATACAATTTTCACACAAAAAGATAAGCTAGTGAAACAGATTTTGGAGCGTGATCATACATACAGTGTGGAGCATGTAGTGCATATACTTAATGAGTTGCCTGGAGTGATAAAGTGGTAACCATTTCATATTGCATCAGTTGATCATCTTATAGTTGATATAGTTAATAGACTGAGTTTTATTGTTTTTTCTAGTGTTGAAAATAATATAAGCTATCTAGATCATATGACTGAAATTAAGCTTTATGGTCGATTTTGTGTGTTTTTGTGTTCTTTAGTACTTTGGTGTAGCACTTTTATTTATGAATTTATTTAATACTTCTTATTATAACGATTTATTATTATGGAATTAAATTTATGTTTATGAATTTTTTTTAATGGTATTAGCCTTGTGTTTATAATATCAGTCTTACATTTATAATTTATGTGTTATGTGTATAAAATCATTCCTACATTTAGCTTATGGTTTAATAATGATTTTGAAAATAGCTAGATGGATGTTGGATGATGATGATGAAAAAGTAGAAAATTTATTTATGATATTTTTCATTTAAAAATTATATTTTATAAATTAAAAAAAAAAATAGAAATTAATATGAAATAAATGTTAATAAAAATGAAACATTGGTAGTTGTCGATTAAATTTAATATATAATTATATACTTTTATTTATATAATTATATTTTTATATTAATACATTATATTGATATATTTATCTATATAAGAATAATATTAAAAATATTTATTATAGTTATAAGAACTAAAATGAAATTATAAAAAGTAAATAAAGATTTTTAAGATATGTACATTTAGAAGAACTAAACTGAAAAAAAAACAGTATTTTAAGATTTTGAATAGTGATCTCTCAAATTTGAGGTGTCACTATTCAAAACCCCAAAATTTGAGGATTTGAAGATATGTTGGATTCTTTAGAAAACTTCAAAATTTGAGGATTTGAAGATTGGTTGGAGATTCTCTTAGACCAAATCAGATATTTATGTGTTACTGAAGATTTTTAGACATTAAAAATTTGTAAGTTTTAAAAATTTTGTTCTCTTAATAATTTGCAATTGATATTAGATATTTGTTTTTTGAATATTTAATCCAATTTTTTTTTCTCATTTTCGAAAGCTTTCACCTCACATGTTAACTGATCTTGAGAAATTTTACATAAACTTGATATAAAAATTTGCTAAAAAGTTCTTTTTAATATCATGTGATTGAAGATAAAACATGAAAAAAATATATGGTGATTGTAAGATCATTACATAAATTTTTTAAACTTCACTGATAGCAACCAATTATAGGAAGAGAATAGAACCAATAAATTCATAAACATATATAAACAACAATATATTGTTTAAACTAATAAAAAACTATTTACATCACTATTTCTAAAAGATGTAAAATTTGATTGCATCAATTTTTTTTTTCATCTTATCTTACTGGTTTTAATATTCTTTTAATATTATAAAGTTTTAGATTCAAACTTCAAACATGTGTCATAAATTTTTGAAATGATCACTATTACGCCAATATAAATATAAAAAATAAGCAACACAAAATATTTAAATATTTTTGAGTTAAAAACGATTGGAGATTCAAAGTAGGTTTATCATAAACATAACGCTTAACTTTGTGGGCTAAACAATGTTTCCTAGTGGGCTAAACAATGTTTGGTATGTCTTTTATAGATAAGATTACAGAAAAGAGGATCCGATGAAATAAGACTTAAAAAAAAAAAATCTTTCCCGATTGATTAACCCATTTAACAAAACTGTTGTGGTCATACATGAATCTAAAATCTATATAAACCACAAAACTAAGACCACCAATAAAGCTATAGAGAAAGTATTCGTGTTTATATAAGCTCCAGATTCATCAGTGTTAGTGGTTCCCGGTGGAATGAGTCCACTGCCGCCTATCCCAAACGGCGATGCCGTGGTGCCAGACGGTGGCCTCAGTGACGTCACTGGGATGTTTCCGGCGGTTTCTCTCGGCGTTTCTCCTACCGTTGTGGTCGAAGCTGACCCTCCCGCATTACTGCCATAGCAAGACCAATTTACGAAGATCATTTCGTGAACACTTGTAACGGACCATCAAAGTAAATAATGTATATAATACTCTTGTTTCGTTGAATTAATGTACTGTTACAGTCCAACTTAGGATTGATTTTCCGTGATAATTCTTTTTATTATTATTATGATAATTTTTTTTTGTTAATTTAGCTTAGTAGTTTTGATATTACTTTTAATATTGTGGGGTGCTAGATCTGAACCTCAGACATGTGTCATGAATTTTAGAGATAGTCAATATTGTGCAACATGATTCCGACTATAATTATGAAGTTTAACTATTAAAAAGAAGGTAAACTTAGATAATTCTTAAAAATAAAGCATACTATGTTTTCCCTTAAAATTAAATCCAAAAACTCTAGAAATATAATAAATTTAAAGTTTAGGAAGGACCAAAGGGTACTCTACTATTCTACGAATTAAGAATTTTTACTAAACGTTAAGGAACCTTATCTAAACCAAAAGTTTCTAGCTAATAATTTAAAATATAATCAAATTATGGTTATTTTGGAATTTTAAAACTTCTTTTTGTGGTATTATAGAATATTTCTCATAAATATTTACTTTCTCAATAAATGTATAGTGTTGATGTTTTCCTAAGAGTCAAAAGTGTCTATAATAAGTAAATGTTACTCATTAAATTGTATTCTAGAATATTTCTTGTAAATGATTACTTGTAAAATCCAACAGTTGAATAAATGTATAAAGTATAAGGAGTAAAATCGGATAGTGGAAATGGCAAAAAAGAAACAAATTATTTTCCCAAGAATCAAAGAGTGTTAAAAATAAGCACATAAATGTTACTCATCAACTGTTATAAGCTTGTTCATCAAGAAATCTCTAAAGTGGAACTAAAGGTCTGTTCCAAGAGGATATGCTTTTTTCTTTCTTTTTTTTTTTTCTTTTCAAGAGTTTTCTAATTGTTTTCTTTGTTTTATTTCCATACTTGTGTACTGTTCTGACCAGGAAAAGTGAAAGACAAACGAACAGAATACAGAAACTAAAGATGAACGGGGACCCACATAATGCAGCCACGGATCTGTACCGTTGAATGTTTACCCAAATGCCAGCGAAGATCATGCAAGAACGGTCCAGAACACATGGAACGGGATAAACATTTAAAGACATGCAAAATAGTACGACGCATGAAATATATTCACAGATTATCAGTCAAATCAATTAAAAAATCGTGCAGTCGAGTTTCTCTTTTTTAACAAGCAGACGTAAAAACAATATAACGTAAAGAATATGTTAGTTAATTTCATGGTAGCATAGCAGTGAAAATAATATTGAAATCGGTCGAAACTTAATTAGAAACGAACAGAAAAGTGAAAACATGGAAACATCAAAACTTATCGGTTATAAATTGCGTTTAAACTTAATTTTTACTGCGTACAAGTATGTAATATGCAGCAAAATGAACATATACGTACCTCAAAGAATTGGGGTACACGCATGATCCATAACCTACACATATAAAACCGAATTAAAGCAAATTAAAAACCAAAAACAATCATTTGCAAAGTCTATTGTTACTAATCCAAACCAAAAAAAAAGGTAAGAAGCAGAAATAATGCAAAATTTTAAACAAAAATTAATAAACTGAGAGTAAATGGATCCGGTTAGATTTCACCGACATTTTAAAACCAAAGTAAATAAATACATACTTGGATCGGTTTTAGCGATGGTGGAGGTGCCGGCGAAGTTGCAAGAGCCAGGCGCCATGGCTCTACGCTGAAAGTAGCTGTTGAAGGCGTAAGATGCGTGAGCCTGAATCGTATTAGGGAGGAAACAGAGACCAGTGGGCTGGATTGGAGCACAGTCTGCTCCAGCAGCACAGGCGTAGTCGAGAGCCGCCTGAAGCGCCTGGCTCGTAACATCAAACCGAGCAACGCACCACATCGCGCCGGAAGAGCGGAGGATGAGAAGGAGGATCATGGAGAGAGATGGGAGATAGAGAGACATTGGCAAGTGGTAAGAGAGAGAGGAGTGAGAGTGAAGAGTTTGAGTGTAGAGCCTTACCACTCTCTTTTACTTTTGCTTTGTTGTTTCTTTTTCTTTTATATTCCTTTTGCGTTTCTATGTCATTTGGTTGAAATTGAGCTTTCCGAGTTGTTTTTACAAATAAAGCTTAAATAAAAGATATATGGACAAATTATTATCCGAAATTATGAAACCAATCAATAAGAGATTGGAACTAAACAATTAAAGAAAGTGCAACTGCAATTTTATAACTAGATGGATTATTGCACTTATATTTTCTTTGATGAAAATGTAATTTTATAACTCTTATATATACTCATCCTGTGTAAACATTTTTTTTTTGTTAATTTCTTTTTGGATTGTGTTAAAATAAGAAAAATTGGGTCACACAATGGTCTTTGGTCATTTACACATATCCAAAGTCTAATTGATGTTAATATCGGTATTAGTATTATTTATTTATAATATTGATATTGTATCAACATATAGTGGTATTCTTGAAAGAAAAAAAAATGTTTGGTAGTATTTTCCAAACTAAGAAGTTAGTGATATTTTGCAAAGTCCAAAAAAATCCGTCCAGATATATATTTCTGATTTCAACAAGAGAACAAGTAACAGCAATTGTATCACTTTTCTTATAGTACACTCATTCGTGGTGAAATTGTTTTTTTAGCAACATAAATATTATTGAAAAATATGAATTCAGATGGTAATATATAGTTTGGTTGGTGTTTCTTTACAAATAAGTGTACCCCAAAATTTTATTTTAGTACATTTATCGGTTATTGTAGGTTTAAATAGTAATGGCTAAATCTAAATATATTCAGCTGAACACGAAGTTTTTTTTTAAGATACAACCCAAAAATATTAGACAAAAATTATACATATTTATTATTTGGACTGTAAAAGCAGTAAAAGAAATATTTGTTTTCCATAATATTAGATAAATTTAAAATATAAATTATCAACTAAAAAAAGAGATCCATTTTATTGCATTAAAATTATTTTATTTTATTTTTAAATAATTTTATAAAATATTAATTTCTTTTTTAGATTATATAGAAGTTCTCTATTTATTAGATTAAAAGTAATAGAAAGTTTCGATAATTTTTTTTGTGTGTTTATTAATACAAATCATTATAATTTTTTTCTTAATTTTACTAGACAAAAATCATACATCTTTATTATTTGCACTGTAAAAGCAGTAAACAAAAATATTTTTTCCATAATATTAGATAAACTTGAAATATAAATTGTCAACTAAAAAAACCAAGAGATACATTTTATTGCATTGAAAATTCTTTTATTTTACTTTTAAATAATTTTATAAAATATTAAGTTCTTTTTAAGATGACATAAAAGTTCTCTATTTATTAGATTAAAAGTAATAGAAAGTTTCGATAAATTTATTTTTTATGTTTATTAATACAAAGCATTTTAATTAAAATAAAAGTAATTATCTTATATATACATCATACATCTTATATTTCACCAACCATATTATATTTTAAAATATTTACAGCAAAAAACTTACAGGTACAACCAACATAGCTACATCAAAAATCTAAGAAAAATTCACAAAAATAAAACTTTGAATGGGACAGTATTCTATCCATTATGATGGACTCCATAAAAATGTTACCAATCAACCATATGTTAATAGTGTAGTGTGTTTTTATTATTTTTTAATAAAATAATAAAAAATATAAATACAGCTTAATTTTATGAAAAATAATAATATATATTTAACAGTAATAACACACCATATTTGATGTTTTCAGTTATTTGTGTGCGGTTTTGCATATATATATATATATATATATGTTTTTTAAAAAATGAAAAATTATAGAATTGCGTATAAAAGTATAAGTTAAAAAAATAAAACAAAAAAACTATGAGACTTAATTATAAGAATTTATTTGAAAATAATATTTAGTAATTAAAAGTCTTAAAAGAAATTAACCAATTAAAAATTAAAATTTTACTTCAAATAAATTTTGGTATTCAAATTTTATGATTCATAAATGAAATATTATTTAATAAATGTTAGTCAAACACTTTTAATTTATAATCATACTAATTTTATTAATATTTTTGTTTCTAAATTGTTTATCTATATTCTATATTCTTTATTATTTTTCACCATTTTAATATTTACTTAATATCGATTCATGACATATATGGAATGAGAAGAGAACTACTTCAAGCTACAAGGACGAAGAGTCCTTCTGGAAACAAAAGAACCGAACCGAACCAAATGGTTAAGAGAAGGTATCCCAATACCAAAAATATTCTTGCTTCTACAAAGAATAGACGAACTCATAATAATATACTATCAATAATAATAATGATACATATATATATGGGGCAATATCCATATTGCACTAGAAGCAGAAGGATACTTCTGAGAGGTTTTCACAAATTCAAATCTCAGAGATATTACATTAATATTCATCATGTTATCAAGCCAAAGATGAATAAAGTTTTTACAAGAGAAATATCATCAAATAAAAAAAATAAGTGTATCTTCTCGATATGTTCATCAAAAGCCCCTGGACTGGATGGTTTTAGTGCGCATTTCCAGCAACAATATTGTGATCTACTTGGACATGCAGTAATAGAAGAAGTAAGATCTTTCTTCAACTTTGGAGAGATTTCCTATGACTGGAATCACATTAATATGTGTCTCATTCCTAAGATAGACAATCTGGTTACAATGAAAGACTTTCGACCGATTGCATTATGCAATATCATATATAAAATCATCTCAAAAATCTTGGTATTGCGCCTCAAAACTATCCTATCTGATATGGCTTCCAAGAATTAATCAACATTCATACTTGGTCGGGAAATCATACTTATTTATCATGAGACATTCCATTCACTAAAGGTAAGACGTCATTGTTCCAATTATCTATATGGCTGTTAAAACCAACATCAGAAAAGCTTATGATCACATAAAATGAAAGTTCCTTGAAGAAGTGCGTCAGAGAAAATTTTATTTATGTATGGTGGATATACTAGATAATAATTTGTGTTCGATCAATCTCTTTTGTGTTTATCCAAGGAAGCCCCTATGGTAAAATTTATGCAAGCGAAAGAATCCGTCAAAGAGATCTTTTGTCTTCATATCTTCTCATCTTGTGTGCTGATATCCTTAGTTCTCTAATGCTAAAGGCAGAAGCTACTAACGATATTCAACTGATTAGAGTAAGTACCTGAGGTCTGCTATTTCACATCTCTTGTTTGGGTATGACTCTTTGTTCTTTGTTAAGGCAGATCACAAAAATAGTCAGAACCTAACCAAGAATCTTGATATGTATAAAGCCTTTGGACAACTCATCAATATAGATAAAATCATAAGATGTCATGGGTTTTTTTTTGGAAGAAAATGGCTTATCCAAAGCAGAGTGGCGAACTTGGTTTTAGAGATCTCCACAAGTTCCATCAAACTTGCTTAAAAACAAATATGAAAACTTACAATGACCAAACTCTCTATTGCATTCATTAAGAGTGCTTGATAGTGTTTTTTCTTCATCAATAAATTTCTTTTGAAATCAAGTATGGTAAAAGAATGGTTCACTAATTCCTCAAAAAATCCAAAATTATGAATCCAACTATCAGTAGTTTGTACACCCATACACATTGGCAGAGACCTCCAAATGGATGGACTAAGTGCAATTATGATGTTTTGCATCATCAAAGTAACACAAATTCTGGTTTTGGTTGGACAATAAAAAATAATAATAATGGATTGTGGAATGGAGAAATTTAAACACTGTCGCACTCCAAAAAAAAGCTGAATGTTCTGTATGCAATTTTGTTGGTTTTTGAAATATCATATTGTTAGTCTTTGAAATATTAATCCTCAACAATGTTTACAACAAGGCGTCCAACAACACTACATTCATACTATTGGTTAGAATATTTTTAATTAAATATTAGATATAACTTTTATATAAAAATGAAAAGATGTATGGTTTTTAGTTTCTGTTTTTAACCAAAACATCCAATAAAATATAACAGAGGAAGTATGTCGTTAAATTCAAGCATTAGAAAAGATCTTGTAGTCAATCTGCAGATAAATTAATTAGGACTGCTTTTACATCACCATATTAATGGAGTTTGTTTCATTATTATCCATATTTTTCTATAGTAATTATTGGAATTATGTGGCATTGTCATTTCTGAAATTTATGCTGAAATTCTAACCTAGCACTTTTAAGTAGGGTATTAAAGCCTGTAAAATAAAAAAAAGTTGTAATTTTTGATAAGCCAATATTCTTGAAAATTATTTAGCCCAAAAAAGATAAAAACTTACAAAGAAATCTAAAATCAGAATGTCACTGAGGGAGATGAAAAGTGCGATTAGGGCTTTCTCGAACTCTATCTATTTGATAGATCAATGTTGATTTTCTTCCTAAAATTCAAATCCACTCTTGGATCTGAGTTCTCCGTTCTTCCCTCTATTCTCCAACCCTAATTTCGCCCCCTTTCGCTCCCCTCTCTCTTCTCCCTTCTTCGGAACTGTCGCTTAGATCTGGGCTCTCCCCTTTCTAGGTTTCCGTCGAGACACGGGCTTTTGCTTCCTCCTTCTTCCTCCTCCGTCCGGGTTCCTTTCTCATACCTTTCCTTCTCTTTCCGTCTAGATCCGAGCTTCTGTTTCCTCTTCTTCTCCTCTCACTTGACCTATCTCATTTCTCTTTACCAATCCTTCACCTCCCTTCTTTTGTTTTCCTTCCGGCCCTCCTTTACAGCGCCCCCTCCTTAGAGATCTCTCTTGATCTCGTTTCCCCTCTTACCACCGTCTCCTTTCTTGTTTACTCTTCGCGGCTTCTATGTTGAATCCGTTTCTCACCCCATTCTCTGAAGTTAGCCATTTCTGTTGAATGTGCATGCATAAGATCAGGTTACCTCAACTTATACTACTCCCTTGGTCGTCTGCTCTAGTGGACCGCTGATTGATACTTACCCAGTTTCAAACGCAAGCAAAACCTCACATGCACAGTGGTTTGCCATAGTCTTGTTGAGGTTAAGCTGTGTTTTAGCAACTGTGGATGAAATCGGGATCATCTTGCGAGTACTTCTCTCAGTCACTGCAAGATGTCTCAACTTTAACTCTCGCCCTGTCTCTCCAGAGTCATCTGAGAGCTAACTGAGGGATATTGCAATTACCGAAGAGATCACCTGGTCATTTCCTATCACTATACACCAGCTACATCCCAGGTTCTCTCTTCTTCCCTCGCTTAATCTAGCCTGGAATCTTAGCTAGGAGGA
Source organism: Streptanthus diversifolius (assembly GCA_039880935.1). NCBI lineage: Eukaryota > Viridiplantae > Streptophyta > Magnoliopsida > Brassicales > Brassicaceae > Streptanthus > Streptanthus diversifolius. The sequence continues at coordinate 9,514,548 of JAXGFM010000005.1, forward strand.
ACATAGATAGGTGGATTTCTAGTTCTCTTAGAACTATATTTGTGCTCTCCCCACCTCGCTCACCATGAGCAAAGGATCTCGGAAAAAGGATGACGACGTCATCAAAAGATTAATGGACCAAGAAGTGGTCAACTTACGGGATGCCATCGTTATTAGTGCACCCGAAAACAAAGAGATTGTTGATGAGCTCGATAATAGTATCATTGTCAGAATCCTTAATCTTCATACGATCAAACCCTCTGGATTGGCATCTGCAATGATGGAAATATGGGAAGTCGAAAAACATGTAAGAGCCAGACCTATCGGCAATGACAGAGTGCAATTTCACTTTGACTGGGAATCAGAACTGGAGAGAATACTGTCAAAAGCTCCTTGGTACGTCAATGGATGGATGGTAGCAGGGGAGCGCGGGACAGCCTCTCCACCCCCACATTACCTCAAAAGGATTCTATTTTGGGTCAGAATCAAAAATATCCCTGTCAACTACATTACTGAAGAAACGGTCAGGAAAGTAGGAAGCAGATTAGGGGAGGTCGATAAGGAGGTGATACTACACGCCAGAAACTCTGACTCTCTGGAATATGTTCAAGCGAGAATTTGGATTCAAGTTGACTCGCCTGTCGTTTTCAAAATCCCAATAAGCTTCAATGCAGAGGAAGTGGTGGTCATTGAGTTTGAATATGAAAAACTCCAGAAACTATGTCTCAAGTGCAAGAGAATGACTCACGACCAATACCATTGCACCTTCGTCTCATCCTCTCGCCCAACTGCGCTGCCATTCCCAAAGAGAAAGGAATTTCCATCCGTGAACCAGCTGATACGCAGAACTTTCTCAAAGTCACCCAAACTAATCCTTCCAAGGAAAAGAAAGATAAGGGGAAAGGGAAAACTTCTAATCCTCCTACTTACCCAAAGAAAGGCAAAGGGAAACAGCAGGAAGTCTGGCGATCAAAACGTGAATACCCGACGGATGAACAACTAGCTACGGACAAGATAGGGGGCAGTCGAAGGAAGCCTTTATCAGCCTCTGATCTTGAAGTCTCGGTATCACCTCCACCACCAGCAATCCCAACTTCTCAACCGACCAAGATCCCAAGTAGTAACTCTGCAATCTCGGCTGGGAAGGAAGACCAGGTTATCACATCAAAGTTATCTGAAGGGAGACTGTCAGCCCAACATCGTCTCTCCGACCCTATCCTCCAACCATCAGAGAGAATATTGAGCTCTGGCAGGGTGGTTGAAGATCAAGTACCGGGGGTAGCTCCAACCTCGTCCCACAAGAAGAGGAAGTCTAGCGCAGAACGTAACATGGCTAGAAAGAAAGCAAAGACCAATCATGAGTCACAAGACAAAGACTCCAACACCCAGGACTCACAAGGTCTGGCCTCGGTAGGGAGCTCAAGCCAGACTGGGAATCAGATTACAGATTTAAGGCAGATCCTCTCCACGCCAGGATCTCAGACTCTCCCCTCGCAAAGAACTCCAGCTTCAAGACGGTTAGTGGTTATCCAGAAACCACCACAGTCGATATGAAGACACTCTCTTGGAACTGCCAGGGAATAGGGAATAAACTGGCAGTTCGACACCTGAAAGACTTGTCTAGTCAACAAGATCTAGGGTTAATATTCCTGTGTGAGACTAAGAACCGAAGATTCAAACTTGAGGATATTTGTCTTTACCTTGGTTTCCACGACATTATCACGGTGGACCCAAATGGATTGAGCGGGGGTCTGGCAATGTTATGGCAGAAAGACATTGTGGTAACCCCTATCACTTTAAATGAAAGGATCATTGATGTCAAAGTTGTCTGGAAGGGCCAACATTTCTTCATCTCCGGAGTGTATGGTAACCCAGTACAAAGAGAAAGGCAACGTTTCTGGAATTATCTGCTTGAACTTGGAATGAGAAGGAATGCACCATGGCTTCTCATGGGAGATTTCAATGAGATTGTTTGTGTCGAGGACAAGAGAGGAGGGAGAACCCGATCAGACTCATCATATTACCCCTTCGCCTCTTTTATAAGCAAAAGTGGCTTAATAGAACCGAGCTTCACCGGTAACCCTCTCTCATGGTTTGGCCGCAGAGGATCTGAACTTATACACTGCAAATTGGATCGCATCTTGTGTAACACTCAATGGTTTAACCTCTTTCCGCAAACCACCACACAATACATATCTAGGGTGGGCTCTGACCATAGCCCCATCAGCATTTCTTTTGATGGGGAGGGATCAAGGAGCAAACACCGCTTCCGATATGATGTGAGATGGAAAGGAAAAGAAGGCTTCTCTGAAGCCGTCAAAGAGGGATGGAATTCTTACCAGCGAGACTGGCCTGAAGAGCAAGGAAGTCTAGATCTAACCCAAAAGATCAGAGATTGCAGGAGAAGTATATCCTCATGGAAGAAAGGCACTCAGAGCAACTCTTATATCAGAATCCAGAGCCTGAAAGTGCAGATTGATGAGCTATTCCATCAGAGCCAATTCCATCAGGACGAACTTCAATCTCTTAAACTAGAACTTCAAAAAGCTTATCAGGACGAGGAAGTATACTGGAAGATGCTCAGTCGAATCCAATGGCTGCGAGAAGGAGACAAGAACACGAAATACTTCCACGCCCAAGCTAAAGAAAGACGAGCCTGGAACAGGATCTCTATGCTCATAGATGAAAGAACTGGCACCCACGTATCTTCAGAACTCAAAATGAGTCAGCTGGTCATAAACCACTTCACCAAAGTCTACACATCCGATCTGCACACCTCTTCATCCTCCCGCAACTCTCCTATGTTTCAAAATGTTTTACCGGTGGTATCATCGGAACACAACACCATTCTCACGGCGCCGGTTTCATGCTCCGAAGTTAAGGCTGCTGTCTTTGGGCTCAACCCCAATAAATGCCCGGGACCAGACGGACTCTCTGGGCCTTCTACCAAGACAATTGGGGGATAGTGGGCACGGATGTATGCAATCTGGTTGAAGAATTCATGGAGACAGGCAGCTTGGACAGTCAAATAAACTTCACAAGCATATGCCTGATCCCCAAAAAGCATTGCCCAAGTCGTATTGGGGACTTCAGACCAATAAGCCTATGTAACTTCTTATACAAGGTTGTCTCCAAGGTCTTGGCATCACGGCTTAAGAAGATCTTACCCAGCATCATCTCAGAAAACCAAGCAGCTTTCGTCAAAGGAAGATTAATAAGCGACAATATCATTCTTGCACATGAGATGTTTCACGCTCTCAGAACAAGAAAGGAAACAGCCGAGAACTTCTTGGCTATAAAGACAGATATAGCAAAAGCCTTTGACAGAATGGAATGGCAATTTTTAGAAGACGCTATGCTTGGCTTAGGATTCAACGAGAAGTGGATCAGCCGTGTGATGACTTGCATAACCTCAGCAAGTTTTGAAATTCTTCTCAATGGGAAAGCTCATGGTCGCATCTCCCCTTCTAGAGGACTTCGACAAGGCGACCCTCTTTCGCCATTCCTCTTCATTATTGGAGCAGAACTGCTGGGCAAGAGAATCCAGCTGGCAGAGCAACTCAACCATCTGGAAGGAATCAAAATTGCTCCTCGAAGCCCTGGAATTTCTCATCTGTTTTTTGCAGATGACTCCCTCTTCTTTTGCAGAGCGGCAGAAGACCAAGTTTCATCTATCACAACAATTCTACACGAATACAGTGAAGCCTCAGGACAGAAAGTCAACATCTCCAAATCAAGCATCAACTTTGGAAGCAGAGTCGATAGAAACTTGGCAAGAATACTTCGCAGCCTTACAGGAATAGACAAAGATGGAGGAAAAGGAACCTACCTTGGTCTCCCCGAAACCTTTATGGGCTCAAAACTTGAAAAGCTCAAATTCCTGGAACAACGAATAGATAAGCGACTTAATTTTTGGAAGGCAAGATACCTCTCCCTCTCAGGCAAGGAAATTCTTATAAAAGCAGTAATTCAAAGCCTTCCTGCCTATGCCATGTCGTGTTTTCTCCTCCCCAAGGGAATATGTCGAGCGATAAACTCCATGATTGCAAGGTTTTGGTGGAGACAAAACACCTCCGGCAAAGGGATCCATTGGCGCAAGTGGTCGGATTTATGCAAACACAAAGCAGAAGGGGGATTAGGATTCAGAGATCTTGAGGGTTTTAACAAGGCTCTATTGGGAAAACAAGTTTCGAGAATCGCATCTAATCCTGATGGCCTTCTAGCTAGAGTGATGGAGGGAAGATACCTCCAGGGAAGGCCCATTATCTCGGCTCCTTTGGGATCTCGCCTCTCCCTGGTATGGAGGAGCATAAAGAGTACTCAAAACCTCATGAAAAGGGGAATGCAAAGAATTTATGGAAATGGTGAAGAAATCAAGCTGTTCGAGGACCCATGGATTGTAGATGCAAGTCTTCAGCCCAGACCTCCAAAAACTCAAGAGAGAGTACCTCCAGAAAGTGTTAGAAAGGAACTCATGCATGATAATCAATCTGATGAATGGAACATACGGTATCTGAAGGAAGTGTTTAGTGACCAGGATTTTAATCTGATCTGCAAAGAAAGCCCAAGTAAATCAAAGCCCACCACCTTATGGAATTGGATTCACCAAAAGGATGGGAACTACACGGTCAAATCAGGTTATAAAATCTGGTGTTCAACAAACCTACAGCAGGAAGAGCATAATACACTCTCTGCGCCAAACCTAAACCCAATCTTCAAAGGAATTTGGAGGCTTCATACCTCCCCAAAGATCAAACATCTTCTTTGGCGCGCCACAACCAACAACCTAGCGACCGGGGAGTGTATGATGATCAAAACCCTTACAAAGAATGGCTCTTGTCTAAGGTGTGGATATGACCTGGAAGATAGAAACCACATATTCTTCCTATGTCCTTACGCTAGAGCGATATGGGCGGCCTCTGAGGTATGGTATCTGAATGCACCAGTCCCACAAGACTCCTTTTATGCAAATCTTGCAAACTGCTTGTGGGGAAAGAATCATCATGAACTACATATCTCCTGGCCCTGGATTCTATGGCGCATCTAGAAAGCTAGGAATGATTACCTTTTTGAAGGAAAGAGTCCCTCTCCGCACGACTCGGTTGTTCTGGCCTCAGAAGTGCTTTGGAATGGATTCATCTGAATGTTGATAACAAGATTCCCAGTCATATGTTGGAAAAAGCTCCCTCATTACCATTTCTCTCCCACCCTCCGGCTCAATCTTCCATAAGAGGACCTCAAGAAAGGATAAGGCGTTGGAGCAGCCCTCCTTCAGGTATGTCATGTTGCAATATAGACGCCTCTTGGATTGAAGCCCTAGGATGTGGTATTGGCTGGATCCTTAGGAACATTTTGGGAGGAATTAGACTATGGAGAGCTAAGAAATTCTCTTTGCTCCCTTCCCCGCTTCACGCAGAAGCAGCGGCGCTCGTTTGGGCTAGCTCCTGTTTAGCCAATATGAAGTTGGAAAACGTCTTCTTCCAAACAGATTGTAGTGAGCTTCACTCAGCATTTAAAGATCCGGATAGTTGGCCTTCCTTGGCAGGATACTTAGCAGACATCAGCTCCATCTTCCAATCTAACCCATCCTTCTCTCTTATTGTAATAAGCAGAGATGCAAACAGAGCAGCTGATAGTATTGCTAAACATGTCAGTACATCTCATCTTTATTTTGCAGAAATTTCCAATGAGACCTCTCCTTGGTTATCAACCATTATAAGGGAGGACCCAATCTGTAGCTCTTAGAGCATCCACTTCTATAAAATGACTTTCCCGTGTTTAAAAAAAAAAAAAAGAAAAAAATAATTTTAAAAGAAATTCGAGAAATTAGAGAATATGGAAAAGGAGAGGCGCACGACGAAGTCGACTTGACTCAAAGAGACAATCCCGAATTATAAAATCCCTTCGCCGCCTTTCTTCTACATTGACCGGATCGCTAAGCGTCCTTACGCATCTTCGTTTCACCATGACTCATATCCTTTGATTCTCTTCCTTCAATCGCTTGTTAATTATCGTATTTAGATCTGTGTTTCTCACGCGATTTCTCGATCTACCAATCTCTTCCGTCTGTGAAGGGTTCTGTGTATAATATTTTGGGAGGAGTTGTAATTGTAGTTGATTTGCCTCCGGAATCATCTATTTGATTAGATTTTGTGAACTGCTTCTCGAATCTTGCTTAGATCTTATAAGATTCTGATACTGTAAGCCAGAACTCTAATGTTTTCTTTAATTCAAGCTTTTGTGATATGATGCGAAATTGCACGTGGAAGTCAGAGAGAGCGTGACCGTGAAAGAGCTGCAGCTCGTGCTGGTGGAAAAGGAAAGAATGCTGACGACGGATTGACGCCGGAGCAACGCCGTGAAAGGTACGAAGAAGTCGTTTTGATAGAATTTAGTCTTGGTTTCTTGATGTGTTTATGATATTATTTGTGGGTTTTGTTTGTATTGATTCAGAGATGGAAAAGCATTGCAAGAGAAAGCAGCAAAGAAGGCTGCTCAAGCTGCAGGTGCGAGTTCTGGTGGAGGAGCTGGAGGCAAAGGAGCTGCTAAGAAGTGATCCACTTGGTTTGTCTTTTGGCCACATTTTAGACTTTAAATTTTTTCTTAAATCTCTCAAAATGTTTGAAATTGGGTTTACTTACTCTTGTCTGAATCCCATTATATCTGTCTCTGCGTTGAAAATTGCAATTTGATGCTTGTGGTACCTTATTTGGTCTTTATATGATCTATTATGAAGTATAGTTGCAAATTTAACTGTCCCTTTTGGGGACATTGTAGTTCTTGTTACTCTTGAGTGTTTGAAATCGGGTCGTTTAGTTAGACCTGAGCTTGCCTTGTGTCGGAATTGCATTATGCTGTCACTGTATCGAAATTGCAGTTTGATGCTTGTGGTGAAATCTTACGTGGTCTTTCTTTGATCTGTTAAGAAGTATATACTTGCAGTTATACTGTCTCTTTTGGGTTTATGTTTATGTTTATGTTTGTTACTCTGAGTTTATGTTTCACTCATTCGGTCAGAATGTTTAAAATCAGGTAGTTTAGTTAGACTGGAGCTTTGCTCTTATTGTCCGAATCCTGTTTTACTCCCTCTTGTACTGAATTGTAAATTTGATGCTTGTAATGAAATCTTATTTGGTCTTTCTTTGATCTGTTATGAATTATACTTTCTCTTTTGGGGACATTGTAGTTGAGTTTCGCTCTTCCTCTCAGAACGTTTGAAATCGGGTCATTTAGTTAGACCTGAGCTTTGCTCGTGGGTGAATCGCGTTTTGCTGCCTCTGTATTGAAATTGCAGTGTGATACTTGTGGTGTACTTAGGCATAGGTCATTGAATGGTTTTAGGAATATTTACGTTAAAAAAAACCCAAAAATTGTAGATTTAGTTTACGGCATAGGATGACTGAAAGTATTTTCAGTTGAACTCTTGTTTTGTTTATTGGAAAGTGTCATTCGATGCGTTAGAAGTTCAGCGAAATGAATGCTTGACGAGCGCGAAGTTGGCGAAAACTTCAAAACTTATTTATTAAGTTTGTTTTTTTTTTGTCTGAAGAAGCTATCGTAATATTAGTAATGTGCCCTCAAATTGTTTAATCACTTCACTATGACCCTTATATAAAATAGTTGCAAATGAGACACAAAAAGTCGACGTGAACTGGACTACTATCTCCGACGACTTTTTTTTGGACAATCAACCTATTATTTTACATGTAAGATAGATTCAGTAGTTTAAATTAGATTAAAATGTAAAATTTATAGATCAAAGTATGCAGAGCAATGAGCCTAAACAAATTTGGCAAAAACAGAGCTATGAATAAAGACCATATGGAGGAACATGAATTTTTTTTTTTTTTTTTTTTTTTGTAAATTAATAATGTATCAGCACACGGTGTCGTGGCACCGCCTGAGATCAAGATCCTTTTCGAGAAATACTCCGAGAAAGGGGTAATGGATATTCAGAAACAAGATAAAGCAACGAGAGAAGAAGCTCAAGCGATTGTCAATGCCTTGATGCTTTCTTTAAATACCTTTTCGGTGTTAACAACTCTCCGCTTGCTTCTCATGAGTTAATACTCCTTGTTCGGTTACCATTGGATTAGATTCAAGTCTTACTCTAACTTTTCTCTTAGAGATTGATTCTTGACTTGTACATTCTATACGATTTTTGTAGGTGCATCAAGACATGAATGATCGATCCAATATCACATTATTTCATATTTACAGGGCATAATTCGTATTTAACGGGTAATCAGCTGAGTAGTGACTGCAGTGAAGTACCTATAATAGAAGCACTGAAAAAGGTGTCAAGGTCATTGAATTGGATCTTTGGCCAAATTTCAATGAAGATGGTATCGATGTTCTTCATGGAAGGTATAGTTCTGCAAGTGAATTTAATTAAAGACGCTTGCTACATTTTAGTGATTGGTCATCATCCAATGAATCAAGGATAAGTTCTTGTTGTTCTCTTCTTATATGAGAAACTGTATTGAACCAATATCATATAGGACTCTCACGTCACCTGTGGAGCTGATCAAATGTCTAAGGGCTATTAAAGCGCACGCCTTTGATGTACCCGATTATCACGTTGTTGTAACTCTTGAAGATCATCTTACTCCACAACTTCGTGCATCCTGTTAATGGTACATCTGCACACACTACACAGTCTCATTCATCTGCATCATCCTCTAGTGCATCTTCTGTTCCACATGATACTGTTTCACGATGATAAACTCGACTTCTCCATGTCAGGCTAAACGCACTGCTAAAGCTTATCTCTCTTGAGTACCACTGCAATCTCACTCAACTTACTCCTGTTTCTTTTCCATCTTCCTCCCCATTATATCCTCTTTCTTCTGTTCACACTTATTCCAATTTCACATCACTATATCAGTCTTATCTTCTTTCTTATTCCATAGAAACAGAACCAACCAGTTTTAAGCAAGCCATGTTATCACCTCATTTTAAGAAAGCTATGAATGAGGAAATGCAGGCTATGGAAGAAAACAAAAACATGGACTGTTGAATCACTACCTCCTGTTAAAAATGTGGTTGGTTGCAAGTCTTCACGATTAAATACAAGGCTGATGGAACAGTTGAATGCTATAAAGCTCGTTTAGTGGCTAAGAAATTTCATTCAGCAAGAGGGAGTGGATTTTACCGATACCTTTTCTCCGGTGGCAAAACTGGCTAGTGTCAGATTCATTCTTGGTCTTGCTGCTACTAAGGGTTGGATTCTTTCCCAGATGGATGTCTCTAATGCATTTTTGCATAGTGATCTTAATGAGGAAATATTCATGAGTCTTCCTCAATGCTATATGCCTGCATCAGGTACTCTTTCTCCTAATCCAGTTTGTTGATTGCACAAGTCCTTGTATGGTTTAAAGCAAGCTTCCCAGTAATGGTATCACTGTCTCTCTAGTTTACTGTTATTCTCGTCTATGTTGACGATATCATGATCGCTAGTAATAGTGACACTGAGGTTGCGCATCTCAAGTCTGTTCTCCATTCACACTTCAAGATCAAGGACTTAGGCGCCTTACATTCCTTATTGGGTCTTGAGATTGCTCGAACATCTACTGGAATTTCTATCTTTCAGAGTAAATATGCTCTTAATCTCCTTGATGATGCTGGATTATTAGCTTGCAAACCCAGCTCTGTTCCTATGGATTCGGTGGTAAAACTAAGCAAAGATTCCGGTTCTCCGCTTGATGATCCTACTCCTTTCAGTGCCTTAATTGGTCGGCTCTAAAGTTTGTCTTGAACACAATTACAATATCGAAAACAGAGTAAATCAGTTAAGAACTTCTTTTTTTATTGATGTTTAGCAAAATATAACTCAAAAACCAAACACTTTGTTTGTGATACCTTTGACACAGCTCACCAAAATGTATTTATAGGCTTAATACAACTCTTTAAGCTTATAGAAATAGATTTGATCCTATCTTTGATCTATTGGTGATTAACTAACAGGCTCTTATACCTTACAATCACTTGCCACGATATCACATTTGATATTCACTATCTCAGCCAGTTCATGTCTTCCTCAACTGATATTTATCTCCAGCCTGCATACCGGATTCTCAAATATATCAAGAACAACCCTGGTTAATGCTTATTCTATTCAGCTAAATCAATGTTGTGTCTTACTGCCTTTGCTGATTCTGATTGGGCTACTTGTCTTGATAGCCAACGTTCCATTACTGGCTATTGTGTTTATCTTGGAAATTCTTTGATTACATGAAAATCGAAGAAACAGGATGTTGTCAGCCGTAGCATTACTGAAGTTGAGTATCGGAGTATGGCTCACGCTATTTGTGATTTTCTAAGGTTGCAACAGCTTCTTACTAGCCTTAACATCAAGGTGACTACTAATGCTAAGCTTTTCTGTGATAACAAGTCGAAGATGCAAATTGCCACAAACCCAATCTTCCATGAGAGGACTAAACATGTGGAAATTGATTGCCATACTGTTCGTGATCAGGTCAAGCTTGGCTTTCTTCGGTTGATGCATGTGTCTAGTGTAAACTAACATGCCGATATTTTGACAAAGCTTTTACAACCGGGACCCTTTCACTCCATTCTTCATCGTATGTCCATTTCAAGTCTCTTTATTCCACAAGCCAGTTCCATTTCAGAGACTTGAGTTACAAAAAATTGGTTAGCCTTGTAAGGGCAAATAGTGCACAACAATTAATATAAGAAGTGAGTCTTTAGAGCTAAAAAATTTCAAACCATTTGACCATGACATAAAGTTGGCTAAGTTGTAGCCATTTGACTTTACAATGATTTTTTAATCTACAGTTTTAAAATCCAAACATTTGTCACATTCTAAGCACTTCAACATAAATATATATATATATGTAAGTTGATATTCCTTATCATCTGTTAAACTATGATCGATTGGATAGCCAACTTTTCTGCTGGAAAAATCTCATAAAGCCAAGGATATGATCCATAGCGATGAGATATGGTGAAGAAGGACAAGCGATTTGTAGCATTTTCACCATGTTTGTCAAAGATGGCATGTCACAAACTTGACATTTTGCACAAGTAACCCTTAAAATTTTTGATTCTAATTAAATCTTTCACTTAAAATGTCTTACATAAAATAAAGTTAACTTGGAGTGGAAGAAACAAGCTAAACCTAAGAAAGCCGACTGAATTTGAAGAATGGAAAGAATAGTGCCCCCAAGATCCCCAACTCGCACCACGTGCAAGAAATGAAAAGGGGGGAGGGCTTGAATAATTTAAATTACCCAAGAGAGTGCGTCTGTGGTACACAACACATGAACACTCTACAACTATCACAAGCCTAAGCTAACTCTAAAACCAATCAAGACGTGTCAAAAACACAAACAATTGAACCATCTTATGAGTCCTTGGTGACTCCTTTCTTCTCTTAGCTTTTTTGGGGTTCTCTTTTTTTCTGCCTCGTGCAGATTATCAGAATAACTTACACAATTGACGCACGATGCATCTCCGTGGATGCAAACTGCCGCACATTGAGTTTGTCAGTCCTGTCATGGCTGGATGCTTTGGTGCACCTCGAACCCAAAAAAATCATAAAAAGATAGCTTTCTAACCATCTCGCATATCTTAACACGACTTGTCTGCTATATGTGGCCTTCAACATACACGCAAATCTACTACATCTTAACACATACTTCCAAGCGTATTAATGAATCAACCACCTTTCATTTTTTTCCTTTACTTTCATATCATACGTTATTATTGTGGTAGATTGATGTAACCGAAGCTAGATAGATGCAAAAATATTCGTTGAGTCTAAAAATCCCTAAATAAACCAAGCTTTCTTAAACTCGTTGAGATCTCTAAAAATCTAACCAACGACAAAGATTGAGAAAATTCTTCTCAATGTTTATCAAAACCTCTTTATAAAAATATTAATATCAATAACAACTGTCTAAAACCATTGACCTAAAAACCTATTTATATGAAAAGTTATAAATATTCAAAATCCTAATCCTAATTAAAATAGAATAACTATTAAAATTTAAAAATAAAAATAAAAGATAATTATTTTAAATATATGTTGCATCAGGTCTTGCCTGCCAGAAAAGATTCGTCCTCAAATCTTAATTAGGATTTTTATTACATATTCTCTTTCATGATTCTTCAAATGTTCTTCATACACCTAATTTTGCACAAACTTAAAATCTGAATCAATCTGATTACACCGAAAATTTATACGTTTTTGATTCCAAATATAATATTTAAATACAAACTCGATATATTCAACAAATATGTGATCATTTTCATAGATATCATGAATATGATCACCATAGCTCTCTCTATAGATTTGATCATCATATTCATATATGTCATAAATGAGATTACCATAGATCTCTCTATAGAACTCATGGTTTTTTCTCTCGACAAATGGACTTTCGTCTTCGAAAGTGTAGCAACTGTCAATTAACATGATATCCAAAATCAATCAGGATGCAGCTCTGATACCAACTGATAGAAGCTAGATAAATGAAAATATATTTGTTTAGTCTAAAAATTTCCGAATAAACCAAGTCCTGTTGAAATCGTTGAGATCTCTAAAGATCTAGCAGAAAACAAGGATTGAGAATACTTTTCTCAGTGCTTATTAGAAACGCTGTATAAAAATATTAAAATCAATAACAACTGCCTGAAACCATTGACTTATATGTCTATTTATAAGAAAATTTATGAACCCTCAAAAACATATTCCTAATTAAAATATGATATCTATTAAAATTTTAAAAATACGAATAAAAAATAATTATTTTAAATCTACATATCTTAACAAGTAGGTATGTTTGGCCTAGCTAAAATAGGAATAAAAGGAGAAGTATACAAGATGGGAAATACGAACATATCTTCCTCACCTTGGCCTAGATCGGATAAACAAGAAGGGGAGAAATTAGATCTAAGTCCTATGCGATCGAATTTGGATATGAACTTAGACGGATCTTTGACTGCGATTCAGGGCTTACAGTAAATGATAATGTGAGGAAGAAGAAATGAAGAAGGAGAAGAAGAGATCTAGGGTTATCGTACATTAGAACTAGCTAAGGAAGACAATGGTGAGCAGCTCGGCTTGGATCTGGGATCACACATCGGTGGTGGTGGCGGAAAAAAGCGGTGGACTGGAGAAACCAGCGGCTTGGGGTGATTGGACAGAGGCTTCTCTGTTCCATGGTGGTTCACGGCAACAGATAAAGGTCGTAGTCCAATCGGACGACATGCAGTGATTGATGGATGATTGGATGGTAGGGTCGGAGGCTAGTGCTTTGGGTGTTTGTTGACAGTTAGGATTTTAAGGGTGGTTAAGTTTCCAAAAAGGGTTCTTCTAGGTCTTTGGTCCTTTGTTTATAGGTAGAGTTATGGGAAAATTCTAGGGTTTTTCTTTCTTGGATTTTAGACTTATAAGCTTTTTTCCTATCACTTCAAATGGGTGGGGTCCGAAATGTTACAAATTAACATTATGGGTTTCGTTTCAACTCTTTAACAGTGGTCAAGATGCCAATACAACATTTGCTCACTCCTTTTTGTGTAATAGCTGCAAACACTCTCATTGAATTATAATTCTAGAAACAGTTTCATCATATAGAGTATTGAAGGCTTAAAAGAATCCTCAAAAGCGTGAGAAAAAGTTAATTAGGTAACTGGTTGTGTCTGTTTCTAAGGAAAATGAATAGTTCTAAAGTGAATTGTCTGAAAATTCAAATGTTGTTTAATGGCTCTTGGTTCAGCATTGGTAAAGTTGGTTCGATTAATATTAGCTTCAGTTTAATGTTAGTTATATTATACCAAGATTAAGGCAGTGCGGTGTCGAGTATGTAATGAAATCGTAAACAGAAATAGGTGTGTTGATCAAGATATGCGATCAAATCACGAGTATAGTTGAGGTATGAGTCAGAGTCTGTAACTCGGTGCTCGGTACAGAGATTAATCTCAATCACCAGAGAAAATCTTCACAAGTTCATATTAAAAAAAAAAAAGAAATTTTGGTGTAGATCAGTGTTGTGATCATTGAGATCTCGTGTTGAGTTGAAACTAGACCACAAAGGAGAGAAGGTAAGAGAGATTGTATGATTGTGTAAATTATAAATTGAGCACTATCTTAATACTGGCTCAGGGTGATTGGACAGTGGCTTCTCTATTCCAAGGTGGTGCACAGGATAAAGGTCGTAGTCCAATCGGACAACATACTGTGGTTGATGGACAATCGGACTTGGTTAGTTGAACTTTCGAACTGTTAGCTTGTTTTTTTTTGCCATAACTTAAATTCATTGTTTGATAGTTGATTTAGTCTAAAAAAGTTTTTAAAATATCAAACCCTTCAATATTTGGTTGATTAAGATGATTAATTTAGGTTTAAGTCTATTTCAAAAACGTAGCTCTTCAAGTTCTTTCCGATTATCGAATTGGTAGAGCAATTTTTTACATCTTGTGTTTTTTTTCTTGTTTATTTCTTGATTCGGGGAAGTTTGATAAATTTTGGGTTCTAAACAAATTAAAGTTATAATCTTACAAGTTAATAATTAAAACAGACAGAAAAAAACTATTGATGGGATAAGTTAATAAAAATATTAAAAAAAACTATTGATGTCTAATGAGGGTAACGAGCTCGAAACTTTCACCTCCAACTCAACATCAACATTAACCATCTAAACAATTTAATAATTTATGAAGAAAAATGGCTATAAGAGTTGATATTTTATACAGGGTTAGAAGCACACCGCCTTTGAAAGTATAACATTTTATTAAGCTTGTTAGTTTTTCATATTATATGCTGCCTAACAAAAAAATCATATAATTGTATTTTAGGATTTTTATTATAACAAACTGTCACACAGCAATAATAAAAAAAATTGTTTTACGTTAGCAAAACTAATTAAATTTTGGTATCAATTGTAGTAATTTATTTATATTTTGTATCAATATAGTTTCAATTACATTATTTTGAGATATCAAAAAATATTAGTTCTACATATTATTCAATGTATACTTCAGAATCATTGAATAAATTAAAATAACCTATGTTATCGAGTTGTGGGCCTTGTGGCTGAGGCCGCGTGTAAAAGTGCAATCAAATATTAAAAACTAAAAAGGAAGTAACAACGAATCAATGACACGCGGAAGCATTTGGAGAGACGTATCATTTTCAGTTTACGTTATTGGCTGTCGTTAGATTCTTGTCTGACAAACTTATGCTGTCCCATGCTACTTTTAATCTCAAATATAAATACTATTTGTCAATTTTAACATCAATATTTTAACTAAAATTACAAAGATTAAAAATATCATTAAATGTAACAAAATCTCTAGATTTTTTTTTGTCAACAACAAAATCTCTAGGGTTTTTTTTTTTGACAACCAACAAAATCTCTAGATTAAAAGTAAAAATGTTGTATTTGGAATTATTTTTTTTCTTATAATAATTAAGTCATGCACATTGCCAAACCCCAAATTTTGATATATCTTTTTTTTTCAAAGCCCAACAATAATGTTACTAGTTACTACCAACTATTCTTAGAAACTCCAATTTTGAATTATCAAATAAAACCAACTAAACTATGTTATACTTTTTGGATAAGGAATCAAAATTTTAAAGCTAAACTAATTTAAAATTAATAGTTTGATTGATATGAAACATATATAATATAAGTATTTAAAAGTTTTTATAATGCATAAAAAATTAATCAAAAACTTGTATTTTGCCATAGTTTTATAAATTTACTGGAGAATTTTAAATATGACATATACTAACAGCAAAACTAACTGTTATCTTTCGTTTTTGTGGTACATTTACAAAAGTAAAAATAAATTAAGTTTAAAAAGAGTTCAAACTGAAAATTTTCGATATTATAAATCACGCTATAAGTAAATCTTTTATTTTGAAAAAAAAAAACATAAATTTCTGTAACTCTGAAAACTAAAACAATAGAATTTATGGAAAAAAGGTAAATGCCGAATTAGTGGTTCATGGAAAAGTTCAAATCTCATGTATTGGATTGGGTGGATATGTTTACGGTCGCAGATGCAAGTAATTAAAACTAATAACTAAGCTAGGAATCTTTCCGAATATAAATAACGTTATTTAAATCAATCAAATCCTACAAGCTCCATTACCTTCATTACCAAACTTCTCAATCAAATCCTACAAGCTCCATTACCTTCATCGTTATCAGGCCGTGATATTGTCCTATGGAGCCAGGAGTGGATGACTTTAAAGACACATTTTCAGCTACTGCTACTTACATATTCACCGGCTTGGCTTACATAGCTAGAGTGCGAAGCTTCTAGGCTCACAGATCACTCAGGGTTAGGTAGATACGGTATCATATCCATGTACTCTAGCTTTCTGTAATCTAGACGCTTGTAATATATAACTATGTGCTACATTCATTATTGTTGCCGTCTCATAGAGAAGACCATCTAGAAGTGTCTCAGTCAGAAGTACTTTAATCCAAATACACACATACTATATATATATATATATATTTTATTTATTTATATATATATTATTAGATTATATTTCTTCGACTTTACTCTCTTCCGGATACTATTCTCATAATTAATGCGAAAATTTGTTTAGCTCTACCATATATTTCTGGTATACTAGATGGTATTGAATATTATAAAAAAATTCAAGAATTTAGTTGGTTTATAAGACCAAAGACACGTAATTCTTTTTTTGTCCCCCAATTAGTTTGCTTTGGTATTTTTGGCTTATTCTCCTCCCATTCTCTCCATCAGCCACAAGAATTATTAAATAATGGTTATAATAGAAAATTATTTATTCTCGGAAAGAAAAGCTAGTTTACATATTAAATCTGGTGTTTATGCATTGCGCACATGATTTAGTTTTACTTTCTTTCATCTTTGTACCTTGTTTCTGCCTATCACTTTTACAGATATGCTGTCTCAAATTTAGGTATTTTATACCTAAAAATAGGAAGAACATAATCTAAGGGTTCACAAACCATCTTTCTGCATCATAAATTATATACTAAAATTTTTTAACAATCTTTTATTTTCTTTTTTTGTTAAAAAACTGTGTTTAGTTCCGTTTATAACCATTATATATATAATGTTTCTCAATAAAATTTAGACATATTTTTAAAGTTAGTATTTCTAATTCATGATGTATATTTTTTTGTCAAGTTCAAATGTTCATTAAGATCAAAATAAACTTGAAATGTTTAGCGAAACTGGAAGAACATTCTTTCAGAAGAACTAATAAATTCGTGACTTATGTATTACGTAAATTTAAACTCTCAGAAAAAAAGTTACCAAATCGGACTGTAAAAGTTGAGAATATTCGTTCACCATAATTCTGAACTTAATTGAAGTAGACAATAATGAGAACAAACATAAAAATTTCTTACTGAATATTAAACGTTAAAAACATAACATTTTTAAAAATATATAATAATAATAATAACAATAATAATAATAATAAATTATCAATCCGTTGTATCTAGACAAGGAGGAACACAATAGGTATATATGTAACTTTATAAACATGGCTATACTTAATTATTAACATTTAATAAAAAAAAATAACGAATAGTTAATTAGCTCATTCTCATGTGCATTAGTGCATGATGAGACATTCCACATACATTGCCTCTTGTCTCTCCTCTACTCCAACTGTTTTGCGAAGTCAGCCTCACATGTTACTGATTCGGCTTTACTTATTAATATAATTTATTTTCTAAGCTTTATTATATTCTACAACAAACTAACATGAATGATCCCAAAATAGGTAATGTACTAATGTGACGTGTTTGTCATTTCCCGAAGCTAAGAAAGCATTTTAGGTTTGTTATGTAGTTGTATTAAGCAATGGTAAACGAATATTTATTTTGCTAAAGAGGTAAAAGAATAGTTGGAAAGTTAAATTCATTAATAGAGAAGAATCTTAGGCACCTAGTTCAACTGATCAAAGAGTTAAAGAATCCAAATCAGAATTTAGAGAATCCATAAATTCACATGGCAAACTGAGACAAATTGACTGAAACGAAAGCACTAATGCTCCAACGTACTAATTGCTCTTTTAAAGTCTAAGCTTACCGATATTCTATACGAGTCTTAATATATAATACTTTTTTTGTTTTATTTAAATGTTGTTTTACATATTTTTTGTTTTTAATTATCTGTTGTTCTTATTTTTCAATATAATTTTGGTAAAAAAAATACAAAAATAACTTCATTTAATATAACACTATTTATAGTAAATAAAAATCAAAAACCAATCATACACAAGAATCATTATACCAATAGTCATTTATGATAAGGTTAAAGCAGTCAACTAACAAGATTTCTTAATCTAAGAAAATTTTTGTCTAAAACAACAATTAAAAAAAAAATGGAGAGAGTAATAATGATCTATTTTTGACAAGAGTGAAGTTATAATTTTATTTTAATTACTATTTTAGATAATTGAAAAATTTGATTTTTTGTTAACTTAGCTTAATAACTTTAATATCTTTTTAACATTGCGGGGGTGATAAGTTCGAATTCCAGACGTATGTGATGAATTTAAAAAGTGATCACCATTTTATCACATTTTTTTACTTTTTAATTACGACGAGAAATAGCCAAAAATTTAAAGGCGATCAAACTTATAATTTAAAGTTAGCCAATGAGAGGATGAGAAATCTGGTAAAGAAAGCAAAAGAAAACAAATAAAGTAGACCCATTTCAAAATCAAAGCTGGATGTTTTTTTGGAAAATTTCTTCGGCATAAGCCAGCTGATTACGAGGGTTTATCAGTTGAAAGTCTAAAAGACTTATTATCTTTGAAATGCTCGGAAAAAAAGATGAAGGTATGGTGGTTAGAGAAATAACAGCTTAAGAGCTTAAAAGGGTTCTATTTGTAATGCCAAATGATAAATTACCAGGTCCAGACGACTATACCTCAGAGCTCTACAAAGCAGCATGAGATATTGTGAACAATGATTTCATCATCGCAGTACATTCTTTTTTTTTTTGCTAAACTCTTTCTACTGAAAGAGATCAATACAGCCATACTTGTGCTAATTCCAAAGAAGATGGAGGCAAAAAATAATAAAAAGATTACAAATCAGATCATATTATAACATGATGTACATAAAGTAATCTCGAAAATTATTGTGAATAGGCTGAAAGGAGTTCAACTTAAATTCATTGCTACAAATCAGTCTGCGTTTGTCAAAGACAAGTTGTTTAATCTATTGTTGGCTACAAAACTGGTTAAAGATTACCACAAGGAGGATGTTTCAGCTCCGTGTGCAATAAAAATCGACAATTCAAAAGCTTTTGATTCAATACAATGATTTTTTCCTATCAACACTCTCTCGGCTATGCAATTTTCAGAAAAAAAAAATCATTCCATTGTTTTTTTTTTTTGTGTGTATCACGACAACTTCTTTTTGTTCAAACTTTTTGATTTGTATGGATGTATTATGTAAGCTGTTGGATAGAGCAACGACAACAAGGCAGATCGTTTATCATCTGAGATGCAAAAATCTTAGGCTTACACATCTCCGCTTTGCAGATGTTCTAATGGTCCTTATGGAGATGTCGAAGATGTGTTAAGGGAAGTATCATCAACAACACAGTGATGAAGAAGGAAAGTATTGGGCAGAACGAAGAGAGCGTCTTCAAACGAATCAATAAGGATCAGGTCCTCCATAGTGGATCATGCGGACATGTACAATAGATGATGAAGAGACAGATGAAAAAGAGTAACTAAAGAGGCACAAAGGCAAATAATACCTAGTTAATTTGATGATAAATGAATAACTAGCGCTAATTTGTTTAAGAAGAAAAATTTATATAATAATTTGAACATGTCACTAAATATTATTAGAACATGTATTTTCTTTTTGGGTGGATTCATAGTCAATTAATGAACTGTTTTTTATCATGTTTATTCCATTTTCTATTACTGAAGAAAAATGTTATGAGATCAAGAGTTCTTTTTTTTATAAGATAATCAGGTAATATTTCGATTAATTTTTTTTTATTAGGGTTGTCAAAAAAAATGTTTTATTTGGTGTCATCAATGGTATATATTATGGTTTTGAACTTTATCTATCTTAGAAAGTATTGATATAGCTATCTTATTGAACATATAATACCTCCTTAAATTATGTCGTTTAGAGATGATGTAATTATACGAATGTCGTAGACTAGCATTAACTTGCTAATTTATATTGAGTTTTGATTTTTAAATGATGAGACAATGACAAAAAAAATGTTTTTCTTTTCGAAAATGATTATAGATATTGGCTAGACTTTTCCATTAGAAATCAGATGATAAACATGGTTAAGGAATTGTCGTCACTGTGAACTTCACTGATTAAAGTCTTTATCAAAATATATATATATATTTTTTTTTAATAATTCTGAATTTAGACATATATACGGTCACAAAAAATGACATATATATAGTTGTAATCTAATGATTTCTTTTCTATGGGCAAAACAGATTACCGGTACTAGTTATATGACGCATACACAAAAGTCCTTTGAGAATTTAGAATACATAATCTAATACATATAAATCCCAAAGTTAGATTGGAGTTTTTCTGATAAAAAAGAATACTAATTTCTGAATTTAATATAATTTTGTTAAAAACTATGTGAAATAGCTTTGCCAATAATCATATATATGGAATACTTTTAAATAATAATTAATCTATATCAATTTTATTTTGAAAACTAGATATTCTGATATATGGTGGTTTTAGAAATATAACATATTCTAGCGATACAAATAAATCGTTTGAAATAACGATTTAATTAGATCATATCTTAGATGAAACTGCTAAAGACTGAATTTTTGTTTTGCAAATTTTCGTTGCATAAAGTTTCTTATTATTGGTCAACTACTTTATTCCATCTCAAGCATTACATCTTTATTTCTATCTAGATTTGTTTATAATTTTGTTTCCATATATAAATCGAAATGATAATTCTTCGTAAAACGTCCCAACAGTCATATCAAAGGGCAAAGTACGTATCATCTCAAATTAGAATAAAAAAATTCCAAATTAAATAGAGCCCATGCTTATGTTTGCTAAACATAATGAACCCTTATGATTATATTATATTACTAAACACAGTGATTAATAATTACTTACTTTAGTCAAAATCTAAAATTAACAACAAAAATGAGTTACTATATTTAGAGAATATCGAGCTCTAGAGTATCTCCACACACAAAAATAGCTATTCTTGTGTAATAGTCACTCATATTTATATGCACGCAAAAGTTTATTGATGGGTGAATCGGGTTGCTTTACAATTTTATTTTTTTGTTAAATTATTTTAATAATTTTATATTGCAAAGTATTGAATTTATTAGACATGTATAATTAATTTCTGAGATGACCATGCTACATAATTCTACTACAAAGTTAAGTTATTCATCAGAATATATATAATATTATCTAATGGAAAGGCCAACATAAACTGATGTTCTTAGAGAGATAGAGAGAAAGAAGACACCCATGACTTCCGCATTAGTTGGATTCAATTAAAGATTTAATTAGACGCTAAAACTTGACGCTAATCATTGTATTTGGATGATAATATTAACAATTATGAGCTCACTAATTACAAGCATTTGTGGTTATTATCTGTAATACTATACGTGCTTAAAAAATAACGTTTTATTCCTCCAATTATATATAATCTTATCATCAATATCGTTACAATAATGTTTTCTTGGTATCACATCGTTCCAATAATTAGATCCACAACTGTAAACACTAATAAAGAAATTTCATAACTTTGATTTGTCTATGTGCCGGGACGTATATACGTACATACACATGAGTACATATATACTAACATCAAATTTGTTTCCATATATTATTATAGATGGTAAAATTATCATTTTTTGGGATGAAAACTAAAAATAAGAGTCACATTCCTTGTGGTCCAAAGCCTTATTCCTAGGTTTCGCCTTATAAATACCAAACCAAGGACAGCTAAATAGACGAGGATTATAAATAATTTGAACATAGTATAAATTATTTTTTATTGTAAAGAAGGTTTGATGCTTGAAGAATAATATTCTTAAAAGAAATATATCCTAGTAAGGAAATAATAAGGTTTTCTTAAAGAAGAATACACAAATTTTGGAATAGTATTTTTGGTTATTACGTTGAATATGGATCGAGTGTCCATAATGTTTTATTAGTACAACGGTAAACCATATCCGTTTATTTCCGTGTATTAAAATTGACTTCACAAATAATAACATAAGATTAGAATTTTAGTATTCATCAAATTACAATATGAATAAAACTAGCACCTATAGTTTAAATCTTTAAAATTTCTGTGTATATATATATATATATGTATGTTTACAATTGTGCAAAGTGATAAACTGATACGGAAGAAAAATAACGTTCAATTGTTTAGATCTTAAACATTTCAGTATACATTATGTATATTAAATTGTTCAAAGTTATAAACTGATAACGGAAGAAAACAAAGTTGGTGTACAACATAAATGCGAAAAAAAAACATCATTAGTATTTATTCTTAAAAAAATAAAAATATCGTAGGAATCATATGGTATAATAGTAGTTAGGCATGGGCGTTCGGGTACCCGTTCGGTTTCGGTTCGGGTAATTCGGTTTTCGGTTTTTTCGGGTTTAGAGAATAGGATCCGTTCGGGTATTTTTTATTTTCGGTTCGGGTTCGGTTCGGTTCCACCCAAATTCGGGTCGGGTCCGGGTACCCATAATATATTTATAAAAATAAAATTTAATTAAATTTAAATAAAAATTGTTTAAATTTTGACAAATATAAATTAAATTTTTTAGATATTTCAATTTTTTTGAATATTTTGATTATTTTAATCTAAAATTAACTAATAAATTTAAATTTATTATTATAATTTGAATATTTCAATTATTATAAACCTAAATATAATTAATATATTTAAAAATATAATTATATTTTAAATATTTCGGGTACCCATTCGGTTCTCGGTTCGGTTCGGATTCGGGTTCGGTTTTTCGGGTATAAGAGTTTAGGAACCGTTCGGTTATTTATCAATTCTAAATTCGGTTCGGTACTACTTTTTCGGGTCGGGTTCGGTTCGGTTCTTCGGGTCCGGTTATTTTGCCCAGCCCTAATAGTAGTCATCTCTATATTCATTATACCAGCTTTGGGGTTCGAATCCAGCACTCCGCATGTTATTGGGATATTAAAGCCATTAGACTATATTAACAAAAAAAAAAAAAAACATTACAAAGAAAAAACAAAAAGAAAAATCATTCTATTTGTTAAATTTAAACCCTATACATAGCTAACACCCAAATGAGTTAGGGCTGAGCTGTCACGTTTGGATTGTTTATTGATAATAAAAAGCGAACGTAGAATGGGAGCCACGAACAAGTCGCAAGATAAGAAAAAATAAAGGTCAATTAGTTATTTATGAAAAAACAAAAAAACTAACATTAATATTTGTTTAATCAAAAGTGTTTGTGCGACTCTTTAATTGTAGTTTACATATGAACAAATTAAGCTCGTTAAAGCGTAGATCTGAGTCAGATGATAATGTTTTTTTCGGACAATAAAGTTAGGTTCCCTAAATTTTCTAGTATTATCTTCACATGATCACACCAATACACACACAAACACATAGTATACACCTTAACAATCGTATATATATATATAAACATTTATTCTCCAAAACACCATTAACACAAAATTAAGGGGAGAAAAGAAACATCTTCATTCTCTGGACAAACCCTCATTCAAACAAACAAAAATGAACATGGAAGATCAGCTTCCTAGAATGGAAACTAGCTTCATGTACGAAAAGCTCTTGTCTTCTGGATTCTATGGGATTTTGAGTTCTTCGACTACACCACAACGTCTCGGTGTTCCAATAATATTGGAAGGTATGAAATCTCATCTTCCTCTTTCTTCTCCTCAAAGCTACTTTGTGTCTCCTCATGAGCTCACTTCTTCCATTCAACAATCTTCGGAAGCTTCTGTACCTTGGAACTTTCTAGAGTCTTTTCCTCTATCTCAACGTCCTGATCATCATCATCCTTCTAAACCCCCAAACCTTACCTTGTTCCTTAAAGAACCAAAGCTTCTAGAACTTTCTCAATCCAATAGTAACATGTTCCCTTACCATAACTATATCCCCAACTCTCTCCATCAATCAGATCAAAACAGAAACGAGTGGGTAGAGATTAATAAAACCCTAACCAACTATCCCTCAAAAGGGTTAGGAAACTATTGGCTAAGCACCACCAAGACTCAACCTATGAAACTTGCGTCAGGGACAAGAACAAAAAAACTTGTTCAGACCACAACACCAATGAAGCTGTATAGAGGAGTGAGACAAAGACACTGGGGCAAATGGGTTGCGGAAATTAGGCTTCCAAGGAACAGAACTCGTGTTTGGCTCGGCACTTTTGAGACCGCTGAGCAAGCCGCAATGGCTTACGATACTGCAGCTTATATTCTACGTGGCGAGTACGCACACCTCAACTTTCCCGACCTAAAAGACCAACTCAAGTCCGGTTCCTTGCGATCTATGATCGCCTCGCTTTTGGAGTCAAAGATTCAACAAATTTCCTCCTCCCAAGTTATAAGCTCCGCTAACTCTCCTTCTCCTTCTCATTCTTCCCCCAAAGTGGGAACAAAGGAGCCGAAGAATAACATCAAGATGGAGTCAGGAGAGGTTGCGATGATGAAGAAACCGAAAAGCAATAGGGAAGTGATGGAAGGAGACGGTGTACAATTAAGTAGGATGCCTTCGTTGGATATGGATCTCATTTGGGATGCTCTCTCCCTTCCTCATTCTTCTTGACTTCAAATATATCAATGTTACAAGCTTTAATTACTTTTATCTTTTTAATACTTCCATTAAAGTAAGCAATTAATATTTTGATGCCAAGATTCAAGATTGGTTCGCATTTGGGGTTGAGCACATTGTATTTCTTTTTTGTTCTTACAACCACTTGATTAAGGGGTTCTCCTTGTTTTGTTTGATAATTAAATGTTCTTTTCTTTGCGGTTAGTAGTAACCATACAATAGAAAAAGTGCTTGTTTTTGATGGGAGAATATATAATTTTAAAGTCTGTTGCACCAACTCCAACTTCAAAATCCAATGTTAGAATATTTCCTACATTCTATATTAAATGACTTGAGCTCAAAGGACAATAGTAGTAGGACAGAGAAGAGTTAAGGGCAAATATGAGCTACGGAGTTTTTTTTGTTTTTCTTATTTTCAAACAATTACAATTTGATTTTTAACAAAAAAAAAAGTAAACATAAAATAGCATCGAGTTTAGATGTAATTATGTCCTTTTCCTTAAATTTTTAATTAAAAGTTCTGATTTGAGAAAAAGGAGTGACGAATCTAAGGTTAGCACAAAAATAGAAAAAGGACAAATGTCACTAATATGGAAAGAGAAAATAAACGTTTGATCCGACCATTTATAATTAGAGACCGCTACAAAAGCGTTACTGTTTTATTATGAAGCGACGCCGCTTCATAGTACAATGTCTCAGACAAACAAAACTATAGAGATCTCTCACTCTTTAAGCAAAAATCAACATTGGAGTTTTGTCAGAGATTGTACAAACTACAATGTATTGCTCATAGTGTATATTTGTGCCGTGTTATAAGAATATATAGATACCTTGTAGTTTCAAGCGCTATGCAGGTCCAATGTCATAGACATAGCTTTTACCTGCATAAAAGGAAATATACAAACATCATCAACCATTTGTTAAGCCAAAATTATACAAGATTTCACCACTTGTTAAGCAGAGCAGGTCGTGAAACCATATGAACCAATCAACAACGATGAACTCACCATTTTAGAAGAAGGGCTTGAAGAGTCGAGAGGCCCTGATCTTCTAGCCTCCCAAAACCTGCTTGTTTTATCTCCAAGACGCTGCACCTGCGATCTGCTCTGTTCCTTGGGAGAGAAACTGAGCTTTTCCCTTCCCTTTTGTACAGCTCTCAACCGTCCTCTCAGCAACCCAACTTCACTCTCTATTTTCAGTCTATAGTCCACAGCTGACATTGAATTTCTGCGCATATTAGGAGACATGTTCCTTTGTCCTTGTGGACACGCCGACAGAAGTCCATAACTTGTGTTTAAAACACTTTGTGATCTATCCAGTTTGAGATCCCGAGCGACATGTTCCGAAGGAACATTCAGTTTCACTTTGTTATCTTCATCGGTCACTACATGGATATCATGTACACAACAATCAATTGCGTGGGAGTCCTCACCAACCTTCTTAGACTCAGACACTGGTTCTGAAAATGAAATTTCCTCATCTCGTTCTTTCGATTCTGTAACAATCGTAAGTCCCTCACTTCTTGACTGATCAAGCTCCGCATCTTGGTCTACTCCACTCACCTTGATTTTCTCATCATTGCCAACCTCCCCTGGCTTTGGAGAATCGACATTATCATAATCAAGAATATGATTGTCCATCTGATTAGTGAAGATCTCAAATCCAGAAGAGTCATCCAATGATTCAATCATCTGTTGTGGTGTTTGCAATCCTTCAGTTCGTGGTTTTGAATCTGGCGTGTTGGGAAGAGGTTTCTCAGTCTCAAGAAACATTTGCCTGTAGGTGTCAACTTCTTTCTCCAAGAAATGTTTCTCCCTCTCCCTCCTCAGCAAAATTTCTTTGAGAATGCTCATCTCTTCCGCATCAAAAGCAGACTTTTCTTCTATCATCCGCTGATACTGCCTCGCTTCCATCTCTATCGACGCTTTCTCCTCTTGCAACCGTAATATCATACCCAATGCCTCATCTGCAGCAGTCGCGGCAGCATTTCTCTCTTTCTCCAGTTCAAGAGCCAAAGCAGCACGCACAGCTCGTTCTTCCGCAAGCACTTGTTCCAGATTCTCAATCGGTTTTCGTGTTAGATCCACAGGGGAGCTGCATGTACCCTCGCCCGCCCATGAAAATGTCCTTTCCGGTTGTTTCTTCTGAGCACCAGCCTCACACTCAATAGAACAAAGTGAAACACTTTTCCTCAACGAAACGTCCTCCAAGGGTTTTCCGCAATCTACATTGTCATAATATGTATCTAAAACAAAATTTCACTAATCCAAAATGATTGCAAAAGTAAAAACTTAACACTAAGCAATAAGCTACTGACCTTTGTAGTTCATAAGAAGAGGATCGTTTTCCTCAACATCATTCAAATATTCCATGAAGCTCGTAGGAAATTTAGGAGAGTTCTTGTTACTTTGGCAATGGTTCTTGAGACCATACGGCGACCTATGGAAGCTAAGCCGCTTACTCTTAACTCTAAAACTTCCTTTCTTTAAACTTTGCGAGGTTAAAAGATCAAACCCTGAAGCAATCTTAACCTCCTCCAAAGAAGGAGTACTAAAGACCTCTTTCTCCAACTCAACGTGTCTACGCTCTCCTTTTCTCTTCTTTCCAACGCACTCACCATCATTTGCTTCTTTACATAGAAATGAATCAAAAGGTGTTCTAACTTTTACTGATCTTTGCACAGAAGAGATCTTTTTCACCGGAAGATTCACTAAAGTCTCTTGGAAACACTTATTCTTGTGCGCATCACTGAACAGACCATCACAAGGGCATGGGAGGTTCAAACCAAATAAACCAAGCAACTTCGAGGTTAAGTAAACGAGAGACGAGGCACAAAGTAGCGAGAAAGTTACAGAGAGATCAAGAAACGCAGCCACCAAACCCGAAAATGTCCAAGATCTTACCTCCTGGCAACGCATGTTTTTAAATTCTACACCTGCAAGAAGACAAACTCTAGAGAAATTACTCAGAATTCAAACTTTTTTAAAGCCTCAATTTTTATTTGAATCAGCTATGGATAAGAATACAAGATGTAGCCATTTGTTCAAAATCCAAGAATAAAAAATAAAAATAATAAAATCTCCGAAAATCATATCCAATCTTAGACTAATATAGTAAGCTAAAAAAATCAATCAATCAATCGATCTTCCGTGATTTCAAGCACGTCAAAACCCAATTACTCACTTCAAATATACAGCAAAATTTTGTCGATTCTATTGCATTTCAAGCTGTAACCATTGCGATTAACTTGTCATTTTCCCGAGAAAAAACCTAAAAGATAGAAATCGAAGAGGTAGAGAGTGTAATTTGACAACAATCAAACGTGAAACTCACCGAGGTTATCGTTCCCCAGAGAAACGCTTGCGAATTTATCAGAGAAATTAAACAATAAAAACTCCCACAAAAAAAAAGAAGTTGAACAACGTAAACTCTTCCTCTGCCGTTTTATTCTTTCTTTTTGTTCAAAATCAAAATCAAAACCTTTTTGTTTTCTACATTTTCAAACTGAAAAATTAGCTTAGAGTGATTCGATACGCCGCCGTTTCCTCGCCGACCCCATCCCTTTCTTTCTTGAGATTTGTGTTTCTTTTTTCATAGATATTTTAAACACGTAAATGTATGCGTGTATTCTTCTACATTTATGTGTTACGCAAGTGAGTGCCAACTATATAATAAACATTTATATAGAAGATCCAATCTATAAAAAGGAGTAAAAAGCTAAAATTTTGGCACCTACTCATATATCTGATCCGGAAACAAACAGAAAAAATTGACAAAATTTTCGAAGAATTAAACATCTTTATCTCTATAAGTATAAAATATAACTAATGATACTGACACAAAAATGACAAAAATGGCTACTACTTACTATAATTAACAGATTAGTTCATTCATAGATACTTTTTTTAGATTATAATATACAAATTGAATTCAGATTGTAACACAAACTATATATACATGTTTGTAGTCAGTTAGATTCATAATTTGTGTACTGTATTTAAGTAAAAATGAAATTGCTCTTTGTGCATCAACCAAACCAAGCATAAACTCCCTAACTCAATTCCACTCTCTTTTTTTCTTTTTTCATAATATAAATACATATATGTAACGTAAAAGAGAAAGATGAACCAAAATAATACATCAAGAATTCAAGACTAAAGGAGACACTACAGTTTCATCAAATATATACATTAGAGGCTAAGACAGAGGTTTGATGACAAAATTTTAAAGTTTAAAGACAACAACAAAGCAAATCAGCTACAATCTGGTACCTCTCTCTACCTTCATCCAATGCTACTACTAGGCATAACCCACCCAGCTTCATGACCCACAACCACACTATCCCCGTTTCCAAACACTTCCCGATGCCTCTTCTTCATCAACGCAGCTGAAACAGGGCTTCCCATAGTGCTTGAAGTCAGAGAGCACTCTGCTGAACAGTTGTTCTTGTGTTCTATCGCTACTGCAAGCTCGGATAAAGACGGAACTGTCATTTTGGCTGTGTCGAATGGGCTTGTTCTTCCTTGGCACCCATTGGAGACCTTTATGGCTAGCTCTGAGAGCTCTTCTCTAGCCGCCTCTAGCCCAGGGAATGCAACAGCTTGCTCCTCTATAGCCTTGCAAGCTTTCTCAAGAATCGATTGCAAATACTTCCCTTGGGCCTCGATCCTTAGCTGGAGTCGCCTTTGCACCTGCGCATACTAATGAACCCCATCAATTGTGGAGCCATTGTTCAATGTTATATTGTCTATCAACAGACTTCCTAATTAGTATCGTTCTGAGAGTAGAGTCTCTCGTTAATCAAAGTCTTTGGTGACTTCGAATAAGAAAACTAACCTCTAATTGCTCGTGTAGTCTTCTTTGGACTTCCATCTGGGCACGCAAAGCTTCAGTGACCTGGTAACTCCTGGCTCACAGAAAACAAAAACAAGCAGACGCAGTGTTCAGATAATGGACATTCACAGCCACAGGTTGAAAATTGGGGACGAAGAGACCACTTGTAACCGTACTCGTTCTGTTCCTGCGCAGCCAACCTTAAGGATGATGTTGAAGATGAACCTGTGTCCTGACTCTCCGCAACACAAGAAACTGCAGAGATAAAGTTCATAGAGATATCAACACACAACTGAATCCATAAAAACCAGATTCCCAACTAAATCCATGAAACAAAAAATGGAGAATTAGATGAATACCATCCTTAGAGTTTTCAGTTGATTCTTTGCAGGATTGCCTCCCCAGACGGAATTTCTAACATAGAAAACAAAACACAGTCAAAGCACTGAACTTTGTTTGTTTTAAGTAAACGAGTAAACAAATGAAGTAGGCAATCAACAATAATAGATATTGTGGGTAGCATCAAACCTGAAGATGAGATTTCAGGTGGTAGAGAGTGAGACCCTTCACCCCCATCGTTCTCATTATCGTTTTGGGAGTTGCTTCTGTAATCAAAAACATTCAGAGAAAAGTCAGAAGGCAAAAAATTTCAAACGACAGGCAAATGAATTAGATCCCAATCGAATCTTAAGGCGAAGGAGCAACCTTTACAAAACAAAAGACACAAACACCAAAGTAAGTATAATATATCACCAAAGGGATAACGAGGCCTGTGCAACACAATGATCCAAATCATATTTCAAAATTCTTCACCTATTTCGAGGATCTTACTTGAGAAATCTCATATCCGAACTTTAATCTTGTAAACCTAGACAGACCAAAACTCATTATTGATAAACAAAACCCACCTATTTCGAAATTTCGAAACCCTAAAAATCCAGGAATGAACTCCGGCGACGGAAACTTCCCACAGTCGAACCACATTTGAGCCAAAGATCCAGGAATTTCAAACAACATAATCAGCCATGGATATGTATATGATACTTACTGTCGGGTCCGCCGAGCTGGGTGACGGCGTCGACGAATCTCTCGTGGAGCTCCGAAGTCCAGCGAAGGCGGGGCTTGGGGTCAGTGGTTAGAACCAAGCAGGCATCGACGGGAAGATTAGTTCCGTCAGAGTACTCTCCCATGCTGCCATCCAGCGGAATCGACGACCGAATCGCCGAGTACATTCTCTTTACCCACTAAATTTATTTTCTTTTCTCGCTATTTTCCCGGGAAAGTGAAGGAAAATGTAATGCAGTTTTCTGGCAGTGAAGAAGATGTGTATCAGTTCCGAGACGGGTCGGGCCGGGTCGAAGCCTTGATTTCTAAGACAGCGATGAAACGACTTGATAGGGTTTGGACGTTCCGATATTAAATTATTTTTTCCAAAAATAAAAAAATGAATTTTTTTTTCTTTTTGTTTTGACATATTCGTTTTTTTTTTTCATTAGGAGTCTGGAACTATTTAAACATATGTATATACAGAGGCTAATAATTTAAAACATAAACAAAACAAGGTTTCTGCGAAACGACCTAAAAGCCAGACAGACTATCGCACACACCTCATTTGCCACCCACCGTTCAGAATAAAACCTACTGAAACCAAGATAAATCACCCATACCAAAAAACCATTAGCAATAAAGGGATGCCTTTGAAGACCTTGCTCCTTTGAAGACCTTGCTCCTCTGAAACGACAAAAACTACAAATCCTAGCTGATCTCACCATCTAAAGAAGACCTCAACCACCCAGGAGCTTCTGATGCCACATATGAATGATTAAAACTTCGGCACACAGCACTTTGAGCAATACGACCATTGACCAATTCTTCAAATTTTCCAAACATTTCAAAATTACACTGGATTGGTACCTGAAGGATGGCCATGCTTTTGGTCTTGATATTGCACCTACAAGATTTTTATCTTCCACTGCAATGATCACATTAGTCCTTCTATGCGCTATCATACTTTCAATTGCGCATTTTAGGTTTAGAGAGTTCCCTTCTTCCATTGAATTGACATTTGAGAAAGATCTTCTGCTATGTAGAAGTACTTCTCTTTCACAGTTTCTTAAAATCCATGCATAACCGAGCATTCTTGTTTTCTTTTTCCAACATGATCCTACGTTACATTTTACCATTCCCTCTTGTGGCACTTTCCATTTTGACTGTATCTGAGGTTCATCTCCCTGCCTTCTTTCCTCTCCCTCCCTATCTAGTTGTTGTGCCAAAAACCATACCTCCACCTCGTCAATGATCTTATTGCATAAGTCTAGAGCATTGAACCTTTGGTATTCAAAAAGCATTTTGTTCCTGTTCTTCCAAAGAAATCACAAAGTCCAAGGAAATCTTCTTCTTATAGTTAAAGGCACTTTAATATTCAACCCCATCACAAAGACATATTGCAGGTTAACAAAAATGGACTCCGGATGAAAACCGTTTTCAGGATACGAAAAATCTGACATTCCCCATACCTGTCTTGCAACCGAACATGTAAATAATACATGGTTCGATGATTCACCCTCCAACCCACAACTCTGGCATGTTGGGTCCGTTTTAATATTCCTTGAGATCATATTGTTTGCCACCGGAATTGCATCAGACAAAACCCTCCAAATGAATGTCTTTATCTTTGGCGGTGCTTGAATGCTCCAAGCTTTTTCTTTTAACACATTAATCGATGGTTGAAACAAAGTTTCCTGATAAACCTTTTCCAGATTACCTTTCGATGCAAGTCAATACCCCGATTTGACTGCATAATCTCCACTTTTCATATGCTTCCAAACCCAGTAATCATTTGAGCCTGCAATCGGTTTTATTTTCAGGATTAACTCCACATCCGCAGGGAAAAAGAGGTGATTGAGCAAACCTATATTCCACTTGTTACCCTCTTTTACTATCATGTCGCTGACACACAAATTTAAATCCACCAGTGTATGTTTCATAAAAGGCGCTCTTCTATTCGGTCTGTCGATCCATTGATCAACCCATACACTGATTGATTTTCCGTTTCCTACTTCCTTCCTTAGACCTTTCATAATTAGACTTCTTCCAAACATCATACTTCTCCAGCCAAAAGATGGTCGAGATCCCATTTTTGCCTTTAAGAACTCTTCACCTTTGTAGTATATACTTTTCAGAAAGCGGCTGAGTAAACTCTGAGGGTCTTGCAAAACTCTCCAAGCTTGTTTTGCTATTAAAGCTTGATTGAAACTTTCAAAATCTTTAAAACCCAAGCCTCCTAGTTTTTTTGGGAGACAGAGCTTCTTCCAACTCACCCAATGCACCTTCCTCTTGTTTTCCTTTGAATTCCACCAAAACTCACTCATTGCTCTTGTGAGTTTCTTGATTATAGCTTTAGGGAGTTTAAAAACGCTCATTGCATAAACCGGGAGAGCTACAACAACAGCTTTCAGTAAAACTTCTTTTCCTCCCAGTGATAAGGACCTTGCAAACCACCCGGACATTCTTGACTTAAGCCTATCACTTATATAGTTCAATAGCTCCACTTTTGAACCGCTGAAACATTCCGATAAACCTAGATACTTCCCCGCCCCACCTTCATTGAAAATTTGTAAGAGATTTTGGATTGATGTCCGAGCATTCACTCCAACTTTTGTTCCAAACGTAATAGAAGATTTTGCAGTGTTTATGACTTGTCCGGTTACCTTACCATAAATCTCTAAAATGTATTTCAAACTTCTTGCCTCTTCTGTAGTTTCTCTACATAGAAATAAACTATCGTCTGCGAATAGTAATGACTAATCGAAGGGCCTTGAGACAAAAATTTGATTCCATTAAGAATACCTGATTCTTCAGCTTTTGCCAGCAAATGAGATAATCCTTCTGTGCACAGCACAAACAGGGATGGAGATAAGGGGTCTCTCTGTCTTAGACCACGTGCAGGAGTAATAAGACCATGAGGGGTACCATTTATTAACACCGAGAATGAAACCGTTGTTATACAAAACATTACCATGTCAATCCATCTTGAATGGAAACCCATGGCTTTTAGTAAACACCTTATGTAATCCCACTCCACTCTGTCATACGCTTTTGACATGTCCGATTTCATAGCCATAAAACCAGCTGCCACATTAGGAACTGTCCGAAGACTGTGAACCACTTCATGTGCAATCATGATGTTATCAGTTATTTGTCTCTCCGGTACAAAGGCAGACTGAGAAGGAGATACAATCTTGTTCAAAAACGGTTGAAGTCTTCTTACCATGATTTTGGAAATGATTTTGTAAAGGACAGAACACAAGCTGATAGGCCTCAAATCAGACATCTTGATTGCAGTAACTGTTTTTGGCAGGAGGCAGAGATGAGTAAAATTCCATTCTACTAGAAAGACAGCCGATATGAAAAACTTCTTCACTTCTACGGTTACTTGTTTTCCTATATCTTTCCAAAATCTTTGAAAGAACAGACCCGTCATGCCGTCAGGACCAGGTGCACTTGACGCTTTAATAGAGAAGACTGCTTCGTCAATCTCCTCACTTGATGCAGGTTTGATTAAGCACATGTTTATTTCCTCATTTACTCTTGAGCTAAAATCCTCAAAATTTCTTGATATCCATCAGGAATTGATGATGAAAAAAGCTCAGTGAAGTATTCACACGCTACCATGCCCTTTGAAGCCTCTGCTCTATGAATCACCCCTGCATTGTCCACTAATTTCTCTATCCCTCCTTTATTTCTTGCCATGTTTACAGAAGCATGGAAATTTTTTGAATTTCTATCCCCCAATTTAAGCCACCTTTCATGGCTTTTTTTACTCCAAAATTCTTTTTCTTCACGGTAAGCCTTCATCAAATCTTTTTTGAAAGATTGGACCTGATGTCTCGGATTTATACTTGATTCCTCTTCTTCTAATAAACCTTGACAGAGAGCTATTTTGTTTCTGGCATTAAGATTGAAGGATTTCTTCCATTGACATAAATCTCTTCTGCATTCTCCAATGGAGTTTGATATCGACCTATTACTATCGCCTATTTTCCTGTTCCATGCCCTTACCACTGTTTGCTCTACGTTTGGTAATCTCAACCATCTCTTGTCAAACTTGAAGTTTTTGTTATGTGTTTCCCTTTTGTATTCTAGCTTCATCAGAACAGGTCTGTGGTGTTATCCCCTTTTCTCCAAGAAGTATTGTTTTGAGCCCGTGAATAAGGAATACCACTCTTTGTTTCCAAAACATCTGTCCAACTTGCATTGAACCCAGTGATTTTCCCTTCTTCCTCTCCATGTAAAAGGATTACCATTGCTTATCATTTCCATCATATGACATGCACTCAGCATCTCATTGAAATCTGAAAAAATTGCATTACACCTCCTTGGACCCCTAGCTTTTCTCCGTTATTACATATGGCATTAAAATCCCCTAACATACACCAAGCTCCTCTTCTATTAACGCCAATCCTAGTAAGTCTCTCCCAGACATTCCTACGATTCCTTTCCTCTGGATTCCCATAAACACATGATACATAAAACCGGAACTCTCCAACCATCATTGAAAAATCAATAATATTTTTGTCTGAAAAGTTAAAATCCAGATCTACCGCATTTTTCCAAAAAACTGCTAGACCACCCTTAGTTCCCAAAGGGTTAACCATATGAACATTATCATAACCTAACCAAACTTGAATATCTACAAGGACATTTCTATAATTCATAGTTTCACTTAAAAACAAGACTTCCGAAAAATGGTTTTTACGCATTTCCATTAGTCTGGGAATTGTAAAGCCTTGAGACCGTCCCAAACCTTGACAATTCCATGCTATAATGCTCATTAAGCATTTGACGGTCCCTCCTTTGGGACCATCACATTTTGGCCTTTTGACTTTACAGTCTTGGCTTGCCTATCCAACATCTCTTCCACTTTCCTTTTCTCATTCAATCCTATCTCATCTTTCTCCCTATACTCCATCATTTCATTTATCACCCATGCCTCAGAAGTTCTTGATTTTCTTCTATTTTTTGTTGGCCTCCCTCTCGGCTTTAATTTGGACTGAACGTTTTCGGAAGATCCAGCACCAATGGTGCTAGTTCTATAAACCGTTGAAACATCATTAGAGAAATCCTGTAACTCCAGCCTATCATTTCGATCTCTAGATGAAGAACCTTTGAATTCCTGAATTTGGTAATGCATATGTTTATCCGACTGCATAGCTGCTGCCAAAAGCTTTTCGCCCCTTGGACTTGCCGAATCTGATTGATTAGATGATTCTTACGTATCATAACCAAAAACCAAACCCTTACCTTTGCTGAGATTCTTAGTGATTATTGGTGGGGGTTCTAACCTTAGAACAGTTTTCTCCATCATAGGGTCCTCCTCTACTTCTTTCACTGACTTTTTCACTCTTTCCTCTCTAATTTTCGTTTCTTCCCGTGATGCTATCATTAAGTATTGTCTCATTCCTTCCAAAACCTCTTCAGCGATCCTCGGTCTTCCTGTTATTGGATGAATTCCAACTTGGTTTTCATTCAAGACCCCAAACAGAGGATCAGATTCTTTCAAGTTTGGTTCTCCTTTTTTTCCATCCAACACACTTCCAAAGTTCCTTTTGACCATCAAATCCATTCTTTGTTTTACCAAGATTGGATACACTGCCTTTTCATGAGTCATTCTCTGGCAATTGTAGCATCTTTTTGTACTTTTTCGTAGTAAAATTGCACAGTTTCTTTACCTCCCTTTGGTAGGTTGATGACTTTTTCTCTCTTTAACGGTTTGGCAACATCAAACAAAATCTTCACTCGAACGTAGTCTATATTCTGCGCCTTTTGTGGATCGAAGGCTACCTCCGTGACTTGACCCACCAGATCACCCAAGAAAGTTATAGCTTTTTTCCGTGTAGTAGTTCATTGGGATGTTCTTTATCTGAACCCAAATCGGCACCATCTGAAGGAAATTCTGAGGGGGGGTTTCCTTCCATCTTTCCATTACTAGAGGCCACTCGTTATACGTTTGTAACCCTTTGTCCAGCACTTCTTCGAGGTCGTATTCGTTGTTAAAAATGAACTGGAATCTTTCCTTTGATAGAGCTACTCCTCTCACTTTACCCACTTTTTGCCATTTCCTAGGCATATCAAGGATCAAACTTGACATTTTTTTATTTGCAGGGTTGAGAAGCCTTCGGATGAGACTTACAGCATTTTGATCACTTGAGCAAAATTCTGGTAGATCCGGCATACACACTTCTACTTCTTCTTCTTCCAGCAACATTTCCATTAGGGCTTTATCCATTGCTGAAGACATTACTTCGCCCCGCTGTTGCAATTCCGAAACCTAGACTGTTGTTACTCACTTGAAATTCTCCTTGCTTAGATCAAAGAAATTCACCTCTACCAAGACTCGCAGATTATCTATCCTTAACTCTTAGATACTAATCATAAACACCAGCATAGAATCGACACTTTCAAATCCCGATCAATCGCCGATATCTACCACAGTTTCCACTTTTCGACAAGAAATTAACCTAACACAGTGTTTTATAAAAAATGAAATCATATTTATCTTCTTCCAGTATATATGGAGAAATATCTACCATGGACTAAGTAAAGTTTTCATCACAATAATAAACTTACATATAACGATGATGTAGCCATTAAAAAGGGGACTCAGTTTCATGAAAATAGAAAATTTTAACAGAGTGACGTTGACAAAAGTTGATAGAATCGTCGAAATCATTATTTTCAAACATATTTAAGATTCGGTATTTTTGAAAAAAAATAAAAAATACTCGGTTAAATCATGTTACATGATTGAATACCTATATCCAGATAAAGATAACAAAAACATCATGTATGGGTAATCAGTGACTCCACTTCAGGCTCTTTTATGGAAGACTAGATGCCCACCAAAATTACAACATTTTATTTGGCAAGCGCTTTCATGTTGTCACAATCATTTGGCAACTTTGTTGTGTTTTAGTAGCAAAGAATATGAGGTTACGTAGGATAAATTATGATTTGCAATGTTGTAGATGTGGAGCAAAAAAAGAGACAATAAATCATGTCCTTTTTTATTGTCCACTGGCAATTCAAACTTATACTCTATCTAGTATCCCTTCACATCCAGAAATCTTTTCAACGAAGTTCAGTTTCTCGAATTTAGATTATTTATTTTCAAGGTTGCAAATGGACTATCGAGATGACATTTTTCCATGGATAATTTGGTACTAGTGATAAAGCAAAAATGATAAAATTATAAGAATACTGATAAATATTCACAAAAAAATCTTAGACTAGCAGAAACAAAAGAAAAGGTGTGGCACGAAGCCCAATCAGCTGAGAAAATAAAAAGAGTATGAACTTAGGTCTTTGTGTCCCATAATTACCGTAAGACATATGGTGGTGCCAATTAGATGGATCATGGAAAGCGATAAATAAATTTTTAGGACAAATATGGATTTGCACTATAAATGAAATGGAACAACATATGTTGATTGGAGCACATAATACTCTTCCTAGTCAGTCCTCACTACATGCAGACTTGAAGACTCTCTCTTTGGGCGATGAAGTGTATGACTGCATATCAACGAGTAAAAGTGGTGTTTTTGTTCATTGTAGTTGTCCTCACTATGGTGTTATTTATTTCCTTATTTTATCCATTGTAGTTGTCCTCACTATGGTGTTTTTGTTTGGAATGGTAAAAAAGTCCTCTTTGCCTTGTTTCATCTTCACAATCTCATGTTTTTTGGAGTCTCAGATCTATTTGCTTTTTCTCCTTTGGGTATGAAGACTGTCATATGCTTCTGCATTCTCCACCGATTCTAGATAATGGTCTAATTTTCAGGAGCTGAATAATTGTTTGACAGTTGGTACTAATATGTTTGTTATAGTTGACACTTGACAAGTGTTTTATTATTTTTTGTAGTGACTTCTTACTTATGTAAGCTTTAATTTTGAAATAATTATTTATGCTTCTATAAATTGCACTTTGCATCTAGTTTTGGTTTTTAACAATTTGATTTGGTGGGCAGAGCTCGCTCGAGATCTTGTTCTCTAAAGCAACTTGACCAATCAGAGGATTTCTCTTGATTAAACCCGCGAGCTGACCACACACCTACAATTCTTTAGCAGGGCGGGATTCGAAAAGATGTTTTGAACCTTGTCTACAACGTAAAGCAGGAAAGATAAACCAGATTCAGAGATTCACCAAGAATCCAAAAATCAGAAAGAGAATCAATCCAGGAGGTGAGTGATAATAAAAAATCTCACTCTAAGAGCTGATCTCCAATGGTGGATGAAGTTTGATGATGATAGAAAGGATAATAGAAAGATAGTGATGAAAATATTTGTTAGATTCTCTGCAACAACGTACTGCAGTACAAAAGCGTGTATTCAAACCGGTTTACAAGCAAATCATTAACAAACCATTATGTTCTTGAGCGAGTGTTGTTTGTAGGGTTGAAGTTTCAAGTATACATAGTCACCAACTTTAAACTCGCGATGAGAGCAATGTGAATCCGCATACTGCTTCATTCGGTTCTGAGTGCGCAAGAAGTGAAATTTTAGCATGTTGATCACTTTTTCTCTTTTCTGCAGGTTTCAATTGACCACCACTGAAGAGCTTTCTCTAGGTAAGTAGGGAAGTGAATTGTAGGAGGTTGACCATAGATGATTTCAAATAGAGTGCACTGAATAGCACTATGAAATGTGGTATTGTACCACCACTCAGCCAAAGGCAGCCACTTGGCCCAAGAGTTAGGAGTTTCAGAGGTCATACAGCGCAAATAGGTCTTAAGGTTTCTGTTTGTCATCTCTTTTTACCATCGATTTGAGGATGATAAACTGTAGAAAATCTGAGATCAACTCTTTGTACCCTGAAAATCTTCTGCCACACTTCACTCATAAAAGTAAGATCCCTGTCACTTGTAATATCCTTAGGAAAACCATGGAGTTTATAAATCTGGTCCAAGTAGAGTTGTGCAACATCCAAAGCAGTGTATGGATGAGCTAAGGATAATAAATAAGCATTCTTAGCCGATTAGCCTAAACAGAAATACATTGCTTTCCTGATGATGGAGGTAAGTCCTCAATAAAGTCTAAGCTAACAGATTCCCTTACTCCATTCGGAACCTGTAAAGGTTGTAGCAGTCCTTATAAAATTTTCCATGTACTTGGGTCAATGTAATTTGGAGCAGTTGTGATCCAGTTACTCTAGATAAAGTATCTTCAGCCATGTTCTCTTTACCTTGTCGATATTGGATCTCATAGTTGTAACCCATCAGTTTAGATAGCCATATATGCTGGAACGGTGTGGTTACTTTCTATCCTATTAAGTATTTTAAGTTGTGCTGATTTGTCTTTATAATAAAATGTTTATGAGCCAAGTAATCGTTTCATAACTGAACTGTGTATACAACAGCAAGCAGCTCCTTTTCATATACAGAAAAAGATTGATGTCGGGGACCTTAACATCTGCTTATGAAACAAATGGGATGGTTTTCTTGCATCAGAACTGCACCAATTCCAGTATCAGAGGCATCAATCTCCAAAACAAACTCTTTGTTAAAATTGGGCAAAGCTAATACAGGATAAGAAGACAAAGCTGACTTCAATGCCTCAAATAAAGATGTAGCTGTGTCATCCCATTAAAATTCCTTTTTCCTCAACAAGTTAGTAAGTGATCTAGCAATTACACCATAATTTCATATAAATCTTCTTTAGTAATTAGCTAATTCCAAAAAACTCCGCAACCGCTTTTAGTTCGAAGGAAGAGGCCAATTTCTTATAGCTTCAATCTTACTTGTGTTTGTACTCACTCTTTCTTCTGAAATAAAATGACCCAAGTATTCTATCTTAGTAGCACCAAATGTACATTTCGACTCCTTTAAGTACAGATGATGATGCCACAAGATTGAAAGTACCACAGCCAAATGTGTAATTTGTTTATCCAATGTTTAACTATACACCAATATATTGTCAAAAAACACAAGCAAAAATTTCATACAATAGAGATGAACACATGATTCATCAGACTCTAAAAAGAACAAAGAGCATTTGTCAAACCAAAGATTGGAGAAGAGTATCAATGGGTTTCAAGAGAAGATCACATTTATGGTTTACCCTTCAATCCATCACCTATGGAGGAGATGCCTTAATTGATGTTATTGGCAAGTTGC
The DNA here is from genome assembly GCA_039880935.1 of Streptanthus diversifolius. Classification (NCBI taxonomy): domain Eukaryota; kingdom Viridiplantae; phylum Streptophyta; class Magnoliopsida; order Brassicales; family Brassicaceae; genus Streptanthus; species Streptanthus diversifolius. The sequence continues at coordinate 9,555,369 of JAXGFM010000005.1, forward strand.
TTTCAAACATACAATATATTTTAATATAAATTTGTATAGTTGATGTAACTATTTACATTCATAACTTATTTATGTTATTTTTTTATTATAATATAACTTTGTATAACTAATTCTACGTGTGGTACAACTAAGTATTATTGTATTTGTAAAAAACAAGCAAACCTAATATATATTTTATATAGTTAATAATAAATTCATATTGTTGTATAAGAAATCTAAATTAGTCTAATATATTTATTTTTTGGTCACTAGATACATAACATCTTATTTTTAATAAAAGTATCTTAAATTTTTAGGGTTAATATGTAAATATTAATCTCATTGTTATGTGAAACAAACAAACAAAATATTTTAAGACATTATTGTATGAAAATATAGTAAATGTATTTTAATTATCTACTATCATAAATACAACTACAAAAATTATATTAATATTTTGTTTGTTTCACATAACAGTAAGATTAATATTTACATATTTACCCTAATATTTCTCACACTGACCAATGTAGGGCCTAGCTCAGTGTGAGAAGATGGATGAAATTGTTCTTTCTCGTTATTACCTTCGATGAGGACATGATGTATGTAATTGAAGAGGTCATCAAAGGGACATATCTGACTATAATCTGTTGCATTTCCTTTCTTCTTTAGCGTATATTTTCCCTTCTCCTTCCCATACCAAACCTCGCTTGAAACCAATTTATGGTCAAGTTGTTTCACATCTTTTACAACCACAACATCACCTAAAGCAGACACACATAGGAGTCAAGAAACAAATTGATAGCCAATATGAAACGACCCAAATTCTCCGAAAATAATAATTAAAATAATATTCCTAAAATAATTCAAAATAGTTTATAAAACAATAACCTAAAAATAATTTAATGTCAAAATAACCAATCGAAATCCATTTTAATTAAATAATAAATAACCGAAAAATATTATTCAGAGGTACAACAACTTCATCGACTTCAAAGCTACTCGGACACGACGACATGCTCACCTGAAAGATTGGGGAGGGGATGAGTAAATGGATTACCCAGTGAGAAATGAGTCTAAGGACTCATGAATCCACCAGAACAACTTATAACAATAATCTAAAGCAAGTCCAAGGCTAAAACATGTAAACAATCATAGTGTTTAGAACACTCAAATATATGACCACTCAGTGTCACACACACAAACCAGGAGACACGTTTTCATGCAAAGCACGCCTTACATGACAAACAGTCAGACAAATCTTCATGCAGGGCACGCCATACATGACAGAAACTCCCTCCCTTCACAAACACAAGAAAACATGCACGGCCTCATGTTGGGCACGCCATACATGACAAACGGTCATGTAGATCTTCATGCAGGGCACACCATACATGACAGACCATCATCACACCATATCTCAATCCCACATGATTCGAAAGTCTGGGTCTAAATGCCACAACACCACTTTCGAACCAACCTATCGCGAGCTCCTAACGCTCGTATCTAACACAATACGTCAATACAACTTAGCATACTCAAACAACAAATCATCACACAAAAGTTTTTAATCCTTTAATCATGTGGATTCTATGCGATACATATATATATATATATATTTGTTTACATAATATATAGTTTATGCAATTACAAACAATAACGCGTCTATTATTAATTAGACCCGTTACATACATGTTTTAAACAAAGACTCAAACTAGAGATTAACGGCTATAAGAATGAGCAAATGGAAACTCTCGACGAATTCCTCACATTAGCAAAGTGAAGACTACTGATATCAGAATGCTCAAAAAACGGATAGCAGTAACCACTCGATACCAGATTCCAGATCTTAACGCCTCCTAAACAAAATTACTAAAATATCCTCACAACTTCAAACAGCAATAACTTTTAAACCACATCGATTCGCGAGAAACTGAAGGAGATTCAGAATCAGAACAACATGAACTATCACATACCAGAAAATTACGCAGATCAGAGATGTTTCAATTTTCCGGTGAACCTTCCGGCGGCGATTGACGGCGCGTCCGGCGACCAAATCCAAAGCGACCTGTGTTTCTGGCTTCGTCTCGTAGAGATTTACAGTTTGATATGTAGATCGCTAAAATCTGATACCGTATGAAGTAGTTATGATCTAATAACCAAATTTGGAAAAACTCACCTCACAATTCCGGCGAGTTGTGGTGCTTCTGACGACGGCAGGGACTGTAGCTGCGGCGACAAATCCGAAATTTGTCAGAGCTTCTCTGAGAATTGAGTATGTGAGGCAGAAGGGATTTTGTCTTCCTTTTATATACTTTGAGAAGAGGAGATGCCCTAAGGTTAGGCGATTGGGCTGGGATGTTATAATTCTTCTTCACTACAGGAAAATTCGTCCCCGAATTTAAGCCTAAGTCTTTTCCCTCTTCAACACACTCAACAAACAACTCCGGATAATCCTCCCGCATAAACTTCTCAGGTTCCCAAGTCTCTTCAATAATAACATCTCTTTCCCAGCGGACTAAAACTTTCCACACATTTTTCCCTTGATCTTCTTTTTCACAACGCTGCAAGATCTCTTGCGGTAAACTCGGGGCTGTCATATCCCGACTCAAATCCAACGGTGGCTGTGACAAATTCAACTCTGGTTCTCGAACTACTTTTCAGAAAACTGAAACATGAAACACATCGTGGAAATCATCTAACTCTGACGGGAGCTTAAGCTTGTAAGCAACTTCCCCAATCCATTTTTGTGATAACATATGGTCTCATGAACCTCGGCTTAAGCTTCTTCAGCTTCCTGTAGCTGTCAGCTTCTTTAAAAGTTTTCATCTTCAAATATACTGAGTTTTCCACTGCGAAAACCAAATCTTCCTTCTCTTATCAGCATAAATCTTCTGACGATCATGAGCTTCTTTATGTCTACTGCACAACAACTCAACTTGTTTCTCAGTCTCTCGAACCAGATCTGGATCTAAATTTCGTCGTTCTCCAACTTCAGTCCAACAAAGCGGAGTTCGACAAGGTCTACCGTACAAAGCCTCATAATGTGTCATCTTAATACTCGCATGGTAACTGTTATTATAGGAAAACTCTGCTAGAGGCAAAAACTTTCCCCAACTGTCACCCCAATCAAGAACACAAGCCCGAAGCAAATCCTCAAGAGTCCTAATGGTTCGCTCTCACTGCTCATCTGTCTGAGGATGGTTCGCTGTACTGAGATGCAGCTTAGTACCCAGAGCTTTCTGAAAAGTCTGCCAGAAAATCGAAATGAACTTTGGATCACGATCTGATACAATGCTCACTGGAACACCATACAGTCTAACAATCTCATCCAGATAAATATGAACCAAAACCTCGGTCTTAACCGTCTTCTTGATAGCTATAAAGTGTGATGACTTGGTGAGTCTATCCACTACTACCCAAATGGCATCATTATTGTTTGTTTTCCTTAGAATTCAGGTTACAAAATCCATATTTACCATATCTCACTTTCATTCTGGTAATGGTAAATCCTGAAGTAACCCACTTGGAACTTGACGCTCAGCTTTAACGATTTGACAGTTCTGACATTGAGATACCCAAGTTGCAATCTCTCGCTTCATGCCTTCATAATAATAACGCTTCAAATCACAATACATCTTGTTGTTGCATGGATGTATAGAAAAATGAGACTGATGAGCCTGACTTAGAATCTCTCTTCGCAATGCCTCAACTGGAGGAACACAAACCCGATTATTGTACAAGATAATACCATCAGATGCTGTGCGATACCCAATCACTACTTTCTCGATCATCTTCTTAAGTCTCAAATCACCGGATTGAGCATCTCGAATCCTGTTAAGAAGATCAGCTCGCTCCCTCATCGCCAATCCAGTCTGGTTATCCTCAACTGATGTCACACACAACCTCATACTTGCCAAGCTATTAGCCAACTCTTGCACTTCCTTAGTGCCTGAAATATATGCCCTTCGACGGCTTAGAACATCTGCCACCTGATTAACCTTTCTTGGGTGATAAGCGATGTCCAAGTCGTAATCTGCCAATAACTCAATCCAACGCCTCTGCCTTAAATTTAAGTCGCTCTGCGAGAAGATGTACTTCAAACTTTTGTGATCTGTCATGACCCGGAATTTCTCTCCATAGAGATAAGCTCTTCATATCTTAAGCGCAAAGACCACTGCAGCTAACTCAAGATCATGCGTCGGGTAATTAGCTTCATGACTTCGGATCTGCCGGGAGGCATATGCTATTACAAGGCCCTCTTGCATCAACACACAACCGACCCTCATCCTAGAAGCATCTGTATAGACATCATATGGAACACCCATTTGCGGTAGAATCAATACAGGAGTCTTACTCAAACAATCCTTCAACTTCTGAAAACTCTTATCACACTCTTCTGACCACTCAAACTTTACCCTTTTCCCTGTTAACGTGGTCATAGGCTTGGCTATACTAGCAAAACCTTCGACAAATTTTCTGTAGTAACCCACCAAACCAAGGAAACTGTGAACCTCAGTAGGACTAACCGGTGTAAGTCACTCCAAAATTGCTACTATCTTCTGAGGATCAATTGCTATGCCTGCCTCAGAAATAACATGACCCATAAATCCAATATCTCTCTGCGAGAAACTTCACTTGATCAGCTTTGCAAACAAACGATGCTTACGCAACTTATCCAATACTAACCGAAGATACCAACAATGCTCCTTTTCACTATTGAAGTATATCAAAATATCATCGTTGAACTTATCCAAGTACTCCCTGAAAACATCATTCATCAACTTCATAAATGTTACGGGCGCATTCTTCAATCCAAATGGCATGAATACAAACTATTAATGCTCGTAATGAGTACGAAAAGTTGTCTTTTGAATATCCTCCTCTGCAACAGGTATCTGATGGTAACTTGAAATCAAGTCGATATTGGAAAACCAAGTAGCCCCTGCAACTGATCTAGCAAATCGTCAATCCGAGGAAGAGGATACTTATTCTTGATAGTCACCTGTTCAAACCCCGATAATCGATGCAAAACCTGAAACACCCATTTTTTCTTGACGAACAAAACTGGTGCTCCCCAAGGCGAGCTACTGGGTCGAATAAACCCCTTATATGTTAGATCCTCCAACTGCTTCCTCAACTCCTCCATTTCCGTGAGAGTTAAACGATAAGGCATATATGAGTTATACCAGGCTCCAACTCAATTGTGAACGACTCGCTTCTCGACGGTGGCGGTCCTTGCAAAGGCTCGAAAACATCTGCATAATCTGACGCTATTGGAATCATGTTGATATTCAACTCCGATCCTTCCCCCAATATTGGTGCCGCCCTGGTTGTTTTAAAACCAAATGATCGACTTGAAGGAAGATGAGGTGACGAATTGAGGAGGTTACTAACTCTCCTTGGCAACGGCTTGAATGGTGAAAGGGTTGGAGGCTACTAGCTCTCCAATTAGATGTGAATGACGACGGTTTTGATTCCACTAGCACACGTTCACCCTGCTCATAGCTATATAATTTCACAGCAGATTACTCTACTCTTAAGTGAATGAAGGATTAATGTTCTTAGGCTGAACAGAGAAAGCAAGAAGCAAAAGTGTTTTAAGTTCTTTATAATTTAATTTTAGACAAGGCATGAAGGACCTTTCTTTGGGCTTTACTCCTTGATCTTATTAATGGGCCAAACCATAATTCATTTTCTTCTTGGTCCTGGACTTGGGCTTTACTTCTTGATCTTGTCACTGTGCCAAGTCCTAATTTCTAGTCTTCTTGGACTTGGACTTGCAGCTCCTTGGACCATTGGTGTTGCTGGTTCAGGTTTGGGTCATAGTTGGGTCATGGGTCGTGGTCCGGGTTGGGTCTAGGTTCATGGGTTACGTCGGAACGGTGGGCCTTGTTTGGTATCGTGGAACGCGGACGGCCGGTCGGGTCGAGTTCCATGGGACACAGTCGGGTCATGGTCAGGGCTAGGCATGTGGCCGACATTCTGGCTGGATTTCTCGGAGTAGCCGGACATGTGGTCATGGTTCATGGGCAGTCCATGTTTCGCGCCGGAGCTGGCCAGGTCGAGCATGTGGCAGCCTTTCTCGCCAGATTTCTCAGAGCCGTCTTTCTTGCCGGATTTCTTGGAGTGGTCGTACATGTAGTCGTGGTTCGTGGGCCGTCCATGTTCTGTGCCGGAGCTGGCCAGGTCGAGCGTGTGGCCACCATTCTCGCCGGTTCTTGAGCTTGGCTGCCTAGTCCAATCTTCTTTCTCTCTTCCACTCTCCTCTTCTGTTGAATCTAAGTCCTCTGATGTTGTAAAAAAGGTCTTGCTCATTCCAGGTCGCACCAAATATAGAGATTGTCGCCAGATAAGCTTTATTACCCTTAGCAAGTAAGTCCTCTGCATGAATCTTCGATATAAGCGGAATATCGATGCTAGCTCGAACAACTTAAAAGATCAACCTCCCACCCTCTCTTGGAATTAACACTCTGGTGCGATGACAATCTAAGGACACCATATGCTTAGAACCAATCCATCCCAAGGATAAATTCATAATAGTTTTGCTTTATCTTGACCAACTCTCTAGACAATTCAACTTCATTAATTACCACCGGAACATCGATGTAAACTCTGGACTCCATAACTTGTGTACCAGTCGTCTGAACTCTTTTCGCCTAAGGATAAATTCTAAAAGCACAACGGAAAAATAGATAAGCAGGTCTATGAGTTGTTCCCTTCGTTTTTTTTAAACCACTTAAAAAACATTTTCTCAGGACTGCCTATCCGGGTCAGCACCGGTTTGACGAACATTGACTCTGATACAAAGTTGAAACGACCCAAATTCTCCGAAAATAATAATTAAAATAATATTCCCAAAATAATCCAAAATGTTTTATAAAACAATAACCTAAAAATAATTTAATATCAAAATAACCAATCGAAATTCGTTTTAAATAAATAATAAATAATTCGGAAAATATTATTCAAATGTACAACAGCTTCATCGACTTCTACGCTACTCAGACACGACGACAGACTCACCTGAAAGATTGGGGAGGGGATGAGTAAATGGATTACCAATTGAGAAATGAGTCTAAGGACTCATGAATCTACCAGAACAACTTATAACAATAATCTAAAACAAGTCCAAGGCTAAAACATATAAACAACCATAATGTCTAGAACACTCAAACATATGACCACTCAGTGTCACACACACAAACTAGGGAACACATTTTCATGCTGGGCACGCTTTACATGACAAACGGTCAGACAAATCTTCATGCAGGGCACACCATACATGACAGAAACTCCTTCCCTTCACAAACACAAGAAAACATGCACGTCCTCATGTTGGGCACGCCATACATGACAAACGGTCATGATCTTCATGTAGGGCACACCATACATGACAGACCATCATCACACCATATCTCAATCCCACATGATTCGAAAGTCTGGGTCTAAATGCCACAACACCACTCTCGAACCAACCTATTGCGAGCTTCTAACGCTCGTATCTAAAACAACACGTCAATACAACTTAGCATGCTCAAACAACAAATCATCACGCAAAAGTTTTTAATCCTTTAATCCTATGGATTCTATGTGATACATGTATATATTTGTTTACATAATATATAGTTTATACATTCACAAACAATAACGCGTCTATTAGTAGTTAGACCCGTTACATATATGTTTAAACAAAGACTCAAACCAGAGATTAACGGTTCTAAGAATGAGCTAATGAAAACACTCGACGAATTCTTCACTTTAACAATAGAAGAATAAACTTTCATTTTCTGGAAACTGCAAAAAAAGGGAAAACTTCCTTAAATGGAGACCTGCCATAATTGGAAGTTCGAAACAAAGTGAGGACTACTGATATCAGAATGCTCAAAAACGATATCAGTAACCACTCGAGACCAGATTCCAGATCTGAACACATCCTAGACAAAATTACTAAAATACCCTCACAACTTTAGACAGTCATAACTTTCAAACCACAGCGATTCACGAGAAACTGAAGGCAGATTCGGAATTAAAACAGAATGAACTATCACATACCGGAAAATTACGCAGATCAGAGACGTTTCAATTTTCTATCGAACATTCCGGCGGCGATTGACGGCGCGTCCGGCGACCAAATCCGGAGCGTCCGGTTTGTCTGGCTTCGTCTCGGAAAGATCTACAGTTTGATATGTAGATCGCTAAAATCGGATACCTTATGAAGAAGTTATGATCGAATAACCAAATTTGGAAAAACTCACCTCACAACTCCGGCGAGTTGCGGTGCTTCTGACGACGGCGGGGATTGTAGCGGCGGCGACGAATCCAAAATTTGGCAGAACTTCGCTGATAATTGAGTGTGTGAGGCAGAAAGGGTTTTGTCTCTCTTTTTATAGACTTTGGGAAAAAAAGATGCCCTAAAATTAGACGATTGGATCTCAATTTTGCATGGACTTTGGATTGGGATATTACACAATATATTTTAGATACTCATGTGATTCCCAAAACAAGTAACATTCAGCAAAAATTATCATACTCTGTTTTCTAACACTAAAAATATGAACAAAGCTAACAATCATTAAAATAGAAGACCATATTATCTTTATTTAACTGTTACAGGCTTATATAACAGGTAATTTCTTTGTAACATGTCTTTTTGTTCTATGTTAGTATCTAATTTATAAAATGTAAGTAAGAACTTAGGATTTAGATTTTAGATTTAGGGTTTAGTTTTGTTGAAACGTCATTTGATAAATTTGTCTTGTACATAACAATATAACATATCTACACAACAGCCTTTAATTTTATTATTTTTCAGGACTACAAGTCCATGGTATGAAAAATATTCTGTCAACTAGGAAGAGTGTAGGACCATTGTTACCAATCAGGGCCCAATTTTAATTTTCCGTGTGTGCGAAGACATAATATTCAAGAATATGTTGTGTATACGGTGGACCTTCAGTCTGTAAAAAGAACAACACGAGGTTGATCTTATTCTAAAGATATTATATTGTTAGTAATTTTGAAAATTGAATCAGACAGGTCAGAGATTTTACAATTTTGGATCTAAAGTGTTATATTGATACCTAATATTAATCATGTATATTACTTATTCTAGCAACAGCCAAATATATAGTAATCAACGATATAAGCCTTATATGATGATTAAATGAGCTTTTTTCTTCACATAATCATCTTTTAAATCCAATGATTAAGAAAAGGCCAAAAGGCACTTCCACCAGAAATTACCAAAAAAAAATCAGCAAAAGAAAACAGTAATTGATTGGATGTAAAGTTCAATTACTTGTATTATCCTTAATGTTTACTCAACGTAAAAGTTTTGTACTGATTGACTTGAGTATAGTATAATGTCTAATAATGATCGATATTTGCAAAATGTATTTATGTTGGGTTGTAATAATGAGTACAACATGATAACAATTAGGAGAAACACCAATGTATATGTACCAACTTACGTATACATATACTCTCGAGTCTCTAATTATGGTATAGTAAGAAAACCAATGTCACTGGCATAGCTATGGATTGTGAGGGTCTAAATGGGTATATATATCTGAACTATTATAGAAAAGCTAACCATATATTTTATTAAATCGCATATAGTTCATTTTTAGAATCTAAAAAAAAAGTATCTTGGTTTCACTTTTATGCATGGATCAAAAATCAAAATGATAATCCACAACGTAGTTCTTACATTTGGCGGAAACATAACGTGCTTATGTGGCTGGTCAACAAGTCATTTATGGTGCCCGAGAGACAAAAATTAGGAAACATTAACGGAGATAATTGTTTTTTTTGTCAATATAATTTATTGGTTTTAATATTATTTTTAATACTGAGAGATATTTAGTTCAAACTTAACATTAATTATCATTGTGTCATATGATTCCGACTAATTCAGTTAAAAAAAAAATTTTGCTTTAAAACCCGCATAAAAACCAGTAGTGGCCCATTACTTCCGTAAGAAACACACTGCCTTTTGATGACATGGCATTTTCAAGATCTATGATTCGTTAATTCCGTTACTAATTTCGTTCATCCCATTAACTAGTCACCAACATCTGCGTATCCATTTTCGATAATCACATCTGGTTCTCTTACTTTAGGATGCAGAGTTTTATATTAATTTTTGTCTTCCAATATTGTATAAAGTCCCATTTTATATGTGAGATTTTTATTCAACTTTTCTATAAAAACTTTAGAACCAGTGATAGAACATCATTTTATGTATTTAGTAGTATAGAGAAATGTAAAAAAAATGCAATTTTAAATGTAGAAAATTCGAATTTGTAACAGCACATCTTTAAAACCTTTTACCAGAAAAAAAGGCTGATTTCAGTGTATGAATATAAATCTTGGAAGATTTTATAGGTTAATTGGTTTGGACATTTAAAAAATTTCAACATTTTAGTATCAAACGTTTATAATTAAGATCTCTGCAAGGTTTTTCGGTGTTCGTGGAGATTTGTCTTCAACGTAATGTTAAGAACGTGAAGAGCCATGCAAATTTTACACCAGAAAAAGTAGTAGTAAATTAAATATAGTAGGAGTAAATTTATATCTATACTATTAAATTAGATGGAACAAAGAAAATAGTAAAATAAACGATTTACAACTTTAATTATGTTAAAGATATAGAGATTTACATGTTTAGACAGTTTTTCATTTTTATTTTGCAATTTGTGGTATCTAACTACTTTTACTATTAATTTGACTATAGAAATCTCATTTTTATTATTATTATCAAAAAGTTTTGGATCTGTTGGCCCATAATCTCCCTAAAACATATTTTAGATAGGATAATTCACTTCTTTACGTAGGAACCCACTTCTCATCCATTTAAGACAAGTCAGGCCTTGTAAGACGCTAGCATCTATCGATGATGAGGAATTTGACATCCCATCACTCTTTGACGATACCCAATATGCAACAGATGAAATTCTTGACTTGGATTTATATGAAAACGATGATGATATATGTATTTGAAATATTTATGGAGTTAAAGAGGACTGCATGATTGCTTTAGCTATCCACGCCATCAAAAATATGTTTAGTTTCAAGAAAATTTCGACAAAAATATATCAATGTGTCCTCAATTGCTCGGATCTTACGTTGTGATTAGCGAATCTTGGCACATGAGCTAAGCGATTGCGGATATTATAAAATCAGTTACTTCTTCTCAAAGATCTAAGAATATCAGCTTCCTATATGAAGTTTTAAATGGTAAAGAGAAAGGCCATCACTGATGTTAGGGGAGCAGATGAGGACTTCTATCTTGAGCTTCAAGAACATTTGCATTTGCTCAAATTGACAAATCCATGTATAATTAAGGATATGAAAACAGAGATTGACGACAATGAGTTGGAAAGGTTCTTGTTTGTCTTCCTAGCTTTTGGTGCTTCCATTGTTGGTTTTAGGAAGGTAAGACCAGTGCTTGTGATATATGGCAAACACATACCAAGAAAATTCAAGGATGTTCTTCTTACAGCAAGTGGTCACGATCCCTAGCTTTTGCTGTCTTTGACAGTGAGAATAAGGAGTCATGGACATGGTTTCTATAGAGGATTGAAAGGATCATCACTGACAGTCCCAACCTCACTATTATATCAAATAAGCATGCATCTATTGTAACTGCTAAGAAAGTTATCTTCTCCAAAGCATACCACGGTGCATGCATTGTCCATATGATGAAGAATGTAAATGCAAGGTTTATGAATAAAGTTCTCGCCAAACTGGTTGGTCAGACTGCTTTTGCGTTCCATATTAGAGGTTTCTACCGAATAATCTCAACCAATGCAGCTTGTGCTAAGTACTTAGACAACATTGGCATAAGTCATTGTTTAAGAGCCTATTTTCAAGATCAACGGAATGACAAGCAACATCTCCAAGCAGCTCAATAAAGCTTTGAGAAAGGCTAGATCATCTCCAATTGGCGAGCTTCTTATGTTTATACATAGAATATTCACCAGTTGGTTATGTGGCTCACAAAGGCTTTTTGTTGAGATACGATCGATCGATCGTATATAAAGATCGATCGATCTGTTTTTACGTAAAGTTACGGGATCGACCATTCTCACACGGGATCGACCGGACGCACTTAGGATCGACCGATCTGACTTAGATCGATCGATCCAATTGTCGTTTTAGACATAGAAAACAAATAAAGGGCTGTATCGTCTTTAGCCAGGGGCTCTCCCCTCTCAGCCCTAATCAGTTTCTGTCTACAAAACTTGTAATCCTAATGATGTAAAAGTAAGCTCAGAAACACAATACAAGTAATCTATTATGAAGTTCCAAAATCTCTTAATCTTTTATTGAAATCTCTCTCTTAAACTTTCAATCTTCTTAAACAGTCATATTCTCACATGGTATCAGAGCAAAGTTGCTCCTAATCTCTCTTAAATTCCGCACCTAATCTCAAAACCAAAAATCTTCATTGCTCAAAACTTTTCATTCTCTAAAATCTTAATTCATTCCAAATTGTGAAGACACTAATGAAAACCAAGACCAAGCAATTGTTGGTCAAAGAAAGTGGTTCCAAGAAGATCAATTGGTATTGTCTATCATTCAAGGATCTCTTGAAGCATCTCTCCTGGAATCTTATTCCTACTGTGAGACAGCCAAGGAGCTTTGGGATACACTTCAGAATGTGTTTGGAAATACCTCAAATTTGAGTCGCATTTACCAAGTTAAAAAGGCGATTAATGAACTCAACCAGGAGGAAGCCTTCACCAAGCACTTTGGAAAATTCAGATCCCTTTGGGCTGAATTAGAAATGCTCAGACCACACACAATGGATCAGGCTGTGATTCTTGAAAGAAGGGAGCAAGACAAGGTCTTTGGACTGTTACTCACTCTAAGTCCAACATTTGGTGACCTTGTGAAGCATCTTCTAAGAGCTGATAAACTTCCTAGCCTTGATGAGGTGTGTGCTCAAATTCAGAAGGAGGAAGGCTCACTTGGTCTGTTTGGTGGAAAGGAGAAAGGAGAACTATTCACAGTCAATAAAAGTGCATTCAATAAGAACGCCTTCAACAGAAACACTTTGAGGTTTGATGACAAGAAGACCATGTGTGATCATTGCAAGAGAAGGGGACACACCAAAGAGCAGTGTTGGATTCTGCATCCTCACTTAAAGTAAAGCAGATGGAATGCTCAGCCACGAGCTAAGTTCTCCCTAGAAGCCGGATCCTACAATGAAAGGTCTTACAGTCCATCTCCAATGGCTGTGTACCATGATGGGTCATCCTCTAAGGTGACACCTACTCAAAACAAGGAGGTCCGACCCATGATGACATCTCCTCAAGAGGAATTTGTCAAGAAATCAGACCTTGAGGCCCTCATCAAGGCACTCAAAGAAAAATCTGGTAATGTGTTGGGTAAATCTCTTCAAGCTTCTTATCATGCATCAAATATCTCTAAGCCTCTAATTGTCGATTCTGGTGCCTCACATCATATGATTAGTGACTTGCACTTGATAAAGGATATAGAACCAACTATAGGGAATGTTATGATTGCAAATGGAGCTCAAATACCAATTAGAGGGATAGGAAAACTTAGGTTATTTGGAAAAGAATCTAAAGCCTTTTATATGCCAAATTTTACCTCTAATCTTCTATCTGTTAAAAAGGCCACTACTGATCTCAATTGCAATGTCATTTTCAGTCCTAATGAAGTTTCATTTCAGGATATTGAGACACAAAGAATTCTTGGAAAAGGAGGAACCAAAGACGACCTATATTTGCTTGAAGATTGTTTTAAATTACCTCTCTACTGTTTTTCTAGTTCTAATAAGTCTGAAATAAATGGTGATTTGTGGCATGCTAGACTTGGACATCCCATAATAAAATTTTAGAATTGTTGTTTCCTAGGATTACTTTTAACAATGCTGATTGTGAAGCTTGTATCCTTGGAAAACATTGCAAGTCTATTTTTCCGAAATTTGTAACCGTTTATGACCATTGTTTTGACTTAGTGCATTCTGATGTTTGGACTGCTCCATGTGAATCTAGAGAACATCATAAGTATTTTGTCACTTTCATTGATGAGAAATCCAAATTCACATGGATCACTTTGCTCCCTTCTATGGATAGGGTTCTAGAGGCATTTATAAATTTTCAAACTTACATAACTAACCATTACAATGCCAAGATTAAATGTTTTAGGTCAGATAATGGAGGAGAATATTCAAGCAATGCCTTTAAACAACATCTTCTCAAACATGGAATCACACACCAAACTAGTTGTCCATACACTCCTCAGCAAAATGGAGTAGCTGAGCGCAAAAACAGGCATCTGATGGAAGTAGCCAGGTCTATGATGTTTCATGCCCATGTTCCTAAACGGTTTTGGGGTGATGCAGTGGTCACAGCTTGCTATCTTATTAACAGAACCCCTACCAAGATCTTACAAGACCACTCTCCTTTTGAGGTAATCAACAAAACTCAACCTAATCTTGATCATCTAAGGGTTTTCGGTTGTGTTTGTTTTGTGCTAGTACCAGGGGATCAGCGCAACAAGCTAGAACCAAAGAGCACCAAAGCTATATGCATTGGCTATTCTCCCTCTCAGAAAGGATACAAGTGTTATGACCCAGAGACAAAAAATGTATTGGTATCTAGAGACGTCAAGTTCATGGAGTCCAAGACATTCTATGAGGATCAAAACTGGGATACTATCAAAGATCTGTCATCCAGCCCTGGTGACCGAGCTGAACACCTACGGAAGCTTCTGGAAAACATTGGCATTACCTCAACCTCTGCTCCTACGGAAACCGCAAATACCAATGCCAATGACACGGCTACTGCACAATTTATGCCTGAAGAGTGGTTTGGTCCCCTTGACCATGAGGGGGGAAATAGTGAAACTGAATACTCAGGGAGTCATGATCAAGAGGTCCAGACCAGCGAAGAAAGTATGGCAGCGCAAGAAGAAGAAGAACCAATCTCGAACACTTTACAAAGAGGCCAAGAGGAGATGGTTCCTCTAAGAAGAAGTAGTAGGCTGAAATTCCCTTCTCACTATAAAGACACAAGGATCTATTACAATAACAAGGCAGTAGCTCATCCAGAACAGATAGTATGCAATATGGCATATATACCCCAAGAGCATCATGCATTCATTAGCAGCCTTGATCATGAGCAAATTCCGAGAACTTATGAGGAAGCAAAGGAACATGAGGTCTGGAGAAATGCAGTGGGAGATGAACATCATGCCATGGTTAAAAACCACACTTGGGATGAATCGGACTTGCCAAAAGGGAAGAAAGCAGTAAGCTCTAGATGGATCTTCACTATCAAGTATAAGAGCAATGGAGAAATTGAGAGATACAAAGCAAGATTGGTTGCAAGAGGGTTCACTCAAACTTATAGTGATGATTATAGAGACACCTTTGCACCAGTGGCTAAACTTCACACAATCAGAGTTGTCTTATCTCTAGCCACTAACTTAGAATGGGACCTTTGGCAAATGGATGTCAAGAATGCTTTCCTACAAGGCGAATTGGAAGAAGAAGTCTACATGACTCCACCACCAGGTCTTGAGGATTCTGTGACACCAGGGAAAGAACTGAGACTGAGAAAGGCAATTTATGGTCTGAAGCAGTCACCTAGAGCTTGGTACCACAAGCTCAATGTCACACTGAGAGATAGAGGCTTTAAAAGATCGGAAGCTGATCATACTTTGTTCACACTTCAAAGCCAGGAAGGTATAGTAGTCATTCTCATTTATGTAGATGATATTATCATCTCTGGGAATGACAAGGTTGGTATCTCATCTACTAAAGAATATTTGAAATCCATGTTTGATATTAAGGATCTTGGTGAGTTCAAATACTTTCTGGGAATTGAAGTGTGCAGGTTTAAGGAAGGTCTCTTTATATCACAAAGGAAATATATACTTGATTTACTAACCACAGCAGGAATGCTTGACGCCAAAGCAGCTAAGACTCCATTGGAAGAAGGTTACAAAGTTGAACCTGAGGGGGAGCTAGAAGGCGCATTTGAAGATGCTAAACTATACAGAAGATTGGTTGGTAAGTTGATATACCTTACCATTACTAGACCTGACTTGTGTTTTGCTGTGAATCAGATCAGTCAACACATGCAAGAACCAAAGATCAGTCATTGGATGATGGTTCACCGTATTCTAAGATACCTGAAAGGAACAAGCAGTCAAGGAATATGGATGGGAAACAACGGAAATAATGAGATTGTTGGTTATTGTGATGCTGATTGGGCTGGAGATAGGAATGACAGAAAGTCTACAACAGGTTATTGCACATTCATAGGAGGAAACTTGGTTACTTGGAAGACTAAGAAGCAGAAGGTTGTCTCATGCTCAAGCGATGAAGCTGAATACCGAGCCATGAGGAAGCTTACCACTGAGTGCATCTGGTTGAAAGCACTTCTTCAAGATCTTGGCATCGAAACCAAAACACCCATCACTATGCACTGTGACAATCAAGCTGCAATCCATATTGCCTCTAATTCAGTTTTCCATGAAAGAACAAAGCATATAGAGGTGGACTGTCACAAGGTTAGGGAAGTTGTGGAGAAAGGGATCATTCTTCCATGTTACACAAGAAGCTCTGATCAGCTAGCAGACATATTCACCAAAGCCGCTAGTACCAAGGTCTGTGAGTTCATCCATGCAAAGCTTGGACTCACAGAGATTCCATGTCCATGATCCCCTTATCATGAGGACCATACTCTTTTTCCCTTAGGATGTTTTTGTCCCACTGGGTTTTACATTCTAAGGTTTTTTAATGAGGTGGATCCTTATGATATCCAAGTTCAACCATTCACCATGGTTAAACTTGAGGGGGAGTGTTGAGATACGATCGATCGATCGTATATAAGGATCGATCGATCTGTTTTTACGTAAAGTTACGGGATCGACCATTCTCACACGGGATCGACCAGACGCACTTAGGATCGACCGATCTGACTTAGATCGATCGATCCAATTGTCGTTTTAGACATAGAAAACAAATAAAGGGTTGTATCGTCTTTCGCCAGGGGCTCTCCCCTCTCAGCCCTAATCAGTTTCTGTCTACAAAACTTGTAATCCTAATGATGTAAAAGTAAGCTCAGAAACACAATACAAGTAATCTATTATGAAGTTCCAAAATCTCTTAATCTTTTATTGAAATCTCTCTCTTAAACTTTCAATCTTCTTAAACAGTCATATTCTCACATTTGTGACTCCGGAAGTTGACAAAGTCGTGACCACCAACATGATGACCACAAAGAACAGCAAAATAAAAATGGTCAGTAGCTGGAGTTCTTCGATTGTACCTGAAATATAAAATTCCATGTGGACATACTCTACTTGATGGTGATAATATTGGATTACCATATGGATAGTTGATTGGCGATTGCTACAAAACCCATACATGGATAAATACTTACACTGGTGTCATCAATCCAGAAGCATCAGCCCAAGATGAAGATGTACCAGAAGATCTGCACAACATCGTTCTTTTTCACCAAGAACTCTTAGACCTTTTGATCGTCCTAAGGAGAATAAGATTCCCTCTACTGGAGAAATTCCTGTAAATCTACATAATCAGAATAAATCTCCTTACTATCTACCTCTATTAATAACTAAACATCTCTTAGGTTACCAAGAAAAATAAAATCATCTCTAACAAATGTGGTCGGTGCAGTGGTCAAAGACATAATAGGACAACATGCAAAAACCCTATTTAAGGTTGGTGGAGTCTATATCCACGATCCATGACATATTCACGATTGGACTTGGATAGATTTTTTACCATTTTAATTTATTTTATCAAACTAACAACCATGACGCTACGACGACTTTTTGGTGTTTTGGAAAACAATGCCCAACCTATTGTAGGTTTTAATTTATAAGTTTTCATTTATTTTGGGAAACATAGCCATTACATTGTTTTCAGGCTTTTGTAGATTTTGGATACTATGTCCAACATGTTTCATTAACTTTATCAGGTTTTGTTAGACTTTTGATGATAATTTCAAGCATCTTTTCTCTTTCACAATTGAGGCTTGGAAATAGCCTTTAATTATGGTCACTCAAAAACCTATCAACATCTTGCATCATTACCAACATCGTCCATAGAAATGTTCATGTTTGGATATTATAAATCAAACATGGATTAGTGGAAGACCATCTACAGACATCCATGGTTAACCGTCCATAACTAGTGTCCAAGAACAACTGTCCACGAATAGTATTTCTACCATCAAGAAACTCATTTAATTGAATGAATATGTATGCATATTGCACTGTTTCTTCATAAACATACACATAAATACTATCCATTGATAACCTTCCATGAAAGCTTGTCCACGAAAACCTGTCCACAACTTAAACCATCACCAACCTCGTCCATAGGAATGTGCACTTTTGGATACAACACAAACGTGGACACTGGCTATATCCACAGACAATTACATCACAACTTTTGCTAACATACAACTACGTTCAAATTTTTAAATTACATACTAAACAATCTTAATTACGTCTATACAACTAATGACTAGCACACCAAGTTTTCAAAAGACACTCAATACATTCACATTACAAAACATGGACATGGCTAACATCAAAAAACTACGCATGTGTTCTATTCAAACCAACACACCAATTAACAATTGTTTTTACTAAAATAAAGAGAAAAACTCATTCTTTGTAGATATCTTCGTATATTGCTTCTTAAGACCATTTCCAATGTATTCATCTAAAATCAAGGTGTGTTTCTCTCCAATGTATTCTTCTACATTTTCTGCTAAAAACAATATTCTATATATATATATATATATATTTGTAGTATTAATACCTCTTATTTATAAAAATATAAATTCACTTAATTTACTTTAATTTTATATTTTTAAAATAAAATATTTAACTTCAAAATAAAAGAAAATAATATTTATTTTTTGAGGTATAATTATAACATTTAAAATTAAAGAGCTATTGTGTAAAGAAAAAAAATTGACTCTATTTTAGAGAAAACATAACATTATTCTAAATATATAGAATAAAAAATAACAAACTCTATTTATAATGTATAAATTCTTTTATATTACTAATTATTTAAAATATTTATTTTTATTTGTTTTAGATATAAATTAAATAAAGTTCAAAACTAAAAGATAATTTTTCAAATAAAAAATTTGAACTCTATTTTTGAAGAAAAATATAATTTTTAAAAATATAGAGAAAAAATAGCAATCTCTACGTTAGAAATGCATATAGATGAGTTGAAAAAAATGTTACTTTAAAATAAGATGTAGAGTAAAATAAAAGTGGATTAGAGATGTCCTAAAATGATCCACCAACTCATCATTAAGCCATCCATACCTGGCTTTCAATCGCCATTGACATGCAATTCCATGAACTTTATTGCAACCAGACCACATACTCCACCACAAATGTTTTCGTATAAATCATGCAAACGCCGCTACAAAAAAGGCTTAAGCTCACGTGTTGGTGGTGATCTCATATACTCCGCCACATTCTTCAAATCATTAAGCACCAAAAAAGATCAAACACCTCAACTGTCTACAGATGAAAGACTAATGCATAACCCAATCCAGTGCTTGTTCTCCCATATCATTGGCGCATATACTATTTACACATCCACTATCAATGCTTGAAACTTGTTGATTGCAGTCTTGAATAAACTTTTCTTTTTTTGGAGGTGGCATATTACCCAAAGGGATGCAAAACACGCGCATTATGTTGCTAGTATCTTCTCTCTTGTGTATGTGTAGCCTGTAGAACATACATTAGACAGACAAAACCTATTAAAAATGTAGTTTACTAAAGATTCATCATACACTGCCTAGTTTGAAACTTACACTTTTTCTATTGCCAACATCTTTTTCAAAGAGGAGAAAATTAGGATCTTCCTCTAACAGGACAAGCATATCATCAGTGTATGATGTCTTACGTTGCATAAAGTCAACAAGATCAACCTGTCATTCTTTAATTGTGTGCTTCTCCTTTATCCTCGCCAGAGATTAGTCACTTATTTCCACTTATACATCTGCCTCTAAAAGACTTCAGTCTTTTTAGTGCGTCGCCGACCTACATAACATCGAAAGTCTCAAACATAAAAAACACATCAAAAATTCCTAACAAATAAAATAAAAACAAATGTACCCCTCGATATACAAGGACACGATTCGATGATTCACCATATCTTACTATCCACTGGGCTAGCTGGTACACCATCATCATCTACAAAGTCAATGCTTCTGACGTAACTAGCTTCTCCTGAACTTTCACTCACCAATCTTCCAACTTCAACCACTGGCTCTTTTTGCTCATATGATTTTCTCCTACGACCATTGCCTAGAAGATGTGACGTAAGCTTCCCTACTCATTCTTGTTTCCTACCTTTCCGATTTTTTGTTAGCTTGCCAGTCAGCTTAGTCAACTTTCTCACCTCCTCAGAAAGCTCCTCTATGCATTCAACTAGCCAGCTAAACTCATCCTCACATCTTTCTGGTCTTTTAGTCAGACACTGACACCATATGCCTTTTTCTGGACTCACGAAGCGTCTCCTCTTGGTCATTCACATTTATTAAATTTGTAACCATATTTTATTAATTCTTCCATGTAGTCCACCTTTTTGTCCCTGATTTCATTGTCCCATTCATCCCATCCGTCTGTATCGAGCATTTCAACATCCATGATAGGCTAGAACATTAACTGCATGCTTAAAAAATAACGCAATAAAAATTAGAAAACCATAAGTTCTTCCTATATCTACAAAAAACAGTATGGATATGCCACATCTCAGTCTTCTCGTGTAGATAAACTCACTACCAGTCTATCAACACGTGTTCATATGTACACTCGTGCAAAACATCTGCAATCTATCACTCCTTATATATGTTATATAGTCCACATGGACATATCCATATATACACAATCTGTTACAAAAAAAAAAAAAAATTTGCATGCATTAGGGTTGTTCTTGGCGGCCAGCACCTTCATTAGTGTTAGCCCCAAAAGTTTTGGTCAGCTTCTCACCAGAATATCCTAGCAGTATCACCCCACCACACATAGAACCTAATTTACCAAGTAGCCTCGTAATTCCTCAAATGTAACAAGTTGTAATGCAAGAGGAGATCCTAGGAGGCAGAATGATCTTCATTCTTACTCATCACTCTTTTGCATGTTTTTTATAGAACTAATGGTCCAGAGAAATGATTCTTCACACAGCTTCATGTATTTAGATGTCAATTTATGTACATGTGTTGATGCAATCAGCTCCATCCACAACAAGAAGTAGTGCTAAACGAATTTGTCTCCAACTTGGCATGTCTAGACCATCAGCTAACATATTTGCAAAGTCGTCCAAAGTTGCTTGCCAACCGGGTCCAATAAGATTTTCCCAGTACACAAACGATTCATAATTCAATAGTAATTGATACTCATAGTCATAACCTTTCTCGATCTTATCACACGACAACCTAGTAATGGTCCCAAACTCAGTCAGAGCGAACCATAATGGCTGTCCACTAAACACTAGCAAAAGAACATATTTTTCCACCACATGTCTGCTCAAAAGTGAATGAATAAGTTTTCTAAAAATTGAACATCTAGCAGCATGCAAGTCGAATAACTTTCCAAACACGAAATTCTGATTGTCTCAAAATCACTAGTCCTTTGTAGCTTATTTCTTAGAAACAGAAGAATGTCCAACTTTGTATAGACATGCAAGATGCTGCTTGGGAATCGGTGTGTAACGAACCATCTTTGTGGAAGATTATTGTTCCACTCAGAATTGTGTGAAGGTCATGCGGTAATTAAATGATGTTAATTAGTACCAAAAACTAACGATGAACAACAAACAACAATGCACGAGAGAAACCAAAACTATCAAATCTCAATACATCAAAGAGCCCCAATACATCACAACAACTAAATAGAGAAGGTGTAACCTGACTTTGGTGGATAAATTTTTTTATTAACTAACCATTTACTTCTGTAAAAAAAGTCCAACTAAATTATTTAAAAGCCAAACCTAGTTTTTCACAATTCTAAGATGCTTTAATAACACACAAAATGCCTTAAATGAAATAAAAGTGGCACAAAATACTTTTTTATTGTAAACAACTCTTACATATATAGCTTTGTGCCAGTTGCAAGTTCTCACATTTAAAATTTTATGTTTTTGAATTTAAGCCTATTCTTTTTTTTAGTAAAAAATCTAAGACATTTGTTCCATCGGTTAGACTGTTACATTATACATTTAAGACACCTTGAATATATTAATTCTATAACATTTGATTATCCCGCAAATCAACATTATTAATTAAAAATGTCTAATCATTTAATTTTCACATTTTGTCCAAAATGAATTTTTAGTTTTACACTATAAAATAATATCAAGATAATAATCATTCCATTAGAAAACTCAACAAATGTTAGTGAGAGTAATTATCGATCGTTTCTTCTTGACAACGATTTTTAATTATAATTATTTGTGAAGATAATAATCCACACATGAGACATGGGGCGGTTACGGCAGTTATGATAGTTTGCTTAGAGTTACGGCGTTAGAATTAGCGGACTAAACGGCAAACAAAAAAGTAGAGACAGTGAGTGAAGGCTAAAATTGCGAAATTATTAAAATGTTTAACTTTTAACCTTACCTAAAAAGATAAGAAAGTGACAAACTTCACTGCCTGTTAAGTAGCGGCGTTTATTAACTAACGTCAACGTTAACGTTTATTTTTTGCGTATATATAACGGAGACGGTTTCCTTGGAGCTTGTGCACACTAATCAGTCACTCGTCTCCTGCTTCTTCTTACATTCTCTCTCCTCTCGCCGCTTCGTTTTTTTCCGAGAAAAAGTGAGAGAAAATTTATTAAAGATCTAGAGAGAAGAAAGAAGCTTCAATGGCGTCGTCGTCTCAGAAATTGACCTCTTTTTGTTTGGCCGTCCTCTTCCTCTTAGCTGTTACTGCAACGATTTTCCGGAACGTTGACATCACTACCTCCAGGTATTTCTCTGTAAATTTTTCTTCGCCGTGATTATATTTCACTCGTCGCATCTTCCTTCTAAGTCTCCGTTTAAGCTGCATTCTCGATTTCTTCTAAGGATTTTGACATTTTTGCATCTCTTTTTTAAATAGTCCTGTTTTTTCTTCACCATGAATCCGTTTTACTTTTCTCCGGCGTCGATTTTAAGTTTCCGTTTAAGCTGCATTGTCTATTGGCTGCGAAGGATAATGATAGTTTCCATCTCTGATTGAACAAATTCTCTTCAAAGATTTTCGATTTTTCATGGATTTGTCCCTATTTTATCAATTTCAAATGTGATTTTTCATAGTTTTCAATAATGTGTGAGTCTTATTGTGAGAGTTTTAAAGCTTAGACTCCAAATTCCGTAATAACTGCTCTGTTTTTTTTTGGTATATTATATTTCCAGTAAGCTGAAAACAGAGAAGTTGCAGAGCTCAAAAAACAGCTCAACAATGGCGGCGAAGAGGTAAAAGAGGGAAACAAAACTCTATTCCCATTTCTTTTTCTTTTTTTTTTTGCCGCCGCTCACGAAACTCATGAAACGCGCTTTTAACCGCTAGGGTTTAATCTTCTTTTTTAATTGTTTTTAAATAAAAATAAAAGTAGTATATTAACTAACAATCCTAGCCGTTGATATGTTAAGGATCCTCGGAACCATTAACCGTTCCTTTTGCCCTTTTATTGATTAATCGCCGCTCACTCACACATGCTCCGTCTCTTGTCTCTGCCTTCTAGACTTTAAATATTTATCATATATTCCACGTCAGTAAATCAACGGTTTCTCACAAGGGCAAATTAGTCCACTCGTCTCCTGCGTACGTTTGTAATGTACACTCGCGTGTACATATATCGTTTTCTACTTGCGTTCAAATGCTGCCACGTGTCGAAAGTGATGTGTTTTTTTTCCTTAAATGCGTTAACATTTTTTGGTTAGATAATAATTTTAGTTTATGGTTGGTCGTGTCATTTGTGGCTTTTTGCAGGCTTGAAGGTGTCGAATTGAATGAACAACACGCGGTTACTGATCCAGATAAGGTCGCTGATGAAGTCGCTAAGCTTGTTCAGATGTGAGTTTCTCTCTCTCTTTCTCTTTTGTGTGACTACATTCATTCTAAGTTTTCTCGGGAATTTGATGTGAATAAAAGCATTTTTTTTCATTCTCTGCAAATTGCAATTCAGACGACAAGTCCCCACCTCAAGATACTATTAATTAGAGAAGTTTTTAGTTAATTTTATTTAATGTGTAAAAGAGTTTTTCATTTCTTTTGTCTGTCATATTTCTCTCTCCCTCTCTTTAATTTTAGTCGTGAAGCTACACTACTTAAACTTATAGATAGGTACAGACATGAAACCATCCCTCTCATAAGTCTGACACATTGTCGTTTCACCACGCTCTCGCGATTGTCAGAGTTTGCACGGACATTGTTTTGTTTTGTAACTCTTTATTTGGTTTAACGATGTCTTCAATTAATTCGATTCACTTTTTTTTTCTCTGTTACTGGATTTGGTGATTTGGCAAACTGCTTCTACCGTCTTTTTGTGGCATTTAGTTTTTGAGTCTCTATCATCTTTGGATATTACGGCTAGTCTACAGTAGTTTTTCACCAGCTGAACATTAATGGACAAAAAAGTACGACTTTTAACTCGGCAACTACTTTATTGACCTCATAAACCAACAAAAAAAGGATCCGGAATTTATTATGTTAGGTAAGAACAAACATAACGGCTGCTGAGATGTTTAATCAGTCTGTAGATTCCGGTAAAAACCAAAAAAATCCCTTTTTGGAATTCGATGTGTGTCATTGATATATCAAAGTTTTGATTTTTAGGAGCGAACATAACAACACAGCAAGGAGGAAGCTTGGATTTTTCTCTTGTGGAACCGGTAATCCAATCGATGACTGTTGGCGTTGTGACCGTAACTGGCACAAAAACCGTAAACGCCTCGCGGATTGTGGGATCGGTTTTGGACGGAACGCAATTGGTGGTCGTGATGGACGCTTCTACGTTGTCACTGACCCGACTGATGAAGACGTTGTGAATCCCAAACCAGGAACTTTACGCCATGCGGTTATCCAAGAGGAGCCTCTGTGGATTGTGTTTAAGAGGGATATGGTGATAGAGCTGAAACAGGAGCTGATTATGAACAGTTTCAAGACCATTGATGGGCGTGGTGCTAATGTTCATATAGCCAATGGTGCTTGCATTACCATCCAGTTTATCACGAATGTTATCATTCATGGTCTTCACATTCATGATTGCAAACCTACTGGAAACGCAATGGTTAGAAGCTCGCCATCTCATTTTGGTTGGAGGACAATGGCTGATGGTGATGCAGTCTCTATCTTTGGATCATCTCATATCTGGATTGATCATAACTCTCTCTCTCACTGTGCTGATGGCCTTGTTGATGCTGTCATGGGTTCCACTGCTATTACGGTTTCCAATAACCACTTTACACACCACAATGAGGTGATGTTGCTAGGCCACAGTGATTCGTACACAAAAGACAAGCTGATGCAAGTGACAATTGCTTACAACCATTTTGGAAAAGGACTGGTTCAGAGAATGCCAAGGTAACTAGTAATCTACTAATAGTTTTCAACTTCTCTTAATTGCCATTTGTTCTGACAGTATAAATTGATTGTGTAATGGCAGGTGCAGACATGGATATTTCCATGTGGTTAACAACGACTACACACACTGGGAAATGTATGCCATTGGTGGTAGTGCAGAGCCAACCATCAACAGTCAAGGAAACAGATATGCTGCTCCTATGGATCGTTTCGCCAAGGAGGTTCAATTTCTTAAACCTTTGTCTAACTGAAACAGAGAAAGGTGTTGTAATGTTATGTAGAGTTCTCTCTTATACCAGATTAAAATGTGGACCAACAGGTGACGAAAAGAGTAGAGACGGATGCAAGTGAGTGGAAGAAGTGGAATTGGAGGTCGGAAGGAGACCTTTTACTGAATGGAGCATTCTTCAGGGCATCAGGAGCAGGAGGAGCTTCAGCTAGCTATGGAAGAGCGTCGAGCTTAGCAGCTAAACCATCATCAATGGTCCACAGTATAACCTCTGCTGCAGGAGCACTAGGTTGCCGCAAAGGCAGAACTTGCTAGTTCTCTGTCTCTCTATACCACCATAGTAACTAACCCTAAACCCTTTCCTGTATCTTTGGAAAGTGAAAATATATAGTACTCTTCTTCTTTCTCGTTTCGTTTTGGGTCAGGTTATTGTTCGTCATATCCCACTCTTCGTTTGCTTAGGAATTGGTCAACCTCGGCTTGCTTCTTCTTCTTCAATGGTGGGAAACAAAGAGGGGCAAGCGCAGAAGCGTTGTTCAAAAGGTTTCGTCAATAAGTTTCTTATGGTTTTAGTTATTTTCTTGTGGTTTTGGAGTTGTTAAGGTCCCTTTGGTTTTAATGGATCTCACTCCGAGTGTTTCATTTAATTGGATTTTCATATTTAACCCAACCTCTAAAGTAAACCACTTGTGAAATATAGGAATAAATCCACAAAATAGTTGAGAGTCAGTAAATGAAAAGGAGTTTTCTTTATTTCTTCTTTTAGAGTTGAGGTGTAAGTGGTTCTGTTCCTTGCTCTGCACGTTACAAGTTGGGATTTATTGGATCCATTTCGTAACCTCTTCCATGAGATTACATGAGGAGCTTTATCCACTGCTTGTTCTCTCATAAATACATTGTGTGATCACAAACGGTAATTCATGTGAAACCTAATATAATCTCCTTATATTTGTCATCCTTCCAATATTATTATGGGTTTATCATATTCATACAAAAATGGCCTTTCAATCCATGGTTTCTACTTTTATTTGAGAAAACAAAAAAAAAAAAAAGCTTATTGAGTCGCAAGTCAATTTCCAATCCAGCAAAAGTTTCAGCTCGTGCTTTCAAATCGAGAGATTCCACCTCGCTCCAACCACACAGCTAACGAAACACTGTTTTATTTTATGCCAAGGAAACGCGTTTTGGTGTTTAGCTTTTACCGATTGGAAAATTTGAGTATTTTGATATTATCTGGAATTAATGGTGTCAAAATGAACTTACTCGTTCAACTCGGTCCAATTTATCAAAAATACTAGATGATTTTCTTGCGTGATCTGTGTGAATATATTTTAAAATCAAATAAAATAGTAATATTCTAAGAATTTGGTTTACAATTTAACATATTTTAGTATTAGCTTTCCAATTTTACAAAAACAATAATAATAAAGTGAAGTGTAATTAAATTAGTTGACTAAAAAAAGAAGTGTAATTTAATTTCGTTCAACAAATAATTAATTTTCTTCAATTTGATATTAGATTTAGATTTAATCTGTTTTTATTTAAAAATAAAATAAAATAGAACAAACAACAATTTTAGTTTATAAGGTATTTATATATTATGGCTTATAACTAAAATTATAAGATTTTAATAATTTTTAGTTTGTTTATTTATTTTGATGTGAATAAACTTAACTTATTTCATCTAATATAATATTTATTTATTTATTTGCCTAAGCAGCGGCCTACTGTTCGAACAAGATATCTTATTTATTAAAAAAGGGGACCATTTTAAATAATAGAATTTCATTAAAGTTAATTTTTTATATTTATATTATACTTATGGAACATATTTTTAAACAATGTACTAACTAAACCTGTTTCCAAATAATTTAAAAATATTAGGTCCCACTTCTTTAATAATTTTTGTTAATAATTTAAATTTAAATTTTTTGACAAAGTAAATAAATGTATAAAAATATAACTAATTTTATACAGGAAAAATAGCTATAACTATTTTTTTACAGGTTACTGCGTTAAATTTGACATAATATTTTTATTTGATACAAAAAGATTAAATTAACGAGTTAAACTATTATTATTATTATAAATATAAAATTGCATTTATTTAAACTAAAATAAATTTTTATATAAAAAATTCTATAAATAAAATAATACAACATATAGTATAGGTCACAACAAGCAAAAAGTTTCATCTATAAAACATATGCAGCAATACAAAATTATAGGAATACATAAGCATATAACTAGAGATTGAAATCTCTTTTTCACTTTTATAATATTCTTATAGAGTTTGCTTGATTTTACATATTCTTGATGGCTCATATGAAGGCTGCTAATGAAGTCTGCTAACAAAGTATGTTGATGAAGTCTGCTAATGAAATATGTTGTATCAGGTTTAAATCTAAAAATTTTGAAGATCTGAAAAATCTACATATCTAGAAAACTTTAAAAATAGCTTTAAATATGAAAATTTTGTTCAAAAAAAAAAAAGCTATAGTAATAACAAAAATAAGAAAAATAGCTTCAGATCAAAAATCTACAGATCTATATCATATTTTTGGGAGGAGAAATAAAAACCATTGAGGAGAATACCTGCAAAAACATGATAAAATTATAAGAAAAATCATAAATGAAAGATGAATCAATAAATCTTGTGTATTAAAATTTAAAAATATTAAATAGAGGCTAGAGAGATTTAGGAAAAAATATTAAAAATCTTGTTCAGCCGTGAAAGAAAGAAAGAGTGTAAATTTCTTTATATAAGGTAAAAAAATTCAATTTAGGTTTATAAATTTCATGGTGATGTTACTTTCTTCTAATCTGTGAGCATATTAGTTTTCATATTCCTGGTAAAAACATTGTTTCAAGACAATATCCAAGATGATATTACTACGAATGCAGTTCATTTCCACTAAATAATCAATCACGCAACAAGGTTTCATGATAATGATTTGATTGATTCACTACACTTCTTCAACAAAACAACAAAATCCCATAAATATTTTTACCTTTTTGTGTTTTTGTTTAGAAATGTATGAACAACAGTGTTTGTCTAGGTTTCTATTAGTAATTGGGAAAGAAAGAAAAAAAACGCAATATTAATAACCCCAAAGTAGGTCAGAATAGAGAACAAGAATCAGTGCTCAAATCTTCAAAGCTGAAGGAAAATGGTGATTGGGCTCACTTAAATGGTATCATCATCTGTTCTCTGGAACACATAGCCAGCCTCCTTGAAGTGAGATTTCAGCATTGCTAAAGACTTGTACCTATGAGATATCTTGTTCTTTTCTTCTTTTGCCATTTCTGCATAACTACAACAAAAATAAGAGAAATCACCAAGCAAGCTTACTCAGTTTTGACTTATTACCATGGAGATATCTGAAAAAATCGAGGTTTAATACAATGTTTTCTGAGTGATAAACAGAGGCGTACGTACGTTTGATCATATCCATCAGGCTGAAACACTGGATCCCACCCGAAATCAGTTGGTCCTCTTGCTGGAACTATCTTACCCTAACACATCAATCACATAAAAATCAATCAAACTTTGAAAAAGGGAAAGAAAAAAAAGAAACTAAAACGGCTACCAAGTGGATAAAAAAGCGATGACAATGTTGAACATACCGGAGTTTTCCCTAAAAATGTAAGAGGTTCAGCACCTGGACCATGCGAGAAAGAGAACGCACACAATGCATAAGCTGATTTATCTTCATAGGCCATCAGTAAGTTGTTCAGACCTGGACATGAGTCAGACCAATGAATCGGTGTTACCAGTGTAAGAGTTAAATGAAACAAAGGCTAGGGTGAAAAAGGAAAGCGACACAATTGACTATCACAACCTTCATGGCCAAGCTTCTCAAGAAACCATTTTCTGCAGAAAAACAGGAAAGAAGATCAAAAGTGCTACAAAGACGAATTCTGCATAACTCTAATACAGTTAGCCCCACGCTGAATCAATCTAATACTGACCAGTAGTTAAATATATATTCCTATTCCGACTTTCTAATTTCCAGTAGGTGATGATATTGGCAGCCAACAGAAAGTGAAGAAAATAGAGGTTTCTTCTACATTTCAGTCCAGCAATGAATTAAGACATCCAGGATCACAACATTCAGTAAAATAACTCCATTTGGCTACTCACGCACACCACTTAGCAGCCACCTAAAAGAACTAAGAACATGATTCGATCCAACCCATTCAAACGAATTTCCAAGAAATCGAGATGAAATTAACAGTCAAGAAAGATTCATAGATAAAGATAAAAGAATATACACAGATGTAACTTCAACAACTTGACATATCTAAGTATGTAATCCACTTACCTAATTAACATATACACTCATGGTTTATTGCACATTACGACTGAGTAGAAAACTCTATCCTTTTATTGATTGACAGAACGAGACTTACAAGCACAGCATCAAGAGAGGAATGAAAAAACAAAACTTACATGTATGGCCCTGCAAAAACCCACAAAACAAATAAAATTAAATCAGACAGTGTGTGACCATTTGCTCTACATAGTCATAGAGAACGAAAAAAAGAAAGGAAACTCAAGGAAATCATACCAGGAAGACCCTTCAAAGCATTGAAACAGAGGCATGTATCCTCCACAAGAACTGGCCCATTAACCTTCTCATTCACAATCAAAAACACACTTTATATCAGTTTTTACAATCCTAACTTACTATTAATAATACAAAATTCATCAGAATGAAGGAAAAATGTAACTGTACGCTACTATGATCACAAATATAAGCTTACATATATACACAAGGATGATGGCTTTGTAATCAATGAAAGTAATATAACTGAGTACGGCAAATCAAAAGTAGAAAAGCGTAAAAACGCGTGTGCACCTGAAGAGCAGCCAAACGAGCCTTCTCCTTGGAGATATCCTCAGGCTCACCTTGAAGCTCAGGCACTGCAACTCAAGATTAAGGATGAGCCTAATGAGAAACAGTAATCGAGAGTGGAATCGAAAGGGGGTAGTAAGTAGTACGCACGGTCAAGTTTGAGAGACTTGAAAGGAATGGAATTGCCGATGATAGCTTTGACCTCTTCTAGCTTCTTGGCATTTCCCGTCACGAACGTCACCGGCCGTGGCAAAACCACCGCTGCTTTCGCCGCCGCCATTTTGTCTTCTCAGATAGCCAAAGTAATTGACGCTCCCGTTGCTATTTTTCCCAACTGCAGCAAGAGAGATAACAAATGGGCCAAGTTCATATTTATCTAGGCCCATTACGATTATCCCAATCATTGGTTTGAGTAAACCGACTTTTGATTCAATTAGGCATTTACAATTCGCATTAGCTATATAATGTCCAACACAGAGATGCAAAATAAAAATTGTTTATCAGCTTTTACTTTCAATACACAAAAACATTTCAAATTTGGTATACCGTTTGAGTTATTATAGAATTTTGTTCAGTTCATTTCGATAAGATTTGTTTGTCCACCTTGGTTTGTTTTTTTTATTTTTTTGTAATGCATTTTTTTTGATAAAAGTCTAATCCTTATGTTACCACACACAAAAAAAAGATGGTATGGGCTAAGTTTGTTTAGGAATTGATAGGCTGGATATCTATGATTTGATAATAACTTTATCTATGATTTTCTGGTATAAAGAGTTACTTTTCTTGCCTTTTTGGAGTTGAAGTTTGTTGGAATAATATTTTATGTAGTTCCTTAGATTTTTCATATCATATTACTAGAATAGCTACACCCGATGCATAAATAAGAGATTTATATAGATAAATACAGAAAAAATTATATGTCAATATATATAGTATATTTCTCTTTTTAATGATTTATTTGTAATTAAAGTAATTAAATATGTTGTTATTTTTTATAAATACATATATATATATATATTATTAATAATAAGAGAAGTAATTTACTAAAACAGAATGATATATGATATTCTTAGTTTTAGTATTTTAAGAATATTCAATGTTTCATGATGATAATAATATTAAAACGATGTTAACTTCATTTAAATGCATCTTTAAAAAAATAATTTGTTGTTTTGTGTAGGTTTAGTTTTAAACTTTGTAAGTAAAATATGTTAATTATTTGTTTTTATAAAGAGAAAATATCTTTTTTATTTATTAAAAATTGTTATAAAATTTTAACATGCCAAATTGATGTCTAATGGATTGATAATGGTTTGGTTAATGACTAGGATGGAGCCATAAAGAACAAATGGGAGTGGAAGTGTTTTGGACTCTAAGGTTGTCACAAGAGCTTTTCTGATGGAAGTATTGTTTTGTGTAATGAAATGTCTAAATGAGAAGCAGAATCGAATCGAGACAAACTGCTCAGTTTTAATAGATATGATCGAAAGCTTGGTAGACTGGTCGGACTTCTCAAAGTTAGCTTCTTTCCAACAGTTGCATAGTTGTTTGAAGATGTTTAGCATTACCCTTATTCCTAGGATTCGTAATGCCTGTGTCTAATTCATGATTTATCAATTAAAATTGCTAAACTTTTTTTGTTTTCAATTTAATTTGTTGAAAATAGAAAAAAATACTTTAATATATACTAACTGACTGGTTACAGATGCTTAAATGTAATAAGAATATCTTTTCAAAAAAAGAAGACAAAGGTTTCAGCAATTTCATCAATTTTAAAAAATCACTTGATGATTTTCCAATATATTGATCAAGTAATTTGTAAGATATTTAATCAAGTTTTTCAAAAAAAATGTATAGAAACTAAACATAAGACAGTTATCTAACTTACAAATTCACATCTAGAAGATTAAAGCAAATGCACTGGTGTTGATGTATAAAGTAATATGTATAAACTATATGTTTCTTATCCTCTAGATCATACTTCTATGTTAATGTATGAAGTAATCACATATTTACAAATATGATTCTTATCTTCTAGATCATATTTCTTATCTAGTTACATGTCCAAAACTAATACTAAACACATATTTATTAATATAAAATTAATCAATGAAAAAGAAGCACAAGTATAATTTTAAAAATTTATTTAATAACTATTATGAGTTTACTAATTTCTGATAAGAAAAATAACAATACTAAAATAATTTTAGATATTTTAAAATACTAAATGAAAATATTATTTTTTAATTATATTAATTTTCTAAAAATTTGTCAACCAAAAATATTATATATCATTTTTCATGTTTGGTTTATTATTTTTTTAGTCTGGAATTATGAAAAAAATAATTTATGACCTATAATAACATATTCTATTATTTAATTTTTTTACTCAATTTTTTCTAGATTCATATGGCTAAGACCTTCTTATATGTAATAAATAATAAGTAAAATACACAAATTTAAATATATATATATATATATACACCAAAAAATATAACAGAAGCTCACTATCTGCAATAATTTTTGATCTTATTGTTAATACTTGTGAAGTGTCGTTTTTCAAAAATTCGTAAAGTTTAGAAATGGTAATAGTTTCTAATTTTGTAACCTTTGAGTTGATGATAGAAGTATCGCCAGATTTACCTAACTTTGAAAAAATAAAATATATACATGAAATGTGCAGTTATTATTACTAACACAACTATAAAGTGAGTTATGTGTGTGGACATACATACCATGTGAAGTACTCATAACTTGGTTCGATATCATTGTAAAAAAAATTCAGGTAGAAAAGGTAGATGAAAGACAAAACATATTTACATCATGCAAATAAACTTATGATGGTAAGGTTAAGTGATTCATCATATTGCATACTTGTATGACATATAACAGCCACAACATCAGCATTAATGTTTGAATATAAAATCATCTATTTATAGAAAGAATGCATGTAAAACCGATTTTTAAACTATAAAGCAAACTCAAATAATCACCGTAAACATGCTATTCAAACTAATAATTGAGAAGTATACATAAGTTAGAAACATTTATGAATGATGCAAAGACGATATAGCAACATAAATGTATAAAAATGAAAGTTACTTTATAGGTTTGTGATTACACATCCCTAAATGTTTTTGGATTCAGAGCTGTGATAAAGAGCACAACAAGTTTGTCAATACTGTCCATCTGTTTGTTTTTTTATGGAAATAGATAGCAATGTTACCCTAGAAAGTAACACGACAAATGACCCACTGATTTCAAAAGACAAAAAAAAAATATGGTAACTAAATAGAGTTTGTATTTAAAAGTATAAGATATGTGATTTGTGGAGAAAAGCATTCTTACTCTTTCAGTTGTGGTTAAATAAATTAGGCTATTGAAAATAAACAAAATCCTTAATATCCCATTATCATAGCGTGATGTTGTTTAATAACATGGGCCAAAATACTTCAATTATTATAATACAGTTAAACTTTGATAAATGAATGTTCGATAAATAAATAACCTCGACAAATAAATAAATTTTTCTGATCCCGACTTGGATTAACGAGCTAAATGAATAATTTCGGTAAATGCATTAATAAATAATTTTTTTGAAATCTTTAAAGACCCTATGTAAATATAAATGAATAATCATCAAATTTTGTTTGATTTTTATATATATATATATATATTTAAAAAATCAATCAACAATATTCGTAAAATAATTTTTTTTTTAATAAAAAATGAGTCTATAGTATTTTTTTTCTTTTCACCAAAATTCATCTCATCCTTGATTTTTATATTGCAAATAAAACTTTATAAGTATCTTGCTTGTGTTGTAAAAAGTAGTTTTGTAAGGTGATTGAAAGCCATCAAATCGAATGTCAAGAAAAATTATAAGAAAAACTTTTCTTATTAATTTTTTACAAATTCTCTCAAATTTTTTCTTGTCTCTCTATCTATTTCTTATGTGATAAAATTTATCATCAAAACTTGTATTTATATAGGTTACATTGAATCTTAAGAACTAGAAAAATTATTTTTCCTAATTCTGCATCAATATTAAAAACTTTATTTTTATAGTTTTAGAAAATTTTATTTTTCTAGTTCTAGATACTATTTTTTTCTTTCTAATTTGCATTTTTAAGTTTATATATTTGCAAAAATACTATATAAAAGAATACAAATTTATTTATTGATATTAATTTCTATTTTATTTTAAAAGAGATTTTTTTGAAATCTTACATTTTAAATAATTTAATTAAAATATTGATTTAACATATTTTAATTGGTGGTTTTAAATCTTACATGAACATTTTCAATAGTATTTTATTTATTTTACCATTGGATTTTAATTATGGTATAATACATTGGGTATATTCAAATAATTTAGTATTAGAAACACTAATACCCGAATAAGCATCGGATAAAATTCGATTTTCCAAATAAATATTTGAAAAAACCAAATTCAAAATTCGAATTGAACTCTAAAAATATTCAAATGGTTTTCATCTTAAAGATTGCAAAACCGGATACGGATGATATATCTGAACCAAATACAAAGATGCCCAGTTAATTTAACTTTTATATATTATAAGATGTTAATTTAAGCAATTTTGGCATTAGGTTGTATTTTGGCATTTCAAAAAGAAAACGACGCATCGAGAGCATGACCCAGCTGTACCGGGACGCATTTGGGTTTAACATCTCTCGGAGCAGAAGAGATGTAGAAAGAAGAAAAGAGACTAAAAGCATTTTCCAAAAGGCCAAAATCAAATCATGGCCAAGAAAGGTATCCCTGAGTGGCTCAACAGTTCCCTCTGGTCCACCACCTCTCCTCCTCCCATCGTCGACGATCGTCCTCTCCGCAATTCTCCACCCGCCACTACCGTCGCTCCCTCTCCTCCGATCGTCGCGCGTCCGCCTCTTTCTCCTTCTCCCTACGCGATTTCCACCGCACCAGCTCCGCCTCTTCCTGTGCCTCCTCCTTCCAAATCTGAGATTAACGATTTGCAGAATGGGAGCGGTAAGGATGGTGCAGGAACCGAAACTCCCGCAGCTGAGGATGTTTCTCGAAAGACGCAGGTCGTCGCTGAGGTTAGTGCTCAAAGACGAACTCATGCTCTGTGTGCTTTTTGATTGATTGCTATTTGTGATTTACTTCATCTGGATGGTATCAGTTATCCAAGAAGGTGATAGACTTAAAGGAATTGAGGAAAATTGCTTCCCAAGGTCTACCTGATGATGCTGGAATTCGCTCCCTCGTCTGGAAGGTAAACACATTCGCTCCTTTTGTTTTGATTAAACGAATATGTTGGATGTTGTTTTTTATCGCTCATTATTGTTACTGTGCCTTTTAGTTGTGCAATCTATTCTTGATTTGCTGAGTTTTCTTTGAATTTGCTTGTGATTTCATGAACTCCGTAGAGTGTATGGAAATGGTACATATACTTTCAGTATTTACTTTGTGTTCGTGGATGCAATTTCAGAAAAATGTAGAAGAAATGGATTTCAGTTATCTGTTTCTCTGAGCTTTTGCTTCATATTGTTCTCTTGAATGTTGACAGCTTTTATTGGGTTATCTGTCACCGGATCGCTCCCTGTGGTTTTCTGAGTTAGCTAAGAAAAGGTCGCAGTACAAGCAGTTCAAAGAGGAGCTTCTGATGAACCCTGTAAGTCCATTTTGGTGATTTGATACTCGAACATTGTACTGATTGGTTTGTGAGAGAAACATAATGGGGTTTATTGGTGGTCTCTTTTGCTCATCCCTTAGGGAAATATTCGATCAAACTTTTGATTAGAGTGAATGTCATTCATTTAAACTGATAGCTATCTAGATTGACCAAATAGACACAGTCGCATTTCTGTTAACCAGGGTAAAGCGAGCGATGAAGTAGACATAGTGGGATATTTGTTGCCACTAGCTAAGGGCGTGATGATGAAAGTGCACTGTCAGTAGAAGATGATGATGATTGTCATTAGGTGATATGTTGACCAAGTAGAATTCACTGATGTTCAGTTGGGAAGCATGGTGTTTTTATTTTGATCCAGAAGCTTGTGTGTTAGTATAATATGACTAAGCAGACTGGTCTAGGGCCATTGGGCTTTTAATACTTCTTAAATTTACAATTAGATAATCTAGTAGTTCATGATGAAGAGGCTGGTCATTTTAGACGTGCTTAAGTTATCTAGGTGATAACTCTTCCTTTTACATGTTTCTTATTGTTTTCAATTTAAGATTACCCTGGTTTCTATATATTTTTGTGGCTAGTTAGTCAAAAGTAACGAGGAAAATGGATAAATCAAAGGGTGGTGATAGTAATGATCCAAAAGTCGAAGGTCCTGGTGTCCTTTCAAGGTCAGAGATAACTCATGAGGATCATCCCTTAAGTCTGGGAACAACAAGCTTATGGAATAATTTTTTCAAGGTATTTAGATTTCAGCTTCAAATATCCTCAAATATTATCATTTTTTTTTGTGAGACAATTGACAAGTCTAGATGTTATTAAGTTATTATCGAATTGTACATTTTTCCTGAAAGTTTTAGAAGTATTATGGATGATGTAGCTAAGTTATGAGTTTCTCAGATTTTGGTTTATAACTGCTCACTTATGCAATTCAAAAAAAATGTTTTATGTTCACTAATCATGATTTCGCTACTTCCCAGTTAGTTGTAAAAGCATGACTCATCAGTGACGTACATGATCAATATAAAATATCCTTTCTCTTCCTGGTTTACTACAGTTATTCCGTTGTTGCATATAAAGCTGCAAAATAACCTTCCTAATTTTAAGTTGGTAATGTTCAGGACACAGAAGTCTTGGAACAAATCGACCGTGATGTGATGCGTACTCATCCAGACATGCACTTTTTCTCTGGGGATTCAGCGGTTGCAAAATCTAATCAGGTTGGGTTTTGGTTTTCCTATTGAAGCGTTTGGGATGACTAAATCATTTGGACACTGATAGTTTCCGGCTGATTTTATACATGTCTTGCATCTTCAGGATGCTTTGAAGAACGTGTTGACTATTTTTGCAAAGTTGAACCCCGGCATCAGATATGTACAAGGGATGAATGAAATATTGGCACCTATTTTCTACATCTTTAAAAGCGACCCAGATAAAGGAAATGCAGTGAGTACCTGCCTTTGCTAATGTACCAGTTTTTTTTATTTGATTTGTACTCACATTTTCGCTACCTCTTTTGGTCTTTTTTTTGGATAGAACACCATTACTTCTTATTTGCTTTAACACTGGCATTTTAAGTTATGCAGGCGAATGCTGAATCAGATGCATTTTTCTGTTTTGTTGAATTGATGAGTGGGTTTCGAGATAATTTCTGTCAACAACTTGATAACAGTGTCGTGGGTATACGTTACACTATAACAAGGCTGTCGATGCTCTTAAAGCATCATGATGAAGAACTTTGGCGTCATCTTGAAGTCACAACTAAAGTAAGATATCATATATAACGTTGGTGTATGAGACGCCTTGCTATATTCATTAATTTTCTCTGAATAGAAGATTTTGCTGGTATGTATTGTTGCTGGTTCAGGGTCATTGTGTTGCATGAATTTGTGCTGAAACTTTCAATTCTTAAACTACCCTAACTACTAGGTTAGAAACAACCAAAAGTGTACCATTCTTCGAGCTTGCTGTTTTTTGTTTAAATGTTTCAGCGTTGTGACATTTGAGACCTATGTGTAAACTTTCAGATAAACCCGCAGTTCTATGCGTTCAGATGGATCACACTCTTATTGACTCAAGAATTCAACTTCGTGGAAAGCCTTCACATCTGGGACACACTCTTAAGCGACCCCGAAGGTCCCCAGGTAGTATTCAGTTTATTACTATTCAGCTTCCGAGGTGAAATTCAAATGTGCATTCTTGTGAGTCATTAAAGGTTTCAATACCTCTGAGCAGCTGGGTTTAGGACAATAAAACATATGCATGTAGGAAAGAATTAGCAGACATCAACAGTGATATGGCTTTGTATGCGTTATAGTCCTAGAGATTGGTTTCTGTTTGCATCTTATTGTAAAAGTTACGCTAGCCGAATTGAGTCGACGGGCACTTAATTGTCTTGTAAGATAGAGAGCTAACATGTGAATATGGAATTTTAATTGCAGGAGACGCTACTACGGATATGTTGTGCAATGTTGATTTTAGTTCGAAGGCGTCTGCTTGCTGGTGATTTCACGTCGAATCTCAAACTTCTCCAAAACTATCCTCCTACAAACATCAGTCATATGCTCTATGTCGCAGACAAATTACGCTCTAAATAAAATCTTCAGGGTTAACAATAATTCAGTCCCTTCTCCTTCTTGTTGTTTTGAATTCGTAAACTCTGCAACTTTTTAATGTAAATTAATTTGTAAGTTAGTTTTAGCTGCCTGAGAAAATCTCAGATCAAAACCCTGCTTCAGTGTTAAGACTATGGATGATGATGGTATTGGTATTGGTATTGGTTTGTAACAGAGATATAATTAGAGAGAGTTTTAGTGTCTGTCTTTCTTATATTTTGCTTAGATCAATCAATTAACGCAACTTTCTTGGTTTGATTTGTTAAAAAAAAACTAAAATTATTTAAAATCGATGTGGTAATTGATGATGATGGACAATTTCTTTTAATTGGGTAACGCAAATGTGAACTCTCTTTAATAGACAGAGGTATTGAAGAGATCCATCTTCTCTAAGGTGAAGAAAACATTGCACTTTCTAAAATTTTAGCTGATATCGAAATTGTGTCGAACCAAATTAATCCAAAAAACAAAGCTGTTGGTTTTCGTAAATTCCTGGTCCAGAATCCAGATTCCGGTCTGGTAAATGGGATTAAAACCGGTATGCTTCACCCTAAACCCTAACTCTCTGAAGCGAATAGAGAGACGAACTCAAATCTCAAGAGAGTGTATGTATTTATTTGAGCCAATGCAGAAGCTGTTAAACCCTTTCTTTCTTTTCTTCTAACTGTAGCCTTTTTTTCTTTTCCAATTTGTCGCTATTCCCTCGCCGACAAATGCAAGGGAATCGCGACGGCTCGTGGTCCCTAGGCTCCTCCGGGAACGGTGGAAGCGGCAGAGGCAACGCCAACGTTAACAGCGTTCCCGGTGGATATCTTCCTCAGGCGGCGAATCCTGTGTTTTCCAATTTCAATGTCCAACAACAACCTATTAGATACCCTCTGCCTCAGTTTCCGGCGAACTTTTACCGCCCTAATTTCCCCGATTTATCTGGCTTCTCCTTCGGAAACGCTGCTAATTTCCAGACGCAGCAGAATCTCAATTTCCATCATCGACAAATCCCTCACCAGTTCGGCGCTGGCGCGAATGTTTTCCTTCAGTCGCATGGGCAAAGCTTCTCTTTCCCTCCTCAACCTCCGTCTAACATTGTAGACAATAATGATATCAGTGGCTCTCAGAACCGTGGAGCAACCGGAGCTTTCGAGAGCTCTTCATTGAAACGAAGGCGCCAAGAGGTTATACAGGGGAGTGATGTGGTCGTCAAAGAGACCCCAAAATCTAGTTTGGCTCACGGTGAGAGCGCTAATTCATTCAGCGTATCTCTACCTATTCCTACTCGTGTAGGCACTGATGATAGTGGTGGGTCTCGAATCCATGGAGGTAATGGATCTTCGGAGAAGTCGTCCTCAAAACCTAAACGAAAATTAGAAGTCATGCGGATTGATAAGGCCGTCAACAAGACGCGTAAAGCAGTAATTGCTGCTGGAGATAGCGTTTCTTCGACTAGAGTGTCGCGATCGGTTCTAGAAGAACTTCAGGCTGATTCTTGGCGTACCTTGGGGGTGCAATTGCAAGATGTTCCTTCCCTTCGCCAACTTATGGCCCTTGAAGGAAAGGTAATAGAGGCTATACTCTGAAAATACATAGGCATATAGCGCAATAGCAATAGAGTTGTTGGCAAAGGTTTGGTGTATCTTTTTCTATTAATTAGTTTGCAGGTTTATTTCTCTTCTTTCAGCACTCTCAATCTTTAGCCATTATGTGCATTTCTTTGATGTCTTATAGGTTAATGCATTTATTCACTGCTTTGTTGGGGCTAGAAGAATCGTGACCCTGCATGATTTGGAAGTGGCAATATGCCGGAACGAGTTTGTTGATTCTTTTGATGATCTGGAACTGGGACCTTTGCTGCAGCATCCACTAGTCTTGCTCTATTTTCCATCCATATCCAGCTCTACTGGCCCAATTCAGATCACCAGTGAGGAGATAATATCATTTCTTGATAGCTATCTGAATACTTATATGACCGAAGATGTTAAGCTCGATGAATTCCTGAATTTCGTTGCTGATAAAAAATCAGTTCCAAGCAAGGAAAAGCTTGGTGTGCGTATTCAGAGCTTGCGGTATGATTTTGTTCTTTTTTTGGATGATCTGAACTTGCTTATGAGTTTAATTATTGTGATAGCATGGTAAGCTACTAAGGTTTATTTAAAAGGTTATTTCTTTTTATGTAGGAATTTATTTGAGAGTTTGACTGCGCCTTAAGTCTGTTGAGTTTTTTGTATGCAGAAACTGCAATTTGGTTACTTGGCTTTTGATTACCTCCGCTTTAATTGGTTTATAAGTATCTAGTAATAGGGTGAGTGCTGGAATATCAATGATGTGCTCAGTTTGATGTATTGTTGTTACTTAGAAAGGAATAACTCTTATCTGCACGCTCATGGATTGTTTATGAAATTTGTTGACGAGTCGTTTGAGTGTAGTTGTGTTGTGCACATATGTCTTACCTCCGTTTCCTGATCTTTATTGCGTAATTTTCTGTTGATCTCATTCCATTCCATGTTTATTTATTTTTTATTTTTATATTTGTTACTGCAGCAGATGTCTTTTCAGAGTTCTATTGTATTAATTGGTTGCAGATGTTCTCTAATTGGTTTACTAATGATGGATATGGTTTTCTAAGAGATTACCAGATCCCTTTCTCAACTTGTTCCTAGTATGAATTGCTTTAGCTGATCATATATGATTAATGCATTTTATAGGATGTATGTATCTTTCATTCAAGACGCGAAGAGACAAGAAGGTGAAACATTGAAAATCTTACTGACTGAACTGCATCATAAGTTTCACATCCCCTCATCAAAGAAACAACCGCAAGTTAAATCCCTTACCGTCTCTGAACGTGCTGAATCGTTTGCTTTACATCATAAGGTTTATTGTGGCAAGTATACACGATTTTATTCATCAAGCTCAGATGACAATGATAGTGTGGATTATGAGGTTCAGAATCTTAGTAGTTCTGACCATATCAGTAGTTGTCCATATCCATCTGTTGCAGAAGAGATGAAGCGGCTTGGGGGCTCCAATAAGAAAAGGAAGGTTGAAGATCCTACTCATGAAAAATCTAATTCGTCCAAAGCGCTTAGGAGACGCCCCTCTAAATTACATAGAAAAAATGCGAAACAAGAGATACCTAAATCAGCTGACGCTTCTGATGCTAAGAAGGTTTTCAGTGTCGATGAGGCTGACTTCACACTTGATGAAGGAGCTTTGAGAAAGTTCATTTCAAC
This sequence comes from Streptanthus diversifolius, assembly GCA_039880935.1. Taxonomy (NCBI): domain Eukaryota; kingdom Viridiplantae; phylum Streptophyta; class Magnoliopsida; order Brassicales; family Brassicaceae; genus Streptanthus; species Streptanthus diversifolius. The sequence goes on from JAXGFM010000005.1 coordinate 9,597,569, forward strand.
TTGGAAGGACCAATGTAAAGAGCTAAGCATTTCAACAGTAAGTTCATGTTGGGTATATCGAGATTGTATGACTGTTTGAATCATATATCAGATAAATCGTTTTGCGTGAATCTGAAAGTTAATTAATTTAAAAAGGAGCAGTGAGGCTGCATGTTAGTTTATATCCTAATAATCTCTTTTATTGTAGTTTGTTGAGAAAATGTTGTCTTTTTATCACTTGGGGGGCTCTGAAGTACGATCGCAGAATGAAAGAGCTAAAGCGATGTCATCATTTCCATTTGTTGGATTGCTAAATGTCGCTGTGAGTTCATATTACGTAGTTTAATCTTTTTGCAAGTTTCATTTTGTGATTCCCTGAGATGCATTTTGCTTTGTTTCCTTATTTGTTCAGTTGACGAATATCGTTAGCAATCTCGTTGAATGCTTCCTATTTTATTTCTGAAATTCCCTTTCTCAGGGAAACCACTTCTATTTCTTACTCCTTATAATGCCTCCTCTGTTTATCGTGTCCTCATTTTTCTTTCTTGGACGTCAACTGCTTATCGACGTCCTCCTAAATTAAGGATGTATTTTTTTTTTCTTTGAAGCATCTGGTTTGTTTTTTTAAAATGTTTCCTCTGTGAAATAGCTGTTTTCCCCTTACTTCCAACTTGGATAGATTAGGAGGCTCGGCTACTACGTTGAAGAGCTTCCTCCATAAATAAGTCAACATTTTTTTTTTCATTCATCAACAATTTGTTGAAGCAAAAGCTGTTGTTTTCTGTCACCTTGAAGGTGCCAAATGATGTGTGGTTTATGAGCCTTAGGTCTGTGTGAAGTGAGCGTATATTTTCGATTTGAATGGGAGATAGTTTCACCTTTGCAATCCTGATTTCCATCCGTTTAACATTCTGCTTTACCCTTTTATCTTTTCTTTCTTGCCCTTTTGTTGTATTTTCTATGATATATCATTCTTTTCAAATTCTACAAAAAAATGCTGAGTTTTAAAACTATAGCATTAGCACTCATATTTATACATCTACTTGGTTTAAAGATGTTGCTTTTGTTGTTTTTCTGTTCCTTTTTTGTGGTTCAAGCGTCTTTGCTCTTGCACTGAGACTTCGCACCCAGTTGCAATGTCTTGGAATTGAGTTCGGCAAATGTAGAAACTTCCCTAGTTCAGCTTTGCTCTTTGATTCTGCATGCGCACATCAATATGTCACTGAGGCAGGCTGAAAAAGGATAAAAATATTACTCTTTGGATCATGTTAAACTACTGCCCTTTGTCTCCATATTTTCTTCTTAAATTAATTAATGGAAATCTTCCAACATCTGAGGTTGAAAATTCTGTCCTCTGAAATCAGTAGGGGATCATCGGAAACTGAAACCTGGTTGCTAACAAGAAAATTCCGTTTTCTTTTTAGTACCTAAAATTGACATGGAGATGGTGGCATCTCATTTATTTTTCACCTGTTTCGTTTTTTTCAAGCAAAAAGCTTATTATCTAGTGCAATAGAAGTGTCTGGGTTGTCTTTCTTCAAGTGTCTGATTCCTGACAATCAGATTTCCCCTACTGTAAATAATTAGAAGAAAGTAAAACTGCAAGGGTGCACGAATCTTTTAGGTGCATTGGGAAGTCTGTTTCCGGGATATTATCTCTTTTTTCTTATTTTTGATCATTTAATTTCCTTTTGCTCAAGGAAAAAGTTGCAGATGTTTGCCCAAGTAGTAACTTAAGAAATATGATGCATCTTTCACACGTAGGAAATTATTTTAGAAAATTGCAATATGTCCTATGTTGTTTCCCTTAAGAGTGCGCTTGTTTTTCTGTAGATTGACTTTTATCTTTCTCAGTTAAATACAAAAATAGCTTGATTTATGTGATTTTTTAAACGGTATAGATGTTTAACCGGTCTCTGCCAAATCAAGGTCAGCTTGTTTTATGTGATTTTCTTACATACTACCTATGGCTACGCTTTTTCACTGAAATACAGTAAAATGAGCAGATAAGAATTGGTTATTTAATATGAAATATGCCGAGTACTGTTTTTATCGACCAAAAAGAAGTGGAAAATATTCTCTTTATAAATGAAAGTAAATTTCCGCTGGAAGCAATTCATAGTACGTTATTTATTCTTATAGTACAATAAGAAATATACTGATGTTTTCTCTTTAATTTTCGTTTCATTTTTTTTCTTTCTTGTGCTGCATATGCAGGTAACTTCAATGAGACGTGGACTGTGTGATAGCATATATGATACTTTGCAATCGGCGAGCCAAAGTGATACGACTAATCCATGCTCAGGAAATCAAGTAGATGATATTAAGCCAAGTGGAGACAATGAGTTAAACAAAACTCAGCATATTATGCCTCCAAAACACAGTGAGTATATTTTTGTTCTCTTTCTTCATTTGTGCTCTCTGCTTGTTGAATTTCGGTTTATGTGTGTTTGCAAAATCTTATTCAAATTGTATGGTCAAGCAAAACTGTAGCATCATGATAGGTACTTTATTTGACCAATTCATAATACTACCTAAGTGAATTATAATCTAATGGGAACTGTTTTCTTGGAATGCGTCATTAAACTAGCTTCTTTGGCAGTCTTTTGGTGCTTCCCATTTATATTGCACTTTGCAATCTGATCATATTATCTATTAGGTAACACTGTTGAAGAAATTATCAGATGGCTTTTCTTGCGTTTTGAGCATGATCTTTCTGGAGAGAAGCACATTAGTATCTTTAGGAAGCTACAGACTTGCCAGGTTTTGTTGGCTGAGCAATTTCAAGTACACGATTTTGAGTCTCTTGGTTGGGGTGAGTTTTTCACTTTCTTGGAAAAACATATGTTGCTGCTACCAACACAACTTCAAAGGTTTCTAGCTAGAGAATTACGGGAGGAGTTTCCTCTGGAGGTCCACGTGAATGAGAATCTGTTGACTCTATTCCTATCGCAAGCTTCTGAAATTGGAGGTGGTAATCAAATATCTAGACAGATGGTAGCTCGACTGTTTGCAGAACAATTTCCTCCAATTAATTTCAAGATTATAGGAAAAGATTCAGAGGAAAATTTCACGGAAATCATTAGTAGCTACAAGAATAAATCTGGTTCTAAATGTGTCCACTTTTCTTCAACATTGTTGGGAGCTGAAAACTCTTTGACAAGTAATCATCTAGAAGATTCCCTAACAGTGGGAAATGATACTGACTCAAGAAGCAGCCCTCTTAGTGCTGTTTCATCCAAAGAGGTTTTAGATGTCTTGCTTAGGGTTCCATTGTTGTCAGACTTAAACTCATGGTGTCACTGGGATCTTAAGTTTGCTCCATACTTTGGTCCTCTTATGGGGTGTTTGAATGAGATTAATACAAAAGATCTGTTGTGTCTAGTGACAAAGGATGGTAAGATTATCCGGACAGATCCTTCTGCAACAGCAGATTCATTCTTAGAGGCTGCTCTTCAAGGATCTGCTTACCGTACTGCTGCGCAGTTGTTGTCGCTGATATTACTGAATGGACGAACACATTTACCATTTTCCCTTCTAAAATGCTATGCAAAACGTGCATTTGAAGTATTTTTAGATAACCATTCCAAGGAGATGGATCTATATGATAGGAATTCTCTTGGGCACATGCTTGGGCCAGTCAAGCTCAGTGCTTCTTTGGACAAAATGATAGTTGTCGAACAGAAAACTAAAGGGCATAATAGTGACTATGCTGCCTCAAAGTTCCTTCTTGATTGCCTAGGCTTTTTACCTGGGGAGTTTCGCTGTTTAGCTGTTGATGTCTTGCTATCGGGATTACGTTCTGTTGCTAAAGATGCTCCTACAAGAGTTTTGTCTGCATGCGAGCACACAGAGCAACGCATCATGCTGCATGATGCCGGATTGCGGCTAGGCATTGTCGAGTGGATTAATGATTACAATATGTTTTGCTCATCATCTGTGCCGAATTCTGCAATAGTGGAAAATGCGTCGTCCAGCTTAGATTCTGGCGCAGGTTTTGTTCAAGAACTGGAGAACCCAATTCATACCGACCAAAGATCCATGATCGTATCAGAAAAGTCGTGTGAAAATAATAAAGAACCTGATGAATCTTGTCACACTTTTGGTGGTGCTGGGGCTTTATGTGATTCTGTTGGGGAGGCTTTTACCCATACTGCACCTGACTTTCATGATAATCCAGCCTCTGTTATTGATTTAATCAGACGGGATGAGTTTGGGCTGGATTCAAGTTCTTCTGGTGCTGAGACTAGTATGCTGCAGAAACAACATGCTCGGTTAGGAAGAGCGCTTCAGTGTTTGTCCCAGGAATTGTATTCTCAAGATTCACACTTTATTCTTGAACTCGTAACAATTCTTTCCTTCTTCCTCTCTTTGTTCATAATCTTATTAGAAGCATGTTAATTGAGTTTGCTTTAATACATAGTTGGTGCATTCTTATGCATATGTGTATCTTATAACCGAGTTCTACTCTACCCTAGATGATAATTAATTAGGCAATACCGTTATGCTCTCAACTGGTAAATGTTTCAGTTATTATTATCCTTGTAATGGGGGGGGGGGGAGGGGTAATGAGTATTCAAATGTTTGTTAGCCCTGTGAGGGACTTCTGTGGTTTTCTCTTCTGCCGAAGAAGATAGATAGTTAATATCATAGGTTGTTAGATGTTTTCTATATCACTATGCATGTAAACAGGAGAGAGTTAATGGACAGTCCATTTATCAACCTCTTACGCTCTTGCTATTGTTGCTTCAGGTTCAAAATGCTGATGACAATAAGTACCCTGAACATGTGGAACCCACGCTCACGTTCATTCTTCAAAAGACTGGGATTGTTGTTTTAAACAACGAGTGTGGCTTCATGCCTGAAAACATTCGCGCCCTGTGTGATGTTGGTCGATCAACAAAGAAAGGATCTGGTGGATACATAGGGAAGAAAGGAATTGGCTTCAAATCAGTGTTTCGGGTATGTACAAAGATAATTCATGGTATAGAGAATGATTTTGTTGTTTATGCGACTGTGGAACTAAACCGTAAATGAGTTTAGGATTAAGTATGCTAAGCTAAGAAATGGCCATGGGAATATCTATTCTGAAACATGTCAGCTTGAAAGACGTATATGAACTTTAACCTCAAGTGATAAAAAATTATAACAAATTCTTTCTCAAATAACTACTTCTAACACCTTTGCTTGGATTCGCTTTCCAGGTTTCTGATGCTCCCGAAATCCACTCAAATGGTTTCCATTTCAAGTTTGATATAAGTGAGGGTCAGATTGGATACATTTTACCGACTGTTGTACCTCCTCATGATATCGAATCACTTACCAGCATGTTATCTGGCCGTGCTTTACAACTGAAGGATGCAAGATGGAACACTTGCATAACACTTCCTTTTAGAGACATTGATTCCGAAAGAACAACATTGAATCACATTGAGCCTATGTTTTCCGACCTTCATCCTTCTTTATTACTCTTCCTACATCGCCTCCAGTGCATAGTATACAGAAACTTGCTAGACGATTCACTCTTGGTCATGAGGAAAGAGATTGTGAGTAAGAATATCGTAAAGGTTTCATGTGGGGAAAATAACATGACATGGTTTGTGGCATCAGAGAAATTAAAGTCTGCTAATCTTCGTGATGACGTTCAGACAACAGAGATTTCCATAGGATTTACTCTTGATATTTTAGAAGATGGAACTTACAGATCTTGTATAATTCAAGAACCCGTTTTTGCTTTTCTTCCTCTAAGAACTTATGGTTTGAAATTTATTATACAAGGGGATTTCATTCTTACATCATCAAGGGAGGATGTTGATGAGGATAGTCCTTGGAACCAGTGGTTGTTGTCAAAATTTCCAGGTTTGTTTGTCGGTGCTCTAAGGTCCTTTTGCAGTCTTCCTTCTTTCAACCAGAGTCTGGGTAAAGCTGTGTCCTCATACATGCAGCTTGTACCTCTCGTTGGTGAAGTGCATGGTTTCTTTTCTTCTCTCCCTCGTTCTATTATATCTAAATTGAGAACAACAAATTGCTTGCTGCTTGAGGGAGACGGTGAACAATGGGTTCCTCCTTGCAAGGTCTTAAGAAACTGGAATGAAAAGATAAGGGCTCTTCTTAAGGATGGATTGCTTCAGGAGCATCTTGCTCTGGGTTTTTTGGACAAAGATATAGTTTTGTCAGATTCCCTGTCAAGGGCACTGGGCATTGAAGACTATGGACCTAAGACTTTGGTGCAGATTCTTTCATCATTGAGTCACAAGAACGATTGTCTGCAATCAATGGGCTTCGCGTGGTTATCGTCTATTCTTATTGAACTTTACATAATATCCCGTTCTTCTGGGCATGGTAATGTGGAGTTAGGTATAGATAAGACTCTTATAGACAGCCTTCACAAGATCCCATTTATACCCCTGTCAAATGGTGAGTTCACCTCTCTAGATGAAGGCGCAGTATGGTTGCACCATGACACCTCTGGGTTTGATCTTGGTGATGTATTTGAAGCATTTCCTATGTTATATGGAAGTCTCCGAACCATTGATCATTCCTTTCTTTTAGCGACCTCTGTTGATGAAAAATCCGCTGCAGATGACCTCGTAAACATGCTTTGTGCAATTGGCATTCAAAAGCTGTCAGCACATGAAATCATCAAAGTGCATATATTACCAGCCTTTGAGGCGAAGAATAGAGATACACCGGATGGTTTGATGGTAGATTACGTATGCTTTGTGATGACACATCTACGATCTAGCTGCCATGTTTGTCATAACGAGAGGAAGTACATTGTTTCTGAGTTAAGAAGCAAAGCTCTGATATTATCAAACTATGGGTTGAAACAGCTAGGTGAGGCATCGATTCATTTCGGTGAAGAATTTGGAAACCAGGTTAACATGAAGAAGCTTACCAAAACCTTGGAAATATTGTGGCATGTGGTTGATGGTACCTACTTGAAACATCCAGCATCAAAATTTTATGGATGCGGGATGAAGGAGTGGCGGGAATTTTTTCAAGAGATTGGAATATCTGATTTTGTTCAAGTGCTTCAAGTTGAAAAGAGCATTGCTGAATTATACACAGTTTCGCGTTGTGAAAAGTATGATACCAACTTGTTATCTCCCGGATTGGCTGTTAGAGACTGGGAATCCCCGGAACTAGTTGATCTCTTGTCTCTCCTGCACAAAAATAATGGCCGCAAAGGTTGCAAGTATCTCTTGGCAGTCGTTGATAGACTGTGGGATGATTGCTACCATGACAAAACAACTGTTAAGTATAACACGGACAGGCCTGGTGTCATCAGATCATCAGAATCTTCATTTATGAGGGAAATTTGTGATTCTCAATGGATAGTTTCAAGCATGGACAACAAATTGCATCTTGCGAAAGACCTCTATCATGATTGTGATGATGTGCGGTCAATACTTGGCACTAATGCTCCGTATGCAGTTCCGAAGGTTGGTTTCGTCTTGTCTTACTAATGTTATGATGATGCGCTTGCTACTACAACTGTTAGTTTTAAAAGCAGTGAATAAATTGGCTTTTGAGTGAGTCGTTTTCAATGGACCTATAAAAATACATGGAGGGTCTTGAAATTCAATTAGAGGTGTTGGTGTTGTTTTAATATCTTATACCTTGCTAGATTTGATTACTCTCATATGGACGTCCTACAGTGTCTTACTCAGCGGAGGAGTTCTTTCATCTATTTGTTTAACCTTCTTCTCTTTTCGTCCTCTCTGTTTGGGTTATTGTGGAACAGGTTACGAGTGTCAACTTACTTAATGATATTGGTTTCAAGACCAAAGTTCGCCTCGATGATGCTCTGGAAATCTTAGAAGCTTGGGTACACTGTGGAGACTCTTTCAAATCAAGGTACAACTCTATGGTTATGAACAAATTTCAACTTTGTGCTTTTGTTTTTCTGCACTGCCTCTTATTTCTTCTAAATCAATTTTCTGATTTTAACGACGTTCCTTTGGGATTCTTAAGTACTACATCTGGTGTCATTTCTAACTTGTTCTTTCCACATCGTTACAAATAAGAAGTTCTTAAACTATTGTTCGCTCTCGTGCATTGGATGATTTACTGCTGATATATATGATAGTTTGCGGTAATTTGATTCCTTTTTCGCACTAAAATATTAGGTCTGATGACCTAAGAACTGAGTTCTACAGTTTTCTTAATGCCTTTTTATGTGCAAGTACGAGCAGAGACCATAGACTTAAGATAAATTGTCCATATAATTTATTTTGAAACGAGCTGTTTATCTCTTCTATATTGTTGCGACATGTTTCTTCTACTCAAGTGTTTGTTTTTCCACCGCCTTTTGTGACTTCAAAATCTCATGATGATGATGCGAGATTTCCAGTTCTTTGCTGATGCATTTTCTAACAGTATACAACGTTGTCTTTAATTTTGCAGCATCTCTGAGATTACCAGATTTTATAAATATTTGTGGAATGAAATGGCTGATTCAAAGCAGAAAATTACTGAAAAGCTCCATGCTCTCCCTTTTGTATTTGTCCCACACGAAGTTGGAAGTAGGCAGAATGATCTGATATCTGGAATATTTTTGTCACATGATGATGTTTACTGGAATGATTCTGCTGGCGTTTTAGATGAGATAAAAGAAATTAGTTCGCAGATCAGCAGTGTTGTGGAATCATTGCATAGGAAAACATTGTGCAATATCTATTCAGGTCTCCATGATTTTTTTGTGAATGGGTGTGGAGTGCCTGAGACACCTTCTTTTCAGGAGTACCTTAAAATTCTAGGTCAATTCGCACATTATGTGTCACCCTCATGTGCTGCCAAGGCTGTAAGTTATTTACTTAACTAAGTTAGTCTCGTCTTGTTTATCTTCTATCTCTGTTCTTCTTTCTGAAGTGTTAAGTTCATGTCTAGGTCTTCAAAATTTTCCTCAAGTGGAGTGATGACTTGAAATCTGGCAAATCTTCCGAAGATGTTGTTCATTTTAAAGAGAGACTTTCAGAGCTCGATTACACTGTGCTTCCTACTGAAAGTGATAAGTGGGTTTCTTTACACTCCTCGTTCGGTCTCGTATGTTGGTGTGATGATGAGAAGTTAAAGAAGAGATTTAAAAAGAAGGAAAATATTCAGTTTATTTACTTTGGGGAAAATGGTGACGAAGAGCAAGAAGTGCTTCAAACAAAAGTATCAGTGCTGATGCACAGCTTGGGCATTCCCAGTATTTCTGAGGTAACTAATCTTCACCTTACACAAAGATATATTGAATATACAAGGCATTAGTTATATATTTAAGGGCTTCTTAGGGACATTGATTTGATCTGAACGGCAAGAGTAAGGCTTTCTTGAATTGTGTTTCACTTACTCCAAAACCATTCCCGAGAATCATCATCTTGTAGCTTCAACGTTTACCAGTGTTGTGTTGAATTTATGTATGTGTCGCCTTTAGCTAGTAGGTAACGCTGGTTTACTCTCTGAATGTTAACATACTGTTTTCTAGGTGGTAAAACGTGAGGCAAAATATGAAGGTTTGCGAGATAATAGTGTAACAGTGTCACTTGTGAACTGGTCTCTGCCTTATGCTCAGCGATATATCTTTACTCTACATCATGAGAAGTATATCCAAACACAAAAGACTGTCTATAGTCAAGTCAAGCGTCTACAAGTCTTTGTGGTTGAGAAGTTATGCTATAGGAATATCATACCGCAATATGACATTAGCTCTAAAAAGGAGTTCAAATGCAGCTCTCTTTTGCAGGTATGTCTTCTTTCACCATCGTTTCTTGCAATAATTTATCCAATATATTTTGGGATTGTAGGGGCTGTGACATTGGCTTTGTGGCTATTTGAAACTCCTCTCTGTTTATTCGCAAGTAGATCTGTGCTGCTGTCGTAATACCTCAACTGTTTGTTCCCAGTCTGAAAAATTAGCATGTGCTTCGGTATTGATTGTACTATATTGACCAACTTCATTGTGACATTCGATGCAAATTCCTATACACATGGTGAAGAACTATTGTGTGTTTATCTTTTGATTTTGTTCTCTTCAGGATAAAGCTCTGTACACAACACCATGTCTGGATTCCCATTTCTTGTTCATGGAACTGTCTCGTTTGTTTTTCAACGGAGTTCCTGATCTGCATTTGGCAAATTTCCTTCACTTGATCAAAACAATGGCAGAATCTGGTTTGAGCGAGGAGCAAATAGATTCATTCATTATGAACAGTCAAAAAGTTCAGAAGATTCCTGATGGTGAAAAGATCTGGTCCCTTAAATCTTCTCTTAAAGCCATGAAGAAAGCTGGAATAAGCTTGAGCTGGTTACCTTCAAGTTCCAAAAGAGGACATGGTTCTAGCGAGCTCCAGGATGATGATTCTAAACAAGAGCTGGCCTCTGGTCAGGTTAGTAGCAGCGAAGAGGATGTAACAAAGTCTCTTGTGGCACAAATACCGATCGAGACCGCCGTTACAAATTTGGTTGCTGGATATGATAATAGTGCAGGCACAAGTTCACGAGCTAGTCAGCCAAACCCATTGTATTCTATGCATATAGATAGTGGCCCAACCTCAGGGAATCAAGCTACTTTTAACCTCAACCCGAACTTTCTTCATGGATGGAACAATTCCATCTCAGCTGATTTCAGCGAAAGAGATCAATTACATACCGGCACACCTTGGGCTGCACAAGCGCAAAAGACGGGTAGAAAAGGTGAAGAAATCGCTTACAGATACTTTGCTGCAACATACGGCAAGGAGGCTAAGGTTAGATGGGTTAATGAGCAGAGCGAAACCGGTTTACCTTACGACCTATTGATCGAAAACAAAGGTGGTACAATAGAGTACGTAGAGGTGAAAGCGACGGTGTCTGCGCGTAAAGATTATTTCAATTTGACAGTCAGGGAATGGCAATTTGCAAATGAGAAGGGAGAGAGTTACATAATTGCTCATGTTTTGTTAGGCAACAGTAATGCCATCCTCACACATCATAGGAACCCTGCCAAGTTATGCCAAGAAGGTCATCTTCGGTTATTGATTCTCATGCCTAACAAGCGAAACGAGGTCGATGTTGCGTTTTAAACTCAATCAGATTATTTTCTTTCCATTTATTACATGAGGTTATTTTTGTAGAAAAGATACAACATATTTAGTTCCATTTTTGTAACAATCCAGTGTTGTTTATAATTATTTAAGATATATATATATATGTGTGTGTATTGCTTCTTTCCCGAAAACATGAAGAGATGATAAATAGGGCCTCTTGATGATAAATAGGGCCTCTTGATGGAAATATATATATATATATATATATAAAAAGCTTCAAGCAGGGTATCTTACATAACCAGAGTGATGATAAATAGATTTGACTTGATTAGAAAATACCACTTCACTTTTCTTTCCATTTACCACTTCACTTGTGCATAGCGATACCAGTCATTACATCCATGTTGATCTTATTTGGTTTCGTTCCATTGGGAAGTTTGAAGTCGAATTTGTAGAGAAGTTTCGCGTATGGAACCTCAAGCATCGCTGAGCCAAGACGCATTCCCGGGCACATTCTCCTGCCCGACCCGAATGTATAAACTCGTATTCCGTGGCTTTGAAGTCAACGTCTTTCTCGAAAAATCTTTCGGGCCTGAACTCGTCAGGGTTCGGACCCCGCTCCTTCTCGTCGCGTGATACGGCCCACGAATTGACGTTGATCGTGGTCCCTTTGGGGATTCATAGCCGGCGATCTTGGTGTCTTGAATGCAACAACGAGGGACACCAAGAGAAATCACTGGTTCGATCCTTAGGGTTTCTTTAACCAAGGCTCTGAAGTAAGGAAGGTTCTTGACGTCGTCCTCAGTAATGAACGTTAAGCCTCTATCTCTCTTGCATACTCTCTCACTTCTGCTTGAGCTTTCTTCGTCACTTGAGGGTACTTCATCAAATATGTCATCCTCCACACAACGGCCGCAGCTGCCGTGTCTGTTCCCGCCACTACCATATCCTTTTGAAACACAAAACAAAACGAAGAGTTAAAACACAAGCAAAAGAAGGCTTGTAACGCAAGCAAATAGATTAAATGCTAGATATCGAAAAAAGAGAGAAATGTTTTACGTACCAAGACCACGGCTTTGACATTCTTTAGAGTGAACTAGGAGGCGAATGGTTGATCTCTGTAGATCTCCATCAAGAGATCGATCATGCTCTCGGTTTCAGGTTTGACTCTATTGGGATCAAGCGTCTCACTGATCATCCCTGCAGATACGTGTCTTGTCTTTCGAGACAGTTGTTCATATAAGCTCGTGAGGCTTGTAAGATCACTGATGAATTGCCGCTTGATTGTCACAATGTATTATCATTGGTCTTTATTGTTCAATGTCAAGATCCTTGAGAAGTGCCTTCAGCCATATAAGTTTTGTGGTTAGTTTTCTCATGGCCCGGTACTCAGCTTCAACATTTGAGCATGATACCACTTTCATAGCATTCTTATCAGATTGAACTGTATCTTTTCACACTTTGATAATTTTAGCCTTTTCATAGATCTTTGAAATTTCTTCTTGGTCAAGTTGTGTGATGAATGCTTGATGAGCAGCTGGAACATAAGAGAGTGAACAGACAGCTTGAATCGGAAGAGCAACTGCATTGGCATTGTAGTACACACATTTACAGGGAAACTGTTATCTTTGACTTCTCCTCAATTGTTGTACTGTTTGAGGGGTTTGAACTAATTTCCCACTATTTTCATCAGAAGGGTTTGATTGCACATCTTTTTGATCATGAACTGTTTGGTCTTCATTGCCTTCATCATAGTCAAAATGTATGTCTTCTTCTTCTTCAATTGGGTTAGGGGAACTTCCTCCTTCTTCAAGAGGAATATCATTATCACCATCACACTGGTACTTCTGTGTTCTCAATTGGTGGTTGTTGAGGACTTGGATTACCTCGTGGTGGTAATGTTAAGTAACTCAAAGATTCTTTGGAGATTCATGACTCGGTTTGATGGTGCTTTGGAGATATCTTTGATGTATTCCCAATTCTTCTTTTCATAGAACCTCTTTGACTCCATGAACTTTACATCACGGGATACAAGAAATCTCTTTGTCTGAGGATCATAGCAGTTGTATCCCTTTTGCGTTGGTGAATATCCAATAAACGTACCTTTTGTGCTTTTGGCATCAAGCTTGTTTCTCAATTTTCTTGGTAGAAGGACAAAACAAACGCACCTAAATACGCGTAAGTGATCATATGATGGTTTTCTTTTGTTAAGTACTTCAAATGGTGATGCATCTTGGAGGATCTGAGTAGGTATCCTGTTGATCAAGTAGCAGGCTGAGATAAGAGCATCTCTCCATAATTTTTTTGGGACATTTATGTGAAACATCATTGATCTAGCAACATCCATGAAGTGTCGGTTCTTTCTTTCAGCCACACTATTTTGTTGTGGAGTGTAATGACAACTTGTTTGATGAAGAATCACATGCTTGTTGAGATGTTGTGTGAATGCATAGCTTGTGTACTCTCCACCATTATCTGATCTCAAACCTTAATCTTGATATTATAATGGTTAGTCACATAATTTTGAAAGTTTATAAATGCATCCAACACCCTATCTTTTGATGGCATTAATGTAACCCATGTGTATTTTGATATTTCATCTATGAATGTGATAAAAAATTTATGATTGTTCCTAAATACACAGGGAGATGTCCACACATCAGAGTGAATCAGATCAACTCCATATATTTGATATCTTTCTCTTTAAATGAGATATCAATTCCAGCGACGGTTTCATTAGATATCTTACAACAAAAATCCTAATTCTTATATGTAGTCATGGATTTAGGAAAAATATTTCTACAATGTATGCGTAAAATACATGCTTCACACTCACTGTTTTGATATGAAATACGTGGGAACATCAACTTCAATAGCATGGGGATGACATAGTCTAGCATGCCACAATGCAATATTTGCCTTAGCTACTACTGAACTACCCTTGATATCATCCAATACATATAAGTTATCCATGGTCCTTTCTTTGTCAATATAGTTTCTAGTCTCAATATCCTGAAAACACACCTCATCAGGACTGAATATAGAAAGATCATTTAGATCAGTTGTAGCCCTTTTGACAGATAATAGGTTTGAAGTGAATGTGGATAAGTAGAAAGCCTTTGAATTCCTATCAAAGAGATTATGATTTCTAATTCCTTTAATTGGTACTTTCGCTCCATTAGCTATAACCACATTCCCTGAGGCTGGTTTAATGTCATTTATCAACCTATAATCGCTTATTATATGGTGGGATTTACCATAATAAACTATAAGCGGTTTCAGAGGTGATTTAAATGCATTAAAAGTTTGAATAGAGTTACCAGGCTCCTTAAGTGCTTTGATAAGATCCTTCAAGTCAGACTCCTTAAAAACTCACTTTGAGAGGATATCAATGCTTTCATTTCCTTTTCTATGGATGAATTACTCTTGGATGGTTCTCCCTTTTTCTCTTGGGCATTGTGTCCCCTTGGTTCATTCCACCTTTGTTTCCCGAGATATGGGTGGAGTATCCATCAGTTCTCTTTAGTGTGTTTTCTTTCCTGCAGTGTTCACACCACACCTTTCTATGTTCTCTGTTGGATCCTTGTTTAGGACGATGGAAGCTTATGTTGGCAGTCACAAGTTCCTCATTTCTTCCAAAGAGACCGTGAGTGCATTGCCTTTTGTACTTGGGAGCAGACTTCCTGAAAGTGTTTGGAGTTTTTCAGCTTTAAGGAGATGCTTGATCAGATCATTAGACTGGATTGAGAGTCATGAGAAGCCCAAAAATTTTCTCTTGCTCTCTCCTTTCATTCAGAACCACTGGATCTATTGTGCTAGGTCTGAGAATTTCCAATTCATCCCATAGTAACCTAAACTTCCCAAAGTGTGCCTTGAATTCATTATCTTCTTGAGATAGGTCATGGATAGCCTTCTTCACTTCAAAGATCCTTATTAGATTTGAAGTGTTGCAAAACATATTCGTTAAAGTGTCCCACTAATCCTTTGCAGTTTCACAGTAAGAGTAGGCCTTAAGAGTGTTGCTTCAAGTGAATTTTGGATGACCGAGAGAATCATCTGGTCTTCTTGAAACAATGAAATCTCTTCTTCATCCATTTCTTCTTCATTGCTGTCTCCATTAAGCTTGGTCCTGTGGTTTTGAGGAGCTCCATTTGTTATGTGCCTCCAACGGCCATAGAGCATTCTTAATGGTCCTTGACCAGAGTAAGTAGTTCACACCTTTTAGTATGACTGGAACAATTACCTTTGTGTTATTCTCCATTTTCTTTTATCCTTGGAACAAAGTTATGAATTGTTGTGTAATAACTTTGAAACTGAGATCTTGAGGTAGATTTGAGCGAGGATGGAGTAACAGAGTTTATAGAAACTTTGGCTCTCATACCATGAAAGAATAATGCAAAATTAAAGAAAAAGTATTATAAGATTTGCAACAGATTAAAGATTATGAGTTTGTATATAAAAAAAAAGGTTAAGAACAGAGATATGAAAAGATAATTTTTTTATTCTTGAGTTTTTTATTAATGATTACAACACTTATTTATAGCTAAAAACTTTTAATATATAGTCTCAACTACTTAATTAATAGATAGTTTCAACTATTTATTTAATAGATAGTCACAAATATTATTTTCCTTTAATGAGGAATCAAATTCAAGTAGTAATCTTAGACCTCTGTTGTCCTAGATACATTATAAAACTGTTTTCTATTTTATTTATCTCGGATCTCATTCGTCTAAAATATGATCCGAGATTGCTTTATGGTTTTTATAAGTCCAATACTTTTGAGTGTCACAAACAACACAGCTATATTAGATACTGTCTCTTTCCTTCTTAACCAAATATCATAACCAAGAACTAAACCGAAATCATATTTGTAAATGATTACTCCCTTACGGTCTTACCTACTTGGGAACCGTCATGTGCTTTTTTTTTTGTCAACATAATCTAGTGGCTTTAATATCCCCAATAACATGCGAGGTGCTGGGTTCGAACTTTAGACTTGGTGTAATGAATACAAAGGTGACTAGCATTATGCCACATGATTTTTACCCATCATGTGTTAGAACTAGAAAGACTGTTTTTTTTTGTTTCCGTAATTGAAAAACCTTCACCTATTCACACCCATAAATTGTCCCTTTAACGTCTTTGTATGCAAAATTGTTTCATGCAAATGCAGTCACGCTCATTTTTGGCCATATCTATCTGAAACTTTTTTTTTTCTTTTTGTTAGTATCTATTTGTAATTTACACAAAATATATATGGTTCCATTCTCATTACAAATATACAGTAGGAGATGTCGTTTTAAAAGTTGTTTACTAAGTCGTCTTCAGATGTCAAAAGTTATGTGATTTGGTGTCGTTTTATCGTTATAATAACCCCCCTAATTTAAAATATCTCATCGGCTTGTCAGAAAATTCGTATGAGTTCGTTTTATTTTCTCAAATCCAAAATTTTGAGAACTCATTTGAGAAAATATATCATCATATTGAGAGGGTTTACAATGATGAATCTCAATTTCAGAAAGCTTTAAGGTAATTTTGATTATATTTTCATTATCCTCTCTCTCTTTCTCTCTCTATTACACATTTGTCACTACAAAAAAAAAACACACATTTCTAACAAATTTTCCAAAGGAAATATTCTGACAGTAGCCGTTAAAATAGTCGTCTGAAATTTAAACATCCATCGAAAATAAATATACCTAGAATTTCCTATATAACACAAGTTTATCATTGTCGTACAAATGTTTAAACTTTTTTCACTATTTTCGTTCATTGATAAACCGCTACATGATCCAACAACGAGCTTTTTAACGGATGAACTCATAAATTTTCTTAAAGAATCCATGGAGCTTGCATCAAGTACTACCGTGACATCAGTATAGGAAGAATACGGGAAAATGTATTGCAGCATGCAGTCGGGCAAAATTCTTTCATGATTTGTTTATTGATCTTCTTGGGAATGAGAGCTGATACTGTTGCATTGACACCATGCAGCATGAAGCCATTGGTGAAGAATGATTTAACTGCCACAATGAAAGCGGGTCCGACAATAAACCAGGCTGCAATGTAGAACTCTTTCGTAAAGCTATCAGGTCGTATGGGAAGGTTTTATTTGATGGCATAGAAGACAAGACTGCTTTTATCTCTTGTCCAGTAACAGGTCTAATTAGCAAATCTCCCATAGTCTCCTGAAAAGAGGGAGTGATCGTATGGGAATGTTTGTTAAAAGTGTTGAAAGAAGGAAAAAACAGAGTAAGATAAAAAGAATTACCTCTTCTCCTTTGAAAGAGTAAGAAAGATATAATCACTTTTAATCAACTAAAAGACAACATATTTACATCAAAACAAAATTGGTTTATATAGATAATAAAGAGACACAACACCATAAGTTGTGTCTTTTCTTAATTGTGACTTTCTTATAAAATAACTTAAACTAAAAAAATCACTATCTTAAAGAAACTCAATTATTTACCAACAAAGTTGAGCACCGACAAAAATCTAAAAATATTGAGGCCTTTTTCTTTAGAGCCATCGTATCTGTAATAATTTGAAATATATTGGCTTCGAATTCAGCATTCGACTGCAAGAAAAAATAGGTCCAAGATGCATTCACTAGCACTCTGTCTAACTTCTTGCCTACATGCTCTCCATCCCTGTGATCGTCTAACTCGCAATCCGCGACTAGATTGAAAGAGTCTCTCATACCCACTTGATCGCTCACAAAATCCATTTCTCTCGACTTGGTGCGCCCCTGGTTGTTTTACAACCTAAGGATCAACTTGAAGGATGAAGGGGAGGAGGTTACTAACTCTCCTTTGAAGGTGGCTTGATAGGATTAGATTGAGAAGGCTACTAGCACTTCTCTTGGCAGCGGATTGATGGAAGAGTGAATGGAGGCTACTAGCTCTCCAAGTTGGCGTGGATGAAAAGGATGGATTTGATTCCACTAGCACAGGATCACCCTGCAAAGAGCTATGGAATTTCACAGTAGATTACTCTACCCTTAAGTGAATGAATAACAATGTTCTTAGGCTGAACAGAGAAAGCAAGAAGCAAAAGAGCTTTTGTATTAAGTATAAAATTTGATGATTTTTACAAGAGGGGTGAAGCCTTTTTATAGGCTGAAAATCCTATCTAAATCATATCCTAACTACCTTCCTAATTTCTATACAACAAGAATATCCTTTATTTAATTAATTAATATCAAAAGATATTATACTCTTATCCTAATTTTAAGCTAACAAGAATATCTTTTAATTTAATGGATTTAATTTCAAAAGATATCTTACTTTATCCTAATTCATTTGGTTTAATTTAAGTGATTACAAACCAGTAAATTAAACCATTGGATTAGTTTGATCCTTCTTATTTCCTCTTGGTGGTCGAATTTGGTTAAGGTCTGTAGGGCCTCCCTTTGGGCTTCACTTCTTGATCTTGTCATTGGACCAAACCATAATTCTCCTTGGGTCTGATCTTGGGCCATGTCTTCCTCTTCTTCGGTTGAATCCAAGTCCTCTAGAGTTGCAATTAAATCAGGTGCATTCCGGATCGTACCATCCCCTCCTCCTTTAAAAGGATTTGACCTCAAATCCACTTCATCTGCAATAAAAGCAATTAAGTCAGAAACATTAAAAGTGGAACTTATAGAATACTTACCTTGGAGGTCTATTTGGTATGCATTATTGTTGATTCTGCGTATTACTGAAAAAGGTCCATCCACTCTTGGCATTAATTTTGATTTTCTCTCATTTGGAAACCTTTCTTTCCTTAGATGGATCCACACAAGATCTCCAGGTTCTAGAACTAGTTCTTTTCGACCCTTGTTTTTCTTTTTAGTATACATTTTAGTCCTTTCACCAATATTCTTCTTAACCTGTTCATGCAAAGATTTAACAAACTCGGCTTTCTTTTGGCCATCAAGGTTAGTCTGTTCCTTTAAAGGTAAAGCAAGCAAATCTAAAGGAGACAATGGATTAAACCCATATACAACTTGAAAAGGTGTCATTTTTGTTGCTGAGTGGACTGATCTATTATATGCAAATTCAACATGAGGTAAGCAATCCTCCCAAGTTTTAATGTTCTTTTTAATAATAGCTCTTAAAATAGTAGAAAGGGTTCTATTGACTGATTCTGTTTGACCATCAGTTTGTGGATGACAAGTTGTGGAAAATAATAGTTTAGTGCCTAACTTTCCCCAAAGGGTCCTCCAGAAATGACTAAGGAATTTAGAATCCCTATCTGACACAATTGTTCTAGGCATTCCATGTAACCTAACAACTTCCCTAAAGAATAAATCAGCCACTAAAACTGCATCATCTGTTTTATGACATGGAATAAAATGAGCCATTTTTGAAAATCTATCAACTACTACAAAGATGCTGTCAGTTCCTTTCCTAGTTCTAGGCAGTCCTAAAACAAAGTCCATAGAAATGTCTACCCAAGGATGATCAGGAATAGGTAATGGAGTATACAAACCTGTGGGCTGTACCTTAGATTTGGCTTGTTTACACTCAACACATTTTGAGCAGATTCTTTCCACATCTCGTTTCATGTTGGGCCAGTACAAGTGTTCTTGTATCGTGGCTAAGGTCTTAGCAACACCAAAATGCCCCATTAGACCTCCTCCATGGGCTTCCCTAACATAAAGTTCTCTGATGGTTCCACATGGTACACACAACTGACTGTCACGAAATAGGAATCCTTTGAACTGATAAAATCGTCCTTGAGCATGAGAACTAGTTTCCTTATACAACTCTCCAAAATCAGGGTCATTAGTGTAACAAGTTTTAAGATGTTCAAAACCTAGTAATTTGGTTTCCATAGATGATAAAAGAGCATACCTTCTTGAAAGAGCATCTGCCACAATGTTCTCCTTACCTTGTTTATAGTGAATGACATAAGGAAAAGTTTCAATGAATTCCATCCACCTTGCATGTCTTTTATTTAACTTTTGTTGTCCCTTGAGGTGTTTAAGAGATTCATGATCTGTGTGAATCACAAACTCCTTAGGCCATAAGTAATGTTGCCATATTTGTAGGGCTCTAACTAGAGCATAAAGCTCTTTGTCATAAGTAGGATAATTAAGATTAGCTCCTCCTAACTTCTCACTGAAGTAAGCTATAGGTCTCCTTTCCTACATCAATACAGCACCAATTCCAATTCCTGAGGCATCACATTCTATTTCAAAAGTTTTCGAAAAATCTGGTAACACAAGTAAAGGTGCATTAGTTAACTTCCCTTTTAGCAATTCGAATGCCTCAGACTGGGCTGGTCCCCAAGTAAATCCCACGGTTTTCTTGATGACTTCTGTGAGTGGAGCTGCAATGGTGCTAAAGTCTTTCACAAATCTTCTATAGAATCCAGCAAGTCCATGGAAGCTCCTCACTTCTCCTACAGTTTTAGGCGTGGGCCATTCCCTGATTGCCTTCACCTTTTCTTCATCTACCTGAATACCCTGAGAAGTAACAACAAAACCTAAAAAGACCAAGTTATCTGTTCCAAAAGAGCATTTCTTTCGATTTGCATATAAGTTTTCCTTCCTTAAAACATCTAAGACATGTCTAAGGTGATCAAGATGTTCTGCCATGTTTTTACTGTAAATTAGGATATCATCAAAATAGACTACTACAAATCGCCCTATGAATGCCCTTAATACATGGTTCATTAATCTCATAAAGGTACTAGGTGCATTAGTAAGTCCAAAAGGCATAACTAACCATTCATACAATCCTAACTTTGTTTTAAAAGCAGTTTTCCATTCATCTCCCTCTTTCATTCTAATTTGGTGATAACCACTTTTCAAATCTATCTTAGAAAAAATGCAAGATCCATATAACTCATCAAGCATATCATCTAAGCGAGGAATAGGATGTCTGTACTTAACTGTTATGTTATTAATGGCTCTGCAATCTACACACATGCGCCAGCTACCATCTTTCTTAGGTACAAGTAAAACAGGTACTGCACAAGGGCTTAAGCTCTCGCGGATATGTCCTTTCTCCAAGAGCTCATTGACCTGTCTTTGTAGCTCCTTTGTCTCTACATGATTGGTCCTGTAAGCTGGTCTGTTCGGAAGAGTGGCGCCTGGTACAAAGTCAATCTGATGTTCTATACCTCTGAAAGGAGGTAATCCCACTGGTTGATCTTCTGGAAACACATCCTTGTACTCTTGCAAAAGAAACTCAATCTCTCTCGGTATTTCCGGAGTCAGGTTAGTACTACTAGCTAGCAATTCCTTGCAAACTAGTAACATCATGAATTGTTGTTCATTTAGGGCATGTTTAACTTCACTAGGAGTAGCAAAGAGACTATGATGACTTACCTTAGGGTGTTCATAGCCGTGAGTTGTTGGTGTTAAAGCTTTGGCTTCTTCTCTTCTTTGTTTTAGTTGCATCTGATCTTGGTGAACCTCCTGGGGCGTGAGTGGCACTAATATGATCTGTTTTCCTTTGTGTTTGAATGAATGTCGGTTGGTGTACCCATCATGTATGGCTCGTTTGTCATATTGCCAGGGTCTTCCCAAAAGAATGTGACTTGCTTCCATGGGCAACACATCACATATGATCTGATCCTGGTACTTCCCAATGCTTAAAGGTACTTCCACTTGTTCTGTAACTTTCATTTCGCCTTCTTCATTGAGCCATTGTAGTTGGTATGGTCTAGGATGTTTGTGAGTGACCAGGTTGAGCCGGTCCACAAGTGTTTGGCTGGCCACATTGGTGCAGCTTCCTCCATCTATGATCAAGCTACACACCTTTTCCTGAATGAAGCATCGAGTATGGAACAAGTTCTCCCTTTGTTCTTGTATCTTAGGTTGTGCACTTAAGGTTCTCCTAGTTACCAATAGTTGCCCTTGGACAGGATAAGCTTCACTTTCGGTTTCTGACTGGTCATCCTCTGATGTTAACTCTCCATTCTCTAGGATAAGCATCACCCTTTTGTTTGAACATTCATTGGCATAATGTCCATAGCCTTGGCATCTGAAACACTTGATGTTTCTGGTCCTTGTTGGAGGCGTTGGAGTTGATGGTCCTTTACCCTTGTCTTCACGTGA
Source organism: Streptanthus diversifolius (assembly GCA_039880935.1). Classification (NCBI taxonomy): domain Eukaryota; kingdom Viridiplantae; phylum Streptophyta; class Magnoliopsida; order Brassicales; family Brassicaceae; genus Streptanthus; species Streptanthus diversifolius. Next base: position 9,619,619 of record JAXGFM010000005.1, read on the forward strand.
AGGTGGCATAGGTAATCCCTCCTTAGTCTTAGCAGGCGTCTTGAAAGATGACTCTCCTTGCCTATCATTGCGGTTGTAAGGCGGTTTAGAGTTGGTCATATAGGGGTTCCTTGTATTACTCCTCCTTTTGTTTTGTTGTTCAATAAGAATGGCTTTATGGAGTAATTCATCCATGTCTTCATACTCCTGTAACTCTAATCGATCCTGAATATCTCTGTTAAGTCCTCCTTGAAACCGTGCCATGGTAGCTTCCATAGTTTCATCTATTTCAGCTTTGATCATAAGACTCTCCATTTCTTGATGATAATCTTCTACACTCCTTGTACCTTGATTTAATCTCCTCAGTTTCTGGTGTAAATCTCTCCCATAATGGACTGGTACAAATCTTTTTCTCATCATGGTTTTCATCTCATACCAAGATGTGACCTGGGGCTCTCCATTGCGACGTCTTGTGGTGGCAATCTGCTCCCACCAGTTGATAGCATATCCATCGAATTCTGTGGCTGCTATCTTGACCTTCTTTTCCTCAGAATAGTTTTGGCAGCTGAAGACTATTTCAATCTTCTTTTCCCATTCCAAATAGGCATCTGGATCATTCTTTCCTGAGAAAGGGGGAATTCGAAGCTTGAGTCCTCCTAAGTTGTTATCTGGTCTCGGTTCTTGAGTTTGGTATTGGTCTCCACTCTCATCCGAGTATCTCTGAGCTTCCTCTTCATTACACCTAACTCCTGATCTAACTCTCACCCTTGCGCCTCTTCCTAAGCGCCCTCCTCCTCGGTTTGACCTGTCTCCACGAGCTGATCTACCTGCAAGAGGATCAACTCCATAAAGAAACTCATTAGCTTGGTTAGTTCTGTTTTCAAAAATAGTCTGAAGTCTCCTAGTTATTTCATCCATCATTGCTTCCATCTGTAATGGGTCAAGCCTATGAGGTCGTGTGTTTCCTTCTCCTCTAGGGGTTTCTTCATTTGGATTCTCCATTTTTCCTGAAACAACTTAGCAAACTGGTTAATTAAACTCTCTCTCTCTCACTTTTCTTGGTAATCACTCACTAGCTCCTTCTCTTGCTATTCCCAAAAGTTCAGATTGGATCAAAGCTCAATCACCTAAGACCTAGAGCTAAACCTACTGAATTTTTAGATAGAAAGATTGCAAGATTTTTTTCGTCAGCTGATTAACCAATTCCTAGCAGGGTTTCTCTTCTGCTCTTTACTTTTCTTTTTTTTTTACTTTTTTTTTTTTTAATAAAAGTTTTCGATTTTTTTTTTTTTTTTAAATATAGATCTTTTCTTAGATCTTTTGTAATTCAGGAAAGGCTCAGCTGACTTACAACAGATAGAAAGAAAAGAATTTGAAACTAAAATTTTAAAAATTTGATGGTACTTTTGAAATCAAGATGATTTCACAAACCCTAACCTTCAAGAGGCTCTGATACCACTTGGTGCGCCCCTGGTTGTTTTACAACCTAAGGATCAACTTGAAGGATGAAGGGGAGGAGGTTACTAACTCTCCTTTGAAGGTGGCTTGATAGGATTAGATTGAGAAGGCTACTAGCACTTCTCTTGGCAGCGGATTGATGGAAGAGTGAATGGAGGCTACTAGCTCTCCAAGTTGGCGTGGATGAAAAGGATGGATTTGATTCCACTAGCACAGGATCACCCTGCAAAGAACTATGGAATTTCACAGTAGATTACTCTACCCTTAAGTGAATGAATAACAATGTTCTTAGGCTGAACAGAGAAAGCAAGAAGCAAAAGAGCTTTTGTATTAAGTATAAAATTTGATGATTTTTACAAGAGGGGTGAAGCCTTTTTATAGGCTGAAAATCCTATCTAAATCATATCCTAACTACCTTCCTAATTTCTATACAACAAGAATATCCTTTATTTAATTAATTAATATCAAAAGATATTATACTCTTATCCTAATTTTAAGCTAACAAGAATATCTTTTAATTTAATGGATTTAATTTCAAAAGATATCTTACTTTATCCTAATTCCTTTGGTTTAATTTAAGTGATTACAAACCAGTAAATTAAACCATTGGATTGGTTTGATCCTTCTTATTTCCTCTTGGTGGTCGAATTTGTGTAAGGTCTGTAGGGCCTCCCTTTGGGCTTCACTTCTTGATCTTGTCATTGGACCAAACCATAATTCTCCTTGGGTCTGATCTTGGGCCATGTCTTCCTCTTCTTCGGTTGAATCCAAGTCCTCTAGAGTTGCAATTAAATCAGGTGCATTCCGGATCGTACCACGACTGCTCAATGGATGCCACATTCCAGAGTGACGTGGAAGTTTCCCATGAAAATCCATGGAACATTACTAGAGGTGAAGAGTACAATTCTGTTTCAACTCCTCCCAAAGAATCATACGGTTGTTTCTGAAAATTTGAGGCATACACACAGGAGCAAACGAATTCTTCTTGTTTTCACCGAGATTGTGATCATCTGAGAGCTCTTATACATGGGAGTAACCCAGATATCTTCAGACCACACCACCCATATACGACCCAGCCGATGCTAGTCGTAGTTTGTAACTGAATCCAGTTCGGAAAGACTTTATCAAAAATAGTTGAGAAATTTTCTTCTTGTACTCTTGTATCAAGAGACAACCAAAAACAGGATCTGTAGAACCAATCCAAGACCTAACATAGTTTTATTTGCGCATGTTGTCTTTTTTGTGCTGTGCATATTCTTTTGAGTAATATATCTAGAAATTTCTGCTGATTCTTTCTTAATATCATTTCGAACATAACTAGTACATTCCAATTTCTTTTTCTTATGTACCAAGACACGACCTTTTCGCTAGCCTATCTAGAACCCGAACTATTACTTTCTTGTTTATAAGCACTTTTGTACTGTGTGGTTAGCCACACTAGCTCCTTTTGTTTAAATAGATATGTCGTTTGATGTAAAAAGAAATCAAACCTTGGAGTATAGTACACTATATTATACATGCAAAGTGATTTATTTATTTTACTATTAGAAACTTTTAATTCCTCACTTTCTCGGGAACAAGCTTGAGATGATCCGACTTGTGCATAGCAAGACCAGTCATGACATCCATGTTGATCTCTCCTGGTTTCATTCCATTAGGAAGTTTGAAGTCAAAGTTTAGGAGAAGGTTCGCAAAAGGAACCTCAAGCATCGCTGCACCAAGACGCATTCCAGGGCACATTCTCCTGCCTGATCCGAATGGTATAAACTCATAGTCCGTGCCTTTGAAGTCAACGTCCTTCTCAAGGAACCTCTCGGGCCTGAACTCGTCAGGGTTGGGGCCCCACTCCTTCTCGTCGCGGGACACGGCCCAAGCGTTGATGTTGACGGTTGTCCCCGCAGGGATGTCATAACCGGCGATCTTGGTGTCTTGAATGCAAGCACGAGGGATAAGGAGAGGAATCACCGGCTCGATCCTTAAGGTTTCCTTAACTAAGGCTCTGAAGTAAGGAAGGTTCTTGACGTCGTCTTCAGTAATGAACGTGAAACCTCTCTCTCTTGCATATTCTCTCACTTCTGCTTGAGATCTTTTCATCACTTGAGGGTACTTCATCAAATACGTCATTCCCCACACAACCGCCGCAGCTGCCGTGTCAGTTCCCGCGACCACTATATTCTTTTGAAACACAAAACAAAAAGAAGAGTGAAACACAAGCAAATGTTTGATTGTATCACAAGAAACAAGTCATAATATAAATAACAAAAAAAAGCGAAATGTTTTAGACGTACCAAGACCACGCCTTTGACATTCTCTAGAGTGAACTTGAAAGCAAAAGGTTGATCTTTGTAGATCTCCATCAAGAGATCGATCATGCTCTCGGTTTCTGGCTTGACCCTGTTGGGATCAAGCGTCTCATCGATAATCTCTTGTATGTAAGTGTCTTGTCTTTCGAAACACTCCATCATATAAGCCGTGAGGCCTGTCCAATCATCGAGAAATCCAAAAAACGGGAAAAAATCAGAGAAAAAAATCTTCCCCAAAACACTCTGAGTCCCATAAAGAATCTTGATGAATCTCTTCATCTCTTCCCCATCTTCATTGTACTTCTTCCCGAACGCTTGCCTACACACAACCGAATTCGTGAAGGTCAACATAAGCTCGCTTATATCGACTGGTTCAGATCTCTCCGCAGCCTTTTCAATCTTAACCATCATTGTCCTGGCCTCCTCCTCCCGAACGTGCTTAAAAGTGGCCACACGAGTGGGTGAGAACAAGTGGTTCATGCCCATCTTCCTCATCTCCCGGTAATACGGTGTGTAGTGGTTCATTGCCATGTCACTTCGGCCGTAAGTTATGAACTCGTGACCGCGGTGCTGAGGCCTGTTCGCAAAGTTGACATCTTGCGTCTTGAGAAGCTCTTTTGTAAGCTCAGCCGAAGATATCACCACCATTGTCTTGTTTCCTATCTTATATGACAAGATTGGACCGTATTTTTTGGCCCATCCATGGAAGAAACGTTGTGGATTAATCTGGCTAAGCTGGTGGAGGTTTCCGATTACCGGAAGCGCCCGTGGGCCGGGTGGCAGTTTGTACCGTTTGGTTTTCGATTTTTGAGAGAGGAAGAAGAGAACCATGGCGATAACCGCCACTATGGCTATGATAATATCTTCCATTCTCAGTTGAAACTTACTACTTTTGAATAAACAGCACAAGTCTGTAATATATAGAATCATTGATAATGATTGCGTTCCTTTTCATCTTAACCAAACCAAATACAATAAACCGAAGTAAACCGAAATCAAATTTTCTAATCAAACGATGTTGTCCTAATACAATTAAACCTCTATAAATGAATAATTTTGGAATCAGGAAAAATATTTGTTTAACAAAATTATTTATTTATCGATAAATGAATATTATTGATAAATAATTTTTTTTTCATTTAAATAGTATTTTTGCAAATATAGAAGTTCAAAAATGAAGTTTTTAAAAACTATAAAAATAAAGTTTTCTATATTGATGTAGAATTAGGAAAAATAAGTTTTCTAATTCTTAAGATTCAATGTAACTTATATAAACTTGGTGATAAATTCTATCATCGAAAAAAGAGATAGAGAAACCATAAAAAGATGCTTAATTTCGAAAGAGTTTCTAAAAGTCAATAAGAAAATTTTTTCTTATCTTTTTTGACATTCAATTTGATGGCTTTCAATCACCTTACGAAACTACTTTTTACAATACAAACAAAATACTTATAAATTTTTGTTTGTGCTATAAAAAATCAAATATGAGATGAATTTTGGTGAAAAAAACAAAATACTATAAAATTCTTTTTTGTAAAAAAGTGAATAATAGTACGAACATTTTTGATTGAATTTTTTTAATATATATATATATAATGAAATGTGATGATTATTTATTTATAGTTATATACGGTTTTTAAAGATTTTTAAAAAATTATACATTAATACATTTAACAAAATTATTCATTTAACCTATTAATCTGGAACCAGAAAATTATATTTATTTATCAAAATTATTTATTTATGGAACATTCATTTATAGAAGTTTACCTATACCTGTTTATTAAACCACACGTGTAGAATTGAGATACACCTTCACCTACCTAAAGTCCCTCCTCGTATGCTTTTCATATAAGGTCCCATGCAGTCGCACTCACTTATGTCCATATCTATTTGTAGTTTACACAAATCTTTATTTTACTTCGCTCAGTGAGTGGTCTAAATGACCATGGTCCATGCAGTCGCACTTATTTAGCTTTGTTCATATCTAATTGTAGTTTACACAAATCTTTATCTAGCTTCGCTCATTGAGTGGTCTAAATGAACCATGGACCTATATGGACTAGAATCCAGTTTTATACAGACAATTTAACACATTCGAACATATAAAGCCGGAACTTTAAAACATGCTCAATTTTACCAAGTTATTATACTGTATGGAAAAATTAACAAATTGTTTTAGCACACCATCAAATAAGAACCAAAAAATGTAACAAGTTTTGAGTTTACAAGAACATGTTTGTTAATAAATGAAATCTCAAAAGATGCGTTTCCTCTCAAAAGAGAGAAATGGAGAATATAAAGATTGACTTATAGCTCAAGGAAGCTTTTTACCGGATAGTGCCATTGCTGATGGATGAAACCTTGCATACACCTGCATCTGTAGTGAAGGGCAAATCTTTGTAGCAAGCAACTAGATTCTCATTCGTGTTTAGATCCACCAAAAGTGTCTCCCATACTTTCTTCTTTGGGTTTAAGACATCGTCTGGCTCACCTTCAAACCCGGTAAATCTAACTCGTTCACCAATCTTAGCAGATTCAGGGGGCTCAACTAACTCCACCTGAAAGTTTCCAGCAAAAAAAGATAATTTATCTAATAACCGAAATGAAACTAGATGAACTATGAACAGGTCAGAAAGTCTTATTATGCAGTTTACCTTGCTGCCGTCACTACTGGAAGCGGCAAGAACCATTGCTTGTGACATAATATCCCTCATCTTCGCCGGCTTCAAGTTGCAAAGAACACAAACCATACGGTTCTGTCCAGAAACAACAGTCAGATCGAAAGATAAATTTGATTATTGAAGGTATGCATTCTAATATTGGGAAGAAAGTAAATGAAATTGATTGGGGAGATTTAACAGACCTGCATTTCCTCAAGAGGTATATATTTTACCAGTCCACTAACAACGGTGCGAATTTCACCTCCCCCAACATCAATTTGTTCCACATACAATGCATCTGCGTTAGGATGTTTCTCAGCCTTCAATATTTTACCGACTCGAATATCAAGTCTTGCCATAGTAATTTCACGATCAGCAGCCGGTTGAGTTTTGGATGTTCCTGCACCTTTTGATGCCTTTTGCTTTTTAGCATCTGGGAAACAAAACAGTAGTTAAGTACAAGCTACAAATTACTATCATGAGCTCGGAATAGCCTATATAGGATGCCAAACTACATTTTGACAATAAGAAGAATATAGAACCTGAAAGTTTTGTTTTTTTAAGTTGCTCCGCCATATTTGCTGCTTCTGCATCCCTAGCACGTCTATCAGCCTGACTTCCAGCGAACTTTTCTCTGTATTGTTGCACTTCTTCATCTTTCTGAGATCATATCATTTCACAAGATATAAATCAAATGCTACATGGCTTCATAACATACAGCAAGCCCGCCTTTCTATGGATTAAATCAAAGAGAGTTACGTACCAATTCCTTAAACAATGGTTGAGGGGTGCCTATCCTGTGACCGGGAGGCAGAATCTCCCAAAGTCTACTTGATTTTAATACCTCTCCTCTCTCGTCGGACAGAGAAAAATGTAGAGGCAAATTTAGCTGTTTAAATACCTACAAAAAAATGCGAGAAACAGCACTAATCACGCTTGCAGTTCTACTAAAATTAAATAGGATTTTCAAGACAATCAATAAAACCTACCTCACGAGAAAAGGATGGCATGAAAGGTTCTAACAATTGTGCAAGAAGATGTACTAAACCAGCAGCAGTTCTTATAACAATTGCACAAGAAGGTTTATCTTCCTTGTAAAGTTTCCAGAATTGGGTTCCCTACATCAGAAAAGACAGCATAGTTGGTTAGACTAAACAGGCAATAAAAAAGCTAATATATAGTTTAATAATGAGAGTAGAATTACCTGCAAGTATGCGTTCCCTTCATTCGAGATGGCCATAGCAGTTTTCAGCCCCTGCTTGAGCTTAACCTGCATCAAATGTAGAAGGCCTTTATTAAGAACATAAACCACCAGGCATTAAGATAGCCATACCAGACCAAAGTGCATATATGTTCCTCACCTTTTCCATGGATTCAACATACTCCTCCACAAATTTTCCAACCTTTTCAGCCAAAGATTTCGTTAGAGGATGAGATTCAGCACCAGGAGCATCAGGAGTGACAGACCCATAACCTTCACATGAATTAGTAAATGCTACAGTAAGAGGCAGGGGAAACATCAAAGACAGAAATGGAAAAGTCTTGGCCCTGTTTTCAAGAGTATCACTAAGCAGGTAGCCAAAATTGTAAGAAATGTTCTTACTGTTTCAAACAGACTTAAATAGTTTATGCTATCCAGCAACCTCGTGCTTGAATGTTTTTTTTTTTTTTTTTTTGGAAAGCAAATTTCAACATTTGACCTTCCACTAGGGTGTATGAACAGACATACATATGTATAGGCACTTCATCTTTAGATATGTTCTATGATCAGTTAATAATTCCATGTCCATACAACTTGACATCAAGAGGAATCTTATCAGATCAGCTCAACAGAATAACAGTGTCGACTCTTGCAAGCCAGATGCATATTTATGTCATTCTAGACTACCAATTTTGTTCACAAGCTAAAATGTGACAGCAAATTGATGTCCCACGGTTCAGATATCTCTGGTTTGCAGACTTACTAGCTGCTTTCAATAAAAGAATACAACACATCCAATATTTAAAATTGAATAGGCCAATCTGAAAAGTCATCTACAGCTACCAGCCAGAAGGAATCCCAATACTTTAAATTCAGAAAGAAATAACCAACCTGCAGGCTCAGGCTTTGCTATAAAAGTCAGAACTCGATTAACAAAGTTTCCTAGGTTGTTCAGCAACTCGCCAGTCAGTTTTGCTTGCAAATCGTCCCATGTAAATAATGTGTCAGACACCTGGATGGGCCAATCCCCAGAACCAATTAGTGTTGGTGAAATCTACACGCTTTTGCATGCCCATGTTGTATGAAGAAAAAAATGTTTCCATTTTGTAGAAGCAATCAGTTACCTCAGGCCTGTTGGTCAGCAAGTAGTATCTCCATACTTCGACGGGGATATTTGTATCTTTTACATCATTACCAAACACTCCAACACCTTTACTCTTGGAGAACTTTCCTGAAACCCATAAAAAAAACATATCCTTGTTTTTATGAGAACTTTCCTGAAACCCATAAAAAAAACATATCCTTGTTTTTATGAATTGCAGAAAATCAAAGCACATCAAAACTAATTCAAAATAATATCACGTATTCTCAAAGTTCCAATCAAAACCATGGTAAAACATCAACTGACCGGCTTCGTAATTTAAATATTCAGTCACACTGATTGTCTTCATCAATGTCCAATTTTCCCCAGTTCCAAGCTGCGTAGATGGAAACATGACCTGCATAACAACAAATTGGCAGTTGAAACAGTGCGAGTAACAAATATAAACCTTTCTCCGAGGAGACCTTGAGGATAGCTTCAGATAAGACAACCAGACAAGAAAATAAAACAAGGATGACAGAACAATAAAGAGCAAAAATATCAGAAGTATGTCTCCAAGATATTCAAAACAGAACAAGTCTTAGTCAATGGAAATTTAGGAACACGCAGGCATTTTCAATTCACTTTTGATGTTCTATTTAAGAGAAAAAGATGAAGAGGGAAATAACTAAAACCATTGGAACAAGTCATTGGTGGTAAACAACTTTCTGAATTGTTATATACTCACAGTGTGAAATGGCACATTGTCTTTCCCCATAAACTGATAAAGCTCCACATTCTCAGGATTCTTCCACCACTTCTCCCAGTGAGTTGTGTAGCATGACGTTATTGAGACGTATCCAATCGGAGCATCAAACCAGACGTAAAAGACCTATAAAAAAAATTCTAATGAGTAGACGTAGTTTAATATATTTACAATAGTGGCTAGCAGTGATATTCTTACTTTTTCCTTATATTTCTCATGTGGAACAGGAACTCCCCACTTTAGATCCCTTGTAATACATCTCTGTCTAAGCCCTTCCTTAAGCCATGCTTTCGTCGTTTGAATAGCATTTTGACTCCAGGATCCAGTAACAGATGTCTCATTAATATACTCTTCCAACTTATCTTTCAGCAAGGGAAGCTCAATAAACAGGTGGTCTGTGTCGCGAATTCGGGGTGTGGTTCGACAGACCTGTTTGAGAGAGGAAACATAAGCATTCGCAATAATTACAATAACAGACAACAGTCGTGCAGTCCTATAAGAAAGCCAAGTCAGCAAAAACAGTGCATAGATCTATTCTGTAGAAATCAGTGAGTCAGGCAAATAAGATAGGAAGAGAACGAAGCATGCACAGGACAAGCAAAATCAGCTAATCATTACCAGTAATATATATTATTAACATAGGCAATAGATATGTACTGTCACAGAGCACCATAATTCTTGCATGATAACTGTCTTCGCTTATTAATTAGTGCAGCTGCGACACAAATTTTCAACATAAAAGTAGACGTGTTTCTATAGAAATTTTTTCACAAGCATAGCCCACCTTGCACCTCGGATCTTTGAGTTCAGTGGGATTCAGGAGCTTTCCACATTTTTCGCACTGATCTCCACGAGCAGAATCGTAATTACATTCTGTAAATGGACAAGAACCCTCAACAAGCCGGTCAGCTAAGAACTTCTTGCATGTATCGCAGTAAAGCTGAAGAAAAAATGGGCCACAAAGACTTGTTAAAACTCCACTAACTGAGTGGTGTAGACCAATCTACTTAAGAAGAACATATGGATGCTCTTGCGATCAAATAAAATAACTGGCATTTGAGTAAAATCATTCACCTGCTGCATGGTGTTCTCTGAAAGAAAGTTGTTGTCAAACAACTTTTTGAAGATTGCTTGGCACACTTCTGTCTGTTCTGGAGTTGAAGTCCGCCCAAACTTATCAAAACTTATATCAAACCAGTCATAAACTTCTTTATGAATGGCATGGTACCTAAATGCACAAAAATAAAAAAGGAACGTGGTAGCATCAGAATTCTGTGAAACTTCCTGTATACTCTTCTCGCTTAAGTTGAACACAGATACACAATTCAGATTCAGGCTTCTCATCTTAATACAAATTTCATAAACTTTATTGCAGATCCACTGACAGAAAATAATTCCGAAAACATTTACACCCCAAAATCCGCACAGATAAATTCTATACACTTTTATTCAGCAGCTTATAACAAAGGGAAACAAAAACTTACGCACGCAACAACACTAGACCAACAACAACAACAACGACAAAAAAAGAAAAGAAATTAAGATACATTACTTGTCACAGATTTCCTTCGGGGTACAATTCTCCTCCAAAGCTTTGGTCTCAGTTGCAGTACCGTATTCATCGGTTCCACATATATATATCGCATTATAGCCACGAAGACGACAGTATCTAGCATACACATCAGCACTCAGGACACCTGTAAAGAAACACACAACACAAAACATTACATAAAACCAGCAAGAAACCTGATAATAGCCATCATCAAAGGCAGAACAAACGAACCACACAACAAACAAAAAAGAACACTATAAATATCGTCATAAATTGAGTCCCTAGCTCTACTTATCAGTCGTATGTCCATATATCAATCAATGCAAAATCAGATTCAGATGATTTCAAAGCTTAAAACTGATTCCGGCATCTGAACAAAACACATTTGGCAGTGACTTCATCTGAGTCCAAAAACGAAATTCATAAAGAAACACACACGACTACATGCAATCAGATAAGAAGAAGACATAAACGTATTCAAATTAAAGGTAATATGGGAAGAAAGATAAAGGACGGATTCATTTTACATCCAATTATGTTTCCGAGATGAGGGACGTTATTGACGTAAGGCAAGGCACTGGTGATTAGTATGTTTCTCTTGCCAGGAATCGGCAACTTGGGGCCGTTTTCGCCGTATTCCATGGCGAAACAACAAGAACACAAGCTAATTAGGGTTTTCTCGAAGAATCAGAGACAGATGAGAAAGACGATATTAGAAAGGCTTCCGGCGTGAAAGGAGAAGAACTGGTTATATACCTAGTAAGGCATTCAGGCGGCTTAGAAAGATCCGGTTAAGTTCTTAGCCGGACCGAAATTTTCATACCTGAAATGCAAGTTTTTGGTCCTAACTCATATTGAATTAAACCGGTATCAAATAAGTCTACCCTACTGAAGGTGTTATCCTTAAACATTATTTCAGAAATAATTTCTTAAATTTATTAATTTGTCACCACATTCAATTTTTTTAAGAAAATATAATATGAAATCAATATAGTTATGATATAAAAATTTGTATTTAATAAATATTTACATTTTTGAAAAAAAGAATTTTAAATAAAATAATAACTCATATATATTAATAAATGTTTAAAATAATATAATTGCAAATGTAGCAAATCTTTTTACATCAAATAGGTCTCGATGTATTGTCTGGATCCAAAACCTGAATCCAAATCCTAACCGAAAATCCGATCCAAACTGGGTTTAAATAAGCCAGATACCTTAGTGGAGTTAGTATGCATTGTAATTCAGGTTTTAAGTTCAGATATCGGGTAACTTGATCCTTGATATCATATGATTTCTTTTCTTATTTTTGTTCAAAATTTCTATTAATAATGATGGTTTGATTTTTGGCTAGTTCAAAAACCAACCTTAGATTATATAATCACAAAATGATTCTAAATTCATCAAGCTAGAAAACCGTAGTCACAAGTCCTCTTCTCCTCCATCGTAAACATTGGTCAATCAGTCACTGATAATCAATTTGTCATCTCCTTTAAACTGTTAATTCATGAATCAATTCGCCATAAATTTTAATTTTTCTTATCGGATTTTGATTTTAATTTTTCTAGTTTTTGATTTACTGAATTTTTCTTTCTTACCGTGATTTATTTTTTTTGGTTTTGTTTTTTCTTAACATAATTATTTTTCTCCTCTATCATAGACATCGTTTGATCAGTCACTGGTAATCAATTTGTCATCTCCTTCAAATGGGCCGACGACCCATTTCCACACGAAGTATGTCGTATACGACCAGATCCACACAAACTTAAGGTCGCTTTTTGAATCCACACACACAAAAGTTCCAATCTGAAACCCCCAATATGCCGAACTTCTAAACCTATTTCCCCACAATCCCGATTTATAAACTTCTAAACTTCTAAAACGGTGCAAAGCCAAAAATCTATAAACCAAATATTATTGAAAAACTCGATTGTACTGAAAAAAACCTGACTCCTTGTTTTTCTTCCCCTTCGAAATCCGGTTGTTTCTTCTTCTCTCCTCCTCTGAAATCGAAATCCCTAACTTCCCAGAAGAGTAAGGTTGGTTTGATTTTAATTAAGCTTTATTGTTGCAGCTAATGGATAACAGTCATGTTTTCAAATGGGTTGATGAGGCATTGTTGAATGAAGTTGATAAATTGAAATCCACAACCGTGAGACATGAGCAAATGATAAGGGAAAATGAGCTTGTTTTTGATGGTTAAGAGTAAGAAAATATGGTGTTTGAGAAGGTAGAAGTTGTGTTAAGAGAAGCCAAAACAGGACTGAAGAAAAAGATGATTTTTGTAGTGTTTGGTTGTATGATCATAGTTGGTTTAGAAAAACTCATTTGATCATCGTGTTTATGTGTTTGGTTGTGTTTGTTTTTCAAAGATTCATGTAATGTGACAACAAAGAATCATGTTTCTGTGTTTGGTTACTGTCATAGTGTTTATTTGTTTCAGACATTGTGTTTGTGACAACAAAGAGCAATAGCCAACATTAGACATCATTCTTCAATGTTTTACAAAATACAACTAGAAACAAAAGACAACATTCTTAACCATTTTCTGGTTGTCGTAAAGCTTTCCATCACCGCGTTTTATATCTGGTCGGTATTCATCTTCATCGTCGTCGCTCTCGGATATTTGTTGTGCGGAATTGATGGTTTATCCGTGAAATTATTCACATCATCTTCCACTTGAAAGTCATATCGCTCATTATCTTCGGTGTCGGGTTATTCAGGGCCCGGTACTTCGTCTTTAACATTTTGTGACTGCAAAATCGGGTCATTAAGGACAAGTGCCATGACTCACCAATTAGGATAACCAATTACGCAGATCTTCTGGGGAAATTTAGGTTTTCAAACCCAAAAAAATATGAAACGAAAGAGGGAATTATGCATTCAGGGGGAATTGGAATCTCTAGGGTTAAGTTTCGGTGAATTGGGAATTTTTGTGTTCAAAATAGGTTTCACGATTTGGTTTAGGATTTAAGCGGGTAGTAATCGGGTCAAAACCTTGGTTTATTAGTCAAATATTTGTTTAATCTATTTTATCATTGGTTACGGTGGATCTGGTTTTGTTTAAACCAAAGGTTCGAATTGGTTATGCTCTCTCAAGTTTTTAACTTTTGTTCGGTGGTAAAATAGGATTAGAAATTCAGCGTATTTGGGGTTTTTGATTAGAACTTTTGTATGTGTGTGTTCAAAAAGCAGTCTTAAGTTTGTGTGGGTCTGGTCGTATATGACAAACTTTTTGTGGAAATGACTCGTCGGCCCCCTTTAAATTGTTAATTGATGAGTCAGTTCCTTATGGATTTTGATTTTTCTTATCGGATTTTTTGATTTTGATTTTTCTAGTTTTTGATTTACTGAATTTTTCTTTCTTACCGTGATTTAATTTTTATTGGTTTTATTTTTTTCTTATCATAATTCAATTTTGTTCACTAATATATCAAAACATTTCTTATGAATTCGATTTTACAGATCTTAATAATGATCATATGGATAAAATGCAAATTGATAGTAGAGGCAAAAGAAAGATTGCTTCTACATAACCTGAAAATATTTCTACGACTCAACATTTTCCACCGAAAAAGAAAAAGAACTCAAAATATCCAGTATAGAAAGACTTACTTAAGGAAAATAGTGACAAATGCTATTGTCACTATTATAATAAGAATTTTGGATGTAAATCAGTATCAGAAACTTCACACCTTTCAAACCATATAAAAATCTGTAACGTATACAAGATATGAAGTGAAGGTCAATGCAAAGGTCAAGCTCAGACTCTTATTAATGATGAAGAAAATTTGAAGTATGTCAAAGTATCAGCGACTATTTTCAGGAAAGCATCGAACGAGATGCTAGTGTTAGGAGAATTGGCACTTCCTTTCACTGAAAGCATGGCATGGAGACATTCTGGTAGCAAGGTATGCATTATTTTTGGAATATGAAATTATTTGTGAACATAGTATTGTATATAGTTTTGTTTATGAGTCTCATTTGTTTATGTGTCAATGCAACTAGGTGAACACCAATCAAGAAGAAAAGCAGCAAGAGACATTTTTGAGATGTTTGTAAAAAAAAAGCAAATATGAAGAAACGATTTTCATATACAAAACAAAGAGTTTCTTTAACAACATATATATGGGTTTGTCAACCATGATATTTTCTGAAGTTATTTGTTAGTATTTAAGTTAATATTGTAAGTTGTAACTTAATTTTCATTTTGAATGTTATTTGTTATTCAAAAGAGCAAGTTATATGGTTATAATTGTCATTTCATTGATGCAAATTAGAGTTTGAAGAAGCTGATCATAGGGTTTAAGAATGTCACATATCATAAAGTTCAGACTATTATCTGATCTTTTAAACTGTTTAGCTGAGTAATGTATAAAGAAGGTGTTTTGTATAATTGTTGACAATGCTACATTTAATCCATCATTTTTTGAGAAAGTTTCAGAGTGAGTTCTCATTAGGGTGTAGTGATGTGTTGGTCTTAAAAAAAGACTTTCTTCATATGAGATGTGCAGCTCATATTTTAATATTGATTGTGAATGAAAGATTGGATGAGATAAATGTTGTATGTGTTCAATACAAAATGCATTGTCATATGTCAGATCTAATTCTACCAAGTTAAAATCATTTGAACTAAGAATTGAATCATGAAGATTGCAAGAAAGTAGTTTGCCACTTGATGAGAAAAGACGCTATAATTTAAGTTATTTGCTGTTGAAAAAGGAAATTAATTTTAGGTTAGTGTTTGATAAGATGAAAGCGAGAGGATGAATTATACAATGATCAAAAGGATTGTACCTCTTACTATATCTGATTGGAATGTGGTTAAGAAGTTTTTTTTTTAAATTAACATTTTCTACATTTCTACATTGATCATCTCTGCTTCCACTTCTCATATCGCACAAGTGTTATGGTGAGATAGTCGATATAGCAAATAGTTCGAGATCTTTGACTCGTAGTATAGATGAAGAAATAAAGACAAAGACTGAAGATATGCTGAAAAAAATGAAAAGTATTAGGACTGAACGAAGAACATCAACAAGATGTTGATTATGGCTATTGTCTTTGGTCCTACGAAAAAACTAAACTTTGCCAAGATGTGTTTTAGTATTTTGCATGGGAAAGACATTAACGAATGTAAAACGTTCTATGATTCAATTTTATATGTTTTTTGAAGCTTGTTTAAGGAGTATAGCAGCAAATACAATAAATGAGAAATAAGTCAATTATCTCAGTCTACTAATATGTCATCCTTTAACACTCAAGTCAGAGAGAAATGGAACTGGTTGATGAAAATTTTGGTTCTAAAATGGTGGAATTCATGAATAAGAGATGGTTGGTTCAATAGAAGTTCATGATCAAAGAGATGAATTAGAGAGATATATGAAGGAACCATTTGAGAATCCCCACACTCAAATATCTAGTTTTTGCAGAGATTTCTGAGGATGTTTTTGTTATGCATGTATCATTTCTTAAATCGAAAAGTGTCTTTAGCACCAGCAGGAGGATCCTAGAACCACATAGGAGTTGCTTAACTTATTACATGGTTGAAGTTTTGATGTGTACAAAACAGTAGATGAAACAACATTCTAATTTAACTGAAACAAATGTTGGTCACGGCTCAAAAATTGTTTGATAAAATTATCATGCAAGACAAGATGGAGAAATGTAACTTATTTTCTTCAATATTAATTTAAACCATTCTATTTATATTAAGATTGTGTATTTATTTGTCTTTTTCAGAATTTGATCATCCTAGTATTGAAGAAGACTAAATCGATATGGTTACATTAAGACGTGCATAGAAGATAACAATTTATGTTTAACCTAAACATTTTTGTTTAAAACAGTAATATTGTATTCTTTTGTGTCTAATCTCATTTGCTTTTTATGTAGCTGAGAACAAGATGCTTTTGAACTGAATTGAAGATGCTAAATTTTTGTGCTATTGCTTTACTATTTTAGAACTGGTTTTTGAATATTTGATACTCTCTTTTGGAAGTGTTTTATTTTGGTATTTTTTATTAGATTTGAAGTTGTCATAATCATGTTAATTTTGTAGTTGTTGTTGATACTCTTGGATTTGGTTTGTGGATATTTCACGTTTCCATTTGGTTTTTGATTTTATTTTTTTTGGTTTTTATGCAATTGAGTTATTTGGTAGTTCGGATTTAAAAATATATGAACCGAACCAAACCAAAATAATTTTAGGTTAACAAATAATATGAACCAATCCTAACTGACAGTATTCCAAACCAAGTCAGATCCAAATTTTTTAAATACCCAAATGAATTCTATGAGCCTACATCTGAAATCCATAAAGCCCAAATCGAGCCCAAACGTATATCCAAACATCCACAGGCTTAACATCATGTAGCAAATTTTTATATAAAAATTCATTTTTTGTCAAAAGTAGTTGTAAGTGTATTTTAACAAAATCAAGACTAAAATAATACTGATAAAATTTTAAATTTTCTGGATATTTAAATATTTGAAAATTATACTTAAATTTATTAATTGGTATTAAATTACTAATCAAATTTTAAGTTATTGAGCTTATTCAAGTTTAATCACGATAAAATATTATATTATTTTTCTTATGGTTGATGGTCCATTCATTTGATTAATAAACACATTCAATTTTTTGGATCAGCTAATGCATCTTAACTACTAATAACAAAGATCAAAATTTATTAACATATATGTATTTACTTATATTTATATATATTTAAATAAATATAATCATCAACTATATATATATAATATAAAAAATTATTATTTTAAAAATGATAAAGTGATTTTTACTAAAATGTAACTAAATCTAAGTACACAATAGTAATATATTTTTAAAAAAATTATAATACAATTTATTATTCTTATTGTTTTATTTCTTTAAAAAGTAATATAACTAAAGTCTGAATAAAAAAATTAAAATGTAAACAATATTATCAAAATTTATATAATTTTTAAAAATTATTGTCTCTGCTCATGGCGCATGGAACCCCCTAATTCATTCATATATTTAAAGGATGTTATTCAATCATAAATTTTAGTAAATTTAAATCTAACCATAATCCAATGTTATTCAACTTACAATTCCAAATCATGTTCTTAAAAACTAAAGATTCATATTTATAAATCATAACTGAAGAAATTTTAAAGTAGGGTGTTATTCAATTAAGATTTTAAATATTTAATTAAAATTCAGCGTCATTCAAAGCTAAATGACTTTCAAAATTTTTGTATACAAAATTATTTGAAATGAATTCGAATGGAGGTTCATGAGTAGATTATTAAAAATAAATAAATTTAAGCTATATTCCAGAAATTTTAAGTATCTACACACATGAAATTTTAAATTTAATATTAAATTTTTAAGATTTAAAAATTATAAAACCTAGAGAACTGAATTGAAATCTATGATTGAATAACATATTCTTAAATTCAGTTCTCTACATTTTATTATCTCTTAATATTTCTTTTTTTTTATATTAAAAAATGCATGTGTTCGGATTCTAAATTATCTGCAAAATAGCTTCAATTTTTTTTTATGAACTTGCATTCGATTTCATTTTAAATGACTATTTATAAAAAAATTGTAAAAGTTTGTTTGAATAACATTGAATTTTAATAAAGTATTTAAAATCTTAATTAAATAACATCACACTTTAAAAAATTTTGTAATGACTTATCAATTATTTAATTTAAAATCATTTAATTTTATATTAACTATTTAAAAAATTATTGAAACATAAACTTAAAATATATAAATTTCAAATTTCAAAAATCATAGATATATATTATACTATTTTAAACTTACATGCATATTTTATTTTTATATAATTTATTTGGAATCTCTAAACTGTAATCGAATCATTTAATTTGATTGAACTATATAAAATTGTAAAATATACAAATAAAATACTTTTTTTACTTTTAAAAATCATAAAAATATAAATATTTAACAAGATTTAAATATATTTTCATATTTTGTGTGATTTTATTTTATTTGCAAACTAAGAAAAGTAATTAAATTTTAATACAAGTAAAAATCCAAATTACAAGATCAAAAATGAAAATAATAAGCCAAAAGCTTTACAAAATTGAAGAAGAAAAATCAAAATTATAAAAATATAAAAAAATAATCAAATATAGTATTAGCAAAAATAGAGAAAATCATATGATAAAAGTTAGAAAAATAAGAATAGAAAAAAGATATATATACAAATTTAAAAACATGAAAATAGAATTAATGACATAAATATGAAATTATAACAAAACTCAAAATAGTATATCGAAAAATTTAAATCATATTAGTATATGATGATGCAACATTTTTTATTTTGATACTATATCTTATTAATTTAATTTTTAAATATATTTTGTTTCGAATTAGTGATGGATTAAATAATTAATCCATGTAGCAACGTCTGGTTTATATTGTCAATCATAATGATATTTGTTATAGTTTATTAGCAATTTTTTAAGAATGTTTAATCTTTCAGAAAAAAAAATAATTAGTCTGTGCAGACGTGTGATTAGTATAATATTGTTGTTCACTTGATAATTTTATCAGATATCAGATAATTGTACCGAAATCGATCAGTATATAAATAGTTTGAAGCCAATCTTGAAAATTCTTGAATAACCAAAATGTTCATCGATCTACTAGTTATATAATTGATCAATTAAAAAAAATGCAAGTAATTTGTTAAGGAAATGTGTAGGTATCAAAGTGGATGCATCAAACCCACTTCTTTTTAGTTTCATTTTCTCCTTAATCACCAAAATTGATTTTTTTTAAAAAAATTATTTAACCATTCTATTTTTTGCCTATGCATGTTAGCTGACCTCCATGAGAATGCTGCAGGTACTAGAAGTTTAATTCTAAATATTTTTGGTATTTAAGTCTTCTTAAGGGATCTTATGGGTTAAGGAGACAATTTTATGATTTTAGGCTTTAGAGAGATGGAGATGGAAGAGGCAAGAAATGATGATCTGAGAAAGTTGGAAATGGAAAAGACAAGAAATGATGACCTGAGAGAGATGGAAATGGAAGAGACAAGAACTAATGATGTGCCGTTAGACCGGAACCTCCAAGTGCAAATTTGACACCGTCAAAAGTTTTGGAGAGACCACCCAGTTTGGTTTCTACTAGATTACGAGAAGAAAGTTCTAGTACGAAAGAATAACCAAGAAAGTTTGGTCACAATGGACTGTCATGTTATAGATAATTGAATATTCGTTGGAGTACTGGGTCGTTTTCTAACACTATTCCAAGTGGTTTTTACTCTGTAATTCTGGTAAGCTATCTTTAATTTCATATTTTTCTCGCCTAGAAACTTGTTTGTTAATAATAAAATTTGATTACTTTGTTGGATTTTCAACAGGATGCTAGGTTTAAGCTTTTTAAAAGCATTCTTACATTAGATGAATTTCTTGCACTGGGTGATGAAGGTCAAAAGACTGATGTGATTCTTGTCGATTTTGAGAAAGATAGAAAACTTTATAGGCTAAGACAGTTGATCATCAAACTTGTAGAAAGACAGAACTCTAATCCAGCTAAAGCTATTAAGAAAATTTGTGAACTGGTAATAATAGCATGCCATATTCTATCATCTTGTTTGATTGTAGAGCTATAATTTATAGTTTTCTTGTTTGTTTGATCAACTAAATCTCACACAAATCATAGTTAGCGTTTAGTGTTTTAAAGTATGCTAAATTCCAGCGCTTGTCGCCATTGTACTATAGCGTCTAAAAGATGTTTGCGTGGGTGTATATGGTGGATAAATAATAAGATAACTAATTTAGATATATTTTAGATATACAAAAAAATTTAATTGATTGAGGAAAAAAATTCAGCTACATCAACATTTTTGAACCAATTGATAATCAACATGTATAAAAATGATTATTTAATTTAAAATCATTTAATTTGATATTAAATATTTAAATAAATTATTGAAACATAAAATTAAAATATATAAACTTCAAATTTCAAAAAATTATAGATATATATTATACTATTTCAAACTTAGATGCATATTTTCATTTTTATATAATTTAATCAGCATCTCTAAACTGTAACCGAATCATTTAATTTGATTTAACTATATAAAAATTATAAAATATACAAATAAAATAAATGTTTACAAGATTTAAATATATTTTTATATTTGTGTGATTTCCGGTAAGCTATCTTTAAGTTCATATTAATCTCGCCTAGAAACTTGTTTGTTAATAATAAAATTTGATTACTTTGTTAGATTTTCAACAGGATGCTAGGTTGAAGCTTTTTAAAAGCGTTTTTACATTAGACGAGCTTCGTGCACTGGGTGATGAAGGTCAAAAGGCTGATGTGATTCTTTTCGATTTCGAGAAAGATAGAAAGCTTTATAGGCTACGACAGTTGATCATCAAACTTGTAGTAAAACAGAAATCCAACTAAAGCTATTAAGAAAATTAGTGAACTGGTAATAATAGCATGACATATTCTATCATCTTGTTTGATTATAGAGCATATTCTACAGTTTTGTTTGTTTGTTTGATCAACTACATCTCACACATATTATAGTTAGCGTCGATTTAAAATACGCTAAATTCTAGAGTTTGTCGATGTCGCACTATAGCATTTAAAAGACGTTTGCGTGAATGTAGATTATGGATAAATAATCAACATGTATAAAAAAACTTTTTTTAATTTAAAATCGTTAAGTTTGACATTAAATTTTAAAAAAATAATGAAACATAAATTTAAAATATATAAATTGCAAATTCCAAAAAATCATAGATATAAATTATACTATATTAAATTTAAATGCATATTTTTATTTTTATATAATTTAATTGACATCTCTAAACTGTAACCAAATCATTTAATTTGATTCAACTATACAAAAATTATCAAATATACAAATAAAATAAATTTTTACTTTTAAAAAATCATAAACATATAAATATTTTACAAGATTTTAATATATTTTCATATTTTGTGTGATTTTATGTTATTTTCAAACCAATAAAAGTAATTAAATTATAATACAAGTAAAAATCCAAATTACAAAATCAAAAATGAAAATAATAAGCCAAAGGCTTTATAAAATATAAGAAGAAAAATCAGAATTATAAAAATAAATAATCAAATATAGTATTAGAAAAAATAGAGAAAATTATATGATAAAAATTAGAAAAAGAAGAATAGAAACAAAGATATATATACAAATTTAAAAACATGAAAAAATAGAATCAATGGAAAATAAATATGAAAAAATAACAAAACTCAAAATGGTAAATCAAAAAGTTTAAATCATATTAGTATATGATGATGCAACAATCTTATTTTAATACTATATCTTATTAATTTTAATTTCAAATATATTTTATTTTGAATTAGGGATGGATTAAATAATTAGTAAATGCAGCAACATTTGATTTATATTGTCAAACATAATTATATTTGATATAGTTTAGCAACTTTTTAATAATGTTTAATCTTTCTTGAAAAAATAATTAATCGATGCAGACGTTTGATTAATATAATATTGTTGTTCACTTGATAATTTTATCAGATATTAGAGAGGACCATCGAGGAAGACGAGGATGAGAAAACAACTGATCCAGATCCCAAAAAAACTACAAAATCATGCGAAAATTTTCTTACATTGTGATGTGTAAATGCAAAATTCAGTACAATGTGATTGAGCTTGAAATCAAATCTTTCTAGTAATGAAAAGAAATCAAAATAAAAACATGTGCAAGAAATGAACACAAGTCGAATATTTTATTAGTATTGAGTTGAAAGCTTTCTCTTGGGCGTATATTGAAGGGTACTACTCATATAAAAAATTAACAAGAGTTGAAAATCTATGCAGTTTTTGAATTTTGTCACCAAAATGGGCTTAATGGGATCTAACTGTTGCAAATGTGGTCGAGGAGCCGTTCAAGTATCTGAATTAACGTAAGAGTAACTTATTTACTTTTTTTTTGGAATTGCTGAGGATTTCTTTCTCGTTCACTTTTAATTTTATCTGTTTTTCTTCCCAATTTTGTACCGAAATCGTTTAGTATATGAATAGTTTGAAGCCAGTCTTGAGAATTATTGAATAACCAAAAAGTTTATCAATGTACTAGTTAATTATTTTATTAAGAAAAATAAATGCAACTAATTTGTTAAGAAAATGTGTAGGCATCGAAGTAAATACATCGAACCTGCTTCTTTTTTAGTTTTATTTTCTCCTTAATCACCAAATTGATTTTTTTTATAAAAAATTATTTAGCCATTGTGTCTTTTTGCCTATGCAGGTTAGCTGACCTCCAGAAGCAGGCTGCGGGTACTAGAAGTTTAATTCTCAATATTTTTGGTATTTACCTCTTCTTAAGGGAGCCCAATGGGTTAAGGAGACACTTTTATGATTTTAGACTTTAGACAGATGGAGATAGAAGAGGCAATAAATGATGATCTGAGAGAGTTGGATATGGATGAGACAAGAAATGATGACCTGAGAGAGATGGAAATGGAAGAGACAAGAACTGATGATGAGCCATTAGAACTGGAACCTCCAAATCCTACTTTGACATCGTCAAAAGTTTTGGAGAAACCACCCAGTTTGGTTTCTACTAGATTACGAGAAGAAAATTCTAGTACGAAAGAATCACCAAGAAAGTTTGGTCTCAATTGACTGCATGTTATAGAGAATTAAATATTCTTTGGAGTATTGGGTCGTTTTATAACACTATTCCAAGTTATTTTTACTTTGTATTTCCGGTAAGCTATCTTTAAGTTCATATTATTCTCGCCTAAGAACTTGTTTGTTAATAATAAAATGTGATTAATTTGTTGGATTTTCAACAGGATGCTAGGTTGAAGCTTTTTAAAAGCATTCCTACACTAGACAAACATCCTGCACTAGGTGATGAAGGTCTAAAGGGTGATGTGATTCTTTTCGATTTCGAGAAAGATAGAAAGCTTTATAGGCTAAGGCAGTTGATCATCAAACTTGTAGCAACACAGAATTCTAATCCAGCTAAAACTATTAAGAAAACTAGTGAACTGGTAATAATAGCATGGCATATTCTACAATCTTTTTTTATTGTAGAGCTATAATCTACAGTTTTCTAGTTTGTTTGATCAACTACATCTCACACAGATTATAGTTAGCGTTAAGTGTTTTAAAATACGCTAAATTCTAGCGTTTGTCGCTGTCGCACTATAGCGTCTAGAAGACGTTTGCGTGGGTGTAAAAGTATATAAACAATATGATAATTAATTAAAATATATTATAGAAATATCACAATTTTGTTTATCAAAATCTAATAAATAATAGATTGAGGAAAAAATTTCAGATACATTAGCATTATTTAATGAAAAAGATAATCAACATGTATAATTTAAAATTATTTAATTTGTATTAACTATTTTAAAAAATATTGAAACATAAACTTTAAATACATAAATTGAAAATTTCAAAAGATCGCAGATATATATTATACTATATTAAATTTAAATGCATATTTTTATGTTTATATAATTAAATCGGCATCTCTAAACTGTAAACAAATCATTTAATTTAACTATACAAAAATTATCAAATATACAAATAAAATAATTTTTTACTTTTAAAAAACAATAAACATATAAATATTTTACAAGATTTAAATATATTTTCATATTTTTGTGATTTTATGTTATTTTCAAACTAAGAAAAGTAATTACATTTTAATACAAGTAAAAATCCAAATTACAAGATCAAAAATGAAAGTAATAAGCCAATAGCTTTACACAATATAAAAAGAAAAACAGAATTATAAAACTATTAAAAATAAATAATTGAATATAGTTAGCAAAAATAGATAAAATCATATGATAAAAAACAAAGATATATATATACAAATTTAAAAAGATGAAAAATTAGAATCATAATAAATGTGAAAAAATAACAAAACTCAAAATGGTAAATCAAAAATTTAAAATAATATTAGTATATGATGATGCAACATGTCTTATTTTAATACTATATCTTATTAATTTTAATTTCAAATATATTTTGTTTCGAATTAGTGTTGGATTAAATAATTAGTTCATGCAGCGACGTCTGATTTATATTGTCAAACATAATGATATTTGATATAGTTTAGCAACTTTTATAGCATGTTTAATCTTTCTTAAAAAAATAATTAGTCCGTGTAGACGTGTGATTAGTATAATATTTTGTTCACCTGGTAATTTTATTAGATATTAGAGAGGACTATCGTGGAAGAGAAGTATGAGAAAACAACTGATCCAGAGCCCAAACTACAAATTCATGCAAAATTTTTCTTACATTGTGATTTGTAAATGTAAAATCCTGTACAATGTGAGCTTGAAATCAAATCTTCCTAGAAATGAAAAGAAATTAATATAAAAACATGTGCAAGAAATGAACATTAGTCGAATAATTTTTTAATATTGAGTTGAAATCTTAAACTTGGGGGTAGATTGAATGGTATTATTATTATCAAAAAATAAACAGAGTTGAAAATCTATTCAGGTTTTTTTAATTTTATCACCAAAAGGGGCTTAATGGGATATAGCTGTTGCAAATGTGGCCGAGGAGCCGTTCAATGATCCGAAATAACGTAAGAGTAACTTATTTACCTTTTTTTTAGAATTGCTTTGGACTTCTTTCTCATTCACTTTTAATTTTATCTTTTTTCTTTTCTAATTTTGTACCGAAATCGATCAGTATATTAATAGTTTGAAGCCAGTCTTGAAAATTCTTGAATAACCAAAATGTTCATCGATGTACTAGTCAAATATTTGATTAAGAAAAATAAATGCAACTAATTTGTTAAAGAAATGTGTAGGTATCAAAGTAATTACATTGAACCTGCTTATTTTTTAGTTTCATTTTCTCTTTAATCATCAAAATTGATTTTTTTTATTAAAATAAATATTTAACCATTCTGTTTTATTACCTATGCAGGTTAGATGACCTCTAGGAGCAGGCTGCAGGTACTAGAAGTTTAATTCTCAGTATTTTTGGTATTTTCGTCTTCTTAAGGGAGTCCTATGGTTTAAGGAGACACTTTTATGATTTTAGACTTTAGAGAGATGGAGATGGAAGAGGCAAGAAATGATGATCTGAGAGTGTTGGATATGGAAGAGACAAGAAATGATGACTTGAGAGAGATGGCAATGGAAGAGACAAGAACTGGTGATGTGCCATTAAAACCAGAACCTCCAAGTCCAACTTTGACACCGTCATAAGTTTTAGAAAGATCACCCAGCTTGGTTTCTACTAGATTACAAGAAGAAAGTTCTAGTACGAAATAATCACCAAGAAAGTTTGGTCACAATGGACTGTTACGTTATAGAAAATCAAATATTCTTTGGAGTACTGGGTCATTTTTAACACTATTCCAAGTGATTTTTACTTTGTATTTCTGAAAAGCTATCTTTAAGTTCATATTCTCGCGTAGAAACTTGTTTGTTAATAATAATATTTGATTACTTTGTTAGATTTTCAACAAGATGCTAGGTTGATGCTTTTTAAAACATTTCTACATTAAACGAACTTTGTGCACTGGGTGATGAATGTCTAATGGCTGATGTGATTCTTTTCGATTTTGAGAAAGATATAAAGCTTTATAAGCTAAGGCAGTTAATCGTCAAACTGGTAGAAAGACAGAACTCTAATCCAGCTAAAGCTATGATCTACAGTTTTCTTGTTTGTTTGATCAACTACATCTCACACAGATTATAGTTAGCGTTGAGTGTTTTCATTTACGCTATTTTCTAGCGCTTGTCGCCGTCGCAATATAGAATCTAGAAGACGTTTGCGTGGGTGTAGATGGTAGATAAATAATATGATAATTAATTAATTTTTTTTAATTATATCGACAATTGTTTTTTATCATAATCTAATATATAATTGATTGAGCAAAAACTTTCATATACATTAGCATTTTTGAACCTAAAGATAATCAACATGTGTAAAAAATAATTTTTAATTTAAAATTATTTAATTTGATATTAACTATTTAAAATATTATTGAAACATAAACTTAAAATATATAAATTTCAAATTTCAATAAATCATAGATATATATTATACTATATTAAGTTTAAATGCATATTTTCATTTTTATATAATTTAATCGTCATTTTAAACTGTAATCGAATAATTAATTTGATTCAACTATATAAAAATTATAAAATATACAAAAAAAAAAATTTCTCTAATAAAATCATAAACACATAAATAATTTACAAAATTTGAATATATTTTCATATTTTGTGTGATTTATATTGTTTGCAAACTAAAAAAAGTAATTAAATTTTAATACAGGTAAGAAACCAAATTACAACATCAGAAATGAAAGTAATAAGTCAAAAGCTTTACACAGTTGAAGAAGAAAATATAAATAATAAAATATAGTATTAGCAAAAAATAGATAAAATCATATGATTAAAACTAGAAAAATAAGAATAGAAACAAAGATATATATACAAATTTAAAAACATGAAAAAATTGAATCAATGAAATACATATTAAAATATAACAAAAATCAAAATGGTAAATCGAAAATTTAAATCATATTAGTATATGATGATGCAATATGTCTTATTTTAATAATATATCTTATTAATTTTAATTTCAAATATATTTTGTTCATGCATCGACATCTGATTTATATTGTCAAACATAATGATATTTGTTATAGTTTAGCAACTTTTTAATACTATTTAATCTTTATTAAAAAAAATAATTAGACCGTGTAGACGTTTGATTAGTATAATATTGTTGTTCACTTAATAATTTTATCAGATATTAGAGAGGACCATCGAGGAAGACGAGGATGAGAAAACAACTGATCCAGAGCCCAAACAAACTACAAATTCATGCAAAAAGATTCTTATATTGAGATGTGTAAATGCAAAATTCAGTACAATGTAATTGAGCTTGAAATCAAATCTCCTTAGTAATGAAAAGAAATTAAAATAAAAACATGTGCAAGAAATGAACACTAGTACAATATATAAACAACATAAATGTTTACTTTTAAAAAATCATAAACATATAAATATTTGATAAGATTTAAATATATTTTCATATTTTATGTGATTTTATGTTATTTTCAAACTAAGAAAAGTAATTAAATTTTAATACAAGTAAAAATCCAAATTACAAGATCAAAATAAAATTAATAAGCCAAAAGCATTACACAATTGAAGAAGAAAAATTAGAATTATTAAACTATAAAAATAAATAATCAAATATCGTATTAGAAATAATAGAGAAAATCATATGATAAAAACTAGAAAAAGAAGAATAGAAACAAAGATATAAATACAAATTTAAAAACATAAAAAAACAGAATCAATGAAATAATTATTAAAATATAAAAAACTTAAAATGGTAAATCAAAAAATTTAAATCATATTAGTATATGATGATGCAACATGTCTTATTTTAATACGATATTTTATATATTTTAATTTCAAATAAATTTTGTTTCTAATTAGTGATGCATATTGCAAGGAATCACCAAAAAAGTTTGGTCAAAATGGACTGTCATGTTATAGAGAATCGAATATTCTTTGGAGTACTATGTCATTTTTTCACACTATTCCAAGTGGTTTTTACTCTGTAATTCTGGTAAGCTATCTTTAAGTTCATATTATTCTCGTATAGAAACTTGTTTGTTAAAAATAAAATTTGATTACTTTGTTGGATTTTCAACAAGATGCTAGGTTGAAGCTTTTTAAAAGCATTCCTACATTAGACGAACTTCGTGCACTGGGTGATGAAGGTCTAAAGGCTGATGTGATTCTTGTCGATTTCAACAAAGATAGAAATCTTTATAAGTTAAGGCAATTGATCATCAAACTTGTAGCAAGAAAGAACTCTAATCCAGCTAAAGCTATTAAGAAAATTGGTGAACATGTAATAATAGCATGTCATATTCTATCATCTGGTTTGATTGTGGAGCTATAATCTACAGTTTTCTTGTTTGTTTGATCAACTACATCTCACACAGATTATAATTAGCGTTGAGTGTTTTAAAATACGCTAAATTCTAGTACTTGTCGCCGTCGCACTGTAGCGTCTAGAAGATGTTTGTGTGGGTGTAGATAGTAGATAAATAATATAATAATTAATTAAAATATATTTTAGATATATGATCAACTTTTTATAAAAATCTAATATATAATAGATTGAGGAAAAAAATTCAGATATATTAGCATTATTGAACTAAAAGACAATCAACATGTATACAAAAATATTTTAAAAGATGTAAATATATTTTCATATTTTGTGTGATTTTATGTTATTTTCAAACTATGAAAAGTAATTAAATTTTAATACAAGTAAAAATACAAATTACAAGATCAAAAATGAAAGTAATAAGTCAAAAGCTTTACACAATTGAAGAAGAAAAATCAGAATTATAAAATTATAAAAAATAAATAATCAAATATAGTATTAGCAAAAATAGAGAAAACCATATGATAAAAAATAAAAAAAGAAGTATAGAAACAAATATATATACACAAATTTAGAAAGATGAAAAAATAAAATTAGTGAAATTAATATTAAAATGTAACAAAACTCAAAATGGTAAATCGAAAAATTTAAATCATATTAGTATATGATGATGCAACATGTCATATTTTAATACTATATTTTATATATATTAATTTCAAATATATTTCATTTCGAATTAGTGATGGATTAAATAATTAGTCCATGCAGCGATATCTGATTTTTTTTAAAACATAATGATATTCGTAATAATTAATCCGTGCAGACGTTTGATTAGTATAATAACGTTGTTCACTTGATAATTTTATCATATATTAGAGAGGACCATCGAGGAAGACGAGGATGAGAAAACAACTGATCCAGAGCCCAAACGAACTACAAATTCATGCAAAAAAATTCTTACATTGTGATTTGTAAATGCAAAATTCAGTACAATTTGATTGAGCTTGAAATCAAATCTTCCTAGCAATGAAAAGAAATTAAAATAAAAACATGTGCAAGAAATGAACACTAGTCAAATACATTTTTAATATTGAGTTGAAAGCTTACACTTGGGGTTAGATTGAAGGATATTACTCTTATCAAAAAATTAACAAGAGTTGAAAATCTATGCAGTTTTTTTTTTTTAATTTTGTCACCAAAAGAGGCTTAATGGGATCTAACTGTTGCAAAAGTGACCGAAGAGCTGTTCAAAGATCCGAAATAACGTAAAAGTAACTTATTTATGTTTTTGGAATTGCTGATAACTTCTTTCTCGTTCAATTTTAATTGTATCTGTTTTTCTTTTCGAATTTTGTACCAAATTCGATCAATATATGAATAGTTTGAAGCCAATCTTGAGAATTTTTGAATAACCAAAATGTTCATCGATGTACTAGTTAAATATTTGATTAAGAAAAATAAATGCAATTAATTTGCTAAGAAAATATGTAGGTATCAAAGTGGATTCATCAAACCCGTTTCTTTGTTAGTTTTATTTTCTCCACAATCACCAAAATAATTTTTTTTTTTATGAAAAAATATTTAACCATTCTGTTTTTTTTTGCCTATGCAGGTTAGCTTACCTCCAGGAGCAGACTGCAGGTACTAGAATTTTAATTCTCAATATTTTTGGAATTTACGTCTTCTTAAGGGAGCCCAATGGGTTAAGGAGACGCTTTTGTGATTTTAGACTTTGGAGAGATGGAGATGGAAGAGGCAAGAAATGATGATCTGAGAGACTTGGAAACGGAAAAGACAAGAAATGATGACTTGACAGAGATGGAAATGGAAGAGACAAGAACTGATGATGTGCCATTAGAACCGGAACCTCCAAGTCCAACTTTGACACCGTCATAAGTTTTGGAGAGACCACCCAGTTTGGTTTCTACTAGATTATGAGAGTAAAAGAATTGCAACTAATTTGTTAAGAAAATGTGTAGGTATCAAAGTGGATTCATCAAACCCGTTTCTTTTTAGTTTCATTTTCTCCTTAATAACCAAAATTGATTTTTTTTTTTATAAAAAAATATTTAACCATTCTGTTTTTTTCCTATGCAGGTTAGCTTACCTCCAGGAGCAGGCTGCAGGTACTAAAAGTTTAATTCTCAATATTTTTGGAATTTATGTCTTCTTAAGGGAGTCTTATGGGTTAAGGAGATACTTTTATGATTTTAGACTTTGGAGAGATGGAGATGGAAGATGCAATTAAATGATGATCTGAGAGAGTTTGAAATGGAATATAAAATCATATGATAAAAATTAGAATAAGAAGAATAAAAACAAATATATATGTACAAATTTAAAAACATGATAAATAGAATTAATGAAATTAATATGAAAATATCACAAAACTCAAAATGGTAAATCAAAAATTTTAAATTATATTAGTATAAGATGATGCAACATGTCTTATTTTAATACTATATTTTATATATTCTTATTTCAGATATATTTTGTTTCGAATTAGTGAGGGATTAAATAATTAGTACGTGCAGACGTGTGATTAGTATAATATTGTTGTTCATTTGATAATTTTATCAGATATTAGAGAGGATCATCGAGAAAGAAGAGGATGGGAAAACAACTGATCTAGAGCCCAAACAAACTACAAATTCATGCGAAAAGTTTCTTACATTGTGATGTGTAAATGCAAAATTCAGTCAATATGATTGAGCTTGAAATCAAATTAAAATAAAAAAATGTGCAAGAAATGAACACTAATCGAATACTTTTTAATACTGAGTTGAAACTTACACTTGAGGGTAGATTGAAAGGTATTACTCTTATCAAAAAATTAACAAGAGTTGAAAATCAATGCAGGTTTTTTTAATTTTGTCACCAAAAGAGGCTTAATGGGATCTAACTATTGCAAATGTGGCCGAGGAGTCGTTCAAGGATCCGAAATAACGTAAGAGTAACTTATTTATTTTTTCGGAATTGATGAGGACTTCTTTCTCATTCATTTTAAATTTTATCTGTTTTTCTTTTTGAAATTTTTAACCAAAATCGATCAGTATGTGAATAGTTTGAAGTCAGTCTTGAGAATTTTTGAATAACCAAAATGTTCATCAATGTACTAGTTAAATATCTGATTAAGAAAAAGAAATGCAACTAATTTGTTAAGAAAATGTGTAGGTATCAATGTGGATTCATCAAACCCGCTTCTTTTTTTATTTTCATTTTCTCCTTAATCACCAAAATTGATTTTTTTTTTTTTATAAAAAATTATTTAATCATTCTGTTTTTTTTGCCTATGCATGTTTGCTTACCTCTAGGAGCAGTCTTTAGGTACTAGAAGTTTAGTTCTCAATATTTTTGGTATTTACGTCTTCTTAAGGGAGCCTTATTGGTTAAGGAGAAACTTTTATGATTTTAGACTTTGGAGAGATGGAGATGGAAGAGGCAAGAAATGATGATATGAGAGAGTTGGAAATGGAAGAGACAAGAAATGATGATCTGAGAGAGATGGAAATAGAAGAGACAAGAACTGATGATGTGCCATTATAACCGGAACCTCCAAGTCCAACTTATACACCTTCAGATGTTTTGGAGAGACCAACCAGTTTGGTTTCTACTAGATTACGAGAATAAATTTCTAAAAGAATATGAGATTAAGAGATTTCTAGAATAAGAGAATGAGAGATTAGAGAGAATTAGAGAATTAGAGAAAAGAATGATTTATTAGAAAAAGAGAATTATGAATTCTTGCATACAAAATGTGAAGGGAGTAAGGTATTTATACTAATCTAGTCTAGGCTTGTTTGGATACAAGGATAGCCTTATACATAAATGGCTTACAAGGATAACATTATTCTATAATACAAACAAGCCTTAGACACTCCCTTTGACATAGAAATAAATCGCCATTTAATATGCATTAAAGGCTTTCATACTTCATCATTTCTTCTTCATTCCAACACTCCCCCTCAAGCTTAAGATGTGAAAAACATTTAAGCTTGCAACCATGAAGTATTACCTCATTAAAAACCTAGAGAAGGAAAACCCAATTGGGACAAAACCTTTTCTAGGGAAAAAGAGTATAACACTCCATGTTGGGATCATTGGTGTGAAATGGACATAAGACCAAGTCTTGGATAGATAGAGGTGCCAATTTTAAGAGATGTTGCCTTGGTGAATACATCAGCTAGTTGGTCCTCACTCCTTGTATAGCAAGGTAAGATGATAACTTTCTCAATAGCCTCTCTTACTTTGTGGCAGTCCACTTCTATATGCTTGGTCCTTTCATGAAACACTGAGTTGGAGGCTATATGTATGGCAGCCTGATTGTCACAGTGAATGGTGATTGGATCCTCACACTTCACGGCTAGGTCTTCTAGGAGTTTCTTCAGCCAGATACATTCAGTTGTGAGCTTCCTCATTGCTTTATATTCAGATTCTGCACTAGAGCATGAAACCACCTTTTGCTTCTTGGTTTTTCAAGTCACAAGATTTCCTCCTATGAAAGTACAATAGCCTGTGGTACTTCTCCTATCTTTCCTATCTCCTGCCCAATCTGCATCACAATAACCAACCACATTTGTGTTTTTATTGTTACCCATCCATATACCTTGTTCATGTGTGCCTTTTAAGTATCTTAGAATTCGCATGGCCATCTCCCAATGTCTTATTTTTGGTCCTTGCATGTGTTGTGATACCTGATTCACAGCAAAACATAAATCTGGTCTAGTGATGGTTAAATAAATAAGCTTACCAACCACTTTCCTATAGAGCTTAGGATCATGAAAATCAATTTCTTCAACTAGCTCCCCTTTAGTTGCGATTTTATAGTCTTCTTCTAAGGGTGTTTTGGCTGGATTAGCTTCCATCATACCTTCCTTACTTTTTAATGTAAAAAGAGTATGTTTAAGGCCATAAATAGCCTTCCTTAACCTCAGTATATTATCGCTTCCAACCTCATCTTCTAGGCCAGGTGGAGGTGACATGTAAACCTCTTCTTCTAGTTCACCTTGCAAGAAAGCATTCTTGACATCCATTTGCCACAATTCCCACTCAAGATTAGTAGCAACAGTAAGCACAACATTGACAGAATGTAGCTTAGCAACAGGAGCAAATGTATCCCTATAATCCTCACCATATGTCTGAGTAAAACCCCTAGCTACCAACCTAGCTTTATATCTATCAATTTCACCATTTCTTTTGTATTTAATGGTAAAAATCCATTTAGAACTTACAGCCTTCTTCCATTTTGGTAAAGTGGCTGAAGCATATGTACTATTCCTCTCCATGGCTTGTTTCTCAGCTGAGATAGCTTCCCTCCATTCCTTTATAGACATAGCTTCTTCATATGTCTTTGGGATCTGCTCATTGTTAAGACTAGAAATAAAAGCAACATGAGTAGAAGGTAAGTGTGCAATATTACAAACTCCCTGGTCATGATGAACTACAACATTCCCATTGTAGAAGACTGATGGATTTCTTTGTCTTGTGCTCCTCCTTAAAACAGTAGGTTGAGCCTCCTCTTCCTCTTCACTCAAAACTTCAATGAGAGTAGGTCTTGATCTTTTGGAAGCTGAAGCTAGAATGGAATCATCTCCTGCTGAGTCTTGTTGGACATGAGTAGATGCTTCTCCCCCCCCATGTTCAAGAGGAGGAAGCCCAGGAGAATCAAGAAATGTTGGCCGAGACAGTGGCCTAGAGGACGCGGCTGGTCCGGATGCATCCGCCGAGCCGGAAGGGCCGGGATCTGAGCAGACGTGTGGATTGGCCGGGACTGAGGGGCCTGGACTACATGCTACTGGGGCATTTGACTGAGGTGATGAGGCTGTCTGCTGACTACCTCCTATTCCAATACTTTCCAAGAGTTTTCTTAAGTATTCAGCTTGATCTGTTCTTGTTGATGAGATGTCTTTAAATTGCTCCCAAGTTCCTTCTTCATAGAAACCTTTTTCTTCTTGAAACTTTACATCTCTAGACACCAAGAATCTTCTAGTCTCTGGGTCATAACATTTGTATCCTTTCTGAGTTGATGAGTATCCAATGAACATAGCTTTAACACTCTTTGGTTCAAGCTTGTTCCTTTGCTCCCTAGGTATTAACACAAAACAAACACACCCAAAAACTTTCAAATGATCAATAGTGGGCTTATTGTTGTTTAATACCTCAAATGGGGATAGATCATCAAGGAATTTTGTAGGTGTCCTGTTGATTAAGTAGCAGGCTGCTACAAGTGCATCCCCCCAAAATCGCTTAGGCACCTTCATGTGGAACATCATTGTTCTCACAACCTCCATTAGGTGCCTGTTCTTTCTTTCAGCAACTCCATTTTGCTGTGGAGTATAAGGGCAGCTTGTCTGGTGCTCAATGCCATGTTTAGTGAGATGTTCCTGAAGTTTGATATTAGTGTATTCTCCTCCATTATCTGTTCTAAAGCATTTGATTCTTGCATTGTATTGGTTAGTAACATATGCTTTAAAATTTAAAAATGCATCATACACTCTATCTTTAGAACTAAGAAGAGTAACCCATGTATATTTGGACTTTTCATCAATAAATGTCACAAAATATTTATGGTTTTCTCTAGATGGAAATGGGGATGTCCACACATCAGAATGCACCAATTCAAAACAATTTTCATATGTATGCATAGATTTTTCAAAAAACTGTTTTACAATGTTTCCCAAGAATACAAGAATCACACAACTCTTTTGGCATTTTTAAACCAGGAACAAGTAAGTCAAGTGCTCTTGGATGAGGATGTCCTAATCTAGCATGCCACAAATCAGAATCAGAACTAAATGAACTAGCCTGAAGAGCCGATTCCAGTGCACCAATACTAGTCATGTTTTCAAGCACATACAAATCATCTTTTGTGGTTCCTTGTCCAAAACATCTCCTAGTTTCAATATCCTGAAAATAGAAATCATTAGGACCAAATATTGCATGACAATTCAGATCAGTAGTAGCTCTTTTAACTGATAGCAAATTAGATGTAAAAGATGGCATATAAAATGTTTTAGATTCTTTATCAAACAACTTCAATTTTCCTATGCCTTTGATTGGTACTTTGATCCCATTAGCAATAAGAACATTTCCTAAGGCAGGTTCTACATTCTCTAGCAATTCTAAATCACTAATCATGTGATGAAAAGCACCAGAATCAACAACCAAAGATTTATGAGCATTAGAAGTAAAAAGAGTTTGAAAAGAAGCATGAAAAGTTTTACCCATCACATTGCTATCCTTTAGTGCCTTGATAAGGGCTTCTAAGTCTGATCTTGTCACAAATTCTGATGCTTGTGACATGGTATTAGTGGAGGCTGAGAAAGGAAGTGAACCGCTGCTTCCAACTGCCCTTGATGACCCACTACCGTGAGCTTGCCTGGCCGAGGGCATGGCCAGCTGCTGTGGAGGGCGTGAAGCCCATGATGGCTTCAGATGAGGGTGGAGTTCCCAGCAATCCTTCTTTGCATGGCCATCCTTCTTGCAATGATCACAAAATTGCCTCCTCTTCCTAGAAGCATTTGTTGGCTTGAAGAAACTTTTGTGAGCAGCAACTAGTTCAGCTTTGTTGCCAAACAATCCATGTGATCCTTGCTCCTTTTGAATTTGAGCACACACTTCCTCCAAGCTAGGCAACTTATCAGACCTGAGAATATGCTTAATAAGATCTGAGTAAGTAGAATTAAGAGTTAAAAGTAACCCAAACACCTTATCTTGTTCCTTTCTTTCAAGGAGTACAAGTGGTTCAATAGTGGCTGGCCTTAGCATTTCTAGCTCAGCCCACAAAGCTCTGAATGAGCCATAGTGCTTTGTGAATTCAGCATCCTCCTGCCTTAATTCATTCAAAGCCTTCTTTACTTCAAAAATTCTCAAAAGGTTAGTGGTGTTTCCATACACCTTAAGCAAAGTGTCCCATTGATCTTTTGCATTTTCACAAAAAGAATAAGCTTCTAAAAGATAACTAGCAAGAGAATTTTGTAAAATAGAAAGTACCAACTGATCTTCTTGGTACCATTTGGCTTGAGCTGCATCACTCACTTCAGCCACTTCATTGTCTTCAATACCACTTATGGCAATGTGGTTCCAAAGACCTTTACCACCTAATGTGGTTTTCATTGTCCTAGACCATAAGAGATAATTTTCTCCATGTAGAATGACTGGAGCTTTTAGGGATGCCTGAATTTCCATA
This sequence comes from Streptanthus diversifolius, assembly GCA_039880935.1. Classification (NCBI taxonomy): domain Eukaryota; kingdom Viridiplantae; phylum Streptophyta; class Magnoliopsida; order Brassicales; family Brassicaceae; genus Streptanthus; species Streptanthus diversifolius. The sequence goes on from JAXGFM010000005.1 coordinate 9,656,779, forward strand.
CTTAATAGGCAAAATAGGTCAGTAAATCAGAAAAAAAAATCGTGATACCAGACAGGAGTCGGCTAGTCACGGCTTGGTCAGAACAACTGCTGGTCACGGCTTGGTCCGGTTGGGCGTGAAAATGGGTTATGCTGGTCACAGGATATGCTGGTCACGCACAAGGCTTCTGTTCACCAGGTCGCTTGGTCACACTTGGTCACGCTTGGTCACGCTGAGGTCGAGAGATCAGCTAGAATGCGAAAGACGTGATCGGGAAAATAGCTTGGATACAACACTCGGATCACACGAGCCTATACCTGCAAGATACAACTTACTATACAAGAAAGAAGGCAAGTGAAAGAATGATGTATATCCAAAGGTGAGTGAATATCAAAAGAAATTAAGTGTGGAGCAAGAAACCAACAACTTGCAGCAAGATATGAACAGATTAAAACAGCCTAACAACCAATTTAACCAGATTTAATCAACAAATTCGAATTTATTAATCTTGAATCAATTTTAGTTTTCAAGAAATCAAATCAAAACTTTTTCAAATCAACAAAAACTGAACAAGGAATTCAAGAAAATCAATCTTGAAACCCTAAACCTATTGGATTGACTTGAAATTTCGTAGTAACCCTCACAAGACACTAATTAAACTTTCCAGATTCAAAGAATTAAAGAAAACTGAGAAAGAATTAGAATTATATCACCAGAATCTTGATACAGGTGATTTTGGACGACTTTGAGAAACAAAACTTCACGAAAACCCTTTAAACTCAATGGAATCGAGTTCTGCTTTCTTTAAACAGAAACTAGACTCAAGGGACTTGAGTTTAGGCTTTTGAACAACACGATTTGAAGAAATATTGACGTCGAGTTGACCTGGGGAATGTAGAGGTTCGAAACAAACACGATCACGAACACCTCTTAGAAGAAAATTCGTATCTTTTGATTCCCTGGGCCAAATGATGCGATTTAGGTGGTTGTTCGCCGATGCACACTCCAGAGAAAACCGATTGTCAATTGGAGTCGTGTATTGATCGCAATTTGATTTACAAGATGACGTTCGAAATTGTTCCAGAAACATATGAAAAACAAGATGGATTCTTGCTGAATCAATGAAAGATTGATGAAATTTCCCAGATTTGATGCAACATGGCTCTGATACCATGAAAGAATATGAGATTAAGAGATTTCTAGAATAAGAGAATGAGAAATTAGAGAGAATTAGAGAATTAGAGAAAAGAATGATTTATTAGAAAAAGAGAATTATGAATTCTTGCATACAAAATGTGAAGGGAGTAAGGTATTTATACTAATCTAGTCTATGCTTGTTTGGATACAAGGATAACCTTATACATAAATGGCTTACAAGGATAACATTATTCTATAATACAAACAAGTCTTAGACACTCCATTTGACATAGAAATAAATCGTCATTTAATATGCATTAAAGACTTTCATACTTCATCATTTCTTCTTCATTCCAACAAGTTCTAGTACGAAAGAATCACCAAAAAAGTTTGGTCAAAATGGATTGTCATGTTATAGAGAGTCGAATATAATTTGGAGTACTAGGTCGTTTTCTAACAGTATTCCAAGTGGTTTTTATTTTGTATTTCCGGTAAGTTATCTTTAAGTTCATATTATTCTCGCATAGAAACTTGTTTGTTAAAAATAAAATTTGATTACTTTGTTGGATTTTCAATAGGATGCTAGGTTGAAGCTTTTTAATAGCATTCCTACATTAGACGAACTTCGTGCACTGGGTTATGAAAGTCTAAAGGCTGATGTGATTCTTGTCGATTTCGAGAAAGATAGAAAGCTTTATAGGCTAAGACTGTTGATCATCAAACTTTTTGCCTGACAGAACTCCAATCCTGCTAAAGCTATTAAGAAAATTGGTGAACTGGTAATAATAGCATGTCATATTCTATCATATTGTTTGATTATAGAGCTATAATCTACAGTTTTCTTGTTTGTTTGATCAACTACATCTCACACAGGTTATATTTAGTGTTGAATATTTAGTATTTATCGTCGCACTATAGCGTCTAGAAGACGTTTGTGTGGGTGTAGATGCTATATAAACAATATGATAATTAATTAAAATATATGTTAGATATATCAACAATTGTTTTATCAAAATCTAATATATAATAGATTGAGGAAAAAAATTCTGATACATTAGCATTTTTGAACCAAAAGATAATCGACATGTATAAAAAATAATTTAATTTAAAATCATTTAATTTGATATTAACTATTTAAAAAAATTATTGAGACATAAAATTAAAATATATAAATTTCAAATTTCAAAAATCATTGATATATATTATACTATATTAAATTTAAATCCATATTTTAATTTTCATATAATTTAATCGATATTTCTAAACTGTAACCGAATCATTTAATTTGATTCAACTATATAAAAATTATAAAATATACAAAAAATAAATTTTTACTTTCAAAAATCATTAACATATAAATATTTTACAAATTTAAATATATTTTCATATTTTGTGTGATTTTATGTTGTTTGCAAACTAAAAAAAGCATTTAAATTTTAAGCTTACACTTGTGGATAGATTGAAAGGTATTCTTCTTATCAAAAAATTAAAAAGAGCTGAAAATCTATGCAGGTTTTTTGAATTTTGTCACCAAAAGGGGCTTAATGGGATCTAACTGTTGCAAATGTGGCCGATGAGCCGTTTAAGGATCTGAAATAACGTAAGAGTAACTTATTTATTTTTTTGGAATTGCTGATGAGTTCTGTCTCGTTAATTTTTAATTTTATATGTTTTTCTTTTTGAACTTTTTTCCAAAATCGATCAATATATGAATAGTTTGAAGCCAATCTTGAAAATTCTTGAATAACTAAAATGTTCATCGATTTACTAGTAGAATATTTGATTAAGAAAAAGAAATGCAACTAATTTGTTAAGGAAATGTGTAGATATCAAAGTGGATGCATCGAACCTGCTACTTTTTTAGTTTCATTTTCTTCTTAATTGCCAAATTGATTTTTGTTTTTTTATAAAAAATATTTAACCATTCTGTTTTTTTGCCTATACAGGTTAGCTGACCTCCAGGAGCAGGCTTCAGGTACTAGAAGTTTAATTCTCTATATTTTTGGTATTTCGTCTTCTTAAGAGAGCTCTATGGGTTAAGTAGACACTTTTGTGATTTTAGACTTTAGAGAGATGGAGATGGAAGAGGCAAGAAATGATGATCTGAGAGAGTTGGAAATGGAAGAGACAAAAAATGATGACCTGAGAGAGTGAAATAGAAGAGACAAGAACTAATGATGTGCCATTAGAACCGGAACCTTCAAGTCAAACTTTGAAACCGTCAGAAGTATTGGAGATACCACCTAGTTTGGTTTCTACTAGATTACAAGTAAAATGTTCTAGTACGAAAGAATCACCAAGAAAGTTTGGTCACAATGGACTGTCATGTTATAGAAAATTGAATATTCTTTAGAGTACTAGGTCGTTTTCTAACACTGTTCCAAGTGGTTTTTACTCTGTAATTCCTGTAAGCTATCATTAAGTTCATATTATTCTCGCATAGAAACTTGTTCGTTAATAATAAAATTTGATTACTTTGTTGGATTTTAAACATGATGCTAGATTGAAGCATTTTAAAAGCATTTTTACATTAGACGAACTTCGTGCACTGGGTGATGAAGGTCTAAAGGCTGATGTGATTATTGTCGATTTTGAGAAAGATAGAAAGCTTTATAGGCACAGAAATCTAATCCTGCTAAAGCTATTAAGAAAATTGGTGAACTGATAATAATAGTCTGCCATATTCTATCATCTTGTTTGATTGTAGAGATATAATTTACAGTTTTCTTGTTTGCTTGATAAACTACATCTCACACAGATTATAGTTAGTGTTGAGTGTTTTAAAATACGCTAAATTCAAGGGCTTGTCGCCGTCACATCTAGAAGACATGTAGAAGGTGAATAAATAATATGATAATTAATAAAAATATATTTTAGACATATCAACAATTTTTTTATGAAAATCAAATATATAATAGATGAGGAAAAAAATTCAGATACATTAGCAATTTTTAACCAAAAGATAATCGACATGTGTAAAATTATTTATTTAATTTAAAATCATTTAACTTGATATTAACTATTTAAAAAATTATTGAAACATAAACTTAAAATATATAAATTTCAAATTTCAAAAAATCATAGATATATATATTACACTATATTACAATTAAATAAGTATTTTCATTTTTATTTAATTTAATCGGCATCTCTAAACTGTAACCAAATCATTTAATTATATTCAACTATATAAAAATTTTAAAATATACAAATAAAATCATAAAAATAAGATTTATTTATATTTTCATATTTTGTCTGATTTATGTTATTTTCAAACTAAGAAAAATAATTAAAATTTATTAAAAGTAAAAAATCCAAATTATAAGATCAAAAATGAATGTAATAAGCCAAAAGCTTTACACAATTGAAAAGAAAAATCAGAATTATAAAACTATAAAAAATTAATAATCAAATATAGTATTAACAAAAATAGAGAAAATCATATGATAAAAATTAGAAAAAGATGAATAGAAACAAATATATATATATATATATATATATATACAAATTTAAAAACATGAAACATAGAAACAATGAAATAAATATGAAAATATAACAAAACTCAAAATGGTAAATCGAAAATCTTAAATCATATTAGTATATGATGATGCAACATGTCTTATCTTAATACTATATCTTATTAATTTTAGTTTCAAATATATTTCGTTTCGAGTTAGAGATGAATTAAATAATTAGTCCATGCAGCGACGTTTGATTTATATTGTCAAACATAATGATATTTGATATAGTTTTGCAAATTTTTAAGAATGTTTAATCTTTCTTAAAAAAATAATAAGTTCGTGCAGACGTTTGATTAGTATAATACTATTGTTCACTTGATAGTTTTATCAGATATTAGAGAGAACCATCGAGAAAGACGAGGATGAGAAAACAACTTATCCAGAGCCCAAACAAACTACAAATTCATGTGAAATTTTGTTTTCTTACTTTGTGATGTGTAAATGCAAAATCCAGTATAATGTGAGTTACCTTGAAATAAAATCTTCATAGTAATGAAAAGAAATCAAAATAAAAACATGTGCAAAAAATGAACAGTAGTCGAATTCTTTTTTAATATTGAATTGAAAGCTTACACTTGGGGGTACATTGAAAGGTATTACTCTTATCAGAAAATTAAAAAGAGCTGAAATTCTATGCAGGTATTTTGAATGTTGTCATCTAAAGAGGCTTAATGGGATCTAAATGTTGCAAATGTGGCCGAGGAGCCGTTCAAGGATCCGAAATAACATAAGAGTAATTTATTTAATTTTTTGGAATTGCTGATGAGTTCTTTCTAGTTCATTTTTAATTTTATCTGTTTTTCTTTTTGAATTTTTTTACTGAAATCGATCAGTATATAAATAGTTTGAAGCCAACCTTGAGAATTCTTGAATAACTAAAATGTTCATCGATTTAATAGTTAAATATTTGATTAAGAAAAACAAATGCAATTAATTTGTTCAGGAAATGTGTAGGTATCAAAGTGGATGCATCGAACCCGCTACTATTTTAGTTTCATTTTCTCCTTAATCGCCAAATTTGATTTTATTTTTATAAAAAAATTATTTAACCATTCTATTTTTTGCCTATGCAGGTTAGATGACCTCCACGAGCAGGCTGCAGGTACTAGAAGTTTAATTCTCTATATTTTTGGTATTTACGTCTTCTTAAGGGAGCTCTATGGGTTAAGTAGACACTTTTATGGTTTTAGACTTTTTGGAATCGAAGAGACAAGAAATGATGACCTGAGAGAGATGGAAATGGAAGAGACAAGAACTGATGATGTGCCATTAGAACCGGAACCTCCAAGTCCAACTTTGACACCGTCAGAAGTTTTGGAGAGACCACCCAGTTTGGTTTCTAGTAGATTAGGAGAATAAAATTCTAGTACAACAGAATCACCAAGAAAGATTGGTCACAGTGGAATGTCATGTTATAGAGAATCAAATATTCTTTGGAGTACTAGGTCATTTTCTAACACTATTTCAAGTGGTTTTTACTCTGTAATTCCGGTAAGCTATCTTTAAGTTCATATTATTCTCGCATAGAAACTTGTTTGTTGATAATAAAATTTGATTACTTTGTTGGATTTTCAACAGGATGCTAGGTTGAAGATTTTCAAAAGCATTTCTACATTGGACGAACTTTGTGCACTGGGTGATGAAGGTCTAAAGGCTGATGTGATTCTTCTCGATTTCGAGAAACATAGAAAACTTTATTGGCTAAGACAGTTGATCAAACTTGTAGCAAGACAGTGAAAGAATATGAGATTAAGAGATTTGTAGAATTAGAGAATGAGAGATTAGAGAGATTTAGAGAGAAGAATGATTTTAATAAGGGAATGAGAATGATAGTTTCTAAGTTACAAATGAGAAGGGAGATAAATATTTATACTAATCTAGTCTAGACTTGTTTGGATACAAGGATTGCCTTATACATGAATGGGTACAAGAATAACATAACACTAGAACACAAACAAGCCTTAGACACTCCCTTTCCTATTAAAGTAACTCACGCCTACTATACAATCTTTTAGAGGCTTTCTAATTTCATCATTTCTTCTTCATTCCAACACTCCCCCTCAAGCTTAAGACATGGAGAATGTCTAAGCTTGCAACCATGAAACATTACCTCATTAAAAACCTAAAGAAGGAAAACCCAATTGGGACAAAACCTTTTCTAGGGAAAAAGAATATAACACTCCATGTTGGGATCATTGGTGTGGAATGGTCATAAGGCCAAACATAGGATAGATGGAGGCGCCATTCTTCAGAGTTTTTGTCTTGGTGAACACATCAGCTAGTTGATCCTCACTCTTTGTATAACAAGGCAAATTGATTCCCTTTCCAATGGCTTCCCTTACTTTGTGGCAGTCTACTTCTATATGTTTGGTCCTTTCATGGAACACAGAGTTGGAGGGAATGTGTATAGCAGCCTGATTATCACAATGGATGGTGATAGGTTCTTCATACTTCACGGCAAGATCCTCCAAAATTGGCCTTAGCCAAATGCATTCAGTTGTGAGCTTCCTCATTGCTCTATATTCTGATTATGCACTAGAGCATGATACCACCTTTTGTTTCTTGGTTTTCCAAGTCACAAGGTTTCCTCCTATGAAGGTACAACAGCCTGTGGTACTTCTCATATCCTCCCTATCTCCTGCTCAATCTGCATCACAATAACCAATCACATTTATGTTTTTATTGCAACCCATCCATATACCTTGTTCATGAGTGCCTTTTAGATATCTCAATATTCGGTTTACCATCTCCCAATGTCTCATCTTTGGACCTTGCATGTGTTGAGATACCTGATCCTAGAGGTAAGCAAACCTGCATAGGCAAAAAAAAGAAAAAACAGAATGATTAAATAATTTTTTATAAAAAAAAAAAAATCAATTTTGGTGATTAAGGAGAAAATGAAACTAAAAAAAGAAGCGGGTTTGATGAATCCACTTTGATACCTACACATTTTCTTAACAAATTAGTTGTATTTCTTTTCTTAATCAGATATCTAACTAGTACATTGATGAACATTTTGGTTATTCAAAAATTCTCAAGATTGACTTCAAACTATTCACATACTGATCGATTTTGGTTAAAAATTTCAAAAAGAAAAACAGATAAAATTTAAAATGAATGAGAAAGAAGTCCTCATCAATTCCAAAAAAGTAAATAAGTTACTCTTACGTTATTTCGGATCCTTGAACGACTCCTCGGCCACATTTGCAATAGTTAGATCCCATTAAGCCTCTTTTGGTGATAAAATTAAAAAAACCTGCATTGATTTTCAACTCTTGTTAATTTTTTGATAAGAGTAATACCTTTCAATCTACCCTCAAGTGTAAGTTTCAACTCAGTATTAAAAAGTATTCGATTAGAGTTCATTTCTTATGTTTTTATTTTAATTTCCTTTCATTACTTGGAAGATTTGATTTCAAGCTCAATCATATTGACTAAATTTTGCATTTACACATCACAATGTAAGAAAATTTTCGCATGAATTTGTAGTTTGTTTGGGCTCTAGATCAGTTGTTTTCCCATCCTCGTCTTTCTCGATGATCCTCTCTAATATCTGATAAAATTATCAAATGAACAACAATATTATACTAATCACACGTCTGCACGTACTAATTATTTAATCCATCACTAATTCGAAACAAAATATATCTGAAATAAAAATATATAAAATATAGTATTAAAATAAGACATGTTGCATCATCTTATACTAATATAATTTAAATTTTTTTGATTTACCATTTTGAGTTTTGTGATATTTTCATATTAATTTCATTAATTCTATTTATCATGTTTTTAAATTTGTCAAATATCTTTGTTTTTATTCTTCTTATTCTAATTTTTATCATATGATTTTCTATTCCATTTCAAACTCTCTCAGATCATCATTTAATTGCATCTTCCATCTCCATCTCTCCAAATTCTAAAATCATAAAAGTATCTCCTTAACCCATAAGACTCCCTTAAGAAGACATAAATTCCAAAAATATTGAGAATTAAACTTTTAGTACCTGCAGCCTGCTCCTGGAGGTAAGCTAACCTGCATAGGAAAAAAACAGAATGGTTAAATATTTTTTTTATAAAAAAAAAATCAATTTTGGTTATTAAGGAGAAAATGAAACTAAAAAGAAGCGGGTTTGATGAATCCACTTTGATACCTACACATTTTCTTAACAAATTAGTTGCATTTCTTTTTCCTAATCAAATATTTAACTAGTACATCGATGAACATTTTGGTTATTCAAAAATTCTCAAGACTAGCTTCAAACTATTCATATAATGATCGATTTTGGTACAAAATTCGGAAAGAAAAATTAAAAATGAATAAGAAAGAAGTCCTCAACAATTCCAATAAGTAATTAAGTTATTCTTACGTTATTTCGGATCCTTGAACGGCTCTTCGGCCACATTTGCAACAGTTATATCCCATTAAACCCTTTTGGTGACAAAATTAAAAAAACCTGCATAGATATTTTAAGTTTATGTTTCAATAATTTTATAAATAATTAATATAAAGTTAAATGATTTTAAATTAAATAGTTAAGTTTTATACATGTTGATTATGTTTTGGATAAAAAATGCTAATGTATCTGAAAAGTTTTCCTCCATCTATTATATATTATATTTTGATAAAAAAAATGTTGATATATCTAAAATATATTTTATTTAATTATCATATTATTTATCCACCATCTACAAAAAATGTTTATATATCTAAAATATATTTTATTTAATTATCATATTATTTATCCACCATCTACAAGTCTTCTAGACGCTATAGTGCGACGGCGACAAACGCTAGAATTTAGCGCATTTTTAAACAATCAACGCTAATTATAATCTGTATGAGATGTAGTTGATCAAACAAACAAGAAAACTGTAGATAATAGCTCTACAATCAAACAAGATGATAGAATATGGAAGGCTATTATTACCAGTTCACCAATTTTCTTAATAGCTTTAGTTGGATTAGAGTTCCGTCTTGCTACAAGTTTGATGATCAACTGTCTTAACCTATAAAGCTTTCTATCTTTCTCGAAATCGAGAAGAATCACATCAGCCTTTAGACCTTCATCACCCAGTGCACGAATTTCGTCTAATGTAGGAATGCATTTAAAAATTCTCAACCTAGCATCCTGTTGAAAATCCAACAAAGTAATTAAATTTTATTATCAATAAACAAGTTTCTATGCGAGAATAATATGAACTTAATGATAGCTTAACTGAATTACAAAGTAAAAACCAATTGGAATAGTGTTAGAAAACGACCTAGTACTCCAAAGAATATTTGATTTCATATAACATGACAGTCCATTGTGACCAATCTTTCTTGGTGATTCTTTCATACTAGAACTTTACTCTCATAATCTAGTAGAAAACCAAACTGGGTGGTCTCTCCAAAACTTCTGACGGTGTCAAAGTTGGACTTGGAGGTTCCGGTTCTCATGGCACATCATCAGTTCTTGTCTCTTCCATTTTCATCTCTGTCAGATCATCATTTCTTGTCTTTTCCGTTTCCAACTCTCTCAGATCATCATTTCTTGCCTCTTCCATCTCCATCTCTCCAAAGTCTAAAATCACAAAAGCGTCTCCTTAACCCATTGGGCTCCCTTAAGAAGACATAAATTCCAAAAATATTGAGAATTAAAATTCTAGTACCTGCAGTCTGCTCCTGGAGGTAAGCTAACCTGCATAGGCAAAAAAAAACAGAATGGTTAAATATTTTTTCATAAAAAAAAAAAATTATTTTGGTGATTGAGGAGAAAAAAAAACTAACAAAGAAACGGGTTTGATGAATCCACTTTGATACCTACATATTTTCTTAGCAACTGTGTAGGAAAAATTTCAGATACAATATAATTTTTGATAAAAATTTGTTGATATATCTAAAATATATTTTACTTAATTATCATATTATTTATCCACCATCTACACGTCTTCTAGATGTTATATTGCGACGGCGACAAACACTAGAATTTAGGGTATTTTAAAATACTCAACGCTAACTATAATCTGTGTCAGATGTAGTTGATCAAACAAACAAGAAAACTGTAGATTATAGCTCTACAATCAAACAAGATGATAGAATATGAGGATGTCCTAATCTAGCATGCCAAAGATCAGAATAATTACTAAAGAACCAGCAGCCGCCTCTAACCCACTAGCTTTAGTCATGTCTTCAATCACATACAAGTCATCTCTTGTGGTTCCTTGTTCAAATCTTCTACTAGTTTCAATATCCTGAAAATAGAAATCATTAGGACCAAAGATAGCTTGACAATTTAAATCAGTAGTAGTTCTTTTAACTGAAAGCAAATTAGAAGTAAATGAAGACATGTAAAAGGCTTTAGATTCTTTATCAAACAACTTAAGTTTTCCTATGCCTTTAATTGATACTTTAAATCCATTAGCAATGACAACATTACCTAAGGCAGCTTCTACATTCTCTAGCAATCCTAGATCACTAATCATGTGGTGAGAAGAACCAGGAGCAGGCTGCAGGTACTAGAAGTTTAATTCTCTATAGTTTTTTGGTATTTAAGTCTTCTTAAGGGAGACCTATGGGTTAAGTAGACACTTTTATGATTTTAGACTTTGGAGAGATGGAGATGGAAAAGGCAAGAAATGATGATCTGAAAGAGTTGAAAATGGAAAAGACAAGAAATAAAGACCTGATAGAGATGGAAATGGAAGAGACAAGAACTGATGATATGCCATTAGAACCGGAACCTCCAAGTCCAACTTTGACACCGTCAGAAGTTTTGGAGAGACCACCCAGTTTGGTTACTACTAGATTACAAAAATAAAGTTCTAGTACGAAAGAATCACCAATAAATTTTAGTCACAATGGAATGTCATTTTATAGAGAATTGAATATTATTTGGAGTACTAGATTTTTTTCTAACATTATTCCAAGTGGTTTTTACTCTGATATTCCGGTAAGTTATCTTTAATTTCATATTATTATCGCACAGAAACTTGTTTGTTAATAATAAACTTCGATTACTTGTTGGATTTTCAACAAGATGCTAGGTTGAAGCTTTTTAAAAACATTCCTACATTAGACAAACTTCGTGCACTGGGTGATAAAGGTCTAAAGGCTGATGTGGTTCTTGTGGATATCGAGAAAGATAAAAAGCTTTATAGGCTAAGACAGAACTCTAATCCAGCCAAAGCTGTTAAGATAATTGGTGAACTGGTAATAATAGCCTGTCATATTCTATCATCTTGTTTGATTGTAGAGCTATAATCTACAGTTTTCTTGTTTGTTTGATCAACTACATCTGACACAGATTATAGTTAGCGTTGAGTATTTTAAAATACCCTAAATTCTAGTGTTTGTCGCCATCGCAATATAGCATCTAGAAGACGTGTAGATGGTGGATAAATAATATGATAATTAAGTAAAATATATTTTAGATATAAAATTTCAGATACAATAGCATTTTTGAACCAAAACATAATCAACATATATAAAAACTAATTATTTAATTTAAAATCATTTAACTTGATATTAACTATTTATAAAAATTATTGAAACATAAAATTAAAATATAAAAATTCCAAATTCTAAAAAATCATTAATATATATTACATTATATTAAAATTAAATGCATATTTTCATTTTTATATAATTTAATCGGCATCTCTAAACTATAATCGAATCATTTTATTTGGTTCAACTATATAAAAATTATAAAATAGGCAACTACAATAAATTTTTACTTTTTAAAAAATCATAAACATTTAAATATTTTACAAGATTTACATATATTTTCATAATTTGTGTGATTTTATGTTATTTTCAAACAAAGGAAAGTAATTAAATTTTAATACAAGTAAAAATCCAAATTACAAGATCAGAAATGAAAGTAATAAGACAAAAGCTTTACACAATTGAAAAAGAAAAATCAAAACTATAAAACTATAAAAAATAAATAATCAAATATAGTATTAGCAAAAATATAGAAAATCATATTGATAATAATTAGAAAAATTTGAATAGAAATAAAGATATATATACAAATTCAAAAACATTAAAAATAGAATTAACGAAATAAATATGAAAATATAACAAAAATAAAAATGTTAAATCAAAAAATTTAAATCATATTATTATATGATGATGCAACATGTATAAAATTAATTATTTAATTTAAAATCATTTAACTTGATATTAACTATTTATAAAATTTATTGAAACAAAAACTTAAAATATATAAATTTCAAATTTCAAAAAATCATAAATATATATTACAATATATTAAAATTAAATGCATATTATCATTTTTATGTAATTTAATCGGTATTTCAAAACTGTAACCAAATCATTTTATTTGATTCAACTATATAAAAATTATTAAATTATGCATAAACATTTAAATATTTTACAAGATTTACATATATTTTCATATTTTGTATGATTTTATGTTATTTTCAAACTAAGAAATGTAATTAAATTTTAATACAAGTAAAAATCCAAATTACAAGATAAAAAATGAATGTAATAAGCCAAAAGCTTTACACAATTGAACAAGAAAAATCAAAATTATAAAACTATAAATAAATAAATAACAAATATAGTATTGGCAAAAAATAGAGAATATCATATGATAAAAATTAGAAAAAGATGAATACAAAAAAAAATATATATATACAAATTTAAAAACATGAAAATTATAATTAATGAAATAAATATGAAAATTTAACAAAACTCAAAATGGTAAATCGAAAAATTTAAATCATATTAGTATATGATGATGCAACATGTGTTATTTTAATACTAATTTTAATTTCAAATATATTTTATTTTGAATTAGTGATGGATTAAATAATTAGTCTATGCAGCGACGTCTGATTTGTATTGTCAAACATAATGATATTTGATATAGTTTATCAACTTTTTAAGAATGTTTAATCATTCTTAAAAAAATAATTAGTCAGTGCAGACGTTTGATTAGTATAATATTGTTGTTCACTTTATAATTTTATCAGATATTAGAGAGAACCATCGAGGAAGACAAGGATGAGAAAATAACTGATCCAGAACCCAAAGAAACTACAAATTCATGCGAATGTTTTCTTTCATTGTGATGTGTAAATGCAAAATCATGTACTATGTGATTGAGCTTGAAATCAAACCTTCCTAGTAATGAAAATAAATCAAAATAAAAACATGTGCAAGAAATAAACACTAATCGTATACTTTTTTAATAGTGAGTTGAAAGCTTACACTTGGGGGTAGATTGAAGGATATTACTCTTATCAAAAAATTAAAAAGAGCTGAAAATCTATATAGGGTTTTTTAATTTTGTCACCAAAAGGGGCTTAATGTGATCTAACTGTTGCAAATATGGCCGATGAGCCGTTCAAGGATCCTTAATAACGTAAGAGTAACTTTTTTTTTGGAATTGGTGAAGAGTTCTTTCTCTTTCATTTTAATTTTATCTGTTTTTCTTTTTGAATTTTTTACCGAAATCGATCATTATATGAATAGTTTGAAGCCAGTCTTGAGAATTCATGAATAACTAAAATTTTCATCGATTTACTAGTTAAATATTTGATTAAGTAAAAGAAATTCAACTAGTTTGTTAAGGAAATGTGTAGGTATCAAAGTGGATACATCGAACCCTCTAATTATGTAGTTTCATTTTCTCATGATTTTTTTTTTATAAAATTACTTAACCATTCTGTTTTTTTGCCTATGCAGGTTAGCTGACCTCCAGGAGCAAGCTGCAGGTACTAGAAGTTTAATTCTCTATATTTTTTTTTGTATTTACGTCTTCTTAAGGGAGTTCTATGGGTTAAGTAGACACTTATGATTTTAGAATTTGGAGAGATGGAGATGGAAAAGGCAAGAAATGATGATTTGAAAGAGTTGGAAATGGAAGAAACAAGAAATAATGACCTGAGAGAGATGGAAATGGAAGAGACGAGAACTGATGATGTGCCACTAGAACCGGAACCTCCAAGTAAACCTTTGACACCGTCAAAAGTTTTGGAGAGACCACCCAGTTTGGTTACTACTATATTACAAAAATAGAGTTCTAGTTCGAAAGAATCACCAAGAAAGTTTTGTCACAATTGAATGTCATTTTATAGAGAATCGAATATTATTTGGAGTACTAGGTCTTTTTCTAACTCTATTCCAAGTGATTTTTACTCTGATATTCCGGTTAGCTATCTTTAGTTTTATATTATTATCACACATAAACTTGTTTGTTAATAATAAAATTCGATTACTTGTTTGATTTTCAACAAGATGCTAGGTTGAAGCTTTTTAAAAGCATTCCTACATTAGAAGAACTTTGTGCACTGGGTGATAAAGGTCTAAAAGCTGATGTGGTTCTTGTGGATATCGAGAAAGATAGAAAGCTTTATAGGCTAAGATAGTTGATCATCAAACTTGTAGCAAGACAGAACTCTAATCCAGCAAAAACTGTTAAGATAATTGGTGAACTGGTAATAATAGCTTGATATATTCTATCATCTTGTTTGATTGTAGAGCTATAATCCACAGTTTTCTTGTTTGTTTGATGAACTAAATCTGACACAGATTATAGTTAGTGTTCAGTGTTTTAAAATACCCTAAATTCTACCGCATGTCGCCGTCGCATTATAGCATCTAGAAGACGTGTAGATGGTGGATAAATAATATGATAATTAAGTAAAATATATTTTAGATATATCAACAACTTTTTATCAAAATCTAATATATATTAGATGGAGGAAAAAATTTCAGATACATTAGCATTTTGAACCAAAACATAATCAACATGTATAAAAATTAATTATTTAATTTAAAATCATTTAACTTGATATTAAATGTTTATAAAAATCACTGAAACATACTTAAATATAAAAATTTATTATTTCAAAAAGTTATTAATATATATTACACTATATTAAAATTAAATGCACATTTTCATTTTTAAATAATTTAATCGGCATCTCTAAAGTGTAATCAAATCATTTTATTTGATTCAACTATATCAAAATTATAAAATAGGCAACTAAAATATATTTTTACAAGATTTACATATATGTTCATATTTTGTGTGATTTTATATCAATTTCAAACTAAAAAAAAGTAATTAAATTTTAATACAAGTAAAAATCCAAATTACAAGATCAGAAATGAAACTAATAAGACAAAAGCTTTACACAATTGAACAAGAAAAATCAAAACTATAAAACTATAAAAAATAAATAATCAAATATAGTATTACCAAAAATAGAGAAAATCATATGATAAAAATTAGAAAAATATAAATAGAAATAAAGATATACATACAAATTTAAAAACATGAAAAATAGAATTAATGAAATAAATATGAAAATATAACAAAACTCAAAATGGTAAATCGAAAAATTAAATCATATTATGCAACATGTCTTATTTTAATACTATATCTTATTATTTTTAATTTCAAATCTGATAATTTCCATAAAAACTTCTCTCTAAGTTTTTCTCTCTATGAGTTTCTAAATCCTCTTTATTTTCCTGACTTCTTAACATCTTCATAAGCCTTGGTTTCTTTCTATCTATCAAGAGTCGGTGACTCCTGTACAATTGTTATTGAGTATGAATCGTCGGTGATCAACACGACAGCCAATACGGTAAAGTGGTAACATAAGATTCCTAATAGTGGGTTGAGCCATGGCCGAGAGTCGCCTATATAGCTCCCTTTACCTGGAATTTATGATCACATTCTAACTAATACGGCTTAGTCAATACAATCATCCCCGATATCATATTTCATCTACAATGGTATCAGAGCCATACGATCTCTTGATATGATAGAATGAATCATTGTTTATGATTGATTGTTTTGAATATTCTGGAAAATACATTTTCATGATGTCTAATACAAAATCTACAGCTATCGATTCTCATTTTGCAATATCTACTTTACCAAAACAAAAAAGCCGTTCATCTTCATCCACCATCAATTCCCTGTACGAAATCGAATATGTTCCAGGAGACCAACTTCCTGAAACAACTCTTCCTCTCATCAATCCATATGATTATTTCTCGAAGAAACCGAGTACCTTTTCAGCAAAAGGTATTCGAGAGCTAATACGGCCTTCTTCAAGCAGAAAGGTTATGGAGTATGTCCAGTCCAGCAAGTTTTCATCATGCCAAGTCCCAGCAACGGAAGAAGAACAGTTCATCTCGCTCAACATCCCCGAAAATCTTCCAAGATTGTGGCAACAACAAGGATACACTCATCTACACTTCGGAGTAGTACGAATTGGCTTAACCCTACATGCTCGAAAAAGGTTAGCAGTCGTAGCACGAACAGCCCTGCTAGATTCAAGGCTAAAGTCATACAAGCAGGCATGCATCTGAACGGTTCAAACAATGTTGAATGCAAGAACATTGTTTATAACACTTTTCCCAAATTTTAACGTTTCTCTACAAGATCCCAACCACCTACGAATGCTCAAAGTTCAACTTCAAATCATTGGAGCACCGATGCAAGAAAAGAGTGTAGTCGCAATATTACATCATCAAATCGTCTACCGCATACAAGACCATGCGCTTGACCTTGTACTACCAGCTTCAGACGAAGCACTATATTTGGAAGTCAACTCCGCCTCACAAGCACCTAATTCAGTTAAAATACCGCGACAAGTCTCTCGCAAAGAACTGCTAAGCCAACTACCTGACTCATGGGTCACAAGCTATGAAAAACTACACCTCGCAGAACAAACAGCAGTCCAGACGTCAGAAGTGAGTTTTCAATCCCGGAGCGATGGTACAACAGAGATCAAGTTCGAAAAGCCTCAAACATCATCATTTCAAAGACAGTGTTTACACAGCTTGCCATTGAAGTCCACAAAAACGAAAGACAAACCCTTCAACCAATATACTTCAACTAAGATGGATCTTTTGTGTACCCGTTCAAAGATGAAAATGGTCATCAATACTTTGACGTATGCTCGTGCACAGCATGTACAGAAGATATGTACGAATCTGACGAAGAGATAAGACAAAGAAGAAGAAAGAAAAAAGATCCATTATACAAAAGGTATCTTGAAGGCGACCCAACCGTTGGACCACTGGGAGAAGGCACGGAAGATACGAGTTCATCGTTCCATACTCAAACAAAAAGGAAAAGCCAAAACAAATCATGATGATGCAATCAAAAAATGAGGACTTCCCACCTCCAGAAAAATTCACCAAAGATAACATCATTCACAGTCCTAAGATTCTCACGAAGTCAATCAACTCTGCCGGACCAGAACAACTAAGTCAAGGAGAAAAGGTTCTCAACTGGCAAACAGAAAATGCTCTTTCCCAGAATTGTCTTTTAACAACGATAAGTCTAAAGATCGATCATCTAACGGAGAATCACAATAGGAGATTCAAAAGTCGGCAAAGTTCGATAATAGAGATCAAAAATCGGCTCGAAAATCTTCATCAAGAGATGATGGCAATGGCTCAAAACATGATGGTAAACACAACACATTTTCGGTCCAAAGAAGCAGAGATGCAGAACCTCAAGATTCAGCTAAAGGATCTTCAAAGAAGTCTAGAAAGCCTGACACATAGTAAAAATCAATCTGATCCGTACGCAGCATATTTAAGTGGTATGTCGTCATCATTACCAATGTATCAAGGAACTTACTCCCCTAGATTTCTCTCTGAATATCAAAGTCCCAAGCCGAAAGCTTCTTTTCCTGGATTCTTATCCTCAGACAAAGCATTCACATCTCGATATGGTGCAACTAAGAAGTCACAAAGATCTTCAAGAGAAAGAAGACAAAAGGAGTCAAGTTTTCTTGACAATCCAAACAAGAAGCCAGCTCTAACATCCTCGTCGAGCCATGACTCTTATGAAGACACAAAAGAAAAAGGAAAGGATATTGGGATAATTGAATTTTCCATGTCTAGCCTGCTAGACAATCTGGGAAAAATCTCTTCCAGTACAACGCAAGAACCGGTGGCAAAAGAATCACAAGTCAATAATCACTCGCCAGTTCCTACGATCAAGCATTTCTCTGAGTCAAGCTCAAGCAATTATAGCACCGATTCTGACGACAGATCTTTATCAAGACAGTTTGCTATAGGAGAAAGGTCAAAAGCGAAGGAAGAACCAGATATCAATGTAATAAATTCAAGCGATGAAGAAATGAGCTACACTCCCCCTAGACGACAAGAGATACCAACAAAAAAATTCTCCTCAAAAGTCTTAATCTTCACATTCGATGACATTTCTTTCAAAAAAATGGAATGATCGTTTTGATGAATTTCACGCATGGATGGTATTGGAAGAAATTACTTCGCCAACAGAGCAAGTAATTCAACAGTTCACTGCACGAATATCTGGAGCTTTAAAAGAATGGTGGACTTCACTTGGAGAATATAGACAACAGCAAGTCTATCAAATGACAATATCGTTGCTCTTGGGATAAATTCATCGAGAATTTATCGGTACGCCTACCCATCTCAAAGAGAAGTTACAAGAAGAGTTCTTCACAGCAAAGTGTTGTTCTCTGAAGAAAAGATATTTGGCAAGACACTTTGAAAGGTAAACAAGGAGATATTACGCGCTAAACGGTCTCAACAATCCAAGTTTGAAGCAAGTATATATCTCTTCCATTGATGACTACATGAGTCAACAAACGAAGCTCTATATTAGAGATCAAGGCCAAACAATCGAAGAAATATCCATAGGCCAGATTCAGCAGTACATATTCCGAACGTTGGACAAGCTTTGCAAGCAAAAAGAATTCTGGACAGAATTCATGAACAAGTCAAAGCATTTTTCCAAGATATGTGCAATACCAGATCTTTCGATCAAATGCTCAAAATCAAAGAAAGATTGCTCGTGTGACAGAAGAAGCAAATCTCGACGGTTTAAAAGATCATTTCAGAAACACTCCAGTTTCCGAAAAAGAAGATTCTTTAGGAAAAAAACGAAGTTTCAGAAAAACAACAAAGTGTTTTCTCTGTCGAAAAGAAGGACACTTGCAAAGAATTGTCCAAACAAATCGAAGAAGAAGAAGCAATATCTTATCAGCTCAATCTCCAAGGTAGCACCCGACATCGATATCAATAACCACGATCTCGAATCAGTACTATCCTATGATAGTGATGAAAATGAGGCAATCTGTGGCTATTCTGATTCGGACACTTCCTCTATTCTTCATTTGAAGAAGAAGAAGAAGAATGCTGTTTCAAAATGACTCAAGTGCCAAAACGCAAAGAGATACAATCGCCTCATTTACCAGTCACGATTTTTTGATCCACACCTGATGGAAGATCCAATTTACGCAATTGCCTTCATCGACACGGGAGCACACTCAACAATTATGAACCCAAAGTTGTTGCCTTCATCAATGTGAAAACCGTATTATCAAGAATTTCGAGTCGCAAATTCAGATTCGTTAACGGTGAAGCTAATTTCAAAACCAATTATTATCGAAGTATTCCCTGGATGTCGTATTACTACTGAAGTACTTGGTCAGCATCACCAGGAAAATATTTGGTTTTAGGATGGGATACCTATACATCCTTGAAGAAGAACTACGACATTTCTATTGAACCACGAGGAGTAAGGTGGAAAGCATTCTACAAAGCCTACACAACAATACCTCGACTGTTCACGATTGACAATCTATCAACTCCAAGTTTCAACAAGATAAAAGAAGATATCACATTGATCTCGTGTGCGGAGTCTCACACAGATTTCCTCAAGAAATGCAACAAACCTCTTTGGCTGAATTCAGAGTTCTTTGTATCACTACCTTTCAAAGTTTTTGATATCTACCCCGACTAAAGCGAGTCATGCGGGTATGCCACCAGCTTTGCTACAACAAGCCAATGAAGAGTGTGATCAGCTTGCAAATCAAGGAATCGTCTCTACAACTAATTCACCATGGGCATGCAAAGCGTTCTATGTTAACAACAGAGCAGAACAAGCAAGACGAAAAATTCGACTGGTCATTGATTACAAGCCTCTAAATCAATATCTAGAAGATATCAAGTTTCCACTCCCAAATAAAAAGGCGTTTCTACAGCATCTGCAAAAGGCGACGATATTTTCTAAGTTTGATCTTAAATCAGGATTTTGGCAACTAGGAGTTCAACCGGATGAAAGATACAAGACAACATTCACCATCACTGTTTCAACAAGCGATGCTACAAATATTCAAGCCACTGTTGCATACAACCTTGATATACATCGACGACATCCTGCTATTCTCATCAGACGAAGAAGAACATGTCAAGTCCCTGAAACTATTTCAACAAATAGTAAGGGAATATGGCATTATGCTCTCAGCCCGAAAGATGATTATAGCCCAGCCCAACATCGATTTCCTTTGAATGCAAATTGCAAATGGAAAATTTGCACTGCAAGCCCATCTAGCCGCAACACTACTTGATTTCCTGATGAAAACTTCACAAAGAGACAAGTTCAGCAATTTCTTGGAGTAATCAATTATGTGAGTGACTTTATTCCGCAATTATCGCAGCTAACAAGACCACTCCAAAAGATGCTGACAAAGAATCCACCACAGTGGACAACAAGACAAACAGAAGCAGTCAAAAGGCTAAAGCTAGAAGTGCAAAAGCTACCTCCTTTAAAGATTCCCTCTAGTGGAATACGTGTACTTCAGACTGACGCTAGCGACAAATATTGGGGAGCAATATTATTCGAAGAACTAAATGGGAAACGTCAAATCTGCGGATATAAAAGCGGACGCTTTAAAGATTCCAAGATGCATTATCACGTTCAAAGAAATCCTAGCGGTCAAGAAAGCCATTGAGAAGTTCGAGTTCCATCTAATTGGACATAAATTTCGCATCGAAATGGACATGTCTTCTTTCCCGAAGATGTTACAATTCAAGCAGAAGATGGTCCCTCATCAACAGTTACTATGCTGGAGCGAATGGTTTTCGAAGTATGACTTCAAATCGTCCTATTTAAAGGGTTCGGAAAAAAAATTAGTCCGTGCAGACGTTTGATTAGTATAATATTGTTGTTCACTTGATAATTTTATCAGATATTAGAGAGAACCATCAAGGAAGACGAGTATGAGAAAACAACTGATCCAGAGCCCAAGAAAACTACAAATTTATGCAAACTTTTTCTTACATTGTGATGTGTAAAGGCAAAATCCAGTACACTGTGATTGAGCTTGAAATCAAAATTTTCCTAGTAATGAAAAGAAATAAAAATAAAAATAAAAAATTGTGCAAGAAATGAACACTAGTCGAATACTTTTTTTAATATTGAGTTGAAAGCTTACACTTGGGGGTAGACTGAAGGGTATTACTCTCATCAAAAAATTAAAAAGAGCAGGTTTTTTGAATTTTGTCACCAAAAGGAGCTTAATGGGATCTAACTGTTGCAAATGTAGCCGTTCAAGGATCCGTAATAACGTAAGAGTAACTTTTTTAATTTTTTTGTAATTGTTGATGAGTTCTTTCTCGTTCATTTTTAAATTTATTTGTTTTTCTTTTTAATTTTTTTACCGAAATCGATTAGTATATGAATAGTTTGAAGCCAGTCTTGAGAATTCTTGAATAACTAAAAATTTCATCGATTTATTAGTTAAATATTTGATAAAGAAAAAGAAATGCAACTAGTTTGTTTAAGGAAATGTGTTGGTATCAAAGTGGATGCATCAAACCCGCTAATTTTTTAGTTTCATTTTCTCATGATTTTTTTTTATATAAAATTACTTAACCATTCTGGTTTTTTTTCCTATAAAGGTTAGCTGAACTCCAGGAGCAGACTGCTGGTACTAGAAGTTTAATTCTCTATATTTTTGGTCTTTACGTCTTCTTAAGGGAGTCATATGGGTTAAGTAGACATTTTTATGATTTTAGACTTTAGAGAGATGGAGATGGAAGAGGCAAGAAATGATGATCTGAGAGAGTTGGAAATGGAAGAGACAAGAAATAATGACCTGAGAGAGATGGAAATGGAAGAGACAAGAACTGATGATTTGCCATTAGAACGGGAACATCTAAGTCCAACTTTGACACCGTTAGAAGTTTCTGAGAGACCACCCAGTTTGGTTTCTACTAGATTAAAAAAATAAAGTTATAGTACGAAAGTATCACCAAGAAAGTTTGGTCACAATGGAATGTCATGTTATCGAGAATCGAATATTCTTTGGAGTACTAGGTATTTTTCTAACACTATTCCAAGTGGTTTTTACTCTGATATTACGGTGAGCTATTTTTAAGTTCATATTATTCTCGTATAAAAACTTGTTTGTTAATAATAAGATTCGATTACTTTGTTGGATTTTCAACAAGATGCTAGGTTGAAGCTTTTTAAAAGCATTCCTACATTAGACGAACTTCGTGCACTTGGTGATGAAGGTCTAAAGGCTTATATGGTTCTTGTCGATATCCAGAAAGATATAAAAATTTATAGGCTAAGAAAGTTGATCATCTAAAGCTGTTAAGACAGAACTCTAATCCAGCTAAAGTTGTTAAGATAATTGGTGAACTGGTGATAATAGCCTGTCATATTCTATCATCTTGTTTGATTGCAGAGCTATAATCTACAGTTTTCTTGTTTGTTTGATCAAATACATATCACACAGACTACAGTTTTCTTGTTTGTCGCCGTCGCACTATAGCGTCTAGAAGACGTGTAGATGATGGATAAATAATATGATAATTAAGTAAAATATATTTTAGATATATCAAAAAAAATTTATCAAAATCTAATATATAATAGATGGAGGAAAAATTTCAGATACATTAGCATTTTTGAACCAAAACATAATCAACATGTATATAAATTAATTATTTAATTTAAAATCATTTAACTTGATATTAACTATTTATAAAAATTATTGAAATATAAACTTAAAATATATAAATTTTAAATTTCAAAAAATCATAAATATATATTACACGATATAAAAATTAAATGCATATTTTTATTTTTATATAATTTAATTGGCATCTTTAAACTGTAATCAAATCATTTTATTTGAGTCAAATATATAAAAATTATAAAATATGCAACTAAAATAAACTTTTACTTTAAAAAAAATCATAAACATATAAATATTTTACAAGATTTACATATATGTTCATATTTTGTGTGATTTTATATCATTTTCAAACTAAAAAAAGTAATTAAATTTTAATACAAGTAAAAATCCAAATTACATGATCAGAAATGAAACTAATAAGACAAAATCTTTACACAATTGACCAAGAAAAATCAAAACTATAAAACTATAAAAAATAAATAATCAAATATAGTATTACCAAAAATAGAGAAAATCATATGATAAAAATTAGAAAAAGATGAATAGAAACAAATATATATATACAAATTTAAAAACATGAAAAATAGAATTAATGAAATAAATATGAAAATTTAACAAAACTCAAAATGGTAAATCGAAAAATTTATATCATATTAGTATATGATGATGCAACATGTCTTATTTTAATACTATATCTTATTAATTTTAATTTCAAATATATTTTGTTTTGAATTAGTGATTGATTAAATAATTAGTCCATGCAGCAACGTCTGATTTGTATTGTCAAACATAATGATATTTGATATAGTTTATCAACTTTTTAAAAATGTTTAATCTTTCTTAAAAAAATAATTAGTCTGTGCAGACATTGATTAGTATAATATTGTTGTTCACTTCATAATTTTATCAGATATTAGAGAGAACCATCGAGGAAGACAAGGATGAGAAAATAACTGAGCCAGAGCCCAAGCAAACTACAAATTCATGCGAATTTTTTCTTACATTGTGATGTGTAAATGCAAAATCCAGTACAATCTGATTGAGCTTGAAATCAAATCTTCTTAGCAATGAAAAGAAAACAAAATAAAAACATGTACAAGAAATGAACACTACTCAGTATACTTTTTTAATATTGAGTTGAAAGCTTACACTTGGGGGTAGATTAAAGGATATTACTCTTATCAAAAAATTAAAAAGAGTTGAAAATCTATGTAGGTTTTTTGAATTTTGTAACCAAAAGAGGCTTAATGTGATCTAACTGTTGCAAATGTGGCCGATGAACCATTCAAGGATCCGAAATAACGTAAGAGTAACTTATTTTCTTTTTTGGAATTGCTGATGAGTTCTTTCTCGTTCATTTTTAATTTTATGTTTTCTTTTTGAATTTTTTACCGAAATTGATCAGTATATGAATAGTTTGAAGCCAGTCTTGAGAATTCTTAAATAACTAAAATGTTCATCGATTTACTTGTTAAATATTTGATTAAGAAAAAGAAATGCAACTAATTTGTTACAGAAATGTGTAGGGATCAAAATGGATGCATCGAGCCCGCTACTTTTTAAGTTTCATTTTCTCTTGATTTTTTTTTATATAAAATTACATAATCATTCTGTTCTTTTTTGCCTATGCAGGTTAACTGACCTCCAGGAGCAGGCTGCAGGTACTAGAAGTTTAATTCTCTATATTTTTGGTATTTACGTGTTCTTAAGAAATACCAATGGGTTAAGTAGACACTTTTATGATTTTAGACTTTAGAGAGATGGAGATGAAAAAGGCAAGAAATGATGATCTGAGAGAGTTGGAAATGGAGGAGACAAAAAATAATGACCTGAGAGAGATTGAAATGGAAGAGACAAGAACTGATGATGAGCCATTAGAATTGGAACCTCTAAGTCCAACTTTGACACTGTCAGAAGTTTTTGAGAGACCACCCAGTTTGGTTTCTACTAGATTAAAAAAATAGAGTTCTAGTACGAAAGAATCACCAAAAACGTTTGGTCACAATGGAATATCTTGTTATAGAGAATCAAATATTCTTTGGAGCACTAGGTCTTTTTCTAACACTATTCCAAGTGGTTTTTACTCTGATATTCCGGTAAGCAATCTTTAAGTTCATATTATTCTTGCATAGAAATTTTTTTGTTAATAATAAAATTCGATTACTTTGTTGGGTTTTCAACAAGATGCTAGGTTGAAGCTTTTTAAAAGCATTCCTACATTAGACGAACTTCGTGCACTGGGTGATGAAGGTCTAAAGGCTGATGTGGTTCTTGTCGATATCAAGAAAGATAGAAAGCTTTATAGGCTAAGACAGTTGATCATCTAAAGCTGTTAAGACAGAACTTTAACCAGCTAAAGCTGTTAAGATAATTAGCGTTGAGTGTTTTAAAATACCCTAAATTCTAGCGCTTGTCGCCGTTGCACTATAGCTTCTCGAAGACGTGTAGATGGTGGATAAATAATATAATAATTAAGTAAAATATATTTTAGATATGTCAATATATTTTTATCAAAATCTAATATAAAATAGATGGAGGAAAAATTTCAGATACATTAGCATTTTTGAACAAAACATAATCAACATGTATATAAATTAATTATTTAATTTAAAATCATTTAACTTGATATTAACTATTTATAAAAATTATTGAAACAAAAACTTAAAATATATAAATTTTAAATTTTAAAAAATCATAAATATATATTACACCATATTAAAATTAAATGCATATTTTCGTTTTTATATAATTTAATCGGCATCTCTAAACTGTAACCAAATCATTTTATTTGATTCAACTATATAAAAATTATAAAATATGCAACTAAAATAAACTTTTACTTTTAAATCATAAACATATAAATATTTCACAAGATTTGCATATATTTTCATATTTTGTGTGAATTTATGTTATTTTCAAACTAAGAAATGTAATTCAATTTTAATACAAGTAAAAATCCAAATTACAAGATCAAAAATGAATGTAATAAGCCAAAAGATTTACACAATTGAAGAAGAAAAATAAAAATAATAAAACTATAAAAAAAAAATAATCAAATATAGTATTAGCAAAAATAGAGAATATCATATGATAAAAATTATAAAAAGATGAATAGAAACAAAGATATATATACAAATTTAAAAACATGAAAATAGTATTAATGAAATAAATATGAAAATATAACAAAACTAAAAATGGTAAATCAAAAAATTTAAATCATATGAGTATATGATGATGCAACATGTCTTATTTTAATACTATATCTTATTAGTTTTAACTTCAAATATATTTTGTTTCGAATTAGTGATGGATTAAATAATTAGTCCATGCAGCGACATCTGATTTATATTGTCAATCATAATGATATTTGATATAGTTTATCAACTTTTTAAAATGTTTAATCTTTCTGAAAAAATAATTAGTCCGTGTAGACATTTGATTAGTATAATATTGTTTATCACTTGATAATTTTATCAGATATTAGAGAGAACCATCGAAGAATATGAGGATGAGAAAAACACTGATCCAGAGCGAAAACAAACTACAAATTGATGCGAATGTTTTCTTACATTATGATGTGTAAATGCAAAATCCATTACAATGTGATTGAGCTTGAAATCAAATCTTCCTAGTAATGAAAAGAAATCAAAATAAAAACATGTGCAAGAAATGAACACTAGTCGTATATTTTTTAATATTGAGTTGAAAGCTTACACTTGGGGGTAGATTGAAGGGTATTACTCTTATCAAAAAAATTAAAAGAGCTGAAAATCTAGCAGGTTTTTTGAACTTTGTCACCAAAAGGGGCTTAATTTGATCTAACAGTTGCTAATGTTATTTACTTTTATGGAATTGCAAAGATCCGAAATAACGTAAGAGTAACTTATTTACTTTTATGGAATTGCAGATGAATTCTTTCTCGTTCATTTTTAATTTTATCTGTTTTTCTTTATGAATTTTTTTACAGAAATCGATCAGTATATGAATAGTTTGAAGCCAGCCTTGAGATTTATTAAAAAACTAAAATGTTCATCGATTTACTAGTTAAATATTTAATTACGAAAAAGAAATGCAACTAATTTGTTAAGAAAATGTGTAGGTATCGAACCCGCTACTTTTTTAGTTTCACTTTCTCCTTAATCGCCAAAATTGATTTTTTATAAAAAATTTATTTAACCATTCTGTTTTTTTGCCTATGCATGTTAGATGACCGCCAGGAGCAGGCTGCATGTACTAGAAGTTTAGTTCTCTATATTTTTGGTATTTACGTTTTCTTAAGGGAGCTCTATGGGTTAAGTAGACATTTTTATGATTTTAGACTTTAGAGGGATGGAGATGGAAGAGGCAATAAATGTTGATCTGAGAGAGTTGGAAATAGAAGAGACAATAAATGATTACCTGAGAGAGATGGAAATGGAAGAGACAAGAACTGATGATGTGCCATTAGAACCGAACCTCCAAGTCCAACTTTGACAATGTCAGAAGTTTTGGAGAGACCACCCAGTTTGGTTTCTACTAGATTACGAGAATAAAGTTCTAGTACGAAAGAATCACCAAGAAATATTGGTCACAATGGACTGTCATGTTATAGAGAATCGAATATTCATTGGAGTACTAGGTCGTTTTCTAACACTATTCCAAGTGGTTTTTACTCTGTAATTCTGGTAAGCTATCTTTAAGTTAATATTATTCTAGCATAGAAACTTGTTTGTTGATAATAAAATTTGATTACTTTGTTGGATTTTCAACAGGATGCTAAGTCGAAGATTTTTAAAAGCATTACTACATTAAAGGAAATTCGTGCACTGGGTGATTAAGGTCTAAAAGCTGATGTGATTCTTCTCGATTTCAAGAAAGATAGAAAGCTTTATAGGCTAAGACAGTTGATCATCTAACTTGTAGCAAGACGAAACTCTAATCCAGCTAAAGCTATTAAGAAAATTGGTGAACTGGTAATAATAGCCTGTCATATTCCATCATTTTGTTTGATTGTAGAGCTATAATCTACAGTTTTTTTGTTTGGTTGATCAACTACATCTCACACAGATTATAGTTAGCGTTGAGTGTTTTAAAATACGCTAAATTCTAGCGCTTGTCGACGTCGCACTATAGCGTCTAGAAGACGTGTAGATGGTGGATAAATAATATGATAATCAACTAAAATATATTTTAGATATATCTAAAATTTTTTTATTAAAATCTAATATATAATAGTTAGAGGAAAAGATTTCAGATACATTAGCATTTTTGAACCAAAACATAATCAACATGTATAAAAATTAATTATTTAATTTAAAATAATTTAACTTGATATTAACTATTTATAAAAATTATTGAAACATAAAATTAAAATATATATACTTAAATTTTCAAAAAATCATACATATATAATACACTATTTTTTTATTAAATGCATATTTTTCATTTTATATAATTTAATCAGTATCTCTAAACTGTAACCAAAACATTTAATTCGATTCAACTATATAAAATTTATAAAATATGCAACTAAAATAAATTTATAGTTTTAAAAAATCATAAACATATAAATATTGTACAAGATTTACATATATTTCCATATTTTGTGTGATTTTATGTTATTTTCAAACTAAGAAAACTAATTCAATTTTAATACAAGTAAAAATCCAAATTACAAGATCAAAAATAAAAGTAATAAACCAAAAGCTTTACACAACTGAAGAAGAAAAATAAAAATTATAAAACTATAAAAAATAAATAATCAAATATAGAATTAGCAAAAAAATAGAAAAAATCAAATGATAAAAATTAGAAAAACATTAATAGAAACAAAGATATATATACAAATTTAATAACAAGAAAAATAGAAACAATGAAATAAATATGAAAATATAACAAAACCCAAAACGGTAAATCGAAAAATTTAAATCATATTAGTATATGATGATGCAATATATCTTATTTTAATACTATAACTTATTAATTTTAATTTTAAATATATTTTGTTTTGAATTAGTGATGGATTAAATAATTAGTCCATGCAGCGACGTCTGATTTATATTGTCAAACATAATGATATTTGATTTAGTTTAGCAACTTTTTAAGAATGTTTATTCTTTCTTAAAAAAATAATTATTCCGTGCAGACGTTGATTAGTATAATATTGTTGTTCAGTTATTAATTTTATCAGATATTAGAGAGAACCATCGAGGAAGACGAGGATGAGAAAACAACTGATACAGAGCTCAAACAAACTACAAACTCATGCGAAAGTTTTCTTAAATTATGATGTGTAAATGCAAAATCCAGTACAATGAAATTGAGCTTGAAATCAAATCTTCCTAATAATGAAAAAAAATCAAAATAAAAAATGTGCAAGAAATGAAAACTTGTCGAATACTTTTTTAATATTGAGTTGAAAGCTTACACTTGGAGGTAGATTGAAGGGTATTACTCTTATCAAAAATTTTATTGAATTCTGTCACCAAAAGGGGATTAATGTGATCTAACTGTTTCAAATGTTGCCGAGGAGCCGTTCAAGGATCCGAAATAACGTAAGAGTAACTTATTTACTTTTTTTGGAATTGCTGATGTGTTCTTCTCGTTCATTTTTAATTCTATATTTTTCTTTTGAATTTTTTACCGAAATCGATTAGTATGAATAGTTCGAAGCCAGTCTTTAGAATTCTTGAATAACTAAATTGTTCATCGATTTACTAGTTAAATATTTGATTAAGAAAAAAAGAAATGCAAATAATTTGTTAAGGAAATGTGTAGGTATCAAAATGGATGCATCGAGCCCGCTACTTTTTTAGTTTCATTTTCTCGTTAATCGCCAAAAATAATTTTTTTTTATAAAAAAATTATTTAAACATTCTGTTTTTTGCCTATGCAGGTTAGCTGACCTCCAGGAGCAGGCTGCAGGTACTAGAAGTTTAATTATCTATATTTTTGGTATTTACCTTTTCTTAAGGGAGTCCTTTGGGTTAAGTAGACACTTTTATGATCTTAGACTTTAGAGAGATGGAGATGGAAGAGGCAAGAAGTGATGATCTGAGAGAGATGGAAATGGAAAAGACAAGAAATGATGATCAGAGAGTGGTGGAAATGTAAGAGACGAGAACTGATGATGTGCCATTAGAACCAGAACCTCCAAGTCCAACTTTGACACCTCCAGAAGTTTTGGAGAGACCACCCAATTTTGTTTTTACTAGATTACGAGAATAAAATTCTAGTACGAAAGAATCACCAAGAAAGATTGGTCACAATGGACTGTCATGTTATAGAGAATCAAATATTCTTTGGAGTACTAGGTCGTTTTCTAACACTATTCCAAGTGGTTTTTACTCTGTAATTCCAGTAAGCTATTTTTAAGTTCATATTATTCTCGCGTAGAAACTTGTTTGTTGATAATAAAATTTGATTACTTTGTTGGATTTTCAACATGATCCTAGGTCGATGATTTTTAAAAGATACATACATTAGACGAAATTCGTGCACTGGGTGATGAAGGTCTAAAGGCTAATGTGATTCTTCTCAATTTTGAGAAAGATTAGAAAGCTTTATAGGCTAAGAGAGTTGATCATCAAACTTGTAGTAAGACAGAACTCTAATCCAGCCAAAGCTTTATATTCTATCATCTTGTTTGATTGTAGAGCTATAATCTACAGTTTTCTTATTTTTTTTATCAACTACATCTCACACAGATTATAGTTAGCATTGAGTGTTTCAAAATACGCTAAATTCTAGCGCTTGTCGCAGTTGCACTATAGCGTCTGAAGACGTGTAGATGGTGGATAAATAATATGATAATTAACTAAAATATATTTTAGATATATCAACATTTTTTTATCAATATATAATATATAATAGATGGAGGAAAAGATTTCAGACACTTTAGCATTTTTGAACAAAACATAATCAACATGTATAAAATTAATTATTTAATTTAAAATCATTTAACTTGATATTAACTATTTATAAAAACTATTGAAACATAAACTTAATATATATATATATATATATTTCAAATTCCAAAAAATCATACATATATAATACACTATTTTAAAATTAAATGCATATTTTTCATTTTATATAATTTAATCGGCATCTCTAAACTGTAACCAAAACATTTAATTCGATTCAACTATATAAAATTATAAAATATGCAACTAAAAAAATTCTTACTTTTAAAAAATCATAAACATATTAATATTTTACAAGATTTACATATATTTTCATATTTTCTGTGATTTTATGTTATTTTCAAACTAAGAAAATTAATTAAATTTTAATACAAGTAAAAATCCAAATTACAAGATAAAAAAATGAAAGTAATAAGCCAAAATCTTTACACAATTGAATAAGAAAAATAAAATTATAAAAATATAAAAAATAAATAATCAAATATAGTATTAGCAAAAATAGAGAAAATCAAATGATAAAAATTAGAAAAAGATGAATAAAAAACAAAGATATATATACAAATTTAAAAACAAGAAAAATAGAATCAATGAAATAAATATGAAAATATAAAAAACCCAAAATGGTAAATCGAAAAATTTAAATCAAATTAGTATATGATGATGCAACATGTCTTATTTTAATAATATATCTTATTAATTTTAATTTCAAATATATTTTGTTTCTAATTAGTGATGGATTAAATAATTAGTCCATGCAGCGATGTCTGATTTATATTGTCAAACATAATGATATTTGATTTAGTTTATCAACTTTTTAAGAATGTTTAATCTTTCTTAAAAAAATAATTATTTCGTGCAGACGTTGATTAGTATAATGTGATCTAACTGTTTCAAATGTGCAAGAAATGAACACTAGTCGAATACGTTTTTAATATTGAGTTGAAAGCTTACACTTGGAGTTAGATTGAAGGGTAATACTCTTATCAAAAATTTAAAAAGAGCTGAAAATATATGCAGGTTTTTTGGGTTTTGTCACCAAAAGAGGCTTAATGTGATTTAACTGTTTTAAATGTTGCCGAGGAGCTGTTCAAGGATCCGAAATAACGTAAGAGTAACTTATTTACTTTTTTAGAATTGTTGATGAGTTCTTATCGTTCATTTTTAATTCTATGTTTTTCTTTTTAAAATTTTTACCGAAATCGATCAGTATATGAATAGTTCGAAGCCTGTCTTGAGAATTCTTGAATAACTAAAATGTTCATCGATTTACTAGTTAAATATTTGATTAAGAAAAATAAATGCAACTAATTTGTTAAGGAAATGTGTAGGTATCAAAATGGATGCATCGAACCCGCTACTTTTTTAGTTTCATTTTCTCCTTAATCGCCAAAATTAATTGTTTGTTATAAAAAATTATTTAACCATTCTGTTTTTGGCATATGCAGGTTAGCTGACCTCCAGGAGCAGGCTGCAGGTACTAGAAGTTTAATTCTCTATATTTTTGGTATTTACCTCTTCTTAAGGGAGTCTTATGGGTTAAGTAGACACTTTTATTATTTTAGACTTCAGAGAGATGAAGATGGAAGAGGCAAGAAGTGATGATCTGAGAGAGTTGGAAATGGAAAAGACAAGAAATGATGACCTGAGAGAGGTGGAAATGGAAGAGACAAGAACTGATGATTTGCCATTAGAAGAGGAACCTCCAAGTCCAACTTTTACACCTTCAGAAGTTTTGGAGAGACCGCCCAATTTGGTTTCTACTAGATTACAAGAATAAAGTTCTAGTACGAAAGAATCACCAAGAAAGTTTGGTTACAATGAACTGTCATGTTATAAAATAATTTATGTAATAACATATCTATTGTTAGTTTGGAGATCTAAGATTATTTATTTCAAATTTTATATGAATAATTTATGTAATAACATATCTATTGTTAGTATTTAAGTGGGAATCTGAAAATTAGTATAATAAAATAATAATAAAATATTAAGCGATTATCTCAAATTTGAAAAACCTATACAATAATTTATTATTTGAAATACTATCAAGTGGGTTTTTCAAGTTTTGAGATATTCACTTAATACTTTTATTATACTAATTTTTCAGATATTCACTATAATACAATATAAATGTTCTTATAGGGCATAGATATAGAGATAAGAGTACCGTAACGGTAATTATAAAAGGAGAAAAGGTCAAACCAACTCGAATAACTTTTATAAATAAGAAAACGCGTTAAGAAACATAAAACGTCGGTTTAAGTGATGTGGGACATTTACTTTTGATCTTTAACTACTCTTACGTAGACTCTGAACTAAACGAAATATGTATAAAGTTATTATGTTTATTATTTTTAAAAAATAACTGAAACGTACCATGTAATACGGAGGAGGATGGTGTTGTTGAGGGTAGAAATGAAACTGGTCGTGATTGATTGGACATGTGGTGGAACCGTCAGGTGTGGATGGTTCAGACCAGTCTGAGTCTAGCTGGCACTCCATGTTCACCCCGAACAGTCTCAATGTCTTCGAGTTCCCTGATCTCTGGTTCTCCACCGCTTGAGCCCCTGCCATCCAATTAATTGACATCTAAATTTATGTAGAAACTGAGATTGAGGTTTTTATTTTTTTTATTTAAATTTTTTTTTGTCAACAATTGAGGTTTTTATTTATCAAAAAAAAAAAAAAGTTGAGGAATCTATAATGGATAAACTACATTGACTTCATGATAAACAAACAAAAAAAAAAACTTCGTAAATTTTGACATGTAATTTCACAAAAGGAACTAGGCTTTATCGGAAAATATTTTCCAATTTTGGTACTCAGGTGACAAGCTTTACCACAGTGACACGTCATGTTTATCTCTATATATTGCATATATCATATACGAATTACATTTGTAGTGCAAATCGTTATGTCCCCTATCACAATTGTATATTTTTGTTTTCAATTAAATTATATATAGTAGACAACTATTTTAATGATGGGTATTGGATTTCATTGATGTCTTGGATCGAGTTTCAGCAAATGCATATATTTGGAACATGTAGCGAGGGAGTGCATGCCGGTTTTCGTTAAGGTCCAAGATACTGATTAAAAAAAAATGTTGCGTATATATACACGGATGTATAAGTATATAACTCATATATATATATATATATGTGTATGGTTGAGTAAAATGAAAATGGATAAAGAGTAGGTGTAAGGATACGCAACAAGTGTCACCAAGTGTTGATAATACGAATCCGATTCTGTTTCTATGGGCTTCTTTATTTTTACTTCTCTACTTACTTTAATGAGCGTCTACCCCCCACGCGCCGATTACAAACCCAAACAAGATAAAGATTGGTCACGTAACTTCAAAGATTACATGAAAACCGATTTTCACTTTGGATTTTATTTTTGTTACTTTTAAGTTAAAGTAAATAAATAAAATTTCACATGATTCGTTAAATAAATTTTAATTCCGTTATGTACCCAACTATGTGCATGGAAAATGAATTTATACGTTCACAAAAAGGAAACAACAAAATGCACCTCTCTTCCAATTTCAATAAATTTTACTATCCAGTGGATTAGTTAATAATTTATCTATATAGTTTGAGTTTCACTGAGATTATGATTGTAGTTGGTATTGATGTTTTTTATATAAGAAAAAATATCCGATTTTTCACAGATTCTGGGGTAGATTGGATTTCGGTCAAAATCTCCTTGTTATTAAAGAAAACAGAAAAAAAAATTCCCAAGTCTATAGAATTAAATAAAAAGGGTACCTGCATGAGGATAATATTGGAGCGAGGCATTGGATTGAAGATGGCGATAAGAGTCGGAGGAAGAGGAAGAGTCGCCGCGTCTTCTCCAGCCGATGAAGAATCTTCCGCCGTCAGCTCGGTGGCGATGGAAGAGAACGACGTCGCCAGCGTCGAGGTGCTTCTCCTTGACGTATCTGCTCCATCCTTTGGTCAAAACGTAACTCTGGCTACTGTTCCAATACGAGTATCTGAATCTCCATGGCTTACCTTCCTCGTCCTCGAAGCAGAGGAGTAGTCCCTTCTCCACGGCGTCTGCGGCGGCGGCATTTCAAAGCATACCTTTGCGTCTTGGATCACACTTCGGAACATGCTACATACCAGGGACATACTGAGAAGTTCGAGACATGATAATAATACCGTTTTCATGCATGCTCTATACTTTCTATCGAAGATGAAACCACATACTATTTTTTTTTTTCTTGTCTATATAAAAAGACGTATTCTGGTTCTTTCACAGGAAATCAAACTTGACAGCGCTAATATTTAAATAAGTTTTAAACCCAATTACAAAATCGCAAGGTTAAGTGGCTTGTAGCATAATCGAATATCGAATCCACAGAGTATGGAACTAACACTAAAAATCAGAGAACCTAAACTAAGCTAAGGCAAAATCCATATTACTAAATTAAGACAAGCGAGCAACTCAATAAATTTTAATTAAGCAAGAAACGATGAGCAGAGACGAACTAGATTAACTCTTAATAGATATTAATGGATCATGGGATTAGCACTTTCTTAAGATGGAATGACAGATAATTAATGATGCAAGAACAATCATGAAACATAACCCTAGAACATGGATCACAATAACAAAACTGATTCTATTTTATGGCACTAATTATTTTACTAATTACTTTGATTTTTTTTAACTTTAATTTGCTAATTAAATCATCAATGAGCATTAACAAGCAAGTCGATTAAGTTTACGAATTATCCAAACATCAACTTTATTAGTTGAGAAAAAACAATGTAAGATTGGTTCAATCATTTCATCACACCTTTTGGACATGAGATCTAAATTTAATGATCAAGTTAAATACTAGCATTAAACATATCTCAAATCAAAGATTAACAAAAGATCTATGCTTGAACATCATTATTTAATCATCAAAACATCCTAATCTATTAAAATTTTAACCTATACAAGAACTACTTCACACATGGTTAAAAACACAACAAAGACAAGTGAAAACAATAATAAACGAGACATGATAAAGAGTTTAGAAGAAAATATTAAAAAAACAAAAAATTTGTGACCAAAAATTCAAAAGAAAATTCATATAGAAATGAGTTTTAATAATATAAAATTAAAAGCAAAACAAAACAAAAAAATGAAACTTAGGTTTTCATATATTTAAAGTATTATTTAAAGAAGTTTAAACTAATATCACATAGACCTAAAACAAACCGAATTAAATTCAAAATAAACAGAAAATTCAGCCAAGATTGGTCAGTAAGATCTGTTAAGAGTCCTATCCTAGGAAAAAAATTTCCTCCTGGTTCATGCTGTTTGGATGAGTCACCAGAATCGGTTTGGAGACCAATTGCAGACTTTCTTCTTCTTGCATCTCATATTGGTCACTGGGATCAGTATGGAGACCGGTTGCAGAGACATGGCTTGACTTCCTTCTTCTTGCACGCTGGATCGGTTAATGGAATTGGTTGGAGAGCAATTTTCGAGACATCCCTTTACTTTGATGATGGAATTCTAAACCAATTGGTTTTCTTTGATTATTGTAAGTTTGTAACTATAATAATGCGATGATATAAAATTAATCTTATTATTTTTGGTTTGTGGATGAAGAACTTAATTTCTATGAACTGGAATTGAATCACTTAAGATATAATATTGTTCTTGTTTTAATATAAAATCGTAACCACTGAGAATTCTCTCAATACTAAATATAATATATCAATTTAACAATACACTAAATAATTTTCGACCTAATTATTTCTGGAAGTACATCTCTGATATGTTAACTTGATTATTAGATTTATTATTAATTGATGATAGGAAAAGGATGATGAAATTTTTGGATGGGTGTAAACTGAGTCATGGGCTTGAAGTTCCAGATTTAGAAGAGTTAAAAACAATTTTATCTTTTGCTCTATAAAAAAGTTGTATAATTAAAAATGCTCATCTAATTGGTTGTATATTTGATTAGTGGTATACCAAAATGATATAATTGAAATTCCCTTATATATATGAAGTAAATTAATTAAAGTATTATTTTTAAAATAATATATATTTAATACTTCTCTTATTTAATATGACATATTAAATTGAATTCCATTTTCTTATTACCACTGTAGATAAAACACGGATGTGTTTCTGTCAGCAGGATTTAGATACTTAAAAAATTTCATATTCTTTTTTTGATAAAGTTGAAAAATAATTAGTTTTTGTCAACAATTGAAAATAATTAGTGTAATATTAAAAATGATATGTAATAATCCATAATTAATTTTTTCTGTTTATTGATAATATTAGAGGTATTAATTTTTTTTAAGAAACTAATAAGAAAATGGAAACTAATAATATAATCTAGCAGAAAATTTTTAGAATATGAAGTTTTATAAACTTCTAAATGTTATAGAATTTGGGGAGAAGTTTAAGCATTTAGTTTGTTTAGCGCATCTTTTATTTCTCTCTGGTAATAACTCTTTTGATTGGACCAATGCTTGCAATATAGTGGTTTGTGCTTTATCAATTTCGGCAATAAATCAGTGTCTTTGAAGGGAAAA
Source organism: Streptanthus diversifolius (assembly GCA_039880935.1). NCBI lineage: Eukaryota > Viridiplantae > Streptophyta > Magnoliopsida > Brassicales > Brassicaceae > Streptanthus > Streptanthus diversifolius. Next base: position 9,694,627 of record JAXGFM010000005.1, read on the forward strand.
AAATTCATTATAATTCATGGATATAAAATTTATGTTCTTATTGAAAGTTTCAGAAAAAAAAAATTATCTTTAATTTGGAGTATTCAGTTTGCTTTTAAATAGATTAACTAAATTCCCAATAACATACAAACAAATAAATCAGGAGGAAGAAGTTTAGAAGAGAAAACGTAAAAATATGCAGAGGACAACTTCACTTATATTCCTTGTTAGCTTAGTTATCATGTTTACCTCAGGTATTATATCTTTCAATTGTTATGTTTCTTTCATCCATTCAATATATTTCTCTTACAGGTAAAAACGTTCTAAAATATAATTGTATGATCACAATAAACAAATTTTGATATTGCCGAGAGTTACTTCTCCAAAATACAAGATATTAGTATGATAGTAATCCACCATTTTTGTAATGATTAATTTTACTATGATAGCATATTTACGATTTAATATTTTTAAATCATGATTAAATGTACAAATCCAACAGATAAAACCAGAAGAATTTGTTTAATATATTAAAGGTGACTGATGTATACAATGTTGCAGTTGTGAATCAGGGTAAAGCAGCAACATGCACCGAAACAGTAGGCCCTTGCGAAAACTGTGATCAGAAATGCTTGGCCAAATATGGGCCATCGGTTCACACCCAATGTGACGGTCCTGCTGGATTATTGCTATGCACGTGCGTCTACCAGTGTGGTCCACCTTCACTGTCTAAGGTGTGCATTGGTGCGGCTGGTCTGTGCACTGAGAATTGTCCTGATAAATGTTGTGAAATGAATTGTGCAAAAAAGTATAATAGTGGACATGGTTCTTGTGCCATGCTTGGTAATTTTAATGTGTGTCAATGCGAGTACTCTTGCTAGAGTCGGTTGATGAAATGGTTTTCTTAGATTATTATAACTATAAATTAATGCGATGATATAAAATATTTTTATTATTCTTGGTTTGTGGATCACTTTGCTATATTTTCGTTGGACATGATATAGTTTTGTTCTTTTTTTTTTTTACTAAAAATCGTAATCACCAAAAATTCTCACATTACTTAATATCTTTAATATCTCAACATGATGATAACATTAGTAATGAAAGATCAAAGGAAAGCACACGAAACTTTTTGGTTGGGTGTAAACCAAGTCATGGGTTTGGTATTTCAAACACACTTAGGTTATAATGTCAAGACCACCGGTCATATAAGCCCAAGTACTTGATTAGATAATGGAAACATGGTCATTGATTCTATCGCGATAATGAAAAAAATTGAAAACACAAAATATATTTCGCCATCCATCGAGTTATCCGATTACCCTTGGATTAATCTCTACTTACGGTCAAAGAAGTCATTGTGTAATGACTGAAGCATTCATTTATCATTCGTTGATTGATTTAGCCAGTTTAACATGTTAATGAAACACATATCTAATCAAATTCTATTTCAAAAACGAAACAAAAAACTAAACGAACATGTACTTTTTCCTGTATTTATTTTTAGTATTGCAAGATCATTGATTTTATTAAAAAAATTTTACTTATTTGTGCTACATATGTATTTTAATAATTCTCAAGATCCCATTTTTGTCCTTTAATTTTCTTTTTCTTATATTATTAATTTTGTTTTCATGTATTTAAATTTATATTTAATGTATTCCATTAGAATTTTTAAATTATTTACATAGATTAGAAACTTGAAATTTTTGCATGATTTTTTTATTTAATTCCAATTTTAAAGAAATTAATATTTTATAAAAAAATAAAATTAAAATGATAGAATGTTTATTAAATTGACATGATTAAGATATAATCAGTAGTTTACATGCGTTATAATCCACTGAATTATAAGTAGTCCACATTATCAAATTCTTATGAGGTATTGGACTAAGATATAGTTGTATTTTCCAAACTTGATTACCTCATAATTCTATAAATCTCCTTTTAGTAGCCTCTCAATTTTCAGATTTATCAACAAAACTATTATATGAGTAACTAATTTTAAGATAACAAAGAACAAACAGCTATTGTTAAAGAAGTTTCTTCACTTGTTGATCCCATCATCTTCGTTGTGATCTTAGCTTTAGGTATACATTTTACATTAATTTATTCCTAGAAATATTCAAATTCTCATAGAAACATAATTTTACTTTCCGCTAAATTAATTGGGATCTATTTGTTGATTGTAATATAATCTTGATGACTCCAGCTCAGAAGAAGACACTGCAATAGTAGTTCAACCAAAGCTGGTTGTTTTAAATTTTAAATATAAAAAAGTATCCTAATATATTATCCAAATTAGTTTTTTTACTAAACTTAGCACATAAAGTTTTAAATTTTCAAAACAGTAAAAATTATTAATGTGAAAATATTTATTTGCTTTAATGGGTTACAAACAAAATTAAACATCAATTTTATCATTTTCATATTGAATTTGTATTTTTTAATTGAAAATCTAAATTAGTAGCGCTACGCTCGGCTCGGAACTAACAACTTAAAGTGTATATACTATTGTAGATAATTATCCTAAATATTATTCTTCCAAAGTTCTTATGGTTGGAAACATTATTACAAAGGACAAAATCTTTTTAGTTTCTTTAAGCCTACCCGACTTTCAAAATTTATCCAAATTAGAACTCTAAGAAAACACTTTTCCATCTAAAATTACATAGTAAAAAAAACTTTACCACAAGAGTATAAATACTATACCCAAACTTTTATATTCAACTTCAGAATACACCAAAACTACTATATTGAACATGTCAACATGACATAAGCGAATTTCCATATTTATAAGTCTCAGTCAAACAATTTTTGTTCAAACATATATGTAATGGTAATCATTGTATATGGAAACTTAGTTCTTTTACTATTCTATAAATCTTTTAGTTTCTCCCAAATTTTAAGATCTATCAACTAACATCACTCGTTAAGACTTAATACTAAGAGAGTAAAGAAAGAAACAGTTATGGCCAAGGCAGCTTCTCTGTTTGTCCTCCCCATCATGTTTCTTGTGATGTTAGCCTTAGGTATATATTAATTACCTATAAACTTTACACATAGTACTTGAAATCTTTTACAGATTATCTACTCCAATTTTTTTTTATTCAATGGTATATATCATAAATCTTCTGATTTAGATGTCTTGATTTCTCATAACTGCACTGATACTAATTTAAGCATTTTAAAAATCGGTTTTGTTTAATATAGTTGAACAGAATATGGGATGCATGGATGTTCTTGGATCGTGCCGTTATATTCCCGATTGCGGTGCGACATGCAGGGCTAAACATGGACCAAATACACGTGGTTACTGCGACCGCGACGGTGCTTATGGAACATGTATTTGCGTTTATCCTTGTCCGAATGATAAGACTAATATATGATTTATGTCATAACTTGGAAATCTCAAATTCAATATGTATAATTAGAATTAAAAATTAAAAGATTTTTTTTTTTAATATTCTCTTTAACTTAATTTATTCGTTTTAATATTCTTTTTTTAAAACAAATTGCAGAGTATTAGACTTAAATCTCATACATATGTGATGAATTTCAAATTATGTTATATTATTCCCACATGTTAAACGTTACTATCTTTTCATTGCTTTTACAATAATTATTCCGATCAAAACTTTTATATTAATAAATAATTATAATAGAGCATATATATATATAGTTGGATGTTGATCGTAGGGGTTAAAACTAAAATGATTTCTTTCGTATTAAAATTGGTTCTTGTCTTACAAAATAAAAATGAAATAACGATAAAGCTTAAAACTCAAGTTTCTTCGAATTTCGCTTTTGATTATGTAACTGTCATAATCAACCAAAGGGAAAATGTTTAAGCAAGGATCTGGATGCATGCTGTTTATTTGTGTGGTCATGTACAAATTTTGAATGCGCAAAATCTTCCAAAAATTTAGATATTTGACATGAAAAAAAGTTCAGATAATTTTTTCATTACAAAAAAAATCAAAATACTAATATTTTAAATAATTTAATAATTTAATAAATTTGTTTTTAAATCATATTTTATATTTTGTATTAATTATTCAGTTTAGATGAAAAACTTGGCATATACAAAACTAATTAGCTTAAAAACAAATCGCATATAAATGATGACAAAATTTTAATGCAACATCCATATCAAAAATATGAATTGGACAATCTTTTTTTTTGGTCGCGTAAAGATTTGGCCTCTACAAAAAGAATAAATTCTTAAAACGTAAAAGCTAGGTTTGTAATTTGCTAAAACTACAAAATGTTTTAATGGCTTAAATTGTATAAAATTAATTAAAAAATTTGACCTAAACATAGATACTTAAATTGATTAGCTGTAATAAAGATATGTTGACCAAATAAAAAAATATTCGAGAATGATTGGTTATGATGTATATATTATTTATATGCTAAACGATTAATAATGTTTCAAAATTGGATGAATAAAAATTGAAAACTGAGTCGATCGAAGTGCAATTTTTTTAAAAAAAAAATCTATAAACTGCTTCGATTGTATAAAATTAATTAAAATATTGACCTAAATGTAGGTACATAAATTGATTCGACATTTTGACCAGATAAAACAAAGAAATATTTTAACAAATATTGGCGCACAGCTTTGATTGCAAAACTGGTTCCCACATTTAGTTCTGCAAAGGCCAGCCCCGCCATATCATTGTTTGCGTGGCTGAGATGGAGTTGTCGGTCCGCATTGGTAATAGCACGTGCATAGGTTATATTGTTCGCAACTGCCTTGCGCCATTGGCCCGTGTTTGGCCTTGCATCTCTCATCACATAGGCTACAAATACCTAAACCTTCCGATCATATATTTGCCTTCACCTTATTTTCAACTGTAAAAGATTTTTTTTTATATATATATGTGATTAATTTCTTTTAGTACATGGAAAATAAATCATCGATAAAAGCAAATTTGAATCTATGAAAATTCATACCATGATAAGCATTTGTTAGCATTTGAAGTTATCATAAGTTATATAGAACAGGTAATGCAAACAGAACGATATGGTGCAGTAAAGTTATAAATAGTGTAATAAAATTGTAGAAGAACTTAGCTAAATTTAAGTCAGTTTTTCGTATGAGCCATCAAATCAATATTTTTCATAAAACATGTTGCGCTATTTAGTATGCGGTGCATTTTGTCGGGGAATAGTTAGTGCATAAAGCACCAAATCATTATATGTTTCGTGAAAAACGAATAAATGCATGAAAGTCCCAAATATTTAACAGCCTACTTAATTGAAAGAGATTAAAGAAAGAATATTGATACCAGAAGCAAGCATGATAGAGAAGATGATGAAAACCACAAGTGAGAGTGCCTTCTTCATTTTTGTTGTCTTTGGCAATTGAGACAATTATTAGTATATCATTGGAACATTTATTTGGTTTATATATAATGTAGTGCACCCCAAAAGAATATTTACTAATATGTTGCCGAAAAAGATCTTAAACATTATGGAAATATGGAGTGTAGTATACTTGAACATCCGATAAACCCCCATTTAATTTAGTCAAAGTCAGTTTTCTAACAACAACATGAATAGATGTATAATCTTGCTGTAAGAAAAATGGTCAAAATTCTTATATCTTCGAAGTATTAAATGTAATATTTTTGTGACTACTTTTTGATGAATAAAATTTTCGTACTTGACAAAGCACTTTGTTCTATTATGATATAAACATAAGACTTTAATCAAAAAGTTCAAGATTAAAAATTCTTGAATTTTAATCAACAAGTTTTATATTTTATAACAAAAAATTAAAATACATATTTTAATTTTAATATATATATATATATGTATATATTACAAACTAATGATGTGAAAAGTCATTTAACTTCTATAATGTTTTACAAACTAATAAAAATAATGTTATAACATGGATATGTTGGCATTCACCAGTTTTCCTTTAAAATAAATAATAGACTATTTTGTCCTTTCAATCAAGAATCGTAAATTTGATAAGTTCAGAATTGGTTGTTCAGTTCACTTGAGAATTGGTTTTCTTTTACCGTGGGACATTATGGTCAATCGAGGGCCAGACAAGTAAACCAGTGACAAATATATGTAATATGAAAGATTTGGATATTTTATCAGTTTCGATCTGATCCAAAGATTTGGATGATGATAAATTTACAGCGGAAAACAAATATTTACTTATTAGTTATTACCACCATCTAAATTAAAATATGAAAAAAGAAAACTGATTACGTTTTACAGATTTGTTTCATTTATTCCAAGAAACATTTAGAAAAAACAAAAATTAGCAAGGATATTGGCATTTGCACAATCTAGTCCCTCCAATGCTTTCACAAAATCCAGATCCACCAGGATACTTCTGCGCACAGTTTTGATTGCATGCACTGGTGCACAAGCCAGCCCCACCATAGCATTGTTTGCCCTGCGGAGGTTTTGGTAACGGTCCGCAAATGTAATTGCACGTGCATAGGTGGTTTATGTCGCAACTGCCTTGGGCCGTTGGTCCGTGCTTAGCTTTGCATCTCTCATCACATTGTAGACAACCACCTAGAGGGTCTTGGCATGCGTTTGCCTTCACCTTATTAACAACTATAAAAGTGTTTTTTAGTACATGGAAAATAAATCATTGATAGAAACATTTGCATCTATGGCAATTACCAGAAAAAAAAAATAAAGTATCTAAAGAGCAGAATGTACTGTAAGAAACGTTAATTTTGAGGTTGTAACTTTATGATTATGCGGAAACGATACATTTGATATTGAATAAACATAAAAAGGATGGACCAAATAACATAGACAGAGCAATATGATGCAGCCAAATTATTTCTAGTGTAATAAAATGGCAGAACAATTTGGCTAAATGTAACTCAGTTTATCAACCATATGATCAAAACAATACTCTCTCTAGCTATCTCAGTTTACAAAACACTTTAGCTAGAAGCACGGAATTTGAAAAAAAATACATAAATGATATACATTTACATTTTCTACACTAAAGAAAATTAATATCTATTTTTTAAAAATTAAGCCAAAGATAAAATATATTATAAAATACAAACGGCCATAAAAAAACATAATATTTTTTACATAAAAACATGAAAAAAATAATCTGATATGAAACAAACAACAAAAAATTTTAAATTAAATCAGTTTATGAAATGAAACCAAAATAGTATTTTAATAAAACTTATGGACTATTAAGTTACATTAAGATGCATTGCATCAATTTACCGGGGAAAGTTAAAAAGTTCCAAGTATTCATGGCCTAATTATTTATACAAATAATAATAATAATAATACCAGAAGAAAGCATGATAAAGAAGATGATTGAAACCACAAGTGAAACTCCATTCTTCATATTTTCCAGTTTTTTCTTTGATAATTGGTTGAGACAATTATTGGTATACTATTGGAACATCTAGTTGGTCTATATATAGTGTAATGCACTAATAAGAAACTAATATGTATCGATTTGTTGCCAAAAAAGTGGCCATTTCTGCTGAATGCTGTATGTTGACATCATCGTATTAATTTCTTAAAGTTTAAACATTTGAAGTCAAAAGCCAGAATAAGCCAAAAAAGTGGCCATTTCTGCTGAATGATGTATGTTGATATCATCGTATTAACATTTGAAGTCAAAAAACAGAATAAGCCATAAAATATATGTAGTCAAACTTCTAAATAGCCATAGATGGATGTTAGACGAAATAATGATACATTCTATAAGATATTTCTTTCGAATACGAAAATATTTATAAAAATATTTTACAACATACTTTCTTGCTTATTAATTAACATAACCCACAAAAAATTTAAGTTATAAATGAAATGAATATTGAATAGTGACAACTATTAAATTATGTGAATTAAAAAATATTATGATATTTCTTTCGAGTTTGTATTATCTTTCATCTGTGCAAAAACTATTGGTGTTAATTTAAATAATTAATTATATATTATACTTCAAGTGCTTTTTGATGATGACATGCGAAAACCAGTAATGATAACGTTACGTGCTTGTCTTCCACCACCTAATCCTATAGCAGATTCGGCAGAAAAAGAGATGTATTTCTTTGAAGAAACCCTTCTCAGTGTTCTAAGCATCCCACACTTGGACTAAACCTTGGCCCCGTAGTTGTTTGGTATTGATCTCATATGGTTTTCTGTACGCATTTCAAAGCATACCTTTGCGTCTTGGATCACACTTCGGAACATGCTACATACCAGGGACATACTGAGAAGTTCGAGACATGATAATAATACCGTTTTCATGCATGCTCTATACTTTCTATCGAAGATGAAACCACATACTATTTTTTTTTTCTTGTCTATATAAAAAGACGTATTCTGGTTCTTTCACAGGAAATCAAACTTGACAGCGCTAATATTTAAATAAGTTTTAAAACCAATTACAAAATCGCAAGGTTAAGTGGCTTGTAGCATAATCGAATATCGAATCCACAGAGTATGGAACTAACACACTAAAAATCAGAGAACCTAAACTAAGCTAAGGCAAAATCCATATTACTAAATTAAGACAAGCGAGCAACTCAATAAATTTTAATTAAGCAAGAAACGATGAGCAGAGACGAACTAGATTAACTCTTAATAGATATTAATGGATCATGGGATTAGCACTTTCTTAAGATGGAATGACAGATAATCATTGATGCAAGAACAATCATGAAACATAATCCTAGAACATGGATCACAATAACAAAACTGATTCTATATTATGGCACTAATTATTTTACTAATTACTTTGATTTTTTTTTTAACTTTAATTTGCTAATTTAATCATCAATGAGCATTAACAGGCAAGTCGATTAAGTTTACGAAATATCGAAACATCAACTTTATTAGTTGCGAAAAACAATGTAAGATTAGTTCAATCATTTCATCACACCTTTTGGACATGAGATCTAAATTTAATAATCAAGTTAAATACTAGCATTAAACATATCTCAAATCAAAGATTAACAAAAGATCTATGCTTGAACATCATTATTTAATCATCAAAACATCCTAATCTATTAAAATTTTAACCTATACAAGAACTACTTCACACATGGTTAAAAACACAACAAAGACAAATCAAAACAATAATAAACGAGACATGATAAAGAGTTTAGAAGAAAATATTAAAAAATTTGTGATCAAAAATTCAAAAATAAAAAACAATCATAAAGAAATGAGTTTTAACTAAAAACAAAACAAAAATGAAACTTAGGTTTTCATCTATTTAAAGTATTATTTAAAGAAGTTACAACTCGGATCAGATAGTGTTTTCTAACACTATTCCAAGTGGTTTTTACTCTGTACTTCCGGTAAGCTATCTTCTCGGAAGATCGTTTACCGGAAATACGGTAAGCTATTCGAAGTGGTTTTTACTCTGTACTCTGTACTTCCGGTAAAACACTAGATCGTTTTAAGTTCATATTATTCTCGCATAAAAACTTGTTTGTTAATAAAAAAAAATTTTATTACTATTTTCAATAAGATGCTAGGACAGTTGATCATCAAACTTGTAGCAAGACAGAACTCTAATCCAGCTAAAGCCATTAAGAAAATTGGTGAACAGATAATAATAGCATGCCATATTCTATCATCTTGTTTGATTTTAGAGTTATAATCTACAGTTTTCTTGTTTGTTTGATCAACTACATCTCACACATATTATAGTTAGCTTGAGTGTTTTAAATTATGCTAAATTCTAGCGCTTATCGCTGTCGCACTATAGCGTCTAGAAAACGTGTAGATGGTGGATAAATAATATAATAATTAGCTAAAATATATTTTAGATATATCAACTACTTTTTTATAAGTCTAATATATAACAGATGGAGGAAAAAGTTTCAGATACATTAGAATTTTTGAACCAAAAGATAATCAACATGTATAAAACTTAATTATTTAATTTAAAATAATTTAACTTGATATTAAATATTTATAAAAATTATTGAAACATAGACTTAAAAATATAAATTTTTAATTTCAAAAATTCATAGATATATATTACTCTATATTAAAATTAAATGCCTATTTTCATTTTTATATAACTTAATCGGCATCTCTAAACTGTAACCAAATCATATAATTTGATTCAACTATATAAAAACTACAAAATATGCAAATAAAATAAATTTCTACTTTTAAGAAATCATAAACATATATTAAAAACATGTGCAAGAAATGAACACTAGTTGAATATTTTTTAAAAAACTAGTTGAAACTTACACTTGGGGGTAGATTGAAAGGTATTTACTCTTATCAAAAAATTAACAAAAGTTGAAAATCTATGCAGGTTTTTTTAATTTTGTCACCAAAAGGGTTTAATGAGATCTAACTATTGCAAATGTGGCCGAGGAGCCGTTCAAGGATACGAAATAACGTAAGACTAACTTATTTACTTTTTTGGAATTGTTGAGGACTTCTTCTCGTTTATTATTAATTTTATATGTTTTTTCTTCTCGAATTTTGTACCAAAATCGATAAGTATATGAATAGTTTGAAGTTAGTCTTGAGAATTATTGAATAACCAAAATGATCATCGATGAACTAGTTAAATATTTGATTAAGAAAAAGAAATGCAACTAATTTGTTAAGAAAATGTGTAGGTATCAAAGTGAATTCATTTTTAATTTCATTTTCTCTTTAATCACCAAAATTGATTTTTTTATAAAAACAATATTTAACCATTCTGTTTTTTTTTTTTTCCTATGCAGGTTAGCTTACCTCCAGGAGCAGGCTGCAGGTACTAGAAGTTTAATTCTCAATATATATGGAATTTACGTCTTCTGAAGGGAGTCCTATGGGTTAAGGAGACACTTTTATGATAATAGACTTTGGAGAGATGGAGATGGAAGAGGCAAGAAATGATGATCTGAGAGAGTTGGAAATGGAAGAGACAAGAAATGATGACCTGAGAGAGATGGAAATAGAAGAGACAAGAACTGATGATGTGCCATTATAATCGGAACCTCCAAGTCAGAAGTTTTGGAGAGACCACCCAGTTTGGTTTCTACTAGATTACGAGAAGAAAGTTCTAGTACAAAAGAAACACCAAGAAAGTTTGGTCAAAATGGACTGTCATGTTATTGAGAATCGAATATTCTTTTGGAGTACAGGGTCGTTTTCTAACACTATTCCAAGTGGTTTTTACTTTGAAATTCCGGTAAGCTATCTTTAAGTTCATATTATTCTCGCCTAGAAACTTATTTGTTAATAATAAAATTTGATTACTTTGTTGGATTTTCAAAAGGATGTTAGGTTGAAGCTTTCTAAAAGCATTCCTACATTAGACAAACTTCGTGCACTGGGTGATGAAGGTCTAAAGGCTGATGTGATTCTTGTCGATTTCGAGAAAGATAGAAAGCTTTATAGGCTAAGGAAGTTGATCATCAAACTTTTAGCCTGACAGAACTCTAATCCTGCTAAAGCTATTAAGAAATTTGGTGTACTGGTAATAATACACATTCTATCATATTGTTTGATTATAGAGCTATAATCTACAGTTTTCTTGTTTTTTTGATCAACTACATCTCACACAGATTATAGTTAGCGTTGAGTGTTATAAAATAAGCTAAATTCTAGCATTTTTTGCCGTTGCACTATAGCGTCTAGAAGACATTTGTGTGGGTGTAGATGGTATATAAACAATATGATAATTAATTAAAATATATTATAGCTATATCAACAATTTTTTTATCAATATATATCAGATTGAGGAAAACATTTCAGATATGTTTGCATTTTTGAACCAAACGATAATCAACATGTATAAAAAAACAAATTTAATTTAAAGTCATTTAATTTGATATTAACTATTTAAAACAATTATTGAAACATAAACTTAAAATAGATAAATTTCAAATTTCAAAAACTCATAGATATATATTATACTGTATTAAATTTAAATCCATATTTTAGTTTTTTATATAATTCAATCGGCATTTCTAAACTATAACCAAATCATTTAATTTTATTCAACTATATAAAAAATTATAAAATATATAAAACAATTTACTTTTAAAAAATCATCAACATATAAATAATTTACAAATTTAAATTTATTTTCATATTTTGTGTCATTTTATGTTGTTTGCAAACTAAAAAAGCAATTAAATTTTAATACAAGTAAAAATCCAAATTACTAGATCAGAAATGAAAGTAATAAGCCAAAAGCTTTACACAATTGAAAAAGAAAAATCATAATTATAAAAATAAAGAAAACTAAATTATCTAAATATAGTATTAGCAAAAATAGAGAAAATCATATGATAAAAATTAGAAAAAGAAGAATAGAAAAAATATATATATACAAATTTAAAAATATGAAAAATAGAATCACTGAAATTAATATGAAAATGTAACAAAACTCAAAATGTTAAAATCGAAAAATTTAAATCATATTAGTATATGATGATGCAACATGTCTTATTTTAATAATATGTTTTATATATTTTAATTTAAATATATTTCGTTTCGAATTAGTGATGGATTAAATAATTAGTCCATGCAGTGATATCTGATTTATTTTCTTAAACATAATGATATTTGTAATAGTTTAGCAACTTTTCAGAATGTTTAATCTTTCTTAAAAAACAAATTAGTCCGTGCAGACGTTTGATTAGTATAATATCATTGTTCACTTGATAATTTTATCAGATATTATAGAGGACCATCGAGAAAGACGAGGATAAGAAAACAACTGATCCAAAGCCCAAAAAAACTACAAATTCATGCGAAAGTTTTGTTACATTGTGATGTGTAAATGGAAAATTCAGTACAATGTGATTGAGCTGAAAATCATATCTTCCTAGTAATGATAAGAAATTAAAATAAAAACATGTGCAAGAAATGAACACTAGTTGAATACTTTTCTAATATTTAGTTGAAACTTACACTTGGGGGTAGATTGAAAGGTATTACTCTTATCAAAAAATTAATAAGAGTTAAAAAACTATGAGGGGGTTTTTTTTCACCAAAAAGGTTTAATGTGATCTAACTGTTGCAAATTTGGCCGAGGAGCCATTCAAGGATCCAAAATAAAGTAGGAGTAACTTATTTAGTTTTTTGGAATTGATGAGGACTTCTTTCTCGTTCATTTTTAATTTTATCTATTTTTCTTATCTAATTTTCTACCAAAATAGATCAGTATATGAATAGTTTGAAGCTAGTCTTTAGAATTTTTGAATAACCAAAATGTTTAAGAAAATCTAGCGTATTTTACACAAGTGAAGAAGAAAACTAGAATTATAAAACTATAAAAAATAAATAATCAAATATAGTATTAACAAAATAGAGAAAATCATATGATAAAAATTAGAAAAAGATATATATACAACTTTAAAAACAAAAAAAAATAGAATCAATGAAATTAATATGAAAATGTAACAAACTCAAAATGGCAAATCGAAAAATTTAAATCATATTAGTATATGATGATGCAACATGTCTTATTTTAATACTATATTTTATATATTTTGATTTCAAATATATTTCTTTTCGAATTAGTGATGGATTAAATAATTAGTCCATGCAGCGATATCTGATTTATATTTTTTAAACATAATGATATTTGTAATAGTTTAGCAACTTTTAAGAATGTTTCATCTTTCTTAAAAAAAAAATAATTAGTCCGTGTAAACGTTTGATTAGTATAATATCGTTGTTCACTTGATAATTTTATCAGATATTAGAGAGGACCATCGAGGAAGACGACGATAAGAAAAAAACTGATCCAGAGCCCGAACAAACTGCAAATTCATGCAAAAATTTTCTTACATTATGATTTGTAAATGTAAAATTCAGTACAATGTGATTGAGCTTAAAATCAAATCTTCCTAGTAATGAAAAGAAATTAAAATAAAACATGTACAAGAAATCAGCACTAGTTAAATACTTTTTATATTGAGTTGAAACTTACATTTGGAAGTAAATTGAAAGGTATTACTCTTATCAAAAAATTAACAAGCGATGGAAATCTATGCAGGTTTTTTTAATTTTCTCACCAAAATGTACTTAATGGGATATAACTGTTGCAAATGTGGCCGAGGAGCCGTTCAAGGATCCGAAATAACGTAGGAGTAATTTATCTACTTTTTTTGAATTGCTGAGGATTTCTTTATCTTTCATTTTTAATTTTATTTGTTTTTTTCAAATTTTGTACCAAAATCGATCAGTATATGAATAATTTGAAGCTAGTCTAGAGAATTGTTGAATAACCAAAATATTCATCGATCTACTAGTTAAATATTTGATTAAGAAAAAGAAATGCAACAAATTTGTTAAGGAAATGTGTAGATATCAAAGTGGATACATTGAACCTACTGCTTGTTTTAGTTTCATTTTCTCTTTAATCACCAAAATTGATGTTTTTATAAACAAATTTTAACCATAATTTTTTTTGCCTATGCTGGTTAGCTGACCTCCAGGACCAGGCTGCAGCTACTAGAAGTTTAATTCTCAATATTTTTGGTATGGGTTAAGTAGACACTTTTATGATTTTAGACTTTAGAGAGATGGAGATGGAAGAGACAAGAAATGATGATCTGAGAGAGTTGGAAATTTGAAAGACAAGAAATGATGACCTGAGAGAGATGGAAATGGAAGAGAAAAGAACTGATGATGTGCCATTATAATCGGAACCTCCAAGTCAGAAGTTTTGGAGAGACCACCCAGTTTGGTTTCTACTAGATTACGAGAAGAAAGTTCTAGTACAAAAGAAACACCAAGAAAGTTTGGTCAAAATGGACTGTCATGTTATTGAGAATCGAATATTCTTTTGGAGTACAGGGTCGTTTTCTAACACTATTCCAAGTGGTTTTTACTTTGAAATTCCGGTAAGCTATCTTTAAGTTCATATTATTCTCGCCTAGAAACTTATTTGTTAATAATAAAATTTGATTACTTTGTTGGATTTTCAAAAGGATGTTAGGTTGAAGCTTTCTAAAAGCATTCCTACATTAGACAAACTTCGTGCACTGGGTGATGAAGGTCTAAAGGCTGATGTGATTCTTGTCGATTTCGAGAAAGATAGAAAGCTTTATAGGCTAAGGAAGTTGATCATCAAACTTTTAGCCTGACAGAACTCTAATCCTGCTAAAGCTATTAAGAAAATTGGTGTACTGGTAATAATACACATTCTATCATATTGTTTGATTATAGAGCTATAATCTACAGTTTTCTTGTTTTTTTGATCAACTACATCTCACACAGATTATAGTTAGCGTTGAGTGTTATAAAATAAGCTAAATTCTAGCATTTTTTGCCGTTGCACTATAGCGTCTAGAAGACATTTGTGTGGGTGTAGATGGTATATAAACAATATGATAATTAATTAAAATATATTATAGCTATATCAACAATTTTTTTATCAATATATATCAGATTGAGGAAAACATTTCAGATATGTTTGCATTTTTGAACCAAACGATAATCAACAAGTATAAAAAAAAATTTAATTTAAAGTCATTTAATTTGATATTAACTATTTAAAACAATTATTGAAACATAAACTTAAAATAGATAAATTTCAAATTTCAAAAACTCATAGATATATATTATACTGTATTAAATTTAAATCCATATTTTAGTTTTTTATATAATTTAATCGGCATTTCTAAACTATAACCAAATCATTTAATTTTATTCAACTATATAAAAAATTATAAAATATATAAAACAATTTACTTTTAAAAAATCATCAACATATAAATAATTTACAAATTTAAATTTATTTTCATATTTTGTGTCAATTTATGTTGTTTGCAAACTAAAAAAGCAATTAAATTTTAATACATGTAAAAATCCAAATTACTAGATCAGAAATGAAAGTAATAAGCCAAAAGCTTTACAAAATTGAAAAAGAAAAATCATAATTATAAAAATAAAGAAAACTAAATTATCTAAATATAGTATTAGCAAAAATAGAGAAAATCATATGATAAAAATTAGAAAAAGAAGAATAGAAAAAATATATATATACAAATTTAAAAATATGAAAAATAGAATCACTGAAATTAATATGAAAATGTAACAAAACTCAAAATGTTAAAATCGAAAAATTTAAATCATATTAGTATATGATGATGCAACATGTCTTATTTTAATAATATGTTTTATATATTTTAATTTAAATATATTTCGTTTCGAATTAGTGATGGATTAAATAATTAGTCCATGCAGTGATATCTGATTTATTTTCTTAAACATAATGATATTTGTAATAGTTTAGCAACTTTTCAGAATGTTTAATCTTTCTTAAAAAACAAATTAGTCCGTGCAGACGTTTGATTAGTATAATATCATTGTTCACTTGATAATTTTATCAGATATTATAGAGGACCATCGAGAAAGACGAGGATAAGAAAACAACTGATCCAAAGCCCAAAAAAACTACAAATTCATGCGAAAGTTTTGTTACATTGTGATGTGTAAATGGAAAATTCAGTACAATGTGATTGAGCTGAAAATCATATCTTCCTAGTAATGATAAGAAATTAAAATAAAAACATGTGCAAGAAATGAACACTAGTTGAATACTTTTCTGATATTTAGTTGAAACTTACACTTGGGGGTAGATTGAAAGGTATTACTCTTATCAAAAAATTAATAAGAGTTGAAAACCTATGAGGGGGTTTTTTTCACCAAAAGGGTTTAATGGGATCTAACTGTTGCAAATTTGGCCGATGAGCCATTCAAGGATCCAAAATAAAGTAGGAGTAACTTATTTAGTTTTTTGGAATTGATGAGGACTTCTTTCTCGTTCATTTTTAATTTTATCTGCTTTTCTTATCTAATTTTCTACCAAAATAGATCAGTATATGAATAGTTTGAAGCTAGTCTTTAGAATTTTTGAATAACCAAAATGTTTAAGAAAATCTAGTGTATTTTACACAAGTGAAGAAGAAAAATAGAATTATAAAACTATAAAAAATAAATAATCAAATATAGTATTAACAAAATAGAGAAAATCATATGATAAAAATTAGAAAAAGATATATATACAACTTTAAAAACAAAAAAAAAATAGAATCAATGAAATTAATATGAAAATGTAACAAACTCAAAATGGCAAATCGAAAAATTTAAATCATATTAGTATATGATGATGCAACATGTCTTATTTTAATACTATATTTTATATATTTTGATTTCAAATATATTTCTTTTCGAATTAGTGATGGATTAAATAATTAGTCCATGCAGCGATATCTGATTTATATTTTTTAAACATAATGATATTTGTAATAGTTTAGCAAATTTTAAGAATGTTTCATCTTTCTTAAAAAAAAATAATTAGTCCGTGTAAACGTTTGATTAGTATAATATCGTTGTTCACTTGATAATTTTATCAGATATTAGAGAGGACCATCGAGGAAGACGACGATAAGAAAAAAACTGATCCAGAGCCCGAACAAACTACAAATTCATGCAAAAATTTTCTTACATTATGATTTGTAAATGTAAAATTCAGTACAATGTGATTGAGCTTAAAATCAAATCTTCCTAGTAATGAAAAGAAATTAAAATAAAACATGTACAAGAAATTAGCATTAGTTAAATAATTTTTAATATTGAGTTGAAACTTACATTTGGAGGTAAATTGAAAGGTATTACTCTTATCAAAAAATTAACAAGAGATGGAAATCTATGCAGGTTTTTTTAATTTTGTCACCTAAATGGAATTAATGGGATATAACTGTTGCAAATGTTGCCGAGGAGCCGTTCAAGGATCCGAAATAACGTAAGAGTAGATTATCTACTTTTTTTTGAATTGCTGAGGATTTCTTTATCTTTCATTTTTAATTTTATTTGTTTTTTTCGAATTTTGTACCAAAATCGATCAGTATATGAATAATTTGAAACTAGTCTAGAGAATTGTTGAATAACCAAAATATTCATCGATCTACTAGTTAAATATTTGATTAAGAAAAAGAAATGCAACAAATTTGTTAAGGATGTAGATATCAAAGTGGATGCATTGAACCTACTGCTTGTTTTAGTTTCATTTTCTCTTTAATCACCAAAATTAATTTTTTTATAAACAAATTTTAACCATAATTTTTTTTGCCTATGCTGGTTAGCTGACCTCCAGGAGCAGGCTGCAGGTACTAGAAGTTTAATTCTCAATATTTTTGGTATGGGTTAAGGAGACACTTTTATGATTTTAGACTTTAGAGAGATGGAGATGGAAGAGACAAGAAATGATGATCTGAGAGAGTTGGAAATGGAAAAGACAAGAAATGATGACCTGAGAGAGATGGAAATGGAAGAGAAAAGAACTGATGATGTGCCATTATAATCGGAACCTCCAAGTCAGAAGTTTTGGAGAGACCACCCAGTTTGGTTTCTACTAAATTACGAGAAGAAAGTTCTAGTACAAAAGAAACACCAAGAAAGTTTGGTCAAAATGGACTGTCATGTTATTGAGAATCGAATATTCTTTTGGAATACAGGGTCGTTTTCTAACACTATTCCAAGTGGTTTTTACTTTGAAATTCCGGTAAGCTATCTTTAAGTTCATATTATTCTCGCCTAGAAACTTATTTGTTAATAATAAAATTTGATTACTTTGTTGGATTTTCAAAAGGATGTTAGGTTGAAGCTTTCTAAAAGCATTCCTACATTAGACAAACTTCGTGCACTGGGTGATGAAGGTCTAAAGGCTGATGTGATTCTTGTCGATTTCGAGAAAGATAGAAAGCTTTATAGGCTAAGGAAGTTGATCATCAAACTTTTAGCCTGACAGAACTCTAATCCTGCTAAAGCTATTAAGAAAATTGGTGTACTGGTAATAATACACATTCTATCATATTGTTTGATTATAGAGCTATAATCTACAGTTTTCTTGTTTTTTTGATCAACTACATCTCACACAGATTATAGTTAGCGTTGAGTGTTATAAAATAAGCTAAATTCTAGCATTTTTTGCCGTTGCACTATAGCGTCTAGAAGACATTTGTGTGGGTGTAGATGGTATATAAACAATATGATAATTAATTAAAATATATTATAGCTATATCAACAATTTTTTTATCAATATATATCAGATTGAGGAAAACATTTCAGATATGTTTGCATTTTTGAACCAAACGTTAATCAACATGTATAAAAAAAAAATTTAATTTAAAGTCATTTAATTTGATATTAACTATTTAAAACAATTATTGAAACATAAACTTAAAATAGATAAATTTCAAATTTCAAAAACTCATAGATATATATTATACTGTATTAAATTTAAATCCATATTTTAGTTTTTTATATAATTTAATCGGCATTTCTAAACTATAACCAAATCATTTAATTTTATTCAACTATATAAAAAATTATAAAATATATAAAACAATTTACTTTTAAAAAATCATCAACATATAAATAATTTACAAATTTAAATTTATTTTCATATTTTGTGTCATTTTATGTTGTTTGCAAACTAAAAAAGCAATTAAATTTTAATACATGTAAAAATCCAAATTACTAGATCAGAAATGAAAGTAATAAGCCAAAAGCTTTACAAAATTGAAAAAGAAAAATCATAATTATAAAAATAAAGAAAACTAAATTATCTAAATATAGTATTAGCAAAAATAGAGAAAATCATATGATAAAAATTAGAAAAAGAAGAATAGAAAAAATATATATATACAAATTTAAAAATATGAAAAATAGAATCACTGAAATTAATATGAAAATGTAACAAAACTCAAAATGTTAAAATCGAAAAATTTAAATCATATTAGTATATGATGATGCAACATGTCTTATTTTAATAATATGTTTTATATATTTTAATTTAAATATATTTCGTTTCGAATTAGTGATGGATTAAATAATTAGTCCATGCAGTGATATCTGATTTATTTTCTTAAACATAATGATATTTGTAATAGTTTAGCAACTTTTCAGAATGTTTAATTTTTCTTAAAAAACAAATTAGTCCGTGCAGACGTTTGATTAGTATAATATCATTGTTCACTTGATAATTTTATCAGATATTATAGAGGACCATCGAGAAAGACGAGGATAAGAAAACAACTGATCCAAAGCCCAAAAAAACTACAAATTCATGCGAAAGTTTTGTTACATTGTGATGTGTAAATGGAAAATTCAGTACAATGTGATTGAGCTGAAAATCATATCTTCCTAGTAATGATAAGAAATTAAAATAAAAACATGTGCAAGAAATGAAAACTAGTTGAATACTTTTCTGATATTTAGTTGAAACTTACACTGGGGGTAGATTGAAAGGTATTACTCTTATCAAAAAATTAATAAGAGTTGAAAACCTATGAGGGGGTTTTTTTCACCAAAAGGGTTTAATGGGATCTAACTGTTGCAAATTTGGCCGAGGAGCCATTCAAGGATCCAAAATAAAGTAGGAGTAACTTATTTAGTTTTTTGGAATTGATGAGGACTTCTTTCTCGTTCATTTTTAATTCTATCTGCTTTTCTTATCTAATTTTCTACCAAAATAGATCAGTATATGAATAGTTTGAAGCTAGTCTTTAGAATTTTTGAATAACCAAAATGTTTAAGAAAATCTAGTGTATTTTACACAAGTGAAGAAGAAAAATAGAATTATAAAACTATAAAAAATAAATAATCAAATATAGTATTAACAAAATAGAGAAAATCATATGATAAAAATTAGAAAAAGATATATATACAACTTTAAAAACAAAAAAAAAATAGAATCAATGAAATTAATATGAAAATGTAACAAACTCAAAATGGCAAATCGAAAAATTTAAATCATATTAGTATATGATGATGCAACATGTCTTATTTTAATACTATATTTTATATATTTTGATTTCAAATATATTTCTTTTCGAATTAGTGATGGATTAAATAATTAGTCCATGAAGCGATATCTGATTTATATTTTTTAAACATAATGATATTTGTAATAGTTTAGCAAATTTTAAGAATGTTTCATCTTTCTTAAAAAAAAATAATTAGTCCGTGTAAACGTTTGATTAGTATAATATCGTTGTTCACTTGATAATTTTATCAGATATTAGAGAGGACCATCGAGGAAGACGACGATAAGAAAAAAACTGATCCAGAGCCCGAACAAACTACAAATTCATGCAAAAATTTTCTTACATTATGATTTGTAAATGTAAAATTCAGTACAATGTGATTGAGCTTAAAATCAAATCTTCCTAGTAATGAAAAGAAATTAAAATAAAACATGTACAAGAAATCAGCATTAGTTAAATACTTTTTAATATTGAGTTGAAACTTACATTTGGAGGTAAATTGAAAGGTATTACTCTTATCAAAAAATTAACAAGAGATGGAAATCTATGCAGGTTTTTTTAATTTTGTCACCTAAATGGAATTAATGGGATATAACTGATGCAAATGTGGCCGAGGAGCCGTTCAAGGATCCGAAATAACGTAAGAGTAGATTATCTACTTTTTTTTGAATTGCTGAGGATTTCTTTATCTTTCATTTTTAATTTTATTTGTTTTTTTCGAATTTTGTACCAAAATCGATCAGTATATGAATAATTTGAAGCTAGTCTAGAGAATTGTTGAATAACCAAAATATTCATCGATCTACTAGTTAAATATTTGATTAAGAAAAAGAAATGCAACAAATTTGTTAAGGATGTAGATATCAAAGTGGATGCATTGAACCTACTGCTTGTTTTAGTTTCATTTTCTCTTTAATCACCAAAATTAATTTTTTTATAAACAAATTTTAACCATAATTTTTTTTGCCTATGCTGGTTAGCTGACCTCCAGGAGCAGGCTGCAGGTACTAGAAGTTTAATTCTCAATATTTTTGGTATGGGTTAAGGAGACACTTTTATGATTTTAGACTTTAGAGAGATGGAGATGGAAGAGACAAGAAATGATGATCTGAGAGAGTTGGAAATGGAAAAGACAAGAAATGATGACCTGAGAGAGATGGAAATGGAAGAGAAAAGAACTGATGATGTGCCATTATAATCGGAACCTCCAAGTCAGAAGTTTTGGAGAGACCACCCAGTTTGGTTTCTACTAAATTACGAGAAGAAAGTTCTAGTACAAAAGAAACACCAAGAAAGTTTGGTCAAAATGGACTGTCATGTTATTGAGAATCGAATATTCTTTTGGAGTACAGGGTCGTTTTCTAACACTATTCCAAGTGGTTTTTACTTTGAAATTCCGGTAAGCTATCTTTAAGTTCATATTATTCTCGCCTAGAAACTTATTTGTTAATAATAAAATTTGATTACTTTGTTGGATTTTCAAAAGGATGTTAGGTTGAAGCTTTCTAAAAGCATTCCTACATTAGACAAACTTCGTGCACTGGGTGATGAAGGTCTAAAGGCTGATGTGATTCTTGTCGATTTCGAGAAAGATAGAAAGCTTTATAGGCTAAGGAAGTTGATCATCAAATTTTTAGCCTGACAGAACTCTAATCCTGCTAAAGCTATTAAGAAAATTGGTGTACTGGTAATAATACACATTCTATCATATTGTTTGATTATAGAGCTATAATCTACAGTTTTCTTGTTTTTTTGATCAACTACATCTCACACAGATTATAGTTAGCGTTGAGTGTTATAAAATAAGCTAAATTCTAGCATTTTTTGCCGTTGCACTATAGCGTCTAGAAGACATTTGTGTGGGTGTAGATGGTATATAAACAATATGATAATTAATTAAAATATATTATAGCTATATCAACAATTTTTTTATCAATATATATCAGATTGAGGAAAACATTTCAGATATGTTTGCATTTTTGAACCAAACGATAATCAACATGTATAAAAAAACAAATTTAATTTAAAGTCATTTAATTTGATATTAACTATTTAAAACAATTATTGAAACATAAACTTAAAATAGATAAATTTCAAATTTCAAAAACTCATAGATATATATTATCTTGTATTAAATTTAAATCCATATTTTAGTTTTTTATATAATTTAATCGGCATTTCTAAACTATAACCAAATCATTTAATTTTATTCAACTATATAAAAAATTATAAAATATATAAAACAATTTACTTTTAAAAAATCATCAACATATAAATAATTTACAAATTTAAATTTATTTTCATATTTAGTGTCATTTTATGTTGTTTGCAAACTAAAAAAGCAATTAAATTTTAATACAAGTAAAAATCCAAATTACTAGATCAGAAACGAAAGTAATAAGCCAAAAGCCTTACACAATTGAAAAAGAAAAATCATAATTATAAAAATAAAGAAAACTAAATGATCTAAATATAGTATTAGCAAAAATAGAGAAAATCATATGATAAAAATTAGAAAAAGAAGAATAGAAAAAATATATATATACAAATTTAAAAATATGAAAAATAGAATCACTGAAATTAATATGAAAATGTAACAAAACTCAAAATGTTAAAATCGAAAAATTTAAATCATATTAGTATATGATGATGCAACATGTCTTATTTTAATAATATGTTTTATATATTTTATTTTAAATATATTTCGTTTCGAATTAGTGATGGATTAAATAATTAGTATCTGATTTATTTTCTTAAACATAATGATATTTGTAATAGTTTAGCAACTTTTCAGAATGTTTAATCTTTCTTAAAAAACAAATTAGTCCGTGCAGACGTTTGATTAGTATAATATCATTGTTCACTTGATAATTTTATCAGATATTATAGAGGATCATCGAGAAAGATGGAGATGGAAGAGACAAGAAATGATGATCTGAGAGAGTTGGAAATGGAAAAGACAAGAAATGATGACCTGAGAGAGATGGAAATGGAAGAGAAAAGAACTGATGATGTGCCATTAGAACTGGAACCTCCAAGTCCAACTTTGACACCTTCAGAAGTTTTGGAGAGACCAACCAGTTTGGTTACTACAAGATTACGAGAATAAAGTTCTAATACGAAAGAATCACTAAAAAAGTTTGGTCAAAATGGACTTTCTTATTATAGAGAATTGAATATTTTCTGGAGTACTAGGTCGTTTTCTAACAATATCCTAAGTGGTTTTTACTTTGTAATTCCGGTAAGCTATCTTTAAGTTCATATTATTCTCGCATAGAAACTTGTTTGTTAAAAATAAAATTTGATTAGTTTGTTGGATTTTCAATAGGATTCTAGGTTGAAGCTTTTTAAAAGCATTCCTACATTATACGAACTTCGTGCACTGTGTGAGAAGGTGATGTGGGCACGGACGCGTGAGGGAACCAAGGGAGGTTCCTTGGGACGCGGACGCAGGACGGCTCGAGAGAGACTCGATCGAAACCATGGGGGAGTAGCGCTGGAACAGGAGAGAATCGACTGGTCTAGGCGCAGGTGATGGAGAAGTGGAGCGAATTGGACCACGGGGCTATGGGAGGGACTGCGATACACCAAGGAGACTTTGAACCTGGCTAGGTTCAAGTCGGCGGCTACCAAGCACCAAGGGGCTAGGCGGCTACGAATGTAACAAATAGTACTAGGGTTTAATTTCTTGTGTAAAGTCTGATTTTTGTTAATGAAAGGACTTGGCTTATATAATGCCTAAGTCTTAGGGTTTTACCCTTACAAACAACATGTAGTTTTAAATTAAAGAAAACAACAAGGAGTTTAAATAAAACTACAAGACATTCTAGTGACTTGGGCCGTGAGCCATAAGGGCTGGTCGCAGGCCCAAGTCCCATACTTAGACAAAATTAGACAAAAAAGAAAAACGTTGACTTGGTCGTGGGTCTGGGTGAAGCCCAATTCCGAATTGCACACCAAGGGTGTTGCCTCGTTAAAACCTCTTCCGGAAAACCCAATGGGACAAAACCGAAGGTAGGGAAAAGAGTACAATTCCTTGGTGCGTCTTTAGCGTCCTTATCCCGGGGTGATGGTAAGGACACATGAGTCGGCATTCCACCGAATAAGTAATTCCCATGAATGGGCCGGGTCTTGGTTGGGTCTTGGGCCGGGCTCAGACATCCGCGGAAGAACCTCAAGACAGCGCCTGACGTAGTGGTTGATCTTGGTTCCCAATGCCTTAGCTCTCGATCGGGTCATGGGTCCGGTTGGTACGAGTGGGACGGCTTCGTCAGTTCCCGGATAGCTTGGGTCGGCTGCTGGGTCGAGGAAACAATTGGGACGGTCTGGGTCGAGTTCTGGTCCACTTGGGCCGTGGGCGTGGTTAGTTGGGTCTGGGGCCTCATCAGAAGGTCTAAAGGCTGAAGTGATTCTTGTCGATTTCGAGAAAGATAGAAAGCTTTATAGGCTAAGGCAGTTGATCATTAAACTTGTAGCAGGAAATAACACTAATCCAGCTAAAGCTATTAAGAAAAAGCTGTGAACTAGTAGTAATAGCATGCCATATTCTATAATCTGGTTTGATTGTGGATGTATAATCTACAATTTTCTTGTTTGTTTGATCAACTACATCTCACACAGATTATAATTAGCTTTTTTTTTTTGTCAAAGATTATAATTAACTTTGATTTTTTAAAAAATACGCTAAATTCTAGCACCTTTCTCCGTCACACTATAGCGTCTAGAAGACGTTTGCGTGGGTGTAGACGGTAGATAAATAATATGATAATTAATTAAAATATATTTTAGATATATCAACAAATTTTTTTATCAAAATCTAATATATAATAGATTGAGGAAAAAATTTCAGATATATTAGCATTATTGACCAAAAGATAATCAATATGTATAATAAAATATTTTACAAGATTTAAATATATATTTTATATTTTGTTTGATTTTATGTTACTCTCAAACTAAGAAAAGTAATTAAATTTTAATACAAGTAAAAATCCAAATTGCAAGATCAAAAATGAAAGTAATAAGCCAAAAGCTTTATACAATTGAAGATGAAAAATCAGAATTATAAAACTATAAAAAATGAATAATCAAATATAGTATTAGCAAAAATAGAGAAAATCATATGATAGACTGGCTTCAAATTTAAAAACATGAAAAATAGAATAAATGAAATAAATATGAAAATATAATTAAACTCAAAATGGTAAATCGAAAAATTTAAATCATATTGGTATATGATTATGTAACATGTCATATTTTAATACTATATTTTATATATTTTAATTTCAAATATATTTTGTTTCGATTAGTGATGGATTAAACAATTAGTCCATGCAGCGACATCTGATTTATATTTTTTTAACATAATGATATTTGTAATAATTTAGCAACTTTTTAAGAATGTCTAATCTTTCATAAAAAAAAAATAATTAGTCTGTGCAGACGTTTGATTAGTATAATATCGTTGTTCACTTGATAATTTCATCAGATATTAGAGAGGACCTTCCGGGAAGACGAGGATGAGAAAAAAACTGATCCAGAGCCCAAATAAACTACAAATTCATGCGAAAATTTTTCTTACATTGTGATGTGTAAATTCAAAATTCAGTACAATGTTATTGAGCTTGAAATAAAATCTTCCTAATAATGAAAAAAATAAAAATAAAAACATGTGCAAGAAATGAACACTAATCGAATACTTTTTAATATTGAGTTGAAACTTACTTGAAGGTAGATTGAAAGGTACTACTCTTATCAAAAAATTATCAACAGTTGAATATCAATGCAGGGTTTTTAGTTTTGTCACCAAAAGGGGCTTAATGGGATCTAACTATTGCAAATTGCAAATGTGGTTCAAGGATCCAAAATAACGTAAGAGTAACTTATTTACTTTTTTGGAAATGCTGATGACTTCTTTCTCGTTCATTTTTAATTTTATATGTTTTTCTTTTCGAATTTTGTACCAAAATCGATCAGTATGTGAATAGTTTGAAGCCAGTCTTGAGAATTTTTGAATAACCAAAATGTTCATCGATGTTCTAGTTAAATATCTGATTAAGAAAAAGAAATGCAACTAATTTGTTAAGAAAATGTGTAGGTATCAAAGTGGATTCATTGAACTCGCTTCTTTTTTAGTTTCATTTTCTCCTTAATCACCAAAATTGATTTTTTATAAAAAAATTATTTAATCATTCTGTTTTTTTTTTCCTATGCAGGTTTGCGTACCTCCAGGAGCATGCTGCAGGTACTAGAAGTTTAATTCTCAATATTTTTGGTATTTACGTCTTCTTAAGGGAGCCTTATGGGTTAAAGAGAAACTTTTATGATTTTAGACTTTGGAGAGATGGAGATGGAAGAGGCAAGAAATGATGTCTGAGAGAGTTGGAAATGGAAGAGAAAAGAAATGATGACCTGAGAGAGATGGAAATAGAAGAGACAAGAACTGATGATGTGCCATTATAACCGGAACCTCCAACTCCAAATTATACACCGTCAAAAGTTTTGGAGAAACAACCCAGTTTGATTTCTACTAGATTACGAGAAGAAAGTTCTAGTAAGAAACAAACACCAAGAAAGTTTGGTCACATTGGACTGTCATGTTATTGAGAATCGAATATTCTTTGGAGTACAGGGTCGTTTTCTAACACTATTCCAAGTGTTTTTTACTTTGAAATTCTGGTAAGTTATCTTTAAGTTCATATTATTTTTGCCTAGAGACGTGTTTCTTAAAAATAAAATTTGATTACTTTGTTGGATTTTCAACAGGATGCTAGATAAAAGCTTTTTAAAAGCATTCCTACATTAGACGAACTTCATGCACTGGGCTAAGGTTGTTGATCATCAAACTTGTAGCCTGACAGATTCTAATCTTGCTAAAGCTATTAAGAAAATTGGTGAACTGGTAATAATAGCATGTCATATTCTATCATATTGTTTGATTGTAAAGTTATAATCTACAGTTTTCTTGTTTGTTTGATCAACTACATCTCACACAGATTATACTTAGCGTTGAATGTTTAAAATAAGCTAAATTCTAGCGCTTGTCGCCGTCGCATTATAGCATCTAGAAGACGTTTGTGTGGGTGTCAATGATATATAAACAATATGATAAGTAATTAAAATATATTTTTGATATATCAACAACTTTTTTATCGAAATCAAATATATAATTGATTGAGGAAAATGTTTCAGATACATTAGCATTTGTGAACCAAAAGATAATCGACATGTATAAAAATAATTTAATTTAAAATCATTTAATTTTATATTAAATATTTAAAAAAATTATTGAAACTTAAACTTAAAATATTTAAATTTCAAATTTCAAAAAATCATAGATAT
This sequence comes from Streptanthus diversifolius, assembly GCA_039880935.1. Lineage (NCBI taxonomy): Eukaryota > Viridiplantae > Streptophyta > Magnoliopsida > Brassicales > Brassicaceae > Streptanthus > Streptanthus diversifolius. The sequence continues at coordinate 9,722,724 of JAXGFM010000005.1, forward strand.
ATATTATACTATATTAAATTTAAATCCATAATTTCATTTTTTATATAACTTAATCGGCATTTCTTAACTGTAACCGAATCATTTAATTTGATTCAAATATATAATAATTATAAAATATACAAAAAAAATTACTTTCGAAAATCATTAACACATAAATATTTTACAAATTTAAATATATTTAAATATTTTTGTGATTTTATGTTTTTTGCAAACTAAAAAAAGCATTTAATTATAATACAAGTAAAAATCCTAATTACAAGATCAGAAATGAAAGTAATAAGCCAAAAGCTTTACACAAATGAAGAAGAAAAAGCATAATTATAAAACTAAAGAAAACTAAATAATCTAAATATAGTATTAGCAAAAATATAGAAAATCATATGATAAAAATTAGAAAAAGAAGAATAGAAACAAATATATATATATACAAATTTAGAAACATGAAAAAATAGAATTAATGAAATTAATATAAAATATCACAAAACTCAAAATGGTAAATCGAAAAATTTAAATCATATTATTATATGATGATGTAACATTTCTTGTTTTAATACTATATCTTATTAATTTTAATTTCAAATATATTTAGTTTTGAATTAGCCATAGATTAAATAATTAGTCCGTGCAGACGTGTGATTAGTATAATATTGTTGTTCACTTGATAGTTTTATCAGATATTAGAGAGGACCATCGACGAAGACGAGGATGAGAAAACAACTGATCTATAGCCCAAACAAACTACAAATTAATGTGAAAATTTTCTTGCATTGTGATGTGTAAATATAAAATCTAGTACAATGTGATTGAGCTTCAAATCAAATCTTCCTAGTAATGAAAATAAATTAAAATAAAAACATGTTCATGAAATGAACACTAGTCAAATACATTTTTAATATTGAGTTGAAAGCTTACATTTGGGGTTAGATTGAAGGGTATTACAATTATCAAAAAAAATAACAAGAGTTGAAAATCTATGCAGGTTTTTTTGAATTTTGTCACCAAATTGGGCTTAATGGGATATAACTGTTGCAAATGTGGCCGAAGAACCGTTCAAGGATCACTATATAAATAACGTTTAAATAATTTATCTACTTTTTTGGAATTGCTGAGGATTTCTTTCTCTTTCATTTTTAATTTTATCTGTTTTTTTCCGAATTTTGTTCCAAAATCGATTAGTATATGAATAGTTTAAAGCCAGTCTACAGAATTCTTGAATAACCAAAATATTCATTGATCTACTAGTTAAATATTTGATTAAGAAAATGAAATGCAACAAATTTGTTAAGAAAATGTGTAGGTATCAAAGTGGATGCATCGAACCTACTTCTTTTTTTAGTTTTATTTTCTCCTTAATCACCAAATTTGATTTTTTATAAAAAATTATTTAACTATTATGTTTATTTGCCTATGCTGGTTAGCTGACCTCCAGGAGCAGGCTGCAGGTACAAGAAGTTTAATTTTCAATAGTTTTGGTATTTTCCTCTTCTTAAGGGAACCTTATCGGTTAAGGAGACACTTTTATGATTTTAGACTTTAGAGAGATGGAGATGGAAGAGACAAGAAATGATGATATGAGAGAGTTGGAAATGGAAAAGACAAGAAATGATGACCTGAGAGAGATGGAAATAGATGAGACAAGAACTGATGATGTGCCATTAGAACCGGAACCTCCAAGTCAAACATTGACACCGTCAGAAGTTTTGGAGAGATCACCCTGTTTGGTTTCTACTAGATTACGAGAAGACAATTCTAGTACGAAAGAATCACTAAGAAATTTTGGTCATAATGGACTGTCATGTTATAGATAATCAAATATTCTTTGGAGTACTTGGTCATTTTCTAACACTATTCCAAGTGGTTTTTGTTTTGTAATTCCGGTAAGCTATATTTAAGTTCATATTATTCTTGCATAGAAACTTGTTTGTTAATAATAAAATTTGATTACTTTGTTAGATTTTTAACAGGATGCTAGGTTGAAGCTTTTTAAAAGCATTCCTACATTAGACAAAATTCGTGCACTGGGTGATGAATGTCTAAAGGCTGATGTGATTCTTGTTGATTTATAGAAAGATAGAAAGCTTTATAGGCTAAGGAAGTTGATCATCAAACTGTAGCAAGACAGAACTCTAATCCAGCTAAAGCTATTAACAAAATTGGTGAACTGATAATAATAGCCTGCCATATTCTATCATCTTGTTTGATTGAAGAGCTTAAACTACAGTTTTCTTGTTTGTTTGATCAACTACATCTCACACAGTTTATAGTTAGCGTTGAATGTTTTAAAATACGCTATATTCTAGCGCTTGTCGTCATTGCACTATAGTGTCTAGAAGACGTGTAGATGGTGGATAAATAATATAATAGTTAACTAAAATATATATAAGATATATAAAAAAAAAATTATATCAAAATCTAATATATAATACATGGAGGAAAAAAATTTCAAATACATTAGCATTTTTGAACCAAAAGATAATCAACATGTATAAAAAATTAATTATGTAATTAAAAATCATTTAACTTGATATTAACAATTTATAAAAAATTATTGGAACATAAACTTAAAATATATTAATTTCAAATTTCAAAAAATCATAGATATATATTACACTATATTAAAATTAAATGCATATTTTCATTTTTTATATAATTTAATCGGCATCTCTAAACTGTAACCAAATCATTTTATTTGATTCAAATATATAAAAATTACAAATTTTCAAATAAAATAAATTTTTACTTTTAAAAAATCATAAACATATAAATATTTTAAAAGATTTAAACATTTTTTCATATTTTGTGTGATTTTATGTTATTTTCAAACTAAGAAAAGTAATTAATTATCATAAACATATAAATATTTGATTAGTATAATATTGTTGTTCACTTGATAATTTTATCAGATATTAAAGAGAACCATCGAGGAAGAAGAGGATGAGAAAATAACTGATCCAGAGCCCAAATAAACTACAAATTCATTCGAAATATTTCTTATATTGTGATGTATAAATGCAAAATCCATAACAATGTGATTGAGTTTGAAATTAAATATTCCTAGTAATGAAAAGAAATAAAAATAAAAACATGTGCAAGAAATGAATACTAGTTAAATACTTTTATAATATTGAGTTGAAACCTTACACTTGTGGGTAGATTGAAGGGTATTACTTTTATCAAAAATTTAAGAAGAGCTGAAAATCTAGCAGGTTTTTTTAACTTTGTCACCAAAAGGGGCTTAATGGGATCTAACTGTTGCAAATGTTGCCGAGGAGTCTTTCAAGGATCTGAAATAACGTAAGAGTAACTTATTCACTTTTTTGGAATTGCTGATGAGATCTTTCTCGTTCATTTTTGTTTTTATCTGTTTTTGTTTTTGAATTTTTATCCAAAATCGATCAGTATATAAATAGTTTGAAGCCAGTCTTGAGAATTCTTGAATAACTAAAATATTCATCGATTTACTAGTTAAATATTTGATTAAGAAAAAGAAATGCAACTAATTTGTTAAGGAAATGTGTAGATATCAAAGTGGATGCATCGAACCTGCTACTTTTTTAGTTTCATTTTCTCCTTAATCGCAAAAATTAATTTTTGTTTTTTTAGAAAAAAATATTTAACCATTCTGTTTTTTTGCCTATGCAGGTTAGCTGACCTCCAGGAGCAGGCTGCAGGTATAGAAGTTTAATTCTCTATATTTTAGTATTTACTTCTTCTTATGGGAGATCTATAGGTTAAGTAGACACTTTTATGATTTTAGACTTTAGAGAGATGGACATGGAAGAGATAAATAATGATGATCTGAGAGAGTTGGAAATGAAAGAGACAAAAAATGATGACATGAGAGAGATGGAAATGGAAGAGACAAAAACTGATGATGTGCCATTAGAGCCTCCAAGTCAAACATTGACACCGTCAGAAGTTTTGGAGATACCACCCAGTTTGTTTTCTACTAGATTACGAGTAAAATGTTCTAGTACGAAAGAATCACCAAGAAAGTTTGTTCACAATGGAATGTCATGTTATAGAAAATCAAATATTCTTTGGAGTACTGGTCGTTTTTTAACACTATTCCAAGTGGTTTTCACTCTGTAATTCCGGTAAGCTATCATTAAGTTCATATTATTCTCGCATAGAAACTTATTTGTTAATAATACAATTTGATTACTTTGTTGGATTTTCAACAGGATGCTAGATTGAAGCTTTTTAAAAGCATTCTTACATTAGACGAACTTCGTGCACTGGGTGATGAAGGTCTAAAGGCTGATGTGATTCTTTTCTATTTCGAGAAAGATAGAAAGCTTTATAGGCTAAGACAGTTGATCATCAAACTTGTAGCAAGACATAAATCTAATCCAGCTAAAGCTATTAAGAAAATTGGTGAACTGGTAATAATAGCCTACCATATTCTATCATCTTGTTTGATTGTAGAGCTATAATCTACAGTTTTCTTTTTTGTTTGATCAACTACATCTCAAACAGATTATAGTTAGCATTGAGTGTCTTAAAATACTTTAAATTCAAGCGCTTGTCGCCGTCGCACTATAGCGTCTATAAGACGTGTTGAAGGTGGATAAATAATATGATAATTATTAAAAAAATATATTTTAGATATATCAACATGTTTTTATCAAAATCAAATATATAACATATGAGGCAAAAAATTCAGATTCATTATCATTTTTTAACCAAAAGATAAATCAACATGTATAAAATTAATTATTTAATTTAATCGGCATCTCTAAAATGTAACCAAATCATTTAATTTAATTCAATTATATAAAAATTATAAAATATACAAATAAAATAAATATTTACTTACAAAAAATATACAAATAAAATAAACATATAAATAGTTTACAAGATTTAATTATGCTTTCATATTTTGTCTGATTTTATGTTATTTTCAAACTAAGAAAAATAATTAAATTTTATTATAAGTAAAAATCCAAATTACAAGATCAAAAATTAATGTAATAATCCAAAAGCTTTACACAATTGAAGAAGAAAAATCAGAATTATAAAACTATAAAATTAAATAATCAAATATATTATTAGCAAAAATAGAGAAAATCGTATGATAAAAATTAGAAAAAGATGAATAGAAATGAAGATATATATACAAAAACATGAAAAAATAGAATCAATGAAATAAATATGAAAAAATATATTGTCAAACATAATGATATTTGAATTAAATAATTAGTCCATGCAGCGACGTTTGATTTATATTGTCAAACATAATGATATTGATATAGTTTAGCAATTTTTTAAGAATTTTTAATCTTTCTTAAATAAATAATTAGTCCGCCAGACGTTTGATTAGTATAATATTGTTGTTCACTTGATATTTTTATCAGATATTATAGAGAACCATCGACGAAGACGAGGATAAGAAAACAACTTATCGAGAGCCCAAACAAACTACAAACTCATGCGAAAATATTTTTGCTTATATTGTGATGTGTAAATGCAAAATCTAGTACACTGTGATTGAGTTCGAAATAAAATCTTCCTAGTAATGAAAAGAAATCAAAATAAAAACATGTGCAAGAAATGAACACTACTCGAATACTGTTTTTATATTGAGTTGAAAGCTTACACTTGGGGTTAGATTGAAAGGTATTACTCTTATCATAAAATTAAAAAGCGATGAAAATCTATGCAGGTTTTTTGAATTTTGTCACCAAAAGTAGCTTAATGGGATCTAACTGTTGCAAATATGGACGAGGAGCCGTTTAAGGATCCGAAATAATGTAAGAGTAACTTATTTACTTTTTCGGAATTGCTGATGAATTCATTCTCGTTCATTTTAAATTTTATCTGTTTTTCTTTTAGATTTTCTAACCAAAATCGATCAGTATATGAATAGTTTGAAGTCATTCTTGAGAATTCTTGAATAACTAAAATGTTCATCGATTTACTAGTTAAATATTTGATTAAGAAAAAGAAATGCAACTAATTTGTTAAGGAAATATGTAGGTATCAAAGTGGATGCATCAAACCCGCTACTTTTTTAGTTTCATTTTCTCCTTAATCGCCACATTTGATTTTTTTATAAAAAATTATTTAATCATTCTGTTTTTTGCCTATGCAGGTTAGATGACCTCCAGGACCAGGATACAGGTAGTAGAAGTTTAATTCTCTATATGTTTGGTATTTACGTCTTCTTAAGGGAGCTCTATGGGTTAAGTAGACATTTTTATGATTTTATACTTTATAGAGATGGCGATGGAAGAGACAAGAATGATGATTTGAGAGAGTTGGAAATGGAAGAGACAATAAATGATGACCTGAGATAGATGGAAATGGAAGAGACAAGAACTGATGATATGCCATTAGAACCGAAACCTCCAAGTCCAACTTTGACACCGTCAGAAGTTTTGGAGAGACCACCCAGTTTGGTTTCTACTAGATTACGAGAATAAAGTTCTAGTACGAAAAAATTACCAAGAAAAATTGGTCACAATGGACTGTCATGTTATACAGAATCGAATATTTTTTGGAGTACTAGGTCGTTTTCAACACTATTCCAAGTGATTTTTACTTTGTAATTCCGGAAAACTATCTTTAAGTTCATATTACTCTCGCATAAAAACTTGTTTGTTGATATTAAAATTTGATTACTTTGTTGGATTTTCAACAGGATGCTAGGTTGAAGATTTTTAAAAGCATTCATACATTAGACGAAATTTTTGCACTGGGTGATGAATGTCTAAAGGCTGATATGATTCTTCTCGATTTCGGGAAAGATAAAAAGCTTTATAGGCTAAGACAGTTGATCATTAAACTTGTAGCAAGACAGAACTCTAGTCCAGCTAAATCTATTAAGAAAATTGGTGAACTGGTAATAATATTCTGCCATATTCTATCATCTTGTTTGATTGTAGAGCTATAATCTACAGTTTTTTGTTTGTTTGATCAACTACATCTCACACAGATTATAGTTAGCGTTGAGTGTTTTAAAATATTGAGTGTTTTAAAATACGCTAAATTCTAGCGCTTGTCGCCGTCACACTTTAACTTCTAGAAGACGTATAGATGGTGGATGAATAATATTATAATTAACTAAAATATATTTTATATATATCAACAATTTTTTTTATCAAAATCTAATATATAATAGATGGAGGAAAAAAATTCAAATACATTAGCATTTTTGAACCAAAACATAATCAACATGTATAAAAATTAATTATTTAATTTAAAATCATTTAAACTTGATATTAACTATTTATAAAAACTATTGAAGCATAAAATTATAATATATATATTTCAAATTTCTAAAAATCATAGATATATATTACACTATATTAGAACTCAAAATGGTAAATCGAAATTTAAATCATATTAGTAACTAAAATGTTCATCGATTTACTAGTTAAATATTTGATTAAGAAAAACAAATGCAACTATTTTGTTAAAGAAATGTGTAGGTATCAAAGTGGATGCATCGAACCCGCTACTTTTTTAGTTTCATTTTCTCCTTAATCGCCAAATTTAATTTTTTATAAAAAATATTAAACCATTCTGTTTTTTTGCCTATGCAGGTAAGATGACCTCTAGGAGCAGGCTGCAGGTACTAGAAGTTTAATTCTCTATATTTTTGGTATTTACATCTTCTTAAGGGATCAGTATATGAAGTTTAATTCTGTTTTTCTTTTAGAAATTTTTACTGAAATCGATCTGTATATGAATAGTTTGAAGCCAGCCTTGAGAATTCTTAAATAACTAAAATGTTCATCGATTTACTAGTTAAATATTTGATTAAGAAAAACAAATGCAACTATTTTGTTAAAGAAATGTGTAGGTATCAAAGTGGATGCATCGAACCCGCTACTTTTTTAGTTTCATTTTCTCCTTAATCGCCAAATTTAATTTTTTTATAAAAAAATATTAAACCATTCTGTTTTTTTGCCTATGCAGGTTAGATGACCTCTAGGAGCAGGCTGCAGGTACTAGAAGTTTAATTCTCTATATTTTTGGTATTTACATCTTCTTAAGGGATCAGTATATGAGTTTAATTCTGTTTTTCTGTTAGAATTTTTTACCGAAATCGATCAGTATATGAATAGTTTGAAGCCAGCCTTGAGAATTCTTAAATAACTAAAATGTTCATCGATTTACTAGTTAAATATTTGATTAAGAAAAACAAATGCAACTATTTTGTTAAAGAAATGTGTAGGTATCAAAGTGGATGCATCGAACCCGCTACTTTTGTAGTTTCATTTTCTCCTTAGTCGCCAAATTTAATTTTTTTATAAAAAAATATTAAACCATTCTGTTTTTTTGCCTATGCAGGTTAGATGACCTCTAGGAGCAGTCTGCAGGTACTAGAAGTTTAATTCTCTATATTTTTGGTATTTACATCTTCTTAAGGGATCAGTATATGAGTTTAATTCTGTTTTTCTTTTAGAATTTTTTACTGAAATCGATCAGTAAATGAATAGTTTGAAGCCAGCCTTGAGAATTCTTAAATAACTAAAATGTTCATCGATTTACTAGTTAAATATTTGATTAAGAAAAACAAATGCAACTATTTTGTTAAAGAAATGTGTAGGTATCAAAGTGGATGCATCAAACCCGCTACTTTTTTAGTTTCATTTTCTCCTTAATCGCCAAATTTAATTTTTTTATAAAAAAATATTAAACCATTCTGTTTTTTTGCCTATGCAGGTTAGATGACCTCTAGGAGCAGGCTGCAGGTACTAGAAGTTTAATTCTCTATATTTTTGGTAATTACATCTTCTTAAGGGAGCTCTATGGGTTAAGTATAAACTTTTATTAATTTTAGAATTTAGAGAGATAGAGATGGAAGAGACAAGAAATGATAATATGAGAGAGTTGGAAATGGAAGAGACACGAAATGATGACCTGAGAGAGATGGAAATGGAAGAGACAAGAACTGATGATGTGCCATTAGAACCGGAATATCCAAGTCCAACTTTCACACTGTCATAAGTTTTAGAGAGACTACCCAGTTTGGTTTCTACTAGATTACGAGAATAAAGTTCTAGTACGAAAGAATCACCAAGAAAGATTGGTCACAATGGACTGTCATGTTATAGAGAATTGAATATTCTTTGGAGTACTAGCTCATTTTCTAACACTATTCCAAGTGATTTTTACTTTGTAATTCCGGTAAGCTATCTTTAAGTTCATATTATTCTCGCATGAAAACTTGTTTGTTGATAATAAAAATTGATTACTTTGTTGGATTTTTAACAGGATGCTAGGTTGAAGAAGACTTTTAAAAGCATTCCTACATTAGAGGAAATTCGTGCACTGGGTGATGAAGGTCTAAAGGCTGATGTGATTCTTCTCGATTCCGAGAAAGATATAAAGTTTTATAGGCTAAGACAGTTGATCATTAAAATTGTAGCAAGACAACTCTAATACACCAAAAGCTATTAAGAAAATTGTTGAACTGGTAATAATAGCCTGCCATATTCTATCATCTTGTTTGACTGTAGAGCTATAATCTACAGTTTTCTTGTTTTTTGATCAACTACATCTCACACAGATTATAGTTAGCGTTGAGTTTTTTAAAATACGCTAAATTCTATCGCTTGTCTCAATCGCACTATAACGTCTAGAAGACGTGTAGATGGTGGATAAATAATATGATAATTAACTAAAATATATTTTAAATATACCAACAATTGTTTTTATCAAATCTAATACATAATAGATGGAGGAAAAGATTTCAGACACATTAGAATTTTTGAACAAAACATAATCAACATGTTTAAAAATTAATTATTTAATTTAAAATCATTTAACTCGATATTAACTATTTATAAAAATTATTGAAACATAAACTTAAAATATATATATTTCAAATTTCAAAAAATCATACATATATAATACATTATTTTAAATGCATATTTTTCATTTTATATAATTTAATCGGTATCTCTAAACTGTAACCAAAACATTTAATTCAATTCAACTATATAAAATTATAAAATATGCAAATAAAATAAAGTTTTACTTTTTAAAAAATCATAAACATATAAATATTTTACAAGATTTACATATATTTTCATATTTTGTGTGATTTTATGTTATTTTCAAACTAAGAAAAGTAATTAAATTTTAATACAAGTAAAAATCCAAATTACAAGTAATAAGCCAAAAGCTTTACGCAATTGAAGAAGAAAAATCAAAATTATAAAACTAAAAAAAAAAAAAAATCAAATATAGTATTAGCAAAAATAGAAAAAATCATACGATAAAAATTAGAAAAAGATGAATAGAAACAAATATATATTTATACAAATTTAAAAACAAGAAAAATAGAATCAATGAAATAAATATGAAAATATAACAAAACTCAAAACGTTAAATCGAAAAAATTAAATTATATTAGTATATTATGATGCAACATGTCTTATTTTAATACTATATCTTATTAATTTTAATTTCAAATATATTTTGTTTCGAATTAGTGATGGATTAAATAATTAGTCCATGCAGTGTCGTCTGATTTATATTGTCAAACATAATGATATTTGATATAGTTTAGCAACTTTTGAAGAATGTTTAATCTTTCTTAAAAAAATAATTAGTCAGTGCAGACTTTTGATTAGTATAATATTGTTTTTCACTTGTTAATTTTTTCAGATATTAGAGAGAACCATCGAGGAATATGAGGATGAGAAAACAACTGATCCAGAGCCCAAAAAAGCTACAAATTCATGCAAAATTTTTCTTACATTGGGATTTGTAAATGCAAAATCCAGTACAATGTGATTAAGCTTGAAATCAAATCTTCCTAGTAATGAAAAGAAACCAAAATAAAAAAAATGTGCAAGAAATGAACACTAAACGAATACTTTTTTAATATTGAGTTGAAAGCTTACATTTGGGGGTAGAGTGATGGGTATTACTCTTATCAAAAATTTAAAAAGAGCTAAAAATCTATGCAGGTTTTTTGAATTTTGTCACCAAAAGGGGCTTAATGAGATCTAATTATTGCAAATGTGGCCGAGGAGCCGTTCAAGGATCTGAATAACGTAAGAGTAACTTATTTACTTTTTTGGAATTTCTGATGAGTTCTTCGCGTTCATTTTTAATTCTATGTTTTTCTTTTTGAATTTCTTACAGAAATCGATCAGTATATGTATAGTTCGAATCCAGTCTTGAGGATTTTTGAATAACTAAAATGTTCATCGATTTACTAGTTAAATAATTGATTAAGAAAAAGAAATGCAACTAATTTGTTAAGGAAATGTGTAGGTATCAAAATGGATGCATCGAACCGCTACTTTTTTAGTTTTATTTTCTCCTTAATCCTCAAAATTAATTTTTTTTATAAAAAATTATTTAACCATTCTGTTTTTTGCCTATGCAGGTTAGCTGACCTCCTGTAGCAGGCTGCATGTACTAGAAGATTAATTCTCTATATTTTTGGTATTTACGTCTTCTTAAGGGAGTCCTATGGGTTAAGTAGACACTTTTATGATTTTAGACTTTAGAGAGATGGAGATGGAAGAGACAAGAAGTGATGATCTGAGAGAGTTGGAAATGGAAAAGACAAGAAATGATGATCTGAGAGAGATGGAAATGGAAGAGACATGAACTGATGATGTGCCATTAGAACCGGAACCTCCAAGTCCAACTTTGACACCTTCAGAAGTTTTGGAAAGACAGCCCAGTTTGGTTTCTACTAGATTACGAGAATAAAGTTCTAGTACGAAAAAATCACCAAAAAATTTTGGTTACAATGGACTGTCACGTTATAGAGAATCGAATATTCTTTGGAGTATTAGATCGTTTTCTAATTACAAGTGGTTTTTACTCTGTACTTCTGGTAAGCTATCTTTAAGTTGATATTATTCTCACATAGAAACTTGTTTGTTAATAAAAAAATTTGATTACTTTGTTTGATTTTCAATAAGATGCTAGGACAGTTGATCATCAAACTTGTAGCAAGACAGAACTCTAATCCAGCTAAAGTTATTAAGAAAATTGGTGAACAGATAATAATAGCATGTCATATTCTATCATCTTGTTTGATAATATAGCTATAATGTACAGTTTTCTTGTTTGTTTGATCAACTACATCTCACACAGATTATAGTTAGCGTTGAGTGTTTTAAAATACGCTAAATTCTAGCGCTTGTCGCCGTCGCACTATAGCGTCTAGAAAACGTGTAGATGGTGGATAAATAACATGATAATTAACTAAAATATGTTTTAGATATATCAACTACTTTTTTATTAAAATCTAATATATAACAGATGGAGGAAAAAATTTCAGGTACATTAGAATTTTTGAACCAAAATATAATCAACATCTATAAAAATTAATTATTTAATTTAAAATCATTTAACTTGATATTAACTATTTATAAAAATTATTGAAACATTGACTTAAAATATATAAATTTCGAATTTCTAAAATTCATAGATATATATTACACGATATTAAAATTAAATGTATATTTTCATTTTTATATAATTTAATCGGCATCTCTAAACTGTAACCAAATCATATAATTTGATTCAACTATATAAAAATTATAAAATATGCAAATAAAATAAATTTCTACTTTTAAAAAATCATAAACATATAAATATTTTACAAGATTTAAATATATTTTCATATTTTGTGTGATTTTATGTTATTTTCAAACTAAGAAATGTAACTAAATTTTAATGAAAGTAAAAATCCAAATTACAAGTTAAAAAATGAAAGTAATAAGCCAAAAGCTTTACACATTTGAAGAAGAAAAATCAGAATTATAAAAATCATATGATAAAAATTAGAAAAAGATGAGTAGAAACAAAGTTGTATATACAAATTTAAAAACAAGAAAAATAGAATCAATGAAATTAATATGAAAATGTAACAAAACTCAAAATGGTAAATCAAAAAATTTAAATCATATTAGTATATGATGATGCAACATGTTTTATTTTAATTCTATATCTTATATATTTTAATTTCAAATATATTTTGTTTCGAATTAGTGATGGATTAAATAATTATTCCATGCAGCGACATCGGATTTATATTTTTAAACATAATGATATTTGTAATAGTTTAGCAACTTTTTTAAAAAAAATAGTTAGTGCAAACGTTTGATTAGTATAATATTGTTGTTCACTTGATAATTTTATCAGATATTAGAGAGAACCATCAAGGAAGACGAGGATGAGAAAACAACTGATCCATAGCCCAAAAAAACCACAAATTCATGCGAACTTTTTCTTACATTGTGATGTGTAAATGCAAAATCAAGTAAAATGTGATTGAGCTTGAACGCAAATTTTCCTAGTAATGAAAAGAAATCAAAAAAAAAAAAAAAACATGTGCAAGAAATGAACACTAGTCAAATACTTTTTTAATATTGAGTTGAAAGCTTACACTTGGAGGTAGGTTGAAGGGTATTACTCTTATCAAATAATTAACATGAGTAAAAAATCTATGCAGATTTTTTTAATTTTATCACCAAAACGGGCTTAATGGGATCTAACTGTTGCAAATGTGGCCGAGGAGCCGTTCAAGGATCAGAAATAACGTAAGAGTAACTTATTTACTTTTTTGGAATTGCTGATGACTTCTTTCTCAAGCATTGTTAATTTATTTTTTTTTCTTTTTGAATTGTTTACTGAAATCTATCAGTATACGAATAGATTGAAGTCAGTCTTGAGAACTCTTGAATAACTAAAATGTTCATCAATTTAATAGTTAAATATTTGATTACGAAAAAGAAATGGAACTAATTTGTTAAGAAGATGTGTAGGTGTCAAAGTGGATGAATCGAACCTGCTACGTTTTTAGTTTCATTTTCTCCTTAATCGCCAAAGTTGATTTTTTTATAAAAAATTATTTAACCATTCTGTTTTTTTTTGCCTATGCATGTTAGTGACCTCCACGAGAAGGCTGCAGGTACTAGAAGTTTAATTCTCTATATTTTTGGTATTTATGTCTTTTTAACGGAGTCTTATGGGTTAAGTACACACTTTTATGATTTTAGACTTTAGAGAGATGGAGATGGAAGAGGCAAGAAATGATGATCTGAGACAGTTGGAAATGGAAGAGACAAGAATGATGACCTGAGAGATGGAAATGGAAGAGACAAGAACTGATGATGTGCCATTAGAACCGGAACCTCCAAGTCCAACTTTGACACTGTCAGAAGTTTTGGAGAGACCACACAGTTTGGTTTCTACTAGATTACGAGAATAAAGTTCAAGTACGAAAAAATCACCAAGAAAGTTTGGTCACAATGGACTGTCATGTTACAGAGAATCGAATATTCTTTGGAGTTCTAGGTCGTTTTCTAACACTATTTCAAGTGGTTTTTACTCTGTAATTCTTGTAAGCTATTTTTAAGTTCATATTATTCCCATATAGAAACTTGTTCGTTAATAATAAAATTTGATTACTTTGTTGGATTTTCAACAGGATGCTAGGTTGAAGCTTTTTAAAACATTCCTACATTGGACGAACTTCGTGCATTGGGTGATGAAGGTCTAAAGGCTGGTCTGATTCTTGTCGTTTTCAAGAAAGATAGAAAGTTTTATAGGTTAAGGCAGTTGATCATCAAACTTGTAGCAAGACAGAACTTTAATCCAGCTAAAGCTATTAAGAAAATTGGTGAATTGGTAGTAATAGCCTGTCATGTTCTATCATATTATTTGATTGTAGAGTTATAATCTACAGTTATCTTGTTTGTTTGATAAAATATATCACACACAGATTATAATTAGCGTTGAGTGTTTTAAAATACGATAAATTCTACCGCTTGTCGCCGTCGCACTATAGCGTCTAGAAGACATTTGCGTGGGTGTAGATGGTAGATAAATAATATGATAATTAACTAAAATATATTTTAGATTTATCAATAACTTTTTATCAAAATCTAATATATAATTGATTGAGGAAAAAATTTCAGATACATTAGCATTTTTGAACCAATAGATAATCAACATGTATAAAAAATATTTATTTAATTTAAAATCATTTAATTTGATATTAAATATTTAATAATATTATTAATACATAAACTTAAAATATATAAATTAAAAATTTCAAAAAATCATTGATATATATTATATTATATTAAATTTAAATGCATATTTTCATTTTTCTATAACTTAATCGGGATCTCTAAACTGTAACTAAATCATTTAATTTGATTCAAATATATAAAAATTATAAAATATACAAATGAATATATATTTACTTTTGAAAAATCATAAACATATATTTTGTGTGATTTTATGTTATTTTCAAACTAAGAAAAGTAAAATGAAACTAATAAGCCAAAAACTTTGCACAATTAAAAAAGAAAATCAGAATTATAAAAGTATAAAAATAAATAATCAAATATAGTATTAGCAAAAATAGAGAAAATTATATGATAAAAATTATAAAAGTATAACAAAAATCAAAATGATAAATCGAAAAATTTAAATCATATTAGTATATGATGATGCAACATGTCTTATTTTAATACTATATCTTATTAATTTTAATTTCAAATATATTTTGTTTTGAATTAGTGATGGATTAAATAGTTAGTCCATGCAGGGACGTCTGATTTACATTGTCAAACATAATGATATTTGTTATAGTTTAGCAACTTCTTAAGAATGGTTAATCTTTCTTAAAAAATAATTAGTCCGTGCAAATATTTGATTAGTATAATATTGTTGTTCACTTAATAATTTTATCAGATATTAAAGAGGACCATTGAGGAAGACGAGGATGAGAAAATAACTGATCCAGAGCCCAAACAAACTACAAATTCATGCAATTCTTACATTGTGATGTGTAAATGCAAAATCCAGTACGATGTGATTGAGCTTCAAATCAATTCTACCTAGTAATGAAAAGAAATCAAAATAAAAACATGACCAAGAAATGAAAACTAGTCAAATACTTTTTTAATATTGAGTTGAAAGCTTACACTTGGAGGTAGATTGAAGGGTATTACTCTTATCAAATAATTAACATGAGTTAAAAATCTATGCAGATTTTTTTAATTTTATCACCAAAACAGGCTTAATGGGATCTAACTGTTGCAAATGTGGCTGAGGAGCCGTTCAAAGATCCAAAATAACGTAAGAGTAACTTATTTACTTTTTTGAATTGCTGATGACTTCTTTCTTATTCATTCTTAATATCATCTGTTTTTCTTTTCGAATTTTGTACCAAAATCGATCAGTATATGAATTGTTTGAAGTCAGTCTTGAGAATTCTTTAATAACCAAAATGTTCATCGCTGTACTAATTTGTTAAATATTTGATTAAGAAAAAGAAATGCAATTAATTTGTTAAAGAGATGTGTAGATATCAAAGTGGATGCATATAAGAGATTAACTAACATTAGATTTTAAAGCATGACTATTTTTTATCAACGATATGATTCAAAAACCTAAAAAAAGTTGAATAATCAAACCGGTAGTACAATGTCCATGAAGGCAAATTGTGATGGTTGCATCCGATCACTCCATGCTAACTTATCTATTCTTTTACTGGTTGTACGCAAAACTTGTGATAATGAATGAGCTGAAAAAACTCATTGCATCGCTGAATTTGTTCCAGATGAAATGAAAAATCATACCAATTCATACGTTCATACACTATCTTAATCCATTTTGAACAGTTTATTATAAAAGTCATTTGTCGAAATACAATCATATATTCCATAACCAAAATTAGTACTTGTAGCTTATCATGCAGTGGGAGAGACTGCTTTTTATATTCATTGATCCCATCCAAACATCCACTCTCTCAGATATACCATGATTATAAAGCATAATTTATAATCATTAATTAAATAACATTAGATTGTGGTTTGATTTAAATTATACTAAAATCAATGATTGAATAACACCTCTTTAAATATTTTAAATTATGTTTTAAAATTCAATGTTATTGAATCTTATATTTATAAATAATGCATAGTAGATTTTAAATTCTAGTGTTATTCAATTAATATTTTAAATATTTTATTAAAATCTAGTATTATTCAAAACAAAATAATTTTGACACTTTTTGTATATAGAATCATTTGAAATAAAGTCTAATGGATTTTTATGAGTAAATTATTTAAAAAATTCAAGATATATTACAGAGATTTTATAATTCACACACATAACTCATTGAAGAATAATATCAAATTTAAATCTTGTAAGCTATAACACTTATAGAATAAGTCAATTATTGACTAACACTACCTTACTCATGTTGAACTAAACCGGAAGCCAATAGATCTACTCTATTCATTTAATTTGTGATCACATCACTTAATTTGTGATAACCCAAATATACATTAGGAAATTACCATTATCCAGAAAATATATAAATGACAGCAATGATCTAACATTAGATTTTTGAAGATTTTGAATTTAACAAATGTTTAGATGAATTTAAGGATTTTGAATGAATATAGGAAGGCTTCTTATAACTTTTGTTATAAGTATCCTTACAAATATCCTTGAAATTTAAAACCATAATATTTTTAAAAATATTATATAAATCTTCTAGGAAACTTTAAAATAAAATAAGAATATGTAAATTCTTCAATTCCAGAATATCTTAAAAGTAATAAATTTTGTAAACCACTAATTGAATATCACTTATTTTTGGTTATAACATTTATAAATGAAAAATCACTAATTGAATAGATTTATATTTTAAGTGACTTTTATAATATTATAACCAATAACAATACAAGGTTTTAGAAAAAAAAAAATTCAGTTCATAGTTAAATTACATGAGATTTGTCATTTAAACAACATATCCCTAAATAAAGAAAAATGAGTTAAGATATAATTTTGAGTCAAAAGGTTATTGGGCTTATGGGCTTAATCGGTAAATATCTTACAACAAAAAGCAAAAGGGATAAGCCTAATCGGAAGCAAGCTAAGTAGTTTATACAAAACAGAGAATCAAAGAGGGTCTTCGACATCAAAGAGGTCGAGTCGAGATCGAAAGACAGAGTTAACTTAAAATAAAGAACTTTCATGAGTGCAACGTAAAGATAAGCTACTGAAAAAGTTATAATAACTAATTTTGGTTAACATCATTTAGAAAATAAATTATAAAACTAATATAAATAAAAATTGTTGTAACTATATTTTTTTTTTAATTTGTCCCGTATTACTATCTGGTGAGGATGTGAAAAAAAAAACAGTTATATAAATATTAGACTTGAAGTGTCTAACGTCAATAAGTTTTGATTTTTTTGGTTTATTAAAAACTTATTGATGCGTTGCCATAATTTTAGCTAAATGATAATATTATTATTATTGTTATTAATATTATCATTATTAATTTTTAAAATTTATGAATTATTTTAAATTAATTTTTAACATCTGATATATTTATAATATTAATCCAAAATAATATTAATATCTAACACCAATTATAATAATCGTAGAAAATATCAATATTATTATCTTAATTGATACAAAAGTCAACATAGGTTTTTTACAGTCGACACGATAAAAATATTTGCATTATTTGCTTAAACAGATGTAAATTATTTTGTATAACTATTTTCAGAGTCATTTCATAATAAGTGATGTAAATATGGTTTACAACAATTATAAGAAATACAAATATATCAAATAAGTGATGTAAAACGCAGAAAACTTTTTTTGCAGTGTGATGTTGTGTATAATGTCACTGCATCTAAAAACATGGAGTATATAGAATATATGGAAAATTGATAGCATAATATTCTCATTGAATTACTATTTTTGATAACTACGTTGATTGAATTATTCTTACCATTTCAGTTTATGTATAGATCCATAACTCACAATATAAAAGTGTAATTTATTTACATGTGTGTTTTCCTCCTGAACTTGCTTCTTGTGTGGACTCAACGAATCTGAGAAGTAACAGTGAAGAAGAAAGATTCATCGCATGCTAAGCTTAAACCACCGGTTGGATGATCAAAACCAAACTCTTCATCTGCTTTCCTCAGCAAAGCTTGGAAAGATGGTTTGTTCAAGTAATAAACTGGAACAAAAAATCTCTTCTTTCTTCAAATTTTCTCCAACGTAGACAGCCAAGAATCCTTTCTGTGTTGATGATTCATTAGCAAAAGATTGACGAATGATTTGCTTGGTGGCAAAAAAAAACTCCTCAAAAATCCCATTTATAGTATTAGAAACAAAGAAAAAAGCTTTGAATTAATGGCTCAAGTTAAGATATCTTGATCTTGTTTGATGAGAGAAGGTTTGACTTTGGTTTGTGAGCTAGCTAGAGGGAAATGTGGGTCTATATATATATACTGTGTAAGTTAGAAAGGCTTTAATAATAAAAGCTTGTGTATCATGAGTAGTGTGTCTGACCTACAAGGACATGGTTTTGGCAAACAGATTAGTTAAAACATTTGGATTTTAGGAAGCTATAGTTTAATCAATGTTGGGGTGTTGAGAAGTAGTGTGTGTCCTACATGGCTACGTGCATGTGGCCAATATAATGGTTACATTGGTTCTGTCGACTTAACGGATGAATGGTTACATTAAGCTAAAAACATTATAGCGAGTAATAGAACTTGTTCTAACGCGGCAATGCATGTTAACACCACATAACTTTATCTTAGAGATAAAATCGACCTTTTGTTCTTTTTGTCAACATGCAATATATGCAGATTGAACTCAGAAGATGACACAACGACAATACTAGTACAAAATTCTAAGTTATATGTCCCGATTGTAGAACCTTATAAAATCGGATTATATAAATATCAATTTGCGTTACATTTTATTTTTTGAAATTGAAATAAACTATCAAACACATATATATATATATATGCAAACATTAATACTGATATTTATGTGCCATAACTTATTTCATCAAAACAATTATAGCATATATATAATTCAGCAATATTAAATTATATAATTAAATATAATATTTTTTACCATGAATAATAAATTCAATATTGACCATACAATTACTCAAATTATCAATTCTAAGATTGACCATCATAATTATTAGTAAGAACATAAAAGCTAACAATATTTAAATTATTATATGATCAAAAATTATAGTTTCATATTTCACATATTAATCTTTATGAACATAGTTATTATATTCAATATTAATAATACATGATTCATTGACAATCATTTTAATATTGACAATATAATAATAAATAAGATTAACATGACTTAATAACAAATATAAACTATAAAACTTTAAAAGAAATTTTGTTTTTAGAATCATAAAAATAAAAAACAAAAACATTTGGAGGCGGGATTATCCATTTCCTTAACTCAATAAAATGTCCACAATGAGACGGTTTTCATGCATTATTTGAATCCCAGGATACAACCAAATATTAAGACAAACATGTTTCATTCATGTTTGAATCTACAAGCTAATTTCTACTATATACTCAAGAACATAAATCTACTTCTGAAAGAGAGAAGTAGAAGAGGGAGAAGTAAGAACCTGTTAAACCTTGTGAATTTCTTATCTACTAGCACCTAATACCAACAGCCAAGAAGATATTTCAAGAGAGCTTCAACACTTGGAAACTTCTCAAAAAATATCTAAAACGTGTCTAATGGTGTTTTCTTGCTTAAGAATGAAAGGATGATTTTTTTCTTCTACGTAGCTTGATATTTATAGGAGAGGAATAACTTGGTGGTCAAGTAGATTTAATGAACAAATTTATTTAGTTTTTAATACCAAAATTTGTAAGTTACAAAAAATCTTTGACCTCCCTCTAAGCAAATTCTCATTCACATTTTAATTATATATTATAAGTTCACATTCTTATTAATATATTGTTCTAACAATCCCCCACATGAATAGAATTGATTCTAAAACACTGAGGATGTTTTAAAAAACTTTTTTCGGATAGATTTAAGCTGAAAGAAGACTTTCTTGAGTATATGCGAAAAATAAATGTATATGAAAATGTTGCATTTTTCAGCGTTGAACCAATCACTATTATAATCTATCGAGTTTACAAGCACAATTGGTGAACACGATGTATTGAACCATCCATATTTCTAATGTAAACTGAGACAATAGATATAACACAATTATATTTTCTAGTAGAACTTTCGCTCTCTCGTTGTGTTCATTTTGGCCTTGAACATGCCTGGTATTTCTTGAGTGAATTTGGAGAATACAACCTTCCCTTATTCTCCTAGAAATGGCCTCATTTCACACTCAACAGGTGACTCTCGTATTCTATTTCGAAGTAATCTGTTTTACTTCCTTGAAATAAATATAATGAAATCATTAAAAGCTTACGCTTACCCTCTATTATGCAGACAATACTGTTTATTATTATTAGGAACTGGGTAGAAACATAAGTTTCACAGTGTTTTCTTTGACTTAATTTGACTTAGTTGTCCCTTTGAACCTAGATAATATAGGTGGGGTTATCGCCAAATTTCATCGTTAAATCATAGGCTTTAAACCCATTCCTATTGATGATTTCAATATTTGATATCGGGTCAGACCATTCATAAAAGGATCTGCTAAGTTATCAGCTGATTTGATGTAATCTAGCGAAATTACACCACTTGAGATCAATTTTCTAATGGTCTTATGTCGTCTACGTATGTGACGTGACTTGCCATTGTACAAACTATTGTTAGCACGAGCTATAGACGATTGGTTATTGCAGTGTATCCGAATCGATGACACTGGTTTTTCCCACATTGGAATATCTTCCAGAAAATTTCGAAGATGCTCTGCTTCTTCTGCTGCTTTGTCCGACGCAATGAACTCAGATTTCATTGTTGACCTAGACAATACTGTTTGTTTCGAAGATTTCCAGGATACTGCAGCATTCCCAAGTGTAAACACATAACCACTTGTGGACTTCAAGTTTTTGGAATCTGATATCCAATTAGCATCAATATATCCTTCCAACACAGCAGGTTCTGAACCGTAAAGCAGTCCATAATTTTTGGTAAAGCGTAAGTAATTTAATACTCTCGTTATCGCTTTCCAATGGGTGTACCCTGGATTACTTGTGTACCTACTTAGTACATTAACCGAGTGAGCTAAATCTGGTCTAGTACAATTAGTCAAGTACATTAGGCTTCCGATTACTCGAGCATACTCATTATGTGATATCGTTGCACCTGAAATTTTCGTCATATGAAGTATGGTATCCACAGGTGTTGTGGAGGTTCCAATTGAATAGTTCTTGAATCTATCAAGTACCTTTTAAGCGTAATGATGATGAAATAATATATATCCTCCAGGATATCTAGTGATTTTAATTTCGAGAATTACATCAGCTAGTCTCATATCCTTCATTTCAAACTGTCCATGTAACATGGTTTTAGTCTGATTTATAATGTCGTTGTCACTTCCAATGATAAGCATATCATCTACGTATAAGCATAAGATAACGTATGCATATTTCGTAGTTTTAAAGTACAAACATTTATCGCATTCATTTATGCGGAACCCATTTGACATCATAACTTTGTCAAATTTCTCATGCCACTGCTTTGGAGCTTGTTTAAGTCTGTACAGCGATTTTACAAGTTTACAGACCTTGTCTTCTTGCCCAGGAGTAACAAACCCTTAAGGTTGTTTCATGTATATTTCTTCTTCAAGTTCTCCATTAAGAAAAACAGTTTTTAAATCCATCTGGTGAATTTCCAGATTTCGCAATGCTGCGATGCATATGATAGTTCTTATAGAAGTTATTCTCGTCACGGGAGAATACGTGTCAAAGTAGTCTAGACCTTCTTTCTGACAAAATCCTTGGACCACAAGTCTGGCATTATACTTGACAATAGTCCCATCGGATTTTTATTTTGGTCTTAAAGAGCCATTTTCAACTGAGAGCTTTGAACCCTTCTGGTAAATCTGTTATGTAAAACGTACAAATTTTCATAATTGACTCGAATTCACTGTTGACTGCTTCCTTCCAATAAGGAGCATCAGGTGTAGACATCGTTTCCGCAAAGGTATTTGGTTCATTTTCTATGAGTAAAATCATTAGAAAATCATCACCAAAAAATTTCTCCTTTTGATAAGGCCCCGGATATAGCCGACCGTGCCAGCGACCCAAGTAGACCAGACCTGGACGACGCGGTACCGAGCGTACCAACCGGACCAGTGACCCGAGCGCACGCCAAAGCTTTAGGAACTAAGTTCAACCGGTTTGTTGAGCAAAGACTTGAGGTTCTTCAACGGATTACCGAGCCCGGACCAAGACCAGACCAAGACCCGACCCATTGCCCCTTGGCCCCTTCTTGGGAGTTGCTTAGTCGTCGAGTGGCCGACTCATGCATCCTTACCATCACCCCGGGATAAGGATGCCAAAGACGCGCTAAGAAATTGTACTTTTTTTCCTACCTTCGGTTTTGTTCCATTGGGTTTTCCAAATGAGGTTTTAACGAGGCAATACCCTTAGTGTGCATTCGGAACTTGGGCTTAACACTCTAGAAGCCCACAGCATAGACCATTTATTTCTTTGTCCTTATTTTTCTAAGTATGGAACCTGGGCCAGCGACAGCCCATAAGGCCCACGGCCCAAGTCCTTAAATTGCACTACTTGTTGTTTTTCTTTAAGTACTTGTTGTTTTGTTTCTAAACTACATGTTGTTTTTGTAAAGGATAAAACCCTAAGGCTTAGGCATTATATAAGCCAAAGTCATTTCATCAATAATATTTAGACTTTACACAAGAAAATTTGAAACCCTATTACACTTAGTTCTCTGCGCCGTCTAGTCCTAGTCGGTTCCAAGACTCACAGCCGCCGGCTTGAGTCGTCCACTGGTGTATCACGGTCCATCCATAGCCGTGTGATCCAGTTCGTTTTTCCCCGGTTCCAAGCGCTTGTTCGGTTGAGCCTCTCCCGTACCTGCATCCCAGCCCATCCGTGATCGAGCCTCTCTCACGGTGAAGCGACAGCCTTGTCCTGCCTGAACCTCCCTCGGTGGTTCTAGCATCCGCGGCCCACATCATCTGGTATCAGAGCCCAAAAGCTCTTGACCACGGTTGTTCCTATCCCCTTGTTATCTTTTGTTCATATTGTTTAGCTGTTTCAGTTCTTTGCATTGATTTGTTGCACTTCCATCCTGCAAGGTGAAGAAGCGCAGTCCAAAGCCTGCCTAGAAGTCAAAAAAAAAAGTTCTTTACCACAAATCCAAAACGCCAAACAGGTTCTATTGTTCTATACTCACTTAGTTTCATTCATAAACAAAAAAAAATTGTTTGCTTGCTAGGTTGTTAGATTGTTTGCATCCATTCAAAAAAAAAAAAGAGATAGTAGGTTGTGTAAAACGGATTTAGGCAGAGAGAAACCAACCTAGAGCACTTCACATTGAGAAATCGTGAAACAAGCCGTCTTGCCTCCACGTGTATGTAGCTAGTTTCCTTGTTTTCTTTCGCGTGTGTCCCTTAGCTAGACCAGAGCCGAGCCTCGTTTCCAGCCATCCCAGCGTCTAGCGCCATTAGGACAATCCGCGCAAGTACTAGTTAGTTCCCTTACCCGCGTAGCTGCCCTCTAGTGCAACCCGTGAGCAGCCGCTTACCGTAGAAACGATTAGGTCCAGCAGCCGCCTCCCTTGCCCATTCTCGTATCCTAGGTTCTTTAGGCAAGGATCTGTGGCATTAAGTAACCTTAGATCATTTAGGATATTTTTTGAAATTCATTAGGGTAATTTTCCTTTTCGATTTAGGCAATCTTCCTTAGCATTAATCGCCTAGTAATATTTTCAAATCCCCATTAGGAAAATCCCCATTTCAAAAATTAGGCAATATTCTCCCACCTAGAAAATTTCCAAAATCTACTTTAGGAAGGGATTTAAGACTAGAATATTTCCTCAGGATATTTCCTTTTTCTAGTTTAGGCAAGTATCCAAACTACGATAGTTACCAATTCTATTTTAGGAAAGTTTCTAGATTAGGAAAGTTTCCATTTTAGGAAAGTTCCATTTTAGGACAGTTTCTAGATTAGAAAAGTTTCCATTTTAGGGAATTTCCAATTTAGGAAAGTTTTTATTTTAGGAATAATTCTATTTTTGGAAAGATTTTATAAATATAAATGTCTAGTAGTTCGGACGTTCCCGAACGTTCCCAAGGATCAGCTGCATTAATGCAGATGCTGAGCCATATTACAGCTCAGATGAACACCTTTACGAGCCGTATGGAAAGACTGGAGCAACCCGGTCCTCCCTAACGACCGGACATCCTCGAGGCGTCACACCGCGGCAACGGAGGTGCAACCACGAATGGACGAACCCACTACTACGGTCCATACACCCATGACCCGCGAGAAGAGGATCCACCCGACAATCCGCCATACCGCACCCCTTATGACCGCGATCCACGCTACGACGGAGCACACGACCGACCACCCTCTTACCAATCCCCTGACGTCAAGCTAAATCCGCCATCTTTTGCCGGTAAGGTCAACCCAGAAGCGTACCTAGACTGGAAACGACGTATGAAGCTGATCTTCGACTAATACCAGTACGGAGATCCCCGGCGAGTAGCCCTTGCCACCGCCAAGTTCATGGATCACGCCCTGACCTGGTGGGACCGTGAAGTTGCAGAACGACGGAGGAGTCGATTCGGACCTCTCACCTCATGGGACGAGCTCACGCATCTAATGCGGAAGCGCTACGTTCCACCCCATTTCCACCGAGAACTGCATAGACGGTTTAGAAGACTCACCCAGGGCACTAAGACGGTCAGTGAATATTTCAACGAGTTCGAGCACCTGCGGAACCGTCTCGAGATAACTGACTCCCCAGAGAGTCTCATGGCCCAGTTTCTTGACGGGCTTCAAAAAAAGATCGCCCAGAAGGTCGAGAGGCAGCCGTAATACGACCTCGGAGAGTTATACCACCTAGCCAACCAGGTGGAGCAAGCCAACAAAAGAAAGGCTGCAGGCTATCAACGGCCCAAGACCAACTGGTCCAAGCCGTACAACCGGCCCCTAGCCCTGGCCCCGACCCGCGCGCCGACCAGACCCTGTGAACCGACCCGACCCACGACCGGACCAAACCAGCCGGCCAAACTCACCGGAGCTGCACCCCGGAGCCGAGACATCACTTGTTTCAAGTGCAACGGGCGATGACACATGGTTCGATATTGCCCGAACCAACGGGTAATGATCCTCACCCCGTCTGGAGAATATGAATCCGCTGACGAAGGCGACGAAGAACCCTTAGAAGAACCGGATCAAGCAGAAGATGACATCGAGTACCCAGACTCTGGAGAGCTCTTGATGTTCCGACGCGTCCTCAACACTATAGCTGGCCCTGACGAGATCGCCCAGCGTGAGAACATTTTCTATATCAAGTGCCCCACAGCAAGTCCGAGACATCCAGCTGTGGACGGATTCCACTAAGGGACCCCGGAAGGAGCATTTTCTTGTGAACTTCAGGGTCATCCGTAAGGCAGTGAGTAGAGACAATACTAACGTCGTCCTTATGATCTTTAAGGAGTCCCTCCACGCCAACAGCACCGATCCACCGCCCCCACCTGAATTTGCCAAGCTGTTGGAGACTTACGCAGGCGTCTTTCCTACCAAGATCCCACCAGGACTGCCACCACTCAGAGGAATCGAGCACAATATCGATTTCATTCTGGGAGCTAAACTGCCCAACCGACCCGCCTACCGTGTTAACCCGGAAGAATCTAAGGAGCTCGAAGGCCAAGTTCGGGAACTCATGGACCAAGGCTATGTCCGAGAAAGCCTCAGTCCATGTGCTGTACCTGTTTTGCTCGTACCAAAAAATGATTGTTCATGGAGGATGTGCGTAGACTGCCGAGCCATCAACAATATCACCATCAAGTACCGACACCCTATACCACGACTAGACGATATGCTAGATGAGCTAAGCGGAGCCTCAATCTTCTCCAAAATCGATTTAAAGAGCGGATATCACCAAGTCCGCATGCGAGAAGGAGACGAGTGGAAAACGGCTTTCAAAACCAAGCAAGGACTATACGAGTGGCTTGTCATGCCGTTTGGGCTATCCAATGCCCCGAGCACATTCATGCGGCTAATAAACCATGTTCTTAGACCGTTCATCGGTAAGTTCGTGGTTGTCTATTTCAATGACATTCTCGTTTATAGTGCTTCTTACGCCGACCACGTCACTCATTTAGAGTTGGTTATACGCATACTCCAAGAGGAGAAGTTGTATGCCAATATGAAGAAGTGTACGTTCTGCACTGACAGGGTAGTCTTCCTAGGGTTTGTCGTGAGTTCTCAGGGCTTACAGGTAGATGAGGAGAAGATTAAGGCCATACGAGAATGGTCCACGCCCACGAGTATCAGCCAAGTCCGGAGCTTCCACGGCTTGGCAAGTTTCTACCGAAGGTTTGTCCGGGACTTCAGCACCATCGCCAGTCCTTTGACCTCTGTGATCAAGAAGGACCGGGCATTCAGTTGGGGATCCGAGCAGGAGTGAGCCTTCAACCTGCTCAAAGACCGGCTCACTCACGCCCCCTACCCGATTTCCAGAAGACCTTCGAGGTGGAGTGCGACGCATCTGGCGTCGGGATCGGAGCCGTCTTAACTCAAGGAGGGAAGCCAGTAGCTTACTTCAGCGAGAAGTTAAGCGGAGCCACGCTCAACTATACTGCCTACGACAAGGAGCTGTACGCCTTGGTTCAAGCCATGGACGTCTGACAACACTATCTTCTTGCCCGGGAATGCGTCATCCATACCGATCATCAGACGCTACAACACTTAAGAGGCCAGACTATGCTAAAGAGACGACATGCACGCTGGATGGAATTTATCGAGACGTTTCCCTACGTGATCAAGTACAAGAAGGGGAAGGAAAATGTCGTCGCGGATGTGCTGTCCCGAAGACATTCCCTGATTTTGGTCATGGAAGCCAGGGTCCTCGGATTTTAGCTACTCAAGGACTTATACGTAGATGACGACGACTTCAAGGAGGTATTCCAAAACGCAGGCACTGGTACCCACTTACGGTTTTATTTGTTTGACGGGTTCATTTTCAGGGACCGGAGATTATGCATTCCGAAAGGATCGACCCAGGAATTGCTGCTAAGATAAGCCCACGGAGGAGGCTTGATGGGACACTTTGGCGTGGCCAAAACCCTGAGCCTACTCAAGGAGCATTTCTATTGGCCCCATCTGAGGTGAGACGTTGAGGCCCATTGCAGCCGCTGCTTGGTCTGCAAACGGGCCAAGTCCAGAGTTCATCCCCACGGGTTATATCTTCCCCTACCCATCCCTACTACTCCTTGGACTGATATTTCCATGGACTTTGTGCTAGGCTTGCCTAAGATCAACCAGAAAGATTCAATTTTCATTGTAGTAAACAGGTTCTCGAAGATGGTTCATTTCATCCCATGTGCCAAGACCAATGATGCCACACAGACTGCAAGTCTCTTCTTTCGGGAGATTGTACGATTGCACGGGATTCCCAGGACTATAGTATCCAACCGAGACACTAAGTTCCTCAGCCATTTCTTGCGAACCTTGTGGAAGAAGCTCGGCACAAAGCTGGTATTTTCGACGACCTGCCACCCACAGACGGACGGACAAACGGAAGTAGTGAACCAGACGCTTTCCACCCTCCTAAGGGTTACCATTGGACGGAATCTGAAGTCATGGCTCGAGTGTCTACCGTTGGTCGAGTTTGCCTACAACCGAGCCGTCCACTCCGCGACCAAAAAGTCCCCTTTTGAGATCGTCTATGGTTTCAACCCTTTGTTGCCAATGAAGTTCACGCCCCTACCACCAGCTGAGATAATGAGTTTGGAAGGAGATAGCAAGGCCGAATACGTCAGGAAGCTGCATTAGAAGATCAAAGAAAATCTGGAAAAGAAGACGGAGACATACGCCAGGCAAGCCAACAAAAGGCGTAAGCAAACCACCCTGAAGGAAGGCGACTGGGTTTGGTTGCACATGCGACCCGAGAGGTTCCCCCAGAAGTGTAAGGATAAGCTGGCACCAAGAGGAGACGGGACATTCCGAGTCCTGAAGAAGATCAACGACAATGTCTACCAACTCGAATTGCCAGGTGAGTTTAACATCTCTCCGACTTTCAATGTTTCTGATTTAGAGTTATTTGATGCAGGTGAGGATATTGTTTTGGAGACCAAACCAATTGAAGAGGGGAGGGATGATGAGGCCCCGGATATAGCCGACCGTGCCAGCGACCCAAGTAGACCGGACCCGAACGACCCGGTGCCAAGCGTACCAACCGGACCAGTGACCCGAGCGCGTGCCAAAGCTTTAGGAACTAAGTTAAACCGGTTTGTCGAGCAAAGACTTGAGGTTCTTCAACGGATTGCCGAGCCCGGACCAGGACCAGACCAAGACCCGGCCCATTGCCCCTTGGCCCCTTCTTGGGAGTTTCTTAGTCATCGAGTGGCCAACTCATGCATCCTTACCATCACCCCGGGATAGGGTTGCCAAAGACGCGCTAAGGAATTGTACTCTTTTTTCTACCTTCGATTTTGTCCCATTGGGTTTTTCGAGGGAAGTTTTAACGAGGCAATACCCTTAGTGTGCATTCAGAACTTGGGCTTAACACTCTAGAAGCCCACGGCATAGACCATTTATTTCTTTGTCCTTATTTTTCTAAGTATGGAGCCTGGGCCAGCGCCAGCCTATAAGGCCCGCGGCCCAAGTCCTTAAATTGCACTACTTGTTGTTTTTCTTTAAGTACTTGTTGTTTTGTTTCTAAACTACATGTTGTTTTGTAAAGGGTAAAACCCTAAGACTTAGGCATTATATAAGCCAAAGTCATTTCATCAATAATATTCAGACTTTACACAAGAAAATTCGAAACACTATTACACTTAGTTCTCTGCGCCGTCTAGTCCTAGTCGGTTCCAAGACTCACAGCCGCCGGCTTGAGTCGTCCGCTGGTGTATCACGGTCCATCCATAGCCGTGTGTTCCAGCTCGTTTTCCCCCGGTTCCAAGCGCTTTTTCGGTTGAGCCTCTCCCGTACCTGCGTCCCAGCCCATCCGTGATCGAGCCTCTCTCACGGTGAAGCGACAGCCTCGTCCTGCCTGAACCTCCCTCGGTGGTTCTAGCATCTGCGGCCCACATCACCTTTTCGATCTCTTTTGCTACGTCTGAGTTCAATTTCAGAGTTTTCTCCATTATCTAGACCAATGGCAGAAGTGCTTGCTTCACCTACATCTCTTTTTTCCCTAGTCCGTTTAGGGTGTATTTTATCCTTACACGGAAAATATCTTCAAAGAAGGATGCATTTTGCGATAATTGTATTTACATGGATATCTGGAATATCTGATTTGTGAACCAGAAATCGATAAGCACTACTGTGGTGCGCATATCCAATAAAAATACAATCAACTGTTTTCGGTCCAATTGTGATTTTTTCGGAATAAGTATTGCCACTTTTGCTAGGAACTCCCACACTTTAATGTATTTGTATGAATGGACTATACCTTTCCATAGTTCATATGGCGTTTTCCCATTACTTTGTGTGGAATTTTACTTAGAATATAATTCGAAGTCATTAAAGCTTCCCCCCACATGTTCTGGGTTACACCATATTCTTGCATCATTGCATTCATCATTTCTTTCAGAGTTCGGTTTTTGTTCTGCAATTCCATTTGATTCTGATAAGTAAGGAGCAGTTGTTTGATGAATAATGACATTTTCTCTACAAAATGCATCGAACTGTCCTTCATATTCTCCACATCTATCACTATGAACTATTTTTATAGTTTTGTCTAGTTGATATTCAATTTCCAGTTTATATTCTTTTAATTTATCCAAAGCATCATTTTTGCTTTGTAACAAGTAAATATAGCAATATTTTGTACTATCATCAATGAAAGTCACAAAATAATTTTACCTCCTCTACTGGGTAAGTATTTTAAATCACACAAATCAGTGTGGATTAAATCCAGAGGTTCGGTTGTTCTCTCAACTTTTGGAGATGGTCGTTTTGTGAGTTTCGTCTGTACGCATACTTCACATTTATCTTTACTTAATTTGCATTTCGGAATTAGGTTTAAATCAATTCAGGCCCGGCCCAGGGCCCAAGCAACCAAAGTCTAGGCCTAGGGCATCACAAAATATGTGCATTAATGGGGGCATCAAAATATCATTTAAATATGTTTATTTGAAGATAAATATATGTGGTGAAAAAAAAGAGAAATATATGTTATTTAAAAAAGAATATTGTGCTTCCTTTTTAAAAGTATGGTGATTTTTTAGTTTGATTTTTTTTCTTTTTTAATTAGTTTTATATTTAAAATTAATAGTTAAGGAAAAAGATAAATTAGTTCAAAGAAAAAATATTTTTGAAATTCAGTTTTTTTTTATCTTCCAAATGTTTTACCAAATAAAGTGGGTAAACCTATTAAAATACTTAATTTCAAGAAAATGTTTGAAATTTTTTATCCAAATATAGAAATTGCTTATCGCATATTGTTGACCATTCCAGTTTCAGTTGCTACCACAGAAAAAAAGTTTTTCAAAAGTAAAACTTATAAAGAATTATTTGTGATCTACTATGTCACAAGAGAGATTGAATGTGTTAGTTTTGCTATCAATTGATACAAGTGTGGTTAAAGATCTCGAGAGTTTGATGAATGATTTTGCGGCAAAAACGTAAGAAAAACTATTTTCCAGTACTAGATTTTTTTTTTGTAATAGATTGTTTATGAAGTTAATTTTTTAAAAAATAATTGCTATTTTATTTATAATATTATAAAAAAATATAGAAACATTAAAAAAAAATTGTCTAATGCATCTAAAATTATTGGACCGACACTTAATCCATCCGAGTTAATGATTTATAGTTGACATGTCCTAATTTATCATGCAAAATAGTAGAAGACTCGACCAAATAAACAACTGGATTATTCTTATTAATTTTAGAGTTTGTTACAACTTTTGGAGTGACTGTCATTACATTCATTTTGATCAGTCCATTCTTAACAAACCCCTTGCCTAGATACACCCCATTTTTCTTAAGTATCAACTAATCATCGTGAAAGTTGATGTTAAATCCAGCCTTACTCAGGAGAGTACCATAAATGAGGTTCTTCCTTATGTTGGGCACATGTCTCACATTTTTTAGGGTGATCTCATGTCCTGAAGTCAGCTTCAATATCACCTTTCCATGTCCAGTGACCTTGGATGAATGTATGTCGCCCATCATGATTTCCTCATATGTGTGGCATTGTTGATAGGTGTTGAACATTGCCTTATCTTTGCAGATGTGGGTCGTTGCACCGGTATCATACCACCAGTCCAATGGGTTTTCCTCTACTGCATTGACTTCATCAGTCACAACACATCAGATATCTGCTTCAGTGAGGTTGGCATTATGTGGTCGCTTCTGTATCTTTTTAGTGCGACACATGTCTGCCTTATGACCTATCTTGCCACACTTGTGACACTTTCCACTGAACTTCTTTGCACCAGAAGTATGCTTCTTGAAGCTCGTGGAGCTAGTGGCTCTGGGGTTCTTGAACGTGTAGTTCTTTTCTCCCATTTTTCCCATGCCTTTTGCTTTAAGCTGTTCAGCAAGGTAAGTCTGATACCCTTTCTCTTCATTCTTGAAGAGACGAATCATTGCTTCTTTATGAAGTCTTGAGATCAGTGATTCAAGCGACATTTTCTTTCGCTTGTGTTTCAAGTAATTCTTAAAATCCACCCAGTTTGGCGGTAACTTCTCAGTGGTGCAGTCAACGATGAAAGCTTTAGGAAAGATCATTCCTTCAGCTGTGATTTCGTTGTTGATCAACTGAAATTGCTCAACTTGTTCCATTATAGACCTTGAGTCCACCATTTTGAAGTCGAGAAGTTTTGCCACAACATATCTCTGAAAACCAGCATTTTCAGACTTGTACTTCCTTTCCAAAGCTATCCAAAGATGCTTGGAAGTGGACTACTCTTTGTCACTATTGTAGACAGAGTACAGTTTGTCCACTAGTCGGCTTATGATCCAACCCCTGCACAGAAAGTCTGAGTGCTTCCAAGCCTCCAGTGTGGCTAACATGCGCACATTTGTCTCTCCTTCTTCGGGAGTTTCATGCTTGTCCTCATTGAGGAACTTAGTCAGGTTCAGAGATGTCAAGTAGAAGTACATTTTCTGTTGCCAGTTCTTGAAGCCATTCCCGTCAAACTTCTCGGGAAGTAGCCCATTTGTGTTGACCGGCACAAGGGTGGTTTGAGCTGCCACCATTGGTGCAACCTCAGCATTGTTACTTGTGTTTGCCATCTGTTAACACTGTTAAACCTTGAGTTAGAATCTCATTTTTAACATGTTTTCAGATGTGGACACTTCGTAATATCAGGAATTTTTTTTTTCCTCATGCATTTACACTCCCGATCGATCTGAAGGGGATCGATCGGTCGCTGTGAAGCGAGGATCGATAGGAGTTGTATGCTGCGATCGATCGATCTCACGTGGATCGATCGATCCTGATATCTTACGGTGTCTTGCGATCGGTTCAATCTGACATTCGATCGATCGGTCGCCTATCCGGTTAACAGCATCGATCTTGCGAGATCAATCAATTGGCTTGTGATCGATCGGTTGCATGACCCGCAGTACCGATTTCGGTTACAATTTCTCTAGAATGATCGACAAGGATCGATCGATCTGAGACCCGGATTGATCGATCTGGTCACGAAATATTGAACCGATTATTTTTTTTTTTCAATATTCGAAATAGTTATACTTATTTTACAAATTTAATTTTTCACACAATAAATATGTTTAAAAGCAAATTTTATTGAGTTAAAATTTGCAGAACCTTATAAAACCGGATTGTTCAACACTATTTGCAACAACTTTGTGTTCCATATATGTAATCTGATTTGTGTCTGGTCTATTATTAAGATACCTAATATCGTAAGATTGTATGGCAAGAAGCCAAACCTTTTTTTGTAGGTTTTCTAGTATTTTGTTGTAAGAAAAAGTATAGCAAGTACCCATTAAAAATGCATATAAGTTTATTTCTTTATCTTTATTGTCGATTTTTTATTTATTTATTTGAAAACTGTAGGAGTTCCGATCCTTTGGTCCATAATAATATCCCATAGCATTCTGTTTTATCATCTCCCTAAATACATTAACCACATTTTCTTTTAAACATTTAATTACTCAAAATTCTGATTCAAAATATCTTAGGATACAAGAAATCTCAAAATATTAACCCAAGAGAAAAACAAAATATGATGATTTTTCCTTTTCACGAAACAGGTCGGGCCAAGGTACGTACGGGTATTATTATTATGGGCAGCCGTCTCATCTCGAGACTCTAATTGAGTTTTGATGAGATGTCAAAGAAGATTTAAAGCGGTTCTTAGGCGAGTAATATGAATTAATGATGATCCCAAAAGACTGAAAGAAGAAGATCACATGGCAAAAGGTAGAAGAAGAGTCGTGGAAGTTTGTTTAGTTAGGGAAAGTCAATTTTAGTTCACATAAATAATAATTAAATCGACCCAACTCTCATGTCCAATCTTTACTTGTCTGCTTCTTCAATCAAATCTCCACTACGGAAAATGATCAACAGAACATAAAAAGATAGTAAGATACCTTTTATTAGGTCTTTTGTCCAGTCTATTGTTCGGAAAATGGCATAAAAAAACTTCTTCATAAGACAATACCATGTGGCATTTTATCTACAGCTCAGTAAACTAAGCTCTCAATTTATTTTAGGGCATGCACATTTTTAAGCTATGGCTATATGGGTGATCTTTTTCTTGTCAACTGTTCTTATAAAATCTTTTTTAAGCTTTCGAAACATATGGTTGCGGATATCGTTCTTGTTTCAAGATCTGCCAAAGAAACCCTTTGGAACCCGGCTTAACTTCTTGGTTAGAGAAAATGCATTTAGATCGACTTCCAAAAGCAGAGAGGTGTTCTTGATTAGTCATAGACCAAAACAAAATGAGAGAGACAAAAATAAAGCTGCAATCCTTAATTCTGTATTTAAAAACTTCCTATATATCTCATTTGAGAAAGAAAGAAAACAAAAGAACATTAAGCAATCAATCAAATATTATCCCTAACAAATCATTCACTAAACCTTACCCTCTCCAAAAAAAGAGTATACCTTTAAAACCCATTTGCTGATGCAATTTTTTTTTCACCTCCCCTTAAAAAAGCTCTCGTTGAGGCTTTTGTTGCTCGTGTTGCCTCGTTTTAGGCCGTCAGATGATCTACCATCTGAGCCGTGGGATTATAAAAGTAAAAGGTTAGAGACTGGAGTTGGAACTGCGAGTAGAACCCGAGTTGATGAAGACAGGAGTTTCTCTAGGTGTGTGGGGAGTGGCGCCACGTAAGCTGCTACTGTTTCCCATGTCTTTTGTCTTGTGGAGAAGAAAGGTTCCTGATAAAATGGTCACAAAGCCACATAGCTCTGTCGCAATTTGCAATCCGCTCTGAGAAGCCCAGTCCTGAACCATAAACAAATGTTGATGATGTCCTTATAAATAGTAACCTTTTAGTTCTCAAAAACAGCATTTTACCTTGAACATGATCATGCTAGCTAAGATGGTGAAAGTTGTGAACATAACGTAGTACACTGGAGATATGACCGCTGTGTTGAAATTATCCAAAGCCTTCACAGATAGATACAAAGAACGAAACAAATCAAGGGTTTGTTATTGGAAAAACTTTGGAATCCGTCGAGAAAATTAATACCAAAGATCTTGTTGTTGTTACCTTGTTCAAGTAGTTGATTTGCAAAAGGCAACATATGGTCACTACTATGATGAAAATCCATGCGTGGAAGTACTTGAACTGGTTCATCCCGGAAAAAGTCAGCTTTATGGCGATCGCCACAGCTTTAACACTCATAACCTAACAAGAGAGAAAGACCCACTTACTTAAAAGCGTAGAGAGATGTATGTACTAAGAGATGGCTCAAGAAAAAGATGAAAACGTACAGTAAGAGAACCCATTAAAGAGCAAATCCCAACATATACTATCATATGCGTCTTCCCATAGCGCGGCTCGTAGTAGAAGATCAATGCAAGCACCACGACCAAGACCACAGCAGAATATGCAAGGAAGCCTGGTTAAAACATGTTTCAGTCCAATAAGAGAATCTATGTTGTTTGACAAAACAAGGAGAGCTTTACTTTATAGGTATAAGTACCTGGTTCAGTAGCAAGGTACCATACTTGCTTGACTGATTCAATGTTTTGTTCATGAGGAGCATGTAAAACAATCGTTGTAGATCCAACAACACATAGGATGCAGCCAAGTATACCGAACATATGCAACTTCTCTTCCAAAATAAAATGTGCAAGCACTGCGCTGCATAACACGGTTTTTGTTTTCAGGAAAATGCATTGTTTTTTTTTGCAGATACGATGAGAGAGGGAGAGAGAGAAAAAAATATTAGGCATAGTGGATACAGATACCTGAAAATAATACTCAGAGCTCCCAAAGGTGTCACTAGAATAGCCGGTGCAAATGCATAAGCTGCAAAATTGGCTACCTCCCCAACAATCACTTTAAAGAAGTAAGAATACAACATTAGTTACAATTGAACAGAATCTTGGATTTACAGTATTATTCTATATTTCCAGTATCAGCTTAAATATAACCAGATTGTTACAAATGTATGATTCTAGATCAATCTGGCGGATGTTACTCTCTCAAATTCCCAGATTTCTATCATACAGATATATAATGTCTCTCAGTATAAAACCAAAGTTTTCAGATCAATATAAATGATGAGACTTCCATGAACCATCCCAAATCTATCAGACTTCCATAAAACCAGGATCCTTGGAAACCATAAGTCGACAAAAAAGCTAAAAACAATATCATGGCAAAAGAGAGATCGTTTTCATAGAGAAAACATCCAAAACATGTCCCAAGCACACACAAAATTTCATATTGATCAGCATCAGTTATGTGCTTCTGGTTGCCAAATTCATAAACATGTAAACATGTCTAGCAAACAGGTAACGAGATATTGATCAAAACTTACTTGTTATCATCCCAGCCCACCACCAAGGTTCATATAAGTATCCATAGCCTCCTTCACCTGAGGACAACAAGGAAACAATAAGAAGCAAAATCATTTAAAGAAAAAGAAGAGTAAATATGAAGAGAAAGAGTACAAGTAATAGCTCAACCTGCTCTAGCTCCGCTTACACCAGCCTTCTTGAGTCCCTTTTTCTTGATGATGAAACTAGAACCGATGAATATACTCGAAGACACAGCTAAAATGACACCATGTATATTATCAGGTGACATCTCCTCCATCTTGAAAGATATTTATAGTTTGCTTATATACAAATTAAGATGATTCAGGTTTGTTATTGATGAAGAAGGTTCCACTCTCAGATAGCTTATTGCGTCTAACAAAAAAAAAGAAA
The DNA here is from genome assembly GCA_039880935.1 of Streptanthus diversifolius. Lineage (NCBI taxonomy): Eukaryota > Viridiplantae > Streptophyta > Magnoliopsida > Brassicales > Brassicaceae > Streptanthus > Streptanthus diversifolius. Next base: position 9,760,021 of record JAXGFM010000005.1, read on the forward strand.
AAAGAATGAGAGTAAATCCACTCAAGTAAACTAATGTATATAATAATAAAAATTTCAGCATGAAATTCATACAATCCAAACGATTATTTATTAATTCAGCAATTCAGCTCACCAATCATAAGACAATAGATTCTGAAAAATAAAAATCTAAGCTTTTCGAAAAATTCCTTGTGGCAGAAGAATCAAAGACCAGACAAATGGCCCAAGTAGGATACACAGAAGAGACAAAACATAGATATGGAAGCAAGGAAAGAAACAAAGCATAAGCCCGTTAACAAAAAAATCAAACGATGCCTCGAAGAAACAGAAAATCTAGAATCTTACAATTGTTCAAGAAATGTTTCTCATTTTGCCCAAAAGATTAAAACCCAGAAAGCTTGCTTTTTATACAATTGCTCAAGAAAATTTACACTGAAATCATACGCGATTTGATGCATAACCAAAAACAAATTGTGAGAAATTGTTTTGAGATAAAAAGGAAGGGTGAGAAAACGACGTTAAGGAAAAGAAAACAAAAATAATAATCTGGGAGCTATAAGTAGCAACAGAATATTCGAATCGTATCTTACCATTTTCATCTCTTCCATTTTCGTAAACCAAAACAAAATCTCAACAATGTGAAAGTAAGGAGAAGAATACGAGTCTCAGACGTAATCTTTTGAAAGGTAATGTGAAAATTAGGGTTCTTTTTGTTGTGGTTGCTGGAACTGAATCTGAAAAAATAAAACGAATGCAAAAGGAAGAGACAGAGAGATATTAAAATGTAACGAAAATATGGGAAACTTTGAAACAAACCACACACTTTTATTATTATACAATTCGAAAACATTAGGGTTATTTACACATTTACAACCTTTTATATTTAGGCCCTTCTGTTTACCTTTATTTGTTTTTTTTTTTTTGGTTCAGAAAATTTTTTCTTTTTTTCTCTCTGATTCGGACGAACAGAATTCTCCACAACAATTATATAATTTTGCTTCTCCATAAAACATGCAAAACAAATTCTTCTTCTTCTTCTTCCTTTCTCAGAGATGGTGGAATACGGCATGTGAAGTCGTTGTTTGACATGTTGAGTACAAACAATAAATTGCCCAAACGATATGTGTAGCGTGAATATTTTCTTCGACGCCGCCAGTATTCCGTAATCTAGTTTTTACTGAGTCACAGTGAAAGTGATGATTACCTTCTAGACTGGGACAAGTTATTTTCTATTAAAGACATACAAAAATGTTGGAGTCTGAAAAAAAGAGAATGCTTCGATTTCAGAAGAAAGTTGTAACATAAGTAGATGTCATCAAGCCAGTGATGCTTTTGTTAACTACAAAAGTGAAAGATCCTTATGAACCAGTCATGTTTATATGAAGTGAAAATATGACCGACGGTGAGTCCAAACACAAGACCAGGAGCAGAGTGAAGCGCCCTAACCCGGGAAAACTACCCCAGGTTAAAGGTTTCTTACCCGCGGTCAACCCAAACAACCACACTTAGTAAAAATTTCTTGATTCAAATTTTTACTTAACTTTTTCTTAGCATTTTCAGATTTGATTCAGCGGAACAGTGCATAAACGTGTAATAGATTACTTATTATAAAAACCGAGGTTCTAGTACAACGATAAGTCTACCAATACATCGTCTAAGCTACTAGACCCAATTATTCTACTAAGCCACCATCCCTTCTTTCCAGCCTTCGTCTCGCGTTCTAGCCACTGCTGTTACCTTCCCGCGTATTACCTAACCCTGCATCCATAAGGAGGCATAAGCAACGAATTGCTTAGTGAAGCGGTCATCCCGTCTCACATAGCTATGGTCAAGAAATCGAAAACAAGTAATCCAATCAATAAGTCAATCATGCAAAATCAGGCCGATATACTTTCCTAAACGTGATTCACCAACCACTGTTGGATCATTCACCAGGACGAGTCACACAAGACTCTCTTATTCACGCTTAACACTTAAAACAGGACAGGACAAGTATATTAGATCAGACAGTCAAGCACTTATTGAATCCACACACGCTCACGACCCTAGACCATAGCCACAGTCACGCACTCACCTTAGGATTTCGATGAACCGATGAAAACCCACGTTCTGACACCTCTTGACGCAGATCGTCCAAGCTGCACCGACGCGCGTCACACAAACCTAGCGATTTACTCGGAACACATCGACCAAAACACTAAGTCTCTCGATGCTTATAGCCCAGAAAGGAAAAACTCTAAGTTTATCGATGCTTACCCGGATTTCCTTACCCGAATGATCCGCTCTCGATAAAAACTCAGATAACTGGTCGCTTCTCGAACCTTTCTAGAGAAATCACTTAGTTTCCTCGAACTTTCTTTCTTTCAGTGTTCTGATTTTTCGTTTACTCACGCAGGGACTTATGAGGCGACTTGCTCCTTATTTATAAGGGAAGTCGGTTAGGATTTTCCTTAAATCCGCAGTCCCATCTTATCCCTTCGAATATCCATCCGTCAGTTGGGATATCAGCGAGATTTTCGGAAAGCAGTTGGGATTTAGCGCAAAAATCTCGGAAGTTGTTACCAACAACTTCGACCAACCCAATCCCCTTATCCGCTGGGAATAATCCCTTATCCTTTGGGGATAATTCCCTATCCTTTGGGGATAATTCCCTATCCTTCGGGAATAATTCCCTATCCGCTGGGAATAATCCCTTAACCTTTGGGATAATTCCTTTTTCCTTTGGGAATAATCCATTATCCGGTTGTTAGGATATTGCGAAATTTCCGGGAAGTCTGTTACAAGGATATTTCGAAACTTCCCTCCCAGATATCTTCGCCCATAATCCCCGAAATTTCCTTTTTCCCCGCCCTTGCCAGTTTTGCCCTCGATCGCGGTCATTACAATTCTCCCCCACTTAGGTAGATTCGTCCTCGAATCTAGGACTTAGTCTTTTTGGACTTAGATGTCTCGACAGCTTGTTTGTCGAACCATTTGGGAAACTTGTCCTTCATAATGACTTCAGGTTCCCACGTGATTTCTTCTTCTCCATCACAATCCCAAACGACCTGAATCATTTTGGTTTTCTTCCTGCGATCTGTCTTAACTCTCCTTCCCACGATTCGAACTGGCCTTCCTTCCACAGTCAGATTTTCCTGTAAATCTGCTGGTGGTTCCACTATCACGTTATGTCTATCACTTATGCACTTCCTTAGCATAGAAACGTGGAACACATTGTGGAATGCACTTAAGACTGGTGGTAATTCCAATCTATATGCTACTGGTCCGATCCGTTCCAGGATCTTATACGGACCCATATATCTCGGACTTAATTTTGCGGTCTGATTCGTTCTTTCCTTTCCCTTATAGGTGACCGTCTTAAGATAGACCATTTCCCCAACTTCGAACTCTAATTCCCTTCGATGTTTATCTGCATAACTCTTTTGTCGATCCTGAGCTTCCTTAATCTTAATCTGTAAAATCCTGATTTTCTCAGTCGTCCTATCGACTAAGTCTGGTCCATAAATGCTTCGCTCCCCCACTTCGGTCCAACATAGCGGGGTTCGGCAAGGCCGTCCATACAATGCCTCATACGGAGACATTCCAATGCTAGTCTGATAGCTATTGTTGTATGCAAACTCGGCCAGTGGTAAGTACTGCTCCCACTTACCGCCCCAGTCTAAGATAGCCGCTCTCAACAAATCCTCAAGTGTCTGGATCGTTCGTTCCGATTGTCCGTCCGTCTGCGGGTGATAAGCCGTGCTCAGGTTGACCTTCGTCCCAAGCCGCTTATGCAATGACTTCCAAACCGCCGACGCAAACTTAGAGTCCCGATCTGATATTATACTCGCAGGAACTCCATGTAATCGGACAATTTCTTTTATGTACAACTCCGCAAGTTTCTCCGAACCATCTTTCCGATTAACTGCGAGGAAATGAGCAGATTTGGTCAAACGGTCCACAATGACCCAAATCGCATCTTTCTTATCACACATAGGCAGTCCGGTAACAAAGTCCATCGTGATCAAATCCCACTTCCATTCGGGGATGGGTAATCTCTGCATTAACCCAGCCGGAACTTGATGTTCGGCTTTGACCCTTTGGCATGTATGACAACCAGCCACCCATTTGGCTATATCCCGTTTCATTCCAACCCAGTGATAGTATCGCTTTAAGTCTCGATACATTTTAGTCGCTCCTGGGTGAATGGAGAATTTGGACTGATGTGCCTCTTTAAGAATTTCCTCACGCAACTGCTGATCTTTGGGAACACACACCCGACCACTCACCAATATCGTACCATTATTCGATATCTGATACTCAGTGTTCTCGTTCTTTGCTGCCTCTTTAAGTTTCTCGTCGGTATCCTGGGCTAGCCGAACGCGGGTTAACAGATCCGCATGGTCGGCAGCACCTAAGCCCAACGGTTCCACATCATCCGTCAATGCGGTAAGGCGCAAAGTGCTTATCATACTGACCAGACCTTCCATGTCTCTTACAACATCCTTGACCACTTTCTTTCGACTTAGTGCATCTGCAACCGAGTTGGCCTTTCCCGGATGATAGTCAATGGTCAAGTCATAATCGGCCACAAGTTCCATCCATCTCCTTTGCCGAAGGTTTAGTTCAGACTGAGTGAAGATATACTTCAAACTCTTGTGATCCGTAAAGATCTGAACTTTAGCACCGTAAAGATAGGATCTCCAGATCTTTAAAGCAAATACCACAGCCGCCATCTCTAAGTCATGGGTTGGGTAATTCGCTTCGTGTTTCCTTAGTTGTCTCGATGCATAAGCGATGACCTTACCCACTTGCATCAGAACGCACCCAAGTCCCAATCGAGATGCATCTGTGTAGACTACATAAGGTGCATCGGGTTCTGGTAATGCCAAAACTGGAGCACTCGTAAGCATTTCCTTCAGCTTAACGAAACTAGTCTCACAGTCTGCTGACCATACAAACCGAACGTCCTTACCGGTCAGCTTGGTCATTGGCTGAGCCATGCTTGCAAAGCCTTTCACAAACCGTCTATAATAGCTAGCCAATCCCAAAAAGCTCCGCACCTCCGAGGCATTCTCGGGTCTCGGCCATTCCGCAACAACCCTGATCTTTTCTGGGTCAACAGACACTCCTTGGTCCGAGACTATATGACCCAAGAATCCAATTTCACTTTGCCAAAAGCTACACTTGCTGAGCTTAGCAAACAACTTCTGTTCTCGCAATTTATCCAAAACCGTTCTTAAGTGACCTTGATGCTCATCTTGGTTTTTCGAGTAAACCAGAATATCATCTATGAAAATGATCACAAATTCATCCAAGAAATCTCGGAAAACAGTGTTCATCAGCTTCATAAATGCAGCCGGTGCATTGGTCAATCCGAAAGGCATGACTACGAATTCGTAATGTCCATACCTTGTCCGAAAAGCCGTCTTTCGAACGTCTGACTCGGCTATCGGAATTTGATGATATCCCGAAGCCAGATCAATCTTGGAAAAACAAGTCGCTCCTTTGAGTTGGTCCAACAACTCGTCAATCCTTGGAAGCGGATACTTGTTTTTCACCGTAACTCGGTTCAACCCACGATAATCGATGCAAAGCCTAAAGCTTCCATCTTTCTTTTTAACGAACAGGACCGGTGCTCCCCAAGGTGAACTGCTCGGACGGATGAACCCTTTCTCCATCAATTCACCTAACTGTTTCTTTAATTCAGCCATTTCAGCTGGTGCCATTCGATAGGGAGCTTTTGATATCGGGGCGGTTCCAGGTTCCAATTCAATAGTGAATGGATCCGACCTTTCCGGTGGTGGTCCAACCAAGGCCTGGAACACATCACCGAAATCTTTAACTACCGGAATATCGTTAAGCCCTATGTCTGGCCCAACTTCTGATGTTGTGATCGTGGCCAAATACGCCTCACATCCCTTCTGGATCAATTGTTCTGCTTGAATCGCTGAAATGATCAAGCTTCCTGAAGTGGGTCGAATTCCCTGGTATTCCAGCGTTGAGTTCCCTCTCTCAAACCGGATTCTCCCTCGATGACAATCCAAATGGGCCTTATGCTTTCCAAGCTAATCCATGCCCAATATCACCTCATAAGTTTTCACTCCGCATATGACTAGGTCAGCTGGCATGTCCACACCGCATACCATTATCGGAACGTCAAGCACTTTTCCAAAGGTTTTCATAGCTTGACCACCCGCCGCTCGGACAAGTCCGAGTTGATCTCCAAGTTCCTTATGGAACCCGGATTTCCCAATCACTTCAGGGCTAACAAAACAATGTGTCGCCCCGGAATCAAACAGAACATGGGTCGGTATTCCGCCCATAAGGATGGTCCCTACAATATCCCCTAAATTGCTAAGGACTCAAGCAGACATCGAATTTACTTAGTAAGTGTTAGGAACTTACCAGTGATCGGACGAGAAGAGCTGCCTTCTATCGCCTCCTCAGAAATCGAGAAGACCAGTGGTGTTCCACCAGTTGTATGGGCCGTTCTCTTAGCTGGTGGTGGTGGCGGCAGTCCCTCATTTGCCCGTTTCCCGGATGACTGCGCCAGCTTCGGACACTGAGACCTGAAGTGTCCCGGCTCACGGCAATGGTAGCATATCTGCTCCCCAAAATTTCGTCCCGACTCTCGCGCCCCAGGGTGCCTTTCCGGACAGTCCCCAATCTTATGGCTCAGACTGCCACACCGGAAACACGCACCCGAACTGGTCCTGCACTGACCCGAGTGCGTTTTCCCGCAACTTTGACATGCAGTTTGCACCGTCAATGTCTTGTTGCTCCTAAGACTCTTGTCTGAGTTCCTCCTTTGGCTCGAACCGAGTCTTAGTCTAGCAGAAGGTACCGTGGACGCTTTCCACTCCATGTTTGCCAACTCTGCTTCCTCCTTCAAGCCCATTTCCATAAGAGCCGCTACCTCTACCAGCTCAGACATCGAGTCGTATCTCCGCACTTGGCACCGATTGCGGAGATTGACCCGAAGTCCCCACAAGAAGCGACTTATCCTTGTCTGTTCATCCTCGAATTCGCGCCCAGCGAACTTCATGAGAGAGTTATACTCAATCTCATATTCGCGCACATTCATATTTCCTTGACGCAACTCAAGGAACGCACGTTGACATTGGTCAAATACTTCCCTTGGAAAGTACTTGGCGCGGAATTCCTCACGGAACACGGTCCATGAGCAATTTCGGCGCCTTGCCTCGACCGTGGTCCACCAAGTATGCGCGTCACCTTCCAAGTAGTGAACCGCGATGTCCTTCTTATACTGATCCGGACAGCGTATTGATGCAAAGTTCCGCTCGAGTCTCGATTGCCACTCATTGGCCTCGATCGGTTTTGCACCACCCGCGAAGTACTTTGTACCCAGCTTCCGCATATGATCAGCCATCGTAAGGTACGATGCAATCCTCGGCTCTGGCAATACCTCCTCAACCACTGCCTCAGCGACCCGGTCGTTTACCGCGGGTGGTGGTACCACCGGCACGGGCGCAACAGGTGCGGGTGCAGCAGGAGCAGGTACCGCAGCCGTCAATCTTTCCAGAATCTGCCCCAACATCCCCATCAACTGACCCAATTCGGTCTGGGGTGCATCGGCTCCACTCGCAGGCACATTTGCCGCGTCGCCTTCCAGACCGTTGGTGGGGTTCGCACCATTCCCATCGGTGCGTTCCTCAGGCGCACCACCATTCCCAACCTGCGATCGAGTGTTCCTTACCATCTGCAACAATCATACAGTTTATTAAGTTAGCATGAGACTAACTTATTCTCTAAAATATCACTTACCGCGAGACTGGCTGGAAAGGATGGCTTAACCCACTAACCCGTTTATGCTTAACATTGTCCTAGAATCGACCATGCTCTGATACCAAACTGAAGCGCCCTAACCCGGGAAAACTACCCCAGGTTAAAGGTTTCCTACCCGCGGTCAACCCAAACAACCACACTTAGTAAAAATTTCTTGATTCAAATTTTTACTTAACTTTTTCTTAGCATTTTCAGATTTGATTCAGCGGAACAGTGCATAAACGTGTAATAGATTACTTATTATAAAAACCGAGGTTCTAGTACAACGATAAGTCTACCAATACATCGTCTAAGCTACTAGACCCAATTATTCTACTAAGCCACCATCCCTTCTTTCCAGCCTTCGTCTCGCGTTCTAGCCACTGCTGTTACCTTCCCGCGTATTACCTAACCCTGCATCCATAAGGAGGCATAAGCAACGAATTGCTTAGTGAGGCGGTCATCCCGTCTCACATAGCTATGGTCAAGAAATCGAAAACAAGTAATCCAATCAATAAGTCAATCATGCAAAATCAGGCCGATATACTTTCCTAAACGTGATTCACCAACCACTGTTGGATCATTCACCAGGACGAGTCACACAAGACTCTCTTATTCACGCTTAACACTTAAAACAGGACAGGACAAGTATATTAGATCAGACAGTCAAGCACTTATTGAATCCACACACGCTCACGACCCTAGACCATAGCCACAGTCACGCACTCACCTTAGGATTTCGATGAACCGATGAAAACCCACGTTCTGACACCTCTTGACGCAGATCGTCCAAGCTGCACCGACGCGCGTCACACAAACCTAGCGATTTACTCGGAACACATCGACCAAAACACTAAGTCTCTCGATGCTTATAGCCCAGAAAGGAAAAACTCTAAGTTTATCGATGCTTACCCGGATTTCCTTAACCGAATGATCCGCTCTCGATAAAAACTCAGATAACTGGTCGCTTCTCGAACCTTTCTAGAGAAATCACTTAGTTTCCTCGAACTTTCTTTCTTTCAGTGTTCTGATTTTTCGTTTACTCACGCAGGGACTTATGAGGCGACTTGCTCCTTATTTATAAGGGAAGTCGGTTAGGATTTTCCTTAAATCCGCAGTCCCATCTTATCCCTTCGAATATCCATCCGTCAGTTGGGATATCAGCGAGATTTTCGGAAAGCAGTTGGGATTTAGCGCAAAAATCTCGGAAGTTGTTACCAACAACTTCGACCAACCCAATCCCCTTATCCGCTGGGAATAATCCCTTATCCTTTGGGGATAATTCCCTATCCTTTGGGGATAATTCCCTATCCTTCGGGAATAATTCCCTATCCGCTGGGAATAATCCCTTAACCTTTGGGATAATTCCTTTTTCCTTTGGGAATAATCCATTATCCGGTTGTTAGGATATTGCGAAATTTTCGGGAAGTCTGTTACAAGGATATTTCGAAACTTCCCTCCCAGATATCTTCGCCCATAATCCCCGAAATTTCCTTTTTCCCCGCCCTTGCCAGTTTTGCCCTCGATCGCGGTCATTACACAGAGCCTGTTGCAGCAGCTTTCCAATTCAATATTTCTCTTTTTCTTCTATTTCTTCATCTTGATGTTGCTTTGTTGCTTCCTCTACGCCGCAAGTTTTTTGAAGAGGAGCACTGCAGAGCCCAGGATTCTCTGCAAATGAAGAAATGTTCTGGCTTTGAATCTGAGTGCCTTGTGGTATTGGACCTTCAAGCTTGTTGTAAGAGAAGTTCATCCACGCTAGTAAATGAGAGTTTCCCAAGCTCTGGTGGGATTTCTCCAAATAATCTGTTTCGGGATAGATCCAGTGATTGGAGATTGGTCAAGTTCGACAGAGATAGAGGAATATGGCATGTGAAAGCAACACTTTGAACACAATCAGTTCCTTGAGTAAACCGATGGATTTGGGGATGTCTCCTTCGAGTCTGTTCCCAGAGACATCGATGGTTTTATAGATTGTGAAACCACTCCCAACCAGCTCCATCTTCAATCCTTTGTTCGTTAGATCCACTGAATTATAATAGTATCCTGAGCCACGTCCTGCAATCCTACTCCATGCACGAACTATGATGTCTACGACCGATGACATTGCACTCCAACCCGCAAAGTAATCTGATGGCAAGTCTCCAGTAAAGCGATTCTCCGAAATGTCAAAGATTCTTAGCTTGGGGAATCTCAAAGAATCCCCAGGAGAAGATATTGGCCCATAGAGCTTGTTACAACGAAGGACAAGATTCTGTAGATTGGGTAGTAATGTCAACCTGAAAGGAAACGTGTCATTGATCATGTTGCCTTCCACGTTCAGAAACTCGAGGCGGGCGCAGTTGATCAGAGACTTGGGAAGTTCTCCTGATAAGTGGTTGTGACCAACACCAAGTGATCACTGATAGATTCCTCTGGAATAGTATCTGAGAGACTATTATTCTGTAGATGCAAGATGGACAGAGTAGTGTTGAACTTCTCAAAACAGCGAGAAATAGAACTGCTGAAGTTGTTGTTGGATAAAAGAAGTGTATCAAGAGAAACCAATTCACATATTGTCCTAGGAATCTCTCCCCAAAACTGATTTTTGGAGCCCAAAAAGAAAATCGTAGAGTTTGGTAACAAAGGGAAATCTTGAAATGTGTTTGAGCTTATATCAAGCATATATTTTGCACTTCTTTGAATAACATCAGCTGGTCCTTTAAAACCGCTAAAGGAGTTCTGAGAAATGTTTGCATACCTTAACACTGGCAGTTTCCATAACCACTCTGGTACTTGACCTTCAATTTGATTGGCATAAATATCTAAATATACCAATCTGGTTTGGGTTTGTAGAAACTTGGGAAACTCAGAAATATTGTCGGATGATAATGTCAAGATTTCTCTGGGTGGGGGAAGATGGAGAGTTGAATTGATCTTCAGATTATTCTATGAAAGATCTAACCTTTTAAGTGACATGAGATGTGATAAAAGACTCATGTCAACCATGTTTCATGTATTCAGATAGGAGAGGTCAAGTGACGTCAGTGACTTGAGATGCAAGAACATGCTAAAATCGACCATGCCCTTCCCTGTGTTCCAATAAGAGAGATCAAGAGACCTGAGGCCGACTAGTTTCAATATAGATCCCGGGATAGGTCCATGGAAATTGTTTTCTCCAAGGGATAACTCTCTAAGTTGAGAAGGTGAAGAGATATAACCAATTTCAAGAGGAACACTGAAGTCGTTTCTTACTAGAGCAAGGTGGATCATTGAAGGCATCATAAAGAGGAACGACGGAATAGATCCAGAAAATGAGTTTCCACTCATATCGAAATACACCAGTTTCGAGAGGCTGCTCATGTTAGATGGGATCATACCTTCAAACTGGTTAGAACGAAAGATGATACCGGTGAGCTCGCTCAAATTGAGTAGCATAGAAGGAAAGTTCCCATTGAGGTTGTTAAATCCAAGTTGCAATTCTGTTAGTCCATACAGGTTGCTCAACTGAGCATGGCAGTTCACTGGTGCAACCATTTTCAAAAAGATCAAGATTGGTGAGATAAGAAAGATTCACGAGTGAAGAAGGAATCTTTCCAAAGAAATTGCAACCAGTAAGACTCAAAACCCTCAGAGATTTGAGGTTGTCGATGGAATCTGGTAGAATACCCGTAAGATTATTAGAGTCAAGATTCAGGCTCTGAAGATGTTGTAATCTAAACAGACTACTATTAGATCTCAAAGGACCATTGAGAAAACTGTCCTTGAGGTCTAAGTCAACCACCACGCCAGTCTTAGGTTCACAGGAGACGCCATCCCAAGAACAGCAATCAGTGTTGTTCCTCCACTTTTCTGTCTTCGGATCAGACTTCCACCAGTGAAATTTCAGCCTTTGGACATAGAACTCGTTCTTGAACTCCCAGAGAGCATCCCTCTGGTCTGGACGACACAAGTGCTTAGCCGGAGAAGCAAAAACAAGTATTAAGTTGAAAAGAGAAAAGATTAAACACAAGATCAATATCATCATATTCCTCTCATTACTAGAATGTATCGTGTTTTTTTTTTTTTACTTTGAATTTTGTTTTGTGTGAAATGAATCATGTCGATGACTCTTGTTTCATTCGATTGCCTCTTATATATATTGGTTCAACACAGATTTTTAATTTCAATATGAATACTCATCCAAGTCAAGCAATGAAATTGAAAATTGCAGAGTGGTTGATCTTACAAACTATCCCAAACCACAAACGCAATTTTTCCAGCCGTTGAAACGCTCTGCACCTTGAAGATTCTGTTGGATCTTCAAAACCACATACACAATGATGCAGGAATTGGATAGCTCATGGTGATGTGGTATGAAAAAATTATCATAAATTGTGTACTTATTATATATCTAATATTATCTTAGTTAGTTACGATATCATCCTATCTAGTAAACAAGATCTTATCTAGTAAACAAGAGTAATATAAAAGCTCATCATATTGTATCAAACATCATTAATTGAGAACTAATATTATTTTTCTTCTTTTATCTTCTCTAAATCTTGCTATGCATGTATAACGTGAAATAATCTTGTGTCGGTATTGATTCTTCTTCTCTTACGAATCAATCTCAGCAAGAACTTCTGTTTGTTTAATTGAACAACCAGAAGGAGAAATTACAGAGAACATTAATTCCTGCAACAGTGGTATCAGAGCTTCCTTTCTTCGGAAACAATGGCGGAAACACGTTCTAAGGCAATCAAAAATCGGAACCAACCTCCGATGACCGAGCAAGAAGAGCAGCAAGCAGCGATTGGTACACTACAAATGGAAATTCATCAAATCAAGAATGAGATGCGGGAGATACTGAATACGTTGGTGGCAATTCAACACCAAAATCTGAGAACTCCTAGAGAAACGTCGCAGTCACCAATTCAAAATTCTCAAATTGGGCATTCACATCAATCATACACAGGAATCACTCATCTTCCTAAAATAGACTTCCCCAGATTTGATGGTACGAACGTTCAGAATTGGCTCTTTAAGGTGGAACAATTTTTTGAGATTGATGGAACAGATGAAGGAACAAAGGTGAAATTATCATCGATACACTTTGATGGTGTAGCTGCAACATGGCATAGATCTTTATGTCAATCATTTTCGGGGACTAACATCTGAAAAAGTTGGTATAGCTATAAAGCAGAATTGATGGATAGGTTTAATGGATTTACAAAGATGAATGATTGGGAATCAATTAAGGCTGGTGTGGTGTATCCTACGTTTGTAAAAAATTGTGAATTGTTTGGCAGCAGGACTGAAGAACAGGAATCTATCCAAGTAAAGGAAGAACAATCCCTTGAAGAAGAATCGATTCAAGTAGAGGAAGTAAGAGAAACAGATGAAGAAGAATCAATCAAAAACAACCAAGAAAATGAAGAAAGAGAATCGATTCTAGAGGAGAACATGATTGAAACAACCCTATCGATTCAAGAAGATGATTCGAAATTGATGGAGTCATTGGTGATGTTTGAATCAAGTCATGATCCAGTTGCAAGATCAGTGGGGATAAACAAAGAAACCCAATTTCAGATTGTGAGGACAAATCAACCCCAAAGTCATTATGTTCATGGAGGAAATAAATCAGATGAGATCATAATGATGCAACGAAAGATGCACCAATATGAAAAGAAAATATGGAGTTTGTTCTCTAAGAACAGCAAGTTTAAATTCAAAAACAGGAATTCTCAAAGAGATGAACAAGACTGGAGGCAGAAAAATGATGATAATTGCGAGCTGAACCTTCTAATGGAATTGTTGTTCTTCTATGGTTCTCTTCCAAGACCACCGGAGCAACAGCTTTTCGAATCTCAAATCTTGGGGTCAAGGTTTCTTCAGCAGGGGAGATTTGATGCAGGAATTGGATAGCTCATGGTAATGTGGCATGAAAAAATTATCATAAATTATTTACATATTATATATCTAATATTATCTTAGTTAGTTACGATATTATTCTATCTAGTAAACAAGATCTTATCTGATAAACAATAGTAATATAAAAGCTCATCATATTGTATCAAACATCATTAATTGAGAACTAATATTATTTTCTTCTTTTATCTTCTCTAAACCTTGCTATGCACGTATAACGTGAATTAATCTTGTGTCGGTATTGATTCTTCTTCTCTTACGAATCAATCCCAACAAAAACTTATGTTTGTTTAATTGAATAACCAGAAGGAGAAATTGCAGAGAACCTTAATTCCTGCAACACACAATTTCTCAGCGGCGTGGTGGGGCCTAATCGTTCAATTGTCTCCACAAACCAGTTTTGAATATTTCAGTGGATCCTGAGGGTGACTAAGTGAAAGTGACGATGAACTCTCTTCAAGTTTAGTAATAAGTCATTGCCTTTCTATAAAGCCTCTAAATCAATCAACAGGTTCGCTTCTTATATTTTTTACATTTTCTGTACTAATCAAATGATAAACATAAATTATTATTTACTAGAGATAATCCCACGAAGCTTGATCCCACGAAGAGTTCTCTTTGCGCCGATCTTGTTATCAAATGCATTTGAAGTTTGATTATTTTTGTTTTGTTAGCTCTCTGTGTCTCCAAGTTCATATCTGGTCTGAAGAAAATGCACAAAATAAAAATTTATTACTACTATACAGATCTTGTTATTACTACCTTATTCAAGTAGCTGATTTGCAAAATGCAACATATGTTTACGACTATGATGAATATCAATGCGTGGAAGTACTTGAACTGGTTCATCTCGGAAAAGTCAGCTTTAAGGCGATTGCCACAGCTTTAACTCTTCTGGTAGTAGAAAATCAGTGAAAGCACGACAACCAAGACTATATAACATGTTTAAAACTTCAAACAATAGAACATGTTTCAGTCCAATAAATAATCAAGCTCCTTCTCTATTGTTTGACAGAAACAAAATCACCTTGTTCAGTAGCAAGATGCCATACTTTCTTAAGTAAGAATACAGAATAGATAACATAACCAAGCTCCATCTCTGTTATAGTTCAACAGAATCTCGGACTTTTTGTATGCTTTTGCTTGTTCGTATCTTCTTGTTCCCTGTAAACAAGCTTAAAGTTAACAAGATTATTATAAATATGTAATTTTAGATCAATCTCTCTTCTAGTTTAAGTTAGCCAGAGCGATTTATGTTACTCATCCAAGTTTTTATAGGTTACTGCCATACAGAATCATGACATCCTAAAATAAAACCAAAACTTCCAAGTTATCCTTGAAACATTTGACAAAAAGCTAAAAGCATTCCTTTATTTTTTAATTGTGATAAAATGCAAAATCATATGCAGAAGCACGCAAAGATACATATTTATCAGTATCAGTTATACGCATTCACCTTCGAAATGTTTTTTTATCAATATGTTCTCTTAGACTACATCAGGAAACAGCTCAGTGCGTGGACTTTAAGTTGGCAAAAATCTTTGTTAAGGCGGATCTAACCAAAGAATTGCCAAAGTATATGAAATTGAATTTTCAAGGCCAAGAAACGGTAGTTGACTACTCGTATCCATGGTTGTCTCCAAGATGCTCAAAATGTCGAAAATGGGGACATATGGCAAAGGTCTGTCTAGCAGCTCTCAGCCCCGTTGAGGAAGACTGTATAGGGGGAAAAAGTGGTGATACAGCTGAAGTTCCAAGCCAGTTAGTTAATCGGGTTGAGATACCAGTGGAAACCTCATTGGACAAAGGAAAAGGAACAAGCAAATAGACTAGCTCAGAAAATGATGGCTCTGCCGATAAATCAGAAGGAGAGTGATCAAAAGTCTCCCCAGCTAAAACAGGGAGATCTTCAGATAAGAAGACAAAAAAAGAGCCTGAGTTTGGCCAGGTCTCGATCTTAGCAAATTCAAGATATTCGGTTCTTAGCTCAGAGGAGGAAGAAGGAGAAATACTGGAGCAGACCAGTATTGACAAAGATAAAACGTTTAGTACAAAGAAGGAGGTATGGAGAGGAACACGGAATCTGATCAGGAGATGATCCATGATCCGACTACTACTCAGAAGGTCGTTGTAATACGGCAAAGAATCTCCAAGAAAAAATATTGGCCCGTGGAAAGGGACAAAAAGCTGAAGATTGGGTAACAATCTCAACCAGAATGGAAACGTGTCATTAAAAATGTTGTCTTCCACGTTCAGAAACTGGAGATGAGTGCAGTTGATCAGAGACTTGGGAAGTTCTCCTGATAACTGGTTGGGACAAACGTTACTGATAGATTCCTTTGGATACCAGAGAGGCTGTTATTTTATAGATGCAAGACCAAAAGAGTAGTGTTGAAATTCTCAATACAGCGAGGAATATAACCGCTGAAGTTGTTGTTGGATAAAACAAGTGTATCAAGAGGAACCAATTTGTCGCTCTAGATATATCTCCTGAAAACCGATTATCTGAGCATGAGAAGTACATTAAAGACGTTGGTAACAAAGGAAATGGATCCTGGAATTAGTTTGAGCTAATATTAATCATTACTTTTGCACTTTTTTAATAACATCTGCTGATCCTTCAAAACCACTGAAGGAATTTTGAGAAATGTTTACATATTACAGCACTGGCAGACTTCATAACCACTCTGGTACTTGGCCTTCAATTCTATTGGCAAGAATGTCTAGATATATCAATCTGGTTTTGTATTGTCTAAACTTGTGATTCTCAGCAATATTGCAGGATGATAAAGCCAAGAATTTTATAGGCGAGGGAAGATGGAGAATAGAACTGATCTTCAAATTAATCCCTGAAAGATTCAGGTCACTAAGTGACATGAGATGTGAGAGAAGAATCAAATCAACCATGGTTCTTGTATTCATATAGGAAAGGTGAAGTAACTTAAATAACTTGAGACGCAAGAAAATGCTGAAATCGACCTGGCCCAGGTCAAGAGATCATAGGCCGACTAGTTTCGATATGGATCCGGGGACTGGCCCATCGAAATTGTTTTCTCCAAGGTATAAAACTTGAAGTTTAGATGGTGAAGAGATGTTCCCCATCTCAAGAGGACCAGTAAAGTTGTTTCTCCGCAGATCAAGATCGACCAACAAAGGGATCATGAATTATGAGGACGGAATAGATCCTGAACATGAATTTCTAAAAATCTCAAAATAAACCAGTTTCGAGAGGCTACTCATGTTAGATGGAAGCATACCTTCGAACTGGTTAAAATATGATTATCAATTTAATAAATATATATATGTGTGTTTTTGATATATTATATATTGTTTATTTTAGTGTAAATAATTGAAAATTCATATTCATAAAAAATAGTAATTGATCAATTTTCAATTTAATCTCCTTCGTATCAAATAAAATTACGTTATCAAAATAGAACATCAACATAAATTTTTTTGTTATAGTTATTTTTTGGAGTTTTTCTTCTTCATAAAATTAATTTAATATTTTAAATTTATTAATATTCTTGGTGAAATAATTTATATTTAAATTTAAATAAATATCTTAAAAAAGTGGGATCAAATAATTTTTTAAATTTTTTGTAAACAAGTTTAAATTTGTTATAAAATTGAGATCCAATAACTTTTAAATTGTTTGGAAACATGTTTAATTAATGTAGTGTTTGTAAATAAATTTAATTAGTATAATATTATTTCTATAAATATCATTAATGATCCTAACAAAATTATAAATGCTTAATAGTATTTTAAGAAATACAACACATGATTAAAGTTTAATTTTAACTATGATTTTAAAATAATAAAATAAATTGGATTCTGATCTGTGCTAAAATAAATTGGATTCTGATCTGTGCTTCGAGATTTTTTTTTTAACAAGTAGAGGTTATAACCCATGTTATAGCACATGTTATACTTTTTGAAATAATTTTTTAAAATTATTTTTAATTAAATTTTTGTAAAAGTTTTATAATGTAAGTTTAATTTATTTTGCATTAATCTAAAATATTGTGTATTTTTTACGGATCAACATGTGTTGATATATAAATTTTTTTAATGTTTGATAATTAAATTTGTAATTCTTATATAAATATAACTAGAGATTTATGAGTGCCAAAATAGGATAGTCCATCCATTTAACTAGTCTTAAATTGTTATAACTTTATTTTTAATATTTTTGTCATCAAAATAGACTAATCAATCATTTTAACCAGTTTTATTGTGGTTTAAGTTTGTTTTTATAATCAAAATAAATTAATCAGTATATTTAACTTTTCTTAAAATGATTTAAATATTTGGTATGTTTGATGAAAACCTCAAAAAAAATCTCAATTATAAAACATCAACCTAAACTAGTCATACTATATAAAGGAGTAATATATATTGACTAAATTTAAAATTTAAAATTTTTATCAAGTTCGAAATAATTCACAAATTTCATAATTATTTTGTAGCTATTTGAAATTTGTTTTCATCAAAAAATAATTTTAGTATTTTTAATCATTTATTTGATTTATCAAATAATTTATCTTTAACTATTTAGTCATTGAACAAGTACATTCGAACTATTTTTAGTAAATTCCTTCTGGAATTGTCAGCCGCAAAACGACGACTGCTTTTTATTAATGTAAAAAGACAGAATGACCCCTTAAATCGACAAACTGTACCCTAAAAACTGTTTCATCTACCTCTTCCTCTCCTTATTTCTTACTATTTCTACAATAGACTTCATAACGGAAGAACACAATAATAAATCAAAACAAAAAAAAAACCTTAAATCGTAACAATGAAATGTTACAAAGGATCAGCTATTCTCGCTACCGATCATTACCCATTCCTCTACAAACCACCAATCTTCTCTCTACCCACTTCTTTCCCTTCTACTACTCTCTCTTACCCGACCCGAAACCGATTCTTATCCACCCGGATCCAAGCCCGGCTCATCCACGACGATCCGGTCTTTCAGTCGGAGGATTTAAGCTTCTACGATCTCCTCGGCGTTACTGAATCCGTTACTCTCCCGGAAATCAAACAAGCGTATAAACAGCTTGCTCGAAAATATCATCCCGATGTTTCGCCTCCGGATCGGGTTGAGGAATACACAGATCGGTTTATTAGAGTTCAAGAAGCTTACGAAACTCTCTCTGATCCTCGCCGGAGAATTCTCTATGACAGAGATTTATCTATGGGGTTTTCATTTTCTTTCTCCGGTCGACGCCGGAATCGATTCGATGAGGTATATTCATACTTCTTCTTTCTCGATTCATTTTTCCAGAATTCACCACTTTCCGATTTTTGCTTTAACTTCGTGATAAACCAAAAAATTACAGAAAAATTAAAAAATAAAAAAAATCAGCATCAGTGTTTTTAGCTGTATGGTTTAGAAAATTTGAGTGGATAATAATTTAATTATGTCACACTCAAAAATTAATCCAACGATGTCGATATTATTGATTTGGATATTTCCCTTAATATACGGACATACATACTGTTCACTATTATCCGCAAAAAAAAAAATATTTTTATTTATTTCAGTACCTCAGATTTACCTAAAGATTCGAGAACCTTTATTTGTATCCTTGTCGACAGAATTGACCCTTATCTTTCCTTTTGGTTATTATTGTCCAAAAAATTGACTCAGGTGAATTATTAGATTGAATAATTGTCGATTTTTATTAGTGGAATACAGAATGTTGACACTTTCAATTATGACTGTATACAACTTGCTTCTCTTATTAGCCCTACCTGACTTAAGAGTCCAATAATTTTGTCTACAATAATGTTCCTAAATGTTGAACCAAACCAATTTATACAATCCACAAAGTTGATTTGAGTTTTTGGTGATTGTTTCTAAAAGCAGGAAGTGTTGGTGGAAGAGAAGAGTGAGTGGAAGAAAAAATGGCAAACTCAGCTCTCAGGGCTAAAGAGAAGAAGCAATCATAAAGACAACAACAACTCAATGTCTTGGGCTGCTAGAATGCGCCATCAATATCACATGTCTGAAGATTCTTCTTCTTAACCCTAAAGACTAAGTCTCTTTGCCTCGTTACTATATAGATTTTTAAATTGTTGATGTAATATAGAAAGCATAGTATAATTACCAACAACTTTGTATATATGTATATATACTCTTTTTGTGTGCCTATGCCAATCGGCAAGCACATCAAAAACCCTAATCAATAATAAAGTTTGCTCGTGGTTTCAAGTGTTTGCTTTACATTTGAAAGATCCGAATTCGAGTTGTGGCAGCAAACAATTGTAAAAGTGAGTGTTAGTATGACAAAAACAAAGCAAAGGTTCCGACTGGTAAGAGATTTTGAGGCCGTAATAAATATAGATATCGTAAACGCTAACTTTTGGTTCCATCAACATGTACCATTCGTATGATTAGTAAGCGAACAAGTAATAAAAACGTTACCACCCATTCTAAGAGACACCAATCTTTATTTAATTTGTTTAATTAATTTTTAACAACGTTACGATCTCGCTTAACTGACATTTTTTAGGATTTAGCAGGGAATATTCGAATTTTGCTCAACGTTAACTGACATTAAACAAGAAGCACATAAATCTAAATTTTGAACCAAAGAAAAACAACATGTTATAGATACATTAATGCAAGTTTACTTATTTAGCCGTTAATTTTTATGGTGCCATCAAACAATATTTTAAATTCTGATTTTACCCTCTCCATCTCTTTTCTCCAACATTATCATTGAAACAATGGAACTATTTGTCATTAACTTGTTTTTAGTTTAAATGCTTCTTTGAAATCTATATTCTTTTGCATCTTTCCTAACGCCTTTCTTAACCGTTTCTAAGTTTAGATCTGTTTTACCTTTACAACGCAGCGGAAACCCTTTTCTATTTAAACATTTTTATCCTTGATTCAGTTTCAATCAAGCACTAATTGGTTTGATCGTGTTTACCTTTGGACCATCCATTTGACTTTCATTAGGCTTATAAATTGATGTTTAACTCTATTTAAGTAATGCATTTCTATGTATATATTGTTCTATTCCTTATATCATGCATCTTGAACTAGGCTAGTCACTAAACCATTCTAAAAATCGATTAAGTGTTTACTTTAGCCACATCCACGAAATGCGACTGTCCCTTGGCCATTGTCTTGGTTCAGTCCGCTTAGGCCACTGTCTTGGTTTGGTCCGCTTAGGCCACATGTATATTGTGATTGTGTCTCAACATCGATTAATTCAGGTTTGTTTCGTATCCATCTGAGAAAACTAGGATCATTTAAGGAATTTCAAGCCTATCGGTTTACTTTGGGAGAATCTCAAACAACATAGACTGAGGTGGAATTGAGCGAATCCGAAGTTCAGATTTTTGAGTAAGGCTCACTTCTGTTTTGCCTTTTGGTGGTTTGTAAATTGTTAATTGGGTGATTAGATTCTAAAACCATTTTTGAATTGGGATCGTGTATTTGTTTAGAATCTTATGGCGAGTATGTTTTGTTGAATTGGAGAACATGGCACGGTTAAAGTAGGATTATAGATCGGTCTGTCTGGAATGAAATGATCGGTCTCAAAATTCTCATAATTTTTCTTCGCCTACGTGATCGATCGTTCTCGTGTGAGATCGATCATTTGATGGTGAAATCGTTACACTGAGCTGTTGCAAAGCATGATACAGAGCTGTTGCAGCAATGTCTGTAACATAAGGAAGAAGGTTAAAGGGATAAAAGCATGAATAAGCCTAGTTCACTTACCGTTTTTAGAAGCATTTTAGTTTGTGGTTTATTACCGTTTATGTACGCAAGACTTCTCTATATAAGGAAAAATTATAATTTGTTTTTATTATCAATAAAATAGCTTTGATCACAAGTTTCTGATTTTCCATATTCAACATTTGGTATTAGAGCTTCATTACTAAAAAATTCCATAATAAACAAGAGTGAAAGAGAGAGAGAAACTGAAAATGGGAGATAACAACACGTGAAGTTTTGTTGCTCCTGCAATCCCGCGTTTTGAAGGATATTATGACCATTGAACTCGACTAATGGAATATTTTATCTGATCAAAAGAATATTGGAATTTTATAAAGAATGAGATCGGTAGCGGTGAAGGTGTTACTTCTACCGTGGAACAATAAAAGGCGATTGAAAAACAAATGTGTAGGGACATAAAACTCAAGAATTTTCTATATCAGGCGATCGACAGAGAAATTCTTGACACAATCCTCAACACTGAGACAAGCAAGCAGATTTGGAAAAGCATGAAACAAAAATCTGAAGGATCAACCAAAGTGAAGAAAACACAACTATAGGTGTTGCACAAGGAGTATAAGATGTTGTAGATGAAAGAAGGGGAGAAGGTAAATGTTTTTTTTGCGAGAACATTGTCTATTGCAAAGAAAATGAGATCGTAGAGAGAAACGCTGAAAGAGAACACCATATCAGAGAAAATCTTAAGATCACTAACAACAAAGTTCAACTACACCATGTACTCAATTGAGGAGCCATTCTTCTTGTTGTTCTAGAGCAGTCATCTTGTTCAAGAGCAACAAATGAAGGGAGATTCATAAGAAGAAAAAGTACTGAAGGTCTCTTACGAAAATATAGGAAGAGGCTTTGGAAGAGGAGGTTACAGAGGAAGACGTAGTCATGTAATGAGCAGCCGAGCCACAGTAGAATGCTGTAAATGTCACAAGTTAGGCCACTATCAATCAGATTTCACTACTTGGGACACCAAAGCAAACTACGATACGCTTGATGAGAAAGATGAGTTCTTATTAATGGTGTTTGTTGAATGAGAGTTCAAGATCAAGGAAGCATGGTGGACCGAGTCATGCCAAATACTTACCTTCACTGATGACTTCAGACAAAAAACTTGGATCTATCTTCTATCAGCTAATGACTACGCATTGAGATCATTCAAAATTTTCAAGACAATGATTGAAATTGAAGCAGATGTGAAGATAAAGAATTAAGGAGCGATCGTGGAAGAAAATTTACATGCACAGATTTCAATGAGTTGTGTGTGTCTCATGGGATCAAGAGACAGACAACGGCTGCCTTCACACCACAACAGAATGAAAGCTGAACAAAAAAAGAACCATAATGAACATGGTTAGCTGTTTATTTATGGAGAAAAGGATGCCAAAACGATTTTGAGGAGAGGCAGTGATGTGGACTAATCACATTCTTAACAGATGTTCCTCTTTGCAGTGAAGGAGATGACACCACAGGAGTTTTGGAGTAAAGAAAAGCCAAATGTGAAGCATCTAAAAGTGTTCCCACATTCCAAATCAAAGAAGAACAAATCTAGATGACAGAGGACATAAGTGTATTTTTATGGGGCTAAGTGAAGGATCAAAAGCGTATAAGATGTACGATCCTGAGAAAAACCAACTGATCGTTTATAGAGATGTGGTTTTTAACAAGAAACAGAGGGATTGGGAAGGAAGTCACAACAAAGAAGTAGGAGGTGAGCTAATTATCGATGAGGAAGTGGAAGAAAATAATGATACAAAAACACAGACTGATGAACCTGAGGAAACAATGAATAACAAAGAATAGAGAGAAGCAGAAAATCAATCAGTAGTACGTCAAAGAGCTCCACCATGATTTCTACAGGATTATGTGAGAGGAGATGAGGAAGATGAAGAGTTGCGGTGCTTGGTTTTAAGTGGTGTACAAGAGAGACAATGGAGGCAGAACTCGATTCTATTGAGAGAAATGAGATTTGGAAACTGGTGGAGCTACCATAAGGCGCTAAAAAGATTGATGTCAAATGTATATTTAAGACAAAGATGAACGAAAAAGGCGAAGTAGAAAATTTCAAAGTCAGATTAGAGGCAAAAGGATACTCACAGATATATGGAGTTGACTATGAGGAAGTGTTCACACCTATAACGCGATGGGACACTGTCAGGATGCTACTAGCTGAAGCGGCTATACAAAAATGAGACGTGTATCAGTTAGAAGTCAAGAGCGCTTTTATTCACGCTGTTCTAAAGGAAACATTGTTTGTTGAAGAACCAGATGGATATCAGAAGATAGGGGAAGAAGACAAAGTATACAAGTTAGGTAAGACACT
Organism: Streptanthus diversifolius; assembly: GCA_039880935.1. Taxonomy (NCBI): domain Eukaryota; kingdom Viridiplantae; phylum Streptophyta; class Magnoliopsida; order Brassicales; family Brassicaceae; genus Streptanthus; species Streptanthus diversifolius. Next base: position 9,783,729 of record JAXGFM010000005.1, read on the forward strand.
ATATGGGCTTAAAGAAGCGCCAAAAGCATGGTACAGCAGACTGGAGGATTAATTATGAGAGAAGATTTCAGTAGATGCAAATATGAACATAATCTGTTCATAAAAACAAAAGATGGAGGGAGATGTCTCATAGTAAGCATTTATGTGGATGATCTGATTTTCATGGGCAATGATCTAAGTATGTGTGAAGAGTTCAAATTGTCAATGAAGAAGGAGTTTGAAATGACAGATATGGGTAGAATGCACTATTTCCTTGGAGTTGAAGTGGAGCAAAATGCAAGAGGCATTTTTCTTTGTCAAAGGAAATATGCATCAGAGATGCTTGTTCGGTTTGGGATGGGAGACTGTAACCCAGTGAAAAACCCTATGGTCCCGGGAACGAAGCAGTTCAAAGACATGGAATGAGAGCTTGCATATTTTCTGTATAGGCAACTAATTGAGTGATTAATGTATCTCACAGCCACAAGACCATCTATCATGTTTGCAGTCAGTTTTCTGAGCAGGTTCATGGTGTAACCTAAGGAGGGACATCTGGTTGCTATTAAGCGAGTGTTGAGGTATATCAAAGTACATTAAAGATGGTTTTGTGGTACAAAGATAATAGGGAAGGCGAGTTAAAAGCTTACACAGCGATTTTGCTGGAGACATCGATAGTGGGAGGAGCATGTCGGGTTACGTCTTGAGCAATACTACAGTTGCTTGGAGTTCAAAGAAACAGCATGTGATCACCTTATACAGAGGCCGAGTATATAACAGCCTCAGTATGTGCAACTCAGTGCTTGTGGATGAAGAGAATATTCAGAAGCGTGAATCAGTCTGAGATGGAGTGTGTGAAGATATATTGCGATAACAGTTCGTCGATCAAATTATCTAAAAATCATTTGTTCAGGGGAGATCAAAACATATCAAAGTGACGTTTCATTTCCTTCGTGACTTGGTAAGAGAAGAAGAAGTAAAACTAGTACATTGTGGGATTGAAGATCATGTAGATGTTATGAAAAAACCATTAAGGTTGGAAACGTTTCAGAAGATGCGGCTTCGACTTAGAGTTCAAGAGTTTGAGACAAGCTCCAATGCTGAAGATATTCGAACTTGGGGGAAGGAATGTTGCAGTGAGTTGTTGCAGAGTATGAAACAAAGTTTCTGATTTGTCATATTCAACATAAATGGTTGATCTAAAAGTTTATGATATTTTATCTCTTGAGTGGATCGATTGAATATGAGTTATGTGTTTGATTTCTGAGTTTGGATTGTTTTATTAACTTCACTTTTTGCTGTCTCATTAGTTCCTTATGTTGAAATTATGTTGATGTCATCTCTGGCTTTATGATGATAAGTTAGCTTTGTTTGATTATCTATATGTTTGTGCTATTATTTCAGATGGATAACAACATAATGAGCTTGAATGATGAAAATGACTATGTGGCAGACGAATCTCTTATGAGTACTACTAAGATGAAAACAAGCATTAGAAAGGTTTTTGATGGTAAAATTAATATTAGATGTAACCATTCTAAAATGCATTATTACTTCGATTTGCATAGAAATGGAATTACTATTCTGTTTCGCTATATGAAAATTTGCTCCAAATTGTTCATAGTACATATCCCTGTAACTAGTACTAAAAATTGATATGATGATATTTCGTGAAATGATTATTGTTGTTATAGTTAGCATAATTTTTTTTTATTTATTGGTTGAGTAAAGAAATATTATGAAAGCTTTTGCTTATGTCAATTTTAGCATTAAGTTCCGGAGTAGAAATACCACACCAGCAACTTAGACAGATATTTGAAAATAAGAAAATTAATTTTAAAAGAAGTTTTTGGTAAAATTTGTTTGACTATTTATTTTTGGAAACCAAAAACTGTGAAGGGTTATCTCTGTCTGATTGTTCATTAAATTTATATATAAATGCAAACTGGAATTTAAAAGGAATAATAGTATCCATTTTTAGCAATTTAAAGCAAAAATATGATATTACTTCTTTTATTCAAACTCATATGGTTAATTTGACACAGCATGAGACAATGACAAACAGACCCTTACATAACTTCAATCATTTAAGTTCACAACTTCACATTGTTCGCGTTCGCGTAAAGAGAAACAACAATTATCTCTTGATGTTTACTTATCAGCCGTTGATTCTTACGGCGAGATCAAACCACACTTCTTAAATTCCGATTTTACCCTCTCAATCTCTTCCTCCGGCAACGTCATCATAACAACTCTCTCCTCCGATTTCGCCGCCGTGAAAACAACCACCAATCCTTCCTCCCCTATCCCTTCCACGTTATAGTAAATTGATTCCGGCGACTTCCCCATCACTTTCGCCTCATACAAATCAACTTCACTCAGATCCACAAACGTTAATTTCGCTCCGTAAACAACGAAATCCAAATTCCCATCACAACTCTCTCCCATCTCGTCGATTCCACATCTCTCGTCCGTCGCTTCCGCTATACATCTCACTAACTCCTCCACATTCGCTTCGGCCACCGGAAAATCCACGTGGACTGTGCTTATCATTTGACTGTTTCCAATCCCTCTAGGTTTCAGATCATTCGGATCCTTTCTGATGATCGTAACAGTTACAGGCTCTGGCTCTGCCCTAACCTTAGCTACGCATTCCATATGATTCCGGCCAAAATCTCGAACACCGGAATCTGATCGCCTCCGTTCGCCGGGAAATGTGGTGAGATCTGGTCGGCGACTGCAAGATTGAACCAGTAATTTGCCATTTTCTTGTTGTTAGGAGTGATCCAGAGATCTCCCACCGGGTCGACCCGTTTGATTGAATCCGGATCTTTAACCGTCGAGTTTGGGCTCAGAAACCTTCTCACTGCGGTAGAGGTTGTTGGGATATAGATCTTTTCCCCTGAAATGGCCTTAGCCCATAAGTTGAAAGCATAGAGTAAAGAGAATGAATCTCCCATGATATTGGCCCAGCTCAGGCCCAAACCTAAACCTCCGCACTTAAACCGGGTCATCTGCGGACACAAAACCGAAATTAGGTGGTTAATTTTTAAATTCAGAAAAGAAAAAAATCAGTTTAAAACCGGTTTAGAATCCACGGACCATAAACCCGCAATATAAGTTAAATTCGACAACTACTCCGTTGTTTTTAACGAGCCAGTGTCTTTTTCATGCAAGTTAATGTACGATCAGATCTTTCATCTATTAAATGAATCTGAACATATACATTTAATGTTTCTATATTTTACCTGTTTTTTCTCGATTAGGGCATATGCTCAGAAAGAAAAGTAAAACCCAAAATAGAAATTTTTCTAATTTCTATTCCAGCTTACTGTTTACCTAATTTTTGCCTTTGTTTAAAGATCATATCCAATCAGCATGGTTTGTCTCTTTTTCTGTTCTTATGCTAAATATTTGTTGTGTTCCTATCTCAACTTGTAAGATTTTTTTTTTTTGTTGAGAAACTTAAAAATCAAGATGCACTGCTAAAAAGTTCAACGCTTTGCAAGAGTGAGCAGATGATTGTCACTATAATGGTATGTATAGAATTAAATACTTCGAATATTTATTTTTCTTATATGTATTGAATTTTATTTTATAAAAAGATTCTCTTATCATTGTATTAATCTGTTCACACGTTTAATAAGACAAAAAAACCTAAAGATTGATGATTTTCACAAATCCTGTTATTATGTTTTAGTTTTACAAATTCATAAAAATTCAATAAAATCATAAACATAATTATTTCGAAAAACATAATTTTTTTTAAAAAAAAGTCTTGTAGATTGTATAATACGATATTAATACCAATATTAGTTTAGGATTTTGTGTATAGTCAAATATATCTCGGACAATGATAGACATATAAGTAGAGAGAGCGGGAGTAATCAAGCCATTTGTGTAGTGCGTGTGTGAACTAAAGAAATAATGGCAAACTAAAGAAAAAAAATATAGTTTTTTCATAAGAATTGAGAAAAATCTTGTAGTAAAATTACCTGAACATAGATAAGAGGAGAGAAAGGCAACTCTGGTCCAATGGGTTGATGGTAAACCAGAAACTCATCAACTGACCGGACTGGTTGACATAGCCACTCTTCCACCGTGAGATTGCATTTACCTTCCACGAAACGTGTGCCACAGTCGTTGCACTTGATATACGGACGACCTGAGTCTCTCCGCCAGAACCTTCCTGTGGTCCAAGCGATCTGGTCGAACAACATGAACAAAGCCTCCTTCACGTGTGTCACGGTCAAGTCACGTGCCGTCTCGGACGAGTAAATGTACGCCGCCTTGAGATAGTGGAGCTTCATAGCTAGGTCTAAACCGGTTGGTTCGTGGGTGGTACCGGTTTCCGTCGCTCGGGTAGCACCCACCGTCGATAGCCGGATGTTGTATATCGGACCCTGACCTTGTCCCTGTTCTTGAGATCGACCCATGATGGCTCAATGGATTTAAAATGATTCTATATATGTGATCTTGAACTAACTAGTCGATGTATGTATACAAATATATCAACTTAAATTAGAAATGTTTTTGCTTTCGACATCTCTCTCTCTCTCTCTCTCTCTCTCTCTATTTCTATCTGTAGGTGATGAATGTAATCTGATGATCTTGCATGTGTATATATATATATATGTATATAGAGTGGAGACGCTTGATGGTGGTAAACTGTTATGTTAAGAGTAGGTGATACCAATTTAATTCATTGCCTTGTGACTTCCCTGATAAGTTGATGTCTAAAGGATCAATTCATGGTTCATAATTTTATTTATCACCTACAAGTCTTTTATATATATATAGGGTATGATCCGTGCGTTGTTTTTTTATTTTAGTATTTTTTATATATAGTTTTTTTGTCGTTTCTTTATAAGCTATTTCATTGTTTGGAATATTATGATTTTTTTTATATGTTTCTGATGCAATGTTTTTATTTTGTTGGTTTTTTTCTCCCTAAAATTTAATATAAAGCTGGAGTCATTTTTTGTTATGTATCTTGTACTACGCTTCGGCATTCAGGTTTCGGTTCGAATTAGGTTTGGGTATTTTGGGTTTAGAGGTATAGAACCCATTCGAGTAATTTTCTATTTCGGTTTGGGTTTGGTTCAATACATAACGGATTCGGTTCGATTCTACTACTATATTTTAAGTCACATTTTGTACTCATATACTTAATGGATTCAGTTCGGGTTCGGTTCCTAATTAAACTACCCAAACTGAAAAATTCCGATTGAAAAAACGGAAGAAAAAAATAAGAAAAACTTTAATAAAATATAATGTTTGATTTATTTCGATTTAATTCGGGTTACCCGTACCGAACCCAAAATCCAAAGTACTTAGGTTTAAGAACCAATCAGTTTTTTAGATGCACCACAACCGAACCCAAAACTCAAACTACCAAAATTCAAAAATCAATCGGGTTTTTGAGAAAAACCGAAACCGAACCAAACTGGTTAATTCGATTTGGGTTTGATTTGAGTTTTGGATTTGGTTTATTTACCCAGCCCTAACTATTCTTTTATGTAAACCATTAACTAAGTTGTTCACAAAATAGTGTGGAGGGGGGGGGGGTTTACCAAGTGAAATGAATAATCATTGGTTTCTATTTGTGTAGTTGGTGTTTGCGTTATTTTGAAATTTCCCATTACCACTTCAACATCTAATCTTCTTGAAGCATTTGGATTGATGTCCTCGATTTGGAAAAACAGTTTCAGACATTGTGGCTATCAATAAAATTTAGTGATTGATTAGTTAACATACATGTTTCTTTGTCAATGTCATGAAATGTAAGATAGAAAGAAGCTCACCAAATTTTTGACGTTGTTATTTACATTATTTATTTATTTATTTTTTTTGTTTCTTGCCGATTTTATAGGGCTAATATTATGTCGGCCAATCATAATATTTCTCACATGTCATTGATTTAGTAGTTAATATTTGTATGTTTACAATGGTTGATAACTTAATATGACGAAAATAGTTTGTAGGCTTGTGCATGGCTTGCTGGTTAAAGCCATGCCATTTGTTTATTATTATATATAATAGTTAAAAATAATAAATTTAATATCATAATTTATTTTCTGCTTGTTTAGAAATAATTAATGGAAAATATTTGATTCTAAAATTTTTGTGTATATTTTGATATTAAACTTTTTATTAATAAATAATAAACATTAGTGAAGTAATTTACACAGAACCGTTGACAATTAAATTTTGGTACTAAACTTTGTATTAACAGACAATACAACATTATTTGAAATGCCTTTTAATGGATTTTGGTACTAAACTTTGTACTAACAGACAATACAACATTATACTTAAGTATCTAATTTAATATTGTTGAATTATGTAAATGCTATAGTTATTTTGCTAAAATAAATTATGGCACTCAATATTATGTATGTTTGATAGTTTATTTCAATATTTTAAAATAAAATATGAAGCAAATTTATATTTTTAAAATCCGATTTTATAAAGTTCTACAATTTTAACTCAATAAAAATTCGCAACAGATTTTTAGTGTGAAAAAACAAATTTGCAAAAAAAAATTTAATTAGAATATTGAAAAAAACAATCGGTTTCAAGATATCGTGACCGGATCGGTCGGTTAGAGAGAAATCAACTAAATTGAAAACCAAAATCGGTACCGCGGGTCAAGCGACCGATCGATCGCAAGCCGATCGATCGATCTCGCAAGATCGATGCTGTTAACCGGGTAGGCGACTGATCGATCAAATGTCTGATCGAACCGGGTCGCAAGAAAACGTAGTAATCAAGATCGATCGATCCAAGTGAGATCGATCGATCGCAGCATACAAACTCCGATCAATTTCCTTTAAGATCGATCGGGAGTATAAATGCATGAAAAACTGGTTTTTCTGATATTGCAATGTGACTACATGTGTTAAAAATGCAATTAAGAACATGTTAAAATGAGATTCTAACTCAAGGTTTAACAGTGTTAATAGATGGCAAACACAAGTAACAAACTCTAAAATTAATAAGAATAATCCAGTTGTTTGTTTGGTCGAGTCGTCTACTATTTAGCATGAAAGATTAGGACATGTGAACTATAAATCATTAACTCGGTTAATAAATTTAAACCTAATTCTGAAATACAAATTAAGTAAAGATAAATGTGAAGTATGCGTACAAGCGAAACTCACAAAACGACCATCTCCAAAAGTTGAGAGAACAACCAAACCTCTAGGTTTAATCCACACTGATTTGTGCGATTTAAAATACTTACCCACTAGAGGAGGTAAAAAATATTTTATGACTTTCATTGATGATAGTACAAAATATTACTATATTTACTTGTTACAAAGCAAAAATGAGGCTTCGGATAAATTCAAAGAATATAAGCTGGAAGTTGAAAATCAACTAGACAAAACTATAAAAATATTTTGGAGTGATAGAGGTGGAGAATATGAAGGAAAGTTCGATGCATTTTGTAGAGAAAATGGCATCATTCATCAAACAATTGCTCCCTACTCACCAGAATCAAACGGAATTACAGAACTCAAAAACCGAACTTTGAAAGAAATGATGAATGCAATGATGCAAGAATCTGGCGTAACCCAGAACATGTGGGGGAAAGCTTTAATGACTTCGAATTATATTCTAAATAAAATTCCACACATAATGACGAGAAAAACATCATATGAACTGTGAAAATGTATAATCCCTTCATACAAATACATAAAAGTGTGGGGGTGCCTAGCAAAAGTGGTAGTACCTATTCGGAAAAAGGTCACAATTGGACCGAAAACAGTTAATTGTATTTTCATCGGATATGCGCACCACAATAGTGCTAATCGATTTCTGGTTCACAAATCAAACATTCCAGATATCCATGTAAATACAATTATAGAATCGCAAAATGCATATTTCTTTGAAGATATTTTTCCATGTAAGGATAAAATTACACCATAAAAGGACTAGGGAAGAAAGAGATGTAGGTGAATCAAACACTTCTGCCATTGGTCTAGACAATGGAGAAAACGCTGAAATTGAACTCAAACGTAGCAAAAAAGCTCGAAAGGAGAAAAATTTTGGTGATGAATTTCTGATGATTTTAGTCATAGAAAATGAACCCAATACCTTTGCGGAAGCGATGTCTACACATGATGCTCCTTATTGGAATGAAGCAGTCAACAGTGAATTTGATTCAATTATGCAAAACTATACGTTTTACATAACGGATTTACCAGAAGGGTTCAAAGCTCTTGGTTGTAAATGGATCTTTAAGATCAAACTAAAAACCGATGTGACTAAAACCATTGGAAGTGACAACAATATTATAAATCAGACTAAAACCATGTTACATGGACAATTTGAAATGAAGGATATGAGACTAGCTGATATAATTTAATATTGTTGAATTATGTAAATGCTATATTTTGCTAAAATAAGTTATGGCACATAATTATCAATATTAATATTTATATATATATATATATATATATATGTAGATATTAATATATATATATATATATGTAGATATTAATATATATATATGTGTATTTGATAATTTATTTCAATTTTATGAAATAAAATATGAAGCAAATTGATATTTTTAAAATCCGGTTTTATAAGTTTCTACACTTTTAATAACACATTTTTTTGGTAATATGTGTGGTTAATAACACATTCTCTTAAAACGTTTTAGAAGTTTAAATGATGCATAAGAAATTAGGATTTTCTTAATAGTATGTCCAGATTAATTCAATTTTTATTAAAAGATAGTCCATAACACTATGAAGGGAGTTTTTTGTAGTTTCGTTTGATTCAACTATTGATGCTGTTGATTATTATTCTTGTATAGATACTGATGTCGTGTTAGGGGATAAGAACAATTAACAGATTTTTAATATTTTTTTTTGAATTAGTGGTAATTCTGATTATAATTTTGGGGTTTAGTTTCAATAAGCCTCCAACAGAAATATCGACCGTGAAATTTGGAACAAACATCTTTTTATTAAAAAAATTCCAGACTAAATCATAGAGTATTAAATCTTCCGAATGAAATTCAGTTTTTTTTGCTGCTACAAAATGTTTATGGTAGCCAGGAATGGTATAAATTATAATAGCAGAGAGAAATATGAAACAAACATTCATGTAGCTAACAAATTAAGTGAGTGATTGGTTGAATTTTTGAAATTATTAATCATGTTTTATATTAAATTTTAAAATTACAGCCATTTTTTTTTTTGACTATAGAAGCTTTATTTACTAAAAATTTATTTTTAGATTGTATGAAAAATAGCTATAAAAAGATCTTTTTTTTATTTGCAGATATAGCTATAACAAATATATTTACAATCCAAAATTTACAGTAAATAATTTACAGCTGCAGTCCAACCAATTAACCAAAGAAAATAGTGAATTAAAATAAAAGCTGATAAATTTTAATCTAAAAAGTTGTTATATCACTCGGTGAACTTAAAGTATATATTTTTGGGTGGACTATAAATAATTGTATTGCAAGGACATATAAAAATGGACATCTTAAAATATTTGATTAATTTATTTAACAAGTTGATATTTTGTACATTTTAATTTCAACGTGATTTGGTTATCTAAAATTATCAAAAACGAATCTAAAACTTATGTTTTTTTTAGTAATTATTCAAAAAAATTAGGTGTATCATGAAACCTAGCCAATTAAAAAGAAATTTAAGACATTTAATTAAAATGTTTTGGTTATAAACAGCTGGTCATTTCTATTATGTCAATCTAATTAAATTGTTTTATAATTAGTAGAAGTTTAAATATTTTATGATGGTCCAACTGTCCATAATTCATTTTGCGGATATAAATCAGAATATGAATGATCTGCTGTAATTTCAATCATAAATTACCATTAAAAATAATTTAATATAGATTTTGATGCGGAATCTACCGATTATTAAAGAAAAGATTAACAGAAGTTTGCAATCTTTTCATTTGTTTCTACTTCTAGTAAAAAGAGTAAAGTGTAAAACCTTTAGATCTTTTCAAGGAGAAGAATAATTGGTTGGCGGAAATGACATTTAATGCGTTTTCTATCCAATTCAACAATATATATATATATATATTAATAGAATTGATATATTTTTAAACAGATTTGAATAATGATTTATTTCAACAGACTTGAAATTCTTATTAGTACAGCTCTTCTTACTCTTTATAGCTGGGATCCCTTTCAGGCTTTCAAGTACTCTTTATAACTATACTTATCCAAGAAATCAGTTAACCGACTAGCTAGTCTCTTTCTTTTAGTTGCCAAAGTTCATTTATTATTAATTTTTTTTTTTTGTATAAGTATTATAAAATGACACATAATAAGATAAATTATGAGAGAATAAAAAAGTTGAAATCGTTTTATTTTCTTGTATAATAATTTTTGGTTTGGTGAGTGCCATTTTTGTTTTTATGCTTTCATGGGAATATCGGTGAGTCACGTACAGGTTTAACGATATATATGTTTCCAAGGTTGGTATAATAAAATGTTGTACTTTGCAGCCTAGATTTGAGTGAGAAATGGTTGAAAGATTGTACTTTCAAAACAGCCATGATATTGAATATACAATTGCTTCATTAATGGAGATGTTTTGTGGCTTAGATGTGTTGGACCTTTGCGCCAGTGGGACATTTGTTTTTGCCAAAATTGGTTCGAGCAGGAGTTCGAACATTTATTCTCCGACCTCGTGTGTATTTATTAAAACCCTAAAAACTGGACACCTAAATTCGAAGCAAATCAGCCAAGTGTCCAACCAAAAAGACAAATGGTGTATAGATCTAGGCGCCAAGTTTAATGCATTTACGAAATATCTGTAACGAATAATTGATTTTAAAACACTAAAACGTCCAAAGAAGAAAATAAATACACCTAAAGAACTTACTTACATGGAATGGAAACGCCTAGCACGTAAACCAATTTCAACATACGATCGACGTTTCCTAACGTTAACGTATACTATACTAGGGAAAACACAAAGAAGTCCGATAGTGCAAATTAGTAAATCTGGCGTATGCACAACGCAAAAAGACAAAAGAATCTTGAATAAAATCTCAGAAATTAACCGATGCATGATCAAACTTGTAAAGCTCATATGCTAAAAAATAGAAACAACGATTAGACTTTTCTTGTTCTCTCTGTTTTCTTGTTCTTCGCTTGCCAATTCTTGTTTGTGTTGTTGTGGGATGATCTCCCAAGGCTCCATAAACATCTAATCAGTATTCAGATTCATGCAGTGGTTTATTAGGTGTGTCTCTATAGGGATTTAGGAGTGTGCTCGTTTAATGGACATGTTTGATGATTTTTTTTTTGCTTATTAATGGATTTAGTGGAGTTTGACTACATAATATAAATATGGTCACATCAATTTTTAGTTCTAGAGATAACATTAGTTTGTAAAGTTCATTACTAATAACGATATCTTAAGAAACCGTATGGATTTTGAAACTTTTACGTTTGGGTAACTTTAACGTAGGAGAATGTTTTTAAAGTACTTCTGAAATGTATTCTTGAAATAAAGAAATAAATCAGTAGATATACTTTGGGAATGAATTCTATAGAATAATGAAAAGGACGATGTAAACATATTAAGAGATGCCACTTGAGTTGGAATTGGTTGAACATTAATTTATATCCGTGAAGGTTGATATAGATTCAAGATACTAAAATCGACCAAGGACCACTTCACACATGCTTCAATTGATTGAGACTGCTTTTGACTTTTCGATATGAATCTATCAGAAAATATCAACAATTAGAAAAATTAGAAAATTTGTTGATGTTGTAGCCATGACCACATAAGATGCATGATTTCTTCTCGTTGTTTTATTACGTAAACCTCAAATATATCAAATAGAGTGCGTAATTTTTTATGTTACCATGTTATTTACATATATGTAGATAACTACTCTAATTTTTGGACGCTTTTGTTTATCAAACAACTAGATATTTCCGTCATTTAAGCGTCCAAAAATTAAATTAGTTATATATAAGAAGAAATTATATTAATTAGATGCTATGAAAATAAATATGTGTTTTGCAACAATTTAAGAAAGGTAAATCATTAGTAATAAATTGCTTGTTTCCTTCCCTCATTACTAATCGCTAATTTTGTTTATCTTTAAGTTATTATCATTATTCCGTAAGTTTTTTTAAAAAATATGGTTGGAATGTTCTTGTCCGCACAAATTTATTTTCTTATCATGATAGGGTGCGTGTGTGTGCATGGTTTTTTTTTTTTAGAATTGTAAAAATAAGACAGATTGAGAATAAATTTTTTCCACTAGGATTTTTATAATTTTTACAACTTTCTTACTACTGTACTTTTACTAAATTTAATAATATAATTTTTTTTTAAAATTATGAACGAATTTTATAAATTTTATAAAGAAAGACAAAATCATCAAAGTATATTTTTCATCTCTTTTTGGAAAATAAAATAGTAAAATAATATTCTGTTTGTTATTCTATGTTTGGTAAAATATATATTATTCCCTTAGAATATGTATCATAACTTTTAATTTTTTGTTCTACGTAAGTTACGAGATATCTTCTAACTATTGCTCTAAGTTTTGCTTTTTCCTAACTTTTATTATTTGTTTTACATAGGTTAGAATACATATTTAAATTTTACTTTTTCTTCTACCTTCCGATTATAATATATGTTGTTATATCCTAACTTTATTCTTTCGTCCATATTGATTAGAATACGCTTTAAATTTTACTCTAAATCTCATCTTATTTAAAATACATATTTTTTTTTTTAACCGTTCATCTATCTTCTACGAAATTTATAATTCATATTCCACCATTTTATCGTTATTATATCTGCATTATATTTTGTCTTTTCCGTTTTTTACTTGTTCATTTTCGGAAAATTAGAAAAATCTGTGATCTATAAAACTGAAATAAACTAAATTTTTATAAACTCTAAATTTTTTTTTTCTTTTTTTTCAATCTTGTCACTCCTAGAATGTAATTTTTGGTTTAACAAAAAAAAAACTAAGACACAGTATAAAGAGATTGTGTAAATTATTGTTACTCTGCCTTTGTTTCTAATGTCCATGCCAGACGCGATCATGTTCTTACAAAACAGAGTAAAATAAGAAAACAATTATGTTGGGAACAGGGACATGCATGCAAATCATAATTTTTGTAAAATCAAAGAATCTATATGACATGCATGGTTGTCTAGAACAAAACCATTAAGAGAAGATTAGTGAAATTAGAAAGAAGAAAAATGATCAAACCATATGTATTCAGCGATGATTTAGAAGACTTGAGAGTGGAGAAGCTGGAGACATGATTTATATTTCTTAAGAAAGGAAGAGGACGATGACATAAATTAATACATTTTATTGTTTTTGGTTGTGTATTTTTTTTCCACCAAAGTTGCTTAGTAACAAAGGCTTGCTCTGATGAATAAAATATCATGACAAATTTCAAACTTTGTGACCTTTATTTTATAAAACAAGTAGTGGAACTAAGATGTAACCTGGTTCATATGAAGAAGCAGGAGCATCTGGCTGCTTCGCTGGTTGAGCAAGATGAAGAAGGGCATTGCAATTCTGAATGAGTCTGCTTGTCAGAAGGTAATTTCACTTTTGTGTTCTTCAAATTAATCATATATACCATATTGACGATTTCTTGCAGCATTAGACATAACGCCAATTTATCTCTTCTCTCGTCTATGTTCAATTTCGGATTCGTTATTTCTTCTGTTCAATTTAGAAATAAATTTTTAAGAAAATAAGATTTGGATCTGAGATTTTGATTTTAAAAATTCGAATTTTGATTTAAGATTTTGATTTACAAAAATTAGATTTGGATGTAAAATATGTGAATGATGAAGATGATTTGTTAACGAAAAAAGAGGAAAATAAAAAAGAAAACATTTAAATCCAAATTTAGAAACTACATTATAAAAACTTATAAAAATATAGAATAAGAAATAGAAAACGACATTCAAACCCAGATTTATAAAAACTTATAAAAAATTAAAACACAAATTTTTAATTAATAAACCATTATAAATAATTTATTATTCCTTATAAGTAATTTTTAAATCTTTATAAAACCATTATACAAAAACCCTAAAAGATTAATATTGTGCATATTATATTTCCCATATTAATAAATATTTATAAATGATTCAAAACTTTTCTTACCTAGATTAATAAACATTTATAAATAATTTATTACCCCTTGTAAATGATTTATAGACCCTTGTAAATAATTTATAAACTCTTATAAATGAATTTAAAACTCTTACAAATGATTTAAAAAACCTTATAAATGATTTATAAATAGATTATAAATCCTTATAAATGAATTATAAATAGATTATAAAATCTTGTAAATTATTTATAAATAGCCTATAAACTCCTATAAATGATTATTAAACTCTTACAAATGATTTATAAATATTTATAAACGATTTATAAATCTTAATAAATGATTTATTATCTCTTATAAATGATTTATAAATCATGTCGACCAAAAATAATTTATAAATTCTTATAAATGATTCAAAGCTCATATTATTCAAATTTTTAAATTTTTATAAATAATTTTATAAACATTTATAAATAATTTATAAATCCAGATTTATAAAAATTTATGACAATTTTGAAGTGTTTTTCAATTGCTAGATAACGAGCATGATTTTAATCAAAGTTGTTTTTGTCTTATATTCATTAAAAATATTATATTTTTGAAAAGTGGTATCTACCAAATAATAATTTTAAAATTTATATATCCGAGTGAGAATGGTGTGACATAATAATTATCACCTCTGAAATTCATCACATATTTATAAAGTTTAAATCGAGTACTTCATAATATTAAATAAAATATTAAAGCTATTAAAAAAAATTTCCCATCCGAATTTGGGTAATAGTTTTTTCTGCTGGATCTGGATTCTGATTTAAATATCTTAAAATTTTAGAGCACATACACTTTTTTTTTTTAACGCAAATACCATTTTTCATTAATAATATTGGAACCTATAAATAGGCTATTACAATTCAAAATTAGGTTAATACAACCTTACAAAGGCTAATACAACCTAAAATATTAGACTCAAAACAACCCAAAATAGGCTCAAAACAACGCCAGAGCCACTGCTAAAAGCATAAAATCGTGAACTGAATGTATAATTCAGTCAACTCTCTTAGGAATTAGACCATCTAAACTTTCCGATAAAAGTTTAAACTTAACCTAGATGACTCTATCACGCTACAAGATTATTCAAAAGAAAAAAAAACCCTCTTAAAAGCAATGGTCAGATTCACTGAAAGTCTAATATTACAAAAACTAGCCAACAGTCAGCTATTAGTAATAATAACCTCGAAATCCCCATATGAATAGGTAAAAGACGTCTCCAGATCCTGAGCACAGACACTCTTATTTACAACATTTGTTATTTATTTTATTTGTTTGTTACTTCAAAAATCATTTCTCTTGTATGGCCCATGAACGATAAATAGCCGTTTTTGAATGTACTAATACTTCAACCTAGCCCGGAATGTAAATATGGGTTTCTAAGCCCAATATAAAAATCTCTGAGCAAATAAAATAGGCCGTAACTTAAAATATTTTGGAAACCAAAACTGGATAAGTCCGAAACATAGTTCCTCTACATCGACTACATCCTACACTCAAAAAGATATTGGTATTACAGATATCGATTTGCTGCAGTAGCCACGTGTACAACTCATGATGCTTTAGTACACACTAACAATATACACGTACATGCAGCAGATAATTATATGGCGAGAATAAATCTTAAAAAGAATTGAGATATTTTTTTGGTCCTTTATATACCCCTTAAACCCTACACCTTGGCTTCACTCTCTTCATTTCTTCTGCCTCTCTCCCAATTCGCAAAACCCTAATTTCGAATTTCAAGGTATCGATTTACTCCATTTTCTCGTTGTTCTTGTTCTTCGTTTTCTGTATAATTCTTTTGATGCGTGTCTTTCATAGTAATTTCGTTCTCGTGAGTCTCCGTACGTTTGTTTCGATTCGTCTGTAACGGATCGGGAGCTTGAGAATACTCTTTCTTTTAGAGTTGAATCTAGATCTGCTAGTTAAGGATCTGCGTAGACAGATGACCAGTTTGTCGTTGTTGTTGAATATGATTGAGATTGATGTTGATTTGTAGTCTCTAAAGGTTTATTGTGGCTTATTGTTTTGTTACGGTTGATTTGATTTGAATTTATGCTTATAAACTTGTGTAGATATGGCTTTCTATAAAAGTCTCGGTGGTCTCTTGAGACAACGTGTGGTTTCTCAGACCGGAAATGTTCCGATTCAGTCAATGCTCGGTTCTCTCCGGTTGATGTCTACCAAGCTTTTCGTTGGAGGTAAATTTTTTGTCTTTCTCTTATGAGGTTAGAGAGTTTCTTCGTTTCTTAGCTCTTTAACCTGTATGCGATCGATTAATTTTGTTCAGGTCTATCATGGGGAACTGATGACCAGTCCTTGAGGGAGGCTTTTTCTAACTTCGGTGAAGTGGTCGATGGTAAGTAAAGGTTCAACGTTGAACAGTCTTGTTACATTGAGCAAGAGTTTATGACATTTTGGTTTTGGTGATGAGCAAAAGTTAATTGTTTTTTTTTTTTTAAAAAAAATTGTTCTGCAGCTAAAGTCATCGTTGATAGAGAAACAGGAAGGTCAAGGGGTTTTGGATTTGTCAACTTCTCTGATGAGACCGCTGCTAATGCTGCCATTTCAGAGATGGACGGAAAGGTTTGTCTTTGAATTCTGAGTTTGTATTCTCTATCAATGGTGATTGTTTGTGTTTTTGATGGTTAACTTAATGCTTTGTTTTTTTTTTGTAATTTCAGGATCTGAACGGACGGAACATTCGCGTTAATCAAGCTAACGAAAGACCAAGTGCTCCCCGGTTTGGTGGAGGTGGTGGTGGCTACGGTGGAGGTGGCTATGGAGGAGGTGGTGGTGGTGGCTATGGAGGAGGTGGTGATGGTGGCGGTTACTAAACAGAGGAGAGCTTCTTGTGAAGAAGAGTTGATGGGTTCTGTTTAGTTGGTTTCTTAAATTGAATTTTGTGTTAGTACAAAACCTGAATGGGATTTGTTGAAAACTCATTAGTTATTACTCGTTTTTTTGGTTTAACAATTTGGTTGAATATTTTGTTGTCCCCCATGAGGTGCATCTAAATCCGGCCTGTTCTCTGAGTTGGTGTTAGCTTCAGATATTGCCGGTTTAATTGAACCCTTTTATTACTTTGAAGAGTAAATCGAACAGAGAAATTGATAAATTTTGCTTTGAAACAAAACGATGAAATCATCTATAACTCACTGCGATTTTAGCATCTTGTAAATACATTGAGTCAACCGGTTGACTTGGGAGAAATGTGTCCATTCGCGTAGGACTCCCAAGTGGTGTAGAGGAGACACGAACAAACAGTTTGAAATGTATCGAGGATTACCCACATTATTAAGATAGCTTAATGTCTGCGTATTTCGGATTATCTGCATCTATACCATTCTCCTTAGCTCTCTAGAGATAATAAACATCAACACTCCCACGTATTTTTAAATGCACATAATGGGGCGATAAAATATTCAACCAAATTCGTAAACCAGGGACAATTGATTGGTTTTGAGATTGATGATGATTTATAGTTTCGATGGTTTAGTGTTCTTGTGGTTGATTTTGTTGTGGAAGGTTTAAACTTGTGTAGAGATGGCTTTCTGCAAAAATGTCGGTGGTCTATTGAGACGAGTGGTTTCATTCACTGTCACTCTCTAGCGACGACCCATGAAGAGCGGAATATATATATATATATATATATGCAGAGAACAAAGGAACCTTCTAAGGTTATAGAGCGTTTGGGCACTTGACTGACCCACACCACAGCTGGAAAATACGTTTGCGGACAAAATACTTTGAATGTTAATTATCTTTGACATTGTGGACCATTCATCAATCGAGTCTTCACAGTAGACTTGTTAAGTTAAAGTTTCATTTTCCTCTCGTTTCACAGTAAAAAAAACAGAAAAAAAAAACATCGGTTGTAGAGATGCAAAGTATTGTAACTGTTTCTGCGACAGAGGACGCATCTCCTAAAGAATCGAATAAAACTTGTAGAAAGAAAGATTTCAGAATTAGTGTTTATTTATCTTAGAAAAACTTGCTCAAAAAACTAAGATCTCTCTTAAACAAAAAAGAACTCTCTTCTCTCTGTTTTCTCACACGTAGAATATGATCACCTCAATCATATATATACTACTTTGAGTTCCTAAACTCTAGGAACAAACTGCTACAAGATAAAACCAAATCTTCTTGTTTAGATCTCCTAAACTAACTCTCATGTTTATCTTCTCATGTCTATCTTCTCATAGACATACTTATCTTCTTATCTTCTTAGTCTTTCAAGCTTAATCCAACATCTCCCAGTTTTCGAGCCTGATTCTATCTTCTCATGTCTATCTTCTCATAGACATACTTATCTTCTTAGTCTTTCAAGCTTAATCCAACATTGTCTCCCTTAAGCTTGAACTCATTTGTTGAAACTTCTTGAACTCCTAAAAGCTTCCTCATCTCCAAAAACTTTAACCTTCTAAGTGCCTTGGTTAGTATGTCCGCCTTTTGAATGTTTCCCGGTACATGTTCCACTTCGACTAGCTCCTTCTCAACGCATTCCCTTATGAAATGAAACCTTGCATGAATGTGTTTACTCCTTCCATGAAAAACTGGATTCTTTGTAAGAGCAATGGTGGATTTGTTATCAATTCGAATGATAACTTGCTCACAGTTCTCCCATGACCTCTTTGAATAACTCCTACAACCAAATTGCTTGTTTTGCAGCCTCTGTTGCAGCCATATACTCTGCCTCACAGCTTGAAAGGGCGACTGTTTCTTGTTTCTTGCTGCACCACGTGATAGGACTCTCTTCCACGAAGAACACATGACCTGTTGTGCTCTTGCCATCATCAGGGTCTATGTTATGGCTGCTATCACTATAACCAATCAATCTCATCCTTCCAAGTTCTTGTCTCCGTTTGAATATCAATCCCAAACTAATCGTGCCTTTTAGATACCTTAGTATTTGCTTAAGAGCAATTTCATGATTTTCTTTTGGTTGCATCATGTACCTGCTTAGGACGCCAACATAGTAAGAAATGTCTTGTCTGGTGTGAACTAAGTATCTGAGACACCCGATTATTTTCATGTAGTTTTAGAATGATTCGATCATTGTTCTGAGACACCTCGACTCCAAGATAACACATCAATACTCCTAAATCGCTCATTTCAAAATTTGAAGACATCTCCCGCTTAAACTTATGTGTTTCTTCCAAATTTGATCTTGTAACCATGAGATCATCAACATAGACTGCAACAATTAGGATGAGTCCTTCTGCATGCTTACGATAGAGTGACGGTTCTTTAAGGCACTGATGAACTTCAATTCCTTGAGTATAGTGTCGAGTTTATTGTTCCACGCCCTTGGGGCTTGTCTCAAGCCGTAAAGTGCCTTGTTTAGTTTATACACCATGTTCTCTCTTCCTGCAACAATAAATCCCTCTGGTTGATTCACAAAAATAACTTCCTTGAGTTCTCCACGCAGAAATGCGGTTTTCACGTCGAGGTGGTGTACTTCCCATGCGTGAAAAGCTGCTATTCTCAGGATGAATCAAATTGATTCCATTCTCGCAACTGGGGCGAAGACTTCGTCGAAATCAATACCATGTCTTTGCACATAACCTTTAACAACCAGCCTTGCTTTATACTTGTTTATGGTGTTGTCCGAGTTCCTTTTAAGCTTGAAAACCCACTTTAATCCTATTGGTTTTGCCCCAGGTGGTAAGTCAACCAAGTCACCCCACGTTTTATTCTTTTTGATTGATTTGATCTCTTCTCTACACGCCTCCGTCCATTTTGGATTGTTTCTAGCTTCGCTGTAAGTCAGAGGTTCTTCATTGAGGGAAAGTAGGAGTCGTTCACCCTCGCTTTCTGCCAACAAGATATAATCATCAAGATGTTTTGGTGGTTTACTCTGCCTCTGAGATCTTCTCAACTCGAAAGGCAATGTCGTATCCTCTGTTTTTGAAACATTTTCTTCATTTGAGGTATCAGTGTCTGCAGTTGGCGGATCAATCGTGTCTTCGTTTTCATGATCTTCCTCCTCCTCTGTTTCACCATTCTGCATCATTCGAATTCCATGATCTCCAGAATTTTCCATAGTAATGGTGAAGCCATAAAATTGTTTTATGTTCTCCACAGTTCCGGCTGACCAACTCCATCCTTTATCTTCATCAAAGTGGACATCACGACTTACTATTATTTTTCGACAAGTGGGATCATAGAGACGATAAACTTTTGATCCAGGTTCAGTACCAAGATGAACAAGCCTTCTTGATCTATCATCGAGTTTTTTAAGATGTGGTGTCTCTGATTTTGCAAACGCCAAACATCCAAAGACTTTCAAGTGTTCCACATTTGGTTTCCTTTATTTGAACATCTCATATGGGGTCCGATCCGACAGACTTCGAGTTGCAACACGATTGATGAGATAAGTGGAGTGTATTGTGGCTTCTCCCCATAGATAATTTGGGATATCTTTGTGCTTCATAATGCTCCGGGTCATCTCCATAAACATTCTGTTCCTTCGTTCTACCACGCCGTTTTGTTGTGGTGTGTAAGGTGCAGTCAGGTGTCGTTGGATTCCTGATTTCTCACATAATTGATTGAACTCGATCGAGGTGAATTCACCTCCTCTGTCCGTGCGCAATGTTTTAAGCTTCTCACCCGTCTCCTGTTCTACCATAGTTTTGAACCGTACGAATCTTATAAACGCCTCAGTTTTCTCCTTGAACAATATAGTCCACATGTATCTTGAATGATCATCAACCAGTAAAAATATGTATTTGTTGTTTGCTAATGTACTTGGTGATATCGGTCCACACAGATCTCCATGAACTAGCTCAAGACGTTTAGATGCTCTGTATTTTGTAGCTTGCGGGAATTGTTTTCGTGTCTGTTTGCCCAGTAAGCATGATGCACAGACTTTATTTCCAATGAGTAGCTTTGGTATTCCTGTTACCATCCGTTTGTTAATCATAAGTTTAAGGTTCTCCCCATGAATATGTCCCAATCTGGCATGCCATCTTGTTGATTCGGATAATTTCTCACTATGTAGACACTTAATCTCTGTTAGCTTCATACGAACCTTATAAAGTCTGTTCAATGATCGTTTTGCTTGGATTAACAGCTTTCCATCTCGATCGTGTAACGTAAGTGAGTCATCTTTCATACGTACATCACAACCTGCCTCCATAGCTTGACCGAGGCTGATAATATTGCTTTTTAAGTCTGGAATGAAGTAAACTTCATTCATTGTTCTTTTCTCGCCATTCTTATCTGTAAAAACGATTGAACCTTTTCTCTTGATGTCGACCTTTGAATCATCTCCGAACCGTACTTTCCCAGTGATTGTTTTGTCCAGTTTCGTGAAATACAATTGATTTTCCGTCATGTGGTCAGAGGCTCCATTATCCAGATACCATATGTCAAGTTGCGAGTTTGTTTCAAAGTTTCTTGGAACAACCTTTTCCTCATTCAGATAAACAATCTCATGCACCATGAGCTCGTCAGCCTCATGTGTGTCTGTTGTGTCTTCTTTGTCTTCTACTGCCTCCTGCAGTTTCAGAAGACGATCTTGACAATTTTGTGCAAAATGTCCAGTTTTGTCACATCGATAACAGACCACTCTGCTCATGTACTTCCCTGTTCGATATGTATATCCCGCACCACGACCATGACTTCCTCGTCCAAAAAACCTTCCTCCACGTCCTCTTCCTCTTTGTCCTTCAAAGAAACGAGGATTGTTCTGTGATGGTTGCTGTGGATTATTAGAGAATAATAGTTTATTTGATTCAACTATTGAATCGTCTTCCTCACTTATTCTCTCCTCATACGCTTTGATTCGTCCCATAATGTCTTCGAAACTTGTGGTCTTTAGGTCTAATACTTGCTCAAGCGATGCGACAATGTGAATATATTTCTTCCTCGGCACTCTACTAAAGAATTTCTTTACCAGTTTTGACTCGTCAATGCCCTCTCCTAACGCTGTTGCTTTTGATGATATTGCAGTGAGTTTTCCTGCGAATTCATCTATGGTCTCTGTATCTTTCATCTTGAGTTTATCAAAATCACTGATCAGAGTTTGAAGTCGTGCTTCTCGCACTCTTTCAGCTCCAACGTATCGTAATTTTATTGCATTCCACACTTCCGTTGCTGATTCAAGGTCTCCGTATTGCAAGGTTAACGACTCGGGGATTGATTGAAAGAGTAGTGCTTTCGCCAAGTTGTTCTTGTCACCATCTTTTGTACCTGGATCAATGGCTTCCCAGACTTTATGTACCTTCAAAGCCACAGTCATCCTTATGACCCATACCGCATAATTCATATTACTCAGCATGGGGCACTGAATTGATGATGAGGTATTCTCCGGTGGTTTAGCTAAAACTATGTCTCCCATCGATTCTTCAAAGTGCTCTGATACCAATTAAAGAATCGAATAAAACTTGTAGAAATAAAGATTTCAGAATTAGTGTTTATTTATCTTAGAAAAACTTGCTCAAAAAACTAAGATCTCTCTTAAACAAAAAAGAACTCTCTTCTCTCTGTTTTCTCACACTTAGAATATGATCACCTCAATCATATATATACTACTTTGAGTTCCTAAACTCTAGGAACAAACTGCTACAAGATAAAACCAAATCTTCTTGTTTAGATCTCCTAAACTAACTCTCATGTTTATCTTCTCATGTCTATCTTCTCATAGACATACTTATCTTCTTATCTTCTTAGTCTTTCAAGCTTAATCCAACATCTCCCAGTTTCCGAGCCTGATTCTGTTCGGTTTCATGACCTGCAAAGTATTATTTTAGCTAAAATATGGGTAAGAACTGTTGTTTACAAAGTAACACTTCACACCGTCTACCGTGTTTCACAGTCTGGTTGGGTTTCACAGTCTACAAAAACATCGATGTCTCTTGGAAACAAGTTCGGATGAGATATTCCTGAATCCATCAGTTTGCTCAAAGAACTGATTGTGCTCGACATGTCAACCAAAACTTTCATAAGCCATATTCCCTTCATCTCTATCAAACTTGACCAATTTGTTTATCTATCTCAAAACAAATTTTCAGGCAAAATTCCACCAGAGCTCGGGAAACTGAGGTTTCTAGAGTGGATGAAATACTCTTACAACATGCTTGAAGATCCAATACCACAATGCACTCAGATTTCAAAGCCAGAATAGTTTTTCTTTCGTAAAGAATCCCAGGCTCTGTGCCAAGAAACCTGTGAAGTGGAGCCATGAAAGTGGAAAAATTATACGTTTTATGTTCTATATCATTAAAACTAAAAACATATCGTATCAAGCTTGTTGCATGTTTTCTACAATTGTTCTGAAAACGTAAAGTTTTTTTTCTTATTGAATGTAAAACCAATTTTATTGGTTTCATAGTTGCTCATTTGCTCTTTCTACTCACCAACAACAGCTTTACTTTGTTCTAGCTTGATTAAAATCTTACATTTTGTAGTCTAACCACATAATTCCTTATGTATTTTGATACCCTGACTATACAAATTTTAATTGGTATGCACTTGCATCTAGGGTCAGTTGGATAAAAATTTCACCACATCATAGCTCCATGGCTAGTCTGCGATTGTTGGACTTTGAAAACTTAGTGAATTAAAACATCTATTTAGCTTTTTGTTAACACAAGATAACGATTTCATCAAGTGAAAAGGGCAAGCTCAATGAGCTACATTGAAATCATCATTAACAGTTGGTAATAACCAATTTGGAATGATATTATCTATAAAATAAAAGTAAAAGGGATTACTACTAATTTTCCTAGCAATCAGGTCAGCTGCTCTGTTTGTCTGTCTTCCGATGAGGTGAACTGAGAAAGTAGGATTCTCGGCTAAGATAGAGCAGATGTCAGAGACATAGCCTTCTATCGAAGACCCATTTTCCGGATCCTTAATGGCTAAATATAGTTTTTCACAATCTGATATCCATGTTAGATAAACATCTACAGGCCCACCCTAATGCAGCAGCCTTCGCATGAAGCGAAAATGGCAATTGCGGGTATACCTTTGCACCAAACAATCTAACAGATCCAGTTCCAGTCCTAACTATCCATCCTATTCCAGAGCTTATAGATTTTGGGATCCAAGATGCATCTATGTTGCAGTGAACCATACCTTCTTCTGGTGGTTGCCAGGTCTTATGCCGGTTCTGCTCTGCTTGGACATTGGCGTGGACGTTGTTGAAGGGCTGGCACGGTACTAAAGTCTCGGGACTGTCTTGCACATTGGCGATTGACCACTCCTCTGCATTCATTCTGGCTTGTTCAAAGGCTTCTACTGGGTTATGTTGATTCCCTTCGAACATGAGCTCATTTCTCATTTTGCACAGCCTCCATATGATCCATGGCCAGTAGTGCTTGTCCAACCCGTGAGTGTTCCCCCATAAGCAAGTGGCTACATTTTCATAAATCGAGATAGCAGCAGTGGGAGCAAAGAGAAATCAAACCTCCGAGGATGCCTAAACTGCTCTCGCAAAAGGGCATGTGAAGAATATATGATTGCAGTCCTTCATTGTTTCTCCGCAGCGATGACATTCTGATTGATTTGTTAATGTGTGTCTTTTCAAGTTCCCATTGGTAGCCAAATGATTGGTGAGTATTCACCATAAAAGATGCCGTATTTTAGGAGCTGTTCTCAATTCCCAGATCTCAGCAAATAGCTTCTCCAATGAAGGGTATAAACTTGGGCCAACTAGTTACCAGCAAGAGTTCTGCTATACCAAATCCTATAGCCAGATTTCACTGAATACTAGCAAGAGTTCTGCTGATGAATCCAATTGTAATTCATAGTAGAGTCGCTTCTACTTAGCCTCACTTGGCAAATATATTTGCATTCCTCCTAAGAAAAAGCCTCCTTTAACTTATGAATGTTCTATTCGTCCGAGTCTTGTTCCCTAAAGTTGTCAATGATTTCCCATTGATGATTAAAACCTTCACGAGCCACTGGAGGTCTGGGTTTTGAATTTGAATCCACAATTCATGGATCCTCTAACATCCTGATGTTCTTAACGTTGCTTATATTTTTCTGCATTCCTTCTCTGAGTAGCCACTGAGATTTGTGAATACTTCTCCAGGCATAAAAAGGTCTGCTACATAGCAGAGCCGAGAGCACTGATCGGCGATTGAAATATCGACCTTTCATAACCCTCGCCATAAAACTCTGCGGTTTAGTTGCTAATCGCCATATTTGCTTCCCAACCAAGGCTTGGTTGAAACCCTCAAAGTCCTTAAACCCTAATCCACCCTCTAGCTTAGCTTTGCACATAAATCTCCACTGTTTCCAGTGAATCCCCTTGTATGTACTTTGATTATGCCACCAAAACCTTGAGATGGTGGAGTTGATGGCCTTGCAAACTTATTTTGGCCGCAGAAACAAGATATAGAATATGTTGGTAAAGTTTCCACCACGGCTTTGATGAGAATCTTTTTCCCAGATAACAATAAGTAACGAGACTTCCACGAATTCAGCTTCTTGTCTATTCTCTGCTCCAATAATTTTAGCGATAACCTTTTCGATCCAACAAAATATTCAGGCATTCCTAGGTAAGATCCTTGTCCTCCATTGTAATGAATTCGAGTCAGCGCCTTTATATCTGTCTTTCTATCCTCTTCCACCTTCTTTCCAAAGGTGATACTCGACTTATTCAGGTTAATATTTTGCCCTGATGCCTCAGTGTTTTCAGACAACACTTGAACTATTGTCTGTACTTGATTGCTTTGCGCTTTACAGAAGAAAAGTGAATCGTCTGCAAAGAAAAGATGGGAAACCCTTGGACTAGATTTGTAAATCTTGATGCCTGTAATGTGCCCCTCCAGTTCTGAAAGTTTAATTCGCTTCCTCAACATTTCAGCGCATAAGATAAAGAGAAATGGGGAAAGCGGGTCGCCCTGTCGCAATCCCCTAGATGGAGTGATCTTTCTGTAGGCTCTCCCGTTAATGAGCACTTCAAAAGACGTGGATGTGATGCAAGTCATTATCCTATCTACCCATCGGGTACAGAAGCCTAGTGCGCGAAGCGTATCCTCAATAAATTGCCACTCCACTCGATCAAATGCCTTCATCATATCGGTTTTCATTGCCAAGAAGTTCTCGGTGATTCCCTTTTTGGTTCTTAAGGCATGTAGAATTTTATGAGCAATAAGTATGTTGTCTGTTAAAAGAATTTTGAAGAAAAAGAAAGAAGTGTTGGAACAATATATTAATAAGCATGTAGACTTATAATATATAGTTAAAATATGAATAAGAATTTGCTTAGAGAGAGGTCAAAGATTTTTTTGTAACTTACAAATTTTAGTATTAAAAACCAAAATAAATTTGTCAATAAAATCTACTTGGCCACCAAGCTATTCCTCTACTATAAATACCAAGCTACCTAAAAAAGGAAAAAAATCATTCATTCATTCTAAAGCAAGAAAACACCATTAGACACATTTTAGATATTCTTTGAGAAGTTTCCAAATGTTGAAGCTCTCTTGAAATATCTGCTTGGTTGTTGGTGTTAGGTGCTAGTAGCTAAGAAATTCACAAGAATTAACAGGTTCTTTCATTCTCCCTCTTCTACTTCTCTCTTTCATAAATAGATTTTTGTTCTTCAGTATATAGTAGATAATTAGCTTGTAGATTCAAACATGAATGAAACATGTTTGTCTTAATATTTGGTTGTATCCTGGGATTCGAAAAATGCAAGAAAACCGTCTCATTGCGGACATTTTATTGAGTTAAGAAAATGGATCATCCCGACTCCAAATGTTTTTTTTTTGTTCTTATGATTCTAAAAACAAAATTTTGTTTAAATTTTCATAGTTTATATTTGTTATTAAGTCATGTTAATCTTATTTATTATTAAATTGTCAATATTAAAATGTTTGTCAAGGAATCATGCATTGTTAATATTGAATATAATAACCATGATCATAAAGATTAATATGTGAAATATGAAACTATAATTCTTGGTCAAAGAATAAAATTAAATATTGTTAGCTTTTATGTTCTTGCTAATAATTATGTTGATTATTCTTGAATTTATTATTCATGGTCAAAATGTTATACTTAAGTATGTAATTTAATATTGATAAATTATGTAAATGCTATAATTATTTTGCTAAAAATAAGTTATGATACATAAATATCAATAATAATATTTATATATATATATGTGTGTAGATATTAATATATATATATATATATATGTGTGTGTCTGATAGTTAACTTCAATTTCAAGAAATAAAATATGAAGCAAATTGATATTTCTAAAATCCGGTTTTATAAGCTTCTACAATCTTAACTAAATAAAAATTCGTTTTATAAACGAATTTGTTATGTGAAAAATCGAATTTGCAAATATCAATGTAATTGTTTTTGAATTTTGAAAAATAAATAGATCGGTTTCAAGATTTCGTGACCGGATCGGTCGGTTAGAGAGAAATTAATTAAAAAGAAAATCGAAACCGGTACCGCGGGTCAAGCGTCCGCGATCGATCTCGCAAGATCGATGTTGTTAACCGGGTAGGCGACCGATCGATCAAATGTCTGATCGACTGGATCACAAGACAACACAATAATTAAAATCGATCAATGCACGTGAGATCGATCGATCGCAGCATACAAACTACGATCAATTCCCTTTAAGTTCAATTAAGAGTGTAAATGCATGAAAAACTTGTTTTTCTGATATTGCAATGTGTTTACATGTGTTAAAAATGTATCTAAAAGCATGTTAAAAATGAGATTCTAACTCACGATTAAACAGTGTTAACAGATGACAAACACAAGTAACAAAAATCCAATTGTTTATTTGGTCAATTCTTCTACTATTTGGCATGAAAGATTAGGACATGGAAACTATAAATCATTAACTCGGTTAATGGATTTAAACTTGATTTTGAAATGCAAATTAAGTAAAGATAAATGTGAAGTATGCCTACAAGCAAAAATTACAAAATGACCATCTCCAAAAGTTGAGAGAACAACCGAACCTCTAGGTTTAATCCACACTGATTTGTACAATTTAAAATACTTACCCACTAGAGGAGGTAAAAAGTATTTTGTGACTTCATTGATGATAGTACAAAATATTGCTATATTTACTTGTTACAAATCAAAAATGAGGCTTTGGATAAATTCAAGGAATATAAGTTGGAAGTTGAAAATCAACTAGACAAAACTATAAAAATATTTCAAAGTGATAGAGGTGGAGAATATGAAGGACAACTCAATGCATTTGGTAGAAAATATGAAGGACAATTCAATGCATTTGGTAGAGAAAATGACATCATTCATCAAACAACTGCTCTAAACTCACCAGAATCAAATGAAATTACAGAATGCAAAAACTGAACTCTGAAAGAAATGATGAATGCAATGATGCAAGAATCTGGCGTAACCAAGAATATGTGGGGGGAAGCTTTAATGACATAGAATTATATTCTAAAAAAATCCCACACAAAGTGACGGGAAATAGTCCATATGAACTGTGAAAATGTATAGTCCCTTCATACAAATACATGAAAGTGTGGGGGTGCTAGCAAAAGTGGCAGCACCTGTTCCGAAAAAGGTCACAATTGAACCAAAAACAGTTGATTGTATTTTTATCGGATATGCACACCATAATATTGCTTATCGATTTCTGGTTCACAAATCAGATATTCCAGATACTTATGTAAATACAATTATAGAATCGTGAAATGCATCTTTCTTTGAAGATATTTTTCCGTGTAAGGATAAAATACACCCTAAACGGACTAGAGAAGAAAGAGATGTAGATGAAGCAAGAACTTTTGCCATTGGTCTAGACAATGGAAAAAACGCTGAAATTGAACTCAGACGTAGCAAAAGAGCTCGAAATGAGAAATTTTTTGGTGATGATTTTCTAATGATTTTACTCACAGAAAATGAACCAAATACCTTTGCGGAAGCAATGTCTACACCTGATGCTCCTTATTGGAAGGAAGTAGTCAACAGTGAATTCAATTCAATTATGCAAAACCATATGTTTTACATAAAGAATTAACCAGAAGGGTTTAAAGCTCTCGGTTGTAAATGCTTTAAAACCAAACTAAAAACCGATGGGAATATTGACAAGTATAAAGCCAGACTTGTAGTCCAAGGATTTTGTCAAAAAGAAGGTCTAGACTTCTTTGACACCTATTCTCCCGTGACGAGAATAACTTCTATAAGAACTGTCATATGCATCACAACATTAAATCTGGAAATTCACCATATGGATGTAAAATATTCTTTTCTTAATGGAGATCTTGAAGAAGAAATATACATGAAATAACCTGAAGGATTTGTTACTCTTGGACAAGAAGACAAGGTCTGTAGACTTGTAAAATCGTTGTACGAACTTAAACAAGCTCCAAAGCAGTGACATGAGAAATTTTACAAAAATATGATGTCAAATGGGTTCCGTATAAATGAATGCGATAAATGTTTATACTTCAAAACTACGAAATATGCATACATTATGTCATGCTTATACGTAAATGATGTGCTTATCATTGGAAAAGACAACGACATTATAAATCAAACTAAAACTATGTTACATGGACAGTTTGAAATGAAGGATATAGGACTAGCTGATGTAATTCTCGGAATTAAAAACACTAGATATCGTGGAGGATATATATTATCCCAAAAATATTACGCTGAAAAGGTACTTGATAGATTCAAGAACAATTCAACTGGAACCTCCACAACACCTATGGATACCACATTTCACCTGACAAAAAATTCAGGTGCAACAGTATCACAAAATGAGTATGCTCGAGTAATCGGAAGTCTAATGTACTTGACTAATTATACTAGACCTGATTTAGCTCATTTGGTTAATGTACTAAGTAGGTACACAAGCAATCCAGGGTACACCCATTGGAAAGTGATAACGAGAGTATTAAATCACTTACGTTTTACCAAAAATTATGGAATGCATTATGGTTCAGAATCTGTCGTGTTGGAAGGATATACCGATGCTAATTAGATATCAGATTCCAAAAACTCGAAGTCCATAAGTGGATATGTGTTTACACTTGGGGGTACTGCAGTATCCTGGAAATCTTCAAAACAAACAGTGTTGACTAGGTCAATAATGGAATCTGAGTTCATTGCCTTGGACAAAGCAGCAAAAGAAGTAGAGTATCTTCAAAATTTTCTAGAAGATATTTCGATGTGGGAAAAATTAATGTCATCGATTCAGATACACTGTGACAACCAATCGGTTATAGATCGTGCAACCAATATCTTGTACAATGACAAGTCATGTCACATATGTAGACGACATAATACCATTAGACAATTGATCTCAAGTGGTGTAATTTCGCTAGATTACATCAAATCAGCTGATAACTTAGCATATCCTTTTACGAAAGGTCTGACCCGAGATCAAGTATTGAAATCATCAATATGAATGGGTTTAAAGCCTATGATTTAAAGATGAAATTTGGCGTTAACCCCACCTATACTATCTAGGTTCAAAAGGACAACTAAGTCAAATTAATTCAAAGAAAACACTGTGAAACTTATGTTTCTACCTAGTTCCTAATAATGATAAACAGTGTTGTCTGCATAATAGTGGGTAAGCGTAAGCTTTTAATGATTTCATCATATTTATTTCAGGGAAATAAAGCAGATTACTTCGAAATAGAATACGAGAATCACCTGTTGAGTGTGAAATGAAACCGTTTCTAGGAGAATAATGGAAAACTGTATTCTCCAAATTCACTCAAGAAATACCAGGCATGTTCAAGGCCAAAATGAACACAATGAGAGAGCGAAAGTTCTACTAGAAAATATAACTTTGTTATATCTATTGTCTTAATTTACACTAGAAATCTGGATGGTTCAAGACATCGTGTTCACAACCTGGGCTTGTAAACTCGATAGATTATAACAGTGATCGGTTCAACGCTGAAAAATGCAACAGTTTCATATACAATTATTTTTCGCATATACTCAAGATAGTCTTCTTTCAGCTTAAATCTATCATAAAAACGTTTTTCAAAACATCCTCAGTGTTTTAGAGTCAATTCTAATCATGTGGAGGATTGCTGGAACAATATATTAATAAGCATGTGGACTTATAATATATAGTTAAAATGTGAATGAGAATTTGCTTAGAGGGAGGTCAAAAATATTTAGTAACTTACAAATTTTGGTATTAAAAACCAAAATAAATTTGTCAATTAAATCTACTTAACCACCAAGCTATTCCTCTCCTATAAATATCAAGCTACCTAAAAAGTAAAAATTATTCCTTCATTCTAAAGCAATGAAACATCATTAGACACATTTTAGATATTCTTTGAGAAGTTTCCAAGTGTTGAAACTCTCTTGAAATATCTTCTTGATTGTTGGTGTTAGGTGCTAGTAGCTAAGGAATTCACAAAAATTAACAGGTTCCTTCATTCTTCCTCTTATACTTCTCTCTTTCATAAGTAGATTTTTGTTCTTGAGTATATAATAGATAATTAGCTCGTAGATTCAAACATGAATGAAACATGTTTGTCTTAATATTTGGTTGTATCCTGGGATTCAAAAAATGCAAGAAAACCGTCTCATTGCAGACATTTTATTGAGTTAAGGAAATGGATCATCCCGCCTCCAAATGTTTTTTTTTTTGTTTTTTGTTCTTATGATTCTAAAAACAAAATTTTGTTTAAGGTTTTATATTTTATATTTGTTATTAAATTATCAATATTAAAATGTTTGTCAATGAATCATGCATTGTTAATATTAAATATAATAACCATGATCATAAAGATTAATATATGAAATATGAAACTATAATTCTTAGTCAAAGAATAAAATTAAATATTGTTAGTTTTTATGTACTTGTTAATAATTATATTGGTCATTCTTGAATTTATTATTCATGGTCAAAATAAAACCATAATAGCTCACTGGTCTAGCTCTATGGCACCAAAAACTGTACACCAGGGCTCAAGTGATTCACTGAAGACATTGCAAAGGTCCTTTCAAGTGTCAGTAGCGAAGCAGTGTCTCAATCAAAGAAGGTTTTTAGTAACAAAACATGGAGATATCAGAAGTTAGAATGCTGACATGAGAAATAAAAAATCCTGTGAAAAACAAGATCACATGCCAATGGAATGAATTCTACATTCCGTCAATCCACGTAATGTAGAATTGTGGAAATCCATCCCTCTGTCTTGTAGTGAATTAGATAAAGAGAGGGAAAACAGACCAAGAGAGAGAGGAGAGGGGCCTTCGGGGCAAAGGGAGAAGAGTTCCAAACCCACTCATTTCACTATTCTACCGCCTTTATATGGTAATCAAATACCCACAACAGATAGGAAC
Organism: Streptanthus diversifolius; assembly: GCA_039880935.1. NCBI lineage: Eukaryota > Viridiplantae > Streptophyta > Magnoliopsida > Brassicales > Brassicaceae > Streptanthus > Streptanthus diversifolius. Next base: position 9,816,148 of record JAXGFM010000005.1, read on the forward strand.
TCCGATCCACTGGCTCCTCACTAAACCCTTACACATGTCTCGCGTGTATCACTCTCAGTAGCGCCTAACTAAGGCATAAGACATTCTTCTCGAAGAAAACCCCTTAAGAGATTCTTCTCGAAGAAAACCACCATCTCCAACGGTGGAATCCCATCTTAGTTTTCTATTTATAAAAAAATATTATTTTAATATAAATTTGTTTTAAACTAATAATATGTTGTCATGTGTAAATTTTTTTAAAAACCCGTTTCTTCAGCTTCATAATTAAGAAACGATTCTTCTTCCTGTCTCTTAATTTTTAATTTTTTTAATATTTTAATACTTAAGAAATTTTAATAAGAATTGTGGATTATATTTCCTCATGTAGGCCTCTGAGGTCTTTCCCATGTGCAGAGCATTCCCGGTCAAAGGATGTCCCCAGGACCTTAACCAGAGGTCTTTTATTATCTCCGTCCTCACCGGCAGTGCATTTTTGATGTTCTATGCAAAAAATTTTGATGTCTTTATATTTTTATAATATTATAAATAAAATAATTATTAATTTTTAAAAAACTAATTTTTAAAAAACTTTAATACTGGAATATAGTTTTTCTTGCATTTTTTGCCGTAAAATCATTCATCAAACTCACATAGTCGAGATTTTTAATCATATTTGTCTCGATTAATATCAAAACTAACTTATTCAATCTTTGTTGTGACATGGTATATCACAAATAATTCTTTATAATTTTTAGTTTTGAAAAACTTATTTTTGTGATAGCAACCGAAACTGTAATGGTCAACAACATCCGATAAGCGATTCATTTATTTGGATAACAACTTTCCAATCTTTTCAAAAAATCAATTGTTACCCACTTCATTCGATAAAACATTTAAAAGATAAAAAATTGAATCTTTAAAGTATTTTTTATTAACTAATCTATGTTTTTCTTAATTATTAATTATAAATATAAAATTAATTAAAAAAGAAAAAAAATTCTAAAAAAACTCATGTGCTATTAGAAAAAGAAAGCACAAGATTTTTAAAAAAATATATTTTTTAAAAATAAACCTATTTAAAACCCATTAAATATATATTGATTCATAGATTGATATCCTTAAAAATATAAATTTTTGTGATGCTCTAGGTCCATGATTACTTGGTCCATAGGCCAGGCCTGTTCACCTGTTATTTCATCCTTCCTAGACACTTTCGGTTAGCGTAAAAGCCATCAGCAAGGTACCTGACCTATTTTGTCCCAAACACATATATAGCACGGATTCACTAAGTGGGACGAGACACTTTAGTTATCGAGTTATTGTGTTCATTGAAAAAAGGAAAAATATTGTTCATACTTAGAATAGTATGTGAATAATAAAGAAGAACCATAAGAGAATAAGTCGAAACTTCGAGTCCAACAGAAAGTTAATGGTGCATCTGCCGATAAGACACATCCGTAATCCTTAATGGTGAGCATAACGCACTTTCAGTAATACCACAAGTCAATATATCAAGATCTAGTGTTCAGTTTTTATGCTTATAATATAAGTGTATATATTTTGTATATTTGGGATTCAGTTGAACTTTCTGAGAGGATTTTGGGGGAAAAAGAGCATGTTGGAGAGAGATTTAATTCTTATCAAAATATCGAAAGGCTCAATTCAATCATCAGAGCGTTGGATGAAGACAAAATCAAGGTATTGAAGAAATCCTCGTTTGGTAAACTTATTTAAACTTAAATCAAGGATGCATCCATTATCACCTCCTCTTTTGATACCATAATCATTATCCTGCAATTTATCATTAAAAAGGGTTTATTTGTGTTACCGACCCAAGAAACTTAAATGTGAACATTATATATATCGATAAAGTTGGGCGTTAACTAATTAATCAATATACGTTAATAGATGTAAATGTATTGAGACTAAAAAACACAAATGTTATACGTATATTTCATGTCTCTGAAAAATTAATCAACATAAACAATGTACGTGTAATCTAGTTTATATCTGTCCAGCATCAAGGATAAGATATCCAAAACCAAGTATGGGACAACATTATTCAAAGCCTAATGATATATTTGTAACACGTATGTTATCTTCGACTACAACGTTCATGCTGATGTCTCCTAACATATCGATAATATTTATGTTAGAAATATATTATAATTAATATCTCTGTAACAAAATATTAACCCTATTTGGTGAAAATCATATAATATAATAGTGGTTTTCTCTAAAATTCGTTATACATGTCTAGGGTTTGAACTTAATATCTCGCATATTAAAACTAGTTTTGACTAAATTTTTTTTCATATTATGCTTTTCTATGTTTTCATAAGTTTGCCATATCTTGTTGTAATCATTATCTTTTAATATATGACTTATAAGATGTGTTAGGAGTTATATAACGATGTTAAAATTTAATATAAAATCCATGTCAATCTCTCTAAAAATTACTTACCATCAACGTATAATTTATGTTGTACTCGTTCAGTGATGAACATTAGATTTCCATATCACGAATGTGCCAACGTTGGAGAAAGCCTGTTAGATGTGTAGCATATATGTTATTGGCAACATCTATGATAATATCTCTTAAACTATCAATATTATTTACGTTAGATGGGTATCATAATTTCTATCGGCGTAGTAAAATATTTACTTTTGTCTGGTTTTATTTGTTCTCACCTACATATAAGTTTACCACATTTTACCGTAATCATTATCCTTTCATTATCACTTAATTGGATGTGTTAGGAGTTAGGGGTCTAATGAATATGGTAAATTTTAATATAGAATACATACCAATATCTCTAAAAAATTAGCTAACATATGTGAAAGATTTATTTTCTTTGATCCAATGATGAAGATTAGATATCTATATTAAAGATGAACTAACATTTGGGAAATCCTAGTGTTAGACGTGTAGCACATATGTTATGGTAGCCTATGACATTGATGTTAATGTCTCTTAAACGATTGTTAAAGTAAGAGTTATTAGGGATGGTGTTCGAGTATCTGTTCGGTTTCGGTTCGAGTAATTTGGATTTTCGGTTTTTTGGGTTTAGAAAGTAGGAACCGTTCGAGTATTTTTTATTTTTGGTTCGGTTTCAATTCGGTTCCACCGAGATTCAGATTGGATCCAAGTACCCATAATATATTTAAAAATAAAAATAATTAAATTTAAATAAAAATTGGTTAAATTTTGACAAATATAATTTTTTTAGATATTTCAATTTTTTGAATATTTTGATTATTTTAATTTTAAATTAACTAATAAAATTAAATTTATAATTATAATTTAGGTATTTAAATTATTATAGCCTAAATATAATTAATATATTTGAAAATATAATTATATTTCAAATATTTTAGGTACCTACTCAGTTTTGGTTCGGTTCGGATTCAGATTCGGTTTTTCGGATATAAAAGTTTGGAACCCGTTCGGTTATTTTGTCTATTCTAGATTCGGTTCGATACTACTTTTTCGGATCGGATTTGGTTCAGATATTTGAATCCGATTATTTTGCCCAGTCCTAAGCGATATACAAATATTCTTTTACTATAATTATAATACTGTTGTTTGTTAAACGTATATATGGTAACTCCTAATACAAATCCATGCAAATATCTCTAAACAATTATTTTTACAAGTATTTGTTAAAAAAAATCTTATTTTTATCCGTCCAACGATAGTGGTTAGATTATACATAAACTATATATATTACCAACAAAATCTTCAAGATATCGAGCATTCAATGCTCATGACGTGTGAAGAGTATGAAGAGAATCTGTGGTTACATACCAACTGAAAGAACTTATCCCTTAAGATTCATTAGGAGATAAATTACCTATTTATACCAGTTATAAACAGATGATATGGCAAGATAAGAAGGCTATTTTCAACCTATTCATACACAATGAAATAGTCAATTACTAAGTAATAAAATTGTCTTTGTAATTTTCTTTTGATTATAAATTTAAAAGGAAACAAATCGAAAGATTTTGTATGTTTTCTTCTTTGACCAAAAATACATTTTTAGTCATATTTAAGTTACTGTATGTTGATAAAAAAAATAGTTACTATATAAATAAAGAAAACCTATAATAGATAAAAAAAAATCATAAAAATGAGTATCACCATGAAATCTTCAGTAACATTTTTTATCACTGTCTTTTTCATCATATCTTTTGTTACTTGCCGTACATCAAATGCATATACTATAGGTACTCATTTATTTTTATTTACCACTTTTTATTATGGAGATGATGTTGTTTCTTTTTTTTTTTATGAATATGTATATTGTTTTAATTTTTTTTATGTCATATATAGGTCATGAGCAAAAACTGCCGGATTTTCAATGTTTCTCTAGATTGGAATCATGTTTTTTTGGTGGAAACAAAGCCTGCGCTCAAGTTTGTGACAGCCATGGTTATAAAATTAGCGAGTGTAGTTACGCATATGGATGTTGTTGTTTTATTTCGTAGAATACATGAATCCAAATCTAATATAAAATATTATAATAAAATATAACGATATGAAAAATAATATCATGATTTTAATATGTTTTCGGTATCTATATGAAATTTTTTAAGTGAAATATATAAATTTTACCAAATTAAAATGATTTTGAATAAATTCGAGCAGTACATCTTTGCAATTCCAAGAAAATAAGTTTCACATGTAGGGTTGGGTTAAAAACTACATTTTGTTATGTTTTCGGAGATCTTGTTGTTTCTCTGAATTTGATGAAACAATCCAATAATTATGGATTGATCTATTTCAAACCTATCAAAGAAATTATTAATTAATCTTTCCAGGTATGGAATTTCAGTAAAAAAAATCCCATTGAAGTATTGGCTGATTCATTTAAACCTCCAACTGAATTATTAATATAAAAAATCCATCAAAGTACAGATCAATTATGAAAAAAAATCTCCTCGATTTATATTTCAGCTAACTATATCATGTAATCGATTGTCTGCGTTGTGGTATGTTAGAAGTGATGTGTGTGTATTTTCTTTTTTACATAAAACAATGTTGTGTTTTTTTCAAAAAGAAGATGAAATTTCAAAAGTCCCTAATGTCAATTTTAAAAAAATTTTAAAATTGTGTAAAGTGTCAACCATCATTCATTCGCAACCTTCTTTTTAATATCCAATACATTTAATTATTTAAATTCTATATGACATTGTATATACTGATCGTTATAAACATTTAATTATTTTGATTGATCATTTAAAATTATAAATGGATTGAATTCATTTGCATCAAAAAATTTATATTAATTTTAAACAAACACGACTTTCTCTTATGTATAAAATAATTATACATGTTTTTAGCAAACCAAAGTACAAATTATCAGTTTAGTGGCAACCGTTTAAGCTTTGGACGATATTATGATAAGCAGGTTTGACTGCTAACATATATTTTTTTGTGAAGTTTTTTATTTATTAATAATGTAATTAAAAGGTTTGCAACGGACCAACTTAGAAGTATTTAGTTTTCTGATTTATAACAGATAGGCCAATATGATTTTTTAACTAAAAGCCCTTGAATCTCATCTTCCTCCACAACTACTTTTTTCTTGATTCTTATTACTTCTGGTAATAATCGGCCAGTATTGACATTTGTCTTGGTTCCTTTTTACTTCTGGTAATAATCGTTTAGAAGCTTTTCATTAAATAGGCGGCCCACCAAAAAAGCCTACCACAAGCTAATCTCCCACACATCTTCTCCTTAGCCAATTCAGCTTCCTGTGTACTCACTTGAGATTGTAGAAATCAAGAGATTGCTCAATCAAGATAAAAAAGAAAATTAAACATTGTTTTCATCACATAAAATAATCTCATCTGGGCAAATCCAAAGTTAATTTCTTTCTGGGTTGATTGGATCCAGGTTGGTTTTTTTGAAATATGTTGTTTATTTCACTAAATTAAGGGCTCAAAGTTTCTGATTGATTGTCTATTACTTTTGAAGTGTGCTAATGTAGATATTCGTTTATACACTTGTACATTTCCTAATAAATAAAAAATCTATATAAATGCTTCACTAAACTTATAGATACATATATGTATGAAATATGTATAAAATTTAGTTTTATTAGTTTAACGCTTTTGATAAATTTAGGGAACCAAAAGTTTAGTTTACATTAAATTTTTTTCTTTGATTCAAGTCTATAAAACCATACAAAACATTATATAACTTGCGTATTTTGGGCAAAGGAATGTCCTCTTCATTGGCATATTTTTGTCAACGGAACTTGATGTTCTAGCTTTTGTTTCCGGTTTCTTCCTCACGTATTAGACTAAGAAGACTAGGTCCTCAAAGATGATCCAGTAAAAGTTTTATAAGACCATTCAAAACATAGTTATAAGTTTTAAATTATTTATTTGAAGGAAATTCATTAAAATATATATTTTTATTACTAAACAATAATAACTTTTTTTGTAACATGAAAATTTTGAAGAAATATCCTAAATCCCGTTATTTCATCTTCAAAGTACATTACATGCTACTCTGATTTTAACCTTTTTAGATGGTAAAATATAAACAAAAATAATGACATCATTCGATTTCACAAATTACAATTGAATTTTTTTATTTTTTTCTCTTGCTTTTCTGTGTTCGACGAGATGACCAAAATAGATAGAAGAAAGTCATCGTTTGAATTTTTAGTCGGTTCGTATAGACTTATCTTTCTCTTTCCTCTTATGTTTTGCCTTGCAATTTTTGATATCTGTTAAATTAGATGGGCTTTATACTAAAAATCAATTGGCAATTAGTGAATTGACCTATATCCTTTATATATTATTTAATATTTATTTCAACATCTGATGTGGGACACTGTATCCTAATACGCCCCCTCAAGATAATGATTTTTTGTCCATTAATCTCGATATATTTGGGCAATGATCGATAGACCAATTTTGGGTCAGATTGATTATGGATCAGGTTAAATTGTGTGGATCAGGCTCTGGTACCATGTTAAGTTAGATGGATTTCACACTAAAAATCAATTGACAGTTAGTGGATTGGTCTATATCCATTATATATTACTTAAGATCTCTTTCAACTTCTGATATGTGACATTGTGTCCTAATAGGACGTTGGAAGAGATCTTAAGTAATATATAAGAGATATGGGTCAATTCATTAATTTTCAATGATTTTTAGTGTGAAGCTCATCTAACTTAACATGGTATCATATCCTGATCCACATAGTCCAACTTGATCCATAATCGATCTAACCCAAAATTGGTTCATTGATCTTTGTCCAAATATATTAATGGTCAAAGAACCATTATCTCGAGGGGCGTATTTAAACACAATTTCCTACATCGGAAGTTGGAAATGATCTTAGATAATATATAAGAGATATGTACCAATCTACTAATCACCAATTGATTTTTAGTGTGAAGTTCATTTAACTTAACATAGGATATTGTGTCCTAATAATTTCATCATCTGCTACATGCACATCCATAAGAGCCTATCTTGGTCTTTTGACTTTAAGAGAGACATGCTACATAATCTCTTCGTTCAGCGCTTATATTTTGTCATAGCCATTGGGTTGTCTAGAACGATATCACAATTCTTTGGCCAATTCTATTTTTTGGGATAATAAGTGATTTGTCATGATAGAAGTCAAAATTTATCATGAACACATGCATCATAAGTAGTAGGCAGAAAATAAAATTTTGTTTGAGTTTTGGTTTCAACAAACTGTACCATGAAAAATGTTGTACTATCCTTACTGTAAACCATCCAGTCATCGATTAATAATCACAAATTTTATCCAAAAATAAAAGCAATTCTTTAGAAAACTGTACATTGAGAGACATCATAGTTACAATGAACAAATATGAAAAAGAAAAAAATAAAAAGGGATCATGAATGTGAGATACACTGTAATACCCTGGTTTATAGTAGATTAGGTGAAAAAGACTTAAAATAATTGATTTGACTACCTATGTTACAAAGTGCATTTACCTTTTTGGTTACACATTCGGAGAGAACTCTAGAGTTAAGCGTGTTTAAGGTGAAACAATCAAATGATGTGTGACATATCGGAAAGCTGGTGGAAGCTGGTCAATCCTGATATCGTGTGAGTGAGGACAAAACACAAAGAATGGTCATGTAGTGATGGCAGGGACAGTAAACCAAGTCTTTCGAGCTTTTCTAGTAACACATCGGACGTCAAACGAGGTAAAGCCCATAAAGTGCGAGAGAGCGTGAGGGGCCAATAGACGTTGGCAGGTTGGGGGAGTTGCAAGGTGGTATCAGAGTCGAACCCAGATGAGTGTAGAGTCGAGTAAGACTCAACATCATTTGGGGTGACGGTCCAGATGTGCAACGAAGACGTTGCATTCTATTAGTGAGGGTGAATGTAATACCCCGGTTTGTAGTATATTAGATGGAAAAGACTTAAAAGATTTGATTTGGCCACCTATCTCACAAAGTGTACTTACCTTTTCGGTTACACATCCGGAGAGAACTCCAGAGTTAAATGTGCTTGAGCTGGAGCAATCAAAGGATGGGTGACCTATCAGAAAGCTGGTGGAAGATGGTCAATCCCGATACCGTGTGAGTGAGGATAAAACACAGAGGATTATCATGTAGTGATTGCAGGGACAGTAAACCAATATTTCGAACCTTTCTAGTAACATATTGGACGTCGAACAAAGTGGAGTCCATAAAGCGCGAGAGAGTATGAAGGGCCCATAGACGTTGGCGGGTTGGGGGCATTACATACACCTACATCAGAGATAGGTGAATTTCAATGTAATCCAAAAGAGAACACTGATTTTCAAGATTCAAAAAGTAAAATTATATAAAATAGTTGTAAAACAAAAGGTGTTAACAAAGATTTGTATTTCAAATAAAATGTGCTCAAACAAAATTTCTTCTTTACTGATAATTAAAGATATAATGGTTGGGGTGTATATCCTGACTCAAAAAGTAAGATCCATTAAGGCATAAACCATAAACCCAAAACAAAGTGAAAAGTATAACCAAAATGGAAGGCTCGGATCAAAGTCAAATAGTGGACTCATATCCATCCGGAATAATAAAAAAAAAACACAGTCAAACCTACGTGGTTAAACTTAAAATCAACTATGAGGGTGGATTAAAGAATTATTCAAAAAAGAGAATTGAAAATTTTGACAAAAACGGCCAAATCCACTGAAATAAATATAATTAATATCAAATAAACCGGACTACATGGAAACATTTAACACAATTTCAGACTACATAACGAATCATAAGAGCAACGAAAAAGGACAAAAAAATAATAATTTGTACTTTACACATTTAATCACTACAAAAAAAAAGCACTCAATATTCCGACAGACAAAAAAATAATTTAAATTGTTTGTCGGAAACCGACGGATAACCGATGAGATTAAACCAATGGATATCTGTCGGCACTTTCCAATATCCGGGTAGTTCATCAAACATTAAAACAACAACGTTAGATGATCAACCGGTTGGTGATTTCCGACGGTCGTTTTCATTATAAATATGTTCGCAATCTCTGAAATATCAATTATATTTTAAAAAATTCAAAACATTGACCAAAGATGAGTAGATATTTTTGTTCTTGGATGGAAGAACCAATGATGGACGAGGATTTCAACCTATTGAAAGATGATTATGTATGAGGTATATGCGAATTCATGGATTTGGTTGGGAGAAATTTTTCCAGGAAAAAATGGTAAGATCATATGTCCATATTCTATTTGCGAGAATAATATCAATGTTAATGTTGAGTTAGTTTAGAATCATTTATACCAAAATAGATTTATCTTGGTTATAAGATTTGATATTTAAATAGAGAGAGAAACTACGATTATGGTAGTAGTAGTGCAAAATGTGTTGCAGATGGTATAATAGAACATAGAATGGAGGAAGATGTAATTGTTGGTAAGGTTCAAATGGTGAATGATCCGTTAAATATAATATTCATCTGTCTGGTGATGATAGTTGTAGGATTGATGAACCTAGTTTAGATGCGCAAAAGTTTTTCAATAAGTTAGACGCAGCTAACTGATGTGAGCCTAGACGCTAAGCCAGCTAAACAACCGGATAATCGCACGGAGGCTTCAGAATTTTGGGCGCTTGACCATGGCCCTAGGGTTGGCCTAGACCATTGCCCCGAGCGTTGCCTCGACCATGGCCCCGAGCGTGGCCTCGACCATGGTCCCGAGTGTGTCCTCGAACATGGCCCTAAGCGTGGCCTTGACCATGGCCACGAGGACAGCATCGACCTTGGCCTCAAGGACGACATCAACCCTGACTTTGACCAAGAGCCTCGCGCCACGACTCGTGCCTCGACCAGAGCCTCGATCCGCGCCTCGACCAGCCTTGACCCGAAGACCGGCGCCTCGACCAGGACCTCGACCCGGGCCTCGACCAGCGCCTCGACCAGAGCCTCGACCCGCGCCTCGACCCGTAGCCCGACGCCTCGACCAGAGCCTCGACCGTGACTCGACCAACCCCGATCCGGAACCATAGACCATTCCACCTGGTCCCATGACCCGTTCCGGACCAAGGCTCTACAAACATCTATTAGGTTATTCTTAGCACATTTCTTTTCTTAACCCATCTAAGTCCAATTCAAATTCGTTAGTGAGTTTATGAACTTGGGATTAAGGGTTCACTTGGTTCCTTTTACCCATGTGAGGTTTTTCCCATTGGGTTTTCTTCACATGAGTTTTTAATGGGGTCTGGTGCATTCTTAAGAGGATCAAGTTCATAAAGCCTTTAACTTGAGTATGTTGGCATTTCTTCTTGGCCTGCCCATGATCTCTTCCCGTCAGCTTTGGTCAAAAAATTTCTATAAATTTTCATTCAAGTTTGTTTTAAATTAGTTTTGACTTGTATGAGTTTTTGTGCTTGTCATGTAAGGGGTTTGCACTTTGACTACATTTATGGGTGGGTGTGCTATTTAAACTCGGCCTTGGCCATTTGTGTAAGCTTTCATTTCATCGAATTTTATATAGAATTTTTCTTTTGAAAAGTATTCTTTGTTCGGTCATTTCTCTCTCACAAATCCCTTGTTAGTGTGCAGTATCTAGCTTGCTAATTTGTGAAATTCTTCTTCTTCATTTGGTGTGTCATATCCGGATTGAAGACAAGTTGGTGTTCTATCAATTTCATCAACTGGTTCATAACCTCCATCAACATTTTAAAGTTTTCCGCCTTCTCACCCTGTTGCTTGGTCTTGGATGAGTGATCTCCGTTGTGAGGATCACGTCAAGTGGTATCTTGATTGGGAAATAAAGATAGAACTTGTGTTTAATTACCAATATTATACTGAAACTAACAAAGTTAATGTTGCTGTGACAGAGTTCTATGATTATGCATTGAGTTGGTGGGACCAAGTCGTGACTTCTAGGAGGCGAAATGGAGAATTTCCTATAGAAACTTAGGATGAATTGAAATTTGCCATGCGTAGGAGATTTGTGCCTAACCATTTTCACAGGAACTTGCACCAAAGGTTGAGACATCTTCAACAAGGCAACAGAAGTGTGGACGATTACTTCAAGGAGATGGAAATGCTCTTGACTATAGAGAAAGCGTCATGGAAGACCGTGAAGCCACTATATCTCGCTTCATGATTGGCCTTAACCAGGAGACACAAGATCGTCTTAAGATGCAACATTATGTTGAATTAGCGGAGATGTTACATAAAGCTTTGCTTATTGAGCAACAAATTAAAAGAAAATCTAACACTCGTTCTTTTGGATAAGGTACCGTAGGTCCCTAACTTTCAACAAGGAGTTCAAGCCGACTCGCGCCAATGATGCCAAACCATCCACGTCTAGGGCCGCGCCTAATAGCTTCCTCCCTAGACCAGATAAGAGCAAGGCCGAGGATCGACCAGCAAGGACCCGGGACATTCAATGACAAGGCTTAGGCCACTATGCGAATGAGTGTACCAATAAGTGGACCATGATACTCATGGATAATGGAGAAATCCAATCTGAGGAAGAGGAGAGCTCTGACTCACTGAACGGTGTTGAAGAAGAACCGCCAGTCTGTGGCCAGCTTCTTGTGGCCAGACGGTCTTTAAGCGTCCAATCTAAAGCTGATGAGCAAGAACAAAGAGAGAACCTTTTCCATTCTCGTTGCTTGATCAAAGACAAGGTATGTAGCTTGATTATAGAAGGTGGTAGCTGTACTAACGTGGCTAGTGAATCTATGGTCAGAAAGTTAGGACTTGAGGAGATGCCTATCCAAAGTTGTACCCACTTCAATGGCTCAATGACTCAGGCGAATTGAGGGTGACCCATCAAGTTAAGGTGCCCTTAGAGATCGGTAAGTATAAAGATAATGTTCTCTGTGATGTCTTGCCCATGGAAGCAGGTCATATACTCTTAGGAAGGCTGTGGCAATCAGACAGGAAGGTGACCCATGATGGCTTCACCAACCGCCACTACTTTACCTTCAAGGGCCGTAAGACAACTCTAATACGTATGAATCCCCATGAGGTATATCTTGATTAATTACATCTTAAGAATCAAAAGAAGAAAACCGGTAAGTCTAAGGTCTCTAAAGCCAAGACTAATTTTTATCTTAAGTCTAGTGAAGTAAAGCGTAACCTGATTGCTAGAAGGCTGATCCTTATGTTTTTTTATAAGGAACATGTGCATGCTTCTACTAACCTTGATTCGGTCCTTCCGAGCAGAATGAATGATCTTTTCCAAGCATTTCAAGATGTGTTCCCGGAAGAATGTCCCAATGGCCTACCGCATATACGTGGGATAGAGCACCAAATTGATTTTGTTCCCGGAGCCACTCTACCAAAATGGCCTGCTTACCGCACTAATTCCGTGGAGAACAAGGAGCTCTAAAGACAAGTTGATGAACTTATGAGCAAGGGGCACATTAGTGAAAGCATGAGTCCATGTGTCGTGCCGGTTCTCCTTGTCCCTAAAAAGGATGGGACTTGGCGCATGTGTGTTGATTGCAGAGAAATTAATAACATCACGGTAAAGTATAGTCATCTTATTCTTAGGCTAGATGATATGTTAGATGAATTATATGGATCTAGCTTGTTTTCTAAATTTGACCTTAAGAGTGGTTATCACCAAATCCGGATGAAGGAAGATGATGAGTGGAAAACCGCATTTAAAACTAATTATGGCCTATATGAATGGTTAGTAATACCATTTGGACTAACCAATGCGCCTAGTACCTTTATGAGATTAATGAACCATGTTCTTAGAGAGTCTATAGGGAATTTTTTCGTGGTTTACTTTGATGATATCTTAGTCCATAGTAAGAACCTAGAGGAGCATGTCCATCATTTGAAGTTGGTTCTAGAAATTCTTAGAAAAGAAAGGTTCTATGCTAATATGAAGAAATGTACTTTTTTACGGATAACCTTGTTTTTCTAGGTTTTGTATTAAGTGCTGCAGGTGTAAGGGTCGATGAGGAGAAGGTCCGAGTAATCTGTGACTGGCCTAGCCCAAAGACCGTAGTAGAAGTTTGTAGCTTTCATGGCTTGGTCGGTATCTATAGGCGTTTTCTCAAAGAATTCAGTACCCTGGCCGCACCTCTGACTGAAGTGATCAAGAAAGATGTGGGCTTCAAGTGGGAGAAGGAATAAGAGGAAGCGTTCCAAACGCTTAAGGACAAACTCACCCACGCTCCACTCTTGGTACTTCCTAATTTTTCTAATACATTTGAAATTGAGTGTGATGCTTCAGGGATAGGAATAGAAGCTGTCCTCATGCAAGACCGCAATCCCATAGCCTATTTCAGTGAGAAACTTGGAGGGTCCACCTTGAACTACCCGACGTATGATAAGGAGCTTTATGCTCTTGTTCGTTCCTTGCAAACTTGGAAACATTACTTGTGGCCAAAAGAATTTGTTATCCATACGGATCATGAGTCACTCAAGCACCTCAAGAGCCAACACAAGCTGAACAAACACCATGCTAATTGGATGGAATTCATTGAGACATTTCCATATGTCATTAAGTACAAGCAAGGCAAAGATAATGTAGTGGCTGACGCCCTATCTCGCAAGTATGCTCTCTTATCAACTTTAGAAGTTAAATTAATGGAATTTGAACATATGAAAGAGCTTTCTGAAACTGACCCTGACTATGGAGAAATCTATAAGTCTTTCTCTAAGAATCCTACAGGTCATTACTTCATACAAGATGGGTTCCTATTTTATGAAAATCGCTTATGTGTTCCATCTTGTTCCATGAGAGAGTTTTTCGTCCTTGAAGCTCACGCTGGTGGCCTTATGAGACACTTTGGAGTGTCCAAAACTCTGGCAGTGATGTGTGAAAACTTCCACTAGCCTCACATGAGGAAAGACGTTGAGCGGATTTGTAGTTGTTGTGCTAAGTGTAAGATGGCTAAGTCTACGACTCAGCCTAACGGTTTGTATCTTCCTTTACCAATTCCTGAGCATCCATGGGTAGATTTGTCTATGGACTTCATATTAGGATTGCCTAGGAATCGTAATGATAAGGATAGTATATTTGTTGTGGTAGACAGCTTCTAAAAAATGTCAAATTTCATTGCTTGTAGAAAGACTGATGATGCATTGCATGTAGCTAATCTTTTCTTTAAAGAGGTTGTTAGATTACATGTCATACCTAAGACTATTGTTTATGATAGGGATACTAAGTTCTTAAGTCATTTTTGGCGCACCCTATGGTATAAGTTAGGCACTAAGTTGTGTTTTTCAACAACATGTCATCCTGAAAATGATGGGCAAACCGAAGTGGTTAATAGAACATTAGGAGCATTGTTGCGTGAATTTGTGGGAAAGAACCTTAGGACTTGGGAAGACCATTTACCTGATGTTGAATTTGCATATAACTACTCGGTTCATTCCGCATCTAAGCACTCACCATTTCAGATTGTTTACGGTTTTAGTCCTATTTCTCCTTTAGACTTAATGTCTTTACCTTTTAGTGAGTGTGCTAGTTTTGATGGAGAACAGAAGGCTCGATTGGTGAAAGAAATCCATGAGACAGCTCGAGCCAACATTGAGGCCAATACAAGGCAGTATAGCCAGGCCATTGACAAACACCGAAAAAGGTTACCTTTCAACCTGGAGATCAAGTTTGGATCTATTTCCGCAAAGACCGGTTCTCTGAAGAGCGCCGATCCAATTTGATGCCCCAGGTGGATGGACCGTTTACGGTCACTAAGCGCATCATTGACAATGCCTACCAATTGGATTTGCAAGGTAAGTATTCTGTGAGTTCGAATTTTAATATTACTGACTTGATTCCTTTCTGTGCCGATAACTTGAATTTGAGGTCAAATCCTTATCAAGAAAGGGGGGATGATGTGAGCCTAGACGCTAAGCCAGCTAAACAACCGGACGATCGCACGGAGGCTTCAGAATTTCGGGCGCTTGACCATTGCCCTGGGGTTGACCTTGACCATGGCCCCGAGCGTGGCCTCGACCATGGACCCGAGGACAGCATCGACCTTGGCCTCGAGGATGGCATCAAACCTGACTTCGACCAAGAGGCTCGCGCCATGAACCGCGCCTCGACCAGCCTTGACCCGAAGACCGGCGCCTCGACCCGCGCCTCGACCAGCCTCGACCCGAAGACCGGTGCCTAGACCAGAGCCTCGACCCGCGCCTCGACCAACCCCGATCCGGAACCATGGACCATTCTACCTGGTCCCATGACCCGTTCTCGGGCCAAGGCTCTACAAACTTCTATTGGGTTATTCTTAACCCATTTCTTTTCTCAATCCGTCTAAGTCCAATTCAAATTCGTTAGTGGGTTTATGAACTTGGGATTAAGGGTTCACTTGGTTCCCTTTTCCCATGTGAGGTTTTTCCCATTGGGTTTTCTTCACATGAGTTTTTAATGGGGTTTGGTGCATTCTTAAGAGGATCAAGTTCATAAGGCCTTTAAATTGAGTTTGTTGGCATTTCTTCTTGGCCGGCCCATGATCTCTTCCCGCCTGCTTCAGTCAAAAAACTTCTATAATTAGTCATTCAAGTTTGTTTTAAATTAGTTTTGACTGGCATGAGTTTTTGTGCTTGTCATGCAAGGGGTTTGAACTTTGACTACATTTATGGTTGGGTGTGCTATTTAAACTCGGCCTTGGCCATTTTTGTAAGCTTTCCTTTCATCGAATTTTAAAAGAATTTTTCCTTTGAAAAGTATTCTTTGTTCGATCATTTATCTCTCACAAATCCCTTGTTAGTGTGTAGTATCTAGCTTGCTAATTTGTGAAATCCTTGTTCTTCATTTGGTGTGTCATATCCGGATTGAAGACAAGTTGGTGTTCCAAGATTTCTCATCATTTTGTCCGTTCCATCAATTTCATCAACCGGTTCATAACCTCCATCAACATTTTGCAGTATTCCGCCTTCTCACCCTGTTGCTTGGTCTTTGATGAGTGATCTCCCTTGTGAGGATCACGTCACTAACCAACCACTATATAGTGGGTGTACAATTTGTTAAAAGAATGTGTTGATGCTTTTGCTGATTTTATGAAAGATATTTTACCGGAATATAATATTTCATCTGCATCATACTACGAGATTCAAAAAATTGTGGCTGTTCTAGGTTTGTCATATCAGTTGATAGATGTGTGCATTGATTTATATAATGATGGTTTCAACTCATTCAGAAAGCATGGAAGACAATATTTATTGTGGCCAGTAATTTTAATACCTTACAATTTGTCATAAACTATGTGCATGCGTAGAGAGTTTTTGTTTCTATATATTATAGTTCTCGGACCAGATCATCTGAAAAGGCCACTCGATATATTTCTGAAACCATTGATCTATGAGTTATAAATGTTTTGGAAACATAATGTTGAAGCTTTTGATGTGTCATCAAAGAAAAATTTTAACTTGCATGCGGTTCTCATGTGAAAAATATATGATTTCCACTTTATGGTATGTCATCTAAATGGACAACACATGGAAGATTATCATGTATGTATTGCCAAGACAACAATTATGTGTTTCAATTATACCACGACAAGAATATGTCTTGGTTTGATTGTCACCAAAAGTATTTGCCAGCATTCCATCCTTATTGTCAGTCAAAAACACTTTTTATGAAATATAAACAAGTCTTTGATGGGTCACCTGCTGAGATTGTTGGTCGTGCTGTGCAGGAACAGTTTAGAGATTTTGGTGCTGAGTGAACTCCTTACTGTGGAGGTAATGGTCATGAGCCTGTGAACTTCATAACTGGCATAAGAAAAGAACTTTGTTGTTGCATGTGGAACAAAAAAAAATTGATGTTTTTTTGATGTTTCATGTGGAACAACACTTTGTTGACAACATAATTAACACGGTTCAAACATGAAAGGAAAAAAAAAAAGACAACTTGAAGTCCATATTAGATTTGTCATTAATTTTTTCTCGTCAATCACTGCATGTAAAACTGAATGGAAGATGTCTGATGTCTGCATATCGGTTAGATACCGCCAAGAAATCTGTTTTTCTGAGTTGGAATCGAGTAATTTTAAAATTTACTGACGGATACGCTTCTAACCTACGGAACTGCGTTCATTCAGTTGAGGAAAAATTCATTGGAATGAAGATTCATGATTGTCATGTTGTTATGCAGCATTTTCTTCCATTTGTCTTCGCCTACCTTATTCCAAAGGATGTCTACCAAGCAATTACATGTATTTTCCCTTTTAATAAAATTTAATTAATTATTATATATTAAACATAAAAATTAGTGTTTATTATTTATTTCTTAGGAGTTGGGACATTTTTTCGAAATATTTGCTCCAGAACACTTACAGTTCAGAGAATCCACAATTTGGAATCAAATATCCCATTTATCATGTGTAATATGGAGAAGATATTTATATCGTCTTTTTTTATGTTATGGAACATTTTCCTATTCATCTCCCACAAGAAGCAGTACTAGGGGGCCATGTACAATACCGATGGATGTATCCTTCGAACGCTACACGTTCAATCTAAAGAAAAAGTTAAAAATTTGAGCAAAGTTTAAGGATCTATTGTCGCACAAAGCCTAAATGAAGAAGTTTTACACTTTACCGAATATTATTTCCCATCGGAAGTTCACACTAAAAGTAGACGCCCTGCGAGACATGATGATAGAGATGAGAAAGTGATTTATCATGTATATGTATATGGGTTATTTACTACCCGCAAAAGAGGCAACACATTTGCATATATATTATTTTTACAAATTGTGAAGATATTCTCTAATATAAAAGGTATGAAATTTTATTTACTTACATTTACAATATTTTTAATACTATTACATGTCAAATTTTTCGATTTTCTGCAAATGACTTGTTAAAAAAATAAAATTTGCCAAAATCTTCATGACCAAATTGTCAATTTCATAAAATCATGACAAATACAAAATTATTAAATTCAAAAATCTCGAGAAAACAAAACACAAACATTTTTAAACGTAACCATTATTTTCGACGGAATACCAACAGAATTCTAGATATATCGGACACCCGTCAGAAAATATCAGGATTTTATAACATTGAAAATATTTCGTAAGAAATAACAGTTTCCGACGGAAATAGTGATCCGTCAATATGCTTCAGAAAAAATCAGAATTTTATAACACCAAAAACATTTTGGTAGAAACAACAATTTCCGACGGAAAACGGACGAAAATAGTGATCAGTCAGTATGCCATCGGAAAATATATGATATTAGGGATTCGCCCTAATTCGTCGGAAATCTGTTGGATCTGCCCCAAAAAACCGACATATTTCCGACGGATTAGGAAAAACATCCATACCCGTCAGAATATTATTGGAACAACTTAAAATTTCCATCGGAAATCCGATCAATTCCCCATGTCCATCGTATTTTGTCTGAAACTTTTCTTTATCCTTCCCTACTCAATCTTCTTCATGATCCATTCAGTTCACAAATTTTTCTTCACATCCTTCACTGAAGCCAAAATTCTGTCTCAGTCGGCCGCCTCCACCTATAACGCCTCAGCCTCTGCCTCCTCAGCCTGCACCTCCACCGTTTCCCTCGGTTGTCTCCTCCTCCTCCGCCTCCTCGGCCTTTACCGCCTCCTGCTCCTCTTCCTCTTTTTCCGCCGAGTCCACCACTGATGGTTGCGCATCTTAAGGCACCTTACATCTCCTCCAACTCCATATTGTCAAATATTTCTATAATTATGTAGTTAATTAGGAATTCCAAAATTTGTTAGAAATTAGATAAATTATATGTGCTAGATTTTAGGAAAATATAATTATTGTAAATTAAATAATTTTACGTAAATATTAATGTTATTAGTTAGGGGTTAAATTTCAAAATTTTTGAAATCTTTTGAAATTGTGGAGAAAAATTTAGTTCTTGCAAAATTATGATATTTTGAAATTTTATATATTTTTCTCTATTTTAAAATTTAGAAAAATTTGTGCAATTGTTGAAATTATGAATTTTTTTTAATAAATTTTAACATATTTTAACAAATATTATAAATAGTTTGTGGAACATTATTTTTAAAATTGAAAAAATTTAGAAATTTTTGAAATATTAGGAAATTATTTTTTTTCAAAAATATTAAAATTTTCTCAAAAATTGTTTCCTAAAAAATTAGGTATTTTAGTAAATTGTATGTTTTTTTTTAAAGTATAAATTTATATTTTCATTTTCAAGAATTATAATGACTTTATACAATTCAGGGAGGTCAACCTTCAATATCGGCCAGATGGTTTTACTTTTTTGCAAATCCCCA
Source organism: Streptanthus diversifolius (assembly GCA_039880935.1). Taxonomy (NCBI): domain Eukaryota; kingdom Viridiplantae; phylum Streptophyta; class Magnoliopsida; order Brassicales; family Brassicaceae; genus Streptanthus; species Streptanthus diversifolius. Next base: position 9,835,851 of record JAXGFM010000005.1, read on the forward strand.
CTGACTCGGAGACACAACTACCATCTCCTGTTAAGACGACCTCGTCAGCTCCGACCGTTATGAGCAATGAAAAAAAAATTCACAATCAGGTCACGACCGGTTGAAGAGACTAGATCCCAGTTGTATTCAGGAAACGACTTGGTAAGATTATTTAAAAATTAATTTACCTTTTTAGTTATAAAATTTAAACGCGATTCCACAACTATTTTGCCAATAAAAAAATATTGTGGAATCGCGAATGAAACGCAAAAACGCAAATCTACTTTTTTGCTGACAAAAAAAATACAAAGACATTTTAATTAAGCAGAAAAGTGAGTGTAGTGTAGTTTTTTAGTGGAATCAAATTTTTATAATTATTTAACTATAATAATAATAATTTAGAATTCTAAATAAATACTAATTAATTTTTAAATCATAAATATACTTGTTTTACATAAAATTATTTAAAAAATTTATTTAAAAAATCAAATCAATAAAAAATATTTAAAATATTAATAGTCACACAATAATAAATATGTACAAATTTGCATAAAAATTGGAGAAAAATCAAATAAATTAGAACAAAAAAAATTTAAACAACATCTTATATAATAGAATAGATAGAGTAATAAATAAAACTATGATATTTTATTTTTCAACATCATAAGATATTAATATATTTATTATAAATATACTAAGAATAAATTAACTAATTACAATGATAAAATTAAATTTTTATAATAATATTTAATAATTTTTATTTTTATAATAATTATCTCAATTATAATTTCTTACGATAATAAATAATATAGTGAAATTTAGTTTAAGATAATTTACATTTCGCTACCGCATACTTATCCAATCATATAAAAAATCTATTCCGCAAGTTTTTCACTCTGCAGGTTTTAAATTATTCTGCAGGTTTTTTATATTTTTTCATCATTCCGTGTTATGCAAGTGTTACCAATCAAAGCCTAAGTTTTCATGTTTAACAAAAAATTTTAGGTCTCATAAATTTACCAATGGGATCACGAAAGCAATCAACAGAATGTTTAATGACATGCTGATACGTCCTTATCCAGCTTACTCCTACATCCCAAAAGATGAGCAAAATATTTAGTTTTTTCAATTTGCGGTATGTAAAATTAGCAATTGCAAATTTTATATTTTAATTTTTACTATTTATATTGTGTCATTTTGTGGTATATATTAACTAATATATTTTTTTAAACAGCAAGAGTTCACTTGGAATGCACAAATCACATCCATGTTAGACGGGAATTCAACGCTAAAGCGACGACCTATTACTCGAGAAAGATGTAAGAGTGGAAAGACAAGTGGAAGCATAATAAAGTGTCTAAGGAGATGACTAAAAATCTTGACTTATGGTTTACTCTCATCGCCTATTGGACGAGGCCAGAAATAGAAGTCATATCCGCGACTAATTCGAGTAACCATAAGAGCGACCGTAAGGAAAAATGATTGACAACTCATAATCTTGGAGCGACGAGCAAAGCTTCTCGAGCACAATGCGTCTTCTTTTGTAAACAGTTTGAGATCGACGGGAACCTCTTTCTCTAATTCGGCTGATCGAATATGCTCACCAACAGAAAAACTGATCAATTTGATGATTCAGTTGCTCGTGAGATCTTGCAGAATGTGAGGAGCCTCGGCGAGGAGTTTCTCCTAACCCAACAAAAAGACAAAAAAACTCCAATGTTCACCGAAATTCCTTTGGAGAAGCTGAATGGATTCGTGTACGAGGTTAGTAGCGTTTAAATTTATTTATAAGTTTTTTTATCGTAATTAGTTGCTATTTTAAATATATTTTCCATATTTATTTTGAAGGTAATTCAAAAGAACAAAGGTCGTATTATGGATTACCTAAAAAGTGTTCGGCTTCTTCTTCATCATCATTCCCTATTTACGGTGATTTCGGTAATGCTTGAATACTGTGAGCTCCAAGAAGAAAACTGTGAGCTCTGAGAAGAAAACTGTGAGCTCTGAGGACGAGTTAAAATGCTTGATCAACAACGGGAAGAGGATTTGAATTATTTACGAGTCATGGAAGAGAGATGAACGCATTTTTTAACTTTTATCAAACTCCTCCATGATGTATTATTTTTTTGCATTTAAATCTTGAACCATTTGTTTTTTTTTGTTTTTTCATTAAACATTTTAATATATGTTAATTTTTATTTAATTAGTGATTTCTAAATATTCATAATTATTCATTTAGAAAATCATTATAATTTTAAAGTATTATTTAAAAAAGAAAACAATCATTTCCAATAACCGTCGTAAATACGTCGGTTTGGAAGACCATCAGAAAACCGTTAGTAAGATTTTTGACCGATTTCAGATGGCTGGAATCCAACAGCTTTCCAACGGAGAATATATCTGAGACGTTTTTGGCGGTTTTCCGACTAATAATTATATATGTCGGAAAACCGTCAGAGTAAGCTTTCTCTTGGATATCCGTCAAATACAGTGCAACAGATTTCCGACGGTTTTTATTTCTGACAGATTGCTGACAGAATAACGTTGCTGACAGAAAGCCATCAAAACATTATTGACGGATTTCTGACGGTTACAATATTTCTGACACTATAGTTCTGACAGATTTTTCCTGCCAAGAAGCCATGGAATTCGTCGTTTTATGACGGTTTTTTCCATTGGAAAAATGTGTGTTTTCTTGTAGTGAATTCACATTCACTAAATTTTTTTTACTTATATTCACTGTCCTATTTTCTTGTAAATTGCTTTGAAGTCATTAGTACTAATAAACATTTTCTCCAATTTTCTTTTAAATTTTTGATCAATTTGTCCTTTCTCTTTTGTTAAGCTAAATTCTTGCATATTGGCACAAAAAATCATTCGACTCTATATTTCACACAAAACAAACCTGATCTTCCAACTATTCATATTTACAAATTTTGATAGTTGGAATTTATGTTATAGCAATAACACATATGTAATCAACGGTTATATGATATGTTGAAGAGCTGTTACTAAAAAAAAAGACTCATTTTAAACTGTGAAAAAGCTGGAAACCTAGACTGTCACATCTCTAAGTTTGGGAATGCCCAGCTGAAGCAAGAATATACATTCTACATGAAAAGAAACTAAATGTTAGAACGGTCAGTGGTTTTTTATTGGTTATCCTGAAAAGTCTAAAGGATAGTAGAAATCAATAATGCCAGATTTTATGAGAATAACAAGATTAGTGAGAGTGATAAAGTTCAAGATGTAGTCATTAGGAAATTAGGGTTAATATCCATTTACCCTTAGTTCCAAATATTGAAATCATCATGTTGTTGAACCGTTAAACAATGAGGAAAACCAAGTGAATGATCATCTACTCCATGATGAAAACATCGCCAATAATGAATTACAAGCACAAGAGGAACCCACATTAAGAAGATCAAATCATCCGAGAAGTTCTGATATTTTTATGACTATGTGTTTTATCAGATAGAATATGGAGAATCAGATATTAAAGATCGGGTTTCTTATTCATAAGCCATGAAAGATGTTAATTCTGATAAATGCGAGTGTAATGGGAATGTTGAACGATATAAAGTCAAACTTGCAGCCAAAGAGTTTAATTAGAAAGAAGGCATCGATTATGATGAGATGTTTCACAGAAAAGACTATTTCATAATTATTATGGCATTAGTAGCTAAGTATGATCTCTAGTTATATCAAATGAATGTGAAAACCGACTTTCTTAATGGAGACTTGCAAGAAAAATTCTATATGTGTTAACATGAAGGTTTCATAATCAAAGGTGAGGAAAACATGGTCTGGAAATTCAAGAAATCAGTATATCAAAAGCTTGATGAAACCATGATGAATTTAATTTCAAAGAAAATAATATAGATTCTTGTATGTATCTCAAGTTCGGCGGGGGTAATATTATATTTTTGGTTTTGTAACTTAATAACATATTATTAACCAGCATGGATCTTTGATTACATGAGATTAAGAGTGATCTATTTGAGAACTTTGATATGAAAGATACGGATAAGGCATCTTATATTATAGGAATTAAAAATATTATGTGATAGATCACTTCGAATTTTATGATTATCTGAGAAAGCATACATTGATAGAGTTCTTGAGAGATTTGGCATGATGACATGTTCTTTTAACATTGTTCCTATGCAAAAAAGGTGACAAGCTTAGACCTTAAGTAATGTCCGCATAATGAAATAGAACATAATAAAATACAAAAATACTTGTATGCATCTCTTGTGGGAAGTTTGATGTATGCACACTAGATCTGATATTAGCCACAATGTTGATATGATGGATATATTTGTTAGTAACTTAGGGCTAGCTTATTGGCAAGCTGCAAAGAAGGTTTTGAAATATATACTATGAGAAGTTATATTTTTTTGTATATTTCTAACATATTATTAACCAACATTGATCTTGGATTACATGAGACTAAGAGTTATCTATCTGAGAAATTTTATATGATATGGGTAAGGCATCTTATATTATAAGAATTAAAAATATTTTTTGATAGATCACTTGAAATTTTAGGATTATGATACAAGCGTAATGGCGGGGTGATCTTCAACCGAGAAGCTCGAGGTTTAGGAACACGGATGGATGGGAATGGTGGAGCGAAAGGACCAAACAAGCTACGGAAGACTTGTGATACACCAAGGTAGCTTCAACCAAGAAGGTAGAAGCTCACGGCTAGCTCACCTAGAGGGAGAGAGGCGCTGAAAATTTAGACAAGAGTCTTAGGATTTTTGTTTTAAAATTCAAATTGTCTTATTCATTGCAAGTAATAAGACTTATATAGGCCTTTGGTTTACAACTTAGGGTAAACAACATGATGTTTACCCCAAACAGCAAGAAGTCTAAATAAAAATAACATAAAGTTTTTAATAGCTGAAAAATAGAAAAATGGGCATAGGCCAAGACTTAAACACAAATGCTTGGGCCTAGGACAAATCATCATCAAAACTAAGGAATTGGGTTTAAGGCCTTAATTCCACACTTAGCCTAAATAAAAGAAATAAGATAGGTAAGCCTCATAAGAACAAAGCCGAATTCGACTTGGGCCCATGACTGATGTTGGATTCGAGAACGGGCCTTGGTCGTCATGCACACTAAGAGTGTTGCCTCATTAAAACCTTCTCCGGAAAACCCAGTGGGACAAAACCAAAGATAAGAAAAAGAGTACAATGTCTTAGCACGACTTTTGGTGCCTTCACTGGATGGTAATGGTGAAGACACCCGAACTGGAACTTCCATGGTTCCCGATGTGGTGTGAACGGGCCTTGATGGACTGGTTCCTGGGCTGGCTCGGTCGGGCCTTGATGGCCATTTCGTGGGCCTGGTCGTGGGCTGGAGGCTCTGGTGCTTGTTCGCTTGCTCGTTTTGCAAGATGGTTGAACTTGTGCTCCAAGGCTCGGGCCTTGGCTCGCGTCAATGGTCCAGTTGGGACTTCTGGGGTAGCAGTCGGTCTGATGTCCTCATCATTCCCTCTCTCTTGAAGAGCTTTGGTCTCCAAAGCAAACTCCTCACCTGCATCAATGAACTCTAAATCAGCAACATTGAAAGTAGTATACACATTGAACTCACCGGAAAGTTTCAGCTGGTAGGCGTTGTCGTTGATTCGTCGGAGGACTCTGAACGGGCCATCTCCTCGGGGTGCAAGCTAGCTCTTCCGTTTCTAGGGAAAAATTTCAGGGCGTAGATGAAGCCAAACTCAGTCGCCTTCTAGAAACACCACGTTCTTGCGTCCCTTGTTGGTGTGTTTGGTATATTATTCTGTGTGCTTCTCTAGGTTGGTTTTGACCTTCTGATGCAGTCTTTTCACGTATTCTGCATTGGCTTCTCCATCCATGCTAATGACGTCTCATGGGGGTAGTGGTATGAACTCCATGGGCATGGGCGGATTGAAACTGTACACGACCACGAAAGGGGTCATCTGAGTCGCGAAATGGACAGAACATTTGTAAGTGAATTCCACGTAAGGTAGAAACCCAAGCCAATTCTTCAGGTTGCGTCCAATCGTTGCTCGTAACAGAGTGGATAAGATCTGGTTGACCACCTCGTTCTGTCCATCGGTCTGGGGATGGTACGCGGTTCAGAACAACAAGATCGTCCCCAGCTTCCTCCATAGTGCTCGCCAGAAATGACTGAGGAACTTGGTATCTCGGTCAAAGACAATCGTCTGTGGGATGTCGTGCAATCTGACTACTTCCCGGAAGAATAAGTCGGCTGTCTTGCTGGCGTCATTGGTCTTGTTGCATGGGAAAAAGTGTGTCATCTGGAGAAACGGTCGACCACGACGAAGTTATAGTCTTTGTGGTTGATTTTTGGCAGTCCCAATACAAAATTCAATGAGATATATGTCCAGGGGGCAGAAGGGATCGATAGAGGCATGTAGAGACCTTGCGGATGCATCTTGGACTTGGCTCTTTTACAAACTAGACACCTGGCACAGTGGGCCTCCATCTTGGAGTTGATGAGGCCAAAAGAAGTGTTCCTTAAGCATGGTTAATGTCTTGTCGACACCAAAATGTCCCATTAGGCCGCCTCCATGGGCCTCTCTTAGGGCATCAGCATCCATGAATTGGTTAGAGTATCATAGTTAATATTTTATAATTAATTTTATTATTATTATAATATAACAGAAAAAAGAGATGAAACCGAAGAAGAAAGAAAATAAGAACCGTCTCTACAAGATGTATATATTGAGACGTTTCATAACAACATTGGTTACTTTTTAAATTTTTCTTTTTTTTAAATTTTTTTTTCTAACATGATACTTTCATTGTCTCAGTGATGCAAGTGCTCTTAGCAGTAACTCGCAAATGGATCGTCGGGGAATGCAGAGCCGCTTCTCCTTGAAGAGGAATCCGTCAAAGATGTAGAACTGTCTGTAGGCACCTTTCCCATGTTCATGGAAGGCTTCCTTGAAATTCTCGTCGTCCGGATACAGTTCCTTGATCATCTCAAAACTCATAACCTTAGAATCCATAACCGAGAAAAGGCTGTGTCGTCGGGACAATGCGTCGGCAACAACATTGTTGTCTTCCTTTTTGTACTTAATGACGTAAGGAAACATCTTGATGAACTCAAACCAACGCACGTGTCTCTTATTCAGTGTGTTCTGTCTCTTGAGGTGCTGAAGAGTCTGGTGGTTTGTGTGAATTACGCACTCCCTGGCAAGCAAGTAATGTTGTCATGTTTCTAAGGCACGGACCAAAGCGTAGAACTCCTTGTCGGAAGTGGGGCAGTTCAGGATGGCTCCGTTTAACTTTCCGCTGAAATAGGCGACTGGATTGCCTCCTTGTGTCAAGACGGCGCCGATACCAACTTCTGAAACATCACACTCGACCTCGAAGGTCTTAGTAAAGTCAGGCAATGTGAGAACCGGGGCGTGTGTGAGGCGTTCCTTCAGTAGCATGAATGATTTCTATTGCTCCCGGCTCCATCTGAACTCCTGGTTCTTCTTGATTGGAGATGTCAAGGGGCTGGCAATTGTGCTGAAGTCTCGCACAAAATGGCGGTAGAAACTAGCCAATCCGTGGAAACTTTGGATCTGGCTGGCGTTCACTGACGTGGGCCACTCCTGAATGGCTCGTATTTTCTCTTCGTCTACTCTAAGTCCTTGCGAACTCATGACGAAGCCTAGAAATATGACTTGGTAGGTGCATAAGGTACACTTCTTGAAGTTGGCGTAGAGCTGTTCCTTCTGAAGTGTCAAGATCACGGTCTACAAATGCTCCAGAAGAGCTGCATACGTCGTGCTGTAGACGAGTATACCATCAAAGTAGACCACCATGAATTTGCCGATGAACAGTCTGAGGACGTGGTTCATCAGTAGCATAAAGGTGCTCGGGGCGTTAGACAACCCGAATGGCATTACTAGCCATTCATACTGACCTTTCTTGGTTTTAAACGCAGTCTTCCATTCATCGCCTTCTCGCATCTAAACTAGATGGTATATGCTCTTAAGGTTGATCTTGGAAAAGATGAACGTTCCGCTAAGTTCATCTAACATGTCGTCCAGGCGCGGAATGGAGTGTCGATACTTAATGGTAATGTTGTTGATGGCGCGACAATCGACGCACATCTTCCAGCTTTCGTCCTTCTTGGGCACAAGGAGGACTGGAACGGCGCATGGGTTAAGGCTCTCTCACGTATCCCTGCGCCATTAGGTCTTGAACCTGCTTCTCCAATTATTTGGCTTCCTCGGGGTTCACATGGTAAGCAGGTCGGTTTGGCAGTTGGGCTCCGGGGATGAAGTCAATATGGTGCTCGATCCCCCTGATCGGCGGCAGTCCCAGTGGAATCTCGTCCGGGAAGACGTCAGTTTACTTCTTTAACAGCGTCTTAACTTCCTCGGGAACACTGTCCTCTGCGCCAGCTACGCTTAGTAGCTCTCGGTAAAACATCAGGACTACTTTCGTTTCATCGGCCTGGATGGCTTTGCGGACGTCTGCGACGTTGATAAGGAAGTTCTCCTTCCGAGCATGCTGATCCTTTGCCATTTTATTTTGCATGTCTCGGACCTCTTGTGGTGACATCGAAGCTAAGTTAAAATGGCGTTTTTTCATGGAAAAAGGAATAGAAGTTGATATGTTTGTTATGTGTTGCCTCCCGGTGGAACTGTCAGGGCCATCCCAAGAGAATATGTCCAGCTGACATCGGACTACGTCGCACAACACTTAATCTTGATATCTCCCTATGCTAAAAGATACCTTGACTTGTTCGGAGATGAAGAGTTTGGTCTTGTTGTTAAGCCATCTGAGGCGGTAGGGTCGCGGGTGTTTGGTCGTGGCTAGCCCAAGCTTCTCGAACATGTACTTTCTAGCGGCGTTGGTGCAGGATCCGCCGTCTATGATTAGGGAACACACCTTTCCTAGAATGGGGCACTTAGAATGGAAGATGTTTTCCCGTTGCTCGATCTCCTCTGGTTCTAGTCTAGAACTAAGAACTTGTTTGATCATCAAGAGGTCTCTGGAATCGGCGTACTCGACCTTGTCGTCGAACTGGTCAGGCACAGCCGTGGGCTCCTCAGGCTCGTCCTCTGATTCATAATCTCCTGGCGCCGTTAAGATCATGGTATGCTGTTCTGGACATTCTCGGGACATGTGTCCTCTTCCCTTACATTTGAAACAGGTGATCTTGCTACTCCTCTGTGATGGGTTCGTTGGGGTAGGTGCGGCTGGTCTTGGTGAAACTGGAACGACCTTAGGAGTCGGGTTAATAACTGATTTTCTTTTGAACCGCGGGTCGTTGCTAGTCTCCCGCTGGTATGGACATTCTCGGGACATGTGTCATCTTACCTTGCATTTGAAACAAGTGATCTCGCTACTCCTCTGTGGTGGATTCGTTGGGGTAGGTGCGGCTTAGGGTTGTCAATCCACCCCGTGGCCCGCGGGTTCAGCCCATATAGATCTACTACGGGGCGTGCTTGGACAAAACAATTTGTCCACCAAATTGCGGGTCTCAAGGGCCAAGCCCAAGCGGATTGCGGGTTAACGGTCCAAAATCCGACACGGGTCCACGGGTACGCGGGTTTGTTTGCGTGATTTGTGGTGTTCGGTGTTCCGATTTCTAATGATTGAGATCAAGCGAATGTGATTCCGTCGGATCATTCCGATGAAAACGAGGTTGTTGAATTTCACCACCTGTAGCCGGAGAATTGGTTAGGGTTCTTTCTCGTATTGGTTCTCCAAGGTGAGTATTAATCATCTCGTTTGTGTTTATGTGGATAACTTGAGTTGTTTGATTATTTATATGTTTAGCTGATTGGTTTAATCACTCAGCAGATCCATATGTTCTACTTGTACCGTATACAATGAAAAGACGGCCACGAAAGCTGCCTCTGCTGTTACTCACACTGGAGCTCCGACCATGTATGGTTTCTATTAACACATCCTAGAGTGAAATTTGACCATCCCTTGTGTTTCTTTGTTTTGTTATGACATTTATTCACTTCTCCTTGCTCTTGTTTCAGATTATCGGAAGCTTGCTAGGAATTACCATCCGGATGTGAACAAGTAAGTGAAAAACTGCATTTGATGAGATTGGTGTTGTATATCTTGATAACGGGAGGATAGGATCGACACTCAAGTACAGCATGATAACTGTAGCCAAATGTTAGATATGCTAGATTGGGAAAACTAGCAACATTAAAAACTCATAGGCATTAGCCAAACATGGACTGAAAATATGAAATGCTTAGAACTGCTTATTTCCATTCAAGACTGATACTTCTAAGTTAGAAAATTGTCACCCTCTTGTTTACAAGTTTATCATATGCTTACAGGGATCCTGGTGTAAAAGAGAAATTAAAAAAAAATATAACTAATGCACATGAAGTTGTATGGGCATCCAAAAACATATAACGGTATAGCTAACCTTGTAGTTGTCATGCCCAAGATGTAATACGGATGCAAAGGCTTTCTTGAAGAACGTATAAGTTATTCAAATCCTGGTGAATCTTAAATTAACTCATCTTTTTTGTGTGTGTGCGTCTCACTTGTTTTGGGGTTTTAATTGGTTCCAAGAACAAGACTTGACTATGCTCTGTTTCAACTCACACCCACCAGGCCAAGGTAGTTCTAAATTGTCAGGCTATTTTATTTCTTTGTCCATAACAGTCTATGTTAATTCTCTTTTTTTTTTGCTCTGTCTGAAGTTGCAAGATTGTGATTCTCCGGTGGCAAGAACGAGAAACTTGCTTTGGGCATTTTTCAGCTATTCGTTACTCATCTTGAGAGCGTTAGAGATCAGATTTCTAAAAGCGGATATTCCCTTTCTCTCCGTGCTTCCTCCGTCGCTGGTGCTAGTGTTTCTTGGTTTACCAAAGTGACGCTTCAGAGGTAAAAAAAATATCTCCGTCTTTTAAAAACAATTTGCCTGAACCCTATAAATTCTCAGGGTTAATTTATCTTTCTCCGATTTTGGACAAAAGATTTGTGCGATTCGTGACCACTCCGGAGGTTCTTGAGAGGTCTGTAACATTAGAGAAAGAGATTGAGGATTCGATTCAGTCTAATGCAGCAGCCATTTCCGGCAAAGCAGAAGGTATGTTTGAACACTTAATCTTTAGAAGGGTTTGAAACCATCCACTGTGTTACAGTACGAATTCGATTGTATTACATTAACAAACAAAAAATATCAATCTTTTCTAACATTTATATAGTTTGGTTCATATATAGGAAACAATTTGGGCAGTACATGGACTTCTCATTAGAAGAAGAATTACCGCTATGGAACGGTAGTAACCCGCCGGCCAACCCGCAAAGTTAATGGATTAGATGGGCTGGGTTTAGACAACTAGTTTTTGTCAGCAACCCGCAGCAAGTCAACCCGCATGGTCTAAACAGTAAATGGAACCGCTGCGGGCCGGTCTGCTTGGACGCGGGCTAACCCGTCTGACACCCCTAGTGCGGCTGGTCTTGGTGAAACTGGAACGACCTTAGGAGCCGGGTTAATAACTGATTTTCCTTTGAACCGTGGGTCGTTGCTAGTCGTGGCTCGGTCGTATGGTTTGGAGCCGGTGCCCCATTTGGTCCTTGGTCTGGGCAGTGCTGCGATCTTGCGTTGGTTACTCTTTTATATCTGGACAGCGAGGTGGAACAACTCGCCTAGGTCGTGATATGGCTGACGCTCGACCTTACGTGTGATGGGCTCTTGCAGGCCGTCTAAGAATTGTGTCATGAGGCTCTCCTCCTACTCTTCCATCTCCAGTCAGTCCTGTAAATGTTTGAATTCATCGAAGTACTCTGCCACTGTCTTGCTCCCTTGGGTCAGGCGTCTGAATCTCCTTTGAAGTTCTCGGTGAAAATATGGAGGGATGTATCATCTCCTCATTAGGTGGCTCAGTTTGTCCCACGAAGTTAAAGGACCAAAACATCCTCGGCATTAGACTGCTACCTCTCGATCCCATCATGCTAGAGCATGGTCCGTGAACTAGGCTGTTGCTAGGACCACTCGTCTTGGGTCTTCATAGTTGTAGTTGTCAAAGAGAAATTCCATTCGCCTCTCCCATTCGAGGTAATCTTCTGGATCCAATTTTCCCGCAAAGGAAAACGGGTTAAGCTTGACGTCTGGATGGTTGGGTGGGTGCCAAAACGGTTGTGGGTTCTCGGGCTGTGGGTCTCCTTCGGGCCCGTGGTTGGGTACCTCTGGTGCGTCGGGCCGCCTGAGTGGTCGTGCAGGCTGTTCGAGGAGCTCCATGCGGGTAGCCATGGCTGTCATCTGAGCCATCAAATTCTGCAATAGTTGCATCATGGCTTGGTTGTCTGTTCCTGACGATGATCCTTCGCTTCCTGACATATCTTTCCTTTTCGAGGAAAAGACAAGTTTCAGAAAATAAAAGTTTCCAAAAATGGAAACTTCCGCAAAAGGAAATATACAGAAAAAAGAAAGTTCCCAAAAATGGAAACTTCCGGAAAAAGAAAATCACAAGGAAAGGAAAAGTTCTCAAAAATAAATGAAAACTTTCAGAAAAAGGAAAATTTCCAAGAAAAGGAAAGTTCTCAAAATAGAATCAAGAAAATGCAGGACTACATTGGCACATGCTAAATTTCCTAAGTGCCAACGATTTTCTAGACCTAAAAAGGAAAAATTTCCTAAGTTGTAATTATGCCTAAATACTAACTAAGCTAAAAGAAAAATTTCCTAAGACTTAGAAGTACTTATGTAAATCTAACTTAATGCTAAAAACACAAAAAGAAAATTTCCTAAATCACTAGTTCCTAGAATAAAATATCCTAGTGTTGGAATGAAGAAGAAATGATGAAGGAAGAAGGCCTCTAACTCTAGCTTTAATGTCGTGTAATCTAAGTCATCTAAGGGGAGTGTCTAAGACTTGTTTGTGTTCTAGTATTATGTTATCCTTGTAACCATTCATGTATATGGCAATCCTTGTATCCAAACAAGTCTAGATTAGATTAGTATAAATAGTTATCTCGCTCCTCATTTGTAACTTAGAAAAATATTATTCTCATTTTCTCAATACAATCATTCTTTCTCTCTAATCTCTCTAATCTTTCATTCTCTCGTTCTCTAAATCTACAAATCTCTTAATCTCATATTCTTTCATGGTATTAGAGCCAGGTTACAACAATCTGGGATAAAATTCATCATTGAATCATTGAATCAAGTCAAAATCATCTTCATCCCGAATCTGTTTTTCATTCTGATTTCGTGCGTCAACTTTGATCGCAAATTCCGGCCAAACCACGGCAGCTTTTGTCGATCTGTTTTTTCTGGATTGTTCTCTGGCGAGTCTTGAAGCCTCGCAAATTGGATTTGAAACATTTTACTACGGGTTTCAAAAGATACAATTTTTCGTGCATCGGACCTCCGTGTTTGCCTCCGCCGCAAACCTCCGTGTTTCTCTGAGCTTTCCGTCATCAAATCTTCACCAAATCGTGATTTTCCGAATTCTAAAATCAAGGACAACGATTCTAATTGCTGTTTAAAGAAAGCAGAATTTAATTCTAGTAATATTGAAGAAAGTTTTTGAAGTTGTCCCTCACGACGTCTAAAATCCTCCTTCACAAGAATTTGGTGATAAAACTCTTATTCAGTTTTCTACAAATCTTTGAATCTGGAAAGTTATATAAGTATTTTTTTAGGGTCTCTACGAATTTTGGTTGCAATCAGAAGGGTTTAAGTCTTCAAGATAGATTTTCTTGATTTTTCATCAAACTTTGAAAATCTGGAAAATGGAGGGAAACTTGATTTTTGGATTAGTACATTGGTAAAATTCGATTTTTTGTTGTTGGATCATCATTGGTTGTAAATCTAAGGACTGTTAGAATTTATTCTTGTTGGTTGGAGTTGGTTGAATTCTGTTGCAGGAGTTGCCAAAGTTGTTGGAGCTCTGTTCCACGCGCCCGCGCCTGACCAGCAGTTCCCGACCAGCTACGTCCCGACCAGCCGTTCCTGACCATTCCAATAAACAAGTCGGCCCCTGTCAGCTTGTGAATCATGGAGATTCAAACTACTATCAGAGCTCCTGTCATTCTACATGGAGCAAATTATCTCTTATGGTCTACGACCATGAAAACCATATTGGATGGTAAAGGTCTTTGAAATCATATTTCAACCAATGGTCATGATGAAGATGAAGTTGCTGAATTTAATGAGGCTGTGACTGCTCAAGCTAAATGGTACCAAGAAGATCAATTGGTACTCTCTATACTTCAGAACTCTCTTGCTAGTGATCTCTTAAAAGCTTATTCATTTTGTGAGAATGCTAAGGAACTTTGGGACACTTTGCAAAAGGTGTATGGAAACACCACTAACCTCTTAAGAATTTTTGAGGTGAAAAAATCTTTGAATGAATTGAAGCAGGAGGATGCATAATTCACAAAGCACTATGGCTCATTCAGAGCATTGTGGGCTGAGCTAGAGATGCTAAGGTCAGCCACAATTGATCTAATTGTTCTCCTAGAAAGGAAAGAACAAGACAAGGTTACTATTAACTTTTAACACTATTTACTCAGACCTTATTAAGCATATTCTCAGGTTTGATAAGTTTCCTAGCTTGGAAAATGTTTGTGCTCAAATCCAAAAGGAGTAAGGATCCCATGGACTCTTTGGCAACAAGGCTGAATTGGTGGCTGCACACAAGAGTTTTTTCAAACCAACAACAACAAATGATACAAGGAAGAAGAGACCAATATGTGATCATTGCAAAAGGAGTGGCCATACAAAGAAGTAATGTTGGGTACTCCATCCTGAGCTAAAGCCAAGCTGGTTCCTTGAGAAACAACAGTACAAAGCCGGCCACACTCAGCTTCAAGTTGTCGGCCATGGCCAGTACCAGCTCCCGGCCCCTTCTATGGCCAGTACCAGCTCCCGGCCCCTTCTATGTTCTCAGCATCTGAATTTGTGACAAAATTAGATCTAGAAGCTCTTCTCAAAGCAATTAAGGATGGTAATGTGTTGGGTAAAACTCTTCATGCTTCTTTTCAAACTTCTTTTGCTCCTAATGCCTCTAAATCATTGGTTGTTTATTCTGGTGCTTCTCATCATGTGATTAGTGATCTATGATTGCTAGAGAACTTATAACATGCCTTAGGTAATGGTTTCATTGCTAATTGAATCAAAGTACCAATCAAAGGTATAGGAAAGCTTAAGCTGTTTGATAGAGAATCTAAAGCTTTTTACATGTCATATTTTAAATCAAATTTGCTTTCAGTTAAAAGGGCCACTACTGATTTGAATTGTCAAGATATATTTGGTCTTTATGATTTCTACTTTCAGGATATTGAGACTAGTAGGAGATTTGGACAAGTGGCTACAAGGAATGACTTTTATGTGCTTGAAGATATGTCCAATGCAAGAGGGGTGGAACCGGTTGCTAGTACTAGCTCTTTTAGTGATGATTCTGATCTTTGTCATGCTAGATTAGGATATCCTCATCCTAGAGAATTAGAACTAATTGTTCATGGTTTAAAAATGCCAAAAGATATGTGTGATTCTTGTATACTTGGGAAACATTGCAAAACAGTTTTTGAGAAATCTTTGCATACCTATTATAATTGTTTTGAGTTGGTGCATTATGATGTGTGGACATATTCATTCCCATCTAGAGAAAACCACAAGTATTTTATGACATTCATTGATGAAAAGTCCAAATATACTTGGGTCACTTTGCTTAGTTCTAAAGATAGAGTATTTGATGCATTTCTCAATTTTCAAGCATATGTTACTAACCAATACAATGCAAGTATTAAAATGTTTTAGAACAGATAATGGAGGGGGATACACTAGCACCAGGCTTCAACAACACTTGGCCAAACATGGCATGAAACATCAAACCAGCTGTCCTTACACTCCACAACAAAATAGAGTGGTTAAAAGGAAAAATAGTCATTTGATGGAAGTTGTGAGAACAATGATGTTCCACAGGAAAGTTCCCAAAAGATTTTGGGGGGATGCTCTTGTAGCTGCATGCTACTTGATTAATAGGACTACTACAAAAATCCTAGATGACTT
Organism: Streptanthus diversifolius; assembly: GCA_039880935.1. Taxonomy (NCBI): domain Eukaryota; kingdom Viridiplantae; phylum Streptophyta; class Magnoliopsida; order Brassicales; family Brassicaceae; genus Streptanthus; species Streptanthus diversifolius. The sequence goes on from JAXGFM010000005.1 coordinate 9,851,832, forward strand.
GTCTCCATTTGAGGTACTAAACAAAATTAGACCTAACATTGACCACTTAAGAGTTTTTGGTTGTATTTGTTTTGTATTAGTTCCAAGGGAGCAAAGGAACAATCTGGAACCAAAGAGTACCAAAGCTATGTTCATTGGGTATTCTCCTACCCAAAAATGCTACAAATGATCTAGAGGCTAGAAGAGTCTTAGTATCCAGAAATGTCAAATTCCAAGAATCAAAAGGTTTCTATGAAGAAGGAACTTGGGATCAATTCAAAGACATATCCACAACAAGATCTGATCAAGCTGAGAACTTGAGGAGACTCTTGGAGAGAATTGACATAGTCTCTCATCATCCTCATCCCATGGCCACTTCACCTCAACCTCAGCCTCCTGCACCAGCTGCGTCCAGCCCCAGCACGGCCAGCCGGGGCGAGGCCATCCACTCCTGGCCTTCCTCCTCTTGAACATGGGGGGGAGAAGCATCTACTCATGTCCAACAAAACTCAGAAGGAGATGAATCAATTCTAGTCTCAGATTCCAAGAGATCAAGAGATGTGCCCACTCTCATTGAAGCTTTAGTGAAGAGGAGGAACCTATCCAAGAAGTTTCACCTACAGTGTTAAGAAGGAGCACAAGACAAAGGAATCCACCAGTCTTCTACAATCAGAATGTTGTGGTTTGTCATGATCAGGGAGTTTGTAACATTGCTTACTTACCTACGAACCATGTTTCATTCACATTAAGTCTTGATAAGGAACAAATTCCAAAGACATATGAATAAGAAGAAGGAATGGAGGGAATCTATCCTAGCTGAGAAGCAAGCCATGAAAAGGAATGGTACCTATGCTCCAGCCACTTTACCTAAAGGAAAAAAAGCTGTAAGTTCTAAGTAGATTTTTACCATTAAATACAAAAGCAATGGTGAAATTGATATATATAAAGCTAGGTTGGTGGCTAGAGGATTTACTCAGACTTATGGTGAAGATTATAGAGATACCTTTGCACTTGTAGCTAAGCTTCACTCTGTTGATGTTGTTCTTTCACTTGCTACTAACATTGATTGAGAATTATGGCAAATGGATGTTAAGAATGCATTTTTACAAGGTGAATTAGAAGAAGAAGTATACATGTCACCTCCACCAGGGCTAGAGGAAGAGGTAGGGGCCGGCAACACACTCAGGCTGAGAAAGGTCATCTATGACCTTAAACAATCCCCAAGAGCTTGGTACCACAAGCTGAATGTAACCTTGATGGATAGAGGCTTCAAAAGATATGAAGTTGAACACACCCTTTTTACACTAAAGAGTAAGGAAGGTATTATGGTAATTCTCATTTATGTAGATGATATAATCATATCTGATAGTGATAGTGTTGGTATTGCATCTACAAAAGAATATTTGAAGAGTGTCTTTGATATTAAGGACTTGTGAGAACTTAAATATTTTATAGGAATTGAAGTGTGTAGGTTCAATTAATGTTTTTTCTTATCTCAATGAAAATATGTTGTAGATGTACTAACCTCTACAGGTATGATGGAAGATAAACCAGCCAAAACACCCTTAGAAAAAGACTATAAAATCGGAACTAAGGGGGAGCTAGAGGAGGAAATTGATTTTCATGATCCTAAGCTCTATAGGAAAGTGGTTGGTAAGCTTATTTATCTAACCATCACTAGACCAAATTTATGTTTTGTTGTGAATCATGTATCTCAACACATTCAATGCCCAAAGATGAGACATTGGGAGATGGCAAATCGAATTTTGAGATATCTAAAAGGCACTCATGAACAAGGTATATGGATGGGTTGCAATAGAAACACAAATATGGTTGGTTATTGTGATGCAGATTGGGCAGAGATAGGGAGGATAGAAGAAGTACCACAGACTATTGTACTTTCATAGGAGGGAACATTGTGACTTGGAAAACCAAGAAGCAAAAGGTGGTGTCATGATCTAGTGCATAACCAGAATATAGAGCCATGGGAAAGCTTACAACTGAATGCATTTGGCTGAAGCAACTTCTTGAGGACTTGGCCGTGAGATTTGATGATCCTATCACCATTCATTGTGAAAATCAGGCGGGTATACACATTGTATCAAACTCTGTGTTTTATGAAAGGACCAAGCATATAAAGGTAGATTGCCACAAAGTAAGAGAAGCTGTTGGAAAATGAATCATCTTGCCTTGTTATACAAGGAGTGATGATCAACTAGCTGATGTATTCACCAAGGCAACAACTTTGAAGAATGGCTCCTCCATCTATCCAAGGTTTGGCCTTATGACCATTCCACAACAATGATCCCAACATGGAGTGTTATACTCTTTTTCCTTATAAAAGGTTTTGTCCCAATTTGGTTTTCCTTAATTAGGTTTTTAATGAGGTAATGTTTCATGGTTGCAAGCTTAGGCATTCTCCATGTCTTAAGCTTGAGAGGGAGTGTTGGAATGAAGAAGAAATGATGAAGGAAGAAGGCCTCTAACTCTAGCTTATGGCCATGTGATCTAAGTCATCTAAGGGGAGTGTCTAAGGCTTGTTTGTGTTCTAGTATTATGTTATCCTTGTAGCCATTCATATATAAGAAAATCCTTGTATCCAAACAAGCCTAGACTAGATTATTATAAATAGCTATCTCTCTCCTCATTTGTAACTTAGAAAAATATTATTCTTATTTTCTCAATACAATCCGTCTTTCTCTCTAATCTCTCTAATCTCTGATTCTCTCATTCTCTAAATCTATAAATCTTTTAATCTCATATTCTTTCACCTAGTTCCTAGAACTCAAAGGGAAAATTTCCTTTAATCCCTAGCTACCGAAAGGGAGAGATTTCCTAATCGTAGGCACTACGCTTCTCGCTGCTAGGCGCGGTCCAAGGCGGGCTGGTGTAGCGCTAGGCGTGGAACGCAAGCGAGATGGCTCTAGTCCTATCGGGCATGGGCTGTGCTGGGCGGTAGCGCGGTACAGAGGGCTAGTCCTACGGGGTGGGAGGAAGGCTCGCGCTTGGAAAAGACTCGGCTTCAATCCTAGGCACTACTACTTGGGTCGCTTAACCTTGGACTCGGACGAACTAGGCTACAGGCGCGTACCCTAACACGACTAGGCAAGCAACGGTAACCTAGACCTATCAAGCAGTCTCGGACTGACCGCGACCCTCACCAATGACTAGGACGCGACTCGCACCAACGAGATCGACTCACACTTGTTAGGACGAGAAACTCAAATCCTACCAAGCCAAACAAAACAAAAAAAAAACTCAACCAACTCCCTATCAACACACGTGTGGGCACTAGGAGAGCTAGGTCCATGATTTCTCAAATGAAACAAGTGCTCTAGGTGATTTTTATATTGATTTTAAACTTGTTTTATCAATCTAATTCTTTTATAATTTTGTTAAGACGAGAAACTCGAATCCTACCAAGCCAAACAAAACAAAAAAAAAACTCAACCAACTCCCTATCAACACACGTGTGGGCATTAGGAGAGCTAGGTCCATGATTTCTCAAATGAAACAAGTGCTCTAGGTGAGTTTTTCTATTGATTTTAAACTTGTTTTATCAACCTAATTCTTTTATAATTTCGTTTTTATGAAAGAAATCAAGCAAAACAAACAAGCAAACAATAATTTTTGTATTTTTTTAATATATAAAAAAGTTGAAAGGCAAGGATAGATAAAACCTTATTAGCTCTGTCTTTGTGGTGGTGGTTCTATGATTTTTTTTGTAACCTGTTTTGACGCCTCTTCGCCTTGCAGAGAAGAAGAAGAAAAACACTAAAAAGCAGAAAAATTCAAGAACAATGGAAAGAGAAAAATTGTAAATAGTAAAAGGGATAGATTCAACCTAGAACTTAGGAGCTTTTGAGCTCTGATACCATACAAGCATAGTGGCGGGGTGATCTTCAACCAAGAAGCTCGAGGTTTAGGAACACGGATGGATGGGAAGGGTGGAGCGAAAGGACCACACAAGCTGCAGAATACTTGTGATACACCAAGGTAGCTTCAACCAAGAAGGTAGAAGCTCACGGCTAGCTCACCTAGAGGGAGAGAGGCGCCGAAAATTTAGACAAGAGTCTTAAGGTTTTTGTTTTAAAATTCAAGTTGTCTTATTCATTGCAAGTAATAAGGCTTATATAGGCCTTTGGTTTACAACTTAGGGTAAACAACATAATGTTTACCCCAAACAGTAAGAAGTCTAAATAAAAACAACATAAAGTTTTTAATAGCTGAAAAATAGAGAAATGGGCCTAGGCCAAGACTTAAACACAAATGCTTAGGCCTAGAACAAATCGCCAAAAATAAAGAATTGGGCTTAAGACCTTAATTCTACATTTAGTCTAAATATAAAAAATAGGATAAGTAAGCCCCATAAGGACAGGGCCGAATTTGACTTGGGCCTGTTGCTGATGTTGGGTTTGAGAACAGGCCTTGGTCGTCATGCGCACTAAGAGTGTTAGCCTCACTAAAACCTTCTCCGGAAAATCCAATGGGACAAAACCGAAGATAGAAAAAAAAGTACAATATCATAGCACGATTTTTGGTGCATTCACCGGATGGTAATGGTGAAGACACCTGAGCTGGAAGAGTCTTCGAGCAGGAACCTCCATGGTTCCCGATGTGATGCAAACGGGCCTTGATGGACCGGTTCCTGGGCTGGCTCGGATGGGCCTTGATGGGCCAGTCGTGGGTCTGGTCGTGGGCTGGCGGCTGTGGTGCTTGTTCACTTACTCGTTGTGCCAGTTGGTTGAATTTGTGTTCCAAGGCTCGGGTATTGTCTCGCGTCAATGGTTTGGATGGAACTTCTGGGGCGGCAGTCAATCTGATGTCTTCATCAGATTATCTCAAAAAGAACACATTGATAGAGTCCTTGAGAGATTTGGCATGATGACATGTTCTTTTAACATTGTTCCTATGCAAAAAGGTGACAAGCTTGACCTTAAGTAATGTCCGCATAATGAAATAGAACGTAATAAAATACAAAAATACTTGTATGCATCTCTTGTGGAAAGTTTGATGTATGCACAGGTTTTCACTAAACCTGATATTAGCCATAATGTTGATATGATGGATATATTTCATAGTAACTCAGAGCTAGCTTGTTGGCAAGCTGCAAAGAAGGTTTTGAGATATCTACAGAGAATAAGAAACTACATGTTGATATATTAAAAATTAACAAGTCTATTTATGGTTGAATTTTCAGACTCAGCTTTTGGTGGATGCCAAGATTCTAAGCATTGTAATCTGGGTATGTGTATCGCCTTGTGGAGGTGTCATCTCATGGAAAAATCAGAAGTCGCGGTTGATTTAATATGAACAATGGAATTTGAATTTATTGCATGTTATAACTTTGGTTGTAGAATTTTGTGTCAAAGTTTGTGTTTTTTAGTTGTTTTATAATTCTTTAACTTTTTACTGTGACAATTAAGCTGTAAACTTCTTCTCTAATCATGATAGGATATTTAAAGGTTTCAAGCATGTGGACCTTAAATATATATCACTGAAGCAAAAATGTCAAAAGAGAAAATTTAATCATTGAACATATATGCATTGAGCTTATACTTGCAGACATATTTACGAACGCATTATGTCCAAATATTTTCATGAAGCATGCTGAAAGTATGGCTCTTGAGTGTAGCTTTTAATTAATTATGTTGTATGTTTATGTTTAGCTTATATTTAACATTTAGTTGAACTCTTTTATGATTTTTATATATTTTATATATTATGTTTTTGATGTGCATACACATTATTGTTGGTTGGATTTATGATAACATAATGATTTTTATTTAATGACATAATAGGAACCAATATGATACTCCTACTTATGTTTACAGCTTAGCTGACGCATCAGCAACTTACTAGGAAAAAAAAAGCAGTGTGTGATCGGATAGTCTCTTTAGGATACAAGTTTCAACACAAACATGAAAGACTCCTTTACCAATTGTTTGACGTTCAGTAGTCTTTAAGCTTTTGAGGTGACTTAGTTAAATTTGAGCTCAGTCATTGTTCTGTCATTCTTTATTCATATTTTTAAAAATTTTACTCTATTTTTACACATTCACACTTGTAAAAGAGCTTTTTGTCGATAAATAATTTTGAAATTTCAAAAAAGATAGAAATACAAATTACGAACCAAACAAAATCTACAAATAATATTTATCCAAAAACATTAAACTACCTTGATTACGTTGTCTCAACTGGAGTTTTTTAAAACTCTATAGTAAAAGGGAAAAGGTCATAAATAATAAGTATATGCAAATATCGTTTTCCAATCTTGAAATAATTTGTTGTTGATTACACAAAATTAGATGGGGAAAAGTCAACAGTTAAATGTTAATTATAAATTTTTAAGTTTAATGAAAACGTGATCGCGTCGTGATTTACTCAGAAAACTCTAAACTAATTCCTTTTTTGATTTGCATGGAATCTGAATTCCAATCGACATAGAGAGTGAAAGCTAAAATAAAGATTAAAAATAGTTCAACAGAATCTTGTTCAATTTATGTTATTGAAATATCATTGGTATGAAGACTTGATGAAGGTAATGTGGAGGAAAGCGTAGTGATTGTGGAAGAAGATATTGGTAATTTGGTTAAGAAGAAGTAGTGAATATGGAAGAGGAGATAAGCAATGTGGTTGAAGAATGCGTAGGGAATATGGGTGAAGAAGAAATAGATAATGTGGGTGAAGAAAGGATTGGTAACCGTGAGAATGAAGAATAAAATGAGAGAGTGTATATAGTTGAAATGAATAAGAAGTTGTGGAGTCAGATGGTAAGTCATGAGTTTATGGATGGATATAATGAGTTTGTTGATGTAGAAGTCGGTGAGGCTAGTTTGTCTACTCACTTTAGAGAAACTTCATGTGAAGATGGTAATGCTGAAAATGTTGAGTGACAGTGGTGATGATATTTGAGACGATGATCCATTACTAGATTATGATCGTGATGAGGAATAAGAAGGTATGCAATTCAACTACGGTTGTGGTTGAAGTGGATAATAAGATAATTCCTATTGCTTGCGTTGTGGTTGAAGTGAAGGATAATCCTAACTGGCTATGGTTTGTGCAACTTCTGAAAAACGATTTGGTACTTAAGGATTATCATAATATGAAACTTTTCAATCTTCACAAAGAAGATTTGGCTTCTATTCTTAACTTGTGTTCTTCATTTTTCTAATTGTAGTATTTTCTAAAATATTATTTCGATTTGATGAGTTTGTAGACTGAATTTAACATTTTTTATGTTTTTATAACTGTTTTATCTTGTTTTGTATCATCAATATTTTCATTTTCACGTTCTCAAACCCAAAAAAAAAAAAATACAACCATATTTTAATTAAACTAAAGATTTATGTTTACTATCTAACTTTTGACTTTTCTTTATCTAATTTTGTGCAATCAACGATGAATTGAAGAATAAATCTACACTAACAAAACTTCAGGATTAAAAACGACATTTACATATATTTCAAAATTTAAATATTCTTTTCCGGTGAACTTTCGTAGATTTGGTGGAATATAATACTATTGTTAAGACCTTGAAGAGCTCTTCGTCTTTTGTCATATGAATGTGGTATAAATGAATCCTATGATTAGTTTAAGATATTGTACTTCCATAATTACAATGCCCACGAAATCTAGGTCTATTTAATATGCGCAAGCATGATACATTTAAGATGAGAACTTCACAATCACATTCAATGGAACTAAAAAGCAACATTGAAGAAAAAAACACAATAAAGGCGAAAGAGAAAGAAAGCTCTAAAATTGGGATGCGGAAAATAGTTTCCCCTTTTCCATTTTTTTTTTTTTTTGTTTCTCATTTGTTTAAAGATTACAAATGTGATCACAACACAAAATCAAATCACGAGGGAACTAATAACCAAAAGCTAATTTAAGTTTCAAGATAAATGAAGAAAAAAGAAGAACAAGCACAACCTTCTAAAGCCAAGAACCCTTATTCATAACGATATTTGGTCAACTTCATCACAAGACCAATATCTCAAATTGTTCCATTCTTCCACCATAATCCAACACAAACCACAAGCAGAACCAAACCAAACCAAACCAGATTGTCCATTCTTCTCTCAGTACCTGTAGTGAGCAGGCTTGTATGGTCCTTCAATGGGAATGCTGACGTAGTCAGATTGGTCCTTTGTCAGCTTAGTGAGCTTAGCTCCAAGCTTGCCCAAGTGAAGTGCTGCAACCTTCTCATCCAAATGCTTGGGTAGAACGTACACCTTCTTCTCGTACTTACCGCTCGATTTCTCGTTCCAAAGCTCAAGCTGGGCAATCACCTGGTTGGTGAAAGAGCACGACATCACGAAACTAGGGTGACCAGTGGCGCAACCCAAGTTCATGAGACGACCCTCAGCCAAAACAATGATTCCGGACTTGGTGTCTGGGAACACCCACCTGTCGGTCTGGGGCTTGATGGTGATACGCTTGACACCTGGGAAGGTCTCGAGGCCGAGCATGTCGATCTCGTTGTCAAAGTGACCAATGTTGCACACGATGGCGTTGTTCTTCATCTTCCTCATGTGGTCAACCATGATGATGTCTTTGTTACCGGTGGTGGTGACAAAGATGTCAGCTTCCGAAACGACGTCTTCAAGGGTCAAAACTTGAAGTCCTTCCATCATAGCTTGTAGGGCACAAATGGGATCGATCTCGGTCACAATGACTCTGGCACCAGCGGTTTTCATGGCAGCGGCACAACCCTTTCCGACATCACCATATCCACAGATAACGGCGACCTTTCCGGCGATCATGACATCAGTGGCCCTCATGAGACCATCAGGGAGAGAGTGACGGCAACCGTACAAGTTGTCGAACTGTAGGTAGAAAACACATTAGATTATCAGTGACATCACATTGGAGAAAAAGGCATAGTAGAAGATGGTTTATCTCTGCAATTCGCTATACATTTCGTTCACCATAAATTGGATCTCACTAGATGCTTTGATCGTAAAGTATTTTCAAGAACAATTCTGAACATCTACTTATTGTTTACGTTAGCGTTTCATCCAATCGCAACAAAAATCACAGTTAAAGATATGATAAGACCCACAGATCTAGAGATCCGAAAGAAGACATGTAAAAAGTGACTACTTTCTGCTTAAGACCTATCATATGTATCATTTATGAGTAAAGATTATCAAGAACAAATCTGGGAAGTACGAAATCAATACCTTGCTCTTGGTGACGGAGTCGTTGACGTTAATGGCTGGGAACAATAGGGCTCCAGTTTCCTGCATCTGGTAAAGCCTCTTGACACCAGTGGTGGTTTCCTCAGAAACACCAACGAGTCTCTCCTTCATCTTGTGGTACTTCTTGGGATCAACTTGAAGACCTTCCTTAATGATCGACAACACGATCTGGAACTCAGGGTTATCAGTGGAAGTCGGATCAGGAACCTGACCAGTCTTCTCAAAGATCTCCTCAGCCTTAACTCCCTCATGGATCAAAAGCGTCGCGTCACCACCATCATCAACGATCAGATCTGGACCACCACCTGGACCCCAGTCAAGAGCACGCTCCGTGCACCACCAGTACTCCTGTAGCGTCTCACCCTTCCAGGCGAAAACGGCGGCGGAGTCACGAGCGATTGCGGCGGCTGCGTGGTCTTGAGTGGAGAAGATGTTGCAAGAGCACCATCTGACTTCGGCACCAAGGGCGGTTAGAGTTTCGATAAGAACAGCGGTTTGGATGGTCATGTGGAGAGATCCGGTGATTCTAGCACCCTTGAATGGCTGAGCAGGGCCGAACTCGGTACGGCAAGCCATGAGTCCAGGCATCTCGACCTCGGCGAGCTCGAGCTCGAGACGACCGAAATCGGCTTGAGACATGTCCTTGACCTTGTACTCACGGCCACTCGACGTCTTCTCAACGAGCAAAGCCATTTTTCTCTCTCTAGATATTTTCCGGATCTGAGATTTGAAATAAGGGCAGAGAGAGAGAGAGATGGAGAGAAGTGTGCGAGGAAAAACGAATGGGAGTGAGAGAGTATAAATAGATGAGGTCAAAATGAAATGGACGGCTCAGATTGTTTTGAGGGTTCGGTGGATCTGGTAGAAGCAGTGATCCCGTATTTGACGGAATACGCTGCACGAGCAGTATGACTCGTGTTTTTAGCTTGTTGTGAGTTGAGACGGACGACGACCTGTGAAGGAGTGCCACGTGCCTGCATCGAAACTCTTTTAAGCGAATTGTAGAACATAGTTATGCGAACCCTAACGGGCCTTAACGGTAGCCCACGGATTAATTTATTTCTTCGCTGATAACTTTGAATGACTTTTTAAGCTTAAATCAGTTAAATTATGCTTAATCATTTTAACTTTTACCTAGCTAAGCTTGTATTGGATCTGGAGATTTTTCAGGTATATTCCAAACGTGTTATTTTTACTATGGTTATCAATCATCACATCCCAATTGATAATCTATTTAATATCATTATTATATGGGAGATTGCAAATAACTTTTTATCAGTTTTCATATTGAAAAACAAATAATTTAGCATTGATAATTGATATTTAAATAATCAATAATATACAATAAAATATTTTATGTATTTTAATAATAATTCTCTATATTTTTCCAAAAAAAAATAAACATTTAGTAGATTTTCGAATTTCTTTTGATAATGATTCTTAGAAAAACATTAGACGCGAGTGAGAAAATTATATTCATCAAAATGCAAAAGGACAAGAGGAGAAACTGAATGGTCTTCTTCATCTTTTAGGATTTTAATCTTTTTCTAAAACATAATTTTACTAATAAAAATAATAAAAAATGACAATACACTTAATCAGTATCTTTGTTAATAAAACGCCGATAAACAATGCTAAAAAATATCCTACAAATATTAATATTATTAAAAGAACCTACAAGAGTTGTTTAATAAACATTAATAAAAAACCATCTAAAATAATGTACTCTCATATTAGAGTTCTAACCGGTGATTTTACTAACTTATGCTATGGGCTGGGTTTGATGGCGTCTAAACAAAAGTTATTCGAAGAAGATTTTATTTTCATGAACGTAATTTATTCATTTTCTTTCATTAGAAAATGTATTTCATGTATAAAAAAAAAAAGAAGATTGTGTGTGTTTAAAGGTAGACCTAAGAGCTGAAGTGAAAAATACATGTTATTAAGGTATATATGTCAACTGTTTAAGACGGATCATACCTAATTTCAAATTCGTAAATTATATCATTGACTGTGACTGACCAAGTGATAATGTCTATGCAGGTAGAATTTTCTTTCATCAGACTACGTAACAAATCGAAAATCAATATGTCAATGTTACTAATTTGAACATGGATCAGTATTTGCAATTTTTTTTAAAAAAATAAAAAGTTTTAATTTATTGCGCCGTTCTCGTATGACTTTCACTCTAAAGTTTCTTGAATTGCATTAATCATTTTGCCATGTACCCCAATTTAGATGTCTTTACAATATATGAGATCTTGTTCGTCTGATTGGCCCACGAGCGTGTTCCATGTTGTCTGCATATTGCAATGAGATATTTTATAAATTTTCAGTTTTATTGTTTCTAACGAAATTGTTATTTATTTGAAGCGCCCAAAATTAAGATATAAATGAAAGTAGTTTATAAATAAAGAGACTAGTCCAACATGTGAACAGTGGCGATTCACTTATTACAATAACCAATTCATAATGGTTTATTGGTTGAGAATTCACTTTATTATACACATTACAATGGACAATTCTTATACGGAAATTTTGAATATAAAACTTTTTTTTTTGTTTTTTGACATGCTGCAAGAGTTTTATTCGATCCAAAAACATACATCTCCACTTTTTTGTCAAAATAGTTTATTGGTTTTATTATCTTTTTAACATTTTAACATTGTGAAATGATATATTCAAATCTCAAATTTATGTTATGAATTTCAGAGATAAACATTATTACGACATAAAACTCTATGTTTAATATTAATACTAGTTTGAAACAAAAACAATAACTAAATTATGAAAAATAAAAGAATAGGTGTAAATGCTATAGCCACTAAGTGTTGACAAAAGTGTGTGTCTGTCTGTGCTGGATCTGGACAGGCTCGTGGAGTAGCGTCGGTGGATCTGAACTCTCAAATTCTCAAATTATAAATAAAACAAACAGTGATAAAATCTAATAAATATACATATGTTTTAATTTGCTAAAAATTTGTGGTATTTAAAGCAACCGACAGCAAGAATCATAGCAATTATGAGACGATGTGGGTTTCTTTTTTTTTTATATTACGTAAATTAAAACATTTTTTTTTTGTTAATAGTTTTAATATACTTCCTAATATTGAGAGGTGCTGAAATTTTAATATATTTCTTAATAGGTGCTGAATTCGAAATTAAATGTGATAACCATTATGCCACATAATTCAGACGATCTAAAACATTTTCTTCTCTTTGTTTATAAAAGAAAAAAAGTGTGTTTAAGTAGATCAATATGCACTTTAAGTAGATCGTTAACCGCCGACAAAAGAAAAATACTCCATTGTTAAATCAGCATGCAATATTACTAGTAGTCAATCGCCATGGTGTTTAAGATTCGGGTCATAAAAAGCAAACTGTACACATTACACTGTAGTCTGTAGTATCCCAAGAACTGAGCATTCTCAAGGTTTTTATTTTTTATTTTTTATTTAGTAAATATCTAAGATATATAATCTGATTCAAAATACAATTAAAATAGAAAAATTAAAAGTTTTATAATTTGGATAATTAGATTTGTTGATCGCAAAATTTATATCTGATCCAGATCCAGATTTACTTATATACTTTTAAATATTTAAGAATATATTAAAATTACTAGACTAAATCGACAAAAAAAAAATTCATTATTTCGTTCTCATCAAATATCATAGTTTAGTAAAGGAATTGTCTCACCGTTTCTTATGTATGTCATCATGTCGACACCACACTAAAAATTAAGGAGTAGTAATTGTATCAAATTTATTATGACTCCAAAAATAATTGTTTTTTTTAAATTATAAAAATATTTCAAGGGCATACTTTTTCTTCTTATTTTTTAAGGTTAGGTGGGTTTCCAATTATACAGTCTAAATCGGAGGTTGGTGAAATTCACCAATAACAAAAGCCCCTCATGTATCTACCACATGGACTATTCTCCGAAACGTGATTATACTCTCACTTCTTCTATTTTTCTATTCAATTCTCCTCTTTTCTAAACGTATCGTTTAATGTTCTAAATGGCCAAAAAGATACGTAAAAAAAAACTACTGAGTTCGTAACAAAGTTATATTTTGCCAGCTATTTTCTATACTGAATAGATATTAGTCGAAAGAGACCATTTTCTAAATTTATGACTGCTCTTTACATACTTTTCTACTACAAGTAAACAAAACGCAAGTAGAAGGAAACGCTAAAGGTAGCGACATATGGTGCGATTAAGAAAATGAAAATCTTCGTCACATTACATGTTGACCTCAGATCTGCTAGTACCACTACGCACACTAGTTGAGTACCACAAAATCAATTTTCAATATCAGAGGACGAATCTAACCTTCACCGACTCACTCAAATACAAACCCACCTACTCTCGTCCCCTACCGTCATGGCCCATGTTATGCTATTCTATGTTTTTCATAAATTATTTCTTATTAACTAAACACTATGAAATAATTCTATAAAATTCACTCGTCCTACTACAGCAACTACTTCGTGTAGTGCTTAGTTGCTACAAAAAAGGTTTAGAAGAGAGCATACCAACTATATATTCCTTGGAATTATTACATATGCTTCTTACTAAAATGTGTGTTTTAATTGTTGTTTAAGAAAACTCTGACGTTTATTCTTATTTATTTTTGCCAGGCTGCTTTATGCATGTTTCAATTTGGATAGTAAGACAATCGTTATTATATGTGGCTACACTATCTAATATAAGGAGCACTTAGAGAGGAATGATCAAGAAGCTTGATTAAAGTCGCCATATATACTTAATACAGTCAGTAAGGTTCTTGATGGAGATCGGAATCACTAACCCATCCCTAATCCTCCTAGAAGTTCAGTAGCTTTCACATTTTTTAAATTTGACCAACTCTAAATTTTTACATACTCATACTTTTTATTGTTTATTTTGTTGATTAGGTATTATGCCAAGTTTCTTATTATGACGTAAAACTAAAATATACCGGTCTTCTAATTAGGGTTGGACATTGGTCTCACGTAAATGCGGGCCTTTAACCATTTGTGTTTTCTATATTTTTTTTAATTTTCGTAAATTACAAACATTTGAATTTTTGTCTTTTCTTTTTTCATTTTCAATTATCAAAAACAAAAGTTTAGCTCAACAAAGACGTAAAACAGTATTATATATACATTATATCTTTATATATAAAGAAAATCTCTATCTTTTTAAAGAAGTTTAAATTTAGTTTCTAATTTTTCTAGCAGTGTCTCTTTTTGTTCTTGTTGTTTTCATGTTTTTTAGTTGCAATAGGAAAATATTTTTTTTTTATGAATAAAGTTTGAGACAGAATTACCTGAAACAATCTTATGGGCTATTGGATTTAGAAATTTAATGAATTAAATGTAATTATAATTAGAGATATTTTAGTAGATTTAACTGAATTATATATGATAGATTTTAATGCATTTGTTTGTAATATATTTTGATTTTTCATATGGATTTAACTAGATTTTTTTATAATTCAAAATCTATAATAAAAACAAAAAAAAAATTTAAAAATTATATCCTACCTAACACGAATAAGAATTCCGATAAAAGATTTTTGATGATGTACTGGTCATTAACCCAACCCAACATGAACACGATTGACCATATACTTGGAGGCTCGAAAATCACATCGTAGACAAAGCCATTGGCGGCCAATAAGTAGGTGAGAAGAATCAGCGCGAACACAATCATTGGAACATGAGCATGAATGAAGGGAGCTTGAGATGGAAACACGGCGGCCGGAAGAAGGAGAAAGGGATGATACGGAGAATGTGGCAAATCGGATTGATTGTCGATTCACCAAACGTGTCTGACATGGGACATCCAGTGACTGGGATTTGTGAATTGGTTCTCAAAGCCATTTACTCGGATCCTCACTGTAGGATTCTCATTATAAACTTCATAACAATTTTCATCTTTTTTTAGAGTTAAAAATCTAAATTTTCACCAATATTTAATGATATTAGTTTATATATATTATTATTATTAAATAAAAGAAAATATATATGAAAAATTCAAAATTAAATGAATATTAAATAAAAATATTTTTATTCATTTTTATTTCTATCCAAAAAATGTTAAATTCAATAACACTGATTTTAATTCAATTTTATCAAATCCATAACTAAATAAAAATAAATTTCACTTTAAATATAAAATACATTTAAATCCATTAAATATAAAATACATTTAAATCCATTAAATATTTTTATTTAATATTTATTTCTATTCAACAAATGTTAAATTCAATAACACTGATTTTAATTCAATTTTATCAAATCCATAACTAAATAAAAATAAATTTCACTTTAAATATAAAATACATTTAAATCCATTAAATTACTGTATCCAATAACAAACAATTGAAAGGGAAAAAATTGGTAAGAGGGTAAAATAGTGAAAACATACCCGCTATCTCTCCTACCACACACACCTAACCAACTAAGACTAAAATTAGAAAAGAGGGTCAAATCCGTAATTATAGCACATATACTTGTCCGCTTTTAAACTGAACCGCCTTCCTTGCACTTCTCTCCCCATTTCTCTACTAAGCGATCTAAGATCTCTCTCTCGCTCTATCCCTCCCTCCGATTTCAGATCTCTCGTCAAGCATATTCTCAAAGATGGATCCAGTCTCATCCTGGGGAAACACCCCCCTCGTTACCGTCGATCCAGAGATCCACGATCTCATCGAGAAGGAGAAGCGTCGGCAATGTCGCGGAATCGAACTCATCGCCTCCGAGAATTTCACCTCCTTCGCCGTCATCGAAGCTCTCGGAAGCGCACTCACCAACAAATACTCCGAAGGTATGCCTGGTAACCGTTACTACGGAGGTAACGAGTTCATCGATGAGATCGAAAATCTATGCCGTTCACGCGCTCTCGAAGCCTTCCGTCTGGATACGGCTGCCTGGGGCGTCAATGTTCAGCCCTACTCTGGATCTCCTGCGAACTTCGCCGCCTACACCGCCTTGCTTCAGCCTCACGATCGTATCATGGGGCTTGATCTTCCTTCAGGTGGTCATCTTACTCATGGATACTATACCTCCGGTGGAAAGAAGATCTCTGCTACTTCGATCTACTTCGAGAGTCTTCCGTATAAGGTGAACTTCACCACTGGTTACATTGATTACGATAAGCTTGAGGAGAAGGCGATGGATTTCAGGCCTAAGTTGCTCATCTGTGGTGGTAGTGCTTATCCTAGGGATTGGGATTACGCTAGATTGAGGGCTATTGCCGATAAGGTTGGAGCTCTTTTGCTCTGTGATATGGCTCACATCAGTGGACTCGTCGCTGCTCAGGTATATTGTTTACTCTCATGTGTATTGATCTTGTTCTTCATGTATTTTTTTTCCTATTGTTAGATCTGGGTTTTGTTTAGCGATTTGAATGGTCAAGAGCGAAGATCTGGATTTGTGAAACTCTGACACTGACTCAATTACAAATATCTCAGATTTGTCTGCATTCATCATGTATAAAATCTAGTGCTTTCAGGGTGTATTATCAAATGAGATTGTTCCGAAGAACGAATCATATCACATTGTTGACATCTTTTGATCTGACTTGTGTGCTGTCTCATTTCACTCTCCAGGAAAAAGTATTTAGTTTTGTTTACTTTTAGTTCCTTTAAGCATGCGTAAGTGAACGTACCATGGGAACTTATAAGTCTGATTAAGTGCTGCGACTACTCTAATGTTAGTTGCCAAGACTAAGTTTTGTGCATTTGAGCACAAAACTGATTGAGTTTTTATTCATGTTCACAGGAAGCCGCAAACCCGTTTGAGTACTGTGACGTTGTGACAACCACAACCCACAAGAGTTTGAGGGGTCCAAGGGCCGGTATGATCTTCTACAGGAAGGGCCCAAAACCATCAAAGAAGGGACAACCCGAGGGTGCAGTCTATGACTTTGAAGACAAAATCAACTTTGCTGTGTTCCCTGCGCTTCAAGGTGGTCCTCACAATCACCAGATCGGTGCTCTAGCTGTTGCGTTGAAGCAGGCTAATACTCCTGGTTTCAAGGTCTATGCGAAGCAGGTGAAAGCCAATGCTGTTGCCCTTGCAAACTACCTAATGGGCAAGGGATACAGTATTGTAACCGGTGGAACTGAGAACCACCTTGTTCTTTGGGATCTTCGCCCTCTTGGATTGACCGGTAAGTGTATTATCTCTGAGAGAAAGAAAAAAAACCTTTGAGAGCCTATGCTATACGGAACTAGTCCTGATGTTATATAATTCTGCGTCTGTCAGGTAACAAGGTTGAGAAGCTCTGCGATCTATGCAACATTACTTTGAACAAGAATGCTGTATTTGGAGACAGTAGTGCTCTTGCTCCCGGAGGTGTAAGAATCGGTAAGAGAGTGGAATTGATTGAAATGTTCTTGACAATGGCGGTTGAATCTCACTTGTTGGATTTTGAAAATATATCTAAACAATGTTTTTTTTTATAGGTACACCTGCGATGACATCAAGAGGATTGGTGGAGAAGGACTTTGAGAAGATAGGAGAGTTCTTGAGCCGATCAGTGACACTAACATTGAACATCCAGAAGGAGCACGGTAAGCTGTTGAAGGACTTCAACAAGGGTTTAGTGAACAACAAGGAGCTCGAGGAGCTCAAGGCTGACGTCGAGAAGTTCTCGGCCTCGTATGAGATGCCTGGATTTCTCATGACTGAGATGAAGTACAAGGATTAGAGATCTCCTTCTCTCTCTCTCTCTCTCAAAGATGAAGAAACAAACAGTAAAAACAAAACAAAAAGAGTTTTCTTGAGTTATTTCTTCTTGAATGTTTTCCTTTTTATTGAAATTGTTGTATTTTGTTGGCTTTTTAATAAATATCAGCGAGTAATATCAACTTGTGTTATCTGTGTGGTTTAATGATTGGTGAATCAAAATGGTTAAATTTTTTAAACCGGATGAGAGACCGATTAGCTATATGAGAAAACTAGTTATAAATGTAGGCGTTGACGAGCTATTTCCCCTTCAAACTATATCATATTTCCACAAAACTGAGGCAAGTTCGAAATCAGTTTTTTTTAATATATAATTTTAATGTTCGAATCCTATATCCTCGTAGAGTTGAAACTCTCGGTTACTCTTTTTGAACCACTCTTAAACCAGATGCAACCGATACCAAACCGATTGTAAACCCGATTCAATGGAGTTAACCATGATCCGACATGAACTCGACCAGATAACGTGTTATTGTTTTTTTTTTTTTTTGTCAACACGTGTTATTGTTAAACCCCGTTAAATCTCTTAATATCTAAACAACTCACGACAAAGAACCTTAAAAAAAAAAAAATCGAATTGGGGAAATCTATTATGGAAATTGAATATGGTCTAGTTAATTGAATGAGTGAACACAGCTACAACTTTTTTTTTTTTTTTTTGATTTTTGGAACGCATTTCTCTCCATATTATATTTTATGGAGATATATAATTCCAACTTTAAAAATTGATTTCGAACTTTTAAATGGTAAAGAATCTAGAACACTTTGCGTAGATACAGTGTTATATGATAGTTTTAAAGGGGAAAATAGCTCGTTAACCAAAAAAGTAGTAAAGAGCAGAGATAAGACTAAAATGAGGCAATGATCGGTAATTGCACTGAATTACAATGAGAAACATGTTATTTTAAGAAAATAACAAGAGTTAATATCATGTTTGTCCATAATAATTTCATGCGCTATAAACACTTTCTTTATCTTCTCTTTGTTATTTGATCTCACCATTAACTACAACACATCCTTTTTTGGAACAAACTTCTGTGATCAAGTTTCCGCTCCATACCGGTTAGATCTCTAGAACTTTTCCTGTTTTCGCATTTTTAATCTCTCAGCAGTCATGGCAGTATGTATGCCGTTAGCGATGATGCTTTAGATCCCAATTTAATTCTATGTGCTTTGGAGAATGTTTGTGTGCTTAAAAGGTAAACCAATCAAATATAAACACTTGGTCGATTTGAAAACGTTCAAATCACAGTACCTGGCTAAAGGAAATTTTAAAAAGAAGATTTTATACAAGATAAATGATTACCTTCAGACTTAAAACTTGGTAGTCATGTAAAGCAAATCTTGAACGGACAGAACGAGATTCAAGATAGGCTTAGTTAGACACAGAAACATGAAACTGTGGAAGTAGAATTCAGTTAAAAAATCGAAACATCATAAATAACTTAATTGACTCAGTCCACAAGATGAATCATCAGTTACGTAAGGATATAAAAATATAAAGGAAAAGAGGAATTTAACTCTCCACCAAATACACAGATTAGTCGCAAAACAACACAAAGAAAGAGAAGACAGTTGGTTTTAGTAATCGCCTACGAAGTCAGAATATAGCCGAAGGTAAGACCACAGAAGACACCAGGTACATAGCCTATAAAAGCTGCTATCCAGCTTCTTGATTTTTTTCTTCCTTTTCTTGCTCTTGTTTCTTGCTTCTTCTCCTCCATTGCAGTTTTTTTGGAGAGGAACACCGCATAGCCCAGGATTCTCTGCGAATGAAGAAATATTCTGGCTTTGAATTTGAGTGTCTTGTGGTATTGGACCTTCGAGCCTGTTGTTAGAGAAGTACATCCACGCCAGAAACATGACTTTTCCCAGCTCCGGTGGGATTTTTCCAGATAATCTGTATTCAGATAGATCCAGTGATTGAAGATTGCTCCGATGACAAGACTCCAGTGAAAAGATTTTTTGAGATTTCAAAAATTCGCAGTTTGAGGAAACTTAGAGAACCCCCCGGAGCATATATTGGCCCATGGAACTCGTTAGAACGAAGAACAAGACACTGAAAATCAGGCAACAATATCAACCAAAAAGAAAACGTGTTATTGAACATGTTGTCTTCAACGTTGAGAAACTCGAGGTTAGTGCAAAGTTCCGCTGATAACTGGTTTCCACCAACCTCGACTGATGTCAAGCTAAGGCTGATAGACTCCTCCGGAAAACTACCAGAGAGACTGTTATTTTGTAGATGCAAGACCAAAAGAGTAGTGTTGAAATTCTCAAAACACTGATGGATAGAACCGCTGAAGTTGTTGTTGAATAAAACAAGTGTATCAAGAGGAACCTATTCAGATAGGAGAGATCAAGACGCCGAAGTGACTTGAGATGCAAGAAGATGCTAAAATTGATAATATCCCTCCCGGTGTTCCAAAATGAGAGGTCAAGAGTTTCGAGCCCGACAATTTTTGATATAGATTCCATACTGAAATTGTTTTTACCGAGGGTTAAATATTGAAGTTTAGATGGTGAAGAGATATTCCCAATCTCAAGAGGACAGCTGAAGCGATTTCTTTCCAGGTCAAGATGGATCAACGAAGGGATCATGAAAAGAGAATACCAAACAGATCCGGAAAATGAATTTGAACCAATATTGAAATACTCCAATTTGGAGAGGCTACTCATGTTAGATGGGAGGATACCTTCAAGCTGGTTAGAACAAAGGTTGATTGTAGTAAGCTCGCTCATATTGAGTAGCACATGAGGGAAGTTCGCACTGAGTTTTCTCTGCTACATGAAAGTAGCAACTTTGTTAGTTGGTTTAGGTTGCCCATCGATTATGGTAGTTCTTCGGTGAAACCATTACCATGAAGATTCAAGATTAGTTAGATAAGAAAGATTTCCGAGCAAAGAAGGAATCTTTCCAAAGAGATTGCATTCAAAGAGTTTCGAAACCCTCAAATATTTGAGGTTGCCGATTGAATCCGGTAGAATAACCGCAAGATTATTGGAGCTAAGATTAAGGTTCTGAAGATGTTGTAGTCTAAACAGACCACTAGTAGATCTCAAAGAGACATTGAGAGAACTGCCCAAGAGAATTAACCCAACGACCTTGCCCGTCTTAAGATCACAAGAGATACCATCCCAGCAATCAGTGTTGTTCCTCCTGTTGGAACAATATATTAATAAGCAATTTTTGGACTTATAATATATAGTTAAATTGTGAATAAGAATTTGCTTAGAAGGAACTTTTTCCAATAATATATATTATGGAACAAAGTCATTAAGAAATAAATGGTATAAAGGAGATCAAATTTAAATTCAAAAATTTTTTCATAACTTACAAATATTTTGTAATTAAAAATCAAATTAAATTTGATCATTATGACTCTTGACCACCAAGTCTCATTCCTCTCCTATAAATACCAAGCTACCTAGAAGGAAAAATTCATTCCATTCTTCATTTTGCAAAAGAAAACACCATTAGACATAATTTAGATATTTTTTGAGAAGTTTCTAAGTGTTGAAGCTCTCTTGAAATATCTTGTTGGTTCTTGGTGTAGGTAGCTAAGTAATTCACAAGTTAAACAGGTTCTAACTTTCTCCCTCTTCTACTTTTATCTTTCAAAAGTAGATTATTGTTCTTCAGTATATAGTAGATAATTAGCTCGTAGATTCAAACATGAATGAAGCATGTTTGTCTTAATATTTGGTTGTATCCTGGGATTCAAAGAATGCATGTAAACCGTCTCATTGCGGGCATTTTATTGAGTTAAGGAAAGGGATCATCCCGCCTCCAAATATTTTTTTTTGCTTTTGTTTTTATGATTCAAAACCGAATTTTGTTCATATTCTTATTAAGTTATCAAAATGATTGTCTTGAAATCATGTCTTGAAAATATTAAATCTATAAACATGTTCATGAGATAATTTTTGGCCATATAATTAATTAATTATTGTTAGCTTTTATGATGGTCAAATGTTAGATTTAATTATAGAATTTAATATTATTAATTTATGTATATGCCATTATTATTTGTTGAAAATAAGTTACACCCACATAATGGCAATGTTAATGTTTATATGTACATGTCTATATTAATATATATATATATGAGTTTAATACTTTATTTCAATTTTAAGAAATAAATTGTATTGCAAATTGATTTTTCTAAAATCCGGTTTTATAAGGTTCTACAATCTTAACTCAATAAAAATTCGCTTTTTAAACGGATTTGTTGTGTGAAAAATCGAATTTGCAAAATAAGTGTAACTATTTTGAATGTTGAAAAAAAAAACAAAAAAAAAAAAAAAAAAAACAAATAAACCGGTTTCAAGATTTCGTGACCGGATCGATTGATCCGGGTCTCAGATCGATCGAACCTTGTCGGTCGTTCGAGAGAAATCATCTAAATTGTAACCGAAACCGGTACCGCGGGTCAAGCGACCGATTGATCGCAAGCCGATTGATTGATCTCGCAAGATCGATGCTGTTAACCGGGTCGCAAGACAACACAATATTTAAGATCGATCGATCCACGTGAGGTCGATCAATCTCATCATACAAACTCCGATCAATTTCCTTTAAGATCGATCGGGAGAGTAAATGCATGAAAAACTTGTTTTTTCTGATATTGCATTGTGTCTACATGTGCTAAAAATGCATCTAAAAACATGTTAAAAATGAGATTTTAACTCAAAGTTAAACAGTGTTAAACAGATGGCAAACACAAGTAACAATGCTGAGATTGCACCAATGGTGACAGCTCAAACCACCCTTGTGCCTGTCAACACAAATGGGCTACTTCCCGAGAAGTTTGACGGGGCTGGCTTCAAGAACTGGCAACAGAAGATGTACTTCTACTTGACATCTCTGAACCTGACAAAGTTCCTCAAGGAGGACAAGCCTGAAACTCCCGAAGAAGGAGAGACAGATGTGCGCACGTTAGCCACATTGGAGGCTTGGAAGCACTCTGACTTCCTATGCAGAGGTTGGATCCTAAGCCGACTGGTGGACAACTTGTACTCTGTCTACAACAATGACAAAGAGTACTCCACGTCCAAGCATCTTTGGATAGCTTTGGAAAGGAAATACAAGTCTGAAAATGCTGGTTTTCAGAGATATGCTGTGGCAAAACTTCTCGACTTCAAAATGGTGGACTCAAGGTCTATAATGGATCAAGTTGAGCAATTGCAGCTGATCAACAATGAAATTGCAGCTGAAGGAATGATTCTTCCTGAAGCTTTCATCGTTGATTGTACTATTGAGAAGTTACCGCCAAGCTGGGTGGATTTCAAGAATTACTTGAAACACAAGCGAAAGCAAATGTCGCTTGAATCATTGATCTCAAGACTTCACAATGAAGCAACGATTCGCCTCTCCAAAAATGAAGAGAGAGGGTATCAGGCTTACCTTGCTGAACAGCTTAAGGAAAAAGGCAAGGGAAAAATGGGAGAAAAGAACTACACATTCAAGAACCCCAGAGCCACTAGCTCCACGAGCTTCAAGAAGCATACTTCTGGTGCAAAGAAGTTCAGTGGAAAGTGTCACAAGTGTGGCAAGATGGGTCATAAGGCAGACATGTGTCGCACCAAGACCATACAGAAGCGACCACATAATGCCAACCTCACTGAAGCAGATCTCTGCTGTGTTGTGACTGATGAAGTCAATTCAGTGGAGGGAAACCCACTGGACTGGTGGTATGATACCGGTGCAACGGCCCACATCTGCAAAGATAAGGCAATGTTCAACACCTATCAACAGTGCCACACAGATGAGGAAATCATGATGGGCGACATACATTCATCCAAGGTCGCTGGACATGGAAAGGTGATACTGAAGTTGACTTCAGGACATGAGATCACCCTCACAAATGTGAGACATGTGCCCAACATAAGGAAGAACCTCATTTCTGGTACTCTCCTGAGTAAGGCTGGATTTAGCATCAACTTTCACGCTGATAAGTTGGTACTTAAGAAAAATGGGGTGTATCTGGGCAAGGGGTTTGTTAAGAATGGACTGATCAAAATGAATGTAATGACAGTCACTCCCAAAGTTGTAACAAACTCTGAAATTAATAAGAATAATCCAGTTGTTTATTTGGTTGAGTCTTCTACTATTTGGCATGAAAGATTAGGACATGTGAACTATAAATCATTAACTCGGTTAATGGATTTAAACCAAATTCCGAAATGCAAATTAAGTAAAGATAAATGTGAAGTATGCGTACAAGCAAAACTCACAAAACGACCATCTCCAAAAGTTGAGAGAACCACCGAACCTCTGGGTTTAATCCACACTGATTTGTGCGATTTAAAATATTTACCCACTAGAGGAGGTAAAAAGTATTTTGTGACTTTCATTGATGATAGTACAAAATATTGCTATATTTACTTGTTACAAAGCAAAAGTGAAGCTTTGGATAAATTCAAGGAATATAAGCTGGAAGTTGAAAATCAACTGGACAAAAATATAAAAATAGTTCGGAGTGATAGAGGTGGAGAATATGAAGGGCAGTTCGATGCATTTTGTAGAGAAAATGGCATCATTCATCAAACAACTGCTCCTTACTCACCAGAATCAAATGGAATTGCAGAACGCAAAAACCGAACTTTAAAAGAAATGATGAATGCAATGATGCAAGAATCTGGCGTAACCCAGAACATGTGGGGGGAAGCTTTAATGACTTCAAATTACATTCTAAATAAAATCCCACACAAAGTGACGGGAAAAACGCCATATGAACTGTGGAAAGGTATAGTCCCTTCATACAAATACATGAAAGTGTGGGGGTGCCTAGCAAAAGTGGCAGTACCTGTTCCGAAAAAGGTCACAATTGGACCAAAAACAGTTGATTGTATTTTTATCGGATATGCGCACCATAGTAGTGCTTATCGATTTCTGGTTCACAAATCAGATATTCCAGATATCCATGTAAATACAATTATAGAATCGAGAAACGCATCTTTCTTTGAAGATATTTTTCCGTGTAAGGATAAAATACACCCTAAACGGACTAGGGAAGAAAGAGATGTAGGTGAAACAAGCAATTCTGCCATTGGTCTAGACAATGGAGAAAACGCTAAAATTGAACTCAGACGTAGCAAAAGAGCTCGAAAGGAGAAAAATTTTGGTGATGATTTTTTGATGATTTTACTCACAGAAAATGAACCAAATACCTTTACGGAAGCAATGTCTACACCTGATGCTCCTTATTGGAAGGAAGCAGTCAACAGTGAATTCGATTCAATTATGCAAAACCATACGTTTTACATAACGGATTTACCAGAAGGGTTCAAAGCTCTCGGTTGTAAATGGATCTTTAAGACCAAACTAAAAACCGATGGGACTATTGACAAGTATAAAGCCAGACTTGTGGTCCAAGGATTTCGTCAGAAAGAAGGTCTAGACTTCTTTGACACGTATTCTCCTGTGACGAGAATAACTTCTATAAGAACTATCATATGCATCGCAGCATTACGAAATCTGGAAATACACCAGATGGATGTAAAAACTGCCTTTCTTAATGGAGATCTTGAAGAAGAAATATACATGAAACAACCTGAAGGGTTTGTTATTCCTGGACAAGAAGACAAAGTTTGTAGACTTGTCAAATCACTGTACGGACTTAAACAAGCTCCCAAGCAGTGGCATGAAAAATTTGACAAAGTTATGATGTCAAATGGGTTTCGCATAAATGAATGCGATAAATGTTTGTACTTCAAAACTACGAAATATGCATACGTTATGTTATGCTTATACGTAGATGATATGCTTATCATTGGAAGTGACAACGACATTATAAATCAGACTAAAACCATGTTACATGGACAGTTTGAAATGAAAGATATGGGACTAGCTGATGTAATTCTCGGAATCAAGATCACTAGACATCCTGGAGGATATATATTATCCCAGCAGCATTACGCTGAGAAGATACTTGATAGATTCAAGAACTATTCAACTGGAACCTCCACAACACCTGTGGATACCACACTTCACCTGACGAAAAATTCAGGTGCATCAGTATCACAGAATGAGTATGCTCGAGTAATCGGAAGTCTAATGTACTTGACCAATTGTACTAGACCAGATTTAGCTCACTCGGTAAATGTACTAAGTAGGTACACGAGCAATCCAGGGCACATCCATTGGAAAGCGATAACGAGAGTATTAAATTACTTACGCTTTACCAAAAATTATGGACTGCATTACGGTTCGGAACCTGCCGTGTTGGAAGGATATACCGATGCTAATTGGATATCAGATTCCAAAAACTCGAAATCCACAAGTGGTTATGTGTTTACACTTGGGGGTGCTGCAGTATCCTGGAAATCTTCAAAACAAACAGTGCTGGCTAGGTCAACAATGGAATCTGAGTTCATTGCTTTGGACAAAGCCGCAGAAGAAGCAGAGCATCTTCGAAATTTTCTGGAAGATATTCCGATGTGGGAAAAACCAGTGTCATCTATTCGGATACACTGCGATAACCAATCGGCTATAGCTCGTGCTAACAATAGCTTGTATAATGGCAAGTCGCGTCATATACGTAGACGACATAAGACCATTAAACAATTGATATCAAGTGGTGTAATTTTGCTAGATTACATCAAATCAGCTGATAACTTAGCAGATCCTTTTACGAAAGGTCTGACCCGAGATCAAGTATTGAAATCATCAATAGGAATGGGTTTAAAGCCTATGATTTAACGATGAAATTTGGCGGTAACCCCACCTATACTTTCTAGGTTCAAAGGGACAACTAAGTCAAATTAAGTCTAAGAAAACACTGTGAAACTTATGTTTCTACCCAGTTCCTAATAATGATAAACAGTGTTGTCTGCAAAATTGAGGGTAAGCGTAAGCTTTTAATGATTTCATCATATTTATTTCAAGGAAGTAAAGCAGAATACTTAGAATACGAGAATCACCTGTTGAGTGTGAAATGGGGCCGTTTCTAGGAGAATAAGGGTA
Source organism: Streptanthus diversifolius (assembly GCA_039880935.1). Classification (NCBI taxonomy): domain Eukaryota; kingdom Viridiplantae; phylum Streptophyta; class Magnoliopsida; order Brassicales; family Brassicaceae; genus Streptanthus; species Streptanthus diversifolius. The sequence continues at coordinate 9,878,730 of JAXGFM010000005.1, forward strand.
GGCTGTATTCTCCAAATTCACTCAAGAAATACCAGGCATGTTCAAGGCCAAAATGAACACAACGAGAGAGCGAAAGTTCTACTAGAAAATATAACTGTGTTATATCTATTGTTTCAGTTTACACTAGAAATCCGGATGGTTCAAGACATCGTGTTCACCAACTGGGCTTGTAAACTCGATAGATTATAACAGTGATTGGTTCAACGCTGAAAAATGCAACCTTTTCATATACAGTTATTCTTCGCATATACTCAAGAAAGTCTTTTTTCAGCTTAAATCTATCCTAAAAGGTTTTTCAAAACATCCTCAGTGTTTTAGAGTCAATTCTATTCATGTGGGGGATTGTTGGAACAATATATTAATAAGCAATTTTTGGACTTATAATATATAGTTAAATTGTGAATAAGAATTTGCTTAGAAGGAACTTTTTCCAATAATATATATTATGGAACAAAGTCACTAAGAAATAAATGGTATAAAGGAGATCAAATTTAAATTCAAAATTTTTTTCATAACTTACAAATATTTTGTAATTAAAAATCAAATTAAATTTGATCATTATGACTCTTGACCACCAAGTCTCATTCCTCTCCTATAAATACCAAGCTACCTAGAAGGAAAAATTCATTCCATTCTTCATTTTGCAAAAGAAAACACCATTAGACATAATTTAGATATTTTTTGAGAAGTTTCTAAGTGTTGAAGCTCTCTTGAAATATCTTGTTGGTTCTTGGTGTAGGTAGCTAAGTAATTCACAAGTTAAACAGGTTCTAACTTTCTCCCTCTTCTACTTTTATCTTTCAAAAGTAGATTATTGTTCTTCAGTATATAGTAGATAATTAGCTCGTAGATTCAAACATGAATGAAGCATGTTTGTCTTAATATTTGGTTGTATCCTGGGATTCAAAGAATGCATGTAAACCGTCTCATTGCGGGCATTTTATTGAGTTAAGGAAAGGGATCATCCCGCCTCCAAATATTTTTTTTTGCTTTTGTTTTTATGATTCAAAACCGAATTTTGTTCATATTCTTATTAAGTTATCAAAATGATTGTCTTGAAATCATGTCTTGAAAATATTAAATCTATAAACATGTTCATGAGATAATTTTTGGCCATATAATTAATTAATTATTGTTAGCTTTTATGATGGTCAAATGTTAGATTTAATTATAGAATTTAATATTATTAATTTATGTATATGCCATTATTATTTGTTGAAAATAAGTTACACCCACATAATGGCAATGTTAATGTTTATATGTACATGTCTATATTAATATATATATATATATGAGTTTAATACTTTATTTCAATTTTAAGAAATAAATTGTATTGCAAATTGATTTTTCTAAAATCCGGTTTTATAAGGTTCTACACCTCCAGCTCTGTGTCTTCTCGTTAGCAGCCATCCCATTGAAATAGAACTCGCTCTTGAACTCCCAAAGAGCATCCCTCTGGTCTGGACGACACAAGTACTTACCAGAAGAAGCGAAAACAAGAACTGAGTAAGAAAGAAAAAAAGATTAAACACAAGCTTTATACTATCATCTTCCTCTCACTACAAAAATGCATCGTGTTATTTGTTTTTTTTTTCTTTCTGTTTCTTTTGCTGTAAAACTAGAGGAAAATGAAACCTTAACTTAACAAGTATCCTGTAAAGACTCGTTTGATGAATTGTCCACAATGTCAAAGAAAATCAACATTCAAAGTATTTTGTCCGTAAACGTATTTTCTAGTCGTGTGGTGTGGGTCAGTCAAGTGCCCAAATGCTATGTAGCCTTAGAAGATTCCTTTGTTCTCTGTATATATCTCTATCCCGCTCTTCATGGGTCGCTGCTAGAGAGTGACAGTGAATGAAACCACCCGTTGTCTCAGTAGACCACCGACATTTTTGCAGAAAGCCATATCTACACAATTTTAAACCTTCCACATCAAAATAAACCACAAGAACACTAAAATCATCATCAATCTCAAAACCAATCAATGTCCCAATATGTGCATATAAAAATACGTGGAAATGTTGATGTTTGTCATCACTAGAGAGCCAAGGAGTGGTATAGATGCAAATAATCCGAAAGACGCGGACATTAAAGTATTTTAACAATGTGGATACATTTCAAACTGCTTGTGCTTGTCTCCTCTACACACTTGGAAGCCTTTCTACGCGCAATCAACACACTTCTCCCAAATCAACCGGTTCGACTCAATTTTTTTACAAGATGCTAAAATTGCAGTGAGTTTTAGTCTTTTAGATGATTTCATCGTTTTGTTTCACAGCAAAATTATCAATTTCTCTGTTCTATTTATGCTAAAATCTCAGTGAGCTATAGACACCAGGTACATAGCCTATAAGTGCTGAAATCCAGCTCAATACTTGATTTTTTTTCTTCCTTTCCTTCATCTTCTTGCTCTTCCTTTCTTGCTTCTTCTTCTCCTTTTTCGCCGCAGATTTTTGGAGAGGAGCACCACAGAGCCCAGAATTCTCTGCGAAAGAAGAAATATTCTTAGCTTTGAATCTAAATGTCTTTGATATTGGACCTTCGAACATGTTGTTAGAAAAGTTGAAAAAGCAAACAAATTATATAATTTATTTGAAAAATCAAACAAATTATTAAAAATATTAAAATAATTTAGGAAAAACTTTGAAATAGCTTTAACTAGGATTTTTGTGAAGTATTCCTTCAAATTTAACAAAATATTTTATTTGATATGAAACATATGATTTGGTTATCATATTATTTTCATAAAACTTAAATTTCATTCATTTGAACTAAATACATTATAGAAAATAAATAATATAATTTTTAATACTGTGAAAACTATAAGATTATACTATAAATACAAAATTAATACAACTAATATAATATCATCATTTACTCCAATATATTAGCAAAATCTTAAACATTTTTCTTAATGTGTCAAATCATCTTACTTCTCTTAGTTTCGAAAGGCCTATCCGTTAACTCCGAAAATGGAGATTATGGGTTCGATATCCAGTTGATTCGAGAAAACTTTCTTTGTCTTCCACTATTTTTCGCACACATTAGCAAGCAGAAATAAACTTGAAAACTAACATGTAGTTACAATTTTACAAGAACAAACTCTTTTCTTAACCAGAGAGCAGAGTACATAAGCGTAAGGCTCAGAACTGAAAACAGTCAACATGATAAGTCATAGAAAAACATGCTCAAACATGTATAATATCTATTTCTATTTCAATATGTTATAATCGGCTATTGAACACTTTTAGGACGTGAAAACCGAATGTTTCCTATAACTTAAATCAATCTTTCTACCAAATCAAAACAATTGACAATCTTTCTATTCACTAATTGGAAATTTTTAACTGCAACAGAAACTGAAGTCTCTTCCACTGTAATATACAAGAACCATCAAGAACTCTCTACATCCCCAGTAAAAAGCTTCTAATTTGGTCCATAATAAACACCCACTATTATCTATCAATCTACTGAAAACTTCATATAATATTTAGTCATATAGATCTCAATAACTGATCATTAATAAACCAAACAGTTGCAGGGTTATATATATAAGAAATCTAATGTCAAAGACTCACAAATACAACATATATAACAACAACAATACAAAAAGCTGAAATTTTCATATATCATAAACAAAAATATAATTAACTTGCCTCTTAAATTTTCAACACAAACGCCAAAAAGCTTCCAACTTTCTTCAAGTGATGATGTCGCTAGTGTCTCTAGCACACCTTGTAATGGTCTCACAGCCTCTGTTGTAGGAATTAGCTTGTCCGGAGTGGCAATCGTAGTAAGAGGCGCCTGGTTTCTGACAAGGAACCATGTCCCTCCTTAGGGTTTCGTAGCCGATGTACCGTTTCTGAGCCATAAGAACTCTTCGGCTGATCTCCGACGGCATAAGATCTTCATCTTCTCCGATGAGGCTGTTTCGGACCAGCATCGCGTCGATCTCACCGTTCGTCGACGGAATCGGGTCGGCATTGGAGATTGGGAAGTGGGTTTGGAGGAAAAGAATGGCTAAGAAAACCAACGCCACAGAGTTTATCATGTCGACTCCGATTACAGCAGATTGTGCCGGCGCGATCTGTATGCCTCGTCCTCTCTCTCTCTCTCTCTCTCTCGGAATTGTTATCTGGCAGAAGCAGAAAGGGTTACTTGCTGACAATCTATTACACTATTATTTAAAACAGACCATTTTTTGGAAAATAACCTTCAATTTAAGTATTATTTACTAAATATACCATATAATTTTAAAACATCTAAAAACCATTATACAACTGTTTAAGGATGTGAATGCTATCATACAATCCAATTTCTTATTAATGGTGTTTATATAAGGCTTATCTTTTATGCCTAATTTTGTTCAAAGTCTCCCAACTGCTGCATCTTGTTAGAAGATATATACAATATATATATATCAAATAAAATCATATTTCTTTATATATTTTAATCTCAAATTAAGATGATGATTGAGCATACATGAGAAAAAAGAAAAAAAAAATCTTCGCTCCATAAGTAATTAGTGTTTCAAAACGTTTCTGTTGGAAGCAATTGACTTTGAGAGTACTATCTAGACTGAGTTTAGTTTGAAATTTTTAAGTGTTTAGGAGGTATTGGCTGTATCTGCACTCTGGGTGATGGGAATTGCTAAAATTAAACACAAAATGTGAACCAACTAAATATATGGCTGGAAGAGCATGCATTTGGTGTCGAAAAATTACGATGCAATAAGATAAGACTAAATGAATTAAACATGCAAATTATTGTTGATCACTAAAAACTAAACAAACCCAAAAGCAATAGGCACACAATATCATATCTAATTAGTTTTAAAAGTGAAATTTTCCATTTTTTATTTATGGAGTGTTATTGGTTTGTGTATTTTAATGAATTCAGAAATCCAATTTAAATCTAGTGTTATTGGTTCTATGTTTTAAAAACTTATATATAAATTCAATGTTATTGATTATATGATTTTAAAATCATGTGTTATTCAATAGCAATGTTTTGTTTAAGGGTTTGATTTGAAATTGGATTTTAATGGATTCATAAGACCAAAATACAAAAGAAAAAATATTGAGTTGAAATTTGTTATTTTTATTATTGGTTTTTTCAATTCTATAATCACCACTCATATTTACCCAAACAAACTTTGATATTCTCAATTTCTATAATCACAATTTTTACATCATATGTTTCCAGTTAAAATTTTTTTATAAATTTATAATCTACCATTTTTTACAATCTCATAACCAATCTTCTTTTTTTTCTATAATATGTATCTGTCATATTTATATATAATCTCTATTGTACGTAAAAGAAAAATTCATAAGACACATAAATACACAAAACTCTAAAACCAAAAGCATCAATGGAAAAATCACAACAAAATCTATGTGAACTACCACAAAAACAAGGGAACAGTTTATATATTCAATTAAGTCTTCAAGGAACAAAAACTTTGATAAAATTTACTTTTAGATGATGTTACCACAGGTTTGAGTGATAGTAATGGTATATACAGCAAATTCAAAGGAGAGACAATACCACCTGCTTTCGAGATGCACTAAAATTTATCAACACTACTCAAACAGAATATAGAATTAGAAAGGAAGATAATACTAATGAAGAAATTCTTGTAATACAAGATGCAAAGAGAAAATGCTAATCAATTGAGAACAACTATAACAGCAAATATGTTATGAGAATAATATATGATATGTGAAAGAACAAAAATAAAAACACATGTTAGTATATATTTTGATTTTATTATAAAACTACAATTATTATAAATCCACTTGTTGATTTACAATAGTTCATTAATTTGATTTTGAAATCCATCTGATTTATTCTAAATCCACTTGTCTAATTTAAAATCAGTGGATTTACCAAATATTTGTAAATCCAAGAAAAAAAATTCTAAATCCATTAAAATACAAGAACCAATAACCTCCAACTAATATATTGAAAGAAAAACATTTGATTTCAACATTAAAATTAATTCAACACCACCAATAACAAAATCGGGAACTACCTAAGTAACCACAAGAAGAATTGAGAAAATAAATATCATTTTTGTAATAAATTAGGATAACATATAATTGGAAAATTTATCTTCCACCTTAAAATGAGAAGAACAAAGCTTTATGAGAAGGGACGTGTACAAGCTATACTGAGAATAATTTGCTATTTAGTAAGATATAGTCAACCACATGTATGGAAGAAAAAGACCATACCTGTTGCAAATGAACCCTTTTCAATAGTTTTTGGTGACTTGCCTTCGTTTCTCTCCTCCTAGACCATCTACTTTTTGATCCTCTTTGCTCTGTGCAATATTATAGTTAAACACATGATTTTTAAGAAAAACATATATTTTCATATAAATTAGTAAGCATATACCAAAAATGTAGTTGAACACAGAACATACACATATACCGAAAATTGAACAACCATATGATATTCTTGACCTAGATTCCAATGGTAGAAGGAATACTTCACGTTTCCAAGAGCCTTCTCAATACCAGAAGTCGATCTACAAGACAAAGAAAAAGAGAGTGACATCGACACAACTTTCACTTTTTAATACAAAGCTACAATATCGTTTCTCTCACACTATTTTGGCAGTGATATCAAACTTTTTTTTTTTTGTGTACAACTTTTTGTCTTTTCCTTTGTCTAATTAACGTTTTTATACTAAGAACAAACCTGAAGCTATTATAAACTTGTGTTTTATCCAAAACAAATTGGTGCCATACTTTTAAGTTTGGCATATAAGTCAATAAACTTCTAACTGCCCATAAAACGTAATATGACTATGATATACTGAAACACTTTATTTTCTATTACAAGAACAGCCATATCAAATATTTCAGCTTGTTTTGTTTCATTTTCATGGGGAGTTTAGAAGCAATAAAAATGTCAAGTAGAAATGTTTTTAAAAGGAATATGTAACGCAAACTCTCAAGGTTCATGAACCACGATGAAAGCTTACTCGCTTGAGAGGAGGAAGTAGAAGCAAAAGAAAACAACATCAGAAGATGAAAAGTACAAAACCAAAAAAAAATCAAAACAATTGAGGGGGAAAATTAAAGCTAGTTGAATATTACTTTGTTTGTACTTTGTAGTAGTCTGAAACCATTCATCCATACGTGAATCTCGACCTACATGCACTTTTTTACTGCTGGGGCCTCAATGATTCGGTCTAAAAAAATTTAAAATTTTCCAAGCTGAAGAAAGCGTTATCACGACTAAATAATCATAATTATCCAATTTACATTTCGATAGTTCCCATCTCAGGCAAGAGAAAAGTTGACGGAGACACTCTCATTAGTGCCTTTCATAATCTATTCATCAAGTCTATAAGAAACCATAGAACAGATTGATTGACAGTACAAAACATTCACCAGATTACTTCAAAGCTGTAGTTGCTTTCAGACCAAAGCCAAAGTACTTGGGATATTTCAATCACTTTGTAGATTAGATCCAGTGTCTCGGTTTCTTTCAGTTTCCTCTTTGTAAGAGCCCCTACATCTTAGCTATGAGGTGGATGCTCACTAAAATCAAGTTTCCTGAGTCTCAGCAGATGTTGCTTCTCAGTTTGTGTATGCTCAAGCTCAACATTAGAATGGTCAGTCAAATCTTGGAAACTCTGGCTACGTTCTCGGCTCAGTTAGAGAGTTACCATCATTCATCAATACACTCCCTTGCTCGGGTGCTGCAAATTTTCAACCTTTTTGCACCTCTTTGACAATTCTCGTTCGCGCTTTCTGTCTCATTCTGCACGGTTGAGGTAACATCCTCTGCAGCAGCTTTGATAGAACATTGTGAAGGGTCGATTTCCATTTCAGAACAGGAAACAACATCTTCTGCATTTTCTGAGCAGGCTCTAAGTCTATCCAAATTCATTGGCATTTTACTCAACTCTCCATCTAAATCAGTAGCAACTTCGCCAGATTCATCAAGAGATTTTCCATTAGATGGCTCACTGCAAGCAACTTCTTTCTGCACAGTACCTTCACTAGCATCCCTCTTTTGCAGATCGCCGAGCGCATTGATTTGCTTTTCCACAGAGACGGCTAAAGAAACTGCATAATCCCGAAACAAGGAATCGCGAGGTGGACAGTGACGCAGATCAATCAAGGTCTGATAATACTGTAGCAGGCTAGCAGATTGCCTAGCATCCCGGTTTCCACGACAGACTTGTGTAAGTTTGATCATGTGCTTACATATGTAACCCTTTTCAGCCCAGCTGCAACTGCAAACCCCAAACTGTGAACCTGGATTCCACACAACATGAACTTTGTTGCCGTCACACTCATCTTTTATTTTTGCTTCCATACCAGAGATAACAATATCAGAATCTGGTATACTCGACGCTTTGTGGAAAGCAGTAAAACCGCTCACCCATTCCTCTTTCCTGTACCTGGCAAAATCCTCTTTTCCAGTATATTCATCAAGCCAGAAATAAGAATGTACTTTTGTTCCTAACTTATCCACCAACCAATCAGTACGTTGATAAGCTTCGGAGTCCCTCTCATTCAAGAGCCTGCACTTCATCTGATAGTGGTAAAGCTCCATCGCTGCACAGGTCTCTTGGCTTGCCAAGGGAAGATTCTGTAAAGCACTTGTCCAAGCTCCTATTATGAATTGGGAAAAAACAGTCAATTCTCGAGATGACTTGATGTCATTTACATGTAAACACTTGATACTTAGGGTCTAAGAACCTTGCAGGTAAAGTGTAACAAAAAAAAAAGAGATTGGGAAATGACCTATTCTGGGAGACCAAACAGATCTGAAGTACTCCACAAACCCTGGACTGTTAACAAATTCCTCCATAAAACCTTCAAACAGTGTGGCTGTTCCTTGCCTTCTACAGATTCTATCTACAGCCTGTCCCATATGTCGTGAAATCTCCACACGCGTCTCTATTTCTGGACATCTCTTGATTATGTTCTTATGCCACGCATGGCGAACACGCCAAAAAGAAAACAAGACCGGACACTGAAACACATCCCTGGGAACATCGCAAGCAATAGCATCAAATAAATATAATATTGAGGAGTTGACAATATGGTTCCTTGTCTGAAATCTATGCTTACACCAAATTTTTAATCAACAAAAAGAACAATATGGTTCAGTATCTGTTGAAACCTAAAATCTAACCATGTCAAGCCTTCTGCACCTAGCCAGTCCAACCAAGGATTCCGGACCTTTCGTTGTAGATCCAAGTCAATTTGTCTAAATAGTGCTCCACTATTGAAATTACCAAATGGCAACTTAATTCAATTTGTCGACATTTGGTTATGTACTTAAGTTATTATCTGCATTCAAAGCTAGACGCTTTGGTGTGGTAAACTCTGCAAAATACTTTTTTTAATTGAAAAAAAAAATTGATCTTTGAAGCAACCAACCTGATCGTTATTATGTCAGCACAAGGGTCATCAACTATGAAACCAGCCACCTTCCATGAGGGATCCTTGGCATGGACTCGGTTACAAAGAGCTCTCATCCATCTATACGCATCTCCACTTGAAACCCGCGGTGCAATTATCCAAGCTACTGGAATAGCCTTATTCTCGGAGTCGAACACAACAAGACTATAGATAGGATACTGAAAATTAAAGGTAGCACATAAACCTTAAAATCATCCTGATATAATTAAAAAAATATCAAATTTAGCGACTGATGCAAACTGTAAGATACTGACCTTCAGTTTATTTGTCCCAAACCTTGAATCTGAAGCCACAAGTCTACAGTTGCCAAATCGAATCATCTGTTGCAACTGCCACTCAGTTTGAAAACCCAAAGAAAAAGGGTCTTTGTCAGAGAACCCCTCGTAGAAAAACACATGGTTCTGATGACTTTCTACCCACATACTGATACTAACATCGTCATCCTCATCGAGCTCATATGTTGAACGTCTAATACTCCTCTCAAGTCTTCGAACATATCTATGGGTTAACAAATCATCTCGGTTACTTGGGCCACCTTGTTTTTCCACTGATTCATTATGCCTTTGCATTATGGTCTCCACAGAGACACCAACATAGAGCAAAGACAACACACGCAACCTAAGATCTTCTGATATATATGGAGCAAACATGGCTCGTGTTCCAGCTGCCTTTTTGTCTTGTGGACCGTGGCAAGGCAAACCTTTTTCATCTACATGCTTGGCATTGTTATAAATTATCAAAGCCACCGTTGGCTCTGCAATCAAGCGTTTCACAATGAAGTGACATCTGCAGCCCCTCTTGGAATTGGGTCGGCCTGCATTGTTCTTTTTTGGAACATATGTGTTCCTACTTGGCCGTACAGCTCCGCCTTTCCTATTGTCATCTGGTCCAAAGGAACACCAATACCTACACAGACAAAAACACAATTTTATAACCAAAGTTTTTTTGTTCCACACTGACTTACAGAGAAAATGTGCAACTTACAGGATATACTCCAAGATGCCATCAACCTTTGGCTTGTATTTTTTGTCTTTGGCTTTCCGTCGTCTAGCTTCAACATGGAAACTCGTAGGGCATTCTTTATTCGAGGATTCACCTCTTACGAAATCATCCACCCTCGCATATGGTATGAGGGCTAATCTATCTATATTGTCTCGGTAACCTTCAACCTTGGACCAAACAAGATCGGCAGAAGAAAACTCTGGCAAAGTTGGATTTTGCACAGGTAGGGAGAAAATCTGATCCCATCTAGCCATCTGCATTCATGATGTAGTAAAAATATGTGTCTGGAACTCTATACTGAAACGAGACATGCCCAAAAATATATTTTGATTGCAACAGAGTTCGATACTAATAAGTTAACAGCCAAACGTAAACATATGACACTAGGTTTGAAGTCTGAAACTTGAGACGTCTCTGCTTTATAATAAACCTCAATTTCTTCATGAAAAGGAACTCTTTTTTTTTTTAATGAATAATGTATACTAGTTAAAACAAGAACATAAACAGATTGAAGCAACCGAAATATAAGAAAATAATCAAGCTTCTATCATCAATGAAATCAAACCAAGGGGGACAACACTACCTAAACTGAAAATTCAAAGATAACGAAAAGTTTCAAATACACAATTTAGTTATTATGTATTGAGAAGGTTACAGCTTTATTGAAAAATCATTTGTTAATATGAAACTCGTTATAAACCACCAGAAGAAGTAAACATACAGAAAAAAGGAGAAACCTCGGACTTCGGGGTATGTTCAACAGAGAAATAATTACTAACCCAGAAACAGTGGAGATAGAAGCAGATGAAGAATTCGAAACAACAGAAACGATTGCGGGAAACGATTGCGGAAAACGATTTAGGGTTCTTCAGTGTCTGAGACTCTGAGTACAGTGGCAGAGTGTGAAATTAGACGGCGTCGTTCTTGTCTTGTATGAAACGGCGCTGTTTCACAAAATAAGCGAAACTCTTTTCTAACATAGTCAAATTCTTAAACACTAATGTGGATAGAGTGTGTCAAAACACTTTGATGTGGTTCCACCTATATTTTTATCTCATTATTCCATTGATTATCACTCCTTCTTTCTTTATTTTCTTAAATTTTTTAAAAAATTATTTATAAATCAATCATCACATCATCATTCTGTCTCTCCTCCTTTTATTTAATTTAAATAACTATTTTTTTAGGACTCGCAAAAATCATCACCCTCATTTTTCCTTGGCCATAAACGTGTTACACCTAATTCATGCTCATTTTTTTTTTTTCAATTTCTTCTTCTTCTCTCTTTCTCTTCTCTTGAGTTTATACCTGCAAACTTGTGTACACTCGTCCGGAAAAGCTTTTTCGTCCATTTTGCAACTCTGAAAACTCATTTCTGCCATTAACGTGTAGCTCCACTTGGATGATTTCTGATTTTGGCGGTTGAAATTGATTTGAGCGGGATTTGAGCTCTGGTTCTTGATTTCAGATTTTGTGCATCATTTAAATGTCCGTTTTATGGTTTAGATGAAGTTTAATGATATGATTTGAAATATATATCGTTTTATTTATTACAGAGAAAGTATAACTGAATGTTACAAAAAATATAACTCAATACAACTATATTGGAAATGTATAACTGATTCCAACTGTATACAACTACATATTATATTACACAACTGAGTATAACTATGGTTAATATATACAACTGAAAACAAGCAAGTATTAATAATGTTGATTTTTATTGTTTTCAGATTATAATGAATCGAAAGCAGCGCACTCTGATACACATTGACTACGCTGGACATTATGTAAAGAATGGAGATGATGTTGTATGGGGTTTCAAGAGAAGATGTTCATCACGCTCTTGTGATGAAAAAAAGAGTGATGAGGTGACGTATATGCTTTTGGTTGAAGATATATGCAAGAAAATGGGAGTGGATGAAGTTAGGACTGCACTGAAAATTAGTTACATCCCACTTCTAGTGGACCCAGAAGCCAATTTATATCTTGGATGATGAAGGACTTATGTGTTACTTGGAGTTCTATGAAGATCATGTGAAAAATGTGCTGCATGTGGAAGCTGTTAGTAAACAGAGCCAATTTGTTGCAAGTAATTCAGACATGATTTCTAGTGTAAGGGAAGATTATGGAAATACGAATCAAGCTGCAAGTGAGCCATCAGAACATAATGCTATTGTTGTACACGATGAAGAAAGAAGATACATGGATACTGATGAGGATATGGGAGACACAATGACATCTGACGAGCAGGACTTGGAGGAGCTCACGCCGCAAGTGCCTAGTGGACCAATTACGCATCAACGGGCAAAAACAATTGGCTTTAAGTTCAACCATTTTGTGGAATACTTGCTGGAGCAGGAAGAAGACATACCAGACACGACCGGCTCGACCAGACTCGGACCACCTCCACGCTTCACCGGTGATCTCCTACATGCACGACCAGCTTCACTTGGTGTCTTTACTATCACTAAGTAAAGACACCGTAAAATCATGCTAAGGAATTGTACTTTTTTTCCTACTTTTGGTTTTGTCACACTGGGTTTTCCGAAAGAGGTTTTAACGAGGTAACACCCTTAGTGTGTTTAGAATAAAAGACTTCTTTTTCTTCTTTAATTTTTGACCTTCTTTTTTTTATGGGCCTTTCATTCCTTTTTCATATTTTTCATCTCTTTATTTTGTCCAAAATTGGCCCAAATGCTTAGGACCCATTTTTATGCATTGTATTTGCTGTTTTTGAGTTTTGGACCAAGTTTCTTTAGGTCAATTAATAATAATTAGAACTTTTATGAATTTGTGAACCTTCAAACCACTAACGTGTTTGCAGGATCATCCTTGGTGTATCTCGATCAATCCATAGTTCGAGTGGTCCAATTCGCCTCCCCATCTTGTGATTGTCCAAAATCGAGATTCTCTTCTGATCAGACACAACATGATCCTGATCCAGACTTGTATCATATACCTTGTTTATGAATGAAGTTATGAGGTCACACCTTCGGTACAAGGAGATGAGCCTGCAAATCTCGAATGGGAAGATGGTATGAATGTGGAAATTGGCCAACAATTTGAAAGCAAGGCACACGTGCAAGAATTAGTAGAGAGAGCTGGACATTTAAATTTTTTTCAGTATGTTGTTGTTAATACCGATAAAAAGCAGTATGTGGTCAAATTTTGTGGAGCAGAAAGAGGTTGACGTATCCGACGAAAGCAAGATCTATGATAATAGATTCAATATGGATTCTCTTGTAGGTAGTTTTAGCTTGAGCTCAGGATCCAATCTGTACTAGTGGTTTTTTAGGCTACAAGACATGTTGATTCGAGTTTCTTCTCGATCAGAAGGTACAACAATATTCATACGTGTTCGCGTGCATCTTCTAGTACAAGTAAAAGGAGAAGATGTGGCACAACACAGTTATTTGCTTCTGTTTTGCATTATGATTACCCAGGAACTCTTGATACACCGAGTACAAAGAATATCATTGATTTGGTACAAGGAAGAGTAGGAGTGAAAGTATCTCGTAGTACCGCGTGGAGAGGAAAAAACAAAGCTTGTGAAGATGTACGAGGTTCTCCAGAGTATAGCTATAAGATGTTGTTTCCTTATATGTACATGTTGGAGAAGATGAATCCAGTTACTTATGTGGAACTGGATGAAGAAAAGAAATTTTTGTACTTATTTTTCGTGTTGGGAGCAAGCATTGAAGGCTTTTCAGCCATGAAGAAAGTGATTGTTGTGGATGGAACTCACATTAAGAATGCAGTTGATGGAAAGCTAATAGTTGCGACCGCACAAGATCCTAATCATCACCACTATCCGATTGCTTTTAGTGTTGTTGATAGTGAGAAAGATTTAAGTTTTACTTGGTTTTTAGTAAGTTGAAATCAGTAGTACTGGATAATGGTGATATAGTATTTGTAACGGATAGACACATGAGTCTTATCAAATCAATAGCTAAGGTGTATCTGCTAGCTCTGCATGGTTATTGTACTTATCACTTATCTCAAAACGTGAAGGGAAACTGCTCGTACGTCAACAAAGAAGCACTTTCTGGTTCAGGGCAATGGCAAAAGCGTACACGGAGTGTGAGTTTTAAAAGTAATACAATGCTTTTATTAAAAGCTATCCAACGGCAGGGGATTATCTTGATAAAAGTTGTCCTGAAACTTAGAAATGGGCAAGATGTTATTTCCCGGGAGATAGGTACAACATATACACAAACAATGCATGTGAGTCTATTAACGCGGTGTTGAGAGAAGCAAGGAAGTACTCTCTTCTGACGATGATCGATGTCATTGTTTCAAAGATAGCTGAGTGGTTTAACAAGAATCAGCAGAATTCTATCAACGATGGGACGTTGATGCCTTTTATTGAGAAAGAGTTGCACCCTTTGTGTGTTGCGGCAGAGAAGTTAAAGGTGACAGTGTTAAAAAAAAAATTCTTGAGTTTAACGTGTGTGGAGAAGATGGTAATGTTTATTTGGTTGATCTGAGAATGAAGAAATGTACATGAAAGTGCTTTGATCTTGATAAGTATCCATGTGTACATGCTATTGCGGCCCTTATGGAAGCAAAGAAGAAGAAATACACCGAAATTGAAATACATGATTTTTGTTTCAAGTATTATTGGATGATGAATTGGGCATTGACTTATTGCAAGACGATATATCCAGTACCTCATATGTCTCAGTGGATAATTGCTGACCATATCGCTGATATGGTTGTCTATCCTCCGGATTATGTCACCAAAAGAGGAAGACCCCAAGTAACAAGGTTTCCATCAGTTGGGGAATATCGGCGAAGGAAAAAAAGTACTTCCATTGGAGGTTTGTATTCGTACTTTGATTGTAGTAGTGGTGGTAGTGGTATCAGAGATTGATACAACTATGTATTATTGGGTATTAATCGTAAAACTATGTAATAAAACGTACAACTGTGTATTAGTGGTACAACTATGTTGTAGGATTTTGTTTAGGGTTTAGAGTTTATGGATTAAGGTTTGGGTTTGGGTTTAGGGTTTAAGGTTTTATGGTTTTAATCATGCATT
Source organism: Streptanthus diversifolius (assembly GCA_039880935.1). Lineage (NCBI taxonomy): Eukaryota > Viridiplantae > Streptophyta > Magnoliopsida > Brassicales > Brassicaceae > Streptanthus > Streptanthus diversifolius. Next base: position 9,894,231 of record JAXGFM010000005.1, read on the forward strand.
TGGGATACTAAAACTAGCGTTTAGTCTATTTATCATGATATTCAGTTATGAATCTAGAAAAAAAAGAAAAATAACATGTTCTAATCTAATAAATCCTAAACATATATGTGTGTTGTTAGCTTGTTTGATTATAAGTATGTAAATTGCTCAAAATTTGTAATTTCGAGAATGTATTACTATGAAAGTTTTTTAATCATAATTTGATAAACTAATGGAGTCAATACAACTAATAAAATTGACTACAAATATCAATATAATTGAAAGACCAAAAACTGACATTTATACAACTACTTGTTATTTATATAACTATGTACAACTACAGTGTGAACGCTCTAGTGTGAACAAGTGTGAACGCATAATATTTTTTATTTTTTTATTGAACAGTAGTGTGAACACGCGGAGTGGGGCATGGTTGCGCGTGTGATGCAACACCAGTTGTATACAATTGTGTTCAATTGTATTATAAAAATATAGTTGTATGCAGTTATTGTCAGTTGTATGATCAAAATGTAGTTGTATTTTCAAAACAACAAGACTATTATAATAGAGTTTAACACCTAAAATGTGAGTTTAACACCTAAAATATGAGTTTAACACCTAAAATAACACAATAGAGTTTAACACATAAAATAACACAATAGAATTTAACATCTAAAATAATATAATAGAGTTTAAAACCACAAAACAACAAGAACAAAGTTTAAAACCACAAAACAACAAGAACAAAAAAACACATAAGAGTTCAAGCATTAACAAAATGGTTTTGCCTAAATTTAGAATGACATTTTTTTCCTTTTCAGCCTCTTAAATGGACTAGGGCTGTCTTCATCACCCTCTTCACCCTCTTCACCCTCACCACCACCATCGCCACCACCATTGCCACTAGCACCACCACCACCATAACCACCATCCACATCGCCACCACCCACATCGCCACCATCACCACCACCACCACCACCATCACCATCCACATTGCCACCACCCACATCGCCACCATCATCACCACTATCACCACCATCACCACCCACATCTCCACCACCATCATCACCATCACCACCCACATCTCCACCACCATCACCACCATAACCACTATAACCACCTTCATCATCAAAACCCTCACCTTCAATCTTCTTCTCCAATAAATCAATCCTTACCTCTAGCGCATCAAACATCTTGTTGATGTTGTCAAACCTTTCTTCCATCATTTTCATAAGTCTTTCATAACCCTCCACCACATCCTCAGCCACAGCGCCAACTTTCTCCCATTTAATCGTTGCTGGGACTTTCTCCTCTCTCCTCTTAGTCAATGTTCGACCAGTTTTGTCTAACTCGAAGATATCTTGCCAAAAAATCTTCTTCCCATCGATCAACCACTGGTTCCAGCTCAGAGATAAGAAAGAATATTCTTAATCATCTAAGTTATCTTCGAAAATGCGTGACAGAAGGTCTTGCTCGTCTACATCAGGTTCCAAGATGCTTAAGATTCTCTGTGCATCAGCCTGCAAAACCAATAGTCAGTCCACACATTATTAATACAAATAGGTATTAATAAATACAACTAAGTACCTCTGTTGATCCAAATGCTTCATTAATCTCTTCTAACGAAAATCCTTTAAGATAATTGCCACGTCTTTTTTTCGCCATCTTCGTTTGCACATTCTCGGACATCCACGGTCAGCTGTGGGGTCATCTTCGTGAAACTTCAGTCCCAAGTCTGGAATGGCTTCACAAGCCAAAAGCTGAAAATCATTAACATTAAGCCAACCGTGAAATTTACTACAAAAAAACTATACGAAGAAGATTTACCTCGAAAGGAACAATGAATCCTGGAAAGCACCATGTGGGTTTAGCAACTCCTTTGAAATGATCCATCATATGGAAAATCTCTTCAATAAAATCACCAAAGGTGTATCCCATGGAAATGTGCTACATGCTTCAAGATCGTCCACAATTCAAAAAAGGAAATGATCAATAAATACATACCTTTTTGATCCTTTGATGATGGTGCACAAGAAAAATAGAACCGCCATTTTAAGTCGTTCTCTATCGGGTGCCATTTTCTTCAGTTTTGCTCTCATTTCACCAACAGTTATTATCTCATTCTTCTTAAAGTGGCGTTTTACAAACCTCAAGCTCCCAAGTGTTTCATACGCTGGAGGATAGGAGCGGCAATCTAATTCACTGATCAACGCGTGTTCTTTCAGCGAATACCGCACTGGCACACCATTAACCGCAAACCAGCACATCTTAGGGTTCTCCATTGGGATTGTGCGTAGGAGAAGCATCCACATTCCCATGAACTTGTGGTTATTTCTTCTCTCCTTATGCCAAATTTGCTGGATCTGATGATGATTTGCAAACTATCCCGGTTCTAGTCCCACTTGTCGTCCATTCTTAAGACCCGCAATCTCATTCAGAGTGTTATAATCCTCGCACTTAGACGTAATCTTGCAGATTGTAACATAATCAATATTTTTTAAAAAGAGTGTTCCGGGACCAGACGGCTCAGGAACCTGCAATCCAAACATATTTCTAGTTAGTATTTATATATGTTGATACTCGGTTATATAAAAACATGTCGCTGCACCGATTGATACTCACTTATATACAAACATGTAGTTGTACTGATTGATATTCAATTATATAAAAACATGTAGTTGTACCAATTGATACTCAGTTATACAAAAAATATAGTTGTATAGATTGATACTCAGTCGTACAAAATCCTCTGATGGTATAAATCGATACTCAATTGTATTACGGTTACTACCATACAATATTAAATATTTTCAAATCAACTACTAATCCATGGTCTAATTCCGCCTAATTCCGCCTAAAATTAACTAAATAGATTAGGGTTTACCTATGTATCTGCTGTCGACGGTCCTGCTGCCGCCGGTTCCGATGCCGCAAATGTAGGAATGGAATCCATTGATGGAGATGGCGGATTTGGAGGAGATTGCGGGTTTGGAGGAGATGGCAGATTTGGTGGAGAATCATGGATTGGAGATGATGGATTGCTTGGAGAAGATGTAGGAGTTGGAGGAGATGGCGGATTTAGAGGAGATGGCGGATTTGGAGGAGAAGGAGGGCTTGGGGAAGATTGAGGGCTTGGAGAAGATGAAGGAGTTGGAGAAGGTGGAGGACGAGGCGTCCAAACAACCATTCGAAGCTCTCTCGCAGGAGATGGAGTTTGTTCTCTCGCCGGAGGAGGATTCGTTCTCTTCCGCTTTGACGGTGCCTTCTTCACCGGTGGTTTCTCCCTCTTCGCGGGTGGTTTTTCTGTACTCGCCTTCTTCCTAGTTCGCGGAGGAACCATTTCTAGGGGTTGGGAAGAAGATGTTGGATTTTATATTTGAAGGAGAGTGTCGATCGTGTTGATTTTGAGTCGATTTTGCCGGAGAAAAATTTGGGGGAAGAAGGGAGAAAGGAGAGAGGGAGTACTCATCGACGGGGGGAGAAGGCGAGTGGGAAAGGGAGAAAGAGAGAGGGAGAAAGTGTCGATCCCATGTCAGAAATTTTTAATTTTAAAATTTAAATTATTCTGGGTCGGGTCGGGTCAGTTCGGGTGGTTAATCCGCTGGATCATGGTATGGGTTGTAATAAATTTAAAATGGTAAGGTTATTTCGTAATTTTGCTATTTTTCAATTTAGAAAAAATCAATTAAAAAAAAAAATGTCCAAGAGTGTTTTAGAACTCTTTTTAAATTACAAGAGTGTTATATAATTTGTCTCTTCTAACACTTGGACCTTAATTGATAAATTGAGTAATTGCCAAATCATGTACACGATTCGACATGTTTATGTATTTGTTAAAAATTACAAATAAATTTATATTACGTAAATAAACACATCTAACTCGTTTTTTTTTGGAATTTTCCATTTTATCAATATGATATGAAATGTCGGAACTGCTGCTTTTTGAAAATCATGTTATAATCGAATTACTCATCATGCCAATTATCGAGCATTATCAAAAATATTACAACAGAAAGCCTATGAATAAAAGAATAAGGTGTCAGTTGGACTCTAATCAAAAGTCATATATATATATATGAAGATCCATTACGTTGTCACAACTTAATAAGGATGGATAATCATATTTTCAAAAACCTATGTCAAAAATGACAGTGTGATCATGGTCTCTACAACACAAACCACATGTGTTGACGAAAGTTTAGCGATTTTTTTAATGATATGTACACATGATATCATACAACGTTTTGTTCTTAAAAAACTATCATTCGAAAGTTTCATGAAGTCTTCGAAGCATGCTTTTCACTTGCTGGTGAGTTAATTCCAGTACAATCACAACAAGATCTTGTAAGGGTTTCTCAAGATTTAAAAAGCCTGTTAAATCGGTTTAGTTTTACCTAAATTTTGCAGTTTTTTTATTGTTATTTTTAATGTTTTTTATTTAAAAAAACATGTTATCTAAAATATTTAAATTAATATTAAAAATTAGACATAAACATATTTTTAGGACTTTTGTATATTCTCCTCTTTTTCATGGTTCTATTTTTTTTATAAATCTTAAATATATATTAACCATATAATGTTAAAACACATCAAAATCTATTAAGCCTTATGCAATTCAATTAAAACAATCATACTAAATATATATCATAATAAACACGTAAAAGAAAATCCATCAAAATAACAAAAATATCTCACTTTTTAAAAATATAAAAAGAACAAAAACATCTTAAAGTTTAAATAAAACAACAAAACATACAATAAAAGTATTTCACAACAACATAAACAATTTAAAGTTGCTATGATCTTGAACCCTCTATTCCAGTACTCCCGACATTTTCTTCATTATCAATATCAATGTTATCTTCTATGTTACCTATAAGTTAAAAATGCAAAAATAAATTACATATTCACTTATTTAAAATTATGTAAATTTGAGAATATTACCTTCATACTCGGCAAAACCGCGTAACAAGTTACAAGTGCAGAGTAAAGCTTGAACATTTTTTTGAAGCAACTGATTTCTGTATGGAGTCAAAACCCTAAATCCAATACTGAAAGCCGACTTTGATGCTACTGTGGTGATGGCAATACTTAGCAAATCACGTGCCATAAAAGCTAAATCACCAAGTTGATGTTGATTGTCCTTCCAATAGCTCAAGACATCTAAATTTGGAAAAGATTTCCTCTCTAATCTTGGTTATAAGTAGATATCTAGATGGGTTTTTGTATTTCGTGCACCAACTTCGATGCTCTTTTCAAGCTCAAAAAGTTCCTATAAAAAAGAGACAGACCAAATGTTAAAAAATATGGACTTTGATTATAAACCAAATACAAAAAAAAATGCATTAGAAAAAAATACTTACAATATCTAAATTTTCATAAAGTGGAGACTCGGAAAGTCATGTGGAGTTGGAGTTGCTGACATTGAAGAACTTTCCAAGCCTTGTTTTGATAATCATGGTATAGCATCTTCATATTTTCTTTAAGTTCTTGAATTTTCAACTTAGAACTAGCTGGATCCATTTTTTCATAAGCCATCTCAAGCATAATAAACTTCATCATTGTATCCAAAACTGCTCTCATAGCCAAAATAAGCCTATATTCTTTTCAATACTTGGAAAATTTTTTTTGCATTCTCAGAGCCATTCTCACCACATCTTCATCATTACAAGACACAAATTTCTTCAATAATAACTCAATTCTCTAGACTTGTGTGAAATACACACTAGAAGTAGGATAATTTGAACCTGAAAAATGCGTAGTGATGACACTGAAAGGCTTTAACAACTCACATATTTTTTCTCCACGGTCCCACTCATCTTCAGAATGCAAAGTCTTGTAATTACTGTCAAACAACTGCAAGCTACCAAATGCCTTCCTAAAATTTAGAGTTCTAACAAGCATCTCAAATGTGAAGTTCCATCCAGTGGGAACATCCAGTGATAGACCAGCTCTACTACTTATCCTTTCTCTCTCTACACATGCAACAAAAGATTCTTTCCTCTATGGAGATGCTTTAACATAAGCAACACTCCAGAACCAAACACTCCTTCACTATAAGATTCAAGATTTGAGCACAACTTCTCATATGCATAAACTTCCCCTCACATAATAAATTGCTGCCATTAATCATCTGAAATTGACCGCTAAGAAAATTCTGCATATTATCATTTTTCTTTGCATTATCTAAAGTAATAGAATAATACCTTCTTTCTAGTCCCCATATTCTATATCAGAAAATCGTTCACCAGTATGAGGTGACTTCAGCTCACAAAAAGCAAGAATCTTATTGTTTAAGTTCCAACCATCATCAATAAAATGTGCAGTCAAACATATATAACTCATGACTGTAGCACGAGCTGTCCATAAATCTGACGTGAAACAGACACGTCCACGATGTTTTGCCAAAACCTCTTTTAGCTTAACCATTTCAATCTCATATCTTCTATAAACATTGCTTTCAGATGTCTGCCTACATATTGGTTGGCAATCCAGATTCAGATACTTGTCTCTTGTTCGAACTTTTTCAAACTCAACATAGCGAAATGGCAGATCATGATAAATTATGATCTCACTGGTCATTTGTCTATCTATCTTATGATCATATGCAAGCCTCTCTTTCTTCTTAGGATTCTTTGCACATGTCTCTAAATGTGACTCAAATGTGTTGTTCCATGTGTTTTAGTATTAACACCAACTCTTTAGCATAATGGATAAATGCAGCTATTTCTTTTTCATCTTTTCCTTTTTCAACTTGCATAAATTCATTCCAAACAGCTAACGTAAGACATCTCTTCTGTGGATTACTTGCTTGACTTGTTGCTTGAGTTGTTGCCTGAGTATCCTTTCCACACACTGAGCATCATCAACCTCATTTTCCTCATGCTGGCCATCTTCTTCGTTCATATCAATATATTCATTTTGAACATTGAGATATGCGATTGTATGTTGAGATTCTAAATTCATCCTGCAAAATTTAAGAAACAATGATATTCACCAAAACAAGATAGAGCAAAAGAAGAAAAACAGTCAAGCCTCTATAAATGAATATTATTGGGAACAAGAAAAAATATTTGTTTAGCGATATTATTTATTTATCGATAAATAAATATATTATTAATTTATCGATAAATGAATAATATATTCATTTATCGGTAAATGAATTTTTATTCATTTAGATAGTATTTTTGCAAGTATAGAAACTTGATAAATGCAAATTAAAAAAAAGAAAGTTTTAAAAATTATAAAATTGAAGTTTTTTAAAATTATAAAATTAAAGTTTTTTAAAACTATAAAAAGAAGTTTTCTATATGAATGTATAATGAAGAATAAATTTTTTAGTTCTTAAGATTCAATGTAACTTATATAAACATAAACATAAGCTTTGGTGATGAATTCTATCACCTAAGAAAATGATAGAGAGACCATAAATAGTTGCTTAATTTTAAGAGAGTTTTTAAAAAATCAATAAGAAAAGTTGTTCTTATAATATTTCTTGACATTCAATTTGATGGTTTCTAATCACCTTATGAAACTATTTTTTACAATACAAGCAAGATATTTATAAAGTTTTGTTTACGATAGAAAAAATCAAGGATGAGATGAATTTTGTTGAAAAAGTAAAATACTAAATAATATTTTTATTGTAAAAGAATGAATAATTGTACGAACTTTTTTGATTGAATTTATTTTTAATAGATATATATATATATATCTAATAAAATATGATGATTATTTATTTATATTTATATAGGATCTTTAAAGATTTCAAAAAATTATTCATTAATGCATTTAGTGAAATTATTCATTTAGTCCATTAGGCCAAGTCGGAACCGAAAAAAATTATTCATTTATCGAATTTATCATCGAACATTCATTTATCGAGGTTTAACTGTATATATAATAACAAAATTTTCCAGCCAAAGACAATCGCAAAACAAGCAACGCTTTGGAAAAAAACACATCTAGCGACAGATTATGTGTCCTAATGACATAAAGAGAGACTACAAGCACCGCTTTGGAAAAAGAAAATGAATGGATAAAAAATGCCATGTAACTTACGTAATAATGGAGATAAAAATGCAATGTAACGTACTTACCTACTTAATTAGACGAAATATTGTTTTGGAAACAAGGCAATTATATAATCTTCTTTACTTAATCTCCACAGAGCACTAACTCATTCATACCCGAAAAGATTACATCAGTCACATTTATATAAAGATCCAAATCATTGAGCTTAAGCTTAACGTAACGTGAAGCAACCTTATGACTTGAAGAACTTTTCTCACTGATTTAAAAGTCTACATGATTTACAGATGTAGCGTGAAGTAAACAATAAGCAAGTCTACATGATTTAAAGTAACAATAAGAGATCCAAAATGCTTGAGCTCATGAACTATGATGAACTAACCTTCTCTGCACTTACTCAGGAGAAAAAATAAGTCTGTTATCAGCCTCCACACCTGCAATACAACTTAGGAACTTATCATGACACCAGTTTTAAACTAGAAACTTATCTTAAGTTAATTTGTAAATGTGTTTCTAAGCACAAAATCACATACAGCAAACAAGACAGAAGTCTTAGCTTCAAGAGACCATGAGATTCCATCCATATTCAAGAACTAATCAGTTTCCTTCTACTAAGCATTGGCACTTGATAATTAGATACTAAAGTAGATTTCACCCAAGTAGCAGACTAGCTCGGTGTTCTTAAATACGCTCAAATACGCTCGGTGTTCTGAATGCTTCAAATCCTAAACAATCTAAACAAAAAAAAAAACAAAAATGGTAGAATCTTACATAGGATTAACAAGTATATGGATTAACAAGAGTAGAATCCCAGCTCTGGAGAACCTGGTCTGGATCCAAGAAGCTTCGGCGAAGCGAGTAAAGAGAGCCGCCTTCGGAGTTTGACTCCACCAAGCGAATCAAAGCAAAGGTTAGGAAATCTAAAGCTAGCGAGTAGCGAGCATCAAAATCCAATAATGCTATGAAGGTGAATGATTTTGATTAACCCATCAAAATTTCATCATACCTAAAGATGGAGACGAAAACAGAGACAGAGACAGAGACGGAGACGGGTCGGGATTGTTATTCGTCGGTGTCAGGGGGAAAACTGGAAAAGAGAAGAAGAGGAGAGTGATAATACAAAAACCTAAAAATAAACGGGCCGCCTGTTTATTTTATGTAACTCTGCCCGTTTAGGCTTCAGACCCATTTTAACATTCATACTCTATACATTGGGGGTTGTGGGACGGTGTCAACGATCCCTTTGTTTGTACTCATTCCATTTCTGATGGTCTTACTAATCCTTGTTTCAGAAGCTCACATCCATGGATTATATTTCTCCAAGCATGGGAGGGTCGAGCACCAACCAACTGACCTAAAATACAAAATATTGGAGTTTTATCTCATTTTTGATGGGTAAAAGCATCTAGAAACAATTCTTAAACACAAATAAAGTATTATTTTAATATAAATTTATTAAATAGTTAAATTTTAATTTATGTAAAAAATATAATTTATTCATAGATTGACACATAGAGAAACCCTATAGAAGTGTTTCTTAAACAAAGACTTTTTAGAATCGTTTCTATAATTCTCTCTTCCTTTTAATTTTAAAAAATCATGTAAGAGCTTCCGATGGAACTGATTATAAAATCGTTTTAGTGGGTTTTGGAAAACTTTTTGACGGTTGTCGGGATCCTTTAGACAACCTCCTAAACCCATTTAACAACTGTCCTGTCACCTTTGTGCTGATTGGTTAATGAATTTATTTCACCCAACAACTTACCTTTTACTCTCTAATTTCTTTGTTTAGAATTTGGAGAATAGTTTAAAACTTATTACTAAGTAGATGTTCACTCCTAATTTATTCTCTTCATCAGTCGTCGAGAAGTAACTACCTTTCACCAGTTATTATTGACTAATCTTTTCATTCTACTAATTGTTTTTAACAACCATCATATTACTTTTGGTTAGTTATTAAGTCAGATTTTGACAGAGAATTGGGACGTTGTTTCTTTAAAAGATAAATAAGAAGTGACTAATGTCATCTATCATTCTACGTTGTCTCAATGGTCTAGTTGTGACTATTCTGCTGAAGTCGTACCTCCTTATTTATTTAGTTGTAACTTGTCGTCAGAACCTTCCAAGATCATGTTTATTCGTTTAACTTGTTGTGACATGTCGTCTCAGCCTGTTGAAGTCGTATCTTTTCAGTTATTTAATTGAGATATTATAGTCATATAAAATCGTGCATCTTCGGGTTATATAGTTATGATATATTGTCACAACCTGATGAGAGCGCGCCTCTTCAATTATATAGTTGTTATAAGCCGTCACAACCTGTTGAGATCATGCTTTTCAGATATTTATGATATGTTGTCACAACCTGTTGAGAACGTACCTTTTCAAATAGCTTGTTATGACATGTTATTGCTCAAGACAAAATCCGTCCGTACGTAATCTTTTTTTTTTTGTTTGAAAAAATCTCTAATGATGCTTACTTTTTGTGTGTTTCAAAGATGAGAAACACATAAACGAGTGTATTAAACTTTCGAGAACATATAGCATTATCACCCTACTGAATGAATACGCATATGGGTTCTAAGGTTTGGAGAAACGCTACGTATGCTTTAAACATTGAAGACAGGAAATAGAAAGAGATCTGCTTATTCAATTTAAATCCTATGCACATAAATTTACAGTCAATTACAAGTGTAGAAAGAAAAACAGGTGAGAGATACATGAGTTTACAACAAGGCTACTTACTGTTTGGACTGTGTTTCAGTCCAATATTTCAATACTTACTCAGATACATATACGAAAACCAGACTATTCTTGTTGATATGACCTCGAAAAAGAAATGGGTAAATTCTCTACATAACTTTGGCATAAACTGGTTACAATTCCACCATATTAGCAAGATGACACCTGCTAAGTTTAATTAACAATACCAAGTTTCAGTTAGTATAGCGTCACACATTCCTAATCAATGCGTAATGATTTCCAAACAGAAAAGGAATGCATATGCAAGTTTTGATAACAAGATTTTGTCAACAATGTGTAGCTAAACAATCATATTTTTGCCAAACTTCATGCAAGTCTCGAAAAAGTTAGCATGTCTATCAACCAAGCAGTATAAGGAATCGAATAAAGGAGTAAGTTTAAGGAAGTATTACCGTTTAGTTACTTTATAGGGTCAGCTGCTCGATATTCTTTGTATTACGTGACATCATATTCCCGTTTCTTCTTTCCTCTTGCTCTTCATTTGGGTTTGCTCTATAAGTGGAACTTGCCTCCTCGTTATCTGAAGAGCCTGGCCTTTCTGTTAGGAACTGTTCCCAGAATACATCATTCACTCTAGCCGGAGGTGCTGCATTTGCTTGTTTACCTCCAACTGCAACCTCTTGTTGACCCCGGTTTTTCTCGCTTGCACTTGTTTCTATTGGGTTGAAGTTTAACTCGGTAAATCTTCCAATCTCCTGACTTTTTTGAGTTGTCTTAGATATCTGTGAAGCTGTCTTGTCTGGTAATGGCGCAGAAGCCAGGGTTAGATTTAAATGACATGAAAAGCTACCATCAGTCTCTTCTGAAGAAGTTATCCTCTGCTGCAAGGGCTCGGGTCTTGCGTTGTCGTTTAACAGTAATCTCCCCGGGCATGACCCCGTATCCGCAAGCTCTAGTGCTTCAGGTGTAAATGGTAAGCCGTCTCTTCTTGTTTGCGTAGTTTTTGGATCACTTCCTGATAGTATTCCTTTGGGAATCGCTCCTTCTTCATTGGAACTTTGTATACTGTGTGAAACCATGTTCATATCTGACACGGCTGGAGAAAGCTCTAATCGTAATTTACTTGAGAAGTTTTGATGGAAAATGTTTCCAGAGTCGGGTCTCGAGCTACCACTGCTATTGTCCAGATGAGAATCTTCTGAAGGTGGCTTTGATTGCTCAACTTGAGGGAGCCTTCGCTTCTTGTTGTACGCTGAAATATCCAATTGCTCGACTTTACGACCAAAGTTCTTGATGAAAGCAGGATTCCGGATTGCTGTCTCCAAGAAATTCAGCAGCTTCTTCTGCCGCTTCTCCATATCGTCAACATGCTCAGTCATTTCGTCTAAATGTTGCTTTGCTGTGGACTTCTGCTGTTTAAACTTCAAAAGCTTAGCTTCAAGCGCAGCTTTTTCACGTGAAAGCTTGTCCATTTGCTCTTGCAGAGCTGCTCTTTCTTGGCCTACCGACGAAACAGGTGGGTGGCTGTGGCTGTGTATAGGTTTCCTTCGGTGTATATTCTTGAGAAGATGCTTCTGATCTTTAATAAAATCATCATTGGAAAATTCCCACCTCTCTGGATCAATCTTCCGGAATCCCTATCAACAAATCAAAAGAACATTCACTGTTACTAGAACGTTACAACACAACAGATACAAGGCAGAGAAGGAAGAGAGTCTATGCCATCCCTAAGTTCCAATCAAATGATGCGAGTCGAGGATCAGAAGATCAAGTTACACACAGGCCTATATGCGCTTTAAAATCAGATTTTATTAGGTCAATTTAAAAATATGGAAGAGAAGAGTGGTTGAATCGAAATTGAGAAATGACTCACATAGGTATTGAGTTGACGGATGAAGGAAGAGAAGTTATTGTGCTTGAAGTAAGTCGGAAGAAGGAGGCGTGAAAATTCCGCATGGTTCCAAACGATGAAGCTGTTGTTGGTGGAGCTCCACGATACAATCTCATCCGTCGACGAATCATCTACCATCTCGTAAGTCTTCACCAAGAAAGGCGCCGGTCCTCCTGCTCCTTCTCCGCCGCCACCGCCATCTCTAACGGCGGCGAATGAGTTACCTAATGCGCCGTTCATCTATGAATCTAATCGGAAGCAGCATGAAAGATGGCGATGGCCCTCGACGCTTGAGAGAGATCCTTGGCCGTAAATAAATACTTTTTTTTTTTAACGCTTATCCCAGTCATTTTATTACATTCATATTGGAAATTTTAGAAATAGCGGCTTATCAACTAACTTCACTACTTGTTTCCATCATTTAAAGTGCTACCAAAAACTCGAATTTAGGTGAAGGGACTCTCGCTCCCACTTACCACTAACTCTCGCTCCCATTTACCACTGTACTACGAACTCTTTTGCATACTTTTTTCATTTTTATTATTGCCTTTTTGTGCAACATTTTTATTAATACCTAAACACTACAATTTAATCTCAAAAATTATCTGCATAGTTAGACTTTTTTAGAATTTACTTTTTATTATTATTGTACGAAAAAAACAAATCTCAAAATTATCTTATACTGCAAATGCCCGAGGAAATTGACTTTTTCTGTAAATTTAATTTCAAATAACTTAATGTATGTAGATTTATTAATTGTCCAAATCTTAAGAACTTTGTTTCGTAAGCTGATAAAAAGTATAGTAAGTTTATTTAAAAATTTATCTCATTTGAGAAAAAAATAAAATTGTTATTTTCACATAATTTTTTTGATGGCTAAAAGAATTTTAGAAAGGGGAAGGGAAATTGAGATGCAAACAAAATGTTTGAAAATGATCGAGATATTAGTTATATATAAAAGTAACCCAAATTATTGTTCAAATGATTATTTTTATTTTTATTCAAATAATCAATGAGTTTAACTAAATAATTTTTTTAACAATGTTTAACTAGATCATTAAAAAAACAATTTGTAACATATCAAATATATTGTTTCAAATTGATAGATTGTGAAAGGAGTATGTATTAAATATAATTTTCCAGACTAGAGATGAGTATGTATTAAGAATGAGATGGAAGAGATGTTGTTTGGAGCGAGAAACACTAGAGGTAGTCAATTCCTACTACATGCTGAGATGGATGCTCTTATATGGGAAATTAAAATATATGAATGCATTTCATAGATTAAAAATTGTCATTTTGACTGATTGTACTGATATGGTATGTGTAATCACCGGACTACTGCCCAGCATTTCCAAATCATTTGGAAGAATTCAACATATGCAAAATTTACTTTGACTTTTTTTAAGATATTCTTTCTCCCATGGACAACAAATAAGAAGGCAAAATAATTTAATATATACGCATAGAGCATCTCGTATATTAACTCGTCTCAACCGTCTTTGTTAGTTAGACGTTTATTAATTATCTTTTTCTATCCATGTTATTAAAAAAAAGAATATAATATAGATTAAGAATTTTATGAATGTATATATCATTTACGTAAAACTTTGAATAGTGACCAAGCTTGAGAACTGTTGCTTAAAAACTGAATATCAAGCTCAATAACTAAATAGTAAAAACTGAATATTAAAAACAAAAAAAAATTGAAAGTGCTTTTCTTATTTCTTACTAAAATGAAATTTACATTGTCTCTTGTATAAAATGAGACCTTAAAATTTTTTTTTGAAATAGACTCGCAATAAACTTGAACAACTAACTGAATCAAAATTCCTACACTCTAGTTAGACTAATTCAACACAGACTTAGTCACACGACTTAATCAAAGACTTTTCTATTTCAAATTTTTCTCTAAAATGAAATTTTACAATTCAGGTTACTCATATGCATCCTTTAAACATTAACTTTATATTTTTGTAATAAAGATGACCAAATCTCTAGTGCCACATTTTCCAGTTCCCTCCTCAAAGATTTGCAGGTATCTTTCTCCTATGTGCTTCTTGTCTTTTTTCATTACGGCATAGATTACAATATTATTTTGTTCCCATCGTTGAATACATGATCAACTTATTCTTCCTCACCAAGATTTTTCATGTCATTTTCCTTACCAAGATTTCTCATTTTGCCACCATCATTACTCTTGAGAAGTGGATACAAGCCTGTATCAGGATCGTGTTGTGTCTAATCAGAAGAGAATCTCGATTCTGGACAATCACAAGATGAGGAGGCGAATTGGACCACTCGAACTATGGATTGATCGAGATACACCACGGATGATCCTGCAAACACGTTAGTGGTTTAGAGGTTCACAAATTCTAAGAGTTCTACTCGACGGCTAGCTAGATTTAGACTTAGGGTTTTGTTCATAAAAGTTCTAATTGTTATTAATTGACCTAAAGAGTTTAAATAGTGCTGTCAATAAGTTTCTGGGTGAATTTTTCTCTTGCCTCATAGAGAAATTTGGCCCAAAACTCAAAAACAGCAAATACAATGCATAAAAAATGGGCCATAAAATTTTGGGCAAACTTTGGACAAAATAAAGAGAATAAAAATATGAAAAAAGGAATGAAAGGCCCATCAAAAAGAAAGCCGAAAATTAGAGAAGAAAAAGAAGTCTTCTACTCTAAACACACTAATGGTGTTGCCTTGTTAAAACCTCTTTCGGAAAACCCAGTGGGACAAAACCGAAATTAGGAAAAAGAGTACAATTCCTTAGCATGATTTTATGGTGTCTTTAATTAGTGATAGTAAAGACACCAAGTGAAGCTGGTCGTGCATGTAGGAGATCACCGGTGAGGAGTGGAAGTAGTCCAACTCTGGTCGAGTCGGTCGTGTCTGGTATGTATTCTTCCCGCTCCAGCAAGTACTCCACGAGATGGTTAAACTTGAAGCCAATTGCTCTTGCCCGTTGATGCGTAATTGGTCCACTTGGCACTTGCGGCGTGAGCTCCTCCAAGTCTGTCTCGTCAGATGTCGTTGCGTCTCCCATGTCCTCATCATTCCCTCCCTCTTCTGAAGGTTTTGACCTCAAAACTGGTTCATCACCTGCATCAAAAAAAGATAAGTCAGCAACTTTGAATGTAGAAGAAACGTTAAACTCACCTGGAAGCTCCAGTTGGTAGGCGGTGTCGTTGATCTTTCGTATAATCTTGAATGGGCCGTCTCCTCTTGGTGCCAACTTGTTCTTTCTCTTTTGAGGGAATCGTTCGGTCCGCATGTGGAACCAAACTCAATCTCCTTCCTTGAAGCTTACTGCCTTGCAGCTCTTGTTGGCTTGTCTTTGGTAAGCTTTTGTCCTCTTTTCGATGTTGTCTCTAGCCCTCTGGTGCAGTTTCTTCATAAAATTGTCTTTGGTCTCACCTTCTAAATTAACAATCTCGGCTGGAGGCAATGGTGTTAGGTCTAAGGGCGACTGCGGGTTAAATCCGTAGAAAATCTCAAACGGAGATAGCTTTGTGGTCGAGTGGACATCTCAATTATAAGCAAATTCAACGAACGGTATGAATTTGAGTCAGCTCTTTAAGTTCTGTCCAATGGTGGCTCGAAGCAGGGTGGATAGCGTTTGGTTGACGACCTCTGTTTAACCATCGGTCTGCGGATGGCAAGTCGTCGAAAAAACTAATTTAGTTCCGCGCTTTTTTCAGAGAGATCTCCAGAAATGGCTCAGGAACTTTGTATCTCGATCAGACACGATAGTCCTCGGGATTCCATGAAGTCATACCACTTTCTTGAAAACAAGTTAGCGGTTTGGCTCGCATCATTCATCTGGGCACACGGAATGAAGTGTGCCATCTTTGAAAACCGGTCTACTACGACAAAGATGGAATCCTTGTGGTTTTGCTTTATAAGCCTAGCACAAAGTCCATGAATATGTCGGTACAAGGTGTAGTAGGAATCGGCAGTGGCATATATAGGCCGTGGGGATGGGCTTTTGACTTGGCCAGTTTACAAATTAGACAACGTGCACAATGGGCCTCAACATCTCACCTCTGGTGCGGCAAAAAAAAATGCTTCTTTAGCATGTCGAGTGTCTTGTCTACCCCGAAGTGACCCATAAGTCATCCTACGTGAGCCTCCCTTAACAACAAATCCCGAATGGATCCTCTCGGGATGCACAATCTATTTTCCTTGAAAAGGAATCCGTCAAAGAGATAAGTACTTTCTGAAGGCTCCCTTTCCGTGTTCTCAAAATATTTCCTTGAAATCATCGTCTGTCTCATACAAACCTTTGATCAATTCGAATCCCAACACTTTGGATTCCATGATTGAAATAAGTATGTATCTCCGAGATAAGGCATCTGCGATGATGTTTTCTTTTCCCTTCTTATACTTGATAATGTAAAGGAACATCTCGATGAATTTTAGCCACCGTGCGTGACGGCATTTCAGCTTTGTTTGACCCTTGAGATGCTGAAGGGTTTGGTGGTCGGTATGAATAACACACTCTCGGGCGAGCAAGTAATGCTGCCACATCTACATGGCTCTGACCAATGCGTACAACTTCTTGTCATAATTCGGATAGTTCAACCGCGCACCGCTGACTTTCTCACTGAAGTACGCGACCGGTATGCCACCTTGTGTCAGCACGACTCCTATCCCGACGCCAGATGCGTCACATTCGACTTCAAATGTTTTGTTAAAGTTCGGGAGGGCTAACACAGGAGTGTGAGTTAAACGGTCCTTAAGGAGCTGAAATGCTCGGTCTTGTTCCTCTCCCCAAGAGAACTCTCGATTCTTCTTTATCACTGACGTAAGTGGAGCTGTAATTGTACTATAAGTCACGGACAAAGCGTCTGTAGAAGCTCGCTAAGCCGTGGAAACTCCGCAATAGACTGATGTTAGTCGGTGTGGGCCATTCCTTTATGGCCTTAATCTTTTCTTTTTCTATTTTAAGCCTTGAGAGCTTACGACAAAGCCGAGGAACATGAATTGATCAGTGCAGAATGTGCACTTCTTGAAATTCGCATACACCTTCTCCTTTTGAAGTGTACATATCACCATCTCGAGATGTGATACGTCATCAGAGTACGACGCATTATAGATAAGGATGTCGTCGAAATTCAACAAACTTACTAATGTATGGTCTAAGAACGTGGTTCATTACACGCATGAACGTACTCGGGGCGTTTGAGAATCTAAATGGCATGACTAACCATTCGTACAGCCATTGTTTTGTCTTGAACGCTGTTTTCTATTCATCTCCTTCCCGCACTATAACCATTTGTAGCACCAGTGAGCTCATCTAAAATATCGTCCAATCTCGGGATCGGATGTCGATACTTTATGGTGATGTTGTTGATGGCTCGAAAATCTACACATATCCTCCAACTACAGTCCTTCTTTGGCACTAGAAGGACCGGAACCGCACACGGACTGAGACTTTTCCTGACGTATCCTTGGGACATCAGTTACTATATTTGACGCTCAAGTTCTTGTGTTTCATCCGGGTTAACCCGATAAGCGGCTCGGTTAGGCAATTGGGCTCCCGTGACGAAATTGATGTTATACTCTATCCCTCTAACTGGCGGCAGTCCAGGAGGTAATTCCTCGGGAAAAACATCGGCATAACTCTTTAGCAATTCGTCCACCTCAAATGGCAGCTTGAGGTTAATGTTTCAGGTGCTCAGAAACTCCTTGTACATTAGAAAGATGGCAGGCGTGTCTTTTCTGCAAACGGCCGTACGGATGTGTCCGGAGTTAATAAGAAAGTTTTCATTACGCTTTCTTTTTCCTGGCCATTTGAACCTGCATCTCATGTACTTCACGAGGTGTCAATGGTGCTAAGTTATACTTGTGTCGTTCATTTTCGAACGTATACAAGTTTGTCCGTCCATTGTGTGTGGTTTCCTTATCGAATTGCCACAGACGTCCTAGCAATAGATGACCGGCCTGTATCGGTACTACGTCACATAACACTTGTTCATGGTAACGTCCCACGCTAAATGAAACATTAACTTGATCGGATATGGGTAGCATGATCTTGTCATTGAGCCATCTCAACTTATAAGGGTGCAGATGCTTGGTCCTCTTTAGGCCGAGCTTATCTACCATGTAGGCACCGGCCACGTTCGTGCACGAACCTCCGTCTATGATCAGTGACCGTCTATGATCAGCGAGTACACTTTTCCTTGAATTATGCATCGAGAATGAAATATGTTCTCTCTCTGAACGACCTCGTCGGGATGAACCATCGTGTTAAGAACTTGTCTCATCATCAAGAGTTCTCCGGTGTCCGGGTATTCAAGGTCATCTTTTCCAGAATTTTCCAGGTCTTCCTCTGTTTCATCCTCTGATTCGTACTCTCCAGCTGAAGTGAGAATCATGGCTTGTTGGTTAGGACACTCCCGAGCCATATGTCCCCTTCTATTGCATTTAAAGCATTGGATGTCTTGATTTCTTGTAGAAGGTGTAGTAGCGACCGGCTGCTGAGACGTGCTAGGGCCCGGTCGTGGAGTCTTGGTGAAATCACTCACCTTAGCCTTAAACTGGTTATCCATAGCCGGTTGGCTGCTCCGTTCAGTTGGTCTGGACACGGGTGTCCAACTAGTCTTAGGCCGAGCAACGCTCGAGGCCTTGCGCTTGTTCTGTTACGTCGTGGTACGTCTGCCTCTCAACTTTCCTAGCAATATTTTCGTGTAATCCATCCACGAATTGCGCCATAAGACTCTCTAAGGAATCATCTACTCCTAGACGGTTCCTTAAATGTTTGAATTCCTTATAGTACTCTTCGACACTCTTATTTCCTTGACTTAAACGTCTAAAACTTTTTTGTAAGTCTCGGTGAAAGTGCGGTGGAACATAACGTCGGCTCATGACGTACTTTAGTTTGTCCCATGATACTATGTTTTCGTACTGGTTTCTCATTCTCTCGGTACATTCTCGATCCCACCATGTCAGAGCATGGTCGGTAAATTGAGTCGTAGCTAGAGTTAATTTCCTCGGATCGACATATCAATAATAGTCAAAGATATGCTCCATCCAGCGCTTCCAATCTAAATAAGCCTCAGGGTCCACTCTACCAGCGAATGTGGTAGGGTTAAGCTTTACTTTCCGAGCTTGATGTGGGGGCGGTTGAGCTTGGAAAGGTGGTGGTGGCGGTGGGGGTGGTTGGAAAGGTGGCAGTGGTGGTGGTTGCTCGAAGCCTCGATCTACTCCTTGACGAGCGGATTCCGGGATCTCGGCTCTTGTTACCATTAAGAGCTCTCATAGTCGGTCTATGTCTGTGGCCATAACATTGATTTGACCACTCAGATTCGCCAACATGTGCAACATGGCACTGTTGACGTCAGCGGGGTCCGATTTGTCGGATATTCTGTTTCTCTCGAGGAGAACGAGAATAATAAAAAACTTAAGGACTACTTATGCAATTTTTTTTCTAAGGATTAATTATGTAAATAATTTTGACCTAGAGACGTAATATGTAATTAGTTTTTACCTAAGGACTAAGTATGCAAATAAACTTAATCTAAGGACTTAATATGCAAAAAAATTAAACCTAAGGACCTAGTATACAAATAAACTTAATATAAGTACTTAATATGCAAATAAATTTAACCTAGGGACCTAGTATGCAAATAAACTCAATCTATGGATTTAATATGCAAATAAATTTAACCTAAGGATCTAGTATGTAAATAAACTTAACCTAGGGACTTCTAATGCAAAATTTAAAACTTAGAAACCCTAATTAAATTATTTTTATATGATAGATTTTAATGCAAATAAACTATTTGACAAAATTTTAGCCTAAGTTTAATGCAAATAAAAACTATACGAGAAATTAATGATAATAAAACTATATGCTAAAATTATGCAAATAAAAATTATATGCTAAATTTATGCAAATAATAGAAAAAAATATATGATTATATTATGAAAAATAAAAAAATTATAGAACAAAATTATCCTAAATTTTTTAATTGCATGAAATTTTAAAACCCTAGAAAATAACTAATCTAGCTTAAATTTAGCTGCCTAATATTTTTTTTCTCTTTCTACCTCACCTCATGCTAACATTCAAAATAATAATTTTTTTCCCTCACTCACGCTGATTTCAAAATAATTTTTTTTTCCTCCCTCGCCTCACACTAACATTCAAAATTTTTTATTTTTTTAGAAACTTATTGATGAACAGATCGTGGGTAAACAATAAAAAACAAACGAATGCAAATCGTGATTTAAGGATGCAAGCAAATGTAAATAATGAAATGGGAGAACCTCACCTCTTCTTACCTTATGCAGATCGCGTGAATGAAGGTTGATCATGGATGGTGAGTGATAGATCGTGAATGATATAGACCAAATTATGACTTAAACCTGAAACACTTGACAAACAAATCAAAAATAACAAAAAGAAAACAAGGGATAGGGTTTATACAATACCCTGCGTCAGGAGCTTCAAATGCATACAAAATGGGCCCTAAACATTTGAGCCAACTTTGGACAAAATAAAGAGAAGAAAAATATGAAAAATGAATGAAAAGCCCATCAAAAAGAAGGCCAAAATTTAGAGAAGAAAAAAAGTCTTCTACTCTAAACACACTAAGGGAGTTGCCTCGTTAAAACCTCTTTCGGAAAATCCAGTGGGACAAAATCGAAAGTAGGAAAAATAGTACAATTCCTTGGCATGATTTTGGTGTATTTACTTAGTGATAGTAAAGACACCAAGTGAAGCTGGTCGTGCATGTAGGAGATCACCGGTGAGACGTGGAAGTGGTCTGAGTCTGGTCGAGTCGGTCATGTCTGGTCTGTCTTCTTCCCGCTCCAGCAAGTACTCTACGAAATGGTTAAACTTGAAGCCAATTGCTCTTGCCCGTTGACGCGTAATTGGTCCACTTTGCACTTGCGGCGTGAGCTCCTCCAAGTCCGACTCGTCAGATGTCGTTGCGTCTGCCATGTCCTCATTAGAAGTATTATGTGATTATATCACCTTCATTCATCTCTAGGATTTTGAAGTTCTTTTGCAGCCTCTGCATCTGTGCGCTTTACACCTTCTGATTTCCTTGGTATTTTGTCTTCATAGACTTTCAAATATCTTTAGAAGTCTTTTTCTGTGATTTCGTTTTGAGAATGGTTTTGTCTATGAAGGCAAACAAGTAATTTTTCACCTTAAGATCCCAAATATCAGAATTATGTTTCTCTCCAGCCTTGGGACTCATGATTTGATGAGTTTTTATCCCTCCTTGGATCACATCAAGTTTTACATCAGCATCGCCTAATGCTCAGTCTCCATCAAACTTTAAAATACTCAACGATGATTCTTTATCACTAATTTTGTTTCTTTCACTTTCGTACCAGGTTTCGTATGACATTTTGCACCACTTGTTAAACCTTGAATACCGAATACCAAGCTCGAAAACTGAATACTAAGAACTTAATACTTAGATTAAGAGATCTGAAAAAAAAAATCTTATTGCTTACTAAAATGAAACATACACTGGTCTCTTATATAGAACAAGACCTTAATCAAACTTCCAAAATAGAGTCGCAACAAACTTGAACCACTAACTGAACTGAAACAGCTTCCTACATTCTTGTTGGACTAATTCAACACAGACTTAGTCAAAGACTATTATTCTTCAATTTACTTTCAGATGAAAAAAAGATTTTACCTGATTCGGGTTTGGAAATCATGTTTTGTATTCACGGGTTAGATCACAACTATGTGTTTCAACCGTAATATGGTGATAGGGTTGTGTGTTTGCTGAAAAGTCCGAGAAATGACTCTAAGACTCAATTTGGACACTTGTAGACGTTGTTTCCATTGGAATTGATTGCAAATCTTCCTTTCCGAAAAGTTGAAATTTTTTTCGTTTTGATCTTATAACAATTCTAACAAGGCAGGTCCATGTATCTGTTGGGAATATCCTGAAATCATCCTAATATATTTGTACTTACTTCTTGATGAAGTCGTAAAACCGAATGGTTCACAATCATATAATATTGGGTGGTTGTAATGTTTTGCTAGAAAAAAATTACAATCTATGGATTAAGAATTCATTGCAAATATTATATGATCCTACAGGGCCACACACTTAAGCAACTAGATCAATTTATATTGGATTCCATAATTGACATAATTATATGTTGTATAATTATAAGCCCATTTGCATGTGAATAAGAATTAGTGTAATTCTTATTGGGTCAAGCACAAAAGTGACAGAATGAGTTAGGTCTCACATGTGGTGTCATATAAAAGGGCATGGTGATGTTCTTATTCACGTAAGCAAGAAAATATAATTAGAGCGAGAATTCTTGACACCAATCCCAATAGAGAAAAAGACAAATAGTTTGTCTCAGGTTTGAGATAAGATCTCTACGGCACTAGCATCCCGTCATCATCTAGTTGTGTATGTGTGGATACCCGTTGAGGCACAACATTTGGAGTGCTTGACCATATTGTTTTCATCATTCTTCATTCTGCTGCAAACTTTGCATAAACATCCAGGTATATTCAAAATCCCAAGGTCTAGCTTAATTTCAGTATTTACTTGTGATCCTAGGCATATGAATTCATTAGCTAGGTTTATAAAATTGTTTATTTTTTTTAACACAAGAACTAGTTTCCATTAAGTACTCAAGAGAGTAAGGCCAAAGTTATACAATGCCATCCGATGCTAAAACAAAAGTTAGCCAAGATGGAACCTGATCGTGTAAGCACTATCCTTTTGAAGTGTAGGGCATTGTCACTTGTTGTTTGCTAGGCTTGATACGGCATACCAAGTTACATTCATGTTCCGGGAAAGCTTCCCGGAGCCTATCAATCTTCCACTCATCCGAATTGAGGTTCTTTGAAAAAATCTACTGAAACCAGACGATGCACAAAATTATCTCTCAGAACTGGAGGTCTGGGTCGTTCTTCAACGATCCATGGATCCTCTAACATTTTAATGGATGCCCCATTGCCGTAATTCTTTTGCATCCCCATTTTCATTAAACTTTGCACCCGATGAATACTTCTCCAAGCAAAGGAAGGTCTGGATCCAACTTATGCGGTAAGGACAAATGCTGATATGAAATATCTGCCTTTCATCGTCTTAGCTAATAGAACTTCCGGATAAGATGCAATCCCCCATATCTGCTTTCCTAGGAGGGCCTGGTTGAAGCCTTCGATGTCTCTAAACCCTAGTCCTCCGTATTCTTTAGGAATACATAGTTGGTGCCATGCTTTCCAATGAATTCCTGTGTCGGATGCTTGGTTTTCCACCAGAAACGAGAGATAATCCGTTTAATAGATTCACAGATGGACTTTGGCAATAGGAAACATGACATCGTGTAAGTCAACAAGGCCTGAGCCACCGCTTTGATCAAAACTTCCTTACCAGACAGGGATAAGTATTTAGATTTCCAGGATTGAAGCTTTTTACTTATCCTTTCCTCTATGAATCGGAGTGTAATGACCTTTGAGCCAATAAACATTTCCGGTAGTCCCAAATATAAACCCCGGCCTCCATCATTCATGATCCCATAATTGCTTTTGAGCTCAGCAACACTTAACTGGCTTACTTTCTTTACGAAGACAATGCTGGATTTGTTGAGATTTATCTTCTATCTAGAAGCTTCATTGTATTCACTTAAGATCCACATTGCCATCTCAACTTCTCTCTTTTGAGCTCTACAGAAGAATAGAGAGCCATCAGCAAAAAGAAAATGAGACACTCTTGGAGATTCTTTAGCAATCTTGATTCTCTCAATCTGGCCATCTCTCTCTGCCAATTTGAATCTCTTTACAAGCATTTCAGAGCAAAGAATGAAGAGAAAAAGGGGGAGAGCGGATCACCCTGCCTCAAACCTCTAGACGGTGTTATCCTTCCATATGATTTGCCATTCAACAAGACCTCGAAGGACGCTGAGGTTATACATGTCATCACTCAGTTGATCCATATTTCTCCAAAACCCAGAGATCTAAGAGCGTCTTCGATGAATTGTCATTCCACACGGTCAAATGCTTTCATCATATCAATTTTGATGGCCATAAAGTCTACGGAGAAGTCCTTTTTAGTTCTCAGAGCATGCAACATTTCATGCAAAATAAGCACATTGTTATTGATCAGCCTCCCCGCAACAAAAGTTGCTTGATTTTCAGAGATTAGGATGGGCATAAGCAACTTGAGTCTCGAAGAAAGGAGATTTGAGATCACCTTATAGATAAAATTGCAAAGACTGATTGGTCGGAATTCTCCTATACAAACTGGCTTCCTTGTTTTTGGGATCAGGCAGATACTCGTATGATTTATTCTGCTAACTAAATATCCTGAAGCCATAAACTCCATGACCTTATTGCATACATCTTGTCCCACTATTGACCAATTATCCTGATAAAAAGCTTCTGTAAGGCCATCCGGCCCTGGACATTTTTGCGGATTCAGCCCAAATATCGCTGCCTTAACTTCACTAGCTGACGGCGGTAAGATTAAAATATCATTCTGTTCTGAACTAACTACCGCATCAACTTGCGTAAACATTGGGGAATTTCTGACCTGGCTGGAGTCGAGGAGCTCTGATGTGTATAAGTGAGTGAAGAATTCAACTAAAAGCCGACCCATACCCTCATCTGAGTATATTACTTTCCCCATTGAGACGTCTTTGAGCATATTGACCCTGTTGAAAACTCTTCTCTTTTTCGTAGATGCATGAATAAATTTAGTATTGCGGTCCCCTCCTAGCAACCATTGAATGCGACTTAAGACCCTCCAAAAAATTCATCATCTCTGTAAGCCTATTCAAGCTCGTGTCTAATGATCCGAGCCTCATGCAGATCAAAATGATCTTGGTGTGTGAGCTGATCAAGCTTACACTTGAGGTCCCTAATTCTGATTTGCGAGTTGGGCTGACATCTCTTCTTCCACTGGGAGAGTTGTTTCCTGCACTCTACAATCTTCTAGACGATATCCACCTCTTCTACCTCCCTATTTTCAGCTGAAGGTTCCATATTCAAAACTCCAGCTCCCGATCCCCATCCCTTTCGAACTGCTTCCTAAAACCCCTCTAATTTCTTCCATCTCAAGTCATACCGGAAGCGTGCTCTGCTTCGAAGGCCCTCCCCTTCTAAGGACGTACATAGGGGGCTATGGTATGACCCAACACGGGCCAAATATTGAGTGGTTGCCTTGGGGAAGAGATGCCTCCATTGCAAATTGCCAAGAACTCTATCCATCTTAAAATGGACTAGTTCATCACCTCTTTTTCCAAACCATGAAAGGGAGTTGGCCGTGTAAGCTGGTTCCTGTAATCCACATTCCTCTATAATAGATCAGAATGGGTAAAAAGAAGAGGATGGTCGGTTACGTCCACCTCTTTTATCCGCTGCACAAGTCAGCTCATTAAAATCACCCATCAACACACATGGCATATTTCGAGATTCACCGAGTAGTGTGAGATGATCCCAAAGCTTTTGTCTCTCGTTGGTTATTGGGTGTCCATATACTCCGGTAAGGATGAAGACATTTCCTTTTCAATTGACTTCAACCTCTATTAGTCGCTCATTTGTTTGCAGCTTAGTGATATGTAGTTCAGATTTCCACATCATGGCCAAACCTCCACTGAGGCCTACAAGATCAACTGTGATGAGATCATGAAAACCCATCTCCTGACAAATCATCTCCATCTTCATTCTCTTATTCTTGGTCTCCGACAAGAAAACTAACCCTAGATCTTGTTGACCACACAAGTCATGCAGGTGTGGAACTGTCAAGTGTTTTCCAATACCTTGACAGTTCCAAGCAAGCGTCCTCATATCGACCTTGGTGGTTTATGGTTAACCACTAACCTTGAGTGAGCTGGAGTTCTTTGTCCAGGGATAGATAATAACTGTCGAAGATCAGCGAACTGATTGGGATTGGTAATTGGAGCTTGAGACTGACTAGAGCTTCCCACAGAGGCTAGACCTTGAGAGTCATCTGATTCTTAGATAGTTTTAGCTCTCTTCCTTGCCTTGTTTCTTTTCGCACTGGTCTTTCTTTTACGCTGTGAGGAGGCGTGTTAGTTTGTATTTTCCACATCTGCAACAATAATTCCCGATGCTAAAATTCGCTCCGAGCTATGCAGATTAGGAGTCACCAGTCTCTGTGAGATAGTGATCCTATCCTCCGATGGCAATGACGCAGGGGGAGTTTCACCTTCGTCCGCATCTGAATCCTTACCCTCTCCCCTGATTATAGAGTGAGGTTGTGATGCTGAATTAGTATTGCGCTTGTTAGAATTAGAGAGCCGACTATGAGAAGAGATAGGCAGACAGTCTCGTGCCGGATGGTTTAATAGAGCATGGTTATCCTGCTCAGCATAAAACTCCTTGACAAAGGGGTGGGATCTACTAGCAGCAATTTTGTCCGGTTCCAGGTTACGCAAATCCGGAACATTCTTTTTGAGGCTCCAAACCATCTGCTGTTTCTGCTTGCCTCTTCCTTTAGAAGTCATAAAATTGTTTATAAACCGGTGTGAATTCCTACAGTATCACGTTTAGATTGATAACCAACAATTTTTTCCATAATCATTCTCATCAGTTTTTCCAAAATAATTTTGGACAAAGACCATCACCGAAAAATTAACATCGAATCAATAATTTATAATATTTTGAACATTTGTCGGTGGTCTTATAAATTTTTTATAATATGCGAGGAAATCAATAGTTGGATGTAATATAAGTAATCATTGCATTTTACTTTGATTTCTTCAAAAAACACAAACTTTTTACTTCAAACTTATCAAATGTCAAAACTATATAATGTAATTCCTAATTTTCTATATTTTAGATGATGTTATATATTTTTTTATCAATTTTGTCTAATAATTTTAATATTTATTTTAATTTTGTAGAATACTGATATTAAATCCCAAATATGTATTGTTGAATTTCATACATGTATCACCATTCTTTTTCCTTATAAACAGATCTTGAAAATCATAAATCATTAATATACTGGATACACAATTATAAATGGTCACTTTCTTTCTTATTAATGTTTTTGTCTAAAACTTATCTTTTAGATATCACATATCATATATGGTAATGATTCGTTAGAGATCTATACCAGTTTAATTTTTGGGTCAGTCTTTTTCTTGCAAAAACAAAACTAATTAAAATAAAGTAAAGTAGTGGATCTGTCAATGCTTAATAATTAATATGATAATGATTCGATGGAAATTTGTACCCATTTTTCGAACCGAACAAAAATTAAAATAATTACAGTTATCAAAAAGGAAAAAAAAATTAACGTACTGTACTATTATTAGGTGGAGAGAAAAGAGAAAAAAAAAACTAAAGAGAAAAGAGAGAAAAAAAAAAAAAGGAGAAAAGGATATGAAACTGAAAGTCTCTCTATTTTAATTTTGCCGACAAAGAAACGGACCAAACGGTCACTTTGCTTTAGTCGACACATCCATATGCCACTCTTTAACTCTCTAACTCTTCCCCAAAATTCATGGTGACCTGCACCTCCTTTAAGATCTCAACAATTTTCTTTTTATTATCTCATTGTTTCCCCAAATTTAATTTTCTTTTTCGATTTGATGAAACCGAAGAATTACTATCAGATGGAGAAACCCATCTCCGCCGTGACAGGGAAATTCCGAAGCAGCAACAACCATAATAATGTCTGGTTCGTTGTTCCTCTCTTCTTTCTTCTCTGTGTCGTTCTCCTCTGTTTTGATTACTCTGCTCTCTCCGGCACCGACGCCGACACAGACGAAACCGCTTTCTCCTATCCCGACGCTACCCAGAATTCAATTTCTCGTGAATTCAAGAAAGATGCAAACTTTTCTCGATTACTCGATGACCCACTTCCTGATTCTTGCTCCGGTCGGTATATCTATCTTCACGATCTTCCTAGTAGATTCAATCGTGATTTGCTTGAGAATTGCAGTTTGATCACTCGAGGAACCGACAAGAACATTTGTCCTTATCTCGAAAACTTTGGTTTTGGTCCTGAGATTCAGGATTCCGAGAATGTGTTGTTGAATCAGAGCTGGTTTACGACGAATCAGTTTATGCTTGAAGTGATTTTCCATAACAAGTTGACGAAATACAGTTGCTTGACCGATAACTCGTCTCTAGCGTCTGCGATATTCGTGCCCTTTTACGCAGGTCTTGATATGAGCAAGTATCTCTGGGGTTTTAACATTTCTGTAAGAGATTATTCATCCCACGAGCTGATGGATTGGCTTGTGAAACAGAAAGAGTGGAGTCGAATGTCCGGTAGAGACCATTTCTTGGTTGCAGGAAGGATTGCTTGGGATTTCAGGAGACAGACTGATAACGAAACCGACTGGGGAAGCAAGCTCAGGTTCTTACCCGAATCGCAAAACATGTCGATGATGTCTATCGAATCGAGTTCTTGGAACAACGATTACGCTATCCCTTATCCCACCTGCTTCCATCCTTCATCTGTGGATGAAATCTCGGAGTGGCAAGAGCGAATGAGGTCTCGAAAACGGGAGTATCTATTCGCCTTTGCAGGTGCTCCAAGGCCTGAATATAAAGACTCGGTTCGAGGGAAGATCATAGATGAATGTTTGGAATCAGATAATCAATGTTACTTGCTAGACTGTAACTATGGGAAAGTGAATTGTGATAACCCTGTCAATGTGATGAAGGTTTTCAGGAACTCGGTGTTTTGTCTTCAGCCACCGGGAGATTCTTACACGAGAAGATCCATGTTTGATTCGATATTGGCAGGCTGCATCCCTGTGTTCTTCCATCCGGGGACAGCTTACGCTCAGTACAAGTGGCATTTGCCTAAGAACCACAAGAGTTACTCGGTTTATCTACCGGTTAAGGATGTGAAGGAGTGGGATCTCAAAATCAAGGAGAGGTTGCTTGACATTTCAGAGGAAAGAGTGGTGAGATTGAGAGAGGAAGTGATAAGGTTGATACCGAGTGTGGTTTACGCTGATCCGAGATATGGAGTGGAAGGTAATGTAGATGCATTTGAGCTGGCTTTGAAGGGAATGTTAGAGAAGATTGAAGAAGTGAGAGAGATGATGAGACAAGGGAAGGATGGTAGTGTAGGGTTTGATGATAGAGATGATTATAAGTATACTTTTTCTCCGTATGAGGCTCAAGTTTTGACATGAAGATGAAAATATGTCAGTTAGTTTATATAGGTAGAAGCAATTTATTTGCTCAACATCTAAGGGTGAAAAAAAACACACATATAAAAGTAGTTATTTTGAAAAAAAAAAAAAATCTTTGAGCTTTGTTCGACAGTTTTGGTTAAGTTCATTGATACTGAAACATCTGGTTTGAACTTTGATACATTGGATTTAGTTTGAGTAGTGTGGTGTGAAAATCTATATAAAATATAATAGATTTTTCTCATAATGATGTGACTTCATCGATTTCTATCGTAAATTGTAGGTGAATTGCGCCGTATAACGCAAAAAAATATAAAAATAATAATTAGGTGGGTAACTAATTAACGATATGGCTTAAATATTTTGTGTATAACATATAACAATGACATTCCTATTCTCGATAAAGATTTTTTCAAAAGTTTATTATGTGAAAAGAGGTCACACAGTTATTAACTCGCACAATTTTTTTGAAAGGGAAGTGAATTTTTTAAAATCGAAACCCAGAAGCGGTAAAGGCGAAAAAATCTTTGAGTTTGTAGAATCTATTTGGAAATGAGAAATAAAAAAAAAGACGAGAGGGAAGAGAACAGAGACATGAAATGAATTGGATACGGTAAATTTCTTCAATTTTATATCTATATAATGAATTAAGTTAATTAAACTGTAAAATCGGAAATCCCAATTCTGTGATATAAGTTGTCGATTATTGGAGAAATTGAGTTAATTGGTTTAAATATATATGGATTAGTAAAGGGGAGGAACAATGTAAAAATTTATATAGAAGACAATTATATTGCCGGTGAATCCATATGTTTTTTTTTTTTGGCAACTGTTACTTATTTTTTATTTAAATAAATAAATATTTTATTTTAAAATTTTATTTCAATATAGGTAATTTCGTTTTTTATTTTTACAAAATATTATTTTGGTGATTTGTATGTGATCTGTGTGACAAAAAGAAATTTGGCATATGAGAATTGTTTTTAGTTTTATTCCGTGTTTTGAAAATCAGACTGGACCGGCCGGTCGAACTGGTTTGATTGTGACTCATTTAATAAACCGAGTCTGTGTGATCTAAAATCCAGATTTGAGTCAAACCGAAAAATTGGTTAAAACTAATAAAACTAATAATTCGGATCAATTTAAAAACTTGATTCTATTAAATTAACACATTATTGATAAATTATTTATTTTTATTTTTAGGATTTTATTATAAAAATGACAATCAATATTTAACCAAAATAGTTTATCCGTTATTTTTGATTAATTTTCTGATTTTTTAAAAGTTTTTATAATAAAAATCTTGTATTTTATCATTATCAAACAAAATTTCTTTTTATTTACAATATATAATTTATCATTGTTATTTATTTATTATGTATTAAATATTAAGTGACTTATCTTTTTTTATCTTATTTTTTTTTTCTGTCAACTTAGCCTAATAGATTTTAATATTCCCAATTCTAAAAATGTTGGGTGTTATGAATTTCAAAAATAACCACCATTGTACCAGATGATTCCGACTTTTAATCTTATTTTTCTTTTATACTATTTTGACGTATTAGAAATTTTATAAATATGATTTTATATAAGAAATTAGAAAACTTTCAACCAGTTGAACCGTTCCGACCAGTCAACCAGTAGCTATACAGAGTCGGCATCCGGTCCGAGTTTTTAAAACATTGGTTTGACTAGATGCTATTCTTTATAAATCATATATTGGAAATATTTGAACCACAATCGAACCAAAATTCGAATTTTAACACCCAAAAAAGCAAATTAATAGATAACTGATTGGTTTTACTGAACCGATAAATCAAGGGTTATACTGGCTGGTTCGATGGGTTCTATTTCATCTTCTGTGCTCTGGCCTCTAGGCGTTGAAGAGCTGCCGCCGAAGCGTTAACGATGAAGACGAATTGGACGTTTCAGCTTTTCTTTTCTTCGAACGATAAGTCATCCCAAGGTTCTGCTTTAGGTTTAGGGTTCTTTGATTCACCAGAAATAGCTCGTCCTTCACCGCCTCCTCCTGTTGAAGTATTATCCTCCGATGTATCCTCGCTTTCACTTCCTCTGCAACTTCAGCTCCTTTTGTCTTACGTTTTCCCGTAAATTTTCCTCTTTTGATTTCTGGGTATTTTTTCGCAGTAGACGTTGAAACAGTGAGAATCCGTAACCGAAAATCTCGATTTAGAACTTAAGATTAAGCTCGAAAACCAGAGAAACAATCGATCCAGAAGATGATCAAGGTTTAAAAAGTCACCTTCGAAGATGGAAAGTTCGTTAATGGTGGTAAGCGAGAATGATGACACAGAGAGAGAGGAGAAAGATTTCTGAAAATATTCGATTACCTTTTCGTTACAGCCGCAACGGCATTACATAAGCGTGATCTTCTTGGTTTGCAAGTAAACCAAATACAAGTTATTTAACCAAAGAGACTACATAAACCGATAGTTAGAAGATAGATTTAAACCGAAGTTATGGTTATAGTATTTCGAATGAAATACTGTAACATTACTCCTTCCTTAAAATGATTCTTGTCCTCAAGGATCAAAATCAGGGTACTTGGCGATAAAATCTTGATAGAATTCCCAGCTTGGTTTCTCAGGAGGTTCACCCTTCCACTGAATAAGCACCTTAGTGACTGCTTTATTCTGTCTTCGTATCATCTTGGTCTCTAGTATGGCTTCAGGTTCTTTGTCTTTTCCGTGATATCGAAGGTATTGAGGTAGTGGAGGTATAACCGATGGAGGGTTGGGGCAGAGTTTGAGCTGACTGACATGAAAAACCGGGTGTATGGCAGAATCGGCAGGCAGAGCTAGCTTATAAGAAACGTTTCCCACTCTATCAATAACTCGGTAGGGGCCATAGAAGCGGGGAGATAGTTTATGTTGCCAATAAGGTTGTAGTTTAAGGTACACATGATCTCCCACTGCAATCTCAAACAGATCGTCGTGCATCCGCGTATTGCTTCATCCGATTCTGAGCGCGGAGCAGGTGAAACTTCAACAATGAAATGAGTTCTTCACGCTTGGATAAGCTGCGATTAATTGTAGCAGAAGTAGTTTCTCCAGGTAAGTACGGAAGGTGTATAGGAGGTGGTTGTCCGAATACGACTTCATATGGTGTGCAACGTATAGCAGAGTGGTAGGTCGTATTGTACCACCATTCAGCTAAGGGTAGCCATTTCGATCACGTTGAAGGGGCATCCGAGGTTATACACCGTAAGTAAGTTTCAAGAGTCCGATTTGTTACCTCTGCCTGGCCATCCGTTTGTGGATGGTATGACGTGGAGAAGCGGAGATCCATCCCATGAACCCGAAAAAGCTCTGTCTAGGCTTCACTTAGGAAGGAGGGATCCCTATCACTCACAATGTCTTTCGGCATACCATGTAGTTTGAACACTTGATCCATGTAAAGCTGAGCAACATCCAATGCCGTATAGGGGTGTGATAAAGCAAGAAAGTGAGCTTGTTTACTCAGCCGATCAATGACTACCAGTATGCAATGTTTACCGAAGGATGCGGGGAGTCCCTCAATGAAGTTTAAACTGATTGATTCCCATATTCCATGTGGTATAGATAGAGGTCGGAGTAGACCTGGTTTGGCTACAGTATCGTATTTATTTCGTTGGCATATTGTGCAGTTACGAACATAATTCTGAACCTCCAAACTCATTCTCGGCCAATAAAACAGAGTTTTGATTTGTTACAGAGTTGAATCCCTACCCGAGTGTCCACCTAAGGCAGAGTCGTGCAACCATTGGAAGATATGGAGCTTCACTGTTGCGTTATTACCCACTACAAGTTTCCCTTTACGGCGCAACTTGTTACCGATGAAGGAATAGTGAGAGTGAGACTTATTGTTGTCCTTTAAATGAGAGATGATTTGAAGAAGAACTGCATCAGTCTCCCAAAGCTTCCGAAGTGCAGAGTAGAATTCATCATGAACATAAGAGAGTGTCATCTGCAATAACTCCCCATTCGAAGTTATACCCCATCAACTTAGAAAGCCACATATGTTGGAATGGCGTGGTGACCTTCTGTGAGCTCAGGAACTTGAGGTTGCGCTGATCTGTTTTAATGATGAAATACCGATGTGCTAGATATGCGCTCCACGCCTGAACTGCATGAACAACTGCCATCATTTCCTTCTCATATACTGATAAGTGTATATAGCGAGGACCTAAAGCACGACTAATAAAGCAGATGGGACGTCCATCCTGCATTAACACCGCCCCAATGCCTTTGTTTGAAGCATCTTTCTCGACTACGAAAACCTTATCGAAATCAGGAAGTGCCAAGACCGGAGTTGATGTTAGAGCGGCCTTTAGTGATTCAAATGAGTGATTAGTATCTGAATTCCATGTAAAACCATCTTTCTTAAGCAGCTCAAATAAAGGCTTTGCGATTATTCCATAAGAGCGGATGAATCTTCTGTAATAGTTTGCTAGCCCCAAGAAGCTACACAATTATTTATGAGTGGTTGGAATTGGCCACTCTCGAATTGTTTAAATTTTGGTGGGATCAGTGTGTTGGAATGAAGAAGAAGTGATGAATTTATGAAAGCCTTTAAATCTAGTTAAATGGCGATTTGTATGTATGTAAAATGGAGAGTTTAAGGCTTGTTCTAGAAATCACTTAATCTCATATTCTTTCATGGTATCAGAGCCAGGTTGCATCAAATCTGGGAAAATTTCATCAATCTTTCATTGATTCAACAAGAATCCATCTTGTTCTTCATCTGTTTCTGGAACAATTTCGAACGTTATCTTGTAAATCAAATTTCGATCAATCCACGACTCCAATTGACAATCGGCTTTCTCTGGAGTGTGCATCGGCGAATTCCGAATCCACAGCCACCTAAATCGCATCATTTGGCCCAGGGAATCAAAAGATACGAATTTTCTTCTAAGAGGTGTTCGTAATCGTGTTTGTTTCGAACCTCTACATTCCCCAGGTCATCTCGACGTCAATATTTATTCAAATCGTGTTTTTCAAAAGTCTAAACTCAAGCCCCTTGAGTCTAGTTTCTGTTTAAAGAAAGCAGAACTCGATTCCATTGAGTTTAAAGGGTTTTCTTGAAGTTGTTCCTCAAAGTCGTCCAAAATCACCTGTATCAAGATCCTGGTGATATAATTCTAATTCTTTCTCAGTTTTCTTTAATTCTTTGAATCTGGAAAGTTTAATTAGTGTCTTGTGAGGGTTACTACGAAATTTCAAGTCAATCCAATAGGTTTAGGGTTTCAAGATTGATTTTCTTGAATTCCTTGTTCAGTTTTTGTTGATTTGGAAAAGTTTTGATTTGATTTCTTGAAAACTAAAATTGATTCAAGATTAATAAATTCGAATTTTTTGATTAAATCTGGTTAAAATTGGTTGTTAGGCTGTTTTAATCTATTCATATCTTGTTGCAAGTGTTGGTTAAAAGTTAGTTACAAGTAGTTATAGATTGTTATTAGTTACTTGAACTGCAAGTTGTTGGTTTCTTGGTCCACACTTAATTTCTTTTGATATTCACTCACCTTTGGATATACATCATTCTTTCACTTGCCTTCTTTCTTGTATAGTAAGCTGTATCTTGCAGGTATAGGCTCGTGTGATCCGAGTGTTGTATCCGAGTGTTGTTCCGACCAAGCTATTGTCCCGACCACGTCTTTCGCATTCTAGCTGATCTCTCGACCTCAGCGTGACCAAGCGTGACCAAGTGTGACCAAGCGACCTGGTGAACAGAAGCCTTGTGCGTGACCAGCATATCCTGTGACCAGCAGAACCCATTTTCACGCCCAACCCGACCAAGCCGTGACCAGTAGTTGTTCTGACCAAGCCGTGACTAGCCGGCTCCTGTCTGGTATCACGATTTTTTTTCTGATTTACTGAACTATTTTTCCTATTAAGTATGGAAATTCAGGCATCCCTTAGAGCTCCAGTCATTCTACATGGAGCAAATTATCTCTTATGGTCTAGGACCATGAAAACCACATTAGGTGGTAAAGGTCTTTGGAACCACATTGCCATAAGTGGCATTGAAGACAACGAAGTGGCTGAAGTGAGTGATGCAGCTCAAGCCAAATGGTACCAAGAAGATCAGTTGGTACTTTCTATTTTACAAAATTCTCTTGCTAGTGATCTTTTAGAAGCTTATTCTTTTTGTGAAAATGCAAAAGATCTATGGGACACTTTGCTTAAGGTGTATGGAAACACCACTAACCTTTTGAGAATTTTTGAAGTAAAGAAGGCTTTGAATGAATTAAGGCAGGAGGATGCTGAATTCACAAAGCACTATGGCTCATTCAGAGCTTTGTGGGCTGAGCTAGAAATGCTAAGGCCAACCACTATTGAACCACTTGTACTCCTTGAAAGAAAGGAACAAGATAAGGTGTTTGGGTAACTTTTAACTCTTAATTCTACTTACTCAGATCTTATTAAGCATATTCTCAGGTCTGATAAGTTGCCTAGCTTGGAGGAAGTGTGTGCTCAAATTCAAAAGGAGCAAGGATCACATGGATTGTTTGGCAACAAAGCTGAACTAGTTGCTGCTCACAAAAGTTTCTTCAAGCCAACAAATGCTTCTAGGAAGAGGAGGCAATTTTGTGATCATTGCAAGAAGGATGGCCATGCAAAGAAGGATTTCTGGGAACTCCACCCTCATCTGAAGCCATCATGGGCTTCACGCCCTCCACAGCAGCCGACCATGCCCTCGGCCAGGCAAGCTCACGGTAGTGGGTCATCAAGGGCAGTTGGAAGCAGCGGTTCACTTCCTGTCTCAGCCTCCACTAATACCATGTCACAAGCATCAGAATTTGTGACAAGATCAGACTTAGAAGCCCTTATCAAGGCACTAAAGGATAGCAATGTGATGGGTAAAACTTTTCATGCTTCTTTTCAAACTCTTTTTACTTCTAATGCTCCTAAATCTTTGGTTGTTGATTCTGGTGCTTCTCATCACATGATTAGTGATTTAGAATTGCTAGAGAATGTAGAACCTGCCTTAGGGAATGTTCTTATTGCTAATGGAATCAAAGTACCAATCAAAGGCATAAGAAAATTGAAGTTGTTTGATAAAGAATCTAAAGCATTCTATATGCCATCTTTTACATCTAACTTGCTATCAGTTAAAAGAGCTACTACTGATCTGAATTGTCATGCAATATTTGGTCCTAATGATTTCTATTTTCAGGATATTGAAACTAGGAGATGTTTTGGACAAGGAACCACAAAAGATGATTTGTATGTGCTTGAAAACATGACTAGTATTGGTGCATTGGAATCGACTCTTCAGGCTAGTTCATTTAGTTCTGATTCTGATTTGTGGCATGCTAGATTAGGACATCCTCATCCAAGAGCACTTGACTTACTTGTTTCTGGTTTAAAAATGCCAAAAGAGTTGTGTGATTCTTGTATTCTTGGGAAACATTGTAAAACAGTTTTTGAAAAATCTAAGCATACATATGAAAATTGTTTTGAATTGGTGCATTCTGATGTTTGGACATCTCCATTTCCATCTGGAGAAAACCATAAATATTTTGTGACATTTATTGATAAAAAGTCCAAATATACATGGGTTACATTAATTAGTTCTAAAGATAGAGTATATGATGCATTTTTAAACTTTCAAGCATATGTTACTAATCAATACAATGCTAGAATTAAATGCTTTATAACAGATAATGGAGGAAAATACACTAGTACCAGACTTCAAGAACATCTCACAAAACATGGCATTGAGCATCAAACAAGTTGTCCTTACACTCCACAACAAAATGGGGTAGCTGAAAGTAAGAATAGACATTTAATGGAAGTAGTGAGAATAATGATGTTCCACATGAAAGTACCCAAACGTTTTTGGGGGATGCTCTTGTAGCTGCATGCTACTTGATTAATAGGACTCCTACAAAAGTCCTAGATGACCTGTCTCCATTTGAGGTACTAAACAAAACTAGACCTAATATTGATCACTTAAGAGTTTTTGGTTGTCTTTGTTTTGTCTTAGTTCCAAGGGAGCAAAGGAACAAGCAGGAACCAAAAAGTACCAAAGCTATGTTCATTGGATATTCATCTACTCAGAAAGGATACAAATGTTATGACCCAGAGACTAGAAGAGTCTTGGTGTCTAGAGATGTCAAGTTCCAAGAAGAGAAAGGTTTTTATGAAGAGGGAACTTGGAAACAATTTAAAGACATCTCATCAACAAGAACAGACCAAGCTGAATACTTGAGAAAACTCTTGGAAAGTATTGGAATAGGAGGTGGTCAGCACACAGTCTCGTCACCTGCTCCAGTTGCAAGTAGCCGTGGACCCGCGGTTCAGTCTGATCCACAAGACCGTTCCAGCCCCGGCCCTTCCGGTCCATCTCGTCCATCCGCATCCGACCCTTCCGGTCTATCTCAGCCATCATCTTTTCCTGGTTCTCCTGGGCTTCCTCCTCTTGAACATGGGGGGGGGGGAGAAACCTCTACTCATGTCCAACAAGACTCAGCAGGAGATGATTCCATTCTAGCTTCAGCTTCCAAAAGATCAAGACCTACTCTCATTAAAGTTTTGAGTGAAGAAGAGGAGGCTCCACCTACAGTTTTAAGGAGGAGCACAAGACAAAGAAATCCACCAGTCTTCTACAATGGAAATGTTGTAGTTCATCATGACCAGGGAGTTTGTAATATTGCACACTTACCTTCTACTCATGTTGCTTTTATTTATAGTCTTGACAATGAGCAGATCCCAAAGACATATGAAGAAGCTATGTCTATAAGGGAATGGAGGGAAGCTATCTCAGCTGAGAAACAAGCTATGGAGAGGAATGATACATATGCCTCAGCCACTTTACCAAAAGGAAAGAAGGCTGTAAGTTCTAAATGGATTTTTACCATTAAATACAAAAGCAATGGTAAAATTGATAGATATAAAGCTAGGTTGGTAGCTAGGGGTTTTACTCAGACATATGGTAAGGATTATAGGGATACATTTGCTCCTGTAGCTAAGCTTCATTCTGTCAATGTTGTGCTTACTGTTGCTACTAATCTTGAGTGGGAATTGTGGCAAATGGATGTCAAGAATGCTTTCTTGCAAGGTGAACTAGAAGAAGAGGTTTACATGTCACCTCCACCTGGCCTAGAGGATGAGGTAGGAAGCGGTAATACACTAAGGCTAAGGAAGGCTATTTATGGCCTTAAGCAATCTCCAAGAGCATGGTACCACAAATTAAGTGTTACTTTAATGGATAAAGGCTTTAAAAGATCTGAAGTGGAACATACTCTTTTTACATTAAAAAGTAAGGAAGGTATCATAGTAATTCTTATCTATGTAGATGATATAATCATATCTGGTAGTGATAGTATTGGTATTGCATCTACTAAAAATTACTTAAAGAGTGTCTTTGACATAAAGGATTTAGGAGAACTTAAATACTTCTTAGGAATTGAAGTATGTAGGTTTAAGGAAGGTTTCTTTCTTTCTCAAAGAAAGTATGTTGTAGATCTACTAACATCCACATATATGATAGAAGCTAAGCCAGCCAAAACACCCTTAGAAGAAGATTATAAAATCGCAACTAAGGGGGAGTTAGAGGAGGAAATTGATTTTCATGATCCTAAGCTCTATAGGAAAGTGGTTGGTAAGCTTATTTATTTAACCATCACAAGACCATATTTATGTTTTGCTGTGAATCAGGTATCTCAACACATGCAAGGGCCAAAGATGAGGCATTGGGACATGGCCATGCGGATTCTAAGATATCTCAAAGGCACACATGAACAAGGTATTTATAATGGGTAATAATAAAAACATAAATGTGGTTGGTTATTGTGATGCAGATTGGGCAGGAGATAGGGAAGATAGGAGAAGTACTACTGGCTATTGTACTTTCATTGGTGGAAACCTTGTGACTTGGAAAACCAAGAAGCAAAAGGTGGTTTCATGCGCTAGTGCAGAATCAGAGTATAGAGCAATGAGGAAGCTCACTACTGAATGCATCTGGCTGGAACAAATTTTGGGAGACTTAGCCGTGAAGTGTGAAGAGCCTATCACCATTCATTGTGACAATCAATCCGCCATTCACATAGCCTCCAATTCAGTGTTTCATGAAAGGACCAAGCACATAGAAGTGGACTGCCACAAAGTAAGAGAAGCTATTGGGAAAGATATCATTTTACCTTGCTATACAAGGAGTGAGGATCAACTAACTGATATATTCACCAAGGCAGCATCTCTGAAAGTTGGTACATCAATCTACCCAAGACTTGGTCTCATGTCCATTCCATACCCATGATCCCAACATGGAGTATTATACTCTTTTCCCCTAGAAAAGGTTTTGTCCCAATTGGGTTTTCCTTCTCTAGGTTTTTAATGAGGTAATACTTCATGGTTGCAAGCTTAAACATCTTATGTCTTAAGCTTGAGGGGGAGTGTTGGAATGAAGAAGAAGTGATGAATTTATGAAAGCCTTTAAATCTAGTTAAATGGCGATTTGTATGTATGTAAAAGGGAGAGTTTAAGGCTTGTATGTATTATAGAATTATGTTATCCTTGTAAGCCATTTATGTATAAGGCTATCCTTGTATCCAAACAAGCCTAGACTAGGTTAGTATAAATACCTTACTCCCTTCACATTTTGTATGCAAGAATTCATAATTCTCATTTTCTAATAAATCATTCTTTTCTCTAATTCTCTAATTCTCTCTAATCTCTCATTCTCTTATTCTATAAATCACTTAATCTCATATTCTTTCACAGTGCTCACTCCTTCAGCTGAAATAAAATGTCCCAGTTACTCTATCTTGGTGGAACCGAAAGTGCATTTAGAAGGCTTGAGGTAGAGTTGTTGTTCCCGCAGCAAAGAGAATACGATATTCAAATGGTGTAGATGATCATTCCACGTAGCGCTGTAAACCAGTATATCATCAAAGAAAACGAGAACAAACTTCCGTGAAACATCTTGGAAAACGTGGTTCATCAGACTCTGGAACGTGGATGGTGTATTCGTTAAACCAAACGACATTACTAGATACTCAAAATGTCCAGCATGAGTCTTAAAAGCTGTTTTATACACGTCTGAAGGATCCATTCGCAACTGATGAAATCCGGATCGCAAATCCAGTTTCGAGTAATATCTAGAACCACCCAGTTCGTCCAAAAGATCCTCCAGTAAAGGAATATGGTACTTATCTTTAACCGTCTGACGATTTAATCCCCTGTAGTCGACACACAAACACCAATTACCGTCTTTCTTCTTCACTAAGAAAATTGGAGAAGTGTAGGGACTGGAGCTGTGTTGTATAGTACTGTTACTCAACATTTCCTTGATCATTTTATCCACTACGTCCTTCTGCATTGACGAATACCGATAAGGACGTTGGCTCACCGGAGTTGAATTGGCCATTAGTGGAATTCTGTGATCGAATCCCTCTCGGAAAGGAGGTAAATAATCAGGCTCAGTAAAAACATCAGCATATGACTCCAGTAGCGACTTAAAGTCTAGAGATTCTGACTGTATTGTTTGGGGAACTGAAATATGAAAGAGGGAGAACCCCTGATCCACTGCTGTTTCTTGTACCTCACTTTGAACTTCCTGAATATGCATCATTGCAAGTTGAGGTTTCTGTAGCAGGATTTTGTTGAGGTTGCTTCCCTTGATCACTTTACCGTTGGACTTTGCAGAGCCCCGGAGAACATGTTTAACCTCTTGTACTGTGAACTCTATACGTAGGTTGGAGAAATCTCACCAGATGGGGCCTAGAGTTGTTAGCCACTGCACTCCCAGAACAAGGTCGCAACAAGAGAGGGGTAGTGCTCTGACCTCAGAATGAAACTTGTACCCCTGCATACTCCACACAAAATCCGTGTATCTATAATTAGTGATCATATTGTCATCATGTGCTGCAGCTACTGCCATCGGTTTAGTTTCTTCGAGTAGACATCCGATTTTCTTAGCTTTGCCAATATCAAGGAAGTTATGTGTACTACCGGGGTCTATTAGTACAAACAACTTCACCTTTCCACAAAAACCCAATAATCGTATACAGTTAAATGTAGTAGAGACATTAAGCACATTTAGTGAAAGTATTGGAGCTCCTTCCAGTGTTTCAACGGGTTGTAGTTGTTCGATTTCTTCCTCTTCATTCATTTGA
Source organism: Streptanthus diversifolius (assembly GCA_039880935.1). NCBI lineage: Eukaryota > Viridiplantae > Streptophyta > Magnoliopsida > Brassicales > Brassicaceae > Streptanthus > Streptanthus diversifolius. Next base: position 9,936,086 of record JAXGFM010000005.1, read on the forward strand.
AACCCCTCCTCTTCACACTCCATAACATAAATAAGGGCTTTCCTATGTTTCTGTTGATGTCCAGGAGTAAACTTCTCATCGCAAAACATGCAAAGGCCCTTGCTCTTTCTCTCTTGCATCTCTTCATACAAATATTTCCTCGGGTATTTATCACTCGTATTCCGGGGAATAAAATTCGGTTTAGAGTATTCCGCGGATTTCTGAGTGGTGTTTGCGATTGGTTTGTGGTTGATAGTAGGTTTTGGAGTGTATTGGATGAAGGGAGCTCTGGTTTTAGTCTGGTTCGTATACGAGAGATAATTTTCGTGCAACCTTGCGATTCTAGCTGCTTCAGCCATGCTCGTAACGTCAAATTGCCGAGTGTGTAAGGTCAAATGGGGGTTTAGATTAGCTAAGAAAATACTCAAAGCATTACTCGGTGGTAATGACAGCCGTGTCAACACACTCTCAAATTTTTCCAAAAACTCGTCAACAGTATCGCCCTCTTGTTTGATAGTCACTAGCTCTGACAATGGATTGTCGTATTGTTCACCAAAACGTTTAGATAACGCAATGATGTACTCCGACCAAGTAGGAAATATACCATACCTTTCACTCATGAAGTTATGGTGCCATTTCAAAGCTTTCCCGGGCATATGAATGGAGGCCAGTTGAACCCTCTGTTCCAGCGGCGTGTTGTCTAGCAGGAAAAATTGATCGCATTTGTACAACCAGTCCCTTATGAGATTTCCGTCAAAATCCGGAAAACTGATCTTATTAGACCATCGGCTCATCGAGTTAGTTTGATTAGTACCGTTGGTATTGGTGGATCCCCCCGAAATATGAGTGTGTAATGAAGGATCAGGAGGTTTAGGCGTTTGGAGTATCGACCCCAACGCCGATGATTCTGGGGTAAATCTTTCAGGTTGTTTATCAGGGCATCTTGGAAAAATTTCTGTAACATATCCTTAAAGTTTTCCTTTATACCTATTTTGAATCCGGCGAGCTTATCTTTCATACCCTCTTGGATTTCAGAGAAACGTTTTTCAAACCCATTCTTGAGACCCAGTAACTCCGATCTTACAACGCTCGCTTCTTCTCTTTGTTGTAACTTCATTTCTTCAAGCTGTTTATTCATCTCGATCAACGCTTGAGCTCTAGTATCCATTGTTGATGTGGGTCAACAGAAATCGGAGCTCTGATACCAATGAAACAGTGAGAATTTGTAACCGAAAATACTGATTTAGAACTTAAGATTAAGCTCGAAAACTAGGGAAACAATCGATCCAGAAGATGATCAAGGTTTAGAAAGTCACCTTCGAAGATGGAAAGTTCATTAATGGTGGTAAGCGAGAATGATGACACAGAGAGAGAGGAGAGAGATTTCTGAAAATATTTGATTACCTTTTCGTTACAGCCGCAACGGCATTACATAAGCGTGATTTTCTTGGTTTGCAAGTAAACCAAAGACAAGTTATTTAACCAAAAAAATTACATAAACCGATAATTAGAAGATAGATTTAAACTGAAGTTATGGTTATAGTATTTCGAATGAAATACTGTAAGAGGCGTCTTCCTCCGTTAATATCACATTGGATAAAGTGACTACGACGAGGTCACTCTTTTGAAGGTGAGGTTTCTGTTTTTCTTTCCGAGAAAATTTACGAATATTTGAGAAGGAAATGGAGATATTGAGACTTTCAGTTTTGAATAGGCTAGAAAATTTCAAATCAGAGGAAATTATTGTAATCAACCCCTTAAAAAAGCCTGATGACAACGAGTGTATATCACAAAAATGTTCATATGTGCTCTTGAATAAGATCAAAGCAAGTCTAGTTGAAGATGATGATGTCCATGGAAATGAGTTATTCAGTTTCTGGTTTGGTTGTAGGGTCGTGTGAACACTAAAGAGGTCTTTGGATTACCTAATTCGGACTTGGTTCCTGGAGTATATGAAGGTAACTGATCATTCTTGTAATGGTTTATCATTCATGTTGTTACACTTAATTATCCTCGAATTTGATTTGATCTAGGCGGGCTTAAACTTTGGGAAGGATCAATAGATCTTGTTAAAGCTCTTGAAAAAGAAACACAAACCGGGAACATCTCATTTCTCGAGAAGCGGGTTCTCGAGGTAAGCTCATTCTTGCCTTATATTAGACAGCAGATTGCTTCTCGATTCTTTTGAAAAGAAAAGGGATATGTGCTCTATGTAGTTGTTGAAATTCTTGATGTCAAACAAGTATTTGCAGCCTCCAACTTCTGGAAGTGACGTGCTTACTTTTGTCTAAGCTTTAGTAAAACGAAAATCAATATGCATCACAAGTATATTCTTTATCCGAAGCTGTATGATATTTTAGGCTGCATCACATGTTCAATTTTTTGTAATCACACCTAAGGCATTGAATCTATGGTTTCAGCTTGGATGTGGTCATGCACTTTCAGGAATCTATGCGTGTCTTAAGGTAGCCTGATGCTCCCGAGCTCTATACTCTGGCCAAATCCATGTTATCTTTCTACACTTTGGTCTCTTTGGTGTCCAGGGTGCAGATGCAGTTCATTTCCAGGACTCAAATGCTGAGGTCCTTCGATGTCTCACCATTCCGAATCTTAATGCTAATCTGTCGAGAAGTCTCCATCTGTCTCAGTAGGTGAGACAGAAGTACGCTTCTTTGCCGGTAAGTGGAGCGAAGTTCATCAGCTTCTTCCACAAGTGGATGAGGGTGAGACTGATAAGAAGAGTGGTTATGACATCATTCTAATGGCTGAGACAATATATTCTATCTCCGCACAGAAAAGACTCTATGAACTGATTAAAAGGGTACACTCTATTTCTCCGGGATCGCAGAAACTTTTACGAGTGCTCTCAAAGATTCATTGGAGGTTTTAATTCTTGATTCGTTGCAGTGCTTGGCGTATCCTGATGGAGCAGTGTACATGGCTGCAAAGAAGTACTATTTCGGAGTTGGTGGAGGGACAAGGCAGTTCTTGTCTATGATAGAGAAAGACGGTAAGAATGGTCTATATAAAGCAAGTTTTGTGTTTGTTCATCCTCTACAATGATATATATCTATTTACTAAGACTGCATCAATTTTACTTTATTGCAGGCGTTTTTGCTTCAACCTTAGTCTGTGAAGTCACTGATGGTTCCTCCAATGTCAGAGACGTATGGAAGCTTTCGTACAAGTAACTCGAAGTTCTATGGGATTTCAGTGTCGCTACATTTTGGTGCAACGGTTCATCGAGTTTAGTGGGTTTGTGTTGCTCATCAGATATGAGGAAACTCAAAATCTCCTTTATGTTAACCTTACAGATTATGATGACTTTATCATCAACTTGTTATCGCTTAGTTTTGTACTTTGATGCAATCTCTGACTAAACAAAAAGCTTAGGTTATGCCGTTGATTCTCACCGAACCAAAGGACCAAAGGACCAAAGTATGAGTCACACCAAATTATGGTTACTTGGTACTAATCTGACAGGGATGAATCAGATGATTTTGTTTTGGTCAGTCCAATTGAATTTGAGATAAGAGGCATAGCAGTTGGCGTCGACTAGGTCAAAAAGTCAAAATTTACCGACATAAAATGGTATATCTTAATCACGAATTTGTTTTGGACCCAATAGTTACCTCAAATTCATAAATTATACATGAAACCAAACTAATTCAAATTCACTAACAAAAAGAAAGAACATATGAGTATGCAATTACAAAACATAAAGATTCATCATACTGCTGAGCTGATGGTGATGGTGATGGCGATAGTGAATGATCAAGAGTCACCCCTGCAACGGTAATGCTTAGAGCATCCTCTACTGTAAGGATTAGATGGCGGAGGAAGACAATTGTTGGAGTAAGACTCGCCACGATTGCCACCTTCGCAAGCAGGCTGATTCCTCCTCAAAGCTTTGTATGAAAACGTCTGCGTATGCTCCTCCATCAATCTCTAGCTTGACCAGGACTCCATTATCACCGTCATTTCCTCAGTCTCCACCACGCTGCTGCACTCTGCCACGGAACCATTGCACAAAGATGATGATGATGATGCCTTGGAGGTGACGTGTGCAAGATGGCAGAAGAAGATGATGGTAATGGTCATGAATATCTTAGAGGGCTTTATCTCCATTGTTTGAAGAGAGTGAATCGTGGAGGCGAATCTTTGGTTATATGAGTAATAAAATAAGCATGGAATGCGAAATTGGTACTCATAAAAAGTTTTCCAATTGTAAATATAAAACTTAGTGGGAGCAGCACTAGAGAGGGACCGCACTTTACCTAACACACTGCTTTACTTAATTGAGTACGAGTGTTAATTATGTCGGATCAGTGTATCTCTATGCCTATGTTATAAATGTTAAGACTTATACATCTCATTTTTTTGTATCCTATAATGTTTTTTTTTTTGTAAAAAGTTTGAATCCGGATCCGGATTCTTATTAAAACACTTTTCTCAGTAGAGCCAATAAAACATATAAGAAACTTAATTATGAAGACATGTAATTTTGAGAGAGGATGCTTTTTGAATTAAAGAGAAATATGCATTAGTACTGGCGTCTAGGGGTGGGCATAATTTCCGTCCCGTTCTGTTCCGTCTCGTATCCGTTCCGAAATTCCCGCTCCATATAGGAATGTATTCCCGACTGGGACAAATGTTCAATTCCCGATTGGGAACGGGATGCGACGGGACGGGAATCGGAATTCCCGAAATCCCGTTTTAGACAAAAAAAAAATTTTTTTATATATTTATATATTTTATATATAACTGCATATATATATATATTATAATCAAATATATCTAAAGTTTTAAGAATAATATAATTACTTAATTAGATTTCAATTATGTTTGAATTTGTTTTGTCTATTAATTAGGTTTAATATAAATTATCTTTTGTTTTTTTTAGGTTAATATAAATTGTCTTTTATTATTCTTTTGCAAAGAACCAGACACATACATGATACATTTTTGTTCTTATTTTTCTCTTAACAAAAAAGATAAGTTTATTTTGATTAATTTATTGAGTATATATAATTAGCTACGATGAATTTTCTAGTATCATCTTCTCTAGTTTTTTTTTTGTAAAACTGTAGACAAAATGAATTCTCTGGCCTACATCGATGATGAATAAAGTTATGGTTATATATATATTTGTATCATCTATTTTTAGTTTTGGTGTTGAATTTTTTTTTATTTCACTTATTGTGTTTTACATTATGTTTTTATTTATCTAGTTTGGATCATGGTTCAATATCTTATGAAACATGATTTAAATTTAATTTATCATATTTTTAATAATCGTTTTTCCGGGCATTCTCGTTCTCGTTCTGTCCCATCCCGTTCTCGTCTCGAATTTTAAATGGGACATAAATGGAACATGTTTTTCTATTTCTGAAATACCCGTCCTGTTCCATTCCCGTAAATTCCTATTCCAAATTTCCGTTTGTCCTGGCGTCTCTGTCAAGTCCAAGTAGTCTAGGGATAAGCAAGTTCCTTCACTGTACAAACCCACAATCCAGGCCAAAGCCAAGGGCCCCAAGATCCTAAACCCATGCACCACCACCACATGCGGATTAGAAACCTTATGCTTTGAAATGGTCATACTGCCGGAATCGTACATAACTGAATAAAATACGCATAAATAGAACTTCTTTTAACTGTATGAAAAATTTACAAATTTTTGGTCAAAATTTCGGGATTATTTATTTTGGTCAAATCTTGCAAAATGATGAAATTATTGTTACAAATTACGGTTGACTGGATTTTCTAATTATTATATTATGCAAAATTTCGGGATTTGGAATCGTTTAGCCAAGGTATAATTTGGGGTTTGTGAACAAATATCATTAATAGCACCAGCTTTGGTGCTTGTTATTTGATGGATTCACTAGTTCAGTTGTTTAAGTTTTTGTGTAATATATAAAAGTAAATGTATGATTCATTAGTCCAATAGGTTAATTTTTAGTGTAGTGTTTGTAGAGGTAAAGGGTTGAAGTCATGCCCTTCTCATTTTCTTTTGTCAACAATATGCATATACGAATTTGAATATGAATAGTGACACAACGAAGATACCAATACATACCACAAAAATTAGATATCTTTGTCGTTCTATTAAAGACTTCAAAATAAACAAAATTATGTAGAGAAACCAAGGGCCAGTCATCCACGATTCCACGGTTTACCAAAAAAGAACCAATGCATTATTTTTCTAAAGACCAAGTGACCAAATTACTAAAACAAAACAATGATCATCCATAATTTTTCTCTCTTAGATATCAATTATAGTATAAATTCTATAGATTAATTTTTGATAAATTAATAATTGATAAACTAATCAAATTTTTCAATCACAAATAAATTTTTTGATTCAATTATTTTTAATAAATTAATATTTTGCTAAATTAATAAAATATACTAATTCCAACATTACTAAATTATAAAAAAAAGTTTTACGGTATTTCGCAACAGGAATTACAACTTACAAGCACACAGTGACACATGTTGCACTGAATGGAAGTATAGATACTTACCAAATAAATTTTGGCATATATAAATTCAAAAATATTTTAAACTCCGCTGACTTTTGACTTCAACCCCTGTAGTACTTGGGATGTTCACGGTGGTACCTGTTTGACGGAGGAGGCATGACTCTTCCACCAACACAAGCCGGAGGCGTATCATGTTTGAGAGCTCCATCTTCATCTCTCCGACCATCTTCGTCAACATCGTACTCGATGACGTCACCTTACTAGTCAACATCGTACTCGATGACGATATGTAAATAGATTAGTTCGTCATAAACGGTAGAAATCATTTGTCATAAATTAAGATCTTGTAATGATGGTGGAACAAACGACAAAAAGAATTTAAAATTGATTTATGTTTGTATTGGTATATTAATTTGTACCTAGTTGAATAAATGACGAGAAGTTCAAGAATCATACAAATTATATTCAAAAACTATATTTTGAAAAGTATACCAATATATATTGAAAAACAGCATCGTGGAACTTATCCGCATATTTGTTTTTCCCATTGTGTACCAAAACAATGCCTAAAAGTTTACCTAATCAAAGATGATTATAATATGGCGCATCAGAACCATTTTTATCCAAAATCAAAGAAACTAGGAGAAAACTTTAAAAAAAAAATTGCTAGATTAAACCTCTTCAACCATCCAATATCTTGGAACAAGGTATATATCTTAATATTAATATTAATAAGTGAATTTTCGACAAAAAGAAAAGCAAGATTACTATGTCAATAATAAATATAAAAAAGTAATACTTTTTAAATATAGAAAATCAGAACTGAATAATTTTTTAGAATCTTATTCCAAATTATGATAATGAGACAATCGCTTACGATTCTAAGAATTAGCCGCTACTTGCGCTTATTTCCTGATGTAACAACGGTCTTACAAATGATAAAAAAAATATTATAAATGGTGGAGAACAAAAATAAATAACTGCGATTAACCTAAAATAAACAAAATAAGAAAAATGGACAATACAAAATATAAATTGAAAAAATAAATAATAGTTTAAATATGAATAGATTTTAACTACTATTTGATAATGCTTCAAATAAACAATTTTTTTTTTGTTTATTGACTTTTTGTAAAATTTTAACAAACTTTTTGTAGTAAATAATATAACATAATAGTGACCACTACTGAAAAAGATATTAAAAAATAATATAGCATTATAGTTCAAATTTAGCACTTCACAATATTCAAGAAGATATTAAAAAAACAGAAAAAAATAAAAGTGAACAAACCTGCTTTTTAAGTTTTCATTGGTTGGTTGAACATTTAGAAAAAAGTGAAAAAAACTGGTTTGTAGAATAAAAGTGAACAAACCTGTAAAATTTGTTTTTCAATGATTTCACGTGAAGCTTTTGGTAAAACATTAACTACTAAAATATCTTAAAACTTCAAAATAATTTTATATAATTAAATTATGTTTTTAATAATATAGTAAAATTGTGTTTATATAAAATATAAATTATATTTTTAAAATTAAGATTTACCATTAATGTTTTTAGAAAATAGTTTCTTAAAGTTTTAAATGTAGTTTAGTAAATATAATTAAATATAAAACCAGTTTTAACCAAAAATATGAAAATTATTAAATGAATATATACTATAAATATAAATATAGATATAATGTTTGTGAGTAAATATATTAAATATTTTCTTATAATTATATATAAAATTACTTAAATCTCTGCCAATTAATTAAAATATGTATATTAATCAAAGTATACAGTTTCTGCAACATACTGCTTTTGGCTCTATTATCAATTTTACCAATAAATCCGCAATACGATAATATTATATATATAAATATATATTTGATATTGGTCATGTCCAGCGTAACTTCACAAAACGTAACTAATTATAATTTGAAAACATTTTGTGCAGAGATGACAAGATGACGCTGAATTCTACATGGCCCGTTTCTTCCAACATTTTAGGTGAATAAGAGTCTTTAAGTTTTAATTATTGTAGGAATGTAAATCTTGGCCAAATTTTTAAATTCAAGAAAACATAAATTAGAGGCTTTAAAACGAGGAAAAGGCATTACCAAAATGGGAATATAAATGATGAATTGAAGCAGTAAGTTTAGATCTACATAAAATAAAAGATATGGTTAAACCAATACGGTCAGATTTAAAATTAATTCTGAAATGGACCTAAAAGTTATTTCAATGAATAATTTGCTTTATATTGCTCGAATCTACCAAAATAAATATCAATAAATGTTAATAAATATTAATCAAACAAAACAAATAGAGATGTTGAAAATGTTTTTTTTTTATAACTAATGTTAAACATGATTTGAAATTATAAAAAATATGATGAAAGATTGAAAACATAAAGATCAAATTCTCTCCGCACATCAACTTATTTCTTTCCTAAAAACTTTATTTGTCTTTTTTTTAAAAAAAATTTGTAAAAAAACAACAAAATTATCACCATTAAAAATTATTTACTCCAATTTCTTCCTCAAACTTCATTCTACAGTGTTCACTTCATTATTTAGCTTAAAGTCTTGTATATTTCTTTTTCAAAAATTTGTCATACTTCTTATGTCTTCTGATTAACCCACTTCTGAAGCTGTTTTTATTTACTGACAGTTTTTTTATTAACAATTATATACATACAATGTGTGGTTGAAATCTTTTTTATAAGTGCTAGTTCCGATTATTACTGTTGTTATGATTATCATACATCCAGACTCATCATCAACATAATCATTATTTTATTTTTAAAAGTGACACTAAAACTTCAGCTACAAGAATCGAACAGTGTGTCAACTCGAAATGTAGAAAGTTATATTATAAAGCATTATTAGCGACAAGGAGTACAAGTGTACAAAAAAAGGTATGAATTGGCTGTCTGGACCATGAACACACGAAATCTAGGGACCAAACTCACTCATTAACAGACCAAATTCAAATCCAGATATCGGAGGTGCAGTCTCCGCCGGGATATCTCATCTCATGGGCAAGCGCAGGACCATCAGGTTCATCACCAAAGTCAACAAAGAAATCAGGGTTTATGGAGAGACCACCTTTCTCTGTATCAACATCAATCTGAATGATATGTGAGCCTTTATCCATTAGTTCCGGGTAAAACTGACGATCCCATGCACTGAACAGCGAGTTTGTCGAATACAACCGTTTCCCATCCAGGCTCAGCTGGATCATCTGAGGTCCTCCTCTCAGAGATTTCCCCTGCAAATTACATGAGAAGAAACAGTTTCAATACAATGCAAATTGTATAAATTAGTTAAAACCCCAAAAGATTACATTTTGGGTACAAACCTTGATCTGAGGAACATCAAACTGGTAAGTGCTGCCGTCTTCTGCGACCGCCTTAACAGGACTTCCCTTTTGTAGTAAACCTCCGACCCAAATTTGTCCGGTTAAGACAGGTTTTTTAGGGTCTTCAATATTGTACTGTCGAACATCTCCATGAAGCCAGTTAACAAAGTATAGGAACCGATCATCGAGGGAGATCAAGAAGTCAGTGATAAGCCCTGGCATTTCTGGAAGAATCCAGTTTTCTACTTTCAGGGCTTTAACTGATATAACCACCTAAGAAAACAGCTCAAGTGGAGATTAATTAGAAATTTGAAGGAACAAAAAAGGGTTAAAGAAGAAGGTTAAGAAACTACACTTGCCTCATGGCTCCATGTGTCATCACTGTTCTTGAAAAATCTAATCATATTACTTGACAAGGCACTCCCGACAAACCCTGTATCTTTGGCCGGATCGTGCAAGAACCTAATCTGCAACCACATAGAAAAATAACCGGTAACGATTATTAATGTTGTCTGAAGAAAAACAAACAAATCAGATTTATATGAGAATCTTGATAGTGTTACCTCTAAAGGTAAAAGACCAGTCTCTCCAAGGTCAATTAATTGTTTCATTTCACCTCCTGGCCAACTATAAACATGTAGATGACTTCCGTACAAGCCATCGCTAACGTGCTGCAGATCGAAACCTTTGGAGAAGGCTTTAGGTGCTCCCCAAGAAGTGCTGATCATTGTCTTGTGCCGAGGTTGGTACCAGAAATCATAACCAAACGAGGGACTATGTCCTGGTTTCTCCCACCTGAGAAATCCCCCAAAAACATGCATATCAAAAAAAGGACTTGATTTTGTCTTTTGTCCACACAAGATCACGATTTACAACCATAGGTCATCGTATTTGCAGTTGGCAATATATAAGCACTTTCTTTAACGATCCCTTCATGTGATAAAACTTCGTAGTGTTTGTCAGAGCAACAATCATCAACAATGATTAATAGAAAGTAAAACATACATAATGGTTTAGTTTTGCAATAAGATACCTATTCTTGATGTTGAAATCAGAGTCAAGGAGAAGAAACCCATTCCCCTTGGCGTTTCCTTCTTCGTCCCCAAGACAGGACACCAAGATTTCACCAGAGGCAAGGCAATGAGCTGTGTGTGGATACGCCAATCCAGTCTTTTCAGCAATCTCTTTAGGATCTACATACTTATACAAAGACGGTGCCCTCGGGTTTGCCTTTGTGTCAATCGCATAGATGCGACCAGATCTTGATTCAGACAAGAAAAAGACACATCTATTTGTCAAGAGAGTGAACTTAAAAACCACCAAATGAAAATCCAGCATTCCATCAGAAAACTTATAAAGATATGAGGGAAAAGGAAAAAGATGAAGGATTTAACTTACATAAGGGAAGGTAACACGAGATAACGTCTATCAGCAGAAGCATCACCATGGCAAGAGCTACATGAGTTCCAACCAGAATGATGAAGCTCATCACCAACAAAAGGCATTGGCAATCTGTGAATGACACTTGAATATGTTGGTGAGTTTGGATCAACATCCACCGTGGCCAAGTAATCCGGCTTCTCTCGTCCCGTTCCTTAAAACCCATTATAAATTTAATCAGAATACAGAGGAAGCCCAACCAAAGAACAGTAGACTCGTGTGACAAACGAATATAATCTTACAGAACTGATTTTGAGTTGGAAACTGATGAAACAAACAGAATCAAGGCAGAGGAATCTCAGGGGTTACGTTTGTGATTACATTTAGATCCCGTAGGATCTAGTAGAGATGTTGAAAGTGAGATTCAATCTAAAAAAAATGATTGTTGTCGATTACAAATCAAAAAATCAACACAATGATTCTCATAAAAAACTTCTTAATGGATCTAATCCGGGAATGAAAACAGAGAACTCTCAAGGGTATTGTCATTTCGATCTGGAATCTTTGAGATTTCAGAATCTTCAATCAACGTTAAAAATTAAGATTCTATCTGAAAAATCTTATGAAAACGATTTGATCTGAATTCTGTAACAATCCATATTTATAACAACAACAAAAAAAACATAAAAAGAAAAAACAGATACAATCCAAAGTGTACCAGTGTAGACGGCGGTGACGTAGATGAGCTTTTCCGATGGACCAGACATGGCGGCGAGTGGCGTCGTGTAACCGGGACCTGACTTGCAACATCCTCTGCCTCCGCCGTTGCTCACGGGAGCGATCACTTCAGTTTCCGTCACCATTTTCTCTGTCCCTCTATGTGTCTCTGAAATGAGATATATAAACTATATATTATATGGTAGTGGTTAAGCTACACGTCTCTATGACCCCTCCTTTAAGTTTATTGCAAACACACACGTGATTTTGATTTATCAATGCAAAGCTTTTTGGCTGTATTAGTGAGCAAGAGCGATGAAACAAAATTGGCTGACTGATCGTTGTTATATACACTTTCAAAAGTCTGTGTAAGGTTAAGATATGTGAAGGAAAACAATATTTTACACATATGTATAGAGATCTATTTTTGCTGTTAAAAAGGGTTGAATTGTAGTAGTATATTTAATACAGAAGTACTGCAAAATTTGTAAGTTGTGTTGACCGAGGGATGTATTTGGATTACAAATACGTCTCCATGCAAAAAAAAACTGATAAAACAATAATGCAAATCATGTCCAACTTTTTATTGACCAGGGGGCTCAATTTCGGACCAAACCAGATTGAACTGAGAAAATTAAGGGAAGCTTTTATTTGGTCTTTTTTCTTTCATAACGTTTAAATCAAAAACTTATAAAACTAGAGCTATAGTGAACGTACATAATCTTATTCGTTAACCAACGGTCCAAGACCAGGCTGAAACTCTTATCTACCCATAAAAAATAAATAAATAAACAAACAAATCAAGAAGCATATAAGGAAACTAGAGTAAAAAAAGATAGGCATCTTCTCAAATCTCAATGTACTTGCTTAATTTTGAAGTTAATAATTCAAAACCTAAGCGTAGTGTATACAAATCTCCGTCATCTTCGGCGATGCAGGTGGCGGCCTGACTCTCGTCCCCCATGGTGGCAGCCAATGTCCCGTCTATATCGGGCAGGAAGATTCAGAGGTCAACAGGGGCATTCCCGTAAGATTCTCAAACTGGAAATCTAGAGTTGGGTTCGTTCCGGAATCAGAGAACCTCAACATCGAGATGGACGTCAAAGCTACGATCTGCGTTCAGTAAACCTATTGGTGGGTCGCTCCGGCCGAAAGTCACCGTAGGACGGTGTTCGTAAAGGCTGGTCCTAGGCCAGAACTTGGAGAAGATTCGTCAAAGAGTTTCTTCCAGATCAAGAAAACTGGAGATTTTCATGGCGCTTAATAGATTGCGTTTTGTCCTAACGATAACAAGTGTATATGTGTCGGGATAGTTGTGGACGAATATGGCGTTCGGCGTTTGGCTTTAAACCATATGCCATTCCAGGTTGTGTTCGTGAAAGCTACTGGGACAGAGACTTCGTCCAAGACTATGTCTATTATCTGAGAGAAAAAAAAAAATTAAGATTCACATAATTTTTTTAAAAAAATTTGCAGACGGACTGGGACGAGTTTATCATCGCTTATGTGATACAAGCTTTGACAAAGTCAAACTCTTTCTTCTTTAATATGTCTTCCAAACCACGGTTTATCATATCTGGAGGGAGATAAATAAGCAGCGTCATAGAGGCGATTAAAATTATCGCCCACGATCCAGTTCACTCAAGGGTCCATCATTGTTAAAAAAGATAAACCGGATTACGATCCATGGAGTTATTAAAACATCTTTGGGTCAGCTAGTCTAGACAATGATCAACTATTTCTTAGCCTCTTTTATTTATTCCTTAAGACAATAAAACTTGCGCCATTAGAAGTGCTTAAAACTCAAAAGACATGGACACAGTTATAAATAATAAGTTTTATAATCACAGAATAAGCCGAAACAGATTAGAATAACTTTTAATTGTCTGGATCAAAATTCACCAATCTAATTAACCACCTCTTATTTTATTATACTTAACAAACACACAACAATGAGTCAAATCCAGCTCACTCATTAACAGGTGCCAAATTCAAATCCAGATATCGGAGGTGCAGTCTCCGCCTGGATATCTCATCTCATGGGCAAGCGCAGGACCATCAGGTTCATTACCAAAGTCCACAAAGAAATCAGGGTTTATGGAGAGACCACCTTTCTCTGTATCAACATCAATCTGAATGATATGTGAGCCTTTATCCATTAGTTCCGGGTAAAACTGACGATCCCATGCACTGAACAGCGAGTTTGTCGAATACAACCGTTTCCCATCCAGGCTCAGCTGGATCATCTGAGGTCCTCCTCTCAGAGATTTCCCCTGCAAACTCCAAGATATTAAAGAAGAGCTCGTAGAGAATGCACAAAAAGAAAGCTAAAATGCTCCATAAATATTGTATAACTTAGTTGAAAGCCCCAAAAGATTACATTTTGGGTACAAACCTTGATCTGAGGAACATCAAACTGGTAAGTGCTGCCGTCTTCTCTAACTGCCTTAACAGGACTGCCCTTTTGTAGTAGTCCCCCCACCCAAATTTGTCCGGTTAAGACAGGGTTTTTAGGATCTTTGATGTTGTACTGACGAATGTCACCATGAAGCCAATTCACAAAGTAGAAAAACCGATCATCTAGGGAGATTAAGAAGTCGGTGATAAGCCCCGGCATTTCTGGAAGAATCCAGTTCTCTACTTTCAGAGGTTCAACTGATATAACCACCTAAGAAAACAAAAAAGTTCAAATTAAAAGAACAAAAAAGAGGTAATGAAGAAGATTTAGAAACTCCACTTGCCTCATGGCTCCATGTATCATCACTGTTCCTGAAAAATCTTATCATATTACTCGACAAGGCACTCCCAACATACCCTGTATCTTTAGATGGATCATGCAAGAATCTAATCTGCAACAACCACAAATAACATTAGATTATATTCCTTGGTAACAAAATATCATCATATTTAATGTTACATGTTGGGTGTAATGTTATTACCTCAAGAGGTAAGAGACCAGTATTTCCAAGGTCAATAATCTGCTTCATTTCACCTTCTGGCCATTTATAAATATGCAAATGACTTCCGTACAAGCCATCAGCAACATGCTGGAGATTGAAACCTTTGGAGAAAGCTTTAGGAGCTCCCCAAGAAGTGCTGATCATCGTATTGAACCGAGGTTGGTACCAGAAATCATACCCAAACAAAGGACCATGCCCTGGTTTGTCCCACCTGCTTTTGACATTGAAATCAGAGTCAAGAAGGAGAAACCCATTCCCTTTGGCGTTTCCTTCTTTGTCACCAAGGCAAGAGACCAACATATCACCCGTGGCAAGGCAATGAGATGTGTGTGGAAATGCCAATCCTGTCTTCTCAGAAATCTCTTTAGGCTCTACAACTTTATACAAAGACGGAGCCTTTGGATCGGTCTTTGTGTCGATTGCATAGATGCGACCAGATCTTCATTCAAACAAGAAAAATATGTTTTATTGGTTTGGTCATCTAGAGATTGTAAGGGTAAAAGGTTGATTAAGGATCTTACATTAAGCCTGGTAATACGAGGTAACGTCTACTAGCAGAAGGATCACCATGGCAGGAGCTGCAAGAGTTCCAACCAGTGTGATGAAGCTCATCGCCTATATAAGGCATTTTCAACCTGTGAATGACGCTTGAATATGTCGGTGAGTATGGATCCACATCTACAGTCGCTAAGTAGTCCGGTTGCTCTCGCCCCGTTCCTTAAAAATAATAATAAAAGTTAACTAATTACAGACGAAACAAAGAACTTTACAACATTATTCTTTTTCAATTTATCCCACAATTAAAAGACATAAGATTCGTATGATATACGGATTAAAGCTAACACATGTCTCTGAGCAATCTCTATCATTTCTAATTGATTTTGAGTTGGAAGTCCATAAAACTTAACAGGTTCAAAGTAGAGAAATCTTAAGAGTTTTACTGGGATTCCCTAAGCAAAGGTACTTTATAAGTTCTTTAAAGTAGGAGATTCAGTCAGAAAATACTGAAGAAAACATTAGATAGGTAGAAGATTGACATGTGTACCAGAGTAGAGGGCAGTGACGTAGATGAGCTTTTCCGGTGGACCAGACATGGCGGCGAGAGGTGTCGCGTAACCGGGTCCGGACTTGCAACAAGTATTTCCTCCGCCATTGCTCACCGCCGTCGCTAGTACTGTTTCCGTCGCCATCTCTCTCTCTCTCTCTCTCTCTCTCTCTGTAACTTGAAGCTAACACACGTCTCTGAGTAGAACGCAAACACAAGCACTAGTGAAATTTATTAGTGAGAAGCTTTTGGCTGTATGTGAGACTGAGTAGAGCGCGACGGTGACTTGTGTCGTTATCTTTATGTCTATTATATAGAGCATGTGACACCAAACAATATTTTTTTTGGAAAAACAAATTAGTTGAATTCTAATTCATCATTTTATTACTTAAAAAAACTCTAATTTATTTTAACTACTCTTTTATTTATATACATATTATGTCATTAAAATATTTGTTATCAAAAAGACATTTATATAAATGTTATTATTATATTTTTCAACTCAACATTAAAAATAAAAAATTACGATTTTGTCATAATACAGATTTATTTTGTCAACTTTACATGAAACAACAAACTTATTATTGATGAATTTTCTTTTTGTCCACAGATTTACTTATTCCAAAAAATTATTTTTAGTGCCAAATTTACTTAATTTTGACAAATTTAATTAAGATTTGATAGATATATTGTTTTGGTCAAATATATACTTATTTTTCATAGACTTAATTATTGTATCACATTTTTTTTTCTTTTTTTGCCATATATTAACCGTGCTTGATTGATAGAGTTGATAATAAAACACTAGTCGTAAGCAGTAGAAACTATATGCTCTGATTAATGTATATATTTTAACTGATTGACAGAGTCGTGAGTATATATATATATACATATATATATATAAAGTTACAAGAAAATATTTAATATATTTAATCATACATACTATATATATTTATAATATATATATATTTAATAATTTTCATTTTATTTTTTATTTCTTCATATTTAATTTTATTTATTAATATTAAATTTTATTTATGATATTATTAAATAAAATAATTTAAATATATAATTATTATAAAGTTTATATATATATATTTAAAGTTAATGTTTTATCAAAAGCTTAACCAACAAGATTTTAATTTTGATAATTTTTTTGGTCACAGATTTTTTTCTTATTTAACCACAAATTTATTTAGTTCTAATAGAATTACATATTTTTCACAGATTTGTTTCCTTTTCAAGAGATTTACTTGATAAACTTTGACTAATTTATTTCTTTTTAACCACATATTTGTTTTTTTCTAAGACATATTTACTTATTTTAAATAAACTAAATCACATTTCAAATTTCACCAAGGATGAAGAGTGGATCAACGTTTGTGAATATTCATGCAAAATATTTTAATCATAATGTTAAGTTAGAATTAGATGCACTGAGTCTGAAGCATACAAGATGTATCGAAGACTAGGTTGAAGATTTCGTTAGTCCTTTAGCAATATATTTTTGAGTAGATAATTCAAAGCCAAATTGGTTAATGATTAAGTATTAGATAGAAGGTTGTACATCGAAAGGAAAAAACTACCCAAACAAATGAATAAAAAATAAGAAATTTTCATTATTCAGTAGAAAACGTAGTAAATTCTGGAATTTACTGTCGTCCACATCAGCAAAAAAAAAGATATTGATGCTAACTTTGTTTGACGTTTGACCTGCAAGTGTGACGCTTATTTGTACTCACATTAGGATAATCTAGGTATCAACCATCTTCCCTTATTTTTAAAATTCTCTGAATCACTTACAGAGGCAGAGAGTGTCACTTCTCAAGCTGCACGTTAGACACAATTGTGAAGTATATCACGAATAAAAGCTTCTCACATCTTTATCTTCCACCTCAGTGATCCCAATTAGGGACAATATTCTCCTCATTGTGTGTCTTATACAGATCTAGAAACAAATATAAATGGAGTTCATACATTTTCGAAATGAAGATAATGTGAAATATACAAAATAATTCGTAAATTGTACTTTATCGAATCATTTTTTATATATATATATGGCCCATGAAATAAAGGAATTTTCTCTAAAATGATTTGTAGTAATTTATATTTTTTATAAAAAAGTGAAAATGTTTTATGTGATATCACTTAACACGGTTGAAAAAATTAGGATTAAAAAAATGTTAAGCTTATATCAAAATTGAAGTTTTCAAGCGAAAATTCAAAAATTTAAAATTATGAATTCCATTAGAATTTTTTTTTTGTATATAATTACAAATAGTAAAATTTAAATGTCGGACACATCCAAAATAATTTGTAACATTGAAAACAAAACCTCCTTAATGAGTAAAACATTATAGAAACAACAACAAAAAAAAATCCACAAAAAGAAAATAATAATTAAATCGCTTCTACATCATTTCAAGATCTTTACTAGCAAGATGAGAGATTCATCTATCTTCACTCCATCTTGAGGTAAACATTAATGTGTGATAGTTAAAGAATTAGCGTAGATGGTTAATTAGTTGTTAATTTTCGGTTACTCTGTTCGCACTTCGTCCCTGCACATAACACTATAAGAAAAACACTGAATTTCCGATGGACGATTCCGACGGATTTGGAAATTCCTTAAAAACCAAGGGAAAACCGACGGATAAAACCGACGGTATTCTGAGGGACAAATTATGACGGATTTCCGACGGTTTTACATCGGATTAAGGCGTTGTAGGAAATTCGTCGAAAATTAGCTGTCAGAAATCCCTCGGTAAAAAGTTTTCCGGCAATCCGTCGGAAATCCGTCACTAACTTCCGACGGATTTGTAACGGAATACATAAAATTAGGTTCCATCGGATATCCGTCGGAAATTAACGACGGATTTCCGACGGATTCCGTCGACGGGGATTTTACACATTTAAAAAACAAGTGTGTAACCGCCGGGTAAGTACATTCCGATGGCTTTCCGACGTTTATCCGATCATGCTTTCCGACGGATAAATGATGGATTTCCAACGGACATTTTACTATATATATGATCGCACGCCTTCAGTTCATTTCGCATTTCTACAAACACTTATAAATTCTCTAAAAATGAGTAGATATTTTCGTTCTTGAATGGACGAACCAATGATGGATGAGGAGTCCAACCTATTAAGAGATGATTATGCTCGAGGTATATGCGAGTTTATGGATCTGGTCGGGAGAAATCAACATGGCAAAAGAAGTGGTAAGATCAAATGTCCATGTTCTATTTGCGAGAATAATATAAGTGTTAAGATTGAGTTAGTCTGGAATCATTTATACCAAAAATGGATTTACTGCGGATTATAAGATTTGGTATTTACATGGTGAAAGAAACTTTGAATATGGTAGTAGTAGTGCACAAGGTTTTCCACATGGTATTGAAGAAAATAGAAATGAGGAAGATGTAGTGGTTGGTACGGTTCAAATGGTGCATGATGCATTTAGAGAAAACGTTAACCCGTCTGGCGATGAGAGGTGTCGGGTTGAGGAACCTAATTTAGATGCGCAAATTTTTTTTAATATGTTAGACGCAGCTAACCAACCACTATATAGCGGATGTAAAGAAGGTCATTCACCGTTATCATCAGCTAGTAGGATGATGAATACTAAAACAGATTATAATCTATCTGAAGATTGTGTTGATGCTTTTGCTGATTTTGTGAAAGATATCTTACCGGAAGATAATCTTTCACCAGCATCATACTATGAGATTCAGAAACTTGTCGCCGGTTTAGGTTTGCCCTATCAAATGATAGATGTGTGCATTGCAAATTGCATGATATATTGACGAGAAGATGAAAACCGCAAAACGTGTAGATTTTGTTGTCATCCGCGGTTTCAGGAGTCTAGTGGTAGAGCTTCCATTTTATTTAAACGTATGTGGTATCTACCTTTACAAGATAGGTTGAAACAGCTCTATCAATCTCAACGAACCGCAAAAACAATGAGATGGCATGCAGAGCATCGTCAAGACGCTGAGATGATTACACATCCTTCAGATGCAGAAGCGTGAAAACATTTTCAATCGGTCTATCCTGATTTTGCTTATGAGCATCGCAATGTGTACCTTGGGTTATGTACTGATGGTTTCAACCCATTTGGAAAGCATGGACGACAATATTTCTTGTGGCCAGTAATTATAACACCTTACAATTTGCCACCAACTATGTGCATGCGTAGAGAATTTTTGTTTTTGTCCATTCTAGT
This sequence comes from Streptanthus diversifolius, assembly GCA_039880935.1. Taxonomy (NCBI): domain Eukaryota; kingdom Viridiplantae; phylum Streptophyta; class Magnoliopsida; order Brassicales; family Brassicaceae; genus Streptanthus; species Streptanthus diversifolius. The sequence goes on from JAXGFM010000005.1 coordinate 9,956,223, forward strand.
TCCCGGACCATATCATCCAAGAAGGTCACTGGATATTTTTTTGCAACCATTGATCTATGAGTTGCAAATTTTATGGGAACAAGGTGTTGAAGCTTTTGATGTGGCAACCAGCCAAAACTTTAACATGCGTGCGGTTTTGATGTGGACAATAAGTGATTTTTCTGCTTATGGTATGTTATCTGGCTGGACAACACATGGAAGATTATCGTGTCCTTATTGCCAAGATAGTACCGATGCGTTTCAGTTACACTATGGGAGGAAGACAACGTGGTTTGATTGCCATCAAAGGTTTTTACCAGCTGGTCATCCCTATCGTCGGTCCATCGAAGGTTTTCACAAGAGGCAACCCATTTGCATAGATATATTCTTACAAATTGTGAAGACATTGGCGAGTATGAAAGGTATGAAATTATTTTAATATTAAATTGCTTACGGTTATTTAATTCATACTATTTACGTTATAATTTAATTTATAATATTTGTACAGTATCTACGTGGAAGTAGTACGTAATTATTACCCCGGGATTAACGACAATGACATTGAAGGTATAAAAGAAAAAGAGTTTCCGTCATGGTTGAAATATTACGTAAGTTTATAAGTACGATATTAAAACATACATTTTTATTAATCTTTAATTAAATGACTTGTTGTCATTTTTTGATGCATAGGTTTCCGAACGTATTCAACAAGGTGATACCCTACCAACATGGTTGGTCGAAATTGCTAATGGTCTTTTTACTACTGCAACCTCTTACCCAAGGTTCTGCATAAGGGGATATGCTTTTTCAATTAAAGAAGATGGTAGAAGCAAACCAACATCGGACTATGGTGTTTCAGCAAAACCGGGTGATCTAGTGTATTACGGTGTGTTGAATGAGATATTGATTGTCCGATATGCAGGCATGTTAGACTTGCGATGTACAATATTTATGTGTGACTGGTATGATCCATTCATTGGTCGTGGTGTCCGTATTGACCAATTTGGAGTTATTTCGATACATTCAACTCGCAGGCTGTTAAAATATGATCCATGTATTCTGTCATCACAAGCAGATCAGGTATTGTGTTATTTAATAAAAATATTATGCACATTTTTTAATTTCTATTTAACAAATAAAATTTATCAATAACAGGTTTGTTACTTAACATATCCCCGGACTACCTACCGTTTAGATCCTTGGATAACAATCACTGCAGTTCACCCAAGAGGCAGGATTTATGGAGTTGCAGAACATGATCCTTTACAAATACCACAAAGTCATTTTGTCCAGATTGAAGAAAATGTAGATGACGTTGAACTTGTTGTTGCATCTACACAAATTGGTGACAAACGGGTATATTCAGAATCAGAGGAATCTCATTCTCAATTTGAAGATGATTTCTGATTCCATACCATCTGAAGGTTCATCTGATGATTCCGGTTAAAAAAAAAATTGTAATATTAAGTTTCGAAGTCTTGTACTTTGTAAAATATTAAGTTTCAAGTCTTGTTTAATAATCATATATAAATTACTTTTCTATAATATCTAAAATTAATCAGATAATTTTTATTTTATTAAATAAAATTTTTATATTTTTTTTTGTTTCCGGCGGATTTCCGACGGGTTCAACAAGTCGTTGGAAATCCATCGGAAAACCAGACGACATTTATAAGCGTCCGACGGATTTCCGACGACTTGTTGAACCCGTCGGAAATCCGTCGGTTTAGTGTAGTTATCGGGACATCGCACTTTCGTAATTATCGCGAACAAGTAACCGACGGATTTCCGATGGGTTAAACAAGTCGTCGGAAATCCGTCAGAAAATATCTTCCATAAACATGTTTCCGACGGATTTCCGATGACTGGTTGAATCCGTCGGAAATCCGTCGGAAAACTGGACATAAAATCGATGGAATTCCGAACGCCATCTAGATTTTCCACGGAAATCCGTCAGAATTGTAGACAAATTTCCGACGGATTTCCGAGGGTGTCCGTCGGAAATCTGTCGGGCAATTTCAGTATAAATAAAAGGGTCGACGAACTCATTTCTCATCCAAACACAAATTCCTTCTCTAAAAAAAAAAATTCCAAAAATTTTTTCAGAATTTTTCTGGGAATCTCCTTCATCAGCGATCTTGCCTTAGATATGTAAGTTTTTAATATTAATTTAAATTTTTAGTATTAGATATGGTAATATAGAATTTAGGGAATGTAATATTTGTGAACCGTTGATATTTTGAAAATATTATGAAATTGGAATTGTATAATATAATTGTTTCAATTTTTTAAAATAGTTTTATTATAAATAAATTTATTTATTAATAATATTAATTAAAAAAAATTTGAAAAAAAGAATTACGACGGATTCCTAAACTCGGGAGATGGGAACCACCAATACAAAATTGGTGGTTCTAGTTTTTCTCAATTTCCGACTGACTCGGAGACACAGCCACCATCATCTCCAATGAGGACTGCTGCTTCTGCTCCCACTGTGATGAGCATTGAAGATTTTTTGTCACAGCCGGGTCGTGACCGACTTAAAAAATTAGACTCGCAATGTCCCGAAACTTCAACATGGTAAAAATACATATTTAATATTTTTATAAATTTTAAAATTATAATTTTTTTTAATTTTAAATATTATATATAGGTTTCATAAATCGAGTAACGACATTTCAAAAGCAATCAACAGAATGCTTAATGAAATGCTAGTACGCCCCTATCCAGCGTACTCGGATATGCCGAAAGAGGAGCAAGAAATCTGGTTTCGGCAATTCGCGGTAACTTAAATATAAAATTTTAAATTTAAATTTTATATTAATATTTATAAAATTAATTAAAAAATAATTTTTTTTTAAAAACAGCAAGAATTTACTTGGGACCCGCAACTCACTGCCATCGTTCGACGAGAGTTTAACACTAAAGCGGCAATGTGTTACTCCCGAAAAATGAACGAATGGAAAGCCAAGTGGAAGCGCGATAAAGTCCCTAAACAAATGCTAAATAATCCGGATTTATGGACTGCGCTCATCAACTATTGGATGAGACCAGAAGTCGCTGTCATTTCCTCAACAAATTCAAGTAATCGCAAGAGCGATTGAAAGGGCAAAGGAATGGCGACCCATAATCTTGGAGCGACTAGTAAAGCTTCCCGAACTGAACAAATGGTAAGAAAGAAAATTAAATATAATATTTATCAATTAATTAATTTATTAAATTAATTATTTTTTTTTAAGTTTCATATGGACGGACAACCCCCTTCTCTAAGCCAACACAAGAAGATGGAACTCCTCTGTATACAGAAGTTCCATTAGATAAATTGAATGGGATTGCTTATGAGGTTAGTTAATTTAAAAAAAAAAAAAATATTGAATTTATTCACTATAGTAATTTTAGTTTTTTTTAAAGACTCCGAAGACCAAAGGTCGTCTCTACGGGTTGCCCAAAGACTGTTTAGCTTCATCTTCCTCATCATTTCCATCTTACAGCGATTTCGGAAGAGCGGAACTTCAAGAAGAAAACCGCGAGCTTCGAGAGAGGCTTAAGACGCTCGAGCAACAAAGACAAAAAGATATGGAGCGCCTACGGTTAATGGAAGAGAGGATGAACGCATTTTTCAGTTCTTACAACACTCCTCCTTAGTTTTTTTATTTATTTTTTGTATGTTTATTTTATGTAAAATATTTCTAATAATAAAATTTTTAGTTTTATTCATATTTAATTTTATAAATTTAAATTAATTTTTTTTTAAAAAAATTTGAAATTATTTAAAAAAATACAAAATTTTTATTTTATAATTATTATTATAAAATAAAAATTTCGTATTTTTTTTTTTTAATTTTAAAAATGCCATTTCCGACGGATTATTGATGGTTAAAATTCCGACGGTTTTCCAACAGACTTTTAATTGACGGATTACCGACGGAGTGTTTTCGACGGATTTCCGACCGAATATTTCAGACGAATTTACGACGGAATATTTCCGACGGCTACCCGATGGAAGATTTCCGAAGGCTATCCGACGGTTCCCCTCCTTCGGTAGTTTCTCTGAAATCTGTCTATACATTTCACAAATTTCCGACGGCCAATTTTTAGACGGATTTCCGACGGAAATAGTTTTTCGACGGGTTTCCGACGGATTCTTTTATCCGTCGTTAATCTGTTGGAAATCGAGCGACGGAATTCCGACGGCTTTTAAATTTCTGACGCTTTGTTTCCGACGACCTGTTTTGATTACTAACTCGTCGAAAAACCTTGTTTCCGACGGATTATCGACGGATATGGCCGTCGGAAACAAGGTGTTTTCTTGTAGTGTAACCATTATTTTTTAAATTAACTTACAACTAGTGAGAAAGACATTTTCTTTAACAAACTCAATATTTGTAACTAGACAAATCTTTTCAGATAAGTGCACGTTATTACTATATCCGTGAGTTGGTGAATGAAATTTGAATAACTAAATGCACGTTACTATATCCGTGAGTTGGTGGAGTGAGAGCCATTAAACAGTGACACTTGTGGTCACCTTTTTTTTTTCTTTACACATTTGTTGTTATCGGAGTATCTGATAATATCCATCACGCATGTGAAGTGAACTCTGCATTTACTCGTCTTTATTGGGAATACAAATCGATTTTCCGTGACATTCGTTACTAAACCCAATTCCATAAAATCTCAGCAACTTTCAGAACACAAATGTTATAACATAGAAACTTGACCTTACCAGAAATCATTGCAGGAGCATTTTCCTCCTCTAAAATGATGATATCTAGTCACATCTCGGACTATAATCTCTCTTTCTGTGATCTCACTTATATGTTTCAGAACAACATGACAATCTCCACATACCCTAAGATTTTTCACGATCCGTATCGGAGTTCCCGGGACGCCCTTGAGTAATCCATATGCAACAGCGGATCGTTCGCTATGCCAAAACAAAAGCTTTTCTTTCTCTTGCTCGTCCATGTCGTGTAGGATCCAACTCGTATCAGGAACATAACCATTTCTTCTTCTCATTGCTTCCTCTAACTTCTTAAGCAATCCAAAGATATCTTCTTTTAGCGGATGCGATGATTCTCCTGCATAAAACACTTCGGTTTCTTTCCTAACCTCCACGCTACTGTACCCTGGATCTTTTCTAACTTCCATGTCTCCTAGTTTCCTTCTTGCTTCTGATACTTTCCCCCACAAAGAAGCACTTGCGTAGACGTTTGATAAAAGTATATAAGTCGATGGATCTTTCGGTTTAAAGCTGCTTAAGAGATGATCAGCGATTCTTACACCCATTTGACCTTTTCCCTGGCGCTTACAAGCACTAAGCAAAGCAGCCCAAGTTGGTTCATCCGGAGGAAACGGCATTGTATGAATTAAGTTCTCAGCTTCGTCAATGAGTCCAGACCGACCAAGAAGATCCAATAAACATGTATAATGCTGCAGCGACGGGCGGATTCCATAGTCCTTGACCATTGATTGAAATAGCTCACGACCTTTAGCCACAAAACCGACATGGCTACACGCGTATATCAACCCCACAAAGGTGACCTCATTGGGCTTTACACCGTGAGAAACCATATCATCATACAAGGCCAATGCCTTCTCAGCCCGCCCGTGCTGAGCCATTCCAACTATAAGCGATGTCCACGAAACTACATCTCTGTGGCGCATCCTACTGAAAATGTCCTTTGCGGCTATAACATCGCTGCATTTAGCGTACATGTCGATAAAGGCGTTACTAATAAAGAGACAAGAATCAAATCCTAGGGATATAACCAAACCATGAACCTGCCTCCCTGCTATCGAAGCTGCCATATTAGCACAAGCGCCAACAATGCTCGAAAGGACTAAAGGATCCAAAATGTCGACACTTTCTCTCCTCATTTCAGTAAACACAGAAAAAGCTTCAAGCCCTTTCCCACTCTGTACAAAACCAGAGATCAATGCAGTCCAAGAATACAAATTCTTGACTGGTATGTTCCTAAAAAGCTCCAAAGCTTCTTCCTTGCTTCCGCTTTTAGCATAGCCAGATACCATTGCGGTCCACGAGATGGTGTTTTTCACTCTTATAGAATCGAAAACTGCTTTAGCACTATCGAGCAATCCACATTTAGCGTACATATCAACCAATGAAGACTTAACGACATCATCATGACAATACTCAGAGACTATGAAATGGCAATGAACTTGCTTCCCGTGCTTAATAGATCCTAAGTTAGCACATGCCTTAACAAGCGCCGAGAATACGAAATCATCCGGATGCAACCCACCGATAGAAGAAAACACCGAGAGCGTCTTACCAGAGAGATTTGCTTGATTAAGAGCTGTGAGAACAGAGGCCCATGCGATGTGGTCTCTATGAGGCATTTCGTCGAACAACTGGAGAGCATGAGAAGCGGCGACACATTTTCCGTAGACATTGACGAGAGTATTAGCCAAAGGAAGACATTGACTGATCCCGAGCTTGAAGATTTGAGCATGGAGGGCTTTTGCAGTGGTTAAGGTTCGATTCCTCGCGCAGAGCTTGAGCTGATGAAGATAGTGAGGGATAAGCATTCATCAGCTGTTGTCGCTTTCTGGTTAGCACAAATATCTAAAATTACAAAAATGACCATTTATTTCGATTTATTCATTGGAATGGTTCTTAAATATAGATATAATTAGAAATAATACAAATCTACAAGCTTTTCAAAAAAATGAAATAATACAAATCTACAAGCTTTTCAAAATGCTTAATTGTTAAATTTATTTGTATATTCTTATAGATTATGGTTTTATTGTTTAGTTAATACATCAGCAACAGGAACAAGACTAATCAAAATGTTGTTAATTATAAAGTTGATGAATCTCGTCTTTGTACTTAGCCACGACCTTGTCCCGTCTAATCTTCATCGTTGGTGTCATTAAGCCGTTGTCTATCTGCAATGTTGTGTCACAAAACAGTTTTGTTATCTTCTGAGTCTTCAATAAGCCAAAACATCTATAAGAACAGTGTAAATATATATATATTTTACCGTGAATGGCTCGTCCACGATCAAGACAGGTCCGACTTGGAAAGAGCATTCTGATGTCCTGCAACATTGTTGAGTAAATGTAAGATCAAATACTTTTTACCTTTAAGTTAAAAAGTATGTTTTTTACCATTTTCTCAGTTCTTCGTAAACTAAGCTCGTTAGCTTATCTTTGCCAAGTTTGGATATTTCAGGATCTACTTTTTCTGCTTCCTCTTTGTTTGGGATAATGATAGCTCCAAGGCGTCGTTGATCCTGGGAATGAGTATTCATTTCGAACATCAACAACTTAGCGAATATATTTCAAGAACTTTTGTAATTGTCTTAAGAAAATTTGAGCACCTGTCCAATAACAACGATTTGATCAATCAATTTGCTTCTCATGGCGGCTTCTTCAATCTCCAACGGTTCCACGTTTTCACCTATAGGGACGATAATTTTATTAATATATACTGCGTTTGATCATGTTTTGTGACTTCGGATTATACCTGTGGAAAGTACAATTGTGTCCTTGGCACGGCCTTCAAGAACAATGAGACCTCCACATCGGCGACTCCTTCCTGTTGAGTGATGAGGAGCGATCCAACCTGTATCTCCTGTGTTGAACCATCCACTCTCGTTTAGAACTTGCTTTGTGGTTGATGGATTCTGAAGTACACACCAATTCAGAAATATGAGTTAAAACCTGTTTTGATCATTAACGCAAAATCTCTTACACAATGACATACAACAGATATTCGGAAGAAACGAGCTTGGTTCTTAAAACTTGTGTGTTTCTGTCACCTACTTTTTCACAACTTGGTAGTAACATTATGAATGAAGCAAGTTAATAATACAATACTACCTTATAGTAACCTTTCATAATCTGTGGGCCTCTGACTTTGACAATTCCCTTTGAACCAGGAGGGAGAACATTATTAGTCTCAGGATCTACAATTTTGAATTCTGTACCATGCATCGGATGCCCAGCTGAGCCAAGAACCTTCATTTAAAACAACAAGACAACAAGAAATACAGTATTAAGTCGAAGAAGAAGGCAAATGATGGATCAAAAGACATTACAGTTAAGAGCTTGTAATGTCATATAAGGGAGAAAAACAAAAAGTTGTGTTCTATTATTTCTGCTTTTGATTTTGGAAGCTCAGTGGGAAGAGAACAAAATTAGATTTTGTGCAAAATTAAGCAGAGGTGATAGCTATTCTTTAGCAGAAACTCAAAAAGGAAGCTTCGAATCGTTGCGAGTTCAAAACTCAGGTTATAAGACAGAGCAGGAATGACTTACATTACAGCTAAGAGTTCTCGCACAGACAACCGGCGAGGTTTCTGTCAAACCATAACCATTTTGAAGAATCACACCAATGGCCTGCAGGAATTTGAAACAAAGTCAAAAACTTGTTCAAAGGCAACAAAAGAAATTGATTTAAGTTTTCTAAGAGACATCATAGACGGCTTAACCTCAAAAAACTTGTCAAGGTGAATGGGTAAACTCCCACCTCCGCTGATACCAGCCTGTGGAAACCAAAAATCATATCAGTCTTAACTAGAAATATTTTGCTAAGAGATATAAATCTAACAAAACAGAAAAGAAAATATAAATTTGTGTTTACTACCTTCGATATCCCAATAGACGCATGAATTTTCTTGTAGATTAGGATTTTGGCAAACATATGTAATGGCCACAATAAAGCAGCAACTACTCTCGCCCGCAACCAATTAACCAAAGAAACAATATACATTGGAGGCTTTTGCTCTTTTGTCAGACACATACCCTGTAAGCCAAACCAAATATGATATCAGAGCTTCAGGCACCACAAAAGGCAAAATCAGAAAAGCTCTCAAAACAAACTATAAGGTAACAAAAATGTTAAAGAGATATATGACATGAACCTCATAAATCCTTTTCATCTCCATATATGCCAGACTGATTTTGATCAATGTAAGTGCTAGAAATTTACGGGCAGCAGAACTTGAGGAAATTTGCTTTTGAATCCCACTGCAGTGCTCAAAGAGGAAACAAAGAAGAGAAAAAAAAATGATGTTTAACAACCAACTCACGTTTGAAAATGCTTCGTAGTAGTTAATGATTCAAATCATGGATTACGGTTTTATAAATACGGAACGATTGAGTGGAAACACTCATTAGGAGTGTACTTTCACAAGGCTTGCCCAGCAACGAGGCTCAATAGAAGTCCTTCAGCCGTGAGATATGGATTTAAGACATTAAAACAAATGCATATCGAGCTTCTGTATCTATACAGTCCATCATTGATAATATGAGTACTACGCAAACTTTTAACTTGAAAAGTGACAAACCTGTAAAGTGTCTCATATACCAAAGGAACGGATATAAGATAGTGTGGTTGATACCGCTTTAGATCATCCTATACAATAAGAAAACAAATACAAAACGAATTAAACTCAAAAGGAGCTCACTGAATGATATACTTGAATCATTCTTCTGTTAAAGTTTCACATTTTTACATGTTTAAGGGTAAGATGCTTCTTTCAAAACTTTCATGGCACAGTGATATGAATATTCATTATATTTTCCTTGTGTCAAAAGAAAACTAAGATGTTTGATCTCAGGAAGTGACGGAAGTATCACACTAACAAGGGGACTAACACAACTCGATATAAGTACAATGATTGCAAAAAATACTGACGAGAACTACCTTTAAAAATCTTATAGACGTATACATTTGCTCAACTCCACATGTGAATATGAAGTATTCACAAGCACGTTCATAGGCATGCCATGACGGCAGCATGCTTAGAAATCTATCACCAGCTTCAGCAGGTACATATGCGGATAAATGTTTTATCTGGAAAGTGTTTAAGAAAACATTAAGAAGTTCAAACCTATTCTTAATAAGAAAAGAAACAGAATCACCAAATAAACGCTTGCAAAGAAGTATTAAGCCTATTAGCTTGAACCTGGTGTAAGAGATTTCGATGTGTAAGCATAACGCCTTTCGGATTTCCCGTGGTACCACTGGTATACATAATCGCGGCTGTATCATCTGAATTGATAGAAATATATTCAGAGTGCCCTGCAGTCATTCATTTGTCAGCATCAGAATAATCTTTTAGGGCCTTGGAGAAAAAAAACATAGATCCTCAACGTACTGGTATCATTAGATCCTGATGATTCTGCACGTCTCTCCTGTCCCAGATTTTTTATTTCTGTGTAACTGTAAACTGGAATCTGCATCCCCTGCAAAGCCAATGATGACTTCTCACCCCAGAGAAGTATCAAAAACCTCAGAGATGTCTTGGAAGTAAATGTGTCAGCTATGCGGTTGAAAAACTCAGGATTATCCACAACAAGGGCTACACTGCAAAATACAGATCACTTGAAATTCTTGATCACTATATTGTAAACAAATCTGACGCCGATAACTGAAGAGACACAATATGATCAAAGATTTTGTAGGAGCTCTGATGGGATAAGATAAATGAGAAAGCAAGAAGATGTTTAACTAGAACAACACCTAATCTGAAACTTAATTTCTAAACAGGCACAATCGTTAAGAAATTTTAGACTCAGCAGCACCATCAGATACATCTGAAGATATAGAACTAAAATTGATTTATGCCAACAAAATAAGAAGACGATGATAGCATACCTATCAGAGTGACGGTATATCTGCAGTAACTCTTCAACAGAGGACCTAGATCCTCTGACAACATTGACTGCTCCTGTGGTCATTATACCTGGCATAACGTAATAAACACTACATAAAGATATCAATACCTGCGGGGAGAGAAAAAGAAATGAAAGAGCAGTGTATATTAGAATTATTGCACCAAGAAGCTAGCATCGTGAGCTAATGACCAACTGAGAGAGGACTACGTAAAACTCCTACAAGACTTGCATCTTCACATATGCAGTTTTAACCATATGAAATCAACCTCCCTAATAATCCATGCTCTTTCAATATTTAATGAGTAACAGAACGATTTTCACACTAATATTCTATTGTGTTCCATATCAACAACCGCGTACCTTGATCTGAAACAAGCCATCGGCAGGAGTTATCAGCAAAAAGTGCAATCTTCTCATCTGCTTTCACTCCAACAACTCGCAATCCCTCAGCAAAATCCAAAATCTCTTGCTCCAACTGAAAATTAAGTTAATAAGGTGAAGCTTCCGTTGCTCACCACAGAATTAATATCTACAATGGCTATAACCAAGAGCAGAGTAATTAAACTAGTGTTGGTGCTAGGATCCTCAGACAGAAGTACATACAACAAACACCAATGTCTAACTAGAATCATTAGAAACCCATCATTTGAATGCTTTAAAACATAGAATTTGGATCATCATCGGGAACAGGATAACGAATGTCAGTTAGCTGTTCTCCTCTAATTTTAAAAAATGACTACAATTCAAGGATTGGTCTATCCCCTGATTCTTCTCTGCTTGTTAGAGAATAAGATTAAACGTAAGAGACATACCTGTTTGTAGGTCAATTTCAAAGGCGGATCATGATAAGGATCTACCAATGCAACTTTATCACCGTACTTTTCTGCAGATGATCTCCAAATATCTGGAACAGCTTTCCATTCATTAGAGCGCAAAGCAGCATCTCCTGACAATGACGAGCTTTCAATGATTGGCGTCACGTCCTTCTCCTAAATCATACATACCCAAAATTGATGTCACCGGATTAGATATGAACCTTCGTGCAGATGACGATACCAAAAGACTTATAAATATATCACAGATGACACATATTTGAAAAGTATGGAGGATCAAAATCGTCGTTTTAGTGAGCAAGAGCATTTCGGTTTACAGTGTACACCTATCAAAGATTCAGATTACAGAGACTGTTGAAATCCATAGAATCAACAAAAGCTACACACTTATGCATCAAAACGGAAAAAAGAATAGCAAAGTTTACAGTTTTAAAAGATTTCTTAATCACTAAACTTGCAATGATTAACACAAATAAAAGGACTTCCCTCAAATTCACAACTTTCGAAACTAAAGCGAAAGAGTATTATTTTTCAATTCCAAGAAAAAAAAACCCCAAAAAGCGAAATTAGATTATTAAGATAACTCACCTTGGACCCGCACTGAATCCGAAATCGCCGGAACGGAGGAGTTCGAACCCAGCGACCAAATCTATCGTGACCCGAAACCAATCTGAACCGAGAATCTGGATAATCACGAGAAGAAGAGCCGTACGAAAGAAGCGTCGAAGGTCCCAAGGAAGTCGACGTCATCGCTAACGCGCAAAGCAACGAGGAGGAAGCGATGAAGAAGGAACAATCAGGTTTCAGATGAAGTGGCATTTGCAGATAAAGACAAAGAGAAGAAGATGCTTAAGTAACGCAATCATATCGTTGTCGTAATTACATACAATCTTGATATCCTCCACTGGTAAAGAATCATGGCTGCTCACTGGAGAGGAGATTTTATAACTTTTCCAAATTAAATTTGATTATATTTTTTGAGTGTTTTTTAGTTTGCTTGCAAGGCTTATTCAATGCACACACATGACATGCTCCCCATATACAACATTATCTTTATTCTAAGTCTTAAGTATGGCTTGGTAATGAGATTTTGATGATCCAACCATGTTTTTTTTTTTTTTGTCGATTGTTTCAAACATGTAAACAAACATTTTTAATTTATTTTTTTGAGATATAATATTTTTAGTGTGAACACAAACAAATTTTTTTAAATTTTGCAAAAAAGAAATATTTTTTTTTCAACATAACATTCTTGTCTTTAAAAGTTATTATACTTAACATTCTTTTTGTTCAAAGATCACAATAAATGAAAACACAAACTATCTTCACTTTCATGTAACGCTTGATAGAGCATGTAATCTTCACATTGTGTAAAAAAAAAATTATTTATTAGTTATTTGATTTTTTTCTCAACATTGTGAGACAAGAAACAAGAAGCAGAAAATGTAGAGTGAGAGTAACGCTAGGAATCTTGCAGCGATCATTTCCTGATAAAAAGGCTTTAGTGGTTACATTCTATTCCACAAGTACCCTTACTCTGTCACATGAATCGTGACTATACGAAGAGTTATTTATGTCCAATTTTGGAAAAAATATGAATGAGTCACCAGGGTTAGTCGTGGTCTCATGAGCCAATCCATTGAATTAACATTGGAAGTTTTGGGTACGGAAATGAGCCCAGTACGAGTTAACCGCGTAGCTTGCGTGCCAATAAATAGAGACCGGCTCGTAACATTCTCTGCCAGGAGCCAAAGCCGCACACGTCGTGTTGCTTCGGTTACAAGCCATCCTTAAAGCTTCCTCAAGCTCAGACTCGTTGGCTCCTTCGACCGGTACGCACCACACTTGACCCTTGTAAGGAACGTTATTCGTCGGTAGGGTTAAAACCGGTTAAGGGTTTTTGACCGGTGAAATCAATGTCGTAGATTGGGGTACCGTGGGGATGCAATGCAAGATTCCCCAATGTCTCTGCGTTCCCGAACCGGGTTTCTGGTTTTCGTTACACATGGAGAAAACAAATGTCGGCATAGCTAGATCGGCTCTAGCTGGTGTACCGATTGGTGGAATTGCGGTCATCTTCTTTGTCTACCATAGTTGATACCGATCTTGCTGGATAGATTTAGCATTATTTTCCTCTGTATGTACCTGTGCTGAAGCCGGAACCGAGTAGTGGAGCAACATGAACCTGTAAAATCAAGAAAGTTATGTTCAACATGGACGAAGCAAAGGGAATAGTGTAAACATATGATTTATATGACTTACTGAAAAGACAAGGATGGTGAAGAGGAAGAAAGCAAGAAAAGACATGTCTTCTTGTGTTTGGTTCGCAATGTGTTAGAGTGGTGATCAGATGATTTGAGTGGGAATGGTGTGGAACTGGAGATGATGCATCGAGGTATTTAAGTAGGAGTATGGTGTATGTTCAGTGTGAAGGAAAATTATAGATTTATATTTGAGTCATGAAAGAATAGCTTCTTCTTGTTTTTTTTTTTGGCTTTTGGTTTCTTTTGAAACTATATCATATTTCTTTTTTTGCTATGATTTATAAAAGATTGTTGGTTGGATGGTTCAAATTGAACATCATTTTTCATGTTGTGAATTTTGTATAAAATACATTGGTGACTGTAGATTCAAAAAAATACTTCAGTAATAATTTTGAGTTGAGAAGACTAATACCTGAAAGGGGCTCTCTAAGTAAAAGAGCTAGGGTTTTGTTTTGTCATCTTGTTCACCTCACCAGATTATATTGATAAATTCAAATCAATTATACACCATTTGGTAAGCAAGTAGATATGTAAAAGTTGAATATACCAAAATAAATACCAGCAAATATCAAATAAATGAAATAAATAGAGATACTAAACATAATTTTGAACTATAAAAACAAAAAATAGAAATAGAAAACAGAACATCAGAATTTCTACATACACTCAACTAATTTTTTACTAAATTTTAATTATTTTTTATCTATATGGTTATAAAAAAAGTTCGAAATTATACTAAAAGCTATTTCTTTCTCAATTCTTCTTCATTCTGTTTACCTCATTTTTCAGATAAAAATTTTGCATATTTATCCAAAATACGATTTTATTTTTTTATGTCCACAAATAGTTTTGACCATCAAATTATTTATATTTATAAATTTTAACAATAATAGATTTCGTTACAACAATCCAAAAAAAATCAAATAAAAAAGAAAAAAAATAAATCTATTACCTATGATTCATAAATTGAAAATATCAACCGATTTTTTAACTAAATATTATAATGTATTTTTTACCAAATTATGAGAAAACAGTAAAAAAATATATTTTAGTATTCGAATTATCCATTGCTCATAATTATAAAAAAAGATGATTTTTCTTGAGCGCATCAAGCAAACGTCACGGTTGCAAATGGGGATGGGACCCATATCAGGGTGGTAGACAGAAACTGTTGAATTACCTCCTGGAGATGGGGATGTGAAGGAAAGGCTTGTGGTTCCTAATGGGAGAATTCAATGAAATCACATGTGCTGAGGAGAAACAAGGAGGTAGAATTAGGCTTGAATCTTCATATTACACATTTGCCTCCTTCATAGGCAAATATGGATTATACGAACCAAGTTTATTCGGAAATCCCTTATCTTGGTTTGGATGACGCGGCCCGGAACTACTACATTGCAAATTAGATTGAGTGCTCTGCAACATTGAATGGATGAATTGCTTTCCGAAAACTTCCTTGCAGTATATGTCTCGGGTTGGCTCGGACCATAGCCCCTTATTTTGATGGAGGGGGTCCAAGAAGCTCCCGCCGATTCAGATATGATGTGAGGTGGAAATCAAAGGAAAGATTTGTATCAGCAGTGCATGAGGGTTGGAATGGTACACACCAATCGGGATTGGAGGATGAATTTCCAGATCTTATTCAAAAGATAAGTAATTGCTGCCGAAGCATTTCGGTTTGGAAGAAAGGATTTAAAGGTAACTCTCATCTCAGAATCCAACATCTAAAGGATCAGCTTGATGAGTTATCCTACCGAGACCTTTTCTCGATGGAAGAATTTCAATCTCTAAGATCTGATCTCCTTAAAGCCTACCGTGATGAATAAATTTTCTGGAAAGTACTAAGTAGAATTCAATTGCTAAAAAAGGGAGACAGAAATACAAGATTCTTCCATGCTCAAACAAAAGAAAAGAGGGCATGGAATCGTATTAACATGTTGATTGAGGAAGGGACATGGATTCAGTTCTTCACTGACGAGCAGATGGGAAAAGTGGCTACAAATCATTTCACTAAGGTCTACACTTCAGAGTTATTCAATACTTCTTCTGTTCGTGACTCTCCAATGTTCTCACACGTTCAACCAGTGCTAGATGAGGATCAGAATAATATGTTAACGGCTCATGTCACTTGGTCTGAAGTAAAAGCTGCAGTCTTCGGCCTTAATTCAAACAAGTGTCCGGGTCCAGATGGCTTATCCGGAGCGTTCTACCAAGACAATTGGGAGATATTGGGGAAGGATGTATGCAGAATGGTAGAAGATTTCATGGAATCAGGGTGCTTGGATAGCAGAATGAATTTTACGAGTATTTGTTTGATCCCCAAAATTCAAAAGCCCCAGCGCATGGGAGATTTATGTCCAATCATTTTATGCAACTTTCTGTACAAGGTGGTCTCCAAGATCTTGGCAACAAGATTAAGGAAAGTCCTCCAGTTGCTGATATCCGAAAACCAAGCTGTTTTTTTCAAAGGTAGATTGATCAGCGATAATATAATCATTGCACATGAAGTGCTTCATGCATTGAGGACAAAGAAAGAAACTGCTGAAAACTATATGGCAATCAAAACTGATATTGCAAAAGCCTTCGACCACATGGAATGGCAGTTTGTTGAAGATGCAATGAGAAGCTTGGGTTTCTGTGATAAGTGGATTAGTCGGGTGATGACTTGCATAACGACAGCAAGCTTTGAGGTTCTTGTCAATGGAAAGGCTTTTGGACGCATCTCTCCATCAAGAGGACTTAGGCAGAGGGATCCACTTTCGCTCTTTCTATTTAAAATTGGAGCTGAACTTTTGGGAAAAAGAATCCAACTTGCTAAAGGGAAAAAAGAATTGGATGGAATTAAAGTGGCCCCTAACAGTCCGCGGATCACACATCTTTTCTTTGCCGATGGCTCAATATTCTTCTGTAAAGCGACGCTTCAACAAGCCAATACCATCATGGAGATTCTCAACGAGTAAATTGCTGCATCGGGTCAATGTATAAACACTTTCAAATCCATCATAAGTTTTTGTTCCAGAGTTGATGAGCATATGGGAAGATTGCTCAGAGAGCTCACTGGTATTAGAAATAGTGGGGGCAATGGAACATATTTGGGACTTCCTAAATCTTTTATGGGCTCTAAATTGGAGAAGCTCAAATTTCTGGAGAAAAGAATTGATAGGAAACTCAATTCATGGAAAACAAGATATTTATCCCTTAAAGGGAAGGAAACTCTTATCAAATCAGTGATTCAAGCTCTTCCAACATATGTCATGTCCTGCATTCTTTTCCCAAAAGGTACAAGCCGTGCAATCAACTCCACAATCTCAAAATTTTGATGGAGAAACCAATCTACAGATAGAGGCATTCATTGGCGACAATGGAAGGATTTATGCAAACCAAAGGCAGAAGGAGGGCTAGGATTTAGGGACTTCGAGGGTTTTAACAAAGCAATACTAGGGAAGCAGTGATGGAGAATTCCATCAAACCCGCAAAGCCTCTTAGAAAAGGTCCTGGAAGGTAGATACTTCCGAGGGAGATCTATTCTTGATGCTCCTTTGGGAACAAGACCCTCTTTGGCTTGGCGAAGCATTTGGAGTACAAGATCATTGATGAAGAAAGGAATGCAAAGAATTTTTGGAAGAGGAGATGAAATTCGAATATTAGAGGACCCCTAGATTGTTGACTTGAATCATCAACCCATACCTCCAGTGAAAAGGGAAGAGGTGCAGACAGGCAGTGTTTGCAAAGAGATTATCCTCAAATACCAATCGGAAGAATGGAACTTTGAAAGTCTCAAGGAGTTATTCAATGAACAGGAATGTGATTTAATTCTGTGTGAGACCGAGTAGGACAGCTCCGCTTAAGGCTTGAAACTGGATACATCAGACTGATGGGCAATACTCAGTCAGATCAGGATACAAGTTATAGTACAAATTGGTTCATAATCCAGAGGCAGAAGCGACTGCTCATTGTCCGAATCTTAACCCATTTACAAAGAGTTGTGGAGGCTGGAGACGACTTCAAAGATTAAGCATCTTTTACGGAGGATAACATCCAATAACCTAGCAACAGCTACAAATATGAGGAAGAAAAAGCTTGCAAAATTAGCAGAATGCTTACAAATATGAGGAAGAAAAAGCTTGCAAAATTAGCAGAATGCTATCGTTGTGGATCAGAGCCTGAGGACAGAAATCACATTTTCTTCTCTTGTCCTTATGCAAGAGCGACTTGGGCAGCGTCTACGGAATGGTACCTAACCGCACCTAAAGCAAACGACTCTATTTTTGCAAATCATGCGAGTTGTCTCTAGGGGAAGCGACACAATAACGAACACACTCTATGGTCGTGGATCATTTGGGGAATTTGGAAAGCTCGCAATGAAATCCTTTTTGAAGGATGATATATTGATCCAAAGGAGGCAGCAAAGTCTGCTAAGGTAAGTGCTATAGAATGGCTTCAAGCAATTGAACAAATAGATGATCCCAGAACAGCTATGGACAGTCATCATCCATTACCACCAAGAAACTGCAACCAAAATCAAGTCGCCAGCTCAAGGGGTGCACAGAGAGACATCACTCAATGGACTCGTCCCCCTCTAGGTAAACTCTACTGCAATGTAAATTGTTCTTGGTCTGCTGATATAGGTTGTGGAACAGGTTGGATTCTTAGGAATGATCTAGGAAAACTTAGACTCTGGAGTGCTAAGAAGTATCCTTTACTCTCTACCCCGTTGCATGCAAAAGCTGCTGCCCTTGCTTGGGCGTGTCAATTTTTAGCCAACATAAGATTGGAAAACGTTTGTTTCCAAATAGACTATTGAAACCTTCTGCTTGCTTGCAACGATAAAGATCAATGGCCTTCGTTGTCGGGATATATAGAAGATATAATTACATGCTTTAAAGCTAATCCTTCCTTCTCTTTAGCAACAATCAATAGAGATGCAAACCGCTCTGCGGATTGTATAGCTAGATATGTATCTTCCCTCCTATGTTATCATGTTTTAATCATAAATGAATCTTCTTCTTGGTTAGAACCTTTTGTAAGAAGTGATTCAGAATGTAGCTCTACGAAATCTCTTAGTTTTAATGAAAGTTCAGTGTTAAAAAAAGCAAACGTCACAGTTTACAATCAGCCAGCACAATCGAAATGGCTATCACACGACCACCGATACTAATCGTCCTCTTCCTCATATTAACCGCCGGCGTGAAAATCGCCACCGCAGATGAACCGGTCCCTGCGCCATGGCCACACCAATTTCATGCACTACTGTTTATGAATTACTCCGGCGACCTCTCGATGATAGACCTTTGGTACGATTGGAACAACGGTCGTAATTTCAATATCATACAGGAGCAGCTCGGTGGCATCACCTACGACCTCGAATGGAACAATGGCACTTCTTTCTTCTATGTCTTAGATCTGAGAATACCTTCTCTGCTGTAAAATTTCTAGGAACAAATTCGAATTTGGGCCAAGGATTTTGTAATTTTTTTTGTCGTTCTTGCTTTGTGATGGTTTATGTTAGAAAAACTGAGATTGCTCCAATTCATAGCACCAAGTAGCCTAAGATTGAGTTATAGTGATTGAGTTTCTCAATTTGATTACGAAATTGAAATCCTTTAGGCCCTAACGAAACTAGAGAGTTATCTACATCTTACTTAGACTTGGTTCTTTATTTCAATAATAGTTAAGTTCACCTTGAAATGGTCATGTATGAACCTGAAATACACTAAATAGGCTTGGAATTTTTGTTCGAATAAGGTTGGAATCCTGCGACCAAACTGGCTGGATGGAGCCAAGTATCTAGGCCAACAACATGTGAATAGGTTTCACTGCAATGTATGGGAGAAAGTAGACTTTATATGGTACTATGAGTATGTTAAAACCAAGAGACCCGTGCAATGGATCTTTTTTACCCATCACCATACCATTGTCTACTTAAAAGTTGTTTTTGTTCTACCAAAATTCATCTGAGACGGTGGGATATATTGTTGCAGGGAGGGAGGCTCATGTGATGACATTCGAGGTTGGTGCGGTTCTAGAGGATGAGAAATGGCAAGCGCCGGTTTATTGTTTCAACAAAGAGAAGAAGGGTTTATATACAGAGGGAGGTCTAAGAGAATTTAGAGGATACAAAGGAAAGGCTGCATCGTAATGCTAATTAACAAAGAGCTTTTTTCTAGGATCAAATCAGAAGTTGCACAAGAGCAGGAGAAGAAAGGTGAATAAATGGGATTATTGTTACTTATGGACCGTTTAATCTTTGTAGACCGCTCTTTGTACACAGACTTCATACGTTTTTATTTGGGACTCATTGGCTATTGATACACTCGAGTGCTGACTTAGCTGTAGTTCTAATGCAACAAGGACTGGCACAAACCCTCCTTGTCGGCGCAAATCTCGGTGCACGAATAGAAACATCAATTCCTAATCTGAAGTATATGCTGGTTACGAGCCTGCTTTGAACAAAATCTTTGAGACTTATTATTGAGATCAAATCCGTATACTTCTGGTGCACGCAAAACTCTGAAGTTAAGCAGATAAAAATCCATTAATGTTTTGTGCCATTGTTGCATCTATAAATATCATCATAGACAAACTATTTACATTCACAACACTAATATAATATTTACATTTATTAATAAATTTATCTTGTTCTGTTGGATGTTCTTTTTAAAAAGATAAATTTATGTAAATTTTTCAAGATCTATATTCAAGATGTTTATCAGACGTCCAATCATTTTTGGTGTTATGTGATCGAAGTTTACGAGAATAGAAAAAATACAATGTGGAGTGAACGTTAATCAATTCAATATTAGGTTCAAACAGTTCAGAAAGCAATAAAAAAAATTGCATGCATGCATACAAATAATGTAAAAATTTGGAATGAACGTTCTACAAAATCAATTCAAAATCAAGTTCAAACAATTCAGAAAGCAATAAAAAGTTGCATGCATGCATACAGTTAATGTGAAAACAGACGTCTAAGTAGTGCTTCAAATAATAATATTGTAAGTATTAATCTATAAATTTACTTTGTTAACAAAAACAATTTATAAATTTATATTACTTGTATTTGTTTGAATAACTAATTTTTGGCCAACGATTTTTCGTTTTGGATTTTTGTCTTTTTGGCTATCCTCAATTTTTTTACAAAATAAAAATTTTAATTGTTTAAAAATTACTAATATTGATCTTTGAAATATGCAGCTTAATCAAGCCAACTTAATGTTAAAAGAAAATTTAAAAACATGGTGTTGCCCGTGCTAAACGTTTATCTATTTCATGTGGTTTTTGAATATACATTTTTAGAAAATCAGAAAATTCTACCTCTGATTTATCTCTAATTTATATTCTTCTTCACTAAACTTAAATGATAATGATGAGAATATTGGAAGATCTCCCACTCCACTCCACGCCCATTTGGGGTAAAGAAATCCAAAATGAAAAAAAAAAGAATGCTTATCAACATCCGTTATCAACACTTAAGAAAGAGGAAAAAAACAATTTTTTTGTAGAAATGAAAAAGATAAGTGAACATAAACAACATCAATTGGAGATTCAAGGTAATTTAAGAGATAACAGAAGAAAATAATTTTGTTTTTTTATTTTAATTTTATATAGTATCCAAATGTTTGTGGATATTTTCATGCTAAACAAACACAGATTTTACAAAAGTGAAATGACCAACAACAAAATCAACAAGGTCTTCCTCTACCTATTTTGTTTGGGCAAAATTTTAACAATCTTTATAGATCCGGAAACAATTTATGAGTATTAAACCGTCAGTGTTTGTTATATTTAAAAATAATTATTATGAAATGAATGAAAAATAATTTCTATATTTTTATATATATTTTATAAACTTATATAATTTCTAATTTGCAAATAATAGTCTCAAATTTTATAACAGATATTTATACAAAACTTTTAAAATGAACCTAAAATTTACAATTGACCGAATATTTAGCCCCAAATTCAGTTAATCTATCAATATGTAAAAATCATATAAAGCTTTTAAAATGAGAATGTAATTTGTAACTTTATTGTTTATTTTTATAAAACTCTAGATTATTCTTCCATAACATAGATTAATTTTATAACAAATCTTTGTTTTTACTCAACAATTTAACAGTTAGGGTTTTGATTCAAGCTAATAAACCAACAAGAAAGAGAAGCAGCGAAACTCTTGAGATACTCTTGAGGCTACACCCAAAATCTATTGTGAGATCTCGTTGTGTGTCGAAGCTCTGGTCATCAATCACCACTGACCCTTAGTTCACCAACTCGTTCGAAACTCGCTCCTTAGCACGGCCAAGTCTTCTATTGTTCTTACAAAAAATGACAAGTTGTTTGTTTTCTCGTTTCCGCATCACAATCTTAATTCGAGCGAGCCTTAATCATCATCTTCTCAGCATGTGGATAGTTATCATATGAAATACCTAAAACACTGTTGCTTCACCCCCACGGAATTTGTCCACGCGCTTGATGTACTTTCAAACGTTCACAAGACCTATAATTTGGAAATCTAGCATGAAACAGTTTGTAAATTTACCCAAACTCAGCAAGAGGTGGCTCAGAAAGGGGTCGAAAGGTATAAAAGTCTTTTTAGAATACGATCTTATCGAGGGTAAACACAAAGTAGTGTGCATGCCGTGTGATAAAACTTTTGATGCGTGTCGGGTTTTAACATTGGGATCAGTTCAAGAATCATGGAGAACGATCAAAACCAACCAAAAACATTGTCCTCTCCCTAACGGTTGTGGGAAATGCATCAACGGTGTTCTATATTATGCAGCCTCAGTTGATGATCAGTCAGATTTTGGTGGCACTGTAATGAGTTTTGATGTCAGAAATGAAAAGTTTTATATGATAAACTTACCATCGGATGATTGTAAGGGTATGTGGATACCTTATGAGGGAAAATTAGCTTGTGTTAATACATTAGCCAACGATGGTATTACATTGTGGGTTTTGGAGGATGCAGAGAAACATAAGTGGTCGCGTAAACACTTTCTTACACCTTTTTCTCGGAGTTTGAATAAAGTTTACAGAATTGATTGTATCACTGATGTTGGTGAGTTCATTTGTGTTCCAATCACGTTTCTTAGATCGTTCATTATATTATATTTTGATCCAGTCAGAAACAGCTTGAGAAGAGTCGAGTTTAAAGGAAACGAGGATGACGAATTTCGGTTCGGTAATGGACTTGGAAACAGACGTCTGTCGCAGTCGAAAATCTCATCTCTTTGTAACATTTTTATTTTGAAAATTTTGACAGTTTTATCGGTTATACTTCTAATCAGCGGGGATTTCTCACTGTTTAATCATTCGACAGTTTGATTTTATATCATTACCAAAGTACTTTGTGATTTGAAAGTATACCTTATATGACGTTTTAAGAGATCAAAAATATGATCAGATATGTATAATGAAGGAAGAAAACTGTGTTTTTACTGATTCCTGTAGAGTGTAATGTTTTTCAAACATTTTACGGGTCAAAATGTTAGAGGAAAATATTCAGGAGGATCTGTTGTCGAGGAAGTTTGATGGAGATTCGACATAAGTTCCATCTTCAATTCCACCGACATCACAATCCGGTTCATTCCAAAAGATTTGATGTAAATACATAATCTTGGACAGAAAAACAAAATAGAAACCAAATAGGAAGTTACATTTCCAAGAATATAAATGAATTTGTTTCATCTATTATAGTTAGAGTAAGCAGGGAGCAAACGTGAAATATACCCAAAAACCCTAAACAGCAGTCAACGCCCATCAAGAGAGTGTAACAGACCCTCGTTCTAGTATAGATCAATTCGAGATTTTTAAAGTATCTTGACTGCAAGTGAGTTACTTATTCCAGTGTGTCTTTGAAGGGAAAGACTTATTGGTTTGCTAGGAATTAAAAAGGAGAATCAGTCTCAGTTTTGATTATGCAACAGAGAGATTTGGATGTATGACTATTGCTCTATCAGTTGTTAGAGAAGAGAAACTTTTCGGTGCTATTACAAGGCAGTATACACGGGCAAATAAGAATGATGAGTGGAGTAAGGTCTTAACACTGGATTACCCTCAACGTGATTGGTTGGTCACCGTAAGTCTTTTGGTTGACGAGGAGAAGAAAGTCGTCATGTGTTGTGACTTGTGAGAAACATATATATTTACAGACCGCCTGACCGAAAACACTAAAGAGATGGTATGCATGTTGTTGGGGAGGATAATGAAGTCACACAAGTGGAAGAGAAGCTACTGTGGGATCATTTGGTCCAGTTATTCATAAATAGGTGATTAAATAAGCTACATTCAGACACTATTTTGTTTTTGTGTTTTTCTTAATTTGACTTGGCCATGTCCTCTGATCAATTGTTTCAAATAATTAGTGGATTTATGTTTCATTCAGAGGTAAGCTAATAAGAGATGAAACCGGTCTTTGCTAATTGACCAAACTTTTACAAGACCGGTGGATGAGAAGAGTCCCACGCGACAGATAGAAAGAAGCTAAAGAAACATTGTCAGTCACACCACACACAACCACCATGTAATTGTAATTATTACATATTTGGTTTTCTCATATTCAATTGTGCATTTAAAGATTTGATCCTATTATTAGCATGCGGAATATCACTTTAATACCAAAATCAGCTCATCATATCAGTACCAGGGTTAAGACTTAAGACAGACATGTAATAGATTACAAACTTGTGAAATAAATCTCCAAAACACTGAAGATGGTAAACAAATTTAAGTTTTCTCTATCTGAAACCCCTAAAATAGGAGTTTAGTGTTCAAGGTGGAACACATATTCCGTCAAGCGTTGAAGCTTCGATGAATCCACCTTCTGCTCTCTTTTAACAGCTTGCTTCTTCACAGTCACCATTTGAAATGCTGCATCCACTGTCCATCCATTATCCACAACATCTGTATATCCACCATTAAGAAGATAAAAATACAAGTATAGATTCATTCTGACTCCGCAACATAGATGATTGACATTCGAGACACTAAGCTAAGACATTGCCTACAAAAGTAGAGAGACAATAATATTGTCTAAAAGGATAATTCTTTGAGATTAGTTTCGATAGAAGAAGGAATTCAGTAAAAATCTAAGAATTGATGTGGCAGGAGGAGGCAAACTAATCTTTGAAAGCAAAGGAAACTGGAGAAAGAAAGCTTACAAGTTGTTGCATCATCTTCTGTCATCCCTAAGAAAAGTGCCAAATCACGGATGGTAATTGTAGAGTAGGCAGATAACAAAAGCTGAAACATCCTTTTTGTGTAAACATCTTGAACAAAACCAACACAGAAATTGTTAGCCGCTAATGGAATATAAAGACCAAGGGGATAATTAAGGGTCAGGCATTAAACAATTGATGTCTTTTAAATGCTACAAAAGCGGTGCTGCTTATGAAATATGATGATCAAAATCTGGCACAAATCCTAAAGCAAGGTCTCACAAGATTGACACAACAACACAGCTATTCAATCTCAGATTCTCAATATGCAGATCAAAGGTCAAAACTAGAGAGGAATAAACAATCACTTTACATTTGTATATAGTTCATGTTTAAACAATCTGTCAGCGAGCTTAGTTCAAGAAACCATTTAATACTAGCCAAAAGTATTTAACACAGAAACTTTACCAGAGAGTGCAGCAACCATATCTTTAGCTTCTTGACTCCAATCACAACCCCAAATAGCTTCATATACACCTGCGTAGTCACGTGTCCACAGCTTCTGACCAATCCTCCAAGCTGCAACAACTTCAGGCTTGCTCTCCTTCACACTAGTAGGTATTGTTTTCCAGAGGAAACGTGCGCTATCACTGCGGTATTTTTCATTCCCGATTTAGCCAAAGAAGCACAACAACACAGATCAAAAGAAACTTAAAAAAAAAGTCATGTACAAAGTCAAGAACAGCAAAATCATAATTCTTTAGTTTCAATATGCTATTCAAGACGCAAAACTGTTAAAAGGATTTCTACAGCAGCTAACTTTGATCGAAGTTCTAATTTCTCTACTCAGTGGTCACAAAACAAGGCAATGTGATAAGCAGAACTATGGACCTTAGAAAAGTCCCCCAGACTTCAAATCACAACCCTTTTCTGTAATGTCAATTCGAAGCAGAAAGAAAAATTCCAAAGAGCTAAAAGCCACAAGATTTCAAAGAATACAGTTCAAAAACCATCTCTAATTTAACGGCGCAAACACCTAATCAAAGAAAGAAACTTTAACTCACCAATCGTCAACGTAAAAGTAACCCAGAAGATGGATTGCGTAAGGCCATTCATAATGGAAATAGATTCCTTCGGCAGCAACCTATTTGATTAAGATCGAAAAAATCGAACGATTATCCTCACAAAAATCCAATTCAGAAAAAAAACCAAGCGAACACCAGAAACAATTATAGCGAGAGAAATTTGGGACCTGAAGCATGAGATTATCGCAGATATCAGCGATTTTATCAAACGATTTGACGGCTAAAGCT
Organism: Streptanthus diversifolius; assembly: GCA_039880935.1. Classification (NCBI taxonomy): domain Eukaryota; kingdom Viridiplantae; phylum Streptophyta; class Magnoliopsida; order Brassicales; family Brassicaceae; genus Streptanthus; species Streptanthus diversifolius. Next base: position 9,982,424 of record JAXGFM010000005.1, read on the forward strand.
TCCGTAACAGGAGAGAGATCCATGACTGGTTTCGTTATACTACTCTTGGGGATTTGCGAAGGTGACGATCGTTCTTCACAAAACTACTGTACAGAAAAAATAAATGAAAATACTCTCCGATTACAGGTTTTTAGTTTAACCGATCCTAACCCGATTTATACCGTACCAGAAAAGCTGAACCAAAGTACAGTGGAAGCAATATTCGCAGGTTTGAGGATAAATGGGCCGGGCCTACAAATCTTCGTGGATTCACTAAGCTGTAAGATTTATTACATTTACTTTATTTTAAAATTATTCGTGGATAATTTCTGATGGATTCTGGTTTTCGACGATTTAGAACCGACAGAATAAAGTTATTTCAGATGGATTTATCTGTGTTTCTTTTCTTGTAGTGTATTTAGAAACTATCTGATTCCACAATGATTGTAATGGTGAAACAGTTACGAGAGAAGGAAACAAAGACTTTGTTGGTGACTTAGTAGCTCTCAAAGATGATCATCTAAAAGCAGTGGAATTCTCACAAACAAGAATGCCACCGGATTCAGAATTGTTCACTAATGATCTGGAGAAGGAACAGGAAACTTAAGTATGTCATCCCTGATAATGAGGTCTGACTCTGATATGATGTGCCCTCGTTTTGGTGCCGAGTTTGTTAAGTTAGCTGTTAGTGTTATATAGCTACAACTAGTCACATACTCTTGTATATAAGTTTGTAAGCGTATTCGACTTCTGTCCACATAGTGACGAAGAGCTTCTAGCTTCATCTAGGCACTTGTAGATCTTATGAACCTACCAATTGATCGCCAACACAAACATTAGAGATAAGCTAGGTAACTTTTACCATCCTAAGAATTTAACATGTTGATTATATGTCTCGATCCACATTTTTCTAATTATACTTTTCTGTTGTGAAGTGAAAGACATTAGTGTCTTTTTCTCCTTTTTGAAACATATATTTTTGTATGAAATTGTCGTCTTACATTAGTTCCATTCCATGAGATCAAAAATTTATCTAAACGATATATTTTCTTTTTTTTTCTGGAAGCGTCAGATCATTCACATACTCACAATAGCAAAAAGCCACTTGAGAAAACCGATGTCTCCCGACATGTATTTCGTAGTGTAAAAAAGACATGTATATAGAGAAACCAAGTCGTGGAGAGAAAGTAACGCACAAAGGAACACAAAAAAAGGAATAAAAGAAGGAACACACAAATTAGGGTTCGGCCAAAGATAGACCAACAAGAAAAGAAGAAGAAGACAATGTTCATCGATGTCAAAACTTAAAAGTCCACTTTTTATTAACCCCATTTTATTACGAGGAGCTTAAATATTTCCAAAAGCGTTAAATGGAAAACTTTTGGTTATCGGCGAGGATATAGAGGAGAGGAATTCGAAAATATATTTAGATGCATGTCTCAAGAGAAGTCAATTTATGCTGAACTAGATACTGCGAGAGCTTTCTATGGACTAATTTTCTGCTTTTTACGGTCTTATGTTTTGAGCTGTATTGCGAGTGTGGTTTTGTTCTAAGTTTCCCGTATTTTCGTTATAATACTTACAACTATCTCTCATCTCTCTGTCTCTTCCTTGTGCTTTCGATTAAGTCGATTCAGTTCCAAAAACGCAAACAAGAACCCTAATTTTCACATTACCTTATCACAAGGAAAATTATTCTTACATCTCAGACTCGTATTCTTGTTTACACATTCTTGATTTTGTTTTGTTTTGGTGTACGAAAATGAAAGAGATGAAAAAGGTTAGATAGGATTCGAATACTTTATTATAGATGTATTTCCTTTCGGCCTTATCGTCGTTATTTATTTACCCTCTTTCATTTTTCTACAAAAAAGTTCCCAAAAATTCGTTGTCGTAATGATTGAAATCGCGTATCCTTTTAACAGTTTTGCATATGTGTTTTAGTGGCCAGCATTGTTTGAAACCTAGAGATTAACGACTTTCATTCTTGACTCGTACATAACCCGCTTTATTACTTTTGATGTGTGTTGTGCTTGTTTGTCTAAAATCTGGAACGAAATATTGCAGTGAAAGAGAACAATCCTGAAGTTGTTTCATCTTGGAGGATATTTTATTAGAAGCTGTGGACACGTGACTATTATTCGAGGTTATGATTTGGAGACAAGAAGCTGTATGTATATGGTTGCTGCATTTCCAGGTAATTTAGTTGATGAAGATCTCAAACTTCTCAGTTCTAATATTTGGATTAGTGATCGCAATTATCATTTTGCAAAAGTCATGAATTCTGATATTATCCATATATTAAATTTTTTGATATTTGATAATCAAATAAGATATGATTTTGGAAAATACATGAAAATATTATTAAGATCGTTTTTCATGGTATTGTTGATTTAATATTTCCAACAAGTGATATCAGAGACATAAGAATAATCTTTTATTTGATTATTAAGATTTACATATATCATGTTTAAAGATATATTACATGATTTGATAATTTATGCCTCTTGATTTTCTTCAATATTTTCATTGTATTTTTAGAATACTTATTCATTTGAGTAATATTTCAAAAATATATATAAAACTTTAAATATATGTATATCTTAAAAATATTACTCCAATGAATAAGTATTCCAAAAATACTATAACAATCTTGAAGAAAATCAAGATGCATAAAACATCAAATCATGTAATATATCTTTAAACATGATATGTGCAAATATTAATAATCAAATAAAAGATTATGCCTCTAATACCACTTGTTGGGAAATCAAATGATTAAAACCGAGAGGTTTGAGATCTTTTTTAACTAAATCTTATTTATGTCTCTAAGAGACCTCTATGTTTTCTTTCTTTAAGAATATGTGGAAAACTCTTTGATTTAGTACATTAGAGACTTAACCATGTGTTTTTTTTATATATTAAAAAATAGGAATCCCAAGTCCCACATTTAAGACTATTAATATTCATTTATTTAGTCAAAACATAACTTAATTAGTTTCATTTCATGGAATAAATTAGTTCATTAAATAGCTAGTATAATTACATTGATTATGATGACAATTTGATAGAATTTGGAAAGAGTTTTTCAACAATCTATCATTTGGGCATCATATTCATCTTTAAACAATTATATTATAATATTTTATGCGCACATGTGTATGTTATTTATAATGAACTTATTCTTTAAACAATCTTGTCCATTACATTTACAAATAATGGAACCAGCGCGATTTTGATCATTTAAATATTATGATCAAACCACTATAATTACCATATAAGTAAATGTAATAAAATAGATAACATGGATGAAATGACATATAAAATATCCTTATACAGGTCTCCTTATTGGTCCTACTTAAATCTTAATGATGTCGTATATTTATATAACATGAATATTGCTATTATTTGAGTTCAAAATTAAGAATACCCTTTATTTATTCTGCAGAATCAAATATTTTAATTATATATATAACATATACATGACTCCCACTAAACCAAAGTAATATAAGAAATAATTCACATATGAGCAACATACTCATTAAAGACAATGAGTATCATTTCTTTGGTTAATGGGTTCGCTAACATATACTTTGTTTCAATATATTCTATAGAGATTTGATTTTCTTGAACTCTCTCCATAACAACCAAATATTTGATGTTGATAAATTTTGATTTAGTCGTATTCTTATTATTGTTGAAGTAAAGTATGGTTGAATTATTGTCACAATAAATCTTTAATGGTCTGTTCACATCATTTATCACCCGAAAGCCTGTGAAAAAATTTTGAAGTCATATACCATAATTGGTAGCCTCATAACAAGCGATGAAATACTTATAATCAATTTCGGTCAAACAATAGTCTATCTTTGGACCGATTATCATTCACATAAAAAATAAACTTTAAAATTATTATTTATTTGACCAAACATTATCATCATTTGAGATGATTAATGAATACATCAATAATAATTACATAATTGATATATTATTTTGCTAAAACATTATCTTTCTTTGGATGAGTAATGCTTTACATAAGTAATAATCAATAAACATATTTTTATTTTATTTTTCCAAACACTATCATCCTTTGGGATGAATAGTATCCACATAAATAATTTTTCACCGTAAATTACTATCATATATTTTATTTTTATCTTCATAATTATTTTGTCAAACACTATCATCCTTTGAGATAGTAAGTGTTCACATAAATAATTTCAACAATGATTAAAATTATATGATAACCATGTCTTTTATTATTATTATTTTAAGTGCATAATTATTTGGCCAAAACCTATCTTCTTTTGGGAAAAGTAAATCTTACATAAATAATTAAACTAAAATCTTAAAATATGAATATGTCAATAAAACCTTATATATGTATAAATATATACACATAATAAGGTATATACATATATCATAAACACTTATATGAATGATTAGATATGTATATAAATATATCATAAAAAATCCTTAAATATCATATATATCATATATATATGTATATATAAGTTCAGGTTTCTTTCATAAATATATATATGATAGTATTTGACCGAAATTGATTATATGTATTACATAATAGTATATAGCTTATAAATTTTGTCATGGACCTTTGGATTATAGATGGTGTGGACAAGCCATTTAAGATTTATTGTGACAATAATTCAGCCGTATTTGGTTCTTATGGAGTGAGTTCAAGAGAAATAAATCTTTATAGAACATATTGGGACAAAGTATATGCTATCAGACCCATTAACCAAATGATTGATATCAACTGTTTTTAAAGAGTATGTTGCTCATATGAGTATTATTTCTTATAGTAATTTGGTTTAGTGGGAAGTCAAATATATGTTCTATATACATATAATTAAAGTATTTAATTTTGTAGAATAAATAAATGGTATTCTTATTCTTCAACTCAAATAATAGCAATATTTGTGTTGCATAAAGATATGGCGTGCCAAGATTTGAGTATGACCAATAAGGAGACATGTATAAGGATATTTGACATGTCATTTCATCCATGTTGATCTATGTCATTACATATACTTAAATGGTGATCATGGTGGTTTGATCATGAAATTTAAGTGATCAAAAATTGTGTTGGTTCCATTATTTGTAAATGTGATGGACAAAAATTGTTTAAAAAGTTCATTATACATAAATAGCATATGGATTTGCGCATAAAGTATTATAATATAATTATTTAAAGATGTATATGATGTATAAGTGAGAGATTGTTGAAAATTTCTTTCAATTTCTATTTTGTTGTTATCATATTCAATATAATTATATTAACTATTTAGTGGATTAATTTTTTCCATGAAACTATAATTAATTAAGTTATATTTTGACTAAATAAATGGAATATTAAAATTCTAAAATGTGTACAGAATTCCCATTTTTGACTATATAAAAGGACACATGGTTAAAGTTCTCAATATACTAGATTAAAAGTTTTCTACCTGCACACAAAAAGAGAAAACATAAAGGTCTATTAGAAACATAAAAAATATTTAGTTGATGTAGATCTCAAACCTCTCTATTATAATCTTTGGATTGGTGATGACAATCATCATTCTGAAAAAGTCATGAATTCAAGTATTTTTCATATATTAAATGTTTTGATCTTTGATAATCAAATAAGATATGATTTTGAAAAATATTGTTAAGATTGTTTTTCATAATATTGTTGATTTAATATTTCCAACATCTTTTAATTCTAATTTGTTTTTATCACCGTTGAATGTCTTTTCAATACAAAGAAGATAGGTTACTTAATAATATTTTGCGTTCATACGTCAGTTCGTGATTGTTTGTTTTCGGGAGCACACCGATCACGAATTGGCGCAGAGCAACTAATAATGTAACAAATGACATCGCTTTATTCATTGAAGATCTCAGGTCAAGTCTAGTTTCGGAGATCAAAAAATTCGAAAATTTATCTATCCAAAACAAAATGTATCTACAATCGGCTTAGCCAGAGTTATAGATTCTTATCTCACCAAGAACAATACTCATTTCACAAAAATTCAAACACATGTTTGTTTAAAATAATTATGTGATTATATAAGAGTTATTACATAACGATAATTTTCTTTTTGTTTTTATTGTTTTTGTCTTCAGATCGCAACAGTGTTGTTTCAAGCTTATTCAATGATCCCTCAAGTGTCACAAGTTTCATACATTAGTACGGATGGTCTCTTGTTGTCTTACATAAGAGAATTAAACACAAGCGTCGCGTGATTTCACGCAAACCGTCGATCATACAACCAGTCGTCTCATCAGGAATGCAACGAAATGTCAGCCGTTAGATGTCACCCATAAAGACTGGTTCCAAGCAGCACAGAGAAACCGCACTACCGCCTTTGTGAGAACAGGTTTGGGAGGAGAAGATAACGAGGCTCTGTTCCAGAGCGTGGTTAGCTTGTACGGAAATAACGGAATTGTTTCGGGCTAAGATGTTAATGGATACTTTCAACCGTTTCGATCTACAGGGCGGAGAGCTTTACTTGTGGACTAAGGACGGGACGTTGCTTGTTCATGAAGTTTCACTGGGTGAAAATCGGAAGATCGAAATTCCAAGCTTTTTGCTCTGTTCTTGAAGTTTCCGGCGTGCCTCTGGTAAATGTTATATCATCTTTTAATACACTTTTTCACTTGATGGAATAGATTCATTACTTTGTTTCTGAGATTCTTCAAATGATCTTTTTTTTTACCAGATATACACACTCATATTTCCCAACAAAGCAAGAGGACCAAGTATCGAGAACTCATCGCTACAGGAAAAGCATGAACAAGAGTCAAGCGTTTGCAAGAGCTAGCCATGATATTAGAGCTAGACACTCGCCTTAAGCAAGTGAATGGCTGCACCAAGGATTTGGTTGGTAAGAAGATTCTGATTCTTGAGCTTTCATCTTATGCGTTTTGTCATTGTCTCCCTAACAGAAAGTATTGGCATGTTCTTTAAAACAGCTCTGCTTAACTCTGTTTTGGACATGAGTAAAATCGAAAATGGGAAGATTTAGATAAAGGAAGAAGAGTTTAACATAGTGAAGCATGTTGAAGACGTCATCTATTTTTTTTTTTCATTCCGTGGCAATGAAGAACGGTGTTGATGTGGATTTGGATATGCACGATGGCTAGGTTTTCGAATGCTCGAACGTGCGAGAAGATAGTGGAAAACTGAAGCAAATCCTGAACAATCTTATCAGCAATGCGGTCAAGTTCACTGTCGAGGGATACATTTCGATCCAAGGTTGGGGTCAGTCCGGTTCCAAGAGATATGTGGTCCTGGCATCAGACACTAAAAAAGGTTTATGGAAGTTTTCCAAGTGTATCTGTTGGACCAAAATATTAATAAGCAAATTGGAGTTATAATATGTTGTTAATGTGAACATGAAATAGATTTACAAATTAGATTCATTGGGAATAAGTAAAACTTAAATCTCACATTGTTTAGAAAAAACTTTTTCCATTAACATATATATTGGAACAAAATATTTAAGTTCAAAAATGGTTTAAGGGGAGAACCAAGAGATACACACACGCGCACCACCACCACTCACTTGCGTTCGCTCCCGGGCTTTGGGCTTTTGGGCTTTGGGATATGTCTCATCGTTGAGGAATCCTTATTTTTTTGCAACTGAAACAAGGATCGGTCGATCATTTACTAGATCGATCGATCTCATCTTACAGATGGTTTTAAGATCTGTCCTTGCGAGCATTACCAGAATCGAGCGATCCAGACGAGATTGATCGATCTCGTCCTACGGATGGTTTCAGGATGATCAATCTCGTGCTCGTGCTCTGGGCTCATGCTCGTGCTCATGCTCGTGCTCTGGGCTTTGGGCTTTGAACTTTGGGCTTTGGACTTTGGGGCTTTGGAAAATGTATGGTCGTCGAGGAGTCTTTATTTTTTGGCGACTGAAACTGGGATCGATCGATCTTTTACTGGATCAATCGATCTTGTCCTATGAATGGTTTTAAGATCCGTCCTCGTGAGCATTACTAGGATCGACCGATCAATACGAGATTGATCAATCTCGTCCTACAGATGGTTTCAGGATCGACCTACAGATGAAAATATTTTTGCGTCTCCCTAAATTCACTAAAAGATCTAACCTTCTCTCATTCTCGTTTCTCTTTTTTTAGAAGCGAATTTTTGTTCTTGAGTATACTTAGATATTATGTTCGCAGATTCCGAATATGAGTATTGTGAATCGGTCTATAAATGACTGTACCTTGGGACTTACAAAGCGTACATAAACCATCGCACTACAGGCGTTTTATTGAGTTAAGGAAAGATATCAAATCTCGACTTCGTCTTCTTTTTAAATCGTTTTATTAAATCATATTTCACAAATTGATTTCACATATATCCCATTTTCATGTCCTACAATATCTACTGCAAGAAGAATAAAGACGAGTCATCAATGTCGAGTTCCATGAAATACAATGCGAACACGATAGAGTTTGTGTTTGAAGTGGACGATACAGGTAAATGGATACCTACTGAGATTCGTAAATCAGTACTTGATAACTATGTTCAGGTAAGAGAAACATATCCAGGACAACAAGGAACTGGATTAGGACTAGGGATTGTGCAGTCTCTGATAAGCAATTACACACCTTGATTCTCTTCACAAACACAAAGGAATTGCATCTAAATGCTTTTCATTTCTATTTTCTAGGTAAGATTAACGGGAGGGGAGATAAGAATCACTGACAAGGCGATGGGAGAGAAGAGAACATGTTTCCGATTCAACGTTTTATTGACAACATCAGAGTCTCAAGTGAGTGACATGAAAATGAGACAGGATATCGAAGAAGGAGGTCACATATCTTCGGCTATAAAAACTTCATTGGGAGGTAGCATGAGCACTAGTTTAAACAACTGACTCAACTCGATTCCAAAGCAAGAAAGGTCTCAAGTGCTTCTTCTGCTGAAAGATGGAGAACTTAGAAGAGTTACACAGATATACATAAAGAATCTCGGAATCAAAGTCACAATGATGGAGAAATGGGAGCATTTGAATTTTACCTTGGAGAGGCTTCCTAGGTTTTCACCTCAAAGTTATATGGGAAGGGCAGTGTAGTTCGAGATACGAATCATCAAGCTGGAGCTCGAGGGAGTTACCTTTGATTGGGATGGATGGTGTTCATTCAAGAAGCCAAATTCCTAAAAAAGAAGCAACAGTTTTTCTCCAGCTTTCCTTCTGGTGATTAATGCCAAACCCAGACCATTTCTTGAGCTGTACGACATTGTCGAACAGTTTCGCAAGTTGTTTGGTTTAACAAAACGAGTGGCCGCAGAAATGAAAGAGGGGACATTATTTTTTTTGAAGCGTTTGCATGGATCACGTCTCAACCGAGTGCTGGAAATGTTACCAGAATTTGGAGGAATTGAGCCAAAAGTAGCACCCATTCCGCTGCAAAGTGAATCGTTCCTAAGACATTCTCATTTTGCAGAGACATCACCAAAACCTTCAATGCGTACTAGTCGAAAGCCTATTTTTAATCTAGAGGACGAGCAAAGAGATTCCAAGCCGAGTGGCGATGAGCTTTTAAATAGGAAGAGAGTTATGGTAGTCGATGATAATCGTATAACATCTCCAGTTGCAACAAGAAAGCTGAAGAAGATGGGAGTGTCTAAGGTCAAACAATGTGATAGTGGGAAAGAAGATGTAAGATTAGTCAGTGAATGGCTTACACAAAAAGATCAAGAACAAGAAAGTTCAACAGAAATGCTTCCCTTTGACTACGTATTCATGGACTGCCAGATAAAATTTATTGATAAGCATTCCATAACGCATTCGCAAAATGATTCATTTTTTTATCTTTATGCACAGATGCCTGAAATGGATATATACCAAATAATTATAAAGATTAGGAAAGTGGAGAAGAAACACGGTTTGCATATACCAATTATAGTTGTATCTGGTCATGATCCTGATTTAAGGGAAGTAAAAGAAACCATATAAGCTAAAATAGATGCTTTTTTGGAGAAAAACCTGAATACAATTAAAGCTTGATAAATGAATTTTCGATAAATGAATAACTTCGACTAATGAATAATTTTCTCTGATTATGACTTGGACTAATGAACTAAATGAATAATCTCGCTAAATGCATTAATGAATTATTTTTTAAAAGCTTTAAAGACCATATGTAAATATAAATAAATAATCATCACATTTCATTATATATATATATATGTATTAAAAAGATTTTTTTTCAATGAACAATATTAGTACAATAAGTCATTTTTTTTAATTTTGACATCAATCTGTAAAACTTCATTTTTACAATTCTAGAAAATTTCATTTTTCATGGAGCTTGAAGAAAAATGTAAATTAGAAAAAGAAAGCTTGAAGAAAACTTTCTTTTTCTAATTTGCATTGTTTTACAAATTTCTATATATTCAAAAATACTATCTAATGAATAAAAATTCATTTATCGATAAATAAATAATATATTTATTTATCGATAAATAAATAATTTTTTAAAATAAATATTTTTTATTAATCTCAAGAATATTTATTTATAAAAATTTAACTGTAATGACTAACTCGCAAGGTCATTAGAGAAATCAACAAGGTATGACTCTTTACATGCAAGTCTAAGGTATAATAAATTTCCGTACCACCAAATATTTCTAACATTATCTATCATAGGTTCATAATCAATAATCCGATTCTAGAAGCCAGAGCTATATATAGATGCAAAATCATCTCCACCATCTGCCAAATCTCAGTCGTCTAATTTTCTTTGTAAGCTCATCAGCTTCCATGGAAGTATCCATATCACAGTGTTAGTAACTAACCATGCAAGAGTTTCAATTCCTGACAGATCTTCATCCCTGCAAGAGAATTGCTTCTTTTGAATTTGACAAGAGTTCTCTAGAATAAAATTGTTCCAAACCAGCCTGATTCATTACATTTTTTTTTACTCAAAGACGAACTTTCATTCAAATTAAACCAATTACATAAAGATATCACCATTTACCAATGGTTTTAGCCATCTAGGTAATATTTGTTCAATAGAGGCTGTATAAATTCGAAAAGGACTTATTCAATGATAGGAAATGTCTAATATCTTGAAGAGTCGAGTGTAGATTTGCGCAATTCGTTTGGAAGACCATGTCTTTGCACCCCATATTTGACAAACATCTCATTGCCCATGCCATTGCCTCTGCCTCAGCATGAAGAGTCGAGGCGAGCTTTGGAAAAGTTCTGTAACCAAATAATCTGACCCCCCCTTCTGCATTCCTAATTATCCATCCCACCCCTGAGGTATGTGAATCAGCTAGCCAAGACGCATCAGTATTACAGATGAAAGTACCTGGGGTAGGTCTCTGCCATTTTAATGTTTGCTATGTAGATGGCCTCGGGAGAGAAGGAGGGTGCTGATTACTGCCTGCTGGGGTAGAGATATCTCGATCAGATGAGACCTTCTTCCATTCTTCCGCATCAGCGAGAGCTTTATTGCTGATCTCATTCGGATGGTGAATGGTACCAGAGTAAATAAGATCATTCCTGCTCTTCCATATTCTCCATAATGTCCATGGCCAATGGGATGAATCGGAAGTTAAAGTAGAGGGCCAGAGACAGAGTGCAATATTAGCAAATATTGAGTCATGTGCTGAGGGAGAGAAGAGGAACCAGGCTGGAGAGCTAGCCCACACTGCTCTCGCAAAGTTGCACTTGAAGAAGAGGTGATTGGTATCTTCTGTCTCCATTCCACAACGTGGACAATCCGCATTTTTCCTTATGGATCTCCGGACAAGAGGATCACCAATGGGTAAAGAATTGGAAATGATCCGCCATATAAAGTGTTTGAGCTTTGATGGAGCTTGTAGCTTCCATATCTCAGCATACAGTGGATTGAGGTTTGGATTGAGAACTGCTTCTGCTTTAGATGCTCCTTTAATTTTCTCATTCCATACACGGTAACCGGATTTGACACTATATAATCCACTCTGATGGTAGATCCACATATAAGGTTTCAAAGGAGGGTTTTTATTGATCTTAACAGCTTGGATAAGCTTACAGTCTGACTCTGGGAAGAGAACCTGGAGTATCCTTGTGTTCCATTTGTCCATTCCTCTCTAAGATGGTTGATGGTTATCTGACTGACATCAATACCTTCCCTGAAACCTGGAGGTCTGGGTTGAGAATCAACAACCCACGGATCCTCGAAAATCTTTAAATCCATACCGTTACCAACTTGCTTCAGCATCCCCAGTCTCATTAGTCTTTGAGCTTGACAAATGCTTCGCCATGCGAAAGATGGTCTAGTACCAACTTTGGCAGAAAGGGCTGAGCATCGTTTGTAGTAGCGGCCTTTTAAAACTCTAGATAGGAGGCAATTGGGATTCTGGGAAATTCTCCATATCTGCTTACCCAACAATGCTAAATTGAAACTTTCCAGGTCTTTGAATCCCAATCCACCCAAAGATTTTGGTGTAAAAAGTCGATTTCACTCCATCCAGTGGATTCCTCTGAACGTTGATTGATTCTTCCACCAGAATTGAGAGATGGTCTTCTTGATAGCTGATCTCGTTCTTTTAGGCAGGAGGAAGCAGGACATAGTGTATGTAGGCAAAGCCTGAAGGACCGCTTTGATTAAAGTTTCTTTGCCCGCCAATGATAGAAATTTGTTTTTCCAAGAGTTAATCCTTCTTTCTATCTTATCTTCCAGAAACTTCAAAGTGGAGATCTTGGATCCTATGAAAAGTTCCGAAAGACCGAGATACACACCCTTACTGCTTGAGTTCTCAATCCCTGATATCAGTGTAATCTCCTCTTTTCTTTCTTGTGGCACTCTTTGACCATAGGTAATGGTTGATTTATTCAGATTTATTCTCTGACCTGAGGCTTCACTGTACTCCGTTAGAAGGGTAGAGACTGTTTGCATTGCCTGGCTTTTCGCTTTGCAGAAGAACAATGAGTCATCCGCAAACAGAAGATGTGAGATCCTTGGCCCTGCCTGACTGATCTTTATGCCCTCTAGATGACCATGCTTTTCAGATAACTTAAAACATTTAGCAAACGTCTCTGCACAGAGAATGAACAAGAGTGGGGAGAGAGGATCCCCTTGCCTGAGGCCTCGAGACGGAATGATTTTTCCATAGGGCATCCCGTTGAGCAAAACATCATATGTGGCTGAAGAGATACAAGACATGATTCTACAAATCCAATCCCTTCTGAATCCCAGAGAAGGGAGAGTATCTTCAACAAAATGCCATTTTACTCTATCAAATGCTTTCATCATGTCCGTCTTGATGGCCATGAAGGATTCATCAACTCCTCGTTTGGTGCGTAGAGCATGAAGAAGTTCGTGAGCGATATTATCAGAAATTAATCTACCTTGTACAAAAGTAGCTTGATTCTCCGAGATTAGTAATGGCATTAGTTTCTTTAGTCTAATTGCCAACAACTTGGATATGATCTTGTAGGCATAATTGCAGAGACTAATGGGATGGAAATCACTTAGAACCACTGGTTTATGCTTCTTCGGGATTAAGCAGATACTGGTATGATTGAGTCGTCCATCCAGGGATCCAGAAGCCATAAAATCCTGTACCATCCTACATACATCCTTTCCCACTATATGCCAATTTTGTTGATAAAAGGCACCAGAAAGTCCATCAGGTCCAGGGCACTTGTTCGGATTCATTCCAAATGCGGCGGCTTTGATTTCTCCCTCCAAGGGATCCACCATAAGCTGGGAATTCTGATCCTCTGAAATAACAGCTACCACCTCAGAAAACATTGGAGAATCACGAACAAGACTAGAGTTTATAAGTTCAGAAGAGTATAAGTTGCTGAAGTAACGGATCACTAGTTTGCCCATTCCTTTATCCGAATAAACCATCTTGTTGGTTCTTTCATCCATAAGCATGTTGATTCTGTTAGATGATCAACGTTCCTTAGTACATGCGTGAAAAAATTTTGTATTCCTATCCCCTTCAGAAAGCCATTGGACCCTACTGAGCAGTCTCCAGTATAGTTCTTCGTCCCTATATGCTTTGGCCAGCTCAATCCTCAAATCTTGAATCTCCTTCCAGGTAAAGGATTCTGAGTGAGATATTTGATCAATCATAGATTTGAGCTCTACAATGTGAGCTTTAGTATTGGTGGAATGCTGTCTTTTCCATACGGAAAGGGATGTCCTGCAATTAGAAAGTTTTCTAAAAAGATCTGGATTTTCCTGTTCTGAATCCTCATTATCCCAGTGGATATTCCAACCATTCCGGATTGCTTCCTCAAAACCGTCATGAGCTTTCCATCTGAGATCATATCTAAAGCGTCCCTTTCTTTTTGGATCCTCCCCATCCAAATATGCACAGATGGGGCTATGATCAGAGCCAATTCTAGGCAGATAGATTGATGAAACTTGAGGGAAAGAACGCGATCCAATTTACAATGTACAATTCCCCCATTTCTATTACCATACCAAGACAAGGAGTTACCTTGAATGGCAGGTTCACACAATCCACATTTAGCGATAAACGCATTAAATGGGTAAAAAGAAGAGACTGTTCTAGGGCAGCCACCTCTTTTGTCATCTGCGCATGTGATCTCATTGAAATCTCCCATAAGCATTCAAGCTTCGTCTCTCCGACCTCCCAAACCTGATAGATAACTCCACAGGTGATGTCTTTCAGCCGGTATCGGGTGTCCGTAGACTCCAGTGAAGAAGAGGTTGGTGTTCTGCCACTTAAGTTCCACATCTATGAAACGTTCGTTTGCTTCCATCTTGGTGATATGGAGGTTTTCTTTCCACATTAGGGCCAAGCCTCCACTTAGCCCGATTGGTTCCACAGTAATAAGATAAAAAAATCCCAACTCTTGACACAAAAGTTCTAATCTTTCTCTTTTGTTTTTGGTCTCACAGAGGAAAAGTAATCCAGAAGCTTGCTGACCACACAAGTCCTTTAGATGTCGAACTGCCAAGTACTTCCCCAAACTTTGACAGTTCCAAGCATGGTTCATTACATTTCTGTTGCTTTTCGCACAAACTTTTCTTATATTTCTGACGTAGAGCTTCCAAAAACTTTAAAAAGCAATGATTGAGCATTTTTGGCTGCTTAGTCGTGATTGCCTTGACATCAGAATTGTTTCTTTTTAAAGCCTTCTTCGGTATTTAGTTCTTTTATTTCCAAATTCCCGAGCCTGGGAAAACCGGAGTTACTCAATAGATTCCAACAAAGATCATCTAATGAGTTGAACAAAACATATTCTAAGATGTTTTCTTCTTCTTCTCCAACGATAGCAACTTTCATTAGTCTTTTCAACGTCACTTTCATCGGAACATGGGAAGAAACTTCAGCATTGTATTCACTTTAAATCGTTTTCATCACTCAGAACTTCCTGTTCAGTGAGGTCACTTAAAATGAACGCAACATGTATTAGAAAGAAAATAGCAGATAAAAGTACCAACTTGATCAAGAACATGTCAATATTAACACAAGTGATAGTTCCAAATTTCTACTATCCTTTCTTTGAGAATATAAATAGATATATATATATAAAGAAATATAAAATTATATTGTTGTAGATAAAGAAATGTAATTTGATACGAACAAAACAATAATGCTAGACAGGTGGTGGAATTGTAAAGATTGCATTTTTAAAAGCAGTGGACATCATCAGTAGATTCTTGTTGCTCCAAAACAATAGTAGCAAGGGCGAGTCTATAAGCACAAGATCTAAGGTTTCTAACCAAAACATAAATCTCCTTCCTCCGTTTCACATCTTTCCCTCTCCACTGCTCTTCTCTTAGTCTCCCTAACAACAATGCATCACACAGAGATTCTGCCGTCGGCTTTTTACTGCACATTAAGACACGTTTTTAGTGATCAGAGACCAAATCAGCCATTGGTGAATTTTCGATCAACATCGTTGTGGGTTTTTGTTTTTTCTTTTTACCTTCCGCTGACAAATCCTGTCGTCACAAACCCGATTGGCCATCTATCCGATTGCTTTGTAAGAGTGTCTTCAGGGACATTTAGTTCCCAGGTTCCAGAAGGTTGCTCTCGGAAGTAAGAACTTACAGAAGATTGAGGGATTGTAACACCCGCTTCTTCTCCTTCACTGCAGATGTGAAAACATAATCGCAATCCACTCTAAATGTCATCCCAAGAGTAAAAATAGTTTCAATCTATTCACAATTTGTACAACATGATTTCTTGGAGATGTTACCCGGATTTTAGTACTGATATGTCTGCGAGAGATGGTGCACATACAACCGCGCCTTCTTCAAAAGAACCTCCGTTGAAAGCATGTAGAAGAACTCTGACAAGGCACAGCTTATCACTGCTCTGATGGATCTGAGCTCTCACTTTCGTTTCACCTTCTTGAAGCGTCTCCACAAGGTTTGCATTTGGTTTCGAAATGTTGTGAGGAGATAAAAGCACGTTGCCACTTGTGGAAGTTTGGAGAAAAGAAGTCAGCGAATCTGATGTTCTTGCCACGATACCATCGAATAGATTACCACCATTACTGGAAATGTCCACTCCACTTGTCCCATCGATTGTAAGCTTTTGGTGCGAACTCTCACCGATACAACGGGTGACATGGATACTAATCCATGGAGGTGAAATGGGAATTCTGAAAGATGAATATGCTTTGCAGTCAGGAAAATCTGATGGGAAAAAGGGCAAACCAGCCTGAAGAAAAAAAGTTTTTCAGACGTTTCTCAGTTCTACGGTTTAAATAGGTTTACTATCAAGAGAATATTATCACTAAAGGATTTAAGTATCAGAGAGCAGAATTATACATCACAAGATATCCAGCGTTTCTCCCTCTGACCTATTGCTTGAGCTCCTTTTGAGACAAAGGCATTCCAGAAGACTTTTATCCAACTAAGGGGAAGTATAAGAGACCATATGAAAGAGAATAATAATGATTAAATTGTGGATCATTAAGGATCATGATTCTAAAGAACAACACAGAAACGATTCAACGAAAGTGTAGATTACCCGGTAGATGCATCCCCAAGTTTTTTGTGTTTGAGAAGCAGTAAAGGACAAGACCTTGAACTCTTCAACATACTAGATACCATCGGGACATCAGCAGCTTGGTCATCGATGCAAAAATAATCCATACGACTTTGATGCTTTTCCCAACACAAGGCATTCTCTTCTTCTGGAGGTGTCAGTTCACTATTTGCATCCCACAAGCACTTGAAAACTTTAAGCGACCCAGTAGGCTCAGTTTTGGTAGTTTCAACTGACAGTGTACTATCATCACGTTGATTATTTGGGATTAACCGCGGATCCATGACAAACCGTGGTAAAATAGCACAAAATGATATGTTCTCCTCTTTGTAAGGATCAGTAACGTTCTTAACTTCAGCTTCTTTTTCCATTGAACATTTTCTTAAAACTGAGAAATCCTCAGACCTACTGCAAAGACAATGAAAAATTTGAGATAAACCTTCCTTTGTTCATTAGCGTTCTTGCAAACCATTATATATTCACTCAGATGGCTTACATTGTAACAGGATGTAGGGTCTTTTGAAGAAGATAAGATGCTTTTGAACCAAAAATCTGAAGTTTTGAACCAAAAAGATTAAAAACTAAAATTTAAGAAGAATCTACAGAATAGGGTAAATGCCTGCCTCTGGACCCTCCAATTGCGCAACAATGTGATAGCTTGCATCATGCACAAGAACACCATGCCTAGACTTCTTCAAGATATCCCTAGATCCCTTCCTCTAAAACCATGACACAACAACCTTAAAATTCTCAAAAAGCCCCCAACTTTTTTGTACTAGTGAGAAGCTAACTACACTGCAAAAACTGAAATTACCTTCCATGTCAACCAAGAGGAAGGTGAAAACCACAAAGCTTAGTCATAGAGAATCGTTTAGCATGCCAAACATGTGTTCTCAGCCTCTTTGTTCCATCCCCAGAGGTACAAAACCCTGATTCAGGGTTCCCTTTAAGTTCCATTCTTCTCTTGACTCGTCTAGGGATCTTTGTTTCATGGTCTCCTCCTGATGATGCTTGACCAATAAATAATAATGACTCTGATCTTTGCCTCTTTATATTACGTCTCTTTGAAGGTTGTTTAGTGTAAACATTGGTCCTTCTCCTCTGGTTCCTCTTTGATCGGAAGTCCTTGTTCAAACGATCAGACACAATCGAGTGAAGAGATTCGAGCTCGGCTGCTCGAGCGTCAGAGAATTTCTGAACGCTGATTTCGCGAGGGGCAAGCGACGATAAAAAACCGTCTCTTTTCTTCTTATTGTTCCCATTAGCAGCCATTCTTGGGATAGAACCAAAATCTCCGAGTTGATTCGAGTTAAAACTTAATGCCTACAATCCCAAAAACCCAAAATTTTCTAGGATTCTCGTAAGAACACTAATGAAGGAGCTGATATGATATATGTAATTTCAGAAACAAAGTAAGCGGTTCTATTACTTCTTGAAGAAATTGATTCAGACAATTTGACGAACAGATTGTGCGCACGAAAAGTTGTTGCCTCACGAGGACAGAGATAAGCGCAGTCTTAAGTGAATCAAAAGAGGGTATACATAAACTATGGATGGGTTAATCGTATTTTAGCTTTTACCGAACAATAATGGGTCAAACTAATTGGGCCTAGATAATAAAAGTGTGAACTTGGGCCCATTAGTTTATCAAGAAGAAATTAAATGATTTGTTCAAGGCTTAAAGCTCTAGATTCCGCTACCTGGATGACCTAATCTATCCATTGGCTAAACTCTCTATCCCCCCCCCCCAAACTTAGCAACTTTTATTTAGATCTGTTGGTTCTCCCGTGACTGATGTTTTTTGCCAGCGCCGTAAATGGCTCCCTTTCTTTTTTTCCATTGAATTTTTTCCTTTTCTTAGCAACGGTGGCGGAGTTCTCCGGTGTCTTCACAGTGGTTCTACTCACAGATGGTGGTGGTGGTGTTTTCGGTGATGAAGCTGTTTCGTCTGAGTGATGATGTCGGTAGTTCTGCATAGATAGGGCTTTTGGAAGGATCATATTTGAACTCGGATCTGTTGAGGACAAGATCTTGTGTTCAGATCTGTTTTTTTCCTATCCATAGGTGTTCCACTGCGGCAATCTCAAAAGTTTCGGTAGTGACTTCTGAATTCATTGGAGAGTCTACGGCGAGGATTTCTTACGTCATCTCAGTGATTTACTATTAGATTTGCGGTGGTTGCGTCTTAGCGAATCCAGATCCGAAGAGGATAAGGTATCGTCAAGTTTCTCCATACGTAACCGCTTTGGGTTCTTGAGTCTAAAGATTTTATGGAATCGGATCATTGCTTTTTAGATGATCATTTTTATTTGGGTTGGGTTGTAATAGGCGTGATAGAGTTACTTGGATCAAGTTTAAATTGATGTCTGGATAGTTAATTCCCAGAAAATTTAGATTATTCCTTAGTAAAATCTATCTTTAGTCATTAACTTTGATGTTTGTATTTTGATATAATTTTAATAAAATATGGTATTTGTGTTAAAAAAAAAAAATCTGCTACCTCAGAAGAAGACAAAATGGCGACGGTGAAAGCAGCAGTGGTTTTGCCACGGCCGGTGGCGTTTGTGACCAGAAATGCCAAGAAGTTCGAAAAGGACAATTTATCATCGGCAATTCCTTCTTGAGAGGTGCAAGGTGAGCCTGTGGATATATCCAAGGATAAGGCTCGTTTAGCTGCTCTTAAGGTGGACAAGCTTTCTACGCTTTTTCTACTTTTGGTTTCAAAACTCAGTAAAATTACTTGAATTGATTTCAGAATCATCATCCTTCTGATTATATGTTAGCTTTTTGTTATCATAGTGTGCTTCTTGTGTACTGTTGCATCTTAAAATAGATAGTAAGGAGTAAACACTGATATTAAAGTGTGTTTGATTCTAAAGGAGAACGTGAATGGTACATGTCTCTGTTTCAATGCTTTTAAAGGGTCTTCCTGCAATGATATCTTCTATATTCTAAGTTTTTTCTCCATCTACAGCAAATGGTCAAACACTGTCTGAATATATGTTGACTATAGACACAAATCTGCTTTCTTGTCATTTCTCTAGTATATGAGCCAAAACATAGTTTGTCTCAAGTCCCAAGGGCCACACAAACATTTCTAAAGTACATTATATCAAGATTCCAAAATTTCTGAGCAACAACACAAGGAAAGCCATTCCAAGTTTCCATTTTCCAATCAGCTATACTTTTAAACAGAGAAACACAAGTAGCCAAAAACTAGCAACGAAGCAACAAAATGCAGCTGAACATTCAGGCAAGGAATCTTGTATCTAAGAAAGAATAATAAAAATGAAGGCATTGTACAGCTTTTCTAGAGCCAAGAAGAAAAGATTAGCCATATTATTAGTATTCTCTTTCTTTGTCCTCTTTAAAGCATGTAGTTTATATCAAATTGTCGTTATACATGTATTCCATGTGATCATATATTATTTCAGTTACTTAGACATCAAATCAAACCTTCTGAGTCCTGTGTGATAATCTTTTAGCAGGTTGCATATAACAAGAGAGAGTGTTAATGTTTACTACACAACATGTTTGTTTGTGGTTTTTGTGTCTTTAATTTAAATGGCTTGATTCAGTTGTTTTATCTTTTTATAAGCAGGAAGGAACTTTATCGACCTTGAGAATGTACAATGGAAGAACAACAGAGGAAAAATCTTAAAATTGGGTGAGAAGTAAGAAATAGCACCAAACAAGCTAGCAGAGAATCATATGGGAAGTTTAATGACTTCATCAGACTCTTGACCTTTTTCACTCAGGAGGGATTTCTCCAGGGAACCTTTTGAAATCAGAGCAATAGTTGTAGATCATGAAGTATGTCTGCACCCATCTGAGTCTCCTCCGGCCATAGGGATTGAGCTCATTTACGGCCTGCAATTCAATATCATTAGATATATGTATATGTATTAAAAATATATTTTTTTTACAATCAACAAATTAAATGTTAAGAAAGATATAATAATGTAGAATGAATTACTTACCAAACTAATACTTTAGAACTATTTATATAGTTTGTAGTGTAGGTTAGATACATTTTCTAAGACTCTAGATATCATAATATCTTAGTCTACATACATACAATATATATTAATCCACATAATATAGTTTATATATTAGTTCATATATATATAATGTATCTTACTAATATAATCTAATGTATCTTAGTCCACATATATACAGTTCAGTATTACTAATATAATCTCATTAATTTCCAATATATATTATATTTTTTTCTGTCAAAAACTGATTCTATATATTATATATATTTATATAACTATAAAATCTGAAATTATTATCTAGTAGGTACATTCGTACATTATAATATGTAAAGTAATTATACATACGATAATATACAAATATACAAAAATATATAAATAAAAATTTATTTATCGGTAAATGAATAATAGTTAAACAAATATTTTTTATAGTTTTAAGAATATTCATGTATAAAAGTTTAACTGTAGCAATCTATTATTTCACATTATTATATGTAGCATTTTTTATAGGTTTGTTAAATACCCTTAAAATATAGTAATAATGCAATACCCATTTAAGACGAACTCCTATGCATTCGAATCGTGAGACTATTGGCTAGATTGTAGGTTGATTTTTTTTCCACTGTGAAATTTGTAAGTAAATTGAATTTGGTAGTATTTAATTAGAGCACATTAAATTCCATGCACGACCGCTGGATTTGGTTTGAATGTGGCCATTTAAAAAGGCAACACAATTTGGTTATTCATAATATTTTCAGAAATTTAAAAAGTACAAATAAAAGAAAAAAAATAATATAATAAGAAGTACAAGAGAAATACCCTAATTGTTGGAAAACAAGAGGAATGGATAAAGAGGTGGTGGTCCAACATAACCATATCTCAACTAATAACAAATTCAATTATTGAGTTAACGAGTTCATTGTCCTGTTTTACAAAACTCGATATGCATGTAGATTCATGGAACTCGTAATTGACATGGCATCCGTATGTGTATATATATATATATATATATATATATATGAAGGTTCATGATTACATAATATAATAAACCTTGGATGGGATCTTATACTACTTGTATCTTAAGATCTCGTCCGAAGAAAAAGAGTCCATGTATGATCACCAATTTAAGATCACTAAGTTTATGAAAAAATTATCTTACCATGAAGCTGAAATACATGAGATGCTGATTTACGCCTTCTACACAACTATTATCGACTTGCCTTCGTTTAGCTTTGGAATTTTCTTGTACTCGTACGTGTTTATGTCCACCTTCTCTTGCATAGCCTGCACCGTATAAAAACCCGGTCAAGATTTTAGTGTTTCGTCAAAGCTTCTATGCCCTCTAGCCGTTAAATCATGTAACCTTGAGCTCGTCTTCGATGTTAGTGTTTTTAGGTTTATAAGCATCGACAGGTCCTGTTCTCGAAAGAGCCTTTCTTGTCTCTATAATCTCCCATTCCTGGTCGTCTTTTACCTTTGCGATATCCTTACTGAACTAACCAAATAAAAATTATGTGGTGAAGTTGAGAATTCTAAACAAATTCATTGATATGTCACCAGGCAATTATAGATTCCGAGCTTAGTTTTAGTCGAGAAATAACTGACCTGCCTTGAAGGAGTTGGCTGAGCCCGAGGGCTCCAAATACTGTGAGAGATATCATCGGAAGTCCATATCTTACAAGTGGGTGTCTCCTTCCCCACCTTTTAAACGATGATGATGGCTGCTTGAGAGTAGCAGCAGCAGTAGCAGAACCGGAAGGAGATGGCTTTTGAGTTTCTTGACCAGTTTCGATTGTTGTCATCTTTGTATAGCCACAAAGCAAATGACTGCAAGGGAAATTCAAAAGTTAAAACCTAACACAAGAGTAGCTACAGTAAGTAGTAATTTCACATTTTCTGATAAATTATCCAATTTGTTTCAGTACGAGAAAATAGAAACTGTCCTGCAGAAAATAGATTGAGGAATCCATTAATTAGGCCAGGTAAATCATGCATGAAATCAAATAACAGAGAGGATAATGCGAAAGCCCAATCGATCTCACATATATGACGAAACTATATAGTTTTACCCTATCTTCTTGATACCAAACTCTGCATAATTCAAAGTTTTTAAAAATGATCTTCTCCATTCTCGATCATATTAACCATTCAAGTATGGAAAATGCATTGAGCGGCGATAGCTCAACCTGCTCTTATATCTTTAACTACAACAACTGCATCAAGTTACTCTGAGATGAAAACCAATTATGACAATTTATATATATATATATATTTTCTTCAGAAATAGATAGAACCACACTACTGTGAGATCAAATGAACATTGACAAAATTCTTGTATTTCAGGCAATACCAAGAACAAAGAAACTACATATCTGAAAAACAGGAGACAGAAGCAGACCGCAAAACAAAGTTTTACACTTTACAAGAGTGGCACCAGAATATCCCAATCTTAATCCAGCTACCAGTTATCC
Organism: Streptanthus diversifolius; assembly: GCA_039880935.1. Lineage (NCBI taxonomy): Eukaryota > Viridiplantae > Streptophyta > Magnoliopsida > Brassicales > Brassicaceae > Streptanthus > Streptanthus diversifolius. The sequence continues at coordinate 10,005,877 of JAXGFM010000005.1, forward strand.
TAAAGTTTCAAAAATATGGTTTTCGATATGCCACAGAACGTAAATCCGAACATCTATTGAAACAAAACCAAATGACTTTCGAACAGCTGCCACTTGTTCTTGTTCTTTTCCTCCTCTTCTAAAATTAAGGAGATATACAACTTTCATACACATGTCATAACTTCTAGTAAAATTCATGAACTAAGCATTTGTTTCAAAGACAATCAAAATAAGTCCTCTTCTCGTTAAGTTCACAGAGACTAATACCTAAATGTTCCATAGTGGATCCATCATCATGAAATCCTAATCCAACAAAAATGTTATTACTTAAACAACCATATAGACTAAATCAAATTTACTGACTTACAAAATAAGTAAATACCAGAACAGGAAGCTAAAAATGAGTAGAATGAAATTCTGACAATGTATTGAAATGCAATTTGCACAAGCAAATGCCAAACTGAAACACAAAACGAAAACTGAGCAAGTACAAAACTAAATCGTTGAATGCTTTGCACTAAAAAACAAAAGTTATAAAAACCTAACGAAAATCTAATATCTCCGGCAATAGCACAAAAGGCAGTCCTCTGAAGTCATTTACATCAATCCGTTCGAAGCTTTTGTTAATCACAACAACAAAAGAAACAAAATTTGAAAACTGATAGACCCAATCACGAATCAAATCAGCCAATCTACTGAAAATTTGTGTTTATCAAAGCACAAGCCCTAAAACCCATACTCGTCGTTATGAAATTTGTATACCTTGGACGACTTGGAGACTCTCAGAGAGAACAAGAGAGTTCGAAAGGAGAATCAGAATTAGAGATCGAAGCTACACATACAGCTTCGAAGACTGAGAGTCACGATTGCAAACAGATCAAGCCGCCGGAGAAGTGAATGAATAATTTGTTTGTATCGTTCCAGTTGTTGTCAAAACCGGACTCGACCGGTTATTCCGGTCCGGTTTACAGTTTAAAACGCAATGTTCAATTTGGTCATTGACCCACGAAACCCAGCAAAAAAACCGTTCAACAATCAACACCAGTGACCCGGGATAGAACCGGTGAGCCGGAATGAGTCCCATCATGAATGGGGACCTATCTAGTCTTTTTTTTTTGGGTCGAAGAGATTAACGTTTTTAAGGTAAAACTTAAGATTAACAAAATACAATTCAGTTAACGACACTATCAGGATCAGATTAATAATGCCTACAAAGACCCTTTTTTTTTAATTCACTAGTTAGTCAGCTTTATGTCACGGGCTTGATTTTAGAAGATCAAACTGTGCGGCCCTAGACTAGTTTGGGTTTAGACAAACGGTTTAGGCAGCCTAACTCTCAATAAAAACAAAAGAAAACTCAAAAAACAAAAAAGAAATACTCTCAATATCTCATATATTGATGAAAATGCTTGATGATTACAAATGAGGGATCTCAACCCCTATTTATACAAAAACACTTCCAAAATGGATGGTGGAGATTAAACTAATCCAACGGCTATTACAAAGATACTCATAAGTATAGGTGGATTTTTAGGGATCACGGACAGATTCTTAGGAATTGGGGCGGATTCTTAGGAATCCTGGATTTGGTGAAGAATCTTCCATACATTGAACATAGACAGTCTGCTCCTGTTGTGGGCTGGACGTCCTGGTTATGGTCCAAGGACATCTTGAATGTCTGGCCCGTGACATTCTCTCCCGCCTAATTTGGCGACGTCCTCGTCACTGTGAACGCTTTTAGTTGCTCCTTAAACTGTCACAAGTCCACTTCAGGTTCCCATGATGCCTCATATTCAGGTAGCCCTTTCCATTTGATTAGGAAGTGTGTTTGCCGAGGAACACCGCGCTTCCTGACTATCTTTGACACGAGTACTTCTTCTATTTCCTTGTCGTAAGACTTGGTTATGATCGGTGGTGCTTGACTAGACTGTCCACGACTCTCATCTTCTATGTCTTCTTGGAATGGCTTTATCATGCTGACATGAAAGACCGGATGGATTTCAGTGATTCAGGTAGGTTAAGTTTGTAGGCGACCTTGCCTATCCTCGATGTTACCTTAAACGGTCCTTCATATCTCCGTAGGAGTCCATTGTGCATACTCTTAAATACTTTGAACTGCTGGAGAAGGAGTTTTACCAACATTTGGTCCCCCACCTTAAAGTTCAATGGTCGTCTCTTCTCGTCGGCCCACTTCTTCATCCGTTTACGGGACTTCTCCAAACAAACCCGAGCAAAATATGTGTGATCTTCCCATTTGAACCATCTTATGCACACTTGGACTTCGTGTCTCGTTGCTTGATGTGGTCAGTGCATGAGGAGTTATTGGCTGCTGGCCCGTGGCTAGTTCGAACAGACTTTTTCCGGTTGACTCGTTCCGCTGCAAATTGTAAGAAAATTGGGCTATATCCAGTAACTTTGCCCAGTCTTCTTGATTTGCACTCACAAAGTGTCAAAGGTAATATTCCAGCAGAGAATTTGCACACTCTGTTTGGCTGTCTGTTTGGAGATGGAAGCTTGTTGAGAAACTAAGCCCCGTTCCAAAAGTTTTAAACAACTTTGTCCAAAGTTTCTCAGTAAATCGAGGACCACGATCACTTACAATGTTGTTTGGTAATCCCCAAAATTTGACCATGTTCTTGAAAAATACCCGAGCTGCGCCCTCTGCTGTGCAGTCCCTTTGACAAGCTATGAATGTCCCATACTTGGAAAACCGGTCAATGATCACCATAATTGACCCAAACCCAACAGATGTTGGCAATACGCTGATGAAGTCTAAAGAAACCGATTCCCAAGGTTGGGCTGGTATGGGCAAGGGTTCCAGCAGTCCCGCTGGTTGCCTATTCTCGGTTTTATCCTGCTGGCACACTAGACACGTCCTCACATAAAGCTCTATGGTGTCTCGCATCCGTGGCAAAAAATAGGCCACTTCTACAAGGGCCAATGTCTGCTTCTGTCCCGGATGTCCTGCCTAAAGTGTGTCATGACATTCCCGGATAATGTCGCGCTGTAGGCTCCCATAGTTTGGGACGTATACTCATCTACCTTTGGTGTACAATATACCATCTTCTACCCAAAACCAGACAGTTTTTCCCTTCAAAGCTATCCTCACCAACTCTTTGGCGGTAGGATCGTGGTCAAGCCCTTCTCGGATCCGTTCCCTTAGGACACTTTCCACTTGGCTGATCGCAGCAAGTTCGACCTTCCGAATTAGTGCATCGGCCACTACGTTTCCCTTCTCCGATTTGTACTCTAAGAAAAAGTCGAATTCGGCTAGAAAGTCTTGCCATCTAGCTTGTTTTGGCGACAATTTCTTTTGAGTCTAGAAATAACTCGTTGTCACATTGTATGTCTTCATGAAGAAATGCATTCCCAAGAGGTAATGTCGCCAAACCCACAAACAATAAACAATCGCTATTATCTCCTTTTCTTGCACAATGTACCGCCTTTCAGCATCGTTCAACTTGCGACTTTCGAAAGCTATAGGGTGTCCTTTCTGCATCAGAACTCCTCCAATTGCAAAATCTGAAACATCGGATTGTACCTTAAAGAGACACTGAAGTCGGGAAGGGCGAGAACTGGTTCTTGGATAATGGTCGCCTTAAGTGCTTCAAATGCCTCCTTACATTGATCTGACCATTCTCAAGTCTTGGCTTTCTTAAGAATGTCAGTCAATGGTGCTGCCATCTTAGAGTACCCCTCAATGAATCACCGATAATAGTTAACCAGACCAAGGAATGACCGTAGTTCAGGTACCTTGGTTGGTGCTTCCCATTCGGTGATTGCGGATATCTTGGCATTGTCCATTTTAAGCTTCATTCGTCCAACGACATATCCTAGGAACTGGACATCCTCCGTCGCAAACATGCACTTCTCCTGCTTCACGTATAGCTTGTTCTCCTGTAGAACTTGAAACATTGTCTGAAGATGTCTCACGTGTTCCTCCAGCGACTGGGAGTATATGACGATATCATCCAGATATGCCACCACGAACTGGTCCATGTAAGGCTGGAAGATCTATTTTCATGAGAGTACAGAATGTGGCTGGAGCATTGGTGAGTCCAAACGGCATGACCGTCCACTCGTAAGACCCATACTGAGTGACACATGCAGTCTTGGGCTCATCTCTTTCTGCAATTCGAACCTGGTAATACCCTTTTTGCAGGTCCATTTTGGTGTACACTTTGGCATTACCCAAACTATCAAACAGGTCTGCGATCAACAGAATAGGGTAACGATTTTTTATGGTTACCTTATTCAGAGCTTGGTAGTCCACACACATCCTCAAAGACCCATCATGTTTCTTTTGAAATAGAACCGGGGCACCATATGGGTGCCATCTGAATTGGTGGAGCTGAGGAAGCAACTCGACGACCCACTTTCCTTCTAGGCGGTAATTCCATGGGTAATTTCGCCGGCATCATGTCTTTATTCTGCTCAAGGACCTTCTCGATCATGGGAGGGATGACAAACACTTCTCCAAACTCATCGTCCATCTTCAACATGGCGAGATATGTTGGATCATCATTCTTGATTTCTTTGGATAATTGTATGGCTGATAGTTGCCTAACTTCTCCATCCCTTGCAATGTCCACAGTGGGAATCATGCACGTCGAACCCTTCTCAAGGATGCACACCGTGCTAAAGACAGGCATTGGTATTGCCGATACTTGCCTCTGAAATTCAAGGTCTAACACTACCTTGAAATCATCCATAGGTACGACAGAGAACTTTATTGTACCTATCCATGCTCTAACTCTCAGTTGAACTCCATGTGCAACACCATAAAGTGGTTTGGCGGGTGCATTCACGACCTTAATCCAACCGTCCCCCTTGGTCCATATTAGCCCGAGTCTCTTCGCCTCTTCCTCGGAGATGAAGTTATGAGTTGCACCAGTATCGACCATCACTTGGGCCTCCTGCCCATTGATGTTTATGTCCACATACATCAAGCATTTGTTTGTACTCTTGGATGTTGTCGACGCCTTTAAAGCATTGAGCCGCTGCAATGACCCAAACACGCTTGTCTCTTCGTGGGTACGAGCCCCTTCCTGCTCGATGAGGGCTTATAGTGACCCCAGCTTGGGGCAATCCCTCGCAGGATGTGGCCCCATACACACATAACAACCACTCCTTGGAACAAAAGAGCGTTTTTTTGCTTCATAGTATTCCTGCGCCGAGCTCTTCTTTTGGTTTCGGATGTAAGTCGGTGGTGGTTGGTCCTTCCTTTCTCCATCTCCTCTTGACACCACCTTCTTCTTATAGGGTTCTGGTTGGTTATGAGTGTAGAAGTCCAAAAGGGATTCTGCCGTTGCAATGGCTTCATCTACGGACTTATACCCACGGCGCTGCAACTCTTGCTTCGCCCACCCTTGGAGTCCATTCACGAAATGGAACACCACGTCTTGGTCGGACAGATTGAGAATCTGTAGCGTATGGGTCATAAATTCCTTAACATAGTCTCGGATATTACCTCTTTGTTGGAGTTCCCTCAGCTTCCTCCTGGCCTCATATACCACATTCTCTGGGTAGAACTGACGTTTCAGTTCTCTCTTGAACTCGTCTCACGTGTCCATTCGACACACTCCTTGTTCAATGTCCCTGTGACGCCTACGCCACCATAGCATGGCCGTATCCGTAAGGTAGGATGTGGCCGCCTTGATCTTTGCCATTTCGTCTCCTAGACCGAGATTATCAAAGTATTGCTCCATTTACCACAGGAAATTCTCAACTTCCTTGGCATCCCGAGCCCCATCAAAACGTGAGGGCCTAGGGTAATCGACTCTACCCGCGCCTGCATTGCTAGATACTGTGTTGGCAACCGCCTTTTTGCACAACACAAGGTCTTCTTGCATCGCCTCGATGCTCACTCGCAACGCATGGACTGTTCCCAACATGTTTTCTTCAAATTGGTGGAATCTTTTCTCCACTCCACCAACGTCCTCCTTGATTCCTTCGATCGCAGAGAAAACCGTGCTCTCAAGCTCGGTGGTGGAGTACTCAACTCTTTCGAGTCTCTCCCCCATTTTTGTCACTGTGGCGCCCAGGGTTCCTAGCTCATCTCGGACCCTTCTCTTGTCACGCTTCTTCTTTGGATCATCAGGATCGAAGACCTCTCTTCCCCTCTTGTCCACACCATCATTTCCCACAATAACACCTTCTTCATTGTGTCCCGCCATATCTTGATCACTTCTTCGATTTGAATCGAATCTCGCTCTGATACCACTTGTCACGGGCTTGATTTTAGAGGATCAAACCGTGCGGCCCTAGACTGGTTTGGGTTTAGACAAACGGTCTAGGCAGCCTAACTCTCTTAGAAAACTTAGAAAAACAAGAGGAAACTCAAGAAACAAGAAGGAAATGCTTTCAATATCTCATATATTGATGAAAATGTTGGATGATTACAAATGAGGGATCTTACCCCCTGTTTATACAAAAATACCTCCAAAATGGATGATGGAGATTAAACTAATCTAACGGCTATTACAAAGATAATCATAAGTATATGCGAATTCTTAGGGATCACAGGCGGATTCTTAGGAATTGGGGCGGATTCTTAGGGATCCTAGATTTGGTAAAGAATCTTTCATACATTGAACCTAGACAGTTTGCTTCTGTTGCGGGCTGGACATTTTAGTTACGACCCAAAGACATCTTGAATGTCCGGCCCGTGATATTCAGCCTTTATTTTCTACATTATCGTATTGTAGGAGTAAGACCCCTTTAAGTCCACACAAGTCTCTATCTCATTAGCTTCTATGACTCCAAAAAGACATTTGACTCATTTTTACTCCTAGAATCCACAAAACAAAAACTAAGATCAACCATAAATCCATTAGGGACAACAATCTTAGACAAATCTTTGAGTCAAGAAAGAGAGAGCTCATCATATATAGTTTTGTTTTTCTTTGAACTTACCAGGGAACCGATAAAACTTTCTCAATATCAAACTCCATATCTTCAAGATCTACACCAAGATCTCTTGCACATATATTCAATTTTCTATCTTTCAGAGTCAATAGCTTGTCGATCCGTGATATAGGCCTTGTAACATCAAATCCATGCTTCTCTAGCTTTGTAAAGGAAACTTTGAGGCTATCTAGATGGCTTACGCTAATGTCGGTTTCAGATCTTATAGTTTCTCCAATAACCAGTAAAACTCGCCATCATACCTAACGCAGACCTTTCACGGAAATCTTTGTAGAACCTTATAAAACCGGATTTGAGAAATATCAATTTGCAATACAATTAATTTTTGAATTGAAATAAATTATTAAACTCACATATAAATATATATATATATTAATATATATGTATAGACATTAATATTGACATTTATGTAATTATAATTTATTTCAGCAAAATAATTATTGCATTTACATAATTCAACAATATTAATTATATAATTAAATAGCAAGATCATATTAAATACTATTTAATATTATTCTTTGGCCAAGAATTAATCTAATGAACATGATTATTAGTATAATATTATCAAAACATGAATTCAAGATAATCATTTTTTATATTAACAACTTAAGAACATAAACATGAATTTTGATTTAGAATCATAAGAACAAAAAAACTATTTGGAGGCGGGATGATCCCTTTCCTTAACTCAATAAAATGCCCGCAATGAGACGGTTTATATGCATTCTTTGAATCCCATGATACAACCAAACATATAAGACTAACATGCTTCATTCATGTTAGAATCTACGAGCTAATATTCTACCATAAACTCAAGAACATAAAATCTACTTTTGAAAGAGAAAAGTAGAATATGGAGGAAGTTAGAACCTGTTAAACCTTGTGAATTCCTTAGCTACTAGCACCTAACACCAACAACCAAGAAGATATTTCAAGAGAGCTTCAACACTTAGAAACTTCTCAAAGAATATCTACAATGTGTCTAATGGTGTTTTTCTTTGCTTTAGAATGAAAGGATCATTTTTCCCTTCTAGGTAGCTTGCTATTTATAGGAGAAGAATAGCTTGGTGGTCAAGTAGATTTAATGGCCAAATTTATTTGGTTTTTAATACCAAAATTTGTAAGTTACAAAAAATCTTTGACCTCCCCTAAGCAAATTCTCATTCACATTTTAACTATATATTATAAGTCCACATGCTTATTAATATATTGTTCCAACAATCCCCCACATGAATAGAATTGACTCTAAAACACTGAGGATGTTTTTGAAAACCTTTTTAGGATAGATTTAAGCTGAAAAAAGACTTTCTTGAGTATATACGAAAAATAACTGTATATGAAAAGGTTGCATTTTTCAGCGTTGAACCAATCACTGTTATAATCTATCGAGTTTACAAGCCCAGTTGGTGAACATGATGTCTTGAACCATCCGGATTTCTAGTGTAAACTGAAACAATAGATATAACACAGTTATATTTTCTAGTAGAACTTTTGCTCTCTCGTTGTGTTCATTTTGGCCTTGAACATGCCTGGTATTTCTTGAGTGAATTTGGAGAATACAGCCTTCCCTTATTCTCCTAGAAACGGCCCCATTTCACACTCAACAGGTGATTCTCGTATTCTATTTTGAAGTATTCTGCTTTACTTCCTTGAAATAAATATGATGAAATCATTAAAAGCTTACGCTTATCCTCAATTTTGCAAACAACACTGTTTATCATTATTAGGAACTGGGTAGAAACATAAGTTTCACAGTGTTTTCTTAGACTCAATTTGACTTAGTTGTCCCTTTGAACCTAGAAAGTATAGGTAGGGTTACCGCCAAATTTCATCGTTAAATCATAGGCTTTAAACCCATTCCTATTGATGATTTCAATACTTGATCTCGGGTCAGACCTTTCGTAAAAGGATCTGCTAAATTATCAGCTGATTTGATGTAATCTAGCGAAATTACACCACTTGAGATCAGTTGGCTAATGGTCTTATGTCGTCTACGTATGTGACGTGACTTGCCATTGTACAAGCTATTGTTAGCACGAGCTATAGCCGATTGGTTATCGCAGTGTATCCGAATCGATGACACTGGTTTTTCCCACATCGGAATATCTTCCAAAAAATTTCGAAGATGCTCTGCTTCTTCTGCTGCTTTGTCCAACGCAATGAACTCAGATTCCATTGTTGACCTAGCCAGCACTGTTTGTTTTGAAGATTTCCAGGATACTGCAGCACCCCCAAGTGTAAACACATGACCACTTGTGGACTTTGAGTTTTTGGAATCTGATATCCAATTAGCATCGGTATATCCTTCCAACACGGCAGGTTCTGAACCGTAATGCAGTCCATAATTTTTGGTAAAGCGTAAGTAATTTAAAACTCTCGCTATCGCTTTCCAATGGATGTGCCCTGGATTGCTCGTATACCTACTTAGTACATTTACCGAGTGAGCTAAATCTGGTCTTGTACAATTAGTCAAGTACATTAGACTTCCGATTACTCGAGCATACTCATTCTGTGATACCGGTGCACCTGAATTTTTTGTCAGGTGAAGTGTGGTATCCACAGGTGTTGTGGAGGTTCCAGTTGAATAGTTCTTGAATCTATCAAGTACCTTCTCAGCGTAATGCTGCTGGGATAATATATATCCTCCAGGATGTCTAGTGATTTTAATTTCGAGAATTACATCAGCTAGTCCCATATCCTTCATTTCAAACTGTCCATGTAACATGGTTTTAGTCTGATTTATAATATCGTTGTCACTTCCAATGATAAGCATATCATCTACATATAAGCATAACATAACGTATGCATATTTTGTAGTTTTGAAGTATAAAAATTTATCGCATTCATTTATGCGGAATCCATTTGACATCATTACTTTGTCAAATTTCTCATGCCACTGCTTTGGAGCTTGTTTAAGTCCGTACAACGGTTTTACAAGTCTACAGACCTTGTCTTCTTGTCCAGGAATAACAAACCCTTCAGGTTGTTTCATGTATATTTCTTCTTCAAGATCTCCATTAAGAAAAGCAGTTTTTACATCTATCTGGTGAATTTCCAGATTTCGTAATGCTGCGATGCATATGATAGTTCTTATAGAAGTTATTCTCGTCACGGGAGAATACGTGTCAAAGAAGTCTAGACCTTCTTTCTGACGAAATCCTTGGACCACAAGTCTGGCTTTATACTTGTCAATAGTCCCATCGGTTTTTAGTTTGGTCTTAAAGATCCATTTACAACCGAGAGCTTTGAACCCTTCTGGTAAATCCGTTATCGAAAATGTATGGTTTTGCATAATTGAATCGAATTCACTGTTGACTGCTTCCTTCCAATAAGGAGCATCAGGTGTAGACATTGCTTCCACAAAGGTATTTGGTTCATTTTCTGTGAGTAAAATCATTAGAAAATCATCACCAAAATTTTTCTCCTTTCGAGCTCTTTTGCTACGTCTGAGTTCAATTTCAGCGTTTTCTCCATTGTCTAGACCAATGGCAGAATTGCTTGTTTCACCTACATCTCTTTCTTCCCTAGTCCGTTTAGGGTGTATTTTATCCTTACACGGAAAAATATCTTCAAAAAATGATGCATTTCGCGATTCTATAATTGTATTTACATGGATATCTGGAATATCTGATTTGTGAACCAGAAATCGATAAGCACTACTATGGTGCGCATATCCGATAAAAATACAATCAACTGTTTTCGGTCCAATTGTGACCTTTTTTGGAACAGGTACTGCCACTTTTGCAAGGCACCCCCACACTTTCATGTATTTGTATGAAGGAACTATACCTTTCCAAAGTTCATATGGTGTTTTTCCCGTCACTTTGTGTGGGATTTTATTTAGAATATAATTTGAAGTCATTAAAGCTTCTCCCCACATGTTCTGGGTTACGCCAGATTCTTGCATCATTGCATTCATCATTTCTTTCAGAGTTCGGTTTTTGCGTTCTGCAATTCCATTTGATTCTGGTGAGTAAGGAGCAGTTGTTTGATGAATTATGCCATTTTCTCTACAAAATGCATCGAACTGTCCTTCATATTCTCCACCTCTATCACTTCGAACTATTTTTATAGTTTTATCTAATTGATTTTCAACTTCCAGCTTATATTCCTTGAATTTATTCAAAACCTCATTTTTGCTTTGTAACAAGTAAATATAACAATATTTTGTACTATCATCAATGAAAGTCACAAAATACTTTTTACCTCCTCTAGTGGGTAAGTATTTTAAATCGCACAAATCCGTGTGGATTAAACCTAGAGGTTCGGTTATTCTCTCAACTTTTGGAGATGGTCGTTTTGTGAGTTTCGCTTGTACGCATACTTCACATTTATCTTTACTTAATTTGCATTTTGGAATTAGGTTTAAATCCATTAACCGAGTTAATGATTTATAGTTCACATGTCCTAATCTTTCATGCCAAATAGTAGAAGACTCGACCAAATAAACAACTGGATTATTCTTATTAATTTCAGAGTTTGTTACAACTTTGGGAGTGACTGTCAATACATTCATTTTGATCAGTCCATTCTTAACAAACCCCTTGCCCAGATACACCCCATTTTTCTTAAGTACCAACTTATCAGCGTGAAAGTTGATGCTAAATCCAGCCTTACTCAGGAGAGTACCAGAAATGAGGTTCTTCCTTATGTTGGGCACATGTCTCACATTTGTGAGGGTGATCTCATGTCCTGAAGTCAACTTCAATATCACCTTTCCATGTCCAGCGACCTTGGATGAATGTATGTCGCCCATCATGATTTCCTCATCTGTGTGGCACTGTTGATAGGTGTTGAACATTGCCTTATCTTTGCAGATGTGGGCCGTTGCACCGGTATCATACCACCAGTCCAATGGGTTTCCCTCCACTGAATTGACTTCATCAGTCACAACACAGCAGAGATCTGCTTCAGTGAGGTTGGCATTATGTGGTCGCTTCTGTATGGTCTTGGTGCGACACATGTCTGCCTTATGACCCATCTTGCCACACTTGTGACACTTTCCACTGAACTTCTTTGCACCAGAAGTATGCTTCTTGAAGCTCGTGGAGCTAGTGGCTCTGGGGTTCTTGAATGTGTAGTTCTTTTCTCCCATTTTTCCCTTGCCTTTTGCCTTAAGCTGTTCAGCAAGATAAGCCTGATACCCTCTCTCTTCATTCTTGGAGAGGCGAATCGTTGCTTCATTGTGAAGTCTTGAGATCAGTGATTCAAGCGACATTTGCTTTCGCTTGTGTTTCAAGTAATTCTTGAAATCCACCCAGCTTGGCGGTAACTTCTCAATAGTATAGTCAACGATGAAAGCTTCAGGAAGGATCATTGCTTCAACTGCAATTTCATTGTTGATCAGCTGCAATTGCTCAACTTGATCCATTATAGACCTTGAGTCCACCATTTTGAAGTCGAGAAGTTTTGCCACAGCATATCTCTGAAAACCAGCATTTTCAGACTTGTACTTCCTTTCCAAAGCTATCCAAAGATGCTTGGAAGTGGAGTACTCTTTGTCATTGTTGTAGACAGAGTACAAGTTGTCCACCAGTCGGCTTAGGATCCAACCTCTGCATAGGAAGTCTGAGTGCTTCCAAGCCTCCAATGTGGCTAACGTGCGCACATCTGTCTCTCCTTCTTCGAGAGTTTCAGGCTTGTCCTCCTTGAGGAACTTTGTCAGGTTCAGAGATGTCAAGTAGAAGTACATCTTCTGTTGCCAGTTCTTGAAGCCAGCCCCGTCAAACTTCTCGGGAAGTAGCCCATTTGTGTTGACAGGCACAAGGGTGGTTTGAGCTGTCACCATTGGTGCAATTTCAGCATTGTTACTTGCGTTTGCCATCTGTTAAACACTGTTAAACTTTGAGTTAAAATCTCATTTTTAACATGTTTTTAGATGCATTTTTAGTACATGTAGACACAATGCGATATCAGAAAAAACAAGTTTTTCATGCATTTACTCTCCCGATCGATCTTAAAAGGAATTGATCGGAGTTTGTATGATGCGATCGATCGACCTCACGTGGATCGATCGATCTTAAATATTGTGTTGTCTTGCGACCCGGTTAACAGCATCGATCTTGCGAGATCAATCAATCGGCTTGCGATCAATAGGTCGCTTGACCCGCGGTACCGGTTTTGGTTACAATTTAGATGATTTCTCTCGAACGACCGACAAGGTTCGATCGATCTGATCAAGAAATCTTGTAATCGAATTATTATTTTTTTATATATTTTATATATATATATATATATTTCTTCCAATATTCAAAAACAAAACTTTGATTTTTTTTTTTTTTTTTTTTTTGCAAATTCGATTTTTCACATAACAAATCCGTTTAAAAAGCGAATTTTTATTGAGTTAAGATTGTAGAACCTTATAAAACCGGATTTGAGAAATATCAATTTGCAATACAATTAATTTTTGAATTGAAATAAATTATTAAACTCACATATAAATATATATATATATTAATATATATGTATAGACATTAATATTGACATTTATGTAATTATAATTTATTTCAGCAAAATAATTATTGCATTTACATAATTCAACAATATTAATTATATAATTAAATAGCAAGATCATATTAAATACTATTTAATATTATTCACATAACAAATCCGTTTAAAAAGTGAATTTTTATTGAGTTAAGATTGTAGAACCTTATAAAACCGGATTTGAGAAATATCAATTTGCAATACAATTAATTTTTGAATTGAAATAAATTATTAAACTCACATATAAATATATATATATATATTAATATATATGTATAGACATTAATATTGACATTTATGTAATTATAATTTATTTCAGCAAAATAATTATTGCATTTACATAATTCAACAATATTAATTATATAATTAAATAGCAAGATCATATTAAATACTATTTAATATTATTCTTTGGCCAAGAATTAATCTAATGAACATGATTATTAGTATAATATTATCAAAACATGAATTCAAGATAATCATTTTTTATATTAACAACTTAAGAACATAAACATGAATTTTGATTTAGAATCATAAGAACAAAAAAACTATTTGGAGGCGGGATGATCCCTTTCCTTAACTCAATAAAATGCCCGCAATGAGACGGTTTATATGCATTCTTTGAATCCCATGATACAACCAAACATATAAGACTAACATGCTTCATTCATGTTAGAATCTACGAGCTAATATTCTACCATAAACTCAAGAACATAAAATCTACTTTTGAAAGAGAAAAGTAGAATATGGAGGAAGTTAGAACCTGTTAAACCTTGTGAATTCCTTAGCTACTAGCACCTAACACCAACAACCAAGAAGATATTTCAAGAGAGCTTCAACACTTAGAAACTTCTCAAAGAATATCTACAATGTGTCTAATGGTGTTTTTCTTTGCTTTAGAATGAAAGGATCATTTTTCCCTTCTAGGTAGCTTGCTATTTATAGGAGAAGAATAGCTTGGTGGTCAAGTAGATTTAATGGCCAAATTTATTTGGTTTTTAATACCAAAATTTGTAAGTTACAAAAAATCTTTGACCTCCCCTAAGCAAATTCTCATTCACATTTTAACTATATATTATAAGTCCACATGCTTATTAATATATTGTTCCAACAATCTTCACCAGTGGACTCAATTAATGGAATGAAATGAAAACTTTGTGGTAGTTTTTTGAAGACTTTCTTTGTTTCGTATATTTTCCAAAATGGTAACTTCTTCGAAAAAGGTAAAACCATTTGTGTACCCTTTGCATATGTGATCCCCAACATTAGTATACCATTGGACAGATCAACGCAGACCCAAAACAATGAAAAAAGAAAGACATTTCCTTAGCATATCTACCAGTTATTGTTAATCACTTGTTTCAAATATCTAAGCTTTTGAAACAATGAACGTAAAGACATACCAGTATCATTTAGGTCTGAATTGTGTTCTACTTCTCCTCTTTTCCTCTTAAGAAAGTAACAGTTGCCAAATAATTTGTATTTCGCCGGGAAATAGAAAGATCATTACAGTTTAATGCAGTCAATCCCAAAGATTTTGGATTAAATAAACTAAACTGACACAGATGTTGATTATAGAACTAGTGATATAATAAAATCAAATCACCTTTGGTCTTTTATTCCATATCCCATCTTCCCATTCCATGGAGGCCTCAGATCTGATTAATTGAATTGCGCTGACGCCATTCCAAACCACAAAACGCCTCTACATGATCCAACAATTCATACTCTCCATCGGAGAAAAGAGGCTGCCTAGGCTTGCCTATTCGTGAATCAACGACTGTGATTTCTGATTTCCCGCTAAACTGCTTAACAATGAATATCTTCTCATTCTCCACCTCCTTTATGATCATTGTCGGAAACCATTCAAAACACCGTCTCAGTTCCAACATGGTCCCGGAACTAAAAACGGACTTGACCAGTTCCTTCAAGGACATAACCAACACATATAACAGCGGATAACACAAACCACAAAGTTAAAAACTTTGACATGCAACACAAAAACCCACAACGATTAAAAGCAGAGCCTCGTACCTTGTTTTCTGGTCGCACCCGTTTGGAACCGGTCCAGTCAAGATGAGCCCTTAATTGCTTCCTCTCAAACTCAACGATGTTTGGTGGTGAGTCAAAGCGAACCAGATATTTATCATCCTCTGTTCTTTTCACAACCAGACCAGTCCACCAGCAAAATATGTAATTATCACTTGACCACCGAGCCTTCCTCAAACACAGCGTTGTCATCTTCCGGTGGGACAGGTCGGATTGAGCTCTGACCCACGATTTTGGAAAGAGGAGACGAACCGTCGTCTTTTTTTGGCAACGTCGTGTAACGGACTCGGAGCAATTTGTATACTGATTTCGTTGGACTTTCTTCAAGAATCGCTCTGTATCAAACGCCTTTGAAGCCATCATTGTCGTAAGAAACTTCTACTTCACAGTCTTTTGTAATGGATTGCATTTGCTCTTCCTTCTCCGGATTCAGCAATATGCTTTACTCTGGAGAAAAACCTAAAACGTAAACAGAAAGACTTGGCCTATATTTTTCCCTCCCTCTAGAAACTCTCTGAAACTGAAACGAACCTACTTATCTTCCTCTGAGAAACCTGAAAACCCCTAGAGATGAAGAGAAGCTTACTACTCTTTGAAAATCTATGAAAAAAAAATATAGTTTTTTTGCAGCCAAAATCCATCAAATAACAAGCTTAGCTACTTCGTAATTTGTCGTTTTCTGTTCTCACTGAGATAGTTGTGAGACTTAATTTATTAAAAACAGATTAATCATGTCCACAAGGGTTTTAATTTCCTAATTAATCAGTTTATTTTTTATTTTTCCACTATATGATCGTACTGTCTTACTAATAAGACACTTGTCATCAAGCTTCTTTGATTCAAAAAGACAGTTGACTCTCACCTTGATTCTACATTTTGCGATTTTCTTCTTGTTCTTTTACCTATAATACAGCTATAAAGTACTAATCCATTCAATTACTATCCCAAATTTCCAAACTATGTGATATTTTTCACTTCGACGATGAAACTAGGAATAGAGATATTTCCTAAATATCATTTCTTTGTGGTAAATAATAAAAATTTGTTAGTCCTTCTGTAGTAAATAAAACAAATTCTTTACTTGATTGGTAAAGAACAATTTTTTTTTCTACGACTGTACGTTAGAATATCTATGATCAACAGCCAATATTTTACAAGTATCGTATTACATACACTACAATTACGAATTACATGGTTCGGTTGTGTATGAAGAACAGAGGAAGTAGCAAAAAAGAACAAAATGTCTAGCAAGGAAAAGAAGAAAAAAACTTATTATATAAGTGTAGATGAAGTTAACCAAATAATGAGTGATAGACACAACGACAACGAGGGCTTACATTATAATACCTCAATTGCTTTACATGAACTGTTTCAGAAACTCTGTAGCAACGAGTCTTCCTCTGGTGTTCACTGATATCTTCAACTCGGTTATTTCTTTCTCTATATCCTGCACTTTCCATACTACAAATAGTCAAATTCCCAGTTAAGAGGAGATTAACATGTTGGAAAGGTACCATCAGAGTAGGCTAATCTCCTTTTGATTCTTGTTGAACATTTCAAATGTAAAGGCGGATATCTTGACCATGGCTAGGCCAACTATTCAAAATACTACTTATTGTTATTAACGTGAAAAAAAACATAATGATGTAACTTTGTAAGGCTACTCAAGACATATTTTCATTGTTAGGATGCTACTATTGCATGCAACCAAGGTCAAAGAACAGAAAAAGAAAAAACATTAGGTTTGGAGGAACACTTGCCTCCATAAACTGTATAATGAAATCGATTAGCTTCTGTTTCTGCATCTCCTCACAGTGGTAGTTTGTTATAAGAAAGCTTATGTCATAGCCCTATCCAAAAAAACAAGAAAGAAACCAATTGACGGGGATGAGGGAATGAATCATTTACCTAATGCAGGGAATAAACAGCTATCATCTAAGCAAAGGCATATCCACAGAGTGAGTTGATCCATAATTCATGTGATGAAGTTCCTAATTATTTGTGCGTTATATATAAACCAATTATGATGCGTTTACCATAATATATTGAACGTCTACAGAAGAGGGAATGCATTAGAGCTGGTAGATAAAACATAGTAGCACTCACAAGTAGCCACGTTTGAATCAAGAAGGTTTACCTGCACTGGCTTCCTCCTTAGTACTTGAAAAGCTTCTGCCCTCATGGACAAGAATCTAAGGAACTTTTTGGTTAGTATGTTTTCAAGTTCATCCGTTTGTTTGACCTGCAAATTAAAGATAACAAATATTTGTTAAAGCAGGACAAGACAGACGTTTAAGTCATGACACATGAAGACATCATCTCAGGAGAGCGAAAGAAAGGAAACGGTGAAAATGGTACAGGAAAGGACGACAATATAAAGCATTTGTTGAATAATGTGTCACCAAGCTCTTCTTGCAAGTGATTGATACAAAACTAAGGCAAGATCAACAATTACCTTGAGGCTTATCCGGAGTGAATTTATAGATGTTTCTATCAAACACTTTTCAGCCTCATTAAGGCATATCAAAACCTGCAAATCGAAAAAAAAAATTGCAGTCAGTTACAGAACCTACGTAAGAAGACAGTGACATATCAATGCTAAACTGAGAGGGAAACAAATAAACTACTTACAGGATTTAGCAAAAGTTCTGGGCTTGTCCTACAAAAATTAACAAAAACATGTTGATAATAAGATTCCACTACTTGAAATTACAATAGGACAAGAGCATCCCATTCTCACATGCATCTTCTTGTAACAAGTTTACATACTTTAGTTCAACCTCTGGTTTATTATGCCTTTCAACTTCTTGACAAGGAAAGTTCTGCAAGTAGAGAAATATAGACGCTTTCAGGAATATATACCCTATAAACTGAATCTTACAAGGACTTTACATGGCCCCTTTCACCTAGTTGTACAGGAACAAAACTGCATATGTTTTCGACATTCGACACCAAATATTGCGAGACAATTTGCCAAGGGTAAAAGCGAATGATGGTATATTATCCCTAATCAACAAATAAACAGCAACACGTGAAAGTAACACACCAAGGTCGAACATGGATGAGGGAGAACGGAAACATGAATCTTTTATTGCCTTATACATACTTAACCATACAGATGGAGACTTTGATACCTATACCATGATCTCTTAAATGAACATCGTTTGTACCTGTAAGCACATTGCTGCCTCAAGTGTATTTTTTATGCATGCTAGATAGAGCCGTAATGGGTTTGCCTGGAACATCAAAGACCCAACAGAAGAAAATTTTAAACAATTTCTGCAGTAACTCAGTATGCATTAGACGTTGCTTAGAAGTATTGTTTCTAAACAGGTAATGTTTGAATGAAATTTATTCTTTGTCAAGTAAGAGAAGAACAAAACTTATTGCAGAAGAGTAACTATTTATCTCAAATAGAGGTTGAGAAGAGTTCAAATTTTCTTTTAATATAGCCAGGTAGGTAGAGAGAATTATATTCAAAGTTCTTACCATGTAAAGGTACCTCTTCAAAATGATGTTATTCTAATCAAGACTTGCACCAAAATTAGGATTTTATCTTTCCTTTTGATGAATCGTTACGCTGAAAAAGTAATCCACGTGTAAACAAGAAAGCTTCTTTAGTATCATACAATTTTGGATACCCACTTTCCACAGTAAACATGAACAAGAAAGCATCTTTAGGATCGAATGTCTAAAAGAAAACCAAACCCGCTAAAATGTTTAACTTGATAAGAAGAGAACAAAACTTATGATTAATTCCAGACTAATCAAATACTAAAGATGCAACTAACGCAACAACTAATCTAGATAAACTAAGCAATGTCTATGATCAGCGCACGTTCTAAGGTGTGCAACTCCAATCAAGAACTCTAGATCCTGATTAGTTATGACTAAATCCCGAGTAATCTAGGTGAAGAAGGTTCTACAAGAATGGAGACAATTACGTTTAGCAATCTATCTACTTTGAGATTAACACAAAGCTTGCAACAGGGAGAAACTTATATCTAAGGAGGGAGACGAAAGCCTAGAAGGAAAATTGAAGAAAGCTTACAAAGCTTGGATGAGAACACAGTGCAGAAGAGAAAAAGCACAACAAAAACGGAAGTTGAACAAAACCCTAGCTAGATCAACATAAGTGAACTGAATCAAAACCCCAGATCTGACAAAGCATCAATTGAATTGAATCAAGAGCAAGCGTTATGCCATTGCATACCTTGGACAACTTAGAGACTCGCGGGAGAAGAAAGATCGAAAGGAGAATCGGATTTAGAAATCCAAGCTATAGCTCACAAAATTGACTCACGATCGCAAACTAATCAAGCCCTTTGTTTGTATTAGGCCTGTGCGAAAAATTTCGGATCCGAAAATTCGAATTGGACCCGACCCAAAAAAAAACCTGATTTGGGGCGCATTAGGGTAATTTCTATTAACCCTGTTGGGTATGATACTTCTGTATTTGTGGATATTGGATCGGGTCAAATGTCTTCTATGTCCAATGTCTTTGTAAATTGTCTAATTGATGTTAAGCTCTCTGTATTTGTCGTTTCTACAAATCGATGTCAAAGAATACACGATGTTAGCTTCTTGGGTTTTGCTCGTTACTCTTTCATTTTCGTTTATGCTCATTTTCGATATTTCTGCAAATCGATGTCAAAGAATGCACGATGTTAGCTTCCTGGTTTTTTCTCGTTACTCTTTAATTTTCGTTTTATCTTGTCGAGTGTTCTAGTTTCTTTAAATTGAAATCAATTGTGACGCATTGATGCAGATGGCGTCAAATGGTTATGATGATGATATCATGCGTGATAGAGATGAGCTAGAATTAACAGATAACGATGATGTTCAGACACCAGAACATGTTAGTGGAAAGTTTAGCAAGAGGAAAGGAAAAGAACCAGAGAAAAGTATTGGTTCTGGGAAGAAAACTAGGTCTTTGGTATGGGATTACTTCACTCGGAAGTCAGACAACTACGTTAAATGTACTTGCAATTATTGTGGGAAACCATTGAGATGTGCTAGCAACGATGGAACAACTTATATGAAAGTGATAAAGTGTTAGAATTTAAAACTTATCAGGCTTTGTTAGAATTTAAAACTTATATGAAAGTGATAAAAACAAATGTTTCATAATTTAGGAAATAAAAGAAAAATATTTAAAAAATAATTCTTTTTTTTAAGTTACTTAGAACAACTTAATAACTTATAAATTTGATTACAAATAAAGTGGAAGATGGAGATATTTATAGCTTGCATATTACAAAATATTTTACATATTTTATATTACAATTTTCTAGAGAAATTTCTAGATATTTATTTTAATCATAGATAATTTTTTAGAATTTTTTTTTCATAATTCTCTATGATTTTTAAGGAGGTGAAAATGTTTAGATATTTCTAGAAAAAACTTCTAAAATTTGGATAAATATTAGATTGGTCCAGTAATTAAATATGATTTAATTTCATTACTCCAACCTAACTCTTCATCTTGATATAATCTTCTCGCATGAATGGCTTCGTGGAGATATGTTCTACTTGATTAGTTGTCTTCACATAATCCAACTGCACATCCATCTTGGTAACACTCTCTAATTTAATGATAGTGAGTGTCAATATGATTACTTTGATCATGGAAGACATGATTCTTCATCAATGCTATTGCTGACTTTTGATTACAAATATTTTTGTTGGCTCTTTTTGTGGGAAACTCAACTCTTTTAACAAGTTCATTAACCAAATAGCATTGCAAACACATGAAGTAGCTGCTACATACTCTGCTTCACAAATACAAAGGGTGACAATTAGTTGTTTCTTTAACATCCATGTGAAAACAGTATTTCCAATGAAAAACACAATCTACTTGTGCTTTTCCAGTCATCTATGTCTCCATCCCAGTCGCTACCACTATATCATACAAGCTCGTAATCGTTAGAAATAGAGTAATTTAGGCCATAGTTTATTATACATTTGATATAACAAAGAATACCCTTGGATGACTTTAAGTGAGTTGTTATTGGATGCTCCTTGTATTGACTCATAACTCCAACTACATATAGGATGTCTAGTCTTGTGCATGTTAGATAACATAGACTTCCAACCAAGTTCTTAAAGAATGTTGGATCCACACTTTCTCCTTCTTCTTGCTTTGACAGCTTGGCTCCACCTTCCATTAGCGTGCAAACTAGATTA